>CM066038.1:342658638-345111201 GCA_033557465.1 Ichthyophis bannanicus
AACCTTCACAGTCATGGAAAATGACTGAGGAAGCCTTTTCCAACCATATAGGATAGTCATTAGAGACAAAATCCCATGCTCTCTAGCAAGGGCCCATAGTAGAAAGCTTCTCTGTAAGATTGCAGAGAGCATTATGCAGGAGAATTGGGAAAGAAACTGGCTGTTGGAAAAAACCAGCTGCACGTCAACTATGCTGCCAAATCCAAAGGAATTGGAGATGGCAAGAAAAGAAGATAGTGTGATAAGTCTGAAGTGATTAGGATTATCCAAGATAGATGAAAACACTATCTTGGAATCACTACTAAGGCCAGACAGAAAGTAGTGGAAGACAAGACTGGAAACTTGTGGAAAAGTACCAGTAGTCCAATCACTGGAACTCCTGCATGGGCAGCTGCTGAATAAGACAGCAGAGAGAATCTTTCTGTGTAAAACAGAGAGAACAGACAGAATAAGAGGAGAAATTCCTGTCCCTGTCTGATGAGCTGCCCAGGCAAAAGGAGGGAGTTTATTCAAGAGAAAAAACTCCACACTGGAATGAAGAAATGATTAGAAAGGCTAAAGAAGCTCTGCAGTGGTATGGTACCACTCTTTCAGGGGAAACCCTGGATAAGAGGGTAGAGAAACAGGAGCTGAAGGGTGACTTACCATATGGTAAGTCTGTGGAAGGAAAAAATTCATGTTGGAACAGAAAACTATCATGGGATAGTTGTTAAACCTCTCTTCTTGGTAGGAAGAAGAGGAGAAACCTGTGACCCATAGACATGAATATCCTGACAGCTCAGCATACCTAGGAGCAAATGGATGTCCTGAGAAAAGGAATCCATGTGTAGAGTTTGAATGAAAAAACAGTGAAAAACGTCTACTGAGAAGAAATCAAACTGTAGGTTGTAAACTTCAGGACCCTATGGTTGCTGGGTTTGTTCAGCCTGGCTAGAGTTTGGATTCTTCAGACCAGGGCGAGGTTTCCCCTGCTTGGGAACATTTGTATGATGGGCAGGAGAAGAGTGAAACCTTCTTCTCCTAGGGAAAGAAGGTTTGGTAGGGCATTTCCTACCTACTGGGGAAGGAGAAGGCTTAGAATAGCTTCCAGAAACAGGGAAGTCAGTGGAGCACTGAGCAACCTGATGTAAAGACTCCTTATTGAAGAGATTTTCCCCAGTACAAGGAGTATTACCCAGTCTCTGTTGTGCCCATCTGCTTAAGTCTGAAGCTCGGAGCCAGGCTCTACGTCATGCCCCTATGGCTATAGCAGAAGTTCTGCTAACAGACTCAAAGGAGTCTAGGGAGCACGAGTAAGAAACCAAGAGATACTTTGAATATGACTAAGTAATAAGGAATAGTCTGCAGTCTTGGGTTCTGAAAGGAAAGGAGTCAAAAGATATAATTTCTTTGTGACCTCCTGAAGGGATAGACTCATATAAAAATATATGAGAGAATCCTTGTTGACAGCATGGATGTCTGGAAGGTTTGACGTCCAAAGGCATCTAGTGTCCTAGACTCACGACCTGGAGGGTAAGAAGAGCGTTTCTTCTTACTTTTCACCTTCCTCATTGCTGATTCCACCACAATGGAATGATGGGGAAGTTGAGTCTTCTGAAACCCTGGAGAGGGGGGCACCTGATATAGAAGATCAGTTGCTCTAGAAGGTGAGGGAACCCTTAAAGGTGCTTCCCACATTCTTAGAAGAAGATCCTGCAAGGAATGATGTAAAGGAAGCATTATATTTTCCTTTTCTCCAGTAGAAAGAGAGCCCTGTATAGGATCATAGCCAGGGATAGGAATAGTAAGAGATGTTGCCATATTTAGGAGAAAATTCTGTAAAGAAGGATCTCCAAAAGGAACCGTCCCTGGGCAGGCTAGACCTGAAGAACTAGCCTGGGCACCGGAGGATCTACTTGAGAATATAGGAATATAAGATCCTGCACGGTGCAAGAAAGGATCCTTAAGGGATGGATGCTGGTACTGGAGGTCATGACCTGAGACAGTCAGTACTGCATCGTCCATGCCAGGTATCGACTACAAACTTGGTATAGAAAGGAGCGATCCTGGTGAAAGAAGCATGGAAGGAGCTGGCCCCGATGTTACTGCGGGTACCGGCACCGATACCGATACCGGTAGCTGTGTCGGAATCGAAGGCGACACCGACATCGAAGCAGTCATCGGTGGCTGCTCCATCGGTATTGAGGTAACCGAAAGCCTTTGGTAATCACCCCCGGTACCGAGCATCCAGAACCGGGAAGCATCGGTACCGAGACGTGTCGGTACCCAGTCTTCAAGACTAGAGATCGATTCCAGACTCGGCATCGAAGGAAGCGAGTCTATCGATGCATGTCTAGAGGGTACCGACTTCGGTGGTAGTATCGGCGTTGATGCCGATACTGGAAAGTCAATCTGGGGCGTATCGACTGGTCCCGAAGGTACCGAGAAAGCCAGATGACGATCCCTGGTGAGGAGTGAATCGCTCAACACCAGTGCCGATGCCGGGGTATCGGTACCGCTCAAAGCGGATGCCACCACCGAGCATGGCTCAGGTATGTTCTGTGAGGGGTGAGCCCCAGGAACAACCTGAAACCCCTGATAGGCTTTGGAGGCCGAAGACTCCCGCCGGGGTTTTGAAGCCAATGGATCCTTGAGGGCAAGGCCGGAGCCGTCATCATGCTGAGCATGAGACGTACCACTCAAGGGTTGGCTAGTCTTAACAGACTGTTTGTGGGTTACCTGATCTTGTGGAGAAGAAGAAGAAATAGTCGGTGCCCTGACACTGGAAGGGAACTCGGTATCGAGGGAAACTCGAAATGGAAAATCTCTTCTCACAATATTGTAGCCTAATGGCTCCGGAGGAAAATGGTCAGGACCCAAACAGGTTAGACACCAGTTCTTGGAGTCTAAAAACAAAACTGTACCGCCACAGCTTAGACACTTCTTAGGAAAAGAAGGCGGCGGCTCCATGATGGAGAGGCCTAGAAGGCCCAAAAGGTTTAAGACAGAAATTGAGGGAAAAAAATTCCCTGAAAAGAAAAAGAAAAAGAAAAAACACCGGCGGTACCGGTGGAGTCGGGGAGACAGCCGCGATCACAAGAAAACAAAGAATTAAAGAAACACTTTTCTGCGGTGACAGGAGGACGTCCTGCCGGCTCCGTGGAAAAACGAAAACTGAGGAGAGACAGTTGGAAAGGCGGGAAGGCAGCACGCAGGCGCTGAGGGATGCTCCCAAAAGCTTTCTGATTGGACGCTGGGGAGCGTTCCTGCGCAGGCTCCGTCAGTACCGACGTACCCATATGTGAAGACTCATTCCTGCTTGTTCCTGGAGATAAACATATTTATCATAATGTAGAGTAATACAACATTTACAAGAATACTTTAAAAAGTATGTAGCCCCTAAGGCAAGCACTCTAGATTTCAAAAGCAAGAAATCTTTCCTACGTAATTGTGTAGGACGAGAAACATCCGGAAAGATAGCTACCTTGTCCCCACAAAATTGAAACTCCTTCCTACGGAAGTAACTTTTCAAAATAGCTACCTTATCATCCTCGGAGGCTAGAGTCACCAATAATGTGGCCCTAGTAGCTATCACATCATGAGATTCCTCTAAAAAAGCAGTTAAATTGAATTCACCAGTGTCCAAAGGGAGATCCTCCTCTCTCCCCACAGAGCCGACTAATTTCTTAGAGGGCAAATAATAGCACTTAGATATAACACAAGAGTCGGCCTGCGGATAGAGAAGGATATCCTTCAGATATTTCCTAAACAGTACCAAAGGGGATAATAAAGAACAACTGGGAAAATTTAAAAGCCTCAAGTTCTTACTACAATAAGCGTTCTCTAAATTCTCAAGCTTCTGGTGTAAAATGAAACTATCTTTAACATGAGTGGCCGAAAAATCAGAAAAAGATTTGGCCTGCATTTCCATTTTCACCAGAGCTGAGCTGAGAGCTCCCACTTGAGAATCAAGAGATTGAAATTTTTGTACAGAATCCTTAGTAAATTGACAAAGTTTAGGAACAGTCTCTTCAAGCATTTTTTCAGTACGAGAAACCACTCGCTAAACATCCGAGAGGGAAACCGTGGCCACAGAGGAATCAGTGGAAAGCGAAGGGAAGGGTCTCCAGGAAACATCAGTAGGCAACAACTTCATCTGAACAGTATCAGGAGACAAATCCCCAGTTAATTCAAGGAAACCTGGAGGAAGCGGGGGAGTACGCTCAACAGAGCTTAAACTCGGTCCCTCGAGTAAAGGATCAGAAGACACAGTACCTGTGTTGGAGACTCGCGGTGTGGAAACCACATGTTTTTCCATCGCTCCAGCTTGAGAGTCCTCCGCAAGCTGTTTCTTTTTGCGCTTGCCGCCAGGCATTTTCGGCGCAACGTGGCCACTCTGCCTCCACGTAGGCTCCTAAGGGGCTCACAAGGGGCAGAACAAACCCCTTTGAAAACACCCCTTAGAAGACGCGCCGATGGCTAAGCGCCATAGAACAGCAGCAATAACAAGACCCTCGAGATGACGTCAGCTGGGGCTGGCCGCTCAATTGCCAGCCTCGGATCCAGCTTCCTCCCCCTCGAAGGAACCGGACTGCAGATGAAACGCTCCCGAAGAGAGCAGCAGCAGGAAGATTTTAAACAAAACCCTCGAGATGACGTCAGCTGGGGCTGGCCGCTCAATCGCCAGCCTCGGAGCCGGCTTCCTCCCCCTCGAAGGAACCGGACTGCAGATGAAATGCTCCCGAAGAGAACAACAGCAGGAAGATTTTAAACAAGACCCTCGAGATGACGTCAGCTGGGGCTGGCCGCTCAATCGCCAGCCTCGGAGCCGGCTTCCTCCCCCTCGAAGGAACCGGACTGCAGATGAAACGCTCCCGAAGAGAACAGCAGCAGGAAGATTTTAAACAAGACCCTCGAGATAATGTCAGCTGGGGCTGGCCGCTCAATCGCCAGCCTCGGAGCCGGCTTCCTCCCCTTCAAAGGAACCGGACTGCAGATGAAACGCTCCCGAAGAGAGCAGCAGCAGGAAGATTTTAAACAAGACCCTCGAGATGACGTCAGCTGGGGCTGGCCACTCAATCGCCAGCCTCGGAGCCGGCTTCCTCCCCCTCGAAGGAACCGGACTGCAGATGAAATGCTCCTGAAGAGAACAGCAGCAGGAAGATTTTAAACAAGACCCTCGAGATGACGTCAGCTGGGGCTGGCCGCTCAATCGCCAGCCTCGGAGCTGGCTTCCTCCCCCTCGAAGGAACCGGACTGCAGATGAAACGCTCCCCAACCCTGTATGTGGTTAACATCGGGGCATGTTAGGGGTGTTCTGCGGCAGATAAAAAGGCTAACCGGCTAGCACCCATTTTTGATGCTACCTGTTTAACTCTCTGTGCTTTAAAGAGGAAAAACCTCACCTATCTTTCAGGCGCAGAGGTCAAGTGGGTAGCATCGAAAATTGGTGCTACATGGCTATCTCCTGCAGCTTTCAGGTTGTATGACGACCTGGATTTTCAATGACATGGCCGCATATGACCCTGGCATTGAAAAACCAGGTTAGATGGATGGCGACCACCTATGTGCCAATGTGGTGCATAGCACCGCACAGATGAAAATCAGGTCCATGCTAACAGAACATGTAGCCTCAGTCACACATATGCAGAACAGAGATAGATCTTCAGCAAGTAGGGACTATATCAGTACAAACTAAAAACAGACATGTGTAGTCAAAAAAAATTATTTTACCCATTACTGTTAGGTTTACAGGATTTCTTTCCCAAAATTATACTTTATTGCAGAGTGAGGCGAGAGAAAGAATTCTCATACACAGGCATCTGTGGAGGAGGGGGAGGAGTAGCCTAGTTGTTGGGGCAAGGTACTTCAGGCCGGAAGGTCAGGGGTTCAAATCTCACTAGAGGACAGCAACCTTGGGCCGGAAGGACTGGGGTTTCTAGTCCCACAGATGCTCCTTGTGGTCTTGGGCAAGCCACTTAACCCTCCATAGCCCATAGTCCCTGTAAGTATTAGTGTATGTGTCTCATATCCCCGCGTGTTAAATGTATCCCCCAATTGTGTTGTGACCGCTTTGATTGAAGGATAAGGCGGTATACAAAAACTGTCTAAATAAAAAATAAATAAATAAATAAATCTGCATTGTCAGCAAAAACTAACATAATGGCTCAGCACAAGTAGCACCAGTACAACTAATGCCACCTCAGTGGGTGATCTTAGTTGCACCGGCAGCTGTTTTGCCATGCTGAAATGTGGTAACTGCAGGGGGATGTAACTGCTTCCCTACAGTTAGTCTACGGCCCTATGTAATCAAACTCTGGAATTAGATACCAGAGGATGCAATAAAAGCTGTCAGTGTAGCTAGGTTTAAAAAAGATTTGGACAAGTTCCTGAAGGGACTATTATTAAAGAGGACCTGGGAAATCCACCGCTTGCCCTGGGACAAGCATTGTGGAACCTGTGTGTCTTTATGTGAACCTGCCAGGTGCTTGTGACCTGGATTGGCCAATGTTTGAAACAGGATACTGGGTTTGATGGACATTGGTTTGACCGAGTATGGCATTTCTTATGTTCATATGTTACCAGTGCAGAGCCTAGGAAATATGTTGCTAAATATGCCAAACAAGAGGGGCTCAACAGCACCCATGCAGCATCTCCCACTTCCACAAAAAAAAGAGTGACGGCACCCCAACACAGCACTTACCACCCTCTGAAAAACAAGATGGGACTTTGTGACTCCAACACAATACCTCCCACTCTATCATAAACACCAAAAAGTGCTTTGCAACCCCAACATAACTCCTGAAACTGCGCACTGGACCAGCATGGCATTAATGTAAATATATATTCCATAAAACAAACAAAGGAAATGCAAGATGTTCGCACACTTAGGTACTAAAAGAAAAAGTGAGAAGCACAGATCAGTTTATAAGACCAAATTATAACTCATTTTATTCAGTTATAAACTGTGTTATGGTTCTCGCTTTTTCTTTTTGAATATACATATATTTTGCATCCACAGAAATGTCTTCCTTGATAATGGGTGCAGAGCAGAAGTAGGACATTCACCCTCAGAAATCAATATATTTTATTTATTTAGACAGTTTTGTATACCACCTTATCCTTCAATCAAAGCAGTCACAACACAATTGGGGGATACATTTAACACACAGGGATATGAGACACATACACTAATACTTACAGGGAACATGGGCAATGGAGGGTTAAGTGGCTTGCCCAAGACCACAAGGAGCATCTGTGGGACTAGAAACCCCAGTCCTTCCGGCCCAAGGTTGCTGTCCTCTAGTGGGATTTGAACCTCCGACCTTCCAGCCTGAAGTACCTTGCCCCAACCACTAGGCTACTCCTCCCTTTAAACAAATCTGATTCTGGTTATCTCACTAACAAACATTCTCCAGTGCCAGGCATATTGGGAACTAATATAAAATCCTACAAAAGTCACCTAAAATCTACAAGGCCAAATCTACCATACCATACCAGCATAAGCTTCCAAAACTCATACAAGGGGCCTACCCAGAAAAAAGCAGCACTATAAATACTGCAGCGGGCCCTATATCATCCATATATCTATCTGAAAAGCTCAAGTCAAATTACTACAGTACAGTATAGAGTCCTATGCACAAATTCAATGTTAATCCCACTCTCAGAACACAGAACCTCACCAAGTATTGAATAAGTGACTCCAACCTAAAGTAAAAATAAACTGAAACCCCAAGAAGCCAGCTTCCGCATGCAGCGCAACATCAGATAATAAGAGATGCAGTTCCCAATACTGTGTAAAATATAAAGATAACGCAAAGTCCAATCACTAAAATGAAAACAAAATTATTTTTTCTACCTTTGTTGTCTGACCATTGTATTCTCTGATCATGCTGTTCCTGATTTAAGGCTTCTGCTTTCCTGTCTTCTCTTAGCTCTCTTTCTATGGTCTATAGACCATCTGCCATTTCTTTACTTTCACTTCCTTCCATCAGCCTATTTCCAGTCCCAGAAACCCTCCCCAGTATCAGCCCCCTTTTCAGTCCTCCCCTTCCAGTATCTTCCAATGTCCACCCCCTTGCATTCCCAGGACTGTCACTGGTATCCGTTCCTTTCCAGCCCCCTTCCTTCTCCACTGCATACCATACCATAGCAGGCATCAGATCACTTCCACTCCCAGTACCAACCCCCCCCCCCGTCAGTTCCCTTCCAGTCAACCTACCCTCTATCCATCCCCCTTCCAGTGCCATCCGCACGTGTCAGCTCCCTTCCAGTCCCAGTGGTTCCTCCCTTCCAGCATCCTCCCCATTACCTAGCCATCTACCAGTCTCATTCCCAAGTGACAGCTCCCTTCCAGTCCCCCTCCAGTACTATCCCAAGATGTCAGCTCCCTTCTATTCCACTACTCCCTTCCCTAGTGTCATCACCCTTCAGGTCTCCCTCCAGTACCATCCTCAGGAATTTGCTCCCTTCCAGCCCCCTCCATTCCTCCCATATCAGCTCCCTTCCAGCCCCCTCCTTCCAGCCTGTGCCAGCTCCCTTCTTATCCCCAGTTACCCCCCTTCCCTGTGTCAGCTCCTTTCCTGCCCCCTCATTCCCCTGTCAACCCCTCTCAGAATCCACTCCCTTCCAGTCCCAATCTCTCATCTCCCTGCATCAACCCATTTGTAGCTCTAGCCCCCAGTTTTCTTTCAGGGCCATCAGCTCTCTCCTCCCCTCCCAGCCATCAGCCCATTTCCAGTTCTAGCCACCAGACTTCTTCAATGGGCCAGCAACTCTTTCTCCTGCTCCCCATCAGCCCATTTCCAGTCCTACCCCCCCCCGATCAGCCCATTACCAGTACTAGCCCCCCCATCAGCCCATTTCCAGTCCTAACCCCACTAATCAGCCTATTTCAAGTCTTAGCCCACCCTGATCAGCCCATTTCCACAGCTAGCCCCCTATCAGCCCATTAACAGTCGTAACAACCCGATCAGTCCATTACCTGTCCTAGCCCGCTCGATCATCCCATTTCCAGTGCTCGCCTCCTCAGCCCATTACCTGTCCTAGCCTCCCCTAATCAGCCCGTTTCCAGTGATAGCCCCCTGTCAGCCCATTATGAATTCTAATCCCCGATCAGCCCATTACCAATGCTAGCCCTCCAATCAGCCCATTACCAGTCCCAGTCTCACCTAATCAGCCCATTTCCAGTCCTAGCCACCCCCGATCAGCCCATTTTTAGTGCTAGCCCTCCCATCATCCCCATACCCAGTCCTAACACACCTGATCAGCCCTTATCAGACCTAGCCTCTCCTAATCAGCCAATTACCAGTCCTAGCCCCCCATCATCCCATTACCATTCCTAGCCTCCCCAATCAGCCCTTTTCCAGTGCTAGCCCCCCTCAGCCCATTACCAGTCCTAGATTCCCCTAATTGGCCCATTACCAGTCCTAGGCCCCCCCAGCAGCCCATTACCAGTCCTATCATCCCCTAATCAGCCCATTTCCAGTCCTAGCCACCCCAATCAGCCCATTTCCAGTGCTAGCCCTCCCATCAGCCCATTACCATTCCTAACCCCTCCTGATCATCCCATTACTAGTCCTAGCCCCCCCAATCAGCCCATTACCAGTTCTAACCCCTGTGATAAGCCCATTTCCAGTGCTAACCATGAATCATCCCATTACTAGTCCTAACCCACACTGATCAGCCCATTTCCAGTGCACCCCCTGATCAGCCCATTACCAATCCTAACCCTCAAGCAGCCCATGACTAGTCCTAGCCACCCAAATCAGCCCATTACCAGTCCTAATCCCCCCATCAGTCCATTCCCAGTTCTAGCCCTCCATCAGCCCATTACCAGTTCTAGCCTCTCCCATCAGCCCATTACCAGTCCTAGCCTCCCCTAATCAGCCCATTTCCAGTCCTAGCTGCCACCTGATCAGCCTTTTTTGAGTGCTAGACCCCCCATCAGCCCATAACCAGTCCTTACCCCTGCCAATCAGCCCATTACCAGTTCTATCCTCCTCTGATAAACCCATTTCCAGTGATAGCCCCCCGTCAGCCCATTACTAGCTCTAATCGCCAATCAACCCATTACCAGTGCTAGCCCTTCCATCAGCCCATTACCAGTCTTATTCCCTAATCAGTCCATTTCCAGGCCTAGTGAACCCCCCAATCAGCCCATTTCCTGTGCTAGCCCTCCCATCATCCCAATACCCAGTCCTAACCCCCCTGATCAGCCCTTACCAGTCCTAGGCCCCCAATCAGCCCATTATCAGTCCTAGCATCCCCTAATCAGCCCATATCCAGTCCTAGCCCTCCCTTGATCAGCCCATTTCCAGTTCTAGCCCCCATCAGCCAATTACCAGTCCTAATCCCCTGATTAGCCCATTACCTTTCCTAGCCCCCCCCAATCAGCCCATTTCCAGTGCTAGCACCCATCAGCACATTACCAGTCCTAGCCTCCCCTAATCAGCCCATTTCCAGTACTAGCCCCCGATCATCCAATTTCCAGTCCTAGCCCCTCCATCAGCCCATTTCCAGTCCTAGCCCTTCCCCCCAATCAGCCCATTTACAGTCCTAGCCTTCCCCTCCAGAAGAGCCCCACATCAGTCCAACTGGCTTTAGAGGGTGCCGGGGAGGCCCGAAGCCCAGTGCCCTCACTCATCTCTGCAGAGCCGCAAGAAAGAACAGCATTTCCTTCTTTCCTGCAGCTCTGTTAAAGTTGAGTCTGGTGGTGCGCTGTCAGGAGCATTTCCTGTCTCGCACAAGACAGGAAATGCCATCAGTTACGCTCAGCACGCCGCCAAGCTCAAATTTAACAGAACCGCGGGAAAGAAGAGAATCCGTTTTTTCTCGCGGCTCTGCAGTGGTGAGCTGGGACGCCAGGCTTTAAGGCCAGTCTGGCAGGGCCTCCAGGGGCGGCAGCAGGTGTTGAATCTGCCACTGCCAAGAAGCAGTGGCAGCAGCTTGTCCACCCTTTTTTTTTTCTTTTAACTTTGAAGGCAGAATGAGGCGGCTGTTTTGGGGGCATCTTTTGCCACCCCCAAAAGTTTGCCACCTGAGGCGACTGCCTCACTCCACCTCATTATAGAACCGCCCCTGTTGTCACCCTTTCTTCCTTTTATAAGATCTCTGATGAGGAAACCATACTTCTTTTCTCTTCCAAACTCACTACCTGCTTTTTTGATCCTGTTCCCACCCATCTCCTAAACTCCATCTCCTCCACTGTCATCCTTTCCATCTCTCATATTCTCAACCTATTGCTCTCCACTTCTACTGTTCTTGCAACCTTCAAGCATGCTGTGGTCACATATCTCCTCAAGAAACCTTCATTAGACCCTACCTGTCCTTCTAATTATCCACCCATCTCCCTCCTCCCCTTCATTTCTAAACTACTTGAATGTGCAGTTCACCGCCGTTGCCTTGACTTTCAGTTCTGTCATGCCCTTCTTGATCCACTGCAATCTGGCTTTCACCCTTTACATTCTACTGAAATGGCTCTTGTCAAAGTCTCCAGTGACCTATTCCTGGCTAAACCCAAGGGCATTTACTTTATTCTCATCCTTCTTGACCTTTCTTCTACTTTTGACACTGCTAACCACCACCTTTGCCTCGATACCTTGTCCTCACTTGGTTTTAAGGGCTCTGTGATATCCTGGTTCTCTTCTTATCTCTCCTATTGCACTTTCAGTTTTTGTTATGTTGGATCCTCCTCTACTGCTATCCCACTCTCAGTTGGTGTACTTCAAGGGTCTCTCTTCGGCTCACTCTTTTTCTTTTTCTAAACCTAGTCTCTTGGTGCACTCATCTCCTCCCATGGTTTTCTCTACCATTTTTCGCTGATGACTCTCAGATCTACCTCTCTACACCTGAAATCCCTCCGGCAAACCAGGCCTGTCTATCTGACACTGCTGTTTGGATGTTGTACCGCCATTTGAAATTGAACATGTCCAAAACCGAGCTTTTTACTTTTCCCCCTTAAACCCACTTCACCCCTTCCTCCTTTCTCAGTCTCTGTGGATAACACTTTACTGCACCCTGTTTCCTTGGCTCACAACCTTGGGGTTGTCTATAACTTCTCTCTCTCCGTCTCCTCACACATACAACTGATAGCTAAAACCTCTCATTTCTTTCTCTATAGTATCAGCAAAATTCTCCCCTTCCTTTCTGAACACACTACTAAGACACGTATCCATTTTTTAGTCACCTTCCATCTAGACTATTGCAACCTCTTCCTTGCTGGTCTCTGTTTGAATTATCTCTCTCCCCTTCAATCTATTCAGAACTCGGCTGCGCAGCTAATCTTCTGTCAGCCCTGATATGCTCATTTTATCCCTCTTCTCAAGTTGCTTCACTGGCTCCCTATCCATTTTCATATCCAGTTCAAACTTCTCCTACTGACCTATAAATGCACTTATTCTGTTGCTCCTCACTACCTTTCCTCTCTTATCTCTCCCTATACCCCTCTTTGGGAACAGCGCTGTTCTGGTGGATCGCTTCTGTCTGTGCCCTTCTCTTCCACTGCCAACTCCAGACTTCGATCCTTTCACCTTGCTGCTCCTTATGCTTGGAACAAACTACCTGAGTCTGTACGCCAGGCTTCATCTCTGGTCCTTTCAAAATCCAGACTGAAAACTCACCTCTCCGAGGCTGCTTTCGGATCCTGATCTGCTTTGTCTCCTATGAGTTTGATTACCATTCCCCTAGATGTATTCTTGTCCTCAGCTGTTATGTTGTCTGTCTTAATTAGATTGTAAACTCTGATGATCAGGGACTGTCTTTTACATGCGCCTGTGTAGTGCTGCGCATGCCTTGTAGCGCTATACAAATCAGTAGTAGTAGTAGCAGTAGATCAGACTGTTTCTTCAGAAGAAAAACTTTCCTGCCTACGTGGTCCAAACAATGCACTCTCAACACTGCTAAACTTGTACTGGAACTTAATATTAGCTAAAAAGGAACTGAACACAACATCATATTTAAACAAGATATCAACATCATAACCATTGAAAACAAACAAATCTTACTCACCCTAGTATACAGACCCCCTCTGCCTCCTCAGACAATCTTGCTACCATACTCAAAACAGAATGCTCCACAACAACAAACAAGTCACACATCATCCTCGGAAACTTAAATCTCCCAACACTCCATATCACACACTCCTCTCACGTCTTAAATGCTATGGCTGACATTGGCTTCCATCAAGTGGTCCAGTCCCCAACCCACAAAAAGGGTAATACACTAGACCTCATCTTCCTCCAGAACAATTTCATTCAAAACTTGCACTATTCCAGTCCAATAGCTAATTTACTACCATAGACAGACCACTTCCTCTTAGAATGCATATTATCTACCTTACGCACTCTATACACGCACAATGAACCCCCCATATTCCATAGTAAATACAAACTGTTTAATAAAGAATCCTTCCTAAACAATACTCTTCCACATATAGATAATTCCCTCATCAATCTGGATGACATCATACAAAACTGGAACTCAACCATAGCTAATGCTGTCCTAGCACCTAATTTACCCAGAGAACCACCAAATGTTGGTACACAGCTGAACTAAGAAAACTAAAACAAAAACTACGGTTAATAGAACACAAATTGAGACGTACAAGATCAGAAAATGGCACCAAACAATATATGCTTATGCTACAAACTTACATAAAGGCTATAAATAAAAGGAAAAAAGAATAGCACACCACTCTTCTCAAAATATCCTTCAACAGACCGAGGGAATTATTTTCCATCGTGAAATCTTTAACAAGGAAGCCCACACCTGAAGAAGGTAAGGCAATTATATAACCCCAACTACTAGCTAATTTCTATTTGAATAAACTTAGCCCCCCGATCCAAAATAATATCCCTTTCTTCCTTTCTAGTCCTCAATCCAACAATGCTAACCCCCTCGACCACACTACATGGTCTACATTTTACCTTGTTGATAAAAAACACCTCAAGAACATAATAAATACCATTAACACAACTACTTCACCTAGTGACCCTTGCCCTGTTAGTTGGCTAAACACAACTAAAGATGAGTTCTCCCCAATCCTCCTGGAGATGGTAAACCACTCATTGTGCCAAGGATATATGCCTTCCACCTTAAAGCAGGCAATAATCTGACCAACATTAAAATCTGCAACTTCTGACAAAAACCTCCCTTATTCTTAAAGACTTATTTCAAGCTTACCATTCCTAGCAAAGGTCATAGAAAAAGTGGTACAGCTGCAACTCCAGGATTTCTTTGACCTAAATGCGCCCCTGGATGAACAACAGCATGGGTTTAGACCCCATCACAGTGTCAAGACCCTGATGCTATCATTTCTAGATAAACTAATATGTGGCCTATACAAAACAGGCATTCATCTTAATCTTTGTAGACATCGCCTCAGCTTTCGATAGCATAGATCACAAACTACTGATAAGAAGACTAAAGCATATTGGCCTGCAGGGAACAGTCATTTAGTGGTTTACATCCTATCTCACCAACCGAACACAACAGATCCAGATTGGCCAAGCATCATCCTTAATCTTGGACCAGAAACAGGGTATCCCCCATGGCTCTTCTCTTTCCTCCCTGTTATTTAACCTCCACCTTTAACCAATATGCAATATCTTCAAAAAACACATTAATTATCATCTCTATGCTGATGATATAATGATGCATCATCACATAGATATCTTTAACCCAGACGACTCACATATAATCACAAGCCTAGGCTATATAACAGAATGGCTTAATGAGCCTAACCTCAAAATTAACCAAAAAACCTGAAGTGCTCTATGTTTTCAGAAATCAACCTTAACCACCACCCCCTCCTGCAAAACAAATTTAAAAGAAACAGAACTTCAAGTCAAAGAGGAGGTGAAATACCTGGGAGTATCTTAGAAGACCAATCATTAAATTTAGCCTCCCATATAAAAGCAATAACCAAAACCATATTCTTCAAACTTCGAACAATCCAGCATCTCAAAGCTTTACTAGAATCTCAGAATTTCAGGACAGACCTCCAATCACTAATAACCCCCCACATTGACTTCTGCAACAGTATCCTACAGGGACTACCAAAGAAAACCATCCACCAACTCCAACTAGCCCAAAATCTGGCAGCACGTATCACATATAACGCGAAACGCACCAATCACATTACTCCGATTCTCTATGACCTCCACTGACTACCAGTCTCATCAAGAATAATATACAAATACTTGATGATCATATTCAAACATCATAACAAAATAGCCACTACTCCACTGTCCTCACTCCTCACACCCCCAGCCACTTCTAGATCATGAAGACACTGCTCCCAAAACACCTGTACCATACCCACCCATATCTGCAACACAAACCAATCCAACAGCTCCAGAGCATTCTCTTGCATAGCCCCAGTATTATGGAACTCTCTTCCTAATGACTTAAGAGCAACAAAAGACCTTCTTCAATTCCAAAAAGACCTAAAAACACATCTATTCACCGAATATTATGCCAGCTCCTATAATACATCCCAAGCCCAAGCTGTCGGAGACACCTAACATTCTCGCTCTTGAGAATGTGAACCCCCCCCGAAAAAATTTTGAAGTATCCGATTCTCCCACCTTGTACATAGTTACTACCACATTGCACATAGTTAATTGTAAGATAGATCTAACAAGTCAATTGTATATAGTTGCTAAGTTCAATATAAAAGTTTCCTGTGATGTTCCATGTAAACTGCCTCTGATCACTGGATGGGGCGGTATATAAAAGCATGTTAAATAAATAAATAAAAATAAACTATAGCATTTCAGATCGTCAACAACATCTCATTTATTATTTGTAGATGATCTGAAACTCTATAGTTCATGGTGCATGGTCTCATGCCACATCCGCTTTGTCCGGGGATAGGTTATGAGGTGGCGCATCCTCCACAGCAGGGCCCTGGTGAAGGCATTTATGCAGTGGCTGGCAATATACTATGTGATTCCAGCAGTCGCCAAAATTGCATGCTGGAAGCTGCCTGTTTCCAGAAATCCCAAGGCAGTGGTCACCACTGGCAGGGCTTGGCTTCTGGCAGTGGAGAGTTCCAGGTACACACTGAGCATGCTGCACAACTCAGTTACTGTTGCCCCATCCAGTCTGTATTTTTGGTAGACCTCCTCCTCTGTCAACTGCAGGTAGCTCATCCTGGGCCTGTGTACATGTGGGGCACGGTACCTGTGTCTCGGGTGCTGGGCTACTGCCTGCTTATGGATCCACATTGCCTACCACATCCTCTGCTGTGCCCAGCCACGACAGATGCGTCTGCACCTCTGGAATACCCTGTGCATGGCCCACATTGCTTCTCAGCCATTCCAGCAACAATGTACCTCTGTATGGTTTGGGTACAGGCCTAAACATGCTTTTCTCACTGTACTATGCACTGTAACCCCACTACACAGGTTCACTGCACACCTTAAGCAGTCGTATGCACCAGGGAACGTCGAATAGGCTTGCGCGGTTAGTGACGTCCAATGTCGGCACATACGGCTTTCAGAAATCCATTTTATGTGGATTTCAGGATGACATGCCCCCGTTCTGCCCCAAGCCTCGGTGCTTGGCGCTATGCAGATAGCTGGCCTTCTCCGATTCAAACTGCCTTGTTGAAAATGTGGTTTATACGGTTATGGCGGTGTTACCCGGGTAAGGCCATCTTTTACATATGTAGCACGTGCGTAGGGCTTCAAAAATCGGGCCCTTTATTTCTTTTTGGTAAGAGTATAATTTATGTAGTTATTTGTTTTATGTAACTGAAATTAATTTCTTTTTCATTTAATGCTTTTAATTTTTGATAAAAATAAACTCAGGTCAATGATCCCATAGAGGAAATGATTTCCAGAAGGATTCCCTTGAGCGTTGTCATCACAATAGTGAATATCCTGGAAGTGAAGTTAGAAGCTTTTTGGTAGTGAGAGGGATGAACATCAGAAATGTTGGTGCTGGTACACCCCTTGCAACTCAAAGTGGAAGATAGGTTGAAATCCTTTGCCAACAACTCTCACCTATGTGACCTACAGGTGAAAGGGAGTATCAGCCTCCAGTGAACCACACTGATATACTGGAAGATAAGCTGGTGATTCAGGTGGAAGAAAGGGAGAACCATAAGCAGGGGACAGTGAGGATGCAGCAGGGAAAAGAATGGGCACACCAGCAAGCAGTACTGGCAGCATGAGCAGCACTCTGACCACACCTTTATCCACCAGCTCCCCATGGACATCACAGAACCATGATCTTTGCAGTTTTCAGGTCATGAAGTGTCTTGTAACTGGAACTGACATTTGAGCCATCGTAATGTGGCTTTCTTCAGGTGAAGTGGGTATGAAGCGGATGTCAGCTTTCACAGTAGATATATATATACATATACATATATATATATACATATACATATACATATATACATATACATACATATATATATATATATATATATATATATATATATATATATATATATATTGTCACCACAGCGCCCCTACTGGCGTAGTAAAGTAAGGGCGTCCGGGGACATTTAATTTGTATCAGAGAGTGTTCAAGCTGAAGGACCAAAAGGATTGTGGTCCTTGTAGTATAGAACTCCCTGAAAAGAATAACTACGCCAAGTATAGGGTAAATAAGGCTTTATTTCCCCGATTAATGCTCTAGGTTCAATGGGACATCAACATAAAGTGGAGGTAATGCTTTCCTCAAACAATAAGGTTCCACCATGGACTAAACAGTTAAAGGTTGTAAGCTCTACAATTGACTGTTTAGCTGGGTTAGGGGATTTTCCAAAACAATAGAAAACAATATCAGAACAAAATGGTTATCAGCTTCACCATATTCAGACTTATTTCTTCGCTATACAATTAGCATGGCAAGCAACTACTTCTCAAGCAAACGTTACAATCCAAGGGTTCGATGTGAGGCATGGGAACACTGGAGCTATAATCCAAGTCCATTGATTCTGGATCGCTACCCTCTTCAGTGTTAGGAATATCTTCAGAGTCTCTTAATTCCCAACAGAAGTTCCTTGGCTGCTCATATAACTTTCTTAAAACACTTTTAGGAAGTGGCTTTAAATAGTTAGCTTTACTTCTTCTATGATCCTGAGGTTTATCTACTTGCAGAAGACTTTCCTCATTTAGAGTTCCTTTTAGAATGAAAGGCTTTTCATACCTTAGCTTCCGAGGAGTGCCATGCCCAGGATTCAGCTTACAACGTAGCTTTTCCTGCTGACCAACTGTCTTGTGCACTGCTCCACAATCCAGGCTGCTAGAGAAACCAGACGTAGATTTCCCCTCTCTATCTTTCAGGGTAAGAGGATCAATGTAAAAGGAATCTCCTTTCCTTGTGCCTTTCTGGTTTGGCTTAAAGGACTTACTTGGAGTTGGAGAACTTATTTCAACAGGCAGGCTGCTTCTCTGGGCTTTATCCCATAGAGTACACCTCTTTTGGCTCCTGCCCCCTAGAGCTGGCCGCAGCTGGAAACTATCCTGTTCCAGGCTTCTCTCAGAGCTTGTGCTGCCGGTCCTTCTGACCTTGTCCTTAGCACTTCCCCAGAACTGAGTCTTGCCTCTGTCTGTGTCCATTTTTCTCCTTCCTTCTCTTTGCTGGTCCTTTTCCTGGTCTCCTTGCTGGACCCCCTGGTCTCCTTGCTGGACCCCCTGGTCCTTTTCCTGGTCTCTTTCTCTGCTCATCTGCTTTCCCTTATAAAGGGATTTCCAGCTTGCACGCTGTGAGTTTGAGGACAGGTGAAAGCACTTATCATTAAGGTGCTCAGTGCTTGAGCACATTGCTTCAGGTACTGTGTAACTGTTCATGCACCCTCTGGTTGAGTTACACTGGAACTGCGCTCTCTGCCTTTTCTGAGATTCATGCAAATCAGGAGTTTTTTTCAAAACTGTTTCTTCCCTAGCTCCAGCCTCATGACAATATATATATATACTGTAGGTTCTGAAATTGGAATGGTGGGATTGAGGCAGGAAAGTTGCTTTTTTATGGGGAAGTTGGACAGACAGTTTGCAAAACTATCTGCCCAACAGTAACCACAACCAGGAACCACACTCCTACCCAGCACCATCATCAACCTAACCTCTGAAGTACTAGATCAAGCCTCAACTATCCTTCTGTCAAAAGGCCTAAACTTTGCATTAACACCCAATGAGGTTCAAAACACAGACATCATAGCTGGAATAGAAAGCACTCTCATATGATTATTGGTCAAATCCACAGAGAAACCACCAGGATACTGCTTTGTGCTAAAGCACCTCACCACAATCTACCAGATAAAAAATGACTAGCACTCTGATCCTTATGAGAGCGACACAACCTTATAATTCTTTCCATGGACAAAGAGGACATGACCATACAGTGATGGACATTAAAGATTACCACCAAAAAATTCCAGCTTCCTAGCAGAAGAGACCTACATTTTGCTACCTAATAATCTACTCAAAAAAAAATCCACAGAAAAGTAACAAACTGGATAAACTATGCCACTTCCAATGACACAGAAATAAAATCCAGTCTAAAACAAGGCAACCACGAGACCCCGAGATTCTATGGTCTGCCCAAGATGCACAAACTGCACATTCCACCATGATCCATTGTTAATTAACTTCCCAACCCAACCCATAGTACATTATCTGGTCCATAAACTAAGAACTTTAACAATGAAATTGCCTCAGGTGTCAGAGATTCTATTCTTCATTGAAATCATTAGCAACCTGAGACTAAGCAACACGGACATCATGGTCAGTTTTGATGTAGTCTCCCTCTTCTCCAAAGTCCCAATGGAGGAAGCAATCCAGGTCCTACATCAAAAACTAGAAATATGTAGTCTACCAATGGAATGGGCTAACCTAATAAAAAGTACTGGAAACAGTACTACCCCCAAAGAGAAGACACAGCAATGGCTTCCCATCTCTCCACAGTGGTAGCCAACATTTTCACGGAGTCTCTTGAATCCACCCTACTGAACAATGGCAAACTCAAACCCAACTCTGGGTCTACTATGTAGATGACACATTTTCATATGACCCTATGAATAGGGAAAACCTTGGCAACTTTCTGAATCATCTGAAACCCAGGCTGCTATGTATGAATGAGTCAGCTGGCTGGCTCCAAGGACTCTCAAAAATTCAAGCAGCGGCCAATGGCAAGTAAATCAAGACCACTAACTTCAGTTGAAGCTGGCTTGCTGAGCCAATTAATAAAAGCCTTGAAAGAGACAGGGTACACCTCACTATAATAAACCACCCAAGCACAGCCAGCACCAACCTGCTCCTTTCCCCAACACAACATCCCAGAATCACACTAAACATCAGGGACGGCTCAAGGCAATCTGCTGCCTGAGGCAAAGGATGAGATGGTGCCCCCTTCCCCCCCCCCCATAGTGTGTGTGTGTGGGGGGGGGGGGTGCCTTCTCAAAACTCCAGTCAGGGACTGAACCAAACCAAAAAGCTGATTATATAATATGGAGGAAATGCAAGATGTTTGCACACCAAGGAACTAAAAGAATGAGCGAGAACCACAGCACACTTTATAAAACTAAATTATAACTCATTTTTATTTTGTTATAAACTGCGTTATGGTTCTTGCTTTTTCTTTTTGAACATATATTTTGCATCCACAGAACCCCTTCCCTCAACAGTGGGTGCAGAGCAGAACTAGGACATTCACCCACAGAACTCAATATCTTTAAAAAAATCTGATTCTGATCATCTCACTAACAAATATTCTCCAGGGAACTAATATAAAACCCTACAAAAGACACCAAAGATCTATAAGGCCAAATCTACCATACCATTACCCATTACCAGGCATAAACTTCCAAAACTCATACAAAAAAAGCAGCACTATAAATACTGCAGCGGGCCCTAGAACATCTAATACCTATTTGAAAAGCTGAACAAGGCAAATTGCTACAGTACAGATCCCTGCGTACAGATCTCATGTTAACAGAACACACAGCCTTGGTCACACACTCAGAACACCAACTCTCACCAAGTACAGAATAAGTGATCACAACCTAAAGTAAAAATAAAATATTTATACAAAAATTAATCCGAAACCCCAAGAAGCCAGACTCTGCATGCACTGCAACACGAGACAAGAGATGCAGTTCCCCATACTGTGTAAACTATAAAGATAGCACAAAGTCCAATCACTAAACTGAAAATAAAATTATTTTTTCTACCTTTGTTGTCTGACCATTTTATTCTCTGGTCATGCCGGTCCTGATCTGAGGCTTCTGCTTTCCTGTCTTCTCTTAGCACCTTTTCTGCCATTTCCTGTCTTTTGTTTTCTTTACTTCCTTCCATCATTCTATTTCCAGTCCCAGTGACCCTCCACACGTGTCAGCTCCCTTCTAGTCCTAATGCCCCCTCCCTGCCAGCCTCCTCCTCATTACCTAGCCACCTACCAGTCCCATCCCCAAAAGTCAGCTCTCTCCAGTCCCATCACCATGTGTCAGCTCCCTTCCATCCCCCTCTTTCCCCCATGTCAGTTCCCTTCCAGCACCCAAGAAGTTTCCGCACCTGTTTCCTTTCATTTTAAAAGCTATCGCGGCCGCAGCAGTTTATCCATGGGTTTTTTTTTTTGTTTTGTTTTGTTTTTTTAATGAAGGCAGAGTGAGGCAGCTGTTTTGGGGGCATTTTTGCCACCCCAAAAGTTTGCCACCTGAAGCCACTGCCTCACTCTGCCTAATTATAGAGCTGTCCCTGAGCTACATATATCAGATGTATAGTTATATTGATATAGACACATCTTTCACTGGTGTATAACACTGAACATGTCATGAATTTTGTGACCGGAGGTCATAGCTTTTATCCACTGACTAAGCTATTAAATCACCCTTTCAAATAAATAAATAAATGTTTAAATCTGAGCATTTCTTCCTAACATGACACTCTTATGAGATTACACACCCTACCTGAGAGCAAAAAAGTCCAAGAAAAGAAGCCTTAAAGTTATAGTACATATTATGCTGTTATATACCAGTGGTTCTCAACCTTTTTACCATCAAGACATACCTGAAGGATGATGCTTGCATATGTGACACATTGCACAATTAACCCTCACAGACATTTGTTTTGACACAGTATAGTAGTTAAATATAAACATGCTCTGTCCCGCAAAAAGTTTACAACAAGTGCAGATCAGAACTAGGATATTTCTCCATGGAAATAACCATGCAAAAAATATTCTGATATACATGTCATTTGAGTAGCAGCAACATAACTCTTCCCACTACCAGGCACATTGTAGATGAACACAAAACCTGAAAAAGCCCACCACTCACTTATGTAGCAAATGTGCCATACAACAGCAATATTAATTCCTATGATTTAAGCAGTGATTTATTTATTTATTTAAAAGCTTTTATAGGCCGCAAATATGTAACACATTCTATGCAGTTCACAAACTCTACCAAAGAATAGGCAGCATTACAAATATTACATTGGGCCGTACAATACCAATACACCTACTTCTGGTAAAACAGAACATGGACTAGTACAGATCTCTAGAAAAACTACATACTAATTCCTCCATACCTCGATCACATGCAGAACTCCAACAGATTCTCACCAAATACAGAACAAGGGACTACAAATTAGAAATAGAAATATGAAGACAAAAATTGTAAATGAAATCCCAAGAACTAGTTGGAAAACTAAAAATAGAAATGCATTTCCTCTTGTACTGAACAAAATATAAAAGCATCAGTAATGCACATCGCCCAAAGCTAACATATTCCAGTTAATAAATTCAGAAAATACTTTTTCTACCTTTGTTGCCTAAGTATTTTATTTTTCCAATCATGTTGATCCCAGTTTCTCTTTTCTGCTTTCTCAGTCTGACTTCTGCCAACTTTTCCAATGTTTGCTGTCCATTTATCCTATCTTCCTCCATTCCCTCTGTACATCTGTTTCTGACATATTGATCATTCCCTTTTCTTTCTTTTCAGCTTCTCTGTCCACTCAAATTTCACCCTGTTTTTGACCTTCCAGTCTTCAATGTCCTCCTTTTTAATTTCCATGTATCTATCAATTTTCCATCTCCTACCCAGTCCATCTCCCCAGGCTTTGCCATTTCCGCATCTCACTTCTTCCCCAGTCTCTTATTCCCTTCTATCTTTCACGCACTCCCCATTACCACATCTCTACCCTCTGTACTCAGTCCCCTCTCACTTGTGTCTCATTGACAATACCCCATAAGGCTCCACACCATGCCCAGCATCTACGTTCTCCCTCTCTCCCTACACACCCTTGTAGCACAGCATCTCCACTTTCTCTCCACCTCCCACTCACCCTTGTAGCCCAGCATATCCACTTTTTCTTCCCTACGCACCCACCCACCCACCCTTGTATCTGAGCATCTCAATGCTCTCCCCCCCACCCACCCAACCTTGAAGCCCAACATCTCTACTCTCTCTCCCTTACCCACCCACCTTTGTAGCCCAGCATCTCTCCTCCATCTCTCTCCCACACCTACCCTTGTAGCCCAGCATCCCCCCTCCCTCTCATTCTCTATCCCATCTCTCAACTACTCACCCATCCATCCACCCATGTAACCCAGCAACTCCCCACTCTCTCTGTTTCCCACCTATACATATAGCCCGGCAACTCCAATTCTCTGTTTTCCACCCACTCACCTTATGTAGTCCCAACATCACCCCTCTCCACCCACCCAATATCTTCCCTTTCTCTTTCTCACCCACTCTACCCATCCCCCTCTCTCTCTTCTCTCACCCCCACCCATCAACCTATACAGCCCTGTACCTTCCCTCTCTCTTCCCCCATCCACACTTGTAGCCTGGCACCATCTCTCTCTCTCTCTTCCCCTCCCCCCATGTCGCCAGACATCTCCCCCTCTACTCCACTTCTATAGTCCAGCATTTCCTTGTCCTATCTCCTCTCCCCCCCAAGCAGAGCAGCATTTTCCCTCTCAACCCTTCCCTCTTAATCAACATTGTGGCACCTTCCCTTTTCTCTTCCAGCCCTGACAATGCAGCTTTTCCTTGTGTCATGGAACTGCACAGGCAATGGAAGGGGCAGGGGCTGCAACCACCCCGATCCCAGCAATTTCTGTCTAGTATAGGTTCAGTTGTGCTTCCTCCCCCCGGCCACAGCAGCAAGTGCTGCTCAAGTGATTTCACTTCCAGAATTGCGGAACACACCCGGAACTGAAATCACAATATGAGTCCCAGGTACTGAGAAAGGAGCATGGCTGAATCTACATGACACATGAATTGCTGGAGCTGGTGCGATCGCATCTCCTGTCCTTGCTGCTGCTTGTGCTGACATCTGATCGCCAGATGAAAAATAACAGTTGGTCCAGGGCTGGGGTCGTTATGTGGTGGCAGCACGAGGTTGATGTGGAGCCTCCTGTACAGCAGGGTCCTGTGCCAACACCATGCTTGCACATGTGTAGGGCCAGTTCTGTTGCACTGCTGAAGTTTTATGGGTCTTCCTCTTTGCTTCTTTGGAGGCTACTGTTGTGGGAAATGGGGATGAGGCTAGACCAGAAGATGAAAGGCCAGCAGCATCTCTCTCATTCTCCACTATCTGCTCTAACTGTGGGGTATTCTTGGATTTGACAGTATCACTTCTTACCTCTCTACCAGTGCTTAGCACACTAACAATTAGATTTTCCAGCCCCTCCTCAGTTACAAGACTTTCAATATCTGATGATTCTCAAAATCCCTCATATGAATCATGATGGTTCATCAGATTCTGTATCTGCCAAAATCCCTTTCATATACTCATCAGCAAGGAGCAGAATGGTCCTGCTACTTTGATGGTCTTCTGCTCCCCCCCCCCCCTCAACTCTTCTTATACTACCTCTGACTTTTTTTGCTCCTTTAAGGAGAGAGGAATAGACAATTATTCTATGTTTTCAGTAGAACCTTCGGTTGTTGGTATAGTCCTCTTAAAGAAATCTCTAGCTTGGCTTGTAGGTCCCAGAGGATTAAAGACTGTCCTCTCTGTTCCTCTCCACTAGTCTTGCTTCTGGTCCTATATCTCTCAGGAGCATAAACTTTCCATCTTCTGCTTTTACCATCATTTCCCTGCCTACTATGTCCAAGCATTGCATTTTGATCAGATTATATTGTAAGATCTATGGATCAGAGAATGTCTTTCTTATATGTGTCTGTATTGCACTGTGTAGGTCTGATAATGCTTTAGAAATGATAAGCAGTAATAGATGACTGTCTGCCTGCCTCTGGTTATATGAGTTGTCTGTGCACTTTGGATTTTTTTTCTCTTTTATTTTAATCTACCTGGGTCCACAAAGCCTTGGGAATTCTTAAAACTGAATTTCTATGATACTGAGAAAGATATAGTAACTTCCTGTGTGTGCTTCTCTGTCCTGTGCTGTTTGGGTTCGTTTTCTCTCTTACTTTGCTCTGTCTCACTCTAAATACACACCCACAGAGTTTGAGAGATTTTAAAAGAAAAGTCAGTTATCTCTGACACTGATAGAAACAGCATTGTATCTGTCAGAAAGAAAATGATATTCTGTTGATGCTTTATTTCAATTTCCTGATAAACTGCTGATATCATCATTCATGGGATTAGGGATAATGAGATAGGGAGAGGCTTATATGGCTGCTTGTCAAAAGCTTTCAACATGATTGGTGAAATGATTAGTGTTTATTCCTTCTTCCTCTCCCAAAGCAGCTCCAATATGCCCCATAGATTGCAATGGTGCTAAAAACGAATGGCACAAATGAAGATTTGACCCATTCCAGCCCCACAGACCTTCAGTTCATTTATAGGAACATAAACCAAAAATGCCCTCATTCAGCATGTTTTGCCATTAATTTTAAGAGGGGAGGTAAAGATAACTTGGGGACAGGCTTGGTGCTGAGGAGACAGGAAGATTGGTGGGGATGATCTGGGAGTCCCTGAAACTTTTGGAGGTTAATAAGGGTTCCATAAGACCAAAAAGGTTGGGAATCTCTGCTCTACAAACCAAACACTATACTACTTTAGGCATCTACAGTCTGCTGGAGATGGAGAAAGAGTAGTTACTCACCTGTAACAGGTGTTCTCCAGGAGCAGCAGGAATCAGTCCTCACATATGGGTGACGTCGGCGTCAATGGAGCCCCCATGCGGAGCATTTCCCCAGCTTTCAAAGAAAGTCTTTGGGAATGCAGACACACATGCGCGGTCCCCTTCCTGCCCAAAGGTGCCATCTTGCTCAGTCAAATGACATAGCTAGAAGACAGCAAAAAAGAAAATGAACTATATACAACTGCAACTCCAAGGGGAGGAGGGAGGGTCGTGAGGACTGATTCCTGCTGCTCCTGGAGAACACCTGTTACAAGTGAGTAACTACTCTTTCTCCAGGACTAAGCAGGAAGTCAGTCCTCACATATGGGTGACTCCCTAGCTCTGGGCTACCAGGAACCCAGGCTGAAAAACAGAGCTCCCTCTAGAACCTCAGCAACAGTGAGAGAATCTTCTCTGAGACCACACCTGAATGGTAGCCCAGCACCAGGGCCGGAGGGTAGGAGTTGCCTAAACCTCAAAGAGATTACGGAGTACCACTTGCCCGAAAGCACTGTCCCTATGGGACTCCCTCTCGAGGCAGTAGTGGTCCGCAAAAGTCTGGCTTGAAGACCAAGTAGCAGCCCAGCAGATGTCTGCCAATGGAACAGAATGGAGGTGAGCTACTGATGCGGCCTTCGCCCTGACCCAGTGGGCCGTGACTTGACCCTCCAGGGAGAGGCCGGCTGCCTTGTACGCCCAGGCGATACGGTCCGCCACCCAGATGGACAACGTACGCTTAGTGACAGGCAACCCCAATCTATTAGGGTCAAAGGAAATGAAGAGCTGAGAAGCCCTTCTATGCCCCTGCGTACGTTCTAGGTAAAAGGACAGTGCCCTTCTACAATCCAGGGTATGCAAGACAGTTTCTGCCCTACTGGCGTGTGGCCTGGGAAAGAATGTCGGAAGTACCACCTCCTGGTTGAGGTGGAAGGAGGACACCACCTTGGGAAGGAACTTAGGATGAGTCCTCAAGACCACCCTGTTCTTATAGAACCTGGTATATGGCCTATCCGAGACCAGGGCCTGAAGTTCACTCACACGCCTGGCCGAGGTGAGTGCCACAAGGAAAAAACACCTTCCAGGAGAGAAAACGTAAATGGCAGGTTGCCATTGGCTCAAAAGGTGGACGAGTCAGTTGCTGCAAGACCACATTGAGATCCCACTCAGTAGCTGGTGGACGAATAGGAGGCTTAAGCAGAAGCAGGCCTCTGAGAAAACGAGACACCAGAGGGTGGCCCGAGAGGGATTGTCCATCCACCGGCGAGTGGTGAGCTGAGAGGGCACTGAGGTGAACCCGGACAGAGGTGGACTGAAGTCCCAGGTTGGAAAGGTGAAGCAGGTATTGCAACACCACCTGGACCGAGCAGGAGAAGGGGTCCTCCTGCTGTGGAGAACACCAAGTAGAGAACCTATGCCACTTCAGTGCATAGGCCTTCCTAGTGGAATGCTTCCTGGAGGCCAACCTCACCTCTTCAACCTCCCTGGATAGGAGCAAGGGAGCAAGGACTAGCCTTTCAGCAGCCATGCCATCAAATTGAGGGATTTGAGGTTGGGATGCAAGAGGGACCCCTGATCCTGAGTCAGAAGGTTGGGTTGCAACCCCAGAGGAAGTGGAGTATCCACTGCCAACTGCAGAAGAAGAGGGAACCACGGCTGCCTGGGCCACCTGGGGGCTATCAGGATCACCATGGCCCAGTCCTGCTGGATTTTGAATAGAGTCCGGGCCACCAGAGGTGTGGGAGGAAAAGCATACAGCAGGCTCTCTGACCAGGGGATCAAGAAGGCATCTGGCGCTGTTCGCAAGGGATGCGGTTGCCTGGAACAGAACCTGGGTAGTTGCCTGTTCAGCGGGCTGGCAAAAAGGTCCATGGTCGGAAGTCCCCACTTCAGAAAGAGCTGTTGAACCACCGGAGGATCCAACTGCCACTCGTGAGGCTGCAGGAGTCTGCTTAGCCTGTCTGCCAGGTAGTTTTCCTGGCCTGGGAGGTAGACTGCCCTGAGGGTCATGCCCTGATTGACAGCCCAGGAGCAAAGGGCTTGTGCTTCCAGGCACAGAAGCCTGGATCCTGTGCCTCCCTGCTTGTTGACGTAGAACATAGCCACCTGATTGTCCGTCTGAACCAGGACAGACTGGTGAGACAGGATCTGAGAGAAAGTCCGTAAGGCTAGTCGAATGGCCCGCAATTCCAACAGGTTGATCTGTTGGGCGGCCTCCCACGGAGACCACAGGCCCTGAGTGCAGGCCCCTTGACAGTGTGCTCCCCAGCCCTGCAGTGAAGCATTGGTTGTCAGTACCTGAGTGTGTGGGGAGGCCTGGAAAGGAAGACCCCTGACCAGATTTGGGAGATGCCTCCACCAGCGTAAGGAGTCCACCAAGAGTTTGGACACCCTTATTCTGTCTGACAATTTCCCTGTGGCCTACAGCCACTGTGCCTTGAGGTGCCACTGAGCCGGCCTCATGTGCAGCCGGGCATGTGGCGTGACATGCACTGTAGAAGCCATGTAACCTAAGAGCCAGAGGAAGTATCTGGCCGAGACCAGAGAGTTCGCCTGAAACTGGCCGGCCAACTTTATTAGCCTGTGAGCTCTGTCCAAAGGCAAATAGGCCTTTGCATGGATGGTATTCAGTCTTGCCCCTATGAACTCCACGTCCTGTGAGGGGACTAAAGTGGACTTGGGGAAGTTTATGACGAACCCCAGGTGCTGAAGCAGGGATATGGTTCTGAAGTTGGCCTGCCTGACCTCCTGTGGAGACTGGCCCCTGATAAGCCAGTCGTCCAGATAAGGGAACACAAAGATCCCCTGGTTCCTGAGATAGGCCGCAACCACTGCCAGGCATTTTGTAAAAACCCTGGGGGCGGAGGTGAGGCCGAACGGAAGCAGTCTGTACTGGAAGTGCTTTCCTCCCACCACAAATCTGAGGAATTGTCTGTGACTTGGGTGGATGAGGATGTGAGTATAAGCATCCTTTAGGTCTAAGAAGCATAGCCAATCTCCCTGCTGGAGGTAGGGCAGTAAGATTCCAATGGTAAGCATCTTGAAATTTTCCCTCTCCAGAAACTTGTTCAGATTTCTCAGGTCCAGGATGGGTCTGAGGCCTCCTGTTCTTTTTGGTACCAGGAAGTACCTCGAGTAGAAGCCTTGCCCTTCCAGGTGGTGAGGCACCGGTTCCACCGCCTGGTCCCTCAAAAGACCTTCCAATTCCTGAAGGAGTAAGTTTCTGTGCAGAGGGGGTCTTGGAGGCTCCCCTGGAAAGTAGGAGGGGGGTATCTGGGTGAAGTGGAGCAGATAGCCCCTTTCGATGATACTTAGCACCCACATATCCCCTGTGATGGCTGGCCACCTGTCTGCATACAGGGTCAGCCGCCCTCCTGTGCCCTGGAGAGGAGGAGAGGCTATGCTGGCATAGTCAAAAACCCCCTCCCTGCTGAGCAGGAGCCTCAGTAGGAGGCTTGGAGGCCTTCTGCCTACGGGGCCCATGACCCTGCCCCTTGTCCTGCTGGCCCTGTTGGGGAGCTACAGAGGCCTGGTAGTGAGGGTAGGTTTTGTAGGCAATGGTCTTCCTTGGGTAAAAGGTCTTTTTCCCCGAGCCCTTCTTCTTCTGAGAAGCGGCAGAGGTTTTCCTGGATAGCCTCGTCCGGGTAAGAGTCTCGGTCTCGAGTTCTGCAGCCTTTTCTGCCATGGGCTTGCCAAAGAGGTTTTCACCTCGGCAAGGGACATCGACCAACTTGTCCTGTACCCATGGCTCGAGGTCCGAGGATTGTAGCCAGGCCTGGCGGCGTGCACCGATGCCGACCCCTGATACCGGGGCCGAAGCCTCAAATCCATCGTAGGCTGCTCGAGATATAAACTTCGAGCACTCATGAATACCAGAAGGCAAGGCCTTGAACCTCTGCAAAGGTTCCTCAGACAAACCAGCAGAGAACCCGGCAATCTCCTTTGCCAGGTCCCGAAGGTACATGCCCATGTACAGCTGGTAGGTCTGGACACGGCAAGCAAGCATAGAGCCCTGGAAGCACTTTCTACCGAGGGCATCCAGGTTCTGGGCCTCCCTGCCGGGAGGCACCGAGGAGTGCATCTTCTGATTCTTCAGGCGATGCATGGCCGATTCCACAACCATGGAGTGGTGCGGTAGCTGTGCCTTTTGGAACCCGGGGCTCTTGCGGACTCGATAGATGGAATCGACCTGCTTGCTTAGAACCGACATTGAGGCCGGCGCCTCCCACATGCGGAAGAGCAACCGCTCCAGCATCAGAGGAACCGGGAGAGTAAAGGCCTCCTTGGGAGGAGAGTCATACTGCAGAGCCTCGAGCTCCTCGGCTCGAGGCTCCTCCTCTGGATCTGCAGGGAATGCCAGTGCTTTGGCCATATCCCGTACGAAATCTGAGAACCTAGTATCCTCCGGGGGGGACCTTGTCCGAGGCTCGGATCCCGATGAGTCCGAAGGGACGCACCAAGTCCGGAAGGTGTCAGGGGACTCCTCCTCCTCCGTCTCCCATGCCGATTCCTCCAAGGAGTAATCGAGCAGCTCCGAGTGGGCGGGCACTGACGCCATCCGCCCCGATGCCGAGGGAACCGGCGTCGACGACCTCTGTCCCGAGGATCGACTCGAGTTCGCATGGTCTCGAGGATCGACTCGACCTCCGGGGTCGACTTGGACGTCGATGTCCCGGTGGTCGGGGCAGATGCGCCAGTGAGACCGGAGATCAGCACCCGCTGCTGTTCCATGAAGGCAGACAATCTGCTCTCCAAGGCCGTCAACCTGAGTCCGAGCTCAGGAGACCCAGCAGCCTCCGACTCGGGCCCCGACGGCGTTGGGCCCAATGTCGGCTCCCCCGGAGGAGAGTCCACGAGGGCAACAGTACTCACGTGACTCGGGGCCTCCGACTCCACACGAGGATGCTTTGCAGGCCTCTCCGACTCCGAAGACCCGGGACGGTGATCGGGGCTATGTGACCTGGCCCTGGAGCCATCGACGCCACCCTCGCGGGTTTCTTCTTCCTTTGGTGTTCCCTCGAGGGGGACTCCCTCTCAGAGGAGCCCCGACGATGCTCGGGGTAGACTCCCGAGACGTCGAGGCCTCTGATGAAGTCCGGACCCATCCAGAGGTAGACTCGGAGAAGATCCTCTCACGCTGGTGCTGACGGCTCCACAATGCCTTGGACGACATTTTGCCACAGGGGCTATAGACTGTGGAATCATGGTCCGGCCCCAGGCACCGGAGGCAGCAGTTGTGTGTGTCGGTGAGAGACATCAGTTTCTTACACCGATCACACTGCTTAAAGCCACTGGCAGCCATTGGGGGAAAAAGGGTCCCTGCAAGATCAAAAAATTGGGCTGCCAGGGAAAGAGAAAAGGCGCGAACGCAGTTGCTAAGGACAAAAAACGAAAAAAGAGATCCGGGCTCGGCACCGGTGTACCGAGTCCAGGCGGGAAAAGAACCAACGTCGAACCGAAGAAAAATACTCGACCCAATGCAGAAAGATCAACATTTTCCACGGGTGACAAGGACAGGTGTCCGTAAGGCTCCACAGAAAAAAGGAGACTGAGCAAGATGGCACCTTTGGGCAGGAAGGGGACCGCGCATGCGTGCCTGCATTCCCAAACGCTCCGTCGACGCCGATGTCACCCATATGTGAGGACTGACTTCCTGCTTGGTCCTGGAGAATAACATTTTTGCTGTACGTATATAACTATAAACACTGATACAGCTGGAAATCCAGTCAGTATTTCTCTATCTCCACTTTTGGCCTGGGGGCATAGCCACTCATTTGGACTAGTCTGGTAGAAACAAAAATGAATCACACAATTTATCCAGTCAATTTTAAAAACCATTCTCATACCAGTGGATCCTAGGAGTTGAAATGAAAGCCAAGTCTTCTTGCTTCGGTATCTGATCATATCTGACATGGATAGAAGCAGCAGCAACAGTCTCCATTACCTTTATTACCAACCCTTTCTCCGATATAACCTCTGATCTTTTGGATTGTTGACTCAGGCAATGTCTGAGAAGCTGATAAAATGACAAACACTAACTATGCTTTTTTGAAGGTGTGAATGAACAGGTAGACAAAGGTGAGTCAGTTGTTATATAGTATATCTGGATTTTCAGAAAGCCTTTCACAAGGTCCCTCTTGAGAGACAGTTGGTGAAATTAAATAGTCATGGTATAAGAGGCAGTGTACTATTGTGGATCAGGAACTGGTTAAAAAATAGAAAGCAGAGGGTAGGGCTAAATAACCAATTTTCCCAATGGAGAAAGGTGAATAGTGGAGTACCCCAGGAATCTGTGCTGGGTCCACTGCTTTTTAATATATTCATAAATGACCTGGAAATGGGAATAATGAGTGAGGTAATCAAATTTGCAGATGACACAAAATTTATTCAAAGTTGTTAAAAACCCAAGAGGATTATGAAAAATTGCAAGAGGACCTTGATAAATTGGAAGACTGAATGTTGAAATGGCAGATGAAATTTAATGTGAACAAGTACAAAGTTATCCACCTTGGAAAGAACAACCCAAACTATGGTTACACGATGCAAGGTTCCATATTAGGAGCCACCACCCAGGAAAAATATTTAGGTGTCATCGTGTTTAACATGTTAAAACCCTCCGCCCAGTGTGCAGCGGCGACAAGAGAGCACATAGAATGCTAGGTATCATAAGGAAAGGAATGGAAAATAAAACAAAGGATATTATCATGCCTCTATATCATTCCATGGTGCGACTGCACTTTGAATATTGTATGCAATTCTGGTTGCTGTATCTTAAAAAGGATATAGCGTTATTAGAAAAGGTTCAGAGAAGAGCCACCAAAATGGTAAAGGGGATGGAAGGATACTCCTATGAAGAAAAGGTTAAAAAGGTTAAGGCTCTTTAACCTGGAAAAGAGACGGCTGAGGGGAGATATCATAGAGGTCTCTAAATTAATGAACGTAGTGGAACAGGTAAACATAGATCGATTGTTTACGTCATCAGAATATAGAAAGACTGGGGGACATACAATGAAGCTACAGTGTAACCTATTTAAGACTAATAAGAGAAAATATTTTTTCACTCAAAGCGCAATCAAACTCTGGAATTTGTTACCGGAAGATGTAGTGAAAGCTGTTAATGTAGCTGGGTTTAAGAAAGGTTTGGACAAGTTCCTGGAGGAAAGGTCCATAAACCATAATTAAAGGGGACCCGGGAAATCCACTGCCACAATACAAGCACTATGGAACCTGTGTCCTTTGGGGAAACTGCTAGGTAAGTACTTGTGACCTAGATTGGCCACTGTTGGAAACAGGATACTGGGCTTGATGGACCTTGGTCTGACCCAGTATGGCATATCTTATGTTCTTATGCTTCTGCCTTTCTTATTAAGCCGGTCCCTTTTGCTGGTTCCTTTGTTCTTTGTTTGTATCTTTTTCATTTTTGCTTCTCCATTTCCTTTCCTCCCAATATTGTCTTTCAGTCTTCCTTAGGTCTGTTTATCATGCCCTCTTACCTTCCATTTTCTATCTCACTTTCTATATTTTTCAGTCCTTTGCTGCTCCTCTCTCCTTCAGATCAATCAGTCTGTTTTTTTCTCCCAAGTCTCACCTCCTGGAGGGGCCCCAGCTCTTGGCATCTGTGCTCCAGCTCCCCTATCTGCTCCTGCAGTGTCTGCACGGTCTCTGCCAGGCTGTGATTTTGTCTTTTACTGTCAGACAGAGCCTGTCGCATGGAGTCAAAACGTTCCTGCAAAGGAAAAAAATCAGGCAAATTAACTGTCTTATCTGAACTCTTTATACAGGTGGTTTATCTCTCAGGCTAGTGACAGTGAGCATGAAAGTTATGCAGTACTCTAGGTAAGCAATGAATAATATATGGGCATCATCTCAATGTATCTGCCAGATTGTTATTACTGTTTATTACACAGCACCTCTTCATATTCACCATTAAAAAGGAAAGTGAGATGATAACACAGTCCATATAAAATAGTCTTATAACCTAGTACTATTTGTATTGTCAATTTATTATGGTCCCTTATCACTTCTTCTTCCTATTAGACACAGACAACTCCATAATGTATCGCATATTCCTACTTCCTGATCACATCAACCTACACTCGGAGTGTCACTAATATTCTGAGTGGCAGATAAGTGTATGTTTCTAGTGCTCTGAATGTGCATCCAACTACATTTACAGGATTTGAGGGGTGATTTTCTAACGCTCGGAGGCAGTGAGTATAAGACTCTGGAAAGCTGTTGCATTCAGAAGATGTGGGAATGAACGTCTAGTACTCTAGCAGACAGATGCAGTATACTGCGCTGTGCTTTAACACACCAGCTTGCTCAAGATTTTCCCCTGGTGGTCTTACTCCTGATGCAGAAATATTAAGTAAACCACTGCACTAAAGGATCACACAGTGGAAATGGAAATCTCTTGCAAACATCTGCATATGAAATTGCTCCCAGTGCCAAAAACAGTGCTGAAACTTATTGCAGTTGTTTACTCTTCGCTTTACACTGAATCTTTGCACCAGCTTGGGGTTGGATAAAGATGCAGCTGTGAGTAAAAGGGTCATCTGAGGAGAAGTGGGCCCTAGACCCCCGATTCCGCCCACTCCAAAAATTACCAACACCTCCCAACTCCAAGGACCCCGCATGCCTGACCCTCCATAAAACCACATTGGTGGTCCAAGTGCCCCCCCCCCCCATCCTACAAAAATATAATTGGTAACCAAGTGGCCTCAACCCTCTGACCCACCAAAAACCTCATTGTGGCCCATGGCCCATTGGACCCCTCCCTTACTTCCCCATACCCCCCTTAACCTTCCCTACATGTCTAGCATTGGAAGGCAGAAACAATGACCATACGCTTCTTTCTCTGAGCTACCATCTTGAAAAATGGTGAGCCTGACATATTTTGCAGACTGACCTCATACGGTTCATCCCGGGATGTACCATACGGGGTCACGTGCCGCCATTTATCTAGGTGACAACACGGAGGCAAGCGTATGAGGGCATTACTCTTGCCTCCCAATGTTGGAAGTATGGGGGGTCACAAGGGCAATAGGCCACCAATGAGATTTTTGTGGAGTCAGAGGGTAATGGCCACTTGGGCCACTAATAATATTTTTAGGGCATTGGACCCACTTGGGTTATCAATGAATCTTTTTGAGGGTAGGGGCCACTTGGGCCACCAATTCGATTTTTGGGGGTCTGGAAGTGGGGGTTTTGGGGACAGGAGAGTCAGTAGAGAGGGGATTGACAGTGTTGGAAGGGGGGAATCATGAAAGAAATAAATGGGCGTGCATGGGCCTTTTTAAAAATCCCCCATCATGTCAGGTACGTGAGGTAGTCACTGCTCGTGCACTGACAAGAAGGAGGGAGATGTTTACTCACAATGCAGTAAGCGACTGCATCTTACCGCTGTGGTATGCGCTGCTTTTCTGACAGTGGACATTTTTTAATGCAGTGCTAATTTGCATGATATTAGTTTACTGCATCAGGAGTAACAATATATTGCTGCATATGCATTAGAAGACTGTGTGCTGTGGCTTAGCTCAGCATATTAATGCAGTGCTTGCTGTATCTAGGCCCCGGTGTATACCTTCTGTCACTTAGGGGCTCCGATTGACAAACTCCCTTGCTGTGTGTATGGATCCTACTGCAATTTATGCAATGCATACTGTTTCCTAAAGCAATCAAATACCTGCAGCGCACGACGATCTTGCTCAGCCGCTGTCAGTGCCTTCTGCAGCTGTGACACATGCTCCTGAAGGCTGCTGGAGCCTGCTGTAGTGTCACTCAACACTTGAGAAAGGCTCTGGACTTTGTCCTTCAGTTGGTTCTCCCCTTCCTCCACCTTGGCCAAGGAGAGGATCAAGCGTTCCTTCTCTCGTTGTAGCAATGCACACTGGCGTTCACTGTCTGCCAGCTGGCTTTGCAACAGCTGAACATGCTCCCGAAGGGACTGAATCTCAGTACCTTGGTCTGTCAGGCTCAGCTGGGTGCGCTGAAGCTCTCCCTCCAGTGAGCGAAGGCTTACTTCCAATTTGGTAGCCCGGCTCTCGGATGCCTCCAAGACTTCCTTCAGCTTCCATATATCTGTCTCCAGCTTTGTCTCTCTGACTTTGTGCTTGCTGATCTTTTCCTGCAAACAAGACTCAATACAGTTTATAAGGCAGCACTGCAGGATATGCAGCCAATAAGAGTATGCCATGGGCTAAATGTTTCTGAGCAGAATTGAGACATGATGTGACTAGTGCATTTTTCTTAGCAAAAAAGGTGCCATACTCATATGCTGGACAATGGGTCAATTTTAGCATGCAATGAAAAAGGTGCCAGTACTCAATACCACCGAGCATCCACTCGAAAAAGCCCTGCATGTGACTGATCCTTGCGCTAGACAAGAGGTACTGACTCAGTGCCATGTTTAAGATTCTGAAGCAGACAGAAATGGCCCCATTACCAACAATTAAATACAATGGGCCCAATATTAAAAAGAAAGTGAGCTCCTAAGTTCACTTTCCTAAATTTCAGCCCTAGGCACATAAATTTAGACAAGTGAAAGGCAGGCCTAAAGTTATAAGCGTAGGCCCAATATTGAAAGTGATCAGGCTCTATATTCTAACTTTGTGCCCTACTTAATTCAAACTTTGAAGGCTACATTTTCAAAGTTTATTGAGAAGCTTAAAAGTTATGGGCCCGATATTCAGTGGAGGTGGGTAGCTATTGTAAGGTAGCAAGCCGTCGCCGCTGAACTGAAGACCCAGATATTCAGTGCCAGGGCCATATCCGGCTACCAGCATTGAATATCTAGTTCAACCGGAACGCAGAGAAGCTAACTGGGCAATGGTGATATTCAGCTGCCCAATTAGCTTCTGCAGTGAAAGTTAGGCCGCCCTTTAAGCTGCTGGGTTATTGCTGTGTGCCGTCTCCGCTTTGCACCCAGAATGCCCTGATGCTAGCATCCGGTGTTGAGGCAGTGTCCGCGGATATTCAGTGGCACTGTTTACCGCGTTTGTGTCACTGAATATCGCGATTAATGCAGCTAGCAGGTCTGCAAACTGCGTTAATCACTTTCAGTATCGGGCTTATGCTTATAACTTTAGGCCTGACATTCACTGGCCTAAATTTCTGAGCTTAGTGCTGAAAATCTGTTATAAGCTTCTAACTATGTTTCTCCGCCCTAAATCCACCTTTGTTGCCACCCGCTTTTTATGCTTCTAAATTAGGAGTTCAGTGAAATTTTTGAATATAAATTTAGGCCCGCCTATTGGCTGATTTTCTGTCCTGCCCACCTCTGGCCTCTTACTGGCTGGTAACCCTACTCAGTCCTAGTAAATTTTTGAAGAGGCCAATATAGGAACATAAATACTTTGAATAGTGGGGCCAAAATAACTACATTGAAACTGCATAACTATTGAATTTAAAAACACATAAATTATGTAATGTTATTATTTATTTATTTAGTAACATTTAGCTCACACGTTCTTACATTATTTACTATACCGCCTTTTGTAGTCAAACAAAAATAGGTGATAGCTTTTTACTGAATGAAATTAATAGAATTGTGACTAACTTTTGTGAGTCCTGCTCTCTCTTTATTATTCCAGTGCAAAATTGTGTCTAGAAAGCAATGGGACAAACACAAAATATCTCTAAAGGAAAAAAAGGGACCATAGTAGTTGGTATGGAAGGGCAGACTGGATAGGCCGTATGGTCTTTTTCTGCCATCACATTTCTTGTTTCTTAGTCTAATTAAAATGGCTCCTCTATGTCTGTCAGAGGACCGTATTTCTCTTCATTTAGTTGAACTAACATAGCCATTGCTTCTAATTATACCTATTTATCTATCCGAGTTTGGCACACAGGCCATAGTTTGCCTACCTCAGCATACATGTTCCTATATTTAATCTAAAACTCAATAACCCCTCTTATGTCTTTCCATCAAGCTTTGTAAAACTCTAGATAGCAACCAAAACTAGTGTCACTAGGATTGTTACTGACTGATACGTGACTGACCAAGGGAGGCTGGAGACTAACAGGAGTTTTAAACTAGCGATATAATTGCCAGCATTTTGCCAGCTGCTCACTTTTACAGTAGCAGGCATCACCTTCCCTTTCCACACACCAGTTTGTATTCTAGCCCCCAAAATTCATCTCTCTCTCTCCTTCACATTACCACCACTCAGTTATTTATTTATTAGCTTTTTATATACCACACTATTTAATATCAGAGCGGTTTACAAGGAATATTTACAAACAAGCAACTTTACAGAGAACGCATAAGGATCAGGCATAAAACATCAGAACCAGTAACTTAACTTTAACAGGTAAGAACAACATTTCTTGGTATCAAGGCAGGACGCTAAATAACTAGTGGAAGGGTAAGCTTAAAAAGGGAAGGGTGGAGGGAGAAGAGGGGTGGGGTATGAAAATGGAGGGGAAGAGGGGGAGGAGGGAGAACAAAGAGCAGCATCAAATTCTTTGGTCAGCATTAAGAGCGTCCTTCTATGTTGACAGCATTATGGGAGAGTTTCACACCAGAGACTTTTTCTTATGAAGCAGATGATGGTCCTAAGCCTGGCTAGGGTGGCAGCAGTGACAGGCTATGCTGGAATTCAGGCCAAAGACTGACTGAGGGCGTGCTCTGCAAGTGGTCCTGACAGTGCAGGAAACAGGATCAGAACACATATTTGCTGATAAAAAAAAAAAGGTTTCTAGGGGTGAAGTGAGAATTCTAATGTCCACAGTAGGAGATGTGGATAGGGTTGCCATTGACGGGTTTTATATGGCCAGGCCGGCTGCCGGCAGAGCCATAACACTGGCAATTAGAAAGCCTTTCTTTTGTGCATACCTCCGCTGCCGGGACCTGTGGTAGCACTAATACAACAGCAAAACCAGAACAAATCCTGCAAGTTGATTCAGATGCCTCACTCAGGGCTTTGCCTGTCCTGCCCCTTACAAACAGGAAGTTTTTGTCGGAAGGAGCGGGACCAGCAGAGCCCTGAGGGACATGCCTGAACTAACTTGCAGGCTCTGCTCTATTTTTGCTGCTGTATTGCCGCTGCCACAGGTCCCAGCAGTGGTGGCGGAGGTAGGCACTGGCAGGGGAAGGGACAAGACAAGTGTCACAGGTCCCGATAGCGAAGCCATGGAAGTGGGATAAGGACACAGAGGGGGGCATGAGGTAAGTAGAAAGATAGCTGGGAAATAACCATAGAGATAAAGAAGAGATGTTGAACAAAGAGGGGAGAGAGTGAGACAAAATGCTGGAAGGAGAGGAAAGGAGAGGGGAGGCAGTGGGGCGATTGGGGTGTAAGGGGATGTGGAATGGGGAATGGGAAGGCAGTGCAGTTTACATATAACAAGAACAGTAGCTGGTTTACATAGAACTAGTTTACATAGAACAGTAACTGTAACAGTACCAGTAACGTATTACTTCATAATACGTCTGGTACTTGAGAAGGTTTATGTTGTTGTTTTTACTGTCAGACTTTTGTTTATATGGTGAGTTCTATAGGGAAAAGTCCTAGTTTTGTTCTGGAGAGAGGAAGTGAAAAATTGCAAGCAAAAATAAAACCCTAGAAAGCTAAATATCATCATTTTGTGGTGCTCCTTTCATTTGCAAAACAATACAACCAGTAAATCTTTCCAAATTTATCCTGCAAATGCACAGCAAGAAACATCTCACTGGTTTTCAGCCTCACTCATTGGAGAGGTAAATCTCACCGTTTGGGATGGGCCACCCTTGGTATCTCTGTGGGAGTGAATAAGCCATCCTCTGGGACCCTAGATAGCAGGAAAGCATGTGCACAACAAACTCCACTTGATGGCTTACTTTATAAGTAGCCATCATTGCCTAACCTAATGTGACAGCACGCATGTGTTTATTTATTAGGTTTTCTTTTACCACCTTAACATTTAGTCAAAGCAGTTTACATTGTAACTGAAACTTGGCAATGTATATTGAACAGGGACATTGATAACTTGGATTTTTCTGAGGCAATAGAGGGTTAAGTGACTTACAAAGGACACAAGGAGTACTAGTGGGGATTGAATCCTGGTCTTTTGGTTCACAAACCAGTGCTCTAGCCATTAGGCTACTCCTCTACTCCTATCTCTGTTCAACACTCGTTTTTTAAGGAGGTGCTGGGGGAGGGGCTTCTGTGAATACAATATATATGTTTGGATTTAACATAGGATGGGGGAGAATGTGTGTGTTGGAGAACTGAGGAGAGGACTGTGATTCAGTGGGGGTTGGATAGTGCAACCTCTTGTACTCCCCATGTTACCCCCCCCCCACCCCAATGTGGCCAGCAGGTTCTGAAGCTTACACTGCTGCCATCACTTCAATTATTTTGGAGAGTGGGGCAAGGGGTGTGGCTGGTAGTGTTGCAAGAAGCAGGGAAGGGGCGGAGTACATTCACAACATGTGGCGGGTCTTTTTCAAAAAGTTGGCAATCCTAGATATTGAGGAGGAGCAGCAGGGGGTCCTTTTAGAAGCCCTATTCATGTTTTGGTCATCTGAAAATGGCTGTTCAAATATCCTAATAACATCCACATCCCAACAGCCATTTTAAAATGCCCTGAACTTACATATGTCCAGCGCAATCATATCTATGTCAAATAGGGGGTATGGTGGAGGCGAATCTGGGGTGTTCCAGGAAAGATATATGAGGGCGCCTGATTTCAGAACACAGCCACACATTTAAAACTGGTGCCAGATACATCCATGCCTATACCTGTGTATGAACAGACCTTTGAAAAGTGCTCATTTATGCCAGATACCAACAGTACAAAGAATTGGAGAATGCCCCCTCACCAGGGCTTGTGCCAAGCCATAAATGCACCTTGTGTGACTTGCACATCTGGCGCCCCCCCCCCCCGCCCACCAGTCACAGGTTCATCATTTGACCCATACCCAGCATCTCCCCATCTTACTTTACCCCACACTTCCATGTCTAGTCGGTCCACCCCACTCCCCATGCTGCCCGCCCTTGCCCCGCCACCACTGCTTTTCATGTTCCCTTGGCAGCAGAAGAGCGGACCTCCAATTAAAAATAAACACATGAGTCTTTCAGACTCCTCGCTTGCATGCAGGTCTGATCCCTCCCTCCTCTACCGCGAGCATACGTCAGAGGAGGGAGGGATCAGGCCAACATGCAAGCATGGAGTCAGACAGATCTGCGGGGGGGGGGGGGGGGTCAATTGGGAGTCCACTTTCCTGCTGCCACTGCTGTCGCCAAGGGAACACAAAAATCGGCAGTGGCAGGGCTAGGGCAGGCAACGCAGGAGGGAGCCGAGGCTGGCAACCCCAAATGCACCCCTATTTCTTTGCATCCTGTGTGCACAGGGCTAGGTACAGCGCTGCCCCTCACTTCCTCAATATTTTTCATCAACTCAAAAAAAAAAGTTGTAGGCACATAACGAAGCCTTATTGTCTGCTGATGTGCCGCTGCACATCAAAATGTCAGGCCAGGATGTGTATGTGGTAACATATACACACGTGTGTCCCAAGATACCAGCACTGTCTGGTATATGTGGCTAATACCGCAGATGTCTGTATATCACATGTGCACATTTCTGAAATCAGAAGTTTTCTGCATGTGACTGGCCCCTTATTCTATACATCCTCATCCTGCTCTATATCACGGCAGACATGTTCATCTTTTGGGGCAGAGATAGGGTGATATTTGGTGGCACTTAACATCTTCACTGCTGCTCCTCCCACAGAATTTCAGATATTTTGACATGGACATCCCAGATTTCACCTAAATAGTCTTTCTAAAATGTGCCTATTTAAACTTTATGGTCAGCATTTAAAAATTAAACCATATATTCATCGCCAGAATCCACATATTCTCTGGTGCTGAATATCTAGTTTCACCGCTGACTGCTGGCGCTATCTGGATAGCAGCAATATTCATCTATCCAGATAACAAAATGCACAGGAAGTGAGGCCTACTTTTTTTAGCCTACTTTTATTCAGTTTGTTATCCAGTTTGTGGTCTGAATATCAGTGCTAACCGGATAACACAAAAATTCCCGGCTCCACCTACAGACTGCCCCGGAACTATCCAAATAGTGCCAAGGTAGTCAGAGGGAACGTTCAGCAGCACTACCTGGATAATATGTGGACTGGCACATATCCAGTTAGCAGGTGCTGCTAAACAGATACATGTGTTTGAATATCGGCCCCTTAACTGCTAGCATCAATGCGGTTGGTTTCTAGAGAGTTGTAGCCTACTGGAGTCTCATTACTGGTAAGCAGCTCTGCTTTATTATTACAAAGCAGTTACATAGTTTACTTTTATAACTACTGCATGTGGTTTTTATACTATAAAATCACGCCATGAGAAAATATTCTGCCATTGTTTGTGGTAAAATGGTCTCAACTGTTGTTCCACCACTCATAGAAGCCTAGTGGTTAGAAGCAGGCAAGCAGCCTTCAAATTGCACTTGTGATGCTGAGCAAGTTAGTTAACTCTTCATTGCCTCAGGTACAAAACTTAGATTGTAAGTTCTCTGTGGAGAGGAAAATATCTAGCATATCTGAATATAACTTGCCTTGAACTATCACTGAAAAGGTGTGAGCTACAACCAAATAAAAAGATAAATGGTAACTCTTAATGGAAGTGGTATGGTTGTACTGGGTTTCTGAGAAGACAGTGGGATATCTTGCATCTGTGGTGGAGAGGCTAGGCAAAGACAGGGCCGGCCCAAGGGTAGCTGATGTACTAGGACTAGGTGAACCTTCAGTGATGCACCCACAGAGCAGATCAAGACCCTCTGCTGCCTGAGGCAAGGAATGAGATGGTGCCCCCCATCCCAAAGGCTCTGGTTAGGAAGGAAGGATCCCCTGAGTCATAAAACTGGCCAGGCAGTTGCAACAGACAAAAAACGAATGTAACTCATGAACTGTCTCCACTAGCAGGCATAGTATGCAAAATCCTACCAAAATCACTTAGGACCAGAACTCACACAATAAGGACCCTACCGAGAAAAGGCTAACTTTGTAAATATTATAGGGGATCTAGAACTTCAACACACTTACTAGGAAAAACTGAACAAGCTGGATTACCTAAGATTCTTACATAAAAACCCCATGGTAACAGAATGCCTGACCTCAGTCACACCTGCCAACAACAGATAGACCCTCACCAAATACAGAATAAAATTACCACAAAATAAAAACTAGAAATACGTAGACTAAAATTAAATTGAAACACAAGAAGCCATACTCAGCATACAGTGCAACACCAGAGAGACAGAATTGGAGATGTATTCCCCCCTCCCACTATGCAAAATATCAAGATAGCTGATGTACATTCCAGTCACTAAAATGAAAATAAAATTCTTCTTTTTACCTTTCGTCTTTTTTTTTAAAAAAATTATAATCCTCTCACTTTCCGTATCTGGTTTCTGCTTTTTTTTTCTCTCTTCTCTTAATTCTGTTCCCAAGGTCTTCTATTGCAATTTCTTTTCTCTCCTCCAGGACTGACCCCTCTCCACTTTTAGCTTTCTTCCATGTATTTTTCTGCTTCTATATCCATTCATATGTCACCCCTCCTTCTAGTCTTTCAGTTCTCAGTGTCCATCTTTCTAAATTCATCAACCTACAGCTTTCTACCTCTCTCACATCATCCCTCCCATTATCCCACCTCTCTTTCACTTCTCCTGCCTCTTACTAACTCCCCTTCTCCCCAACTTCCCCAATGCCCATGCTCATCATCTCACTTTCTCTTCCCTTCCCTACTCATATCTGGCAATTTCGCTGTTCTTCCCCAATCATGCATAGCCCAGCATCTCCCATCTCTTCCCCAGCTCCCTGTAGTCCAGCAACGTCCCTTCTCTACTCCGTCATAGTCAGCATCTCCCTTCTCTTCCCTTCCTCCATGACCCAGTCCAGCATACCCTTCCCTTCCCTTCCCTTCCCTATATCCACAGGTTCCAGCATCTCCCTTCTCTTCCCTTCCTCCATGACCCAGTCCAGCATACCCTTCCCTTCCCTATATCTACAGGTTCCAGCATCTCCCCTTCTCTCCACCTCACAACATGTCTAGTATCTCTCCTCTTTCCTGCCTTCCCTACCCTGTGTCTAGCATCTCCTCTTCTCACCCCTCCACACCAGATCCAGTATCTAAGAACATAAAAACATAAGATTTGCCATCATGAGTCAGATAAAAGGTCTGTCAAGTCTAGTTTCCAAAAGTAGCCAATCCAGGTCCCAAGTACTTGGCAGGATCCCAAAAATAGACAGATACCATGCTGCTTTTCCCGGGGATAAACAACAGATGTTTCCCCAGTTCACTTTAATAATGGTTTATGGACTTTGCCTCCAGGAATCTGTCCAACCTTTTTAAACCCAGCTATACTAACAGCTTTTAATACATCCTGCGGCAATGAATTCCAGAGCATAAGTAAGCATTGAATGAAAAAACATTTTTTCGATTAATCGTAAATGTATTACTTTGCAGTATTTTTGAAGGAGTAAACAACTGCTTTGGATTTACTTGTTCCACTCCACTCATTTTATAGACTTCTATCATATCTCCCCTCAGCTGTCTTTTCTCCACACTGAAGAGCCCTAACCTTTTAAGCAGGTTTTAGAGTTGGTCCAAAGTGTTAGAGTCCTAGGTGAACCCCAAGCTTTATACCCCCTCTGGCTGTCAAAATATATTATTTAGCTTTGAATGCCCTGCTTTTGCTGTCCTTCAGAGGTTGCTGCCCTAGGAGACTTCCTACTTTGCCTAGTGGTTGGGCTGGCCCTGATTTTAAGCCATTCCTCAAAGGGGTCCTTCTATCATTTCCTCATTTGGTTGCCCTTCTCTGTACCTTTTCTAATTTCCCTACATATTTTTTAGATGTGGTGACTAGAACTGTATGCAATACTCAAGGTGCAATCGTACCATGGAATAATACAGAAGCATTTTGATAAATTTTGTGTTATTCTCCATTCCTTTCCTTATAATTCCTAGCATTCTATTAGCTTTCTTTGCTGCTGCACACTGAGCAGAGGATTTCAACATATTATCTATGATGATACCTAGAACCTTTTTCTGGGTGGTGACTCCTAATATGGAACCTTGCATCTTTTAGCTATCTTTTGGGTTGTTCTTCCCTAAGTGCATAGCTTTGCCCTTATCTACATGTGAAGTGGCATTGCATAAAGGACATCCAAGTCCAATCAGGAATGTCCAGGGCAGAATGTGCTGAAAAATGCCAGGGACATCTATGTCTCCACCCAAATTTAGTATCATAGATGTCGCCAATGTGGATGTCCATGCCCATGGCCACATAGATGCCCCCCTTAGGAAAGCCTGGGGCAGGGATGTCCATCATATGCATGCTACCATAAGGTGACATCCAATGGCATGGGAAAATGATAATGAGCCCTCAGTCCTCATCAGTGTTTGGTATTGATATGGAAAAGATAGGGGACATGAGCATACTTTCTTCTCCACACCCTCCAGATGGTTGGCTGACCAAACAAGAACTTTTACGATGACTATTAGGCGCTGGATCAGGTATAAGCATGGACCTCGGAGTGCTAGTGTCTGAGGATCTCAAGGTGGCAAAACAATGCAACAAGGCGGTAGCCAAAGTCAGAAGGAAGCTGGGATGCATATAGAGAGGAATAATCAGCAGAAAGGAGGAGGTATTAATGCTCCTGTACAAGTTGTTGGTGAGGCCTCACTTGGAGTATTGTGTTCAATTTTGGAGACTATGGGCCTGATTCTGAGTTGCAGCTTGTGGGGCTGCACGTCCTAGCGGGTCAGGAGGGGGAAGGGCCTGGGTGGAGCGGGGGCAAGCTGAGGTGGCAGGACGTACAGGGCTGATTCAGGTTAAGGCTTTGTATGTCCTTTGGGTCAAGGGGGATGTGCTGATTATTCCACCTTGAAGGTGTATAATCAGCACAAATGGTGTGATTGGGGCTGAGGATCCTCCCGGGGTTGGGGCCGGGTGCAGGAGGGTCCCTGCCACCTGATCCAGGCCCTGGCTGGCCAGCCGTGTCGGGTGGTGGGGAAGAGGGGGGTCTGAGCCATTGGAGCCTTTGGGGATGATGTCCCCTCAGGCATGCAGGGGCACGCCAGGCCATCCTCTGGCCCGATTCTGTGTGCTATGGGAATGTTTTGTTCCCGTGGTACAGAATCAGGTCCTAACGGGCCCATCCTGTTCGTGCCCCTGCTAGAGTCGGGCTCCACCTCTCACAAAGGACACAAAAAGACTTGAAACAATTCAGAGGAATGAGACCGAAATGATTCGGAGCCTGTGCCAGAAGACATATGAGAAGAAACTTGAACTAAATATGTATACGTTAGAGGAGAGGAGGGACAGGGGAGATATGATACAGACTTTTAAATACTTAAAGGATATCAATGAACAAATAAACCTTTTACAAAGAAGGGGAAGCTGTAAGACCAGAGGGCATAAAATGAAGCTGCAAGGCAGTAAACTTAAAAGCAACATCAGGAAATACTTTTTCACTGAAAGGGTGGTGGATGCATGGAATGCCCCCCGATGGAGGTGGTAGGGGCAAATAAAGTAATGGAATTCAAAATGGCATGGGACAGACACAGTGGATCCCTTTATAGCAAGAGGATGAAATCAAAGTAAACCTAAATATCTTTTAATAGAGGGGGGTTGACCTGCATGGAGCAGCAGCTACAACCCAGGCATGGGGATGGGGGGGGGGGGAGCTGCATGAAGCTACAGTTACAACCACTCTAGCTACTTTACTGGGCAGTCTGGATGGACCATACTGGTCTTTATCTGCCATCATATACTATGTTACTATGGACATCCAGGGTGTTACTGAATTGGGCAAGAAGTCCAAGTTCTGGAATACCCCAAACACACCTACACCATGCTCCTGTTCAGACTTGGACATTCTCGTGCTGGACATGTCCATGGAGCCAGCTTTAGAAAGGTTTTGTGGATGCCTCTGTGCTTTGGATGTCTGGATGTTCATTTTCAGACATCCAAAGCACAAAATGTTCTTCTACAATAACCCTCTAAATGTCATCTGCATTTGGATGTCTAGTCTCCCAATTTCTCAATGCCCTCTTGCAATTTTCCACAATCCTTTTGTGTTTTGATCTTTGCAGTTTATAAGGAGAATATCTTTAAATTCAACAGAGAACCTTCTGATCTATGGGAAAAGAGAGGTCTCCAGTCTTTCTCCAATGACCTTTCCCGCCAAAATTCATATTTAAATTTCCCATATCACTCCCACAATTCAGTTTGAGGACTACTATATAAAAGAACAGATATCCAATTCTTAACCACTTTCCCCTGAAGAAAGCCATAGTATAGTGGCTGAAACATCAGTTCTAGTTACGAAGACACAGCAGGACTTGGAAAACTCTGAGGAAGTCAAAAAGAACATGTGTGATTTATTGACTTTGAATAATTTTATGTCATCTGCAAATATGATCACCTCACTCACTGCTCTTATTTCAAGATCATTTATTAATATATTAAAAGCAATAAGTCCAGTGCAGATCCCTGTGGTACTCTGCTATTCAGCTTTCTCCATTTAGAAAATTGACTATTTAGCCCTACTTTCTGTTTTCTATCATTTAACTAGTTCCCAGTCAACAATAAGAAACTGCCCTTTAATTTCCTCATGAGGGACCTTATCAAGGCTTTCTGAAAATCCAGATACACTACATCACCCGGTTGGCCTCTATCTACCTATTTATTCACACCTTAAAAAATGTAGCAGATTGGTGAGACAAGACTTCCCTTGGATAAATCCATGTTGATTTTGTTGCATTAAGCCACATATCAATATCTTCAGCAATTTTGTTTTCTATAAAGGTTTCTACAATCTTGCCCAGCACCGATGTCAGGCTCACTGGTCTGTAGTTTCCTGCATCACCCCAGGAAATCTTTTTAGAAACTGGCATTATACTGGCCACGCTTCAATCATCAGGTACTATAGCTGATTTTACTGATAATTTAAAAATTACTAATAGCAGGTTTGTAATTTCATTTTTGAGTTCTTTAAGCACCCTGGGATGTATACTATCTGATCCAGGTGATATATTACTAATTAGTTTGTCAAATTGTCCTATTGCATCTTCCAGGTTCGCCAAGATTTGTTTCCTTTCCTCTGATTCATCACTTTTAAACATAATTTCTGGCAGGGATATCTCCATGCAACCCCACAAACCGTTTGGACCCTATTTCCATTCCTGCCCTCCCCGCATGGCCCGTGCTTTAAGATTGTGAGAGCTGGTGGGGGGGGGGGGGAGGTGGGCAGGAGGGGCTGAGGTCTGGGCAAAGCGGGGGAGGGCCAGTCTGGCAGCCCGTACAGGGCCAATTCAGATCACAGCCCTGTACATACTGCCAGGCCCATAGGGACACACTGCTTATATCACCTCAGAGGTGGTATAAGTAGCAAAAACCCAGAGATTGGGCTCAGAGAACACCCCTAGGGCCATGGCCAAGTGTGAGGGGTCTGCGCCACCCAATCCAGGCTGTGGGTTGGATGGCAGGGAAATAGGGGGCCAGAGCCGTGGTGCGAAGTATCTGTATAAGTCTTTGGTGCGACCTCATTTGGAGTATGGTGTGCAATTCTGGAGACCGCACCTTCAAAAGGATGTGAACAGGATGGAGTCGGTGCAGAGGGTTGCTACTAAGATGATTAGTAGTCTTCATTATAAAGCATATGAGGACAGACTTAAGGATCTTAATATGTACACCTTAGAGGAAAGGCGGGATAGAGGTGATATGATTGAGATGTTTAAATACCTCCGTGGCATAAATGTTCAGGGAGAGAGCCTCTTTCAATTGAAAGCAAGTTCTGCGATGAGGGGACATGGGATGAGGGTGAAGGGAGATAGATTCAGGAGTGATATGCGGAAATATTTCTTTACGGAAAGAGTAGTGGATCCGTGGAATAGTCTCCCAGTGGAGGTGGTAGAGATGAGGACAGTAACTGAATTCAAAAAAGCATGGGACCAACACAGAGGATCTCTAAAGGTAAAAAGTGGACTGTTGTAGTTGTTGTTATGGAAGGACAGACTAGATGGGCCTTGTGGTCTTTTTCTGTCATCATGTTTCTATGTTTCTATGTTTCTATGTTTCTATGTTAGGGGCGCCTACAGGGAGAATATCCCTGCAGGCGGCAGGGTCATGCTGGGCTGTCCTCGGACCCGATTCTGGCAACTGCGGGAAGATTTGGTTCCCATGGACCAGAATCAGGTCCTAACAGCCCCATCTTCCTCGGAGATGACGGGATGGCCTGGACATCTCCCTCCCTGAATCGGCCTCTAAACCTCCCAATTTTTCAAGGTCCTCTTGCAATTTTTCATAATCCACTTGCGTTTTAACAACTTTGAAGAATTTTGTGTCATCTGCAAATCTGATCACCTTACTTGTTATTCCCATTTCCAGATCATTTATAAATATGTTAAAAAGCAGCAGGCCCAGCACAAATCCCTGGGGCACTCTACTATTCACCTTTCTCCACTGAGAAAATTGGCCATTTAGCCCTTTTCTATCTTTTAATCAGTTCCTAATCCACAATAGTACACTGACTCCTATCCCATGACTTTTTAATTTCCCCAAGAGTCTCTCATGAGGAACCTTGTCAAAGGCTTTATGAAAATTGAGATGCACTATATAAACTAGCTCACCTTTATTCACCTATTTATTCACGCTTTCAAAAAAAATATAAGAAATTAGTGAGACAAGACTTGCATGGCTAAATCCCTTTTGGCTTTCTGCCATTAAACCATGACTCCTGCATGTTCAGGAATTTTGTTATTTATAATGGTTTCTACCATTTTGCTAGTACTGATGTCGGGCTCACTGGTCTGTAGTTTCCTGGATCACCCCTGGAAGCCTTTTTGAAAACTGGTGTTACATTGGTCACTCTCCAGCCTTCAGGTACTACAGATGATTTTAATGATAGTTCACAGATTACTAATAGTAGGGTTGTGATCTCATATTTCAGTTCTTTCAGCACCCTGGGATGTTTGCCATCTAATCCAGGTGATTTGCTACTCTTTAGTTTATCAAATAGCTATATTACATCTTTCCGATTTATCGAGATTTGTTTCAGTTCCTCTGATACATCACCTTTAAATGTCATTTCTGGAATGGGTAAGTTTCCTACATCTTCAGTAAAGACTAAAGCAAAGAATTCATTCAGTCTCTCCACTATGGCCTTGTCCTCTCTTAGTGCTCTTTTACTCCTCTATTATCTGGTCTCCCCCCTGCCCTGGCCCAGCCACTACTCTCCCAGGCGGGATCGGGCACGCCGGGGGCAGCCTGCAGCTGCCCAGAAGTCTGCCTGCCCAATCGGGGCAGCCCAGCCCGCAGCCGCCCAGAAGTCTGCCTGCCCAATTGGGGCAGCCCAGCCTGCAGCCGCCCAGAAGTCTGCCTGCCCAATCGGGGCAGCCCAGAGGACCATAAAAGGGAGCACCGTCCGGCGCACCCATGCCTGGCGGGCCCACGCCTGAGGGCCTCGCCAGGGGGCCCTTTGGCGTGGCCCTTAGGCATGGACCTCTAACAGGACCCTCACGGTGATCCCACAGAAACCAGGCCTGCGACCAGAACGAGCTCCAGAGACACAAACAAACGTAATGCAAGGACGTCATCACCACCTCTCAACGCAGACGAATCCTCAACGGAGCTTAACTTCCTTCAGAAAAATAGGTAATCTAAGCCTTTATATAACACATGGACCTAGCCGATGACAATACTTAAATAAACCCAACAGTGAACTTATCTGTCTCTGTCCATAATACCTACCTGTGCATGCCTACAATACTTGTCCGGGATAGCACAAACATTGTTTATTGCAGATGCGTACCGGTGATACCTGGCTAAGATAGTATATGATGTGCCTGTTGTAACTACATACCGGTGTTACCTGCCTGTGGTTATCTCAGCCTGTGTACCTGTCTGCCTGTTATAATTGCACACCTGTGTACCTGCCTATGATAGCTCAACCTACTTCTCTATTCACCGGCCAGCCCAGACGAATCCCTTGGCCACACACAACAGGGTAGATACCAAGAATGGCCCCCTCCCTCATTGCCATAATTGGCTGCTACCTCCTCTCCGGATCGCTCAGTAGCATTACAGCCTTATCTCCTACCCACAAGCACATAAAAATCCTACTGAGCCATGGGAGGAGATGGTTAAGTGCTCCCTACTACAAGACAAAGGAAGATACCCGCACGCTCCACCCCCACTTACTACACGTCGCACTTCAACATACTAAGAAAGCCAAACAAGAAGAAAGTGCCCTCCCCCAAAACCTAAAATGTGCCCTCATAAACGCTCGCTCAATCCGCAAGAAATGGCCAGTTATCTCAGACTTGATATCACTCCATGACCTTGACATACTCCTGATCACAGAGACATGGCTATCCAGTGATGACAATGTCCTCCTGAACCAACTCCTACCCACCGATTTCTCAATACACACCTGCCATAGAGACAACAAAAGAGGGGGAGGAGTACTCGTCCTCACCAAGACAGACCTCCATTTCCACCTGATTAACGCCACTAGCACAACACACCTTGATACAATCACTATAGCAAACAAGCTCTGCTCCATCAACCTTCTCTGCAGAGCCCCATCAACCTCCCCTCATGACCTCGCAACAATAATTGATCTTGACTCCAATGTCCGGAGCCCTTGCATACCAAGCTGGATACTAGGCAACTTCAATCTTCCAGCCCTGCAAGATACTCAGGCGTCAGCCTTCCTCAAAGCCCTGGAGGAACTAGGATGCAAGCAACTAGTCAGTGAACCTACCCACGTGAAAGGAAACATATTAGACCTGGTATTCGCCCCACAGACAACATTTGACTCAACCCACGTCCCCATGCTGTCCATTACTGCAGTACCCTGGTTGGACCACAAACTAATCATATTCCAAATACCCTTACCCAACAACCGCCAGAAGAACGCCAGAAGTCAGAGCAGCACCACCAGGGCACCACTTCGAAGGTTCCGACCATTCGACAAAGACTTTATTCTGAGTAAAACCCGCTCACTCCTCGCCTCGACAGCACCCAACCTCGATGTTCTGGTCTCCAACTGGAATAATAACCTCAGTGCCATTGCCCAACGTCCACCATCTAACAAACCTCCAAGGAAACGAGCCACCGCAGCCTGGTATTCCACTGATCTGCAATCATCACTCACCCTCCTAAGGAAGCTGGAAAGAAACTGGCTTCGATCTCACTCCGCAGAAGATCAGAGGGCATATAACCTTCACCTGATAAAACACCGTGAAGCGATAACAGAGAAAATCAGACAATTCCACATGGACACCCTAAAACGATCATTAAAAACAAACCGCATGACTTGTTTAATCTAGTCAAGAACAAAGGAGCCAGCCCCTGACCAACCAAGCGAGATCCACCCTCAAGAATTTGCGAACTACCTGCAATCAAAGCTATGCCAGACTAATAAGCCCTCAGCACCCACCACCGTACACGAACAAACCTACCTAACTCCCCTGACCATCTTCTCCACTCCACCCAAGAAGTACATCCAAGACACTATCGCTGTGATCAACACCACTATGGCACAAACCGACCCCTGCCCCGCCTTCTGGATAAAAGAGCTACGCTGCGATTTCAGCCCGTTCATAGCCAGGCTCATGGACCTATCCTTCGCAACAGGCTCATTCCCCCAATGCCTCAAACATACGTCCATCAGGCCCCTGCTGAAAAACAGCAAGCTTGACCCTCAGAAGGTGGACTCGTACAGACCTATATCCAGTATACCACTTCTGGCCAAGATAATTGAAAAAGAAGTCCATAGACAAACACAAGAGCACATCGAAACCGCCGCTCCGCTGGACCCCTGCCAACACGGATTTAGAGAGTCCCATGGTATGGAAACACTCCTCACCACCCTCTACAGTAACCTAATTGCTGGAATTGATAACATCCATCAAGGGTTTTTCCTCATCTTCATGGATATAGCTGCTGCTTTTGACTCAGTAAGCCACGAGCTTCTCCTGGGATGCCTCAAGGAGAAGGGTATCCGTGAAACAGCACTAGAATGGTGCAAGTCATACTTGCCTGACAGATGGCAGCACGTATGATCCGGGGCCTCAACATTGAAACCTTTCCACCAGAGGCAAGGCGTGCCACAAGGATCGTCCCTCTCCGCCCTGATGTTCAACATATACATGTAGCCCATCTGTATATCCTCATCCGATCATTCAATGTCAATTGCTTGATATATGCTGATGATGTACTGCTCTACATGCCATTCTCAACAGAGCAGCTCGACGTCTCCCCACTGACAGACTGCTTTGACGCAGTATCCAACTGGTTCGAATCTCAAAACCTCCGAATACAGCACAAGAAAACAGAGGTCCTTTTCATTATGAGGAACCAAAACTTCACCCCGCCACCCCACTTAAAGGTTAAGGAAGCAGAACTACAAACCAAATCCACAATCCGATACCTTGGAGTCACGTTAGACCAACAACTGGACATGAAGGTGCACATAAGCAACATAGCAAGAGCAATTTACCACAAAATCCAAACACTCAGGCACTTACGCTTCCTACTAGAGCCAGATGACTTCCGGACAATCTATCAAGCGTTGATTATACTGCACTTTTATTACGCTAATGCAATCCTACAAGGGCTCCCACAATCCACCCTGAACCCGCTCCAACTCGCGATGAATACCGCGGCAAGAGTTCTACACAGGGCTTCTAGGAGTGATCATGTTACGTCCATCTTGAAGCACCTCCACTGGCTCCCTATACATGGCAGACTCGCTTTCAAAACCCTACTGCTGGCTTTCAAGGCCATCAATGGGCTCTCCTCCACATCACTAGCAAAGCTTATCCAAACCATGTCCCCCAATAGGTCCAGAAGATCTGCAGCAGTCAACACACTAGTAATCCCGAAGGAAATAACCCAATGCACCCATGCAACAGCAAAAAGGGCTTTCAGATTCTGTGCAAGCAGATGCTGGAACACCCTACCACCCAGCATCCGGGCAATCCCTGACCTAACCCAGTTTAGGAAGGCATTGAAGCACCACCTCTTCCTCAAATACTACCCGGAAGACAGCGCTCCACTAGCCCCCTCCCCCATCTAGTGCAGCCACAGCAACATACCCCGCAAGCCATCCATGACTACGATTACTTTTGACACGACATAACGTGTCGCCTAGATGTAAATAGTTACCCCAGTTTTATCCAAGTTGTAGTACCTGTTCTTTGTAAACACAGATCAGCTTGCTGCACTGTGCTAGTCATTCTGTTTCATGTAAACCGCACTGATGTTGAATAGCGCAGTATAAAAGAGACTGTAAATAATAATAAAAATGATATCTATAGGTCCAACTGACTCTCTCACATGTTTTGCTATGAATGTACCTGAAAATCTTTAAAATGCACTTTCACTTCCACAGCAAACTTCTTTTAAAATTCTCACTTTGCCTGCCTTATTAATGCTTTATTTAACTTGCCAGTGCTTACGTTATTTCTTGTTTTTGTCTTCTGTGTCTTTTTTCTATAAGGATTTCACAGTGCATTTCATTTCCTGAAAAATGTTTGTTCTGTTTGACTCAGTGCCCTCTTTAACATATAGTATTATCTCTCCACCAATCTGATCTGCCCTATCACTGCGATATAATTTGTATGGTGATATCACAGTAGGTCCCGGAAGGTCTTCTTTATATACCTTTCTATCTGCCCTAGCTCCTCCATGTCTGCAACTCTAGTCTCCAGAGACTGGATTCATTCTCTGAGAGCTAGGAGCTCTATGCACCAAATGAACAAATACAACCTCTCACCTACTGGGAGACAATCATACATGTGGCATGCAGTGCAAAAGACTGGATAGCCCCCATCTCATTGCTGGACTGCTGTCTGCATCTTTGCATTAGAAAGCTTAGTTGTTTAGAGTTGTTAAGGGATAGGAATACCTAAGCCAGTGTAACGGCCTTTAGGATTATATGGTATATTTTATGTTATTTTTTGCTTGCTTCCCAATGAACTGCTACTTTGTTAAGCTTTAATCACTTGTTGATGAAAATACAGTCTAGTGTCAAATTCGGCTTTCCTTCTTAAATGGGATAATGAACTATAAATTAAGGGATGTGTTTGGGGTGGGTGGGAATTGAGAAGAGTGAGTAGAAAAAAGACTAACTCCCTGCCTTTTTTCTTTTAAGGCTATAAGGTCCTATCTAAATGTAACATAAATTAATTTAAAACCTCCAGAGCAAGCAAACTGCTGTCTACCTGCTTAGAGCCTATCTAAATCTAACAGAAATCAATTTTACACTTCTAAAACAAACTGAGAACTATTTTTTTTCTTTTTTAATTAAATTAAGAAATAGACTTTTCCAATAAAACCACAATCTATCCTCTATTCCAAGCTGTAAGTCATTAAGTTGGACATTAAAGTAATGTTCAGTTACCCACAGAGACTTCATCCACTCTCACCTTTCCCTCAGAAAAGAGACTACCTGAGATCTTCCCTTTCAATATAACTGGTTTTTAATGGAAGTGCTTTCAACAAGCTCCTTTGATGATTAATACTGCAATTAGTCTGCTCGAGTGTCCCTTTCTGCTATTCTATTTAGTTATTTTATTTAGCTGTATTTACATACCGCCTTTCACCGGGTCAAAGCGGTTTACAAAATCTAGGGGGAAATACGAGAAACATTATAGCAGGTAAAAAAAAAGAGGGTGGGGGCATCATCACAAGGGAGGTTCAAAAGGGAGTATCAATAAGGATGGGTTGAAATAGTACAGCCATAATATTTACAAAATGCTGGGTTTGTTGAGGGACTGATTGACCCGGACAGAGAATGAACCTTCTAGCAATACCTTAGCTAGGACATATTTATCTCAGGATAACATTTTTCTCACCCTTTTGTAAAGAAAAGTAGACTTCCTGTTTATGGCATTTAAGCACTTGAAATGCTAGGAGTAATGTAGATATTTAAGCCAAGCAAATATGTGTCTTTTGTGTTTTAGCCCTTAAAGAGCCTAACTAAACCTAAGATGAATTAATTGTGAGTTTATTTGGAAAAGTATATTTTTGATATCAAAAACACAAAACTAGTTCTTAATTTGCTTTACTAGTTTAAAATTTATTTCTGCTAGATCTAGGGAGGCTCTGAGCAGACAGATAGCAGCTCGCTTTAGATGTTTAAATGAATTTCTGTTAGAGTTAGGTAGGCCTATTATTTAAAAAAAATCAAAGCATCGCTCCAAAAAATCCTCATTCATCCAGAGGTCAAAGTCATAGGCACTTGGTAAATGAATACCCAGGCTGTGACTCATCCTCAATACATCAACGACCCTGAAAAACTCCTTACAATGTGTTCACTTTTTTGTTTTATATATGTTTTGCTCATATTTTTCTTTTCTTTTTACTTCTTCAAATTATTTATAAACATGCCTTTCAACAGAAAGCGCCCTTGGTGCAAAGAGAAGCTTGCAGCACACCACTGGGACCCGATCGGCGTCGGGGAGTGGACCAGAAGGGAACGCTCCTTCCCAGTCCACCCGCCGAGGCCAATCAGGCCACAGCAACCTCCAGCTTAAACAGAAAGCACCTTTGGCACGAAGAGAAGCCTGCAGCACACCACTGGGATCCGATCGGCGTCGGGGAGTGGAGCAGGAGGGAACGCTCCTCCCCAGTCCACCCGCCGAGGCCAATCAGGCCACAGCAACCCCCAGCTTAAACAGAAAGCATCTTTGGTATGAAGAGAAGCCTGCAGAACACCACGGGGACCCGATCGGCGTCGGGGAGTGGAGCAGGAGGGAACGCTCCTCCCCAGTCTACCCGCCGAGGCCAATCAGGCCACAGCAACCCCCAGCTTAAACAGAAAGCGCCCTTGGCGCGCCCGTGCCAGCGGGTACGCACCTGAGGGCCTCGCCAGAGGGCCCTTTGGCGTGGCCCTTAGGCGCAGGCCAAACTAGCAAACTAGAGCAAGAGTAATAAAAGAGCTACAGCCTTCATGTCACATCCAGTGTCGATCTTCACTGATGAACCATCTCCACAGACTCACACCACCGGGACCCGATCGGCATCGGGGAGTGGAGCACAGAACAACATATACCACAAGACGAGCGCAACAATGACACCAACTCTCCAGACTAACAACACAGATCACCAACCTACTGTGAGTAACTCATCCCACACGGAGAACACTAACATGAAAAATAAACCTCCTCACGCTGATAGCAAATTACTGTATGGACAGTAAACATACAAAAGAACACTCTTACAAAAAACATACACAATAATACTAATTCTTACCCTATGCTCTTACCAAACAAATGCATTTTACTACAATCCCTACTTCACAGCCTTACAAACTCCACCTATATATATATCATACTTCCCTACCATCCACCAACCTATACACATATTCGCTTACTACAAACCTCCAAGCAAAAGACCTATCAGATACAATACAATAGAACCATGGTCACAAACACCCACACCTCAACCACACACCCAACATACCACCCGCATAAACATAAGTCTGATAAATGCAAGATCAATATGCAACAAAACAAACACTATTACCGACTATATCCATGAAAATAACATTGACATCCTATGCATTACTGAATCATGGCTCAAGAACACACACCAGGTAATACTGAACCAAATAACTCCACCAGCATTCACAGCATACAACTGCCCCAGAACCCACAAATGAGGAGGCGGAGTACTAATACTTGCCCGAACAGACCTAAGGTTCAAGACAGCAACCTCCAAAAGCTCCGAAAACTGCAAATTCATCAACACTAAAAACAAACATCTATCCATCTGCCTGATATACCGACCCCCCCAACGCCCCAACAGAAGACACATCCAACATCCTAGATATGATATATGCAGCTAACTCACCACACAAGACACTCATTGTGCTAGGAGATCTAAACCTCACATCTGCATCAACAACAATTGAAATTGTTTTCCACAAAGCTATGGAATCCATTCAACTCAAGCAAGTCCTAGCAGGTCCATCCCACCACTCTGGCTCTACACCAGATCGCATATTCGTGCCAACTAACACCCTAAATCAAGGTCTCATGACACCACCTAAAACCACACCAATACCATGGTCAGATCATCATGCCATATTATTTGTGCTCCACCACAATACCCAAAAGACAGCCTGGAAAACAGAACAACCAACCAGACACTTCAAAGCCTTCAACAAAGAGCAATTCATCAAAGATACCATACAGTCCCTACCCCAAAATTTCAATGACCTCAACGAAGCTATCAACATGTGGAATACCACTATCCTTGCCGCATCACAACACATGCCTCGAATGAATTAACACCAGAACAAAAACAGGCCCAGATCTACACCATGGTACTCCAACACAATAAGAGAATCCAAAAGAAAACTATGGAAACTGGAACGTTACTGGAGATGTAACAAATCAGAATCTACATTGAAACAATACCAGGAAATGCAAAAAGATTGCAATAACCTAATAAACAAACATAAACAACAATACCACACAAACCTCATACTAAAAGCCTGCAATAAACATAAAGAACTCTTCAACATTGTTTGTACCCTAACAAATGACCCAACCACGAAAGATGACTGCAAGATACACCCACAAACCTTCGCTGATTATCTAATAACCAAGTACAATACCACTACAACCCATAACAACGTCTCGCTTATGGACACATCAACTTCAGATGACTCCACAACTACTAATCAATGGAAGAATTTCAGCATTCCATCAAATAAACAAATAGAACAAACCATCACTGCTTTAAATACCATCACTTCCACACTGGACCCCTGCCCGGTGACTTGGATTAAATCCACCAAAGAAGAACTCAACACATTCATCCAAAAGATAGTAAGCACGTCTCTAACTCAGGGCTATATGCCAAAAGCACTCAAGCAATCCACCATATGCCCCATTCCTAAAATCACCTCACCCAACAACACAGACTCTTCAACCTACCGACCTATATCCAGCCTCCCACTCCTGGCTAAAATAACTGAAAAAAATCATACAGAGACAACTCCAAGACCACATTGACGAATTTGCCCCACTAGACCCCCACCAACATGGATTCCAACCAAAGCATGGCATTGAGACACTCCTCATACATCTATTCAACAACATAATCAAAGGAATAGGGCTTCTTATTAATATTTATAGATATCTCATCAGCCTTCGACACAGTCTCCCATCACATCTTATTGACACGCCTAAGGAAGATTGGCCTTCAAGATATTACTATTAAATGGTTTTAGACATACCTAGGAGACAGACAGCAGACAGCAAATACTGGGAACCTCACTTCAGCACCCTTCAAAACTACTCAAGGAGTTCCTCAAGGCTCATCACTATCAACTCTTCTCTTCAACATCTATATTCAACCTATTTGCAAAATATTTAACAAATACAAGATACAATATGCCATATATGCTGATGACATCATGGCATATACCCCTATTCAACTAGATTCACCAGACTATACCACCATATCTACCTGAAATAACAACCTGGCTAAATAACAACAACCTAAACATTAACATAAAAAAATCTGAAGCAATCATTATAATGAGAAACACCACATTCATTCATCCTACCTCTATCAACATATCTAATACACCAATTACAATAAAAGACAAAGTCAGATACCTTGGAGTGATTCTAGACAAGCAACTCACCCTCCAACTACATATAAACAAGATATCCAAAACAGCATATTTCAAACTCGCAACACTCCAGAGACTAAAACCTCTCCTCAACAGAGAACACTTCCGCACAGTATGCCAGGCCATCATTACACCTGTACTGGATTACTGTAATATTCTATACCAAGGTCTACCCAAACAAACCACCCGTCAACTACAAATAATACAGAACACTGCTGCCCGCATCATTGCTAGCGCATCAAGACAAGACCATATAACCCCAATGCTACATGACCTGCACTAGCTACCAATATCATCACGTGCAAAATATAAAGCAGCATAACTATCTTCAAAATTAAAAACAACATGTCAGTAGAAATACTACATGAACTTATCGGAAACAAAACAAGCAAAAGACCAGACAGAAATAGCACCAAAAACAATATACCAACACCCAGTCTATTTACAAGAACCAACAAATCCACATCCATAAGAGCGTTCTCTCTTGCTGCCCCTGTTATCTGGAATGTCTTCCCAGATAAAGTAAAATCAACAACAGATATAAAAGTATTCAGGAAACTACTAAAAACCACCCTATTCATTGAACAATTCAATGATGACCACCAATTACCCTAATCACTTCAATAAGAGCACTATCCCGGGCCACTCCCGCGCTCTGGAAATCACTCCCCGACAACCTGAGATCAACAAAAGTCCTCAAAGACATCCGGAAGATGCCAGAAACTACGCTCTTCACAGAACACTACAAGGACATCACATGAACTGTTCAAACAAACTCCCTCTCTGCCACCAAAATGTAAAAATGAAAATAGTTCCTGTACATAGCTCATACTGTATATAGCCTGCAGCACCAAAATGTAAAAATGTAAATAGTTCCTGTACAGAGCTAATACTGTATATAGCTCACCACGCAATCAACCTCACACCACTCATGCACACATGCCTCGATTTATCACTGCATGCCCACACCCACATACCCTGCCACTTGATTTGTTTGCTATGTAATCCGCTTTGATTTCAGGATAAAGCGGTATATATATATATATATATTTTTTTTAGTGCCATCAAGTCAGTGTTGACTCATAGTGACCCAGCTACCTCTGGATTTTCTTGGCAATGTATCACCGAAAGTAGATTGCCAGCCTTTTCTTCCGAGGCAATGGAGGGTAAAGTGACTTGCCCAAAGCGGTATATAAATCCGTTTAAATAAATAAATAAAACCTCAGAGCATATTCGCCAATGATCAATCAAACAATTAAACCAAGCATTTAACTTTTCATAAGGCTAAAAGTAGCAGCTATTTCCAACAGATGATCCCCAACGCTGCTCAAGACATCTACCCAGGCATGTTTCTTAACGCTTCCTCAGGGGGTCAGATCTCAGGTACAGAAGCAATTCTATTGTACCAAATCTACATCTCCCAGCTAGTGCTACTTGCTACTGCCACCACACCTTATCCCTGCCCAGGTAACCCTGAAGCACTGTAACGCAGTGAGTGTAGGGCATCTGAGCACAGGTGTGCGCTCAAGCTCTGTTGGGTACCACCCTCTCCAGCAGGACGTTTGTGCCAGAAGGGGCAGGCACCAGCAATGTTCGAGTGCACATCTGTACTCAGAGGCCCTGCATGATGCATATTGCTTTACAGTACTTCAAGGCAGCCTGGGCAGAAATAGGATGGTGGTGGTTGTAGTGAAGGAGCGATGGAAGCAGGTTCTGTCCTGCCAACAACCCCAAATTCTGCTGCCCTAGGCAGACATCTAGTATCACCTAGTCGTAGGGCCAGCCCTGGGCCCGGGGAGGCTGGGGGTGAGGTAGTGCAGGCATCAGGAAGAATCAGGAACAAGATGTGGAGCAGAAGCCTGGCATGGAACAGGAACTAGAGAGAGTCGGAGAAACACCCAACTGAAGCAGTGAAGTGGAGCTGGATAGCAGTAGATGCAAGTCGGACACACCAAAAAATTGTTTAACCAACCAGGGTGTGTTTGGCTAGGCTTCTTATATGTGGTGGTTTATAAGACACACCTTTTGCTGGTTCAATAGGCTCCTCTGAGAAGGGATGATTGTTCCTTTCTGCCGCATGTGGTTTTATTACTAGAGCTTGCAACTACTCTTTGTATTCTCTGTGGCTCCAGTCACATGGCTGCAACCCAGACTCTCCAAGGTTACATGTTATAGCCCTAGGATGTGTGATAGCAAGCAGTGCTGGTTACATCCCTAACAACTGTGGTATGACTGCTTTGGGCACCAAGAGCATTAAACTATTAATATGGGAGGTCAATTTCACTCTATGAGCAAAACAATATCACATAAACACAAGCAGACCATTTTAAATTTTTAATTGTGATCTACCAAAGTCAATTTTAAAATTATCAATGCTAATATTCCAGCTCCACTACTGACACAACGTCACATTTTGAACTTTCATTTTATTAAGTTCTGCATCAGGGTTAGCATTGATATACTCATCTGAAAAAAGAGATCTCATATTCTCCGCTCACTTCCAAAGGTGGCTGGACTGTCTCAGAGCGGTCTTATGTCTTCGACAAAATTATTTCTTTGCTTAAGGGCTACATGTGTTTGTGGGTGCCAGGAAGGCATCAGGATAACCTGAATGGTGTAATGATGCTAAGGGGCATGTTTACTAAAAACCGCACATTTGCGCATCCGCACAATAGCGCACTAAAAGTGGTACTTAAGTGCTCTCAAGCGCCCCGCACATGTGCGTGTCACCACCGCACAGGTGCGCGGCACACTAACAGGCCCCGCACAAGTACGGGCCCGCAAATGTCCGATAGAGGCGTGGAAAGGCTAACGGAGGGAGGAGGAAGGCTCCCGAGTGGCGGAGAGATGGGGTGAATGGGCGGGGAAGGGTAGGGGAGAGGCGCCCCGCACATTATCAGGGCCGAATCTCAAAGCAAAAATACCGCAAGTGAAACACTCGCGGTAGAGGGCATTTAAAGGGAAGAGAAACCATTTCCGTCAGCAATGTACAGCAAAACCGGGGAAACCCACAAAACGTGAGCAGTGTGATACATGTGCACAGAACAAAAGTGCAAATAAAACCCAAAATGAACACCACGAAAATGTTTAAAAATCATAATTCAGCTGGGCAATAGTGCTAGCAATGGGCAAAAATAAAAAGCACACCCAGGAAAGCTACAAAAAAAAGAAATGAATGTTGGAAGGGTCTACGGAGCGGAGACCCTTCCAAAAATCATTTCCTTTCTGTGGAGCTCTCCTGGGTGTGTCTTTTTATGTGTGCCCATGAATATCACTGTTGGCCAGCTTGGTTATATTTTTTTCCCATTTTCCGCGGCCATTTGCGGGTTTTATTTGCACTTTTGTCGCCAGACACGGTGAATGAGCCCACAGTAAAAATGTGCAGAGCAGGGCTCCCTACACTTTTGATCAGGTTTCCTATCTCCAGGGACTGCATTGTCTCTGTGGCCACAGTGTGGTGCAGCAGACAGAGCCAGTACCTATAGGACCAGAGAGTCACAGGTTCAAATCCCAGCTGTGGCACCTACCAGCCCAGTCCTCACATTTTACCCACCACTAAACAGAGATATTAACGACACCCCTATATTGCAGAGTACAGAAGCATGGTGCAAACACCCATATTTTACCCTACACCGCTCACACACCATGACAATGGGTATTACCTACAGCCAAGTCCCCCAAATGCAGTCCGGGAGTGCCACAACTCAATCAGGCCATATGCTTTTACCAAGATAAGGACATGCCAGCATGTTGGCGTAAGGGGACAGGTGGTGGGGGGGCAGTGGCTGCTAGCCACCGAAGACAGTGGCCTATCCATGTGCAGGCTGGCACTGTCCACTGCAACAGACAGGCCCTGTCGGATGTACAGTCATGGACTTCCCACAGAATCCAGTCAATCTGTGGCAACACAGTGGTGCAGTGCACACAGACAGTGTGTGTGCAACAACAGAAGATCACAAGTCCAAAGCCCAGCTGGGGCTACTGCCAATCCTGTCCACATATTTTTAACACAACTAAACCGTGATAGTATGGAAAAACCAGGATTGCTGGGGACATACGCATTGGTATTACGCCTATCTTTTCGCACACCGATCACAGACACCATGAACAGGGGCATTACCTGAGCAGAGTCTCCCAAATGCAGTCCTGGAGGACCACACATCATTCAGGCTCCTTGCTGCCGTTAATACAAATGCCTGTGCTGCATATCTATGCACCACCCCCATGGCATGTAGATGTAGCTCATGCATACTCATGAGGGACAGCAGGGAAACCCGAACAGTGGTAGGCACACCAGGACTGGAGTTGGGAAACTCTGCCGTAAAGCAACATCCAACAGAGGCGAACATACCCACACCCCCAGGCCCCATTGGCCAATGCCTCCTGGAGAGGCAGGACATTGGGCCCTGCGTGCATCTCCCAATACTAGCACCTGCATACCTTAGCAATGCCACCCTACACCTGGGTATGCGGTGGACAGCTCTCAAACGTTTGCTATGTGTACTGGCAGGTAGACTGTCCTACTTAAAGCACATTTGGCTCTTTGATCTCCAACATAAAAAGCTGTCTGATGTCTGCGGTGCGTGCTTCAGGTCTGGTCTCTGACAGTGTTTACCACCCTGGGGAGTGACCCCCAACAGTACTGCGTAGCATATCCATGCCTGTACTGTGCCCAGGACTGGTGTGGTGGGCAAGGCTGATAAACCCCTCTATAGTGGCACAATGCTGGCATACGTGTGGGAGTGTGTGTCTGTCTATACAGTGTGTGTTGGCTGCAAACACCTTCCACAGCCCACACTGCCAGCACTGTTGCCAGTATTGGCCTGACAATGTGCATAATGAGCAGCAAAGTACCATGGGTATAGCTCAGACAGGGTGTGCTGGCCAGGATGCATCTGCACAGGGCATAGGGCACTGGCAGGGACATTGTAGTGGCCGGACACCACCTACACAGACAGGGTGACCTCTGTATGTGCTGCTGGGGGCACACTCCACCCTGACTGTGCAGTGATGCCAGCATGGCTAGGCACCCCCATAGTGCTATATAGTATTTTTCTCATGTGATATGTATGGGTTTCCTTGTGGGGCCCAGTCACTGACTTATCTGCTTGTGTGTGCTGCCATCCCAGTTCTGGGTGCATGCATTTTCACCAGGACTAACTAGCAGACTGTTCTCAGCTGGTATATGTCTTGATGGAGTGCCTTGCAGGGTGCAGTGGCTGAAGGCCTGTGGCAGGAGAATATCAGATAGTGGTGGGGTGTAGCTTAGCATATCCTGGCCTAATGTCTGTCTGATATTGTGTCATGGATGTGTATAGGGCTGCTTTGGATGCCCTGTAGGGTGTCTGTTCCCCAGCAGGACAGGGGTTGATGGTCCACTCTACTGCCACCATTGCAGGGTGGTAGAATGGGGATCTGTTGATAGGGGACCCTGTTTTTCACCTGGGGGAATGGTGGTACATAGCCCACCTAGGGGTCTATAAGGGGTTCCACTGACTGACACAGAGAGAGTAATCCAGGGTGTTTCTGCAGGAACTACCTATCTCTCAGATTACTACTGCTTTGGAGCTCTGGCATGGCCTCTGTCAGCTATGGCAGGTGTTGTGGACCTGATCCTGGGCGCATCACTGCACCCTCAGGGTGAGCACTGTACCCGCACGATGTGACGGTGTGTAGCTACTCTGTGCCAGTAACACACCCGGTCAGTACCCCCTTACCAGGCCGAGGTGCTGTGTGGGTGCACACGGACACTTCCCCCTACCAGGTCGGGGAGCTGTTGGGGTGCATTCCCCATCTTGTGTTCATCTGTGGTCAGCTGATTTGCATGTGCAGTGCATCATGGGTACGGGTGGCCTAACCCTATCCTGGTTCCCACAGAAGACTGTCTGTGTGGTGACGTGACGGCTCTCTGCAGCCAGCCAGGGGCTTGCTGGCAGCTGTAGCCCAATGGTTATGTCACTGCCTGTGAAGCCAGAGGTCATGGGTTCAAACCCACAGTGGGGTTCTTTTAGAGGGTTGTCCAATGTTTTTTTTAACTGTCATGTGCATATGTTGTTGCCAGCAACAACACCCTCAGCGTACTGTACCCATAAGGTGCCTCTGAGGGTGCTTTATAGGGCGCCCTATAGGGCACCTTATGGTTGCCGTCCATATAAGGTGCACTATACATTACCCTGTACCGCAACATATATGGGGACCTATAGGGGACATTCTAGGGTGCCTTGCCGGACAGTGAACGTTAACATGTGCCTTATGGGCCGCCTTATGTTAACACGCTTTGTGAGTGCGTTTGCTAGTAGTGTTAACTGAGATAAAAAAATTAACCTGCCCCCTACAGCACTCATCCCCATAATATATAATGCCTCTGTGAGCCTTTTTCATTGGGCACCTTAACCCATGGCCCCTGCACCATTGGTCAGTGTCATAACCATTGTGCTATAGCTCTGTTCCTGTTCTTGCACATCAGCGTGCCACTTCTGCCTCCCACTATTAAACTGCCTCCTCATACATCAGCACGCAGCCTTATGCCCATCAGCGCGCCGCCTCCTGCTGCCCACAATTAACAGTGCGCCGCCTTCTGCCGCCCAAAAGGAACAGTGCGCCGCCTTCTGCCGCCCAAAATGAACAGTGTGCCGCCTTATCCCGTCCAAAATTAATTTGCCTCCTAAACCACTTTTACCCATTAAAGGTGGTGCCACAGCTGGCCTTTTTTGTTGCGCACAATGGGGGATTGAACCTGTGGCCCCTGCACCATTGGTTAGTGTTTTCACCATTGTGCTACAGCTCTGTTCCTGTGTATGGACATTTGCGCACCACCTTATGCCGTCCACAACTAACAGCGCACCGCCTACTGCCGCCCAAACCGCACAAGGTGAACAGCGCGCCGCCTAATGCCGCACAACATTTACAGCGCATCGCCTAATGCCGCCCAAATTTATCAGCGCAATGCCTAATGCAGCCCAAAATTATTTACTGCCGCCCAAACGTAACAGTGCAACGCCTAAAGCCGCCCAAAATTAGTATGCCTCCTAAAACACTTGCTAACCATTACTATTCATGCCTCAGCAAGCCTTTTTTTGCTGCACACACTGGGGGATTGAACCCATGGCCCCTGCACCATTGGTTAGTGTCTTCACCGTTGTGCTACGGCTCTGTTCTTAAAAGTGCCAAACAGCGCCCCACTTAGCCTTCCCACGCGCTAATGTGGGCCCCGCACATTAGCGCGACGCGCACACGTACGATCGTTCTTTTCGTTTTTCTGCCTGAACCGCCCACTCCTTATATGGCACACGCACACTAACGGGGACCCGCACAATTTCGGAGTTTAGTAAACATGCCCCTAAGACTCCAACTACAATGAGCATGGGAAGGCTGGGTGTTTTTAATAATGGCTTTGTTAATTTTGGTTGCTATGTAGATTATTAGAAAGCTTAACTAGAGGTCTGCGCCGGAGGGGACCGAAATGGAAGAGAGAAAGCAAAAGAAACTGTGACACAATGCCGGAATTTGCAGCTAAGCACTGTGTCACAGTTTGGGGTCCATCTCCATTGCTGCAGACCCTGGAGAGGGGAGGTAGCAGTGGCAATAGGCACACCCAGAGAACCGGCAATCTAGGCGACAGCCTAGTTTGCCTAATGATAGCGCCGGCACTGCTTCCTACTCTGTAATTTTTAGGCCCAAATATGTCTGTAGATTTCTCTGCTGTTCGTTGATACCTTGTGACTCTTTGCTGTATCTGGGAGCCTCAATCTCTGCCATTGTTCACATGAAAAGTACGTACTACTCCCTTTCTTTCTCTGTCCTACCCCACTGCATGTTGTACCTGTAGGCCTCTCTTTTCTTCTTCACTGGTATGTAGATTGTGCTCCAGAGAGGACATCTGCTCTGCAGTGACCTGGCGGTCTCGCTCCATACGGCGAGTGGCTTCCTCCTGCAGCATCAGTGCTGTCTGAGCAGCATTCAAGCGCCCATCTATCCCTCGTTTGCCTGGAGTATAAGAGAATGGTTAGTGTAAAATCAAGGCTCGCCAGCTTCTTATGCTTCCTCTTATCCCTTAACAGCTCAGCTGAGTGCAATTGACAGTCTACTTCTTCCTGTAAGGAGACAGGGTGTCTCAGATCTTTTTGACTTTGTTTCTATGGAATACCTTACTTTCAGAACTTCCGCAGCTTGATTCTTATTTACAGTTGTGGAAGAAGTTGAAAACATAGGTGGAATATTTAGCACAGCACAGTTAAAGTGGCTGGCCATTGTTGCTTTACTTTAGAACCAGATATTCAGTGAGGGGCTATACCTGGCCATCAGCACTGAACATCCGGTTTGGCCATTTAGGGGGTCATTCCATCCCCGATATTTGGCCCCCCTGCTGTTCCCAATTAACCTTCCCGTACGAACAAGGAGTTTGTATGGGGAAGCTCGACGAGGGCGGGACAGGAGCAGCGTGGAGGCGGAAAAAGGGCGAACTGTGGGCGTCTGCGGCTGATTCTAATGTTGGCCCTGTAAGTCTGGGGCCTGCAGAGTAGACAGGGAACTTATTCCACCTCTGAGGTGGAATAAGTTCCCCTAGACAGGGGGAGATGGCAGGCCCGGGGTGCGTTGACGTTAGGAGGGGGTACAGTGGATTCCCAACAGCCCAAACCTGGCCGTGGGAGACAAGATCAGGGTCAGGCTGCAGGGAACACACAAAGCCATTGGCAGCCGGGAATCTCAGCTCCCGAATGGAGCCGCGGTGCCGTGGCAACTGGACACCATGGCACCGTGGCTCCAATTGGGAGCCTTGACTGGGTTAGCTAGGTAGAGGCCTGTATGTGTAGGCTGACCGGGATCGGGTCCCAAGCCTGCTTGTACAGGCCTAGTCGCAATTCTGATCCTGCGAGGCTAGACATGCCCCGTGGGATCAGAATCGTGTCTGTCCCTGTGCATCCGATTCTGATCGGGTGAACAGGGGCTGGACGTCCCATATGGAATTCTGCTCTAAGTGTTTTAGCTAACTGGTCAGTGATGATATTCAGCCACTGGTCAGATAGCTAAAATTCCTAAAGTTAGTACAGAAAACAAACTAGTTAGCTTTGAGGCATTTAACCAGATTAAGGAGATATTCAGCAGCACTAAGCTTGTTAATGCCATTGAATATCTTGGTGTGTGGCATTTATACAGTATGCAGGTCATCAAACCACGTAAATACCTTTTAATATGCCCCCTATCATGCTATTTCTGTCAGCCATACAGAACTAACACATAAGAGATTTTCTATGTTTGTTTTTACAGGAATTATGGGATTTGTTTTATTGTTTTTAGTTCAATATGGTTTTATATACATTTATTTATTTTTTGATTTATTTAACGGGTCTTCTACAGTATACCACATTTCTTAAATTCAATGCGGTTTACATCAAACAAAATCATATTAATACAAACGTATTTGTATAATGTTTTCATTTTGAATCTATGGTTCCATGTTTTATGTGGTTTGTCATTTTAAACAGTAACCTGCTGAGAACAAGATAATTTTGGTTTGACAAGTTATAAATAAAAGATGATGATTTTTACTAGAGAGGAATGACTGACCTTCTTCAGATTCTGCCAGTGATTTTTGCAGGTGCAAGATACGGTTGTTGGTTCGGTCACGGTCACTCTGCATTTCACTCAGCTGACGACTCAGATTCATCACTTGCATCTGAGCATCATCCTAGGAGACAAAATGAATGGAAGCAGGTTGCAATGAGTGTGAGGGCACAGTGATAGTGTAATAAGTGCGAGGGCAGTGATGAAGTAAAGAATGTAAGATCACAGTGATAGGGCAGTGGGAAGAGAGAAACAGTGAAAGAACAAAGTGTGGGAGGGCAGTGATGATGGGGAAATAAGTATAGCAGGGAAATAATGAGTCACAGGGTATGAAAGGGCAATGAGAGGACAGAAGCACAGCAGCACATGGGAAAGGATAACTACAGAACACAAAGGGATAGAGTAATGTCAAGACAGAATATTAAGAGTGCAGTGATTTTGAGATGGTAGTAATGGGGCACTGCCAGGGAAAGGTATAAGATGCAGCAGGTCGGCCCATCCATTGTGCGGGAATGTTGCCCACACATCGCCCCATGCCTCAGAAGGCCCTGCGCCTGCCTGACAGGAAATGCCCCTGTTAAAGTTCCTGACACTCAGTGCGCCGGCGGGCTAAATTTTAACAGAGCCACAGGAAAGAAGGAAAATGCCGCTCTTTAGGTTCTGCAGAGGTGTGCTGGGGCACCGGGCTTCGGGCCTCCCCATCTCCCTCCCTATTGGATAGTGCCATTTGTACTCTTTCCCCAGTAGGAGATGTATTGGTATTCTCTGAGATGTATTGGTTTAATATTTGCAGTGTTGCTTTTGATAGGTAGGGTTGGTGCTTTCTGAGTCCTGGTAGTGCTGTTATGATACAGCAGGTTTGCTATGGGTTCTAAATAGTACTGTGTAATGTGCCTGACAGCACTGGAGTATTTCTTTATCTTCACTGCCCATGCAAATGGTATTCAGACACACATAAAGAGCCATGTTTACTAAAAGTTAATGCATATTCACAAATGTTAATGTGCGTTAGGTGCAGCAACACCCATTTATTTCTATTGGCGCAGTAGCACTTAACACACATTGATATTTAGTAAACATGCCCCTAAGTCATTGCCAGGAGAAAAAAGAGACTTGTGAAAGGTTCCTTTGAAAGCTGCCTAAAATTTTAGATGGGCAACATGTACATTTTAAAATAAAATAAATGTATGCAAAAGAGGTCCAGTGGATATGCAAATGAGGTCCCACTACTACTACTACTACTACTATTCAACATTTATAGAGCGTCACGCACGCAGCGCTGCACAGCTAACCTACAAGAGGTAACCAACATATAAGAGACAGTCCCTGTCCATCAGAGTCATGCTCATCGGAGCTTACAATCTAATTAGAATTAGAACAGTACAGAGCATTAGTCCGTTCTGCGCAAGGTGCGGTGTGGTACAGTTTGGTCTATAGTTTGGTCATAAACGTTGACGGAGGTTAGGGTGAGATGAGGATGGAAGTCAGGATCTGAATGCAACGGTGAAGAGGTGGGTCTTCAACCTGGATTTGAAGAGGGCCAGGGAGGATGCCTGGTGCACAGACGCAGGTAGGCTGTTCCAGGCGTATGGTGCAGCAAGGTGAAAGGCGTCAGTCGGGAGTTCGGGGTGCGGGTGAAAGGCATTGATAGAAGTAATTTGTTAGCCAAGCGCAAATTCCGAGAGGGGACGTAGGGAGAGATAAGAGCTGAGAGGTAATGAGGGGCCATAGAGTGAATGCATTTATAGGTCAGTAGGAGAAGCTTGAATTGGATGCAGAATTGGACAGGGAGCCAGTGAAGCGACTTGAGTCTCCAGACATGGCTCTGCATCAGTGTGCCACCCCAAGAGGCAGTGATGGAACAGTGTCTGTGATGGGGCAGTGAAGGAACTAGTGCAGCTTGTGTGAGGCTGGAGTAAAAGCAATGTGTGTGACACAGTAGTGTGTGAAAGAGCAGTGTATATGAGTTTGGGTAGCAGAATAGAAGGTATGACTTGACAGTAATTCACAGCGCTTCTAATTGCCATTTTATTTGTTTTTGCAGTTTGGTTCTGTGCTGATGTAATTCATCTTGGATTGTCACAGGTAAACAATTTTAATAAATTCAATAAGTATAAAATGCCAATACTATTGTAATGTGAGACATCAATAACAGAGACGTTATCAAAAGCATCTGGTGCAGTGACTGGGAATAAATGTACCCGTAAATGTGAAATACTGGTAGAAAATTAAGAGAAAAAATACAGTGAAAAGAGCTGCAACTGTAAAAATAAGCAGTACTTTAGACAGTATGACTATGGTGGAAGTTCCCTAAATGTACTTTTGGGCTGTGATATTTAAAGAACACAAAAGATTCTGCAGAATATGAGCTTTCAAGACCTCACAGGACTTTTCTCCGTCTTCAGGTCTCAAAAGCTCATGCACAAAATCTTTACAGTTGATCCTTTAAAATTGTAACCTAGAGAGACTCTAGTGCTGCTGAATACCACCACAGACCACATTGGCAATATCTAGATTGTGCTGGGGCACTCCATGGATAGAGCAGGGGCAGAAGGGGAACTTATTGGGATAACAGCAATTTTCAGCACCACTATCTGGATTACAATCTGCCTAACTTACCTCAGCAAAAAAGTTGTTCTAAATCTATGCACATGGAGGCCAACTCAGATTTGAGTGCCTCCTGCCTGTCCGGACGTCCAGAATCTGGATGGGCCGGAATTGCACCCGATTCTGATCCTGTGGGGGCTACACATCCCTGCGGGATCAGAATCTGGTACACCCGGCCTGGATGGACTAGCCGTGCCCCGATTCTGGGCCCTCAGACATCCAGCCACTTACCCGGCTAGCCTGGGTTCTGTATGGGGCCACAATGTCATGGTGTCCTGTTGCCATGGCACTGCGGCTCCATGCAGGACCCATGATGCTCCTTTCCCTGCTGCTTGACTCCCGATCGAGCCTGCCTTGGCCAGGATCAGTCTGCGGGGAACCCCCTTACCTCCTTTTCCCTGCCTGCAGTGAGCGTTGACTTGCGCCTAGGAGGACTTATTCCACTTCCGAGGTGGAATAAGCCCCCCATCCAAATGGCCGAGCCCAGATGTACAGGGCTGACCCCGGAATCACCCTGTATGTCTGGGGTAGCGGTCATGCCTCCGGCCCGCCCTCGCTCCTCCCTTGGCCTGCCCCCATACAGAGCTCCCCGCACATCTCTGCTGTATGTGCAGGGAGCTCTGTGGGTGGAATCGGCACCCTGGTGCTTAGTGGGGATATACGTCCAGCCCGGACGTATATCCCTGCTAAAAGCGGGTCAGAATCTACCCCATAGCTAGCTGTGTGGATAGCTGAACATCACCGCTCGTATCCAGATAGCACTGGTGGTCAGTGCTTAATCCGGATATTCAGCACCGGTCACTATCGGGAAGAATTTTTTTAATTCTTTATTTTCGTTTTATAACAACAAAGGAAAAGGAAGACATACAGCTAAAAGACAGATACATAAAGTGTAATACATACACCAAAGTAAACCCCTGCCACCCCCCTCCCCCCTGCTTCTTCTCTAGAAAACTAATCATTCCCGAAGCGGGCGTGTACTTACATTATTGTGTTACAAAACCTAACGGTGATCTGAAACATGATGAGTGCACATTATACAGGCATGTTGGAACAATGAGCAGATTGTACATAATCATTAAGCATCTGCCATTTAGACAAGCGAGAGTGAGTTTGGGCATGGGGAATAGCTCTCCGAGGTATCTGCTCATATTTACTATATAAGCAGACGAGGTTCCACCATTCATTGACAGTAAGTCGAGAGCTATCCTTCCAATTCCTCGTGATTAAGCATATGGCTAAACCCAGCATGAAATCAAGGAGAAAGCGACCCTTCTTAGGAAGAGAGGGGACCTCCGCCACAGAGCGGAGTCCCACGATCTTCCAAGAGAGAGGTTCGTGAAGGTGTAAGATAAATTGAATACAACCCCAAACCCGCCCCCAATAAACCTGTAATTGAGGACATTCATAAATAACATGAGCGAAGGTTCCCACAGCAGTATGGCAAGACCAACACTGGTCCCTAGCAGTTGTGTTCCATTTGGCTATTTTTTCTGGGGTATAAAAGCATCTGTGTGCAAAAAAGAAGAGAGTTTGGGTAACAGAGGCAGACCGGGAAACCCGCACTACTTTGCTCCAGAAAACGCTCCATTGCACAGGGGTTAAAGTGGTTTGCAGTTCGCGCTCCCAGGCTTGTTGGGCTCTAAAAGTGGCCGTGTCTGTACCCTGACATAATATTTTATAAAAGTTAGAGGCTACCCCATGTGTACTACTAATGGAGTGAACTATCTCTAATAGCCCGTCCTCAGTAGGGGCAGAGGGCGGCATGATTCGAGCACTTTTGAGGCAGTGTTGAAGCTGCATCAATTGAAAGTAGTGTTTCGCTGGTAACGCAAATTCCTTTTGTAAATCAGAAAAGGTTTTCCAACGAGCTGCAGAGAAAAGCTGTTGGGGTGTCCAGATCCCCCTTGAGTACCAGGGTTTCCATGCTATCGTTCTATTTAGGACTTGAATTCTGGGGTTATTCCATAGCGGGAGTCCGTCCTGAGGACATACGTTCGGGCCCAGTGTTAGAATGAGAGTGTTAAAGGCCGCAAGAGTATCAACAATCATTGGTGGATGGCGGGTGTCTACTTGATAGGACATACCGGGGAGATGGGTCAACGGAATTGGGCTACTAAGCTCCTCTTCTATGTCAAGCCAAACTGGTCTGCTGTCTGTTGAGGCATCTAGCCAGCGGGCACCTTGCTTAAGTAGGAAGGCTTGATGATATCTAAGAAAATCAGGAAATCTGGTACCCCCTCTTTCCTTTGCAGACTGTAGTTTTTGTTTAGCTATCCTTGGTGGCTTGCCCTGCCAGAGATAACGGACGAGAAGGCCCTCAATATCTTTATAAGTATGTAGCGGGAGTAAGCATGGCAGCATTTCTAAAATGTAGTTCACTTTGGGGACTATCATCATTTTCACAGTTTCTAGGCGGCCCCACCATGTAAGAGATAAGGGAGACCAACGATTTGTGAGCTCACGGACTTTGGAGACTACCTCTTTGGCATTAAAACTGATAGTGTCTTCTAAAGGAGAACAGTAATGGACCCCGAGATACTTCACCATGCGGGATTGCCAAAGGAAGGGAAAGGCCTGCATGTCAGCCTCATGTACCCAGCGGTTCAGTGGGAATGCTACAGATTTGGTCCAGTTAATTTTATAGCCCGATAATTGTGAGTATCCGTCAATCAGATCCAAGACAGCTGGAACCGAATCGAGGGATACGAAAAGCATAAGGTCATCTGCATATGCAGAGAGTTTAATCTCCCTATTACTGAAGGGGACACCTCGAATACGTGCGGACTGTCTAATAAGGAGGGCTAGGGGTTCAAGAGCTAGATCAAAGAGCATTGGTGATAGGGGGCAACCTTGACGTGTGCCTCTTTGGAGATTAAATGGCTGAGACTTGATGGCATTTACACAAATACTGGCGACGGGTTGAGTATACATGACTTGGAGATATCGGAGGAAGCCCTCCCCAAAGCCATACCATCGGAGAACTGCAAATAAGAAGGGCCATTCTAGGCGATCAAAGGCTTTTTCGGCATCCAGGGAAAGACCCACCCATGGATGATCTAGATTGGCAGCACTGGATAGCACATGGCACAAGGTCCGAGCATTGTCAGCAGTTGATCTGCCGGGTATAAAACCGCATTGGTCGGGGTGAATTAGGGTGGCCATCCTGTCAGATAGCCGGGTGGCCAAGATCGTTGCGAAGATCTTATAATCGGCATTAAGTAGGGAGATTGGACGGTAGTTGTCGGTTAGTAGCGGGTCTCTGCCTTCTTTCTCAAATACTACCACATTAGCTGCAGAAAAGGATCCCAAAGAGGATGTATCTACCGCAAGGGCAGTAAAATAGAGTTTTAAATAGGGAACTAAATCTGCACTGAACGTTCTGTAGAATTCGGTCGGGAGACCATCGGGCCCTACGGCACGGCCCGAGGCTGTTCGTTTTAGGGCAGAGTGGATCTCTGAAGTAGAGAAGGGTTCATCCATCGCATCCCTATCATCTTCAGAGAGGGTCGGCCGCTGAATGCCAGAAAGCAATCGCTCGAATGTCTCTGACGAGAACTCACATTCAGATTGATATAGGCGGGTATAGAAATCCCGAAAGAGCTCTACAATGTCGGAGTCTGTGGTCACTATGCCCCCTCCCTGTGGAGCTCGAAGGGCCGCTACGCGTTTGGCTTCTTTTTGACCTTTCAAGGCGTTGGCTAAGAGTCGACCGGGTCGGTTATTTTCACGATAATATGTCCCTCGCTGAAGCTCAATACTCTTAGAAGCTGCAGTTGAGAGGATTGAATTATATTGAAAACGGAGACGCTGTAAGCGAATCAATACACATGGATCAGTACGTGAAGTTAGAACTCGTTCGCCTGCTTTTATTTGTTGGTCTAGTATGAGTAGCTGCTGTTTGCGTTGTTTCCGCAGGCGGATTTGATAGCTAGTGATCGTTGCTCGAATGGCCGCTTTGAAGCCCTCCCACCAAGCCCAATTCGCAGTATCCTGGGGTAGATTAAAATGGAAGTAATCCTGTATGGCTGCTCGAATTTCTAACTGGAACTCTGGCTGAGTTAACAGGGCTCTATCAAAGAACCAGGCCCCCGAATTCCCTTGGGGTGCAGTAGTGTGTAATTGAAAGGAAATAGCAGCATGATCTGAAATATGTTGGGAGTGAATCTTTGCAGTGTCCACCTGAGGAACTAACAGTTTTGATATTAGAAAGAAGTCTATGCGAGACTGGGATTTGTGAGGGGAAGAGAAGAAGGTGAAGTCAAGCTCATTGGGGTGTAGTAACCTCCATAGATCAACCAAAGCAAGATCTTTGATCAGGGAGGTAAGCGTGGTGTGACTCTTGGGGGGACCACTTGTCCTAGGCGGCTGTTTGTCAATCAGGGGATCAAGGACTAGATTGAAATCCCCCCCAATTATCAATGAAGTATTAGCAGAGGCCTGCGCAACCTGAGCAATGGTAGCAAAAAAGGCAGGGTCATCCACATTAGGAGCGTAAAGGCATATACATGTAACTTCAAGGCTACCTATCTTGAGGTGAACTCTGGACCATCTACCTTCTGTATCTGAGCTAGTCGCAATAATAGTAGCATGCAAAGATTTCCTAACCAGTATGGCAACCCCACATTTCTTAGAAACGGCTGGGGAATAGGCGGCCACCATGTAAGGTTTAATATTGAGTTTAAGAGTTTCCTTCGAATTTAAATGCGTTTCTTGGAGAAAAATCAGATCCGCAGCTTCCTGACTTAGGTAGCTTAGGATTTTCTTCTGTTTTATCGGATTATTGATTCCTTTTACGTTCAATGAGAAAATCTTACATGGTGCCATCAAGCGGTAATAGACATTTTAGGTAAGGGCGCTTGAAAACATACAACATAATCAGAATCTGTGCAACAATGACATAATCACCGAGTATGCTGGCTAATACACCCCATATTGAAAAGTATGTACCAAAGTATCTTAGAGAAGAAGCAAAACCCCCAAAGAATATGGCGACCATATGTCTGCGGGAGGAGGCCCTAGAGAGGAAATAGAAAGACATGAAAAAAAAAAAAGAAACACCAGAGTCCATAATTAACACTGTCTCTGATACTCATCGAGGCTACTGTGGGTAGATGGAGTCGGGTCACAGATATCATCAAAAGTAAGGCAAACAAACTGCCCTCGCCAGACTCTTTGCGGGGCTGCGGCAGATCCAATATGGCAGGTACAGCGGATATGAGAATACTTGCAGGAATATTCTGGAAGTCAGCGCATCAAGTCGGCTTCTTTGGAATCCAAAAACTCCGCTAGTAGATCAGGGTCCTCAAATGTTCTTGTCTGATTGTGAAGCGTGACTCGGAGCTTGGCCGGGTACATCAGGCCATAGCGTGCTTGTAGTTGTTGAAGCCTCGGCCGGAATTCCAGAAAGCGCTTTCGGCGGTCGACCGTGGGTTTAGCCAAGTCAGGATAGAAGGAGATCTTGTGGCTCTCAAACTCCATATGGCCCTTTGCCCGAGAGGCACTTAGAATTTGCTCCACGTGTTGATATCTCAAAAGTCGAAAAATGATAGGCCGCGGGGTCTTCCTGTTGAGCGTTATGCTTGTGGGTACACGATGAGCGCGATCGATCTCCATATCTTTGGTAAAGGTGATTTGGAGCAGGGAAGGGAGGATTTTGCATAAAAACTCTTTCATGTCTCCCGATTCCGCTCCCTCCGGTATGCCCACGAGTCGTATGTTGTTGCGGCGCGCTCTATTATTGCCATCTTCCACTTCTTTCTGCAAGGCCCGCACCTGACGTTCAACTTTGTCGAGTTTGGACAACCGGGCCGCATGGGAATCCAATATGCTCTCCATTTTGTCCTGACGCGAAGAAAGCCCTTCTAGCTTGCTTTGCAGCACACCAAGATCTTCCCGCAGCGCTCGGAGTGCTTCACCGTTTGACTGCACGAGGTTTTTGACCCCTCTAATCTCTGCGAGGATTTCCTGCTGCATTTCGGGGCCCTCGCGCAAGGCCAGCCCCTTCTGCGGGGACGGGGGTTCAGTTTTGGAACGTTTGCCATGAGAAGCCGCTGGAGATCCAAATTCCAGGCGCGTGGGTTTGGTCCCCGCCATCTCACCAATGTGCCCCGGCAAGATCAGAGTAGAAGTTCCAAGTATGTACGGTGTTAATTCAGGATTCTGAGTAGGCCTCTCGGGAGCCTCAGCGTTATGCGACCATCCCGCTGGACATCAGGCTCCGCCCCCGGGAAGAATTTTTTAAAAAACACTAACCGCAGAGTTTAAATATTACCCCATAGCATTCTCCAGGAGCAATAGGGTTGGAAGATGGCTACATTACATTTTTTTAAAAAGTTCTATTTTAAGGATTTTGCAATATACTTTGTAAGCAAAAATCTTATACTGTACTAGAAAATACAAGCAAAAAAAATCACACAAGGAAAACATTCAAAGAAAAGCACCATCATATACTCAGACTTATGTTTTCTGTTTCGCTAAATTGTTTTAGGTAGTTGGGGACTCCTAAACAATTTAAAAGAACAGAAAACATAAGACTAATGAAGGAATAAAGAGCAAAACCAAGGAACCCAGTTGTATGTACCCATTCGATAATCATGACCTCACCATTATTAATAGATTTCTGTTTTAAGGATTGGGATCAAAGAAAAATAATTACTTCTTTTCTCGGAACAATAGGCCAACATTACTTGCCAACTTCTATAGTCTAGCCCTGCACTCCCCCTTCCCAAATGCAGCACTACCCCAAGATCCCGAACCCCCTACTGAATTTAGTAAGACCCTCCTGATGTATCTACCAAAACCCTAATGACACCGCCATATAAAGTTATTCCACAATAATATACCCATGTACTCAACTATTATGTGTATAACTCTCCAAGTTAATTTGACCCTGTTCATTGTAAAGATTTTACTATTGTAATGTAAACCATTTTGAATGGAAGATGAGGTGGTATAAAAGACCTGCTAAATAAATAAATAAAATGAAATCACTCAGATATTTCACATCACATTTACAAGGAAATCTTAAGAGGAAGGAGGCCCCTGGAGCCAACACATCCTACTTCCTATGTAAGAAATATTTTCGCCTGCATTGAGATTTTTGACAGAGTGTTTGCTGGATAATCTAGTTATGGTATATTTTTATGTAACAACTTTAGTGCTGTGTGATTTTGTAAATGCTCTTGATTTTCTTTGCACTTGCTTTTTGTAAGTTGTTGAAAATATTATAAATAAAAAAAAAAAAAGAAAAAAAGAAAGTTGGCTTGATACTACTTCAGAACCTGAACTTTGCAAAAACCCAGTCAATCAGTTTGTAAATGTGAAGGTAGAGCACAACATGCAGTGACTTTTGGAGTACAGGGATTCCGAGCAATGACAACAATGGGCAGATGGCAAAGTTGCTTGCCTTTAATCGTGCTTCTCCATACACAGCAGGATCAATCAGACACACTAGTAGGTGACATGTTACAGTACTGACATGGTTGAGCTTTCTCAGAGCTCAGAAGAGTGAAGAAGGTCTTTCCAAACATGTACTGTAGTTCCCATGCAGTGGCCACCTCATGAGTCCCCAAAGTCTATCGTAGAGCTTGACTGCAACTCCTTAAGAAGGTGGAGGATATGTGTATCTGATTTATCCTGCTGTCTTTGGAAAACCTTTGTTATAGGTAAGCAAATTTGCTTTCTCTGTCAACAAACAGAATGAAATCTGCCACACTAGTAGGGACTCCATAGCTGAGGGATGCAATAAACATGTTCTGTAGTTTGTGGAAAAATTATTGCAGGAAATAAGTAGTTTGCAGAAACAATGATTGGGGTGTAATGAACTCATAATTAAATGATCCTTGTAAGACTCTGGCCAACTGCACTGTCTCTGCAAGAATGAAGACAAATTTTAGATAGAATGTGGAGAAGGGAATTATGACATCCAGGTCAAGATATGGAAAACGTGTATTATATTTTACAAGAGGCTCTGTCAAATATGCTGAGATACCTTACATTTGTATGGGAGCAGCTTTCTAAAATTGCTGCGCCTGATGACGTCTCATACCCCAATCCAGCAGCACAAGTTCCTCCCCAATAACCCCTGACATTAATCCCTCCAATGTGCCCCTGAGGAATTCAATCCCCCGTACCCAACAACCCTCCTCGGTATCCAGATCTCCCCTGGCATAAAGAAACCCCCTCTTGAAGGCTCCCTAGCAGACCTCCCACACTCTTGAACTTCTTATCCAGGCTTCTACAAGGGTCCATGGGTCACTGGTATCTAGTTAGAGCTAGAGCAATCAATCCCAAGTCATTCCTGCCTTTCCATGTCTCAGGTTCAAAATGGTGCCCAAGACTCTTAGCAGTACTCCTGCTAGTGGCCAGGCTGCCAAATGCCTTATCTTCTCTAGAGTTTTGGGTATTAGCAGAATGGGAGGATAGCTGTAGAGGATCTCTATTCACCAGTGTATGCTGAAAGATTCTGATGCTAGCCTGTATTGGTTTGGTTTCTTGTGGTCTTCCAATGTAAACAGGAATCCCCAATTGCTGGAAAATATCTTCTATTACAATGGTATTCACTGATAGTTCTTGAGGGCCACCGACAAGTCCAGTTTTCAGGATACCCTCAATGAATATGCATGAAATAGACTGCATGCATGCTACCTCCATTGTATGCAAATCTGCTATCACATGAATATTCATTAAGGATATCCTGAAAATCCATGTTGTTTATAGCCCTCTTGAATCATTGATGATTACCACTACTCTGTTGTCTTTTGGTGCAAGGACAATTAATGAGGTTTCGTTCACTGACTAAGCTTGTCTACAATCACAGTGGGGGTAATGTTTCGCCTATAAAAGGGCTTTTATAAAATGAATCCAAGAGCTATAGGCATAAAAGTCTGTGTGGTGCCAGGGCAGCTGCAAGGAGATGAGGTGCCCTAAGCAAACCTCATCCCTTGTGAATCCCTGTTCCTGCTCCTACCCCTCCCTGGCCCCCATTGCTTCTGCCCCTATCCAGGACCTGCAGAGGTGGCAGCCCTGCAGCGCTTATCTGAAACCTGCAGCACTGCGAGGCTGTTTGACTTCTGCCCCCTCCAATGCTCAATGCTGACTTGCTTTTTAGGGCTATCTAACGTGTGGGACACTGAGGTATTTACAAAACGGGGGATAGTGGTTCAATACAATTTTCAGAGTTATGCCGTAAGTTGGGTATATAGTTGGATACTGGGTTGAATTTTCATGATTATATATCTAAACAGATTAAAGCTTTATTCACAGTATTGTGGATGCTCCAATCTTTGCAACCATATGTTTTGGAAAGAAATTTGATTGCAGTGACGCGGGCAGTAATTTTGCCACATCTGGATTATGGTAACTCCCTGTTGCTGGGCTTCCAGCTAAAGGGATTATACGGTTCAAAGTACAGTTGCAAAAATTATCAAGGGTTTATATAAGTATGATAATGTCACCCCTGTTCTGTCTGGGCTGCATTGGCTGCTGGTGCAGTATAGGGTTAGGCATAAGACTTTGATACTAGTTTTTAAGTCTTTGCATGGGATAGCACCAGATTATTTGTGTTTGAAATTTCATGGTTATAGACAGCTATTCTTGCAGTCCCAGGGGAGTGAGTTACTGATTGTTCCCAGGGTGCGAGGTGTGCGGCAGGAGTGTCATCGTGTGCGTTCTTTTCAGATCCACGGGTTGGTGTTATGGAATGCCCTCCCAGAACAATTGCATAGGGAGGTGGATTTTAAAGTTTTAAAAAGTAAGTTAAAGACTCATTTATTTATTGAGGCATTTAGGGGGAATTGAGAGTATGATCTTGTATTTTGTACTCTGCTGTATGTTTCTTTTACTTTATTTTACTTTTGAACAATGCTGAAAAACATTGTTGGATATGTGCTATATAAACATAGATAATTAAATAGTGGTGATAATATGAACTTATTTATTTTATTTATTTATTTATTTACTTACATTCTCTTATATACCGCACTATTCTGCATCAGTGCGGTTTACATTGAACAAACTGAAATTACATTGAACAGGGCATTATAACTTGGAGATAACTATTTTACAGGGAACATGAACTGATTTGATTTTGACTTTATTGCCTTCCAAAAACAAAGTTAATTTGATTTTTCCCTAATCTCTAACAGGATAATATTCTGCAAATGGGGATCAGCAACAAAAAGCTTATCATCTGCTTGTTGTTAGACTGATCTCAGATACTGGGAGTGGTCATAACAATCCCATCAGGAGGCGAACATGACATACACATTGGTGGATAAGGTATCAAGGACCTTACATTCAAAGATATGTATTTGCCAGTAGCTGGCCAATGTATAACTTGCTTATGTGCAGGGTCAACCCAAGGGTTTCTGCTGCCCTAGGCAGAAACCCCAGCTTCACTGCCCCCCCTGCTGATGCCGCTTCTGTCACTGCCACCACTGATACCATCTCGAGAGGGGGAGGGGAAGTTGGGCAGCGGCAGCATTTCCAAAAGCAGCAAAAGCACCTCAAAGGCGGAATAAGCAACAAAAACCAGGCGAAAGGGCTCGGGGATCCCCCCCGGGGGGTGGGGTAGGATGTGAGGTGGTCCCTGCCACCCGATCCAGGCCATGGCAGGCTAGCCTTCGATTGGGCGGCAGAGAAAAGGGGAGAAGAGGATGTAGGAGTCGGGAGTCGGGGGTGCCTGCAGGAAGGATGTCCCCGCAGGTGGCAGGGGCATGCCAAGCCATCCTTGGGCCTGATTCTGGTTACCATGAGAACATTTTGTTCCCATGGTCCAGAATCAGGTCCAAATGGGCCCATCTTGCTTGGGGCCATCCGGATAACCCAGACATGCCCCTACTGGAATCGGGCTCCAAGTGTCTCTCCCAAATTTAGCACAGTACAGGACAACCAACAATCACTGGGGATATGCCCATTCAGAGCCGGCACAAGGAGATAGGGTGCCCTAGGCAAACCTCATTCCTTGTGCCCCCACCCATCCTGTGGTGCCCAGTGCCGCTGCCGCCACTCTCCAGAGCTGGCAGTGGTGCAATGGCCACAAACAGCCCTTACAACTTCGGTCCACACAGCTGTTTGCTTCCACCCCCTTGGACTGCCTGCTGCTGACTTCTGGCATTGGAGAATGGAGGAGTCGGAAGCACACAACCCCACAGTGCCAAATTTGTAAGGTAATAATCATGGGGCTGTTTGCAACCATTATCGCTACTGCAGGTCCCGAGAGGGGCAACAGCGGTAGCGGCAATAGGTGCTGCAGGGTGGGCGGTGGTGCAAGGAATGAGGTTCGCTTAGGACACCTCATCTCCTTGTGCTGGACCTGAGTGGGTATATCTCCAGTAATTCTGCTTGTCCTGTACTGTGCTAAATTTGGAGATGAGACTTAGGATAGGTTAAAGCCTCCAGCAAAGTGGTACTCCTCAGACGTTGTTACCTGTTTGTCTGACTAACCATTCTTTCCTGAGGAATTCTTAGAATATGAAAAGTTTGAGAAAAAAGATGATCTAGCTGCTCTTGCTTCGAGTTAATGGCCTCATGTCATTCTGAGCACTATGGCAGGGATGAAACCAGTTTCACTAGGGCGGAGAAGGAGAAGGCATACTCCTTAGGTATGAGGGAGGGTATCTGACTGGTAAAATCCTCTTGAAATGGTGGCAATTGATCCTGAAGTATTTCCAGTACTGTTTTCACTGACTCTTTCACCTGAGACTTGTCATAGAAGACTTTCTTCACAAGCTGCAGGAGGGGTACTGAGCTTCATCAGCCTCTGGAACTTAGATAGGCAATAGCTGCTCCAGTGCCCTTGGCATCACAGGCATTGCACAAATGAATTGACTTTAATAAGGTAGCTGACACCAGTTCTGGCAATGAATTTGTTTTAAACTATTGTATTTTAAAGTTTTTATATTGTAAACTGCTCTGATACTTTTAGCAAGTTTCATCAAACCATAAAGCCATAAGGCAACCTTGAGGGTGCTATGTGCGTCAAAGGCTACTCTGCCACGATAATCATTTTCTATATTAATGATCCTGGTTCTGAGAACTGCAGCACTGTGGCATACAGCTTCCTTCTGTTGGAGGGTTCTTTTCCATGATACCTTTTTTCTCCACTATGATTCCTTTTTTCTCAAGGAGAACTCACTCCTATAAGTGTAGTGGCCTCTGCTCTTCTAGTTTGTCTGCAGAGGAGGGGCATGCTCAATTTTCTCTCCTATCTTTATCAGTTTTGCTTTTCTCTTTACTTATGTCAATGATGAGAACCAGAGAGCCACCTCCTTTTAGGTCCAGAATTATTGAGACTTCTGAGAAACTGTAGTCAATGGGCATAGTTGAGGGGACATCATGGTCTGGCCATGGACACCTGTAGTAGCAGAAGTTATGGGAGTTCATAATGGATATTTTCCCCCTGCACTTCTGATGACGCCTGCCATTAACAAGAGTTTGCTTGTCAGGTTAAACTCAATTCTCACAGTGGGGAGAAGTATTTTCTTGTTTTTTTTCTGGTCTTTTTTTTTGGGGGGTGGGGGGGGGTGGTGAGGAAGGGAAAGACCAGGGAATTCAAAGGGAGGAAAAAGAAAGACAAATGAGAGCGCTCCCTAGCAACAAAATCTACTAGAAACAATGCTGTGAGAACAAAAACCCGTAAGGCAGAAGGGACAAAAACAGACTGAGGAAAATTGTGAGGTGGTAACTGCATGCTCGGAAAGACCTTCTTGGTTTGTCTGAACTCTGATAGAGCATGTCCACACTGACAGATGATGTCATACATTAGTGCTGCTTATCTTATCTTGCTTATTGATGGAGAAAGTTCCTTCCTACTGTCTCCAGATATAGGAATATTGTTTTATTACTAGATGCAAAGCGGATTGTCTAAGGGGAGGGGAGGTCATAGTAGACATATGCAGCAGTGTTACAGTTCTGAAATCATACTTACCCTGTTTCTTTGTGCCTCTCTCAGTTCCTGAAGGAAGCCTTTCAAAGTATCTCGAACTACTTCTGGGTCAATTTCACCTACAGCTTTTTCACCTCGAGAGGGGGAGGACCATCTGAAGGGAGAGTGTGAACGGCTTCTCTCTGGAGACCCAGTGCGAGAGACAGGACTAGTTTGTCCATCACTTGCAGCACTGCCGAAGGAACTCTCAAACCCTACAGAGAACGAAACCAGAGTGGAAGATAATCATATCACAGACAACTCTGCTGGGCCTAAAAAGCACAAAGTTCATAAAAATCATTCCCTTTCTTCTCTTCCATAAAAGGTAGTTACTCACCTCTAGCAGGTGTTCTCCTTGGACAGCAGGAATTAGTCCTCATGTATGGGTGATATCCTTGATGCAGCCTAGGGTTGCCAACTGGCTCCAGATGCGCCCGACAGACTTGATCCAGTCCTGTGTTTACCCCATTGCATGCAGTGACTTGTAGTTTTTCATTTCTTATGGAGTGCAATGGAGAAATCAGAACTACATATCCCTGCATGCAATGGGGTAAACCCAGGACTGGATTGACACTGTCGGGCGCATCTGGAGCCAGTTGGCAACCCTAATGCAGCCTCATGTGAGAATTCTCCCCAACTTCTATTGGAAGCTTTTGGGATGCTCCACTGCATCTCTGTGCCTCCTTCCCACCTGTCACTGCAGTGCCATCTTGATTTAGTCTGATAACATAACTGTAGCAGAAGACAACTCCTTGGGGAGGTGGGAGGGTTGTGACGACTAATTCCAGCTGTCCATGGAGAACACTTGCTACAAGTGAGTAACTACTTTTTCTCCATGGACAAGCTGGAATGAGTCCTCATGTATGGGACTCCCAAGCAACAGGCTAACGAAAACTGAGGAGGCCACTGCAAAGCCCAACAGGGGCAAAAATTAACTGCAGTATGGCAACTGGCTTGATGGCCAACTATATACAATAGAACTGATTCTCTCTTCCCTTTTTCTTTTTTTTTTTGGGGGGGGGGGGGGGGTAGCCTGTACAGAATAGAATGGGCCTATGAGGGATGCCATTGGATTCTAATCCCCAAACAGATTCCGGAATACAGATTGGCTGAAGTTGCTGTCGCATCAGGAATTCCTGTTTAGGCAGTAGTGAGATGTGAATGTGTGGACTGAAGACCATGTTGCAGCCCTGCAGATCTCTTCCATGGAGACCGTGCACAAGTTGGCCACCGATGCAGCCATAGCTCTGACATTATGAGCAGTGACAAGACCACCAAGGCTCAGGCCTGCCTGGGCATAAGCGAAAGAGATGAAGTCTGCGAGCCAAATTGAAAGAGAGCATTTGGAAATGGCAGCTCCTAGCTTTCTGGGGTCAAAAGAAACAAAGAGTTGGATGGACTTTTTCTAGGCTTGTGTCTGCTCCAAGGAAAAGGCTAAAGCTTGCTTGCAGTCCAACATGTGCAACACAGCTTCCCCTTTGTGTGCAAGAGGTCTCAGGAAAAATGTTGGTAGAACATTTGACTGATTTAAGGTGGAAATTTGATACCACTTTTGTAAGGAATTTAGGATGAGAATGAAGGACAACTCTATTATGGTGGAATTTGGTGTATGGCGGATGAACCACTAGAGCCTGAAGCTTATTCACTTTGGGTGCTGAAGTGACCACCAGCAGAAGCAATACTTTCCAGGTTAAGAACTTCAGAGAACAGGAATTGAATATCTCAAAGGGAGATTTCATGAGCTGCACAAGGACCACATTGAGGTCCCAAGATAATGCAGGAGGCTTATAAGGAGGCTTCAAGAGAAGCAATCCCGCATAAAGCGAACAACTAAAGGCTTTACCGAGATAGATTTCCCTTCCACACCTTGATGGTAAGCTCTAATTGCACTGAGATGGACCCTGACAAAGTTGGACTTAGGTCCAGACTTGTAGAGGTGTAGAAGATATTCGAGCAGTTTTTGTGAGGAACAGACAAAAGGATCTAGGGCCTGGCCTTCATACTAGACAGCAAACCTCTTCCACTTGCAAGAGTAAGACTTTCTCGTATAGGCCCTCCTGGAGACAAAAAGACTTTGGTTACACCATGCAGCAGGTTCAGCTCAGACAAAATTAGCCTCTCAACATCCATGCTGTGAGGGCCAAAGACTGGATGATGGGGTACAGCATTGTCCCACCTTCCTGCATTATAGATCAGGTGCAGGGCTCAGCCGCAGTGGCTCCTGACTGGAGAGCTGTAGGAGAGGAAACCATGGCTGTCTGGGCCAGTAGGGAGCAATAAGAATCATCGTGCCACCATCTGTTTTGAGTTTCAGGAGGGTCTTTGCAATGAGAGGTATTGGAGGATAAGTGTACAGAAGACCCTCCCCCCAATGAAGGAGGAAAGCATCCAATGTCAGTCTGCTGTGTAATCTTACTCTGGAGCAGAACTGATTCACCTGGGCATTCTGCGAGGTGGTGAACAGATCTGTCGAGGGGATGCCCCAGTCTTGAAAGATGCAAATCACAACCTCTCTGTCCAGTGTCCACTTGTGTGGATGGAGGACTCAAGTCAGTCTGTCTGCCAGTGTGTTTTGCTCACCTGGTAGGTACATGACTCTCAAGTCCATCTTGTGCACGATCGCAAATTTCCACAGCCTGAAAGCTTCCCAACAGAAGGTACGAACATGTTCCTCCCTACTTGTTGATATAGAACATAGCAATCTGATTGTCGGTCTGAATCAGAATAATTTGGTTGGCCAGTTGATCTCAGAAAACCCTTAGAGCATTTGCCACTGATCTTAGTTCCAAGAAGTTGATCTGATGGAGATTTTCTTTTGATGTACCAATCACCCAGCTCCCTAACCCAGCTTGTATGCATTAGTTGTCACATCTTTTTGGGGTGGAACAATTTGGAAAGGAAGATCTTTGAGCAAATTGTGGTGGACTGTCCACCAGTGTAATGACTGAATGAGAGGGGAGTTGATACACAGACGATCCCCAACCTGTGGCCTGGGTCCACTGAGTCCTCAGAATTCACTGAGCCTGCTTCATCTGGAGGTATGGTAAGGGCATGACATGCACTGTAGAGGCCATGTGTCCTAGTATAGTCTACACCTTATGAGCTGTGACCTGCTGACTAAATTGAGTTTCCCACACAAGTGCTGTCAATCTGAGAAATCAGTCATGTGGCAGAAAGGCTCTTGCCTGAGTTGTGTCAAGCAGGGCTCCAATGCATTTCAAATGTTGAGTGGGCTGAATGTGGTACTTTGGGTAATTTACAATGAACCCTAGTAATTCCAACACTCAAATAGTGAATTGTGTTGATTCTTGGACTCCCTCTGGAGTGGTACTCTTGATCCGACAAACATCCAGATAGGGGAAGACAAACACTCCCAGCATCTGGAGGTAGGCAGCTAGTACCATGGTGCACTTTCTGAAGACATAAGACATAAGGTGCTGAGGCCAGACCAAACGGCAACACTTAGTACTGAAAGTGTTGTTCCTCCAGGACAAATTTGAGATACTTCCTGTGAGCTAGATGTATCTGTATGTGGGTATAGGCATCCTTCAGATCCAGGGAGCATAGCCAATCTCCTTTTTGGAGGTAAGGAAGCAGGGTGCCTAGAGAAATCATTCTGAACTTTTCTCTTACCAAGTGCAGGTTTAGTTCTCTTAGGTCTAGGATGGAACGGCATTTGCCCATTTTCTTGGGTATCAGGAAGTACCTGGAAAAAAATCCCCAACCTCTTTGCTCTGGTGGAACGAGCTCGATCACAAGATCTAACAACAAGGCGATGATTTCTTTCTGAAGCAGTTCCTGATGCAGAGGGTTGAGATGACGTACCCTGGGGGGGGGGGGGGGCAATTTGGTGATAGTTGCAATAAATGTAGTGCTAACTGCTTTTGATGATTCGTAGAACCTATGAGTCTGAGGTTATGAGGGGCCACCTTTATGCAAAAAGAGTGAGTCTTCCCCCAACCAGAGGGTTTTCTACTGTGGGTGTTGGAAGATTGGCTGTGCTCCGCAGAAACCAGTCAAACTCCGCCCCAGTTTTTGGTTGAGGAGCCGGCTGGGCCTTTTGAGGCTTCTCATGCTGCTGCTGTTGGCGAGGGCTCTGCTTGGGTTGGGAGGTTTGGGGCCCAGGAAAGTATCTGCGTTTGTGAGGGTAATAGGTCTTTTCTGGTTTCCATCTTGGTACCTCCTACAATAAGAGGCATGCTCAGACATGCGCTGGAGAGCCTGGAAAGAGTAACATGCTGCTTTGCAATATAGCCAGCCTTCTCTGTTTCCCAAAAAGATTCTTTCTGTGGCATGGGACATCCGCCAGCTTGTTTTGCACTGACTGTTCCATGTGTGATGACTGGAGCCAAGCAAGTCTCGGGATGCCAATAACTATGACAGCATTTCTGGATTCCGTCTCAAAGATATAGGTTGCTTGGACCATGAACTTCGAGCAGTCCATGCCATAGGCCACAAGGGAACGATACTGATCCAATTTCTCTGGAGGAAGGAAATGGGCCAGATCAGCCAACTAGCACATGATGTTCTTCAAGGACATGCCCATGTAGAGCTGGTAAGAGGCTATGCAGGCTACAAGCATGGAACTCTGGAAACACTTTCTCCCTAAAGAGTCCAATGTCTGAGACTCCCTTCCTGAGGGTACCAAGGAATGAGTCTTTTTACTCTTGTTTCTTTTTAGGGAATGGTAAGGAAGCTGAGGCATCTCAAATCCGGGAGCCTTCTGAACTCTATAGATGGAATCAAGCCTTCTGCTAACATGAGGTACAATGAGGGGATTCTCCCAAATTCTCATCTGAACCCTCTGCAGGATGCGGTACACAGGCATGTCACTGTCTCCTTAGGGTCTGAGGAGTACTGCAGGATCTCCAGCTCTTCTGCCTTGTGCTCATCCTCAGTCTCCAAAAATAATGGAATGACCTTGGCCATATCCCTCACAAATTCTTGGAAGGTCATGTCCCAAGAAGGAGATTTGTGCTGTTCATGAGGTGGAGAAGGGTCTGATGGGAGCTAAGGAGACCTGCCCTCTGACAAGTCCTCTGATTCCATGTCGATGACCCAGCCTTCTGAGTCAGACTCAGAGAGGAAGTCAAAGTACTTCTGAGTTTCTGCCTGGATCTCCCTCTTTCTTCGAGGGGATCAGGAGCTCCTTTGGGAGCAATGATGCACTGATGCCCTTGTCAATTTCAAGGGTGCATCAGAACCTGAGACACGGGATAGAGATATCAACTGGGCAGGCACCAGTGGCAGGGTCATTCAATGCCCTGATATTGATGCTTCTCTTGCAGGCAGTGCATGCATCTCTAGGAATGGCTGCATGGTGATGTTGATGCAGCCATCATTGAGACCCCGGCATTCTGCCTTGCTGCACTGCGATGCATTCCTCGAGTGTTAGCAGAAGGCATTTCTCCAAGGTTGCAAATTCTAAAGGCTATGGAGCTTGAGCAACTTCGACTGATGTACCCGGTATTTGTACAGGGATATTGGCGGCTGGGTCTCAGTGGTCGATAGGCTGTTGATGCCCCTCTGATATCCTGGAGGATGAACTCTCCTCCCTTCAGGGAACCTTTGAGGGGCACTCATACAGATCCCCCATTGCTCTCAACACTGTGCCTTGATGAGTTCCAACACCGATGCATCAGAGTCTTAACCCGATGTTCAGCGAGGTCACCCCTCAACATCAAAGAAGACACGGCCGAATCCTTCCTCATCTTCGGGTGAAGATTGATTGATGGTCAATACTCTGGGGCACTATGGGTGCTCGTCTTTGATTAAGCTCAAGAGCTCCTTGCTGTCGATGTACCACCAACATCCAATGCTGCCTTGGAAGCCATAGACAGGATGCTGTAGATGCTGATGTCAATGGATTGGACTTCTGAGCACCAAAAAGTGATTCACGGGGATCGAGCTGGACTGGTGACATGTGAGGATTTGAGGCATGTGATCTGCTCTGCTATCGGCTCTCCTACCTGCTCCTGCTCTTTGAAACATTTTCTTGCTGGCATACTTTGCAATGCTGCTTCCCTCTGAGGTCTTGCCTGCCAGCTCTACAAATTACTGGCAGTAAGTGAAGAGTGTGGGATTGAGCTGGACTGGTGATGTATGGAGGATTTGGGGCATCTGATCTGCTCTGCTATTGGCTCTCCTACCTGCTCCTGCTGTTTGAAACTTTTTCTTGCTGGCATACTTTGGATGGCTGCTTCCCTCAGAGGTCCTGCCTGCCTGCTCTAAAAATTATTAGTTGCCTCTCGGACGCGGGTTGCAGCCTGTGGGTCATGAGCCAAAAGGGCATGACCAAAGGGGCAGGACATGCCCCTTTGGTGCCCCTTCAGTGCTCCTGAGGTATTGAGGCGTTTGCGTTCAGCAGGAATGGGGAAGCATAAGATTAAGGGGGGGTCCAAAGACACCTTCTGACTCTGCAGTTCTGGGCAGGGTTTCTGGCCCCCTTGATAAGCATTTGGTTCCCAGGCAGACCACGATGCCTTCCCCAGATGGAGCTTCATTTAGCTCTGGGGCTCCTATGCCTCCTCCATGTCCTGTGCCTATGTTGTCTTCCACGTTATCTGGGATTCCACGCAGTGAAGCTAGAGATGGTAACCAGGTACTTATTCCCAAGCCTGTAGCCTTACCAGAGCCTTCAAATTTAGCTGTGTCTTCTCCTGTGGATGATATTACTCAAAGATGTATGGACTGTGATCTCAGTTATTGATACTAAATTATCCACTACTGTTGTAACATTTCCTGCTGAAGCAGTGAGACTTAAGATATTGAAGTTGTTTGTTTTTTAAATATAAAGATGTTCCTTTTAGTGGACAAAAATTGAATATTTTTCCTGATATGACCCGTTCTATACAGGATCGCCGTAAGCTGTTTTTATCTTTGAAGCCGTGAGTTGTTGCCCTTCAGGCAAGTTTCTTTTTGTGGTTTCCTTGTAAATGCATGATTACTCTTCGAGGGCAGATTTATGCTTCTCTTGATCCATCTCATTTGGAGAAGTTTTTGGAAGACAAGCAGGACTAGTGGGGGCATTTAGGGTATGTAAATGTTTATCCTCGAGGTAGTTTTGTTGGATAAATTTATGATAAATAAATGATCTTTTTGGCTCAATCTTCATAATGGGGGCTTAGTTTTATGACGCCATGTCTTGATTGCTTGTATTCAATTTACCTGCTTTTGTGAACTGGTGTCTTTTTTCTTGTTTATGTGGATGTACACATCTCTAAAATCAAATTTAAAAAAAAGTGATTCATGCTGCTTCTTATGACCCCGAGTCCTCTTTTTGTCATCTGCAAACAGAAATTACAAGAACAGATGATGATCGAGCCCAAGGTACTGTAAGCACCAGTTATGAATATCCATGCGATATATAGTGCTAGAGCACTTGGAACACATCTTAAAGCCACTGAGTTTCTGGGACATGTTGTCTGGAAAAATAGCCGTGGCAAAATTGAATGGCTCAGTGGCAAAGACCAAGGCCTGCCAGAGCACGGGGGCCGAGGTGTTGCGGCAAGAATAAAAATACATGATTGGAGGAGAAAAAGTAAAGGGAGGAGAGAACCGCAATGGCAAGCGACTAGGTTATCATAGAAAAATAGAAACATGTCAGCAGAAAAAGACCATATAGCCTATCTAGTTTGCCCTTCTATATCAAATACTATAGTACCTTTTTTCCCTTAGAGATCTTCTGTGTTTGTCCCATACTTTCTTGAATTCAGATACTGTCCTCGTCACTACTACCTTCACTGGAAGACTATTCCATTCATCTACCTCTCTTTCTGCAAAGAAATATTTCCGTATCTTTCTCCTGAGTCTATCTCCTTTCACCTCATCCTATACCCCCTCATTGCAGAGTTTACTTTCAATAGAAAGAGACTTTCCTGTTGTGTATTTATGCCATGGAGGTATTTAAACGTCTCTATCATATCTCCTCTATCCCACCCTTCCTCTAACGCACACATATTAAGATCTTTAAGTCTGTCCCCATATGGTTTATAATGAAGAACACTAACCATTTTAGTGGCCACCCTCTACACTGACTTCATAATGTTTATATCCTTTTGAAGGTGGTCTCCAGAATTGTAGACAATATTCCAGAGACTTATACAAAAACATTATCATCTCCTTTTTTCTGCTGGCCATTCCTCTCCCTATGCACCCAAGCATCCTTCTGGCTTTTGTCATCATCTTTTCTACCTGTTTAGCCACTTTAAGATTATCAGAGACCATCGCGCCCAGGTCCTGCTCTTTTTTCATGGACAGAAGTACTTTGCCCCTACACTGTACTGCTCCCTTGTATTTTTGCAGCCCAAATGCATGACCTTGCATTTTTTAGCATTAAATCTTAGTTGCCAAATTCTTGACCATTCTTCAAGCTTAGCTAGATCTCTCCTCATCTTATCTACTTCTTCCTGGAAGTCTATTCTCTTGCAGATTTTGGTATCATCTGCAAAGAGGCAAACTTTACCCAACTGCCCTTCCACAATATCAGTAACAAAGATGTTAGAAAAAAATCAGACCAAGAACACAGTGTAACATCTTTCTTTTCAGAGTGAGCTTCATTGACCTGTACACTTTGTCACCTCCCACTCAACCAATTTCTTATCCAGTCAGTCACTTTAGGACCCATCTTTAGGGTGCTCATTTTAGTAATAAGTCACCTGTGTGAAATGGTGTCAAAGGCTTTACTGAAATCCAAGTGCACCACATCTAGGGCTCTGTCTCTGTCCAACCCTCTGGACATCCAGTCAAAGAAATCAATCAGATTTGTCTGACAAGACCTGCCTCTGGTAAACCCATGCTGCCTTGGATCCTGCAAGCCACTGGACTCCAGAAACCTCACTACCCTCTATTTTAACAGCATTTCCATTAATTTATTCACCACAGAGATCAGACTAACCGGCCTGTAATTCTCAACTTCATCCTTACTTCAGCTTTTGTGTAAAGGGACCACATGTGCCTTTCTCCAGTCATCTGGGACCACTCCCGACTCTAAAGAATCATTGGTCAGTCAATGGAGCCACTAGAACGTCCCTTTCAATATTCTCGGATGTAACCCATGCACCATTGCTTTGTCTATGTTTAGTTTAGCTAGCTCCTCATGAACACAGTCTTCTGAAAATCATTCAAGATCCCCTTCACTTCTGCTCCTATTTGTGGGTGTTTCATAACCAAGCAACCAGGGTTCGATTCCCACTAGCACTCCTTGTGGCCTTGGGCAAGTCACTTAACCCTCCATTGCCTCGGAAGAAAGGCCTGGCAATCTACTTCCGGTGACACTGCCAAGAAAACCCAGGAGCTTCTGGGTCGCCAGGAGTCAGGACTGACTTAAAGGCACACATTGCATTGCATTTTGAGGTCCTGCTCCTGGTCCTTCATCTGTGAACACAGAACAAAAATAGTTGTTAAGCAATTCCGCTTTATCCTCATCAGCTTCTACATATCCCTCCCCTTCTCCCTTTGTACTTCTCGCTAATATATCTGAAAAAATGTCTTGGTCTCTCATTTTATTACATTGGCTATTTTTTCTTATTTTTGTATCTTTGCTTTACTATTTTCCTAGCTTCTATAAGTTTTTCCAAATATTAATGCTTGTCTTCCTCTGTGATCTCTTGTATTTTACGAAGGCCACCCTCTTTTTCTTGACCTTTTCAGCTACTTCTTTTGAGAACCATAGTATCCTCCTTTTACATTTATTTGCCTTTCTAATAAATACATTTGTTACCATTAAAATATCCCCTTTCAGTTTTGTCCATTGCTCTTTTACATCCCCCAGCTGTTCCCATCTCGCTAATGACTCCTTGAGGTATTGAAAAACACAAGGCGAAAAAACCCCTATTGGGGAAAAAAGAAATTTACCAAACGGAGGATTTATTTAAACTTATTTCTATACTGCCTTTCTACAATTCAAAGTGGTTCACAATTAATAAATATGTAACAGGGGCCTATTCAGCACACTGTTTTACATGAAACAGGAACAGTAAAAAACGATACAACATAATGTGGGGCTCTACAGAAAATGAAAGACTGAATCAAGATGGTGACACAGCGGCAGGTGGGAAAGAGGCACGCAAGCGTGGCGTAACCTCCGAAAAGCTTCCAATAGAAACTGGGGAGCATTCTGGCGCGAAGCTCCGTCAGGTACGTCATCCATAAGCGAGGACTCATTCCTGCTTGTCCACGGAGAATGAAGGATTATAATTACTGTGAACCTGAGTGCTGCATGTTCTGAGTTCCTGGTTGTTATTGTGAACACACAGGGATCAAAATCTAGCCAAATTGGTGCAAACTGCACAGCTACATGTGAGATTTGCAGCAATAATCAAAGCCAAGGCTCATATGGATGTTGGCTTTGGCTATTGTCCTGGGAAGAACTGAACACAGATAATGCATCCGCCTCTCCTAAATGCAGTTTTCATCACAAAATATGCACATAGTTTCAGATATTCAAAGCTATGGATGTATTGTCAAGCTTTGCTCTGGTGCCAACTGCACTGAGGTAAACATATATGCATTTATAACACCTCCCATTGCCTACAATGTATGGCAATTTGACTTTTATTAGGAAAGGAAGAATATAGTACTCCTTTTCATATTCAGCTCCCTTATTGGCATCTGTAATCTCAGCTTGTTTTCTTGGTGACCCTGTCTTCAAAATTAGCCCACCTCATGTTGACTCTGCACATCTTTATGTTTTGCTGCTTTTGCATCTGCTAACTTGATAAGTCCTGCCGACCATATTATTTGGCAGCACAATGTGGATACTGCCACTGAATATCACCATAGACCACTTCAGCATTATCCGGACTGTGGCGGGGAAGTTTGGGGGTGGAACTGGGGAGGACAGGGAAATTCTTTGGATAGCAGTGATTTTCAGTGCTGCTATCCAGCTGAGTCATCTACATTTAACTCAGGCCTAAGGGGCATGTTTACGAAGCTGGGCTAACAGTTAGCATGCACTATTTATAAACGGATCTGATGTTATTCAATGGGACCTTGTTGCAAATAGCCCAGCTTCGTAAACATGCCCCTAAGTGTTATGTAGATAGTTGTTTGGATAGCAGGCTGAAAATCACTGCTAGTCAGATAGCACCAGTTGGCTAGTGCTGAATCCAGATATTAAAAGGATGTGAACCTTCAGTTAAGAAGTTCTTGCCTGGGGTTCTTTGTCCGACAAAAATATTTATTTTTGTTGTTGGGGATTTGTTTGATCACTTGAGGAGAGGAGCCTGTGTTCTTGTTTTGATTGAATCCAGATATTCAGCACCGGTCACTATCGGGATACTGACTACGTATCTTCATCCTATTAAAGTGCTGAAGCTGACGTTTAAAAAAAACTGCACTGCAGTGTTTAAATATTGCCCCGCTAATATTTTTTTCTATTTTCTTATTTAGGAGGCTATATTTGCTTTGCAGTATTAGTTATAACAGAAATATTGGTTTTATCTTATTGTGTATTTCTTAGTACTGACTTAAAACACAGCAACAATTTTGCGTTTTATTTCACTTTAGATTATTATTGTGGTGTTGTATATATTTTATGATGATTGTAAATTGACATTGAATGTGATGGTATTTATTTTGCACCTTTCAATGAATACTTTTCTGATCCAATGGGGAAAATCTAACAAAAAAACCCTCTATTACTTTGCTATGGAGTATAGATGTATTTTTAAGATCCTATGTCTTGCTTTTAAATATATATATAATGGCTCTCTGAAATATTTAACAGACTGTTTAACTGACTACACTTCTTCTAGAGTTATCCGCTTGTCTTAGAAGCCCCTATTCTAGGTGCCTGTGTCCAGGATTCCTGGCTTAGATGTGGGCAGCCACTATAGATGGGAATCTGAGGATCAATGCAGAGACAGAATGAGAACCAGAACTAGGGAATGAACAAGGTTAGTTTAACTATCATTATACCTTAGTCAGTCCAAAACCAGGCAAACAAGACCAAGAATTACAAAGTTTAGGATAGCAAGGCAACAGGAGCACACGAGAAACATGAAACTGTGAAGAGCTCTAAGAACACAGGAGACAAGCTGTGCAGCAGAGTAAATACCAACAATGAGCAATTAACTAGCTGTAAGCAGAGCCAGAGGTAGAGAAGTCCTACTAGTGCCTCTGCTGGGTTGGCTTGATGCAGCAAAGTGAGCTGCCATTAGCGCAGGCGAAGAGCAGTGTTTGCAATTTTCTGTGCTAGTGCAGGCACAGAATACGACCAATGATTTAACGTGGGCATAATCAATGTGCTAATGGCTGTGCTAACAGCGGTGCACAGCACATTTAAATCCATTTAAATGGAAGGTAATGAAGCAATTAGCTATGCGGTGTAGAAGCAGAGAAGTACACAGAAGACCAGAAGGCTGAGCTCAATGCTAGGATTTTAACGCAAGGTCTGGCGAGATAGTAAGGGTTAGCCTATAGCTCTGCAGTGAGTACTGGAGAAGAATTTATGCTTGTTTCTTGTGTGCGCAACTCCTGCAACATTTTTTTTTACTTTGCTGAAGAGAGTGATGAAAAAAACGGCAAGGGAAGTGTGCTGGAATACTGTTATAAGCATGTGCTGGAATGATAGCTAATGCATGAACGCTGATATTCTTCTGAGCAGAACTGTGTAGAATAATATTGCTTTTATGCACCAGACAGCATTGCAGCACATGGGCACAAATGCCAAACTGTTTCTTTAAACCTCTGTGCGCATGTGCATGGCTTGCTCTGCTTGTTTAGTGCAGATTTTTTGTCATAGGTCATTTGCTTGCTGCTTGCTTAGGGAACTCTGCTCTAGAGCTTTAGCACTGGGCTTTAGTGCAGTGTTTCTGCATCAAGCACACAGGCAGCACGTGACACAAACTGGAGTAAGATGGCTAGAATGCAGTCACCAGGAAACCAAATAGCAACTCCTGGGAAAATAGTACCCCAGCCCAGAACACCCAGGGAACCCAAAATGTAGGATGTTATTAAAAGGTATTTTTATAGTAAATCTATGCTATGTTGAGGGCACTAGTTCAATACCAGTCTGTGCTTGATAGCCTGGGCTAGATGAGGCAGGATTAGTTCTCACTAGAAAGATTGCTGTCAGTTATCTAGTGTGATGATTTGGAATTCAGTCCCATTGGCATGCAGATCTGAATCGAATTATATGTTATTCAGAAAGTTAAAGCTTGGTAATTACCAATGTGTTTTAAAATATTTGCTTTATAATTTTTGAATTTACTTTACAAATTTGATTAGTGTTTGCATAATAAATGATTTTTCTTGTTTTATTTGTTGAATGTGTTTTTATGTTTATGTTGTTTAACCCATGCTGGGCTCTTTCAATAGGTAGAAAATCAATTTCCTGTAAGAAAATAAATAACATATGGATTTTTTTATTGCAAAAATTAATTTTGTGGATATGGTTTAAAAATGTCTTATTGCGTCTTTAATCTTCTCATTTGCAATATGTTTCATCTGGAGTAGTATCCCCAAATAGGTTGGTTTTGCAAATTCTAAGGATAATTTTATAAACTCCTACATAGCATGAGTTATCATGTACATTTTAAGGGGCCTATTTTGTAAAGTGAAGCACATGAATGCTTTATAAAATACAGGCATACTGACCCTCCTTAACCTAGTCATGGCAGTTAAGTCTGCCCTGAATAGGGTTTGGGGAATTAGGGGAATGGGTGGAAAGGCATACAGGAAGTCTTGACCCCAGTAAAGGAGGAAAGCATCCCTGGCCTGAGCCCCCTGAGCCGGAATTCTGGAACAGAACCGGGGAAGTTTGGCATTCCACGGACTTGCAAAGAAGTCTATGTCCGGGGTTCCCCAAATTTGAAAAATCTTGGCCACCTGGTCTGCATGCAGAGACCACTCGTGTGGAAGCAGAACTCGACCGAGTCTATCTGCCCAAGAGTTTTGTATGCCTGGAAGATACACTGCCAGGAGATGAATCTGATGCTCTCTGGCGAGGGCCCATAGTCGCAAAGCTTCGTTGCAAAGCGACAGAGAGCCTGTTCCACCCTGCTTGTTCACGTAGAACATGGCTACTTGATTGTCCGTATAAAGGAGGACTGTCTTGTAGCTGAGCAGGGTGCGGAACACTCGAAGAGCAAGGAAGATTGCTCTGAGCTCCAAGAGATTGATATGTAGATGAGTCTCCTGTGGAGACCAGGTGCCTTGGGTGGAGAGGTCTTGCAGATGAGCTCCCCAACCCATCGGAGAAGCATCTGTTGTGAGAGTTGACTGGGGTAAGGGTTGTTGAAAAGGGGACCCCAGCAACAGGTTTTGAGTGGACTTCCACCACTGGAGGGACAAAATAAGGCGAGTTGTGTTTGCTATTTTGTCTGACAGGCATCCTGATGCCTGGGTCCATTGAGTGGATAAAGTCCACTGGGCTGCCCTCATATGGAGGCGAGCATAGGGAACGACATGCACAGTAGATGCCATGTGGCCTAGCAGTTGTAGCATTTCTCGGGCAGTGAGATGAGGCTTTAGCACTGCTTGAGAAGCTAACTGCACCATGCGAAGGCAACGGGCCTGGGGGAGATAGGCCCTTGCCTTTGTGGTATCCAGCAAAGCTCCTATGAACTCTAAAGACTGAGTGGGAGTTAGACTGGATTTTGGGATGTTTATTACCAGACCCAAATACTGAGCGATATGCATTGTGTAGGATAGAGAAGTCCAGGCCTCTGACTCTGTTGGGGCTCGAATGAGCCAGTCGTCTAAGTAGGGGAAGACGAATATCCCTAGAGTGCAGAGAAATGCTGCTACCACAGCCATGCATTTCGTGAACACCCTTGGTGCTGAGGCCAGGCCAAAAGGAAGCACCCTGTATTGGTAGTGCTTTCCTTGAAAAAGGAACCGAAGGAACCTTCTGTGAGCTGGATGAATGAGAACATGGGTGTACGCATCCTTGAGATCTAGAGAACACAGCCAATCCTGACTCTGAAGGTATGGCAGCAGAGTTCCGAGAGAAATCATCTTGAATTTCTCTTTGACAGGAATTTGTTCAGTTCTCTGAGGTCCAAGATAGGTCTGTATCCCCCTGTTTTCTTTGGGATAAGGAAATAGGGGGAGTAAAACCCTGTACCCTGCTGATGGATGGGTACTTCTTCTATTGCTCCTTGGGCAAGAAGCATAGTGACCTCCTGACCTAACAGGTTGATGAGAGAGGTCGGAGAATTGAACTGCCTTATTATTGTGGGAGGGGGCATGCTCGAAAAATGAAGCTTGTACCCCTCCTTTATGATGGAGAGTGTCCAATGCTCTGCTGTTATTTGCCCCATCTGGGGGCAAAGTGACATAACCTTTTTTTTCTATTTCTATTTTATGCCATACTGGGTCAGACCAAGGTCCATCAAGCCCAGTATTCCGTTTCCAACAGTGGCCAATCTAGGTCATATTTTATTTTATTTATTTATTTAACATTTTTTATATACCACACTATTCATCATCAGTGCGGTTTACATTGAACAACAATATACCTGCCAATACATGACTGATCTAGGTTTACATATAACAGGGAAGATAAACTGGGTGTGAACTGGGGATAACTATCTACATAATTATACATAATTATATATACATTGAATAGGTTACATCAAGATTCGATATTTGACAAGAATACAGTGTTTTCACATTTTTTTTTCACATATGTACCTAGCAGTTTCCCAAAGAGACACAAGTTCCACAATGCTTGTACTGGGTCAAGCATTGATATCTTCGGTCACTTCTTAATAATGGTTTATGGACCTTTCCTCCAGGAACTTGTCCAAACCTTTTTTAAACCCAGCTACACTAACAGCCTTTACTACATCCTCCGGTAACAAATTCCAGAGTTTGATTACACGTTGAGTGAAAAAATATTTTCTTTTATTAGTCTTAAATAGTTTACCCTGTAGCTTCTTTGCATGTCCCCTAGTCTTTCTATATTCTGTGTCACCCCTTCGTGCTGTGTACCTGTTGGTTAGGCAGGGCACTGCGCTGGGGCTTCAGTGTAACTGGCTCTATTAGCTGCGTAGGCCTTGCTTGGCCCTCTGGTAGTTGTAGTTGTGAGTTGCCAGTTAAAAATCAGTTGTGAAACAATGGTAAGGTTAACAAAGGATTTATTTCCCCTTCCAAAAGGACTTTTTATCGTGGTATAAACAAAAGGAAAAACACAACCCTTCCTGGGCATATAATAAAGGAAAAATGGAACAAAAATAGCTTCTCTTCAGCTTCTTAACCAATAAAGCAAATGTACATCAAAACAGTCTTTCATAAGCACATACAAGCCCTTCTTTACAACGTTAGGCTTCAACAGCTCTTACTTCCCTTTATCTCAATGAGGAAATGCTGTCTGCTATTGAAATCGTGCAATCCATATGTTCAATGCTTGTCTCAGCTTCTGCTGGCTCACATTGCATCGCTTCCTCACAAGCATTTAATATTTCTTTCCTTTCAGCATTTGGGACCTCTTCAAACCGTCTCTCTCTGTTCTGACGTGACTCTCTTTCTCTCTCTGTGAGAGTGTGCTGAATGCTATTACCACATTCACTGAACTGCCTTCGGTAAGAGCCTCTCCCCTGCTGGTGGTTGTTAGGTGAATTGCAATATTCCCTTGCACCTCTATTAAGGTAAATAGGCTTACCTCTCTGCTCTGACTGGCTCAGGATTCTGTGTATGGCTGGAGTTTGAAACGGCAGTTTTGCAGAGACTCTGCTCCTTAAATCATTTCCAGAGATACTAGCCTCTTCAGGTAAAAAGCATTTAACCTTCTCATGCCTGGTACAAGGGTAATAAAACTTATCTGTTTCTCTTAAGCTGGCTTCATAAGGATTTAGCGTTTCTGGGAACTGCTTCTTATAGCCAAGCCCTGTGCTTCCCCTTTCAGGATGAAAGTAAAACTCTTCAGCTTTTACCTTTCTCCTCCCAGCTCCGTTCCAACCCGGGCTGTTTCCAACACTCTCTGGGCTCCTCTGATATCTGAGGCTTCCTCTCCTGGCTTTGCTACCTCCTCTGTAGCTTTTTCCACACTTGCCGTTATCCTCACTTTCACACTCTGAGTCCAGCTGTCTTGGCTTCTCTCTCAAGCACTCATGGTAATCATTCAAACTTCCATTCAGGCTTCCGTAGTGATTATCATGCAGGCTTTCTCCACAGCTCTCTCTCTGGCCCCTTCTCCAGCTCTGTCCACGACTCTCTCCACGACTCTGTCTAACTGTTTGTGAGCTGTGCTTATCTACGTACCTCCTAGCAGCACCTCCCCCCCAGCTGACTTGCATCAGGTGATAACCTCCTAGCTTTCCTGCTGGCTGGGTGTGTCTCTCTGGCTCGTGACCACATTTGTTTTTGTTGCTCATAGCAACTTCCTGACATGTGCTTTCTAAAAACGTCAGTGTCAGCCTGATCCACTGCTTCTCTGTCTATCTTCCTAGGCTCTGGTGAATCTGCTCTGCGACAGATTCCCCCCCTTAAAATATTACGGGCTGCGGCAAATCTAAGCGGACAGCACGTAATCCTGTCCGGGGTGCGACTGTATTGCTCCCTATAAACTAAATTAGCGGTGGCCAACCTCTCCTTCCAAGGTTTTAACACATTAAGGTGATAAACCTGCCTACGTCCCTTATCATTTTCTATCAGATAGGAAACGGGCCCAACCCTTTTTATCACCGTACCTGGCCCCTTCCAGTGGGATTCAAATTTGGGACCAGGGTCCGCCACCTGGATGAGGACCTTATCCCCTACTTCTAATTGTCTGGGTTGTGTGCCCTTATCATAGTAGCGTTTCTGACACTGCTGACTAACCTTGAGATTTTCTACTGAGGCTCTGGATGTTTTCTCCAGGTGCGTCCTTAAGTCTTTTAGGAATTGTGGTACCCCTACCTCCGGTATTTTGGGCTCCACCCACTCTTCTTGTAGGATGTCCAAAATACCCCTCGGGGCCCTACCGAACAATAGTTCGAACGGGGATACCCCTAAGGAGGCCTGAATACGCTCCCTACACGCGTATAACACGAATGGAAGTAAGGTATCCCACTCTGCCATTTCTCCCTTCCTTAAACCCCTCCTTAATAGGTGTTTAATGGATTGGTTCATTCGCTCCACCAACCCGTTTGACTGGGGGTGGTACGCCGCAGTCTTAATATGGCGTATGCCAAATGCTTCCCATACTCTCGCAAGATATCGTGACACAAAGTTGCTTCCCTGATCTGTTAAGATTTCCTGGGGAAACCCCACTTCGCAAAATAATTTTATTAGTTCCTGCGCTATAATCTTGGCTGAGATGTTCCTAAGGGGAATTGCCCACAGGAACCGCGTAGCGTGGTCTACAATTACTAAGATATATTGGTAACCCCTGGGTGTTTTTATTAGAGGGCCCACTATATACATCCCCATGCGTCAAATTGGTACTGAGATGGTAGGCAAAGGCACCATAGGTACGGCCTTTGGTCGTGTTATCGAGACCCTCTGGCAGGTAGGGCAGGAGTCACAATACTGCTTGGTTTCTTTATAGACCCCTGGCCAATAAAACTGCGCCAGTATCTGATCTAGTGTTCCCTGAACACCCTTGTGACTGCCTATTGGGTGGTCGTGTGCTAGGCGTAGAACAATAGCCTTAAAAGTTACCGGCACTACCAGTTGTTTCCGGACTGCATCAGTATAGGGATCTATACTTTCCCTATATAATATATCCTTATCCAATAGGAATCTGGGAAGTATAGGTCGATCTTCTTGTGCCCATTCCAATGCTCTTTTGAGCGCTGGGTCTGCCTTCTGTTCCATAGGGAAAGAAGGGAATTTCTGAACTAGGGCTGCAGGTACCCACGGTAACCCTTCCCCTGCCTCTAGTTCTGCCCTTCCTCGGGTTCTCTTATTTCTTTCTTGGCGTTTCTTTGCCTTTGCTTTTTTCCCTTCTTTAGTTGGAACCTGAACTAATTCATCATGGTTGGGGAGTACGTTAGCCTCAACCTCCTCTGTCCCTTCCTCAGGAATTTCTTTATCTTCCTCCCCCCTAGGCTCCTCTGTCCTCTCCACAGATGGTTCCCGGGTTCCTGAGGTTCCAGCTTGTGATCGTGTTGAAACTAGGCCTGTCTTTGTACATAGGCCTTGCATCAATCCTCCCTGAAATGAAGGCCAGTCATGCCCTAGGATGAGTTCCTGGGGCAGCCCTGGGACTACTGCCACTTGTATTTCTCTTTCTAGGCCCATCCCTCTAACACGCACCTTATGTAGGGGATACTGAAGACGGGTGCCATGTACACATTTTATTTGCACTTGGTCTTTTACCCGACTTGAGGCTGCAGGGCGAGACTGTTCCATGGTCTCCCAAAACTTCTGAGAGACCATGCTCTGTTCTGCTCCTGAGTCGAGTAGAGCCAAGGCGTCTACCCCTTCTACTAGGACTTGGAGAAAAATGCCTTTCGGGACTTGTTTCTCAGCCCTGGCTACAAGGACCGTTTTTACCCTACAATTTTTCTGGTAGTGACCCGGCTTCCCGCATCTGTAACATTTCTTATTAACAGATAGATCATCAACATTATCATCATAAACATTCCTTTTGTGTATTTTAACCTTTTCACCTCTTCTCATCTTATCAGGATTTCCAATGCCAGTCATTTTTAACATGCCAATGCCAGAGGTGTCAGCCATTTTAGCCTCGTAAAATACATCTGCCATATTGGCTGCCTCTTCCGTATTACGGCAATCCTGTAAGGTGAGGAAGGTTTTCAATTCAGGGGATACAGATTGCATAAATTGCTCCAGTATTATATCATCCATAATGGAGTTTAATGACCTCCCTTCTGGGTTTAGCCATTTATAAGCTAGACTCTTTAACCTCTGATATAAGGCTCTGGGAGTCTCCCTATGCTGTATCTTTGCCTCCCTGAACAGATGTTTATAATGTCTGGGTGTAAGGCCTAATCTATCTTTTACAGCCTTTTTAATTTCTGAATAATTAGTGGCAAGAGTAGCAGGCATTCCCTTAAATGCTGACAGAGCCTCGCCAGTCAAAGTCATGGCAAAGCGCATGGCCCATTGCTCTGTAGGCCACTTAAGGGTCTCTGCTATCTTTTCAAATGACTCAATATAGTCATCTAAATCGTCATGTTGTTTTAGTTGTCCCATAGAAAAAGTATGGCAACTGTTCAGTTCTACTTGCGGCATCATGGATGAACTCGCCGCTCGGGTTTCCTGGGGCTTCTTTAAGAGAGCTTCTATTGCTTCTAACAAAGGCCGCTGTTGCTCCTTCATAGCGTTCACATATTGTTCCTGGAGACGTTGCACAAGCTCTGCTTGTCTGTCCCACTGTGCTTGCATCCATGTTTGGACGTCACGCGGATCCATCTTCCTGGAGTTGCACCACCTGTGAAAAGAACAGAAAGACCCACCACGTGCGGTATTTCTTTTGCAAAATCCCTGTCTAAGTATAGCGCCCCCTTTCTCACTGGTATCCTCTTACCCGTCCGCCCAGGTTACCGTTACCTTAGGTTCCTGGCAGACTTCAGCATGTGAGAAAGGTCTTTGCTTTTCTGGCCGACCTGCCAGCGAAATCCTCCTTAGACAGCACTCCTTGTGGTAGCCGTTCCTCCAGAGATGTCCTTCTTCTTTTATGTTTCCTCTTTTTCTCTTAGGAAAAACCACGTAGCAGAAAAAAAATTCCTAAAATACTACGCCATTATGTCACCCCTTCGTGCTGTGTACCTGTTGGTTAGGCAGGGCACTGCGCTGGGGCTTCAGTGTAACTGGCTCTATTAGCAGCGTAGGCCTTGCTTGGCCCTCTGGTAGTTGTAGTTGTGAGTTGCCAGTTAAAAATCAGTTGTGAAACGATGGTAAGGTTAACAAAGGATTTATTTCCCCTTCCAAAAGGACTTTTTATCGTGGTATAAACAAAAGGAAAACATAACCCTTCCTGGGCATATAATAAAGGAAAAATGGAACAAAAATAGCTTCCCTTCAGCTTCTTAACCAATAAAGCAAATGTACATCAAAACAGTCTTTCATAAGCACATACAAGCCCTTCTTTACAACGTTAGGCTTCAACAGCTCTTACTTCCCTTTATCTCAATGAGGAAATGCTGTCTGCTATTGAAATCGTGCAATCCATATGTTCAATGCTTGTCTCAGCTTCTGCTGGCTCACATTGCATCGCTTCCTCACAAGCATTTAATATTTCTTTCCTTTCAGCATTTGGGACCTCTTCAAACCGTCTCTCTCTGTTCTGACGTGACTCTCTTTCTCTCTCTGTGAGAGTGTGCTGAATGCTATTACCACATTCACTGAACTGCCTTCGGTAAGAGCCTCTCCCCTGCTGGTGGTTGTTAGGTGAATTGCAATATTCCCTTGCACCTCTATTAAGGTAAATAGGCTTACCTCTCTGCTCTGACTGGCTCAGGATTCTGTATATGGCTGGAGTTTGAAACGGCAGTTTTGCAGAGACTCTGCTCCTTAAATCATTTCCAGAGATACTAGCCTCTTCAGGTAAAAAGCATTTAACCTTCTCATGCCTGGTACAAGGGTAATAAAACATATCTGTTTCTCTTAAGCTGGCTTCATAAGGATTTAGCGTTTCTGGGAACTGCTTCTTATAGCCAAGCCCTGTGCTTCCCCTTTCAGGATGAAAGTAAAACTCTTCAGCTTTTACCTTTCTCCTCCCAGCTCCGTTCCAACCCGGGCTGTTTCCAACACTCTCTGGGCTCCTCTGATATCTGAGGCTTCCTCTCCTGGCTTTGCTACCTCCTCTGTAGCTTTTTCCACACTTGCCGTTATCCTCACTTTCACACTCTGAGTCCAGCTGTCTTGGCTTCTCTCTCAAGCACTCATGGTAATCATTCAAACTTCCATTCAGGCTTCTGTAGTGATTATCATGCAGGCTTTCTCCACAGTTCTCTCTCTGGCCCCTTCTCCAGCTCTGTCCACGACTCTCTCCACGACTCTGTCTAACTGTTTGTCAGCTGTGCTTATCTACGTACCTCCTAGCAGCACCTCCCCCCCAGCTGACTTGCATCAGGTGATAATCTCCTAGCTTTCCTGCTGGCTGGGTGTGTCTCTCTGGCTTGTGACCACATTTGTTTTTGTTGCTCATAGCAACTTCCTGACATGTGCTTTCTAAAAACGTCAGTGTCAGCCTGATCCACTGCTTCTCTGTCTATCTTCCTAGGCTCTGGTGAATCTGCTCTGTGACATCTGATAAGGTAAACAATCGATCTACGTTTACCCGTTCCACTCCGTTCATTAATTTATAGACTTCTATCATATCTCCCCTCAGCCTTCTCTTTTCCAGGTTAAAGAGCCCTAACCTTTTTAGCCTTTCTTCATAGGAGTATCCTTCCATTCCCTTTACCATTTTGGTGGCTCTTCTCTGTACCTTTTCTAAAATCGCTATATCCTTTTTAAGATACGGCGACCAGAATTGCACACAATATTCAAGGTGCGGTCTCACCATGGAACGGTATAGAGGCATTATAATATCTTTTGTTTTATTTTCCATTCCTTTCCTTATCATACCTAGCATTCTATTTGCTCTCTTGGCCGCCGCTGCACACTGGGCCGAGGGTTTTAACATGGCATCCACAATGACGCCTAAATCTTTTTCCTGGATGGTGGTTCCTAATGTGGAACCTTGCATCGTGTAACCATAGTTTGGGTTGTTCTTGCCTAGGTGCATAACCTTGCACTTGTCCACATTAAATTTCATCTGCCATTTTGATGCCCAGTCTTCCAATTTATCAAGATCCTCTTGCAATTTTTCACAATCCTCTTGGGTTTTAACAACTTTAAATAGTTTTGTGTCATCTGCAAATTTGATAACCTCACTCGTTATTCCACTTTCCAGGTCATTTATGAATATGTCAAAAAGCAGCGGACCCAGAACAGATCCCTGGGGTACACCACTATTCACCTTTCTCCATTGGGAAAATTGGCCATTTAGCCCTACCCTCTGCTTTCTATCTTTATCATTTCTGGAATGGTGAAAGGCTCTGGTCCCATGAGAGCCAGAAAGGCTAAGTTCTCTAGCTAAAAGTCAAAGGCCCTGTGGAGGCTGAGACTGCTGGGATGGCTGAGGCTTAGCAGTCTTTGCTTTCCTCTGTTTGGGTGGTTGTTGACCTTTCCTGACAAGCTGACCTGAAGAACATCCCTGCTGAGCATAAGCAGGATAATATCTTTTCTTCTTAGAAAATAATGGTTTGTTGAAAGATTTCTTTCTAGCAGGATCAGCTGTGGACTTGGATAATCTATCCAAGGTGGAGTTGTCAGCATCCAACTCATTGGCTTTTTGCTGCCAGTCTCTACCAAACAGATTCTCACCAGTACAAGGGATATTTCCCAATTTGTCTTGTACCCAGATCTCCAGAGCCAAGCAATTCTACGTGCACCTATGGCAATGGCAGAGGTTCTACTTATGCACTCAAAACAGTCAAAAGCTGCACGGTTGACAAATTTAGAAACATCTTGGGCATGTTTGACCAATGTGAAAAAATCCTGTCTTCAATCCTCAGGAAGAATAGGACTCAAAGCCTCTAAATCACCTGTGACCTCCTTCAGGAACATTCCCATGTATAGACTATAGGAACTGATCCTGGCAGAAAGCATGGAAGCTTGGAAGACACAGCGTCCAAGAGCATCCAGAGTTCTGCACTCACGTCCTGGAGGATTAGAGGCATGCCTCTTTGCACTCTTGATCCTTCTCATAGCTGATTCCACTACCATAGAGTGGTGAGGAAGCTGAGGTTTTTGGAAACCAGGACAAGGAGGGACTCAATACAGAGTATCCAGTCTACGAGAATGAGGATAGATGGTAAGAGGTGTCTCCCACATTCTTAACATTTAGTGCTATATATTCTAACTCTCTCATCTTTTTTTTTAGACTTCTAGCATTTGCATACAAGCATTTTAGAGGTTGCATTTTATTCATATTAATCTGGCTATCAGTAGGCAGGTGTAATTTGGAATCTTTAAGCTCTGTCTGCTCTGTACTCAAGGGCATTTGGGCTACATTTGTCTTTATTGGAACCTCTCTGCTGATATGCCTAACTTCAATCTTTTGCTAGTATCCTTCAAGGATACATTGTTCTGAACCATGTGCTCTTGAGTGACTGTACGCTTTCCCCTATTATCTAGTTTAAAAGCTGCTCTATCTCCTTTTTTAAAGGTTAATGCCAGCAGCCTGGTTCCATCCCAGTTGAGGTGGAGCCCATCCCTTCTGATGAGTCCTTCCTTTCCCCAGAATGTTCCCCAGTTCCTAACAAATCCAGAACCCTCATCCTTGCACCATCGTCTCATCCACTCATTGAGACTGCAGAGCTCTGCTTGCCTTTTGGGTCCTGCACGTGGAATGGGAAGCATTTCAGAGAATGCTACCTTGAAAGTTCTAGCTTTCAACTTCCTACCTAAAAGCCTAAATCTATAACCTCCCTACCACACTTGTCTATGTCATTGGTACTGACATGTACCAAGACAGAAGATTCCTCCCCAGCACAATCTAAGACCTTGTCTAGGTGGTGCGTGAAGTCCGCTACCTTCGCACTAGGCAGGCATGTTACCAGGCGATCCTCATGTCCACCAGCCACCCAGCTATCTACATGCCTAATGATCGAATCACCAATTATAACAGCTGTCCTAACCCTTCCCTCATGGGCATTAGGCCCTGGAGAAACTGTCTCATTGTGAAAGGGTTTCATATCACCTTGAGGATGGGTCCTAGCTACAGGATCACTTCCTGCTGGACCAGGGTGATGCTCTCCTGTCACGTGACCTCTCTCCTTCATGGCAACAGGGATGCTGCCAGGCTGGAGGTGGGACTTCAGTATTATATTCCTGTAGGTCTCGTCTATGTACCTCTCTGTCTTCCTTATGTCCTTCAAGTCTGCTACTCTAGCCTCCAGAGATCGGACTCGTTCGCTGAGATTTAAGCACCTATAAAGGTACGATTATCCTAGGGGTGGGTGGGTGTTGGGGAGGGAGAGAGGGAGGGAGGGAAAGAAGACTTTTTAAAAACTAGCTGCTACACAGTACTCTTTCCTGTGTTTCTAAGGTAATCTGTGACCAATTTCCTGGGTGATTCACACAGCCCTTGCTTGGATTGAGGGAGTCTTGGGTTCTAAATTTAACCAGAAATTTCTCTGCTGTGTTTTAAATTTAAATTGAAAGCTCTTTGCTGCTACTAGGCCCTGACTGAATATTAAAACTGAAAGCAACTTGTTTAGTTTTTAATTTAACTAAAAGCTCTTTGCTGATATTAGGCCCTGACTGACTTAACAAATGCACTGGATTCACAGATTAATCAGCTTTAATCTAAAGAATTCCTTTTTCACCAAGATTTAGAAAAATTCCCAGAAGTAAATACAATTGCAACTCTCTCTCCAGAAGTAGCAGTCCCTTTTTATAGTCCTTCAACTTGATTCTTTATAAATTCTGTTGCTGCCTTGTTTTCTTGTATTAATGGATTCTCACTCATTCCTTCTGTCCTTCAGAGCGCTTGTCCAAGTTTAAGGATGGAGATTAACTGTGACTGTTTGCTTTAATCATTCTCTATTTTTTTAGTATTTGGGTCTGTTGATGCTGTCAAATATGCCTAGAAGCCTATGATAGTAGCTCAATATATGTAATCAATTTCTGTAAGATACATACCACTTTATCTCTTGGGATGTACACCCCAGTATACACTAGGGGGTATGTTTACTAAACCGTCTTAATGTGCGCTCTGTGACGTTATCGCGCGATAAGGTACCTTATCGCGCGATAATGGTGCTTTTTCAGGCGCACAGGTACCTTATCACGCAATAACGTGCGCAGCGGCGCAAACAAGCGCTGAAGGCGGGGAAAGGCTCCTGGAGGGTGGAGGAAGGCTCCCCAGAGGTGGAGAGAAGGGGGTCAATGGGCAGAGAGTGGGAGGGGAGAGGCTCTCTGCACACTAACGCTGTGAAATCCGAGGCTGAAACCCTGGCGTTAGAGCTGATTTAAAGGGAAGAGAAACCATTTCTGTCAGCAATGTACAGCAAATCAGGGAAACCTACAAAAAAGTGATAAGTGTGATACATGTGCACGGAACAAAAGTGCAATTAAACATTGAAAATGACCCCAACAAAATATAAAAAAAACATAACCAAGCTGGGCAACAGTGATATTAATGGGAAACATCGAAAAACACTCCCAAGAAAGCTCCAAAAAAAGGATATGAATTTTGGAAGGGTCTACGCTCCGTCCCCATACAAGGTGAATGATCCCACAGTGAAATAGCACTGATCAGGGTTTCCCTCTCCATTGGACAGGTTTCTTATGGCGTGCACATGTTCCACAATAGCAGGGCAGGCATGTCAGAATGGGCAACTGGACAGATGCTGGGAAAGGGGACACAGAGGGCTGCAGACGGCACATGCTGTGCTGCAGCTGGGCCACAATGCGGACTAGGGTGATGCCTAGGTGGCCCATAGGAATGCTGAAACAGTAGAGCAGCCAGACAGCAACTGATGAGGGCCCAGCATGGGCACGAGTGTGCTTCCCACAGTGTCACAGGGGATAGTACCCAGCAGGTACCCCCAAGGGGGCACAGAACATTGGCAGGCAGTGCTGGGGGGAAGCGTGGACGTCTATGCAGGCACCCCTACCCCAGAACCTGCACCATCGGCAGCCACATACCCGCACAATGGATGGCCTGAGACTGCGCTTCACCAGCACCACCAGCAGCTGGGCATGTCAGCAGGGTGGCAGAAGGGTACTGGTGGTGGAGGGGGCAGTGGCAGCTGCCCAGAGCAGACCGTGGCTTAGCCCTGTGTAGGTGGGTGCCATGCACTGCAACAGACAGGCCCTGTCTGATGAACAGTCATGGTATCCCCAGGGAATGCACTGTCTTTGTGACAACACGGTGGTGCAGTGCACACAGCCAATGTCTTCAGGAGCAGAAGGTCACAGGTTCAAGTCTCAGCTGTGGTTCCTGCCAACCCAGCCCCCATATTTTACCCACTACTACAACGTGCTAATACAGACAGAACCTGTAGTGCAGATGACGTAGACATCTCCAAAACACCTACATTTTACCCTACAGAGCACAGACACCATAAACATGCGCATTACCTAGAGCAGAGTCTCCCAAATGCAGTCCTGGAGGGCCAAACACCATTCAGGTTCCATGCTGCCTCTAATAAATGTGGCTGTGCTGCATTGCTATGCACCGCCCCCATGGTATGCAGATGTATCTCATGCATATTCATTAGGGACAGCATGAAAACCCGAACAGTGTTTGGCCCTCCAGGACTGGAGTTGGGAACCTCTGCCCTAGAGCAGCGGCCAACAGGGGCAGACACACCCGCACCCACAGGCTCCATTATCCCAAGCCTCCTGGAGAGGCAGGATGTTGGGCCCTGCGTGCATCTCCCCATACTAGCATTTGCATACCTTAGCAATGCCACCCTAAACATGGGAAAACTGTACACAGCTATCAAAAAGGTTGCTATGATAAGTGGCAGATAGCAATTCCTATGTTAAGCACAATTGGCTGATTGAGCTGCATCATAGCAACCTTTCTGATGTCTGTGAAGTGTGCCTCAGGTCTGGTGTCTGACAGAGTGACCCCAACAGTATTACGTACCATAGCCATGCCTGCACTGTGCCCAGGACTGGTGTAGTGGCCAGGGTTGCCAAACACCTCTATAGTTGCACAATGCTGGCATAGGTGTGTGGAGTGTGTGTCTGTCTATCCAGTGTGTGGTGGCTGCCAACACCCTCCACAGCCCACACTGCTAGCACTGTTACCAGTATTGGCCTGCCAATGTGCATAATGAGGAGCAAGGTACTGTGGGAATAGCCTGGATAGCGTGACCTGGCCTGGCCGCATCTGCACAGGGCATAGGGCAATGGCTCAGACATTGTAGTGCCCGGCCACCACCTGCATGGACAGCATGGCCACAGCATGTCCTGCTGGGAGGTCACTCTCACCCTGACTGAGCAGTGACCACGGCATGGCTAGGTTTGCCCATAGTGCTATATAGCATTTTTCTTATGTGATATTTATGGGTCCCCTTTGGGACCCAATCACTGATTTATCTGCTTGGTGTGTATGCTGACATCCCAGTTCTGGGTACACGCATTTCCTTCAGGACCATGCACTATGGACTAGCTAGAAGACTGTCTGCAGCTAGTATGTGTCTTGATGGAACACCTTGCAGGGTGCAGCGGTTGGAGGCTTGCTGCTGGAGAATGTCAGATAGTGGTGGGGGGCAGCTGAGCATTTCCAGGCCTACTGTCTGTCTGCTATTGCTTTATGGATGTGTACAACTCTACATTGCCTGCACTGTAGGGAGTCTGTTCTCCAGCAGGAGTGGGGTTGTTGGTCCCCTCTACTGCTACCATTACAGGGAGGTAGAATGTGGCTCTATTGGTGGGTGCTCCTGTTTCCCGCCCTAAGCCCCAGAGGGTGGGTTGTGTGGTGGTACATAATCCAAACACCACCCCCCTTCACCTACATCATGTAACCATGGCACCAACACAGGATATGCACTGTTATGTGTACATCATAGCCCATAAGGGCTAGACATGACTGAGAAATACAAAAGGACACAGATGTAACCTAGGTGTGTCTGCAGGAACTACCTATCACACACAGTAGCACTGATGGGGACCTGCAGCAAGGTGTATTTCAGCCATGAAAGGTGCTGTGGACCTGGTGCTGGGCGCCCCACCTCACCCTCAGGGTGAGCACAGTACCCGCACAATGTGATGGTCTGTGGCTACTCTGTGCCAGTACCACACACGGTCAGTTCCCCCTACCAGGCCGAGGTGCTGTGGGGGTGCATACCCCATCTTGTGCCCATCTGTCGACTGCTGATTTGCATGTGCAGTGCATCATGGGTACGGGTGGGTTAACCCTATCCTGATAACCACAGCAGACAGTTTGTGTGGTGATGTGCAGTCCTTCTGCAGCCAGCCAGGGGCTTGTTAGTAGCTGTAGCCCCCTGGTTAATTTACTGTCTATGAAACCATAGGTCATGGGTTCAAACCCATGGTGGGGTTATTTGATAGAGCTGTCTGAGGCATTGTCTATTTTTAATGTACATTAGTGCTGCCAGCAAAAACACCCTCAGAGTACTGTAACCTTAAGGTGCCTTATATGGCGCCCTATCAAGCGCCTTATAAGGTATCCTATAGGGGACATTATAGGGTGCCTTGGCGGATAGTGCACTTTATAATGTGCCCTATGGAGTGCGTTATGGGGTGCCTTATGCGGCACCTTAGGTTACGCCACCGTGAGGGTGTGTTTGCTGGCAGCACTAATTAAAATAAAAGTAAAATGCCTCAAAAATCACTACCTAAATGTAAAGGGTGATGCCTCAGCCAGCCTTATGCATTAGGCACACTGGGGGATTGAACTCATGACCCCTGTACCATCAGTCAGTGTATTAACCATTGTGCTACACCTCTGCTTCTATGTTTGCATCTCTGCGCGCCTACTTAAGATTATCGTGTGTTAACGTGCTTAGCAGCGTTTCGTCCGATAATGTGTGCAGCGCGCGTTATCGCGTGATAATTCCGTTTTGCTACGTTAAGACTGAAACGCCCACTCCTTTTATGGCATCCTGCACACTATCGCCGGGCCGCACGTTAAGACTGCTTAGTAAACATACCCCTAGGTCTTATAGATTACCTGGTGGGCATAGAGAGGCTTTCTTGTTTTGAGATATTCTTGTTCTATATGGGAGAAATCGTATTGTAATCAGGGATGTGGGGATTACATTTAGATTGATAGCTTGTATCCTATTTTCAATCTCAATTTTAATCTTTGCTGAATTGAGAATGATACCCCACACTGAACAATTTCAAAAGGGGTTGAAAACATACTTATTTGATCAGGCATATTCCCAGAGTTATTAAAAGTTTAAAATGATAAGTCACATTATTTTCTTTTCAAGCGCATGGAACTGTAGTAATTAAGTAATTTGTATATTGCTTGATGTCAGCAAGATACACTAGTGATATAAAGTTTTGATTCTAAAAGTCTTGTAATTTTATGTTTATTGTTGGCATGTTTTAATATTATTTGACTTTATGAGTTCTTTTATTGTAATCCTCTTGGTATGGAATAGGTGGAACATAAATACTTTTAAATTTCAAAATTAAAAAAATTAATAAAGCTTTTCTGTCAGTACTTTGTATTATATTGTTACATCTGCTTGTAGATATTTATAGAAGATCTAAATATGTACACTTTGGAGGAGAGGAGGGACAGGGGAGATATGATTCAGACCTTTAAATACTTAAAGAGAAATGATGAACAAACAAACCTCTTCCAAAGACGGGGAAGCTGTAAAACTAGAGGGCATAACATGAAGCTGCAAGGGGATAAATTGAAAGACAATGTCAGGAAATATGTTTTCACTGAAAGGGTGATGGATGCTTGGAATGCCCTCCCGATGGAAGTGGTGGGGGCAAACACGGTGACGGAATTCAAAAAGGCATGGGACAAACACAGAGGATCCCTTTACAGCAATAGGATAAAAACAAAATAAATGGTACCATCTAACTTCTGAACCATATAACGTCTCAACAAATATATAACGTCTCAACAAATAGGGGTATCCTACATTGAGTGGTTGGTTTACCCCTAAACAAAGACATGGGGAGGGGTGGCCTGCACAGAGCGACAGGTGCACCTACTCTTGCCATCTTGCTGGGCAGACTAGATGGACCATGCTGGTCTTTATCTGACGTCATTTACTATGTTACTATAAAGCCTTCCTCAGATAACATCAGTAATGACTTTTGGCATGGTTATGGATTTCCAAATAAGAGGACCAGACCAACTAGACTGACTCCGGCCTCCTACTTCCACAAATTTCCCTGGTGGTCCAGTGGGTCTTGGGCCATAGAACTACTCCCAACACACCCCACAAAAATGCCCTGGTGGCTAGTGGGTCCTGGCCCTCCTGATGCCCCAACACTCCCAATCGCCCATGACTTCCCCATCCCCCCAACACTCCTGATCCCCCCAACACTTCTGATCCCCCTCCAACCAGTCCCAGTCCTTCCCCTGAGGCTATTTGGTCCAGCGCACCCCTGACCCCAGCAACCTGCATCAGGACACCTTGGCCCGGGTACCCCAGATCAGGAAACACTAGTTCAGGGAGGCTCTTAACCAGAGAGCATCCAGAATAGGCCCAGATCCCTGCCCCCTCCCCCGAGCTTTCCAACCCACCAACCAAAGTTTGGGAGGCAGGAGTGATGCCCAGTCACTATTGCGTCCAGTGCTGCTATCTTCTAAAATGGCAGCACCTGACTCATAGCAGGTTGTTGAGAAGCACCATTGGTTGGAGTCAGCCTGCCAAATTGGGCAGGGCATTTTTTCTGGGTGTATTGGGGGGTATCTGGGACACCATGAGTCAGGTGCCATCATTTTGGAAGATGGCAGTAGCAAAGGCATGAGTGGTGAGCAGTATTCTCCTGCAGTAGAAATCCAACCAGTCAGCAGACTATACTTACAGTAGCTCTGCTGTCTACACACAAGTTAATGGTTGTCACTTGGCTGATGGTTTACCTTTTGTTGGAGAGTGAGGTCTCCGTGGTGATGGACTACGCCCACGTATACCTAGTGTCAGGCGCAGTACAGAGTGCAGACTGCTCAAGCAGAACTCCACCTCTTTTCTAGCAGCTTCAACCTTGGTCAGTTCAGCTTCCAGGGCATAAATGCGGCCTTCAGATGCACTTAGGCGTAGACGCAGCTCCTCAGCTGTCCCATTGGCCTGCTGCAATTTCACCTCAAGATTATGGAAGTCATCCTTCAGTTTCTTCTCACTGGCTTGACCCTCACTGAGACGCTCATGGAAATCCTTCTCCCGGCTGCCTGCTTCTGACTCCATCTCTGCCAGTTTCCTTTGTAAGCTACTAACCTGAGAGGAGGTAGGAGTTAGCAATGTCAACTTGTCTGCAGCAGAAGAGGTTCAGTCCCAATGATTAACACCTGGGCATATATTCACAAATTTACTTACAACCACTCACTCATACTGACATGCAGAAAATCCAACAACATATTCCCGCAGCATAGCCTCAGTGAACAGGCAGTTAAAACAATGTGAGATATAGCACAGTCTCAGGAAGCAGGCAGATAGAGCAGAAAGTACAACTTAGCAGGCAGAAAGAGCATACACAAATAGCTGAACCTCAGTAAGTAGAATTACCAGCTGTCCCCAGATTTGCCTTACAGGGTTGATTCAGTCTCACTTTTCTTAGGGAATGCAATTGGGAAATCAGAACTACAAGTCCCTTTATGCAATGGGATAAAGCCAGGACTGGAACAACTCTTTCGGACAACTCTGGAGCTAGTTAGCAACCTTATCGAGATGCAGGAAAATGGCCTACTTTGGCTTTAGTGCAGTAAGCAGTGCATTAGAACGCTGCACTACCCTTTGGTGCACAATGCTCTAATGTACCTACTAAAGAAACATTTTACTCTTGATGCAGTAAACTAATGGCATGTAAATTACAGTAACATTAAACAATGTGCATTATCAGAAAAACAGAACACACCAATGCAGAAATATGCAGCTATCTGCTGCATCGCAAGTAAAATGTCTCCCTTCTTGTTAGTACATGAATGGGAACTGACTCATACACTGACAAGGAAGGGGGCATTAAAAAAAGGTAATATGAACTCTCCATACCCTACCTCCAACTTGAAAAATTTCCTTGGTGGCCCAGTGGGCCTTGGACACCACAACCCACTCCACAAAACCTCTTTCAGGCCCAGTGGGCCCTGAATCCCTCAACTTCCACCAGACACCAGGGCCAGTACAAGGGTATGAGTCACCCTAGCAAACCTTCAGCCTTATGCCCCAAGATTTTGATAATAAAACTCAACAATCATGATCATTCTAACACCACTGTATGGACCCTCATTCATTGGGAAACAGTAACCTGATTTCAGAGTGACTGAGGGTGCCCTAGAGGGAGACGAGGTAGATAAACTGACAGTTCCCCGGCCCTATAGCAGGTGTTATTGTTGGCCCATAATCATTTGTTAGGAGGATACCTGGGGGTGGAGAAAACACTGGAATGTGTTTTAGCCTGATTTTTCTTGCCCGGAGTCCATAAACAGGTGCAGTTATATTGCCAGTCATGCCCCATCCGCTGACTTCATAACCCCACTAGTCCAAGCTGCTCCTCTGGTGCCTAGGCCCATCATAGAAACCCCATTTGAAAGAGTGGCCATGGACCTGGTTGGAGCTTTGGAATGAACCACCAAAACAAAAAGTATATTTTAGTGTGGACTATGCTACCCGATACCTGTAGGGCCATTACTTAAGGAATATGAAGACTGCTATGATCGCGAATGCCTTCTGGGCAGTATTTTTGCGAGTGAGAATATGCAATGAAATCCTCACAGATCAAGGAACACCCTTTGTAACCAAGGTGGTAAAGTAAGTGTGCTCCTTGGTGAAGGGCAAGATGCTGCGAACATCAGTGTATCACCCACAGATGGATGTGGCCTTGTTGAGTGATTCAATAGAACTCTGAAACAGATGTTAAAAAAGTATGTGCAGGAGAATAGGAAGAATTGAGACATTCCTGCTGGGGAACAGACACCCTACAGGGCAGTTAATGCAGCTCTGTACACATCCATAAAGCAATAGCAGATAGACATTAGGCCTGGAAACGCTAAGCTGCACCCCACCACTGTCTGATATTCTCCTGCAGCAAGCCTTCAGCCGCTGCACCCTGCAAGGTGTTCCAGCAAGACACATACCAGCTGCAGACAGTCTACTAGCTAGTCCATAATGCACGTTCCTGGTGGAGATGCGTGCACCCAGAACTGGGATGTCAGCATACACACCAAGCAGATAGGTCAGTGACTGGGCCCCAAAAGAGAACCCATAAATATCACATGAGAAAAACACTATACAGCACTATGGGGGAACCTAGCCATGCCGTGGTCACTGCTCACTCAGGGTGAGAGTGATCTCCCAGCAGAACATGCTGTGGCCGCCCTGTCTTTGCAGGTGGTGGCCGGGCACTACAATGTCCCAGCCATTGCCCTATGCCCTGTGCAGATGCATCCTGGCCAGGCCATCCTGTCCGGGCTATACCCATGGCACCTTGCTCCTCATAATGCACATTGACAGGCCAATACTGGCAACAGTGCTGGCAGTGTGGGCTGTGGAGGGTGTTTGCAGCCACCACACACTGGATAGACAGACACACACTCCCACACCTATGCCAGAATTGTGCTACTATAGAGGTGTTTGGCAGCCCTGGCCACCACACCAGTCCTGGGCACAGTGCAGGCATGGATATGGTACGCAATACTGTTGGGGTCACTTCCCAGGGTGGTAAACACTGTCAGACACCAGACCTGAAGCACACTCAACATACATCAGAAAGGTTGCCATGATGCAGTTCAATCAGCAAATTGTGCTTAACTTAGGAATTGCTATCTGCCAGTAATCATAGCAACCTTTTGATAGCTGTGTACCGTATTCCCAGGTTTAGGGTTGCATTGCTTAGGTATGCAAGTGCAAGTATTGGGAGATGCACGCAGGGCCCAATGTCCTGCCTCTCCAGGAGGCATTGGATAATGGAGCCTGTGGGTGCGGGTGTGCCTGCCCCTGTTGGCTGCTGCTTTATGGCAGAGGTTCCCAACTCCAGTCTTGGTGTGCCAAACACTGTTCGGGTTTTCATGCTGTGCCTCATGAATATGCATGAGATACATCTGCATACCATGGGGGCAGCGCATAGAAATGCAGCACAGGCATCTTTATTAGAGGCAGCATGGAACCTGAATGGTGTTTGGCCCTCCAGGACTGCATTTGGGAGACTCTGCTCTAGGTAATGAGCCTGTTTATGGTGTCTGTGCTCTGTAGGGTAAAATGTAGGTGTTTTGGGCATGTTTACGTCATCTGCAATAAAGGTTCTGTCTGTATTAGCACGTTTTGTTAGTGGGTAAAATATGGGGACTGGGTTGACTTGAACCTGTGACCTTCTGCCTCCAAACACACTGGTTGTGTGCACTGCACCACCGTGTTGCCACAGAGATAGTGCATTCCCTGGTGATACCATGACTGTTTGTCCGGAAGGGCCTGTCTGTTGCAGTGCATGGCACCCACCTACACAGGGCTAGGCCATGGTCTGCTCTGGGCAGCTGCCACTGCCCCCCTCCACCACCAGTACCCCTCTGCCACCATGCTGACATGCCCTTCTGCTGATGGTGTTGGTGGTGTGCAGTCTCAAGCCATCCAGTGTGCAGGTAGGCGGCTGCCTATGGTGCATGTTCTGGGGTAGGGGTGCCTGCATAGACATCCACTCTTCCCCCCAACACCGCCTGCCAATGTTCTGTGCCCCTGGAGGTACCTGCTGGGTACTATCCCCTGTAACACTGTGATAAACACTCTCGTGCCCATGTTGAGCCCTCATTAGTTGCTGTCTGGCTGCTGTACAGTTTCAGCATTCCTAAGTGCCACCTAGGCATCTGCCTAGTCCGCACTGTGCCCCAACTGCACCACAGCATGTGCCGCCTGCAGCCCTCTGTATCCCCTTTCCCAGCATCTGTCCAGTTGCCCATTCCGACATGCCCGCCCTGCTGTTGTGGAACATGTACATGCCATAGGAAACCTGTTCAATGGAGAGGGAAACCCTGATCAGTGCTATTTCACTGTGGGATCATTCACCTTGTATGGGGACGGAGCGTAGACCCTTCCAAAATTCATATCTTTTTTTGGAGCTTTCTTGGGAGTGTTTTTTGATGTTTCCCATTACTATCACTATTGCCCAGCTTGGTTATGTTTTTTGTATATTTTGTTGGGGTCCTTTTCACTGTTTATTTGTACTTTTTTTCCGTGCACATGTATCACACTTATCACTTTTTTGTAGGTTTCCCTGGTTTTGCTGTATATTGCTGACAGAAATGGTTTCTTTTCCCTTTAAATCAGCTCTAACACGAGGTTTTCACTGGCGTTAGTTTTGGCCTCGGATTTCACATTGTTAGTGTGCGGGGAGCCTCTCCCCTCCCACTCTCCGCCCACTGACCCCTTCTCTCCGCCCCTGAGGAGCCTTCCTCCGCCCTCCGGGAGCCTTTCCCCACCTTCAGCGCTCATTTGCACCGCTGCACGCGTTAGCACACGCTAAGGAACCTTTGTGCCCCATAAAGCGCCATTATCGTGCACTAAGGTACCTTAGCGCGTGATAATTGCACAGCACGCACGTTAAGAAGGTTTAGTAAACATACCCCCTAGACTCTCCTCCATCCCTCTGTCCCCTCATCTGACTGTTTAGTGCTGTTTATCTCCCCTGATTTGTTTTTGATTTTATTTGTATTTTTGTTATTATTACCCACCTAGCTGCCTCTGGCATCAGACAGTACATCAAATAAAGATAAACTCTTACTGTAAACTGTACTATAAATGTTTTCTGGGAGGTCGCGTAGCAGAGCATTAATCATATATTGTGTATAGGCTCTAAATTTCAGCTCAGAGGACAAGATCCCCATTTCACAGCTCAGACCCTGCATTTGGATCTTAGCCAAAAGGCCAAAGTGCATGCCACAGACAGAACGATGGTTACATTGTCTACCAGCAGATATCACCTCTTTACGAACAGACTCTCGGCCAGACTCAATCTCCACAATCTTCTGCTTCAACTCCAGAGACTCCCTGCGGCTTTGCTGCTCTCGTTGCTCATCCTGGAGGATCCGGGCCTGCAGCTCAGACACCTCCCGTTTCTTCTTATTGTTCTCCCCATCCAGTGTTTTCATCTGCAAATGCATGCAGGGATCTCGTCAGATTAATCATGACACTTCCTATGTTAAATTCTTAGGACCAGATTAAAGATTGAGGGAAAAATAACTTTTCCGTATACTTGTATGGACTTTGCATTTGTACCACATCTAATTTTGAATTTTCAATAAGGTGCATGACTGGAAATATTCAGATTTACTTTTCAGCCACATAAGCTTGCATCTAGATATATTGTCTTTGAATATCAGTTTGTTACGAGGCTACAGTGCTGTGTATGCCTTGTAGAGTTTTATAAATGTTTAATAGTATTAGCAGTAGTTAAAATACATATGTGTACTATAAAGCTAAAACTCAGCCACCACAGATGGCCCACAATAAAGAATAAAAAACAAGTGGCAAACCAGAATAAAACAAAAGAAAAAGTAAAGCCCACAAAATATAAAGGAAGAAAAGAAGAGAAGGGAAATTTGCAAAAATGGATCCCACGCTTTACAAAATAAATGTAATCTACCTTTTATTTTTATATGCTAAAATTTCTATTGTTATTATCTTATTTATGGATTTGGCTCATACTTTTGCATTGGTAGTTTAAGATGAGTTATAATTTGATGCAGTAGATATTTCCATGCTCCCAGAACACTCGCAGTCTTAGGGGTAGATAGATTTACTACTGTGTGTTAATGCAAAACTCATTGGGCCCAATATTCAGCACTGGCGGCTAGCTCGATTACAGTGGCTAGCTGTGGGGCTGAACATTAAACATGCATATTCAATGTTGGAGTCATAGGCGGCCCCGGCATTGAATATCCAGGGTCGCCGCACAGCCGCAGAAGCTACCCGGGCAGCGGTGATATTGAGGCACTGCCCGGTTAGCTCCCACAGGTAAAGATAGGCCAGCTTTTGCAGCCCTTATCTTTACCCGCGGGTCGCTAACTGGGCAGCAGTGCAATATCACCGCTGCGGCATTGGGGGTGAGGGGAAGCAGGGGGTGCCAGGAATGAGGTTTATTTAGGGTACCTCATATCCTTGCACCGGAACTGTGTATTTCCACCTGGCTTCAGCGATGGGAGGGACTAGTTAGGACTGGGCTGTTGTTGATCTCTGTGATCACTCTTTCAATCAGAGTATCAAAAATGTAAAATACTACAGTTCACTTTTGCTCTTTCCCTCTCCCTGGGTTATGGAAAACTCCTCTTCTCCTTCCACTAATGCTGTTTCCCTAAGCTGAGGATTCCATGTTTGTCCTTCTTTCCCACTAACTCTTTTCTTAGGCTGCAGCTCACAGGAACAGGCTACAGGCATTCCTTTCCTTGAACACTGGGCCTTCCTAGGTTAACTTCCTTTCTTGCAGTTTCTGGATACTGGACTCAGACAGGGCAGCAGGCACTTCTTCCCAGGTGTTCCCCTGCTCTCTTTGTCTCAGCTCCTGGGGTTGTCCTCTTCCTTATTTCTAAGATCAATGGAAACAGTTTACGCTCTGTCTATCAGAGACTTCCTCTTGCTCCTGACTCTTTATTGTACTTTATCAATAAATTGTTATTAGTGGAACCAACTAATGAATCCTACTCTTTCTGGCACAGTGGCTTTGTCAGCTATTTCATTTTATTTATTGTTATACACTGCAATTCCAGTTTACTAACTGCCAAATGTGGTTTACAATCATATAAAGATGAAAACAAAATTAAATCATCCAAATAAAATACAAATCCTCCAGAACAACCTGTCACCCCAGGACTTCTCCAGATCTTGCCACTCACCTTATTATCCACACCCTATATCACTGACCACTGAAAGCTCCCATCATAAAGACTATCACACAACAGCCTAATTCAACCCACTTCCAACAATCTATCTGCAAAGCATCCACCCTCTCAAAATATCTATACTGGAAACAACCATATCTTTACTTTCTTCCTGAAGGCTATATAATCCAATGCCAGCCTAAATCCTAGAGGCACTGAATTTCATAATACTGAAAAGTTTCTCTCTTTCTGCATTGTGCATTCCTTATTTTCTCTAAACCTGCCACTTGCACTTTTAAGTCTACCACTACTGCTATTAAACATTTATAAAGCGCTACAAGGCATACACAGCACTATACAAACACAGAGACAGTCCCTACTTGTTAGAGCTTACAATCTAATCAACACAAGCAAGACAAAAGTTAGGAATTAGGATAGATTAGGGAAGGGTAAGGACTGGGTGTAGAGAGAGAAAAGGAGAGGGCCCAGAACAGACCCTTGGGGAACACCTACTGAGAGTGGGATAGAAGTAGAAGAGGAATAATTAGAACAAACACTGAAAGAGTGATGGGAAAGATAAGAGAACTAGGACAGGGCAGAGCCCCTAAAACCAAATTGATAATAATGTGTTAAGGAGAAGATGATCGTCAACAGTATCAAAAGCAGCTGAGAGATCAAGAAGAAAAGGATGGAGTAGAGGTCCTTAGATTTGGCCAGGAACAAGTCAATGGAGACTTTAGCAAGTGTCATTTCAATAGAATGTAAGGGGTCAAAGCCAGATTGAAAAGGATTCAGAAAGGCTTAGGGGGAAAGAAATTCAAGACAATGGTGGAAGACTGCGCACTGAAGAAGTCTGGAAATGAAGGGAAGAAGGGAGATAGGATAATATTAGAAGGAGAGTTAGGATCAAGAGAAAGTTTCTTGAGTAGGGATGTGACCACAGCATGTTTGAAGGCTGCAGGGACAGTAGCAGTGGAGAAAGAGAGGTTGAGAATATGTGAAATATACACAGCACCCACAAATCCTAAGAGTAAGACCACAACAATGATGATAATTGTCAAAATGATAATATTAAACTGATCTCAACTCCCTCCTTGAACAGTACTATTGCAGGTTTCTCCCCAGGTAATGAGGGCCTTTTGCTCTTAAAACCCAGAAAACCAGTGGCAATACCTTAAATCTTTTCTACACTTCCACTGGTAACCAATTCAGTCGCTGCAACAATCGTGAACCATTCTGTCTGTTTTTACACCCCAAAATGATTCCAACAGTCATAGTCTGCAAAGTTTTAATCCATCCAACACTGTTGTAGTAGTCTCATATATAACACATAGCAATAACCTAACAATGGGAGTCAGCCAACATGACTTTAGGCAGGGATGGTCTTGTCTTACTAAACTGTTATATTTTTTTGAAGGTGTAGATAAACAGATAGACAAAGGTTGGTTGGTCGATGTAGTGTATCTGGATTTTCAGAAAGCCTTTGACAAGGTCCCTCATGAAAGACCCTTGGCAAACTTAAAAACTCATGGGATAAGAGGCAGTGTACTATTGTGGATCAGGAACTGGCTAAAAGATAGAAAGCAGAGGATAAGACTAAATGGGCAATTTTCCCAATGGAGAAAGGTTAAATCCCAGGAATATGCGCTGCTTTTTATTATAATCGTAAATGACCTGGAAATGGGAAGAACGAGTGAGGTAATCAAATTAGCAGATGACACAAAATTATTCAAAGATGTTAAAATTGGCAGGGGGGAGGGGTGGAGACATTCTAAGATGGCCGCGAAGCGTTTCTTGCAATCTGATGCCTAAGCGCAAAGGAAAGTTGAGGGCTTTCCCCTCTGAGATCCAACTACCAATTCTTGGTCCAATGGATCATTTTTTTTCAGCTACTCCCAGACCATCGGCAGGAGATTCGAGCTGGCTTGGTCGCGCCGAGTGTGGAGGCTCTTGCGCTTCCATCGGACGGTGAAACCTCTCTCTCTCCTGTGCTGAGGATGCTACCGCCATGCCCAGCTGCTTCGGATCCACCCCTGGCTGCTGCAACACCATTGTCTCCTGGAGAGGGGACTGTAAGTGCCGCAGATGGGGAGCTTGCTGGTGGTTTGGCTCGTCGACCCCTGAGAGCTCCGGGGAGGCTGTGGGTGTAACTTCAGCAGCAGAGGTTCTGGCGACACCTTTTCTGGATGGAAGGTTACCTCCTCAGTTTGCATCAACTCCTTCATTGATAGATTTATCCCTCTTGGTTCGCCCTAAAGTTTTCACTTTGGAGTCTATTTGGGAGGCCATTGCGACTCTCTCCGTGGCGATTCATTCTCAGACTTCCGCCTTATCCACTCGGGTCCAAGAGAATGTGGCTAACATTCAGAAGAACGCTGGTAATATTGATATGGCTGTATCTGTTTGTGATCAGATGAAAACTCAGATTAAAGATCTTGGCTCTCAGTTGGAAACTGCTTCTGATATATCTTCAGCTTTATCTAAAGATGTAGCCCACTGGTTACTACAATGACTGCAGAGGCAGAGATCATGGGTCCATTCCCACAGTGGTGCCATGTGGCTGTCTGAGGCATTTCCTTTCTATGTTTCTATAAAAAAGTGGACTGTTGTAGTTGTTGATATGGAAGGACAGACTAGATAGGCCACGTGATTTTTTTCTGTTGTCATATTTCTATGTTTCTATGTAAAGATAATGGGGCAATTAAATATAAGCTAGATGTATTGGAAAATGCTTCTAGGGCTGCTAATCAGCGTGTCTTAAATTTCCCAAAACTGTCCGGTATTACTGCTTTGGACATGTTTAAAAGGTACTTGCAGGAGAGTCTAAAAGTCCCTTCAGAACTGATACCACCTTTAAATAAGGTATATTATCTCCCTTGTGGGAAGAGGAGTACTGAGGCCTCAGTGGTTGTGTCTAATGTGGACTTTAACATTCTGAATGTTTCTGGCTTGCTCGAAGACACCGGAGGAGAATCCTGTGTTCCTTCAACATTATTGGTACAATGTGCGTTAGTCTCAGATAAAGATTGGCTCTTAAAGATGTTCTTTAAGAAGCGCTTGGATACTTTCCTTGACCTTACCATATCCATGTTTCCTGATTTAACTAGGGAGACTCAGAAGCGGCAGAAACAACTTCTTCTTTATAAAGATGGGGTGTTGTAAATTGGGGGGGGAGCCTTCTTTTTGAGATTTCCTTGCAGATGTCTGGTTATTATTAATTCTGTAAGATACATTTTTTCTGATCCAAATGATTTGTGTACTTTCATTAATGCCAGACTTTTTTCTATAGAAGTCCCAGAATAAATTGTACTTTCTTCCTCTCGTTTTGAATATTTCCTGGGCACTTTGGGGCCATTTTGGTTTCTCTTGTTTAGATATATTGTTGTTTTGATTTAATTACACTCTCCAGAGTACTCCTGCTCTGGTTTTGTATTTCCTCTCTCCTCCCTCCAGCATGTGGACTACATGGAGTTTTTAGTATTTGATGTTTATTGATATTTCCTATGGTTTTTTCACCTATTTACTCTATTTTCTTTCGCAAGATTGTAATATTGTTCTTGCTGTTTTGTTTAAAATTCAATATATAAATAAATAAAAAAAAACCAAAGATGTTAAAACCCAAGAGAAGTGTGAAAAACTGCAAGAGGACCTTAATAAATTGGAAGACTAGACGTTCAAATGGCAGATGAAATTTAATGTGGACAAGTGCAAACTTATGCACCTTGGAAAGAACAACCCAAACTACGGTTACATGATGCAAGGTTCCACATTAGGAACCATCACCCAGGAAAAAGATTTAGGCGTCATCATGGATAACATATTGAAACCCTCTGCCCAGTGTGCAGTGATGGCCAAGAAAGCAAGTATAATGCTAGGAATCATAAGGAAAGGAATGGAGAATAAAACAAAGGATATTATAATGCCTTTGAATTCTTCCATAGTGCGACCACACCTTGAGTATTGTGTACAATTCTGGTCGCCATATCTTATAAAGGATATAGTGGAATTAGAAAAGATACAGAGAAGAGCCACCAAAATGGTAACGGGGGTGGAAGGATACCCCTATGAGTGGAGGCTAAATAGGTTAGGGCTCTTCAACCTGGAAAAGAGATGGCTGAGGGGAGATATGATAGAGGTCTACAAATTAATGAATGGAGTGGAATGGGTAAATGTAGATCAATTGTTTATACCATCAAAATGTAGAAAGACTAGGGGACATGCAATGAAGCTACAGTGTAACTTATATAAGACTAATAAGAGAAAATATTTTTTCATTCAACGTGTAGTCAAACTCTGAAATTTGTTGCTGGAGGATGGAGTAAAAGCAGTTAGTGTAGCTGGGTTTAAAAAAGGTTTGGACAAGCTCCTGGAGGAAAGGTCCATAAAATATTATTAAAGGGGACCCAGGAAATCTACTGCTTGATCCAATGCAAGCATTGTGGAACATGTGTCTTCTGGGGAAACTCCTAGATTAGCCACTGTTAGAATATTGGGCTTGATGGACCTCGGTCTGACCCAGTATGGTACTGAGTGACCTTTGCCAGGTAATATGCCTGATACTAGGGAAGGTTTATGTTGCTGTTACTGAGATAAATAGTGAGCTCTATGGGCAAATGGCCTAGTTCTGCTCTGCATTCATTGTTGGGAGGGGGAGGACTTCTATGGTGCAGAATAAAAGTCTATACTGTAGTTAACATAATGATGGTCCAGTAGGGTAGTTAGGATTTTTTATATTAAATTATTAGGCTATATAATTTAATTGCTACAGTTTCTGCTGAAGATAACTAGTGACTGCAAAAGTTTCCCTCTTTATTATATAGCTTGGAATATAAATTGCATGGGTTTTCTGGGGGGAGGGAGGGACGCCACCCATCTCCCTAACCAAAACTCTGAGGAGGTCTTTCTTTTTGGGTGCATTGATGAGGCATAATCTCATCCCTTACTCTGGCAGCAGATTGCCTTGAGTCACCTCTGGATGGGGAGATAGAGTGGGGGTGGGGGAAGAGCACAGAGCAGTATTTATTTATTTAATTATTTAAAAGGATTTATATACCGCTTTGTCCTGAAATCAAAGCGGTTTACACTGCAATCAATCAAAAATCACACGTGTTAGTAGGGTAGGTATGTAGTGTTAACACGGGTGAGTATTTGTGTGAGTGAAGGCTATGATTTTTTGGTGTGATATTTACGTGATGAGCTATGTACAAGGGGTTATATACAGGGAGGGTATTCCAGTCAGTTTATATTAACATTTAACTGCAGTGGTTTGAATTAACATTAACTTATACAAAGAACTTTAACTTATACAAAGAACTTCAATTTTAAACCATAACTTATAGAAAGAATTTTCAGTTTTAAACAGTAACATCATATTTTAACAATTTAAACAGACTTGTAACTTAATGCTCCTTTTACAAGGAACATTCAATTGTAAACTGTAGTGTTGCATTTCAAAAACGTAAACAGACTTGTAACTTCCTCCATTATGATTGAGATTGGTGGTCTTCATTATAGTGTTCAATGAATAAAGTAGTCTTGAGTAGCTTGCGGAAGTCTTTTAAATCAGTTGTAGATCATAGCTTTTCCGGAAGTGTATTCCAAAAAGCAGGGGCAGCAAGGGAGAAAGCCTGCCTGGATGTGGAGTTATTGGTTCTTGTGAATGAACTAGGAGCTGGTATTGTGTTTTTGGTGCTCTTTCTGTCCGGTCTTTTAATTGTTTTGGTTCCGATGAGCTCTTGAAGTATTTCTGCTGACATGTTGTTTTTGATCTTGAAGATTGTGAGCGCTGATTTATATTTTGCTCGTGAGGAGACTGGTAACCAATGTAGATCTTGTAGTATGGCAGTTATGTGGTTTTGTAGTGAAGCACCAGCAATAATGCAGGCAGCAGTGTTTTGGACTATTTGAAGGGGTCAAGTGGATTGTTTGGGTAGGCCTTGGAAGAGGAGATTACAATAGTCCAGCACAGGTGTGATGATTGCCTGGCATACTGTGCAGAAGTGTTCCCTGCTGAGCAGCAGTTTTAGTCTTCGGAGCATTACTAGCTTGAAGAATGCTGTTTTGGCTGTTTTGTTAATGTGTGGCTGAACAGTAAATTGTCTAGTATCACTCCAAGGTACCGAACTTCCTCTTTTATAATGATTAGTGTATTTGAAATGTTGATGGTGGTAGGAGGAGTGAATGTGGATTCCCTTGTGATTATGATTGCTTCAGTTTTTTTTAATGTTGATTTTTAAATTGTTGTTAGTAAGCCATGTTGTTATTTCGTGAATGCAGGTTGATATATCTGTATAGTCTAGGGCAGTGTTTTTCAACCTTTTTTGTGCAAAGGCACACTTTTTTCATGAAAAAAATCACGAGGCACACCACCATTAGAAAATGTTAAAAAAATTTACCTCTGTGCCTATATTGACTATATATAAAGTAATTCTCTTGAATAGGAATCAAACACTCACACCAACCCCCCTCCCCTGCTGGTTCACTCACACCACCCCCCCCCTTCACTGCTGGTTCACTCACCCACCCCCCTGTCACTTACTCACCCCTCCTGCTGGGTCACTCACTCACTTACCCCCCCTCCCCTGCTGGTTCACTCACACCATCGCCCCCCCCCCCCTTGCTGGTTCACTCACACCACCCCCCCTCCACTGCTGGTTCACTCACACTCCCCCCCCTTGCTGGTTCACTCATACTCCCCCACCCCTTGCTGGTTCACTCACACACACACACACACACCCCCCCCCTCTGCCCAAGCCGCTGCTTCTGCTTTGTACAGAGCAGCGGCTGCACTACACTTACATTGAACAGTAAAGAGAAACTGTGTCAGGAGCCCTCCGGTCATCGCAGAGCCCGAGGAAGTGATGTCATGGGGGCGGGCTCCTCACAGGCTGTCTTTCCTTTTCAAATTAACTTTATTGCAGCTAAAGTTAATTTGAAAAGGAAAGACAGCCTGTGAGGAGCCCGCCCCCATGACATCACTTCCTCGGGCTCTGCATGATCGGAGGGCTCCTGACACAGTTTCTCTTTACTTTTCAATGTAAGTGTAGTGCAGCCGCTGCTCTTTACAAAGCAGAACCAGCGGCTGAACTGCTATAGGGAATCGCGATCGCGTTCGCGCCGCGGACTTCGGCACAAAAGCCGGTTTTTTGCTCTGGCCGCTCCCGATCTTGCGGCCAGAGCAAAAAACCGGCTTTTCAATGGCCGGTTTTACAACTGTGCCGGCAGCCGGCCTGGCCATGGAAAAACCGGCCAGGCCGGCTGAAAACCGGCCGGTTGGCAACCCTAATTTGTGAGCCGAGGCCACATGTTACGGATGAAATTGGAATTTTTCCCACGGCACACCAGACAATATCTCACGGCACACTAGTGTGCCGCGGCACAGTGGTTGAAAAACGCTGGTCTAGGGCACCCAGGTGGATTGTAGTATATGCCATGATATTGTCGACATATATGACGTATTGAATCTTGTATTTATTAAATATTTTGCAAATAGGTTGGATATAGATGTTGAAGAGGAGTGCAGATAATGAAGAGCCTTGGGGAACTCCTTGTGTTGTGTTGAAGGGTGTTGAGGTGAGGTTATTGGATGTTACTTTTTGTTGTCTGTCTTGTACTGTAGGTATGATTGAAACCATTTTATGGTGGTGTCTTGGAGGCCAATTTCCATTAGGCACTTCAGCAAGATATGATGAGAGACTGTATCGAACGCGGATGATATGTCGATAAAGATAAGTAGGAAGCCTCTCTTTATTTTGTCTGTTCCTTTTAGTATTTTGTCAAATAGATGAATGAGAAGTGTCTCCATGCCGTGGTTTGGACGGAATCTATGCTGGTGAGGATCCAGTGGGGCGTATTGACACTAAGGTTCCCACCCCCCACCCCTCACCCCCACCCACCCCCGGGCTGCATTGCTTATATAGCGGTCATATACGTTGACATCTATCCTCTTAAGTCGACCACACATGTCTTGTATTCAGTGCAATAATTGTAGTGCCTTCATTCTGAGACAAATCATCTGGAACCTAAGAGCTTGCCCTATATGCCTCAAGTTGGCAGCCATACAAAATGAATTGACTCTATTAAGGGAAGAAATAGCTGCAATGAAATGCACCTCTTCTAGAATACAAACCAAACATAGTACTCCGCCGCTGCCACAGAGACTCAAGCATTCCAGGAACAAATGGATCATAGTGGGCTCTGGTAGACTATGCCCGGTAATGCAGAAACACCCTGCACATCAAGAGATATCGCTGCATAGTGCCTTCTCTGCTTTGGTTAATGAGGATGCCCAAGCCAGGGAAGCTCAAGGGCCCTTAAATAAGACAGTCAATGCCCAATCTCCTGATAAAGCACCAATTATGAAGAGAGACTTAAGGAACAGAAAACTACTACTACTTGGTGATTCCATCATCAGAGGCACCAACTTGGAAACACAGTTCAAAGGAGGGAAGTTAGTCAAATGCCTCCCAGGCTCTTCATCTAGCAAGAATACAAACCAAATTGTTGATTTACATAGCGCTGAAAGTGAGCACTCCAAAATTGATGTTATCATCCACTTGGGTACAAATGACCTGGCTAGAAACAGTGCCACTACAGTTCAAAGGGACTTTCAAACTCTGGGGGAGAAACTAAAGCCCATTGTTAACACTGTAGCATTCTTAGAAGTTCTACCTGTTCTTGGTAAGGGGGCAGAAAGGCTAAATCGCATAAACAGCTTTAACGCATGGCTCCAAACCTGGTGCAAAGTGGAAGGATTCAGATTTATAGGCAACTGGGGAAACCGACGGACCCACAAGAGACTATACTGTGCTGATGGACTACATCTCTCTGTTGCAGGGAGAAGAATCCTAAGTGAAAAATTCAGCCAGTATGTGGATATGCATTTAAACTAGAAAAAGGGGGTAACGGATGGGGAAGGTCAAGTTCTGGATGTCACTCCCTGCAAAAGCAGAACAACATCAGAAACAGACATACTTTTAAACCACACAACGAAAACAAGTGGGAAGAAGTAGACAGAACAAAATCAATGCAAAACACACACAAGCCAGTTAAATGCTGAAAAGCAATGAGCACAAATGCTCGAAGCTTATCCAATAAAGTTCCAGACCTGAAAGCCCTAATGGTGGAAATGGACTTGGACATTGTGGCCATTACAGAAACATGGTTTAATGAATCGCATGATTGGGATATAGCCATAGCTGGCTATAATCTATTCAGAAGAGACAGAGAAAATGGAAGAGGTGGAGGAGTAGTCTTGTATGTCAAAATCAATATTAAAGCTATTGAAATGCAGGGGGCATGGGGAAAAGAAGAAGCGCTCTGGGTTGTGTTGGAAAAAGGAGATGGCACTGTCATCCATACTGCTGTAGTCTACAGACCTCCAACTCAAATCGAAGAGCTAGATAACGAATTGATTATAGACATTGTCAAAATAGCCACAAAGGGGGAAGCGATCATATTGGGTGACTTTAATCTACCCGATGTGAATTGGATTACTCCTTCTGCACATCTGGAAAGAAGCAAAAAAAATTGTGGATGCTCTGCAAGATGCGTTACTTAGATAAATGGTGATGGAACCAACAAGGGAAAGCTCAATGCTGGATTTAGTCCTCACCAACGGTGATAGCGTGTTGAATGTCTGGGTGGGTGCACCTGTGAGCAGCAGCGATCATCACACGTTGTGGTTTGAGATAAAAAACAAGGTGCAGTCCAACTATAGCAAGATCAAAGTCCTAAACTTCAAAAACACTGACTTCAATAAAATGGCCATGTACCTAAAGGAGGAGTTGACAGGGTGAACGGAGATAACGGAAGTGGAATTGCAATGGGCTAAACTAAAGGTGGCAATAAAAGGGGCAATGGATAAATATGTAAGAAAAGTAAACAAAAACAAAAGGAGATGGAAACCTATATGGTTTTCCAAAGAAGTGGCTGCTCAAATAAAGGCAAAAAACACAGCTTTCACAAAATACAAAAGCTTGCAAACAGAGGAACACAGAAATGAATACAGGATCAAACTCAAAGAGAAAAAAGAGAAATAAGGATAGCAAAATCAAAGGCAGAGGAAAAGATGGCTAAAGATGTGAAGTGTGGTGACAAAACTTTCTTCAGGTATATTCGGGAAAGGAAGAAGATCAGAGGTGGAATCGCAGGACTCAGAAGTGCTGGGAAAGGACTCGTGGAAAGGGACATTGAAAAAGCGGAACTGCTAAACAAATACTTCTGCTCTGTTTTTACTAAAGAAAATCCTGGAGAAGGACCAACTGTGACTCCCAAATATAAAGATGGGAATGAAGTAGATACCACACCATTCACAGAAGATGATATGTTAGAACAACTTGCGAAACTGAAAGTGGACAAGGCCATGGGACCGGATGGGATACATCCCAGGATACTGAAAGAGCTCAGAGAGGTTCTTGCAGGGCCGTTAAAGGATGTTTTCAACAGTTCCTTGGAAACAGGAGTAGTTCCTCAGGACTGGAGAATGGCTGATGTCATACCTCTACACAAAAGTGGTGACAGGGAAGAAGTGTCAAACTACAGGCCCGTGAGCCTTACCTCGGTGGCGGGAAAAGTAATGGAGGCACTTCTGAAGGAGCGAATAGTGAACTTTCTCAAAACCAACAGGTTGCAAGATCCGAGGCAACATGGCTTTACCGAAGGACGATCTTGCCAAACAAATCTGATTGAGTTCTTTGACTGGGTGACCAGAGAACTAGATCAGGGGCATGCAATGGATGTCATCTACCTGGATTTCAGCAAAACCTTTGATACTGTTCCTCATAGGAGGCTTATCAATAAACTCAGTAGTTTGGGGATGGGTCCCAAGGTGGTAAACTGGATCAGAAATTGGTTAACTGATAGACAACAGAAGGTGATGGTAAATGGAGCTCACTTGGAGGAAAGGAAGGTGATTAGCGGGGTGCCCCAGGGTTCAGTCCTGGGTCCGGCACTGTTCAATGTATTTGTGAGTGATATTGCTGAAAGACTGAATGGAAAAGTCTGTCTTTTTGCAGATGTCATGAAAATTTGCAACAAAATGGACTCCCCCGAGGGAGTCCTTAACATGAGAAAAGATCTATAAAAGCTGGAAGAATGGTCAAATGCTTGGCAATTAAGATTTACTGCAAAGAAGTACAGAGTCATGCACTTGGGTAGCAGAAACCCAAGAGAAATGTACACGATAGGGTCGAGAGGTTGGTGTACACAGATCAGGAGAAAGACCTTGGTGTGATTATTTCTGTAGATCTCAAGGTGGCAAAGCAGTGCGACAAGGCGGTGGCAAAAGGCAGGAGGATGTTGGGCTGCATACGAAGAGGAATTACCATCAGAAAGAAAGAGGTTCTAATACCACTGTATAAGTCACTGGTGAGGCCTCACTTGGAATACTGTGTTCAGTTTTGGAGACCGTATCTTGCAAAGGATGTAAAAAGAATGGAAACTGTTCAAAGGAAGGCGACCAAAATGATTTGGAGCCTGTGTCAGAAGCCTTATGAGAAGAGACTTGAAGACTTGGAGGAGAGGAGGGATAGGGGAGATATGATTAAGACCTTTAAATACTTAAGGAGAAATAATGAACAAACCAACCTCTTCCATAAGATGGGGAAGCTGTAAAACGAGAGGGCATAACATGAAGCTGCAAGGTGGAAAATTGAAAGGCAATATCAGGAAATACTTTTTCACTGAGAGGGTGGTGGATGCTTGGCATGCCCTCCTGATGGAGGTAGTGGGGGCAAATACAGTGACAGAATTCAAAATGGCATGGGACAGACACAATGGATCCATTAATAGCAACAGAATAAAATCAAAATAAACTGAACCATCTAACTTCTCAACAAATAGGGGTGTCCTGCATGGAGCGGTGGGTTCACCCCTAAACAAAGACATGGGGAGGGATGGCCTGCACAGAGTGGCACCTACTCCTGCCATCTTAATCCGGCCATCTTGCTGGGCAGACTAGATGGACCATACTGGTCTTTATCTGCCGTCATTTACTATGTTACTATGTTCTTGAAGCTGTCTCTGAATGATTTTTTCAGTTATTTTTGCTAGGAATGGAAGGCTTGATATTGGGCGGTAGTTTGCTGGGTCACTATTGCTAGTTGATGTGGTTTTACGAATAGGGCGTATAGTAGATTGTTTGAGTGCTTTGGGCATGTAGCCCTGGTTGAGAGAGATGCTTACTATTTTTTGAATGTATGTGCTTAGATCTTCTTTAGTGGATTTAATCCACGTCACTGGGCAGGGGTCCAAAGGAGAACTGGTGGTATTTAGAGCAGTGATGGTTTGAGTTATTTGTTTGGCTGATGGAATGCTGAAGTTCTTCCATTGGTTGGTGATATTACAGTCAGCCTCAGTAGTTGGTGTGCTCACTTGAGGGATGTTCGTAGGTGGTGTGCTGTGATTGGGACTATTCTTAGCTATTAGAAATTCAGCGAAGGTTTGAGGATGGATCTTGCTTTCATCCTTCGTGGTTGGGTCATTTGTAAGGTTGCGTACAATGTTGAAGAGCTCTTTGGGTTTGTTACAGACTTTTAGGACAAGGTTTGTATGGTATTCTTGTTTATGTTTGTTAATTATATTATTATATTCTTTTTGCATCTCCTGATATTGTCTCAATGTAGTTTCTGATTTGTTACGTCTCCATTGGTGTTCTAGTTGTCGTAATTTCCTTTTGGATTTTCTTATGGTGTTTGAATACCAAGGTGTCAATCTAGGTCTGTTTTTATTGTGGTGTGAGCTCTTTTGAAGTGGGAGTTGAGCTGCTGCCAGGATAGTGTTATTCCATGCGTTGATAGCTTCATCTAGGTTGGTGAAGTCTTGGGGAAGGGAATGAATGGTGTCTTTGAGGAACCGTTCTTTGTTAAAAGCTTTGAAGCATCTGGTTGGCTGTTCATTTCTCTGAGATGCATGGTGGGTATTTTGGTGGAGCTTGAATCGTATAGCATGGTGATCTGATCATGGTATTGGTGTGGTTTTTGGTGGTTTTATGAGACTGTGATCTAGGGTGTTCTTTGGCACAAAAATGTGATCTGGTGTAGAGCCAGAGCGGTGTGAGGGACCAGCGAGGATCTGCTTAAGTGAATGGATTCCATTGCTTTGTGAAAAGCCGTTTTGAGTGTTGTAGGTGCAGATGTGAGATTCAGGTCTCCTAGAACAATGAGTGTCTTCTGTGGGTGGTTCGCTGCATATATCATGTCTAGGATGTTAGACGTGTCATCATTTGAGGTCTTGAGGGGTTGGTAGATAAGGCAGATGGATAGGTATTTGTTTTCTATGTTGATGAAGTCATAGTATTCAGAGGTTTTTGTGGTAGACGTTTTGAGTCTTAGGTTTAAACTGGCTAGAATTAAAATACCTCCTCCTCTTTTGTGGGTTCTGGGACAGTTGTATGCTGTGAATGTTGGTGGCGTTATTTGATTCAGTATCACCTGGTCTGAGTTCTTGAGCCATGATTCTGTAATGCATAGTATGTCAATGTTGTTTTCATGGATGTGGTCAATAATAGTATTTGTCTTGTTACATATTGATCTCGCGTTGATCAGTCCTATGGTTATGAGGGTGGAATACTATGGGTGTGTTTGATGTGTAGGAATATTTGAGGGTGGTTCTGTTTGTGTGTTTTTGGAGGGTCTCTTATCTGAATTTTCATAGCGGGCAGATATGTAGATAGGCTGGTAGACAGTAGGAAGATATGATACATATATAGGGGAGGGTTGAATGGCTGTAAAGTAGGTAGTGTAGTAATAAGCATTTGTAGGGTGAGCACATATAATAAGAATTAGTAAGGTAGCATATATCTTTTGGAGGAATGTCTGTACTTTTGTTGTTTGCCTTGAGGTTTGTAGGTCTTAAATGCAGGAGGAGTGTCATGGGGTTTATGTTCCATATTTTTATCTGTCATGTTGATTGAGCTACTCACTGCTTGTGAGACCTTGTGTGCTATTTGAGGCAGTAGTGTTGGAGGATTTATCTTGTAGCGTTGGTAGGTTCCCTCCTTAGGGCTCCTGCCTAAGGGCCCTCTGGCGAGGACCTCAGGCATGGGCCCGCCAGGCGCGGGCATGCCTCGGTTCCCTCGGCATTTTCCCGGGCTGTGCACTGACCTGATTGTTCTTTAGGGGGCCGATCAGGGAGGAGCTCTTCTTCCTGCTCGACTCCCCGATGGCAGTCAGGCCGGTGTTTCTCTGGTGGCGGCTGTGGGGCTAATGGTGGCTTCCCCAGTTCGCTCGGCGTTTTCCTGGGCTGTGTACTGACCTGATTGGTCTTTAGGGGGCAGATCGGGGAGGAGCTTTTCCTCCTGCTTGACTCCCCAATGGCGGTCAGGCTGGTGTTTCTCTGGTGGCGGTTGCGGGGCTAATGGTGGCTGCCTCGGTTCCCTCGGCATTTTCCCGGGCTGTGCACTGACCTGATTGGTCTTTATGGGGCCGATCGGGGAGGAGCTGGGTCAGTGTCACGTCAGGACAAGTTAGGGAGATAAAGTTCCTAGATGAAATAAATGACTGCTTCTTGGAGCTGCTGGTTCATGAACCAACCAGAGGGGAAGCCATATTAGACCTAGTCCTTAGTGGAACACCAGATCTAGTGCAAGAGATAAGGGTGTTGGAGCCACTTGGCAATAGTGATCATAGCATGATCGCCTTTGATTTAATTAGTGGAGGAGGGATAGTAAGGAAATCCACAGTACTACCTTTTAACTTTCGAAAGGGAGACTATGATAAAATGAGGAAAACAGTTAAGAAAAAACTAAAAGGAGCAGTTGCAAAGGTTAAAGACGTACATCAAGCTTGGGTGTTGTTGAAAAATACTATCTTGGAAGCCCTGACCAGCTGTATTCCACGCTTTAAGAAAAGTGGAAGGATGTCCAAAAAACTGCCAGCGTGGTTTAAAGGTGAGGTCAGAGAGGCTGTTGTTGCCAAAAAAACATCTTTCAGGAAATGGAAAAAAGAGCCAAACGACGAAACCTGGAAACAGCACAAGCACTGGCAAGTCAAATGCAAGGCATTGATAAGGCAGGCAAAGAGAGAATTTGAGAAGAAGCTTGCTGCGGAAGCAAAAACGCGAAATAAAGACCTTTTCAAGTACATTCGTAGCAAAAAACCTGTGAGAGAGTCAGTTGGTCCATTAGATGATAAAGGGGTTAAAGGAGCACTAAGAGGCGACAAGGCGATAGCGGAGATACTGAATGAATTCTTTGCTTCGGTCTTTACTGAGGAAGATGTAGGGATGTTACCCATGACTGAAGTGGTATTTAAAGGTTTCGGAAGAATTGAAGGAAATATTGATACATCGGGAAGATGTCTTACAACTATTAGATAAACTGAAGAGAAGCAAATCACCTGGGCCGGATGGTATACATCCAAGGGTGTTGAAAGAACTGAAATATGAGATTGCAGACCTGCTATCAGTAATCTGTGAACTATCATTAAAATCATCTCTAATACCTGAAGATTGGAGGATCGCCAATGTAACACCAATTTTTAAAAAGGGTTCCAGGGGTGATCCGGGAAACTACAGACCAGTGAGCCTGAGGTCAGTACCAGGAAAAATGGTAGAAACCATCATAAAGAATAAAATTATTCAGCATGTAGATAGTCACAACCTAATGGGAGACAGCCAACATGGCTTTAGACAAGGAAGATCTTGTCTTACTAATCCGTTATGTTTTTTTGAAGGAGTGAATAAACAGGTGGACAAAGGTGAGTCGGTTGATATTGTATATCTGGACTTTCAGAAAGCCTTTGACAAGGTCCCTCATCAGAGACTTTTGGCAAAACTAAAGAGTCATGGGATAGGAGGCAGTGTACTATTGTGGATCAGGAACTGGTTAAAAGATAGAAAGAAGAGGGTAGGGCTAAATGGCCAATTTTCCCAATGGAGAAAGGTGAATAGTGGTGTACCCCAGGGATCTGTGCTGGGTCTGCTGCTTTTTGACATATTCATAAATGACCTGGAAAGTGGAATAACGAGTGAGGTTATCAAATTTGCAGATGACACAAAACTATTTAAAGTTGTTAAAACCCAAGAGGATTGTGAAAAATTGCAAGAGGATCTTGATAAATTGGAAGACTGGGCATCAAAATGGCAGATGAAATTTAATGTGGACAAGTGCAAGGTTATGCACCTAGGGAAGAACAACCCAAACTATGGTTACACGATGCAAGGTTCCACATTAGGAACCACCACCCAGGAAAAAGATTTAGGCGTCATTGTGGATACCATGTTAAAACCCTCGGCCCAGTGTGCAGCGGCGGCCAAGAGAGCAAATAGAATGCTAGGTATGATAAGGAAAGGAATGGAAAATAAAACAAAATATATTATAATGCCTCTATATCGTTCCATGGTGAGACCGCACCTTGAATATTGTGTGCAATTCTGGTCGCCGTATCTAAAAAGGATATAGTGATTTTAGAAAAGGTTCAGAGAAGAGCCATCAAAATGGTAAAGGGGATGTAAGGATACTCCTATGAAGAAAGGCTAAAAAGGTTAGGGCTCTTTAACCTGGAAAAGAGACGGCTGAGGGGAGATATGATAGAAGTCTATAAATTAATGAACGGAGTGGAACGGGTAAACGTAGATCAATTGTTTACGTTATCAGAATATAGAAAGACTAGGGGACATGCAATGAAGCTACAGGGTAAACTATTTAAGACTAATAAAAGAAAATATTTTTTCACTCAACGTGTAATCAAACTCTGGAATTTGTTACCGGAGGATGTAGTAAAGGCTGTTAGTGTAGCTGGGTTTAAAAAAGGTTTGGACAAGTTCCTGGAGGAAAGGTCCATAAACCATTATTAAGAAGTGACCGAAGATATCAGTGCTTGACCCAGTACAAGCATTGCAGAACCTGTGTCTTTTGGGGAAATTGCTAGGTACATATGACCTAGATTGGCCACTGTTGGAAACCGAATACTGGGCTTGATGGACCTTGGTCTGACCCAGTATGGCATATCTTATGTTCTTATGTTCTTATGAGCTCTTCCTCCTGCTCAACTCCCCAATGGTGGTCAGGCTGGTGTTTCTCTGGTGGCGGCTGCGAGGCTAATGGTGGCTGCCTCGGTTCCCTCGGCGTTTTTCCGGGCTGTGCACTGACCTGATTGGTCTTTAGGAGGCCTATCGGTTTATCTAGGGCATCAGATACCTCTGGAATGACTTTGATGCACAACCCGATGTGCATACAGCGGCAAAAATAGTTAGGAAGGCGTTTTGCAGTGTAAACTTTGAAGAAGAATATGGTAATTTAAAGGCCATCAGAGCAGACTTAAACAAGCTGAAAAATGCATGCTTACATTATATTATATATTGAAATGTGCACTGTTTGCTCTACATTTCCCATTATTGAAATATCGATCTAAGGAACCCCTGGATCAAATTACTTATGGTTTACTGTTTTCTGCTAGAGCTAAACAAGCATCCCATATTATTCCTAATCATTGGGATATTTAAAAAAAAAAACACCAGTGTTTTGAATCACATCCTATGATGTTTTTTCCAGAGGCAGAAATCTTTCTGAGCTTTTGGTAAAAACTGTCACTTGCGATCGGGGCTCCATCGGTACAGAGGACATGTTGGGACATTTTACTTGTCATTCCTATGCTATGTGTGATCAAAATTTGGAAGGGAATCTTTGGACAGATCTGGTTATTTTGAAAACAATTAGCTCTAGATTTTATATGTCATGTAACTCTCAATGTATTGTTTCTATTTTGGTAAGCCCCTATCCATTAGTTTATGTGGGCCAAACATGGTGAAAGATTAACCTTTGCTTGATGGAATATCTGCTCTGCTTAAATACTAAAAATCAAGTGGCACCAATTGTGCAACACTATTTTTGCATTAACTTCATCAACGTAAGTAGAAGGTCATTAAATTACAGGGAGCAATTCTGGATATATACTTTAAATTCTGTTTAACCAAAGGGACTGAATGCAGAAATCGTGTGGTTCTCTTGATATGAGTTGTCAAGATTGGACACTTCCTACTGGTTGGGATACTGAAGGGTGGTGTTTAAATGAGTTAGCCTCAGTCTGACCTGAGAACACTGTCACCCTTGTTGAAGTGACACTTCCTGAATAGGATCCTTTGTTGGATTATATAGATAAGTGTGCTTTTATTGTTATATTTGACTTTTGCCATTGGGTAAACAGAATCCCTGACACAGAACTTTAAAGTCAAGTAACTTGCCAAAGTCACAAAGTGTCACTGGGAGAAGCAGGATTTGAATGCTAGTTGTCTGGGTTTAAATTCACTTCTCTAACCATTAAGCTATCTGTCAATAAATTCTTATGAATTTTAGATCTATCTGAACCGATTGGTGTATTTAAAGTTTGTTAAATTATTGGGCCAGCTATTTGCAATTTGCTAGGAGTACTTGTATATTGTTTAGAGGAGTGGTTCCCATCCTGTGGTCCATTACCTCCTGAGGGTCCATGAGACTATTATGTTTATTAAAACTTTCTATACCTCCCTTCTTCCAAAATATCAGAGTGGTTTACAATTATCTTAATAAAGAATAAAAAGACAGAGAGTTACAGTCAGCCCCACCTGTACTCTGCCAGCACAAAATGCTACAATGAAATTATTGAATACTACAATAGAATTAGATTGTTACTCCTCTACTTGCTGCTGAACACTAGTTCCTTGTCTCATATAGAATAAAATATCATACTCAGTTCTTAAAATTTTTATTCACATGTACCAGAATATCTGTCAAATTTGTTAATTTCTTATGTACCAATTCGGTCTCTGTGTTCACAGAATAAAAACCTACTCATTGAACCTCCCATCACTGCTACCCACTATCAGCTCATAAACAAAAATAGAGTGAGAAATCTAAAGGTATGAGCTAGCGTGTATAGAAATGCATTTATGTCGGAAGATCAGCCATGAGGTAAAAACAACCTCTCGAAGCTATACTTCCATTTTACTCAAATTTAATAAGCTCACATCAGAGCCAGATATCATAGGTAAAAACCACCATAAATTAGTGCTACCTATAGCAAAACAATAATTTAAATGTATGTGTAAGGGTCCAAACAGGAAGATCAAAAAACAATTACTTATCCCAACTGTCTTTTCGGTAAATCTTCACAGACCACACACAACAGACAGCAGTTATAAAGAATGAGCATGCGATGGCGTCTCGAAGAGATGGAGAGGCTGGATGATTGATTCCAGTTTTTGCAGTTGAATTAAGCGTTGAAACAGGGCATGGAGTCTGTATTTGCCCGAAACGCAGTACTGTGTACTTCTTTATAACTGCTGTCTGTTGTGTGTGGTCTGTGAAGATTTACGGAAAAGACAGTTAGGATAAGTAATTGTTTTTTGATCTTCCTGCTTGGACCCTTACACATACATTTAAATTATTGTTTTGCTATAGGTAGCACTAATTTATGGTGGGTTTTACCTATGATATCTGGCTCTGATGTGAGCTTATTAAATTTGAGTAAAATGGAAGCATAGCTTCGAGAGGTTGTTTTTACCTCATGGCTGATCTTCCGACATAAATGCATTTCTATACACGGTAGCTCATACCTTTAGATTTCTCACTCTATTTTTGTTTATGGGTTTATTGTATAGAGTGTTAGTTATTTTGTTAGTTTTTGGTTCACCCACTATCAGCTAACATGTGACACTTGCTTTTCCCATCAGGCCTCCATGCCGTGGAACTCTCTTCTACTATATTTAAGGATGGAAAATTCATTATAGAAGTTTAAACAGGGCTTAAAAACTTAGGGGGGGGGGCAGGGTCATATTCAAACTCATTTATGCGGGTTGCAGACCTGCAAAACCGAATAAATACCCTGTTAACTGGTTTAAACACTCCGTGCTGTCCATACAGAGGCTGAAGCGGAGGTGGCACTGGTAGCTATGCAGATAGCGGCAATATTCAGCAGGTAATTACATAAAATATGGAAGGTGAAAGGCTGTTTAACTTTATGTGGTTTTGCAATCTGGTTAGCAGTTGAATATCACACGGAGGTAAACTTAAAAGCAAAGTCAGGAAATATTTTTTCATTAAAAGGGTGGTGGATTCTTGGAGTGCCCTCCCGATGGAAGTGGTGGGGGTAAATATAGTGATAGAATTCAAAGTGACATGGGAAGGACACAGTGAATCCCTTTATATCAAGAGGAAAAAATCAAAATAAATGTAACTATTTTATATACTTCAACAAATTGAGAGGGGGGACCTGCATGGGGTGGCGGGTACAACTCTAAACAAAGACATAGAGGGGGGTGATCTGCATGGGGCAGCAGGTGCACCTACTCTAGCCACCTTACTGGGCAGACTAGATGGACCATACTGGTCTTTATCTGCCGTCATATACTATGGACCCGATTTTCGAAAAGCATTTATACATTTACAGCCCAGTGAACCATGTAAATGCCTTAAATGGGGATATCAATGGCACTTACAAGGTTAGTGTCATTGAATATCCCCTTCTAAGTCCCCTACAGGTCCTGATGTTATCCAGTTAGCATCGGGGCATGTTGGGGCATTCTGGGGTGGAGTGGAGGCGGAGACCGTCGCTAACCGGGCAGCAGCAATATTGCATACTGCCCAATTAGCGACCTGCGCCTAAAAGATAGTCAAAGAAAACCCTTGCCTATCTTTAAGGAGCAGGAGCTAACCAGGCAGCATCCAATATCGCTGGTTAGCCTCAGTGGCTTCCTTTTTCTGCAGCGATCACCGGATATTCAATGCCGTTGCTGTGGCATTGAATATCCAGGTTAGAAGTTGGTGGGGAGGGTTATGCACCGACAAGGCACATGGCCCTTCCAAAATGTTCACAGCTTAATATCGGCCCCTATGCTACTATGTACAAATTCACTGCACCACCTAAGAACAACATGGAGATCGTCAACAACAAGACCTCTCCACCAAAACAAGGCTGGGACAAATTCAACATCCCTTCGAATGACCAGCTCTCTAAAATCATCACTGACCTCAACACCAGCACCGCCCCTACAGATCCATGCCCATATCCTGGATTAAAGCAACTAAAGAAAACCTGATACAAGTCATCCGTAAAATAATTCACAATTCTCTCACCAAAGGAAGAATGTCAAACGCCCTGAAGCTAGCCACAATACGCCCTATCCTCAAGAAATCCACCCTAGCTAAAATCGACCCTGCCGCCTACAGACCCATCTCAAGCCTTCCCTTCCTATCCAAGATCATCAAGAAAGTGGTTCAACATCAACTTCAACAACACATTGACATCCACACTCCCCTGGACCCCAATCAACATGGCTTCCAACCAAACCACGGAGTCGAAACTCTACTAATACAACTATTTGACAAACTGATACAGACGATTGACAACATCAGAATGGGTGTCCTCATGATCTTCTTAGACATCTCCTCAGCATTTGACACTGTTTGTCACACAATCTTACTAACCAGACTACAAGAGGCAGGACTACATAGCACCACCTTGAGCTGGTTTACATCATACCTCACCAACAGACAGCTACAAGTCAAATGCGATTCAGACACCTCTCAACCTTTGAGAGCCACACAGGGCATCCCACAAGGCTCAGCACTCTCCGCCCTGCTCTTCAATCTATACATACAACCTATCCGCGCCATCATCAAGGACCACAAGATTCAATACACCATATACACAGACGACATAATGATATTCACACCAATCAAATTGGACAGCCCAGACTACTCCAACCTAGCCAACTGCACCCAACAAATGGCAACTTGGCTTCAGGAAAACAATCTTTCAATAAACTACAACAAACCTGAAGCTCTATTCATCTCAAGAAACCCCACATTTTCACCCACAACTACCATCAAACTAAATGACATCACAATACCAGTAAAACATGAAGTAAAATACCTGGGAGTGACGCTCGACAAGGACCTTAACCTACAATCCCACATTGCCAAAACCACAAAGAGCGCTTACATCACAATGAGAACTATCAGAAGGCTCAAACCCATCCTCGCTCAGGAGCATTTTCAAACAGTCTGTCAAGCCCTCATCATTCCCACACTAGACTACTGTAACCATATCTATCATGGACTACCAAAATAGACTCTCAGACCTCTACAGCTAGCACAGAACACCGCCGCACGCATCATAACAGATTGCTCAGGACTCGACCACATTACTCCCATCCTGTACCACCTGCACTGGCTCCCAATGAGCTCTCAAATCCACTTCAAATTACTTATAAACATTTTCAAAATAATACACAACCTCTCAGCTAACAGCCTACAACCACTCATTAAATTCGACCGCAGCATAAAACCAAGAAGAAAAGGAACCTCGGACACCATCAGCCCACCAAAGGAATTTGCCAAAACAAAACTGACAAATCTGATCCATTTCTTTGACTGGGTGACCAGGGAGTTGGACCGAGGGAGAGCTCTAGATGTGGTGTATATAGATTTCAGTAAAGGCTTTGACACTGTTCCTCACAGGCGACTTATAAACAAACTGAGCACCCTAGGGATGGACCCTAAAGTTACTGCTTGGGTTAGAAATTGGTTGGGTGGGAGGCGACAAAGAGTACAAGTAAATGGAGCTCACTCTGAGGAGAAGGATGTTACCAGTGGTGTGCCCCAGGGATCTGTCCTTGGTCCGATTCTTTTTAACATCTTTGTTAGTGATATAGCGGAAGGGCTGTCGGGTAAGGTTTGCCTCTTTGCGGATGATACCAAAATCTGTAATAGAGTAGACACCCAGGAAGGTGTAGATAACATGAGGAGGGATCTAGCTAAGCTTGAAGCATGGTCTAGAATTTGGCAGCTGGGATTTAATGTTAAAAAATGTAAGGTCATGCATTTGGGCTGCAGCAATCCAAGGGAGCAATACAGTATAGGAGGTGAAGTACTTTTGTCCACTAAAGAAGAGCGGGACCTAGGCGTGGTTGTGTCTGATGATCTTAAAGTAGCTAAACAGGTAGAAAAGGCGACGGCAAAAGCTAGAAGGATGCTTGGGTGCATACGGAGAGGAATGGCTAGCAGAAAAAAGGAGGTGATAATACCTCTGTATAAGTCTTTGGTGCGACCTCATTTGGAGTATGGTGTGCAATTCTGGAGACCGCACCTTCAAAAGGATGTGAACAGGATGGAGTCGGTGCAGAGGGTTGCTACTAAAATGATTAATGGGCTTCATTATAAAGCATATGAGGACAGACTTAAGGATCTTAATATGTACACCTTAGAGGAAAGGCGGGATAGAGGTGATATGATTGAGATGTTTAAATACCTCCGTGGCATAAATGTTCAGGGAGAGAGCCTCTTTCAATTGAAAGCAAGTTCTGCTACGAGGGGACATGGGATGAGGGTGAAGGGAGATAGATTCAGGAGTGATATGCGGAAATATTTCTTTACGGAAAGAGTAGTGGATCCATGGAATAGTCTCCCAGTGGAGGTGGTAGAGATGAGGACAGTAACTGAATTCAAAAAAGCATGGAACCAACACAGAGGATCTCTAAAGGTAGAAAGTGGACTGTTGTAGTTGTTGTTATGGAAGGACAGACTAGATGGGCCTTGTGGTCTTTTTCTGTCATCATGTTTCTATGTTTCTATGTAAAACAGGCCATATCAAGAAGGGCACTTTCCCTGGCAGCACCCGCCCTATGGAACTCTCTATCCACGAACATCTAAGATCAACCAAAGACCTCAAAGACTTCAGAAAGCTGCTTAAAACAACTCTATTTACAGAACACTACAAGGACTTCACCTGAACTGATTCCTATGTGCAGTACCTACAACTCTCTGAAGGTCTTGATCGTAGATCACCTTTGTACATGGCTCTAATCTTGTATATATGTATATTGCTCACTTTGTATATAGCTCACCAGTAAAATCTAGCACTCTGCACTCCACATCACTCTTCTTAATCTCTCACTGCATGCTACTGACCACACAATTATCTCGATTGATGTGCTAAACCACTTTGATTTAATGATAAAGCGGTATAATAAATCCGTCTAAATAAATAAATACAATGTATATTACTATGTGTGAGTAGCATCAGCATAGTATGTAAAAATGAATGTTGTTATGCTGGGGTAAGGTATGACTGGATGCCTTGTAGATTGACTTTTATTGGCAGGGCTGCCCAACCACTTGGCAAACTACGTGGTTGCCTAGGGTTGCAGCTTCTGGAAAGCAGCAAAGAGCAAGGCACTCAAAGCTAAATTATAGATTCTGACAACCAGTGATGTATAAGGCTTAAGGTCTGCCTAGGGTGCCATCATGTTGAACCAACACTGGGATCGATCCTAGTTATTCGGTCAATGATGTGGCTGGGGATGTATAGTTAAGACTATTTTTATTGTGATGTTTATTTGGAGTCCCTTTCTCTTCTGTGTTGTATTTGGTTGGAGGTCCTACTGTTGGGTGCAATTGTGGCATTTAAATGGAGGCCCCTCCTCTCCTCCATTCCTGCTTCACTGGCCAGCATTATTTTGAGTGTTCTGTTTTAGCAGGGGCTTTTACAGGATGCTTAGAGCTGTCTGTGGAGGCGAATGCTGTGGTGCAGAAGGGGTATGTAAGCGCAAAGAGTGTGTGTGAGAGTGAAACTATACGGTATGGGATGAGGCTGACAATGTTGATAATTGGTTCTTTAGGGGTGTATAATATGGCTTCCTGGAAAGTGAAAGGAATCAACCACACAATTAAATGTAAAAATATTCAACATTATTTGAAAACGTTTAATTTGGGGTTGGGGTTTTTACAAGATCCTCATCTTGATTGTGTAGAAAATGTGAAATTGCAGAGGGAATGGGTTAAGGAATGTGTTTTTCCCCAGAGCCAAGAAAGAATAAAAACAGTGTGGCAATTTTCATTTTCACAAAGAGTTAGATTCATATTATGTGAAAAAGTTCTGTTGGGACAAAGGGTTGTTATTTTGGTTAATGAATACGCACCAAATAATGATCCTATTTTTTTTAATGCTTTGGTGGAAATGATTGTCCAGATGGGATCATTTCCCAGATGGAAGTGATTGTCCAGGTAGGATCGTTTCCCATCAGAATGGATGGTGATTTTCACCAGCCCTTAGATGGTGTGTGTGATCATTTGCACCTATCACCTAAGCTTTGCTCTTCCACTATTTCTTCACTCACATTCTGTAATGATTAGGCCATCAGATCTTCCAGAATTTTATAAAATTCTGCTCCCAGTCCATTTGGGCCCGTTGCCTTTGCCAATTTCAATTTGTTAATTGCCCCTCTAAATTCTTCCTTAGCCAGGGGCCTATTACGATACTGTAGCTGTTCTTCACTTTAATTAGGTACCACTAGGCATGCAAAAAAATCCTCTCGTGGCTAAGGCCTAGACTATACAAATTGTTATAATATCTTACATATTGCTTAGCAACATCCTTAATTGTTGTTTGAAGTTTACCTGCCTCATCCTGTATCCTTATTATAATGTGCTTCACATTGTGCAACCTCACCAAATTTATTAATTTTCCTGATATTTCCCCCACCTATGTAGGTTGTATTTGTAAAATTATATATTGCCCACTGTACTTTGCTGTAACAACTCACTTAACCCTCCATTGCCACAGAAAAATCCAAGTTATCAATGTCTCTGTTTAATGTGCATTACCAAGTTTAAACTGCAATGTAAACTGCTTTGACTGAAATGATAGAGAGGTATAAAAAACCTCTTAAATAAATCAAAGTGAGTGCAATGAACATTGAGGAGCATATATTCAGATTTAGTCCAATTAATGCAATAGCCAGAGAAGCCAAAAAATGAATTTATCAAGCCTAGCAAATGTGGAGCTGATTCCGGTGGATCAGCCAAAAATATCATCAGTATATTAACAAGCAATGTTCAAATTCTTGAGACTGCTGAACATTAGACCAGGATATTCAATACTGGGATAGCAATGAAACTAACCAGGCAGTGGCAAAAATTAGGCCAGCCTTTGTTGTGCTAGACTTTTGCCACTTTGCGTAAACTGGGCCGAGGCTCCATATCTCTGCTGCTAAGTTATTGCTGGTGGCACCCCCACTCCACCCCCGGAATTCCCCACTGCTAACTGGTTAACATCGGGATGTACCGTGGTGGCACCAGCAGCATTATCTGTGTTGTGCTGCTGAATATCCAGGACAAAGGGATTAACATAGTTAGCAGATCGGATAACTGTGATAAACTCTTTGAATATAGAAACATAGAAACATGAAGGCAGAAAAAGACCACATGGCCTATCAAGTCTGTCCTTCCATATCAACTACAATAGTCCCCTTTTTTCCTTTGTGTCTGCCCCATGCTTTTTTGAATTCAGATACTGTCCTCGCCTCTACTACCTGCACTGGGAGACTGTTCCACAGATCCACCACTCTTGCCGTAAAGACATATTTCCACATATTACTCCTGAGTCTATCCCCTTTCACCCTCATCCTATGTCCCCTCGTAGCAGAGCTTGCCTTCAATTGAAAGAGACTCTCTTGCCATTGAGCTATGTAAATGCCTCTATCATATCTTCTCTATCCCGCCTTTCCTCTAATGTATACTTATTAAGATCTTTAAGTCTGTCTGCATATGTTTCATAACGAAGACCACTAACCATTTTAGTACACCCAGGGCCCGCTCTTCTTTCATAGCCAAACGTATTTCACCCCTTACACTGTAGTGCTCCTTTGGATTTTTGCAGCCCAAGTGCATGAGCCTGCATTTCTCAGCATTAAATTTCAGCTGCCAAATTACATAAGAACATAAGATATGCCATACTGGGTCAGACCAAGGTCCATCAAGTCCAGTATCCTGTTTCCAACAGTGGCCAATCTAGGTCATAAGTACCTAGAAGTTTCCCTAAAAGACACAAGTTCTTCAATGCTTTTATTGGGTCAAGCAGTGATATCCTGGGTACCTTTTAATAATGGTTTATGGATCTTTCCTCCAGGAACTTGTCCAAACCTTTTTTAAGCCCAGCTACAATTCTAGACCATTCTTCAAGCTTAACTAGATCCCTCCTCATGTTATCTACTCTTTCCTGGGTGTCTTCTCTATTGTGGATTTTGGTATCATCTGCAAATAAGCAAACCTTACCTGACAGCCCTTCTGCAATATCACTAATAAAGATGTTAAAAAGAATCGGACCAAGGACAGATTTTGTTTATATTGACTCTTGTTTATATTAAAAACCCTATCAGTGTTAGTCCTAATTGCCACAGCCAAAGGCTCTAAGGCCAAAATAAAAAGAAGATTTTGCAGCTACCGTTAAGGAGTAATACTAGCCAATATTTCTGACAATATCGGATTTTTGCCAGGTTTTTCAAAAAGTATAACTGCCTCTGAAAACATACCAGTGGCAGAACCCTAATCAAAAAATTGCTAAAGTTTTAACAAATAAGTGGATAACTCTGTCTTAAAGTGTTTAAAAAAGTCATTGGTAATTCTGTCCCACCTCAGGGACTTTCTGAGTTTTCAGTCTTTGCATAGCACTAAATATTTCAGCCTCGATGACAGGGGTATCCAGTCATTCCATTTTACTTTCATATCAACAGTCAGAGGTGAACAATCCAAAGAAACTCTTCCACTATATCTATACCTATAGTAGGACCCGCAGTACAATATATAATAAAGAGTAAAAATCCAAAACTGTGTTTCAATCTGTTCCTGCTACTGAGATAATTTACCCTCCAACGAATGTGAGACTGAGATCCTTTGGGCCTTATTCTCACTCTCAAAATAGGAAGCCAATGGAGGAGCTAAGATGGTGACTGCATGTTAGCCCGCTTCGGTTGTGTTGCTTTGCTGTGGTATCTGCCCTTAGGAGTTTTATTTTGGACTTTGTTGCCTATTAACTTATGGGAAAGAGAAAGGGGAAAGTCAGAACTTATCCCGAAGCTGGCCTTCTACCAATGCGGCAGCCCATTCCAATGTTTTTCACTCCCAGTGCTGATGTGGACTCTGCTAGGGTTAGAGCTGGCACTGATGGTGGGGCAGTATTTCCAATCTCAGATGTGAGTCTGAGCTCCGAGCAAGGCATACCTCTGAAAGAGCCCTTTCTGCCTGATGGTGTCCTGCCGCCCCGGCTGCCTTCCCCTCCAGTTAGGTGTGGAGATATGTAGTTGTCTTCGGGGGAGCTGCCAGGATCCGACACGCTGCCTCGGCGGCATTGGAGAGGCTTCCAGGCTGGTGACTGGCATGTGGATTACCATCGTGGTGTCAGATGAGGTTTGTCACTTGGCTGCAAATACGACACCAGGTCCAGAGGGGAGCCCGCAATGGTTGGCTGGGGCAGCATGTTGGTGAAGTCGCCGGTGGTTACCTTGGACGCCGTTTGGATGGCAATAGTAGCTTTGGAGATTAGAGTTTCCAAACATCTTAACATGGTGGAAAGAGTAACCCAGGAACTTGTGACTCGACTTCAGCAACAGGAGCAAGCCACTATGGGCGCTAGTGCTATGCTTGGAACTTTTTCAACTCAGGTACAATCTTTGCAAGTGCAGAATGTCTCTCTGATGAGAGGTAGCTCATTAATACATGTGAATTTGGTTGGAAAACTTCTCCAAAAGACTGAATTTGCATTTTGTTAATTTTCCTATCACTCCTGGCATTTCCAGTCCAAACTCTTCAAGAGATACTTATTGGAAATATTAGGAATGCCAGAGAATGCATTACCCTCTACTTTCAAGGTTTATTAACTTTAAATGAAGAAACGTGCTAGTAGTATATATTTGGAAGGGGAGCAGGGGGTTGCCTCTCTGGACACCCTGACTTTGACTCAAGTGTTGGAGGGGCCAGATGAGGAAAATGTCCAGCGAGCAACACTTTTGGTAACATATATACTAGAACCTGACCATGACTGAACTCTTAAACTTTAGGAATTTCGCAAAATTGATTTTTGGTCAAAAAGTTTGGGTTTTTCCAGGCATTTCCTATGTTATGCAGTCTAAAAGGCGTCAGTTTCTGTCAATGCGTTCTGATGTTGCCTCCTTAGGATTTTCTTTTTTATTGCTGTTTCAATGTAAATGTTTACTTAAGTCTTCTTCCTTTAAATATATCTTTTATGATCCCAAGCAATTATGGGTGTTTTTGGATGCTAGAAAGTCACCTACTGCTGTTGTAGCTAATATGGGTTCAAGTTAAGATCGACTCTTCGAAATGCTAATATGTTAGATGGGCCGTGCAATTTCCCTTTTTCCTTCCTATATGGATAAAAATGTATTTTCTTATTTCCTGAAGGATTTTTGTCATCTCATCTCATTATATGACTCTCCTCCCCTGGCTTTATTGTGGGCTGTTAGAGCTCAGCACATAGAAGGTTAATTTCCTAATTTATTTATACTTTGATTTATTGCATTGTATTGTATTTCATGTATGCTGTCCCTTTCCTCAAGTAATGAGAAGAATTGCTTGTTGTAATTGATTAAATTTATAAATAAAAAATAAAAAAAATAGGAAGCCAACAACTTCCCCACTTTATTTTACTCTGAATATCTTTATCATTTGCAATAGCCTATGAAACCCTTGCCCTTGCACTTGTTAACTTTCTTATATTGTAATCTGGCTTGAGTTAACTCATGCAAGGTGCCTGCATCCTCCTTTAGGATATGAATCCTTTCCAATTCTTATATTTTACTGAACAAGTCTGTCAGTTCCTTGGCTTGTTCTTTCTTTTTTTTTTGGCAGAGTATGCTATAACAACTCCCTCTTCCCTTCGCAGGTAGGCCTTACAAGTTTCCTAAAGAATAGAGAAGGTTTGTTCCCCCTCCTTATTAAACTGAACAAATTCCTGAAAGGATTTCTTAAGTTGAATCTCAAATTTAGAGTCTTCTAACAAAACAGAATTGAACCTACAAAGTGAATTCTCTTTCTCTTCTGTCCCCAGATGCAAAGACAAAGTAACAGCAGCAAAATCGTAAAGTAAAATGGGTTTAATCTCCACCTTGTTAACCAGCAGAAAGAGACCTTTATCCAGTAAGAAATAATTAATACCTAAGTATGTGGTGTGAGGGGTGAAAAAAAGTGAATTCCCTATCATCATGGTGAATCACTCTCGAGGGCTCAACCAACTCTAAATCTGCAACTAAAAGCTTGGAAGAGCCTCAAGGCTTGGCAAGACGTAGAAGATGTTTTGATGTGCATTAAGTGCCACTGTGCCCATAGAAATAAATGTTTTTTTCTGCACTTAGCACAAGTTCAGATTTGTGAATATAAGTTAACCTTTACTAAATGTGCCTCTTAATGAGTGTCTGAAAACCATTTGAATGTATAGTAAGGATAAAGAAAGGCTACAATATTTCTGCATTGTGTATCTGGACTTTCAGAAAGCCTTTGACAAGGTCCCTCATCAGAGACTTTTGGCAAAACTAAAGAGTCATGGGATAGGAGGCAGTGTACTATTGTGGATCAGGAACTGGTTAAAAGATAGAAAGCAGAGGGTAGGGCTAAATGGCCAATTTTCCCAATGGAGAAAGGTGAATAGTGGTGTACCCCAGGGATCTGTGCTGGGTCCGCTGCTTTTTGACATATTCATAAATGACCTGGAATAACGAGTGAGGTTATCAAATTTGCAGATGACACAAAACTATTTAAAGTTGTTAAAACCTAAGAGGATTGTGGAAACTTGCAAGAGCATCTTGATAAATTGGAAGACTGGGCATCAAAATGGCAGATGAAATTTAATGTGGACAAGTGCAAGGTTATGCACCTAGGGAAGAACAACCCAAACTATGGTTACACGATGCAAGGTTCCACATTAGGAACTACCACCCCAGAAAAAGATTTAGGCGTCATTGTGGATACCATGTTAAAACCCTCGGCCCAGTGTGCAGCAGCAGCCAAGAGAGCAAATAGAATGCTAGGTATGATAAGGAAAGGAATGGAAAATAAAACAAAAGATATTATAATGCCTCTATATCGTTCCATGGTGAGACCGCACCTTGAATATTGTGTGCAATTCTGGTCGCCGTATCTTAAAAAGGATATAGCGATTTTAGAAAAGGTTCAGAGAAGAGCCACCAAAATGGTAAAGGGGATGGAAGGATACTCCTATGAAGAAAGGCTAAAAAGGTTAGGGCTCTTTAACCTGGAAAAGAGACGGCTGAGGGGAGATATGATAGAAGTCTATAAATTAATGAACGGAGTGGAATGGGTAAATGTAGATCAATTGTTTACCTTATCAGAATATAGAAAGACTAGGGGACATGCAATGAAGCTACAGGGTAAACTATTTAAGACTAATAAAAGAAAATATTTTTTCACTCAACGTGTAATCAAACTCTGGAATTTGTTACCGGAGGATGTAGTAAAGGCTGTTAGTGTAGCTGGGTTTAAAAAAGGTTTGGACAAGTTCCTGGAGGAAAGGTCCATAAACCATTATTAATAAGGGACCCAGGATAGCAATGCTTGAACCAATACAAGCATTGTGGAACCTGTGTCCCTTGGGGAAACTGCTAGGTACATATGACCTAGATTGGCCACTGTTGGAAACAGAATACTGGGCTTGATGGACCTTGGTCTGACCCAGTATGGCATATCTTATGTTCTTATGAACTATCCTCTAATGCCAACTGCCAGGTGCATTAGTACAAAACCCTATTCATTCAGAACCCATAGCAAACCCACTATATCATAACAGTACTACCAGGACTCACAAAGCACCAAACCCTACCTATCAAAAGGCAACATTGCAAATATTAAACCAATACATCACAGAGAATACCAATACATCTCCTAATGGGGAAAGAGAACAACTGGGTCTACTATACAGAATCTACAGGAACAGAATAGCACAGTTCTGTCAGACACGCAAAACAGACAGTCACCAAATACAGAACACAATTTAGAAAGATGAAGACAATAATTGAATTGGAAACCTCAAAGGCCAAAGTCTGAATGCACCACAACACTGTAATAACAAAACTATGAAATTAATTTTCTCTTATACTGAACAAAGTGCAAAGACATCAGTGATGCTTATTTCCCAGAGCTGACATATTCCAGTTAATAAATTCAAAATAGAATACTTTTTCCCCTATCTTTTGTTGTTTGGGCTTTTTATTTTTCAGTCGCAATTGCCCCAGTCTCTCTCTTCTGCGTTCTGCGTTCTCCGTGTCTTCTGCTAACTTTCCATGGCCTGTTCCATTTGTCCTTTCTTCTCTCTCCTATTTTTTTTTCATTTTCTGTCTACATCTGCCTCTGACATACTGATCTTTCACTTTTTGTTCTTTTCTCCATTTCTTTCTTTATTCATTCATCCACTCAAATTTCAACCCTCCATCCTCAATCCCATTTGACTTTTCACCTAGCAACTTTCCATCTACTCTTCTAATCTCCAGCCCATCTCCCCCATTTCTCACCTCACTCCTTCGCTAGCCTCTTAATCCTGTCTGTCTTTCACCCACTCCCCATTATCACATATCGTGCGACACCATCCCTGGCATCTTCCTTCTTTTTCTGCGCCAGTGGCAGAAAGATCTCATAGCACCATCCCCAGCTTTATCTTTCGTTCTCTGAGTCAGCATGCAGCAGCCAGTGCTGCCTGTAGCCTTCACGTCTGGTGAGTTGCCCCATGCACTGGAAGTAAATTCTATGGGCAACACTGGTTGCTGTTGCTGACTCAGAGAAAGATGAAGCTGGGGATGGTCTTGCACGATGCCAGAGCTGCATGCACAGTGGGTTGTGCCAGCTCCTGGGCCCACCATCTGAGTCCCCACTTACTCTCCCAATACCCAGCCAATCTTAGATTCTGTCTTCTTCTTTTCTCCCTCTCAATTTTAAAGTCTCCACCTAAGTCCTACTCCCCATCTCGCTGTCCCTTTCAATTGCAGTCTCCCCATCCCCTAAAGTTAGCTCATTTCCCATGCTAGCCCTCTGTAGCAGTCCTCTTCCAGTGCCAGGAAGTGCCCCTGTTTAACCTCTATGAATACAGCAGCACCAACGGCTGTGATTTGGCACAACTGCGGGAGTTAAGGAAAGTGCTCCTGCAGCTGTGCAGAGGTGAGCCGGGGAGCTGGACTTCGGGCATCACCAGCTCCCTCTTAAGCTGGTCAGGTGCATTCGCAGGGCCCCTCATGGTGTGGGACCATGTGTGGGTGACATGCCTGCACATGCCTACGGCTGGCCCTGGATGTAAGGATATGGAGAACTTATGGTAAAAAATAAAGGCGAATGCCCATCTTTCAATCAAATCAAGCAGAAGAGGGCCATTCTTAGTGCACACGTGCTGCAGTACTTGCAGGTGAGACATTACTGGTGAGCCCTGGAGAGAGGGGACCCAAGGGCATGCAAGATAGATCTTTTAGAAAACTGACCCCTACTCTGAACAAATTAATGATATGATATAAATTAGAAAGGGAGAGCTTGAATGACAAATAACTAGAAAAACTGGCAAGTATGTGGCGGTGGACGTTGTAGAAGAAATAACATCAATCACTTTGGAAAGACGGTTTGGGACTATTAGCAAGATGATGGCTAAGTCAGGTTTGCAAGAAATGCAATACAAGACTCTGCACAGCATATACATATATAACTAGGGATAAAAGTGACAAACTGAGGCTGTGGAGGGATGGCATATATGTTAAATATAAAGTGCAGTTAAGGACACTCAAGCACTCTAACTTTATTAGAGTGCACCGAGTTGGAAAATTTGTGGATGCAGGCCTTAGCACCTATTGAGAAACTTGTGTAATAAATATGGAATGTATATTTGGCCTGCAAACCATGCAAATACCTTTGAATATCCCTCCTGTAATTCTTACGTTTTGGGTGTCCGAGGAGGAGGCATGGGCTCAGCATAGGATTAGTTCAATACATGGCATGGTTCTTCTAGAGTTACAAAGCTACAGAAACAAGAGCCAGCCAGAATGGAAAACATATAAACAACTTTAGTGTCAATTTAAATCACAATATCCAAGGAGGCAGATAACAAGATGGAACCTGCAGACAACTAGGTTCATGTGGAGGTAGGTAAGGATCCTGGGCAATGGCACAGGGGAAAGTATGGTAGAGATATTAGTGGTGAGAAAACTGAATGAGTATGAATGAAGCTGTAAGTGGGGTTCTAAGTAAAGGGCCTAAGGGAGAACAGTGATGACATACAGTAAGTGGCTGGGTAAAGGGATGGGAGTGGTTAATTATTTGAATGTGAGTTAATTTAAGTGTAATAGCTGAAGTATAAATTTATGTTTGGGAATGTTGATGTACTCTTTCTTGATGACAACAAAAATATATTTAAAAAATAATTACAATAGATATTTTGAAAACATTATATTGTTGCCAGAACAGGTTTGGAAAACCCTGATATAAAGTATTAAATCAGCATTTACATGTGCATACATATAATATACAGTATATACATACATTGTGGTCACTATTCAAAGTGATTTATATCTGGTTTACTGTGGGAGGGAATCAGATAAATCTTGAGATTTCAAAATCTGGGACTGGAGACCAGTTAGCTTTTGATGTCTGGTCAAAAATTAAGAGGATAAGAAAAGGGAGTTACTCACCTGTTGCAGGTGTTCTCCATTGACAGCAGGAATAGTCCTCATATATAAGTGACATCCCCTGATGAAACCCCATGCGGGAATACTCCCCAGCTTCTATTGGAAGTTTTCGGAGGCTCCACTGTGCCTGTGCACTTCCTTCATGCCTGTTGCTGCGGAGCCATCTTAGATCAGTCTGATACAGTAGCTGTAGAAGAATATAACTCTTCGGGGAGGTGGGAGAGTTGTGAGGACTTATTTTTGCTGTCCATCGAGAACACATGTCCATAGGACTCCTAAGCTACAGGCTACTGAAAACCGAGGAGACAACCTAGAAGCCCAACAAGGGCAAAACTAAGCTGTGGTATGGCAACAGGCCTTAATGGTCAAGAGACCAACGATGTACAAAATCAGTAATTCTCTCTTCCCTGTTCTGTTTTTTTTTTCTTTCTGATAGCTTCGACTGAATACAATGGGCCTATGGGGAATGGAATTGGATTCTAATCCCTAAACAGATTACTGAGTAAAGATTGGCCGAAGTTGCTGTCATGTCAGGAATCCCCATCTAGACAGTAGTGATATGTGAATGTGTGGACTGAAGACCATATTGCAGCCCTATAGATCTCTTCCATGGAGATCGAGTGCAAGTTGGCCACCGAAGCAGCCATAGCTCTGATATTATGAACATGACCATCAAGGCTCAGGCCTGCCTGGGCGTAAGCGAAAGAGATGTAGTCTGCTAGCCAAATTGAAAGAGAGCATTTGGAAATGGCAGCCCCTAGCTTGCTGAAGTTATTAAAAAAAAAAAAAAAGTTGGTTGGACTGTCTATGACTTGTGCACGTTCCAAGTAGAAGGCTAAAGCTTGTTTGCTGTCTAACATATGCATCTTAGTTTCCCCTTTGTGTGCATGAGGTCTCAGGAAAAATGATGGTAGAACATTTGACTGATGGAGGTGGAAATCCAATACCACTTTTGGAAGGAATTTAGGATGAGAATGAAGGACAACTCTATTATGGTGGAATTTGGTGTAAGGCAGATGAACCACTAGAGCCTGAAGTTTGCTCTGTCTGCATGCTGAAGTAATCGCCACCAGAAGCAATACCTTCTAGGTTAAGAACTTCAGAGAACAGGAATTGAGTGGCTCAAAGTTTTCATGAGCTGCGCAAGAACCATACTGAGGTCCCAAGACATAGCAGGAGGCTTATAGAGGCATAAAGTGAACAACTAAAGGCATTACCAAGATGGACTTGCCTTCTACACCTTAAAAGTAAGCTCCAGTTGCAGTGAGGTGGACTCTGACGGAGATGAAATTTCCAGACTCAGAGATGTGTATGAGATATTCAAGACGTTTCTGTGTGGAACAGATGAAAGGATCTAGGGCATGGCCCTTGCACCAGACAGTAAACCTCTTCCTTTTGCAAGAATAAGACTCTTTCATAGAGGCCAAAATGATGTCAGTTACCCCATCCGGCAGGTTGACCTCAGTCAACATTAGCCTCTCAACATCCATGCCATGAGGGCCAAGGACCGGATGTTGGGGTGCAACATCATCCCATCTTCATGTGTTATTACATCGGGAGCATGGCAGAGTTGTAGCTGCTCCTGACTGGAGAGCTGTAACAGGAGAGAAAACCATGGCTGTCTGGGCCAGTAGGGAGCGATGAGGATCATTGCACTATTGTCTGTTTGGAGCTTCAGAAGGGTCTTTGCAATGAGAGGTATTGGAGGATAAGCGTACAGAAGACCCTTCCCCCAGTGAAGGAGGAATGCATTTGACCCTAGTCTGCTGTGTGATCTTACTCTGGAGCAGAACTGATCTACCTGGGCATGGTGAACAGATCTATTGAGGGAGTGCCCCACTCTTGTGAAGATGCGAGTCACATCTCTCATGTGCAGTGTCCACTTGTGTGGCTGGAGGATTCGACTCAGTCTGTCTGCCAGAGTGTTTTGCTCGCCTGGCAAGTATGTGGCTCTCAAGTTCATCGCAATGGCGAACTTCCACTGCCTGACTGCTTCTCAGCACAGGAGGTATGAACCCATTCCTCTCTGCTAATGTAGAATATGTTGACCTGATTGTCGGTCTGGATCAGAACAATTTTGTTGGCCAGTAAATGTTTGAAAGCCCTTAGGGCTTTCACTACTGCTCTTAGCTCCAAGATGTTGATCTGATGGAGACTTTCTTGGAAGAACCAATCGCCCTGGGTGTGCAACCCATTGAGATGAGCTCCCCGCCCCAGCTTAGATGCATCCATCGTCAGATATTTTCTGGAGTGAGGCAATTTGGAAAGGAAGACCCATGAGCAAATTGCGGTGGACTGTCCACCACTGTAAGGATTGAACGATAGAGGTGGTGACACACAGACAATCCCAGAGTCGACCCATGGACTGGGTCCATTGAATCCTCAGAGTCCACTGAGCTTGCCTCATTTGGAGGCATGCCAAGGGTGTGACATGCACTGTAGAGGCCATCTTGAGAGCTGCTACCCGTTGACTCAGTTGAGTTTGCCGCACCAGTGCTGTCAATTTATGAAGTTGGTCAGGCGGTAGGAAGGCTCTCGCCTGAGTCGTGTGAAGCAGGGCTCCAATGAATTCCAATGTTGGGTGAGCTGAAGGTGGGATTTTGGGTAATTTATCATGAACCCTAGTAGCTCCAACACCTGAATGGTCAATCAAATTGATTCTTGTACTGCTTCTAGAGTGGCACTCTTCATCAGCCAATCATCCAGATAGGGAAAGACAAAGCATCTGGAGGTACGTAGCAACTACTTTGAGACACTTTGTGAAGACATGAGGTGCTGAAGCCAGGCCAGATGGCAAAAGTTGGTACTGGAAGTGTTGTCCCCCCCCCCCCCCCCAAGACGAATCTGAGATACTTCCTGTGAGTGGGATATATCTGTATGTGAGGGTAGGCATCCTTGAGATCCAAGAAGCATAGCCAATCTACTTTTTGAAAGTAAGGAAGTAGGGTGCCCAGAGAAATCATTCTGGACTTTTCTCTCACCAAGTACAGGTTCAGATCTTTCAGATCTAGGATGGGATGGTATGCCCCCCCCCCCATTTTATTGGGGATCAGGAAGTACTTGGAATAAAACCTCCAACCTCTTTGCTCTGATGGCATGAGCTCGATCATGAGATCTGACAAGAAGGAAGTGATTTCACTCTAAAGCAGTTCCTGATGCACAGGGTCGAGATGATGCACTCTTGGGGGGCAATTTGGTGGTAGTTCTAATAAATGTAGGGCCAGATATTCAAAGGGCATTTACATGGTTTACAGCCTAGTAAACTGTTTAAATGCCTTAGATGGGGATATTCAACAGCACATACATGGGTATGCGGTTGAATATTCCCATCTATGTCTGGGCATGTCAGGGGCATTCTGGGGCGGAACGGAGGCTGGGGCACCAGATAATTGGGAAGCAGCAATATTGCATGCTGCCCAGTTAGTGCTCTGTGCCAAAAAGATAGGTGAGGAAAACCCTCGCCTATCTTTACGGCACAGGCGCTAACCGGACAGCATACAATATCGCTGCTGCCCGGTTAGCTTCGGCAACTTCCGGGTTGTGCAGCGATACCCAGATATTCAATGCTGGGGCTGCATCTGACCCTGGCATTGAATATCTGGGTTTTAGGATTGGCGGGCAGGACTATGCGCCGATGCGGCGTATAGCCTGCCCAGAAGAATATCAGGCCTGTAGTTGATAACCACTTTCGATGATCTTTATCTTTATCTTTATTAGCATCATTTGATGAACCGCCCAGGCCGAAGCATCAGGGCGGTGTACAATATAACAGTAGGCTACTGGAAATAAAGGCAGAAAAGAACGCCAAAAATCGATAGAATAGGGGGATACAAAAGAAAGATAGAAAGGGGTAAGAGCCCAAGATAGCGGGGGGAACAATAGGGCGGGAGGGGGAAAGAGGAAAGGAAGGGTAAGGGGGAGCGGCCTAGTGAGGGGATAATCGACAGGAGTGGGGGAGACGACTGGGGGGCAAGGCACCATCATCAGGGGGGGGAGATCAAAGGCTTGACAAATGAGGTGTGTTTTGAGGAGAGTTTTGAAGCGGGGATAGGAAAGTTCCAAGCAAAGGGGTAAAGGGAGAGAATTCCAGAGGGCTGGCCCCAGGAAGAAGAAGGCAGAATGACGGGTGAGCTCTAAGTGGGCCTGAACGGGGGAAGGGAGAAAGAGGCGATTACCATAAGCAGATCGGAGAAGACGAGGCAAGGGCTGAAGGCGAATGATGTCTGACAGATATTGGGGGGTGCTGGAATGGAGAGCCTTGTGTGTGAGGATGAGGACCTTAAAGATGACTCGGAACTTGACCGGAAGCCAGTGTAAGGCAAGGAGGCAGGGGGACACGTGAGAGCAAGCTGGGGAACCAGTAATAAGACGAGCGGCGGCATTCTGTACTAATTGCAGATGGCGAAGCTGAGAGGAAGGTAGACCTGCGTAGATGACATTACAATAGTCTAACCGGGTTGTGACGAGAGACAGGACTAGGGTGACAACGGAGGAGGTGGGGAGTGACGACTGGATGGCCCGAATCCTGCGTAAGTGGAAAAAAGAAGTGCGTATAACAGAAGAAATGTGTTGGTGAAAGGAGAGGGCTGAGTCGAGAGTAACTCCCAAATAGCGAAGGGTGGGGACCAGGGGAATTGAGTGAGAAGACATAACAGGAGACACGCAAGGAGGGGAGAGAACAAAGGAGAACCAAATTGCGGAGGACTTGGTGGGGTTCACATGTAAAAAGTTAGAGTCGAACCAGGATGCAATGGAGGCCAAGCAACGGTTGAGTGGAACAAGGTCAGGAGTGGAGGAGGAAGTATGGTGGACCAGCAAGATGTCATCGGCGTAAATGTAAAAAGAAATACCAGATTGCTGAATGAGTAAAGCCAACGGCGCAAGGAAGGCTTTGAAAAGTAGGGGGGCCAGGATAGATCCCTGAGGGACACCGCAAGTAGAGGGGGATGGAGGGGAGGTGGAGTGACGGGAGTGCACAGAAAAAGTACGAGAAGACAGGAAAGAACGGAACCACTGCAAGACAGACCCGCAGATACCAAAGTCAGACAGGCGGGACAGGAGAGTGCGGTGATCGACCATATCAAAAGCGGAAGAGAGATCCAGAGAAACCACCAAAGAGAAATCACCACGGTCGTGAGCGCAGTGAAGCTCAGAAAGAAGGGCAGTGAGGATAGTTTCAGTGCTATGACCTGCGCGAAATCCGGATTGACGGGGGTGAAGGGCGAAAGTGGAATCAAGGTGGGTGGCGAGTTGGGAGAACACCAGCTTCTCGAGGACGTTCGAAAGAAAAGGAAGATTGGTGACTGGCCGCCAGTTTGCAGGGGTGGCGGGGTCAAGGGTGGGCTTTTTTAGGAGAGGACAGACAATGGCGTGTTTCCAGCTAGAGGGGAAGAGACCAGAGGAGAGGCTCGTGTTGAAAATGGAGAGAATGTAGGGCACAAGAGCAAGATCAGAGTTGAGCAGCCAAGCGGAGGGCAAGGGATCAAGGGGACAGGTGGTCCAATGGGCTGATGAAACAGCTTTGATGACTTCAGGGGCGGAAACAAGCGAAAAGGAACGCCAAGTGTGTGGAAAGGTGAGGGAGGGAGGTGGGGAGCCAGCAGCAGGAGGGGCAGGAGGGGAGGTGGGGGGAGGGGAAAGAGGGAGGGGGCAATCGGGGAAGGAGGAATGAAGAGAGAGGACCTTATTGGTAAAGAAGGAAGCAAGGGTAGATGGACTGGGGGCTGACGGGGGGAGTGAGGAGGGAGAGTAGAGGTTGAGGAGAGGGATTTAAGGACAAGAAAGAGGCGTCTGGATGAGCAAGAAGAAGTGGCAATGAGCTGGGAATAGTAAGACTGTTTAACCGAAGTTATCTGAGAGTGGTAGGAGAGATGAGCCTGACGAAAAACTGAGTAGGAGCCAGGAGAGCGATGCTTCCTCCACAGGCGTTCAGCCCGACGGAGGTGGGAGCGGTGAAGAAAGAGGCCAGGGTGATACCAGGGGTGATGAGATGAGGGGTGGGAAGATACAGGACGAAGGGGAGCGAGAGCATCAAGGGTAGTGGAGAGGGTGGAAGACCAGGTATGAACCTGTTGGTCAATGGGGAGAGTGAAAAAGTCCAGTAGGAAGAGAGAGCGAGCAGGGGGGAAAGCACGAAGTATACGAGGAGTAAGACGCCGCCTAAGGGATGAGACGGGGGGGTCGGGAGGGGAACCTAGTGGACGAGGAAGGGGGAAAGGGAAAGAAAAAAGAAGGCAAAAGTGATCTGACCAGGGAACAGGGATGGTGAGGAAATTAGACGGGGAATAGGGGGACGGATTGAGTGTGAGAACAAGGTCCAATGACGGGCCAGAAACATGAGTAGGGCAGGTGACATGCTGAGTGAGAGACAGGTTGGAAAACAGAGAAATAAGAGTCTTGTCACGAGCACGTGGGGGGGGGGGGGGCAAGTGAACATTGAAATCACCTAGGATGACTAAGTGGGGAGACAAGAGGACGGAGTCAGACAGGGTAAGCTGAAGTGAATCCCAGAGATCCGGGCGCAGGGAGGGAGGTACATAGAGAAGGAGGAAAAGGAGTGGGGAGGGAGAATCGGAGCGAACTAGCAGGGATTCAGGATATATTGGAGAGGGCGACACTTCCGAAAAGGACAGGGTGGACCGAAATATCAGCGCCACCCCGCCCCCAGAGTGACGAAGGCGGGGGGTATGGAATGCAGAGTAGACGGGAGGGAGGCACTGATGAAGAAGGGTGTCCTCCCCCTCACGGAGCCAAGTCTCCGTGAGGAAGAGGGCATCCAGGAAGTGCTGGGACAAGAGATCGTGAATAAGGTGGGTCTTTGAACGCAGGGAGCGGCAGTTCAGAAGAGCCAGCGAAAATGTAATGAAGGGAAGGGCTGGGGAAGGTATGGACGAGGGAAAAGTGGGGACCGGTGAGGCTGGACGGGAGCTACAGGGGAGAAGATTGGAAAGATTGCGCGCTAAGGGACCGAGGGGGGGGGGGGCGGCATTCGGCAACGGCCGGTGACCCCAGATAACAGGAATAGCGGCCATGCTCGCAGGAGCGAGGCTGGTTGTGATAGGAGCGGAACAGGGAGTAGCGACTAAGGCAGCAAACAAGAAGGACAACAGAAACAAGATGATGGTTAAAAGGAGAGGACGCATCCAGAGGGAGGGAACGCACGGAGACCGATGGTGCCGGTCGCCCCAGTCGTCGCCCCAAGGAACTCGCCCAAGGAGCACGACCTGCTCCTTGTGCGCGCTCCTTCAGCGCGCGCCCACGGCGTGCGCCGCCGCGGCGCGGAACGCCGCACCAGAAGCTGTTAAATACTGGAGAGTACCTGGAGGATGAACCCATGAGTTTGAGGTCATGGCGGGCCACCTTTGAACAAAAAGAGTGAGCCTTCCTCCAACTTGGAGGGTTTTCTACTGCAGTCATTAGGAGATCAGCTATGCTCTGCAGGAACCAGTCAAAACCCTGTTCCGCCTTTTGGCTGAGGAGCTGGCTTGGCTTTTTGAGGCTTCTCACGCCATTGCTGTTGGTGAGAAACCTGCTTCGGCTGGGAGGCCTTGGGCCCAGGGAAGTACCTATGGCTGGCTGCAAGGCTAATAGATCCTCTTCTGATTTCCCCCTTAGTACCTTCGATGAGGAGGTATGCTCAGACGTGCACCTGGAGAGTCTGGTGAGAATAATATGGGTTTTTTTCAATATATTCAGCTTTATCTTCTACTTGCTCCTCAAAGATTCTCTCCGCAGCACGGGACATTCACCAGCTTGCTTTGTACTGACTATTACATGTCTAATGACTGGAGCTAAGCGAGTCTCCAGGCGCCAACCCCAATGATAGCATTCCTGGATGATGTCTCGAAAATATCATAGGTCTCTCGGACCATGAACTTTGAGCAGTCCTTGCCGTGGCCCACCAGTGAATGATACTGATCCATTTTTTCTGGAGGGAGGAACTGGCCCAGATCAGTCAAGTTGCACGTGATATCCTTCAAGAATATGCCCATGTAGAGCTGGTAAGAGGCCACATGGGCCATCAGCATGGCACTCTGGAAACATCTCCTCAAGAAAGAATCCAGTGCCCCAGCCTCCCTCCCTGGGAGTGCTGAGGAGTGAGTTTTAGTACTGTCGATCCTCGACCACCAAGGAATGGTGCGGAAGCTGAAGCTTCTCAAATCCGAGAATGCTGCACATGGAGTAAAGCCTTCTACTAACCGGAGGTACAGTGAGGAGGTTCTCCCACATTCTTATCTGTATTCTCTGTAGAATGCAATGCACAACACTGTCACTGCCTTCTTAGGGGCTGAGGAGTACTGCAGGATTTCACATTCTTCTGCCCTGGGCTCATCCTCAGTCTCCAAAGAAAATGCTATGGCCTTGGCCATATTGCTTACAAACATTTGGAAGATCATGTCCTCAGGGGGGACTTGTGCTGTTCATGAGGTGGAGAAGTGTTCGACGGGAGCTCAGGGGACCTGACCTCCGATACGTCCTCCGATTCTGCGTCAGTGACCCAGCCCTCTGAGAGGAAATTAAAGTACTCCTGGATCTCTGCCTGGATCACTCTCCTGCTTCGAGGTGATGCACTGATATCCTTCAAGACCTCAAGGGTTCATCAGATCTCGAGACACTAGATAGGGAAATCAGTTAGGCAGGCACCGATGCTGATGTCTTTCCTGCAGGCAGGGCATGCGTCTAGAGGATCGGCTGTATGGTAACCAATGTTCATACAGCTGATGTCAAGGCCCAAGCATGCTGCACCAACAACAGCACCGTAATGCATTCTTCGAGCACTTGCAGAAGGCGCTTCTCCATGGCTGCTGATTCCAAAGGCTGCAGGGCCTGAGCAACTTCGACCGATGTACTCAGTAGCTGTACAGGGTTATCAGCGACTGGGTCTCGGCAGTCGGTAGGTTGTCAATGCCCCTCCGATATCATAGAGGATGAGTTCTCTTCCATTTGGGGCACCATTGAGGGATGCTCATGCAGACCCTTATCAATCTCAATGCCATGCCTCAATGGTCTCTGATGCTGATGTACCAGATCTTCACCCGATGTTCGGAGTGGTTACCCATCGGCGCTGAAGAAGATACGGTCAAATCCTTACTTGTCTTCTGGTGGAGCTTGATTGATGGTCGATGCTTTTGGGTACTATGGGTACTCAGCTCCGATTGAGCTTGAGAGCTCTTCGCATCAATGCACTGCCAGCCTCTGATGCAGCTTTGGAAGCCATAGAGACCTATGTTGTCCATGCCAATGTTGGATCAGATGTCTGAACTCCAAAAAGTGATTCGTGCTGCATCTTATGGCCCTTGAGTCCTCTTTGTGTCATCTGTGAACACAAATTACAAGAAGAGGGCTGATGATCAGGTCCTGAGCACTGTAGGTACCAGTTGTGGGTATTGGTGGCCGAAATAGTTCTAGTGCCCTTTGAACACTTCTTGAATCCACTGGTAGATTTCTGGGACATGTCATCCAGCAAAATAGCTGCAGCAAAGTCAAAGGGCTCAATGTCGAGGCCGAGGCCCACCAGAGCACTGGCACTGGGAGGTCTGGGGTGCTACGGCAAGAGGAAAATGAGCAATTGAAGGAGAAAAAAGTGAAAGGGAGGAGAGAATCACAAAGGCAGGCAATTGGGCAAAAAAACCCATTGTGAAAAAACCTTGTTGAGGGGAAAAAACAGAAGCTTATCAATAGAGGTGTCTGGAACGTGTGCGCGAGGCTTTTCAGAAAACAAAAGGCTGATCTAAGATAGCGCTATGGTGGCAGGTGGGAAGGAGATACATAGGCATGATAGAGGCCCCCAAAAGCTTCCAACAAAAGCAGGGGCGTGTTCCCTCATGGGACTCTGTTGGGGAATGTCACCAGTATGTGAGGATTCATTCTTGCTTGTTCAAGAAGAAGAGGCGGGATCACAGCCATGCCAGAGGCATGGTTTCCCTTTAACTAGATAGTAACGATATTCAGTAGTAGCCTGTTAAAAATAAACAATTAAGTTGAACTGCTCTGATAGCAGGTTTAAGTTAAATTGATAAAATATCCAGCTAACTTTAATTTGTTATGCCCAATAGCAGGACTTCTATGAATATCTAGTTAACAAAATATCTTATCTAGTTGTGCTGGATAAAGCACTGCTGAATGTTGAACTCGTATTTAATTATGTGAAAGTACTGAAGAATGATTTATTTTTCTTTTGTTTTGCAGATCTGGAGAAGATTTGGGGTTTCATAAACAATACATGGAAAGCAATCAGTCTTTGAATGATGCTATACAAGAAAACATTGCTATTTCACTAAAGTTGAGCAGATTTTGTTCACACATCCAAAAGGGGCAGCAGAAACAAATAAAGTACTTAGTGACAGTAATAAAGATGTGCCTAGCAAACCAAAACGTGCATGGAGGTGATTGTGCAAGAAAGATATCAGAGCAAGATAAAGGGCTAGACTCTAAGGAAGCATGGTGATAATGAGCTTTCTCCTTAGCCTGACTTAAGTGAAATGCTTGTACCTGTCTGCGAAGCTCCTGCAGCTCCCTGCGAGCCTCCATCCGGGATCGTTCTACCTCTCGGAGGCTCGCCCGTAACTCTCCAGATTCTTTTTGACATGCAGCTCTGGCCTCCTCCAGCACAGCAATCTTCTGCTCCTTTTCCTCATTGGACCTCTTCAGACTGAATCAAACAATAACACAATTAAAGTAGGTTAATGTCATTCCTTATAATGGAAGAGCCAACTTTATAGAAAAGCTTTGTGAGAGCTCTTTTCCTATCTGAGTGGCTGATCCTTATTCTCTTTTTCTCCTCTCATGAGTCTCTTATTCAAAGTGGTGTATAAAAAGGAATATATGTATTTCAATGTATAAGTTATAAAAATGGGGAGTTTCAATTAATCAAACTGCTTCACTTGCTGATATGTTCCTACTCCAATTCTGGTTCAGGGTGGCATGTGCAGTAGAAGCAGGTGGGCCCTTTCACCGTAAGCTGTAGGAAAGCTGTTCTTTGTAGAAATTCCATCTATTAAATTAAAAATGTACATGTACAATGTACAATTCTATTAGGCTACCTTTATCTGGATAAGTCTAGTTGAAAAAATATTTCTCCTAATATTAACCAGACAGCTATTTATCTTCTTATTTTTAACCAGATATTCTGCCACTCATTATTGACCTCATCACCACCGACCCCACCAATGTGCTGCCGATGATCGGGGTAGAGCAGGGGAGTGAGAATCAGGACTCCTCCCTGATTTAATGCTCCCCCACCAATCACCCACTTCAGCAGCGCCTATTTAAAAGAAGAAGCTCCATTGGGCGCTGAGATTGCCGCCGACCCTACCAACGTGCTGCTGACAATCGGGGTAGAGCAGGGGAGTGAGAATCAGGACTCCTCCCCAATTCAACGCTCCCCCGCCAATCACCAACCTCAGCAGCTCCTATTTAAAAGAAGAAGCGCCATCGGGCGCAACCGCGCCTGGCGGGCCCACGCCTGAGGGTCCTTTGGTGTGGCACTTCGGTGGGGAACGTAAGTAAGACAAACAGCTCTTTTGTGTCAGTTGCCACGAATATCATATCTACTAGCTACAAATAGCTTTTGTAAATCAGAAAAGTACCCCTGTTAATACCGTAAGAAACCTGTAACCTTGTGCATTGTAGCTTAACTTCCTGTACTGCTGACTGTATAGCTTTTTGCTCACTCACTTTAACTTCAGCTACTCAGTGGTACGTTCCCTTGCTATTTATGATCTATCTGGAATGGAGCTGAAAAAAATGTTTGCACTCTCCCTGAATAAAATTTTCTACACTATTGTACTGCTAAGCACTTCCTTCCCCCTCTCCCACACACTCTCCCCCCCCCCTTGGAGCTACCTGACTCTGCCTTCATCCATATCATCCCCTACTGCCCCAGACATGACTACCATAAGCATTTTTACAGACCTCCACTCACGGATAGAACACTCCTGTATCAGCAGACACTTAATCAGAGGTTAATCCACATTAAACCAACGCCAAGGGAGAACCTTAAGAAAAACTCTAACCCCCTTGCACACCTAAAATTCATCCTCATCAATGTCAGGTCAATTAAAAATAAAATCCCAATTGTAGTTGACCTCATCACTGATGAGAAACCAGACCTCCTTTGTATTTCTGAATCTTGGCTAACCGAGGCTGACTCAGTCTTACTAAAGAAACTAAAAATACAAAGATACACCATTTTCAACTGCACTAGAGATCGCAAGAGAGGTGGTGGAGTACTCACAATAGCAAAATCTCATCTCAATCTAACCCCCACCATCTGTGATAATCAAGATGGAATGGATATTCTCAAGATAGAAAATACAAATTTAGCTACAGTATATGCCTTATATATAGATCTCCCACATCTAGTCCTCAAAACATAGACACAATCCTAGAATCTGCCTGTAACTCATCCTTAAGAAAACCACATATTATTCTGGGAGACTTTAATCTTGCATCCCTATCCAACAATCACGAAATATCATTCCTTGAATCAATGGAGGAAATGGGCTTCAGACAAACAGTTAACCATCCAACACACATCAAAGGCAACATCCTGGATTTGGTATTCCTCCCAGTATGCTATACTGAGCTATCTCAATATAGCCCACCCACCATAACTCAGGTACCCTGGTCTGATCATTATTTGATTTGTTTCTCTGTTCATTTGCCACATACTGCCACACATCATACCAGTACCACAGAATTAGCCCCTTACATCTTAAATATAGTGAATCTTTCCCTACTTCAAGGCTATATACCATATGACCTTAAGCTTGCAGCACTCCGCCCTCTACTAAAAAACAAATCCCTAAACAATAATGACCCCACCTCTTATCGCCCCATTGCTAGTATACCTTTCCTCGCTAAAATTATCAAGAAGGTTGTTCAAATTCAATTGCAGGACTATATAGATACAACAGCTCCTCTAGATGAGCATCAATACGGTTTCCGCTCTTTTCATGGTGTAGAGACACTACTCTTAGTTCTCTTAGACTCACTTATCAAAGGCTTGGACAACGTTAAGCAAGCCTTTATTCTTATATTTCTCGATATCTCCTTAGCGTTCAACAGTGTAAACCATGTCACCCTCATTTCTAAACTCACACATTTAGGCATAAAGGAAAAAGCCCTTGATTGGCTTAACTCCTATCTAAAAGAATCCAATACGTACAAATGGATCAAGTCTCCTTACGGCCATTCACGCAAGAACAAGGTATTCCTCAAGACTCTGCCCTGCTTTTAATCTTTATCTCCAAACAATCTGCTCCATATTCAAATGCCACAATATAAACTACCACATCTATGTGGACGACATTATGTTGTTCTCGCCATTTGACATATCTAACCCTAACCATGACAGTATGGCAACCTGTCTCGCTGATGCCAAAATATGGCTTCATTCAATGAACATGAACATTAACTTCAAAAAGACTGAAGTGCTCTTCGTATTGTGGGGGGACCCTATCCCAGACCGCAGCCTATAGGCGTAAGGTTGCCCTTGTTAGTCGTTAATGAAGATTATGTTATCCTCGTCCAGAGCCTGGGCTTCTGGGACTTGTAGTTGTATTACTTGTTCAAAAACAGAAGTATGGAAACTGAGGGGGTTTTTTTTCAAAGGCAAACAGGAATTTATTTCTTCTTTTTTTTCCAAAAACACTAAGGCTTAACAGAAGGCAACATGATTCTTCTCCAAACAATATTCCCCAGGAAATTCCATGAAACTAAAGACTGAAGCCTTCTTAACACATGCAGCTGTCTCTCAATATATATAACAAAAAAATACGTCATTTTTTTCTTCAAAACAAAAGTAAATGTCTTCTCTGCATTCAACAGGGTTCTTAGCTTTCCTGGCTAGAGTAACTCTCCCTGTTTCCTTAATGCTTTGGGGTTTCCGAGTTACAGGGTTTTCAAGTTACAGGGTTTTCTTTCTCCAGAAGCTTTTATTCAGCTCTCTGACACCATGAACAGTCCATTAATGAATCTTCAGACATAGAAACAGGTTCAGAACAATCTACCTGCATTTCCTCTGGATCTCCTGCCAGGACGTCTGACTCTAAAGCTCCATGCAAGGCTTCTGGCTCAATACACTCCAAAAGCTCCTGAACCTTTCTCCACTGAGGCTTTCCACTACGAGCAAGGTTTTCACCCGGAAGGTGAAGATTCTTTTTCTGAATTAAATGCCACAGTGCCTATAACTGTTTCAGGTCACTGTTAGCTGTACTTTTGTTCACCCACCTTCTGGGAGCTTGAACCCTTAGAGCTGGTCCACGAACTGTACAAACTGCACTCTGCTGCTGGCCAGTAATTCTCCCAGCCACACCTCTGCTGGCTTCAGAACTATTGATACTTTTCCTGCAAGCCTGACTTTCTCTTGGGGTGTTGCCTTCACCTCTGAAGTCCCCACGGAAGTCTCCACCGGTCTCCTCCCCGGTGAACTCTCTGGGTCTTTCTTGGGTGCTTCTCTCCCCAGCAGTCTCTGTGGTCAACTCCAACTCCCCGGTCAATACCCCGATCGAATTCCTGGTCGAACTCCCCGGTGAACTCCCTGGTGAACTCCCTTTCCTTCCTGTTCCTCTGGGTTTATAAAGCTGTTTTTTTCCTATCATGCACTGCCCCCTGCTCAGGTGTTTTTCATTAGTTTCCAAGCCTGCCCTTAGGTTAGCAGACCTTGGGTGTGGCCTGCCTTCAGCAACTGCGTGTTTTTTCTCTTTTCCTGCACTCTGCAAGCTATGGATTCGCTGCCTGTCTCTTTCCTTAAAGGTAGATTTTTTATTTTCCTCTATTTCCATGGGCTCAGCCATACTCTCCTCATCACAGTATCCAGAAACTCTAACTTTACTCCCCCTTCAGTTTTCAAGCTTGGGAACCATATCCTCCCTGTTAAATCGGAGGTAAAATACTTAGGAGTGACCTTTGACAAAACAATCAGATTAACCTCTCATATAAAACAAATGGCTAAAGCTATCTTCTTTAAGCTCCGGACCATTCAACAGCTCAGATCCCTCATAAGCACAGATGATTTCAGGACAGTTGTCCAAGCTCTTATAACACTGCAGCTAGTCTACTGCAATGGCATATTGCAAGGCACAACCAAGAAAAACTTACATATACTACAAATGGCTCAAAATGTCACCGCCCATATTATTTTTAAAGCCAAGCTATCGAACCACATCTCCCCCATTCTATTCTCCCTTCACTGGCTCCCTGTTGCGAGTAAGATTCAATATAAAGTTAGAGTGACCACCTTTAAGCTCATTAACAAAATAGCCCCCTCTCATCTCTCAACCTTAATCCAAACCCCCCCAGTAAGCAAGTCAAGAAGAAGGACGAACCTTAACATGTTGCTAATTCCTGACTCTATTCGAAGAACAAAGCAGATAATGAGCAATTCTGCATTTTCATACTTTGCACCTGTTCTATGGAACAATCTTCCAATGACCCTAAGAGAGATCAAGGACCTCCAAACTTTCAAAAAAGAACTAAAAACATACCTCTTCACCCAGCATTTCCATAATCTGCAGAACACCTCTGATCAGACCCCACTAAGTCATACCAACTATCAAACACAAGTTGACCCTATCTAACATTTCACACACAAGCTCATTATCCACTGCCCTTTTCCTAGTCTTTCTTTAAACCAAAGCACTAAAGTGAAGCAATGTATTTGAAATCTATGTATCAATTCTCTGTATATATGTTGGCTGTAAATAATTTCTCCTTTTCAACAGCTAGTTCAAAAGCTCTACGTTATTGTTCTTTTAAATAGTTATTATGTTCTTCATATGTTTCTTATGTTCAATGCCATCATTATTATTGTTTTCAGTTCCATGTAAACCTCCCCTGATCTCTGGAAGGGGGCGGTATAAAAAAGCTTGCAAATAAAATAAATAAATAAATTGTGCAATAATAAAAAATCCCAGCAAGTATTTTTCTGTCTATGATAAAAGAAGGAAAACACTAACAAAAAAATGAAAGGAGCAGCTGAAAAATGTAATAGTAGACATCTGTCATGGACGTTGTTCAAGAATGCCATCTTGTAAGCCCAGACCAGATGTATTACACATATTAAAAAAGGTGGAAGAAAAGATAAATGACAGCTGGCATGGTTAAAAGGCGAGGTGAAAGAGGCTATTAAGGCCAAAAGAATATCTTTCAAAAAAGGGAAACAGATCTGAATGAAGAAATTAGGCAACAGCATAAGCACTAGCAAGTTAGATGCAAAGAGGCACATTGCACAAGTGCAATCAGGGACATCAAAGCCAGAACGTCTGAAGAAAGAAGCAGACATGTGCAAGTTAAGGCATGATCTCAGAAACAAGGACCTGCCTGATATGAATGTCTATCAGACATCTATATAGATAGCCCCAGGATAAACTTCAGAACAAAAATGTCTAATAGCATAATGGTTGCAATAGTAGCTTATGAGCAGGTTGGCTAGAATTCAAATCCCAGTGTGGGCCTTTGTGATTTAAAGATAGTCACTTAATTCTCCATGTGTTCTACAGTCTTTGGATGTTTTAAAGTGCAAACAAGCACTCTCCTAATGCCTATTCATTCCTGGAGCAGATATAAGAATACAAAATATGCCATACTGTGTCATATCAAGGTCCATCAAGCACAGTATCCTGTTTCCAAAAGTGGCCAATCTAGGTCACAAGTACCTAGCAGTTTCCCCAGAAGTCCCAGTACAAGCAGTGGATTTCCTGGGTCCCCTTTAATAATGGTTCATGGACTTTTCCTCCAGGAACTTGTCCAAACCTTTTTTAAACCCAGCTATACAAACAGCTTTTACTACATTCTCCGGTAATGAATTCCAGAGTTTGATTACATGTTGAGTGGAAAAATATTTCTTCTTATTAGTCTTATATGGGTTACACTGTAGTTTCATTGCATGTCCCCTAGTCTTTCTACATTTTGATGGTGTAAACAATTGATTCACATTTACCCTTTCCACTCTATTCATTAATTTATAGGCCTCTATCATATCCCCCCTCAGCTGCCTCTTTCCCAGGTTGAAGAGCCCTAACCTTTTTAGCCTCTCCTCAAAGAGTATCCTTTCATCCCCTTTACCATTTTGGCGGCTCTTCTCTGTACCTTTTCTAATTCTGCTATATCCTTTTTAAGATACGGTGACCAGAATTGCACACAATATTCGAGGTGTGGTCACACCATGGAACGATACAGAGGCATTATAATATCCTTTGTTTTATTCTCCATTCATTTCCTTATGATTCCTAGCATTCTATTTGCTTTCTTGGCCGTCACTGTACACTGGGCAGAGGGTTTCAACGTGTTATCCACAATAATTCCTAAATCTTTTTCCTGGGTAGTGGTTCCTAATGTGGAACCTTGCATTGTGTAACCATAGTTTGGATTGTTCTTTTCTAGATGCATAACTTTGCACTTGTCCACATTAAATTTCATCTGCCATTTGAATGTCCATTCTTCAAATTTATAAACATGGATGTGCCTTCAGACATAGTAACACAGTAACATAGTATATGATGGCAGATAAATACCAGTATGGTTCATCTAGTTTGCCCAGTAAGGCGGCAAGTATAGGTGCACCTGACACTCCGCGCAGGTCACGCCTCCCCATGCCTTTGTTTAGGGGTGTATCCACTGCTCCGTGTAGGTCACCCCTCCGTGTAGGTCTCTGACATGTCTGAGACTGAAGGAGGATAAGGGATGTGCAAGAAGAAGAAATAGCTAATGCAATAAAATGGGGGGGGGGGGGATAAGGCATTTTACAGTTATGTTAGTGAGAGGAGGAAGTGCAAAAGTGGCATTGTCATACTGAAAGGTGAAAAGGATGACTATGAAGAAGCTGATGAGGATAACGTAGAATTACTTAACAAATATTTCTGATCTGTGTTCACAGATAAAGGGCCAGGAGCAGGACCTCAGAAAATACCCACAAATAGGAACAGAAGTGAAGAGGATCTTGAATGATTTTCAGAAGACTGTGTTCATGAGGAACTAGCTAAACTAAAAATAGACAACGTAATGGGACCGGATGAGATATATCCAAGAATATGGAAGGAATTTGGGGACGTTCTAGTGGCTCCACTGACTGACCTTTTCAATGCTTCTTTAGATTCGGGAGTGGTCCCAGAGGACTGGAGAAAAACACATGTGGTCCCTTTACACAAAAGCGGAAGTAAGGATGAGGTTGAGAACTACAGGTCTGTTAGTCTAAATTCTATGGTGAGGAAATTATTCGAAATGCTGCTAAAACAGAGAATTGTGAGGTTTCTGGAATTCAATGGATTGCAGGATGTGAGGCAGCATGGGTTTACCAGAGGCAGGTCTTGTCAGGCAAATCTGATTGATTTCTTTGGGTGACCAGGGAGTTAGACAGAGAGAGAGCCCTAGATGTAGTGTACTTAGATTTCAGTAAACCCTTTGACACCATTCCGCACAGGAGACTTATAAACAAATTGAGCACCCCAGGAATCGACGCTAATGTGACTGGGAGCTCACTCTCAGTAGAGGGATATTACCAGCGGTGTGTCGCAGGGATCAGTCCTTGGTCCAATTCTTTTTAATATCTTTGTTAGTGATATTGCGGAATAACTGTCAGGTAAGGTTTGCTTCTTTGCTAATGGTACCATATTCTGCAATAGTGTAGACACCCAAGAAGGAGTAGATAACATGAGGAGGGATTTAGCTAAGCTTAAAGAATGGTCAGGAATTTGGCATAAGAACATAAGAACATAAGATATGCCATACTGAGTCAGACCAAGGTCCATGAAGCCCAGTATCCTGTTTCCAACAGTGGCCAATCTAGGTCATACGTATCTAACAGTTTCCCCAAAAGACACAGGTTCCACAATGCTTGTACTGGGTCAAGCATTGATATCCTGGGTCCCTTCTTAATAATGGTTTATGGACCTTTCCTCCAGGAACTTGTCCAAACCTTTTTTAAACCCAGCTACACTAACAGCCTTTGCTACATCCTCCGGTAACAAATTCCAGAGTTTGATTACACGTTGAGTGAAAAAATATTTTCTCTTATTAGTCTTAAATAGTTTACCCTGTAGCTTCATTACATGTCCCCTAGTCTTTCTATATCCTGATAATGTAAACAGTCGATCTACGTTTACCCGTTCCACTCCATTAATTTATAGACTTCTATCATATCTCCCCTCAGCCTTCTCTTTTCCAGGTTAAAGAGACCTAACCTTTTTAGCCTTTCTTCATAGGAGTATCCTTCCATCCCCTTTACCGTTTTGGTGGCTCTTCTCTGAACCTTTTCTAATAACCTATATCCTTTTTAAGATACGGCGACTAGAACTGCACACAATATTCAAGGTGCGGTCTCACCATGGAACGATATAGAGGCATTATAATATCTTTTGTTTTATTTTCCATTCCTTTCCTTATGATCCCTAGCATTCTATTTGCTCTCTTTGCCGGCGCTGCACACTGGGCCGAGGGTTTTAACATGTTATCCACAATGACGCCTAAATCTTTTTCCTGGGTGGTGGTTCCTAATGTGGAACCTTGCATCTTGTAACCATAGTTTGGGTTTTTCTTCCCTAGGTGCATAACTTTGCACTTGTCCACATTAAATTTTATCTGCCATTTTGATGCCCAGTCTTCGAATTTATCAAGATCCTCTTGCAATTTTCCACAATCCTCTTGGGTTTTAACAACTTTAAATAGTTTTGTGTCATCTGCAAATTTGATAACCTCACTCGTTATTCCACTTTCCAGGACATTTATGAATATGTCAAAAAGCAGCGGACCCAGCACAGATCCCTGGGATACACCACTATTCACCTTTCTCCACTGGAAAAATTGGCCATTTAGCCCTACCCTCTGCTTTCTATCTTTTAACCAGTTCCTGATCCACAATAGTACACTGCCTCCTATCCCATGACTCTTTAGTTTTGCCAAAAGTCTCTGATGAGGGACCTTGTCAAAGGCTTTCTAAAAGTCCAGATACACTATATCAACCGACTCAGCTTTGTCCACCTCTTTATTCACACCTTCAAAAACATAACAGATTAGAAAGATAACATCTTCCTTGTCTAAAGCCATGTTGGCTGTCTCCCATTAGGCCATGATTATCTACATGCTGAGTAATTTTTTTCTTTATGATGGTTTCTACCATTTTTCCCAGTACTGATGTCAGGCTCACCGGTCTGTAGTTTCCTGGATCACCCCTGGAACCCTTTTTAAAAATTGGCGTTACATTGGCGATCCTCCAATCTTCAGGTATTACAGATGATTTTAATGAAAATTCACAGATTATTAATAGCAGGTCTGCAATCTCATATTTCAGTTCTTTCAACACCCTTGGATGTATACCATCTGGCACAGGTGATTTGCTACTCTTCAGTTTATCTAATAGTTGTAATACATCTTCCCGATGTATCGATATTTCCTTCAATTCTTCCGCACCTTTAAATACCACTTCAGTCATGGGTAACATCCCTGCATCTTCCTCAGTAAAGACCGAAGCAAAGAATTCATTCAGTCTCTCCGCTATCGCTTTGTCGCCTCTTACTGCCCCTTTAACCCCTCTATCATCTAATGGACCAACTGACTCTCTCACAGGTTTTTTGCTACGAATGTACTTGAAAAAGTCTTTATTTTGCGTTTTTGCTTCCGCAGCAAGCTTCTTCTCAAATTCTCCCTTTGCTTGCCTTATCAATGCCTTGCATTTGAATTGCCAGTGCTTGTGTTGTTTCCAGGTTTCGTTGTTTGGCTCTTTTTTCCATTTCCTGAAAATGCTTTTTTGGCAACAACAGCCTCTCTGACCTGACCTTTAAACCATGCTGGCAGTTTTTTGGATTTCCTTCCACTTTTCTTAAAGCATGGAATACAGCTGGTCTGGGCTTCCAAGATAGTATTTTTCAACAACACCCAAGCTTGATATAAGTCTTTAACCTTTGCAACTGCTCCTTTTAGTTTTTTCTTAACTATTTTCCTCATTTTATCATAGTCTTCCTTCTGAAAGTTAAAAGGTAGTACTGTGGATTTCCTTACTATCCCTCCTCCACTAATTAAATCAAGCGCGATCATGCTATGATCACTATTGCCAAGTGGCCGCAACACCCTTATCTCTTGCACAAGATCTGGTGTTCCACTAAGGACTAGGTCTAATATGGCTTCCCCTCTGGTCAGTTCATGAACCAGCTGCTCCAAGAAGCAGTCATTTATTTCATCTAGGAACTTTATCTCTCTAGCATGTCCTGCCGTGACACTGACCCAGTCGATACCGGGGTAATTGAAATCACCCATTATTATTACTGCGCTGTAACTTTTGTTTGCTTCCTTGATTTCTTTGAGCATTTCATCATCCATTTGTTCATTCTGGCCAGGCGGTCGATAGTAGACCCCCACTGCCATCGCCTTCCCCTTTTTACATGGAATTTCAATCCATAGAGATTCTACAGCAAGTTTTGTTTCTTGCAAAACTTTAATCCTTTCTGACTCAATGCCCTCTCTAACATGGAGCGCAACCCCTCCACCAATTTGATCAGCTCTATCATTGGCTGAGCAGAAAATCCTGTTTGTTCAGTGTACCAGCTGGTAATTATATGGTTGAGGGGATGCAGCTTGTTTTTGAGGGTTTGTATGTATTGTGCATAATGACTCACTGTATGACCCAAAGTAACATAGTATATGACGGCAGATAAAGACCAGTATGGTCCATCTAATCCTTGCACAGTGGCAACTGTGTTGGATATTTTAAAATTACCTGTTAATACCTCATACAAAAAATGGCATTCTTAAATGCACAGTGCTCATTAATGCCAACCTGAGCTGAAGGGTAGCTCAGTGTGAGTGTGCTCCCTCACTATTTCCTTTCTCTGCAGCTTTACTATCCTGACCAGCAACATTCAGGCCACAAGAGATATTTACCTAGTATCTTATAGATTAATATCCAGATGTGGCAGCTGACAGTTTTTTAAATTTCTGACCGTAGTGCCAAAAAATATCCAAATTTTCAGTGCTGCTATCCAGATTGTAGCCAGTTCTGAATCTCCAGAAAGAGGAATCAGTGCCAGCACTACCTGGATAAGGGTGTTATTTGGCATCACTATCAGGATAACTTAGGAAAGCCTTTTTTCTGTCCTAAGTTATGTAGGCAGTTATCTCAAAAGTGACGTTGAATATCACTGCTATCAGGACGTTGAATATCGCTGCTATCTGGGAAAGTATATAGCACAACAATAGTATCATCCTTGACAAACATATAACTGTAAAACAAAAGGATAAGAGACAGTTATATCAAACCTAAAAAACCTCAAAAAACCAAAAACATTATTTAAAAGTATGACTAAAAAGCTATGTAGTAGATGATGGCAAATCAATTGGTCTATCCAGGCTGTCCAGCTGTCTTCCTCTCTGAGACTCTGCTGCTATGATAAGAAATTTTTACATAGTTCTTCACTCTGTCATTTTGTGATTTTATTTATGCAGGTTGCCCAGAATTTACTCTCCAAAATGGTCAGATCATCTGCTTGCATCAGGCATTTGATATTAGAATTATTTGGTTTCAGTCCTAAAATGAGGATTGCCCCAGTATGGTGGGGAGACCACTGATGGGGATGTTAAAGAGAGCCTTCTTCCTTTGAAGTTGTCTGCATGCTGTTTATTTATACCTCAGAGCTTACATGAGTAAGAAAATGTATCATTAACCTGACAACGTATCCCTTGCTATAGCCTAGTAATCAGAATATTACATACCACAGGGATTGCATTGAACTGTTCCCACATCCTTTATTTTCTTGTATGTCAATTATACATAAAAATATCAATGACTGTTTTTTTCTAAATGAGTATGCTTTCATGAAGTTTCTGCTCCAATTAGAGTTCAGTCACAATAAAAAAGAAGAAGCAGGGGGCAGTTTTTGTATAGGATACCTACATAATTTCAGATGTAGGCACCCTGCAGAACTAGAAAAACAGTTTATTTACTACAATTGAACTTATAAAAGAAGAGAACTGCCCTAATTCCAGTTGATTTCTTTTCAAAATTCAGCAGAAATATGAGTTCAAACCTAAAGATGCATTGAAGGAATACTAACACAGGATCTGCTTCTGCTGGTAAGGAATCAGCACATGTAAATTTTGGCTTGATACAGTATAAAAACTAGAAAGCAGCTTCATTTAAAAAAACGGTTAAAAGCTAGTAAGCAGCTTAGTTATGAAAGTCTGTGTTTGTACCAGAGTATAACTTAGTAGGAGAGTCCTTTTGCCCAACAAAGCAGCTAGTCCCATGGAGGAACAGAGTGGTGCAGGAACCAGGCATGAATCAGAAACCAAGAAGTCTCTAGGCAATACCAGGACTGGAACAAGAATCTCAGGATAAACCCAACTCAGATCAGAAAAAGGACTCACCTGATAAACCAGGCATACAACAGGAACTGGAAAAGGGATCACAATAGGAACACGAACCAGAACAACAAATCCAGAAAACAAGTCCCAAACAAAGGGGTATGTTTACTAAACCGGGCTAATGGTTAACCCGGGCTATCTGCCACTAGGTCCCATATTGCTTGTATTAGACTAGCAAGTTTATGACCTCCTGATTTTACTTATATTCATACCTAAACCAGAATAGTTCAGTTGGAACTTCTGGAGACACGACTGTCCTACTGCCACCTAGAAGATAACTATCGCCTGGCTGCTTCAGCAGCTGTGCCCTATGGCATTGCCGCAGATATCTAGTCTTAGCTCCCAAGGATCATAGTTTAATCCCTATCTGCCCTGACAGAACCTCCCCCCTCTTCCCCCAACCTCTTATTGGCCTCTCCTGTGGCCTTACTACTTAGATAAATATAACAAACATAATAGAATTATTTCACATGGATTGTGAGCCATACTGAGTAGGGAATATCTCTCATATGTACAGGTGTGGTCAACATTATTGGCACCCATGCAGTTCAACCCTTTAATGTTCAATAGCTCCTAAAAAAAAGTGGCCAGCGTAATGGCTTTGGACTATATATGCAAATGTATTTGAAAGATAAAAGAATCAAATAAAACAAGAGCAATTAAAAAAGGAAATAGCATAAAAACTGGGACATTGCCAGGATATGTTATTGACACCCTTATAAACAATTCAAATCAGTTTGAACAGAAGAACCACATTCCCATTGCAGTAAAATTAGACACGCCTGTGATCAATTGTCAGTACTCACATGACTCGAATCAACCAATGAATGATGGCTCTAATGTTTGAAATGGCCACATTCACTCCCTGTTCCATTTTCACAATGGTGAAGACAAGAACTGCCTGAGACCATCAGAAAAGCCATTATCACCAAATATCAAACTTCAAAGGAGTACAAGGCCATCTCCAAAGACCTTGGGATTCCGTTGTCTACAGTTTGCAATGTTATTAAGAAGTTTTCTGCTCATGGAACTGTCAAGAATCTCTCAGGACATGGTGTGAAGAGGAAAATTAATCCAAGAAGTCTTCAAAGGTTAGTGTGAACTGCTGGAAAAACACCACGTACAACAGATATGATAGAAGTCTATAAATTAATGAATGGAGTGGAACGGGTAAACGTAGATCGATTGTTTACGTTATCAGAATATAGAAAGACTAGGGGACATGCAATGAAGCTACAGGGTAAACTATTTAAGACTAATAAAAGAAAATATTTTTTCACTCAATGTGTAATCAAACTCTGGAATTTGTTACCGGAGGATGTAGTAAAGGCTGTTAGTGTAGCTGGGTTTAAAAAAGGTTTGGACAAGTTCCTGGAGGAAAGGTCCATAAACCATTATTAAGAAGGGACCCAGGATATCAATGCTTGACCCAGTACAAGCATTGTGGAACCTGTGTCTTTTGGGGAAACTGCTAGGTACATATGACCTAGATTGGCCACTGCTGGAAACAGAATACTGGGCTTGATGGACCTTGGTCTGACCCAGCATGGCATATCTTATGTTCTTATGTTCTTATCCAAAAGGCTTAAGGCTGATCTGGAGCAATCTGGAGTGGTGGTTTCAACCCCGCACCATACACCGCACACTAAACAAAGAAGGACTTCATGGGCAAAGACCAAGGAAGACTCCACTGCTCAAAGTCATACATAAAAAGGCACACCTGATCTTTGCCCAAACCCACCTTGAGAAACCACAATCCTTCTGGGAAAACATTCTGTGGACAGATGAAACCAAATTTGAGCTCTCTGGCAATGAAGACCAGCAATACATTTACAGGTGAAGAAATGAGCTTATAAGGAAACACCCTTCCGACAGTTAAATATGGTGGAGTATCCATAATGTTGTGAGACTGTTTTTCTGCCTCAGGAACTGGAGGTCTGAAATGTATTAAAGGAATCATGAAGTGAGAGGACTTTCCAGGCCCATCCACTAGGCAGCCTAGGCAGCCACCTAAGGTGGCAGATCTCTGTGTGTGGCATGCCGTGTTCTTTGACACACAGGGTCTGCCGCCCCCTCCCCCCCCCAACATGCCACTGATTCCAGCCACCCTTCCCCACCTGTGCTGAGCCACGCCACTGATTCTGGCAGGAGGGGGGGGGGGGGTCATGGCTAGACTCGGCAGCAGGCCATGTGCTTTGGCAGACATAGTCCCTTCCACCTCAATCCGAGCAATTAAAGACCTTCAGACTTTCAGAAAAACCCTCAAAACCCACCTCTTCACTGCTCCCTATGGAGTTGCCAATACCTGCCTAAACTCATAAATAACTTAGCCAGGCATGTAATGACAGCACCTACGCATCTAACCTCCACCTCCCCCCTCCCGACACACTGTATCCCACTCTCATAAGCCCGGTTAAAATGTATTTTTAGTTATATGTATATAGTTTCTCTGCTTTAGTTAAGTCTATGACTAATATTGTTATAATGTAAAAAGTTCAAACCCTGTTATTTGTAACATGTTGGTTCCTTGTAAACCGCCCCTGATCTCTGGAAGGGGCAGTATAGAAATGGGTAATAAATAAATAAATACTGTTTATGAACCCCTGAAGTTATGTTGGAGGGGGGGGGTCAGAAGCTGCAGGCCATGTTTGCCAAAGCTCAAGGGGAAGAGGCAGAATGGCCAGGGCTTCTGCCTAGGGCAGCAGAAACCCTTGGGCCGGCCCTAGGACCACCAAGCTACAATATTTTGGAGCAAAATGTGCTATATAGTGTCAGAAAGCTAGGTCTGGGTCGAAGGTCATGGGTCCTCTAGCAGGACAATGACCCAAAACATATATCCAAGAATGGTTTAAAAGGTATAAATGGACTGTTTTAAACTGGCCAGCAATGAGTCCTTATCTCAGTCCAATTGAGGGCCTTTGGAAAGGTGCCATTAGTAAAAGGAATCCTGGAAACATTAATGAGCTAGAACAAGTCACAGATGAAGAGTGGGAGGAACTACCAGCAGACAGATGTATGAAATATATAGATGGCTACAAGAAACATTTGGAGGCTGTCATCGCTGCCAAGGGTTGTGCAACCAAATATAGTCAAGGGTGCCATTAATCCTGTCCAGGTCGTGTTTTGTTTTTTTTACCTCAGAAATTACTACGTCTAAGTTGCACGGCCATTTTTTTGTTGTACCTTTGAACATACTATTAAAATATTATGATGATATACAGTTGGAATATTTCCAATTATTTCTCAAGATATTGTACACAACATACCTAAAATGCAAAGGTGCCAATAATATTGACCACAACTGTATGTGTAAAGCCCTGCATAGGTCATTAGTACTAGACAAATGAAAAGTAGTAGTAGCTATTCAGTGTATTGTTTATGAGAATAAACAGTCTGTTTGCAAAGATGTTGTGATATTTGGGATAATTAACGCTAGATGTGAAGCAGGAAGTAGAGTTTCTGAGACAAGAACTAGACTTGAGAGCAGACAAGGAGACAGGACTTAGGGACAGAACCAAAGACTTTGAGACTGGAACTAAACCTGGACTTGAGGCATGCACTCAAGTCTTGAAGACCAGGACCATACTTGTGGCTTGTGAACCACATAGTTAATCATTGATATACTGTATATCAAATAAAGAAGAAATTTGAAACTTGCCATAGCTACTGGAGTCTTGACGTTCAGAGCCAAACTCTTGGAAGCCCGAATTGGAGTCTTGGAGGTAGAAACCAGACTAGAAGCCAGAAATGGAACCTTTAAGGTAGAAGCCAGAATCTTAAAAGGCTGGAACCAGACCCAAGGTGGGAACCAGAACTTTGCAGGCTGGAACTAGAATCTTGGGACCACAGGCTGGATCTAGACTCCAAGCAGGAACTGAAGTATTGCAAGCGAGAGCTGGAATATTAGAAATAAGAAATGAAATCTGCAAACTAAAACTAGACTTAAGGAGGCCCAGTGCAGGGGTCATTGCAGCCTGTATCAAGTTGCTAGCAAGAGTGAGATGGTTACAGCCTGGACCAGATTTACCAAAGTTGCAGATGCAGATGGAGAAATATTTGAAGCCAGAACTGAAGTTACCAATGCAGGCACAGCTATGACCCCGACTTGATTGGTTAGGGCTACTGTAGAACCTGCAATACAAGAGTCCTTGAAGCCAAGAGTGGAGTCATGAAAGATGGAGCTTTTGAAGCAGGAATCCTTGGTCCAAAGATAACTGTCAGTCAGACTAGAATCATGGGAGCTGGAGTCACCAGGGTGCAAGTAGCTGTGGTCAGGACTGGATTAACTGCAGTTTTCTCCCATTCAGGTCCAGCCAGAATTCCATCACCCAGCTCTTCAAACCTGGAGGTCATGACAGCTACGAGAGCTTTTTAGACTGTACAGGAGTGGGCTGTCACATTCCAGAAAAGGTTTAGAGAGTTACTTTAGAAGCTCTATTCACGATTTAAATGTGTGTAAGCAGCCATATACATGTGTAAATCATGTCCTCATGTGTATTTCCATTTTAGAAGGGGTGAAATTTACACATGGCTGACTGCACAATATTGAAAGGGACATGTCAGGGGCATGCCCCAGGTGGGACAAAAATCTATACATGTGCTCCCTATTTCATATAGGATATATACATTCAAGCCCAAAATTGTGCATGTCCAGATTTACACTTCCTTTCTGGCATGAATAGAGATTTAAAAAGTGTTCTTTTTGGCCACCCCTTTAAAGGATGGATTAAGGGGGATTTTCTTCTTAATCCCTCCTGTAAAGGGGTGGCCACTGCTCTGACCTAGTTTATGGCTTGGGCTTGTCCAGTCTCTCAGGGACTGCCGTGGCAATGGGTACTCATGGCATCCAAGGGAGTTTACATGGAGAGGCTAGGTTCAGGGAGAAAAAGAGCAGTGCATGAACCAGGTATGAGACAGGAACCAAGAAATCTCTAGAAAATACCAGCACTGGAACAAGAGCCCGTAAATCTCAGGATAAAACCAATACTGAACAGAAATCAACACAGGACCAGGAACCAGAACAGCAAATCCACTAGGCAATACCAACAGAAAGTGTTTGACCAACAAGCAAGCCTGGATTTAGGCATGGGTAACATAGGCAATTTGACAGCGCCAAATACCCAGGCCAAAGGGAAGCCTGCTTCTAGTTAATTAAGGGCCATGTGCATGTGTGTTGCTTCCAGGGGGTGCCATTGTGGCACTTTGGCCTTCCTTTACTTCTCTTCTAGCTCACCAGTCGTTTGGATCTGTGACACCAAATCCCTCTCAGCTCTTTGGGATCTTTGGTCTGGTCTTGCCTGTGGGAGCCAATATCTTAAATCTGGCCCTGGCCATAAGCGTGTGTCCTCCTGGCTTTCCTCATTTAGACATAAACGAAAGCACACTCAATGCTAGTCCAATGGAAATTTCTGGTGGTATAGCTGCCTTACTGAAATCCAGAGGTTAGCCATCTCTGGGCTGTCTCCTCAGCTGTGTCGCCCATATGGTCCTGTAGCAGATCTCCAACCTCAACACCCAAGAGATCTATTTGTTTAAAAGCTAGAAAACAACTTATTTATAAACATTTGTGCTTCTCTAAAAGCTGGAAAGCAGCTTAGTTAAAGTTTCAAGTTAATATTCAAACTTATTTAGTAGTGGCCACTAAGCATAAAAGTCCCTCATCTGCGAATTTTCAGCAACACTATATGGATATGCCACTGAAAATTCCTTTTAGTTTGTAGAGGGGGAGATGAAATAGTAGTATAATGATTACAACAGCAGACAGAGAACTAGGGAAGCCTGGTTCAAATCCCATTTCTGCTCCTTGTGATCTTGGCCAAGTCACTTAACCCACCATTGTCTCAGGTACAAACTTAGATTGTAAGCCTTCTGGGGACAGGGAAAAACCTACAGGACCTGTATGTAACTTACCTTAAGCAACTCCTGAAAAAGATGTTACCTAAAACCTAATTTCCTTTCCCTGTAAATGCTCTAGCTTCCTCTGGATAGTACCGGGGCAGAGTGTGGGCACTCTATCTAGCTACACATATAGAAACGATGCTCGGCCGCTATCCATATAGTTAAATGTGTGGAAGATACTTTTATAACAGGTTTCCAAGAAGGTGCCTATTTAAAGCCTATTTTATTAAGACACATAGGCACCTATGTGTCTTAATAAAATACTAGGGATAAGACAGCAGAAATCATGGTGTAAATGCTTGCATGTAAAGTACATGTGTATGCAGATGCTATGTAAAATACGTGGGGAAATTGCAACTCCTCTGCAGAATACATCTACAACCAGGTTGAATAAAAGTATATACCTTCCCACTTTACATGTGGGAAATTATCTTGATAGTGGCTGAATATTGCCACTATATGTATGAATGTCAGCAGTCTATATGTACATTTAGCACTGCTGAATATACATGATTTTTTTATGGTTTATGGTTTATTAAAAACTTGATATACCGCCCTTCGTAACATCAGGGTAGTGTACAATTAAATTCAATTAATCAGGAAAGGAAAAGAATAACATTAAAAATAGTAGAACAGGAAAGTCGTGGTACCCACAAGAAGGATAAGATAAAGGAAGGGGGAAGGCAGAATTGAGGGCTGACAATGGGGGAGGACTGTATGTGAGTTGAAATAAGTGGGGTTTCAAGAAGGCCTTAAACTTGGGGAAAGAGTGCTCAAACTGAAGGCCAGCGGGGAGGGAGTTCCAAAGGCTGGGACCAAGGAAAAAAAGAACACAGAGTGCCGGGTCGATTCAAGATGGGCTTGTGATGGAGAAGGAAGGTAAAGGTGATTTGCATCAATAGACCTAAGAACCTGAGAAGGAGCATATGGAATAAGGAGAGAAGAAAGATAGGCAGGGATACCAGAACGCACAGTCTTATGACAAAGGGTGAGTAGCTTAAATTGAGTACGGTAGGACAGAGGGAACCAGTGGGACGTGACAAGAAGTGGGGTGACATAATCATGTCGGGTGGCATGATGAAGAAGATGAATTGTGGCATTTTGAACAGATTGAAGGTATTTAATTTGATACTGAGGGAGTCCAGAGTAAATAACATTATAGTAGTCGAGTCTTGAAATGACCAGCGACAACAGGAGAGTGGTAATGGAAGAAGGGAGGAAGGACCGGATGGAGAGAATCTGCCAAAGTGTGAAGAGTGACTGCTTAACAATATTGCTGATATGTGTATGGAAGGTGAGAGATGAATCCAGAGTGACCCAAGATATTTAAGAGAGAGAACAGAAACAGGGAACCATCAAGGGAAGGTGACGCAGAAGGTTGCGTGGAGGACCCAGTAAGCCAGATTGCAGAGGTTTTGAATTTGAATTTTGAGATTGAATTTCAGGCAATTAGAGTGAAGCCAGGAAGCAATCAGGGATAGGCACAAATTAATAGAGGTGAAATGCAGTATGGAATAGCAGCAGGATGTCATCTGTGTAAAAATATGCAGACACACCCTGTTGCTGAATAAGAGCAGTGAGTGGGGCAAGAAATACATTAAAGAGAAGGGGGGGGGGGGCCAGAATTAGGTCTTGAGGGACTACTCAGGGAAGTGGGAAAAGAGAGGAGGCTGAGGACGGAAAGGACACATACTAAGAACGTGATGCGAGAAAAGAGTAAATTTTGTGCCTTGGGGGCTGGGGTACCCGGATGTAAACGGAGACTGGATTCTGCAGGGGAGACAAAACAGAAGGTAAACAAAGCGGGTAAAGCATACAATTGACTACAATACATACAATTTAAAATGCCATGGTCAGCATTAAAAAAAAAAAAAAAAACACTGGTTGCCATGGGCTGAATATTGGCCCATCTATGTTTACTTGAAAACTGGAAAGCAGCTTAGTTATAAAAGAATGTTTGGCATCAACAAGAGAAGAAATTAGATCTAATCCATTCTGGAACAAAGGAGCTGATGTGAGAGGTAATGGTGAGGTGGCCACTTGGCAATAATGATCATAATTCAACCAAATTTGTCATAATCATTGGAAGGAGGACATTGTAGCATTACATTTTTTAAAAGAGAGTATAATAAAATGAGGATATTTTTATTTATTTTTTATTTATTTCTTTTTCATACCGCGCTCTTTAGAATCAGTGAGGTTTACATGTATACTAACAGGTACCTTTTATTCCCTTGTCCCCGAAGGGCTCACAATCTAAGGGGCTTGTTTACAAAGCCGCGGTAGCGGTTCGTGATTGCTACCGCAGCTTTGTAAACAAGCCCCTAAGTGTACCTGAGGCAATGGAGGGTTAAGTGGCTTGCCCAAGGCCACAAGGAGTGGCCATGGGACTAGAGACCCCAGTCCTCCGGCCTGAGGTTGCTTGTCCCCATGCGGGAATTCAACCCCCAGCCCTCCGACCTGAGGTAGTTTTCTTTAAAAAAAAAAAGAAAACTAAAACAAGTAGATGCCAGGGTTGAAGGTTTGTATGAGGCATAGATGTGGGTTTTCACAGCCAGTAGCTGACATGTCCGCCCATTAGCTGTCGTTGTGAACCATTACAGCCCACTAAAACATGCATCAACTGCTCAGCAGTCTTTAGTAAAAAGGTCCCTAAATGAATTTTTTGCCTCAATCTTTACTGAGGGTGTTGAGCTCAGAAACCTTTTTGATGGCAATAATTCAGAGCAACTAAAGCAAATCATTGAAGAGTACCCCAGGAATCTGTGCTGGGCCTGCTTCTTTTTAACATATTCATAAATAACCTGAAAAACATAGTTATTCATCTGTAGCAGGCATTCTCCATGAACAGCAGGGATAAGTCTTCATGTATGGGTGACATCACCGATGCAGCCCCACACAGAACATTCCCCAGCATCTAGAGGTACAATGCGCATGTGTGCTTGCCTTTCCACCTGCCGTGGCGCTATCTTCTCCAGTCTAATAACATAGCAGGAGTCAAAAGGCAACTCCATGGGGAGGTGGGAGGGTTGTGAGGACTTATTCTTGCTGTTCACAGAGAACACCTGCTACAGATCAGTACCTTTGCTTTCTCCGTGAACAAGCAGGAAGTAAGTCTTCACGTATGGGACTCCCAAGCTACATGCTACCGGAACCCAAGGAGATTAACAGCCCCACAGGGACAACAAAACTGGAGAAGCCAGAAATAACAGTAAGGCAGTCCCACTGAGGGACTCATTCGATTCAGCAAACTTAGCAGACATCGGCCTGAGGGTTTTAACAGGTAGCCTGGATGGACAGACAGGCTGGTGGGCAGTTAACTCTAAGACCAAAAGAGACACCAGAGCATGCCCTGGCCAAAATTGCTGTCCCATCGAGAATCAGAGCCCAGGTGGAGAGGCTTCCTCTACAAGAGTTGCAGCAGCAGGGGGAACCTTGGCTGCTGAGGCCAGTAGGGAGTGATGAAAATCATGGAGCTCTTGTTGGCCTGGAGCTTCACGAGTGTTTTTGCCACAAGTGGTATCAGAGGGGTATGTATACAGCATCTGAGGCCAGGGGATGGCTGGCCAGCCTCCAAGAGCAGAACTGAGTCACCTGGGCATTAAGCACCATGGCGAAGAGGTCCACCACTGGAGTGCCCCACTCCCAAAAGATCCAGTTCACCACCACTTTCTTGACAGACCACTCATGCAGTTGAATTACCTGGCTGAGATAGTCCGCTAGTCAAACTATGATCCTTCATGGTCAAATTTGCGTTCCTTTTATTTATCAGTTGCTATACTCATATGTTCATATTTTATATACATCTATTTCATGCTCTTATGTTAATACTCTTTTTGTGTATCATGAATTTGTGTTTTATATGGTATAATTTAATTATTGCTATTGATTCATTTATAGTACATATATATTTATATATATTTTTCATACATTGTGTTTTTTGGTTGTTCACCCATTGGTCTGGGTTTTCTTATCTCCTTTTTGCATGTACTTATGTTGTTAATTATTATGTTTACATCTTATGTTTATGTTTATTACATTTGATATACCGCTCAAGCCAAAGCATCAGAGCGGTTTACAATATTATATAAAAGTTACAGAAAATATGAAAAGAACACCATTAATTAGATAGGACAGAATAAGAGATACAGTGATAGTTAAAGGAATAGAGGAGACAAGAAGAAATGCTCCACATAGCATCTGAAGAGGTAGATATCATACCACCGGGTGTTTAAGCTCCCACTCACAACCTCCACTGTCGACATCACCCCTCCACCGCTCTGATCTCCACAGCAAGCAGAACCAATGTAGCAGCATTTTAAATGGCCCCGCACGGTCCTACGCCTAAGGGCCATGCCAAAGGGCCCTCTGGCGAGGCCCTCAGGCGCGGGTCCGTAAGGCGCGGGTGCGCCAGTAGAAGTGACGGTTTTAAAGCCGTTAGAGGCAGCTGGTATGGGCAGGTTGAAAGGAAAGAGGTGGAGCTCCCGCTCACACACCTGCGATGCTGGCTGGCTGCTGCTCTCCCCGTCTTTGCGCGCCATCTTATAATTTTTAGCTCAACTGTTATAGTATTGACTCATTTCTACAGTAGTGTTTTCTTTTGTGCGCTTCATCACTCGAATGGTATTTATTTATTTATTTATTTATTTAACACTTATTTATATACCGCATCTTCCAGCGATCAGTTGCGGTGTACATTTAACAACAATTAACAATGCAGAGCTTGTTTTACATAGAACAGTTATAACAGTTATAGTTATATAACAGTTATAACAGTTTCTATATGGTATCTAGAAATGTGAGTATTTTTGACAATTTCATTGTTCTATGTAAACCGCGCTGACTGTAAATAGTGCGGTATATAAAAGTTGTTAAATAAATAAATAAATAAATAAAATAATACAATGTGTTCGTGGATTTTGGTATGTCCTTATGTTTTTCAAAAAAAATTTTGTTTGTACATGGCTCATATATTGTTTATTAGTTTTTGTTTAACAATATTTATTTGTTTTTAATCTTTATCTTTTTATCTTATTTGCATCTAATTCACATGTTTTGTTAAATTGATGGTTTTATCTATCTATTTATTTTTTATTGTTGTTTGCAGTTCTCAGCCCCCTGATGAAGGCATTGCCGAAAGGCGTTGGGGTAATTTGTTATTAATAAAAGCGCATGTGACCACCATACCTCTTGCTTTTTGTGTCTTTTGAGATAGTCCACTAGGCCATTGAGCTGCCCAGGCAAGTAGGTCACTTGGAGGTCTATGCCATGGAGTAGGGCAAACTTCCACAGCCGGACTGCCTCCTAGCATAGGAGGTATAAGCCGTGCCTCCCTGATTATTCATGTAGATATTGCCACCTGGTTGTCTGTTTGGATGAGGACAACCTGATTGACCAGATGTTCTCAGAAGGTGTCGAGGGCATCTGCTATCACCTGGAGCTCAAGAAAGTTGATCTAGAGCAGGCTGTCCTGCTCTGACCACAGGCCCTGGGTTCGCAGACCATCCAGGTGTTCTCCCCACTTGGACATGTCCATTGTATACATCATGTGGGGGGGGGGGGCACCGCTTGGAATGAGAGGCCTTTCAGCAGATTCCCTGGCTTGAGTCACCAAGTGAGGAACCACATCAGGGGTGTGGTAACCGTGACCTTGTCCTGAAGGTGGCCTGTTGTCTGTTTCCATTGCATGTTATGGGTCCACTGTGCCTTCCACGTGAAGAGATAGGCCTGAGAGGTGACATGCACTGTGGCAGCTATATGGCTGAGGACTCTCAACATCCCGTGAGCTGTTGTGTGACACTGGCACTGCACACCGCCCACCACCTCAATCAGCCACTGCATGCGGTCTGCCAGAATAAAGGCCCGTACCTGAGTTGTGTCGAGGAGGGTCCCGATAAATTCCAGCTGCTGTGGGACTTTGGATAGTTGATCATGAAGTCCACCTGAATAGTGAGCTCAGCAGACTGCTAGATGGCATCCAGCATGGAAACTTTCATGAGCCAGTCATCCAGGTACAGGAAGACAAAGGTTCCCATGGTGCGAAGGAAGGTAACCATGACTGCCAGGTACTTCATGAAGACCCATGGGGCTGAGGCCAGCCCAAAGGGAAGCAACCAGTACTGAAAATGCTGGCCACCCAACACAAACCGTAGATACTGTCTGTGACTTCAGTGGATTGGAGTGTGTGTGTACATATCCTTCAGATCCAAGCAGCATAGCCAATCATCCTGAAGAAAGTCCGGGAGCTATGTCCCTAGTGAGACCATCTTGAACTTCTCGTGTATGAGGAACCGGTTCAGGTTTCTCAGGAACCCACCGGTCTTTTAGGGAATCAGGAAGTATCTTGCATAGAAGCCTGATTGACCTGAGCCACAGGAACTGGCTCGATGGCTAAGTTGGCTGGCATAGCAGAGACTTATTTCTGCAGTAGGCTCCAGTGTGCGAGGTCCATGGGGATGCCCGGGGCAGAAGCTGGATGAGATGCAGCCAATATCCACTGTGGATGATCTGCAACACTCAGGCATCTGAGGTGATGAGGGACTACCTGTGGGTGAAGTGGATGAGCTGACCCCCTAACTGTGGGGGTACCCCAGTGAACAGCATCCAACTGGCTATGCTCCTGAGAAACCCGTCAAAATTGCACCTCTGGCCTGCTGGTGGAAGGTCTGCACCTGCAGCTGTAGCTGGTAATATCATTAGAGGCCTGGGTAGAAGATCTTCTTAGCCTGATGTTTTTTCCGCATGGGATCTGCAGTTTTCCTGGAGAGCCTCAAGAGAGTCACATGTTCCTTCTTGATCTCCTTTTCCTGCACTAGCTTACCAAAATGTTTCTCACCTCAGCAGGGAACATTGGAAATCTTGTCCTGTACCCATTGTTCCAGTTCATAGGAATGAAGCCACGCCATTCAGTGAGTGGTGATGCCCACTGCCATCACCCAGCCGACAGACTCAAAGGCAACAGAGACACCATGTACTATGAATTTTAAGCAGTCTTTGCCATGGGCCACCAGGCCCCGAAACATCTCAAGACGATCTTCAGGAATGAGGGCAACAGAGTTCTCCAGGTCCAGCATGATATCCTTGAGGAACATGCTCATATAGGTTTGGTAGGCAAGGACTATGGCAACCAGCATGGAACGTTGGTAGCATTTCCTCCCAAAGGAGTCCAGGTTTCACATCGTGTAGCCTGGAGGCACCAGAGTGAGGTGATTCAATTTGTAGATGGCGTAAAATTATTCAAAGTTGTTAAAACACAAACGGATTGGAAAAATTACAAAAGGACCTTGATAAATTGGTAGAACAGGCATCCAAATGGCAGATGAAATTGAATATGGACAAGTGCAAAGTTATGCACCTAGAAAAGAACAGCTATGGTTACACAATGCAAGGTTCCACATTAGTAACATAGTAACAGTAAATGACGGCAGATAAAGACCAGCATGGTCCATCCAGTCTGCCCAGAACCACCACCCAGAAAAAAGATTTAGGCGTCATCTTGGATAATAAATTGAAACCCTCTGTCCAGTGTGCAGCAGTGGCCAAGAAAGAAATAGAATGCTAGGAATCATAAGGATGGAAAGGAGAATAAAGCAAGGCTATTTTAATGCCAAGAATATTGTGTGAAATTCTGGTTGCTATATCTTAAAAATATATAGTGGAATTACAATATCCAAAGCAATTTTAAAGTGTTAAATAACATCTTGTCAAGACTGATGCTGTAGTTGTCTTTTGCAATACAGGAGGCAGGTTTGTTAGTAGCTTTAACTCAAATGTAATTTGGTTTGAAAATAGAAACAAGATATCAGTAGAAAAGAACCGATTGATCCACCCAGCCTGCCTAGCTTATTTAAGGAATTCCTGTGCTGTTGAACAAGCAATTCTCTGTGACTGAGAAAGCTGCTTGAAATGGACAGAAAAAGGAGGCATAAACTAATACAGTAATACAGACTAGCCAGGCTGGAATCAAAGGCTACAAATCCCCAGAAACCAAATGGGTCTATATTAGCAGGCTGGTGGTGGCCAGATATTTTTCAGCAGAGCCACAAGAATCTAGGTAGCTAAATGATCAGAGATTAGTTTTTCTAGATTTCAGGTAAAAGCCTACCTACAGTGACATAAATTCTGCGCAAATTGTTGCTCGGGGACCCATAATCTGAATTTCTGCCACTGCCACTGCCTGTTTTGATAGCTGTTTAGAATTTTACAAATCTTGGGTGTAAGACAAGAGATAGGGGGTTGGATGTCAAATTTAATACAACAGCTTCTATACTCATCTACCTACGATGGTGGAGGACCAATGCCAAAGAGAACTAAAATTACAAGCATTCAAACATCTATGACTAGCAGCTGGAATACATCCTTCACAGTGTGGACTTTTATAACAGAGCAATCCAAATAGGCCAATTAGTCTTTATATGTTACTATGATTACTTCTAGATCTGTTTCCTGCTGACAACTGCTAGGACTTTTTGTCTGTCTTGATAAGTGGCTAATGGATTTTGGCACCCTAGATGTACAGTTTTAGAAGTTGGTGAGAATTATGCAAAAGGGGTTGAAAATGTCTGTTTGCCTGTGGCAAAGTTACTCTGAAAATTTAACAGAACTGGAAGAAACTTGGCACATGGGAAAAACTGTAAAAACACAGTGAGTTTGAAATGGACCAGATCAGACCAGGAGTTCAAGAGATATAAGATCCCCTAAAAATTAGGACAATGCATTTCTATAGGAGAAAGAGTTCCAAGCTTCTGTAGCATAGAAAATCACTTGCAGTGAAACATATCAGTTAGGGCAGTGGTTCCCATACTTGGGGTCGGGACCCCAAATGCGGTCAAATCATCAGTGGATGGCGATCACAGAAAGATGGCTTTTTCCCTTCTCTCTGGACTTTTATGGTGACCTCTGCCAAATAGTGGCAGTCACCAGACAACATGTAGCCGGTGAGCCAGTGAACATTCATAGGCCCATGTGCGCACCCGTCAGACAGGAAACCCATGCGGAGTATTGGGGTCCTTAAGCACATGCACAAGGGACCCTGCGTTGACTGCTGCTGCTGCCACTACTGTTGCTACTGCCTTCCTGCTTTGGATGAGTGGAGGGAGGGGAAGGAGACTGGAGGTCTGATGTTTTGACTTCATCATCTGAGGTCAAGTGAATTTTTCATTTGTTAAAATGGGGTCATATGGGATAAGAGTTTGAAAAGCACTGAGTTAGGGGATTCCTCCTTTCAAACTGTTTTTTTTTCCTGTTCTTTACTCACCCAACCTCCCAAACTGCTTCATCCCCAAAATCTAATCTCCCCCTGCAATGGTACCACCATACTGCAAATGGTTCCACCACCAAATCCCCTTCGTGACTGCCCTACCACTCCTCAGACTTCTCCATGCTGAAAACAAAGCCTCCCGTAACTTCTCAACCATCCTGAAAACTGCCCCACCTCCAAAAATTACCACTGCATCAGCCCTACCACCCTGCAAACTGCCTCACCTCCAAAAAATACCCCCCACTAACTGGCCTTCCACTCTGCAATCTATTCCCATGCCTAAAAAGTACTCTTCACAACTACCCCACCAAACTGTAAACTGCCTGACCCCAAAAGCTCCGCCCTCCAGTATGGTTTCACCAGCATACAAAATTGCCTCACCCCCATGACCTAATCGCTGAAACTGCACACTACACCCCCCCATCCCACAAAATGCCCCACCTCCAAAATCTATCCCTCTTCAATTTTTAAATCATCCTGTAAACTACACCCTGCAACTACCCCAATACACTCTGTACTGCCTCCACCCCGCAAAACTACCCCTCCGTAACTGCCCCACCCCCAGCTACCTTCCATCATAGACATAACACATGCATAGCACACATACACAAATACATGCACACCACACACAAACACGGATACACACGCACACACGGAGATTGCAAATAATTCACTAACCCCTAATTTTTCTGATGTATATTTAATTTCTTTATTGTTAATTCTCTTGTTAAACTACTGATTCAATTATACAGTTTTCTTATTATGTATTGCCAACTAATATCTGTGGCTGTGGGCGCACTGTGCACACGCTTAGTGGGTACTTTTATAAGAAGCCCCATAAAGATATCACTAACGATATGTGTAAATCATCTATTTTCAGTGACTTATGTGTGTGAATAAGCCTTTATGTGTGCACTTTAGCCAGTTGCTATTCTGTAAGTAAGCGCATCAGCCTGATGTAGTATACTTTCATTGTGGGTATGCACATGAGCGAAGCTTGGATGGAGTGCAAATTTATGGGCAAAAATTATAAAATACTACAATTTATGTGCGTTCTTGAGGAATCTAGGCACAGGCATTTACTCTAACCATAGTTCGTGCAAGTGGTCATGCCTAGGTTTGAAGCACATTTATGCCCACTTAAGCCCCTTTTTGAAAATAAAGTAGGCATGTACTTTATAAAATAAGCACAATGGAGTGGAGGAGTAGCCTAGTGGTTGGGGAAAGGTACTTCAGGCCGGAAGGTCGGGGGTTCAAATCCCACTAGAGGACAGCAACCTTGGGCCAGAAGGACTGGGGTTTCTAATCCCTCAGGTGCTCCTTGTGGTCTTGGGCAAGCCACTTAACCCTCCATAGCCCATGTTCCCTGTAAAATAGTTATCTCCAAGTTATAATACCCTGTTTAATGTAATTTCAGTTTGTTCAATGTAAACCGCACTGATGCAGAATAGCGCGGTATATAAGAGAAGGTAAATAAATAAATAAACAATTGGCATGTGATAAAATGCACATTATTATACGGGACTTTATAAAAATATCCTCCATGAGTTCAAATATTTAGGGGAGACACTGTGAGAAGTGCTCATGACTCAGGAGAATGAGATTTTCAGGATTCAACAGAAATTTGTATTAATGTCCAGAAGAAGGAAGGATGTGTAGAGAGACACCTCGTGTTCTGCTCCTTAAGCAGCAGAGATCTCTAGTAGTCCTGCTAAATTGCTACAGTCTGACTCTAAGTGCACTGGTAATTTTTCATAACAGGGCAGGTCATTTGTATCCAGTCTCATCAGCCTGGAGGAGACTCCTCTGGGAGGGGAAATCAACCACTATGTAAACCATACCCAGAGACAAAACCTTGTCTTTGGCCCATAGCCACTACATCATAAGGAGGAAGTACGAGTCAGGGGAAGTAAGAGAGTTCTTGGCTCCTCAGCCATCATACCATTCAGATGGAGCCACTTGGTTAACTACTGCATCAAGAGGGAGCAGAGGGATAGGAGGGTGACTCAGATTGCTTAAGCCTTGCACCCAAAATCTGTGTTGCTTATGCAAACCTTGCCAGCATACCCCACATGCTCACAGAAGAACAATCATACCAGTGGAGAGAGGAAGGTGAAGCAACCATATAAAATTTAGGACTCACTGAGCTGAGGAAAGAGCAGAAGATCTAGAAGACCATCCATGAGATGGGGGAACCCTGACAGTCACCCAAGAGCGCATGATCCGGAAGTCGGGGCATCTCGATAGAGACGTTCCAATAAGAGCAAAAGTAACCCAGGTGCTTTAAGTAAAAATCTGACAGAGTTGAATGATGCCAAATTAATCCTGTCATCAAATAGACAGACTGTTAATATTAGCAAGAAGCAAACTTTGAAATGACTGTATGCAAATTCTAGAAGTCTAAAAAATAAGATGGGAGAGTTAGAATACAGAGCAATGAATGAAAGGTTAAATATAATTGGCATTTCAGAGACCTGGTGAAAGGCAGATAATCAATAGGACACTGTGATACCAGGCTACAAACTATATTGCAATGATAGGGTAAATCATATTGGTGGAGGAGTGACTCTATATGTTAGAGAGGGCATCGAGTCAAACAGAATAAAGGTTCTGCAGGAAACAAAATATACTATAGAATCTCTATGGATAGAAATTCCATGTAAAAGGGGGAAGGGAATGGCAATGGGGGTGTACTACCATCTGCCTGGACAGAATGAACAGATAGATGATGAAATGCTAACATAAATTAGGGAAGCTAGCAAAGTCTACAACACATAATAATGGCAGATTTCAGTTACTCTGATATAGACTGATCAATGTCACATCAGAAAATGCTAGGGAGATAAAGTTTCTAGATGATGTGAATGACTGCTTAATGGAGCAGCTGGTTGAGGGACCAACATAAGGAGACACTATTTTAGATCTAGTCCTCAGTGAAATGTAGGATCTAATGCAGGAGGTAATTGTTTTGGGGCCGCTTGGCAATAGTGATCATAACATGATCATATTTGATTTAATAAATGGAAGGAGAATAGCAAGGAAATTGATTTCATTAGCATTTAATTTTCGAAAGGGAAACTATAATAAAATGAAGAAAATGGTTAAGAAAAAACTAAAAGGAGCTATTGCAAAGGTTAAGAGTTTACATTGGGCCTAGGCATTATTTAAAAATACTATCTTGGAAGCCCAGACCAGACGTATTCCAACCTTTAACAAAGATGGAAGGAAGGCCAAACGACAGTCAGCATTGCTTAAAGGTGAGGTCAGAGAGGCTGTTATGGCTAAGAGAGAATCTTTCAGAAAATGGAAAAAAAAAGAGACTAATGACAAAAACAGGCAACAGCATAAGTACTGGCAAATTGAATGCAAGGCATTGATAAGGCAGGCAAAGAGAACATTTGAAAATAAGCTTACTGTGGAAGCAAAAGTACATAATAAAATGTTTTTCAAATATATTCATAGCAAAATACCTGTGAGGGAGTTAGTTGGACCTTTTGATTATGGAGAGGTAAAAGGTGTACTGAGAGAGGCCATAGCAGAGAGACTGAATGAATGTTTTACTTCAGTCTTTACCGAAGAAAATGTAGAAAGCTTACCCATGCCAAAAATGATATTAAAGGTGAAGTATCAAAGGAATTGAAACAAATCTCGGTCAGTCAGGAAGATGTAATACTGAAATATGAGATTGTAGTACTACAATTAGTAATCTGTGATCTATTACTAAAATCATCTAGTACCTGAAGATTGGAGAGAGGCCAATGTAATGCCATTTTTTGTAAAAGGGTTCCAGGGCTGATCCAGGAAACTACAGACTGGTGAGTCTGATGTCAATACTGGGCAAAATGGTAGAAGCCATTATAAAAATCAAAATTGCTGAACATGTAGATAGTCATGGTTTAATGGTAGAAAGCCTACATGGATTTAGCTAAGGAAAGTGTTGTCTCACCAATCTCATATTTTTTGAAGATGGGAATAAATAGGTAGATAAAGGTGAGCCAGTTGGTATAATATATTTAGATTTTCAGAAAGCCTTTGACAAAGTCCCTCATGAGAGACTCTTGGGAAAATTAAAAAGCTATGGGATAGGAGATAATGTACTATTATGGATTATGAACTGGTTGAAAGATAGAAAACAGCGAGTAGGAATAAATGGCCAATTTTCTCAATGGAGAAAGGTGAATAGGAAGTATCCCGGGGATCTGTGAAGGGGCTGCTGCTTTTTAACATATTTATAAATGACCTGGAAATGGGAATAATGAATGAGGCGATCAAATTTGCAGATGACACAAAATTATTCAAAGTTGTAAAACCCAAGAGGATTGTGAAAAATTGCACGAGGACCTTGATAAATTGGGACACTGGGCATCCAAATGGCAGATGACATTTAATGTGGACAAATGCAACTTAGGGAAGAACAACCCAAACTACGGTTACATGATGCAAGGTTCCACATTAGGAAGCACCACCCAGGAAAATAATTTAGGAATCATAGTGGATGATATGTTGAAACCCTCTGCCAGATGTGCAGCGGTGACCAAGAAAGCAAATAGAATGCTAGGAATCATAAGGAAAGGAATGGAGAATAAAATGAAGGATATTATAATGTCTCAGTATCTCTCCATGGCGTGACCACACTTTGAATATTATGTGCAGCTCTGGTCACCATATCTTAAAAAGGATATACCATAATTAAAAAAGGTACAGAGAAGAGCCACCAAACTGGTAAAGGGGATGGAAGGATATCCCTACGAGAAAAGACTTAAAAGGTTAGGGCTGTTCAACTTGGAAAAGAGACAGCTGAAGGGTTAGATATGATAGAGGTCTATAAAATGATGAATAGAGTAGAATGGGTAAATGAAGATCGGTTGTTTACTCCTTCAAAAAGTAGAAAGACTAGGGAACATGCAATGAAGCTATAGTGTAGCACATTTAAGGCTAATCGGAGAAAATATTTTTTCACAGAGGATATAGTAAAAGCTGCTAGTGTAGCTGGATTTAAAAGAGGTTTGTATGAGTTCCTGTAGGAAAAACTCCATAAACCATTATTAAAGAGGACCAGGGAAATCCACTGTTTACCTACTGGACAAACAGCATGGAATCTGTATTCCTTTTGGGAACCTGACAGGTAACATGTGATCTGGTTTGGACTTAATGGACCCTTGGTCTGACTCAGTGTACTCTATCTTATGTTTTAATGTTATTATGAGATCTAGTGACATCAGAGACAGAAGCTATTACCAAGCGTTATAGGGGACCTGCATCTGCAGGAGCGACTGGCTCAAAGAAGCTGAAAGAAATTAGTAAGGAGGAGGATTCCCTGTCAGGGTAACCCAGAGAGCAAGGAAGTGGCCCCTCGATACCTCTTATCTCTTATCTCCCCCTACGTCCCCTCTCATAATTTGCGCTCCGCTAACAAATTACTTCTATCTGTGCCTTTCACCCGCACCGCGAACTCCCGACTGCGCTCCTTTCACCTTGCTGCACCATACGCCTGGAACAGCCTTCCTGCGTCTGTGCACCAGGCATCCTCCCTGGCCCTCTTCAAATCCAGGTTGAAGACCCACCTCTTCACCGTTGCATTTAGATCCTGACTCCATCCTCGTCTTACCCTAACCCCCGTCAACGTTCATGACCAAACTATAGACCATACCTTGCGCAGAACTGACTAATGCTCTGTACCATTTTCTTTTAACTAGATTGTAAGCTCCGATGAGCATGACTCTGACAGGCAGGGACTGTCTCTTGTATGTTGGCTACCTCTTGTAGGTTAGCTGTGCAGCACTGCATGCGTGGCGCTCTATAAGTGCTGAATAGTAGTAGTAGTAGTAGGAGTGAAACAGCTTGGAACACATTCCCAATACAAAGAAAGAGGAGAAACAGGGGTGAAATTGCTTCCAATAGAGTTGGAGTAACGAGAAAAAAGCAAAACCATTAGTTTAGTTTTTATTCTTTACCATTAACTGCCATTAATGTTATCAGTAACCAGTAGTGGGATTCAAAAATCTTAGGAACCGGTTCTGACCCAGTATGTTGCCCCTCTAAATTGAATCCTACCTTCTGTGCGACTCTGGCTTCAGCTTCTTCTCCTGCCGCATGCTTCTTCTCTTCAGCCCAGGGACAGGTTGCTCCCATGCATCCATGATATGGCTGCTGGCTGTGATTGCTGCCATGTTCACTTCTGCAGCCCAGAGGAGCAGCCTGTCCCGCAGGCACAAAACTGCAGGCCGTGATCCCTTTGTCTCATGGGACAGGCTGCTCCTGCAGGCACAACCAATGCTACAATCATAGCCTCCTTCACTTCTGCGGCCTGCAGGAGCAGCCTGTCCCGTGGACCAAAAACTGAACTGCTGGATGTGGTCCCTTTGGCCCGTGGGACAGACTGCTCCTGCAGGTACAACCAATGCTAGGATCGTAGCCTCCTTCACTTCTGTGGCCTGTGGGAGCAGCCTGTCCCTTGCACCAAGAACTGAACTGCTAGATATGATCCCTTCGGCCCATGGGACAGGCTGCTCCTGCAGGCACAACCAATGCTAGGATCGTAGCCTCCTTCACTTCTGTGGCCTGTGGGAGCAGCCTGTCCCTTGTGCCAAGAACTGAACTGTTAGATGTGATCCCTTTGGCCCATGGGACAGGCTGCTCCTGCAGGCACAACCAATGCTACAATCATAGCCTCCTTCACTTCTGTGGCCTGCAGGAGCAGCCTGTCCCGTGGGCCAAAAACTGAACTGCTGGATGTGATCCCTTTGGCCCGTGGGACAGGCTGCTCCTGCAGGCATAATCAATGCTAAGATCGTAGCCTCCTTCACTTCTGCGGCCTGCGGGAGCAGCCTGTCCACTGCGCCAAGAACTGAACTGCTGGATGTGATCCCTTCAGTCTGTGGGACATGCTGCTCCAGTGCTCACAACATCATTGCTGGCTTTACTTCTTTGGTCCATGGAAGCAGCCTGTTCGGGGGTCCAAAGGGATCACATCGAGTTTAGTTTTTGGCCCGTGGGACAGGCTGTTCCCTCCTCATGCCTCATCTGCTCTCTCGCCTTTGGCCACAAAAACTGCAGTAATCTCCTTTGCTTTAACTAAAGCTACATTCCTTCTCACAGTCACAGCAGCAGGAAGAACTTTAATAGGACTTTACTTCCAGAGTCTCCACGCACTGGAACTTAAATGGCTTTCAGCACAGAACCTAAGGATCAACCACAGCAAAACGGATGTCCTATTCCTTACCAAGAACCAGAAGTTCACCCCACCCCCCACACTACAAATAAACAATGTTGAGCTGATAGCAAAATCAACAATCCGCTATCTAGGCATCACGCTCGACCAACGGCTCGATATGTCTACACACGTGAAGAACACCACAAAAGCAATTTACCATAAGATCCGGATACTACGTCACCTGCACCCCTACTGGACTTTAACGACTACCGTACAATCTTCCAAGCCTTGGTGCTCCCACATCAGGATTTCGCAAACATCGTCCTCCATGGCCTCCCTCAGTCAACGCTAGGCCCTCTCCACCTTGCAATGAATGCTGCAGCAAGGGTACTTGCAGGTACATTGAGAGCTGATCATATAACTCCAGTCATGATGGACCTCCACTGGCTCCCGCTCCAAGCTAGAATCCAGTACAAGTCCCTAGTGCTGACATTCAAAGCTCTAAGGAACCAGACCCAGACGCCCATCAGCAAACTCATTCAAAGCCGACCGAGCAACAGAATCAGAAGATCTAACCAAGCAAACACCCTGGAGGTCCCCAAAATACTAACAAAGTGCACAAAGGCTACCACTAACAGGGCCTTCTCCATATTTGCACCCATGGCCTGGAATGCCCTTCCTGCTGAGCTCCATACCATTCCAGACCTATCGTCATTTAGAAAAGCCCTCAAACACCACCTCTTCCTAACCCATTACCCAGAATCCAACCCCAGAAAACAACCAAATAACTCTACACCCTACTCCACTCCATCCACAACCCAACAACATAAAGAGAACGATTAGATCTACCACTATGTCCCCTCTCCTGTTTAACGTTTAACATTATTGTGAACCGACCTATATTATGTAAACAAGCAGTCAGTATAACCCCATGCACAACTTCATACTCTGTAAATACCTATTCTGTAAATAGTTACCCCAGTTCACCTCCAAGTTATCTTGTTCCTTGTTCAATGTAAACTCAACTGTCATGTGACATTGCAGTATGTTTTGTTCAATTGTAAACCGCACTGATTTTAATAGCGCGGTATATAAGAAAAGTAAATAAATAAATAAAAATAAAATAAAAATAAAATCATATTAAGTGCCTCCTGCCACTGCAACCTCGGAAAGGACAACAGCTTTGTTTAAAGGGAAAGAGATTGCTGTGGCTTTTATCTCCTTATCGCCTGCTGCTGGACTGTTTCTCTGCTTCCTGCTGCCACTGCTGACCTGCTCGCATAGCACCGGCTCTCCGCGACACACTGGATAAGCAATAGTGCATTAAGGATTTTCAGCAATGTCGCCGCTCTGGTGCCCATGGATATCAGCACCCCCCCATAACGTGCTTACAATGCTTATTGGGTAGTGGCAGCCCTGTTGGTGACGAAGCTTCACATGGAGTGTGAAATGACCTAAAAGGACAGGTTTGGCGAACTCGGGAAATTCTAGGAACAGGTTTGCATGAACCAGTATAAACCTGCTGAATGTCACCACTGTCAGTAACCTTAAGTTTTCTTTAAGTATACCCTTTGATTCAGAACACAAATTTTGGCCTGGACTCTGTTACTGAGAGAAAGAAAAGAGGAGTGAGTGGAGTGAAAGTGCCAAAGGCCTCCTAGTGTATACTCATCCTGTTTTAGGAACCCGAATTTTCCCCGAGTAAAGACTGTAAAGACACTATGGGCCCGATTTTCAATTGGGCAGGGCTAAGCACCATAGCCGTGTAGCCCTATCTGTAACCGCTTAACTCCACAGTGATGGAAGTGAAAATCTGGGCTTTGCCACACAGCTGGAAAGCCACCAAACCTAACTGGGCAGCAGCAATTTTGGATGCTGCTTGGTTAGCGCTCTGCGCCTTAAAGATAGGCCTGCACTGCCCTTACCATTGCCCTGCCCTGTACTACCCCTACCATGTCCAAACTACAACCAGACCGTGGCATCACCACCGCCACTCTCCTTGGCCTATACTCCCTGAGCTTCAGCAACTTTCCCCTCTCTCTCCCTCCCCTCTCTGTGTCCAGCATCTCTCCCTCTCTGTTCCCTCCATCCTCACAATCCAGCATCTCTCCCTTTCCCTTCCCGCCCCTGCAGTCTTTTCACTTATCTCCATCCACAGTACTTGCTGGCAACAGCAGCAATTTACAAACACTGCCTTGTTGCCCAGGAGCCTTCTCTCAGTCGTGCCCTGCCCTTTCTGTGAACAGAAAGTTGTGTCAGGGACATGGCAGAGGGAAGACTCTAGGGCAGCAAGAGGCAGTGTTTGTAAACTGCTCTCCCGCTGCGAGACATGGTGGACCCCAGGAATGAAGAGAAGAGAGAGAGAGAGAGAGAGAGATGTTGGACCCACAAGTGAGGCAGCCATAAGGTTTAGCTGTGGGTAACCCTTCCCCCACTCCAGGTCTGAGCACAATGTCCTTACATAAGTGATCAGCCTGACCCTTCCCCCAAGCCATGAGGCTCTTACATAAGTGATCAGCCTGCTAAGAGAAGACATTAAGATTTCAGTAGGGACCCTTCCCCCACTCCAGGTCTGAGCACAATATCCCCTTGCCCAGAAATCAGCAGACCAGAGCACACCGGTTTGGACAGGTCACCCAGGTACCTTCCCCAGGGGCTGCTGATTGGTGGACAGGAAATATCTGAGACAAATGGGATTGTAGAATGAGTTTGAAAATGTACGGTATATAAGGTATTGTAGGACGTCCCTCGGGGCTCAGAATTTTTGTGGAGATTGCTGGTTTCTCTGTCTGGGCCTGTGCGCACATTAAAAGTTCCTGTTTGCATACCAGCCTGTCTGTGAGTTTTCCTTCTGTGGGTGAGTGATAGAATAAGAGCCTTTTCAGCAGCTTTGCTGTAACATTTCTTGGCACCCCAGGTGGGACGAAATTAAATTAAATTAAAAGAAAAGCCTCTCTCATCACACCCACGGTGGGAAGACTACTGCTTTTTGCAGGATTGGGCCTCCACCAGTCAGGGACCGGCCCCTCCAGATGATTAACGGTCCTTGGCGCCCCGGGCCACTTTGTGCTCCGGAAGGACACCTTGATTTGTCTGGTCAGTCGGTCCCTGTGGCTGACCCCCGATTGAAAACCGGCTGGATAGACTGGCATCCAAACTCTCTGTCTGATCAGAGTTCTGGTGAGTACTGCTACCTTACTGTTTTACTGTTTTGGCTAGTTCTGTATTCTGTATCTGGAAATCCTGGTAATTCTGGTATAAATCCTGGTAATTCTGGTTTCTGGTAATTTCTGTGAACCTGTAGCGGCATGATCACCCGCAACGAGCAGTCCAAATAAGGGTCCTAGAGGCTCTGAAACCATTGCTCGTCCTGTCTGTATCTGGTATCTGGTAAATCTGGTAGGAATAGGTGGGGGGGGGGGGGCGCTTGCGAGTACCGGTAAATAACTGCAGTATAAATTTAACTTTGCCACCTCGGGCCCCTTAAAGGTATTTAAAGTGCAGCGCTGCCAAAGCTATTAAAAATTGCCTAAAATATTAGTACTTAACCCCCTTAAGTGTGCCTTTCAAGAATAATTGCGCTGATCGCAATTCTCCGATAATCGGGACGATTTATTTAGAGCCTTTGCCCCATGTGCTCCTATAGTGTTGGGGGCTTTTTTGTGTTGCTGGGGGTTTCTTTTGTGTTGCCATGTGCTCCTATAGTGTTGGGAGCTTTTTTGTGTTGCTGGGGGTTTCTTTTGTGTTGCCATGTGCTCCTATAGTGTTGGGGGCTTTTTTGTGTTGCTGGGGGTTTCTTTTGTGTTGCCATGTGCTCCTATAGTGTTGGGGGCTTTTTTGTGTTGCTGGGGGTTTCTTTTGTTTTGCCATGTGCTTTTAGTGTTGGGGGTTTCTTTTGTGCTAGTGATCCTGGAGCTCCATCTAGTGGACATTAGAAAAATAGCTAGCTATATTTCTCATATTACTATTATCCACATGGTAAAAGTTAAATCCTATGGTACAGCTAGAGAGTGTGTGTAATGTATATTTGTAACAGCTGCTACTGAGGAAAGAGAGTGTATGAGTATTCGCTGCTGAGACGTCTCTGTTTTCTGTTTTCCCTCTTTCTTTTTCCCTTTGTGGTCCTGTGTGTTTTTTGCAACCAAACTCTGCCTGTTACCTGGATTATATTGTATATTGTATTCCCAGAAGTGAGATTAGAAAATTTACACTGAACATTGCATTCCTTGAATTGAGATTAGAAGATTTACACTGTAACTTGTGATTTGTAAATTATGATTAGAGCATGGGGTCCAGAGGCTAAATTGTAGTGGAGCAGCATCCGGACCAGTTTCCCTATATAGATTCATGGCTGGTCCATATAGTTAATGTGCTGTTATGTAGAAACTGTTAGAGTGTCTCTGTAAATGTTAGAGTGTCTCTGTGTTGGGGGGCGGAGCCAGCACGAAACCGGCATGGAGGTGTAAGTCCTCTTCTCCTGGGCCTCAAGTCATAATCCTGCGACTTACCCGTCCATAAGTTCACCCCGGTGGCTGAGTTTTCCAGGGCAGCGGTAGTAGGATGTCGGGGAGCAAACAAACACGTCTTGATTTTCCCTCAACACCGACAACGTCTGGGTCTAAAAGATCTAAATCCGACCCGTTGTCGCCACACAAACCAGCGCCTCAGCATGAATCAGCGGAAGATCTTCGACAATTCCTGCAGGAAGTTCGGGCCATAAGGAGCCGTGTAGACTCTAACGGAGAGACTCTATCAGCCCTTCAGGAAGATATAAAAGATTTGGGCTCACAATTTCAATCTCTCTCAGCTCGGGTAGAGAAAGTGGAAGAAACGATCGCGGGGCATGAAGACAAGATCAAGAGCGTTTCTTCATTGGCGCGAAAGATAGACTGGCTTGAGCGTAGCATGGACGATATGAACAACAGGGCCCGGCGAAATAACATTCGCGTCATCGGCCTCGGCGAAGGAGTGGAGGGGATGGACCCTATTCGTTTCCTGGAGACCTTTTTGCCTAAACTATTGAAAACAAATTTTGATCCCCCGCTAGAAATTGAGCGGGCACATAGGATTCCAGTGTCTCCTTCGGGATCTAGCACTCCTGGCACGCGGCCTCGCCCTTTCATTATGTGCCTTTTAAGGCACCAACAAGTCATGCAGATATTCGCCGCGGCTAAGGCCGGTCAGCCGCTCCAATATGAAGGGCGGAAAATCTTTTTCTACCCGGACTACTGTAAACGCACAGTGGAGAAGCGGAGGCTGTTTTTGGAACTTAGGCCTAGGCTCCGCAGTCTGCAAGCCCGTTTTGGACTATTTAGCCCGGCGCGTTTTAAAGTCACTCTGGACAATAAAACCAAGTCTTTTGAAGACCCGAACTTATTGCGCCAATATATTGAAGAGCATGAAGAGCTCCAAATGCAGCAACGCTGATCTGGTGAACTGCCTGGTGGTTTGTGCTTCTGGTCAGCGGCCTGTAAGGGGCGGCTGACGCCTGGTGCCGCAACCTAAGATATTGGGCATTTTTGACACCGGGGGATCTCAAAGCATTTATACTGTTATTCTGGTGGGTGGTCGGGATATGAATAGTTTTGTCAATTGAAAGGGGCTGCTCCATGTAGTTAATGTGTTTCAGCTGTCTTACCCTGCTTGATTTTTTTTGTTTGTTTGGGGAGGGTTTTGGGCTCACTGAGAATCATAGAACTGAGATGAGTTGGGAAGGTCTCACAGAGTTATGTTTGGTTAAAGCAGTAGAAGATGGTTAATAAGTTGAGAGTTTTGTCCCTTAATGTGAAAGGGCTACGATCGCCAATTAAGCGTAAGAAAATTTTATTATATTGTAAGCGTCAAACTGCTGATATCATTCTGCTCCAGGAGACGCATCTATCAGCGTCTGAGGCAAATAAGTTGGCAGATAAATATTATGCGGTGGCTGGTTGCTCTCCTGTGTGCATAAAAAAAATGGTGTTGTTACTTTAATAAAGGTTGCCCTAGGATCTCAATTGATTAGCTCAAGCCACGATGAAGCTGGGAGATGGGCCAAGACCATAATAAAAATTGGGGGTGATCTATTGTCCATTGTAAATATTTATGGACCCAATGTAGATGATCCTGTTTTCTTTTCTAATCTCAGTGGGATTCTGCAAGAAGAACCAGGGGTTATGAAAATAGTGGGAGGGGACTTTAATTTGGTTATTGAGCCTTTATTGGATAGGAGTCCTGGCAGGGTTGAACGCCCTTCTCGTGCGCGTCTTGCGCTTTCCTCCTTACTCGAATCCTGTGACTTAATTGATGTATGGCGACTGTTTCATCCTAGAGAAAAAGATTTCTCTTTCTTTTCTCCTGTTCATAGCTCTCTTTCTCGTATAGACTATTTTCTGATTTCTAAGTCCTTGGTCTCTGGTTGTTGTGATTCTTCTATTCTGGGCAGATCGGTTTCGGATCATGCAGCCATAACGATTGATGTGGTTTTAGAGGATGTTGTGCGTCCTAACCAGACATGGTCTTTCAATCGGTCATGGCTGGCAGATCCTGCCTTTCAGGAGGATATTCGACGAGCCATAACTTCCTTTTTTGTTTGGAATAAAAGAGAAGACACTGCTGATTGGGCTTGGTGGGAGGCCTTTAAGGCCTCCATTCGCGCGGAGATCACTAGTTTTAAAATAAAGGACACTAAACGGCGACAGACACAGTTATGTGCTTTGGAAGCGCAAATTTGCACTGGAGAGCGTCTCTGGATAGTCCAACCAAACCCGGGAATACTACTTCGTTTGCAGCGGCTTAGGTTTCAATATAATGATGTTCTGAGTGCCGACGTTGAGCAAATCATGCTGAAGCAGTCTGCCCGGTTTCACGTAGAAAGAAATAGAGCCGGCAGGTTATTAGCTCATACTGTGAGGGGACCGCAGAGCAAGCCTAGAATAGCCTCTATTTTATCTAGTAATCAGGAGAGTTTGGTCAAGGATGAGCAGATTGTGGCTGAATTTTCCAAATTTTATAGTTCACTTTATGCTTCAGAGATCTCTGCCGATATCGGCTCCTTCGCTGGTTTTGTTAAAGGCCTTGATCATCCTGTCTTAGAGGCGGAGCAGTCCTTTGAACTTGGCAAACCCTTCCTTCGAGATGAGCTTTTCTCAGCAATACAAGCTATGCCTTCTGGAAAGGCGGTAGGTCCTGACGGCCTTCCTGCCGAATTCTACAAAGTTTTTAGTACAGAGCTGGCTCCGTTCCTATTAGAATATTATGCTGGGCTTGCCAAGGAAGAAGGCCCCACTGGTAGATTCTCAGAAGCCACTATTGTGGTATTGGAAAAACCGGGCAGAGACCCTACTCTCGTCGCGAATTATCGGCCTATCTCTCTCTTAAACGCCGACTACAAAATTTATGCTAGTATTTTAGCGCGTAGACTCGCTTCGGTGATTGGAGATCTGGTCCACCCAGATCAATGTGGGTTTGTTCCCGGGAGGTCAACCTCAGATAATGCTCGTCTTTTATGTAACCTACTTGAGAAGGTCTCCTCTGTTACTTGTCCATATATTGCTCTGGCTTTAGATGCTGAAAAAGCGTATGACAGGCTGGAGTGGCCGTTTATGTTTTTTATCTTGCAATGGTTTGGCCTTGGGGAAGGTTTTATTCACAAGGTTAGGGTGCTCTACGCTAATGCTTCTGCTAGCATTTTAGTGAATGGTATTCTTTCGCGCCCTTTCTCTCTGCACCGGGGGACTAGGCAGGGGTGCCCCCTTTCTCCTCTTTTATTCAATCTAGCCCTGGAACCTCTGGCCATTGCACTCCGCGGGCAGACGGACCTTAAAGGAGTCCAGATTGGGACGTCACAAGTGAAGTTATCCGCTTACGCGGACGACTTGCTTCTCTTTACGCAGCCGGAGGAAGTTCGGTCTATTTTGGCCTTGTTTGACAGTTACTCTAACGTATCTGGGTATAAGATTAATTGGTCTAAGTCTGTGGTGTTTCCCCTTAATTGTATCACAAATTCGGCAGAGATGGCAGAGTTTCCATTTAAATGGGAGGTGGGTAGCATTAAATATTTAGGGGCATGGTATAATGCGTCGGTGGACGACATGATTGTGAAGAATATGGAGGACCTTCTTTTCTTTCTACGGTCTAAAGTGGTAGCGTGGTCTCCTCTTCATCTTTCTTGGTGGGGTCGTCTAGAGGTCATTAAGATGACTCTTACTCCCAAAGTTAATTATATCCTTGGTATGCTCCCTTTTTCCATCCCGTCAGTATGGTACCATAAGATAGAGCGTATTCTCATTTCCTTTTTGTGGAATGGGAAACAGCCACGTATTGCTACTAAAAAATTGAAAGCTGCCAAGAATAGGGGAGGGGTGCATTTTCTTGACTTCAATCAGTACCATCAAGCTCTCTTGATCAAGCAGGGTTCACTTTGGCTGGCTGCGGATGACACCAGGCAAAGGCCGACTTGGCTAGCGGTGGAGACCAGTTTGGCAGCTCCCAGTCCTCTCTTGTACTTGTTGGGGGCGCTATATCCTGAGTGGTCCCCGGTAGGGAGAGTTATTAGGTCCACGCAGGCCGCTTTCCTCGAGTTGGCGAGGCTTATTGGTCTGGATGATGTTTCCCCGGAGCAGACCCCACTGTGGTGGAACCCTCGATTTCGGATTCGAGGGCGTAGATTTGCCTGGAGAGCATGGCAAGATCGGGGAATCTGGTCCTTGGGACAATTAGTAGATTCCAATGGATGGAAAGATTTTATAGTGTTGCAGAGGGCGTTCTCCCTGCCAGACTCTTATTTGTTTAGGTGGATTCAGTTAAAACATAGCGTCATAGCCTCTGGTTTTTCATTAAGCGCAACTGAGCTTGGTAAGGGTGGCGCGTTGCTTCGTTGGCTAAGAGCCACGGTAACGCAGAAGGGGGCTACTTCTAAGATCTATGCTCTTTGGAGGGAGTGTGTCTCTAAAGTGCCGGTTGGGCTGGCTCGAGTATGGGAATCTGATATATCTCAAGATATTACATCTTCTGAATGGAAAACTTTATGGGGCCCAGTGTCTCGAGTATCCAGGTCAGCTGCACTTACTCAGTCATTATTTTTCTTTATGCATAGGGCCTTTATTACTCCGTCGAAGCTGGCCAGGTGGGATTCCAGTAATTTGGGGTTATGCTGGTCTTGCTCCGCAGCTACAGGTACTTATATGCACATGTTCTTTGAGTGTCCTCTGGTCCAGAATTTTTGGAGGCAAGTGTGGGCCAGGATGCAATTGATCTTGTGCTTTACTGCGGAGTTGGAATGGCGAAGGATCCTTTTGCGGTCCTCTAATCTATTTTCTGCAGAGTCCCAGGACCATTCCTTTTTATTTAACTTTATGATGGCTATTGCCCTAAAGATGAATCTGTGGAAATGGAAGAGTTTCAGTAGCCTAAGCCTGGACGGATGGTGGAACTTGGTCTGTCATTACTCAAAGCTAGAGAGAACTGATAGTAAACTTCACCATCCGGACAGGGCAGATCTTAATGTTCGTCGATGAGCACCTTTGGATTTATATGTGGCTCGTTCTCAGGTTCATTAAAATGGTGTGGGTACCTTTCCCACTCTTATTTTGATTGTGTTGTTTCTCAGTGAGCTCAGAAGGGGGGGGGGGGTGAGGGCTTTGTTGGGTGGGGGGATTTTGTTGGGGCTTAATTTAGAATTTTGTGTTGTATAGGCCATTTTATGTTGGGTGTCTGATTGTGTTGTAGATGTTTTGCAAAAGGTTAAATAAAGATTTATAAAAAAAAAAAAAAAAGAGTGTCTCTGTGTTTAGTTGTGACATTAGGGAAAGATTAGCGAAAGAAAGGTTTTGTCCAGACATTAGGGGGGATGTTTACTAAAAACCGCAAAAGTGCGCGCCGCACAATAGCGCACGGAAAAGCGGCACTTAAACGCTTCTAAACGCTCTTAAACGCCCCACACACGTGCGATGAACCCCCGCGCATGTGCGCGACACACTAACGGGCCCCGCACAAGTACGGGCCCGCAGATGTCCGATAGAGGCGTGGAACGGCTAACGGAGGGCGGAGGAAGGCTCCCGAGGGGTGGAGAGACGGGGTCAATGGGCGGGGAAGGGGAGGGGAGAGGCTCCCCGCACATTATCGGGCCCGAATTTACAAGGAAAAAATAGCGCGAGTGAAACACTCGCGGTAGAGGGCAGTTAAAGGGAAGAGAAACCATTTCCGTCAGCAATGTACAGGAAAACTGGGGAAACCTGAAAAACGTAAGCAGTGTGATACATGTGCACAGCACAAAAGTGAAAATAAAAATAGAAAATGACCACAACAAAAATATTAAAAATAGTAATTCAGCTGGGGAACAGTTATAGTAATGGGCAAATATAAAAACCACACCCAGGAAAGCTCCAGAAAAAAGAAATGAATTTTGGAAGGGTCTACGGAGCGGAGACTCCACCAAAACTAATTGCCATCTTTGGAGCTTTCCTGGGAGTGTTCCCTATGGTTGCCCATTAATAGCACTGTTGCCCAGCTTGGCTAAAAGTATAGCCCCTGTTTTTCGTGGTCATTTCCGGGGTTTATCCTGCACGTATGTGACCAGACAAGGTGAATGAGCCCACAGTAAACATGTGCAGAGCAGGGTTTGCGACCCCATCCTGCCAGGTTTACCATCTCCAGGGACTGCACTGTCTCTGTGGCCACAGTGTGGTGCAGCAGACAGAGCCAGTACCTCTAAGACCAGAGGGTCACAGGTTCAAATCCCAGCTGCAGCTACTGTCAACCCTGTCCACATATTTTTCCCACAACTACACCGTGATAGTAAGGACAAACCTTTATTGCTGAGAACATAGGCATGGTTAATACACCTATATTTTACCACATCAAACACAGACACCATAAACAGGCACATTATCTAGAGCAGAGTCTCCCAAATGCAGTCCTGGAGGGCCAAACACCATTCAGGTTCCATGCTTCCCCTAAGAAAGATGCCTGTGCTGCATATGTCTGCACCACCCCCATGGTATGCAGATGTAGCTCATGCATATTCATAGGGGACAGCATGAAGACCCGAACAGTGTCTGGAACACCAGGACTGGAGTAGGGAAACTCTGCCGTAAAGCAGCAGACAACAGGGCCAGACACACCCACACCCACCCAGGCCCCATTGGCCAATGCCTCCTGGAGAGGCAGGACATTGGGCCCTGCGTGCATCTCCCAGATCTAGCACCTGCGTACCTTAGCAATGCCACCCTATACCTGGGTACACGGTACACAGCCCTCAAACGTTTGATGTGGGTACCGGCAGATAGACAGTCCTACGTTCAGCACTGTTTGCTTCTTGAGCTCCATCAGAACAAGCTGTCTGATGTCTGCGGTGCGTGCTCCAGGTCTGGCCCCTGACAGTGTTTACCACCCTGGGGAGTGACCCCCAGCAGTACTGTGTACCATATCCATGGCTGTACCGTGCCCAGGACTGGTGTGGTGGGCAGGGCTACTAACCTCCTCTATAGTAGCACATTGCTGGCATAGGTGTGGGGGGGTGTGTCTGTCTATACAGTGTGTGGTGGCTGCAAACACCTTCCACAGCCCACACTGCCAGCACTGTTGCCAGTATTGGCCTGCCAATGTGCATAATGAGCAGCAAGGTACCATGGGTATAGCTCAGACAGGGTGACTTCTGTATGTGCTGCTGGGGGATCACTCCACCCTGACTGTGCAGTGACCACAGCATGGCTAGGCACCCCCATAGTGCTATATAGTATTCCTCTCATGTGATATATATGGGTGTCCTTTTGGGGCCCAGTCACTGACATAACTGCTTGTGTGTGCTGCCATCCCAGTTCTGGGTGCATGCATTTCCACCAGGACTAACTAGCAGACTGTATTCAGCTGGTCTGTGTCTTGAAGGGGTGCCATGCAGGGTGCAGCGGCTGATGGCTTGCTGCAGGAGAATATCTGACAGCGGTGGGGTGCAGCTTAGCATATCCAGGCCTAATGTCTGTCTGATATTGTGTTCTGGGGGTGTATAGAGCTGCTGTGACTGCCCTGTGGGGTGTCTGTTCCCCAGTAGGGCTGGGGTTGATGGTCCACTCTACTGCCATCATTGCAGGGGGGGTAGAATGTGGATCCGTTGATAGGTGACCCTGTTTGCCACACTCGGGGGAGGGGAGGGGGGGGGGTGTTGGTGGTCCATGGGGTTCCCCTGACTGAGACAGACAGATATATCCAGGATGTTTCTGCAGAAACAACCTATCTCACAGATTAACACTGCTTTGGAGCTCTGACATGGTCTCTCTCAGCCATGGAGGGTGTTGTGGACCTGGTCCTGGGCGCCTCATCGCACCCTCAGGGTGAGCACAGTACCCGCACAATGCGACGGGGTGTAGCTACTCTGTGCCAGTGGAACACCCGCTCAGTACACCCTACCAGGCCGGGGTGCTGTGTGGGTGCACATGGACACTTCCTCCTGCCAGGCCGGGGAGCTGTTGAGGTGCATTCCCCATCTTGTGTGCATCTGTGGACAGCTGATTTGCATGTGCAGTGCATCATGGGTATGGGTGGCCTAACCCTATCCTGTCTATAACAGCAGACTGTCTGTGGGGTTACGTGCAGGCTCTCTGCAGCCAGCCAGGGGCTTGCTGTCAGCTGTAGCCCAATGGTTACATCACTGCCTATGATGCCAGAGGTCATGGGTTCAAACCCAGAGTGGGGTTATCTGATAGGTGTTTCCACAGCATTGTTTTATTTCTTGTTCATATGTTTCTGCCAGCAATAACACCCTCAGCGTACTGTACCCATGGGGTGCCTCTGCGGGTGCTTTATTGGGCGCCCTATTGGCCACCTTATGGTTGCCGTCCATATAAGGTGCACTATACCTTACCCTGTGCCGCAACATATATGGTGCCCTATAGGGGACATTCTAGGGTGCCTTGGCGGACAGTGAGCTGTAACATGTGCCGTATGGGCCGCCTTATGTTAACACGCTTTGCGTGTGCGTCTGCTAGTCGTGAGTACTAAAATAAACTTAACTTGCCCCCTACAGCACTCATCCCCATAATATATAATGCCTCAGCCAGCCTTGTTTACTGGGCACTGTATGGATTTGAACCCCTGCTCCCTGCACCATTGGTCAGTGTCCAAACCATTGTGCTGTGGCTCTGTTCCTGTGCATGAGCATCAGCGCGCCACTTCTGCCGCCCACTATTTGAATGCCTCCGCACACATCAGCACGCAGCCTGATGCCCATCAGCGTGCTGCCTCCTGCTGCCCACAATTAACAGTGCGCCGCCTTCTGCCGCCCAAAATGACAGTGCGCCGCCTTCTGCCGCCCAAAATGACAGTGCGCCGCCTTCTGCCGCCCAAAATGACAGCGCGCCGCCTTCTGCCGCCCAAAATTATTTTGCCTCCTCAACCACTTTTAACCATTAAAGTTGATGCCTCAGCTGGCCTTTTTTGTGGAGCACAATGGGGAGTCGAACCTGTGGCCCCTGCACCATTGGTTCGTGTCTTCACTGTTGTGCTACAGCTCTGTTTCTCTATGTGCCTAGCGGCGCCCCACTTAGCCTTCCCACGCGCTAATGTGGGCCCCGCACATTTGCGCGGTGCGCACACGTACGGTCGGTTTTTTCCTTTTTTCAGCCTGATCTGCCCACTCCTTATATGGCACAGGCACACTACCGCGGCCCCGCACGTTAGGAATGTTTAGTAAACATGCCCCTAGGTCTTTATATTTCAGGATTGATTTTGATACTCTATCAGTAAAAGGTGAAGTTATTAACAAATCGCCCCTGTGTCCCCAGACAGTGAAAAACACCAGGTCTACTGATTGCAGGGAAAGGGACAGTTTAGAAAGTGTTTTGGTCATGCCTCTCAGCGGTGATTGGGGGGTGGTTGAAACTGCTGAGATAGTTTGCATAGCTATAGAGAGATACTGGGAGGAGTTCCTTCTTCTAGCAGATGAATGGAGGCCCATTAGAGAGTGAAGGAAGACAATTGCTTTATTTAATGCATATCCAGTTTCATTACTATGTTTCATGCATAGTCAATAGTCAAAGAACCAAATTTTTGATCACACCTTTCAGCAGTGAGTAAGGGGTGGTTGAAACTGCTGAGATAGTTTGCATAGCTATAGAAAGATACTGGGAGGAGTTCCTTCTTCTAGCAGATAAATGGAGGCCCATTAGAGAGGACAAAAGAAAAATCACCTAGGAGTCTTTTTCCTAGCAAACAAATGGCACTGTACTCCTGAAACCCATTAAAGAGGACAAAGAACCCCAATTCTAGAACCACGGGGGGGAGGGGGGTGCCTCCTTTGAGCATCCTCAGATGTCTGACCAGCATCTTGATTGTGTAAGGCTGGAAGCAAACAAAGGCTGAAGAAGGACTGTCAAATTACTGTTAGCAATATCTGTAGGGCAAAGCTGATGTGTGAAAATTAGCTGCAACACATTTTTTACAACCTATAAAAAGGGAGAGAAAATCCTTATAAGATTATGAAGAAATTAAGATTTTTTTACTTGTCTTTTTAAAGCCTGAATTTTATCTCTGGTACATATATTTGGTTTTGACTGCACATACAAAATTAAACAAGTAATACTTCTGCATGATATGCCATCTTTGACATTTTATTCTGCAGACAGTAAATGCTGTTTTGATGATTGCATTCTTTCCTGCTTGGTACATTAAACTGCCTTGATCAACTGTATTCATTTTTCTGATACTACAATGATATTGCATTCCAGGTATCCACCAACCTTTTTTTATGGAAAAGTATCAGTTTCATGCTTATTTTGAACTGTAGGATTCAAGGTAATTACTTTGCCTTGTTAAGCTCTCTGCTGACAAATGATGAACAGAACAGTAACATCATAGATGCTATACTATTGGATTTTGGAATAAATGCACCTGTTTTTCTGTATTTGAATTTTACGCATTGGTGTCCAGAGAAAAAGTGTACCTTGTTTTGAGGGTTTTCAGTTTCAGGAGTACAGTATATTATAGCACTGTGAGATACAAATCTTTTTAGTTTATGCATTTGCACTTTGTTACCAAATATACTGGTAGCAGTACATTATGTAGAGGTCCAGTATACACAGCAATAATAAGATGAGTAAATATTATTATTATTATTATTTTTTTTTTATTATTTTCTTTTTGCCAAAATTTTGGAAAGAGGCTGATCTGAAATTGCTTTATTCCCAAGTATATAGAGCACATTTAGTGGAAAGATGGAACTGAGTTCCCAGAAAATATGGAAATATTTGTAAAATTATTTACAAATATAACGATAACATTAACTTGAGTTGATTGGACAAAACCAAATTTTGCTTGTCAGCAATGATCTAGGAGAGGTTTGAGAAAAGAAACAATACTAAGTTTTTAAACAATTGTTTGATAAATATGGATGAAATTAAGTTTATATCATTGTGAAATCTAATCCAGCATATTTAGTTTTTTTCCATTCAATATTGGTGCTGCTTTTCTAAATGAGGCCTGGAACCATGTCACCAATTGCAATCCAGAGAGTCCAGCAGAGGAAAATGGCCAGAGTCCAGATGGAACAGACCATCCCAAGAACTCAGAACTACCCACTGCTGAAATGTGTGGAGTCCCTATCTGGATCAGTGTGTCACACTGAAAAAGGGCCAAGATATCTGCCAATGAGAATGAGAGGTTCAAATTTTGAGAGAAACAGAACTTAAACTTCAGAGAAAGGTGAAGCACACTGCGAGGTCCTGGGGAACTGCTGAGAGGCAGGAAAAAGGACTATTGGACTGACTGGGGGGGTTTTGGGGGCTTCTGTGAATGATTGTATTATTATCCTTTTAATATTGTTTTCTTAGAAAGTAACTAAAATCTACAAGCCATTTTGGCTTCAGCAACTGCAATACCCACACCAGCTCAAGTTTTTGCTGTACTATTCTCAGAGCTTTCTTTATCACATTATTAAGCACTGCTGCTTTTGACATACTTTCATGTTATGTGTTTTCAATATTATTGACCAGCTGCAAGAAAATGATGTTACAATGTATATTGTCTCTAGGGAACAGTACCAGAAGCTGCTTTTCTGATGACCCCTATCTGTCTCAAATGGTTGCTTGTCCATTGCCCTTAGTGGGATTACCTTTGCCCCATTCACAAGAAAAGAAAAAGAAAAATTGGCGTATGAAGGGAAATTGGCTGATAGATATGTCTAGTATGGCTGCATCCTTGCCTGAGGCTGTAATACATTATGATGGCACGGAAAAAGCATGTGGGCTAAGAAAATAAGTACCCAGAGCCCAGCACAACAAGAGTAAAGCCAGGGAACCATACTCTGAGCAGAAGTGCACAGAAAATGGACCCAACTAAGAAAAGACAGCCCAGGCCTGAACAGATTGAACAGGCCTGAGCAAGTTGGGCAAGCCTGGACAAGTTAAACAGGCCAAACAAAGCTGGTGGTACAAAGTGCTCATGAGCCCTGAAGACTACAGTGCCAGTGATTAATGAAACAAAGGAAATGGCAGGGTGTAGCCAGAATGACTCAACACTAGCAAGAATAAAAGCCATTAATATGCTGATAAGGGTGGATCCCAGGGAAAGAGCCTTTGCCCCAAAGGAAAGAGGCCTCTGCAGACATTTTGCACATGGCCCTCCTTTGTCCCAAAGGAAAGAGGCCTCTGCAGGCCCTGCAACCTTTTACAGACAGTACAGCAACTTTTGCACACAAAACAAAACTTTTGTGCAGGAGGTGCTACAGAGGGTATAGGGTATGTGTTGTTTTAAAACTCACTGACGCAAGTGTTTCCATTGAACACTCTATCCAAGACCTACGTGATCTAGTTAATCATATTACTGACCCGTCCATAGGTCCTGGGTGGTTTATGAAGTGGTTCAGTTGGCTAGGGGTACTAAAATCCCAGTGGTAGGGGTTCTTTTTATTTTACTGCTATGTGCCATTCTGCCATGTTGTATCCCCATTCTTTACCGCTTCATTACCACCACCCTTGATACCCTGGTAGAATGCAAGGCGGCTACCACTGTCATGGCCCTGACCCAATACACCCCTCTGCGGCTTGCCTCCAGTAATACTGCCCTCTACCACCCCTAGTGGTTGAGGTCTCACTTAAAAAGGGGGGAGTGAGGCAGCCATAAGGTTTAGCTGTGGGTAACCCTTCCCCCACTCCAGGTCTGAGCACAATGTCCTTACATAAGTGATCAGCCTGACCCTTCCCCCAAGCCATGAGGCTCTTACATAAGTGATCAGCCTGCTAAGAGAAGACATTAAGATTTCAGTAGGGACCCTTCCCCCACTCCAGGTCTGAGCACAATATCCCCTTGCCCAGAAATCAGCAGACCAGAGCACACCGGTTTGGACAGGTCACCCAGGTACCTTCCCCAGGGGCTGCTGATTGGTGGACAGGAAATATCTGAGACAAATGGGATTGTAGAATGAGTTTGAAAATGTACAGTATATAAGGTATTGTAGGACGTCCCTCGGGGCTCAGAATTTTTGTGGAGATTGCTGGTTTCTCTGTCTGGGCCTGTGCGCACATTAAAAGTTCCTGTTTGCATACCAACCTGTCTGTGAGTTTTCCTTCTGTGGGTGAGTGATAGAATAAGAGCCTTTTCAGCAGCTTTGCTGTAACACAATCACCCCAGCCCTGCTAGTCATTTGAAAGGCCCAATGTGACCCTTGGCTGAAAAGGTTTGGAGACTGCTGCTTTATCTGTAATTCTCTAATCTTGCCTCCTGTGGGAGACAGCCTGCTCTGCGTGCTTTCTATGTAATTAGCAGCAGAGACTGTGAGTATGGTCCAGTCAATGGGAAGGCCTTGGAGGCAGAGCACTGCAATATTGATCTAGTCACAGAAAGGGAAGAACTGAGCTGAGGAATGTTCATGTGCTATGCAAGTGAAGCTGCTGCATGTGGTGGGAGGATGGAAGATAAATGATCCCCCTCTCCCCCCAAAAAATGTTCCAATACATTTCTATGGGAGAAGCAATATATTACACAGATTATAAGAACATAAAATATGCCATACTGGGTCAGATCAAGGTCGATCAAGCCCAGTATCCTGTTTCCAACAGTGGCCAATCTAGGTCACAAGTACCTAGCAGTTTCCCTAAAAGACACAGGTTCCACAATACTTGCATTGGGGCAAGCAGTGGATTTCCCAGGTCCCCTTTGATAATGGTTTATGGATCTTTCCTCCAGGAACTTGTCCAAACCTTTTTTAAACCCGGCTACACTAACAGCTTTTACTACATCCTCCAGTAACGAATTCCAGAGTTTGATTACACCTTGAGTGAAAAAATATTTTCTCTTATAAGTCTTAAATAGTTTACCCTGTAGCTTCATTGCATGCCCCCTAGTCTTTCTATATTTTGATAGCATAAATAATCGATCTACGTTTACCCATTCCACTCCATTCATTAATTTAGAGACCTCTATCATATCTCTCCTCAGCCATCTCTTTTCCAGGTTGAAGAGTCCTAACCTTTTCACTGCATCATAGTGATTAAGGAATTCCACCTTTCAAACTGTCCAACCTTCTCATCTCCTCTCCTGATCCCTGACATTCAGAAAGCCAATACAGATATAGATACAAACATACAAACACACCCATGCACATGCACACAAACCAGCATGCACAGGCACACATACACACACACGGAACAGAAAAACATATAAAACAAAGAGCTATATACACACACAGACACATGCAAAACACAGACAAACTAGACACACACAGGGAACGCAGATACAAACAGACATGTGAGTGCGCATACGCCCATCTGCAGTGGGGTTAGAAAACATTTTACAAGTCTTGTTCTGCATGCTTTCCCTACTTGTCCATCTTTTTAGCTCTTCAATTTCTTCCAAATCTCATTAATAAATCTATTTATAAATAATGCTCCCAGCATGAACTCCTGAGGTATGCCACTGATGTATTTACCATTGCTAGAATATTTTATATGGACCAATAATTAAGCTTTCTTGGATAACCAGCTCCTTCCCCAGTTAAGTTTCCATTTTATTCCCTTATTGGCCATATTTCTGCCCTCCTCTCCTCTTCCTTTTACATAGTTTCATTCTGTCTATGCCCATTACCTGATTCTTTCTCCCTCGGTCTTCTTGATCCCTGCCCGGAGGTCTGTATTGGATTTCTGCAGTGCCTCCTTTTCTCGAGTCTCATCACTGACAGCCCTTTGAAGTTCGAGTGTCTCCTTGCGCTGGGTATCCTGCATGGCTTTTGCCTCCTGTAGTTGACGATGAATTTCAATCAGCTCCTTGTGGACTCCATCATAGGCATCCTTAGCTAGCTTCAGCTGAGTCCTCAATTCTTCCACCTATAGCAGAGAGAAGAATCTTAACAATTTGATCTCAAAATGCAGAATCTGGAAGAATCTCTATAATTAGAGATTGTGATAAATGAAAATGTCCCCAGAATTGAAGGAAGAGGCTGTAATGCCACAATGCACTGAACTCCCACACTAAGATCCTGATAGGTGAAAATGACCAGTGGCTATGACATACATTAAATAAAGAACATCTTTAGGCATTTGTGTCTCTTCAATCTTGAAGTATTTATTGGTTGTTCAAGGTGAGTTACAGTCAGGTACAATAGGTATTTCCCTGTCCCTAGAGAGCTTATGATGCAGGGAATAAAGAGCATCTCCTGTTAACTTTCATCCTTTTCAGTGGAAAGGAAGTTGTAGGGGTCATGATATGAAGCTCCAAGGTGGAGCACTCAGGAACAAGGTCCAAAAATATGTTTTTCATGAAAAGGGTGGTGGATATACTGAATGCCGTCCTAAAGTAGATGATGGAAGCAAAAACAATAACAGAGTTCAAAAAGCATAGGATGAACATAGAGGAATCCTCTGGTTGCAAAAAAATGCCCAGATAGTAGAAGCATGACTTAGTGACACCATAGAGTAGCAAGGTGGGTATCAGCAGACCACAACTCCCAAGAGACTAGTCAGATGGATGCAACAACAGAAAGCTGAGTCTGGGCAGGATAAAGAGGACTAGCAGATACTAGTTTGGATATACTGTTTCATGTTTTGGGTCAAAAAGTGTGCTGTAGAGAGGAGCTGGTGAGAGCATTTGGGAACACACTTGATGGGAATATGTGGAATGAGAGGGGCTCAACTCATAAAAACATTAAGAAAGGAGAACCATACTTCCTTTACTTCTTATTCTAACTTACCTGAGGCAACAAGCTTGTGGCCTGCAAGGGAGCCAAGGTTACAGTAAGAACTGGAGAAACTTAAATAACAGTGCTATTACCCTGAGTGAGGAATATCTGGCCAGCAATGTTCCCTCTAATTTTCTGTAGGCTGTGTGCGCATAAAATATCAGCTGTGCAGCTTTTGAAGGAAGGTTAAATTTTTGTGTGCCACATAACGACACTCGGAGTTATATACTTTAAAATTTGACTACACATTAGAATACAGTATGTACACCACATTGATTGCACTAGAAAATATTGTAGAACTTGTGAAAACCATAAATACACAACAACTTTTCAATTTTAAGAACGTCTGTGTTGTTTTCTATCAGAATCAGAACCGTAATTTTTGTGCGCTCTGTTGTAAAGTATGTGCGCTCACTCGGCGAGGTGTGTGCGCGCGCACAAGCGCACAGCTTAGAGGGAACAGTGCTGGCCAGATATCCTTTCAAGGAAGTTAGGAAAAACAAAATGGAAATGGAAGAGATGAAGTTGAGAATAAAATGGGTGAATTCGGAGGCATCTAAACTCATTTAGGGAAAAAAGTACCGAACACAGATGCAAGCTGCAGTGATAGAATTAACTAGCAGCTAGGGTTGGATTGGCCTATAGGGCATTCAGACATGCCCTTGTGAGCACTTGCATCGATCATGTGGCTGCAACAGTACTGGAATTCGGGAGCAGATCATGGGACTGTACGCAGCGGATGTATATAGCCTTAGAGGTTACACTATGGCTGAAGAAGAGACATAGAAAAGGTAGCATGAGGGCTCTGAGTTGATGCTCCCACTCAAGACCTTGTTGGCCCAACTCCCACCCCCCATCAGGACTTGGCACAGACTTTGTTTTAGTAACAGGAAATGTTAGGAATAAGATGTGGCAGGACTTTTATTTGTTGCTGGAGGCCCATGATCCTTTAGACCAAGAGCAGATATTAGATGGGGGGAGGGAAGGAAAAAAAGTGAGGGGCAGATTCAGGATGGAAAAGTAGAAAGAAAGAGGATAAATGCTAGAAGGGATAGGGAAGGGAAAAAGAGAAAAGGCAGATACTGGATCGGGGAAGAAAAGAATCATCAGGAAAGGAATAGGAAATAAAACAAAGAATATCATAACTATTGTAACCTGCTGCTTTCCAGTCTCCCTCAAAATCATCTCTTTCCCTTTCAATCCGTCCAAAACTCAGCGACACGGCTAATCTTCTGCCAGTCTCGCTATGCTCACTAACTCCTCTTCTCAAGTCACTTCATTGGCTCCCTATCTGTTTCCTCATTCAATTCAAACTTTTGTTACTGACTTATGAGTGTATTCATTCTGCAACTCCTCACTTTCCTCTCTTATCACCCTACATCCCTCCTCGGGAACTCCACTCCTCTGGCAGATCCCTTTTATCTGTGCCCTTCTCTGACACTGCCAACTCCAGACTTTGCTTATTCCGTCTTGCTGCTCCATATGCTTGTAACAAACTACCTGAGTTTGTTCCTCAGGCTCCTTCTCTGACCCTACTCAAATCCAGGCTAAAAACCCACTTCAGCTGCATTTGGATCTTGACCCCTTATTCTCCTGCTTATCACCTATCTGTATCTTGTCATTTGCCTTGAATTACCCTAGTCCCCAGTTGTTGTGTGGATCGTCTTCATTAAATTGTAAGCTCTGATGAGCAGGGACTGTCTCTTCTACATGTACAGCGCTGCATATTCCTTGTAGTGCTATACAAATGATAACTAGCAGTAGTAGTAGTGGAAAATTGTGTGAAATTGTGGTCTCGGCATCTCAAAAAGGTTGCAAAGATACAGAGAAGGGCGACCAAGCTGATAAAGGAGCTGGAATGACTCTCCTGTGAGGAAAGGCTAAAGAGGTTAGTGCTGTTCATCCTGGAGAAGAGACGACTAAGGAGAGATATGACAGAGGTCTATAAAATCCCGGGTGGAATGGAATATGTCGACGTGAATCAATTGCTTACTCTTTCAAAAACATATAGGGCCCTATATTCGCGGGCAGGCTATGCGCCGCTACAGCGCATAGATTTGCCCGCCAACCCTTAACCCTGGATATTCAATGCCGGGGTCATATGCAGCCCTGGCATTGAATATCTGGGGATCACTGCACATGCCAGAAGCCGCAATAGCTAACTAGGCAGCAGCAATATTGCATGCTGCCCGGTTAATTTCTGCAGCTAAAAGACAGGCAAGACTTTTTCTTGCCTATCGCTGCTGTCTGCTTGGCGATCATCTCTGCCTCCGCTCCTCCCCAGAATGCCCCTGAGATGCCCCAGTGTTAAGGGAGGAGTAGCCTAGTGGTTGGGGCAAGTTACCAAGGGCCAGGGTTTCAAATCCTTCTAGAGGACAGCAACCTTGGGCTGGAAGGATTGGGGTTTCTAGTCCCACAGGTGCTTCTTGTGGCCTTGGGCAAACCACTCGGCCCTCTATTGCCTCAGGTACAAAAATGAACTGTGCGTCTTTCAGGGACAAGGGAAATATATATAACTGGAGGGAGGGAGGAGTGGCCTAGTGGTTGGGGCAAGTTACCTAAGGTCAGGGGTTCAAATCCCACTAGAGAACAGCAACCTTGGGCCAGAAGGACTGGGGTTTCTAGTCCCACAGGTGCTCCTTGTGGTCTTGGGCAAGCCACTTAACCCTTCATTGCCCATGTTCCCTGTAAGTATTAGTGCATGTGTCTCATATCCCCTTCTGTTAAATGTATCCCCCAATTGTGATGCAACCACTTTGATCGAAGGATAAGGTGGTATACAAAACTGTCTAAATAAATAAAATATACAGTACCTGAATGTGCACTGCTTTGACCGGTAGAAAAGCAGTATACAAACCTAGATAAATAATAGGGGATATTCAGCAGCACTAACATAGTAGAATATCCCACTCAGCAGCAGTTACATGGTTTACAGGGCTGTAAATCAGGTAACTGACCTTCAAATATCAGGCCCATAAGCACTTGCAGACATGCTATGAAGCTACAAAGTAATATATGTAAAACAGATAGGAGACAAAATATTTTCTATCAATGTATATTTAGTCTTTGGAACTCATTGCTGGAAGATGTGATAAAAACAGGTAGTGCAGCTGGGTTTAAAAAAGGTTTGAAGAACTTCCTGGTGGAAAAGTCCGTAAACAGTTCTTGATGTAGTCGAAGAGAAAATCACTACTTATCCCTGGGGATAAGTATGGAACTGGCTAATTTGTGGATTTGTCAGTGACTTGTGACTTGGATTGGACACTGTTGGAATCAGGATACTTGGCTCGATGGACCTTTGGTATAACCCAGTATGGCAATTCTTATGTTTTCATGTTGAGAGGATCCTTAGGAAGAAAGAGACCTAGGACAGAGTCAATGGAGGACACCAGATATCTGGATAGAGACAACAGAGATTGTGGCAAGTCTGGGTGAGAGATATGGGAGGAGGAGAGATACCTAGGATAAAAGACACCAAGAGTACAGGCACTGCAGAAGGAGAGACTCCTTGGAAAGAGACAGGAGAGAAAGTAAGATGCAGAGGACAGATACAGTGGAGAAGGAAAACTGCCTGGTTAGAGACCACAAAGGAGAGAGGCAGTTTGTATGGGAAACTCATGTGGTCTCAAACCCCTGAGCATGTTCTGTACAGTCTGTTCTCATTTTTACAGCATGAGACTGTGCAGAGTGTCTCCGGCTGGCTTGCATCACTCTGTTTGTTGTTGTGTTTTTGCGATGGATTAGGGTAAGCCCCCTCCACCTCCTCCCACACATGGGATCCACAAGTACGGCCTTAGTTTTCCGCCAAGCTAAGCAGAAAAAAAATCCTTGGAAGGTCAGTGACCAGAGAGGAGGACGATCCATCATAAAACAAACTTGTTTTCATTTCCCAGGACAGTGAAGATGAAAAAAGAAAACAACAGCCTAGAAAAAGAATGAAATCCCAGCTTCCCCTTTGTCAAGGAGTTTTACAGCCAAAAAATCTCTTAATGTGATTATAATAATAATTTTTTTACTGGAACGTTTTATAAACAGTTTCCCTCCCTCCTTTGAAATCATGCAGGGGGCTCAGCCAGAAAGCCAGCTGAGCTCTGACTTTGAAGGAACCAGTAGGAGGGGGATGGGAATGTGTGTGTGTGTGTGTGTGTCTGTGTGTGAGAGAGAGAGAAAGAGAGAGCAAAAGAGAATGAAAGTATGTGTATATGTGCATGCACATCAGTGGGTGTGAATGTTTGCCCATAAAAGTATATTTGTTACAGACAAAAGGAGCGTGTGTGAGAGAGAATGGGAGCATGCATGTGGGTACTGAAGAGAAAGGAAATGTGGGTATGTGTGTTAGAAAGAGCAGCATGTGTTGGCGATAAGGAAACGTGTGGGGAGTATGTGTGCACACTGCAGAAGGACAGTATGTGTATTAGAAAGAAAGAGAAAGTATGTATGCACATGACTACATGTATGGGGGTCTCTGTGTTTATGTTTGAAGGGGGGGGGGGTTGAATATATTGGGAAGAGTAGCATCATTTGTGTCAAAGAGAAAATGAATGTATGTCTGAGAAATCTGTCTCGCCCATAAAACTAAGATCCTAACAAAGAAAGACCCCTTAACCTAAAGTTCTTTTTGTCGGAGATAGTCGTCAAAGTGAGCGGGGAAACAACCGCACACCACCGCGACTCCTCCCTTTTTTTTATTTTTAATTCAAAAGATGAAATACTGCACTTAGCTCATGTAAACTTCTCCAAAAAGCAGACAAAAATGCCAGATTTTTCCAGGTTGACGTCGTGCCACACGTTTCGGGTTGAACACACAAAGTTTACAACCCTGCTTCAGGCCATCTCTTACTGGCAGTGCAATTCGTATTCTGCTCTAAAACTGTGAGCCGCTTTCAGAATGAATCAGAGATAGGGGTGCTCCTCTTATAATTCGGCGTCTGATGTCACTTACCACAGGTGATCACCATCAGTCAAACAGAATGTAAAACCAATTGCAACAGTAGGGAAGATCTCACTGACAAGAGAACACCTTACCAATATGCGACTTTTAAGAGTCTAGATAATGGTATACCAGTCTATTTGCATATTGAGACCCGCAGGGGTAACTGTATTCAGGCGAAAAATCCACCTTTGTTCTCGTAGTTGCAATCGCTGTTCGCGGTCCCCTCCCCTAGGGTCAATAGGTTCAAAATCTAAAATTCTCCAACGCAATGAGTCAAAATCATGTAGATGTTGTAGGCAGTGTTCTACCATAGGGGCAGAGATATTTTTTAACCGTAGATGCGAGGCATGTTCCGACAGCTGGAGTTTAACAGGACGTGTAGTGCGCCCTACATAGTATTTCTCACAGGGACAAAAGTAGAAGAGCAGTTCGTATAACTACGTAATGAATACGTTCTGGGTGTATGAATGTCCGTCCAGGTTTCTCCTGGTATTGTAGAACTACAGTATTTACACTGATTACAAGGGCTATGTCTTTTGATATCATAGTTACAAAGAGGACGGTCCAACGCATGTGTGGTCTTCATAATCAAATCCCTCAAATTCGCCTTTCACGAATAGGCAATCCGAAGAGTCTTGTTGCAAAAACAAGAATGAAGTCCCAATATAGGCCAGAACTGATGCAACAATCGTGCCACCTGTGACGTATTGTTAGTGTAAGGTAGAATGCCTGTAACCACATCCTCCTCCGGCGGGGCATTAGCCGGTAACAAAAGACACTCCCGATGAAGATGCTTAGCTCGTTTGTGATCATCTGTCCCTGTGAGAAATACTATGTAGGGCGCACTACACGTCCTGTTAAACTCCGGCTATCGGAACATGCCTCGCGTCTACGGTTAAAAAATCTCTCTGCCCCTATGGTAGAACACTGCCTACAACATCTACATGATTTTGACTCATTGCGTTGGAGAATTTTAGATTTTTAACCTATTGACCTTAGAGGAGGGGACCGCGAACAGCGATTGCAACTACGAGAACAAAGGTGGATTTTTCGCCTGAATACAGTTACCCCTGCAGGTCTCAATATGCAAATAGACTGGTATACCATCATCTAGACTCTTAAAAGTCGCATATTGGTAAGGTGTTCTCTTGTCAGTGAGATCTTCCTTACTGTTGCAATTGGTTTTGCATTCTGTTTGACTGATGGTGATCACCTGTGGTAAGTGACATCAGACGCTGAAGTATAAGAGGAGCACCCCTATCTCTGACTCATTCTGAAAGCGGCTCACAGTTTTAGAGCAGAATACGAATTGCGCTGCCAGTAAGAGATGGCCTGAAGCAGGGTTGTAAACTTTGTGTGTTCAACCCGAAACGTGTGGCACGTTGTCAACCTGGAAAAATCTGGCATTTTTTTTGGATTCTGACCGGTTTGGGATTTGTTTATTAGTGAGAAATCTGTAGGGCAGTGATTCTCAAACTTGGGTTTTGGACCCCAAATGGGGTCACATCATCAGTGGATGGGGTCACAGAAACATGGCCATTTCCCCTTCTCTCTGGACTTTCACTGTGGCCTATGCCAAGTAGTGGCCATCACCAGTCAGCATGTTGCCTGTGAGCCAGTGAACATCATTTGCCCGTGTCCCCTCCTGAGTAAGCTTCCTGCTAGACTGGAAACCCATTTGGGGTCTGCAAACACACACTACACACTGACTTAAAGGACCCTGTGTTGACTGCCATTGCTTTCTGCGTTAGATGAGTGGAGGGAGGGGGAAGAGGCTAGAAACCTGCTATTTTTATTTCATCATCATCTGGGGTCACATAGATTTTCAGTTGCTAAAATGGGATCATATGGGGTAAACGTTTGCAAAGCAATGCTGTAGAGTGTTTGTGTGTAGCAAGTTAGAGCAAGGAGACACTGTGGAGGGATGTAGGGCCATTTGCAGAGACTCATTGCTGGGCCCCATTTGCATAAGTTAGTAGGGACTGAAACGCAGGGCCACATGCAATAGCCAGTTACTTAATAGTATGGCCAGCTCTGAGTTAGAGGAAAGTGTCTTGTGTGTGTGTGTTAATATGTGTGAGAGAGTGGTATCAGGGTGTGTACTGGAGTGAACGGGGTGTCTGTTAAAGAGAAGAGTATGCATGTACTTTTTGGGAACTTGACGGGTACTTGTGACTTGGAAACAGGACACTGGGCTTGATGGATCTTTGGTCTGAGCCAGTAAGGCATATCTTAAGTTCTTATGTCTACACATGTATTAGGGAACAGAATATGTGAGAGAGACAGTGCATGTGTTGGTGTAATCATGGCTGGAGTGTTCTTTGCAAATAGCCCTTTTCTGTCCCAAGCCTGTTCCACCCAAGAGTCTTGATCTTTCTGCTGCCACCCAACTCATGCTTCTGACTTCTTCTTGTTGCACTGTATGTTTATGCTTTCTCTTCCTATGCCTTTAATGAGGTGTTGGAACTACACAGTTTTCTCTAGCAATACTGAGCAAGTACATTTCAAATAGCTCATTAAAGTCCACAGGAGGAAGAAATGCTAGCGAGCGCTGCAACAAGATAGTGGCATACGGAGGGGGTTGAGAGGGGGCTATAGTCATAGCCCCAGGGCACTGGCCTTGAAGAAAACCCCAAGAGGTCAAAAATCAAAAGGAAGTACGGGGCTTCTGAGCCCATGCGCATGCTCAAGGCCCTGCTACATTCCCCCTCTTGAAAACAGGAAGTCTGCGCAGGAGAGAGCAGGACCACAGCAGGCCTTGGGCACATACATGGGCTCAAAGACCCCGTGTTTGCTTTGTTTGTCAGTGCTTGGCAGCAGTTTGGAGTTTGTGGTCAGAAAGGTGGGTTGGAAGTGTTTGCAGCATAGGTAAAGAAAAGGGAGATACTGGATGGGGAGAGGGAGGAAAAAGAAGAGAGAAAGGGGTGATTCTGGGTAGAAGGCAGGAGTAAAAGAGAGAAAGGAAAGAAGCTGGATAGATGTGGGGCAGAAGAGTGAAGGGAAGATGCTGGATGGGGAAGGGGAAGAGAGAGAAAGGTGAGATGCTGGATGAATGGGGGAAGAAGAGAGAAAAGGGGAAGTTGGAAAGAAGGGGGGGATGCTGGATGCAGGCCCGTACCTAGTCCTGTGCGAGCGGTGCGGCCGCACAGGGTGCAAAGGCTTAAGGGGCGCATTTTAGCTGTCTGCCGTTGCCTGCCACAGCCACTTTTTCTTCTCTCAGCGGCGGCAGGCAATGACAGACAGCTAAAATGCACCCCTTAAGCCTTCTCGCCGGCATGCTCTTGCAGGGAGGGACAGATCTGCTTAGCATGCCAGCGACTTGCACATCGGGTGCACCTCTTCTCTCCTACCACGGGGGGGGAAGGCGCGTCCGATGTGCAAGTCGCACAGGGCGCGATTTACACTTGGTACGGCCCTGGCTGGATGGATGGGGGAGGCAGAAGAGAGAAAAGGGAAATGCTGGGCCTGCAGTACCTTTTCTTCATGTGGGAGAGGCAATGGGGGGGGGGAGGGGTAGCAAAGAGATATGTGAGAGAATGATGGAAATAGAATTGGTAAAAGGGAGTAATCAGAAACTGGATAGGGAAGAGAGAAAGAAGAAAAAGACTGGAGGGGGGCAATAAGAACATAAGAACATAAGATATGCCATACTGGGTCAGACCAAGGTCCATCAAGCCCAGTATTCCGTTTCCATCAGTGGCCAATCTAGGTCATAGGTACCTAGCAGTTTCCCCAAGGGACACAGGTTCCACAATGCTTGTATTGGTTCAAGCATTGATATCCTGGGTCCCTTCTTAATAATGGTTTATGGACCTTTTCTCCAGGAACTTGTCCAAAACTTTTTTAAACCCAGCTACACTAACAGCCTTTACTACATCCTCCGGTAACAAATTCCAGAGTTTGATTACACGTTGAGTGAAAAAATATTTTCTTTTATTAGTCTTAAATAGTTTACCCTGTAGCTTCATTGCATGTCCCCTAGTCTTTCTTTACTCCCTGTATTGTACTCTTCCTTTTGGGTTTTTGCAGCCAAAATGCATGACCATGCATTACTTAGCAGTAAATCTTAGCTACCAAATTCTTTACCATTCTTCAAGCTTTCCTTGATCTCGCCTCATGTTATCCTCACATAGAAACATGATGGCAGAAAAAGAACACATGGCCTCTCTAGTCTGCCCTTCCATATCAACTACAATAGTCCCCTTTTTCCCTTTAGAGATCCTCTGTATTTGTCCCATGCTTTCTTGAATTCAGATACTGTCCTTTTCTCTACTACCTCCACTGGGATACTATTCAACACATCTACCACTCTTTCTGTAAAGAAATATTTCTGCAATATGTCTACTCTGTTGAAGTTTTTGGTATCATCCACAAAGGGACATACTTTTCCTGACAGACATTCTGCAATATCCCTTACAAAAATATTAAAAAGAACAGGACCAAGGACTGATCCCTGCGCCATGCCACTGGTAATACTTCTGTCTTTAGAGTGAATTCCATTTACTACTACACTCTGGTGCCTCCCACTCAACCTGTTTCTTAACCAGTAAGTCATTTTAGGGTCCACCCCAAGGGCACTCAGTTTATTTATAAGTTGCCGATGTGGAACTTTGTCAAAGACCTCGCTAAAATATAATACATTTAGCTCTCTTCTTGATTTAATTCTTTGGTCACCCAGTCAAAGAAATCAATCTTATTCAACTGATAAGACCTACCACAAGTAAAGCCATGCTGTCTCGAATCCGGTATACCTTTGCATTTCAGAAACCACACCATCCCCTGCTTTAGCAGCATTTCCATTAATTTACTCATGACAGAGATCAGACTAACCAGTTTGTAATTACCAATCTCTTCCTTTCTTCCCCATTTGTGGAAAGGAACCACATTTGCCCATTTCCAATCCTCCGGAATCACTCCAAACTCTAAAGATGCACTGAAAAGGTCAGACAGCGACACCACTAGTACTTTTCTAAATTCTATCAATACCCTTGAATGAATCCTATCTGGCCCCATTCCTTTGTCCACTTTTAGTTTACTGAACTCCTCACAAACACTGTCTTCCAAAAATAGTTCATGCTCTTCCTTACTTCCAATCCTGTTTGTGTTTATTTTCTGAGGTCCCATTCCTGGCCCTCCATTTATGAATACAGGACAGAAATATTTGTTAAGAAATTCAGCTGTATCCTCATCAGCCTCTACATATTCACCCCTTTCGCCTTTGAGTCTTATGTTGCCACTTTTGTACTTCCTCCAATCACGAAAATACCAACAAAAAAGTCTTGGCCCATCCTTTACTGTATTGACTATTTTCTTCCATTTGCATCTTTGCTTTCCTGACTATTTTATCAGCTTCCCTTATCTTTCCCAGGCACTGCTGTTTGTCTTTCTCATTCTGTGCTCTCTTGTAGTTATAAGGCTAACCTCTTTTTCTTTACCTTTTCATCTTCTTCTTTTGCAAACAGTAGAGGCCTCCTTTTCCTCTTACTTTTTTTTACTTTCCTAACCAAAAGGTTCACTGCCCTTATAATATCTCCTTTCAGTTTTGCCCACTGTTGTCCTACATCCCTTAGATGTTTCCATCTAGCTAATGACTCCTTGACGAATTGCCCATCTTTGCAAAGTTAGTTTTTCTGAAGTGTAGGACCATCGTTTTTAAATGAACCATTGCCACCTGTGTTCTAATATTGAAACTCACCATCTAGTGATCACTGCACACCAGGTGATCACCCCTATAACATCAGAAACATTCTTCCCATTTGTAAGCATCAAATCCAGTATCACCTCCAGTATCACATCAGTTCCACTACCAGCTGCTGGAACAGTTATCCCTGTATGAGAATCTAGGATCTCCCTACTTCTTGATGACACTGCAGCAGGGATATCCCAATCAACATCTGGCAAATTGATATCTCCTACCAAAATGCTTCCCCTTTCATAGCAATATCATGAATGTCGTCAATCAGGGCCAGTGCAAGGGTATTAGGCACCCTAGGCAAGATATCAGCTTTGCGCCCCCTCACAAATAAATTCCTAGCACCATACATTCCAGAACAATCCTATAAAACTGCATACTTGAATATCCCTGTTTTTAATAAAAAACTTTGTTCTTTAAAATATCTATATACATATATATAATGAGAGAGGTTTAAAAAAGCCACTTGAAAAAGTAAATGGACTATTTGTACATTGCCCATTTTTCCAGCAGGTAAAAATACAGACTCATGACTGAGTTTGTGTGGCTGCCAGGACCCATTGCTTTGCTTTGAATATAGCTGCTCCTTGCTGCCCCTCAGAAGCTGCTTCCCTAGGTGTTTGCCTAATTTGCCTAGTAGCTGGGCTGGCTCTGTCTTCAATTAAATCTCTATTTCTTCTGCCTACAAGGTAGGTCTTTATATCACACCATTGTAAAAAGATTTTCCATTCCCCCTTTCCAACCCCAACCCGAAGTGCCTCCTCCTTCCCTCATAAACCTTATAGTTCTGTGGCTTTAATAATAATTTTTTGCATATAGCACCACTCCTCCTCCCTTTCTTTCAACCCTGTATTTCCTGCATAGATCATAGCCTGGTATAACTATGTCCCAGTCGTTGTTTTTTTGTATACCATGTCTCCATGATTGTCACTAAATCCAAGTCAGACTCTTCCATTACCACTTCTAAATCTGGAACTTACCTGAGGGCTTTTGCTTATGTGGGGGATTAGTCTATTGTGGAAGATGCTTTTCCCTTCTTCAACAGGTGGGCACTATTTCTGCTCAGCAGCCCTTGGAAAATTTTGGCCATGATTTAGGAAGACAAAATGCTCTTGATGACACAATTCAGGAAGCCAAGCATTCATCTCTCAGGTTGACCTAGATCTTTGAAAGGGGGGATTGAGGATAATACCACTGCATACCTAACAACTTCATCTTCACTCCTGGAACCGTGGAGCCTGATTCAGATAGGGCACGTCTGGGCCATCCGGACTGCCCCAAGCAAGATGGGTCTGTTTGGACCAGATGCTGGACTGCGGGAACAAAATGTTCCCGCAGTAACCAGAAATGGGCCCAAGGACAGTCCGGCGTAACCCTGCTGCCTGCGGGGATGTCCTCCCTGCAGGCGTCCCCGACTCCCATGTCCCCGCTGCCCAACCTAAGGCTGGTCTGCCGTGACCTGAATTGGGCAGCGAGGACCCCCCCTACACCCAGCCCCAGCCAGATCACTGGGTTTTCGCTGCAATTCCACCTTTGAGGTAGAATAAGCAGCGCGTCCCCACGGGCCCAGCAGGATGTACAGGACCATGACCTGAATCGGCCCTGCACATCCTGCCGGGCTGGCTCGCTCCCTCCTGCCCCTACCGGCTCTCCCTGTCCTGATGCACAGGACGTAAAGGGAGAGCCGGAGGGGGAATTGGGCTCTGACGCTTGTGGGGCTGCATATACCGCTGGGATGTGCAGCCCCGCAACCTGCATTTCAGAATTGGGCCTACAGACACTTTCAGTAGACTCAGAAGGGAACCTAGCAATATCATTTGTGGCAACATGGATGAGTAGCATTGGATAATACGTAGTCAGTAGGCTTGAGGAGTCTCTGCAAACTTTCCATAACATCTCAGATCTAGACACCAGGCAGACAACACACCTCCTGAAGCATCATGTCTGGCAGCAGATGGATGCCTCTTTACCCCTCAGAAGGGAGTCACCAACCACCACTATCCTTCGCTTTCTAAATGGTTGCTGATCCTACAGGTTTTGGGATTTTGAGTTCTGATACCTCCTGTTCCTGGGATGTCTTTGCCTCTTCTGCTTTCGGGACTGCATAAAAGTTCCTAATTTCCAGGTAGAGTTGGGGTAATAAGTCCGTAGGGTGATTTATGTCTAGCTGTCATCTTTTCATACATCAATCTACAAGTACATTTAGGCATGACCTAATTTTATTAGAGGCCTTTTACAAGTGGAAAGGGTTCATAACATTACCTCCTAAATTAATATTTAATGATGTCTAGGACCATTTTTGGAAGAGATGGTGTTCACAATTATTGCTTTAATAATCAAAATCTTGAGTGGGGCTTCTATGAACCTGGGCTGTGATTCATTAAGTACCTATTAATGCCTCTGTCCACTGCTCATAGGTGTGTCTGTCACCTCCCTTTTCTCCTCCACCTCTCTAATTCCCTCCTCACACTTTGCTGTATGATCCTGGTTGACAGCAGGAGCAGGGCTGGCATTAGGTGGTGGCAAACAGGACAAGTGTCCAGGACCTCCACACCACAAGGGGCTCTAATCCTGCGTCAAGATGAAAGAGGCAAGTATTTCTCTTTTCCTATCCCCTCCCTCCTCACCATGTCAAGGATTTCCCCCTCCCCCATCAATAACACTGCCACCCTACCTGGGCTCTCCTGCGGAGCCCCTGCTGCAAGTTAAATGTGCAGCAGGTAGTCTTAGAGCATTAGCATGTGCTCTAGTCCAGTTTCACCCTGCCCCTCTGACAGGAAATTTGCACTGGAGGGGGTGGGATGAAACCGACTTAGAGTGTATGCAAATGCTCTAGGGCCCATTGTCACACAGCATTAACTTGCAGCTGCGCCTCGGATCAAAGCGGTTTAAAATGAGAAGACCTGGAAAGTAGCAGCTGCAGCAATGACAGCCTGTTTTCAAATATCATCATCCTGAGATAGTTTTACATTTATTAGTTACATGTTTTAACTTTGGGTATGAATCTTGTCATGAATCAGGCCCCAAATAATAGAAACAGCTGAAAGAAAATCTGACTAACTGGTTTCTGCAAAAAATTGTGCAGCTGTGGCTGAGGAGGAGAACCGAGGTATGGTGACAGTGACAGCAGGGGAAATGGGGGAGGGGGCGATCCTGGACATGGAGATGGGGGGAAGGAATAAAGCAGGAGAAATGCTCGACTACTGGGGGAGGTAAGAGAAGGGAAAATGTTTGGCTATAGGGATAGTGGGGGAAGAGGGGAGAGAAGAAGAGATGCTGAACACATGGGGAGGGAGAAGAGGATGCTGGACATGAGGGGGGTGGGGGGGGGAGTAAGCCAGGTAAGGGGAGATGCTGGTCTATGGAGGGGGAGGGCATCTGTGAAGATTTGCCTAGGGCAGGCTCTGGGCAGAACAGGCACCAGTGACAGGACGAGCAGGTTAGAGAAGCACTAGGTCTGCTGCATCTCCAACTGCTTTCTCCTAATATCAGCTGGGATTGGACTGCCTAAGGGAAGGAAGGGGGCCAAGGGTGATGTGTGCTGCGAGGGAGGGGGGGGGGGGAGGAGAGGGCACAAATGCAAACAGTAGCCCCAGGCACTAAGAAACCAATGAGAAAAAGCAGATGTCATTAGCACTACCTGCATCCTTCTCTCCAGGGCTACGCTATGGAGGAGAGAGGTGAAGAAGATAGATAAATCAACTTTCCTGACCAGGACACAGTATGAAGACCTTTGGCACTTTTCTCCCATATCCGGAACACTTTAGGAAAGCCCTGGTAAGACTGTTTTCTTTTTTGTTGCTCCAGTGCTCTGGAATTTTTTTGCCAGTTTATTTACGCAAGGAACTTTCCTATTTAAACTTTAAGAAAGGCCTAAAAACTTTATTTTTCTTTGTCTTATGATGAGGAGTTGGATGATGGCTCAGCTGTATAAACTGTTTATCCCTTCCTGTGTTTTCCTTAAAAATGAATTATGTATGATGATTTATATGTACCCTTTGTTTTGTGATCCTTTACCCTTATTAATTTTTTTATTGTAAACCATTTTGATACAGTTCTGTGGAAGGCGGTATATCAAATAAATATAAACGGAAACTGAAACTGACCCAGGACTCTGGGATTGGGTGTATGCTGGGAGGGCAGGGACTCAGTGGTGAAATGAATGTTGGGGGTGGGGGCCAGTCCCAGCTCTGGCCCCAGCTGCACAGTGATACTCTGAAGATGGCCCCGCAGCACTTCCCCCACAGACCCTCCTGAGTGTGATAGAACAGAATGGAATATAGATATCATGGGGGGATATTCAACGGAGGTGGCTAGCACTGTTAAAGTAGTTAGCCATCGTTGCTGAAACTGGATATTCAATATAGGGGTCATTTCCAGCCACTGGCACTCAATATCCAGATTGGCAAGACAGAGATTTAGCTAACCGGCCAGCGGTGATATTCAGCTGCTGGCTGGTTAGTTAAATCGGCTAAAGTCAGGCCAGCCATTAAAGTGCCTAACTCTAGCTGATTAACCTGTGGTGCCGCCCCTGGAACACCCCAACCCTAGCTGTTTACTGCTGGGGTGTTAAGTGGCATAAAGCGGTGAGCAGCATTTATGTGGTTTGCAGGTCTTCAAATTGTGTAAATGTATTTAAATACCTCCCCCCCCCCCATGTGTACTAGTGGGAGGGGGAATATTTGGGAGTGTGTGTGTGGAGAGATAGCAATAATGGAAGTGTAAATGTGAGTTAAACAGAAGGCCAGCATGCAGGGCCAACTCAAGGGATTGTGGCACCCTGAGCCAACATTTCTTTCTACGCCCCCTTCCTGTCTTAGGGTCAGTATTGCGGTATGGATTATGCAATATAGGTAAATTTTCAGCCAGCACAGTTACTGGCACTGGCGTAAGTTCAAATGAGGGTCCTGCAGGCAAGAATTCCTGAGGGCCCCTCATGACACAGCGATGGCCATGAGAAGGGAGAGAACATCTTTCACCTCCTGTTCTCTCCTCCCCTCCCCCGAAAACGTTTAAAAAAATGAATGGCAGAGCGCAGCAAACATCACACTTATTTAAAAAGAAGTTTGCCGCAGCGCTTCCACTGTCTCTTTTCCTGTAAAGCACTGCTCCGCAGCAAATGGAGAAGCAGATCCCGCTGCCTGGCTGAAGTCTCAGATATCGTGAGACTTTGGTCCCACAATGGGAAATGCTTTTTCGGGCCTCTACAGAGAAAGAGGCAGCAGAGGCATTGCAGTAAACTTTTTTTAAAGTAAGTGTGATGTTTGCTGCACTCTGCCACTGCCATAAAGGAATTGCTGGACATAGGCAGTTGGTGACTCGGCTTTTTGGGGAGGCTAAATTGCAGTGGGGCTGAGGCGGGATGGCATGAGATGGGGCATAGCAGACAGAGAAGGACCCCTTCACTATATGGCTCTGGTGTAACTGCACCAGCTGCTCCCTTCTAGTACTGACGGTAATATGCACATTGGGCCCAGTATTCAAAGGCATTTACACGGTTTACAGGTCTGTGAACTGTGTAAATGCCGCTTAGTGCCGCTGAATATCCCCGATTAACGTCGCTACACGCCCTGATGCTAACCGTGTAGCATCAGGGTGTATCGTGGCCATTACAGGGCAGAGCGGAGGCAATACCCTGTGCTAACTGGGCAGCGGCGATATTGCACCACTGCCCGGTTAGCAACCTGCAGGTAAAGACAGATGCAGCAAACGTTGGACTATCTTTACCCATGGAAGCTAACCGGGCAGCGGCTCAGTATCACTGCTGCCCACTTAGCTTCTGTGGCAAAGGGAGCTGTGTGGCAAACTCGGATATTCAATGCTGGCCCCAACATTGAATATCCGGCTTATCTCTTCAGCACCTGAGGCTAGGTGCTGTAATCACGCCAGCCGCCAGTGCCGAATATCAGCCCCACTGAATACACTCCAGGGAATTATGTGCCCCAAAAACAGCAAAGTAATGCACCAAAATAATGCAACATATTAAATGAAGCACTATATGCAGTATTCTGGAAATACAGTATTTGCAGGTCATCCCTAGCCCTCCAGTCCAGAATCTTTTTGTTGGCCATGTGAACAGTGTTTTTTAGCAGCACTGTAACAAAAATCCTGTGGTTACTGGCAACCATAAAATGATTTGCCTATCGATTCTTTTCATGGGTTGCCAAATGGCCAGTAGGCTTCAGATCTGCTGGCTTTTCATTTTTTGTTGAGTTATTAAACATGTTTGGAATATGTATCATCTGTATTAGCTGTAGCAATGCTTATTATCACAGGCCATCTCCACTGCCGGACATATTGCGTGATACAAAACTCTATAAAATAACTCAGGACCTAAAGAGCAATTCTATCATTATAACTGCCCTAACTTCCAGGAGTCACACAATAAGGCAGCATCATAAACACTGCAGTAGGCACTAGAACATCAATACACCTAACCAAGCTATATTACTACACAATGCCCTCATCCAAAATTGGAACCAAGGTAGCAATTAAGCAACACACTCCGACAGTCGGATGCAGAAAAAATACAGCCACTTGGTACACCACACAGCTACAAATCATGAAGAGCAAGCTGCAACTTCTTGAAAGACGATGGCGAAGTTCCCAAAGAACAAGAATGCATATATGGCCAAACTACACGAGTACCTGGCATCAATATAGCAGGCCAAAAAGGAACCCTTCTCCAAAATCCTACAATGCTTCCTCAATAGACCGAGAGATCTATTCAACTTAGTTAAATCAATGACAAGAGACCCTTCACAACAAGAAGAAAAGACAGATCTCACACCGCAGATCATGGCGGATTACTTTCAAAGCCTGATCCACCCTCAGAACACTGATACCAACATAATCCCTGCAAAGACAATCCACAGCATTGAGCAGAACAAAGTCAAGTGGGACACATTCTCAACCACATCATCGGAACAACTGGAATGAATCATCAAAAACACCACCACATCCTCACTGGACCCATGTCCAGTAACATGGATTAAGATTGCTAGAGAAAAATTGATACCCACAATACTCAAGATGGTAGCATTATCACTCATCAAAGGATATTTGCCAGTGACTCTAAAGACAGCTTCCATCCGCCCTCAAATCAAACAGACAACCCTTGACAAAAAACAACCAAGCTCCTACAGGCCCATCACCAGTCTACCATTCCTAGCCAAAATCATAGAAAAGGTAGTTCAAAATCAGCTTCAAGAACAAGTTGACACACATTTTTCACTGGATCCACAGCAATATGGATTTCGCCCCCAGCACGGGGTTGAAACATTACTAACTTCCCTTACTGAGAATTTAATAAGAGGCACAGACAAACCCCAAAAAGGCTTTATACTTATTTTCCTAGATGTCAAGGCAGCCTTTGACTCTGTCCCACAAGATAAAATCCTGCAATGACTACAAGACATAGGATTGGCTGGAAACACCCTAAATTGGTTCAGATCCTACCTCAATGACTGTCACAGCCAAGTGAGAAATGGTTCCAAAGAATCAACAATGTTCACCCTACAGCAAGGAGTCCCTCAAGGATCTGCCCTATCATCCTTGATCTTTAATATCTTCCTCCAACCTCTATGCACATTAATACAGGCACACAAAGTATTATACCATGTTTATGCGGATGACTTAATGATATACACATCTTTCTCAACCAACAACCCCATAACCACACACATCAAGGGAGCCTTCAGAGCAATCAAGGAATGGCTATCCAAACACAACATGACATTTAACTACAAGAAGATTGAGGTTCTGTATATAACTAGAAACAACAACTTCACACCGCCTCTCACAATAACCATCGATGGATTCCAACTGCAGGTCAAACAAGAAGTTTGATATTTAGGGGTCACACTGGATTAAGGCCTCACCTTCATACCTCATATTAACAACATAACAAATTTATGTACTACAAGATCAAAACAGTACAACGACTCCAATCCCTGTTTGACACTCCCGACTTCCGCCCAGTCCTGCAAGCACTCATTTTCCCACACCTGGACTACTGTAACTTCATCTTGCAAGGCCTACCCAAATGCACACTACACCCACTGCAACTTGCCCTAAACACAGCGAGGATCCTGACCAAAGTATCTAGAGCTGAACACATCACCCCGGTTCATAAACAACTCCATTGGCTACCCGTTGCGGAGCGCATAAGATATGAAGCACTTCTTACTGTCTTCAAAATCAACCATGGACTATCAGCTACATATCTACAATCTCTCATTAAAAACATGCCAGATACCAGAACCAGAAGATCAAACACCCTTAACATGCTACACACCCCTTCACCAATTACCAAGACTAACCACGCAACCTCCAGGAGAGCATTCACATTATTCGCCCCAACCCTCTGAAATGCACTACCAGTAAACCCACATTCCACAAATGACCTAACAGATTTCAGAAAAAAAGCTAAAAACCCACCTCTTCAATGAACATTTTGCTGACCCAACCTAATCACCCAAACTGAATGGACCTTCTATTGGACACTGCACACTTTACACACCCAGCTTATCCACTCAACCTGAATGGCCTACATAATTTAATAAACTCCCTCCCTTCCTCCCCCCCCCCCCATAATTTCCCACTCAGCTGAATGTAATATAGTTACATGTCACAATGTTATGCTGTTAATAATGTTCTGTTATAATGTGATATTAACACGGTTCTATGTAAAGCCCTGTTGGCCCCATTGTTATTATGTAAACCACTTAGAATTAGAGATATAGCGGTATAGAAAAACTGTTTTAATTAATAAATCCTACACAGGCATTCAGCGCTAACAGAATATCTGACCTCTTTCACACATGCAGAACAGAAGAATAAGTAAAAAATAAGTAACCACGAACTAAAAATAGAAATATGTAAACAAAAACTAAACCTAAACACAGAGATGCCAGACCCTGAATGCAGTGCAGCACCTCAGAAAAAAATTCATCCCCCTTGTACAGTGCAGATTATAAAAACAGCAGGTGTAAATTTCAAAAATTGACATATTTCCATCACTAAATTTAAAATACATTTTTTATACCTCTGCTGTCCTGCCATTTTCTTCTTCTAAGGGGTATGTTTACTAAACCATCCTAATGTTACCGGCGCTAGTTGCAGTGCTAAGGTGAGGAATGCCATATAAGGAAGTGGGTGTACCAGCATTGAAGTAGCAATCGCTGTTAACACGCGATAGAGGGTGTCTTGGCTCGTTAGCGCGCAGTAACCTTAATTTCATGCCAGCGGTGTGTTAGAAGCTGTAGAGGTGTAGCCCACTGGTTAATGCAGTGACTGCTGAGCCAGAGGTCATGGGTTCAATCCCTCAGAGGTCTCATCTAATAAGGCTGTTTGAGGCAATCCGTTTTCCTGCCTATAACACTCAGACACATCTCTACAATCTGTGCTGCCAGCAAAAACACCCTCACCTTAGTGTCGTAACCTAAGGCACCCCATAGGGCACAGTATAAAGTGCCCTGTCAGCCAAGGCATCCTATAGGGCGTTTTATAGGGCACCTAATACAGCGCCTTGGCAGACAGGGCACTTTATAATGTGCACTATATAGGGCACCTTATACAGCACCCTGGCTGACAAGGCACTTTATAATGTGCCCTATAGGTTACAGCACTGAGGTGAGGGTGTTTTTGGCTGGCAACACAGATTGTAGAAATGTTTCTGACTGTTACGGGAATTAAAAGGAAATGCCTCAAAAAGCCTTATTAAATAACACCACTCTAGGATCAAACTCATGACCTCTGTCTCAGCAATCATTGTATTAACCAGTGGACTACACCTCTATAGTTTTCATCACAGCACTAGTTGGCTACAGAAAGACTGCAGGTCACCGCACAAACTGTCTGCTGTGGTTACCGGGATAGGGTAAACCCACCAGTACCCATGATGCACTGCACATGCAGAACAGCAGTCTACATCTAATCACAGGATGGAGTATGCGTCTCCACAGCACCTCAGCCTGGTAGGGGGAACTGACCGTGTGTGTTACTGGCACAGAGTAGCCACAGACTGTGACATTGTGCAGGTCGTGTGCTCACCCTGAGGGTGAGGTGGGTTGCCCAGCACCAGGTCCGCAGTACCCGGATTGGCTGAGATAGCCTTTGCTGCAGGTCCCCATCAGTGCTAGTGTGTGGTAGGTATTCTTTGCAGACACACCTAGGATAATCCTGTGTCCATCTGCATTCCCCAGTCATGTCTAGCCCTTGTGGACCATGATGCACCCAGAATAGTGCCTATCCAGTGTGGTTGCCATGATCATGTGTTGTAAGAGCAGGGGTGTGTCGGGACTCACATGTGGCTTATGAAGCACCACGTATCATATTCTCTGGGTCAAGGCGGTGGACAGGATCTGCCCCCCAATAGACCCACATGCTACATCTTTGCAATGGAGGCAGTAGAGAGACATGATGAAGCGTTGTGGGACCAGCAACCCCAATCCAGTTGGTGAATGGACACTGTCCATGGCACGTGATGCAGAACTGTACTTATCACATAGGACACTGGCAGACAGGCAGTAGGCCTGGCAAAGCTCAGCTGCCCCACCACAATATGACATTCACCAGCAAAGGACACAGTCAGTTTGCACCCTGCAAGGTGTTCCAGCCATACACATGCTAACTGCAAGCAGTCTGTTAACCAGTACATGTTCCCAGAGGAACTATGTGCACCAAAATGTGGGATGTCAGCAATTGGACCCCAAAAAAGGAAACTCACAGATATCACTGGAGAAAAACATTGTATAGCACTATGTGGAAACCTAGACATGCCATGGTCACTGCTCAGTCAGAGTGAGAGTGACCTCCCAGCATGACATGCTGTGGCCACCCTGTCCGTGCAGGTGGTGGTCGGCCATTACAATATCCCAGCCATTGCCCTATGCCCTGTGCAGATGCATCCTTCCCAAACCGCCCTCTCCAGCCCATACCCACAATATCTTGCTCCTCATTATGCACATTGGCAGGCTAACACTGGAAACTGTGCAAGCATTGTGAGCTCTGTAAGGTGTAGGCAGCCACAAAACACTGGATAGACATACACACACTCCCACACCTATTTCAGTATTGTGCAAAGATAGAGATGGCTATCAGCTCTGGCCACCACACCAGTCCTGGGCACAGTGCAGGCATTGCTAAGGTACTCAATACTGTTAGGGTCACTCTCTAAAAGAGAGGAAACACACTCCACATATATCAGAAAGGTTGCTGTGATGAATCTCTGTTAACAAATTGTGCTTAATGTAGGATCTGTTATCTGAAATTAATCATAGCAACCTTTTGATATATATGGAGCATGTTTCCATGTCTATGATGGCATTGCTAAGGTATGCAGGTGCTAGTCGTGGTAGCTGCTGTTCCGCGCAGGGCCCAACAGCCTGACGCTCCATGAGGCTTTGGAAAGTGGAGCCTGTGGGTGTGGGTGTTTGTGCCCCTGTTGGCCGTTGCTCTAGGGCAGAGGTTCCGAACTCTGGTCCTGGGGGGGCCAAACACCATTCAGTTTTTCAAGCTGCCCCTAATGAATATGCATGAGATGCATTTGCATACAACGGGGGCAATGCATACATATGCATCTCATGCATATTTATTAGGGACAGCATGAAAACCCGAATGGTGTTTGGCTCTCCAGGACTGCAATTGGGAACCTCTGCTCTAGGGAGTGCACATGTTTATGGTGTATGTGCTCTGTAGGGTAAAATATGGGGACATGGTCTGCAGGAGCCACAGCTGGGATGTGAACCTGTGACCTTCTGCCCCTGAACACACTGGATGTGTGTACTGAACCAAACTGTTGCCACAGAGGCTAGTCATTCCCTGGGGATACCGTGACTGTTCTTCAGACAGATCATGTCTGTTGCACTGCACGCCACCCACCTAAACAGGGCTGTGCCTTGGTCTGCTGTGGGCAGATGCCACTGCCCCCTCCACCATCAGCAGCCCTCCCCCACCATGTTGATATGCCCTTATGCCAGTGGTGCTAGTGGTGTGCAGTCCCAGGCCATCCAGTGTGCTGGTAGGCGGCTGCCTATGGTGTGGGGTCTGGGGTAGGGGTGCCTACATAGACATCCACACTTCCCCCCGGCACCGCCTGCCAATGTTATGGGCCCTTTGGGGTACCTGCTGGGTAATGTCCATTGGGGCACTGAGGGACACACACTCGTGGACATGTTTGCTCTTGGTCAGTTGCTGTCTTGCTGATGTTCCGTTCCTGTGTTCCTATATGCCACCTAGACATCTGCCTAATCCACCCTGTGCCCCAGCTGCCCCACTGAATGTCCTGCCTGCAGCCCCCTGTACCCCATTTGCAGCCTCACCATAGTACCCTTTTGTACTTGGACACTATGCTGTTGCTTTACATGTAGCACTACTATCACTGTTTTGGGTCTCCCTGCCTTTGCTGTACATTGCTGACTGAAATGGTTTGTCTGTCCTGCAATTGTGCCTCTAACGTGAGTTTTTCAATCATGGTAATGTTCTGCCCTACATTTCACAGCGTTAGTGTGCCTGGAGCCTCTCACCACCCACTCTCCGCCCATTGACCCCCTTCTCTCCGCCCTCTGGAAAGACTTACTCCACCCTCTGTGTGCCTTAACACCACCGGAGACGTTATCACGCCAAACGTAACGTTATCGCATGATAGCGTTACTTTATTGTGCGATAACATTATTGCGCGATAATGTCGCCACTGCGACGTTATCTGTTTAGTAAACATACCCCTAAGTGTTGATCCTGTCATTTTTCTCTCTCATCTTGCCTTCTTCGATTTCTTCCGTAGATCCATTTAATTTTCTGCCTATCTACTCAGCTTTCATGCCTTCTTACTCTCCAGTCTTCAGTCTCCCTATTTTTACCTATATACAGCCTTCATTCTCTTTCCCTTATCCTGGCCTTCCCATTCCTCCTTATAAAAAGGTTCCAATAAAGATAAAAATACAGAGCAGACAGAGCTGAAAGATTCTAAATTACCCCTATCAACTGATAACCAGATTGTTAATACAAATAAAATACAATTTTTAAAATGCCTTTATGTAAATGTGAGAAGTCTGAAAAATATAATTGGAAAACTACAATATATAGCACAAAATAAAAGGTTAGCTATAATTAGTATCTCTGAAACCTTGTGGAAAGAAGACAATCGATGGGATACTGTGATACCTGGGTACAAATTATATCACAATTGCTGTACAGCACTATGTGGGAACCTAGCCATGCCATGGTCACTGCTCAGTCAGGGTGAGAGTGACCTCTCAGCATGACATGCTGTGGCCACCCTGTCTGTGCAGGTGGTGGTCGGGCACTACAATGTCCCAGCCATTGCCCTATGCCCTGTGCAGATGCATCCTGCCCAGACCGCTGTGTCCGGGCCATACCCACAGTACCTTGCTCCTCATTATGCACATTGGCAGGCTAACACTGGAAACAGTGCAAGCAGTGTGGGCTCAATAAGGTGTAGGCAGCCACAAAACATTGGATAGACATACACACACTCCCACACCTATGCCAGCATTGTGCAAATATAGAGGTTTTTGGCAGCCCTGGCCACCACACCAGTCCTAGGAACAGTGCAGGCACTGCTATGGTACGCAATACTGTTGGGGTCACTCCCCGTGGTGGTAAATACTGTCAGAAGCAAAAACTGAAACACACTCCACAGATATCAGAAGGGTTGCTATGATGAATCTCTGTCAACAAATTGTGTTTAACTTAGGTTTTGTTATCTGACATTAGTCATAGCAACCTTTTGATATATGTGGAACGTGTTTCCCAGTTTAAGACGGCATTGCTAAGGTATGCAGGTGCTAGTATTGGTAGATGCTGCTCCGCGCAGGGCCCAACAGCCTGACTCTCCATGAGCCATTGGATAGCGGAGCCTGTGGGTGTGGGTGCTTGTGTCCCTGTTGGCCGCTGCTCTAGGGCAGAGGTTCCCATCTCTGGTCCTGGTGGGCCAAACACTGTTCAGGTTTTCATGCTGTTCCTAATGAATATGCATGAGATACATTTAAATACAATGGGGGAGGTGCATACAAATACATCACAGGCATATTTATTAGGGACAGCATGAAACCTGAATGGTGTTTGGCCCTCCAGGACTGCAGTTGGGAAACTCTGCTCTAGGGATTGCACAAGTTTATGGTGTATGTACTCTGTAGGGTACAATATTTATTTATTTAATCAGTTTTATATACCACCTTATCCTTCAATCAAAGTGGTCAACAAGAAAACAGAGGGACTACATCGAGGGGGGGGGGAGACAACAAGATAGTACATTACAGTAAACTACAGTACATTACATTACAATATAGGCATTTATGGCGTGTTTATTTTATCTGCAATAAAGGTTCCATCTTTATTACCATGGTTTAGTACTGGGTAAAATATGTCTGCAGGAGCCACAGCTGGGACTTGAACCTGTGACTTTTTGCCCCTGAATATACTGGCTGTGTGTACTGCACCAAATTGTTGTCACAGAGGCAGATCATTCCCTGGGGATAACATGACTGTTCGTCAGACAGACCTTGTCTGTTGCAGTGCACAGCACCCACCTAAACCGGGCTTGGCCTTGGTCTGCTGTGGGAAGATGTCACTGCCCCCTCCACTACCAGCACCCCTCCGCCACCATGCTGACATGCCCTTCTGCCGGTGGTGCTGGTGGTACGCAGTCCCAGGCCATCCATTGTGCCAGTAGGCGGCTGCCTATGGCGCGTGATATGGGGTAGGGGTGCCTGCATAGACATCCATGCTTCTCCCCCAGCTCCGCCTGCCACTGTTATGTGCGCTTTTGGGTACTTGCTGGGTACTGTCCCTTGGGACACTGTGGGACACACACTCGTCGGCATGTTTGAACTTGGTCAGTTGTTGGCTTGCTGATTTGCAGTTTCTGGGTTCCTATGTGCCACCTAAGCATTTGCCTAGTCCATCCTGTGCACCAGCTGCCCCATTGCATGTCCCGCCTTCAGCCACCTGTACCCCATTTGCAGCCTCACCATCGTGCCCTTTCGTACTTGGGCACTATGCTGTTGCTGCACATGTATCACTGCTATCTCTTTTCTTGGTTTCCCTGCCTTTGCTGTACATTGCTGACTGAAATGGTTTCTCTCTCCTGCAAATGTGTCTCTAACGTGAGGTTTTCACTGGCGTTAATTTTCAGACCCTGATTTCACGACATTAGTGTGCCTGGAGCCTCTCCCCGCCCACTCTCTGCCCATTGACCCCTTCTCTCCGCCCTCTGGAATGGCTTACTCCTCCCTCTGCGCCTTAACGCCGCCGGAGACGTTATCGAGCGATAAGTGACATTATCACATGGTAATGTCACTTATCGCGCGATAACATCACCGCTGCGATGTTAGCGCTATTTAGTAAACATACCCATAACGCGCGTTAGCGTAACCTAACGCACGTTAGCGTTCTTGGCTGCGATAAACACCGCACAGGGTGGAGAAAAGGGGTCAATGGGCGGGGAGTGGGTTGGGAGAGGCTCCCATGACACCAACGTGGGGAACTGAAGGGCTGTAAACTACCGCGAGTGAAAACCTGGCATTAGATGCACATTTGCAGGAGAGAGAAACCATTGAAGTGTCAGCAATGTACAGCCTAGGCAGGGAACCCGAGAAAGGTGATAGTAGTGCTCCTTCTGCAGCAACAGTATAGTGGCCAAGTTTGAAAGGCCACTATGGTGATGGTGCAAATGGGGCATAGAGGGACTGCAGGCGGGACTTGCAGTGGGGGAAGCTGGGGCACAGGGTGAACTAGTCCGTCGCCCAGGTGGCACATAGAAACATAGAAACTGGAAATCGCAGGACAGCAGCTGATCAGGGCCAAACATGCCCAGTAGTCCATGTTCCACAGTGTCCCATCCAGGGGACATTACCCAGCAAGTACCCCAAAAGTCACACAGGTACCACTATGCCTGTAATAGGGCAAGCAGTGCACATCTGGGGACCACACTAACAAGGGTCCATAGACCATACCCAGGATGGGTCCCAAACAGTTCGTAGACCCAGCTAACTGAACACACTTTACGGCAGCCCCTAGTAAGGCATTGCAGGGTGTGCCAATATGTTGTCGGAAACATATATACACCCAGTAGGCCAAACTGGGTACACCGTGCATACCCTAGCCTATCCACAGTCGGCAGTAACAACACACTCCACCTACATCTACCCGGTCCAACCTAGCCAATAGTTGCTAGAGCACAAGCCTGACATCCCCCCCCCCAGCCATCACTCCCCCATGTGGAAGGGACATAACATTGGTAGGCAGTGATGGGGGGGATGTGTGGATGTCCATGTATGCCTCGCCACCCCAGACCCCGCACCCTAGGCACCTGCCTACCTGCACAGTGGATGGCCTGGGACCACGCACGACCAGCACCGACAGCATATGGTCATGTCGGCATGGCAGGGGTGTGTGTTTGTGCTGGAGGGAGCAGTGCCACCCGCCTGCAGTGGACCTAGGCCATGCTCTGTACTAGTACGTGGTGTGCAGTGCAACAGAAAAGGTCTGCCTGAGGAAAGTAAGGGTAGCCCCAGGGACCATTACTCCTCTGTGGCAATAGTGTGGTGCAGTACACCCAGCCAGTGTGTCCAGAAGCAGAAGGTCACAGGTTCAAGTCCCAGCTGTGGATCCTACATAGCATCTCCCCACATTTTACCCTACAATGCAGATAGAACATCAATATGTGCAAACCCCAAAGCAGCAACGAACAGGGGTCAAAACACCCACTCACACAGGCTCCACTATCCAAAGCTTCATGGAGAGTCAGGCTGTTGGCCCCAGCATGGAGCTGCAGTTAACAGCAGAGCACCACTACTACCCCCTGCACAGTTTAGCAATGTCGGCACTGTGATCAGAACCAGTGTGGCGAGCAGGATTGCCAACCACCCCTATCACTGCACAATGCTGCAATAGGGGTGTGTGTGTATGTCTATCAATTGTTTTGTGGCTGCCTACACCACTCTGGGCCCACAATGTCCCACTGTTACCAGTGTTAGCCTGCAAATGTGCATAATGAGGCACAAGGTATTGTGGGTATGTCCTGGACAGGGCGGATTGGCAGGATGCATCTGCACAGGGTGTAGGACAATGGCTGGGACACTGTAGTGCCCGACCACTACCTGCATGGAGAGGGTGGCCACAGCATGGCATGCTGTGAGGTCACTCTCACCCTGACCGAGCAGTGACCATGGCATGTCTATGCGCCCACATAGTGCTCAATGCTATTTGCCTTCAGTTATACCTGTGCGTTCTCAGCTCTGGGGCCTAATCACTGAGATACCTGCTTGGTGTCTGTGTTATACATTTCATCTCTGGGTGCACAGGGTTCCCCTGTGAGCATGCACTATGGACTGGCTAGTGGACTGTCTGAAGTTAGTCTGTGCATGGTTGGAACACCTTGTAGGGTGCTAGTGAATGGCAGACCGTGGTGTGGAGCAGTTGAGGTTTCCCTGGCTTATCCCAAGCATTACTGCTGGTTTGCCACATGCCCTAGAGAGCTGTCCTCTGCCAGCAGGACTGTGGCTGCTTGCTTGCTTGCTTGCTTGCTTGCTCTACAGCCAGGACTCAGGCACCTGTCCCTCCCACTCCCTCACCTACAAAATGGGTGATTGTGGGTCCTTTGGGGTATATAGTGTATACCACTTTGACCCATAGAGACAGTGTTACGTCCACCTCATGTAAGTCTAGACATCCCTCTGCCCTGATAACAGGTGCTCATGGTAGGCAGACCCTAACACTGGGTATGCATTAATCTGTGTGGTGTCTGGCCCCAGAGGGCCACATGTGACTGCAGAATACAGATGGACTTCCTGTTACACTGCTAGGAACACCTGGCACACACGGGCAGTGCTGGGGACGGGCAGCAGGACCTATCTATAGCACCACATGTACTGCAGACCTAGTGCTGGGCACCCATCCTAACCCTCAGGGTGAACACAGAACCTGCACAATGGCATGGTCTGTAGCTACTCTGTGCCAGTATCATGCACTGTCAGTGCGTCTTACCATGCTGCAGTACCGGAGAGGTGCAGACCCCATCTGGTGATCAGCTGTAGACCGCTGTCCTGCATGTGCAATGCATCATGGGTGCTGATGAGGTTACCCTATCCTGGCATACAGAGCAGATGGTTTGTGCGGTGACCTGCAGTCTTTCTGTACCCAGCCATTGCTGTGCAATAAGCCATAGGGGTATAGACTACTGGTTAGTACAATGATGTTCTAAACAGTGGTCATGGGTTTGATTCCTCATTGTTCCCTCTTTTCATGCCTGTCCAACTCAGATATTTTGCATGCCTGCAACAGTCATATCGTACAGCAATTCTAGGTGGTTTATCTTTCCACAGGAAATCAATGAGAAGCTATTCTATTTTCTTATAAAATGAACTGACAGAATTTCTAATTTATAGTTACAATCTGGCTTTCATCCTTTACATTCTACTGAAACAGCTCTTGCCAAAGTCTCCAGTGACTTGTTCCTGGCAAAATCCAAGAGCCTTTACTCGATCCTCATCCTTCTTGGCTTCTCTACTGCTTTTGACACTGTTGACCACAACCTTCTCTTTGAAACCCTGTCCTCGTTTGGTTTTAAGGGCTCTGTATTATTCTGGTTCTCTTCTTATCTCTCCCATCACTTTTTTAGTGTTTGATCTGGTGGATCGTCCTCTGCTGCTATCCCGTTCTCAGTTGGTATACCCCAAGGATCTGTCTTGAGTCCACTGCTTTTCTCTCTCTATACCCAGTCCCTTGGTGCACTCATCTCTTCCCATGGCTTTCAGTACCATCTTTATGCTGATGACTCCCAGATCTACCTCTCTACACCTGAAATTTCTCCCAGTAATTACCTCTACCAGACCGGGATCTCTGCCTGTCTTTCTGGCACTGCTGCTTGGATGTCTCACTGCTGCTTGAAATTGAACATGGCCAAAACTGAGCTTCTTATTTTTCCCCTAAAACCACCTCGCCCCTTCTTCCTTTCTCAGCCTCTGTGGCTAACTCTACTCTTCCCTGTTTCCTTGGCTCGCAACCTTGGGGTTGTCTTTGACTCCTCTCTCTCCTTCTCTACAGACATCCATCCCATAGCTAAGACCTGCCGTTTCTTTCTCTATAACATCAATAAAATCTAACCATTCCTTTCTGAACACACTACTAAGACACTTATCCACTCCTTAATCACCTCCCGTCTTGACTATTGTAACCTACTCCTTGCTGGTCTCCCACTGAATCATCTCTCTCCCCTTCAATCTGTTCAACACTCTGCTGTGCGGCTAATCTTCCACCAGCCTCTTCATGCTCATATTATCTCTCTTCTCAAGCCATTTCATTGGCTCCCTATCTGTTTTCACATCCAGTTCAAACTTCTCCTGCTGACCTATAAATGCATTCACTCTGCAGCTCCATACTACCTTTCCTCTCTTATACCTCCCCAAATTGCTTCTATCTGTGCCCTTCTCTTCTATTGCTAACTCCAGACTTCGCTCTTTTCACCTTGCTACTCCTTATGCCTGGAACAAGCTGCCTGAGTCTGTACGTCAGGCACCTTCTCTGATCCTTTCAAATCCAGGCTGAAAACTCACCTCTTCACTGCTGCTTTCAGATCTTGACTCACCTGATCTCCTTTGTGTTTCCTTACCATTTCCCCTAGACAGGGCCGGATTTGCCTATACGCCACGTACGCCGTGGCGTAGGGCCCACAGATGGCAAGGGCACACCGGGAATGTTTTTTGCACAGGGCCCCGCGTTTCAGGGGGCCCCGCGCAAAAAACATTCTGATCCATCATTAAAATTTAAAAAAAAAAAAAAAAGCTGTCGCTGCCTCTGCCGGGGCCGGGGCCGCCGCGGCAGAATCGAGTGTGCCGCGGGGCCCCCCCTGCCCAGCAGAGCCTGGCCTGCCCTCCCTGGTATCACCTCTCTCAGCTGCCTCCCTCCAGTCACACGCGCCGGCTTTCAGAGCGCGAGGTGAGTTTCTCCCTCGCTGCTCTGTTAAGCCCGCGGGGGCTGATGGGAAGTCCCATCAGCCCCCGCGGGCTTAAACAGAGCAGCGAGGGAAAAACTCTTCCCTCGCGCTCTGAAAGCCGGCGCGTGTGACTGGAGGGAGGCAGCTGAGAGAGGTGATACCGGGGAGGGCAGGCTCTGCTGGGCAGGGGGGGCCCCGCGGCACACTCGATTCTGCCGCGGCGGCCCCGGCCCCGGCAGAGGCAGCGACAGCTTGTTTTGTAAAAAAAAATTCGCTGGGCTGGGGTGGGCTGGGGGGGTTAGGACTAGTGATGGGCTGGGGGGGTTAGGAGTGGTAATGGCTGTGGGCTGTTGGGGGGGTTAGGACTGGTTATGGGCTGGGGGGGGTAGGAGTGGTAATTGCTGTGGGCTGTTGGGGGGGGTTAGGAGTGGTGATGGGCTGGGGGGGTTAGGAGTGGTAATGGCTGTGGGCTGCTGGGGGGGGTTAGGACTGGTGATGGGCTGGGGGGTTAGGAGTGGTAATGACTGTGGGCTGTTGGGGGGGTTAGGACTGGTGATGGGCTGGGGGGGGTTAGGAGTGGTAATGGCTGTGGGCTGTTGGTGGGGTTAGGACTGGTAATGGGCTATGGGGGGGTTAGGAGTGGTGATGGGCTATGGGGGGCTATGGGCTATGGGGGAGCTAAGTCTATATGGGCTGATGGGATTAGGACTGGAAGTGGGTTGATGTGGGCTTAGGACTGGTAATGGGCTATGGGGGGGGGCTTAAACTAAAAATTGGGTGATGGGGATTAGGACTGGAAATGGGCTGGTGGGATTAGGACTGGGAGTGGGCTATGGGGGGCTAGGACTGGTAATGGGTTGGGGGGGTTGCTAGGACTGGAAATGGGCTGGGGGATTAAGACTGGAGGTGGGCTGATGGAGTTAGGACTGGTAATGGGCTGTGGGCTGTTGGGGGGGTTAGGACTGGTAAGGGCTATGGGGGGCTAGGACAGGAAATGGGCTGATGGGAAGGGGTTAGGACTTGAGGTGGGCTGATGGGGTTAGGACTGGTAATGGACTGTGGGCTGATGGGGGGGTTAGGACTGGCAATGGTCTATGGGGGGGTTAAGACTGGTAATGGTCTGTTGGCTGATGGGGGCTGTCTGGTAATGGGCTATGGGGGGTTAGGACTGATAATGGACTATGGGGGGGGCTAGGACAGGAAATGGGCTGATGGGGAGGGGTTAGGACTTCAGGTGGGCTGATGGGGTTAGGACTGGTAATGGACTGTGGGCTGATGGGGGGGTTAGGACTGGCAATGGGCTATGGGGGGCTGACTGGAAATGGGTTGATGGGGTTAGGACTGGAAGTGGGCTGATGGGGGTTAGGACTGGAAGTGGGCTGATGGGGGGTTAGGACTGGTAATGGGTTATAGGGGGGGCTTAAACTGAAAATGGGGTGATGGGGGGTTAGGACTGGAAGTAGGTTGATGGGGGGACTAGGACTGGTATTGGGTTGATGGGGGGGGGCTAGGACTGGAAATGGGCTAATGGGGGGCTAGGACTGGAAATGGGCTGATGCAGGGACTAGAAGGGAATGGATGCTGGGTGAGGCTGGAACTAGAAGGGAGCTGGTGTTGGGGGAGGATTAGAATGGGATGAGGCTGGGAGAGTAAAATGGAGAGGGGAAAAATATTTTGTGTGGGAGGGATAAAAAATCTACAATTGGCCGGATATTGGGAGAGTAAGTGGGGATTGAGGATGGAGGGGTAAATTTTGAGTAGATGAAATAGGAATGAGGAAAGAGCAAAAGGAGAAAGATTAGTATGTTAAAGCAGATGTAGAGAGAGAATGGAAAAAAAAAAAACAAGAAGACAGAAGAAAGGACAAATGGACAGCAGATGGAGAGTTAGCAGAAGACACGAAGAAACCAGAAGAAAGTGGCTGGAACAATTGCAACTGAAAAAAAATGCACAAAAGGTAGAAAAATATCTCTTTATTTTGAATTTATTAACTGGAATATGTCAGCTCTGGGAAATGTGCATCATTAATTTTTGCACTTTGTTTAGTACAAGAGGAAATTAATTTATAGTTTTATTTCTACAGTGTTGTTGTATATTCCAAGTTTGGCTTTTGGGGTTCCCAGTTTAATTATTGTCTTCCTGTTTCTAAATTGTGATTCCTTGTTTGGTGATGGTCTATGTTGTGCATGTGTAACTGAGCTGAGGTATTCTGTTTATATAATTCCTATTTGACATTGCCACTTGTTCTTTCCCCAGTAGGTCATGTATTGTTGTTCTCTGAAATGTATTGGTTTAATATTTGCAGTGTTGCCTTTTGATAGTTAGGGTATGGTGCTTTGTGAGTCCTGGTAGTGCTGTTAGGATATGGCGGGTTTGCTATGGGTTCTAAATGGGCAGTGTTTGTAGTAGTTCCTAATGTGCCTGGCGGTTGGTACTGGATTATAGTAATGTAGAAACCTTTTAGTCTTTCTTTATCCATATACTCATTAAGAGGCATGTTTACTAAAAGTTAGTGTATGGCAGAGCTACCCAATTCCAGTCCTGGTGGTCCACAATCCTGCAGGTTTTCAGGATATCCCTAATAAATATGCATGAGATATATATGCATTGGAGATATCCTGCCAACCTGACTGGTTTGTGGCCCTCCAGGGCTGGATTTGGAGACCCCTGCCTTACACCTCTGTCATTTACGATTGTGAGTGGGCAAGGTGCAGATGTCCAAGACATCAAAAAAGTTAGATAGCATTTGTCACATTCCTCCTTGCTTCTCACCACCACCAAAATATTATCTATTAGACAACTTTTTGGTGGTGGTGAGAATCGAGGAGGAATGTGACACATTCTATCTACCCTTTTGATGTCTAGGATATCTGTACCTTGTTCACTCACAATCTTAAATGACAGAGATGTAAAGCAGGGGTCTCCAAATCCAGCCCTGGAGGGCCACAAACCAGTCAGGTTGGCAGGATACCTCCAATGCATATATATCTCATGCATATTTATTAGGGATATCCCGAAAACCTGCAGGATTGTGGACCACCAGGACTGGAATTGAGTAGCTCTGGTGTATGGTAACATGATGCAAATATTTATGCAAATGAGACACCTTATGCAAATGAGGCCCCGCACCGAGTCTCCGCACATGGCCCCGCACCCCCCTTGGGCCGCCCCTGGGCCCACCGGAGGGCTTTAGAGGGAGCCGGGGAAGCCCGCGCGAGGCCCCGGCTCCCTCTGTACAGCCGCCAGCGTGAAGAGCCTTTTCCTTCACGCTGGCGGCTGTTTCTGTGAAGCCGCGAATGCTGGGAAAGGTTAAAGGTTGCCCTTTAACCTTTCCCAGCATTCCCGGCTTCACAGAAACAGCCGCCAGCGTGAAGGAAAAGGCTCTTCACGCTGGCGGCTGTACAGAGGGAGCCGGGGCCTCGCGCGGGCTTCCCCGGCTCCCTCTGAAGCCCCTCAGACAGCCGCGATGCTGTCCGGGGGGCCAGGACTGCATGGGGGGGCCCAGGACTGCACGGGGCGGGCCAGGACTGCACGGGGGCACGGGGGGGGGGCTCAGGACTGCACAGGGGGGCCCAGGACTGCACGGGGGCGGGCCCAGGACTGCACGGAGGCACGGGGGGGGGGACACGGGGGGGCCCAGGACTGCACAGGGGGGGCCCAGGACTGCACGGGGACATGGGGGGGCCCACAATTTTTCTTGGCGTAGGGCCTCACTCTAGCTAAATCCGGCCCTGCCCCTAGATGTATTCCTGTCTACACCTACTGTGTTGTCTGTCTAGACTAGATTGTAAGCTCTGATGAGTAGGAACTGTCTCTTACATGTCTGTGCAGCGCTGCGTACGTCTTGTAGCGCTATACAAATGCTCAGTAGTATTAGTAGTATCTTTGGTGCAATCATCATTATCATCATCATCATCAGAATTATTAATGATCTATGGGACTTCAGGAAAGCCTTAAAAACATCCTCTTTTTGGAACATTACGGGCTCCTCCAAGAGACTTATGAAGCTTCAATTTGCATACAGCAATTCTAGGTGGTTTATCTTTCCACAGAAAATCAATGAGAAGCTATTATCCTTGGACACTTACCCACCTCAGTAAAACATAAACTTATACTTACCCTCCCTGCCTGTTCTAGCCTCCCTTTAGGCTACCCAACTTTGACTTCTATATCACTTGCTCCCCAAACACACAATGACAATAGAATTCACAGACTGATGAAAATTCACCATGTAATTAACATTGTTTATTGACCTTGTTAACATCCCAGTTTAACTCCCTTGTTCTATATAAAGTTTTTTAGTTATTTGTTCACTGTAAACCGCCTTGTATACAAGATAAGGTGGTATAGAAAACTTGTTAAATGAATAAATAAATAAATACATTTTAATAATTTTCAAGCACTCCCACCAAGTTAAATGAAGCGAGGTCCATTTAAGGAGTAACGATTGGAGAAGTTAAAGAACATCCGAGGAGTTGTGTTGACGTACATTTTCTATAGTAAGCTAGTAATGGACCCCTAAGTATATGATGTCCAGGCCCTCCGAAATGAATGGAGAAGGGACAATATCAGCCATGAAGGCTCTATTATTGAGAGGGAATGCGATCGATTTAATCCAGTTAATTTTATACCCAGACAGGGAGGAATATAAGTTAATTTTCTCTAGTATATGAAGCATGGAAGTAGGGGGCGCAAAAAGAAGCAAAGCATAAGCGTATGCTGAGAGCTTGACCTGAAAATCTTGTAAATGTAGGCCCTATATCTCAGGGGATTGGCAAATTAGTAGAGCTAAAGGTTCTAGGGCAAGATTAAATAAAAGTGGGGAGTGAAGACAGCCTTGACGTGATACCCATTGTAAGGTAAAATGTTGGGACAGCCAAGAATTGATTAGCATGGCGCCTGCTGGATTGGCGTAAAGTACCTGAATCATTCGGAGGAAGGGGTCACCAAAGCCGAACCAGCTAAGGGAGCACTAAAAAAAGCCCATTCTAAGCAATCAAATGCTGTTTCAGCGTCAAAAGATAATCCCTTTCCAGCTATTGTGCTAATGAGAGGACATGACAAAGCAATCTGGTATTATCTGCTTTGGAAAGGCCTGCAGCAAAGCTGCATTGATCAGGGTGTATAAGGGTAGGAATAGTAGGGGCTAAGTGATTGGCCAAGATTTTAGCATAAAGTTTGTAGTCGGCATTAAGCAGGGATATGGGATAGTAGTTACCCACTTTCTGATCATCCTTCCCTGGCTTGGGGTGCACTACTATCATAGCTTTGTCAAATGTACCTATAGCAAGGACTTGTTGGAGAAGTGACTAGATGGGGAAGAAATTCTGAACTAAATGTCAAGTAGAGTTCTACTGGGAGCCTATCAGGACCAGATGCCTTGCCTTTGGGCATTTGCTTAAGGGCTGAATGAACCTCTGCATTCATTGATAGGCCTGTTAAGGCTCTCAGCAACTTCCAAAAGAGTAAGGGGCATGTTTACTAAACACCGTTGCTGTGCGGGTTCCCGTTAGTGTGCTGGTGCCATATAAGGAGTGGGCAGGCCAGGCAGAAAAAAGAAAAAAACCGGACCGTACGTGTGTGCGTCGCGCTAATGTGCGGGGCCCACATTAGCGCGTGGGAAGGCTAAGTGGGGCGCTGCTGCATAACCAAACAATAGAGCCGTAGTACAACGGTGAAGACACTGGCCTATGGTGCAGGGGTTCAAACCCCTATTGCGCTCAACGAAAAAGACCAGCTGAGACATCAACTTTTATGGGCAAAAGTGGTGTAGGAGGCATACTGATTATGGGCGGCAGAAGGCGGCGCACTCTTTTTTTATACGGCATGAGGCGGTGCACTGTTCATTGTGGGCGGCAGATGGCGGCGCGCTGTTAAGGTTGGGCGGCAGAGGGCGGCGCGCTGATAAAATTGGGCAACAGAAGGCGGCGAGCCGGTGGGCAGAAGGCGGCGCGCTGATGTGTGAGGGGGCAGCCCAATAGTGGGAGGGATAAGTGGCGCGCTGATGTGCAAATAACAGGAATGGAGCCATAGCACAATGGTTAAGACACTGACCACTCGTGCAGACATCATGGGTTCAATTCCCCACAGTGCCCATTGAAGACAGCTGGCTGAGGCATTATTTTAGGAGGCATGCCCATGTTGGGCGGCAGAAGGCGACGCACTGTTAATTTTGTGCGCCACAAGACGGTGCTTCGATGGCTACAAGGCTGCGCGCTGCTGCTCAAACACAGGAACAGAGCCACAGCACAATGGTGAAGACACTGACCAATGGTGCAGGTGTCAGTGTTTCAACCCCTCACAGTGCCCAGTGAACAAGGCTGGCTGGGGCAGTATGTATTATGGTGAGGAGTGCTGTAGGAGGCCTTCAAGGTTTATTTTATTTCCCACTACTAGTAAACCCGCTTTCACAGTGTGTTAACATACGGATGCCCGTAAGGCACATGTTACAGTGCACTGTCCGCCAAGGCACCCTAGAATGTCCCCTTTAGGGCACCATGTATGTTGCGACACAGGATAATGTATAGTGCACCCAATATGGATGGCACCCATAAGGTGGCCTATAGGGCGCCCTATAGAGCACCCTCAGAGGCACCTTATGGGTACAGTATGCCAAGGGTGTGTTTGCTGTCATAAAAATATGTACAGTAAAAAAAGATAATGCTCTCAACAACCCTATCACAGAACCCCACAGTGGGCTTGAACCCATGACCTCTGGCTGCAAAGGTAGTGATATAACCATTGGGCTACAGCACTATAGCTGTCAGCAAGCCCCTGGCTGGCTGCAGAGAGCCTGCACGTCACCTCACAGACAGTCTGCTGTTGTAAACAGGATAGGGTTAGGCCACCCGTACCCATGATGCACTGCACATGCAAATCAGCTGTCCACAGATGCACACAAGATGGGGAATGCACCCCAACAGCTACCCGGCCTGGTAGGGGGAATTGTCCGTGTGCACCCACACAGCACCTCGGCCTGGTAGGGGGTCCTGAGCGGGTGGACTACCAGCAAAGAGTAGCTACACACCATCACATTGTGCGGGTACTGTGCTCACCCTGAGGGTGTGATGTGGCGCCCAGGACCAGGTCCACAACACCAGCCATGGCTGAATGAGGCCATGACAGAGCTCCAAAACAGTAATAACCTGTGAGATAGGAAGGTGCTGCAGAAACATCTTGGATATCTCTGTCTGTCTCAGTTAGTGGAAACCCCCATGGACCCCTAGGTGGTCAAAGTACCCCCCCTGCCCCCTGAGGGTGGCAAACAGGGCCTCCCACCAACAGATCCCCATCCTTACACCACCACCACCCCCCCCCCCCCCATGGCAGTAGAGTGGACCATCAAACCCCAGTCCTGCTGGGGAACAGACACCCTACAGAGCAGTCCAAGCAACTCCACACACATCCATAACACAATATCAGACAGACTTTAGGCTTGGATATCCAAAGATGCACCCCAGCACTATCTGATATTCTCCTGCAGCAAGCCATCAGCCGCTGCACCCTGCAAGGCACTCCATCAAGACACATACCAGCTGTGAACAGTCTGCTGGTTAGCCCTGATGGAAATGCATGCACCCAAAACTGGGGTGGCAGTACACACAAGCAGAGAGTTCTGTGAGGAGGCCCCAACAGGAAACCCATATATATCACAAGAGAGAAACACAATACAGCACTATGGGGGTGCCTAGCCATGCTGTCATCACTGCACACTCAGGGTGAGAGTGCTCCCCCAGCAGCACATACAGAGGTCACCCTGTCTGTGTAGGTGGTGGCCGGGCACTACAATGTCACAGCCAGTGCCCTATGCCCTGTGCAGATGCATCCTGGCCAGCCCACCATGTCTGCCCTATACCTATGGTACCTTGCTGCTCATTATGCACATTGGCAGGCCAATACTGGCAGTAGTGCTGGCAGTGTGGGTTGGGGAAGGTGTTTGCAGCCAACACACACTGTATAGACAGACACACACTCCCACACTTATGCCAGCATTGTGCTACTATTGAGGGGGTGATTAGCCTTGCCCACCACACCGGTCCTGGGCACGGCACAGGCATGGATATGGTACGCAGTACTGCTGGGGGTCACTCCCCAGGGTGGTGAACACCGTCAGAGGCCAGGCCTGGAGCACGCACCGCAGACACCAAACAGATTGTTCAGATGGGGTCAACTAGCAGTATGTGCGTAACGTAGGGATATCTATCAGCCTGTACTCTTAGCAAACGTTTCAGAGCTGTGTACCTCAGGTGTAGGGTGACATTGCTAAGGTATGCAGGTGCTAGTATTGGGAGATGCACGCAGGGTCCAATGTTCTGCCTCTACAGGAGACATTGGCCAATGGGGCCTGTGGGTGTGGGTGGGTGTGGGTGTGTCTGCCCCTGTTGGCTGCTGCTTTACGGCAGCGCTTCCCAACTCCAGTCCAGTTTTGCATCACACTGTTCGGGTCTTCCTGCTGTCCCTCATGAATATGCATGAGCTACATCTACATGCCGTGGGGGTGGTGCATAGATATACAGCACAGGCATTTGTATGAGTGGCAGCATGGAACCTGACTGGTGTGTGGCCCACCAGGACTGCATTTGGGGGATTCTGCTGTAGGTTCTGCCCCTGTTCATGGTGTCTGTGCTCAGTGGGGTAAAAGATAGACGTATTACCATTGCATATGTCCTCGTCATGAAAGGTGTGTCCTTACTGTCACTGTTTATTTGTGGGGAAAATATGTGGGCAGGATTGCTGGTAGCCCCAGCTGGTCTTTGAACCTGTGACCTTCAGGTCTTGCATGCACTGTCTGTGTGCACTGCACCACTGTGTAGCCACAGATTGGCTGAATTCCCTGGATAGTCCATGACTGTGGATCCGGCAGGGCCTGTCTTGCTGTGGACTGTGCCAGCCTGCACATGGCTAGGCCTCTGTCTTCCGTGGCTAGCGGCCACTCCCCCCTGCACCACATGTACTCGTCTGCCAACATGCTGGCATGAGCTTCTCTCAGAGAAAGCAGATGACCTGATTGCAATGTGTCAGTCCGGGACTGCATTTGGGTGACTTGGCTGTAGGTATTGCCCATTGTTGTGGTGTGTGTGTGGTGTTGGGTAAAATATGGGTGATCTCCCCATGCCTATGTTCCCTGCAAGACAGGGGTGTGTGTGCTATTGTTGTTCAGTGGTGGGTAAAATGTATGGCCAGGGCTGGAAGGTGCCCCAGCTGGGATTTGAACCTCTGACCCTCGAGGTACTGGCTCTGTCTGCTGCACCACACTGTGGCCCCAGGGATAGTGCAGTCCCTGGAGATAGTAACATGGCAGGATGGAGTCGCAAAGCCTGCTGTGTGCATTTCTACTGTGGGCTCCTTCACCCTGTCTGGGGACAAATGTGCACGTAAAGCCCACAGATGACCACGGGAAAAGGGGGATAAAATATAACCAAGCTGGGCTACAGTGATATTAATGGGAAAACATGGAAAACACTCCCAGGACAGCTCCAGAAAAAGGGAAATGTTTTTTGGACGAGTCTCCGCTCCGTACACCTTTCCAAAAATCATTTCTTTTTTTTGGAGATTTCCTGGGTGTGTTTTCTAGTTTTGCCCATCACTATAACTGTTCCCCAACTGAATTACTATTTTTAATATTTTTGTGGTGGTCATTTTCTATTTTTAATTGCACTTTTGTGCTGTGCACATGTATCACACTGCTCACGTTTTTCAGGTTTCCCCGGTTTTGCTGTACATTGCTGACGGAAATGGTTTCTCTTCCCTTTAAATGCCCTCTACCGCGAGTGTTTCACTCGCGCTATTTTTTCAATGGAAATTCGGCCCCGCAACTGTGTGAGGGGCCTCTTCCCTCCCCTTCCCCTCCCCTTCCCCTCCCATTAACCCCGTCTCTCCGCCCCTCCGGGGCCTTCCTCCACCCTCCGTAAGCCTTTCCACGCCTCTATCGGACATTTGCGGGCCCATACTTGTGCGGGGCTCGTTAGTGTGTCACGCACATGCGCGGGGGTTCATCGCACGTGTGCGGGGCGTTTAGGAGCGTTTAGGTGCCGCGTTTCCATGCGCTATTGTGCGGCGTGCACTTTTGCGTTTTTTAGTAAACATGCCCCTAAGTCTCTGTAGGGAGCTGACGAAGGGTATCAAATCCATCAAGTGAACCGCCAGTCTCAAAAAGCTGCTGATAGAACTGCTGAAAACATTTCACAAGTTCCTCATCTCATAGTAACATAGTAATATAGGCACATTCCGCTTTTACATTTCCAGGCTGTCCGGACGTACAGACATCTGGACATTTGGGAGACACAGCTGATTCTGCTCCTGTGGGGGCTAGATGACTCCACAAGAGCAGAATCACAGCACAGTGGCTGGACATCCAGAATGTGCCCCTATTCAGGCATCCCAGATGTCCAGCCACTTACCCGGCTAACTCAGTCAGACACCTTAATGGAGCAACAGTGCCATGGTGTCATGTGGCACTGTGGCTCCATTAAGGAGCCGCGATTTCCAGCCGCCACAAAAATGTTCTTTCCCTGCAGCCTGACCCCTATACGGTCTTCCAAAGGCAGGGTCGGGCTGCCGGGAATCTCCTCCACCCCCTCGCCACACTGACCTGGCCCTGCGCCACTGTCCCCCGAGGTTCATGGAAACTTATTTCACCTCTGAGGTGGAATAAGTCTCCCTTCTATCCAGCTGACCTCCAATGTACAGGGCCAACGTCAGAATAGGCCCTGTACATCTGGGGAGATGACCCACACTTGCTCTGCCCTCCACCCGCCCCTGTTTAAGGCTCCCCGTACAACTCCGATGTACATATGGGGAGTCTTTTTCTGGCAGGCACCTTTGGACGAATATCGGGAATGTACATTCAGGCTGGATGTACATCCCCATTATTCGTGGTTGGGAATGAACCCCATAATCCCAGCAAGTTGGCAAGAGTAGGTGCATTGCTGATCTGTGCAGGTCACCCCTCCCCATGTCTTTATTTATGGGTTTATCCACCGCTCTGTCTAGATCACCCCTGTTTGTTCAGATATAAGAGATAGCTAAGTTTATTTTGATTTTATCCTGTTGCTCTAAAGAGAAACACTGTGTCTGTCCCATGTCATTTTGAATTCTGTTACTGTATTTGCCCCCACCACTTCCATTGGTAGGGCATTCCAAGCATCCACAAGCCTTTCAGTGAAAAAGTATTTCCAGACGTTGCCTTTCCGTTTATGCCCTTGCAGTTTCGTGTTATGCTTTAGTTTTACAGTTTCCCCATCTTTGAAAAAGGCTTGTTTGTTCATTAATACTCTGAGGGGGTGGTGAGACCGCACCTTGAATATTGTGTGCAATTCTGGTCGCTGTATCTTAAAAAGGATATAGCGTTATTAGAAAAGGTTCAGAGAAGAGCCACCAAAATGGTAAAGGAGATGGAAGGATACTCCTATGATGAAAGGCTAAAAAGGTTAGGGCTCTTTAACCTGGAAAAGAGATGGCTGAGGGAAGATATGATAGAAGTCTATAAATTAATGAATGGAGTGGTAAACGTAGATCGATTGTTTACATTATCAGAATACAGAAAGATTAGGGGACATGCAATGAAGCTACAGGGTAAACTATTTAAGACTAATAAAAGAAAATATTTTTTCACTCAACGTGTAATCAAACTCTGGAATTTGTTACCGGAGGATGTAGAGTAGCTGTTAGAGTAGCTGGGTTTAAAAAAGGTTTGGACAAGTTCCTGGAGGAAAGGTCCATAAACCATTATTAAGAAGGGACCCAGGATATCAATGCTTGACCCAATACAAGCATTGTGGATCCTATGTCTTTTGGGGAAACTGCTAGGCACGTATGACCTAGATTGGCCACTGTTGGAAACAGGATACTGGGCTTGATGGACCTTGGTCTGACCCAGTATGGCATATCTTATGTTCTTATGTCATTCCCGCTGGGACATCCATCCCCGCTATTCGTACCCCCACCTGATCATGTCTAGCTTCCCCGCTCGTTGTACGGGGAAGATAGACAGGGACGGGGACAGCGTGCAGGCGGTGGGCGGTCGTCGGCTCCAGATGTACAGGGCCAATTCCAATGTCGGCCCTGTACATCCATGGCTAATGGCTTAGACGGGGAACTTATTCCACCTCTGAGGTGGAATAAGTTCCCCGATCAGGCAGCGGATGGCAGGCCCGGGGCTGCAAAGCAGTGGAAGGGAGCATAGAGCATTCCCCGCAGCCCGACCCTGGCCTTGGAAGTCCAGATTGGGAGTCGGGCTGTGGGAAAAGCAGTTCAGGAGCCGGCAGCTGGGGATTGCGACTTTACAATGGAGCCACTGTGCCAATGCAACTGGATGCCATGATGCTGCAGCTCCATTGTAAAGCCCAGACTGAGTTAGTCGGGCAAGGCCTGTACATGCAGGCTGGGCTGAATCGTGGTCCTGGACTGCACGTACAGGCCTCTTCATGATTCTGATCCCGCGGGGCTAGACGTGCAATGCGGGATCAGAATCGTGACTCCCTCTGTGTGTCTGGTTCCGACTGGGTGCACAGAGGGCCTGTACGTCCAGGATGGAATCAGGTTCTAAGTATTTAAAGGTCTGTATCATATCTCCCCTATCCCTCCTCTCCTCTACAAATGCATATTTAGGTTTTCAAGTCTCTTCTCGTACATCTTCTGGTGCAGACTCCAAATCATTTTGGTCGCCTTTCTCTGAACCGTTTCTAGTCTTTTTATATCCTTTCTAAGATATGGTCTCCAAAACTGAACACAATATTCCAAGTGGGGCCTCACCAGCAACCTATAAAGTGGTATTAGTACCTTCTCCTTTTTGCTGGTAATTCCTTTCTGTATGCAACCTAACATCCTTCTGACTCTGGCCACCGCCTTGTCACACTGTTTCACCACCTTGAGATCCTCAGACACAATCACTTCAAGGTCCTTCTTCTGGTCCGTGCACACCAACCTATCACCCCCTATCACATACAATTCTCTTGGATTTCTGCATCCCAAGTGCATGACACTGCACTTCTTCACATTAAAACTTAACTGCAATGCATTAGACCATTTTTCAAACTTTTGTAGATCTTTCCTCATGTTATTCACTCCCTCAGAGGAGTCCACTCTGTTGCAAATTTTTGTGTCATCTGCAAAAAGACAAACTTTTCTATTCACTCCTTCAGCAATATAACTCACAAATATATTGAATAGTACCGGTCCCAGGACCGATCCCTGAGGCATGCCACTAATCATCTTCCTTTCATCTGAGTGAGTTCCTTTTACCATCACTCAGTACCGTACCTAGCCCTTTGCGAGCGGTGCAGCCACATAGTGTGCAAAGGCTTAGAGGACGCATTTTGGTTGCCTGCTGTTGCCCTGCACCTGCCACTTTTTATTCTTAGCAGCAGGGCAACAGCAGGCAGCCGAAAATCACCCCCTAAGCCTTTCTGCAGTCTGGTCCCTCCCTCTCTCTTCTGACATAAATTCAGAGCAGGGAAGGATCAGATCTGCTTAAAGTTTGGCAGCAGCAGAGCAGACCTGCGACTTGCACATCGGGCGCACACCCCTCCTCTTCCCCATACCTCCGTCCAGCCACTGCCTGTTCTTGCCCTGCTGACAGCGCCGCCATGGAGAAAACAGAGGGAGGCAGCAGCAGGGCGAGAGCAGCCAGTAGCTGGACGGAAGTATGGGGGGGAGGAGGAGGAGGGCAGGCACATGCCCGATATGCAAGTTGCACAGGGCGCGATTCTGGCTTGGTACGCAGGGCTGGCCCGTCCATTGAGCAAGAATGTTTTTTGCACAGGGTCCCGCATTTCAGGGGGCCCAGCGCAAAAAACATTCTCCAACAGCCCAAGTAGATTTTTTTAAAAAATGGCTGCTGCTGCCGCTGCAGCAGCAGAATCAAGCATCCCACCGCAGGGCCCCCCTGCCCAGCAGAGCCTCCCTGCAGAATCATTCAGTTCCCGAGTCCCAGAGCGCGGCCGTGGACTTTCAGAGCCGCGAAGGAAGAGCTTCTCTGACCTCTCACGGCTCTGTTAAGCCCTCCGGGGTTGATGGGAAATCCCATCAGCCCCAGCGGGATTAACAGAGCCACGAGAAACGGGAACTCTCGCGGCTCTGAAAGCCCGCGCTTTGGGACTCGGGAACTGAATGATGCTGCAGGGAGGCTCTGCCGGGCAGGGGGGCCCCCGCGGCGGGATGCTTGATTCTGCTGCTGCCACGGCAGCAGCGGCAGCAGCAGCCATTTTTTTAAAAAATCTACTTGGGCTGATGGGGGGAGGGGAGTTAGGAATGGGCTATGGGGGGGATAGGACTGGTAATGGGCTATGGGGGGGCTAAGACTGGAAGTGGGCTGACGAGGGGGGTTAGGACTAGTAATGGGTTATGGGGGGGCTAGGACTGGAAATGGGCTGATGGGGGGTTAGGACGTAATGGGCTATGGGGGGGGCTGACTGGAAATGGGCTGATGGGGGGGTTAGGACTGGTAATGGGCTATGGGGGGGCTAGGACTGGAAATGGGCTGATGGGGGTTAGGATTGGTAATGGGCTATGGGGTGCTAAGACTGGAAATTGGCTGATGGGGGGTAGGACTAGTAATGGGCTATGGGGGGTTAGGACTGAAAATGGGCTGATGGGGGGGGGTTAGGACTGGTAATGGGCTGTGGGGGGGGGGGCTAAGACTGAAAATGGGGTGATGGGGGGCTTAGGACTGGTAATGGGTTATGGGGGGGCTTAGGACTGGTAATGGGCTGGGGGGTTGCTAGGACTGGAAATGGGCTGAGTGGAAGGAGGGCTTGAACTGCAAATAGCTGATGGGGACGGGGCTTGGAATGGATATGGGATGAGTGGAAAGGTTGCTTGAACTGCAAATAGCTCATGGGGAGGGGGGCTTGGAATGGAAATGGGCTGTGAGGAGAGGGAGCTAGGACTGGAAATGGGCTGATTGGGGGGAGGGCTAGGACAGGAAATTGTCTGATGGAGGGGCTAGGATAGGACTGGAAATGGGCTGTTGGGGGGTGCTAAGATTGGAAATGGGCTGTGGTGGGGGCTTGGATTGAAATGGACTCATGGAGGGGCTAGAACTCGAAGTAGGCTCATGGGAGGGCTTGGATTGGAAATGGGCTGAGTGGAGGGGAGCTAGGATTTGACATGGGCTGATGGTGGGGCTAAGAAAGGACTAGAAATGGGCTGATGGGGGGCTGGGATTGGAAATGAGCTGATGGAGGGACTCGGATAGGACTGGAAATGGATGAGGGAGCTAGGACTTTAAATGGGCTGATGGTGGGGCTAGGATAGGATTTGAAATGGGCTTATGGGGGGCTAAGACTGGAAATGATGCGGGGACTAGAAGGGAGCGGATGCTGGGTGGGGCTGGAACTAGAAGGGAGTTGATGTTGGGGGAGGATTAGAATGGGTTGGAGCTGGGAGAGTGAAATGGACTGGGAAAAAAAATATTTTGTGTGGGAGGAAAGACAAATCTACAATTGGCCGGATATTGGGAGAGTAAGTGGGGATTGAGGATGGAGGGGTAAAATTTGAGTGGAAGAAATAGGAATGAGGAAAGAGCAAAAGGAGAAAGATTAGTATGTTAAAGCAGATGTAGAGAGAGAATGGAAAAAATCTAGAAGAGAGAAGAAAGGACAAATGGACAGCAGGCAATGGAGAGTTAGCAGAAGACACGAAGAAACCAGAAGAAAGTGGCTGGAGCAATTGCAACTGAAAAAGAAATGCACAAAAGGTAGAAAAATATTTCTTTATTTTGAATTTATTAACTGGAATATATCAGCTCTGGGAAATGTGCATCATTAACGTCTGCGCTTTGTTTAGTAAAAGAGGAAATTAATTTATAGTTTTATTTCTACAGTGTTGTACATTCCAAGTTTGGCTTTTGGGGTTCCCAGTTTAATTATTGTCTTCCTGTTTCTAAACTGTGATTCCTTGTTTGGTGATGGTCTATGCTCTGCATGTGTAACTGAGCTGAGGTATTCTGTTTATGTAATTCCTATTTGACATTGCCACTTGTTCTCTTTCCCCAGTAGGTCATGTATTGTTATTTTCTGAAATGTACTGGTTTAATATTTGCAGTGTTTCCTTTTGATAGATAGGGTATGGTGCTTTGTGAGTTCTGGTAGTGCTGTTAGGATACGGCGGGTTTGCTATGGGTTTAAATGGGCAGTGTTTGTAGTAGTTCCTAATCTGCTTAGCGGTTGGCACTGGATTATAGTAATGTAGAAATCTTTTAGTCTTTCTTTATCCATACACTCATTAAGAGGCATGTTTACTAAAAATTAGTGTATGGTAACATTATGCAAATATTTATGCAAATGAGGTCCCTTATGCAAATGAGGCCCTGCACCGAGTCTCCGCACATGGCCCCGCACCCCCCTTGGGATGCCCCTGTTGGTACGGCCCTGCTATCACCTTCTGTCTGTCAGACAACCAATATCTGATCCAGTTCACCATCTTGGGACCCATCCCCAGCCTCTTCAGTTTATTGATAAACCTCCTGTGAGGCAGTATCAAAGGCTTTGCTGAAATCTAGGTAGATCACATCCATCGCAAGCCCTAGTTTTCTGTGGTCACCCAGTCAAAAAACTCAATAGATTTGTTTGGCATGATTGTCCTTTGGTAAAACTATGTTGTCTCGGATCATGCAACCTATTGCTTTTGAGAAAGTCCACTATTCTCTCTTTCAGGAGCGCCTCCATTACTTTTCCCGCCATCGAAGTAAGGCTTACTGGCCTGCAGTTTGTTACTTCTTCCCTATCGCCACTTGTAAAGAGGTACCACATCAGCCTTTTTCCAGTCCTGTGGAACTTCTGTCTCCAAGGATCTTCCCTACCCTTCGCCTCTATCCTGGAATATGTGTTCTCCTGTCTCGTCTTATCTCTCCTCCCCCTTCCTCTTCCCTGTCAAAGAATTGTAACTTCCTTTCTTATTTCCACTGGCCCCCGGCCTTGACTTTCTTTTTGTTTTTTGAAAATTGTACACCGCCTTGATTCCTGTAGAAAGGCGGTTTTATCAAATTTAATAAACATAAACATAAACATTAGAAACATCCTTCAAAGGCCTTGCAAGAACCTCTCTGAACTCTTTCAGGAATGTATCCCATCTGGCCCCATAGTCTTGTCCACTTTCAGTTTTGCAAGCTGTTCAAACACATCATCTTCTGTGAATAGTGTAGTATCTACTCCATTTCCATTTGTATATTTATCAATCACAGGTGGTCCCTTCTCCAGGATTTTCTTTAGTAAAAACATAACTGAAGTATTTGTTTAGCATTTTTGCTTTTTCAATGTCACTTTCCACGAATCCATTCTCGGCACGTTTGAGTCTTGTGATTCCACTTTTGGAATCTCGAGACAAGAGTCGGTCATCATCATTTACCAAAGAAATAATTCTGGCAGCTTCTTTTTGAGTTTTTAAGGAATTGGTCAGCAACTTGCCTGACTTATAGCATTCTAAGTGTATACGGCTATATTGTTGGGTGAGCACTGGGACAAATTCTGCACCAGGAGCCTATTATAGTTATATTGCAGCTTTTGGAGGTGAAGCAATATGATCGGATCAAATCTTCTGTGGAGAATCCACTTTCCAGCCTGGATCGGTAGATCTAGTTCTGCTAGCTCATGCTTACACTGCCGGAAGGAACCAATAGCATAGGTAGTCATGGCAGAGCTCAAATGTGCCTTAAAAGCCTCCCACCAAGCTCAACCCGGAGTGTCAGACGGATGATTAAGTTGAAAGTAAGTGGTTATTGCTGTGCCAATTTGGATGAAAAATTGGGCATCGTTTAGTAGTGCCCTATTAAAGCACCAGCTGGGAGGTGATGGTGGGCTTTGGGTGTCCTGCATCAGGATAGAAATCGCTGTATGATCATAAATATATATGCTATGAATCTCACTTGCCTGTATGTTTGATAGAAGAGTGCTAGAGATTAAAAAATAATCAATCCTAAAGGAAGAATGGTGGGCAAGTGAATAGAATATATAGTTGCATGTCACAGGGTGGTGAAGGCACCAGTGGCAAACTAGGGAGTAGTCTGCCATTAGGCTAGTTAGGGCATGGTCTGCTTTATCCAGTCATATGGAACAGACTGGATGATGACATATGAGAAGGTCTACGAAATCGCTACTCATAATAAGGGGATAAGGAGGGGAGTCCACGATCTTGCCTTCTAAGATGTGGAAAAAGGCAGGAGCATCGATGTTAGAAGCGTAGATATTGAACAGGGTAAATATTTATGAACCAAATCACACCAATACTTCGCCCAATGACCCTCCGTATCTGAGTGCGTCTACAGTACAGTAGGGTCACCAGTCTTACAGGCCAGAGTTGCCACCCCATTGTGTTTCCCCAAAGCGGGGGATCTAGCAATGAGTGTATATGAACCTGCAGCTAGCTTACGGGTTTCACAAAGGTTAAGATGCATTTCCTGGAGATAAATAACACCAGCTAGCTGACTGTTTTTAGCAGTAAGTCAGTATTTTCTGCCTTTTAATGGGATTATTGACTCCTTTTACATTAAGCAAAAGAATTTTCAGAGGATATGCCATACTAATCATCGTGCATCATATATACAGACAGGATCTGCTGGCAGTTCAAATGCAACAGTGTAGGCAATAACGAATAAGAAGGAGGACCACTAGAGAACACTTGCAATAGAAGAAATGTGTACAGTAACCAACAACCAACAAATTGAACGTCATTCTTTGTATGAGAGCTGGGGTGGGGGGAGGGGGTACTTAAACATCCTAACTAAGAAACCATCAGCCATAGGGTGAGACAGCATGGCAACCACAACACTCAAGAGCCAAAGCTTTAAAATACATTCAAAACCCCTCGTCCCCCCTCCCACTGTCAGTCTCAGCCTCACCATATCTGGTGAGTAACCATTAATTTTCCAAGTGTTTATGGATTGTAGGGTGAAATTAGACTTACCTGCTAATTGTTGTTCCTTGAGGAACTCCAGTCTAGTCCCGAACCTCTGGGAATTTTTAAAAGATTGAACTAGTGCACAGGGACCTGTTATTCCAGGGGCCGCTGCTCATGCCTCAGGTGGATCGATTCTCGCTTACGGCTTGGCTATTGAAAGGGCAAGGTTGACAGTGAGAGGTTATTCTGCGGCAGTGGTGGCCACCTTGTTGAAGGTTCGGAGGAGATCAACTTCCTTGACGTATATTCGTATCTGGCGTGTCTTCGAAGCCTGGTTTGTAGGCAAGAAGGTTAAGGCCTTAAAAGCTTCGATACCTTAGGTGCTAGCCTTTTTAGAGGATGGTTTTGACAAAGGGTTGGCGGCTGCATCATTAAGAGTGCAGTTAGCGGCTCTTTCCTGTTATAGAGGTAAGATAAAAGGAGAGACAATGGGAGGACATCCAGATATCAAATGTTTTTTAAGGGCAGTGTCACTGTTGCGGCCGCCCTGTAGGCAAGTTGTTCCAACGTGGGATCTACATTTAGTTCTGGAGGCTTTGGTGTGCGAGCCTTTCGAGCCTTTGTCTAGGGCATTGCTGAAGGACCTTACTCTCAAGGTGGTGTTTCTGGTGTCTATTTCTTCGGCCAGAAGAATCTCGGAGTTACATGCGTTGTCGTGTAGAAAGCCTTTTCTGGTTTTTAGTGATACAAAGGTGGTCTTGAGACCCGTGCTGTCCTTTTTACCCAAAGTGGTATCACCTTTTCATGTGAATCAGGTAGTTTCGCTACAGGTTTTTGAGGAAGGCAGTGCTGGTGTTCGCAGAGCATTAAAGAAGTATTTAAGTTGTACAGCGTCTTTCCGCAGATCAGATAGATTATTTGTTTTGTTCGGAGGACCAAAGAAAGGGGAAGCAGCGTCAAAAGCTTCCATTGCCAGATGGCTTAAAGAGGCAATAGTGTCTGCGTACGTTTTAAAAGGTAAATTAGTACTGGAAGGACTTAGAGCTCATTCGACTAGGGCGCAAGCAACGTCGTCGGCAGAGTGCAGTTTGGTACCAGCAGTTGAGATTTGCAAGGCGGCTACTTGGTCGTCTTTATATTCCTTTGTCAGACATTATTGGTTAGATGTGCAAGCAGAAAGGGATACCTGTTTTGGATCAGCGGTGCTTCAGGATGGTTTAACAGGTCTCTCCGATTGATTTTTGTTCACTGCTCTGTTAAATCCCCAGAGGTTCGGGACTAGACTGGAGGGACGATAAGGAAGGTGAAATTAGACTTACCTGCTAATTGTTGTTCCTTGAGGAACTCCAGTCTAGTCCCGTATCCCTCCCTAGTATTTTCCTTGGACTATAGCCTGAAGCAAACGATATTTTACAGGTAAGCTGATTGGGAGGGGGGGGGGTTGGATCGAAAGGGATTCAGTTCCGGTCAATATCCTTTCTAACCAGAAATGGGGATCTCAGCATTTCAGAGAAGATTATTAAGTCTTAAGTGGAACACGAAAGTGTCCGGATTGTTTTTCTTCTATTTTATAGAGTTACTAGTAAAGTTTTGTTAAGTTTGTTAGTAGTGTTTACTACTTAATTGTTGCTCCGGTGAGTCTGCTTTGTCAATAGGTTACTGGAGTCAGGAGGCGGATCCTGTGTCTTTATACTGGTGTCATCAAAAGGATGACGTTTCTCAGTCTCCAAGCTGCTAGAGGAGGAGAAAAACCATATGTACCATATGCGCCACAGTGACTGATCTTAAGGTCTCCATATGAAAATGGGAAACTCATAAGCAGCGATTTACCTTTCTGAGATCCAAAATTGGTCGAAAAGTACCCTCTTACTTTGGCACTACGAAGTAAATTGAGTACCAACCGCAGCCGCATTGGTCTGAAGGTACCAGTACCACCGCCCTGAGGGAGAGCAGCCTCTCTAAGGTCTCTTGCACTGCTTCGTACTTGGCTCTCGCTTTGCATGGAGATTGTACGTAAGAATCGGTCACCAGATGCTGAAATTCCAAGGCATAACCCTCTCGGATGACCTCCAGCACCCAATGATCGGACGTGATTTGAACCCAGGCAGGATAAAAGTCCCACAGGCGACCTCCTACCGGCACCTGTCCCACCTGGGACCTTTCGGCTTCATTGTGGCTTTCTAAGACTGGAGGAAGAGGTGGCAGCAAATCCTCTGCTCGGTCCCTCAAAAACCTCAAAACCCCTGGTTTCTATAGGGAAAACGCCCCCTTTGCACTTGACCAAACCTCGGGGAACGAAAACGACGAAAATCCCTCTGTTGCCCCTTGGTTGTCGGAGCCGACCGGCCTTGCTTCTGTTTGTCCTACGGCAGCCTACCGCCCTTGGACTCTCCTAAATCCTTCACCAGCTTATCCAAATCTTCTCCAAAATGTAGCTTTCCCCTGACAGGAAGTTTGCTTAACCTTGACTTGGAAGATCCATCTGCCGCCCAATTGCCGTCTCACTGCTATTGCCGATGCCATACTATTTGATAAACCGCGAACCAGATCATAATGAATATCGGCCAAGTAAGCCACCCCCGACTCTATTCTGGCCGCCTCCACGGTCGCCTCCTCTATGTGTTCTCCTTGAAGCCGTTGAGCCCAACAAAGGCAGGCACTTGGATGGATAGCACATTTACGTCAAAAACCTGTTTCAACAAGGTATCCAGTTTTCTGTCCTGTGCATCCTTCAGTGCCGCACTACCCTCTACCAGAATGGTAGTCTTCTTGGTAACTGCCGAGATGGCCGCATCCACTTTAGGGGACCTAAACAATTCTCTATCTTGTTCTACTAATGGGTAGAGCCGAGACATAACTCTGGACCCTTTCAGACCAGCCTCAGGCATATCCCATTCTCCTTGTATCATCTCCCTAATCACTCTTTGAACCAGAAAGGCCATCTGAGTCTTTCAAAAAGCCTGCAACAAGGGGTCCTCCAATGTTGTATCTTCCGCCAGACCACCCGTCGGCATATTAAACGCCTTAAGCGTCTCCGATATGAGGGCCGGAAATTCGTCTCTCCTGAAAACTCGGACCACTCGGGCTTGATCCTCCTGTTCCGTGAGCTCTCCTTCCTCTAAGTCCTCCTCCAAATCCAAGTCCTGCTCCAGGTCCTCCGAATGGACGCCTTCTGATACCACAGACTGTTCCGGCCGCTCCTTTTTGGTCCTGATCCTCTTTGACGGGATTCTTATCGCTCCCGAGCTCTGAGGTGTCCCTAGCCTTTTTTTCACCCAGTTCCCCCTCTGTGGAACCTGCTGCACCTCCCCTGTGCATCCCACTGAATGCCTGTTGGATCAGAGATACTAATTCCAGCGAGAAAATCGCTGCCAATCCCCCCCCGGCAAAGGCACTTGAGGAGAGTTAAAGAAGGCCCCGCCACCGGCTCTAGCCGTGGCACAGTGGGAGACCTTGGCTCTGGCATGTCCATATTGGCTCCTTTGTGGCCCTCCACTCCCCCTTCAAGTTCTTTCTCCATAGAAGCTGCTTCCTGGACGCATCCTCTACATACCCCCATCTCTGACACCGCTCCCCTTCTAGTACAACAGACTAAACGCTGTGGCCTAGAAGGCATCCTGCCCGAGCGGGTAATTAGGGTACTCTTCTTGCCCTTTAAGGCTGACTAACTTCCCCTTGCTGACTGAAAATGCTTGAACTGCTGAAGAGAAATATATATATATATATATATTTTTTTTTTTTTAAATATAATGAGGACAGTCCCCAGGGTCCCCCAAGCCTAATTCAGGAGAAGAATCATGAAAATGAAGCTGCCCCACTGAATTATAAGCTCCTGAAAAACTCCTTGCTACCTACAGAGTTTCCCATATGCACGCGCACGCCCGCCACGTGGCTTGGCCTACCCCATTCTCCACATGCAGCTTGCACACATGAGGCTGTCATTGAGCCTGTCCCGACGATCCGGGCCCCCTTACGTTACGGATCAAGATGTGCAGCTCGGTTATTCACTCTCCCCCGCTCAGCTGAGATTGCGGCTTCCGCGTCGGGGGAGAGCCGGGATTTCAAAGGGAGGCTGCAGCGAGCCGCCAGAATCACTCTTCGGCGCTCCAAGCCAAGCAGGTATACTTCTGCTAGCTCTGCTGCTGTTATGCCGCAGGCTCCTCACTCATAACTGAGAGTTCGGGAGCCAGATTCTTCCTCTCTCAAACTTACTGCTCCTTCTACCAAATCAAAGCAGGTTGGGGGTGGGGGGGGGGGGGGGCAACGGAAGGAAGAAATAAGCACTTCAGCCCAGAAATTCTTAAAGAGGTATACGCTACTAGTTCAATCTTTTAAAAATTCCAAGAGGTTCGGGGCTAGACTGGAGGGACGATAAGGAACTTGCCTTTTTAACTGTATAAAGTTATCATGCTAAGCTTACTAAACATATGTCTGTCTAGCATATATGGTGGTAATCCCATGGAGAACCACCCAAAAACAAGGAGACAACTACATTACTAAGATGGGTGGGTAAGAAGTAAAAATAAACCAAATAGCATTGAGTTGGAAGATGTGAAATTGAAAGATCCCACCTGTACCACAGACCCCACTCAATGATCACAAGCATTCACCAATCCCTACACACACTTATCGACAACAGCAAGTAATTAAAGGCAGAGCCACAGTTCAAGCTTCAGAGCTTGATTCAGTCAATCTTAAAATGATTATCGCCGGTACTGCTGAAACTCAAGTCAAGATAAAGTTCTTCATAGGGGCTGTTCCATTTCCTCACGGTTCTGTAATGAACGAGTAAGTCATTCTCCTAAATATGAATAATAGACCATGAGCCATTATCCAACTGGTGGGAATTAGTAAAACTAGGTGAGAAAACCTATGACCCTGAGAATTATCAAAAGGAGTCAGTTATGACATCTCAGTCCCTAGATGTTCCTCCACAAATGTGCACAGGAGTGCAGGATCTTCAAAAGTTCTCATTTGATTGTGATATGTCACCTGTAGCCGAGCTGGAAAGAATAATACATAAGCTGCCTGCATATTTTGTAATTGAGTTCAAAAATCTAGAAGTTGTTTAGGGCACTCTGCCATTGATTTATTGAAATCAGGGAAGAGTTGGATTTTATGACCTTTCAGGGTGACCGAAGCATGTAGCTTCGCTGCCTGCATTATCTGTTGTACCTGGGGGTACCAAAGGACCCGTAGGATGAGTGGTCTTGGGTAAGATCCATGCTGAGCTTGGTGGGTTGGTATTCGATGGGCCCGTTCGATTTCAAAAGGCCATTCAAAGTTAATGTGCAGCAGTGTAGGTAAAAGTATCTCTAAGTACCGGATCGGATCCGTACCTTCAGCCCCTTCAGGTATACCAGTGATCCAGATATTATTACAACGAGCTCGGTTGTTAGCATCTTCCAGGTTATTTTCCAAATGTGCCGCACGTTTGGCAGTTTTCTCTCTTGTAGAAGCTACTCGGTGTCTTTGCAAAGTGTATTCTACCACGTCCATTCGTGTGGTGAGTGAGCCAGTTTGCACTTTGAGTTCAGCAATATCAGCATGCATTGTAGTTAGCGCCTCTCCATTTCAGGCTACGATTTCTCTCACAGCCCGAATCTTTGAAAGAAGTTCTTGGAGGCCCTGATAGTCATCTCATGCTGACACCATCTTTTGCGGAGAGGGGTCTCCAGTTTGGAACATTTAGTGTCTTATATGTGCAGTGCCGGGAAATCTAGCTTACCCGGTTTGATAGGGGACATATCCACTCCCAAGAGCTTTGAATCAGGAGGGAGAAGTTGTCAATTGGAAGAGGGCAGAAGATAGGATTCTAAGATGATTCTCTGGAGCTAGGTTCTAAAGCAGCCATCTTTGTTGACAGCAGGCTCCGCCCCCATGTTCTTATGTTCTTATGTAAGTACTGGCAGCTGCGCTGGCTGATCTTTTGAATGCTTCATTAGAGTTAGGAGTGATTCTAGAGGGCTGGAAATGGGCGAATGTGATTCCTGTCCATAAAATCCAGGCTAGAGAGCGAGGAGCTTGGAGACAGGAGGTTTGCTGATGTGTATGTTGCCCGACTCTCCTGCTGAAGCGGTATATGTCGGAGGTGTCTACCTGTTGGCTATGTCATCACGGGACTACCCTGACTGCTATTTCAACTCAGCAGCTGTTCCTCTTGGTGAGAGTGAAGAGTTTGGAGACAGGAGGTTTGCTGTTGTGCATGTTGCCCAACTGTCCTGCTGAAGTGGTATACGTTGGAGGTGTCTCCCCATTGGCTGTGTCATCACAGAGCAGCTCTGACTGCTATTTCAACTCACCAGCTGTTTCGCGGTTGCGTGCCCGAAGGGGCGCGTGACTAAAGAGGTATACCCCTTTGAGGTCGCTTCTGGGCCCTCGGGAAAGTAACAGCCAGCATGAAAAAGGAGGTGGTTGTGCTTTTGTATAATTCTCTTGTGAGAACTCATTTGGGGTACTGTGTACAATTCTGGAGACCCCATCTTCAAAAGGATACAAAAAGGAATGAGTTTGTCCAGAGAGCAACCACGAAAAGGATCAGTGGTTTTCAACATAAAGCATATGTGGATAGATTTAAATCTCAATATGTACACTTTGGAAGAAAGGTGGGAGAGGAGATATGATAGAGACATTTTAAATACCTTGTGGGTAAATGCACAAGAAGTGGCCTTCTTACTTTTGTAAAAAAGCTCTGAAACCAGTTGTCATAGGATGAAGATGAAAGGGGATAGACTTGAGAGCACTACTGTATACGTACTGTATATTCTTCTCTCTGATCTCTGTAACTGTACTATGTGAGGATGCCATGCTTGAATGTATCTGACTGTACACTGTGACTGTAGGCACGAGAAGGGGGGAGGGGGATCTCCTATTGCTGTCCACTCTACTGCCACTGCCCAGTTCCTCCACCATTAGGCCTGTCTTTACCATAGTAGAAGAGAGCAGAACTGAAAAAAATTGAGCATCAGGGCAAGCCTGCTTTCATAGTCTGACACACCCTACAGCATTCCACTACCCCCCCCCCCCCCCGCACAGATTTCCCACTAACATCGAAAGTCATGTGAGAGGTGCAGCACCACAAGACCTGTCAGAGCGCAAAGGCAGGCAGGCCTTCACACTCAATTTGTGTGTGTGTCTTTGTGTTTATTTTATGATTTGCATGCTATGAGGCACATTTCACAATGGTACATCCAAGTGCAATCTGGGATGTCAAAGGCAGAACCTCTGAAAAAAAGCAGGTATGTGCAAGTTCAGGTATGGTTTCAGAAAGGTGGATGTGCCCAATCTATCAGACATCTATGTATATAGACATCCCCAGGATGGCATTTCAAATCCAAGATGTCTAATAGCATAACAGTCCGAGTAGTGGTTTAAGAGCAGGATGGCCAGGGTTCAAATCCCAGTGTAGGCCTTTGTGATCTAAGGCTAGTCACTTAATTCTCCATCTTCTCTGGATGCTTTGAGGTAAAAACAAGCACTTTCCTGATGCCAGTTTGTGTCTGGAGCAGGTCTAAACATAGACATTTCTGAGATTGAATGGGGATGTGTAAGTCCATTGCTCCTCCCCAGATATGCCTCTGCCACACCCCCTGCATGCCTACTTGAGACATCTGCAAACATCATTTGTGAAATGGCTACAGAGACGTCTCCATGATTTTGACTTCCACATCTTCAGAAGTCCAACTCATGACTAAACCGTTTAAAATGACCCTCTATGTCTAACTGAACAGCATGAGGATGTTGTGTGTCAGCATACTGTATGAGTGTTGTGTGTGAGGTTCTGTATTTAGCTGTACAGTATGAGCGTGCTGTGCATGGGTGTACTATACTGGTATACTTTGTAGGTACTGTTCCTTAAGAAAATTCAAGGTTGCTGTGAGCTGACCTGAGGATCAGAGAGTTCTCAAGTTAAAAGGCTGTGCAAATGTTATGGTTCCCATGGTGATAAGTAGGCCGGTGCTGGCGCCTGCTATGATTTTGCTTGTTGCTCCTTTGCCCTTAGTTTGTTACATTAGTCCCGTAACTGTTATTCTCCCACTCCTTTCTCTCTGCCCCCTCCCCCAGCTGCTTCTTTTAACCCTATTGCCTCTTGTCTTGCTTCCATGGATAAACTGGTAATTAAACTGTGTGCAGATAGGACCTCATTCATTTTAATAATACTTAATAAGCTTTTCATAGTCTTTTCCCAGCTGCCTTTTCCCTCCTCTTATCCTTATTCTCTTTTGGTTTAAAGTCCCTGATCACTTGCTTGTGTGGTCGCCTCCCCCCAGGCTTGGACTTTGAAATCTGTTGAAAGGAGATCTAGTTTTGCCAAAATAAACAGGCTGTCATGTTAAATTACTCTTTCTCCTCACCAGAGGCTTTTCAGTTTTTCTTCTCCCCCCCCCCACCCCCCCACCTCCCGCTTGTATGGTAGCAGCTCTTTTGTTCTATCTCTCCTGCTTCCCTCCTCTCTTTCACTATCTCTTCCTCCTCGTTCTCCTTCGCTTCTTTCATTCACTCCCATATTCTTTCCTAGTCGCTTCAAATTTATTTTCGCACCATCCTCTTGCAACAAACATTTGTCAAAAATGAAATAAAAGTGTTGGCTCGGGAAAAGACTGCATATCTATCACTATAAGACAGAGGTCCCCAAATCCAGTCCTTGAGGACCACAAGCGTGTCTGATTTTCAGGATTTCTACAGCGAGTATGCATGAGATATATTTGCCATACATGTAAGGGGCAAGGCATGCAAATCTATCTCATGATATATGGAAGTCCTGAAAACCAGAGAGATTTATGGTCTTTGAGGACCGGATTTAGGGACCATTGCTGTAGGGAATCATGTGGGAGCTCACAGCTCATGAGTCTCTACCATTCCCTGCAAGATTAATTGTGATTTTGCTGTGTTCAGTTCATCTCTTATCCTTAGAGATTTCCCTTCACCCTTGAAATTGGCTACTGCTTTTCTTCCTCGCAAACAACTTTCTTTGGATTTCATATTCTCAGTAACTGTCATCCAATCTCTTTGTTTCCATTTATTGCCAAGGACTTCTGAGTATGCTGTACACACTGTTCTCAATTTGCTTTTCCCTTCCTGCTCTTTCTCTGAATCTATTCTTTACACCTGCTCAATCACCTCTTGGGGTCATGAATGACTAGTTTTCCCGGGCCTGTCTTTAACTTGTGATACTGCTGACCAAGACCATACCAAGCGAGAAATGCGCCCTGTGCAACTCATGGACCTAGTCCCCCCCCCCCCCACTACCCCCACAGGCCACATACAGGAACTCACTATTGCTGGGATTCCTGTAAGCCCAGTGATTACATCATCACCCCCTTCTGCACCACTCGCACAGCCTTTGGTATGGTCCTGCTCCTGACCACACTATTTTCCTTGATAGACCAACTTCCTTTGGTGTGTGTTTGGCGTGGCTTTGTTCTTACATTGCTGGATGTCCCATAAGGTTCCCTTCTTTTCTCCATCTATATGCATGATCTACTCAGCCACCATATTTTTTCTCATGGCTGCTATTCTTACCACTCTGCAAACAGCACCCAAATCTCACCTTTTTTTCCCAGGCCTCCCTAAATTGTGTCTTTCTAGGCTTTCTTCCATCACTTTATGGATGCATTCACTTATGGATGCCTCCAAAACTGAGGTTCATTATGATACGTTTTAAGAGGTGCAGCATAAGGTTTTATAGCAGCAATGTACTTGTGGGGCTGTAATTAAGTAGTGTATTTACCTACTCACGTTGCAGGCCATACCATCAATTTAAAGGCACATTTTTAGAAGGGCCATTTATGTACAGTAGTGGGAGGGACGTGCAAGTGAAAACATCTGCAATTCTATGCCAATCTGAGAAGAGAAGGTGTGCACATGTGAGGTCGAAATTAAATCGACATATCCCGGCCCCTCAAGATGCACATGAATATTGATTGTGAGCCCCAGAAATGAGGACATGCCAGTGCGCAAGGGGATCTATCTCCATGTGCAGCAGAAAAAGCTGTTTCCCAAATGTACATGTGAGAAATATCAGTGGTGGAAAGCTTGGAACATACACAGGTACTTGTCTGCATTTCAAGATGCACACATGCAAATGCAGGGCCGTACCAAGGTTGAATCGTGCCCTGTGCGACTTGCACAATGGGCGCACGCCCCCCTCCCCGTGGCGGGAGAGAAAAGGCACACCCGCTGTGTAAGTTGCCGGCGTGCTAAGCAGATCTGTCCCTCCCTTCTCTGCCGTCGCATCAGAGCAGGGTGGGACAGATGTGCTTAGCATGCCGCGAGAAGGCTTAAGGGGCACATTTCAGATGTCTGCCGTTGCCTGCTGCCACTGAGTGAAGAAAAAGTGGCAGCAGCAGGCAACGGCAGACAGCCGAAATGCGTCCCTTAAGCCTTTGCACCCTGTGCAGCTGCACCACTCGCACAGGGCTAGGTACGGTCCTGTGCCAATGCCAGCACTTACACATCTATCTGGGGCATTTTGCAAATGAAAATATGTAGCCACTCTTAACCTGTCTCTTCTCAAGATGGAAACAGAAATCAATATTAAGGCATTAAGGGAGATATCCCTATAAGGAAGTGGCGGAAATGATAAATTGTCCAATAGCTATTCATGCCAGGGAGCAGTTGTGAATCTGGAAATGGGCACTCTTGCAATCTCCTTTATGAAATGGAAGATACACATGTAGAGGTTTGTTCCACTTGAGCCACACTCCCATGCACTTTTGATGTGGTATGATAATCCACATGTAAACTGGCCCATTTCTGAAATGGCTATTTACAAGTGAGCATGATCTGCATGTTTATATGGCTGATTGCACGTGTGTCAACTGCAAATAGGGCTTCTAAAATAACTCCCTTCATCTTTTGTCCCACAGGGGATGCTGCGTATCTGAGCGTTCATGCTTTATAATGTCATTCTTAAGGATGTGCAGATGAAACAATGTTATTTTGTTTCGTGTCTCATGTCATTTCTGGGATTTTACACTTATTTTGTTTTCTTTAAAATAATTTTACATTTCAGGGTTTGTGTCATCAAAATCACACACTATTCTTCAAGTGCCTACTATTTCTCGGGATTTACCCTTCTCAGTTTGCTAATACACTGTCAGATCTGGTTGATATGCTTATTAATATTTCAGTGGATGTTCAAATTGATCTCTTGAATTAAGATAGTGCCATAGCTGTGCGATGTGCTCAGAGGAATAGGAAAAAAAATGAAACAGAGAAATACAGAAAATGATGGCAGATAAAGATCATACGGCTTGTTTGTCTGTCTGTCCATCCATGCCAGTTCCAAAGCTCTACAATTCCTTCCTCTCCCTTAGAGATCCTTTGTGCTTGTCCCATCCTTTCTTGAATTCAAATACAGCTCTTGTTTTGCCACCTCCACTGCAAGGCTATTACAAATATCCACTACCCTTTCCATAAAGAAATATTTCCTCAGATTGCTTCTGAATCCACCCCCTTTCACATTCATCCCATGACCCCCTCATTCCACAGCTTTATTTCAATTGAAAGAGGTTTGCCTCTTATTTATTTATGCCACTGCGGTATTTAAATGTTTCTATCATAATCCCCCCTCTCTGCCTTTCTTTCAAATTCATACTGAGATCTTTAAGTCTAACTCCATATGCTTTATGATGAAGATCACTGGCCATTTTAGTAGCTGCCTTCTGGACCAAATCTATCCTGCTTATACTTGTTTGAAGTTATGGTCTCAAGAACTGCACACAGTACTCTGAATGAAGTCTTGCTTCCTTTTTAATACTGACCAATTCTCTCACTGTGGACTTAAGCATACTTCTGACTTTTGCCATCTTAAGCTCATCAGATTTGATCACCTCAAGTCTCTTTTTTATTGCATAGATGTACTTCACCCCCTATACTCTACCACTCCCTTGGGTTTTTGCAGCCTGAATATACTGTATGACCCTACATTTTGTTTTGGCAATAAATCGTAGCTACCAAATTCTAAACCATTCTTCAAGCTTTGCTAGATCCCTCCTCATCTTATCTACACGTTCCAGGTGCCTACCCTATTGCAGATTTTGGTTTCATCCTCAAAGAGGAGAGCCTTACCCAACAGTCCTTTCACAATATCATTTACAAAAATTTTAAAAAGAATCCAACCAAGGATCAATCCCTGTGGCACATCACTGATGACATTCTTATCCTCAGAGTGAACCCCATTTACCACTATTCTTTGTCAACTCTCAATCAACTAGTTTCTAACCCAGTCAGTCACTTTAGGATCCATTGAAAATGTGCTTAGTTTATAAGTTGCCTATGTGGAACTGAGGCAAAGCCTTTCCTGAAATCTGAGTACCACATCTAGAGCTCTCCCAGCTGATAGGTAAGAATGTGAAAGGCTATTGAAGAACTACCAAGATGCATTCAACTCAGCAAAGTGGAAACACTTCTTTGCTGAAATTGATATGACAACAAATAGTTCATGGAACTTTTTCAAGTTAGTGAATTTCTTGAAACCTGATACTTTTAGTGTCAACTTAAAAAAAAAAGATTGAGGCTATTTGTGAGAGTTTGCTGGAGGATTTTTCAGATTACAATTTGGCAGAGTATGTCAGAATAGGTTTATAGAATTTCAATTGTTGCAGAAGGAGGAAGTTTTAGATATTATGTTGAAATCTAAGCCTACCTCCTGAAATTTTGAACTCTGTGTGAGCTGCTTAGTTAGAGTCTGTAGGGAGAATTGAGCAGACCAGCGGAGATGATTAGAAACATCTATTTGGTAAACAGTTATCTGCCAAATGCATTGGAAGCAACTCTAGTGAAGCTGTTGTTGGACACCTTCTTTGAACGTAAGTGTATTAGTAAATTATCGACCAATAGCTAATATCATATTTGGGAGTAGAGCATGCAATTGTTTTTCAGTTTCCGAATGCTTTATCCACCAGTAAGATGTTTAATAGCTACCAGTGTTTTGTACCATATATGGGACCAAATTTGCATTGGTGATAATAATGGAGGGTCCAATATTCACTTGGGCAGCCTATGCACTGCTACGACACATAGCCATACCCGCCGACCCTCAACCCTGGATATTCAGTACTGGGGTCAAATGCAGCCCCAGCACTGAATATCTGGGGATTGCCGCACATGTTGGAAGCCACAGTAGATAACCAGACAGCAGCAATATTGCATGCTGCCTGGTTAGCTTCTGTGCCTAAAAGGTTTTTTCTTGCCTATCTTTTAGGCACAGGACACTAACTGGGCAACATGCAGTATCGCTGCTGCCTGGTTATCGATCATCTCTGTATCTGCTCCTCCTCAGAACACCCCTGACACGTGGTTAGCATCAGAGTGCGTAAGGGCCATAATCGGGAATATTCAGCGGCACTAATCATGCCATTCAATATCTCTCTCAGTGGCAGTTACACGGTTTACAGGGTTGTAAGCCCTGTAACTGCCCTTCGAATATTGGGCCCAGAGAGTTTATTTATTTGTAACATTTATTGACTGCCAAGTGCTACAGCATTTGAAACAGTTTACAAAAAAGCATAAAAATACATAAGAGTACCAAACACCCCACCACCAAATTACCCTTCCCACCCCACCAAGCAACACATATTGCTATCATCTGCTATCACTGCTAGGAGTTGGATAGAGGGAGGACATCTCTCTTTATTTTACTCAATTTCTCAGCCGTCTTCAATACTGTTGATCACCATCTGTTGGCTGATAGTTTGATTCTTTTTCTGAACCTTGGAATTTAGAGTCTTCAAAGCCCTATACCCTTCCCAGTGTTTTTTAACACTTTTCCTTTAGCCTTTATCAGTGTTAATTACACAATTTGGGTTTCAGTTTCAATTTTATGCCGATGGTGTGCTATTGCTTATACCATTAGGTTCCCAGGGAAAATATATTTTGTACTGAACTCTTATTGTGAAGCAATCGTAACTTGGCTGTATTGTATTTTTGATCAGGAGCTTACAATAGAGGTGCAGGTCAATTCAGAGGTTCATTCATTTTGCTTCCAACTTAAGGACTCTTTTACGAAAGCACAGGATGCATTAGGAGCAAAACACAATGTGCTGTAAGTGCAAAAGCCATGTGCTGTCAGGAACATGAGCAGCATGTCCTCTAAAGTTACCACACAGAAAAGTTCTTAACCATACATGAAGTTCATTTGCAGTTAGTGCAGGTGCACTTAATGTCTCTTCTTGAGGTGGCGTTAAGTGCATCCATGTTAACTGCTACATTGAAGGATGCTATAAGTACTGCATACTAAGTGCAATGCACAGTCCACACCCATTCTCTGCCCATACCGTACTCCCCCTCTCGTTAAGCAGTTAATGTGGGTTTTACTGCACTGACTGATTTTAGTTATGGCAGCTATTAGCATGGGTAAGGCTAACGGCTACCGCACATTAAATCACGTGTTAACCGTTTAACATAGTTTAGTAAAAGGGCCCCTTAGATACTTACCAAATTTGCTATATTAATTCTTGTATTAGTTTCCACCTAGGTTATTGCAAAGCATATCACCAAGCTGTAACTTACAGGTACAATCTTGCATATTCATTTTACATCAGGTCTCCAAAGCTTTCATTGGTTTCTTATGTGTTTTAGAACCTAAATTAAAATCCTGGTCTTGACTTTTAAGGGTTTTGATAAGCTAAGTTGATAACCACTATAGCCTATCTTTTTTCCTTGAAGGGAACTAAAATGAAGGACATTTTAAGAGAGCTTTTTCTTATCCTGGGTCATGATTGTTGAAATTCTCTGCCAGTATACTTTTGCTGTTTTTAAAACATTTGGTGGTCTTTCAAAGAAAGATTATGACCAGGGTTTTTGAACAAGCATTTTCAGGGGTCTAGGTGGGGTCGAGGTTTGTTTACTTAGGCTTGTGTAGTTGATCCTCATTTGATTTAGTTATTATTATAACTGTTTATGCTTTGCTGTCATTTGGAGATTATTTTACGTTAATGTTATTTTATTAGTTTATTATCTAATTTTAGTATTTTTGAATTTTGTATACTGTATACTGTTTCTGACTGTTAACTCACCTGGGATCTGTATACGTAATGCATGAAAAACATATGACTAAATAAAAAAAATCATCCTCCAAATGCTTTTGGATTCCAACAGGGTTTCTCTCTATTGATTCTATATCCTGTCCCTTCCCTTCTCTAAGGTGGCATAGAAGCTTCTTCCCTATTCTTTCCTTCCCACATATCTAGTCTCAACTTCTCTCTCACTCATCAGCTTTACAATATTTCATACACAGGGCCAGGGTTACAGGTGGCGACCAGAGCAGCTTCCTGGGGCACCGGCACAAGTCCTGTGGGCCTACACAGAGGTGAAAAGAACATGGTTCAGTCTTCTTAATAAATCTTCATTGAAGGACATCTCATTCTACTGATGTGGTCTTTCTCTGTTTGCACTTTTAGCTCATTCAAACTACTCTAGCAAAGAGCATCAATTAGCAAAAGAAAGAATTGATGTGGAAATTTACTAGTTTGACTCCTCCTGTAGTAGGAATCACATAGGACAACAACAACTTCAGACTGCAAAGAAAATTACATCATTTCCACAGATGGAAGTTTTTATTTTTGGTTTCACTAATTCTATAAATGTGTTTTCTCAAAATTTAAAATGCCCCTCTCCAATTGGCAAGCCAATGAAGTTACAGCCCTTGGCTAGGGGCTCCAAATTACGGCTTTCTTTAGACTTTGAAACATAGCTTCAAGAGTCTGATCAGTAGCTATCATTCTTGAGCAATGGTTGGCAAATCCCCTAGCCCACGAGGTCAGAAAAACTGTTTTCAGAGCACTTTCTACTCCTGCCATTCCAAGAAGAAAAAGCCAGATCATAGACTCAAACCCAAGTCTTTTACAAGCAGGACACAGTCCTGTAGTTGAACTTTCCAGATTCTCTCACCTCCCTCCCAGCGATGTCCTTCTGTCTTCCCAGATCCTTCAGACGCTCATTCAGGTTCCTTGCTTCTTTCTCATGAACAGCCACTGCATGCTCAAATTGTGCCTGTAATGCCCTGAGCTCCATATTGACGCTGGCCAGGGTGTTCTGTAAGGAAAGAGATGACATGTTGTAGGAGAGGTTCCTTAAAATGTTAGTGTGCAGAACTGAAAGCTCAGCATCCCAAATAGCAAGTCCAGAGAGATCTCATCTCATGGGTACGGGTGGCAGACGTGGTGTCGAAGGGGGAAATTGCACCACAAATCATTTTTGGCAAGGTTACTTGATCAAGTATCAAGTGACTTCAAATTTGTCCATTTGATTCTCATGCACATTTTCAGCCATTTAATCCAAAGCATGCTATTTGGCTTCTGGTTTTCTACTTAAAAAGAAAATACACACCATAAATGGAGGTCAGTTGTGTAGTAAAGAAAAAGAAATGTAAGCAGAATCACTAGTAGAAGGCATCCAAACACAGACTTCACTGGATGCCTCCTAAATTCCTGTCACCGTAGCGGTGGGATGTGTTTTTGACTTCTGCCCCCTTTAGCTTCCTGTCCCTTCTTTGCCCACTGTAGATGGATTCATGATTTAACTATCAGTTTTCCTATATAAGAAGCACTGCAGGAGAACAATGGGAACCCAAGACACCAGAGAATGCAAACCATACTCCAGGGGAATCATGAACCACAAGAGAATGCAAGTCATGCTGCAGGGAAATAAGAGGAACATAAGTGTTCAAATAATACAACAGAAAAAAGAATAATGGGAGAGTTATATTACCAGGGAACAGGACAGACACAAGTCCCAAGAAAATGCAAACCATATTGCACCTAATTTATTACAGTATATACAGTACAATGCGGGAAATCTAAAGTTCTGTGATGTTCCCATCTCTAAGCAAACAACTTCTTAAGTGAAACTTAAAACTATCACTCTCAAAATTTATTTAAATCAGATTTTGAAAAAGCTGGAAAACAAAGGAATTTGGTGCACATTCATAGTACTGGATCACAATTCAGTCTGAACTATGCAATCAGCTATTGAGCTGAAGAAGTTATTATTACTGAGCTTGCAATGTTACTACCAGGCTGCATTTATCCAACAATATACTGGCTTTGGATCAATGATGTGTCTTGGCAGCACTTTGTGTATTGTGGTGCAAGCATGGGTCTGCAGGCGGGACTGGTGAGGACTGTGTATGCACACATCATGCAGATGATACTCTTGGGCCCTCTAGAAGATGGGGCTGATAACCGTACCCAGAAAGGATAACATAGCTGCAGCTCTTTGAAGCACATGGCCCTAAAGTAAAGGGGAGCAGGACCCTCTTATGCCTGAATATTTGTCACCTTCATAATTTGGCATCCAAAGCAATCACCTATGTTACCTATGAGAATGATCTAAAACATAATGAAAGCATCAGATCATGATAAGAAAGATTTCAGCTAATGTGGACAGTTATCATAAGGCACTGCATATGCCTTGTAGCGCTTCATAAATGTTTAATAGTAGTAGTAGCATAGCACTATGATGTGTTATGTACTTTAAGGAGCTGATTTTATAAGGGCCGTTTGGACCACATGTAACCTTCTGTGCTATTTATACGCGTAAGTCCTATTTTTCAGGGGTGTGAATGGCTACTTCCCTGCGTGCCTCAGCCAGTGGTACCAATCATGCATAGGTTCCGTCGGGGTGTGCCTGGGGGTGGAACTTGGGAAGAGAGCAAGCACAGCCTTGATTGACGCGTATAATTTAGAGAACACTATGACTCAGGCGCATCGATGTGCCATTCTAGGCACCGCCAGCTATGCCTACTCCAGGGCAGGCTTGATCATGGTGCCTAGGTTCATGAACATCCATACATCCGTACTTTATAAAGCGAAGCATGCACATGCTTCACTTTATAAAATAGGCTCCAAAAATGAATGCAGCAATGTTCTTTGCCTGCATAGGAGTTTATAAAATTACCCTTTACCTGTACTTTTTTTTACAACAGGTAATATATTAAAAGATATGTTATATGTTATTTGATGTTCCTTCTTCTGTTTCTCTTGGCTGGTAAAAGTCACTAAAAGGTAACTTTTCAAAGGCCTAGTTGGAATCTCCATGGATAAAAACAGGAATTCTGTAGCAAAACAGTATGAATCCAGCTAACTGCAATTCCAGTCACCTGAAAATACTGTAGGTGTGCACTTTCAGCACAATAATTCCCAGAAGGACTGTAACGTGGTTATGACAGAAAACTACATCTAATTTTAAAATATGTGAGCACATTGATAATGTGTGTTCTTTATGTTCTTATTTAAGATGAATCTATGCATGAATTTTTCATCTACTTCACAATCTGATCTTCAGACACAGAGTTGTGCTATTTTATGGTTTGAAGATTGGGTTGGTTGTGTAGGCTTGAAGTACAAGTGTTCTTTGTGTCTTAGGTGTTCTACTGAAAGCTTATTCTTAGAAGTGCTACAGTGTTCTCCGTGTACTTTACCACTGACCTCAAGTAAAAGGGTAAAAAAGACAGAGAAATAGAACAGAAAGATAATGGTAATATTGTAACAGGTTACCTAGGTTAGGAGGCCAAGTAGATGCCTATTTTATAAGGACACATAGGCACCTATGCATCTTTATAAAATACTAGGAGTGAACCAGCAGAAATATCAGCTAGATGGAAGTCGTGGATGTTTATGCCTGTTTAGGAGCAGGTGTAAATGCTCATGCATAATGTATGCACTAATATATATATTAGAAATGAAGCTGCGGAAAGACTGATAAAATTTTGCAACACCTTCTTCCAGTAAAACAAGTAGCGACTATACACATGGACTTCACCCAGTGTATTGTACAAAAATCAAATTGACTACATCTGTGAAAGTCAACAATGGAAAAGCTCAATAACATCAACAAAGACAAAACCTAGCGTTGACTGTGGTACAGATCACCAACTACTAGTAGATTCACTCAAGCTAAAACTGAAAAAAAGCAAGCCACTCATGAATGTAGCAAAATATGACCTTGAGAATATACCACCGGAATTTAAAGACTGCGTGCAAAATCAATTTGCTGCTTTGGATACAAATGAGAGAGCACCAGAAGATTTATGGGATGACATCAAGAAAGTTGTGTTTGAAGAACGTCAGAAGTCTCTACAAAAGTTTAAAAAACAAAAACGGCCAAAATGGATGACTGAAGAAGCTATGAAAATTACCCAGTAATACAGAGAAGCTAAAGCCAGAAGAGAAACAGAGGCAATCACAGCACTCAATAGAGATTTCCAACATGCAGTAAGATGAGACAAGGAGAAGTACCTTAATGATGCATGCAAGGAAATAGAATCAGAAACTATTAGAGGACAAACAAGATCAGCTTTCCTAAAGCCACAAGAGTTAAAGAGAAAACTCTAGCCTCGGACTGAAATGCTGCAAGATGCTAAAGAATCCATGTTGAATGATGCTGAGAAGATTGAGAAAAGGTGGAAAGACTATAAAGAGTCATTATACCATAAAGATCAAGTGGATCAAGAGCTGTTTCAACCTGTACCTTATCATCGGGAACCACTGGCAATGAAAGAATAAGTCGAAGCAGCATTGAAAGCATCATCAAAGAACAAAGCACTGAGCATTGATAGCCTTCCCACTGAAAAACTACAGCAATCAGATGCAGCAATTACCATAGTTAAAAGGCTCTGCCAGGAAATTTGGAAGGCAACATCATGGCCAACTGAATGGAAAAGATCTGTGTTTATACCAATACTGAAGAAAGGTGATCTGACTGACTATAGAAATTATCGCACAATCACTCTGATCCCACATGCCAGCAAGATTCTACTCAAGATCATTCAACAGTGACTACAACCATACCTGGAACTGCGTTAAGTGCAGACAGAATTCAGGAAAGTGCGAGAAAGAAGAGGCATCATTGAAAATGTGAGATGGATCCTTGAAAAAATAAAAGAATAAGAAAAGGATCTCTATATGTGTTTTATTGACTACAGCAAGGTTTTTGACAGTGTAAACCATGAGAACTCTAAGCCACATTAAGAAGCATGGGTATACCAAAACACTTAATAGTTCTCTTGCACAACGTTTACATTAATCAAGACGCAATAGCTTGAACGGAACAAGGAGAAAAAGAATTGTTTAAAATCAGCAAAGTGTACGACAAGACTGATTTTAAACAATTCTGTTTAATTTAGATGCAGAACAAATCATCAGAGAAGCAGGATTGTATGAAGACAACCGAGGTGTGAAGATTAGTAGAAGACTCATCATCAACCTTCGCTATGCTGATGACACCACAATGCTAGCTGAAAGTGAAGATGATCTAAAACATTTGCTTCTCAAAATCAAGGAACATAGTAAGAAGACAAAGATCCTACCAACTGGCAAAATCAATAAGTTCATCAGTGATGGAGAAGAAATTGAAATAATGGACAATTTTAACCTGCTTGGATCAATAAAGAAACATCAAGCAGTCAAGAAATCCAATGATGCATTGCTCTTGGCAGAATGGCTATGAAGGACCTAGACAAGATTCTAAAGAGCAGAGATGCCTCTCTCCATACAAACATTCGACTTGTCGAAGCCATGGCATTTTCAATAACATATGGATGCAAAAGTTGGCCAGTGAAAAAGATAGACAGGAAGAAAATCGATCCCTTTGAATTACAGGATAGCTCAAATAAATTTCACAAGCTGTGTACAAAAGCTGCACGCAGGAGGTAGGGCTTAGTCTGCAAAACTTGTGACTACAAGCTGTATAGAGACTGTTAAACCAACTCAATTGCCTTAAATTAGTTTCAGGTTCCTGAGGTAACTGAGGCCTAACTCCAGAATGCTAACATCATCAGCCATTGCAGTGCTGAATGGATGGGGACAAGACAAGGCAGTTATGAAAATGTAAAGACAACAAAAGAGAACCCAACTAGTGCTACAGGGACTGGAAACCCAGGGCTTCTGCTTGGCTCTGTGTTCTCTTGCTAGGCAGTGTTTCCCCACAGACAGCAGCTGCAGGAGAGTTGCCAATAGTAAATATGAAGAACCTCAAGAAAAGCCACATCAAAATGCTATAGACAAAAACCTTCATGCCTTCAGCCCAGGGGTCTGGATTGGAAAGAGTGTCGCAAGTCACCCATGTTTAAGGTACATTTGCCACGCTGCCTTCAAAATGTGGGCCCGGTGGGGGTGCAACCCACTCCCGGCTGGCACCCGGGGCGGGCTGCACCCACCACCCAGTCCTTGGTATGCCACTCCCCCCTCCCCCCCCCCCCTGATAAGTAGTGGCTTTCCCCCAGGTTTCTATTAATTACAATCTATTGACTTTTTCCCTAGTAATTTGTTCAAATTTTTTTAAATCCAGCCATGCTAACTGCTTTTACTGTACCAAATTTCCTAACAATGAGTTCAAAAGCTTAACTATGTGTTCTACACGATCAGTTCTCATTTACCTATTCTACTCCACTCAAGATTTTATAGACCTCTATCATATCTCCCCTCAGCCTACTCTTCTCCAAGCTAAAAAGCCCTCATCTCTTTAGCCTTTCCTGATAAGACAGTCATTTCATTCCCTTTATCATTTTGATCACCATTCTCTGTACCTTTTCTAATTCTAGTAAATCTCTTTTGAGATATGGTGATCAGAATTGCATACAGTAAGGAGCAGTCACACCATGGAGCAGGTGTTATGATAGTCTTTGTTTTTTCTTGTCCTTTCCTAATAATTCCTAATATTTTGGTTGCCATACACTCAGCAGAGGATTTCAATCTATTACCCATGATGACACCTAGATCCTTTTCCTGGGTATTGACCCCTAATATAAGTTATTCTTCCCTACATGCATCACTTTGTGCATTTCCACATTAAATTTCATCCATTCTCCTCTGTCCCGGGTCATGTAGGCCCTGTGCAGGATTTTATACTGCATTTCCTGGAGAGCAACATTTGGTGTATGGAGTGATATGTCTGCAAATAGCCTCCATATCATGTGCACATCCATCCCTTCCCCCAACTCTTGGGTCCATATCTCCCCTAGTGACCTACCCCATCCACTCGCCCATGTATTTCTACCCATTCGGTACCAGTGAGCCACCTTGTTAAGCTTCGAAGGCATAGCCAGAAAGCATAGTTACTCATCTGTAACAGGTGTTCTTCAGGGACAGCAGGAATCAGTTCTCACATATGGGTGACGTCGGCACTGATGGAGCCCATGAGGTAATCACTCCCAGCTTTCAAAGAAAGCCTTTGGGAGTTACGTCACGCATGCGTGGTCACCTTCCCAACCAAGGGTGCTATCTTTCCTCAGTATGATGACATAGCTTAATCAAACATAAAAAAATTACAACTCCACAAGGAGGAGGGAGCGTTGTGAGGACTGATTCCTGCTGTCCCCGAAGAACACCTATTACAGATGAGTAACTATGCTTTCTCCAGGAACAAGCAGGAAGTCAGCTCTCACATATGGGACTCCCTAGCTACAGGTTACCGAAAAATCCTGTAAAAAGCCACGGGCGACCAAAAAGGGGTAAGCCATGAACGGCAGCAGGGAGCGATGAGCGACCTCAAGTTCTGCGATTCAACCCCAGTGGCAAGGATGGAATCGCCTCTCTGGTAGCCTGGACATAAAGACAAGAGGGAAGGAGTAGCATTAATCCCCAATGAGATGATGGAATACTGCCTGATTAAAGGCGCTGCCACGCCATAAGCCCTCCTCCAGGCAGTAATGAGCTGTGAAGGTAAGGACTGAGGACCAGGTGGCAGCCCGACATATGTCTTGGAGAGGAAATGAGCAAATGTGCACCACCGAGGCCGCCATGGCACGCACATTGTGCGCGTTGAAGTGATAGTCCAAGGAGAGTCCAGCCTGCTTGTAGGCAAAGGAGATGCAGTCTGCTAACCAAGTGAACAGAGTGTGCTTAGAGATGGCAACACTGAGCCTTTTCGAGTCATAGGAAACAAACAGTTGCGATGAGCGGTGGTGGGCATTCATCCGCACAAGGTAGAAGGCCAGTGCCCTCTTACAGTCGAGGGGATTAAGGGAGGCCTCCACCTGAGATGCATGAGGTTTAGGGAAGAAGATGGGGAGAACCACCTCCTGGTTGAGATGAAACATAGATACCACTTTTGGGAGAAACTTGGGTTGGATGTGCAGTCCCACCCTATTTTTGTAAAATCTGGTGTATGGGGTGTGGGCCACCAATGCCTGGAGCTCACTCACCCGCTGAGCAGAAGTGAGTGCAATGAGAAAGGTGGTCCGTGATGGACATGGTGCGGGATCACTTGCCACACTGATTGAAGCCACTGATGGACAACATAGCAGGAAGGCAGTTCCTGCGAGATCAATTCGAACATCCCGGGCAGTGTTGGCACAAGGAAAAACCCCTGCACTGAGAAAAATAAAAAAGAAGAAAATTGATCAAAGAAAAAACACGACGCTGCGGCAAGGACGATCCTGGGTGAAGGTGACTGGAACGTGAATCGGTAAAAGAGGGTGAAAAAACGCCAAGAAAAAAGAAAAAAATCAACTTTTTCCCAAGTGGACAGACAGGACATCTGCTGGGCTCCATGAAAAAAAGAAGACTGAGGTAAGATGGCACCCTTGGGCAGGAAGGTGACCACGCATGTATGGTGCAACTCCCAAATGTTTTCTTTTAAAATTGGGGACTGATTACCACGTAGGCTCCTTTGGTGCTGACACCACCCATATGTGAGGACTGACTTCCTGCTTGTTCCTGAAGAAACATCCTATCTAGGTTAGTAAAGCCCTGATGGTCTTCATTCGCCCAGAATCTGCGAGTAACGTAATGCCTTCATTCGCCCAGAACCTGCAAGTAAAGTAGGTAGGCCATCCGGTGAGTATTGGGGACTTGCCACATATGCTTAATCTGATCAAAGGTAGGAAAGGATCCACTCCCCAGTTCCAAGTGTTGATCCACATATCGGCAGCCACTTTTATCCCACCAACAAAAGGCAGCAGTGTCCATACCGGGTATAAATTCAGGGTTCCCTAACAGCATCCGAAAGGGTGACGTTCCTTGGGCTCCCCCCCCCCCCCTACCTTAAGGCGCCACCACTGCCAGGCCTGTCACATTGGTTCCAAGAAGCTGCCGCTGCACATTGCTGTCCTCCTCCATTGCTGGCTGAGTTGTGGAGGAGGCTGAAAAATTTGTGTTGGGTACACCATCCAAGAAGCCTAACGGGATGTACAAGCCTCCTCCCACATGCAATTCATGAATCCAACATAGGAATGCCGTGACATTATAAATGCAGAAATCCGGGAGTTTAAGTCCCCCTTTGTCATGTCCCCCAGTCAGCTTGTTGAAGCTGATCCTTGCCGGCCAACCCCTCCATAAAAAGGAGCTCACCACACTACAGTACAGCCTCTCCTCTTTCCCCTTTACCACAGGGGCAAGCATCTGCAGTGGGAATAGCAGGTGAGGCAATAAGACCATTTTAATCAGGGCTACCCAGCCCAAGAACGAAAGTGGAAGACTCCTCCATCTGCTGCACCAGTCTCTCATCTGGTCCAGGCGCTCATGCACGTTTTTCTGGTACAGTTGCCAGGCATTCGCACTGAGGTACACTCCCAGGTACTTCATATATTCCTCTGCCCAGGCAAGCAGGAAGCTCCGCTAGGCCTTATACACACACATTGTTGAAACTGGCAATGTCTTGGATTTGCCTCAGTTCACGTTTAGCTCTGCAAAAGCCCCAAAGAGAGCTATAGTGTGCATCACTCAGGGCATGCTTGTGCTGGCCTGGCTAATGACTAGGAGCATATCGTCCGCAAAGAGGTTAATCTTACAATGCTCTGTACTCACTTGTTTGCCCTGCCACTCATCAGTCTCCTGGATCTTGATAGAAAGTGGTTGCAGGGACAGCAAGAACAACATAAGGTACATGGGGCAATCCTGACGCTTCCCCCTCTGTAAGATGAGACTTTCCGACAAGCCCCCATTCACCAATATTTGTGTCTGGGGCCTATGATATTACACACACACCCAGTCCAAAAAGGAGCCTGCAATACCATACCACTACCCAAAAAAGATCTCCAACGAGACATTGTCAAATGCTTTTTTGGCATCTAAGCTATCAATAATCTCGTCTCCCATCATTCCCCCGTCCTGCATTTAACACCGCCATGACCCACAGAAAATTGGCAGAGACAAGCATCCCAGGCACAAAGCTCACTAGATCCGGGTGGACCAGACCTGGAATGATCCTAGCCAGCCATTTCACCAGGATTGAGGCAATGATTTTAACATCCTGGTTCAAAAGCGAGATGGGCCTCAAGGAACCCATCAATGTCTCATCTCACGCAGGTTTAGGCAGGAGAACAATCGTCGCATGGTTCTGCCACCCTCCCAAGTTTCCCTCCTCCAAACCAGCCATGCACTTTGCCCAGAAGGGTCCCACGGCTGCCTCCCCAAGGATCTTATAGAATATAACCCCCCCTCCCCAGCCATCCAGCCCCAGGGCTTTAGCTAATTTGAGGGACTTTATGGCCATGAGACCCGTGGCACTACTAAAGGTAGCATTTAAGGACTGCAGCTTTGCCTCTGACACCTGAGTAAGGTCGAGCCCACAAAAGAACTGCTCCCAAATTTGAGATAGTAAAAAATCTAACTAACGAACCAAATCCCGAAAAAGACGTGCAGATTGACCCACAGGCCTTCGCAGATCACCTAAAAGAGAAGCTGGACGCGACACCGCAACAAAAATCAAGAGGATCCGCCAACCCAACCAAGCCCGCCGTGACATGGGATAAATTCAGCGTACCATCCACAGAGCAAATCTCTGATATCATCTCTACGCTCAACACAAGCACCGCACCAACAGACCCATGCCTAGTTATCTGGATCAAGGCAACAAAGGAAAGCTTCATCAGCACCATATGCAACATCGTAAACAACTCACTAGCACAAGGATCCATGCCAGACCAGCTGAAGCTAGCCATGATAAAACCGATCCCAAAGAAATCCACACTGGACAAGAACAACCCAGCAGCCTACAGACCAATCCCCAGCATACCCCTACTGGCAAAGATTATAGAAAAGGCTGTACAACAACAGCTCCAAGACCATATCGACACACATGCCCCGCTGGACATACATCAACACGGCTTCCGCCCAAACCATGGAGTAGAAACACTACTGATATATCTATTCAATGACATGATCCAATTCATAGGAGACCCAGTAAAAACCGTGGAGGCAAGGAAGGAACTGTTTATACCACCTTTATTTCATAAAGCCAGGCCCGACACAGGCCGTGTTTCGTTTATGCCTTCATCAGGGGCTTTGGCTATAACAACATATAAAAATCTCATTAAAAACAAACAAAATCATGAGGTAAATTATAAATATAAACATATAAGGCACTTCTGAAATTAAAAATCCATAAAAACTCAATTATAAATAAATAAATAAATAAATGTTAACTGCTAAAGTACAGCAAAAGTCTGTAACCCAAAGGGCAGATAAATAAATAAATAAATAACTGCATACGTGTAATACATGTAAAACCACACATGTAAAAGCTTATAAACATATGGTCACACTAATAAATAATCAATAAATTACTGACTAGTGACACACAGCAAAACATCTATTAACTAAAAGATAATAAATAATTAATTAAAATAATAATTAATTACATATATATAATGTGCATATAATACATGTAAAACCACACAGTTATAAAACTCAACTGAAATTAAAATTAAATAACCCATATGTGAACCTCAAAACTGATGTTTGAACAAGAAACAACATAACCTACAGTTTTATGTACTGAAAATTATTGATCACATTCTTACCTATATGATTTTCCTGCCACACTGCAATGACTGAAGGAAAAGAAGAGGAAAGAAAATAGAGGAGCCATTCCAAATTACTACATCCTATAAAAATCCTTATTGGTGCATAAATCAATAATAGAAAAAATTGCGATTAAAATTATAAAAAATAATAAATAATAAATAAGTGAAGAAAAACCACACTATTAGAGGAACACTGAAACCAGGAAAGCGCAACAGGTCAATTGAATATCTAAAGTGTTTATAATTGACATACATATTTAAAGCAAAATCAATTTAATATTATTTTATTGTCTTATAGATTGCTTTAAATTATAATATGAATCCTTTCGATCCACCACAAATATTCTTCAATTATACTTTTTTTTTTTTAAATTATATATCTATTTACCCGAGGGCATTTTAATTAATTAGATTATTCACTAATTCTCCCTCTACCAAATTACATCAATACTTAAAACCATCTTACTCAGAAACTTTTTAAACCTACTGTTTTCTATATAATGTTATAATTTAATATAATAAATACTATCATGACTATTGATCATCCGTTCAATTATGTAATGTGTTTTTATAAAACTAATTAAACATTTGAAATTTAAAAATGAACAATTAAAATGATTAAATAAATTAAAATTGGTGTTGACCCTAAACCATAATTCAAACTATGGAATTCTTTAAAAACGCCTTGTATTTTTCTAAAACAATAAAACCCTTCTCGCTCACCGGGTATTTATGCCAGAACTGGCAAAGCACAAATTTTGCCGTTGCTTTCTCGTCCGACTTTACCCGCAATAGTATACTAATATCTGCAAATGCGCGGGAAAAAAATGATGACATCAGTATCCACATTCACTGCTCACCAGCCATACTCTTTATTTTAAATGCGAACTACTCCATCTTTCAGATCTAACTACCTAGGTGAGAGATGGGGAAGCGGAAAGGCAAGAATGTGGACAAGGCCTCCGGTGCTGGGGTGGGAGAGAAACAGTCTGGTCCATTAGACAGGCATTTCGCGCCTGTCCCTATAGCGCAGTCTTCACCGGATGGAGTATCTCTCGATTCCAGTGGGAGATCCCCTCCTCCTTTACCTGCACCGTTGCGGACTTTGGACCTGTCAGTCAAATCTTCTGAAGTCGCAAGTATAGTTAAATTGCCTTTGGTTATGCCTACACCTGTACAATTGTCAGTTCTGAATGTGGTGTCTAATATTTCTCCTCCCTCAGCTGAAGATGTTGTAACATTGAAAGATATCTGGTCTGTTTTATTATCCCTTGACAAGAAAGTTTCCTCTACTTTAAATTCGTTATGTACCTTCTCTCCAGAAGCTGTTTTAACTTTTCAGCAACTTGATGAGAAGGTTAATTCTCTTGATAAATCGGTTCAGTTTTTGGGTTCTCAGATTCCTCCTTTAATGGCAGCGCATACTGTTGCTGTAAAAAATTCTTTTGTTCTATATTCTCGTGTGGAGGCTCTAGAAAACTCTTCTCGTGCATGCAATCTTCGGTTTCTTAATTTTCCTCATACTTCTCTTATTGCTCCTAGAATACTTTTAGAAAAGTATTTTAAGGAGGTACTTAATATTCAAGATCCGATCATTGTTTTACATGCATATTATATTCTTGCAACTAGAAAAAATGTTAATCCTCAGGAGGGGGGCTTGGATGAAATTGTACCGGCTATTTCTAATTTAACTGCCTTTTTAGAGGATTCTACTGACAATGTTTCCTCTCGGTCTACTCTTTTGGTTACTTTTGCCTCCATCGAAGTTAAGCTGCGGATACTTCGTGCTTTCTTCAAAAAGAAATCTGTCCCCTTTTGTGGACAAGCTCTCAATGTTTTTCCTGATGTATCTCGCGAGACTCAGCTTCGGCGGAGGCAGTTTCTAGCTCTTAAACCCAAGGTGTTGGCCTTAGGGGCCACCTTTTTTCTTCGATTTCCTTGTAAATGTTTGATTGGATTTGAGGGAGCTTCTTTTGTTTTCATGGATATAACCCACTTAGAAAAATTTCTGAATGATCGCTCCGGAGCAGGTTTAAGAGATAGGACCGGTACATAGATAATAGGTCCTCCAATAGTGTAGGCTATTGGCCTGGTTTTCTGTTTGACTATAATTACTTAATCTTTGTTAATTTGCCAGCCCCATTTAATGTGGACTAAATATTGTAACATGTTTCTTCTTATTGATTGCATATGTATGATTTACTGTTATTTTCCTATTTTGACTTGGTGTATTTTCACTATAAATGCTCAATAAAAAAAAAAAAAAATAAAAAAAAAAAAGTTTCTGAGTAAGATGGTTTTAAGTATTGATGTAATTTGGTAGAGGGAGAATTAGTGAATAATCTAATTAATTAAAATGCCCTCGGGTAAATAGATATATAATTTAAAAAAAAATGTATAATTGAAGAATGTTTGTGGTGGATCGAAAGGATTCATATTATAATTTAAAGCAATCTATAAGACAATAAAATAATATTAAATTGATTATGCTTTAAATATGTATGTCAATTATAAACACTTTAGATATTCAATTGACCTGTTGCGCTTTCCTGGTTTCAGTGTTCCTCTAATAGTGTGGTTTTTCTTCACTTATTTATTATTTATTATTTTTTATAATTTTAATCGCAATTTTTTCTATTATTGATTTATGCACCAATAAGGATTTTTATAGGATGTATTTATTTATTTTATTTATTTATTTATTTTATTTAGACAGTTTTGTATACCGCCTTATCCTTCAATCAAAGCGGTCACAACACAATTGGAGGATACATTTAACACGCAGGGATATGAGACACATACACTAATACTTACAGGGAACATGGGCAATGGAGGGTTAAGTGACTTGCCCAAGACCACAAGGAGCATCTGTGGGACTAGAAACCCCAGTCCTTCCGGCCCAAGGTTGCTGTCCTCTAGTGGGATTTGAACCCCCGACCTTCCGGCCTGAAGTACCTTGCCCCAACCACTAGGCTACTCCTCCCTATTTATACCAGTAGTATTTATTCTGTAGTAATTTGGAATGGCTCCTCTATTTTCTTTCCTCTTCTTTTCCTTCAGTCATTGCAGTGTGGCAGGAAAATCATATAGGTAAGAATGTGATCAATAATTTTCAGTACATAAAACTGTAGGTTATGTTGTTTCTTGTTCAAACATCAGTTTTGAGGTTCACATATGGGTTATTTAATTTTAATTTCAGTTGAGTTTTATAACTGTGTGGTTTTACATGTATTATATGCACATTATATATATGTAATTAATTATTATTTTAATTAATTATTTATTATCTTTTAGTTAATAGATGTTTTGCTGGGTGTCACTAGTCAGTAATTTATTGATTATTTATTAGTGTGACCATATGTTTATAAGCTTTTACATGTGTGGTTTTACATGTATTACACGTATGCAGTTATTTATTTATTTATTTATCTGCCCTTTGGGTTACAGACTTGCTGTACTTTAGCAGTTAACATTTATTTATTTATTTATTTATAATTGAGTTTTTATGGATTTTTAATTTCAGAAGTGCCTTATATGTTTATATTTATAATTTACCTCATGATTTTGTTTGTTTTTAATGAGATTTTTATATGTTGTTATAGCCAAAGCCCCTGATGAAGGCATAAACGAAACACGGCCTGTGTCGGGCCTGGCTTTATGAAATAAAGGTGGTATAAACAGTTCCTTCCTTGCCTCCACGGTTTTTACTGGGTCTGCTGTTGGTACGTGGATTGTGCTTTTCTGTTGGACAGCATGATCCAATTCATAGACAACCACAAACAAGGAACACTAATGATCTTCCTAGACATCTCTGCTGCATTCGACACAGTAGACCACAGAATCCTCCTAACCAGACTACAGAACATCGGAATAACCGGCACCACCTTAAGATGGTTTAACTCCTACCTAACAGACAGACAGTTCCAGGTCAAGATTGGCTCCAACACCTCACGACCCGCAAAGATCAATCAAGGGGTGCCACAAGGCTCCGCCCTATCCGCACTTCTAGTCAACATATACATTCAACCAATCTGCAACATCATGAAGGAACACAAAATAAACTACACAATCTATGCAGATGACATCATGATATACACCCCAGTCAACCTAGAAAACCCCAACTACACCAAAATAACAGACTGCCTAAACAGCATGTCCAACTGGCTCCAGGACAACAACCTGACAATAAACTATAACAAGACAGAAGCACTTCTCATCACACGTAACAACAACTTCAGCCCCCCACCCTCCATCAACATCAACAACAACAACACAACAATACCTCTAAAAAACGATGTGAAATACCTCGGAATAACACTCAACAAGGAACTAAACCTATAATCACACATCAAACGGACCACCAAGAACGCATACTACAAAATGAGAATAATAAGATGCCTCAAGCCCCTACTCACACAAAATCATTTCTGTACAGTATGTCAAGCTCTGATAACCCCCATCCTTGACTTCTGCCACCCGATCTACAACGGTATGCCAAAACAGTCACTCCGACCACTTCAGATGGTTTAAAACATGGCGGCTTGAATAATAGCCGGATCATCAAAGCAAGACCACATCACCCCCATACTAAAAGACCTCCACTGGCTCCCAGTCAGCTCCCGTATCAAATACAAAACAATACTAAACATATTCAGGATCAAACACAGAAACTCCGTCCTCAGCCTCCAACCCCTCATACAACCAGACGCCAGCACAAGACCCAGGAGAAGGACCACAGCAGACACATTCAACACACCAAAAAACTACACAAAAGCATGCAAATCTACCACACGAAGAGCTCTATCGATGGCAGCACCAATAATATGGAATGCACTCCCAGACGATCTACGATCAACAGAAAATCCAAACGACTTTCAAAAACAACTAAAGACATTGCTATTCATAGAACACTACGGACCGAGCATATGACAAATCACCAGACCTAGCTAATACCTTACCTACAGCCCACTGTATAGATATGAAAGCACATGTATATAACTGTAAAAAGCTCATATTGTAAATAGCTCACCTTAATCATACCACCCACAATCATACACCCTCACTGTAAAGTATAAGAATACAGGAGAACACTAACACACTCTATTGATTGCTTGCTGTGTACACCACCTTGATTGTAGGATAAGGTGGGATAGAAATACCCTTTAAATAAATAAAAATAAACAAAAATAAAAAATACTGACATCCCCTGGCCCCTGGTTATATAGAGTGTAGTAGTAGTACTGGAACTACTGCCATATATATATACGTCCTGCTGCACCACCACGCCCTAGAGAGTTTTGATCTCCAGGATCACAGACTTCCGTTTTGCCAGACTCACCAGGTGCACGAGCAGCCAGGCACATTTGTTTCCCCATCGATGAAGTTTATATTTGTACATCTTGATGTCCCCCTCTGCCCTCTGGTCAAGCAGGGTATTTATGGCTTTCTGCAAGGCCAGATACTGTGCCCAATCACCCTCCCTCAGACTCTGGATGTGCTGACGTTGGAAGGTCTGTAGCTGCCTCGACAGGTCCAGCAACTGTGCACCCCACTTCTTCCACTTCCCTGTCACATATGCAATAATGACCCTCCACATGGTGGCTTTCGCTGCCTCCCATAGGACTTGTGGGTCCATGCCCTCGGTGGGGTTTTCCTGCCAGTATTGTTGCCATGCCTTGTAGAAGTGCTTATGGAATCCCTCGTCTTTGTATAAGGTAGGGTTCATCCTCCACATTTCCCCGCCCTCTCTGGACTGCCCCCCTTAAATCGCAGCTCAATCTACATGGGTATGTGGTCCAAAAGCCCCATATCTCCAATAAAGACCTGCTGCGGGACCCAAAACAGGGGCACTGACACCACCAGATAATCCAAAGTTGCGTAGCTAAAATGTGGATTGGAGTAAAAGGTAAAGCCTGCTTCGTCTGGATGTAACCCGTTCATTAATGCAAGCTCTTCTAGTAAAAAGTTAACTCTCCATAACTTAGAGTGCAACGGTGCCCCACGAGGTGGCTTGCAATCCAATGTGGGAACGTACAGTAGATTGAAGTCACCTCCCACAATTAACTGGTAATCCCCGAACTCTAACTCAATGTAGTGAAAAAGCCATGGCTGTAAATATTGGGTGCATAAATGTTGCATAGAGCCACTCATCTCCTGTGGAGCTCCCCTTCCATGATGTGAAAGCGGCCGTCAGTGTCCATGATACTCTTGTGATGGACAAAAGGTACACTATGATGTATGAGCATTGCTACCCCTCACTGCATCTCGTTAAGAACATAAGATAGGCCATACTGGATCAGACCAAGCTCCATCAAGCCCAGTATCCTGTTTCCAACAGTGGCCAATCTAGGTCACAAGTACCTAGCAGTTTCACCAAAAGACACAGGTTCACAATGCTTGTATTGGGTCAAGCAGTGGATATTCTGGGTCCACTTTATTTTATTTTATTTTATTTAGCAATTATTTCTATACCGCTCTTTCACAAGTATCAAGTGCGGTTTACAATGAACAGTATGTTATATGGTATGGATGGTATCATACCAAGTCAGTTTACATAGAACATGTTGAACTATTTACAGGTAACAATATAAAGTATTAACATTATAATTATTAGAACATTAAACTGTTAGAACATATTTACATTGTTGATATTTACAAATTATGTCATGAATTATAAATTGTGGTATATATCACTTGGGTTGTATTTTAATTTATACTTCAGAGAACATGTAGCTATGATTTGTTTAATAATGGTTTATGGACCTTTCCTCCAGAAACTTGTCCAAATCTTTTTTAAACCCAGCTACACTAACAGCTTTTACTACATCATCCGGTAGCAAATTCCAGAGTTTGATTACACATTGAGGGAAAAAATATTTTCTCTTATTAGTCTTAAATAGGTTCCCCTGTAGCTTCATTGCATGCCCCCTAGTCTTTCTAAATTTTGATGCAGTAAACAATCAGTCTACGTTTAACCGTTCCACTCCATTCATTAATTTATAGACCTCTATCATATCTCCCTTCAGCCGTCACTTTTCCAGGTTGAAGAGCTCTAACATTTTTAACCTCCCTTCAAAGGGGTAGCCTTCCATCCCCTTTATCATTTTGGTGGCTCTTCTCTGTAACCTTTTCTAATAATGCTATATCCTTTTAAAGATACGGTGACCAGAACTGTACATAATATTCAAGGTGCGGTCGCACTATGGAACAATACAGAGGCATTATAATATCCTTTGTTTTATTCTCCATTCCTTTCCTTATGATACTTAGCATTCTATTTGCTCTCTTGGCTGCCGCTGCACACTGAGCGGAGGGATTTAAATGTTATCCACGATGATGCCTAAATCTTTCAACCTGGAAAAGAGATGGCTGAGGGGAGATATTATAAAGGTCTATAAATTAATGAATGGAGTGGAACAGGTAAACATATATCGATTGTTTACGCCATCAAAAAGTAGAAAGACTAGGGGACATGCAATGAAGCTAAAGCGTAACCTTCTCCCCTCCTCTCCCCCTTCCCTTCTCTATCTTGACACATTGCCATATCTCTCTGCCACATGGTTCATTTATCCCAACAGCTTCCGCTCCCGTCCCGCCACATGCTCCAAACCCCCTCCGTCCCCCTTCACCATCCCAACCATCCATCCAATGCTCCAATACATCACCATTCACAGCCTCATTCCTCTCCCCTCCCACACATTCAAGCTTCCTCCACCCCCTCCCCCACCTCCACTGGCAAGCTTGACTCCCTTCCCCTTCTCCTCAAAGTCTCAGCACAGTATTGGTCCCACTTTAGAGTCCAAGCCTCCTGTCCAGTCCTCATCACCTCCAGCTTTCCATTGCTCCACAGGCACACGGTAAGCCCCAGATCCGGGGTCCATCAACATAAGCAAGATCCGCCCAACATCTTCTTTAGGTAAGTTCCCCCTCAGTTCTACACCAGCTTGGGCGCCCCCCTCAAAGGGCCACACAACAAGTCCTAGGAGGGGGAACAGAAAGGGAAAGAGGAAGAGGGGTAAAAGAGAATAGCATTTAAAAAAATCTAAAAGAAGAAAAGAGAGGGGGAGGGACAGGGAGGGCCCATCAACCACTTAACATGGAAACTTCAGTAAAAAGGTGTTCCATAAAAATAATAAGAATGATAGAGCAGATCAAATTGGTGAAGGGGTTGCATCTATGTTAAAGAGAGCATTTATTTTATTTAACATTTCTTATATACTACCTTTTATGATATCAAGGTGGTTTACATTGAACAAACTGAAATTACATTGAACAGGGCATTATAACTTGGAGATAGCTATTTTACAGGGAACATGGGCAATGGAGGGTTAAGTGACTTGCCCAAGACCACAAGGAGCACCTGTGGGACTAGAAACCCCAGTCTTTCCAGGCCAAGGTTTTTGTCCTCTAGTGGGATTTGAACCCCTGACTTTCCAACCTTAGATAACTTGCCCCAACCACTAGGCCAGTCCTCCCTCTAACAACAGATGATTAAAGTTTTGCAGGAAAAAAAAATCACTGTAGAATCTCTATGGATTGAAATTCCATATAAAAAGGGGAAGGGGAAGGCGATGGCAGTGGTGGTGTACTATCGACCACCTGGCTAGAATAAACAAATGGATGATGAAATGCTCAAAGAAATCAGGCAAGCTAACAAAAGTTACAGCACAGTAATAATAATGGGTGATTTCAATTACCCCGGTATTGACTGGGTTAGTGTCATGGTAGGATATGCTAGGGAGATAAAGTTTTTAGATGAAACAAATGACTGCTTCTTGGAGCAGCTGGTTCATGAGCAGACAAGAGGGGAAGCCATTTTGGACCTAGTCCTTAGTGGTACACAAGATCTGGTGCAAGAGATAAGGGTGTTGGGGTCACTTGGCAATAGTGATTATAGCATGATCGCATTTGATTTAATAAATGGAGGAAGGACGGCAAGGAAATTCACAGATCTACCTTTTAATTTTCAAAAGTGAGACTATGATAAAATGAGGAAAATAGTTAAGAAAAAACTAAAAGGGGCAGTTGCAAAGGTTAAAGATTTACATCAAGCATTGGTGTTGTTTAAAAATATTATCTTGGAAGCCCAGACCAACTGTGTTCCATGCTTTAAGAAAAGTAGAAGAAAGTCCAAAAAAATGCCAGCATGGTTTAAAGGTGAGGTCAGAGAGGCTATTGTTGAAAAAGAAGGATCTTTCAGGAAATGGAAAAAGGAGCCAAATGACGAAAACTGGAAACAACATAAGCACTGACAAGTTAGATGCAAGGCATTCCTCCATTTAAGGCAGGCAAAGAGAGAATCTGAGAAGAAGCTTGCTGAGGAAGAAAAAACACGCAATAAACCCCTCCACCAAGTTGATCTGCTCTATCATTACAATATAGTTTGTACCCAGGTATCACAGTGTCCCACTGGTTGTCCTCCTTCCACCATGTCTCTGAGATACCAATCATATCTAACCTCTCATTTAGTGCTATATATTCTAATTCTCCCATCTTATTTTCTAGACTTTTAGCATTTGCATACAATCATTTTAGAAGCTGTATTTTATTCATATTAATCTGGCTATTGGTAGGCAGGGGTTATTTGGAATCTTTAACTTCTGTCTGCTCTGTAATCAAGGGCATTTGAATTACTTTTGTCTTTATTGGAACCTCTCTGTTGATATGCCTTAACTTCAATCGTTTGCTAGTATCCTTCATAGATCTTTCCGATATATGCACTCTTGGGCGACTGTCGGCTTTCCCCTATTATCTATTTTAAAAGCTGCTCTATCTCCTTTTTAAAGGTTAATGCCAGCAGCCTGGTTACATCCAGGTTAAGGAAGAGCACATCCCTTTGGAAAAGCCCCTCCTTTCCCCAGAATATTCCCCAGAACCTAACAAATCCCAAACCCTCTTCCTTGCACCATCATCTCATCTACGCATTGAGACTCCGGAGCTCTGCCTACATTTTGGGTTCTGCGCATGGAACCAGAAGCATTTCTGAGAATGCTGCCCTGGAAGTTCTGGATTTCAACTTCCTACCTCAAAACAAATTTGGTCTCCAAACCTCCCTACCACACTTTCCTATGTCATTGGTACCTACATGTACCAAGACAGCAGATTCCTCCCCAGCACTATTTAAGGCTTTCTCTAGGTGGCGTGTGAGGTCTGCTATCTTTGCACCAGGCAGGCATGTTACCAGGTGATCCTCATGTCCACCAGCCACTGAGTTATCTACATGCCTAATGATCGAATCACCAACTATAATGGCTGTCCTAACTCTTCCCTCATGGGCACATGGCCCTGGAGAAATCTCCTCAGCGCGAGAGGGTTTTACATCACCACTTCCTGCCATACCAGGTTGATGGTCTCCTGTCACACGACTTCTCTTCTCCATGGCAACCGGGATGCTGCAAGATTGGAGGTGGGACTTCACTATTATGTCCCTGTAGGTCTTGTCTATGTACCTCTCTGTCTTCCTTATGTCTTCCAAGTGTGCTACTCTAGCCTCAAGAAATCAGATTCATTACTTGAGAGCAAAGAGCTCCTTGTACCTAGTGCACACGTAAGACCCCTCACCAATAGGGAGAAAATCATACATGTGACACTCAATGCAAAAGACTGGAAAGCCCCCATCTCACTGCTAGACTGCTGTCTGCATCTTAGTTTTAAGGTTTTGTTTAGGAATTTAAGTTGTTTACTTACTAAGGTTTACTGGGGATACTTATCCTAATAAAACTATACCTAATACGTTGAATGGACTTTGTTCACCTCAAGCTTAATTAATCTCAGGTTCTTGATGTATGCCCAATGATGGTAAACAGCTGCACCTGAGAGTGAATAAGGCACCTCCTTCCCTTTAAGAGGTTTAAGCACCTATAAAGCTGCGATTATCCCAGGGGTAGGTGGGAGTCAGTGAGGGAGGGAGGGAAAGAAGACCTATTAAAAGCTGGCTGCTATACAGTACCCTGTCCTGTGCTTCTAAGGTATTCTGTGACCAATTTCCTGGGTGATTCACACAGCCCTTGCTTGGATAGAGGGAGTCTTTCAAAATGCCCCTCTGATCTGTCACTTGGCTTTAACCCCTATTTAAAATAATTTCACAGGTCTCTTGCCCCCTATTTAGAAGGCCTCTTTGTAAAGGTCTCTAGAAACAATTTATTGCTCAAAGAATACTGACCCTATTTTTCCTTTTATGCTAAGTTATACTCTGATTTGATTTAAATTCAAGCTCTTTGCTGATACTAGGCCCTGACTGAGTATTAAATTTAAACTAACAGCTTTCTGCTGGGTTTTAAATTTAACCAAAAAGCTCTTTGCTGGGTTTTAAATTTAAACTGAAAGCTCTTTGCTGATACTAGGCCCTGAATGAGTATTAAATTTTAACTAGAAGATCTCTGCTGGCGTTTAAATTTAAATGACAGCTCTCTGCTGGGTTTTGAATTTAAAGTGAAAGCCCTCTGCTGGGTTTTAAACTAACTGAAAGCTATCTGTTGAGTTTTTAATTTAACTAAAAGCTCTTTGCTGATACTAGTCCCTGACTGATTTAACAAATATACTGGATTCTAATTTACACAGATTAATCAGGTTTAATCTAAATAATTCCTTTTTCCCAAGATTTAGAAAAATTCCCAAAAGTAAATACTTACAATTGCAGATCTCTCTACAGAAGTAGCTGTCTCTTCTAGTAGTCCTTCAAGACTACAAAAATCTTCAAGTTGATCATGGTCCAGAATGGAAGCCAGGGCTGTTCATATAGCAATGGGGTTACATGATCTGATTGCCTTGCATGGTATAAATGGATGAGCTGGAGCCTCTTTAACTGGTAAAGTGAAACACCTGCCAGTAGGGAGTTATAGTAATTTACGTGATGTATTGTTACTAGCCATGAAGTAGTGTCTTTAAGGACCTGGCATCTAAGTGTGGTATCCTTGAAGCAAAGAAGCAGTTCTGAGTTGTTCTTGAGATGCGAGAAATAAAGGCCAGTTTGTCATCAAGTAGCACCCCTAATGACTGAACAGTGATCTTAAGCAAATTTCGAATGCAAGGTTGAAAAGGTATTGTCTTATGATCCTTTGAGATCCATAGTGCCTCCAACTGCATTCAATTTAAGCTCCAGAGCTTTCTGGAAAGAATGATCCCAGCAATTGTGTACTTTTATTAAGCAAATATCATCAGCATAAAAGTAGGCACTAATGCCTAGGTTTCGAATCACTAAGGTTAGGGAGGCTATAAACAGGGGCGGCCCAAGGGGGGTGCGGGGCCATGTGCGGAGATTTATTGTGGGCCTCTTTTGTATAACGAACCTCATTTGCATAAATATTTGCATACCATTAACATGCACTTTTAGTAAACATACCTCTTAATGAATGTCTGGAAAAAGAAAGACTAACATATTTCTACATTACTATATTGCAGTGAGAGCCACCAGGCCCATTAAAAAGCACTATAAACACTGACCATTTAGAACCCATAGCAAACCGACCATATCATAACAGCACTACCAGGATTTACAAAGCACCAAACCCTACCTATCAAAAGGCAACACTGCAAATATTAAACCAATACATCTCAGAGAATACCAATACATCTCATTGGGGGAAAGAGAACAAGTGGGACTGTCAAACAGAAACTACATGAACAGAATACCTCAGCTTGGTTACACATGCAGAACATAGACCATCACCACACAAAGAACAACGGATCACAATTTCTCCTGTCACGACTTAGAGAGAAGGGAGTTCACAGATCAGCTCTATCTTGGTGCGCTTCATACCTCAGAGACCGTTGGCAACATGTCCGTTATGAATCTTCCACCTCTGACCCCTTCCCTCAAACAAAAGGTGTGCCGCAAGGCTCCTCCCTTTCCGCCTTGCTGTTCAACATCTATATGCAGCCTATCTGTGACCTTATCCACTCTTTTAACATCAACTGCCTGGTCTATGCTGATGACGTCTTGACGTATACTGTGAATAACTGTAAATAGTTTGCCCTGTTTCCTCCAAGTTCTTAAACCCCTGTTACTTGTGAAATGCACTACAGTTACCCTGTATGTATATGCTCTGTTCCATGTAAACCGCGCTGATGGTAATAGTGCGGTATATAAGAAATGTTAAATAAATAAATAAATAAATAAATAAAATAGTATATGCCAATCTCAACAGAACACCTGGACCTCTCCCCACTAATCAAATGCTTTGACGCAGTCACAGACTGGCTAAATGCACAAATGCTTAAGATAAACTTCAAAAAGACAGAAGTCCTCTTCGTCACCAGGAACTCTGCATTTACCCCACCAATGTCCATCAAGGTGCGTGACGCAGAACTCCTCTGCAAGACTACAGTGAGATACCTGGGGGTTACGCTCAATCAGCAACTCAATATGAAGGTTCATATCAGCAACATAGCAAAATCTGTCTATCATAAAATCCGGACCCTTCGTTATCTGCGTCAGCTGCTAGAGCCAGATGACTTCCGATCAGTCTTTCAGGCCCTAATAATGCCTCACCTTGACTACGCCAATGCGATACTACATGGCCTACCAAAGAGCACGATCAACCCCTTACAACTGGCAATGAACCCTGCTTCAAGAATCCTTCATGGAGCCTCTAAGAGAACCCACATCACTCCAATACTGAAACAGTTACATTGGCTGCCTATACAATCTAGGATCTCTTTCAAGATCCTAACTATGACTCATAAAGCGATCAATAACTACTCTGCGTCTGCTATCACTGACCTGATATCAATTACACCCCCTAATCGAGCAAGGAGATCGACCACCTCCAACTCTCTCGTATTACCGAAGGCAATCATGAAGTGCTCTCAAGTCACTAGATCCAGAGCCTTCTCCTACTTTGCACCATCATGTTGGAACACCCTACCATCTGGCATCAGAACCATCAGTGACCTCTCCCAGTTCAGGAAGGCACTGAAGCATCACCTATTTCTGCAGCACTACGATGTTTCAGATACCCCCCCATACCAACCCACCACCACACTCCAGGCCAACACCTAAACCCATGCACTCCACATTCTTAATCTGCAGAACTGTAATCTCACTTGCACCTCCTCTCACCAAGAGAAATTTACTTAGTTTCACATAACTCTACATATAGCTGCATTTAGTTGCTTTGTACATAGTTCTCATGTTCACTGTTTCACTGTTCAAGAAACCTGTTTAATGTATATCCAAGTTTATTTTACCTGTTCATTGTAAGTACAAATCAATTATTTGTGACGTGTGGTTTTTATGTTCATTGTAAACCGCACTGATGTCGAATAGCGCGGTATAAAAGAAACTAAATAAATAAATAATAAATAAATTTAGAAATAGTAAGATAATAATTAAATTGGGAACCCCAAAAGCCAAACATGAAATATACAACAACACTGGAGAAATAAAACTATAAATTAATTTCCTCTTGCAATAATCAAAAACGCAAAGATGTTAGCGATACACATTTCCCAGACCTGACATATTCCAGTTAATAAATTCAAAATAAAAAGTATTTTTCTACCTTTTGTTTGGCCATTTTATTTTTCAGTTGCAATTGCTCCAGTCACTTCCTTCTGGTTTCTTTGTGTCTTCTGCGAGCTGTCCATTTGTCCTTTCTTCTCTTTTAGATGTTTTCCATTCTCTCTCTATATCTGCTTTAACATACTGATCGTTTCCCTTTTGCTCTTTCCCCCATTTCTTTCCTTATTCCTTTATCATCCACTCAAATTTCACCCTTTCAGTCTCAATCCCCACTTACTCTCCCAATACTCGGCCCATCATAGTTTGTTCTTCTCTCCCACACAAAATATCTTTTCCCCTCTCCATTCTCATTCCCCATCCCCATATCCTTCTAGTCCTTCCCCCAAATCAGCTCCCTTTTAGTTCCAGCCCCATCCAGCATCTGCTCCCTTCTAGTCCCATTCTCCCATGCCCCCACATCAACCCATTTCCAGTCCTAGCCTCCCCCATATCCAGTCCCATTCCAGCCCCCCCATCAGCCCATTTCCACTCCATGCTCCCCCATCAGCCAATTTCCAATCCTAGCCACCCATTTCAACCCTATTCCAGCTCCCATCAGCCCACTTCCAGTCTTATTCCAGCCCATCACCCATCTGCAGTCCAAGCTCCCCCCATCAGCCCATTTACAGTCCTATTCTAGCCCCTCATCAGCCCATTTCCAATCCTAGCCCTCCCATCACAGCCCATTTCCAGTCCAGGTTTCCATCACAGCCTGATTCCAGTCTTAGCCCCCCCCCCCCCCATCACAGCCCAATTCCAGTGCAAGTTTCCCCCATCACAGCCTGATTCCAGTCTTAGCCCCTCCAACACAGCCTATTTCCAGTCCCCCCCATTACACCCTGATTCCAGTCCCCCCCCATTACAGCCTATTTCCAGTCCTAGCCCCCCACCACCACAGCCTGATTTCAGTCCTAGCCCACCCATCACAGCCCATTTCCAGTCCATGTTTCCCCCCTTTCTCAACCTATTTCCAGTCCTAGCACCCCACCACCACAGCCTGATTCCAGTCCTAGCCCCCACCATCAGAGCCTATTTCCAATCCTAGCCCCCCACCACCACCACAGCCTGATTCCAGTCTTAGCCCCCCCATCACAGCCTATTTCCAGTCTTAGCCCCCCATGACCACAGCCTGATTCCAGTCTTAGCCCCCCATCATGCCTGATTCCAGTCCTAGCCTCCCATCACAGCCCTAGCCCCCCCATCAAGCCTGATTGCAGTCCTAGCCCCCCCATCATGCCTGATTCCAGTCTTAGCCCCCCCCCATCACAGCCCTAGCCCCCCCATCAAGCCTGATTCCAGTCCTAGCATTCCTTTCCCAGCATTCACGGCTTCACAGACACAGCCGCCAGTGTGAGGGAAAAGATTCCTCATGCTGGCGGCTGAGCAGAGGGAGCCGGGGCCTCACGTGGGCTTCCCTGTCTCCCTCTGCAGCCGTCCATCATGCAATAATGAAGTTCGCGTGGGGCCTCCTGAAGCGCGGAGCCCTGTGCGAACAACATTATCGCACAATAGACGGGCCAGCCCTGGCTATAAACAGATTGAATAAAATACGGGCAACTATTGAGCCCAGTGGCAGCCCGTAAGATAGGGGGTAAGTGGCTGAAGGTGAATTGTTAATGAAGACGTGGAAGACCCACTTAGATAAATATGAATGGAACCAATTTATTGCTATATCTGTTATTTCTGAATCTTCTAAACTTTTTAACCTTTTGTCAGGAGCTTTGCAGTAAAGGGGATATTAGAGATTGGTTAATAATTGCCTGGTAGTTGTGTGTCTTAGATATTCTTTTTTAAAAGTGGCAGGACTGTACCAAGCTAGAAATGTGCCCCGTGCAATTAAGAAATCTGGCACCCCCCTCCACCCAGTCATATTCAGAACTCACTTTTTTTGAGCTTCCCAATCTAGGTCATACGTACCTAGCAGTTTCCCCAAAAGACACAGGTTCCACAATGCTTGTACTGGGTCAAACATTGATATCCTGAGTCCCTTCTTAATAATGGTTTATGGACCTTTCCTCCAGGAACTTGTCCAAACCCAGCTACACTAACAGCCTTTACTACATCCTCCGGTAACAAATTCCAGAGTTTGATTACACGTAAGATATGCCAAATTGGGTCAGACCAAGATCCTTTAAATTCAGTATCCTGTTTCCAACAGTGGTCAATCCAGGTCATAAGTACCTGTCAGGTTTCCAAAAGGGTACACAGATTGCATGCTGCTTATCCCAGGGTAAGGAGTAGATTTCCCTGGTTCTTTTTAATACTAGCTTTTTGAAGAAGTAAACTCTATTTCATTTGAATCAATATTTTATAGATCTCTATCATAACTCCCCTCAGCCGTCTTTGTTAACAAGTTGAAGTGCCTTAACCTTTTAAGACTTTCCTCACAGGGTTATCCTTCCATCCCCTTTACCATTTTGGTGGTTCTTCTCTGTACGTTTTCTAATCTGCTATACCCTTTTTAAGATATGGTGACCAGAATTGCATATAATATTCAAGGTGTGGTCACACCATGGAATGATACAGAGGCATTATAATATCCTTTCCTTTTATTCTTCATCCTTTCCTTATGATTCTTAGCATTCTTTATAGCAAGAGGATAAAATCAAAGCAAACTTAGTTATCTTTTATACTCAATAAATAGAGGGGGCTGACCTGCACCAAGCAGCAGGTACAACTGTAAATACAGGTATAGGGAGGAGTGGTCTAGTGGTTCGGACAAGGTACTTCGGGCCGGGGGTTCAAGTCCCACCTGGGGACAGCAATCTCAGGCCAGAGGGACTGGGATTTCTAGTCCTGTAGGCACTCCTTGTGGTCTTGGGCAAGCCACTTAACCCTCCATTGCCCATGTTCCCTGTAAGTATTAGTGTATGTGTCTCATATCCCCTCGTGTTAAATGTATCCCCCAATTGACCGCTTTGACCCAGTGAAAAACAGGATATAAATACAGCTAAATAAATAAATAAATAGAGGGAGGTGACCTGCACGGAGCTGCAGTTACAATCACTTTAGCCACCTTGCTGAACAGACTAGATGGACCATATGGTCTTTATCTGCTGTCATATACTATGTTACTATGAGGGACTTGTCAAAGGCTTTCTAAAAATCCAGATACACTACATCAACCATTCTACAATCTTCAGGCACTACAGATGATTTTAATGATAGTTGATAGATTACTAATAGTAGGTCTGCAATCTCATATTTCATTTCTTTCAGCATCCTGGGATGTATATGATCCAGTCCAGGTGATGTGTTACTCTTTATCAAACAGTTGTAATACAGATTCTCAGTTTATCAAGATATGTTTCAATTCTTCCAATACATCACCTTTAAATACCATTTCAAGTAAGGGTAACTTCCCTACATCTTATTTATTAAAGACTGAAGCAAAGAATTCATTCAGTCTCTCCACCTTGGCCTTGTCCTCCCTTAGTGCCCCTTTTACCCCTCTGTCATCTAATGGTCCAACTAACTCTCATAGGCTTTTTGCTGCAAATGTACTTGAAAACGTTTTAGTATGCGTTTTTGCTTCCATGGTAAGCTTATTTTCAAATTCTCTCTTTGACTGCCTCATCAATGCCTTGCATCTAACTTGCCAGTACTTATGTTGTTTCCTGTTTTTATCATTTGGCTCCTTTTTCCATTTCCTGAAAGGCTTTTTTGCTCTGACCTCACCTTTAAACCATGTTGGCAGTCGTTTGGCCTTCCTTCCACATCTTTTAAAGCGTGGAATACATCTGGTCTGGGCTTCCAAGATAGAAATTTTAAACAGCCATGCATGAAGTATCCCTCTAACATTTGCAAATGTTCTTTTTAGTTTTTTCTTTACTATTTTTTTCATTTTATCAGAGTTTCCCATTGAAAGTTAAAAGCTAGTGCTGTGGATTTCCTTGCTGTCCTCCCTCCATTTATTAAATCAAATGTGATCATGTTATAATCACTATTGCCAAGTGGCCCCAATACCATTATCTCTTGCACCAAATCCTGGTGGACTAGGAACTAGGTCAAAAATAGCTTTGCCTTGTGTTGGTTGATAAACATGCTGCTCCATAAAGCAGTAATTTATTTCATCTAGAAACTTTATCTCCCTAGCATATCCTGGGTAATTGAAATCACCCATTATTACTCTGTTGTAACTTTTGTTAAATTCATGGATTTCTTTTACCATTTCATAATCCGTCTGTTCATTCTGGCCAGGCAGATGGTAGTGCACCCCTACTGCCATTGCCTTCTTCTTTTTTACATGGAAATTCTATTCATAGAGTTCTATAGTATATGTTATTTCCTGTAAAACATTTATTTTGTTTGACTCAATGCCCTCTTTAACACAGAGTGCAACCCCTCCACCAATTTGATCTACCCTATCATTGTAATTTAGTTGTACCCAGGTATCACGGTGTACCATTGGTTGTCCTTCTTCCACCCTAGAAACAAAGAAACAGAGAAACATGATGGCAGAAAAAGACCACATGAACTATCTTGTCTGCCCTTCCATATCAATCACTACAACAGTCCCCTTTTTTCCATTAGAGATCCTCTGTGTTTGTTCCATGCTTTTTTGAATTCAGATACTGTCCTCATCTCTACCACCTCCACTGGGAGACTATTCCATGCATCTACCGCTCTTTCTGTAAAGAAATATTTCCGCATAGTATTCCTGAGTCTATTCTCTTTCACCCTCATCCTATGTCCCCTCGTAGCAGAGCTTGCTTTCAATCAAAAGAGGTTCTCCTCCAGTGCATTTATGCCACAGAGGTATTTAAACGTCTCAGTCATATCATCTCTATCCCACCTTTCCTCTAACATATACATATCAAGATCCTTAAGTCTGTCCTCATATGCTTTATAATGAAGACCACTAACCACTTTAGTAGTCACCCTCTGCACCGGCTACAACCTGTTTATATGCTTTTGAAGATGTGGTCTCCAGAAATGCACACAGGCCTCTGAGATGCCAATTATATCTAACCTTTATCAAACCATTCATTTAGTGCTATACACTATATTCTCACTCTCCCATCTTATTTTTTAGATTTCCAGGGTTTACATACAGGTATTGTAGAGTTTGTATTTTGTTCATATTAACAATATTGGTATCAGTTGACAGGAGTAATTTGAAATTTTTCAGCTCTGTCTGCTCTTTACTTAAAGGCATCTAGGTTACCTTTACCTTTATTGGAACCTCTCTGTCAGGATGCCCTAACTTCCCTCTTTTGCTAGTATCCTTCAAGGATACATCATTGTGAACCATGTGCAATGATGTAAACCTCTCTCCTAATACCAAGTTTAAAAGGTGCTCTATCTCCTCTTTAAAGATTAGTACCAGCAGGTTGGTTACACGGGTGTTCCCCAATATTTGTCTGATCTTATTTACCACCAGCCTGCACCTCGCTTCCTCCGGTCCACCCATAGTAATCGCCTTTTTCTTCCTTCCCCATCCCAAGCACACCTCGAACTCACTCGTCACTCTGCATTCTTCTTTCTGAGTCCCGCTCTATGGAATTCTCTCCCTCACCCGCTCCGCACCGAACCTTCATTCCCTCGCTTCAAAGCTCTTCTTAAAACCCATCTTTTCTCCCAGGCTTTTGACCTCCCTGTAGCATCGTGATGATTCTAATGCCATACACCACTCCCTCTCCCCTCCCTTTGCCCCTTCCTCCCCTCAACAATCAGCCTGTCTATTTGTTTAACTCCGCTCCTTTCCTTTCTTTCTCTCTCTCTCTCACTAGTGCTTTCCTGTCAACACAATGACCTTCCTTTCCTCCTTTAATCTTCTAGTAGCCTCCTTGTTTACTATTGTACACCGCCCTGACACTTCGGTATGGGCGGTATATCAAGCCTTACTAATAAATAAAATAAATAAATAAACCTGGTTAAGGTGTAGCCTGTTCTTTCGGAAAAGACCCCCCTCCTTTCCTAGAATGTTGTTCAGTTCCTAACAAATCCAAAACCCTATTCCTTGCACCATCGTCTTATCCAGGCATTGAAACTCTGAAACTTCCTGACTTTTGGGTCCTGTGCGTGGAATGGGAAGTATTTCTGAGAATGCTATCCTGGAAGTTCTGAATTTCAACGTCCTACCTAAAAGCCTAATTTTGACTTCCAGAAATTCTTTCCCATTCTTTCCTATGTCACTGGTACCAACATGTACTGAGACAGCAGACTCCTTCCCAGCACAGTCTATATCCTGGTCTAGGTGGCACGTGAGGTCGCTACCTTTGCACCAGGTAGGCATGTTACCAGGCAATCCTCATGTTCACCAGCCACCCAGCTATTCGTGTGTGAGTGTTGCATCTCCTTTGTTTTTTGCAGAATATATATTTACATTTCTTGTCAACTCAGTATACAGTCTCATGAGCTGATATGTTTCATATTAGATTCCCAGGCTATTTAATTAAACTCCTTTAATTTTTGTTTCATATAAATAGCATTCCAAAATTTTCTTTAAATTATATAACTTGGGAATATGTCACTTTCTTTTTTTGGGGGACATCCGCCTCAATGTTCTGAATAAGGGAGACTTACTGCTCCCTGACTAGAGCTCTGAGTAGGCCCCCTCCATTTTGTGTGATGGGGGAGGGGAGGGAGACGGTGCCAGATAATCTCTCACATCAGGCAGCAGATTGCCTTGACTCACAGTCCTGATTTTTATAATTTGAACTGCAGTCTGTCTGGGACAGTGCCTTTTCCAGTGATTACCTTTCAGCCTCCACATGCCAAAACTTTTTAAAAAAGCAAGAAATAAAAAAAGCAAAAACCTAAAGAAACAAATATAAAACAAAATAAAACAAAATGAAGTGAAAAAGTCTCCTTCTGCAGCAGGTGCCAGTATCACTATCCTGCTAGTTCTGTAATTGCCTGCCCCTTTGTTGATAGTCGTGTTCTTGAGATCTGAACTACATACAGCCCTATTGCAGTGGTCAGAAATCCCACTCCTGCCTGCTATCACATTTCCAGTGGGTCCGTTTAGGCCCACATGGCAAAACTGAAAAAAAAAAGAAAGAAAGAAAAAAACCCAAAAGAAATAAACCAGAAAAAGGAGACTCTTTTCCCTTATCTCTCTCTGCCACTGCTGCCGGCATCACTCTGTTGGCACCGTTTTCATGGCTTGCCTCCGCTGCTGCCCTTCACCATTTCCTTGCTGATGTGTGTGGTTCATGCTATCCTTCTTGCTGCATGGCTTTGTGATGAGTGTGCTTTGACCTTTTCTAAGCCACTCCTCATCTTCCCCCTGCTTTGTGGGTGCCTTTGGGTTGTTAGTGACTGACTTTTACCTTTTTTTAATGCCATGATGTTTTGTCGGTGTGCTTTGGCTCTTTTTTTGGGCAATCCTCATCCTCCCCCTGCTTTGCATCTTTGTTGGGTGCCTTTGTCTTATCAGTTTATGTCTCTTTGGGTATTCCACAATCCACTTTGGCATGTACTTCCTAACAAGCTGAGTCCAGGAGCAACTGAACCTGGCATGATGTTCAAAGTTCTTTTCAAATTTCCATTATTGTACTGGTTTGGAAGCTCATGCAGGAGAACTCAGCTACTGTTATACCCTTGAGAGAACAATGGTGTTTCTTCTATCAGAAGAGATGAGCGAGGAACACTGGTGGAGGAAGGGGACACCCACATAGCCAGTCTGATAACTTAATCAACCCTAGCTATCATGGGGTGACAGACTGCCCTCGTATCTACCACCTTCCATTACTCTAGTTGCTATTGGACTCCTGCACAGGTATTAGCCCTTCATTATAGGAGCTACCAGCCTATCTTATTGCTGCATTAGACTTCCTCAGCTCTTCTGTTGCAGCCCCATTCACACTGCTTTTGGGGCCTTCACCAAAGTGCATCCTCTGATTCTTATATAAATTCCTCAGCATGTCAATGAAGCTTCTCCCTCCCTGGGGAATATTCTTCTGTACTTAAATTTCCTATGCTGGAACCAAAGTCCTCAGTGCCAGGACCCTAATTTGAGGTCACAAAGCTTAATAGAACTCATACCACTTCTGTGGCCTGGGTTTGTATTACCTCTTCTGCAGTTTGTTGGTTCTCTAGTGTTTTGGGGCCTTGAAGTTGGTCTTATTGGCATATGGTATCACATTTTCTTGCAGCAAATCTGGGACACTTATCCGAAATTTGGTGGAGGGGGAAGGGGAGAGGAAGTGGCACCTTACTTCTAGGTTTAAGCAACAAAGCATGAAAGAAAGAAGAGAAGCCATTATCTTGTCCCCTCCCCCCCCCCAAAACCCCACAATCCATCTCATGACAGCAACAATATAACTTCCGAACAGACAAATCAACAGAGAAATAGAAAAAGTGATGCATTTCCCCCATACCCCATACTGTGCAAATGCGAGGATAATGGTGTAACTGCTATAAAGTATAAACTGTCATATTCAAATTACTAAATTGAAAATGAATTTTTTTTCTATCCTGTCTCCTTTCCTGGAATTGGGGACAGGAGGATGCCAAACAGGTAGGAGTTGCGGCAAAGCTCTAAAGTTGGGGACAATCTGTGAAAATTGGGGACATCTGGTAACCTTATCGTGGCATGTTTAAATCTTTGCAGCCAATCTGAGTGCTGTGCTATGGTCAGGGGTGGCCCAAGGGTGATGCAGGGTCATGTACGAAGACTCATTGTGGATCTCATTTACATAAATATTTACATACCCATTGGGCCTCATTTTCATAAATATAATTTATTTTAAAATTTATATGCTGCCTATCTAAAATCCTAGATGGCTTCCAAACATACATATGCAATATATTAAAACAGACATTACAGTAAAATATAATAATAATTATGAATCAAAATTAGCTTAACATTTTCACAGACCCATAAAAAAGCAAACCATTATAAATATCTGCATACCATATTTATTTGGTCAGTGCAATCACCAGCTTATTGGTGAGAAGGGAAGATATAAAATAATCTTGCCAGGAATTCAAGATCCTAGTGCTAAGGCTGGATTGAACTGTATCAGTGGAAGAGCCCAGAAATCAGCAGCAGTGAAGCTATCAGGCTACTCAGCACAATTATACTGGCATGTTCCCTTAAAATTTGAGATTTCTTTCAATCTGCACTAACAAAATATTTTAAATTTCAGATTGCACTACCAACTACAGTTAACTACACACCAAGAACAGGACCCATAGAACCAATCTACCATTCCATGACAGCACTAACTTCCAAAACTCACACAACAAGGAACGTGCCCAAAAAAGGACGGCACCATAAATATTGCAGTAGAACCTAGAGCATCCACACACCTACTGGGAAAACTGAACAAGCCAGATTCCTACGTAGAAACTCTATACTAACAGAATACTTGGCTTCAGTCACACACTTAGGGGTATGTTTACTAAATGGCGGTAGCGGTCCATGCGATATCAGAGCCACGGCCCCATTGAAATCAATGTGGCCTTAGCTCCAATATCACATGGGAGCCGCTACGGCCATTTAGTAAACATACCACTTAGAGCATATAGACCCTCATCAAGTACAAAATAAGGGACCACAAACTAAAAATAGAAATATGTTGACAAAAATTAAACTAAAAACCCAAGAAGCCACACTCTGCATGTAGCGCAACACCAAAGAAACTAAAAGACATAAATAAAGAAAGCACACATAAATTACAAAAAACAATGGGGGGATATTCAGTGGCGATGGCTAGTGCTTGTAAAGCACATAGCCTTTACTGCTGAATTCTAACCCCAGATGTTCAAAGCGGGGCCATATCCGGCCACTGGAAATGAATATCCAGATCACTGCAGAACTTGGAAGCTAACCAGGCAGCAGCTATATTGAGCCGCTGCCTGGTTAACTTCTGTGGGTAAAGCTAGCCCAGCATTTTCAGCACCATACATTACCCACTTGTCGCTAACCGGGCAGCCGCTCAGTATCCCCGCTGCCAGGTTAGCGATGGGTGCTACCTGCACTCCGCCCTGGAAAACGGTTACTGCTGCTGGATATCTGTGGGTGCCGCCATAACACATCTCGATGCTAACCGCTTATTATTAAGGTGTGTAGTGGCAGCACCCATGGATATCCAGTGGCACTAACACGCTGAACATCCCGTTTAGTGGCATTTTCACAGTTTGCAGGTTTGCAAACCGTGCAAATGCCGTTGAATATCCCCCCGCAATATATTCCAAACATTAAACTCAAAATCGTATACTTTTTTCTATCTTAGTCATCCATTTTAGTTTTCTAATTGCACTGGATCCAGTCTCCAGTATCTACTTTTCTGCATTTTCTCTTAACTCTTTCCAGTGTCTCGATCCATTTGCTACTTCTCTCCTGTACATCCATCACTTACATTGATCTTTTATTTTTCTGCTTTCTTCCATTTATTTGTTTTCAATCTCTCTATGGACTCAAATTTCTCTCCTTCTTACCATCTTGTTCTCAATCCAGTACTTTTCATCCTTAATCCCGATGTCTCCCATTCCCAATCTTTCTCTTTCCCCAGCCTCTTACTCCCTAGTCTAATTCTTTCTCTTCCCTGCTGTGTCCAGGTTCTTCCCCCTCCCTTTTTCCCCATCCAAATTACCTCATCCAATATCCAGGGCTGACCCATCCATTGTGCGAGAATGTTGTTCTCACAGGGCCCCACGCTTCAGGGGGGCCCTGCAAGAACTTCATTTGCACATGGTGTTCGCTTTGCAATGTCAGCTTCAGAGAGAGCCGTGGTGGCCCCCCAAGGCCCTGGCTCACCACTGCACAGCCGCCTGTGTGAAGAGCGGTGTGTTCCCTCACGCTGACAGCTGTGTTCTCGTGAAGCGCACAAGTGCTGGGAAACAGGATATGCCCTTTAACCTTTCCCAGCACTCAACACGCTTCACGAGAACACAGCTGTCAGCGTGAGGGAACACACTGCTCTTCATGCTGGTGGCTGTGCAGCGGTGAGCCAGGGCTTCAGGTCTCCCTGGCTACCTCTTAAGATGATCAGACAGGCGCAGGGCTCTTTGGGGGGTGGGAGCTAGGAAAGGACTGGAAATGGGCTGATGGGGGGGGGGGCCTAGGACTGGAAATGGACTGATTGGGGGGCTTGGACTGGAAATGGGGGGCTTGGACTGGAAATGGGCTGATGGGGCTAGGATAGGACTGGAAATGGCTGATGGGGGGCTAGGATTGGAAGTGGGTTGATGGGAGGGTTTGGACTAGAAATGGGCTGATGGGGGGCTAGGATAGGACTGGAAATGGCTGATGGGGGGCTAGGATGGAAATTGGCTGATAGGGGGCTAGGAGTGGAAATGGACTGATTGGGGGGGGGGGGCTTGGACTGGAAATTTTATTTATTTATTTATTTAACAGGTTGTTTTTTTTATACCGCCCTATCATTAATTCAGAGCGGATTACATGTAACACAAAACAAAAAACCAAACTTTTACATAGAACAAGGGTTTTAAACTTGGATTATTATATGAGGTTCAAAGATGTACTTTTAAGAATAGCTATTAACATTAAAGAAGCAATGGTTTATACAAGAAGCAGTTGTTTAAGAGGTTGAGGGTACAGAGCTAGGGGGAGACAACAATTGAGATGGGAGTGATTGTGAGAGAGCATGAAAGAGTATAAGAAATTATTATGAGTAGGGATGTGATATAGTAGGAGGGGAGCTAGATAGATGGACGGATTGTGTTTACAGTCTGTAGTGGTTAGGTTTATGTCAGGTGCTGATGGAGTGGGTCCATAGTATTCCATAACGAGAAGTTTTTATTGCTTTCCTGTAGCCCGATAACTCTTTCATTGCTCTTATTGAGGTAGGCAGTTCATTCCATATAGGCAGAGCGTATACGGAGAAAGCTCTTCAACAAGTTGTTGCTTGGCTTTCATCTTGCTTGAAGGGATGTCTAAGGTGTTATTGGATATTCTTCTTGTTCTGTTCTCTGGTGTCTTTGTGATCATTGGTTGAGGGACGGGAGGTGAAAGGTTGTGGATGGGGCTCATGGGGCAAAGGTTGTGGAAATGGGCTCATGGAGGGGCTAGGACTTGAAATGGGCTGATGTGGGCTAGGATAGAAGTAGAAATGGCTGATGGGGGAGCTAGGATTGGAAATGGGTTGATGAGGGGGGATGGGAAATGGAACTAGAAGGGAGCGGATGCTGGGTGGGGCTTGAACTAGAAAGGAGCTGATGTTAGGGGAGGACTAGAATGGGATGGGGCTGGGGGATTAAGGATGGAGAGGGGAACATATTTTGTGGGGGAGGGAAATTATAATCTATTATTGGCTGGGTATTGGGAGAATAAGTGGGGATTGAGGATGGAAGGGTGAATTTTGAATGGATGAAAAAGGAATAAAGAAAGAAATGGAGGAAAGAATAAAAGGGAAAGATCAGTATGTTAAAGCAGATGTAGAGAGAGAATGGAAAAAAACTAGAAGAAAGAAGAAAGGACAAATGGACAGCAGAGAATGGAAAGTTAGTAGAAGACAGCGGAGAGTTAGCAGAAGACACAAAGAAACCAGAAGAAAGTGACTGGAGCAATTACAAATGAAAAACAAAATTCCCAAAAAACAAAAGCTAGAAAAATACTTTTTTATTTTGAATTTATTAACTGGAATATGTCAGCTCTTTGAAATGTGCATTGCTAATATCTTTGCGCTTCGTTTAGTACAAGAGAAAATGAATTGTTTTATTTCTCCAGTCTTGCTATACATTACATTCCAAGTTTGGCTTTTGGGGTTCCCAGTTTAATTATTGTCTTCCTATTTCTAAATTGTGATCCCTTGTTCTTTGGTGATGGTCTATGTTCAGCATGTGTAACCGAGCTGAGGTATTCTGTTCTTGTAGTTTCTGTTTGACACTGCCAGTTGATCTCTTTCCCCAGTAGGAGATGTATTGGTATTCTCTGAGATGTATTGGTTTAATATTTGCAGTGTTGCCTTTTGATAGGTAGGGTTTGGTGCTTTGTGATTCCTGGTAGTGCTGTTTTGATACGGCAGGTTTGCTATGGGTTCTAAATAGGCAGTGTTTATAGTACTTCCTAATGGGCCTGGTGGTTGGCACTGGAGTCTAAATAGTAATGTAGAAATCTGGTAGTCTTTCTTTATCCAAACACTCATTAAGTTAACGCATGTTAACATTATGCAAATGTTTATGCAAATGAGGCCCTGCAATGAGTCTCCACACATGGCTCCACGCCCCCTTGGGCCACCCCTGCCAGTATCTGCCCCTCACTCTCTCTCTCCCCATCCAGCATTTCAACTTCTCTCTTACACCATATCCCCCATCATATCCAAAATCTCTCTTCTGTCTCTCTGTGTCCAGCATTCCTGTCCTTCTTCCTATTTCTTCTCATGTTTAGCATCTCTACTCCATCTCCCTTATTTCTTGTCTAGTCCAGTTTTTCCCCCTCTGTAGCTCTCTGCCCCTCCCATGTGTTCAGCATCTGTCCATCATCTCACCTCTCCCAATGTCCAGCATCTTCCCTCCATCTCCTCTCCCAATGTCCAGCATCTTCCCTCCCTCTCCTCTCCCAATGTCCAGCATTTCCCCTCCCTCTCCTCTCCTAATGTCCAGCATCTTCCCTCCCTCTCCTCTCCCAATGTCCAGCATTTCCCCTCCCTCTCCTCTCCCAATGTCCAGCATTTCCCCTCCCTCTCCTCTCCTAATGTCCAGCATCTTCCCTCCCTCTCCTCTCCCAATGTCCAGCATTTCCCCTCCCTCTCCTCTCCCAATGTCCAGCATTTCCCCTCCCTCTCCTCTCCTAATGTCCAGCATCTTCCCTCCCTCTCCTCTCCTAATGTCCAGCATCTTCCCTCCCTCTTCCTATGACCCCACCACATTTCAAGCATCTCCTTTCCATCTCCATCTCCTCCATATCCAGCATCATTCTCTTCTCTATCACCCAAATTCTCTCTCTCTCATTTCCAGTGATGCCGTTTGCGCTTTCACTTCTGCCCCCCTCTGATTTGTCAGAGAGGGCAGATTTGGAAGTACAACTGGCACTGTGGCACCAGAAAAGAAGGTAACACTGGCACCATGATGCCTTTTTTGCATTGTCACTGATGCATGTCCCGGAGAAGGGCGGCAACTGCAGACAAGAGTGCTGCATTGACAAAAGGAGAGGGCATAGATGACAGGAGGAAATGGATGAGAGGCCCCTGCTAGAAAAGATTGTTCCGAGCGCGCTTTAAGGATTGAAGCTGCCCAAGCTGCCACAGCACTGCTGCTGCTAAAATCTGGGGGGGGAGGGGGTTCTGTGCAGTTGCAATTTAAAGCTAGGGTGCTTGCTCTCGGAGGTACATTTTATTTAAAATTTCCATGCAAACGTCTTATTACCTATTCAGGTAATAGATATATGTTTATGGAGGCTTCACAGTTGGAATGATTCTCGGTTGACAAAGTTCCACCAGAAATATGAATGTGGGTTTGGGTGGAATATTAAGTGGGGTTTGAGCATTATTTTGTCCTTATTGGTTCCTCTCCCTTAATGTGGACTTTTGGGACTTGCTTATGTGTTGGTTTAAATTTTGTTTTTCCTTGGTTGATATGTATGATGGCTGATTCCCTTTATTTATGTTACTTGGTGTAATTACGAGGAACTTTAATTAAAAAAAAACATATATAAAAAGAGATGGCGAGCTTCGCTGTTCCACTGTAAAATAGCTTCTCCCATAGACCTTAATGGGGACAAATGGGATGAAAGCACAAATGATTCATCTCCCAAAGACTAACGGAATGGGTATATTCTAACAAAACGAGTTGAAAAATCTTTGATACGCACAAGACTAGAAAATACATATATTTGAATGGTAAAATAAAATAAAGAAAACAAATGAAAATTAAATGAATTTAGGATTTTGAAAGTAAAAAAGCATAGGAAAAGGCTGGGGGTACTAGGATAAAGGAGAATGAAATAGTGTAAGAAAGAATTCTAGGTTCCATCTGTCAGTGCTGGAGTCGCCAGTCTGAGGTTAGAAAGCTGTCTACTGCATCAGCAGCGGAATGTTTTATTAAAATAATATGCTTTTAGAAAGGACTTGGAAATGCTTGTATGACATTTACAGTTGTAGTGGTAATTCATTCTACAAATAAGGACCAATCATTGCAAAAGCTGGTTGTCATATGATTTGTGTCTTACTTTTGTGCAAATCGAGATAACTAAGAGGTTTATTTTTAAAGATCTAAGTGATATGGAAAGAGGATAAGGACTTAAGAGTTAGTGAGATGTGCTGGAGCTCCAGTGTGAAAGACTCGATGAGCCAAAATCAAGGTCTTAAAAAGGATTCGATATGAAACTGGGAGTCAGTGCCTCTATCATTAACAGTGTGACATATTTTTTTTGCATTATAAATGAGTTTTGTATCAGTTGTAATTGCTTGAGAGAAGAATTTCTTATGCCTTAGTAGAGAGCATTACTGTAATCAAGTCGGCTAATGACCAGGGACATAATCAAGGTATGAATAGCCTTTATGTTTAGAATTGAACATATGGAACAAATTAATTTGAGTCAAAGGAATGATTGTTTGACTGCAGAAGAAATCGGCTAATCAAATGAGAGCTCATTATCTAAGATAACTTCAAGGACCTGCACAGTAGGTACAGCTGGAATGCTGAAATCCTGGATTTTTAAGTAGACAGAATATGGTGAGAGCTGTATTCATCAAATATGATTACTTCAGTTTCATTTCCATTTACAATTTTAATTCATTGTATTATAGCCTGTCAGTGACTGTACTGCTATTAGATATACTGGCGGATAAGAAATTAATAAATGAAATATGTGGCACTTACCATGCAGATACTATTAACTGTGCCCACCTCAATTCTGTGCTAAGCAAACAGAAGTTGGTATGTAAGAGACACCAACTCCTACTGGAGGGAATAAGTTTAGTAAGGAATTATATCCTGGTATCCTCAGAGGATATATGCACCAGTAGTATGTGCTGGAAAGTTATGTAAAAGTCTAGAGTTTGTTACGGACAGCACCACACCAAACTCCTTCAGATGACACTGTCTAATAGTGAGGACTGGCAAAATTAACATCCCTGTCCTGGTAGAACTCTGTCTGTTCTAGTCCCAGCTCTGTCACTGTCTCAATATGACCTTGAACAAATCTCTTTACCTGACATAGTATTTTCCACTACAATAAGCAATAACATTAATAAGAGCAATTACAGAATTGTTTAGACTGGAAATTCTTAAAGGGCAAAATGCAATGCAATATGTGCCTTTGAGTCAGTCCTGACTCCTGGTGACCCAGAAGCTCCTGGGTTTTCTTGGCAGTGTCACTGGAAGTAGATTGCCAGGCCTTTCTTCTGAGGCAATGGAGGGTTAAGTGATTTGCCCAAGGCCACAAGGAATGCTAGTGGAAATTGAACCCTGGTTACCAAGTCAGTGTTCTAACCACTAGGCTACTCCTCCACTCCTCTTAAAGGGCAGGGATTAGAAAATAAGGAAAATAGTTAAGTTAGAGGTTATTTAATGTAATAAGGATAATACCTGGCTTTGATGTATCCCCAAAGATTGCAGATAACTGGGGGACATAAGCAGGGATGGGCCACACTGCACATGCCATTTATTATAAACTTCTTCTAAGTACTCACTGCTTGCTGTTGCTGGTCAAAGAAAGTTGGGCTGAATGGACCTTTGTTCTAACACAGTTTGGAAGTTCTTATGATTGTGTTCTCACACCTTTTCTAGATGATTGTTTAATAGCAGAAGGTGCAGATTCCAGTCACAGTTAATTGAGGCAGCAGCAGTGGACATTTTCAAAAAGCAGGGCCGTGTTAGTGCTAACTCTGACCCTAGTAGTGTGAATTTGCTAAAAGCGGATGCCTATCAGATGAATATTCCATGGTAATGTTATTTTCATATATGCAGTGAGCACAAGGTGAAGGACCCTGGAACATGATGCTCACCTTATCCAGCTCCTGCCGATTCAGGGCCTCTCGTTTCACTCGATCAATCTCCAAATTGACATTTGAAAGCTCTCGCTGTGCCTGGTTGAGCTTTTCTGAAAGGAGATTCTTCTCTGACTCTTTCACAAACAATGCCTAGGAAGACGAAGATTGGTAAAAAATTAAATAAAGAGTGCTCCCAGGAGATCTCCCAGTCCATAGGCCAGAATCTCACCAAGAATTCAATCAAATGTATTTATTTGTTTTGTTTATTTATTCTATTTTTCAGAATCATGTGGTTGTTGTTGTGGGACTTTGGCCTAGCAGCAGGGGGCGAGGTCTCTGGCTGCTGGTAGAGATTACATTTATTGAAGAAAAGTAGAGGGGAGGATATGCGGCAACTTATTTGCAAGTAAACAAGTTTGCCAATTGCCATGCTCTGCCTCCTTTAAGTTTTGGGGGGCAGTGGGGAAAAAGGGCGGGAAGTGTCCTTCCTATCCTTTCTCTGCCCCTCCATTTTCTCAGCTGCTCTTCATTTGAACTTATGCCACTGTTTATCTAGGTTGGCAAACAGATGTTTAGGTCTGTGTGTTGAAGACAATGTTAGTATTTTACAAAAGGCTTAGCAAACATGGATCCTGCTACATGTATAGCATTTGCATTTGACGGCAAGTAGAATAGGAGCGGCATCAGGAGGAATTGGTATGTGTAAGCATCATTACATAAATGAATAAGAATTGATTTTGCTACTTATATGTATAAGTGGTGGATTTACAAACCTATATGTCTGCAGTGTGCTGATAAAGGAGCTGGGAACGTTTGGCAAAAGGAGGCAGTTTTCAAGGGCAGAAAAGTGAACGTAGTTCCCCACTCAAGTGCATTGGCTCCCCATTACTGCCCGCATCATATACAAAATTCTAGTGACCACTTTCAAGCTCATTCACAACATAGCACCATCATACCTCACCAATCTAATCACCATCCAGCCACCCAATAGATGCAGAAGAACCATAACTCGAAACTCACTCTGCGTACCAAACAGCATAAGAACTGTCAAAGCAGAAACAAGCCGCAGAGCATTCTCATACGCAGCACCACTGCTCTGGAACCAGCTGCCTCACGAGCTACGATTAATAAGTGACTTGAAAGACTTTAGAAAATACCTCAAAACACACCTCTTTCAGTTGCATTATAATCTGACCTAACCAGTAACCTCGCTCCGCTCTCCTCTCTCTGCTCCAAAATGGTTCCAACATTATGACAAGGGCAACTTCAATTGATCTGTTATATTGTATATATGTATATATGTAAGCACACTCTCACGCACTCAATCAAATGTATATGTATATGTAAGCACTCCCCCACCCACTCAATCAAGTGTAAATTACGGTGACCCGCTTGCTGTGTTGTGTACCAATCTTTAATCAATCATAATGTATATCATGCAAATTACTGTACTGTACAGTTCATTCTGATCGGTGAAGTAAACCGCTGCTGATCGTAGGAAGTAGCGGTATACAAATGTATACTAAATAAATAAGTGCTCCTCTTAGCCCCAGGTCAAAACAATAAGTTAGTCGTGGTTATGTGTCACTTAGAGCAGGTGTCAATTCTGATGGGGTAATTTTTCAAAGTGCATGTGAATTATTGTTCTAAAATGTGGAATACATACACACTTTAAAGAGTCATCCAAAAGACACCGTGAGCATGCTTTCTTTAAATCTCGCATACAGAAAAACACCTCAAATAGAGCAGGTCTTGTTACTATATCAGAAAAGGTAAAACTTTACTCAAATTAAACTCAAAAATAGAGAGGCAACTGATAACCAAACAGAAAGAAAGAGGAAAAAGTCCTAGTGGTATAAAAAGGCCACTAAATGTATGGCTTCATTAAGACTGTATAGCCGTTATATTTTTCATCTTTGGGCACAATATAATACAGCAACTTTCACAGCACTGGTCATAAAAAAACTATTTCTATTTATAACTCAATATCACTTGCAAAACAAGCACCCATAAATAACAAACAAAGGGCAGAACAGAAATACGTGGCTGGGCAAATTGGATATATTCATTCCCACTCCAAAACCTGGCATTTTGCTGATAACCTTCATCAGGGAGCACGATTATTAATAATCTTTGCCAGCTTAGTTCATGTCTAATAAACATAACCTGATTTACACATGTAAATCCACCATTAACATGTTAAAAGGTGCCTAAGCTTTCTGAGATTACCTCCCTCTCTTCTCATTTTATGCAAATAAATTCTGACCAAGCTATGAAATTTTATTCCCGAGTATCTTATTGAGAATTTTTCTCACAAAAAGGACAGTGCTTCTATATCACTCTCTATACTGTAGGACCTCGACTGAGGCAACTGTAAGAGTCTCCACAAACCGTGCTTGTTTTCTACTTTCCATATCACTTCCTGCAGTAGCTATGAATTTCTCCACAACCAAGGACAGGAAGAAGAGAGGCTTTAATCATCGTCTCTTTTAGCTTTTCCTTTTTCTCTCTGTCTCTGTTGCCCTCAGCCCCCTTTTTCACTTTCTCACTTCCTGTGCATCCTTTGTTTTGCATTCCCCTCCTGTCCATATCCTCTATCCTTAGTCCTGTGCCTGACTCTTTACCTTTTGCTTCTCATTCTCTACTAGCAGAAGACTTTTGTCCCTCTCCTCCTGTAGACATAGAATCTCCTCAGTAAGTTCTCTTTTCTCTGCTTCGTATTTTGAAGCTATCTCTTCTTTCTCCTGCTGCAGTCGGTGCACAGCTTCCTCCTTCTCTTCTGTCAGAGTCTTGTGAAGCTTCCCCTGGGTAAAGAGAGTTAAAGGACCATCACTAGAAGTGTTTGGATACCATTCCCTCCACAAATACTCTGTGGAAGCTTGCTGCCATTTCTTCCGCTTTTAAACTGGAATTGGTTCAACAAAACTATTTTTTACTTTTTCTTCTATTCCCTTCTTCATGAAGACAAAGCCCAAGTGAATCCATCAGTGCTGCTCATAAGCCAATAGTGTTGGTCCCTGAGGAGGCAGCAATCCTCCCAGGGCCCAAGAGCATTACCAGCATCACATCTTGTTGCTATGCTAAACTCAACAGGCAGAAGACTCAAATAAAGGCTAGTCAGAAAAATGGGCCTATAGCTTCCAGTCTGTGGGGCATGTTTACTAATGCTTAAAGCACGCTAAATAAATTTAATGTACATTAAGTGCTGCTATTGCCCATTCATTTCTATGGGCCATTACAGCACTTATGGGCCAATGAAGAAAGCCAGCTCTGAAGTCACATGCTATTAACTATGTACGCCTCTATGCAGCACACCGGTAGCATGCGACTTCAGCACTGGCATGCAGAAAGGGGGACATATGCAAATTAGCAATGCGATAAACTGTGGCACAAATGTCAGCTTTGAATTGGGAGAGCAAAGGAAACATATGCGCAGAGAGGTTGGCACAAGTTTGGCATACTCTTCCAGAGAAACAGGGTCATCTGAGGGGAAGTTTGATACTTTACAACAGATGATCCAGGTATTAGGGAAAGCCATTGATGCCATCAACATACTGTCAGGGGGTCGATGTCCTCAACAATATTTTGATGGCATCGGGGCTTTCTCTGATGCCTGGATCAACTGCAGTGAAGTGTCATACTTCCCCTCAGATGATCCAGGCATCGGAGAAATCCCCGATGCCATAAAAATATTGTCCAGGGGCTGGTGCCCCCAACACCAAGCCCCTGACAGAAACCAAATCCCTGGTGGCCCAGCTGCCTTGAACCCCCAATCAACCCAATTAAAAACAACCCTGGTGGCCCAGCGGCTCCGAATCTCCCACCTGGTACCTTTACAATGGAGCAAGAGCACTGCCCACTCGCTCCCACCCCTGCGCTTCCATCTTGAAAAATGGCAGCACCTGGTCCCACGCAGTGTATATTGGGAGCACCGGGTGGGATCAGACTGCTATATAAGGTATTGGGGCCACTGGGCCACCAGGGTTGTTTTTAATTGGGTTGGTGGGTGGGGAGATTGGGGCTGCTGAGCCATCAGAGATTTGGCTTCTGTCGGAGGTTGATGTCAGCGGCACTGGCCTCCCTACAATATTTTGAGGCTTTCGAGGGCTTTCCCTGATGTCTAGATCATCTGAGGGGAAGTTTGACACTGCACTTCAGATGATCCAGGCATCAGAGAAAGCCATCAATGTCATCAAAATACTGTCGGGGGTACGCACAAGACATTTAAGCCACCTCAAACCCAGATGTAGAGATATTGGCGCTTTGGCTGATTGCATAATCCTCTACACATTTCTTTGCTTCGGGCGCAGACAATATTAGCATGCCATTTTAATATACGCAGTTCATTTGCCTATAAATTAAATACCCTTAGCATTATTGTGTACGCTTGTATTTCCTTTGCTGTTTATGTGCGCGTCAGTCTCTTTTCTGCATTGGGCCTGTCAGAACTTGTGCTTATAAGTTGCATTATCTGCGCGCAAAGGACATACTAGTTTTCTGTATTGGCCTGTTAATGTGCATTAACTGTACTCAACACACTTTAACCTTTAGTAAACAAACCCCTATGCAACTGACCAAGTCCATCTCCATTCTCCAGTTCCGTAAATGATAAAAGTAGTGAAATCATCTTTACTGTTTTAATCACCATTTCCAAGGAATATTTGGGGATTTTTTATATGAGAAAAAAGCAAAATAAAATTATTAGCAAAATCAAATTTTTTCTTTTTCTCAGGAAGCTTTCATATTAGAGGAGAGGTCTTTGTTGATCTGTGCAGGGAAAATACTTTGCATCAATAAACAAACTTTGCAAGCATAACTAAAAGAAATGAAGAAAATTATCTCTTGTCAAAAATAATGCAAGTTAACATGAATCTAAGCTAGATTTTACACTGAGTTCTAACAGTCTGATTTAAGCTAAATATTTCACACTGTAGTCTGAGGCAGATATGCAACAATTCTAAATATCCTACTGCTAGAATTGACATCACTCCTGAGAAATAAATGATCAGACAGCAAAGCCACTGAATTGGCTTAAGGACTCCATTGGATGTAATAAGCACTGTCAGGTATTTTTACATGACACTGCAGTAGTCTTTTGGTTCATCATTACATCTGTGTTGGAGTGCTTACTTTTTCCTTCTTGAGGTGCTCTAAGGCCTCCTTGTGGAGCAGTGCCTGATTCTTTAGTGACAACTGGGCCTCTTGCTCAGTCTGTAACAGTCTCTGCTCCAGAAGATCCATTTCTTTTTTCATCACAGTCTTCTGATGTTCCAGGTCATACTGTGACCTTTCAAGCTCCGCTGCACAGTAAACAAAAAAAGTCATGAACTTCCCAATAAATGACTGTCATAATATCAGCTAACCCATGAGGCCCACCATGAAGCTTCGGCTCTGAGTTCTGCATCCATCCTCCCATAAATTCACCTCTCTCCCAGTATATACCCTGAGCTCTGTTAACCCCCCCACCCCCATTTACTCTATCCTAGTACATACCCACAGTTCAGCGTAATTATCTGTAGCAGGTGTTCTCCATGAATATCAGGAATAAGTCCTCACGTATGGGTGATACCATCAAAGGAGTCCTGCACAGAATGCTCCCCAGCTTCCAAAAGAAGCTTTTGAGAGTTATGCTGTTTATGCGCGTCTGCCTTCTTCGCCCACTGCAGTGCCATATTCTCTAATGTGATAACATACCAGGAGCCAAAAGACAACTGCTCAGGGTAATGGAAGGGTTGTAAGGATTTATTCCTGCTATTCACAGAGAACACCTGCTACAAGTGAAAACTACACTTTCTCCATGAACAAGCAGGAAATAATTCCTCAAGTATGGGACTCCGAAGCTCCAGGCTACCAGGGCCTGAGGAGAAAGAATAGCCCAATGGAGCATCAAGAACTGGAGAAACCAGGAAGACCATAGAGGAGGTCCCATTGAGGGACTCATCTGATGCAGTATGCACAGTCAACATCGACCAAGAGAATTTTGAGTTGGTAGCCTGGATCGACAGAAAGGCCGGTGGGCAAGAGTTGACCCTCAAGACCTAAAGAGATGCTAGAGTATGCTTGACCAAACTTGGAGTCCTGTCAGGACTCCCCATCCACCAAGCACAAACAGCACACTGCCACACAAAATAGCAGGAAAAAAACAGTCCAAGGACGTGGGCAGTAAATAAGCAAAAAAACTTTATTGATCCTTATTTAATAGAGGTAGCCAGAAACCCAACACAGGCCGTGTTTCATGTAGTACTTCTTCAGGGGTATTGTGGCTCGCTATAAACCATAAAACATCACAATAAAATGTCATACATTAAATTATAAATAAATAAATTATTAAAACAATAATAAAATATAATGAATCCGAAGATAATCATAAGAAAATAAAAACATAAAACAGTAAAACAACAATATATTAGTGTTCAAACATTATACAGATACTAAATGAAAAATGTAAAAAATATATAATATAAAGAGTACGTGTGATTAATGAACATATAAATTAGAAATCGTAAGCAACAATATATATAAAAAAGACAAACAGTTAAAAGTATAACATTATAAATAAATACATTTACTTAATATATTTGTAAAACCCCATTTCAAGAGGAGAAACAGGAGAGGGATGAGAAGCTAAGGTAAAAAAAGCAGGAGTGAATCAGAGAAAAAGGGGAGCAATAGGAAAACCATGAACCATGCAGTTTTATGAAAATTGTAGAAATACCTTATGGATGTGTATTTCGCCACTTGCTGTTTACCGTGGTTTATTAGGCCATGATAGTGCCCTTAGGCCATTTTCATTTCACACTATGAAAATCAAAATATGCCTGACTTAAAAACCTCCATTGACAATAATAATAAGAAAATTGTCTATTCAGGGAAAATAATGTAACCAGCTAACACTGATACATAATTATGCAACAGATAAGCCACTATATTATAAAGTCAAAGATCTACAAATACGTAAACATTTATTTCACCGTTCACCATTATCCGTAACAGATTATGCTGCGATAGTACCTCTAACTTATTTATAATACTCACTATAAGAACCTCTAAAATATCATACTAAAAGACCTTAATTTAAAATAACATATAGAAGATTATCTATACAAAGAAAAACGTAACCAGTACCGCTGGTACATGATTATGAATCGGGTGAACAGCATATGAATAATATCCAGCAGGTAAACCAAAAATAAGAATGAAAACCAAAAACCGTGCAGATGTTTATGCATGCCCCAAATAGATACATGTAAAACTTTTTTGACATACTTACTGCATATATAAAAAAGAATAAACACAGAATTTAACATGTTTACCAGGGCAAAGAAGCCAAATAGGCACAGCCAGGCTTTTAATCTAAAATCAAAACCGAGAAATAACACCAGTATTAAACATGTAACTGAAAAAAACCCCAATTTTAAATTATAAAATTGAAAGCCAAAAAAAGGGGAGGTAAACCTGAAAAAATATCCTCCGTAGCACGGGAGACACCACCGGGCTAAAGATTACTATGAGATTGTAAAAAACGCCAGCACATGCGCTGTTTAAACGCATTCCAAGCTGCGGGAAAAAAATGTTTTTGTCAAACAGGAGACGCCGCCGGGCTACTAGTCACTCTGAGATCGTGAAAAAACAGCACATGCACTGTTTAAACGCTTTTAAAACTATGGGAAAGAAAAACTTTTCACTATGGTAAGCGTGCATGCATAAGGTAATTAGGTGTATTTCACCCACATTATGACAAGCGATACTTTAAAAATACTTTTTACTACCTAAGCATGCTAACATATACTGTGTGTATATATAAAAGAAAACGAACAAATCACTGGGAACATCTAAAAACCGGGGCCATCACTTTAAAAAAACGGATTAAAACTACTTACATATACCTTGATATATACATGCGAAACTGCAAACAAAGTATCCAAAAGCCATTTGGGATCCTGAAAATTGTTACAAAAAGGACACGTGTCCCATAGGTGTAATAGACTTATGAACCCCCTATGCACTAAGGGACAGCGAGGAGGCTCTAAAACCTGTCAAACGGAAAAGAAATCCGAAGAATAAACAAATTCTGGGCCACATTAGGGGATATCAAGCATATCAAAATGAAAAAACACAGAGGGAAGGCCTGTTTAATCCTCCACTCTTTCAAAAACCTAAATTACATTACAAATCAAGCACATCAAATTATAATATTGTCCTAATGTTAAAAAACATGATAATACCCTAATGATTAAAAAGGAGCACCCTGATGATAACAAGAAACCCATGTATGAGCCTATCACATAAATAAATAGACACATTAAGAACACAAAATAACCTATATATAAATAAAAATAAAACCGGAACTGGAACTCGAATCATAAAAGTGAAAACTGCACTTCCCCTCTTAGCCAAGGACTCCCCACCCAGACATTAATGGGCTGCAAAGGTATAGACCAAAGACCAAGTCACAGCCTTTCAGATTTCCTCTGCAGATACAGACTGCAGGTTGGCCACCGATGCAGCCATCAGACGGACATTGTGAGCCGTGACATGACCCTCAAGGCTCAGCTTAGCCAGAGAGTACACATGAGCAATGCAATCCGCCAACCTATTGGGGTCGAAGGAGACAAATAGTTGGGTGGATTGACGGTACACTTTCATGCTCTCCAGACAGAAGGCCAATGCATGCTTATGGTCCAGCGTGTTCAAGACCGCCTCACCATGGTTCACATGAGGCAGGAGAAAGAACGTCATAAGGACAATGGATTGGTTTAAGTGGAATGCCAAGACCATCTTCAGGAGAAAGTGGGGATGTGTACAGAGCACCACTCGGTTCTGGTGAAACCTGGTATATGGAGGATGAGCAACCAGAGCTTGGAGCTCGCTGACCCATTGCGCTGATGTGACGGCAACCAGGAAGATGACCTTCCAGGTCAAGAACTTCAGCGAGCACGAGCCTAGGGGCCCACATCAGCTGGCCGAGGACCACATTGAGATCCCAAAGGACTTTAGGGAGCTTGAGCAGAGGCTTTGAGAGAAGCAGGCCCCTCATGAACCGGGCCAGCAGTGGCTGTTTCGAAACAAGCTTTCTGCCACAGCCACGATGGTAAGCCCCAATCGCTCTGAGGTGGACATGCATCGAGTTGGACTTCAGCACAGAGTTGGAGAGATGCAGGAGGTGGTACCCTATTCATACACCAGATGGCGAACCACCACTACTTGAGCTCATAGGCCTTGCGCATTAAGTCCTTGCAGGATGCCAGCAAGATCTCAGTAACGCCCTCAGGTAGATCCCTCCGTGAGGACTACTCTCTCAGCATCCACACCGTGAATGCCAAGGAGCAGCATTGGGGTGTTACAGGCAGCTGTCCTCATGCCAGATGAGCTCTGGGGTGGAGCCAAGGTGAAGAGGCTCCCTCAGAGAACCATGGCTGCCGAGGCTAATATGGGGTGACAAGTATCATGGGACCCCCCTCAGCCTGGAGCTCCAGGAGAGTTTTTGTGACAAGCGGTATTGGGGGTAGGCACACAGCAGGCACTCCCCCCAGTGGAGGAGAAAGGCATCCACAGCTAAATGACTGCTGGCAAGCATCTGAGAGCTTAACCGAGTCATCTGGGCATTTTGCTCCATGGCAAAGAGGTTCACCGCCAGAGTACTCCACTCCCAGAAGATCTGATACATCACTTCCCTCTTGAGAGTCCACTTGTGAGGCTGGAGCACTCAGCTGAGGGAATGCACCAGAACACTGAGCTCGCCGGGCAGATGTTGTCCGGAGGTCCATTTTGTGAGCAGGGCAAACTTCTAAAGGCGAACAGCCTCCCAGCACAGGAGGTACTATCACATGCCCCCCTGCTTGTGCACATAGAACATCGCCACCTAGTTGTTTGTTTGAATCAGGACCACCTGATTCTCCAGGTGCACACAAAAAACACGAAGGGTGTTCGCGATGGACCAAAGCTCGAGGAAGTTGATTTGATGAAGACTCTTATGCTCAGACCACAGCCCCTGCATGCTGAGACCATCCAGGTGCACACACCAGCTAAGCTTTGACGCATCCATTGTAAGCAGCTTGCAGGGGGACGCCGGCTGAAATGGAAGGCCCCACAGCATGTTGTCTGGCTCAAGCCACCATGTCAGGGACTGTGCCAGTGCTACAGTGATCACTATTCTGTCTCACAGATGGCCTGATGCTTTGCTTCAATTGTGTGGACAAGGTCCACTGGGCCTGCTGCATGGAAAGGTGGGCCTAAGGAATGGCATGCACCATGGAGACCATGTGTCTGAGAGCCTTCAACTGCCCATGGGCCGTGGTATGGCACTGGCACTGCAGCACAACCATCACCTCAAAGAGGCGCTGCAGACAGTCTACCAGCAAAGGACTGAGAGGTATAGAGAAGAGCCCTAATGAACTCTAGCTGCTGCATCGGATGGAGGTGGAACTTTGGGTAGTTGACTATGAAGCAGAGGCCCTTGAGCACTTGAATTGTGAGTGCAACAGTCTGCCAGATGCTGGCTGGCATGGTAGCCTTGATCAGCCAGTCATCCAGATATGGGCAGACAAAGACCCCTTGGGTCCAGAGAAAGGCAGCAACAACCCCCAGGCACTTTGTGAAGTCCTGGTGAACCACGGCCAGCCCAAAAGGAAGCACACGGAACTGGTAGTGCCAGCCACCCAGCACGAATCGGAAATATTATCTGCAATGTGGGTTGATTGGAATATATTTGTACACATCCTTCAGAGCCAAGGAACATAGCCAATCATCCTGTATGAGATACAGGAGTAGGATCCCTAACAAGCCTATTTTGAACTTTTTGCATACCAGGAACCACTTGAGGTATCACAGATCCAGAGTTGGATGGAACCCACTGGTCATCTTGGGTACTAAGAAGTACCTTGAGTAGAAACCCCACCCAGTCTGGGCTGGGCTAACCGACTCGATTTTAAGGTCAGAGAGTAGGGCCCCAACCTCAGTCTGCAGAAGGCTCTGTTGCACAGGATCCATGGGGTACTCCCCGTGATTGTTTGGAGGTCACTGCTGGGTGAAGTGCAACTAATATCTGCTTTAGATGATCTGAAGTATCCAGATGTCCAAGGTGATGAGAGGCCACCAGTGGGAAAAGTGTTCATGCCACCCCTTTGACCTGCAGGGGGACCTCGATGGACAATGGGTGGTTGACTGTACTCCTGAGGAACCCGTCAAAATCCTGCACCCGGCTTGGGCTGGTGGCAGGTTGGGACTTCAGGGTCTTCTCCCTCCACTGGGGGTAAGAGTTTTGTGCCTTAGGCTGCACCTGCAGTTGGACCTTGAAGTACCAGCATGGGCATGGATAGAAGGCTTTCTTGACGTGGTCTTTTCTTCTGTTCGGAGTCCATGTTCTTCCTGGAAAGCCTGGTGAGAGTTAACTGCTCTTTCTCCAGCCCCTTGTCTTTCTCTTCCATGGGCTTGCTGAAGAGGTTCTCGCCCCAGCAAGTGATGTTAGCGATCTTGTCCTGGAACCACTGATCCAGATTTGAAGACTGTAACTATGCCATCTGGCGGATGGCGATGCCCACTGCCACCACTTTGTCAGTGGATTCAAAGGCATCATAGGAACCACACGCCATGAACTTCAAGAAGTCCTTGCCATGAGCCACTAAGCTCCGAAAGGACTCGCGATGGTCCTCAGGAATAAGGGCAGCAAAGTCCTCCGGGTCCAGCATGACATCCTTGAGGAACATGCTCAAAAAGGTCTGGTAGGCCAGGATCCGGGTAATCAGCATGGATCCCTGGAAGCACTTTCTCCCAAAGGAGTCCAATGAACTGAGGAATGTGTTTCAGGGCTGATTCAACCATGATGGAATTGTGGGGTAACTGCTGCTTTTCAAATCCTAGAGACTTCTGGAACCGGTATAGGGAATCGAGCCGACGACTGATGACAGGCCACGTGAGTGGTGCCTCCCAGAGCTGCAGAAGCAGCTGCTGTAGGACATAGTGAATGAGAACCATCACTGCCTGCCAGGGGGCTGAGGGGTACTGGAGGAGTTCCAGTTCCTCTGCCCTCGATTCCTCCTCCGACTCCAGGGAGAATAGAATGGCCTTGGCCTTGACCATGTCCCGAAACAAAGTCCTGGAAGGACATATATTCCAGGGCTGACTTGTGTGGATCAGATGGAAGGTCCCGGGACCAAATGTTTAATGCCGTCGATTTCACCTCGGTCTCCCATTCTGATTCAGATTTCGAGAGGAAGTCAAAATAGTGTTTGGTCTCTTCATCCCGCCGGCTCCACGGTTTGAGAGAGGGAGGGTGTTGATGACCCTCACACCACCCAGCATGCCAATGGCAGTGCCCCGGGCATCTAACTCTGACACACTGGAGAGAGAGAGATGGCTCCAGAGACCGGGGTCAATACCGATCTCCCACCCAACATCCCAGCCTAAACAGGCAGGGCAAGAATCTCCAGGATAGGCTGGAAGGAGTGTAGTGATGATGCATTCTGTGCCATGGAGCCTGCATTTCACAAGTCTTCCACTGCCGCCAAGTAAGCTTCCAAGACTCAAAGGCGTACCTCCAGAACCACCACCTCTGAGAGGGTTGATGCCCCAGCCATGGACATCAGCGATGGCATCTCGGGTGGGGACTCCATGATGATAGGAGCATCAGGAGACATCCGACTGTCCTCCTGGGCAATGTGGGTGAATTCTGCTGTTCTGGTTGGGTCCTCCCACCAGGGAAGCTTGGCCAGCTGCTCACGACCATCACTCTGCATCTCATTGAGAAGGGTTATGGGGGCACTGCACATGGAATTTCTCCCGGTGCTCACCCTTCGTCATCAATGAGGTCTCTGCAGGGAGCCTCCCTCACCACTCGGACCCTTCAGCTCAGACAAAGCATGCTACTCCTTTTCCTTGACTGCCTCAAAACCTTTTGCAGGCATAGACAAGGGGTCGGGGCTGAGGATGCTGAATCAGATGAGCCAAAGAGGGACTCCTTCTGCACTGGAGCTAAAAGGGCAAAACCTGATCCGCCCTCTCCCCAAAAGGCAGTGAACGCACGGGAGGGCCCAGCGGGAATGCAAGAATTACTAGATGAAATTCAGGCAGTGCGAGAGATGGTGGCTACAAACGGCAAAACTCTCTACGATGTTCAAGCGGATATCATAGAACTGAAAGAGATGAAAGAGCAAGTCACTGCACTCAGGGGGAAGATGAACGTGCTAGAGATTAAAATTGGCGTTCATGAAGAGCGTTTCAAGCAGGTCGGTGGTAATAGCAAACGGATAATGAACTTGGAACAAAGCCTGGAAGACTTAAATAACCGTACCAGAAGAAACAATGTTCATGTTATAGGTATCCAGGAGGGAGCTGAAGGGACAAACATGAAAGCATTCCTGGCAACAACAATCCCAAAGCTGCTGAGGGTAGTTTTTGATCTGCCGTTTGAGATCGAATGAGCACATCGGATACCAATGCATTCAGGCCCAAATGTTAGACAGCCGCACCCAATCATCATGTGTAATTTAAGGCATTCTCAAGTGGTGCAGATTTTATCAGCGGCAAGAGCGCTGATGCCTATCAAGTTTGAGGGTCAGAGTGTTGCGTTTTACCCGGATTTTCACAAGGCAACAGTTGAAAGAAGGAAACTATTGCTGGCATTCCGATCGAGATTACAGCTACTGCAGGCCGGCTATGGTCTTCTCGCACTGGCAAGACTCCAGGTCACCCTACACAACCAAACATATAGAGCCATGCCCACCGCTTTAGCAGTGGAATATGAGGAGGTTAAGCGAGCAGTACGGGATAGGCTGGGCCTAACGCCGGCAGTCTATAGACGTATGCTCAGAGCTACGAGGATTCAAGCTGATGAAACACCCAAGGCATTGCGCTATAGAGTGCATGGTTTAGTTGTAAAATGGCTTGAACCAGAAGGAAAGCCCATAGAAAGCATAGTGGATCAGACTGTGCTGGAGCAGTTCTATGAGGCAGTATCTGTAGAGGTTAAGGCCTTTTTGACACTGCAGAATTGCAGAACCTCCACAGAAGCAGCACTATTAACTGAACGGTTCTTTGAAGCCGAATTGGCTAAAAAGACCAGTGCTGAAAGCAAAGTGGGGTTAATCAATTCTGTAAGGGATGATAGAGAACTTCATAGAAACAGGAGATATACGAGTGAGCCTCTGGATAAAAAAGAGGATAGGAATGCATTGCCTAAGTGTTTTAAGTGTGGTAAGCCAGGGCACTTAAAGAAACATTGCATGCAGCGCACGGCACTCATTATAAAGGATGATAAACATGTACCAGTAGGCTTCCGAGTGGAGGTAGAGGTGCAGGGGGTCCCTGCAACGGCCTTGCTTGACTCAGGGGCCGATCAAAGTATGGTCTCCCGGCGGTTCTGGAAGATCATACAGGCCAGAAATGATTTTTCCCCGAGTCAGCAAGAGGGCACAACTAAGATAAAGTGTGTACATGGGGCATCGACCTGTTATCCCCTTTATAAAATAAAGGTGAAGGGTTTAGGCACCCAAGAAAATATCTTAGTAGCCATCATCCCCAAATTGCCTTATGACATAGTACTAGGCCATGATTGGTCACCTTTTTACAGAGGTATAGAAGGAAGTACATATGTAAAGGGTGTACTGGTTTCCACCAGGTCCCAGGCGAAAGGCCGAGAGGAGCCCAATGAGATTCCAGAGGATAACCCTGTTCCCATAGAAGAGGAAGGAGATTCCGTAGGGGAGGAAGAAGAGCCTTTAAGGGAGGAAGATAGGGGGGTAGATGCAACTCTAAGTGAGCTTCCCCACCATGAAGAATTGATTAGTGCTTCTTTAAAAGCCAAAAAGAAGAGTAAGGGCGAGAAGCGCCAAGAGCGTCATCATCGAGCTCAATTGAGAGCCGAAACAGATGGACAAGGGCTACCGTGGGTACCTGCTGACCTAGTGAAAAAGTTCCCGTCTTTTTCTAAAGAGCAGAAGGCAGACCCAGTATTGAAGAATGCCTTTGAATTTGAACAGGCAGGTAGGGATGTGCTCCCCAGATTCCTGTTAGAGGAAAATATCTTATATAGGGAGAGCAGCAATCCCCATAATGGGGCAATTAGAAAACAATTAGTGGTTCCCACTACTTTTAAGGCGGTCGTTATGAGACTAGCTCATGACCACCCAATTGGGGGACATAAAGGAGTGCAGGCTACACTTGATCAGATCCTCGAGCCTTTTTACTGGCCAGGAGTGTTTAGGGAGACGAAGAGGTTCTGTGAGGCCTGTCCGGCTTGCCAGCGGGTAAGTGCCGCTAAGCCCGTAGGAGTCCCAATGATCCAGACCCCTACCATAGCAGAGCCGGTTCGCCGAATGGCGATGGACATTATAGGGCCACTAATGAAGACCCCTAGAGGATTTCACTACATCCTGGTTATAATGGATGTTGCTACTAGGTTTCCTTGGGCAATTCCTTTAAGGAATATATCGGCTAAGTTTATAGCTGCAGAATTAGTAAAGCTATTCTGCGAGGTGGGATTCCCGAGAGAAATGCTTACGGATAGAGGAAGTAATTTTGTATCAAAATATTTAGCACAAGTATGGGATGCTTTTGGCATCCGCCACATCAAAACATCTGCGTACCATCCACAGACGAACGGTCTGGTGGAACGCTTTACTCAAACCCTGAAACAGTTGCTACGTCGGGGGTTAGATGGGCAGATGGCAGATTGGGATATTATGCTCCCTTTCGCCCTGTATGCTAGTAGGGAGCGGACGCAATCGTCTTTAGGAGCATCCCCTTACGAACTGATGTTCGGGCGGACACCGCGAGGGGTCTTAGATATTTTAAGGGACCAGTGGGTGGAGCCAGAAGGGGAGGAAATGGGGGTTCCCCAGTTTCTTTTTAGACTCCGGAGTCGCCTCCAGAGAGCGTCAAGGGTCGCAGATGAGCACTTACAGGATAGCCAGAAAGTTCAAAAGAAATATTATGACCGAGGTAAGAAGCCACGGCAATTAACCGTGGGAGACAAGGTAGTTGTAATGGTCGCTGATCCAGGGCCAAAGTTCGAGGCCCAGTGGAAAGGTCCTTACATAGTAGTAAGCCGCAAGGGTCCAGTGTCCTATCTTGTGAAGAACGACAAAGGACGTCTGCAGACCTATCACATAAACGTACTAAAACCGTGGTACGAGAGAACGGCAGCAACTAACTGTTCTAGAATAATTGTCCCAGGTAAAACAGCAGACAGTAGGTATAGCAGGCAGGTCACATATCCAAGGCAGATTCCGGGCTGTGTGCACAGAAGTTCCCCATCCCGGAATATCTTAAGAGGGGGGATATGTGATGCAGTGGGTAAAATAAACCATACACATATTCAGGAAAGTGAAGAGCTTACCTCTGATTCAGCTGTAGAAATGGATACAGGACAGAGAAAAACAGCTGAACAGAAAATGCCGTTACTACAGCAAAAGCCAAGGGCTCATCAAGAGCACCTGTCTCCTAGTCCTGACGTTACGTGCAGGGCTGGGAACCATAAAAGGAAGGGCTTTAGTCAGAATAGAGAGAGTCACCAGGAGGGTCACCTGGAAAGCCTCACAGAGTGTTACCCGGAGAGCCCCACAGAGGGCTACACAGGAAGCCACAGAGTGGGACACAGGAAGATCCCCAGTGATATCCACGAGAGCTGCAGAGGGTTCAGCAGAGAGGACTCCCAGGTCACATGCAGGGGAAAGTGCAGAGGTTTGCTGGGAAGGGAACCTGCAACCCAGGAACCAGGAAGTAGCAGCAGCTCAGGAGGACGCTATCAGTCACAGAGCACAGGTCAGCCCAGGGGGAGTGTACCAAGAGGAGGGAACTCCAAACGCTGCTGTAAGCCAAAGCAAGGCTGGAAACCTGATACAGAGTTTATTAACTCTCAGCCTGACTGGGAAGCCAGGGGAAAGAGTGACTACAACCCCAGAGCCAGAAAGAGCACCAAGGTACAGAAAAGGGAATCTTCTTCTGTTAAACAAAGGTACGAGTACCAAGACTGTGGCAAAGGGCGTGGCCCTGTGAGTAGTGTGGTAAGGGAGAGATATCCCAAACATTCATTTCATGAGGAGGATCAGCGGAGAGCTTTCCTCGAGCCAGGGAGTTATAACCTGGGATTTAAAGGAGTAAATGCAGGCAGTAACAGTGATCTCTCAGAGGAGGTTGGACCAGACTCCTATTCAGGAGAGGAGTCAGATATAGACGGACTGGGAAGTGAGTCTGAGGGGATGGTGTGGGAGAATACCAGCCTTCCCTCAGAGCCCATTCCGATGGACTGTAACATATGCTACAAGAATATCCACACTGTTTTGTGTTAACCTGTTTGAACATACTTTGTGAAGATAACAAAGAAAAGAAGTTCTGTTTCCGTTTTGTGCACTGCTGTGTTTTGAGTTTTTGTCCTTTGGAAGAAGGTCCGAGCGGGACGGGGAATAAACCCATATTTTGTTTCCTTACCTTGACCACAAGACTCTGTTTTTACATAGCTGAAGCAGGGTAAATTTACACAACCCTAGGCAGCCGCCTATATGGGGTTTTAAAGGGCTCATTTACACGGGCCCCATCACAATATATATATATATATTGTGATAAAGAAGCCCATAGTGAGCCTATGGAAATAGGAGAAACTAAGGATTTTACCTTTAAGAAAAGTGACATCCCTGCAGTGCACAGGTTGCAGCGTTTCCCTAGAGAGAGCAAGCACAGGGAATCTGAACTTAGGCTGCCACACCCAAGCTCTGCTGACGTAGTTGCAGGCTTGGATGATGATTGCATGCACCTGTCTAGAGAGAGGGAGACACAGCCCGAGAGGCAGAGATATAAACTGTGGCTAGAGCTGAGGAGTGAGCCAGGAAGGAGGACCACACCCACAGCCAGAGCTGAGGAGACAGCCAGGAGGAGAAAAGAAGGCAGTGGAGAGAGCCTGGGTGGAGAGAGACCAGGAGAGGAGTGCTCAGAGAGAGTGAGCAGGAAAAGCTTCAAACCCCAGTTCCTGTTGAAAGGATTCAGAGAGTTCAGAGGAGGAAGCCCAGGACTCAGCCCAAGAGTTCACAGAGCCCAGCCTGGAACAGGAGACTGTGGCAGAGCTCCAGAGAGGAACTCGGGCAAGTGAGACAGAGACTGTTTCCCAGAAGCTGGAGGGAGAATGGTGAGCACAGCCAAGGGGAAGTGACCAGAGCCTCAGAGATAACTTGTCCTTACCGGGGAGAGCTGTACTCCAGAGAAACGCAGGGTTCCTCAGAGAGGGTTTACCCTGGAACGTCCGTTGAAGCTTCAGAGCAGGGCACTGCATTGCCGGAGCTAGAGGAAATGCAGGTGGACCTCATTGAGCAAGATTCTTTGCAGCCAGAGGAACTCATGGACTGTACACTGTGTAAAGCTGATAGTATTGAGTCTATTAGCTAAGGAATACCTGAGATGATAAAAGTCTTCTGAAAAGCTGAGTAAGGAAGCCTAGTCTTAAGCTGGAGGTAGGAGCCTGCTCTGGGTAAGAGGAGAATACTTATTGCTTCTATATTTGACTGTTGAATCAAGACAAAAGTAAAAAGTTATTTTTCCTTTGGCTGAATGAAGAAGCTCTGTTTTGCTTTATCTGTTATTTTGAAGCACATGTATAGAAGTAAGGACTGTGAAAGCTAATATAGCCCAGTTTGTAAATGACCTGGAGCGAATACCTGAAAAGTATCCTGTTACAACATGCTTGAACTTTGTTTGCATTTTGGGGAAATAAACTTTGTCATTTTTGCCTACACTCTCGGTTCATAATTACACTTCCTATTAGAAGGCTAGAACTACAATTCCCAGCATCCTTCACTGGAGAAAAAGTCTGTTCAACCTCTTACAAGGGAAGTAAATGGCATCCCTATCCCTCTAAGCCCTAGGCGGAGGGCTGGGGCATGACAAGTGGCATCGTTTTTGGATTTTTGCATGAATAAGGATTTACAACACTTCAGGATATACGCCCAAAGGATTTCCAGCAACAAACTGCTGAGCTGTGCTGTGTGCTGCAGAAGGAAAATCGCTCGCAGGGTCGGCCAGAACGATGAAAGGCCAGTGAACCACACCCTTTTTAAGGCCAGAGTCAACGCCTATCCTCAGGTAATGAGTATTTAGGCATGTGAAAACCTGGATACAAGTAAAAGGGGTGGAAGCTGCAAGCAGTCAAGCTAAAAGGGGCTGGCAGAGTTTGTGGTGGTACCGCACTTGGTGTGTTTTGTTTGTTCTTCTTTCCTCCTGCAGAAAATTAAGAAGATGGATCCAAGAGACATACTGCAATGGATGGCGTCCCAGTTCCAAAAGCAGCGAGAAATGGCGCAACAGGCACAGGAACAGGTGGCAGCCGCTTTGCAGGCGCAACAGAAGCCGGTACTGGATTTAATGGAGGCAATGCTCGCTAACCAGAAGGCAACAGCTGGAGCATTACCAACCTTATCGGATCCAGGAGGGACACATAATGCCTGTATGGTAGTGCCACAGACATGTGGAACCTTTTCCTTGGGACGACTTACAGAAAAAGATGATATTGATGATTTCTTAGAAGCTTTTGAAAGAATTGCTCATACTGTAGGGTGGCCAATGGAACAGTGGGCTGTACGGCTAGCCACATCTCTCACAGGAGAGGCGTTAGCAGCCTACAGGGCAATGCCCGCGGCACTAGCTATGGACTATGTAGAGCTAAAAAAGTCTATCCGTGATCGCTTAGGTTTAACTCTGATGGTCTACCATCGAATGTTGAGAGCTACAAGGTTAAGAGCCGGTGAGACACCTAAGGCTCTGTGCCAAAGGGTCAAAGGCCTAACTTGGAAATGGTTAGCTCCAGAAGGTAAAACCATGGAGATGGTAATGGATACAATTGTGTTAGAGCAATTTATGGCTGTGATCTCTAAGGAAATTCAATCCTTTCTGATCTTACAAAACTGCCGAACAACAGGAGAAGCAACCCTGCTGACCGAGCGATATTTAGAGGCAGAATTGGCTGGTCAAGCAAAAGGGGGCGCTTTGAAAATGGCAGCAGAGGCTGGTTTTGAACAATCAGAAAGGAGCCCAAGGCAAAGTGTAAAATGTATGAAAACTTATCTGCCTATGCCAGAGAGCAAGTGGGCAAAGAGAAAATGTTTTCAATGTGGAAAGGTAGGACACATTCAAAAGGAATGTAAAGCACGAACAGCATTGATAAGTGCTAATGCAAAACAGCTAAGAGAGGGATTTCTTTTGAAGGTTGATGTTCAGGGCATTGTTACTGAAGCTCTACTCGACTCAGGTGCTGACCAGAGTATGTTCTCCCGGAGACTCTGGCAGGCGATAGAAGCCCAGAGTGAGTCAGTCCTGAGCCGACCAGAGGGAAGGGTATGGATTAGATGTATCCATGGAGCATCCTCCCTTTATCCCATGTACAAGCTGTTAATAAATGGGTTAGGGATACAGAGGGAAGTCCTGGTAGCTGTAGTCCCGAGATTGCCCCATGACCTAGTGTTAGGTAGGGATTGGCCACAGTTCAAAAGAGGATTGGAGAAGGGCCTACATCCAAAAGTGGGTCTGGTGTCTACTCAATCCCAGTCAGAAGCCCCAGATAAAAAGGATGAGCATTCAGATGAATCCCTAGGTGAACTTCCATCCCATGATGACCTAATAACTTCCCCTTCTAATGGGAGTAAGAAGGAAAAAACTGAGAAGCGCCGGGAAAGACAGCGTAGGTCCCAAGGGAGAGCGGAGATGGAAAAGGGACAAGGGTTACCTTGGGTCCCAGCTGAATTGATGGAAAAATTCCCATCCTTTCCCAAGGAGCAGCAAGCGGATCCCGCGCTTACATGGGCATTTGAATATGCCCAGGTTGGGAGGGATGTCCTTCCAAGATTCCTTTTGGATAAGAGAGTACTGTACAGAGAGAGTCTTGATCCCCAGGCAGGGACGGTCAGGAGGCAGCTAGTAGTACTCACTGCTTTTAAGACGTTGGTCTTGAGGCTGGCCATGACCACCCTGTAGGAGGTCATAAAGGAATACAGGCCAGTCAGATTCGCCAAAAGAAATATTATGATCAGGGTACGAAACCACGCCAAATAGCCCTAGGGGAGAAAGTTATGGTAATGGTGCCATACTGGGTCAGACCAAGGTCCATCAAGCCCAGTATCCTGGTTCCAACAGTGGCCAATCTAGGTCATACGTACTTAGCAGTTTCCCCAAAAGACACAGGTTCCGCAATGCTTGTACTAGGTCAAGCATTGATATCCTGGGTACCTTCTTAATAATGGTTTATGGACCTTTCCTCCAGGAACTTGTCCAAACCTTTTTTAAACCCAGCTACACTAACAGCCTTTACTACATCCTCCGGTAACAAATTCCAGAGTTTGATTACACGTTGAGTGAAAAAATATTTTCTCTACCTTTTAAAGGAAAGCTCCTCTTTGGAGAAGAGTTAGAGAAGTTAGTAAAGGAGTTAGGTGAGTCAAAAGGGGAAGGTTGCCGGAGGACAAGCAGAAGCAGGGTCGTGCTATGCAGCCCTCTAAGAGTCAGCAGAGGGAGTTTAGGCGTTTTTCGGCAAGCAAGGTTTGGTCAATTTCAAAGGGGGCATTCCCATTATAGGTCTACAAGGTTTCGCGGGTTTCGGGGAGCGGGCAGAGGCTTTGGGGCTGCTTCCTCTCCGACTGTTAAGAAATCACAATGAAGTGAGGGGGGTCCAGGCAGGAATAGTTCTGGTGGGGAGGCATTTGAGGGACTTCTTTCCTGTCTGGGCCCAAGTTACGGTGGATCAGTGGGTGTTGGAGGTGGTGCAAAAAGGTTATGCGCTAGAATTCCAATGTCCAGTGTGCGATGCCTTTGTTCAGTCCCCGTGCGGCACAAAAGCAAAGAGGGAAGCGATTCAAGAAACCTTAGACAGATTGTTAGCCCTAAAGGTGGTGGTACCAGTGCCTGTGGACCAATGCGGGTACGGTCGGTACTCCATATATTTTGTGGTCCCAAAGAAAGAGGGGACCTTAAGGCCTATTCTGGATCTCAAGCGGGTCAACAGATGTCTCAGGGTGTCTCATTTTCACATGGAAACGCTGAGGTTGGTCATAGTAGCAGTGAGGCAGGGAGAGTATCTTACGTCTTTATATCTTTCAGAGGCCTATCTGCACATTCCGATCAGGGAGGAACATCAACGCTTTCTCCGATTTGCGGTGCCCATGGGCCATTTTCAGTTTCAAGCAATGCCTTTTGGATTGGCAACTGCTCCGAGGACATTCACCAAGGTCATGGTGGTGGTGGCAGCGGCATTGCGCAAGGAGGGAGTGTTGGTGCACCCTTATCTGGACGATTGGTTGATTCGGGCAAAGTCGAAGGAAGAGAGCGAAGTGGTGATAAGCAAAGTGGTGCATTTCCTGCAGTCCCTAGGATGGGTGGTAAATGTGGCAAAGAGCAAGTTGGTGTTGTCACAGGAGTTGGAGTATTTGGGAGCCCGATTCGACACAAGCTGAGGCAGGGTGTTTCTGCCACAGCTCAGAATCATGAAGTTAAGGAAGTTGATCCGAGATTTCCTGTGGAGGAGAGCGCCCTCCGCGTGGCAGTATCTGCAGCTCTTAGGAATAATGGAGGCTATGATAGAAGTGGTTCAATGGGCCAGGGCTCACATGAGGCCATTGCAGAAAGCGCTGCTTCGAAGGTGGTCGCATCAGTCTGATCAGTTGTCGCAGCGACTGGTCTGTCCGCCGGAGGCGAGGCGGTCTCTGCAGTGGTGGCTAATTCCGGGGTGCGTGGAAAGAGAGATGCCTCTAGAAGCTCTGGATTGGAAGGCGTTGACAACGGATGCAAGTTTGTTCGGCTGGGGGGCACACTTCGAGGGATAGTACGCTCAAGGCCAGTGGATCGAACAAGAAAGGAGTTGGTCAATCAACAGATTGGAGTTGAGGGCGGTGACCTTAGCTCTGAAAGTGTTTCAGTGGCAGCTGCAGGGGAGTGCGATCTGGGTGCTGTCGGACAATGCCACAGCCATGGCTTACATCAACCGGCAAGGAGGCACCATCAGTGTGGCACTGGAAGGAGAGGCGGAAGAACTCTTAGAGTGGGCCAAGTCACACCTGGAAGCGCTATCGGCGGTACATGTAGCAGGGGTGGACAATGTGACAGCCGATTTTTTGAGTCGAGTCAAGGTGGACCCAGGAGAGTGGGTGCTCCATCCCGAAGTCTTCGAATTGCTGGTGCAATGATGGGGGCGGCCGGTAATGGACTTAATGGCGACGTTCGAGTCAGCAAGGGTAGAACGGTTTTTCAGCAGAAGGAGAGAAAGAATGTCAGAGGGGGTTGGATGCTCTGATGCAAGCCTGGCCAGAGGACAGTCTTCTTTATGTGTTTCCACCGTGGGTGCTGATAGGTCGGGTACTGCAGCGCATAGAGAGCCACCGAGGGCTGGTAATTCTGGTGGCTCCAGATTGGCCACGGAGACCTTGGTATGCAGACTTGATGTGGCTTCTGGTGGATGCCCCGTGGAAACTGCCCAGCAGAGGAGATCTCCTGATGCAGGGGCCGTTAAGGATGCCTCAGGTGGATCGGTTTTCGCTTACGGCTTGGCTCTTAAAAGGGCAAGGTTGGTGTCAAAAGGGTATTCGGTCAAGGTGATTGCGATGTTGCTGAGGTCTGGGATTCCTTCAAGGATGTTGTTCTCAAATTCTTGGGGAACAGGCGGGATGAGAACTATAAGGATATTGTTGCAAGGATGCTCAATGCCTTCAAAGAACAAGGCTGTAACATGAGCCTGAAAGTCCATTTCTTGCACTCCCATGTGAACTACTTTCCCGAAAACTTGGGGGCGAACAGTGAAGAACAAGGTGAAAGATTTCACCAGGACATCAAGGACGCAGAGAGAAGGTGCCAAGGAAGATGGAACACCACTATGATGGCTGATTTCTGCTGGTTGCTGCTGCGGGAAACCCCAGATGAAAAATACGCCAAGCAGCGCACCAAGAGAAGCATTCGGGGGAAGAAGAAACGGGCCCACCAGGAGATTGATTGACCCAAGAATGACTTTAAAATCTAAACTGTGTTGACAAATATCGTGTTTTTACTAAACTTTGAAATAAAATTTGCTAGTTATTACCACAGTGTCGGATCTCATTTATTAGAATTTTATTTTCACACCATCGGGTGTTTGTCTTCATGTATTGCAATGGTGCGGTTTGCGTTTTCTATTCTTACATACATACCTGTACAACATTTTTTGCACATTTCTTTGCTTTGCTTTGTGTCTAACCTCGCTCTTATATGCTCAATGTTTGTGCACATGTATGTGGCTGTTTTAAGTGCAGACAATTTTGCTACTACCTATTGCATACCCTGGACTGTCGAAGAGCCTTGTCTTTCTACCTTGAGCGTACGCGTGAGCATAGGAAAGCTGCTCAGCTTTTCGTATCTTTTGACCCCAATCGGTTGGGGGTCCCTGTCTCCAAGCATACTCTGTCCATCTGGGTAGCTGACTGTATTGCCTGGGCTTATGGGGCAGCCGGCCTCTCCTTAGAGAGTAGAGTCACGGCCCACCGTGTCAGGGCGAAGGCTGCGTCTGTGGCTCATCTCCGCTCTGTCCCATTGGCAGACATCTGCCGGGCCGCTACTTGGTCTTCCAGCCAAAATGGTAAAAAGGATGGAAGATTACTCCTATGAAGAAAGGCTACAAAGGTTGGGGCTCTTCAGCCTGGAAAAGAGACGGCTGAGGGGAGATATGATAGAGGTCTTTAAATTAATGAATGGAGTGGAACGGGTAAACGTAGATCGATTGTTTACATTATCAGAATATAGAAAGACTAGAGGACATGTAATGAAGCTACAAGGTGATCTATTTAAGACAAATAAGAGAAAATATTTTTTCACTCAACGTGTAATCAAACCCTGAAATTTGTTGCCAGAGGATGTGGTAAAGGCTGTTAGTGTAGCTGGGTTTAAAAAAGGTTTGGACAAGTTCCTGGAGGAAAGGTCCATAAACCATTATTAAAAAGGGACCCAGGATATCAATGCTTGACCCAATACAAGCATTGTGGGACCTGTGTCTCTTGGGGATACTGCTAGGTATGTATGACCTAGATTGGCCACTGTTGGAAACAGGATACTGGGCTTGATGGACCTTGGTCTGATCCAGTATGGCATATCTTATGTTCTTATGTTCTTAAGGGGTATGTTTACTAAACCGTCTTAACATAGCAGCGGCAACTTTATCGCGTGATATGTAATGTTATCGCACGATAACGTTATGTATCGCGCGATAACGTCAGCAGCGGCATTAAGGCACAGTAACGCTGTGAAATCCGGGTCTGAAGCGTGGAGTAAGGCCTCCCAGAGGGCGGAGATAGGGGTCAATGGGTGGAGAGTGGGCGGGGAGAGGTTCCAGGCACAATAACAATAAGAGGTTCCACCCACAATAAAAGGTTCCACCCACTAAATACAGTTCCTTGGTGTCTCAATTAACATGCCAAGTCTGAGTCTCTATAAGAAAGGATTATGTTCATAGTAACTGCTCCTTGTAACTGGTATCTATGCAGTAATATTTTCCTTGTAAATAATTTGTAGATAGTTATCCTTGTTATCCAAGTTCCTTCCCTTGTTATCTGTAAACTCATGCATGTTGACTGTACTGAGATGTTATGTTCTATGTGAACCGCGCTGATGCTGAATAGTGCGGTATATAAGAGAATTTAAATAAATAAATAAATAAATAACGCTGTGAAATATGGGTCTGAACACTAACGCCAGTGAAACCCTTGCGTTAGAGGCACATTTGCAGGAGAGAGAAACCATTTCAGTCAGCAATGTACAGCAAAGATAAGATAAGATATGCCATACTGGGTCAGATCAAGATCCATCAAGCCCAGTATCCTGTTTCCAAAAGTGGCCAATCTAGGTCATAAGTACCTAGCAGTTTCCCCAAAAGACAAAGGTTCCACAATGCTTGTATTGGGTCAAGCAGTGATATGTCAGGTCCCTTTTAATAATGGTTTATGGACCTTTCCTCCAGGAACTTTTCCAAACCTTTTTTTAAACCCAGCTACACTAACAGCTTTTACTACATCCCCTGGTAACAAATTCCAGAGTTTGATTACATGTTGAGTGAATTTTTTTTTCTCTTATTAGTTTTAAATAGGTTACCCTGTAGTTTCATTGCATGTCCCCTAGTCTTTCTATATTCTGAAGACGTAAACAATCGATCTACATTTACCCGTTCCATTCCATTCATTAATTTATAGACCTCTATCATATCTCCCAGTTCTTTTCCAGGTTGAAGAGCCCTAACCTTTTTAGCCTCTCTTCATAGGGGTATCCCTCCATCCTCTTTACCATTTTGGTGGCTCTTCTCTGTACCTTTTCTAATAATGCTATGTCCTTTTAAGATACGGTGACTAGAATTACACACAATATTCAAGGTGCAGTTGCACCATGGAACAATACAGAGGCATTATAATATCCTTTGCTTTATTTTCCATTCCTTTCCTTATGATAACTAGCATTCTATTTGCTCTCTTGGCTGCCACTGCACCCTAGAAGGAGGGTTTTAACATGTTATCCGTGATGGCGACTAAATCTTTTTCCTGGGTGGTGATTCCTAATCTGGAACCTTGCATAGTTTGGGTTGTTCTTTCCTAGGTGCATAACCTTGCACTTGTCCACATTAAGGGACTGTGATACCTGGATACAAAGTATATCGTAATGATAGAACTGATCAAATTGGTGGAGGGGTTGCGCTCTATGTTAGAGAGGGCATTGAGTCAGAAAGGATTAAAGTTTTGCAGGAAACAAAATTTGCTGTAGAATCTCTATAGATTGAAATTCCATGTAAAAAGGGGAAGGCGGTGGCAGTGGGGGTGTACTATTGACCGCCTGGCCAGAATGAACAAATGGATGATGAAATGCTCCAAGAAATCAAGGAAGCTAACAAAAGTCACATCAAAGTAGTAATAATGGGTGATTTCAATTACCCCGGTATCGACTGGGTCAGAGTCACGTCAGGACATGCTAGGGAGATAAAGTTCCTAGATGAAATAAATGACTGCTTCTTGGAGCACCTAGTTCGTGAACCGACCAGAGTTGAAGCCATACTGGACTTAGTCCTTAGCGGAGCACCAGATCTGGTGCAAGAAATAAGGGTGTTGGGACCACTTGGCAATAGTGATCATAGCATGATCGTGTTTGATTTAGTTAGTGGAGGAGGGATAGTAAAGAAATCCACAGTACTACCTTTTAACTTTCGGAAGGGAGACTATGATATAATGAGGAATATAGTTAAGAAAAATCTAAAAGGAGCGGTTGGAAAGGTTAAAGACTTACATCAAGCTTGGGTGTTGTTTAAAAATACTATCCTGGAAGCCAAGACCATCTGTATTCCACGCATTAAGAAAAGTGGAAGAAAGTCCAAAAAACTGCCAGGAAGGTGAGGTTAGAGAGGTTGTTGCTGCCAAAAAAGCGTCTTTCAGGAAATGGAAAAAAGAGCCAAACAATGAAAACTGGAAACAGCACAAGCACTGGCAAGTTAAATGCAAAGCATTGATAAGGCAGGCAAAGAGAGAATTTGAGAAGGAACTTGCTACGGAAGCAAAAACACTAAATAAAGACTTTTTCAAGTACATTCATAGCAAAAGGCCTGTGAGAGAGTCAATTGGACCATTAGATGATGGAGGGGTAAAAGGGGCAGTAAGAGGAGATAAGGCTATAGCGGAGAGACTGAATGAATTCTTTGCTTCGGTCTTTACTGAGGAAGATGTAGGGATGTTACCCAAGACTGAAGTGGTATTTAAAGGTGATACAGCAGAGGAATTGAGAGAAATATTGCTACACCGGGCAGATGTATTACAACTATTTTATAAACTGAATAGTAGCAAATCACCTGGACTGGATGGTATACATCCAAGAGTGTTGAAAGAACTGAAATATGAGATTGCAGACCTGCTATTAGTAATCTGTGAACTTTCATTAAAATCATCTGCAATACCTGAAGATTGGAGGATTGCCAATGTAACGCCAATTTTTAAAAAGGGTTCCAGGGGTGATCCGGGAAATTACAGACCAGTGAGTCTGACGTCGGTACCGGGGAAAATGGTAGAAAGCATCATAAAGAACAAAATTACACAGCATGTAGATAGTCATGGCCTAATGGGAGACAGCCAACATGGCTTTAGACAAGGAAGATCTTGTCTTACTAATCTGATATGTTTTTTTGAAGGTGTGAATAAACAGGTAGACAAAAGTGAGTCAGTCGATATAGTGTATCTGGAATTTCAGAAAGCTTTTGACAAGGTCCCTCATCCATAAATGACCTGGAAAAGGGAATAACTAGTGAGGTTATCAAATTTGCAGATGACACAAAACTGTTTAAAGTTGTTAAAACCCCAGAGGACTGTGCAAAACTGCAGGAGGATCTGGATAAATTGGAAGACTGGGCATCCAAATGGCAGGTGAAATTCAATGTGGACAAGTGCAAAGTTATGCACCTAGGGAAGAACAACCCAAACTATGGTTACACTATGCAAGGTTCCACATTGGGAACCACCACCCAGGAAAAAGATTTAGGAGTCATCATGGATAACATGTTAAAACCCTCCGCCCAGTGTGCAGCGGCGGCCAAAAAAGCAAATAAAATGCTAGGTATCATATGGAAAGGAATGGAAAATAAAACAAAGGATATTATAATGCCTCTGTATCGTTTCATGGTACGACTGCACCTTGAATATTGTGTGCAATTCTGGTCGCCGTATCTTAAAAAGGATATAGTGTTATTAGAAAAGGTACAGAAAAGAGCCACCAAAATGGTAAAAAGGATGGAAGGCTACTCCTATGAAGAAAGGCTACAAAGGTTGGGGCTCTTCAGCCTGGAAAAGAGGCGGCTGAGGGGAGATATGATAGAGGTCTTTAAATTAATGAATGGAGTGGAACGGGTAAACGTAGATCGATTGTTTACATTATCAGAATATAGAAAGACTAGAGGACATGTAATGAAGCTACAAGGTGATCTATTTAAGACAAATAAGAGAAAATATTTTTTCACTCAACGTGTAATCAAACTCTGGAATTTGTTGCCAGAGGATGTGGTAAAGGCTGTTAGTGTAGCTGGGTTTAAAAAAGGTTTGGACAAGTTCCTGGAGTAAATGTCCATAAACCATTATTAAAAAGGGATCCAGGATATCAATGCTTGACCCAATACAAGCATTGTGGGACCTGTGTCTCTTGGGGATACTGCTAGGTATGTATGACCTAGATTGGCCACTGTTGGAAACAGGATACTGGGCTTGATGGACCTTGGTCTGATCCAGTATGGCATATCTTATGTTCTTAAGGGGTATGTTTACTAAACCGTCTTAACAAAGCGTAAAAAGGAAGATATCATGTTTGGAAGGGTCTATGCTCTGTCCCCCTACAAAGTGAATGATCCCACATTGAAATAACGGTGATCAGGGTTTTTGTCATTTATATTGGGCAGGTTTGTTATGGCATGAACATGTGCAGCAACAGCAGAGTGGGCATGTAGGAAAGGGCAACTGTACTGATGCTGTAAATGGAATACAGGGGGCTGCAGGCGGCACATGCTGTGGTCCAGCTGGGGCACAGTGCGGACTAGGCAGATGCCTAGGTGGCACATAGGAATGCCGAAACTGTAAAGCAGCAAGACAGCAACTGACAAGGGACCAACATGGGCATGAGTGTGTGTCCCACAGTGTCACAGGGGATATTACCCAGCAGGTACCCCCCAAGGGCACATAACATTGGCAGGCAGTGACGGGGGACGCACGCATGTCCATGTAGGCACCCCTACCCGACAAACCACACCATAGGCAACTGCCTACCGGCACACTGGATGGCCTGGGACTGCGCACCATCAGCACCACCAGCATAAGGGCAAGTCAGCATGGTGGCGGAGGGGTGCTGGTGGTGGAAGGGGCAGTGGCAGCTGCCCACAGCAGACCACGGCCAAGCTCCGTTTAGGTGGGTGCCATGCACTGCAACAGACAAGGTCTGTCTGACGAACAGTCATGGTATCCCCAGGGAATGATCTGCCCCTGTGGCAACAGTTTGGTGCAGTACACACAGCCAGTGTGTTCAGGGGCAGAAAGTCACAAGTTCACACAGCCAGTGTGTGTTCAGGGGCAGAAAGTCACAAGTCCAAGTCCCAGCTGTGGCTCCTGCCAACCTTGTCCCCATATTTTACCCAGTACTAAACCGTGGTAATAAAGACGGAACCTTTATTGCAGATAAAATAAACATGCCTGAAACGCCTATATTTTACCCTACAGAACACAGACACCATAAACATGTGCAATCCCTAGAGCAGAGTTTCCCAACTGCAGTCCTGGAGGGCCAAACACTATTCAGGTTTCATGCTGTCCCTAATAAATATGCCTGTGCTGCATTTGTATGCATCGCCCCCATTGTATACAAATGTATCTCATGCATATTCATTAGGGACAGCATGAAAACCTGAACAGTGTTTGGCCCACCAGGACCGGAGTTGGGAACCTCTGCCCTGGAGCAGTGGCCAACAGGGGCACAAACACCCACACCCACAGGCTCCACTATACAAGCCTCATGGAGAGTCAGGCTGTTGGGCCCTGTGCAGAGCAGCATCTCCCAATACTGGCACCTGCAACCTTAGCAATGCCGTCTTAAACTTGGGAACACGTTCCACATATATCAAAAGGTTGCTATGAGTAATGTCAGTAATGCTTTGAGGCTTTTCCTTTTAATTTAAATCAGTGCTGCCAGCAAAATGCACCCTCACAGTGTTGTAACCTTAAGGTGACTCATAAGGCACCCTATAGGGCACATTAGAAGGTGCCTTGGTGGACAGGGCACTTTATAATGTGCCCTATGGAGTGCCTTATAGGGCACCTTATGCGACACCTTATGTTACGGCACTGTGAGGGTGTTTTTGCTGGCAGCACTGATTTAACTTAAAAAAGGAAATGCCTCAGACAGCACTGATTTAAATGAAATACGAGAACTGCCTCAGACAGCACTGATTTAAATTAGAAAAGAGAAATGCCTCAGACAGCCTTCTTACATAACACCGCTGCAGGATTGAACCCATGACCTCTGCCTCTCCAGTCATTGCAGTAACCAGTGGGCTACATCTTTATAGCTTCTAACTCTGCGCTGGCATGAATTTAGGGTTAACGCGCGTTAATGTTTCATGGCGCTCACTATCGCGCGATACAGATTCTTGCTACCTTGACGCCGGAACACCCACTCCTTATATGGCATTCTTCACATTATCACTGCAACTAGTGCCGGTAACATTAAGACGGTTTAGTAAACATACCCCTAAATTTCATCTGCCATTTGGATGCCCAGTCTTCCAATTTATCAAGATCCTCTTGCAATTTTCCACAATCCTCATGGGTTATTTTTTTTTTAATTTTTTTTTTATTTAAGGATTTTCCAGTGCATCAAGAAATTACAAACAAGAACATCTTTAAAAAAGAAATAGCTAATACAATCAAGAATTTTTTTTTCCCATATATAAAAGAAACACATCAAGAGGAGAATCACCTCTAATAACAATAGAAATAGAATCAATCAAGTTATAAGAAATAAGGGGTTACACACCCCACATAAAGGAGCTGAAAAACAAAAAATCATTCCTCCTCAACAATTATACCTCCCTCTACTTTTGAATCCAAGAAACATTTCAAGGCATTAACATCATTATACACATAAGTTCGTCCCCCTAAGGTAATCACACAACGGCAAGGAAATTTAAGAAAGAAGGTTGCCCCTAACGCCACCACCTGTGGTTTTAATAGCAGAAACTGCTTAAGCCGAATCTGCGTATGACGACAGACATCTGGGAAGATTTGGATAACCTGACCACAAAATAAAGTGCCCCGATGCTTAAAGTATGCTCTCATAACCCGCAGTTTGGCTGATTCAGAAATAAACTGAACTACCAAAGTGTTACGTTTTGAGATATTATCCATAGAATCTTCCAAGAAGGCTGTTAAATTCTGATCCACTGAAGAGACTGAAGGGGCCGAAACCCCAACAGTCCGAGGAGTGGAAGAAGAACCAAGAGGCAAATAATACATATTGACCGTCTGAGCTGTATGAAAATCCCCCTCCAAATGCAGAATCTCCAAAAAATATTTACCCAACAGTATATCAGATGACATTAGGTGTGTCATAGGAAAGTTAAGAAAGCATAAATTACACGCTCTAGCACGGTTCTCAAGAGCCTCAAGCCGAAAAGATATCGCTGAAGAATCACGTATAAAGGCAACATCAAAATTACGGCTAGACTGAAATTGAGAATCAGTGCTGGTAGCAAGCTTTACAACTGAACCTAATTGATTATCCATATATTGTAACTTATCCACTACATCTTGGGAAAATTTACACAAAGAGGATACAGTAGAAGTTAAACGTACATCTATTTTTTGAATTGCAGACCATATATCATGCAAAGTTACTTCCCCCGCGGGAGAAGCTAAAGTCCCAGGTTCTATTACAGATGGAAATACAGGGCATGGAACAGGGGGAATCTGCTCAGGAGGACTACTAGAAATAGTGGATGAAAGAGCAGGAAGAGGAAAAGGAGGAGGAGACCGGAGAACAGGACTCAATGAGACCTCCTCCGGAGATCGATTACCAGGCAGCAGGACAGTCACATGCAGGCGGGAGGAGGACGTGCCTTGGCCCGGAGGACCCTGCTGTGCCCTATAAAGCCCTCAGGTGTTGGAGAGAGCAGCCGGGAGAATTGCCGCTGTGAGGGAGCTGCTGTGCACTTTTTCAGCTGCACGGTTCAGCGCAGCGGGACCTGGAGAGGCTTGTTTGGTGATCGGGCAGGTGGGAGGAGGACGTGCCTTGGCCCGGAGGACCCTGCTGTGCCCTATAAAGCCCTCAGGTATTGTACGCGGCCACGTGTCGCGGCCCGCGTAGCGTGGCCTAAAGGGGCGTGGTTCAAGGGGCAGGACACGCCCCTTTGGCGCCCCTTCGGTGCACGTGAGGTGTCGTGTGGTGTGTCCATTTGGAGCCGATTCCAGCATTATGGGCAAAAGGAAGGCGAAGGTTGGTGATAAATCTGGGGCTGGCAGCTTAGGAGAGAAAGTGGCGGGCCCTATGGACAATCCTCATGGGTTTTAACAACTTTAAATAATTTTGCGTCATCTGCAAATTTGATAACCTCACTTGTTATTTCCTTTTCCATGTCATTTATGAATATGTTAAAAAGCAGCGGACCCAGCACAGATCCCTGCGGTACTCCACTATTCACTTTTTTCCATTGGGAAAATTGGCCATTTAGCCCTACCCTCTGCTTTCTATCTTTTAACCAGTTCCTGATCCACAATAGTACACTGCCTCCTATCCCATGACTTTTTAGTTTTACCAAAAGTCTCTGATGAGGGACCTTGTCAAAGGCTTTCTGCAAGTCCAGATACACTATATCAACTGACTCACCTTTGTCTACCTGCTTATTCACACCTTCAAAAAAGCATAAGAGATTAGTAAGACAAGATCTTCCTTCTCTTCTTCACCTGTTTTGACCCATAACACTGACCTTCCATTTCCACTTGTTAAAGGATGCTTCCAAGTTTTTTCCAGTTCTTTATCTCTTCCTGTCCTATCCTTCCCTACCCTGTCCTATCTTGTTCTGCCTTGTCCTGTGATGTAATATACCTGTGAATGAATCTGCCCGATAGCTGACTCAAATTGTAAATTGAGTAAAGTGAGTATTGTAATAGAAAGGGAAAATGTGTAGACTCGATAAGCTTTATGGTTTTTGTCTTCCATAATATTATAATTTCTCTGTTTCCGAAAGAGTGTGTGATAAATTTTCAAAGGTTCAGTTGAGGTTTCATAGATAAAATTGCTAAAACTGTTCAAGTGGATTTTTAGCTTTCAAAAACAGAGGTTCAAAAATGTTTTGGTTGGGTGGACTCTTTATTAGCCTCCAGAAAGTTCAAGGACACCCCAGTTCATCCCACCACTCATCCTGGACCACCTCCTTTCAGCAGTAAGCTTGTCCCCACTAGCCCTTTTTATCTCCCTTCCCCTTTGTGTTTCAGTCTCTCTCTCTCCCTCTAGCCAATATTCACAAGTCTCAACTTTCTCTCTCCTTTTTCACATTCAGCTCCCTCCTGTCTCTCACTTCTCCCCAGCCAACTCCTACTAGTCTCATTCTGTCTTCCTTATTTTCTGTATCCTGTGGATCCCCCTCCCCCTGTAATGGTATAATAGACCCCCAGGGGTCCAATGAACACAGGATGGGAGTCACTGTCCTAAAGGTAGGCATATATTTTCACAAACTGGTAGCAACTTCCAGTCCCTTTGGACATCTAGCTGCTCAGGTTTTCAAGATATCACTAATGGATATGCATGAGATAGATTTACATACATCTAATAGCTGTAGGTGGTTTCAACAGGGAGGTTTTTCTATGTACAGTTGAGTTCTACAGTCCACAAAAGGACTGCTGGACTTTCATTACCCAAATGAGAAAACCAAGAGCTTGGTTTCAGATGGTAGTATTAATGGGTCAACTATATGTTGAGGATGGGACCAATGGCCATGCAAATGATCTGAGTTGTGGGGAAGTGTATAATCCATGTGCAGCTGACTGGATTCCTGTCCCAGAACGAAGGACCAATTGCTGCAATGCAGGCATTTGCTCTGAATGGGAAGTTGTTTGTTGTTGGTGGCTCTGAACCATATGGTGAAAAAGGACAAAAGAACTGATATTTTTGATCCTGTGACAAGGTCCTGGATAAGTGGCACCCCTCTTAATATTCATTGACATCAGTCTGCTGTCTGTGAGCTTGATGGCTATTTGTATATCATTGGGGGAGCAGAGTCCTGGAACTGTCTGAAGCAGTATACATGCAAATTGATCACATGTATATTCATTAGGGATAGCCTAAAAATCTGAGTAGATTGGTGCCCATGGAAATGGAGGCTGCCTACTCCTGCTTTCACAATATGCATTCATTCAGTTACCTGTATGAAAAAAGGGGTGTTTCGAGAAAGGAGTTGAAGGAGAAGACTATGGCCCCGATTCTACAAGGCGGATAGTGGGGCTGCAGTCCCACTATCCGCCTTTGTCGTATGCTGCCTTCTATTCCCCCTGCACGCACAGAGCCACTGTGCATGCTGCAGATGATGGGGGTAGCACAGGGGCAGAGAATGGGAAGAGCATGGGCAGGACCAACACCAGGACGTACAGGGCCGATTTCGCTCACAACCCTGTACATCCTGGGAATACCGTGAGGATGGCCAGACTATTCCACCTCGGAGGTGGAATGGACGCTGGCTGCCCCCCCAGATCGAACAGCCAGGCACTCCATGGGTGCTCTGAGGCAACTGGTGGGTCCCTGCTGCCCGATCAGGGCACTGGCTGCCTCTGTTAGGCTCGGGCAGTGGGGAATCGGGGTCCTATGGGGCAGCAGACATGTGGTGCTGTGGGAAGGATGTTCCCATGTCAATGCTAGGGCAGCCGGGCCGTCTCCCTTTGCCCGATCCTGCACTCGCGGGATTGCCTTGTTCCCGCGATGCAGAATCGGGCGCTGACAGCCCCATCTTGGTCAGGGCCATGCAGATGGCCCAGACGTGCACCATAGAGGATTGGGCTCCATGGGGGTTAATTTAGAAGCCCTATTCACTTTTTAAATGTGGATCTAGCGACAGCCATATCTAGAACACGATTTTGGAAAGGCTGCACTAGAAATAGTTTTGCCCCGTGCACGTAAATATAAAAATGTTTGGCCAGAAGATGTTCTGGGCATGACCTGGGTGGACTGAAAATTGACACGTGTATCTTCCAATTCATACTGAGAATGCACGTGTATGAACAGAATTGCACACGTCTGAAGTTATACATGCCTCCTGACATGAACAAGTTTTGTAGAAGTGCTTCTTTTGGCTATTCCTTCACAAGAGGGCTTAAGGGGGATATCCCCCTTTAGTCTCTCAATGTTTGTTTCCCCCTCCAAATCAAAAGAAAGTGAAGTTAGAATCCTCTGTATTCTATTAGCAGCATCTACATGTCCAGGTTGCCAAAATAGTTGGGATGCATATGCACGTTCTGGCATTTACACATGCTCGTTCTAAAATGCCAGAACATACACGTGTCAGCTGCCGGATTTCCTATGTCTGTTTTCCCCATGTGCACATTTGCAAGATCGTTACTTCCACTGCATGTGCATCTGTACTCTAGAAATGGCTTCATTGTCAACAGAGCTGTTTCTAGAATAGCGTCAGAACTGTAGATGTGGCAATATCCATATCTTGATTATGACTTCCATGTGTTTTCCCAAACATACCTGCACACAAATACTTCTAATTTAAAAAAATGAAAAATGTACACGAATTACTAATGCACGTGTTTTACACCCTCATTAACAAATAAATAAATCTAACTAAAAGTATGCAAAGGGGGGATATTCAAAGGCAGTAGCACCCATCGCTAACCGGGCAGCGGCGATATTGAGCCACTGTCTGGTTAGCGACATGCGGCAAACGTCAGGCGCAGGAAACACTGGCCTGACTTTCACTGCAGAAGCTAACTGGACAGTGGCTGACTAGCGCCATTGCCTGGTTAGCTTTGCAGTAATTTGGGCAATCCAGATATTCAATGCCAGAATCCAGATATGGCCCCGGCATTAAATATCCAGGTTTACAGTTCAGTGCCGGAGACCAGCCACATTAGCAGCACTAGCTGCTGGTGCTGAATATACAACTCAATGGCACTTAACAGCAAGTATTATCCATTTTTAAAATACAAACTATGTAGGTACTTTGTGATTGAAGATCACGATGCATTCTGAAGGCCGACAAGTCTGTGTGTATTTAAGACCAGTACGGTATCAAGCTAGCAATGCATCTTGTGTGACTGGTGAACTTGGCGCTGATTCAGCTGTGTGCAGAGACTTGCTTTTGTCAGGCTTTCTGGAAGCCCAGTGATGACATCAGCGCCCCTTCCATACTTGTGCCCTCTATGGCCACACTGCTCATACAGCCCTTGGTATGTCCCTGCTTAAGACTGTCAGGTGCTATATTGAAAATTTACCGACAGATGTAGAGAATGAACTTTTTCTCCAGGAACTTGTCCAAACCTTTCTTAAACCCAGCTACATGAACAGATTTTACTACATTCTCCAGTAAAGAATTCCAGAGTTTGTTTAGTTGTTGAGTGAAAAAATAGTCCTAAATGGGCTATATTGTAGCTTCATTGAGTGTCCTCTAGTCTTTCTTCTTTTTGAAGGAGTGAACAACCAATCTTCGTTTACCCATTCCACTCCATGCATTACTTTATAGATCTCTATCATATCTCCCCTCAACCATCTCTTTTCCAAGTTGAAGAGCCTTAAACCTTTAAGCCTCTCCTTATAGAGGTATCCTTTCATCTCCTTTACTATTTTGATGGCTCTTCTTTGTACCCTTTCTAATTCTGCTATATCCTTTTTAAGAAATAGTGACCAGAATTGCACACAATATTCAAGCTGTGGTGGTACCATGGAACGATACAGTGGAATTATAAGATCCTTGGTTTTATTCTCCATTCCTTTCCTTATGATTCCTAGCATTCTATTTGCCTTCTTGGCCACTGCTTCACACTGGGTGGAGGGGTTCAACGTGTTACTCACGACGACACCTAAATCCTTTTCCTCCGTGGTGGTTCCTAATATGGAAACTTGCATTGTGTAACCATAATTTGGGTTGTTCTTCCCTAAGTGCATAACTTTGCACTTGTCCACATTAAATTTCATCTGCCATTGTGCCATTGTGATTCATGAGACTTTGGCTGGGAGAGAGAGCGGCAGGCCTATGGAGCGCAAGGCACCGTGGCAACCCAATTTAATTGTAAGTTTGCCACACTGCCTCCATGGGGCTGGTGAGGGTGCACCCCCCCCCCCCAGCCAACACCCAGAGCAGGCCGCACCCAACATTCCACCCTTTGTACACCACTGCTGAAATTAGATTACTTACGCAAGAAGGAGAAGAGAAGGTAGGAGTTGGGAAGAAGAAAAACGAGGTATCAAAGGTTTTAGAGAAAAAATATGTTTTTAGATCTGCTTTAAATTTTACATAAAAAGATTTGCATAGGAGCTTGGGGGACAGGGAGTTCAATAAATGTGGTGCTTAGAATAACTTATTACATCCTGAAACATTACAAGACAAGTTATCATTTAGCACAATGGCTTAATCATGATTGTCCCTAGTTAATCTCACTCCGGAGGTAGAAGTGCATCCTTCATTTGGCACACTGACGCCTAGCTGTGTGTTCCAGTCCAACACAAGGGGTCAGATGCTACCATTTTGAAAGGATGGCAAAATGATGCTGCTGGGTGCCTCTTTGGGACCAGGAAATATTACTGTTTCAATGTAAGTGCCACTGCATCAGAGAGCCTCTGGTAGAGGGCCTCCCTGTGCCATGGGTGCCCTGGCCTGGAGTGCACAGGCTGCCTGGGACAGATGAGCTTGAGACCAGTGTTCCCTGCGCTGGGGTGTCAAGGGTTCTCTGACCTAGGATGTTCTGGACCTTATAGCCCCTGGGAGAAGTCTTTTTTTCTCCCATCGGTAGACTAACCCCCGGTAGTGTGTCCTGGTGTACTGTTAGGGGTTGGGTGCTGCCATTTTGGAAGACGACGGTGCTGGAGGTAGGAGCAAGTGGGCATCACTTCTGCCTCCCAACTTCAGATTTGAGGGGTCGGGGGGATCTGGGGCCCACTCACTCTCCCCCCAAATGTTTGTGGGGTAGGGGTTGTACTTCAGGGGGTCTGAGGCCCACTGAGTCCCCAGGGATTTTTACTAAGCTTTGTTTTTTTCTCTCTTCCTGCCAGCATGTGAGCAAGTTCCTGATCACACACTGACAGGAAGGGAGGCACATTCGCCTAATACAGAAAACTAGGGCAGATTATTTCTTGTCGGGGTACATTTCTAATGCCACAGTAACTTGCATGCCATTAGTTTACTGCATTGGGATAATGAATTTTTGCGGCATGTGCATTAGAGCAGTGTGTGCTGAAGCTCAACGCACGGTTCTAACACACTAAGCTTATTATATCAGCCCCAAATGTGTAAAAGGGGTGTGTACCATACTATACCTATGAGAGCCCCCTTTGCTAGAAGTATATTCTGATTTTCCCCCTCCAGCTGTTCCTTTCGGGCTTCCAGTTGTGTTGCGAGCTGCTGTGTCTCATAGAGGCTGGTTTCTAACACATCCTTTTCGGTTCTGAAACACATTAGCCAAAGATCAGAAGCACACGTGAAATGCTAAAGATAAGAGAGGTAATGGAATAATGGTCCATGTAAATGGGTTTCTGAACCCATGGAGGTGAATCTCTAAGTAGAAAAGTCCTTGGGGGCAAATGAAAAAGTGCAGAAATCATTGGTTTAAAAGTTTGTATCAGAATTCATAGGGGACAAGTATCAGAATTCAAGGGATAGAAGGAAGGAAGTATGTGACAGTATCTTTGTTCACAAGCAGTGGGAATCTGTTACCTGAGTTTGGCTAATTCCTCAGCTATGGTTCGGCTCTCCCTCTCCACGGCAGTAAGCTGAACACCCAGTGCTGCATTCTCTTTAGTCAGTTCCTCTTTCCTCTGTGTGGCTCGCATGAGAGAATCTCCCAGCATCTCTACTTCCCGATGACTCTGCAGTAGCTGTTCACTCAGGGCTTGTTTCTGACTCTTTATCTGCAATGACAGACACACACCACAGTAAAAAGAAGAAAGATTAAATAGAAGCAGGACAATGATGGAGGGAGAGGAGTGAGACTGATAGAAGAAGAGACAGATAAGGAGAAAATGATATTGACAGTAAAAAATGAGAGGAAGAAGGGAAACAAAAAGTATGGGATCCCTCCCTCAATCCCCCCTCCCCCAAAAGCAGTACGATTAAAGGTAAGAAACAGAAGAAGCAAATGGGAGAGATGAAGGAAAGAGTTCAGGGAAAAAAAGAAAGAAAAAGGAAAGAAGATAAGAAAAGATAGAAAGTGAGACAGTAATAATAGTAGACAACAATTTCCAAAGCTGTTCAGTGGTTGAAACAGTGTTTTATCCACATAAATGGGTTATTTGACAAGTACATAGTAACAAAGTAAATGATGGCAGACAAAGACCAGCATGGCCCATCTAGTCTGCCTAGTAAGGTGTTTAGGGTTGTAACTGCCAGTCTGTGCTCTGTGCTTTCTACTTTGGGTTGTATTTCCACTCCATGCAAGTTTCTCTTGCACTATGCTTTTTACATTGGACTGTAACCTCTGCTGCATGCAAGTTATTCCTGCTCTATGCTTTCCACTTTGAGATGTAGCTGCCTTTTCATGGAGGTTACCAGTGTTGGCCCTAGCACTAGGACAGCTAGTTGCATGCTTGGGGTGGCACTAATTTGGGGGTAGCCTCAATGCATACTGAAGCAGATAGATGTCTCTGTCCCTGAGCCGAACCTAACCCAGTCTTCCCTTCACGGCTGTACCTTCAAGCCAGGAGTACAAGAGCTCCTCGCTGCTGCCCGCCCCCCCCCCCCCCCATCTCCATCCACACACACAGTGGCAGCTGGCAAAAAATGATGTCACACACAGCTAACACGCTAGGAGAAGAAAGCAGCAAATGTATAGTGACTGTGTGACTGATTGAGTATAGATTCAGTGTGTTCAGACAGACGAGAGCAAGAGGTATGTGAGCGCTAGCAAGAAGCACGTGAGGTTGCAGCACTCACGGTTCTAAACTGGAGAAGGGCAGCTGCAGAAGAGGAGATGAAGCAAGGCCTGGCAAGGTGAGAGAGATGCTGGAGAGGTGTGTGTGGTGGCGGTGGGAGGAGGTTGGAGGGGAGAGTGACATTCTGGACACGAATGGGGATGAGAAGGGGAGATGGTCGACCTAAATGTAGGGAACAGGAGATGCAGGAAACCTGGGGGTGTAGGGGAGGGAAGGAGAAATGCTGCATAAATGGTGGGGGGTGGGGCTAAGGAAGGGAAAGTGAGATGCTGGACACAGTGTGAGAATGAGAAAGGGAAATGACTGTTGCACAGAGGGGTTGGGCAGGGAAGGAGAGATGGACACTTTGGGGGGGGGGGGGGTTAGAAAAGAAGAGATGCTGAAGATGGAAGGGCAGGGGGATGTATGGCTAAACATTCACAGAGGGGACGAGGAGCGTGGCTAGAGTGTCAGATACCTTTGGGCCAGCCTTGCAGGTTACCCCCACTCTAGGCTTTTCACTTTGGATTGTAACTGCTGCTCCCTGTAGGCTATTCGAACTCTAGGCTTTTTTACATTTGGCTGTAACTGCCGCTTCCTGCAGGTTACCACACTCTATGCTTTTCATTGGATTGTAACTGCCACTTCCTGCAGGGTATCCCCCATTCTATGCTTTTCATTGGATTGTAACTTCCGCTTCCTGTAGGGTATCCCCCATTCTATGCTTTTCATTGGATTGTAACTGCTGCTTCCTGCAGGGTATCCCCCATTCTATGCTTTTCATTGGATTGTAACTGATGCTTCCTGCAGGGTATCCCCCACTCTATGCTTTTCATTGGATTGTAACTGACGCTTCCTGCAGGGTATCCCCCATTCCTGCCACTTCCTGCAGGGTATCCCCCATTCTATGCTTTTCATTGGATTGTAACTGACGCTTCCTGCAGGTTACCCCCATTCTATGCTTTTCATTGGATTGTAACTTCCGCTTCCTGTAGGGTATCCCCCATTCTATGCTTTTCATTGGATTGTAACTGACGCTTCCTGCAGGGTATCCCCCATTCTATGCTTTTCATTGGCTTGTAACTGCCACTTCCTGCAGGGTATCCCCCATTCTATGCTTTTCATTGGATTGTAACTGACACTTCCTGCAGGTTACCCCCATTCTATGCTTTTCATTGGATTGTAACTGACGCTTCCTGCAGATTACCCCCACTCTGTGCTTTTCATTGGATTGTAACTGATGCTTCCTGCAGGTTACCCCCATTCTATGCTTTTCATTGGATTATAACTGACGCTTCCTGCAGGTTACCCCCACTCTATGCTTTTCATTGGATTGTAACTGACGCTTCCTGCAGGTTACCCCCACTCTATGCTTTTCATTGGATTGTAACTGACGCTTCCTGCAGATTACCCCCACTCTGTGCTTTTCATTGGATTGTAACTGATGCTTCCTGCAGGTTACACCTATTCTATGCTTTTCATTGGATTGTAACTGACGCTTCCTGCAGGTTACTCCCACTCTGTGCTTTTCATTGGATTGTAACTGATGCTTCCTGCAGGTTACCCCCATTCTATGCTTTTCATTGGATTGTAACTGACGCTTCCTGCAGGGTATCCACCATTCTATGCTTTTCATTGGATTGTAACTGACGCTTCCTGCAGGTTACCCCCACTCTATGCTTTTCATTGGATTGTAACTGACGCTTCCTGCAGGGTATCCCCACTCTATGCTTTTCATTGGATTGTAACTGACGCTTCCTGCAGGTTACCCCCACTCTGTGCTTTTCATTGGATTGTAACTGATGCTTCCTGCAGGGTATCCCCCATTCTATGCTTTTCATTGGATTGTAACTTCCGCTTCCTGTAGGGTATCCCCCATTCTATGCTTTTCATTGGATTGTAACTTCCGCTTCCTGCAGGGTATCCCCCATTCTATGCTTTTCATTGGCTTGTAACTGCCACTTCCTGCAGGGTATCCCCCATTCTATGCTTTTCATTGGATTGTAACTGATGCTTCCTGCAGGTTACCCCCATTCTATGCTTTTCATTGGATTGTAACTGACGCTTCCTGCAGATTACCCCCACTCTGTGCTTTTCATTGGATTGTAACTGATGCTTCCTGCAGGTTACCCCCATTCTATGCTTTTCATTGGATTATAACTGACGCTTCCTGCAGGTTACCCCCACTCTATGCTTTTCATTGGATTGTAACTGACGCTTCCTGCAGGTTACCCCCACTCTATGCTTTTCATTGGATTGTAACTGACGCTTCCTGCAGATTACCCCCACTCTGTGCTTTTCATTGGATTGTAACTGATGCTTCCTGCAGGTTACACCTATTCTATGCTTTTCATTGGATTGTAACTGACGCTTCCTGCAGGTTACCCCCACTCTGTGCTTTTCATTGGATTGTAACTGATGCTTCCTGCAGGTTACCCCCATTCTATGCTTTTCATTGGATTGTAACTGACGCTTCCTGCAGGGTATCCACCATTCTATGCTTTTCATTGGATTGTAACTGACGCTTCCTGCAGGTTACCCCCACTTAGGGTTGCCAACTGGCTCCAGATGCGCCCGACAGGTTTGATCCAGTCCTGGGTTTACCTCATTGCATGCAGGGATATGTAGTTCTGATTTCTCCATTGCACTCCATAAGAAAAGGAAAACTACAAGTAACTGCATGCAATGGGGTAAACCCAGGACTGGAGCAAGCCTGTCGGGCGCATCTGGAGCCAGTTGGCAACCCTACCCCCACTCTATGCTTTTCATTTATTTATTTATTTATTTATTTATTTATTTATTTTACAATTCTTATATACCGCACTATTTGCAATCAGCGCGGTTTACATGTAACAAAAACATCCGACAAAATGCATATGTCTGGTCATTACATTGAACAGGGAGTGGGATTTGGAGAACAAGTATCAACTATATAAAGGAACTTGGAGAACAAAGGTGAACTATATACATAAGAAGTTCAATGGAGAAGGCTCCTGTTTGGTGTGTTACATTTTTGGGGATGAACTATATGAGAGTGGCTGGGGTCCCTGGGCATAAGCACTGATTCTTACTGGCACATACACACAGAGAGTTATTTCTGCCTTAGAGCAGTTATAACTTTGTGTGGCAGCTTTCCAGTAAGCTATTTTATAAAGACACCTAGACACATATGCTGACCTGCAACATCAGCCTTTGTAAAAGACGCTGCAGTTTTACTTTGCAGGAAGTGAATGACTTTACAAAATAAGCACCAGGTTGCATAAAAATGGGCCTTCTGGCAAATAACTGTGCTAATGGCATTAGTATGTGTTAAATGACCCCCCTCGCCCCAACATAAGTTACAGTAAGTAATCAATCTATTGGATTACTGAGGGTTAACTCTCTATAATTAGAGCAGTAGAAGTTATACAAGCACTCAACTGATGTATCCTTTGCTACATTAGAAATACAGTATTACACTCGAACATTAAGCTGAAATCCAACAAAACACCCAGGGCCCAATGTCAAAATGCTGTGGTTGGTATTTTATTCCATAGTGTTTACATTTATTCCAGATATTCAATACTGACATCCAGATTGTGGTGGCCACTGAATCCATATAGATCATTCAGTGTGGCATCTATCCAGATAGTGGCAATATTAAACTACTATCCAGACAGACTAACTGGATACATTTAGGACAAAAGGCCTAAATCTATCCAGATACTTATCTAGCTGGCGGTTGAATATCGCTGCTGTCTGGCTAAGTGCGGCCTGCATTCATGCTCTACCCGTTGACTGTCACAACATTATGTGGACGGTACCGAGGCATGCCACTGAATATCTCACTGATTGGCAGAGAAGAGACACCAAAATGATTAAGTGGATGGAAGGATGCCCCTATGAGGAAAGGCTTAAAAGGTTAGGTCTTTTCAACTTGGAAAAGAGATGGCTGAGGGGAGATATGATAGAGGTCTATACATTAATGAATGGAGTGGAATGGGTAAATGTAGATAGGATGTTTATTCCATCAAAAAGAGTAATAAGCGAAAATATTTTTTCACTCAACATGCAATCACATGCTGGAATGTTTTACTGAAGGATGCCATAAGGAGAAATTTCACTTACCGTTAATTTCCTTTCCTCTAGATACTGCTAGACCAGTCCAGACAAACGGGTTATGCACCCCTGCCAGCAGATCTTGGAGACAGAGAATTCTACCAGAGCTCTGATAGGCTGGAGCCTGGTGATATAATCCTACCCCTAGGGGTCTCCCTCAGTTACGTCCACAAGCTAATGCAACATGAACTGTAACATCACCCCAGAGGGTCTCAAGTGAACTATATACAAGGGAGCCGAAGAACTCCCTAAAGCTGAAAACAGTATCCACCTACGAACCCATGGACTGCCCATGGCGAGGCATACCGGCAAAGAGAAGAACCGCGGTCGGCGGCTGCACCGCACCAGCGGCACTCCAACCAACAGCAGGGCGGGTCCTGGACTGGTCTAGCAGTATTCCAGGAAAGGAAATTAACGGTAAGTGAAATTTCTCCTTCCAGTTCATACTGCTAGACCAGTCCAGACAAACGGGCAGTACCCAAGCTACCTGCGTTCAAGGGGGGCAAGGCCGCCGACAGCTCAGCAACTCCAAAACGGACCTCCTGACGGGCATGAACGTCCAACCTATAATGACCGACAAAGGTGGACAGCGACGACCAAGTCGCCACCCGGCAAATATCGAGAGGAACTACATGAGACCTCCCGGCCTTCAAAGTTGCTTGCGCCCGAGAGGAGTGAGCACGGAGTCCTGGTGGAGCTGGCTCTCCCAGAAGAAGGTACGCCACCTCAATGGCTTCCGTAACCCATCTAAAAATGGTAGATTCGGAGACTGCGGATCCCCGACGAGAACCCGCGAACAAGACAAAAGAGCATTTTAAATTTTGTTTGAAGGAGCAAAAAAAAAGCATCCAGATCTGCTGGAGACAGAGAAAAACTGAGGGAGACCCCTACGGGTAGGATTATATCACCAGGCTCCAGCCTATCAGAGCTCTGGTAGAATTCTCTGTCTCCAAGATCTGCTGGCAGGGGTGCATAACCCGTTTGTCTGGACTGGTCTAGCAGTATGAACTGGAAAAGCTGTTAATGCTTTTTTTTAAGTGCCATCAAGTCAGTGCTGACTCCTAGTGACCCAGTAGCCCCTGGGTTTTCTTGGCAAGGTATCACTGGAAGTATATTGCCAGGCCTTTTCTTCTGAGGCAATGGAGGGTAAAATGACTTGCCCAAGGTGTGCTAGTGCGAATTGAACCCAGATTTCTGGGGTTGTAGGCTACTCCTCCACTCCTAGTACTGTGTGCCTTCAAGTCAGTGCTGACTGCTAGTGAGTAAACAGCAGCTCCTGGGTTTTCTTGGCAGTGTGACTGAAAGTAGATTACCGGGCCTTTGTTCCGAGGCATTAGAGGGTTAAATGACTTGCCCAAGGCCACAAGGAGAGCTAGTGGGAAAGAATCCTGGTCTTTTGGTTACCAAGCCAGTATTCTAAGCAAGCAAGAGACCAGGGATCAATTCCCACTAGCACTCCTTGTGTCCTTGGGCAAGTCACTTAACCCTCCATTGCCTTGGAAGAAAGGGCTGGCAATCTATTTCTGGTCACACTGCCAAGAAAACCCAGGGGCTACAGAGTTGCCAGAAGTCAGCACTGACTCAAAGGCACACATTGCACTGCTGTTAGTGTAGCTGGGTTTAAAAAAGTTTGGACAAGTTCCTGGAGGAAAGGTCCATAAACCATTATTGAAGAGCTCCAGGGAAATCCACTGCTTACCACAGAACAAGCATTGTAGAACCTGTGTAAATTTTGGGGGACCTGACAGGTTCTTGTGACCTGGATTGGCCCCTGTTGGAAACAGAATACTGGGCATGATGGACTCTGGTCTGACCGAGTATGACATTTCTTATCTTCTTATCCAGTGAGCTGGTGCTGCTAATCAGATAAGTGATTTGAATACGAGGCCCCAGATTTCAAACTTGTTATTTAATGGAAGACAATTCACATGTGGAATTATAGATGGTAAAAATGACTGAAAAGGTACTTTAGCAATGTAAAGTTCCTCAGTTTTCACAGGGTTCAAACTTATTGGCAAATATCCAAGCTGATATCATTGCAAGACATTTGTTCAATCAATTAATTGAATCAGATATACTTGAACTAAGGGACAAGTGAAGCTGTATATCATCTGCATAGACATGATGATTTATAGACTACTGGCTTAATTATACTAGTAATGGCCTTAGATATTGAAAATAAGAGGGGCAAGTATTGCCCACTGGGAGGTAAGAGGGTGAGGGATCAAGCTACAATCACTTAAGATCACTCTATGTGCCTTCCCTTTCAGATAAGATCTAAACCAAGAGAGTAGTGTACTTCTTATACCAATGGATTTCAGTTTCTCCAATAAGTTTATTGAGGTCTGTCACAATATTGATGAAAGGGGAAATTCTTTTGGTAAGAGATTTAAATTTGCCAAATGTTGATTGGGATATTCTGGTTACGGTTTCATCTAGAAGTAGGGAGATCCTGTTTTCTCTGCAGGGAGAACTTTTTTAACAACTGGTAATGGAACCCACACAGGAGAGGGCAAGGCTGAACTTGGTGCTTACAAATGGAGAAAATGTTTCTGAAATGGTAATGGGTGATCATTCGGTGTGTAGTGATTGGAGGGCGAGCTTCAATATTAGCACACTGAAGGATGTCAGGAAAACTGATCTTGCAAAGATGAAGGAATATCTCAAGGTCATTGGTTGGATGAGAACATCTGGGGGAAGTAGAACAGTGGGCAGAAATGAAAATAAATATTGTAAAGGGAACAAATCTTTCTATTAGGAAAGCAAATAGAAAAGAGGCCACTATGGTTTTCAAAATAAGTAACTGAAAAGCTAAGGAAAATGAGTTGGGAATATTTTCAAAGTGATTAACGCAGTTGGCAGACCTGCTAACCATATTAATCGTGGTGAGTGGGATGCTCAGAGGCACTAATGCGGTTAGTGCCACTGAGAATCCCTGGTTGCTTTTTACTGAATGGCCTGATGCTAGCCAGCTAGCACTGGGGAATTCCAGGGGTGGTTCAGAGGTGGCATGCGGGGATAACCAGGCAGCAGCGATATTCAGCTACTGCTCTATTATCCCTCAGTGTCAAATGTTAGGCACCTTAAAGACTGGCCTAACTCTCACTAGTGAAGCTAACTGAGCAACAGCTGAATATCCAGCCAACCTGAATATTCAGTGCTGGAGGCTAGATATGGCCCCAGCATTGAATATTCGGGTTTAAAGTTCAGCGGTGACTGCTAGCTGCTGTAATCGTGCTAGCTGCCACTGCTGAATATCCCACCCTTAGTCTTCATAAACTGTAAGAGATTTCAGAAAGAGAAAAGCAGCAGTATCTAGAGTATTAAGGGAAGCTGGTAAAGTAGTCAGGAAAGCAAATTTGCCAATGGAAGAAAAAAATAGCTTTTGAATTATGGTGCTAGCGACGAATACTGTGTATATCATGAACTCTGAGGAGAAGGATGTTACCATTGGTGTGCCCCAGGGATCTGTCCTTGGTCCAATTCTTTTTAACATCTTTGTTAGTGATATAGCAGATGGGCTGTCAGATAAGGTTTGCCTCTTTGCAAATGATACCAAAATCTGCAATAGAGTAGACACCCAGAAAGGTGTATAAAACATGAGGAGGGATCTAGCTAAGCTTGAAGAATGGTCTAAAATTTGGCAGCTGGGATTTAATGTTAAAAAAATGTAAGGTGATGCATTTGGGCTGCAGCAATCCAAGGGAGCAATATAGTATAGGGGGTGAAGTACTTTTGTCCACTAAAGAAGAGCGGGACCTAGGCGTGGTTGTGTCTGATGATCTTAAAGTAGCTAAACAGGTAGAAAAGGCGATGACAAAAGCTAGAAGGATGCTTGGGTGCATAGGGAGAGGAATGGCTAGCAGAAAAAGGGAGGTGATAGTGCCTCTGTATAAGTCTTTGGTGTGACCTCATTTGGAGTATAGTGTGCAATTCTGGAGACTGCACCTTCAAAAGGATATAAACAGGATGGAGTCAGTACAGAGGGTGGCTACTAAAATGGTTAGTGGTCTTCATTATAAACCATATGAGGACAGACTTAAGGATCTTAATATGTACACCTTAGAGGAAAGGCGGGATAGAGGTGATATGATTGAGATGTTTAAATACCTCCTTGGCATAAATGTACAGGGGGAGAGCCTCTTTCAATTGAAAGCAAGTTCTGCTACGAGGGGACATGGGATGAGGGTGAAGGGGGATAGATTCAGGAGTGATATGCGGAAATATTTCTTTATGGAAAGAGTGGTGGATCCATGGAATAGTCTCCCAGTGGAGGTGGTAGAGATGATGACAGTATCTGAATTCAAAAAAGCATGGGACAAACACAGAGGATCTCTAAAGGAAAAAAGGGGACTGTTGTAGTTGTTGATATGGAAGGACAGACTAGATAAGCCATGTGGTCTTTTTCTATCGTCATATTTCTATGTTTCTAACTGCCCAAAAAACAGACCAGCCAATACTAGAGGAAATCAAACCTAAGTTTTCCTTAGAAGCTCAGATGACAAGTCTTTGACTTTCATACTTTGGACACATCATGCAAAGAGAGAGATCATTGGAGAAAGACAAAATGCTTGGCAAGGTAGAAGGTCACTGTAGAAGAGGAAGGCTGGCAATGAGATGGATTGATACAATAACAGCAGCTATGGATACTACTCTATGAACAATGAGCCGCTTGGCTGAAGTCCAAAAAGGTTTAGGTCAACTATCCAGAGGGTCACCAGGAGTCGACACCGACTCAACAGCATTAACAACACAGTAAATCATTGCGACAAGGCCTTCTATTCGATATGTTAGTGACAGGAGGAAGTGCAAAGATGGCATTGAGAGACAAGAGTGAAAGGGAGGATGACATAGAAGCTGGTGAGGATAAAGCTAAATTATTTAACAAATATATGTTGTGTTTACAGATGAAGAACCGGGAATGGGACCTCAGTAAAAAAACACAAATAGGAATGGAAGTGAGGTACAGCTCAAACTATTTTCAGAAGACCGTGTTTATGAGGAGTTAGCTAAACTAAAAGTGGACAAAGTGATGGGACCAGATGGAATTCATCCAAGGGTATTGAAGGACTTTAGGAAAGTACTGACAGCCCTACTGGCTGAGCTTTTCAATTTCTTTTTAGGGTTCGGAACTGGAGATGGGCGAATATGGTTCCTGTGCACAAAAGCAGAAATAGGGAAGAGGTTGGAAACTACAGACTAATCAGTCTAACCTGTGTGGTGAGTAAATTAATGGAAATGTTGCCAAAGCAGAGTATGGTGCAGTTTCTGGAATCCAAGGGATTAGAGGATCTGATACAGCATGGTTTTACTAGAGGTAGGTCTTGTCGGACAATTCTGATTGATTTGTTTGACCAGGTGACCAGAGAATTGTATCAGGGGAAGGGGGTTACATGTGGTATACTTAGATTACAACAAGGCCTTTGACGCCATTCCACATCAGCAACTCATAAATAAACTAAATGCCGTATAATAGCTGACTGGGTAGGAAAATAGAGAAGTGGGAGGCACCAGTGAGTAATAGTAAATGGGGTCCTTAGTCCTGTTCTTTTTAACTTTTTTTGTAAAGGCTATTGTGGAAGGTCTGTTGAGAAAGGTATAGCTCTTCATGGATGATACCATAATCTTCAACAGGGTACATACTCCGGAAAATGTGGATAACATGAGGAGGGATTTAGTGAAGCTTGAAGAATGGTCGAGAATTTGGCAGTTAAGATTTATTGCTAAAAAATACAAGGTCATATATTTAGCTGCAAAAACCCGAGGGAGCAGTACAGTATAGGAAATTAAGAACTTCAATGCATGAGAGAAGAACTGGACCTAGAGTGATTCTATTGTATGATATTAAAGTAGCCAAACAAGTAGAAAGGGCAACAGTAAAAGTCACAAGGATGCGTGGGTGCCTAAGGAGAAAAATTGCCAGCAGAAAAAAGGAGGTGTTAGTGCCATTGTATAGGTCTTCAGTGAGACTTCATTTGGAGTACTATGTACGATTCTGGAGACTACACCTTCAAAGAATATAAACAGGATGGAGTTGGTCCAGAGGAGAGCTACTAAAATGGTCAGTGGTCTTCGTCATGCTTATGGAGATATATTTAAAAATCTCAGTATGTATACTTTGGAGGAAAAGTTGTAGATGGGAGATACAATACTTCTATGATATATGGAGTGGAGGAGTGGCCTAGTGGTTGGGGCAAGGTACTTCAGGCCGGAAGGTCAGGGGTTCAAATCCCACTAGAGGACAGCAACCTTGGGCCGGAAGGACTGGGGTTTCTAGTCCCACAGGTGCTCCTTGTGGTCTTGGGCAAGCCACTTAACCCTTCATAGCCCATGTTCCCTGTAAAATAGTTATCTCCAAGTTATAATGCCATGTTCAATGTAATTTCAGTTTGTTCAATGTAAACTGCACTGATGCAGAATAGCACAGTATATAAGAGAATGTAAATAAATAAACACAAAGTTAAAAGGAAGCTCTGGAACAACTGGTCACAGGATGAAAATGAAAGTGTATGTAATCTGAGGAAATATTTCTTCATGGAAAGGGTTGTGGATGTATGGAACAGCTTCCCAGTGGAGGAGACAAGAACTGTATCTGAATTCAAGAAAGCAAGGGACAAGTAACTAAGATCACAGAAGGACAGGAAGGGATTGTAGAACTTAATAGTTCTTATGGATGAGCAGACTAGGAAGGCCATTTGGTCTTTATCTATCATCATTTTCTAATCTAGTTTATTCTATTTATTCTATTTCTGTCATGTCCCCATCCCTTTTTTCCTCCTGCGGGTGCATTTTGAGTGTCTTAAAGCCATTGGGGGGGCACATTCAGCAGCAGTGGCCAGAGCAATTAAAACGGCTGAATGTCGCCACTTTAAATAATGCCTGCATATTCAGAGCCAGCACTGAATATCCACTTTGCTCAGATAGCTATTTAGCTATCCGGTCAACAGCGATATTCAGCCGTTGGCCAGATAGCTAAACCAGCTAAAATTAAGTCAGCTTTTTTTGACCTAATATTACCCAGTTTAGGTTATATGGTTAGCAGCTTAATATCACTGTTGACCGGATAACTGTGAATTCCATTCCCGCTCCGCCCCCGGAATACCCTGACACTAGGCAGTTAGTGTCAGGGCATTCAGATGACTGAAGGGGATATTCAGCTACACAAACCAGGTATCTGCTGCTGAATATCCCACTCAGCAGGATTAACGTGGTTTGCAGGTCTGCAAACCGTGTTAATCCCTTTGAATTTGCCCCCATTCTTATAGGGTTTGTGTTATAGGCCTTATATCATTTTGTAGCCCTTTTGAGGGAAACTTTCAAATTGCTTATCTGTTTAAAAGCCCACCTTAAGATTGTTCTTTTCGCTATGGTAAAAGTACCCTTGCTGTCCACAGCATGGGTACTATTCGTCCTGTCCAGAAAAGAGTAGGAAATGGATGATAGGTGGTCAGGAAAGGGAAATTGTATGCAGGGTAGGTACATCTGCATCTGTTTCAATGCAGGTGTACATGTACACATATACAAATTGCCCACATTATAAACCTAGTCCATTCTCTCAATGTCCTTAGAAAGGTATAACATACAGAAATTGACACAGTATTTGAGGTGGGATCTCAAGAGGGTTCTATACAGAGGCCATGGTGCTTCATTTATCATGCCTATAGTGTTTAGACAACTAAGCATATTATTAGCTTTCTTAGGGACTTTATTTATTGACTGGCTATCTTCAGGTCAGTTAGATAGTGAAGTGACAGTTGTCAGTTATGGCCTCGTTACCTGAGTGATTTTATCATGCAACTGATTCTTCTCTCTGCGAATTGTGATGAATTGTTCCTCTAGTTTTTCTTGTGTCTCCTCTGCCTTTAGCCAGTTTTGCTCCAGTCCTTGTCTTTCAGCGTGGATCCGGTCTATCTCTTGCTGAAGTTCAGCTATCTGCTCCCTCAGGGCTGTCCTTTCCTGTTCAATCTCTCGCTTCTGTTCCAGTACTGAGCTTTTCTCACCCTCCATCTTCACAGCAGGAACAAGCAAGGGACAGAAAGGTGGAAAAATCCATTACATCAATGAGAGAACTGTATAATGGTGTATAGTGTAGAGCATAGTGCATGTAAGGTAGATTATCTATATGATGGTATGTTGAACTGTATGTGATGTGATGTAGCAAAGGTGTTTGCTGTAGTGCAGGGGAAGAGACATAGCAGCACAATGGCATATAGAAAGCAATTTTCAAAGCATGTCCATAGTGTTTCACCATAAGAAATTGGTATGGAAAGGTAGACTGGACAGGCCGTAGAGTCTTTATCTGCCATCATTTTTTTATGTTTCTAGGTTGGCTTTATTATTTTTACAAATTTGCTTATTATCCGCCTATCTCATATAATCTTAAATGAGATACAGGGAATCAAGAGGGAGTGCTGGCAAGGATAAGCATACTCTGCTAATGGTTACATGAGACTTGTGAGTACTGTTTGCTAGAAGATTGGGTATCTCAAAGCAAGGAAAACCAGAACATTTTTTTTTTAAATTTAATCTTTATCCATTTACAATCAAAGAAGCATATACATCTTCCCGGGAAAAATGGGAAACAGGAAGGAAATAAACACCATTAATACATTCAATCATGTAAAGAAAATAAGTAAGAAAACAATTCCTGTCCCAACTACAGCCCACCAAATAAGGAGATCATCTGATTGCATTACACACAAAATGCTGGGAATAATCATGAGTGAACATGACTAACTTACTAGTTGTGAAACTGAGGGCCGAGCACTCAAAAAACCCAACAATTGTGAAGGTTCATAGAAAATATAAGACTCATTATTCAATTTAACCATACATTTACAGGGAAATTTTAGAAAATACAGACCCCCCAACAGTAAAACCCCAGGACATAGTAAAAGAAATTTTTTCCTAAGCGTATGAAACATTTTTAAAACTAAATTAATTTCTTTCTGGGCAATTTCTCCAAATGGGTTAGTTCTGCACATATCATAACAGTCATGAACTTCACTTCTAAGCCAGGATATGTGGAGTATGATCTCAGTCTCTCAAATTTACTGCTAATGCTCGGCGTAGTACTTGCATCATGCCAGAGACACCCTCCTTCTGGAGTTCATAAGATGTAACATGTATGGGTAATTTATCAAGGCGTGCTTGGAAATTATTCTTAATCAAGCCTGTGGCATCCAATTAATTCTGTATGAGGTTTGTTCTGATCTTTTCAGTTAATTAAAGCAAAGCTAATTCTGTGTGTATATAGAGGAACAGTATTTGCTGCTTGAAGGAAAGGTTTTACAAAGTGATATTTTCTGTGTGAAGTTCCAAGACAGCTTTTACTATAAAGCAGTGGTCAGTGGTGCTAGATTTTTTTCCTACCTATCCTGTCCAACTCTCATCTACCCTAGGCATGTGCTATGATTTATAAACTGTTGCCCCATTTAGGAAGTAGGAGGAATTCTATTTTACATGAGTCAATTAGGGATTTTCATCAATAAGTAAAAGGACCTCAGAAAATTGGCAATCAGGATCTAGATTAGGCTTGGTAAATGTCTCTGGTAGTATACTTAGACATGGTTTCACACAATTTCTGGCACAAGAACATGGCAAGAGATTTACAATGCAAAAGTTCTAGTCAGGGTTTTCCACTGAGCTCAAGACTAGGCAAATTTTGGGCCAATTAGGGAACAGGAACTAAGATCACCAGAAATGCAAGACACAATTAAGAGTAGACCGGCTGAAGGCTCTCCTCACTGAAGATATAATAGCTCCTCCTGCAAGATTTCTTCATTCTAATCCAAGGGTTACTGGCTTGATGCCAGGCTGTGACAATGAGGGGACATGTTCAAATGAGAAATGTATGATAATAAAATCAAACAGTTATGAGGTTCACATCGAACTCTGCTCCAGGCAGCATTTCAATGGGAGATAAGCAGATACTCTTCCACCAGTATTGTTATACTCAAATGGCTTCTCTTCTCAAGTCACTTCATTGGCTCCCTATTTGTTTCTACATACTGTTCAAATTTCTCTTACAATCTACCTACAAATGCATTCATTCTGCAGCTCCTCATTACCTCTCCTCTCTTATCTCTTCCAATACTCCTCTTCGGGAACTCCACTTATTCGGTAAGTCACTCTAATCTATGCCCTTCTCTGCCACTGACAACTCTAGACTCCATTTCTTCCATCATTCTCTTCTATTTGTTTGGAATAAGCTTCCTGAGGTGGTATGTCATGCTCTCTCTGTCTTATTCAAATGCAGGCTAAAACCCCAATTTTTAGAGGCAGCTTTTAAATCTTACCCCTTATTCTCCTGTTTAATGCCCATATTGTTTTTAATATCTCCATAATACATATTCTGGTTGAGCAAGGACTGTCTCTTATGTGAATGTGTACGTCTAGTAGCGCTATAGAAATACTAAGTAGTAGTAATAATAGTAGTAGTAGTGGAACTTTTATCTGACCCAATATGTTGTTGTTGTTAAGTGCCGTCGAGTCGGAGTCGACGCATGGCGACCCTCTGGATAGCTATCCTAAATTGTGTTCGGTCTTCAGTCAGGCGGCTCATTGTTGACAGACTGGTACCCATAGCTGCTGTTATTGTATCGATCCATCTCATTGCTGGCCTTCCTCTTTTGCGTTGACCTTCTATCTTGCCAAGCATGATATCTTTCTCTAATGATCTCTCTCTTTGCATGATGTGTCCAAAGTATGAAAGTCGAAGTCTTGTCATCTGAGCTTCCAAAGAAAGCTTAGGTTTGATCTCCTCTAGTACTGACTGGTTTGTTCTTCGGGCAGTCCATGGTATACACAGGATTCGCCGCCAGCACCATAATTCAAAGGCATCAATTTTCTTCCTGTCTGTCTTTTTCACTGTCCAGCTTTCACATCCATATGATGTTATTGAAAATACCATGGCTTGAACAAGTCGAATCTTTGCATGGAGAGAGACATCTCTGCTCTTGAGAATCTTATCTAGGTCTTTCATAGCCATTCTGCCAAGAGCAATGCGTCATTTGATTTCTTGACTGCTTGTTGCTTCTTTATTGATAGTTGATCCAAGTAGGTTAAAGTTGTTCACAGTTTCAATTTCTTCTCCTTCAACGATGAACCTGTTGATTATGCCAGTTGTCATGATCTTTGTCTTCTTTACATTAAGGTGCAGGCCCAATATAGCATTTCTTATCTTCTTATGAGAATATGAATACATTAAAATGAATCATCCCGTGTGCAGTTCTATAAGGCGTTACCTGCATTTCGCGACGGCATTAACAGGGCTGCAGCTAGGGCAGGGATTAAAACAACATGTGCACTTTTATATTTTTAAAAGTACAAGTGTTATTTTGGTCATAAAAATACCTTGCAGAAAAAAGTGCAAGTGTCTGCATATATTTTTTCAACAGCAATTTTCAAAGTGAACACATGTAAACTGGTGCAAAAACTGGGGGTAAATGGGACATTTGGGCAGTATAAAAATTGTCCCAATAATGTGTAGTGTAGTGAAGGTGAAAAGTGTATGGTGTGTAGTGTAGTGCAGATGAAATGAATTACCTGTATGATGTTATACAATGTGCATTACAGTGCAGAGAAGGTGAATTATCAGTATGCATAGTATGTGGTGTGTGTAGAATAGATGGTGAGTCACCTGTGTGATGGAACATACTATAGCACAGAGGTGAGTACCTATGTGTTTATATATAGCATGTGGTGTAGTGTAGATAAGGTGAGGAAGCAGTATGATAGTATTTAGGATGTGATACAGTGAAGATGAGATGAGTTACCTCTATGGTGATGCATGGCATAGAACAGGTGAAGTAAATGGAGTACAATGTGCACTTATAAGCAGAGAAGATGAGTTATCTGTAAAATATATTACCTGTAGAATAATGCGGTTTAGATTAATCTTGTCCTGGGCAAGTCCTTCAGTGAGAGCCCCCATTTTTGCCAGGGAATCTCTCAGAGCAGCATCATCTGTCTTCATCTTACTGATGGATAGTTCTAGCTCAGCCTTACTGGCCTCAGCCTAGGAAGAGGAAAAGGAGACTGTTTAATATGGACACTTGGAGGGAAAATAGCTCAGTATGTTTCAGAACATCTGCCTTCTTCCCACAGTCTTAATGACAAAATTAGACTTACCTAGACTTACCTGCTAGTTACTTTTCCTTGAGGAACTCCAATCCAGTCCCGAACCTCTGGTAATGCACGTCTTCCAGCAGCTTGGAGACTGAGCATGTCATCTTTTGATGACAGTAGTACTAATGGAGCGAGCACCACCCCTTCTGTCCAGGAACCTATTGACAAAGCAGACTCACAGGGGCAACAAATAAATAGTTAAGAGCAACAATACCTAACACTCTGACTAGACCTATAAACAATGTCACCTCCCTCCCCGGAGAAGTGAATCTTCCTTCCCTCCCCCCAGGGTGAGAGAACTTACCGTGACCCTACTGGGCCCCGAACTCAAGCACTGTACAAGAAAGATCATCCTCCAACCCGCTGCAGAGCAATATCCTGAGAAGTGCTAAACAGGTGGGATGCGGGATTGGACTGGAGTTCCTCAAGGAACAACAATTAGCAGGCAAGCCTAATTTCATCTTCCTTATCATCCCTCCAGTCCAGTCCCAAACCTCTGGGATATAACAGAGCAGTTAAGCATAATGGCCTCACCGGCCTGTAGCACTGCCGGACCGAAACAAGCATCCCGGGCAGACTGAATGTCCAGACGATAATGCTTCACAAAGGTATGCAATGATGACCAGGTGGCTGCCTTACAAATCTCCACTGGCAGAACCAAGCTGTATTCCACCCAAGAAGCCTCTTGGCTCTTGTAGAATGCACCCGCAATCCTGTTGGTACTGACTTACCCTTGAGGAGATATGCCGACGAGATCACCTCCCTGATCCATCTGGAAATAGATGCCTTAGCCACCACTTCCCCTTGTAGGGACCACCAAACAGCACAAAGAGATGATCCAATCTACAGAACTCTCTAGTACTCTTCAAATAATGGAGCAACACATGCCGCAGTCCAAAAATTGCAGTGGATGGCGAGTGTCAGGCTCCTCTTCTCCAGACAACATTGGCAGTGACACTGCCTGATTCACATGAAAAACCGAAACCACTTTAGGCAAAAAAGAAGGAACCAGATGTAGTACTACTTTCTCTTGGAAAAGATAAGGAACGGATCCTGGCACGACAAGACTTGTAGCTCAGAAATCCGTTGTGCCGAGCAGATGGTCACCAGAAATACTGCCTTAAGGGTCAAGTCCTTAAGAGAAGCCCGAGTCAAAAACTGTCTCCGGCGCAACTGGGTGCTACGGGCAACATCAGGAAATATATTGACCAACTGGCCACAGAACTTAACCGTTTTGACCTTAAAAAAGGCCTTAGGTAACCGCTGCTTTATTTCCACAGAGGAAAAAGTAACCAGTAAAGTGGCCCGAGAATTTATAGTGTCCTGAGAGTCCTCCAAAAAGGCGGTTAAATTTGTCATAGGAGAGGCAATCTCATCTAATTCCCCATCAACTGAATTGATTTTCTTAAACATGGAGGGAATATAATAAATCTGAAGAAAATCAATAGTATCAGAGACACCTAGCACTTCCTTAATAAATGTATCCAATAAATTCTGTGTGATAGTAACGGGGACTGGGGAAAATTTATAAACCGTAAATTAGATGCGCGCATGGAATTTTCCTGGCGCTCTAACTTAGAATGGAGCACCAAAGAATCTTTTATTCCAGCCACACCTGAAGCATGTAATGGAAGCACCTGGGACTCTAATCTAGCAATGGCTGTATCTACAACTGTAACTTTTGCATCCAATTGTTGTAGGGAAATAACAGTTTCGTGAGAAAACGTAGAGAAAGACTTAAAAGAGGAAGACATTTTGGAATTGATACATTTTAACATGGCCCAAACATCCTTTAGTGTAATTTCAGAATCTGAGGAAGGGGCAGGAAGCTCCAAAGAGCCACTCTCACCAATCGACGGGATTGACTTCGGAAAATCAATTGGTTGCAATTTTCTCAACGATGTAGAGGACTCAACAGGACCCACAAAAGAAACTCCAGGAGTAGGACGCAAAGAAGGGGGAGATCTTCCACCGGAGCTCAGAGACACCAGCTCTGGAGAAGATTGTGCAATTGGAAGGGGAGCAAAATGCTTATCCAAGGGCCCGACTGGTTTCAAATCTCCTGTCGAGACCTCTGGCATTTTGCCCCCAACTAGGTGCTACATTCTTCCTAAGGTTTCCTTGTAAATGTATTCTTGGATATGAAGATGCTTCATAAACCTTTGTTGAAGTTTCTCATTTAGAAAATTTCCTCTCCGGGAAAGGGGCTTAAGTCAAAGGTAGGGTTATAACCTCCATTTGTGGATAGTATATATTCTTGTTTTTCTTTTTTCATGTTTCCTTGCTTTTAATAGTGAGATTCCGTGATGTGGACTTTATCATTGTGTATATTTCCTATTTTTGTATAATATTTGCCTCTCTTTAACTATTATGGGATTGACTTGTACCTATTTTGGTTGTTGTATATGACTAAAAATCAATTAAAAAAAAAAAAAAAGAAGCCCGAGTCAAAGGCTTAAATTGCTCCCCATAAAGTGTTGTCAGCATCAAATTGAGATCCCACGGTGGAACCATCACCCGTCACAGAGGACAGAGACAAAGAACTGCACTCAAGAAGTGTGCCATATCCAGATGCATGCCAAATGCTGGATCTTTCCATGATAACAGGTGATGGTGGCCAGCTGCACCCTCAAGGAACTAGTGGCCAAGCCTTTGTCGAAACCGGCCTCCAAGAACTCCAAGATGACAGGCACAGAGGCTGAGGCTGGCCTTACCTGCCTGTTGGCATATCACGACTCGAACAGGCGCCAGACCCTAATGTAGGCCAACAAAGTCGACCTCCTCCTTGCCTTCAACAATGTCAAAATCACCGGCCCTGAATAGCCTATCCTCCTCAGCCACACCCTCTCAAGAGCCAGGCAATAAGCAAGAATCAATCCACCTGAGGCATTAGTACTGATCCCTGCGACAAGAGATCTGCTCGCACTGGAAGACGCCATGGCTGATCTGCAAGATTCCTCATCAGGTTCGCATACCATGGATGTCACGGCCAGTCCAGAGCGATGAGAATCACCATCACCCAATGGGCCTCGATCTTTTGTACCACCCGGCCTATGAGCGGCCAGGGCGGGAACACGTACAGGAGCCCGTCTGCTGGCCACTGCTGCACCAGGGTGCCCAAACCTTCCGACATTCTCTCACTTTTCCGGCTGAAAAACTGACTCGCCTTGGCACTCTCGAACTTTGTCATCAAATCGATGACCGGTGTACCTCAGCAGTGCACCAGCAAGCCGAACACCTCCTGATTGAGCACCCATTATCCTGGGTCTACTCACACCTGGCTCAGATAATCTGCCATGACATTGTCGAGTCCCGCCACATGTGCCGCCAACAACACCTAGAGGTGAGCTTCCGCCCAGTCCATCAAAGCCTCAGCTTCCGTCTACAGGGCTGCACTGCCTGTGCCACCCTGCTGGTTGATGTAGGCTACCATTGTTGCGTTGTCCGACAGTATCCGCACTGCCGACCCATGCAACCTCACCTTGAAGCTCCTCAGCGCAAAGGCCATCGCCCGCATCTCCAGCCTGTTGATCGACCAACAAGCCTCCTGCAGACTCCATGCCCCTGCGCAAGCTGCCCCTCGCAATGGGCTCCCCAATCTGAGAGACTGGCATCCATCACCAATGGAACCCAAGCTGGTGACTCGAGGGATATCCCCCTCTCCAGATGCCCCTTCTGTGAGCCACCATCTGAGGGCCCTCTTGACCCCCCACAGGCAGGGGAGCCTCTGGGACAGAGGAGAAGACTAGTGCGACCAACATCAGAGTAGAGACCTCTGGAGGGGCCTCATGTGCACCATCGCCCATGGTACCAGATCGAGAGTGGCTGCCATGGTGCTGAGGAGTTGGAGGTAGTGCCATGCTGTGTGCTCTGGCCTCACAAGGAACTCACAAACCAAGCACCGAAGCTCCTGTGCTCACAGCTCCGGCAAAAAGACTCTCCCCACATGTGTCAAAATGGGCTCTTAGGTACTCCAAGCCCTGAGATGGGTGCAATTGGCTCTTGGCCACATTGACTACCCAACCCAGGTTCTGCAGGAACTGCACCACCCGGGCTGTAGTGCACTCACTCTCAACCCTGGACTTTGCCTGGATGAGCCAGTCATCGAGGTACAGATGTACTAGGACACCTTCTTTGTGCAGCGCTGCTGCTACCACCACCATGACCTTGGTGAAGGTGCCTGGCACCATCGTGATGCTGAAGGGCAGCACCCGGAACTGAAAATGCCCCATAGGCACCGCAAATCTGAGGAACTGCTGATGCTCCGGCTGAATGGGATTGTGCAGGTACTCCTCTGTGAGGTCTAGAGATGTCAGGAATTCCCTGCTGCGGACCGCCACTATGATGGACCGCAAGATCTCCATGCAAAAATGCAGGACCCGCAGACAGGGGTTTACACGCTTGAGGTTGAGAATGGGACGGAATACTCTGTCTTTTTTTGGTACCGCAAAATAAATGGAGCCATACTGGTCTCGAGGCACCAGTACCACAGCCCTAAGCTGCACCAATTGCCTCAAGGTGTCTCAAACTGCAACCATTTTGGTCCATGCTTTGCACAGAGACTGCACGAAGGAGCTGCCCATCTGATGAGCAAACTCAAGATCATAACCCTCTCGGATGACCTCTAGTACCCACTGATTGGAGGTGATCTGTACCCAGGTGGAGTAGAAGTCTTGCAGATGGCCTCCCACCGACTGCACCTCCACCTGGGCCCTCCTCGCTTCATTGGGCTTTCTTAGGCCCCGAGGATGATGTTGCCGCGAATCTGGACCCCGCTCCCCAAAAACCTCAAAACCCCTGCATCCTTGTAGGAAAATGACCTTTCTGGAAAGGGGTCTGGTGCGCGGGTCAAAAACGCTGAAATTCCAGCTGCTGCCCCCCCCCCCCCCCGAGGAACAGAGGTACCCCGGCTTGGTTTATGTTTGTCCTCCGGCTGCCGGCCGCCCTTAGACTCCCCCAGGTCTTTAACCAACTTCTCTAGGTCCTCTCCAAATAGGAGCTTTCCCCTGAAGGGCAGCTTACTGAGCCAGGACTTGGATGAGGAATCTGCCACCCAATTACGAAGCCACAAATAACGGTGGGCTGCCACCACCGAGGCCATACTCTTAGAGAGCCCTCTGATGAGATCATAATGAATATCTGCCAGGTAAGTCGCCCCAGATTACAACTGGGAGGCCTCCCCCAACTGGTCTGGATCTTCCTGCTGCTGTACTCGCTGAGACCAGCAGAGGCAGGCATGCACTACCAAGCTCCACAAATGGAGGCTCAGAGAGAAAGGTCATTGACATTGAAAGCTGCTTCAGCAGCGCATCTAGCTTCCTATCTTACGCATCCTTCAGTGCTGCCGCCCCTTCCACAGGAATCATCGTCTTCTTTGTGACATCAGACACAGCCATGTCCATGTTCGGAGACCGAAACAGCTCCCTATCCTGATCCACCAAGGGATAGAGGTGGGTCATGAGCTTAGCCCCCCGAAGGCCATTCTCCGGCAGATCCCACTTGTCTGGATCATCTGCCACACCATCCTATGTATGGGAAAGACTGACTACATCCTCCGTACCGCACGCAGAAGAGGGTGCCTTCAACGATTCCATGAAAAGCGCTGACAGTTCCTCTCTACAAAAGACCCTGACTATCTGGGCTTGGTCTTCCTGCTCTGGGATCTTGCCTTCCTTGAACTCCTCATCCACATCCAACTCCGTGTTGAGATCTTCCCCCTCGAGCCCCTCCAACATCGAATACCACCCCTGCCCCTCCTCTGCGGGCTTAGGGTGCTTTGCCGGGAGCATCCCTGGTTCCTCACCAGAACCCCCCGGCCTCTTCCCACTCTGCTCCCATCGCAGGCATTCCCCCCACCCCCTGCTGGTGCAAACAGACCGGCTGGTGGAGCAGCAGGACAAACTTGGGTGAAAACAATCCTGAGACGCCCCTCCCGGTAGCCCCTGGAAGGAGGAAGGTCTGGGAATGGCCTGGGAGCTGGAGGGTGGCTCCAGAGAGGTAGGCGTGGGCCCTGCCGCCATCTGCTCAACTGGAGGTGGGACAACAGTGCCTCCCTGCTGTGACCTTTCTTGTAGGGACATGCTCCATTGCGGTGGCCTCCTGAGTGCACCCCCTACAAATGCCCACCTTTAAGACCGTGCCTCACCTGGTCCCACAAACCAGACACTACGGCCTTACTGGCATGCCTGCACGGAGTCCAAGACTGCGGCTGACGCTGTTCTACTCACCAGTCAGTCCAGGCCCGAAGAGAGAAGCAAAGTGCAGTCAAACCGTGCCCTCCCAGCTGGAAAAGGCAAGGAGCTGCAGCTGCTCCCGTTTTCCTCTCCACTCTGCTGATTCTTAGCCCTCTGCCACTTTTTTTTTTCCTTCTGGGAGAGGCTCACAATTGGCCGATTTCAAACCCAAGGGGGAACAAGAAAGCACCGCTACAAACCTACCCTAAGGCCTGAAAATCAAAAAGGCAAAACAAAGAAAGTAAAATAAAGTAAAATAAGGGGAAAACAAACTCAGAAAACTGCGGGCCCTGCACTGCTACAGAGCTGCGAGTCTTCCCATGTGGCTGCATGTTTGCGCGGGAAACCACACTCTCGCATGCCTCTGGCAGGAATTCAGGTCATACCACATTGTCTCCTGTGCTCCCCTGTCAGTCTGCTGCACTCTCTCCCCAAGTCCCGGCCAGATCGGGCTCCGAGCCCACGGTGCTGCACCGGAGGACAATCTGTCCTGCGCTGTGCCTGAGAGCTCTCCCCCCCCCCCCCACCCCTGCGCTCAACCTGAAATAAAGGCTTCAGCGCTGCAGGGGACTCCGGGGGAAAGGAAATGCTTGCCTGCCAGCCACAGGTGCCAAACTGCTCCTCTCCCAACTGAGGGATCGGGCGCACCATGTCCCCAGGCAACCCACCTCCTGCTCACCATCCCACCGACTAGGATCAAGGGGGGGGGGTAGAGGGGGGCCTCCTCCATTCCAATTGTTTCTGCCTCGTTTTCTTTCTTTTTATCTTGCCACCAAATGAAAGTAAAGTGCTCTAAACAGAGACTCCAACAGAAAAGAAAAATCCCCAAATTCTAACTAACTATAAGCTCCTTAGTTGTTCTTAGTGGGCTGAGCCCTCTGGCTCACCACATCCAGCTGCTTGGAGACTGAGTGTACTGGACAGAAGGGGTGGTGCTCGTTCTATTAGTACTACTGTCATCAAAAGATGACGTGCTCAGTCGCTAAGCTGCTGGAAGAGGTGCATTACCCAGAGGTTCGGGACTAGACTGGAGGGACGATAAGGAAATTCTGTAAGCTCTCCATTAATCAAAAGCTGACCAGTGGGTGCTCCATACAAGGTCTGTACCCATGCAGAAAAGGTGCCCACTATACCAAACTGCTCCACTACCCAAAATAAATATTCTCAGGATATCTTATCAAAACCTTTTTCAGGACCAAGACTAGTTATGATCACATCACCTTTCCTATCCCTCCCTTTATACAAAACTGACAACAGTTTTAGCAAATTGGCAGAGGCATAGAAGAAGAAATTAGGCCTTACCTGCTAATTGTCTTTCCTTGAGTACTCTCCGGGCCAGGCCAGGGCAAATGGGTGATCAATTTGCTCCAGCAGCTGGGGACTGAATACTGACAGCTTTTCCTGACAGCCTACCCAGCTCCCCCTGGTGTCAGAAGGTCAGTCTTATCGTAACAAAGCAGTGATACTCAAACTAGTACTAGAACCAAAAACAACAAATCTACACTGCCAGACTACGCTGATGAGGAAACAAAGAACCAAGACTGAAAGAATATTCTAAATAGTGCCTTGCCAACCTTAAATTCTTCCTTAATCCTAAAAAAAAATCTTTTTCTTTTTTTCTTTTTGAAGGAACCTCTGCGTTCTCACGAAGGAATCCCCAGAATCGCCTTTCAACCTGCTCTACCACAGAGCCATTCTGGCGAAGAGCTTGCCTACACTCGGCAACTTCGCCAACACCCCGACGAATTCACCTTCAGCTCTAAGGCTCGCAGACAGCTAGGGCGGGGCCTGGCCTGGCACGGAGAGTACTCAAGGAAAGACAATTAGCAGGTAAGGCCTAATTTCTTCTTCCTATTCGTCTCTCTGGACCAGGCCAGGACAAATGGGCAGTACCAAAGCAGTACCTAAATCCGGGAGGGCCCTGCGAGCCCCGCAACAATCGCCGAGGCCCCCACTCTGGCATCCTCCCTTGCCTGAACATCCAACCTATAATGCTTTGCGAACGTATGTAGCAAAGCCCATGTCGCTGCATGACAGATCTCCACCGGTGAAACCAATGCATACTCCGCCCAAGAGGCCGCCTGCCCCCTAGTCGAATGAGCTCCTAGCCCCACTGGAACAGGCTTGCCCTTGGACTCATAGGCTGCTCGTATAGCATGCTTTACCCAGCATGCGATAGAAGCTTTCGTAGCCGCCTTACCCTTAGCCGACCCCACGAAAAGGATAAACAACCTGTCGGATTGTCGAAAAGACTCTGTTGCCTTCAAATATCTACGCAACACGCGACCCAAATCCAGCCGCCAAAGCGAACGATCCAGCTTTCCACCTGACGGCTCCGAAAAAGTGGGAAGCGAAACGACCTGGTTCACATGAAAACTAGAAACCACTTTCGGCAGGAACGACGGCACCGTACGTAACATGACTTTTTCCGCCGAAAAATGAAGGTACGGCTCTCTACACGAGAGAGCTTGCAGGTCTGAAATCCATCTCGCTGAGCACAACGCCACCAAAAAGGCTGTTTTCCAGGACAACTCTCGAAGGTGCTCCAACCCTGTCGCCACAAACGGAGGTTCCGTCAACGCCTGTAAAACCAAATTTAAATCCCAAGGAGGCACCACGTGTCTCACCGGAGGTCTAATGTTCCTGGCCGCCCGCAGAAAACGCAGCATGTCTGGATGTGAGGAAAGTGGACTACCTTGCACTTTCCCTCTGTAGCAAGCCAGCGCCGCTAGCTGTACTCTTAGCGTGCTTAGAGTCAGTCCTTTTTCCAGGCCCCCCTGAAGGAAATCTAAGATGTCGGGAAGCTGCGCTCCCCAGGGCGTAACTCGGCGATCGCTACACCACGCTTCAAAAAGTCTCCATACCCTAATGTACGCTAAAGAAGTGGACTGCCTCCTGGACTGTAACATAGTGTCTATTACTGATTTTGAGTAGCCCCTATGCTGCAAACGTTCCCTTTCAAGAGCCAAGCCGTAAGCAAGAACCGATCCACCTGCGGCATGAACACGGGCCCCTGCCGCAACAGGTCGATCCGAAGGGCAACCGCTAGGGAGGAGCCACTAGAAGTCTCACCAGATTGGCATACCACGGTCGCCTGGCCCAATCCAGAGCCACTAGAATTACCGTACCTCTGTGGCTCGCAATCCTTTGAATGATCTGCCCCAAGAGTGGCCACAGAGGAAACACGTAAAGAAGCCGACCTTCCGGCCAAGGCTGCACCAGACTGTCGAGCCCTTCTGACATGTGCTCCCTGCGCCTGCTGAAAAAACGCGCCGCTTTGGCATTGGACAGGGTCGCCATGAGATCCATGACCGGTTGACCCCAACGTCGCGAAATCTCCTGAAATACTTCCTCGTTCAACTCCCATTCCCCAGGGTCTAGGAAATGGTGACTGAGATAATCAGCTTGAACATTGTCCTTTTCTGCCACATGCGCCGCTGAAAGCGCTAAAAGATGGAGTTCTGCCCAGTGAAACAAGAGCTGACTCTCCTCCAGCAAACACCGCGCTGCCGGTGCTCCCCTGTCTGTTTATGTAAGACACCGTTACTTGATTGTCGGAGAATACTCGCACCGCTTTTCCCTCGAGCATTTCGCCAAACTCCAACAACGCCAAGCGCACCGCTCTGAGCTCCATGCGATTGATCGACCAAACGTTCTGCTCCGCCGTCCACGTCCCTTGCGCTATTCGTGCCAGACAATGAGCCCTCCAGCCGGAGAGACTCGCATCCGTCATGAGCAAGATCCAATCTGGAACGTTCAGTGGGACTCCATCGTACAAGTGGGCCGGAACCAACCACCTTCAAAGACTGCTCTGTACCTCTTACGGACACGGCAGTCTCCGCGAAAGAGGATGATGTTGCGGCGACCAATGGGACAACAACACCTGTTGCAGAGGACGCATATGAGCCCTGGTCCACGGAACCAGATCCAAAGCCGCCGCCATCGACCCTAACACCTGTAGGTATCTCCAGGCCGTCGGAGCTTTTATGCGCAGGAACGCCGACACCTGAACTAAAAGCTTGTGCCCTCTTTCTCTCGGAAGAAAAACTGAACCTATCGCCATGTCGAAGAAAGCCCCGAGATAGGTTAACTGCATGGCCAGTTCCAAACGGCTCTTCGCCCGGTTGATAACCCAGCCTAACTGCTCGAGAAACTCCACTACACGAGCGGTGGCCGCGACCGACTCCTCCAGAGATGCTGCTCAAATGAGCCAGTCGTCAAGGTAGGGATGGACCTGAATCCCTTCCTTTCTCAGCGCCGCCGCCGCCACAACCATTACTTTGGTAAACGTCCGCGGTGCTGTAGCTAGACCAAAAGGTAACGCTTGGAATTGAAAGTGGCCCATGGGAACTGCAAAACGCAGGAATTTCTGATGCTCCCTCTGAATCGGGATGTGCAAATATGCCTCCGTCAGATCTATTGACGTAAGCACCTCGCCCTGTCTTACTGAACGGATAACGGACCGCAAAGTTTCCATCCGGAAATGTGGTACTCGCAAAGCCCGATTCACGTGTTTGAGATCCAGAATAGGCCGAAAAGAACCTTCCTTCTTGGGCACCACAAAATAAATCGAGTTCCGACCTAAGCCGTATTGGTCTACAGGCACCGGCACCACAGCTTGTAAATGCAACAATCGCAACAGAGTGTCGGAGACCGCCACCTGCTTTGCCAGCGGACCGCATGGCGACAGAACAAATGCGTCTGGCAAGGGTTGCGCAAACTCCAGCGCATACCCTTCCCTTATAATTTCCAGAACCCACTGATCTGTAGTTATGCTGGTCCAGGCGGAGAGGAACTGTTGCAAACGACCCCCTACCGGAATCTCCACCTGGACCGGAAAATCTTCATTGCGGCTTCTTGCCTGCGTTCTGCTGAGCGTGAATAAAACCCTTATTGAACGGTCTGGCTCCACGAAAGGACTGCCCCCTGGCTACAAAATGACCTCTCTGATAAGGAGAGAAACGAGAACCCCGGAACCTGCGAAAATCCCTGCCGTGACCTCTCTGCAAAGAACCCATCTTTGCTCCTTTCGGACGGTCTTCGGGAAGACGACCCCCTTTGGAGTCCCCTAAATTTTTAACTATCTTTTCTAACGCTTCTCCAAATAGCAACTTGCCCTTGTAAGGAAGCTTATTGAGCTGCGCCTTAGAAGACGCATCTGCCGCCCAATTCCGTAGCTAGAAGAAACGTCTAGCAGCCACCAATGATGCCATAGATTTCACGGAAATGCGCACTAAATCATAGCAGAGATCCGCTAGATAAGCCGCCGCGGACTCGAGCTCAGCCCCATCCGCTGACTCATTCTCTCCTTTATCCAGAGATTGCTCTCCTTGGAGCCAGCGGATAGAGGCCCTGGAAACATAGGCTTCGCAAACGGAGGCCTGTAGTGCTAAGGCACTGGACTCAAAAGCTTGTTTCAGAAGCGCCTCCAACCTACGGTCCTGTAAGTCCTTAAGCACTGCACCCCCTTCTACAGGAATAGTGGTCTTCTTAGTGACTGCTGAAACTAACGCATCCACTTTGGGCATACGCCACAACTCCCTGTCGTCCTGGGGCACGGGGTATAATCTAGCAATAGCGCGTCCGCCCCTTAAGGATGCCTCTGGGCATTCCCATTCAGACTCTATCATTTGCTTAATAATCCTATGAACCGGAAAACATCGTTGCTCAGAGCGAAAGCCCTTTAACAAAGGATCCTCCAGCAGCTCCTGCTGCGCCACCGGCAGCACTAAATTTAAAGCCCCTAGCGATTGAGCAATCAAAGCTCCTAGCTCTTCTTTACGAAACATACGGAAGACATTGGGATCCTCCCCCGGTCCCAACTCTCCCTCTTCCAACTCTCCAGGCCAGGTATCTAAGTCAGTGTCCGAGAGAAGCTCTCCTTCCTCTGTGACCTGGGAGAGAGCACTGTGCACTGCAGTTGCCTCTACTCTGGCTTCCAAACCCTTCTCTCCCGAGGAATGGCCTTCCCCAGGGTGAGACACTGTGGGAATCACTCCCTGGGACCCAAAAAAGCTGTCTGCAGCAGAATCGTGAGCCAGCTGAGAGCTCTTCAAAAGATAAGCCTTATGCATTGCTAAAATGAAATCTGGGGAGAAGAAGGAGCCCAAAGCCTGTTGTAAGGCAGGAGAGGACTGCTGCTGTGACTCCTTAGGCTTTTCTAATTCTGGAGGAGCTTTTCGCGATTTAGTTTTTTTCTTTTGCACTGTGCTCTGCAGCGCGGGAGAAACAGTCAGCTCACCCAAAATGGCCGCCGTTCCCGCTCTTTCCAAAGAGCTGTGAGAGTGGGCTAAAAATTCCCCTGAAGCTTTGTCCTCCATAGCTAAGCCTCCAACACAGCAACAACCCTAAAAGTTAAAGCCAGAAGCCTGAAAAAACTGCAAATGTGCGGTCTCCATGAACCCCGAGGAAATCGTGACCTAGAGACCCTGAAGCGAGCGCCCCGCTGCTCTCCGCCACGTCGAAGAAGGGCTCTAACCAGAAAAAAACACACAGCCCCGCAGTGGCGAACCTATCTCTGGAGTAGCCAAGGGAGTCTTTCGACACAACTGCTCTCTTAACAGACTGCCCCCCCCCCAGGGGCAACTGTACCGCCTAGCGCTTTGCCGCTGCTAGTGGAAGGCTGGCGGGAAACAGCAGTCAAAGGTAAGGAAGAGGACTCTGGGGCTCCCAGGCCTAACTCCTCTACCGCGGATATACTCCTGTCAGAGAGGCAGGCTCTGCCTCGACAATCCGCTTGACGGCGACATCAGGAGAAGTGAAGCTGCACAACTCTATGAGCTCCCTTCAACTATTTTACTTCTGCCGTCCCGCTTATATTTGTTGTTTTTTTTTTTTTTTAAACTGCCCTGCTAGGACAGAAAATTACCTCAAGGGAAAAACCCCTCACAAACCTGGCCACACTCCTAGGATAGTCTTTTGTCTTAGTTCTCCTTTCATTTTGCGTTTCTTTTTTTTTTTTTTAAATAACCAAGAATACCCTATTTGATTCTCTAAGGAGCTGATCAATCAGACGTCCTATCCAGCTGCTGAGGACTGAAAGACTGACCTTCTGACATCAGGGGGAGCTGGGTAGGCTGTCAGGAAAAGCTGTCAGTATTCAGTCCCCAGCTGCTGGAGCGGATTGATCACCCATTTGTCCTGACCTGGCCTGGAGAGACGAATAGGAATATATACTAGGCAGAAATCCCACCTGATCTTCATGTACCAACATAGGGATCACCCTCCTCGGGTTCTGAGTGAGTATTGTGGCAAAGGTTTTCACATCCTGATTCAATAGAGATATAAGAGGATATTACTACTCCTACACACATGATGAATATTTATTTATCATGTGTATAGCATTATAAGGCATACACAGCGCTATACACATACACTTGAGAAACAGTCTCTGCTCAGAGAGACAGTACCTAATCAAAGGAACCTACAATCTATGAACAACAGACAAATACAACAAACAAGGTACTAGGGTAAAACTAAAGGGAAACGGTTTAATATACATGGGTAGTAAACATGAGAATAAGGGGGATAGGATCAAAAAGCAGTCTCAAAGAGGTGGGGATTTAATTTGGATTTGAATAAGACCAGCGTATGGACTTGGGTAGTCTATTACAGGCATATGGTGCTGCAAGGTGGAACGAATGGAGTTGGCAGTGGAAGAGAAGGACACTATTAAAAGGGATTTGCCTGATGAGCGGAGTTCACAAGGAGGGGTGTAGGGAGAGATGAGAGAGGAAAGGTAATGAAGAGCCACAAAATGAATGCACTTCTAGGTCAGTAGGAGAAGTTTGAACTGAATTTAAAAGAGATAAAGAGACAATGGAGTGACTTGAGAAGAGTAGTTATGTGAGCACAGAGACACTTCTGGAGGGGAGCGAGATAATTCAGGGGGAGACCAGCAAAGAGCAGATTGCAATAGACTAGAGAGTGGATAAGGATCATAGTGGTGTGTTCAGATGCTGATGATATAAAGAAAGAAATGATAGGCTTTAGCTATCTGTCAGTTGTGTGAAGAGAAAGAGAGAGCAGAGTCAAAGGTGACCCCAAGATTGTGAGCTAAGGAAATAGGGAGGATGACAGTGTTTTCCACAGAAAGAGAGAAAGGATGAAGGGAGGATGTAGAAAGATAAGGAGCTCTGTCTTGGCCATGTTCAGTTGTAGATGGCAGCAGAACATCCAGGCAGCAATGTCAGAAAAGCATTGGATTCCTGCAGAGACTTCAAGTTGAGAGAGGTAAATCTGAAAGTCATCAGCATAAAGATTTTACTGAAAACCATAGGAGGAGATAAGAGCACCAAGGGAATGAGTACTGAGTGAGAAAAGAAGTCCCAGTACAGATCCCTGAGAACAGAAAGTGAAAGCAGGATATCAGTGGAGAAAGATCCATCAGAGCATACACTAAAGGTGTAATGGAAGAGATCAGAAGAAAACCAGGACAGAACAGAGTATCAAGGAAAAGGTGTTGATCAATGGTGTCAAAAGCAGCAGATAAGTCAAGAAGGATGAGGATGGAGTAAAAGCCCTTGGATTTGGCCAGGAACAGCTCACTGGAGACTTTGACAAGGGACATTTCTGTAGAATATACAGGATGAAAGCCAGATTGCAGTGGATCCAGAATGGCTTGAGAAGAAAGAAAATCAAGACAGCAGCAGTGAACCATGTCTTTGAGTAGTTTAGATGCAAAAGGGAGAAGGATGATGGACCAATAATTGGAAGAGAAGGAAGGGTCCAGTGAAGGTTTTTTGAGAAGAGGTGTTACCACAGCATGTTTGAAGGTTGCAGAAACAGTTACAGTGGAAAGCAATAGATTAAAGATATAACAGGGGGAAGGAATGACAGCAGAAGAGACAGAGCTTAGTTTAAGGGTGGGAATGGAATCAGAGAAGCAGGTGGTGAGTTTGGAGGAGGAGAGAAGATGTACAGTTTCCTCCTCTATGATTTTAGAAAAGGAAGAAAAGGTGACAGAGGTTGAAGGAAGGATTTAAGCATAAAGAAGGGGAAGGGGAGATGGAAGTAACCCCATAGAGAACTCAAGATTAATTTTGAGAAAGTTTAGGCAGAAAATGGAGGAGGGGTCAGGGCAGAGACACTTTGAAGAGACAGTTGAATATTGTAAAGATACAGTGAGGGTCAGAGACAAGGTAGCTTGTCAAATGGACATAGTAGTCTTGCTTGGTGAGCGCTATGGCAGAATGGAAAGAGATTAGCATGAATCTGAAATTTAGAAAGCCAGCATTGGTAGGGGATTTAAGCCAAAGGCACTCAGTAGAGCTGGCACAGCAATATAGGCCTGTATTAACTTTTTGATTTATCGCTCTAAAATTAATACCCTTCAATGCTTTGTAAACTTCTCCCTACCAATCTGTTCATCAAGTATATGGCTAGGTCTCAGACTTCCCGGCACAAAAAGGCAAACTGCCAAAAATCTTTCTGGACTCTGAGTATCCAAGATAAGTCTGGGAAATTTTTCTGGACTCTAAGTATCTAAGATAAGTCTTTGAACCTATTGGAGTATGCAAGGATTCACCCTTACATTTGAAGAAATTTTGTTATATATTTATTGATTTTTGGTGATATCGTGCATGAGTAGCCTTTTATATATTTAATCAGCTGTTCAATTTTGGCAGGTCATTGATGCTAGTTGGCACGGCTCTGCTGAATTTTTGGCAGTTTGCCTTTTTGTGCCGGGAAGTCTGAGACCTAGCCATATACTTGATGAACAGATTGGTAGGGAGAAGTTTACAAAGCATTGAAAGGTATTAATTTTAGAGCGATAAATCAAAAAGTTAATACAGTGGTATACGCTCTGTATATCTGCCCAAAGATTACAGCAATATAGGCAGCAGATTTTAGAGGTCAGCTAAGGTTAAGTATGACTCACAGGGCATGGAATTGGAGGAGCTACTGTAGAAAATCCAACAGACACTGATGATATAGTGGAAGAGAGGGGAGATGAGACAGAACTGGAGATAGTAGAAGGGTCAATAGCCTGAAGATTGCTAAATGTGTTGGTGGAGACAGGATGAGACAGAGGTAGGGGGTGGCTAAGAGTGAAAGTTAGCAGATGATGGTCAGACAGCGAAAGAACAGAGGTGGAAACATTTAAGAATGAGCAGTTGGAGAAAAAGACATGGTTGAGTAGTGCTATGCTAATGAGTAGGACACAGCTGGAGATTGAACAAGGAAGTTAAGATAAGAAGCTATAGGGCATAAGAGTCAGAGGAGTTATCAACATGAATATTAAAATCCCCAAGAATGAGGGAAAGGAAAGATGTGTCCAGAAAGAAGGAAAGCCAGGAATCAAAATCAGGAGAAAGGAGGAGATGACAGGGAGTCGATAAATGATAGCTACCTGAAGAGGTAGTAAAGTAAATAGATAGATGGAGTATACTTCGAAGGAAAGAAATGAGACTGAGATGGAAAGATGGGTTGAAATTGGCAGGAAGGAGAGAAAAGCAACCCATCACCACTACCGCAGCCAACTGGATGAGGTGTGTGGGAGAAAAGGTAACCTCCATGACAGGACAGCAACTGAAGCAGAATCTTCAAAGAGAAGCCAAGTCTAGGTTAGAGCAAGAACATGCACAGAATTAGAGATAAAGAGGTCAGGAATGAAAGTAAGTTTGTTGGAGGCAGAATGGACACTCCACAGAGCACATGAGAAAGAGATAGAGGCAGGAGAAAGGAGAGGGGTATGAATAAGATTAGCGAGGTTGCAGTTGGATTTGTATAGGGAGTAGGACAATGATTAGGAGGGCCAAGATTGGGATTGATATCCCCAGATGAGAAAAGGAGAAGCAGCAGGAGGATACAGGGGAGGGAAGATGAGGCATGATGGTGATAAGGGTGAGGTGCTTTCAGAGAGAGAGGAGATGCCTGAATGAGAGGAAGAAAATGTTGAAGACTCAAAAGCAGATTATAGGGTAGAAGACAAAATGACAGGAGAGGTGAAGAGAGTAAGGAATAAGCGATAAGGAGTAGGGGCTTGAAGTTTGTGGAATGAAAGGAAAAGATTAGAGAGATTTAGCATTATGAAGAAAAACTGACATGGAACCATAAGAATAGATGGGGAGAAGAGACAACAGATCAGAGGAGATATAGTATGGTGAGGCAGAAGAGAAGTCTCAGTGGGTTGGGGTACACCTGAGAGTAGTAGTATTAATAAGTCCCAAGAAGGCTATATAAGAAACTAAACCAGGGGTGGATGGTTGAGGGGAGGGTGGGAAGGAAATAAAAAAGTCAACAGTTGAGAAAGGAAGAGATCAAGTTTACTGCTAGAGACCAGGATTAATTTTCTACCTTAGTGAAATAAGGAGAAGTATAGGCATGAAAAGTTTAGCATATTCAGCACAAAATCAGAATGAATGCAAAAATTTGAGTGAAGAGAAACAGCAAAGTCTAAAAAGCTGAGCAATTTATACAACAAATACAAATAAATAAATAAATTCAAATGCAAATACAAAGAACAAATGCATACCAATAATTAAAACTTCTAAAACAAGCACAATTAAGATGTCTGTAAGAGAAGCTAGCTCAGAGGCTTGCTTAGAAGTTGCTCTCATCAAACTGAGCCCACAACAATATGGGTGTGATATTGCATCCCCACTAATTGTCCCTACATCCTAATATATTCAAAAGGGGTCCGCAATAAAGTCATTCAAAATCTTATAAAATATGGGCATAGCCCATCCAAACTGGGCGCCTTTGCTAATTTCAGAATCTTAATGGCTCCTTGTAGCTTCTCCTTTTGAAAGGACATGTTTAGTGAGCTAAGCTGGTCTTCTGAGACTGCTGGTAACTCCAACCCTTGAAAAACAAATTTCCTTTTCTGCTCATTCCCTGGCCCCATGCCATATAAATTCTCCTGATTGCAGTTTTTGGAACAATCCTGGATTTACAAGTTACGGACTGTCCATCCATCAGAGTTCAATTTGGTATTGGACTGGTGGAATCTCCTTTAAAAAATCCTCGGGTCCTATAGTCTTTCTGTGTGACATCATGGTTGATGCTATTTTAAGAGCCTCTTCTTCATTTTCATTTCTTAACTTACTATTTCAAAAATCATCGTCATCCTCAGTGTTTGCAGTGGGAACCCTTTTGTTAATAGTGCTTGAAGCAGAGCTCACCGGATGGGTTATGAGCTCGAAACACAGTTCTGTGTCGCTTGGACTTTATGGGATTTCCCGAGCTACGTTTTGCTTGCATAAACTGGATCTGCTGAACTTTGAAGGGACTGGCTCTTGCCACTTCTCAAGTTAAGTTTATCATTTCAAGTTATATTTATGTTTAGATTTATGTGTTACACTTTTGTGGTGATTAAACACATTTTGGCGATGGGTTCGCCTTTATAAAGAACACTTCACAAACACAATATACCTCTCAAACCCACCTTAAATGCAGACGTTTACACCGTAAACACATCAGAAAAGTCTAAATGAAACCCTACTGATGATTAAATCCAACAAATGTCTACCAATGCTACCTACTCTACTACTCCTGTATATAGTTGTTTACAATTAATAATATAGTTACTCAGAAAAATTGTTGATTTAAAAGTTGTTTGTAAATAATTTAAAATCTGTTCCATGTAAAACCTGTTCTGGTTACACTTGTTATATGTAAACCGCCTTTGATCGCTGGAAGAGGCGGTATATAAGAAAGTTTTAAATAAATAAATAAATAAATAAAAAGGAAAATTTGTTATTTGAGAGGTCATTTCTTTTCAAAACAAAAATTCTGACTTTTTTAAATATTCAGTTGGCTCTTATATCACTTGGGTCTGACCTTATTTTTGTGGTGGGAATATAAATTCTTGTAGCAGGAAGCAAATTGTTGCAGTATGTCTTTTTCTTTAGTACATTGCCTCCCTTTCCCATCCTGTATGGTTGTAATTGTGTGCATTTTTGATGAGGGCTTTACCACATTGGTCAACAGTTTACCTGTCCTACCACCCCAGTGATGTAAGCCATATTTATATAACTTAATATTGCTGTCTGCCCTCAAACTCTAAGAGATATGTTTACTAAACAGTGATACGTAACGTGCGATAACGTCGCTGGCGGCATTCAAGTCAAACAGAGGGTGGAGAGAGGGCGGAGAGAAGGGGTCAATGGGCAGGGGTGGGCAGGGAGAGGCCCCTGCTACACTAACACCGGGATCTTAAGACCAGAACATTACCGTGAGTGAAAACCTGGCGTTAGAGGCACATTTATAGGAGAGAGAAACATTTTCTGTCAGCAATGTACAGCCTAGGCAGGGAGACCCAGAAAAGTGATAGTAGTGCTACATGTGCAGCAACAGCATAGTGCCCAAGTACGAAAGGGCACCATGGTGAGGCTGCAAATAGGGTACAGAGGGCTGCAGGCGGGACATGCAGTGGGGCAGCTGGGGCACAGGGCGGATTAGGCAGATGTCTAGGTGGCATATAGGAACGCAGGAACGGAACATCAGCAAGACAGCAACTGACCAAGGGTCAAACATGACCACCAGTGTGTGTTGCACAGTGTCCCGGGGTCAGTACCCAGCAAGTACCCCAAAGGGGACATAACAGTGAAAGGCGATGCTAGGGGGAAGCATGGATTTCTATGTAGGCACCTCTACCCCAGACCCCACAACATAGGCAGCTGCCTAATGGCACACTGGAGAACCTGGGACTGTGCACCACCAGCACCACAGGCATAAGGGCATATCAGCATGGTGGGGGAGGGGCACTGGTGGTGGAGGGGGCAGTGGCAGCTGCCCACAGCAGACCAAGGCCAAGCCCTGTTTAGGTGGGTGGTGTGCAGTGCAACAGACAAGGTCTGTCTGCAGAACAGTCATGGTATCCTCAGGGACTGACCTGCCTCTGTGGCAACAGTCTGGTGCAGTACACACAGCCAGTGTGTTCAGGATCAGATGGTCACAGGTTCAAGTCCCAGCTGTGGCTCCTGCAGACCATGTCCCTTTTATTTTACCCTACAGAGCACATACACCATAAACATGTGCACTCCCTAGAGCATCGGCCAACAGGGGCACAAACAACCACACCCACAGGCTCCACTATCCAAAGCCTCATGGTGAGTCAAGCTGTTGGGCCTTGTTCAGAGCAGCAGCTACCACTACTAGCACCTGCATACCTTAGCAATGCCGTCATTAACATGGAAACACGTTCCATATATATCAAAAGGTGCTATGATTAATGTCAGCTAACAAATCCTAAATTAAACACAATTTGTTAACAGATAGTCATCATAGCAACCTTTCTGATATATGTGGAGTGTGTTTCCTTTTTGTTTCTGACAGTGTTTAACATCCCAGATAGTGACCCTAACAGTATTGAGTACCTTAGCAATGCCTGCACTGTGCCCAGGACTGGTGTGGCGGCCAGGGCTGCCAACCACCTCTATCTTTGCACAATGCTGAAATAGGTGTGGGAGTGTGTGTATGTCTATCCAGTGTTTGGTGGCTGCCTACACCTTACTGAGCCCACAATGCTTACACTGTTTCCAGCGTTAGCCTGCCAATATGCATAATGAGGAGCAAGGTATTGTGGGTATGGCCCAGACAGGGATGTCTGGGCAGGATGCATCTGCACAGGGCATAGGGCAATGGCTGGGATATTGTAGTGCCCGACCACCACCTGCATGGACAGGGTGGCCACAGCATGTCATGCTGGGAGGTCACTCTGACTCTGACTGAGCAGTGACCATGGCATGTCTAGGTTCCCACATAGTGCTATCCAGTGTTTCTCTCAAATGATATCTGTGAGTTCCCTCTTTTGGGGCCCAATCACTGACATACCTGCTTGGTGTTTGTGCTTACATCCCAATTCTGGGTGCACATAGTTCCTCTAGGAACATGCACTATGTACTGGCTAGCAGACCGTCTGCAGTTAGCATGTGTATGGCTGCAACACCGTGCAGCGGGTGCAGACTGACTGTGCCTTCTGCTGGTGAATGTAAGATTGTGGTTGGGGGTAGATGAGTTTGTCCAGGCCTACTGCCAGTGCCCTACGGGATAGGTACAGATCTGCATTGACTGCCATGGAGGGCGCACATTCCCCAGCAGGACTGGGGTTGATGGTCCCCTCTACTGCCTCCATTGCAAAGATGTAGAGTGTGGTTTTGTTGGTGGCAGATCCTGTCCCCCCACCCTGACCCAGAGAGGGCGGGTTGGGTGGTGCTACATAATCCATATGTGGGTCCAGACACTACCCTGCTTTTATAACAAGTGACCATGGCAACCTCACAGGATATGCACTATTCTGGGTGCATCATAGTCCACAAGAGCTAGATGTGACTGGGGAATACAGATGGACACAGGTGCATCCTAGGTGCGTCTGCAAGGATTACCTGTCACACACTGGCACTAATGGGGACCTGCAACACAGCCTATCTCAGCCAAGCCGGCTGCTGTGGACCTGGTGCTGGGCGCCCCACCTCACCCTCAGGGTGAGCACAGGAACCGCACAATGTCATGGTCTGTAGCTACTCTGTGCCAGTAACACACATGGTCAGTTCCCCCTACCAGGCTGCAGTGCTGTAGAGGCGCATACCCCATCTTGTAATCAGATGTAGACTGCTGTTCTGCATGTGCATTGCATCACGGGTACTGGTGGGTTTACCCTATCCTGGTAAGCACAGCAGGCATTTCTTGCAGTGACCTGCAGTCTTTCTGACGCCAGCCAGTGCTGTGAACTAGCTATAGAGGTGTAGCCCACTGGTTAATGCAATGGCTACCAAGCCAGTGGTCATGGGTTTGATCCCTCAGAGGTTTCATCCGATAAGGCTGTCTGAGGCAATCCCTTTTGCTGACTGTAACAGTCAGACATATCTCTACAATCTGTGCTGCCAGAAAAAACACCCTCACCTCAGTGCCATAACCTAGGGCGCCCCATAGGGCACATTATACAGCACCCTATAGGATGCCCTATAAGGCGCCTCATAGGGCACATTATACAGTGCCTTGGCGGACAAGGCACTTTATAAGGCGCCCTATGGGGCGCCTTAAGTTATGGCACTGAGGTGAGGGTGTTTATGCAGGCAGCACAGATTGTAGAGATGTGTCTGACTGTTACAGGCAGCAAAAGGGCTTGCCTCAGAAATCCTTATTGGATGAGACCTCTGAGGGATTGAACCCATGACCTCTGGCTTGGTAGTCATTGCATTAACCAGTGGGCTACACCTCTATAGCTACTCTCACAGCGCTGGCATGAAATTAAGGTTACCGCGCATAACGAGCCAAAGCGTCCTCTATTGTGCGATAAACAGAGATTGCTATGTTGACGCCGGAACGCCCACTTCCTTATATGGCATCGCTCACGTTAACATTGCACTTTTCGCCGGTAACATTAGGACAGTTTAGTAAACATGCCCCTAAGTGATCTTTCTTCATGCCTAACAGCATCCAGTGCACAAGTTATAGGGGGCTCTGTATACAAGTCTAAGAAGGAGAAATTTCACTTACCATTAATTTCCTTTCCTGGAATCCTGCTAGACCAGCCCAGACAAGTGAGTTATGTCCCCCTGCCAGCAGATATTGGAAACAAAGAAAGTACCAAAAGCTTCAAAGATCCAGCCCTGACAGTTATTGTGCTTCCCCTTGGGGTCATCTTCCGTATACCCCTGGCAAAGCAGAGAAACAATCCTGTGCAGACAACTGCAAGTCACAAGATTAACAGTGGAGAAACAGCCATGTAAAACAAGGCACCAAGGTGCAATTATATACAAGAGCCTCTTGAGCTACTGAGTGAAGTAGAACAGCCGAACATAGGTAAGGCTTTGCTGAGAAGGCTGTCCAAGAGAGCACCGAGAAAGAGCAAGGGTGGGTCCTGGACTGGTCTAGCAGGATTCCAGGAAAGGAAATTAACAGTAAGTGAAATTTCTCCTTCAAATTCATTCTGCTAGACCAGTCCAGACAAGTGGGCAGTACTATAGCTACTGCACCTGAAGGTAGGACGAGACAGCCACCACCAACAAACTGGCCCCAGAATTTGCCGAATCTCACGCTTAGAGATCAAGGCAGTAATGGCGGATGAATGTTGAGAGGGAGGACCAGGTAGCCCTCTGACAAATGTCTAACAGATCAATATGCGATCTACCCATGAAATTGCTTGAGCTTGCGTGGAGTGTGTCCAAAGCCCAAGGGGGCGCAGGTTTTCCTGCAAAATGTAGGCGGACTCTATTATGCATTTAATCCAGTGCATGATGGTCCTTTTAGATGCGCTGTCCCTTGCAAAGACCCATGAAGAGGACAAAGAGTTGGTCATATTTCCAAAAAGAATTCATCATCTTGATGTAATGACAAAATATTCTGCTGACATCAATTGCCTTGAGTCTGCTATTGTTTCCTGAGCACTGTTATTTAGGAAAAGATGTGAGCATAATGGTCTGATTGATATGGAAGGCAGAGACCATCTTCGGTAAAAAGGAAGGGACCGCCCAGAGGGAGATCCTTCCGAGAAGGACAAGAATGGATCTTGACAGGAAAGAGCCTGCAGTTACATGCCACATGGAAGTGATGGTGACCAGCAATGGTGTCTTCAAGGACAAATCCTGGAGAATGACGGCCTTGAGGAGATCGCAAGAAGGCTTCAGGAGGCTTTTCAGCAAAAGGGAAAGATCCCAGAGGGGAACTATCGGCCGCAACAGAGGGCACAAGGACCAGATTCCGTGGAGGAAGCGGCTGCCATCAGCATGGCAGGCAATAGAGCACCCTGCTATGGGCCCACAAAAGCAGGTGAGGGTAGCCACCTGTACTAGTTTAAAGCTAGGCCCTTTTCGTAACCATCATGTAAGAACGCATAAACATCAGGAATCTGCACACGCCAAGATGAAGGCTGTTGATCAAGCACCAGGCCTTGAAGAAGCACCAGACCCGGGTGTAAGCTAGAGAGGTAGACAGACAGCAGGCTTTGAGAAGGGTAGCTACAACCTGCTTTGAATAGCCCTTGTGTACTAACCGTCTCCTTTCAAGAGCCAGGCCTTAAGTGTGGAGGGAGCTGGATTATCTGTCCAGATGGGTCCCTGTTGCAGGAGGCCACGGTGTGAGCTGAAGGCCATGGGGGGGGGGGGGGGGGATCGAACAGTAAGTGCATGAGGACAGTGCAGCATGGATGGTGCGGCCAGTCCAGTGCCATGAGAACTACCATCCCCGTGTGCGACTCGACTGGTGCGGACAATAACTGCCCAGGGAGGAAACAGATAGAGTAGCATATTCACTGGCCAAGGTTGGACCAGGGTGTCCAAACCCTGGGATCTGAGTACCCTCTGATTAATGAAGAATACTGATACCTTGCCATTCGATGAGGTGGCCATGAGATTGACACTCGGCTGGCCCATTGGTGGACTATCCGACGGAACGCCCAGGATGCAAGTTCACATTTGCAGGGGTCCAGAGCATGGTGACTGAGGAAGTTGGCCTGTACATAAGAACATAAGATATTCCATACTGGGTCAGACCAAGGTCCATCAAGCCCAGTATCCTGTTTCCAACAGTGGCCAATCTAGGTCATACATACCTAGCAGTTTCCCCAAAAGACACAGGTTCCACAATGCTTGTACTGGGTCAAGCATTGATATCCTGGATCCCTTCTTAATAATTTATTTATTTAGCTGTATTTATATTCCGCTTTTCACCGGGTCAAAGCGGTCAATTGGGGGATACATTTAACACAAGGGGATATGACACACATACGCTAAAACTTACAGGGAACATGGAGGGTTAAGTGGCTTGCCCAAGACCACAAGGAGTGCCTATAGGACTAGAAATCCCAGTCCCTCCGGCCTGAGATTGCTGTCCCCATGTGGGACTTGAACCCCTGGCCCGAAGTACCGTGTCCTAACCACTAGACCACTCCTCCCATGGTGTATGGACTTTCCTCCAGGAACTTATCCAAACCTTTTTTAAACCCAGCTCCACTAACAGCCTTTAATACATCCTCCGGTAACAAATTCCAGAGTTTGATTACACGTTGAGTGAAAAAATATTTTCTTTTATTAGTCTTAAATAGTTTACCCTGCACCTTCATTGCATGTCCCCTAATCTTTCTATATTCTGATAACATAAACAATCAATCTACGTTTATCCGTTCCACTCCGTTCATTAATTTATAGACTTCTATCATATCTCCCCTCAGACGTCTCTTTTCCAGGTTAAAGAACCCTAACCTTTTTAGCCTTTCTTCATAGGAGTATCCTTCCATCCCCTTTACCATTTTGGTGGCTCTTCTCTGAACCTTTTCTAATAACGCTATGTCCTTTTTAAGATACAGCGACCAGAATTGCACACAATATTCAAGGTGCGGTCTCACCATGGAACGATATAGAGGCATTATAATATCTTTTGTTTTATTTTCCACTCCTTTCCTTATGATACTTAGCATTCTATTTGCTCTCTTGGCCACCGCTGCACACTGGGCCGAGGATTTTAACATGTTATCCACAATGACACCTAAATCTTTTTCCTGTGTGGTGGTTCCTAATGCGGAACCTTGCATCGTGTAACCATAGTTTGGGTTGTTCTTCCCTAGGTGCATAACTTTGCACTTGTCCATATTAAATTTCATCTGCCATTTTGATGCCCAGTTTTCCAATTTATCAAGATCCTCTTGCAATTTTCCACAATCCTCTTGGGTTTTAACAACTTTAAATAGTTTTGTGTCATCTGCAAATTTGATAACCTCACTCATTATTCCACTTTCCAAGTCATTTATGAATATGTCAAAAAGCAGCGGACCCAGCACAGATCCCTGGGGTAAACCACTATTCACCTTTCTCCATTGGGAAAATTGGCCTTTTAGCCCTACCCTCTGCTTTCTATCTTTTAACCAGTTCCTGATCCACAATAGTACACTGCCTCCTATCCCATGACTCTTTAGTTTTGACAAAAGTCTCTTATGAGGGACCTTGTCAAAGGCTTTCTGAAAGTCCAGATACACTATATCATTGGACTCACCTTTGTCCACCTCTTTATTCACACCTTCAAAAAAACATAATAGATTAGTAAGACAAATCTTCCTTGTCTAAAGCCATGTTGGCTGTCTCCCATTAGGCCATGACTATCTACATGCTGAGTAATTTTATTCTTTATGATGGTTTCTACCATTTTTCCCTATACTGACGTCAGGCTCACCGGTCTGTAGTTTCCAGGATCACCCCTGGAACTCTTTTTAAAAATTGGTGTTACATTGGCGATCCTCCAATCTTCAGGTATTAGAGATGATTTTAATGATAGTTCACAGATTACTAATAGCAGGTTTGAAATCTCATATTTCAGTTCTTTGAACACCCTTGGATGTATACCAACCGGCCCAGGTGATTTGCTACTCTTCAGTTTATCTAATAGTTGTAATACATCTTCCCGATGTATCGATATTTCCTTCAATTCTTCCGCACCTTTAAATACCACTTCAGTCATGGGTAACATCCCTACATCTTCCTCAGTAAAGACTGAAGCAAAGAATTCATTCAGTCTCTCCGCTGTCGCCTTGTCGCCTCTTAGTGCCCCTTTAACTCCTCTATCATCTAATGGATCAACTGACTCTCTCACAGGTTTTTTGCTACGAATGTACTTGAAAAAAGTCTTTATTTCGTGTTTTTGCTTCCGCAGCAAGCTTCTTCTCAAATTATCCCTTTGCCTGCCTTATCAATGCCTTACATTTGACTTGCCAGTGCTTGTGCTCTTTCCAGGTCCCATCGTTTGGCTCTTTTTTCCATTTCCAGAAAGATGCTTTTTTGGCAACAACAGCCTCTCTGACCTTACCTTTAAACCATGCTTGCAGTTTTTTGGACTTCCTTCCATTTTTCTTAAAGCGTGGAATACAGCTGGTCTGGACTTCCAAGATAGTATTTTTCAACAACACCCAAGCTTGATGTAAGTCTTTAACCTTTGCAACTGCTCCTTTTAGTTTTTTCTTAACTATTTTCCTCATTTTATCATAGTCTCCTTTCGAAAGTTAAAAGGTAGTACTGTGGATTTCCTTACTACCCCTCCTCCACAAATTAAATCAAATGTGATCATGCTATGATCACTATTGCCAAGTGGCCCCAACACCCTTATCACTTGCACTATATCTGGTGTTCCACTAAGGACTAGGTCTAATGTGGCTTCCCCTCTGGTTGGTTCATGAACCAGCTGCTCCAAGAAGCAGTCATTTATTTCATCTAGGAACTTTATCTCCCTAGCATGTCCTGCTGTGACACTGACTCAGTCGATACCGGGGTAATTAAAATCACCCATTATTATTACTGTGCTGTAACTTTTGTTAGCTTCCTTGATTTCTTTGAGCATTTCATCATCCATTTGTTCATTCTGGCCAGGCGGCCGATAGTACACCCCCACTGCCATCACCTTCCCCTTTTCACATGGAATTTCAATCCATAGAGATTCTACAGCAAATTTTGTTTCCTGGAAAACGTTAATCCTTTCTGACTCAATGACCTCTCTAACATAGAGCGCAACCCCTCCACCAATTTTATCAGCTCTATCATTACGATATAGTTTGTACCCAGGTATCACAGTGTCCCACTGGTTGTCCTCCTTCCACCATGCCTCTGATATTCCAATCATATCTAACCTCTCATTTAGTGCTATATATTCTAACTCTCCCATCTTATTTTTTAGACTTCTAGTATTTGCATACAAGCATTTTAGAGACTGTATTTTATTCATATTAATTTGGCTATTGGTAGACATGGGTAATTTGGGATCTTTAAGCTCTGTCTGCTCCATACTCGAGGGCATATGGGCTACTTTACTCTTTTTTGGAACCTCTCTGCTTTTGGTAGTATCCTTCAAGGATACATTCTTGTCAACATCCATGATGTGCTGAGCCAACACCATCTGCAAGTGCTTCTCAACCCCTTGTCTGTTGAGATAAGACACCATTGTGGTATTGTCACAGAGGATGCAAACTGCCTGATTGTGGAGGTGTGGGAGGAAAGCCAGAAGGACAAAATGCAAAGCTTGGGCCTCAAGACAGTTGATGGTCCACACAGACTCCTGACAGGTCCAGGAGCCTTGTGTCATCCAATTCAGGCAATAGGCACCCCAGCCGGTGAGGCTGGCATTGGTTATTATTACAATCCAACAGGGGGTCTCTAGAGGGACTCCTCGGAGCATGTTGGCCAGACAGAACCACCATCAAAGACTGTGGCATAGTGGGCATGGAAATGGGAGCTGAATGTTGTACTCCTGAAAAATGGGGGACCAGTGGGACAATAGTGAGTGCTACAGGTCTCATGTGTGTTCGAGCCCAAGGACTATGTCGATCATGGCTGCTATGGTCCCCAGGACTTGGAGACAGTCCCACACCTGAAGGTAGCATTTCATGAGGAAGGTCTGGAGATGGTAAGAGAACTTGCGGAAACGCTCCCGAGTAAGAAAACCCTTGCCGAGCTAAGTGTCGAAGCGGGCTCCGAAGAATTCCAGGGATTGGGAGGGGTGTAGGCAACACTTAGCATGATTGATCACCCAGCCAAGTCTCTCCAGGAAGTGCATCATGTGGGACACCGCATGAACAGTATTCCTGTGTGTGATTTCACTCTGATGAGCCAATCGTCTAGGTAAGGGTGGAAGCGGATCCCTTGTCGCCTCAGTGCTGCCATGACCACAACCATGAGCTTGGAAAAGGTGCAGGGCACAGAACTGATATTGCTGGCCTAGAATGACAAAGCACAGAAAACGCTGCTGATCTTCACAAATGGGAATATGGAAGTAGGCTTCAGCGAGATCTAGGGACGCCAGGAATTCTCCCTGACATACTGCTTGTATGACAGACCAAAGTGTTTCCATGAGAAAGTGAGGCATGCGAAGGGAACGATTTACACCCTTGAGATCCAGAATAGGGCGCCAGGATCTGTCCTTCTTGGTTATAACAAAATAAATGGAGTATTGGTCAGACCCCCTCTAGGAAGGTGGTAATGGTCAAATGGCCTTGAGCTGCTGTAGGTGCTGAATTGTCGCTTGCACGGCCACCTGGTTTTGGGGAGACTTGCAAGGAAAGACCAGGAAGGTTTCGTTGATACGCTTGGCGCATTTGAGGATGTATCCCTGGTGAATGATGCTTAAGACCCAGTGATCGGTAGTATGCAGGCCCCCTCATGAGAGAAAAGGGTCAACTGTCCACTCACCAGCGGCATCCCAGAGTGGGGCTCAAAGGCATTAGCAGAGGGCTTGCCAGGTTTATAGTGTCTCGAATCTCGGAAGCAAAATCAAGGCGAGGAGGAGAAGGATGAACCAGACCCCAAACGGTGCGAAGATGATTTGGGTTTGTCCTCGTGCAAATGATGGGACTTAACTTCTCCCAAGTCCCTAATTAGTTTCTCAAGGTCCTCTCCAAAGAGAAGCTTGCACTTGAAAGGGAGTTTTATGAGGTAGGCTTTAGAGGCCACAATTGCATACCAATGATGAAGCCAAAGCCAACGGAGTGCAACCGTGCTGGCAGCCACCAAATAAATCACAGAAGGTTGTAGAGAGTGTCTGCAAAGAAGGCCACAACTGATTCTAGGCATGCTGAAGCTGGGTCATTGGGTAACAGCTGAATTCACCACAGGAGAGCCCGTGCTGCCAATCTGCCACAAACAGAGACTTGGAGCACCAGAGAAGAAGAGCAAAAGGCTGTTTTCAAAAGGCCCTCAACCTTGCGGTCATGCTGATCTTGAAGAGCTGCGCCACCTTATTCAGGGATGGTAGTTTGGTAACGAGTTTGGTAACAGCTGTGACTATAGCATCCACCTTAGGGAATCAAAGCCACTAATCGAGATCCATAGGTATCCAGATATAATGGTGTCCCAAGCATTTAGCTGTATGCAGTGATGCATCCGGGGAGTCCCATTTGAGGGAGACCATTTGTTGAAATCCAGAGGGAATGGGAAGGCTTTAGAGGTTTCTTCATGCCCGCCAGGATAGGGCCCTCTTGAGACTTGTTCTGGTTGAGTGTTGGGTCAAGAGCATCAGAGATCTGAAGGGCCTCAATGATCTTAGAAATTACAGCCAGGAGCCATTCTTTATGAAAAAGTCAGAGATCTTGAATATCATCAAGATCTTACCATAGGTCCCCTGGAGGGGACCATTCCCCATCCTCACATTTGGAAGCGCTGTCTGGGCTGTCATTCACAGAAAGGCAATCAGGGTCAGCCTGCAGTGGAGAATCCCAGTCCCCTGAGGCCCAAGAGACCCTTTAGACAAGTGTTCTTTGTCCCCGGGCATCTGGGAAGAGGGTGGCCTGTCAGTGGGGGGCCCTTGCAAGGGCAGAGCCGCAACACACACCAGGGCAGGCTCACTTCTCCAAAGATACCAGGCCTTTCTGAAGAGGGTCATCAATTAATCCGACTCTGGATATGAGACTGCCTGGGAGGGACCCTCAGACCCCCAGTGCTGAGGCACTAGACGAGGCAGGGAAGGAGCATCCATTAGATGGAGAGCAGAAGCTGAAACCATGGCAGTCACAGGCACAGAAGGGGAAGATGAAGGATCTGATGTGGAGTTTCCTGGGGCACTGCTTTTGTGGTCCAGGAGTTCATGCCCTGATTTGGAAGACTCACTGGGATCCACAGAGCATGCAGTGCAAAGCTGGTCCACTAAATACCAGTGTTTGCAGCGGCATGCTAAATAGTGTGGCTGGGATGAAGGCATCGCTGGAGAGCAGCTGCTGCCCCTGAAAAAAACAAGCTGAATGCAAGGAAAATGTTCCCCAGAGACCACAGGCTGCTGCAGAGGAGACCGAAGCTATTTAAAATGGCTGCCGGAAAGAGGAGCACCGTCCATTGAATAAAGCAAGCTGAAATCCATAGAAATGCCCCCTGGAGGCCATGGGCAGGTGCAGCTGTATGAGATGGCCAGCATAAGAAGAGTGCGCTTAGGTTGCAGGCAGTTGCAGAGAAGAGCGGGAGCTGCTTCAAGATGGCTACCGCAAGGAGAAATGAGCTGCGTGAGAGGCCCCACTGTGGTGGAAAAAGACAGAAAGGAGCAGCAGGTGGCGGCAGCATCCCCCCAGTTAAGCCAGTAAGCCTACTGGATGAAATTTGTAAAAGGACAGCAAGTCGAGGTGCCAATCGATCTGGAGGGGGGACTCACTGTGAGTCCCGGAGCCATTCAGCAAGCCAAATGAGCTCAAGCTGCTTGTAACACACAACCTGTTGCTGGAATAGGAATCTCTTCTCCCGCCTGTCCTTGTTTTGTTTTTTAAATTAAAATAAAGAGCTAAGCATAGTTTCCAGCTAGCAAGAAGACACTGAAGGCTTGTCCCCCTTCAGAACAGGCTGATCAGGCACTCAACCCAAAAACATGCATGGGCACTTCCTGTGCACCCTGGAGCCTACATGAAAAAAAAAAAAGACCCTCTGACCAAATACTCTTAGAGTGAACAGCCAGGAGAAGCAAAAAAAGATAACCATCATCTGCTGGAGAGAGAGAAACACTGAAGGCGACCCCTAGGGGAAGCACAGTAAGTGTCAGGGCTGGGTCTCTGAAGCTTCTGGTACTTTCTCTGTCTCCAACATCTGTTGGCAGAGGGACATAATCCACTTGTCTGGAATGGTCTAGCAAGATGAATTGGAATAGAAATTATGAAGACTGCACCATGGTTTTACACACTATGAGAGGAAGCCCTTAAGGTGAGTTGCCTGCTGTGGGCTGTGGTGGCAGCCTGTCTTCCTTACTTTAGAGAGTGCACTGCTCAGACCTTCTTTTTCACTTTCCATGACCTCCTTTTCTAGCATGGCTTGGTTCAGAGCTTCCTTCATTAACACCAGTTCCTTCTTCAGGCTGGAATTTTTTTCCTCAAGCTGCTCCAGAACTCGCTGTCTGCCACAGAAATACAGAATGGTAAGGTATTAACTGGAAAGCAAAACAAGTGTCAATCTCCCTAACTCTCATTATCTTCCTTATCCTACTTATACCTCATCATATTCTCTTCTCATACCAACTTGAAAAGTTTGATATGGAAACATCATAACAAAATATCTTAAACTTCTTCAAACAAAACGACTTCTGAAAATGATAAAGGATGAATAATATAATAGCAACCTTATATTTGCATGCCAGAATTTCGGAACAGGCACACTAAGCCTGTTCCTAGGATGGTAAAAATCTTGGAGCAGCATGCAGAATTAACAATATACTATTTTCTTCATAGAACTGAAGAGTGAAACTATGGGTGCCATTTCCTTTCCCCCAGTGCAGACTGCATACATTCAAAGAATGCAGTTAATACCTCCCATCCCTGATGCAACCTGTTCAGGACTGAAGAGTGCAGTCCACATCACTGCTTCTGATATGGCCTACCAGGGAGAGGGGGCAAAGAATGCAGCCGTTGTTCTCTGTCCCTTCAGATGCAGCCTGCCTAAGGTCAAAAAATTCTTAAATCACCCCTATTTCTAACATGTCCCATGGAGAGCCAAAGTGTGAAGCTACCAGTGCCATGACCTTTCCTGATTTAGTCTGCATAGTGCTAAAATAATGCAGCTCTTGCCCTCCTCCCAGTGTTGCCTACATGTGATCTTCAACTATGCCTTTTACAGAGAGAACCTCAATGGATCAAATGAATCTTCAGACTCTCAACCAGCTGACACCTGGAGGACTCCAGCAAAGCAAGATCCAAAGCCACAGCATTGGGTGAGTTGCCAGCAATTGAGTAATAGGTTCTGGAAAGCTGAATGTGGGATGGTGTTTGCCATTATTTTCAGGCATGGGAAGCAGTGGCCACTGTGGTGACACTCCAAGAAGTTTAGGTAACTGATTGTCCAGGCAAGTTGGTTGAATACAAGGGAGGTTGGTCTCTCTCTCCCTAAAATCCTTTTGTGTTTCTGGATCTCCTAAATCAAGTGGAAGAAGAGTTGGGAGCTGTGGAAACTTCACCATCAGTGCCCTCTTCCCTAATCATTATGCTCCAGGTCAGGAGGTGAGAGTGAGTGGACATTTTATTGAGGCCTATTCAAAGGCCTAGCACTAGGGAAGAAGATTTCCCATAGAGCATTATTTGAATGGAGAGGGTGCTATTCAGTGGGTATACAAAAAGTCATTGGGAGTAACTTCATTGATGGGACCCTTGTGGAAATCTCCCATCTGGGCTGATCATGTTGAGCAGTTGGAAGTCCAGAGTGTGAATGTATCTGAAGCTCTATCATTGTCCAGTGCCTGAGTACACTCAGTAAAGAAGGCTATAAGTACTGAACTATCAGTTTTTGAGACCATGCTAGATTATGTCTGCTTAGTCTTTGAGGTATCTTGTTAATAAGTCTTCATCCTGGATATCCCCAGAGTGGTTGGTATCCAGCTCTGATCTGGATGGAGTATCCACCTGAAGTCACAGCAGTGAATTACCCTTCTATAGGCAGAGACCTAGCATGTGTTGGTAGTATGGGGTTGGGCAATGGAGGAGAAGCAGTCCTGTCCAAGTTGCCTCTGCCTACAGAGTTAGCCAGTATCCTCGGCCCTTTGGAAAACACCCGGGTGCTCAGGAAAGACAAAAGACTTGATATTCAAAACGCTTTATCCAGTCTAACTATCATAACACCTGGGTGCTCAGGAAAGACAAAAGACTTGATATTCAAAACGCTTTATCCAGTCTAACTATCATAGCACTGTCTAGAGAATGCTGGGATGTTCTCTGGGCAGGGCATGGGCTGTCCCAGCACTTATCTGGTTAGCAGCAATTTTCAGTTTGTTAACCAGATAAGTAATTGAATAAAGTTAAGCCAAAAAAAAGGTTGTCCTAACTTTCTATGCTTCACTATCCAGATAGTGCCTGAATATCACTGCTATTCAGAAGTGCTGCCAGTCAGCACTGAGACCGGATATTCAGCAGGAGAAGATATCTGGATTTTGATGCTGAATATCCGGTTTCTGTTTCAAATGTCACAGATGGTACTTAAAAAATGCCAACTGCAAAGTGTATATTGACCTGGCCTAAGACTGAATGCTATGTCCGAACGTTGGTGAGGGAGATTTGGCAGGTATCCTATGCATATGTTATCTTGCCCGTGCTGGTGGCTTACTCAGAAGGGAATGAGAGAATATACTTCTTGACGTGCATACTACTGGGTGGAGGCACTGTGAAACAAAATTTGATTCCACATGGAACAGCCCCTAGTAGACTGTTCTATGGGAGGTGGGGGGAATTCATCATTTAAGACTCTTTTTTTTTTTTTAAATCGTTTTTATTGATAGTCATATACAAACCACCATATGGGCACCGTATAAACATTCGTAAAACAATTCAACAATTCCAATTACACAATGAGTATACCAGCACCCAAACAATTTAACTCATGTTGTTTCTTTTTTGTTGACCTCTAACTACCCCCCCCCCTCCACTATCCCCCTAGATTACCCCCTTCTATCCCTTAGTCCCCCCCCCTCGCTATATCTTCAAGGACTACCTAATACCCCAGGGTGCACAGTCAGGCAGGCAGTAAAAGCTTCTCATTCAAACATACAGATACAGCACTTTCCTCCCACCCCGCTCTCCCAACCCTCTTTTTAACAGTTCACCAGCTTGACCATTGCATGAAGTTCTGATTATTCATCTATCTTTAGTTGAAACCCAAGAGCTTATGGAATGAAGGGATTTTTAGAACACTGGGACAATTCTATATATTTTGTGGTTTTATTGTCTTGTAAGTTTGTGCTTTGTTTCAGCTGCTGCAAGTCATCAGATTACAGTAGTGAGGCCAACTAGTTGCAGTTGAACTTTGGACTTTTTATTAATGGGGAAAGGATCACTGAAAGAGAAGTGCCTGTGTTGATGATGAGGATTGGAAGATAGAGAAGAAAGCAATTCTTGTAAGTACTTTCTTTTGATTTATAGAAATAGCAGTAAGGAATGTGTCAGTATACTAGTGTGGGAATGATCTGTTTTGAAAAAGAACATTTCTAGAAATCTTGCAATAAAAATATGCAAAATGTTAAAAAAATACTAAAAACAATTTTCTAAAACTACAGCAATTCTATAATTGGGGAAATCTTTTCTATTAAAAAGCATAAAATTATAAAATCCATTATTATAAAAATCATAAAATTTAGGAAACTTGTTTTGAACGTTTCTTTCTTTTTTATATTTTTCTCTGAGGTACAGGCTCTTTTATACTCTTATTTTGTATTCGGTCGTTTGTAATTGATCAGTTCAAGTATGAGATAGTATGTGATAAGATTATTTCAACTATTCTTTTTCAGTTGTAGATGCTGGGAAGACCCTTATGATTGGCGAGTGGCTTCTCTAATCCAGAGAAAACCTACGAGGTATTCGATGATTTGATGTGTTAACCTGTTTTCTTTTTCATGCATAGACCCTGTGCAAGACACAGAGCCACATGTTTTCCTGATTATGTTTTAAGTTTGTGCTGTTTACTTATGTCTGAAAAAAAGGTTCTACTATGTTCACAATTTTTTTAATGTGGGGGAAGGGTGTAGAAAACTTTAGTGGCTCTATGTAAATGAGTTGAGACACAGTCAGACCATTATGGCTGAAATGATATCATGTGGAGAATTTATTACCCTTTTGTGGCTTTGATACAGATAAGTTTATGGTTTATTAAAATTTACTATACCGTCCTTTGAGCCAGCAGAGCAGTGTACAATTAAACTTAAAAGGAGGAGAGAACTCCATTAAAATCAGAAGCAGAACTGTGAGTAAATTCAGTGATTCAAAACATAGAGCTGTGTTGGCAAGGTTTGCAAGCATATTTATGAGGCATATGTTTTGTGGTGAATGATTTTTAAATATCCTACAACATACAAACAGAGAAACATGACGGCAGAAAAAGACCACATGGCCTATGTAGTCTGCCCTTCCATATCAAATACTAAATTCCCTTCTCTTCCTTTAGAGATCTGTGTTTGTCCCATGCTTTTTTGAATTCAGATACTTTCCTCATCTCTACTACCTCTACTGGGAGTCTATTCCATGCATCTACCATTCTTTCCGTAAAGAAATATTTCCACATATTACTCCTATTCCCTTTCACCTTAATCCTGAGTCTCTATCATCTCCTCTATCCCGCCTTTCCTCTAATGTATACATATTAAGATCTTTAAGTCTGTCCTCATATGCTTTATAGCAAAGACCATTAACCATTTTAGTAGCCACCCTCTGCTCCGACTCCATCCTATCTATGTCCTTTTGAAGGTGTGGTCTCCAGAATTCTACACAATACTCCAAGTGAGGTCGCACCAGAGACTTATACAGAGGCACTATCACCTCCTTTTTTCTGCTGGCCATTCCTCTCCCTGTGCACCCAAGCATCATCAGGAACAATCACGCTGAGGTCCCGCTCTTCTTTCATGGACAGAAGTATTTCACACCCTTCACTGTACTGCTCCCTTGGATTTTTGCAGCCCAAATGCATGACCCTGAATTTTTTAGCATTAAATCTCAGCTGCCAAATTTTTGGCCATTCTTCAGGTTTAGCTCGATCCCTTTTTATCTGATAATAAATATCAGTGTTTACTGGATAAACTTTAGCTGCATGTTATACACTATATAAGAAAGTAAAATTGATTAGTTGAAGGTCAAACTTTGATTGTTGGATCATTGTGACAAAAAATCATTTTGATAGATGGGTTCTTTTTTTATTTTTAACTTTTCATCTGGCAATAAGTATCAGTATTGACTGGATAAACTTTAGCTGCATCTCTGGACAACCTCCTGTACTACTTCTGTATATGTGGGTAAATCTTGCATAGGCAACATTTAACAGTATAAAAGGGGAGGGGGGGGGGGGGTTAACATAAACCTAAAGATTTGCCTGCATAATTCCCAAAGATGGCTCAACAAATTTATTGATCTCATAAGTTCTAATGTAGCTTCCTAGAAGAGCTTATGTTTTCCCAGGAAGCTCAGAAAACAAGCTTTATGCCTTAGCTCCATGCAGATGAGAGATGCACCATCAACAGAGACATTGCAAGTCACCCCAGAGAGCAGCTGCAACAGATGTCAAGCAGAGAACCCCTGCCAATCAGTTATCAGTTCCAACCTGCTCTCATGTGTGTCAAAAATTTGTCAGATTGTTAGTACAGCAATACAGGCTGGTTTCCATGCAAACCAAATATTTTTGCTTGCTTTAGAGTTTGTGAGTTTTTTTAAAGTTTACATCTGAATTTTTTGTGAAATAATATGACTGCCATGAGCTCATTTAAATAAGACAGAAATAAATGGCAGTACACTAAGGGGCTTGTTTACAAAGCCGCGGTAGCGGTTTGCGATCGTAATCGGAGCCGCGGCCCCATTGATTTCAATGGGGCCGCGGCTGCGATCGCGATCGCGAACCACTACCGCGGCTTTGTAAACAAGCCCCTAAGTCTTAAGTGATACCTTTTTATTAAACTAACAAAATATATTTGTACTTTTTCCACTAGCTATTCACAATTCAGGCTACTAGCAAGGCATCAGCTGCAATTTACTTGAGGTCTATACAGTGCTGGTCTTTGGAGAGGATGAGCAGGGCAGATGTGCAAGGTGCTGCATGATGACAGGCAAGCAGGGTACCATTGTTATCACTCTTTGAGTTGGTCAACATGTATTCTCCTGCTACCGTAGGGACACACCAAGAGTCGGGCCCTGCGGCAGAAGGATATGATGTGTGATTAACTGCTGCTCCTGCTGCAGCTCAGGTGTGGGTGCTGAGGAAAATAACTTGGAGAACAAGTAGCTGTGTCTTGGTGACTACTGAGTTGGCCAACCCTGATGTATTAGAATGGAGAAGGAAAGAATGTCTGAAGGGAGGGAATGAGAAGGGGAAAGAGCCTTGGAAAGAACAGGGTAAGGAGTCAAGAGGGTCTGAATACAGGGGGTGATAAAGCGACTGTTTACCTTTAATGGGGGATCTCACTACAAACAGGGTAAATGAGACACACAAGTAGGTGATATCATCTCATGGTCCCGACATTAATTAGCTCATTCAGAGCTCTGAGAACCTAAAGTGTTTTGCTGAACATGAACCGGAATTCTCACACGGAAACTATCTCACAAGTCCCCTCAGTCTAATGCAGAATTTGGGCATCAACTCCTAGTAATGTGGTTGGGTGTGTATGTCTGCTTTATCCCCCAGCCACAGTACTAGGAGTTGAGGAGATGTCTAAACTCTGCATTAGACTGAAGGGACTTGTGAGATAGTAGCTGTGTGAGAATTCCTGTTCATGTTCAGCAAAATACTTTAGGTTCTCAGAGCTTTGTTCATAGATAAGCAGGATGAAATATCTACCCAAGCAGGACATCCTATAACTGAAGGCTGTTCATATTTAATTTAGCTTTTGGATTCTCAGGACAGCGCCAGGTAGATATATTGATGGGAGAGTTGACAATTAATTGAAAAGTCTTTTACTGTTTTAGTTACAGAAGTTACAAGTCTGATTGGTTTGAAGAGTGGCATGCACAGTCTTCTAGCCAATTTATAAAGTTCTTCTAGCTACTGCCATTCCCAATCTCTTAGGATCAAAGGATATGAAGAGCTGAGCATATTGATGATGTGATTGTTTAGTCCAACATGTGTAAAAGTAGCAGGGCCAGTGCAAAGATATTAGGCACCCTAGACAAATCTTCAGCCTTGCATCCCACCTCAATTACCTTTCAGGCTACTAGCTCCCCCCCCCCCCCCAAAGATTTTAAGACAATAAAATCAACAATCATGATTACCACAGTATCATCCTTCCCAGAATTTTCCTGTAAAAGCACATAAAAAGTAATTGCTCATCTGTAGCAGGTGGTCTCCGTGGACAGCAGGAATACGTCCTCATGTATGGGTGACATCACCAATGGAGCCCCACACGGGAACATTCCCCAACTTCTATTGGAGGTTTTTGGTAGGCTATACCACGCCTGTGTGCCTGTCTTCCTGCCAGGCATGGCACCATCTTCTCCAGTACGATAGCAAAGCTGTAGCAGAAGACAACTCCTCGGGAAGGTGGGAGAGTTGTGAGAACACCTCCAATAGGTGAGTGACTACCTTTTTTATGTGGACAAGCAGGAATGAAGTCCTCGGATATGGGACTCCCAAGCTACAGGCTACCAAAAACTGAGGAGGCCGAGAAGCCCAACAGAGCAAATTGAACTAAGAACTGAAGAATCAACTGTGTACAACATTGGTAGTCCCCAAAAGGGAACTCATCTGATTCAGCTTCATCACCATACAGTTTCATCCATTATCATTCATGGTCTTTGGTTTGTTTGTTTATTTTTGGTAGCCTGGACGGACAGCAGAACCTTGGGAGGATGGAGTAGGATTCTAATCCCCAAAATGATGCGGAAGTACATATTGGCCAAAGTTGCTGTCATGTAGGAATCCCCATCCAGACAGTAGTGAAATGTGAATGTATGGACAGAAGACCAAGTTGCAGCCCTGCAGATCTCTTCCATGGAGACCAAGTGCTAGTTGGCTATTGACACAGCCATGCCTTGAAGGACTAGAAAGGGGGACTGTTACTTCTGGAGAGAAATCTGCAACTGTGAGTATATACTTCTGGTAATTTTCTAAAAAGAACTCTTTGTATTAAAGCTACTTAATCTGTGAACCCACTGTTTTTTGTTGGATCAGTTAGTGCCTAGTAGCAGCAATTAAAGTTTGAATTTAAAACACAGAGGAGAACTTTCTGGTTACATTTCATACCCAGCAGAGAGTTTGTAGTTTAAATTTAATAGTCACTCAGGGCCAAGTAACAGCAAAGTACTTTTAGTTTAAATTTAACACACAGAAGAGAGCTTTCTGATTACATTTGGAACCCAGCAGAGAGCTTGTAGTGTACATTTAATAGTCACTCAGGGCCTAGCATCAGAAAAGTACTTTTAGTTTTAAAACACAGAAGAGAGCTTTCTGGTTAAATTTAAAACCCAGCAGAGAGTTTGTAGTTCAAATTTCATAAGAAGTTAGAGTCTAGCAGCAGCTAAGAGCTTTAATTTAAATCAAATCAGAATTTAGCTTAACTCAGCAGCACAAGACAGGGTACTGTGTAGCATCCCTCTTTTAATAAGTGTTATTTCCCTCCCTCCCCACACCCACCCCTGGGATAATCATAGCTTTATAGACAGGAGGTGCTTTCAGGTGAAGCTCATTACCGAAATCAGTCATACACTAAGGACCTGAGATTAATTAAGCTTCAGGTGAACAAGGTATATTAAACATATTAGGTACAGTTTTATTAGTATAAATACCCATAGCAACCCCTAGTAAGTAAGAACTTAAAGATCTAGACACAAACTTAAAACTAAGATGCAGACAGCAGTTCAGCAGCGGGATGGGGGCTTTCCAGTCTTTTGCATTGAGTGTCACATGTATGATTTTCTCCCAGTTGGTGAGAGGTCTTACGTGTGCACTAGGTGCAAGGAGCTCTTTGCTCTCAGGGAACAAGTCCGTTCTCTTGAGGCTAAAGTAGCAGACTTGGAAAACATAAGACAGACAGAGAGGTACATAGACGAGACCTACAGGGATATAGTCCTGAAGTCCCACCTCCAGTCTGGCAGCACCCCTGTTGCCATGGAGGAGAGAGGTCACCAGACAGGAGAGCATCACCCTGGTGTGGCAGGAAGTGATCCTGTAACTAGGACCTGTCCTCCAGGTGATGTAAAACCCTCTCGCACCGAGGAAGTTTCTCCAGGGCCATGTGCCCATGAGGGAAGGGTTAGGACAGCCGTTATAGTTGGTGATTCGATCATTAGGCATGCAGATAGCTGGGTGGCTGGTGGACGTGAGGATCGCCTGGTAACATGCCTGCCTGGTGCAAAGGTAGCGGACCTCACGCGCCACCTAGATAAGGTCTTAGATAGTGCTGGGGAGGAGTCTGCTGTCTTGGTACATGTCGGTACCAATGACATAGGAAAATGTGGTAGGGAGGTTCTGGAGGCAAAATATGGGCTTTTAGGTAGGAAGTTGAAATCCAGAACTTCCAAGGTAGCATTCTCCGAAATGCTTCCTGTTCCACGTGCAGGACCCCAAAGGCAGGCAGAGCTCCGGAGTCTCAATGCGTGGATGAGACAATGGTGCAAAGATGAGGGTTTTGGATTTGTTAAGAACTGGGGAACATTCTGGGGAAAGGAGGGGCTCTTCCGAAGGGATGGGCTTCACCTTAACCGGGATGGAACCAGGCTGCTGGCATTAACTTTTAAAAAGGAGATAGAGCAGCTTTTAAACTAGATATTAGGGGAAAGCTGACAGTCGCCCAAGAGCGGATGGTTCGGAAGAATGTATCCTTGAAGGATACTACCAAAAGCAGAGAGGTTCCACAAAAGAGTAAAGTAGCCCAAATGCCCTCAAGTATGGAGCAGACAGAGCTTAAAGATCCCAATTTACCCATGTCTAACAATAGCCAAATTAGCATGAATAAAATACATTCTCTAAAATGCTTGTATGCAAATGCTAGAAGTCTAAAGAATAAGATGGGAGAGTTAGAATATATAGCACTAAATGAAAGGTTAGATATGATTGGAATATCAGAGACATGGTGGAAGGAGGACAACCAGTGGGACACTGTGATACCTGGGTACAAACTATATCGTAATGATAGAACTGATCAAATTGGTGGAGGGGTTGCGCTCTATGTTAGAGAGGGCACTGACTCAGAAAGGATTAAAGTTTTGCAGGAAACAAAATCTGCTGTAGAATCTATATGGATTGAAATTCCATATAAAAGGGGGAAGGCAATGGCAGTGGGGGTGTACTATTGAGCACCTGGCCAGAATGACCAAATGGATGATGAAATGCTCAAAGAAATCAAGGAAGCTAACAAAAGTTACAGCGCAGTAATAATAATGGGTGATTTCAATTACCCCGGTATCAACTGGGTCAGTGTCACGTCAGGACATGCTAGGGAGATAAAGTTCCTAGATGAAATAAATGATTGCTTCTTGGAGCAGCTGGTTCATGAACCGACCAGAGGGAAGCCATATTAGACCTAGTCCTTAGTGTAACACCAGATCTGGTGCAGGAGATAAGGGTGTTGGGGCCACTTGGCAATAGTGATCATAGCATGATCGCCTTTGATTTAATTAGTGGAGGAGGGATAGTAAGGAAATCCACAGTACTACCTTTTAACTTTCGAAAGGGAGACTATGATAAAATGAGGAAAACAGTTAAGAAAAAACTAAAAGGAGCAGTTGCAAAGGTTAAAGACGTACATGAAGCTTGGGTGTTGTTGAAAAATACTATCTTGGAAGCCCAGACCAGCTGTATTCCACGCTTTAAGAAAAGTGGAAGGAAGTCCAAAAAACTGCCATCATAGTTTAAAGGTGAGGTCAGAGAGGCTGTTGTTGCCAAAAAAGCATCTTTCAGGAAATGGAAAAAAGAGCCAAACTACGAAACCTGGAAACAGCACAAGCACTGGCAAATCAAATGCAAGACATTGATAAGGCAGGCAAAGAGAGAATTTGAGAAGAAGCTTGCTGCGGAAGCAAAAACGCGAAATAAAGACCTTTTCAAGTACATTCGTAACAAAAAACCTGTGAGAGAGTCAGTTGGTCCATTAGATGATAAAGGGGTTTAAGGAACACTAAGAGGCGACAAGGCGATAGCGGAGAGACTGAAGGAATTCTTTGCTTCGGTCTTTACTGAGGAAGATGTAGGGATGTTATGCATGACTGAAGTGGTATTTAAAGGAGCGGAAGAATTGAAGGAAATATTGATACATTGGGAAGATGTCTTACAACTATTAGATAAACTGAAGAGTAGCAAATCACCTGGGCCAGATGGTATACATCCAAGGGTGTTGAAAGAACTGAAATATGAGATTGCAGACCTGCTATCAGTAATCTGTGAACTATCATTAAAATCATCTCTAATACTTGAAGATTGGAGGATCGCCAATGTAACACCAATTTTTAAAAAGGGTTCCAGGGGTGATCCGGGAAACTACAGACCTGTGAGCTTGACGTCAGTACCAGGAAAAATGGTAGAAACCATCATAAAGAATAAAATTACTCAGCATGTAGATAGTGTGATGCTGCAGACCCTCTGAGAAGAGAAGAAAATGTTTTAAACGCAGGAAAAGTCAAGCACAAGCTGCAATATTACGAGGAACCTGATAGGGGGAGCAAGAGGGACCTCCGAGGAACTGAGGAACCACACCTCCTAGGTCATGAGGTAATGCCAGCCAGCTTCCAATCAAGGAAGAGAGGAGTACCTCTTAAAGAGAGTCTGGAAGACTGGAGGGCAGAACAGGCAGATCGGCCAGGGGAAGGAGGACTGCCAGGAGAACCAGTAGAAGCAGCAGGATGGGCAGGACATCCGAATGAATGGGCAGGATATCCAGAAGAAGCAGTAACCCCTGGACAAGGGTTTCGCAGGAGGCGGCAGCAGCCGCAGTGGCTTGAGGAAAGGAGCAACCGTGGAGAAGGTGGGATAGCTCCATCCAGAGTGAGTGCTTTTCGTACAGAGAGGCAAAGTTGTGGCTGTGACTGCGGTCTAAAGCCAACAGAAGGATGGTTGGAGAACTTAAGGCCTATTGCTCAGGCCAGGCAGGATCCCAGCCGGAGCAGGCCTCAAACCTCACCGGGAGTAGACAAGCCAAGGAGAAAAGGTAACCCATGTTTAACTGAAATCAGGTTGCAGACTGCTGGTGTATGGGGAGGACAGGGAGCAGAGGAATACTATCCGTGTGAAGCTGCCTATGAGATAAGGTGCAAGAAACACATACCGAATAAGAGACTTGTTAATGACAAGGCTTTGCAGGAAGCTAAGGTAAAACACTTGCAAAAGGAAGACAGTTCCCAGTATATGAGAGCGCAGGACCGACGCCCTACATTCAACCCTGAGCATTGGGAGGTTGTACAGAGGATATATAAAAAGCCTGATTACAATTTGCCAGCAAGTACTGACTTGGTTTCAGAGGCTTCAGAGGGGGAACCGATGCAGGTGGAATTTGCTTCAGATACCGAGATGGACTGTAGTTATTGTAAGACAGGAAGCCTGGAGTCCCTGCTTAGCACATAAGCTCTATCTTGGGGAATAGAGACTGTTTGTTTTGATACACCATTTATTGTGAAGATAACAGCTTTGCTTTAACGTCATGTTTTACTTTTCTTTAACCTGAAGTAAGGAATTTGTGTTGATGTTTTTGTCCAAGCATATGAACCTTTTTGCAGGAATTGAAATAAATGCCTTTTGTTTTCCCTCCACTCGGACCCTTTGTATTCTTTGGGATTTTTGGTAACAAAGGAAGCTACCAGGGCTGCAAGTCCCTGGGCCCTGTAAGATATTAGCCAAACCCAACCTCAAATGTTTTTATGTCCAACCTACCTCAGTCCGTTACGCTGCCAAGGTAGGCCCTGTGACATAAAATGGCGTAGTTATTGGATTTTTTTGTTGCTTGGAACCTACGTCGGCACAAAGAAAAGAAAAGAAAATTCCTGAGTTGAAAAAAAAGAAGGAAAGCCCAGATTGAACTGCTGGAGAGACAAGATCCAGAGCGGATCAGCTAGAGAGATCGGATCGGAGGGAGAAAACCCGAAGGGGAGTAAACCTGAAGTCCGGAAGGGAAGGTGAAAATCCTGAAAAGAAAATCCTGTTGCCAGCTCAAAGCGGAAGGGCTGCAGAGCGGGACAGCCACTAACGTTCCAGAGCTGACTCAACACTTAAGTCAGGTAAAATGTAATTAGGCCTGACAAGTGTTGGATGCCAGGGAAGTTTTGAAAAACAAACAAAAAAAAAAAGATAGAGAGCAAAGAAAGAGAGTTTAGGAGAGCCACCCTTGTTTTTTTTCTCTTTGTCTCTTGTTACAGGTTCATCATGGAGCCTCAGGATCTCTGTGCCTGGATGGCACATCAATTTGACAAGCAAGCTGAGGTTGCCCTGAAAAACCAGGCCCAAGCATTGCAGGCCATGCAAGCGCAGCAAGTGCCAGTCTTGCAGACGATGGAGAAATGGCTGGATCAACAGCGAGAGGAGATGGCAAAGGTCAACTTGGAGAGGCTGCAGGCTACTGGACCGGCCAACCCAGGGACTGGACATTGGTCATGTAATGATCTGGTGGTGGGAAAGCTAAGCCCTAATGATAATGTAGACGACTTTTTAGGATTGCTCGGTCAGCTAATTGGCCACCCGAGCAATGGGCCATTCGACTGGCAGCGTCCCTTACAGGGGAGGCACTAGCTGCGTACAGGTCAATGCCCCCAGCCCTAGCCAACACCTATGAAGAGGTCATCATAGCTATTAGGGACCGCTTAGGCCTTACACCACTAGCCTATAACAAGATGTTTAGAGCCACGTCCCTTAGGGCTGATGAAACACCAAAAGCCCTTGGTCATAGGATAAAGAGCCTAGCACACAAATGGATATAGCCAGAAAGAAAAAATATAGATACATTAATGGATGCCATAGTATTGGAGCAGTACATGTCCGCTGTGCCTAGTAGAGTACAGAACTTTTTAATTTTACAAAATTGCTGTACTACTACGGATGCCATAGCTCTCACCGAGCGATACTTGGAGGCAGAAAGAGTCACCCAACCTAGGGTAGGGACTCCCAAATTGGCCATAGCAATGGAGACACGGAGAGTTGGAAGTCCTTCACGACCTCCATATGGTAATTTGAAAAGTAATACACCACTAATAAGAGAAAATGTCAAAAGATGCTATGCTTGTGGTAAGAAAGGTCACTTAAAAAGTGAGTGTTATTCTCACACGGCTCTTGTGGGAGAGGCCCCAAGGATAATGCGGGAAGGTTTTGTACTAAATGTAAAAATTCATGGAGTCAATGTACAAGCACTTCTGGATTCAGGAGCTGACCAGACCATGATTTCCAAAAGGTTATGGTCGGTGATCAAGGATCAGGGATTGTCAGTTCCTGAACATCCAGAAGGAAATGTTAAAATAAAATGCATTCATGGAGCGGCTACCCGCTATCCTGTTTATAAGTTGTAGGTTAAAGGATTGGGCTTAGAAAAAGAAATGCTAGTAGCAGTTGTGCCTAAGTTGCCACAGGAGTTGGTATTGGGCCGCGATTGGCCACAATTTCAGAGAAGTCTTAAAGAGGGCTTATCTCCACCCAAGGTGCCAAATTCCACTTGCACTCGGTCTGAGCCTACTGAGAACCCCAAGCCACAACCAAATGGCCCGAAGAAGGGTACGGGTCCCAGGGAAGCTCTGGTTTCCACACGGTCGCATGCCCAGGATGATGAACGACCCTCATGTTCTAAAGATACCTCTTTAGGGGACCTTCCTTCACACGAAGATCTAATTGGGGACCCCTCGAGGAGAGAACGGAAGTCCAAAGCTGAGCGAAGGAAAGAAAGAAAGTGCCGCTCGCAGGGCAGAGCGGAATTGGAAGCCGGGAGAGGGATGCCGTGGGTACCGGCAGACTTAATGGAAAAGTTCCCCTCCTTCAAGATGGAGCAGAGAGCAGACCCTGTACTAGCCCATGCATTTGAGCATGCACGGGAAGAAAAGGATTCTTTCCCCAGATTCATCATGGATGAGGACATACTCTATCGGGAGAGTAAGAACCCTCGAACTGGAGCTCTGCGGAAACAATTGGTAGTACCGAATACGTTTAAATCACTGGTTTTACGTCTGGCCCAGGGTGCACAGGGCACCCTCGACCAGATTTTAGCCAGATTTTATTGGCCAGGAGTCTTTCGGGAAACAACTCGCTTCTGTGAATCGTGCCCGTCATGCCAAAGAGTGACCCCTCACAGACCACCTGAAGTACCACTAGTGCCGATGCCCATCATTTCGGACCCGGTAAGGAGATTGGCCATGGACATAGTAGGACCTCTCATCATAACACCAAGAGGATTCCAGTATATCCTTGTAATTGTCGACCAGGCCACCCGCTTTCCATGGGCGGTTCCCCTGAGAAATATTTCAGCCAAATCGATTGCCATCAAACTAGTCAAACAATTCTGCGAGATAGGCTTCCCGCAGGAGGTCTTGACAGACAGAGGTAGTAACTTCTTGTCAAAATACCTCACTCAGGTTTGGGACGCTTTTGGCATCCACCACATAACGACCGCCGCCTACCACCCCCAATGTAATTGTTTGGTGGAGCGATTAAACCAAAGCATAAAACAAATGCTTCGACGAGCGTTGGATGGACAAATGACGGAGTGGGACACCATGCTGCCTTTCATCCTATATGCTTGTAGGGAGAGAAAACAGAGTTCCTTGGGGACCTCACCCTATGAACTCATGTATGGACGACCACCCAGAGGCCTGTTAGATGTCTTAAAGGAACAATGGATTGAACCAGTTGAGACCGAAATAGGCGTACCCCAGTTCTTGAAGGACTTAAGGACTCGCCTAGAACGAACCTCCCGAGTCGCAGGTGAGAATCTAAAAGAGAGTCAACAAAAACAAAAGCGATATTATGATCGGCGTACAAAGCCCAGACAATTAAAAACCGTAGAAAAAGTGATGATCCTAGTATCGGGCGCTACCCCCAAGTTTGAAGCCCGATGGAAGGGGCCTCATACAATAGTCAAGCCCATAGGATCAACTTCCTATTTGGTCCAGGATACCAAAGGACATACACAAATTTATCATGTTAATGTTCTTCGGCCCTGGCACGAGCGGTCAGGTTTGCTAGCATCGGCTACCAATATATTTCACCCTGAAGGGATACAAGTGGACGACAGTCGAGGGAATTATCGAACCAGTCAGTTGCGGAAAAGCGCGATGTGATGTATTACGTGCTGCGTGGAAGAGGCTTCACCAGCCCGTAATATTTTAAGAGGGGGGATGTGTGATGCTGCAGACCCTCTGAGAAGAAAATGTGTTAAACGCAGGAAAAGTCAAGCACAAGCTGCAATATTACGAGGAACCTGATAGGGGGAGCAAGAGGGACCTCCGAGGAACTGAGGAACCACACCTCCTAGGTCATGAGGTAATGCCAGCCAGCTTCCAATCAAGGAAGAGAGGAGTACCTCTTAAAGAGAGTCTGGAAGACTGGAGGGCAGAACAGGCAGAACGGCCAGGGGAAGGAGGACTGCCAGGAGAACCAGCAGGATGGGCAGGACATCCGAATGAATGGGCAGGATATCCAGAAGAAGCAGTAACCCCTGGACAAGGGTTTCGCAGGAGGCGGCAGCAGCCGCAGTGGCTTGAGGAAAGGAGCAACAGTGGAAAAGGTGGGATAGCTCCATCCAGAGTGAGTGCTTTTTGTACAGAGAGGCAAAGGCGTGGCTGTGACTGCGGTCTAAAGCCAACAGAAGGACGGTTGGAGAATTTAAGGCCTATTGCTCAGGCCAGGCAGGATCCCAGCCGGAGCAGGCCTCAAACCTCACCGGGAGTAGACAAGCCAAGGAGAAAAGGTAACCCATGTTTAACTGAAAGCAGGTTGCAGACTGCTGGTGTATGGGGAGGACAGGGAGCAGAGGAATACTATCCGTGTGAAGCTGCCTATGAGATAAGGTGCAAGAAACACGCACCGAATAAGAGACTTGTTAATGACAAGGCTTTGCAGGAAGCTAAGGTAAAACACTTGCAAAAGGAAGACAGTTCCCAGTATATGAGGGCGTAGGACCGACGCCCTACATTCAACCCTGAGCATTGGGAGGTTGTACAGAGGATATATAAAAAGCCTGATTACAATTTGCCAGCAAGTACTGACTTGGTTTCAGAGGCTTCAGAGGGGAAACCGATGCAGGTAGAATTTGCTTCAGATACCAAGATGGACTGTAGTTATTGTAAGACAGGAAGTCTGGAGTCCCTGCTTAGCACATAAGCTCTATCTTGGGGAATAGAGACTGTTTGTTTTGATACACCATTTATTGTGAAGATAACAGCTTTGCTTTAACGTCATGTTTTACTTTTCTTTAACCTGAAGTAAGGAATTTGTGTTGATGTTTTTGTCCAAGCATATGAACCTTTTTGCAAGAAAGGGAAATAAATGCCTTTTGTTTTCCCTCCACTCGGACCCTTTGTATTCTTTGGGATTTTTGGTAACAAAGGAAGCTACCAGGGCTGCAAGTCCCTGGGCCCTGTAAGATATTAGCCAAACCCAACCTCAAATGTTTTTATGTCCAACCTACCTCAGTCCGTTACGCTGCCAAGGTAGGCCCTGTGACAATAGTCACAACCTAATGGGAGACAGCCAACATGGCTTTAGACAAGGACGATCTTGTCTTACTAATCTGTTATGTTTTTTTGAAGGAGTGAATAAACAGGTGGACAAAGGTGAGTCGGTTGATATTGTGTATCTGGACTTTCAGAAAGCCTTTGACAAGGTCCCTCATCAGAGACTTTTGGCAAAACTAAAGAGTCATGGGATAGGAGGCAGTGTACTATTGTGGATCAGGAACTGGTTAAAAGATAGAAAGCAGAGGGTAGGGCTAAATGGCCAATTTTCCCAATGGAGAAAGGTGAATAGTGGTGTACCCCAGGGATCTGTGCTGGGTCCGCTGCTTTTTGACATATTCATAAATGACCTGGAAAGTGGGATAACGAGTGAGGTTATCAAATTTGCAGATGACACAAAACTATTTAAAGTTGTTAAAACCCAAGAGGATTGTGAAAAATTGCAAGAGGATCTTGATAAATTGGAAGACTGGGCATCAAAATGGCAGATGAAATTTAATGTGGACAAGTGCAAAGTTATGCACCTAGGGAAGAACAACCCAAACTATGGTTACACGATGCAAGGTTCCACATTAGGAACCACCACCCAGGAAAAAGATTTAGGCGTCATTGTGGATACCATGTTAAAACCCTCGGCCCAGTGTGCAGTGGCGGCCAAGAGAGCAAATAGAATGCTAGGTATGATAAGGAAAGGAATGGAAAATAAAACAAAAGATATTATAATGCCTCTATATCGTTCCATGGTGAGACCGCACCTTGAATATTGTGTGCAATTCTGGTCGCCGTATCTTAAAAAGGATATAACGATTTTAGAAAAAGGTACAGAGAAGAGCCACCAAAATGGTAAAGGGGATGGAAGGATACTCCTATGAAGAAAGGCTAAAAAGGTTAGGGCTCTTTAACCTGGAAAAGAGACGGCTGAGGGGAGATATGATAGAAGTCTATAAATTAATGAACGGAGTGGAACGGGTAAATGTAGATCGATTGTTTACCTTATCAGAATATAGAAAGACTAGGGGACATGCAATGAAGCTACAGGGTAAACTATTTAAGCCTAATAAAAGAAAATATTTTTTCACTCAACGTGTAATCAAACTCTGGAATTTGTTACCGGAAGATGTAGTAAAGGCTGTTAGTGTAGCTGGGTTTAAAAAAGGTTTGGACAAGTTCCTGGAGGAAAGGTCCATAAACCATTATTAAGAAGTGACCGAAGATATCAATGCTTGACCCAGTACAAGCATTGTGGAACTTGTGTCTCTTGGGGATACTGCTAGGTACATATGACCTAGATTGGCCATTGTTGGAAACAGAATACTGGGCTTGATGGACCCTGGTCTGACCCAGTATGGCATATCTTATGTTCTTATGTTCTTATGCCTCTGACAATGTGAACTGTGTCATGACCATCAAGGCTCAGGCCAGTCTTGGCATAAGCAAAAGAGATGCCAGCCAAATTGAAAGAGTGCATTTGGAAATGCTGCTGGAGTCAAGAGACAAACAGGTGGATGGACTTTCAGTGAACCTTCATCCGCTCTAGGTAGAAGGCCACGACTTGCTTGCAGTCCAGCATGTGCAGCGCCACTTCCCCTCTATGAGGGTGAGGCCTAGGAAACAAAGTCAGCAGAACAACGGACTGCTTAAGATGGAAAGCTGATATCACCTTTGGGAGGAATCAAGGATGAGTGCGCAGGACCGTTCTATTATGATGGAACCTGGTGTACAGCAAATGAGCCACTAGAGCTTGGAGTTCACTTACCTAGCATGCTAGAATAACCACCACATGTCAAGAACTTCAAACAGCAAGAATTGAGTGGCTCAAAGGGAGTTAACATGAGCTGCACTAGGATTACATTGAAGTCCCAAGCCACCTTGCTGGGCAGACTAGATGGACCATACTGGTCTTTATCTGCCGTCATTTACTATGTTACTATAAGACTTTCTTATCGAGGCCCTTCTACAGAACACCTGTTACTCCATCAGGCAGGTTAAGCTCTGGCAGGACTAGTTTTTCAACATCCATGCAGTGAGGGTGAAGGATCTGACATTCGGGTGCCCAGTGTTCAGTGGCAGCCAAGAAAGCAAATAGAATGCTAGGAATCATAAGGAAAGGAATGGAGAATAAAACAAAGGATATTATAATGCCTCTGTATTGTTCCATGGTGTGACCATACCTCAAATGTTGTGTGTAATTCTGGTCGCCGTATCTTAAAAAGGATATAGCAGAATTAGAAAAGATACAGAACAGCCACCAAAATGGTAAAGGGGATGGAAGGATACCCCTATGAGGAGAGGCTAAAAAGTTTAGGGCTCTTCAACCTGGAAAAGAGATGGTTGAGGGGAAATATTATAGAAGTCTATAAATTAATGAAAGGAGTGGAACGGGTAAACATAGATCGATTGTTTACACCATTAATATATAGAAAGACTAGGGGGCATGCAATAAAGCACAGTGTAACCCATATAAGACTAATAGGAGAAAATATTTTTTCACTCAATGCGTAACCAAACTCTGGAATTCGTTACCGGAGGATGTAGTAAAAGCTGTTAGCGTAACTGGGTTTAAAAAAGGTTTGGACAAGTTCCTAGAAGAAAGGTCCATAAACCATTATTAAAGGGGACCCGGGAAATCCACTGCTTGACCCAATACAAGCATTGTGGAACCTGTGTCTTCTGGGGAAACTGCTAGGTACTTGTGACCTAGATTGGACACTGTTGGAAACAGGATGCTGGGCTTGATGGACTTTGGTCTTATGTTCTTATATTCTTATATTCATCCTCCCACCTTCCTGTGATATGAAATATGGGTCAGAGCCCAGTCGCAGAGGTTCCCACGGAGACTTGAAGCAGGAAACCTTACTTCCTTCTCCCTGTCCTTTGCTACCGCTTTCTCTCTCCCTCTTGTTCTGTCTTGTGCTCCTCTCTCTCTTTGCTTTACTGTCAGATTGTATTTATTTTCCCCACTTTTAGTTATTTTGCTTTTATTGTAAACGGCTTTGATTTGCCTGAAAGGTGGTATATTAAGTACCAAATAAACCAAAAACCATAAACCACTTGGGCGTTGTGCTGAGTAGCAAATGGATCCATTGAGGGGGTAACCCACTCCTGAAAGATCTGGACCATGACATCCCTGTCCAGAGTCCACTCGTGCAGTTGGAGGATGCGATTCAGGGTATTCTGCTCCTTGGGCAAACATTTGGCCCTTAACTCCATACTATGAGCGATGGCAAACTTCCATAGCCAGACAACCTCCCAGCACAGGAGATATGAACCCGTGCCCCCTGCTTGTTTATGTAGTACATCACAACCTCATTGTCAGTCTGAAAAAGTACAATCTGGTTAGCTGGCGATTCAGGAAATCCCTGAGGGCATTCACTATGGCTCATAGTAACATAGTAACAAAGTATATGACAGCAGATAAAGACCAGTATGGTCCATCTAGTCTGCCCAGCAAGGTGGCAAGTGTAGGTGCACCTGCCTCTCCGTGCAGGTCACCCATCTCCATACTTTTGTTTTGGGGTGTATCCACTGCTCTGTGCCGATCACCCCTATTTGATGAGATATAAGTGGTAGTTATGCTTATTTTGTTTTTTTTCCTGTTGCTATAAAGGGATCCACTGTGTCTGTCCCGTGTCATTTTGAATTCTGACACAATATTTGCCCTCCCCCCCCCCCCCGCACATTTCCATCAGGAGGGCATTCCAAGCATCCACTGCCCTTTCAGTGAAAAAGTATTTCTTGATATTGCCTTTCAGTTTACCCCCTTGCAGCTTCATGTTATGCCCTCTAATTTTACAGCTTCCCTGTCTTTGAAAGAGATTTATTTATTTATAAATATTCTTTAAATATTTAAAGGTCTGAACCATATCTCCCCTGTCCCTCCTCTACTCCAGAGTATACATAGTTCCAAGAAATTATCTGGTGTAGGCTCTCCTGTTTGGACCAGAGGCCTTGAATGTGGAGGCCATCCAGAACGCTCCCCAACCCAACTTGGATGCATCTGTCATAAGTGTCTTTTGGGGTGTGCCCCCTGAAAAGGGAGGCCCTTGAGTAGGTTATTTTTTTTAAATATAAAATTAAAAAAAAATAAAAAGTTTAATAAAATACACCATAAAGTTTAATAAAATACACCAAATATAAACTTGCACAAGAAATACAAGCGCAAATACAAAGGAAAATAGGTTCAAAAGATAAACAATCACGTTTGCTGACGGTGCTGCTTTTAAATTGTCCCGGAGTGCCCTGATTGGCTTTGCAGAAGTGAGAGGGAGGAGGTCCACTAATAAGGCAGAAACAAGTCACTAATAAGGCAGAAACAAGCCACTACCCCGCTGCCCACTCAGGTTCCCTGGTCGGACCTCCACGTACTCTCCTTCACTCTACTCCTTAAAGACACCACACAGCAAGCCAAAAGAGAAACCAAACCAAGAAGATTCAAAGCCTACCACAAGGAGACCTTCCTTCAGGAAATAATGCCACAACTACAAAACGATTGCCACGACATTGATGAAACCATAACCTTCTCCAGGACCAAGCAGGAAGTCAGTCCTCACATATGGGTGACGTCGGCGCCGATGGAGCCCTCGTGCGAAGCATTTCCCCAGCTTTCAAAGAAAGCCTTTGGGAATGCAGCACACATGCGCGGTCCCCTTCCCACCCAAGGGTGGCATCTTGCTCAGTCTTCTTTGTTCTGCGGAGCCCGATGGACGTGTGTCTTAGTCACCCGGTTAAAAGTTGATTTTTTCCTTTGAAGATTCGTGGGTTTTTGCCGGTTCGACGCAGGTTCCCCTTCCCGCCTGGGCACGGTACACCGGTATCGAGCCCGGAGCTACTTTTTTGGTTTTTGTCCTTTGAGACTAGCATTCGTGCTTTTTTCTTTTTCACTGGCAGCCCGGTCTTTTGACCTTGCAGGGGCCCTTTTTCTCCTGATGGCTGCCAGCGGGCTCAAGAAGTGTGAATGGTGTAAGAAACTGATGTCTCTCACCGACACACATGACTGCTGCCTCTGGTGCCTCGGGCCCGATCATGACCCGATGATTTGAGGCCCGTGCGGCAAAATGTCCTCTAAGGCACTCAGGAGTCATCAGAATCAACGAGAAAGGATCTTCTCTGACTCCGCGTCCGGCCGCGCCCGGACTTCGTCAGATGCCTCGATGTCTCGGGAGTCCGACCCCGAGCATCGTCGGGGCTCCTCTGAGCGGGGGTCTCCCTCACGGGAACACAAAAGGAAGAAGAAACCTGCGAGGGCGGCGTCGGTGGATGCTCTTGGTCCCTCGAGGGCCAGGTCGCATAGCCCCGACCGCCATCCTGGGTCCTCGGAGCCGGAGAGGCCTGCCAAAATGCCTCGTGTGGAGCCGGAGTCCCCGAGTCACGTGAGTGCTGTTGTCCTCGTGGACTCTCCTGCGGGGGAGCCGACGTCGGGGCCCGAGTCTGGGGCTGCTGAGTCTCCTGAGCTCGGACTTAGGTTGACGGCCTTGGAGAGCAGCTTGACTGCCTTCATGGAACAGCAGCGGGTGCTGATCGCCGGTCTGACCGGTGCATCTGCCACGACCACCGGGACCTTGATGTCCAAGTTGACCCCGGAGGCCGAGCCGATCCTCGAGTCAATGCGGTCTTGAGTCGATCCTCGGCCAAGGTCTCCCTCGGCCTCCCATATGGGGCCGAGGTCGTCGATGCCGGTACACTCAGCGTCGGAGCGGATGGCATCGGTGCCCACCCAACCGGAGCCACTCGATTCCTCCTCGGAGGGGTCAGAGTGGGAGACGGAGGACGAGGAGTCCCCAGACACTTTCCAGACCCGGTGCGTCCCATCGGAATCACCGGAGTCTGAGCCTCAGAGAAGGTCCCCCCCAGAGGATACCCGGTTCCTGGACTTCGTGAGGGACATGGCCAGGGCCTTGGCCTTCCCCGTGGATCCCGAGGAGGAGCCTCGAACCAAGGAGCTCGAGGCCCTCCAGTATGACTCTCCACTGAAGGAGGCCTTTACTGTACCGGTTCCTCCGATGCTGGAATGGCTGCTCTTCCGCATGTGGGAGGTACTGGCCTCGGTGCCAGTTCTCAGCAAATGGGTCGATTCCATTTATCGAGTCTGAAAGAGCCCTGGGTTCCAGAAGGCACAACTTCTGCACCACTCCATGGTTGTGGAATCGGCTATGCATCGTCTGAAGAGTTAGAAGATTCACTCCTCGGTGCCCCCCGGCAGGGAGGCCTGGAACCTGGATGCCCTCGGTAGAAAGTGCTTCTAGGGCTCTATGCTGGCTTGCCATATCCAGACTTACCAGCTGTACATGGGCATGTACCTCCAAGACCTAGCAAAGGAGATTGCCGGGTTCTCTGTTGGCCTCTCCGAGGAACCTTTGCAGAAGTTCAAGGCTTTGTCATCAGGGATTCGAGAGTGCTCGAAGTTTATATCTCGAGCAGCCTATGATGGCTTCGAGGCTTCGGCCCGAGTAGCAGCGGCTGGCATCGGTGCATGCCGTCAGGTCTGGTTACAGTCATCGGACCTCAAGCCATGGGTCCAGGACAAGTTGGTCGATGTCCCTTGCTGGGGTGAGAACCTCTTTGGCAAACCCATGGCTGAAAAGGCTGCAGAAATCGAGACTGAGACTCTCACCAGGACAAGGCTGTCCAGGAAGACTTCTGCCCCTTCTCAGAAGAAGGGCTCGGGGAAAAAGCCCTTTTACCCGAGGAAGGCCTCTGCCTACAAATCCTACCCTCAATTCCAGGCCTCTACAGCTCCCCAACAGGGTCAGCAGGCCAAGGGGCAGGGACATGGGCCCTGTAGGCAGAAAACCCCCAAGCCGCCAGCTCCAGCTCTTGCACAGCAGGGAGCGGGGTTTTGACTCCCACTGCATAGCCTCTCTCCCACAGCTGGCTCCTCTCAGCACAGGAGGCCGGCTGACACTATACGCCCACAGGTTGTCAGCTATAACAGGTGATACCTGGGTACTGAGCATAGTCCAAAAGGGCTACTTGCTCCACTTCAACCAGATACCTCCCTCCTATTTTCCAGGGGAGCCTCCAAGACTCCCTCTATACAGGAACCTCCTCCTTCAGGAGTTGGAAAGTCTTCTACAGGAGCAGGCGGTGGAACCGGTGCCTCACCACCTGATAGGACGAGGCTTCTACTCCAGGTACTTTCTAGTACCAAAAAGGACAGAAGGTCTCAGGCCCATCCTAGACTTGCGAAATCTCAACAAGTTTCTGAGATGGAAAAGTTCAAGATGCTTACCCTTGGAATACTGCTGCCCTACCTCCAGCAGGGAGATTGGCTATGCTCCTTAGACCTAAAGGATGCTTATACTCACATCCTCATTCATCCAGACCACAGACAATATCTCAGATTTGTAGTGGGAGGAAATCATTTTCAGTACATACATTTGGCCTAACTTCACCAAATGCCTGGCGGTGGTGGCAGCCTATCTCAGAAACCAGGGCATCTTTGTCTTTCCATACCTGGATAACTGGCTCATCAGGGGTCAGTCTCCACAGGAGGCCAGACAAGCCACTCTTCGCACTGTCTCTCTTCTCCAGCACCTAGGCTTCGTCATAAACTTCGCAAAGTCCACTTTGCTCCCCTCACAGGACGTAGAGTTCATAGGGGCAAGGTTGGATACTTTACAGGCAATGGCTTATTTGCTCAGGAACAGGGCTCACAGACTGATGGCTCTGGCCCAGCAGTTTCGCAGTGGATCTCTGGTCTCTGCCAGACATTTCCTGAGGCTTTTGGGCCACATGGCATCCACGGTCCATGTAACTCCAAATGCTCGTCTGCATATGCGGCCTGCTCAATGATGCCTCAGAGCTCAGTGGATACAGGCCACAGGAGACTTACGAGACAGAGTAAGAGTGTCCAAACTACTAGCGGCCTCCCTGCAGTGGTGGCTCCATCTCCCAAACCTGATCAAAGGGGTGCCTTTCCAGGCACCACCACACACAGAGGTGTTGACGACCGATGCTTCTCTTCAAGGTTGGGGTGCACATTGCCAGGGGGCATGCACTCAGGGCCTCTGGTCCCCTTGGGAGGCTACACAGCAGATCAATCTGTTGGAGCTGCGAGCTATTCGATTAGCTCTACAAACTTTCTCTCATGTCCTCTCTCACCAGTCTGTCTTGATTCAGATGGACAACCAAGTAGCGATGTTCTATGTGAACAAACAAGGAGGCACGGGATCCAGGCTTGTGTGTCAGGAAGCACAGGCCCTGTGCACCTTTGCAGTCAAGCACAGCATGTTTGTCAAGGCAGTTTATGTACCTGGCCAACAAAATTACCTGGCAGACAGGTTGAGCAGGATTCTACAGCCTCACGAATGGCATTTGAATCCCCTGGTGGTCCAGCAGATCTTCCTAAAATGGGGTCTTCCAACCATCAATCTCTTTGCCAGTCCACTGAACCGTCAGCTGCCCAGGTTCTGTTCCAGACAACCGCATCCTCTGCGAATAGCAGCAGATGCCTTCCTAATCTCTTGGTCTACGGGCCTGCTGTATGCATTTCCTCCAGCGCCTCTAGTGGCCCAAACCCTATTCAAGGTTCTTCAGGACAGGGCCTCACTGATCCTGGTAGCCCCCAGATGGCCGAGGCAACCGTGGTTTCCACTCCTTCTGCAATTGGTGGTGGACACTCCACTCCCTCGGGGGGTGCAACCCGATCTCCTGTCTCAGGATCAGGGATCTCTCCTGCACCCCAACCTCCAGTCCCTCCATTTGATGGCCTGGCTGCTGAAAGGGTAGTTCTAGCCCCCTTACTTCTACTTAGGGAAGTGGAGGAGGTGGTTTTGGCCTCTAGGAGACAATCCACCCAGAAATCTTATGCCCTCAAGTGGCATAGGTTCTCCACCTGGTGTGCTCAGCGCAAAGAGGATCCGTTTTCGTGCCTGGTACCAGTGGTGCTGCAGTATCTGCTTCACCTGTCGGACCTAGGCCTTAAATCCAACTGTGTTTGGGTCCACCTCAGTGCTCTGTCGGCGCACCACTCGCTGGTGGAGGGTCAGTCTCTTTCGGTCCACCCCTTAATAGCCCACTTTTTCAGAGGCCTGCTTTTGCTCAAGCCTCCAGTTCGTCCACCAGCCCCTGAGTGGGATTTGAATGTGGTCTTGCAACAACTTACTTGCCCACCGTGTGAGCCGATGGCTACCTGTCATTTACGCTTCCTTTCCTGGAAGGCGTTGTTCTTGGTGGCTCTTACCTCGGCCAGGTGTGTGAGTCAACTGCAGGCTCTGGTTTCTGATAGACCGTACACGCGGTTCTATAGGAACAGGGTGGTCTTACGGACTCATCCTAAGTTCCTTCCAAAGGTTGTCTCCTTCTTCCACCTCAATCAGGAGGTGGTTCTTATGACATTCTTTCCCAGGCCGCATGCCAGCAGGGCTGAAATGGTCTTGCATACCCTGGACTGTAGGAGGGCGTTGTCTTTCTACATTGACCGTACGCAGGGGCATCGAAGGGCTGTTCAGCTCTTCGTATCTTTTGACCCTAATAAGCTGGGGTTACCTGTCTCCAAGTGTACCCTTTCCATTTGGGTAGCAGACTGTATCACCTGGGCGTACAGGGCAGTTGGCCTCTCCTTGCAGGGTCGAGTCATGGCCCACCGTGTCAGGGCGAAGGCTGCGTCAGTAGCTCATCTCTGCTCTGTTCCGTTGGCAGACATCTGCCGGGCCCCTACTTGGTCTTCAAGCCAGACTTTTGCGTCCCATTACTGCCTCGAGAGGGAGTCCCGCAGGGACAGTGCTTTCGGACAAGCGGTACTCCGTAATCTCTTTGAGGTTTAGGCAATTCCTACCCTCTGGCCCTTGTGCTGGGCTACCGTTTGGGGGTGTTCTCAGAGAAGATTCTTAACACGCATGCTGAGGCTCTAGAGGGAGCTTATTTTTCAGCTTTGCGTTCTCGGTAGCCTAGAGCTGGGGAGTCCTATATGTGAGGACTGACTTCCTGCTTGGCCCTGGAGAAAGAGCAGTTACTCACCTGTAACAGGTGTTCTCCAGGAGCAGCAGGAATCAGTCCTCACGACCCTCCCTCCTCCCCTTGGAGTTGCAATCATATATATATTTCATTTTGTTTTTTGCTGTCTTTTAGCTATGTCATCAGCAAGATGGCACCCTTGGGCGGGAAGGGGACCGTGGATGCGTGCTGCATTCCCAAAGGCTTTCTTTGAAAGCTGGGAAAATGCTCCGCACGAGGGCTCCGTCGGCGCCGACGTCACCCATATGTGAGGACTGATTCTTGCTGCTCCTGGAGAACACCTGTTACAGGTGAGTAACTACTCTAAAGGGAACTCAAACCTATCCAAAGCTACATCAACAACTAACAAAGAAAAGACACACACCCAAAGGAAAACCAACATCCCCTGGTACTCAGATGAGATCCGGGAAACAAAACACACGCTCAGAATGCTGGAGAGAAAATGGAGGCACACCAAATCACATGAGGCTGCTCTCCAATACAGAACCGAACGACAAGCATACAACAACCTAATCAACAACCACCGGCAACAACACCACACCAACCTCATCCTGAAATCAGCCAACAAACCAAGAGAATTATTTAACATAGTACAACTCACAAAGGACACCCCACCACCCAATGAACATCAAGTAGACCCCCAAGAATTCGCAAGCTATCTGATAAACAAGAACACAAATCCGACAAACACCACACCTACCACAGAGCACACCCCAGCATCGATGGATCACAGCCAGACCTGCGAATAATCACACCAAACCTAGAACGACTTCTCTATACCGAAAACACAGCAAATAGAAAACATTGTGGGCTCCCTTAACACGACAACCTCAGCTGCCGACCCATGCCCAGTGGAGTGGATCAAGGCTTCAAAGAACCAACTAAGCCACCACATACATAAAATCGTACAGCAGTCCCTCCAGCAAGGGCACCTCCCACAGATTCTAAAGCAAGCTACCATATGGCCAACATTAAAGGCAACTTGCTAAACCCCTCTGACCCGAAATCTTACCGTCCGATCTCAAGCTTACCAATTATCTCGAGAAAGTAGTACAAAGACAACTGCAGGATCATGTGGACCTTCATGCCCCAATGGACTTGCACCAACATGGCTTCAAACCACATCACAACGTAAAGACTCTGCTCACCTCCCTCTTTGACATCCTACTGAAAGGAATAGACAACATAAAGAACGGTTTCCTACTAATTTTCATTGACATCTCAGCTGCCTTTGACACAGTATCCCACAACATACTACTACAGCGCCTACAAGAAATGGGATTACGCAACAACACCCTGAAATGGTTCACCTCCTAATTAAACAACTGCACACAGCAAGTAAAATGCGGGGAAAAATAAATCAGCTCAATTTACCACCACGCAAGGAATACCACAGGGATTGGCCCTTTCATCAATATTATTCAACATCTATATACAGCCCATATGCAGCATCATTAGAAAATACAATATACAATATCACCTGTACGCAGATGACATAAAGGTGTACACCCCAATCGACCTGAGCACCCCCGACATAACCTCAATCACTGAGTGCCTCGAACATATGAAGAGCTGGCTTGCCGACAATAACCTCAAGGTAAACTTTGATAAGACTGAAGCAATGTTTATTTCCAGGAGCACAACATTCAACCCACCCCAAGAAATCAATATACTCCACAGGACAATCACAACTAAGGACAAAGTAAAGTATCTTGGTGTCATCATAGACAAGAACCTGAACCTCCATTCCCACATAAACAAGACAGCAGCAAAAGCATACCATCGTTTAAAGATCATCAGATGACTCAAGCCACTCCTCAGCCAAGAACACTTCCGCACAGTATGCCAGGCAGTCATTACCCCCATACTGGACTACAGAAATTCACTATATTAGGGGTTACCCAAACACTCTGTACACACACTTCAATTGGTTCAGAACACTGCAGCACGCATAATCACAGGCACGTCCAAATACAAACACATAACACCAATACTCTGACAGCTGCACTGGCTACCCATAACGGCACGGGCAAAATTCAAGGCAACATAAATCATCTTCAAGACCATACACCACTGCTCAGCAGAAATTCTACAAACCACAATAACCAAAGACACAAGCAGCAGACCCAGGCGAACCCAAGGCAGCAACAGACTCCTCACCCCGGCCGGATACCACAAAACAAAGCAAACAACTTCCAGAAGAGCCTTCTCACTCTCGGTGCCGGACCTATGGAACTCGCTCCCTGAGGAACTAAGAGCACGAAAGGACCTCAAGGACTTCCGCAAATCCCTCAAAACCCACCTGTTCATGGCTTCATATGAACAAGTACCTTAACTCCCAATCCACGCAGCCTTGCCGACACAGCCACCATACCTCAACATCTCAGACCTGGGACCCAACCCCCAGAAATATATGTATGTCTTGTCACCTATGTTTAATGTAGACTCCTTGTCATATCCCTAACCACTTTGATTGAAGGATAAGGTGGTATACTAAACTGGCTAAATAAATAAATAAATAAATTAGACCCCAATCACTGAGGAGAAGAGCATTAAAGAAAGAAAACATATGGGATACAATAAGGAAACAATGCAATGAAAATAGTATAAGCTCACACCCTAGTGGCACTAATAAGAACATAAGAACATAAGATATGCCATACTGGGTCAGACCAAGGTCCATCAAGCCCAGTATCCTGTTTCCAACAGTGGCCAAGCTAGGTCATACGTACCTAGCATTATCCCCAAGAGACACAGGTTCCACAATGCCTGTATTGGGTCAAGCATTGATATCCTGGGTCCCTTTTTAATAATGGTTTATGGACCTTTCCTCCAGGAACTTATCCAAACCTTTTTTAAACCCAGCTACACTAACAGCTCTTACTACATCCTCTGGTAACAAATTCCAGAGTTTGATTACACGTTGAGTGAAAAAATATGTTCTCTTATTTGTCTTAAATAGTTTACCCTGTAGCTTCATTACATGTCCCCTAGTCTTTCTATATTCTGATAGCGTAAACAATCGATCTACGTTTACCCGTTCCACTCCATTCATTAATTTATAGACCTCTATCATATCTCCCCTCAGCCGTCTCTTTTCCAGGTGGAAGAGCCCTAACCTTTGTAGCCTCTCTTCCATCCCCTTTACCATTTTGGTGGCTCTTCTCTGTGCCTTTTCTAATAATGCTATATCCTTTTTAAGATACGGCGACCAGCATTGCACACAATATTCAAGGTGCGGTCGTACCATGGAACGATACAGAGGCATTATAATATCCTTTGTTTTATTTTCCATTCCTTTCCTTATGATACCTAGCATTCTATTTGCTTTCTTGGCCGCTGCTGCACACTGGGCGGAGGGTTTTAACATGTTATCCACGATGACTCCTAAATCTTTTTCCTGAGTGGTGGTTCCCAATGTGGAACCTTGGATTGTGTAACCATAGTGTGGGTTGTTCTTTCCTAGGTGCATAACTTTGCACTTGTCCACATTAAATTTCATCTGCCATATGGATGCCCAGTCTTCCAATTTATCCAGATCCTCCTGCAGTTTTCCACAGTCCTCTTGGGTTTTAACAACTTTAAACAGTTTTGTGTTGTCTGCAAATGTGATAACCTCACTAGTTATTCCCATTTCCAGGTCATTTATGAATATGTCAAAAAGTAGCGGACCCAGTACAGATCTCTGGGGTACTCCACTATTCACCTTTCTCCATTGGGAAAATTGGCCATTTAGCCCTACCCTCTGCTTTCTATCTTTTAACCAGTTCCCGATCCACAATAGTACACTGCCTCTTATCCCATGACTTTTTAGTTTTGCCAAAAGTCTCTGATGAGGGACCTTGTCAAAGGCGTTCTGAAAGTCCACATACACTATAGCAACCGATTCACCTTTGTCTACCTGTCTATTCACACCTTCAAAAAAACATATCAGATTAGTAAGACAAGATCTTCCTTGTCTAAAGTCATGTTGGCTGTCTCCCATTAGGCAATGACTATCTACATGCTGTGCAATTTTGTTCTTTATGGTGGTTTCTACCATTTTCCCCGGTACTGTAGAAACATAGAAGCATAGAAATATGATGAAAGAAAAAGACCACATGGCCTATCTAGTCTGTCCTTCCATATCAACAACAACAGTCCCCTTTTTACCTTTAGAGATCCTCTGTGTTTGTCCCATGCTTTTTTAAATTCAGTTACTGTCCTCATCTCTACCACCTCCACTGGGAGATTATTCCATGGATCCACTACTCTTTCCGTAAAGAAATATTTCTGCATATCACTCCTGAATCTATCTCCCTTCGCCCTCATCCCATGTCCCCATGTAGCAGAACTTGCTTTCAATTGAAAGAGGCTCTCTCCCTGAACATTTATGCCACGGAGGTATTTAAACACTCAATCATATCACCTCTATCCCGCCTTTCCTCTAAGGTGTACATATTAAGATCCTTCAGTCTGTCCTCATATGCTTTATAATGAAGACCACTAATCATTTTAGTAGCTACCCTCTGCACTGACTCCATCCTGTTCACATCCTTTTGAAGGTGCAGTCTCCAGAATTGCACACTATACTCCAAATGAGGTCGCACCAAAGACTTATAGAGAGGCATTATCTCCTCCTTTTTTCTGCTAGCCATTCCTCTCCGTATGCACCCAAGCATCCTTCTAGCTTTTGCCGTCACCTTTTCTACCTGTTTAGCTACTTTAAGATCATCAGACACAACCACGCCTAGGTCCCGCTCTTCTTTAGTGGACAAAAGTACTTCACCCCTTATACTATATTGCTCCCTTGGATTGCTGCAGCCCAAATGCATGACCTTACATTTTTTAACATTAAATCCCAGCTGCCAAATTCTAGACCATTCTTCAAGCTTAGCTAGATCCCTCCTCATGTTATCTACACCTTCCTGGGTGTCTACTCTATGGCAGATTTTGGTATCATCCGCAAAGAGGCAAACCTTACCCAACAGCCCTTCCGCTATATCACTAACCAAGATGTTAAAAAGAATCGGACCAAGGACAGATCCCTGGGGCACACCACTGGTAACATCCTTCTCCTCAGAGTGAGCTCCATTTACTTGTACTCTGTTGCCTCCCACCCAACCAATTTCTAACCAAAGCAGTAACTTTAGGGTCCATCCCTAGAGTGCTCAGTTTGTTTATAAGTCGCCTGTGAGGAACAGTGTCAAAGGCTGTACTGAAATCTAAATACACCACATCTAGAGCTCTCCCTCGGTCCAACTCCCTGGTCACCCAGTCAAAGAAATCAATCAGATTTGTCTGACAAGACCTGCTTCTGGTGAATCCATGCAAGTTCCCTCAGTATTCTAGGGTGTATCCCATCTGGTCCCATCGCTTTGTCTACTTTAAGTTGAGCTAGTTTCTGACGAACAAAGTCTTCTGAAAATTGTTCAAGATGTCCCTTGCTTCTGTTCCTATTTGTGGGTGTTTTCTGAGGTCCTGCTCCTGGTTCGTCATCTGTGAACACAGAACAAAAATATTTGTTAAGCAATTCCGCTTTATCCTTATCAGCTTCTACATATTCCTCCCCTGCACCCTTGAGTCTGACAATACCACTTTTGCCCTTCCTCTTCTCACTAATATATCTGAAAAATGTCTTATCCCCCCATTTTATTGCATTGGCTATTTCCTCCTCCTTTTGAATCTTTGTCTTCTTGACTACTTTGCTAGCTTCTCTAAGTGTTTCCAAATACAGATGCCTGTCTTCCTCTCGCTGTGATCTCTTGTTTTTCATGAAGGCCTCCCTCTTTTTCTTCACTTTTTCAGCTACTTCTTTTGAAAACCATAGTGGTCTCCTTTTCCTTTTACCTTTATTTACCATTTTAACAAAAAGGTTGGTTGCCCTTAAAATATCCCCTTTCAGTTTTGCCCACTGTTTTTCTACATCCCCCAGCTGTTCCCATCCCACTAACGACTCCCTGAGGTATTGGCCCATCTTCGCAAAGTTAGTCTTGCTAAAGTCTAAGATCCTCACCTTTGAATGGATTCTAACAGCCCTAGTCCTAATACTGAACCACACCATCTAGTGATCACTGGATGCAAAATGATCTCCCACTACAACATCAGAAACACTTTCACCATTGGTAAGCACCAAGTCCAGTATGGCCCCCTCACGTGTGGGGTCTGTTACCAATTGCCTGAATAGTTCTCCCTGTACAGAATCCAGGATCTCCTTACTTCTAGATGATACTGCAGCAGGAATGTGCCAATCAACATCTGGCATATTGAAATCTCCTATCAGTAGCACTTCCCCTTTCCTAGCAATGCTGTGTATGTCTACCTCTCTGGACATCAAGTCTGGTCGGCAGATAGACGCCTCAGTACCCCTCAGAAGAGAGTCTCCAACCACCACTACCCTTCATTTCCTTCTGGTCACTGATTCTGCAACTTTGGGGTACTTGCGCTCTGGTTCTTCCCTTTCCAGGGATGCTTTCACCTCCTCCACTTCCAGGGCTGCATAATGGTTCTTCAAGTCAAGGGCTGGAGAAGTTGGATTGGTGATTTTGCAGGCCCTGGTGACTTGTGTCCAACCATCAACATTCTGTTGGCACCCATCTTCTCCTGTGCTGGAGAGCTTGGTTGCTGCAAGAAGCATCTCATCAATGTACTTCTCACTGTCTTGAATGCTCCTCAGCCTCGCCACCTCCTCTATGAGTTCCTCCACTTGTTTCCTCAGAGCTTCAGCATGCAGGCACCCTGCACATGGAACCGGTCCTTCAACTAGCATTAGGACCTCTGTCTGGACCGAGGCAGAAGCTGTAACAGGGGCAACAGCTTTAGCAATACGATTTTTGCCAGCCATTGTTCTGTTCGTGGAGCTTAGGTATCTGTTAAAGCAAAAGAGAGAGATCTACCAAGTACCAGCCGGTTTCCCAGCTGTAATTTCCCGGATCATACCAGGAACCCTTTTTAAAAATTGGTGTTACATTGGTGATCCTCCAATCTTCAGGTATTACAGATGATTTTAATGAAAGTTCACAGATTACTAATAGCAGGTCTGCAATCTCCTATTTCAGTTCTTTCAGCACTCTTGGATGTATACCATCCGGTCCAGGTGATTTGCTACTATTCAGTTTATCAAATAGTTGTAATACATCTTCCCGGTGTAGCGATATTTCTCTCAATTCCTCTGCAGTATCACCTTTAAATATCACTTCAGTCTTGGGTAACATCCCTACATCTTCCTGAGTAAAGACCGAAGCAAAGAATTCATTCAGTCTCTCCGCTATAGCCTTGTCTCCTCTTACTGCCCCTTTTACCCCTCTATCATCTAATGGTCCAATTGACTCTCTCACAGGCCTTTTGCTATGAATGTACTTGAAAAAGTCTTTATTTCATGTTTTTGCTTCCGTAGCAAGTTTCTTCTCAAATTCTCGCTTTGCCTGCCTTATCAATTCTTTGCATTTAACTTGCCAGTGCTTGTGCTGTTTCCAGTTTTCGTCACTTGGCTCTTTTTTCCATTTCCTGAAAGATGCTTTTTTGGCAGCAACAGCCTCTCTGACCTCACCTTTAAACCATGTTGGCAGTTTTTTGGACTTTCTTCCACTTTTCTTAATGCGTGGAATACAGCTGGTCTGGGCTTCCAGGATAGTATTTCTAAACAACACCCAAGTTTGATGTAAGTCTTTAACCTTTGCAACCGCTCCTTTTAGTTTTTTCTTAACTATATTCCTCATTTTATCATAGTCTCCCTTTCGAAAGTTAAAAGGTAGTACTGTGGATTTCTTTACTATCCCTCCTCCACTAATTAAATCAAACACGATAAAGTGTATCCTCCTCAGTATCACCACCCTGCAGCGTCAAGCAGACCGAAGCACAGCCTTCTTCACATCTAGAAAGGACCTAAGCTGCTCTGGGGCAAAGAAAATATATTTAACAATTAAATAGTTAGGAAAACATTTGCATGGGTATCTTAGACGATAACGAGCTCCCATGGATGTTATCTCCTAGCGCATCGATAGGAACAATTTTCTTTTCTCCTGTGTAGCATGACAATCATCCAGATACATTCATCAAGTTGAACCGATAAAAGAAACATCCATTTTCTTAAAAAACAGGGACAATATCCTGGAAAGATTTAATTAAAAAACAAACTGAACCAATAAAGTAGCCCTCTCTGAGATCTGTATATCAGAGGATTCAAGAAACTGAGTAAGATTTTGCATTATACCATTTCTATGAGAAGCAGGAGGTAAAACCTTTGAACAAGGTAAAAAGTACACTTTATTTAATGGTGGTATCACAGCTTCTGAAATCTTTAGCACATCAAGTAAATGTATTTAGCAATGCTTCTATACTGCTTTTCACCAGTGTACATTCAGGTATGGTATATATTTCCCTGTCTCCAAAGGGCTCACAACCTACATTTTGTACCTGAGGAAATAGATGGTTAAGTGGCTTGTCCAAGGATACCTGTGGGACTAGAAACACCAGTCCCTCTGGTCTGAGGTTGCTGCCTACCAGTGGGATTTGAACCGCTGGCTCTGTGGTCTAAGGCAACTTGCACCAACCATTAGGCCACTCCTCTGGACCAATTGCAATGATTCCACTGGAGAAACATTGGGAGTAATGGCAAAATATAAAACTCTAAGGTTCAGCCCACAAACGTTATTTGCAAATTGCTCAATCTTCTGGTGTAAAATCACCTTGTCCTTGACCAGCTCGTCTGTCACTACTTTATAATCAGTCATTTCTTTAGTGAAGCCAGCAAATTTTTTAAAATTTCTTTTACAAAAGTCTCATGATGAGAAGAAAGATAACCCATTTTCTGAACCAAAGGTGCCATATCTTGGGAGCACTTGGAAACACCACCATCCAACTTTAGCAACAAATTCCTATAGATTGAAGGGTAATCTCTGGGGAAGCCTGACTCACCACAGTGGCCAGGACTCCCACCGTTGAATCTTTTGCCTCCAGAGGTGGGGTCAAGGTTCCCAAACCCGCAACAGCCTCCTGATCCTTCAAGCATGGAGAAGCCACCTTGGTCCGCCCCAAAACTGCAACAAGTGAAGTAGAAGCTGAGGGGGGCTCCCCAACAAGATTGCTGGCTCCCTCCAGCAACAAGGAAAACATAGTTCCATTGATAAATAAGCTTGGATCGAACTCTGAGCCTGCCAGGGAACCAGTCATATGCAGCCATGAAATTTCAGTTGGTACTTGCTCAAGCACAAGAAGCTCCACACCAGCTTCAAGCACAAATGAGCTAGGGCCTTGAGGAGGGGCACCTCAAAATTCTGCTGGCTTGATGCTGAGGAGACACCCATGGTTTTCTTAACAGGGGAGTTCCCCTTATGTTTAGGAGCCCTACAAAAGGTAAGAGGAACAAAGAAACTGACCAGCATACAACCTCCTACAGAGCCATCATCTTAACTCTGCCTCTTCTCGATTCCGGTCAGGCCTTGAGTAGGTTCTGATGATCCGACCACCAGTGAAGGGACTGTACAAGAAGTATGGTGACAGCCACCTAGTCCTGAAGGCAGCGAGTGGCCTGCTTTCACTGAGTACTCAGTGTCCATTGTGCTTGCCTCATCCACAGACGAGCCATTGGAGTGACATCTATCAAAGAGGCCATATGGCCGAATATGGTCAGCATCCCACGAGCTGCTGTCTGCAACTCCGTTGGGTATCACGGACCAAAGTCATCAATCTCTGGAGTCAATCCTGTGGGAAAAAGGCCTTTACTTGAGTTGTGTTGAGGAGAGCCCCTATGAACTCCAGTTGTTGGGTGGGCTGAAGGGGGGACTTTGAGTAATTGACTATAAAACCCAACAGCTCTAGTACCGGAATGGTCAACTCCAGCTGGAGTGGTGCTTTTGATGAGCCAGTCATACAGGTAAGGGAAGACAAAAATCCCTAGTGTTCTGTGATAGGCCGCTGCCACTATGAGGCACTTCGTGAAGACTTGGGGCACCGAGGCCAGTCCAAAGGGTAGCACTCAGTACTGAAAATGTTGCCCTTCCAGGATGAATCTGAGATACAGTATTTCCTGTAGACTGGATGGATCAGTATGTGGTTATACACGTCCTTTAGATCCAGGGAGCAGAGACAATCGTCTTTTTGAAGGTAAGGGAGCAGGGTCCCTAGAGAGACCATCTTGAACTTTTCCCATACCAGGAAGGTGCTGAGGTTTCTGAGGTCCAGGATGGGCTGAAACATCCCACCCCTCTCCCTTCTTGGGGACCAGAAAGTATTTGGAGTAAAATCCCTGTCTGATCTGCTCCTGAGGCATGGGCTTGATGGCAATATCAACATAAGTCAGGAACTCTTGATGTTACCCAATCGGGATTTTATTTAAGTTGAGACCATGTTGATTGTATAACCTCTCCACCCTACTACTACTAATAGTAAACATTTATAAAGTGCTACCAGGCATACACAGCACTGTACCAACACAGAGACAGTCCTACTCATTAGAGCTTACAATCTAATCAGGACAGACAAAAGTTAGGAATAAGGATAGAATAGGGAAGGGTAAAGAGACACAAGAAAACAAGGGATTAGGATCCAAAGGTTAAGAAGAGGTGAACTGAAACCGAAGGATGAAAGATTGATAGTTGCAGCCCAGGACAGTGGATTACAGATGAGATGGTTTACAGCAAGCATGGAAAAAACTGGCAAACAGATATATGCCGATTCTGTAAGAAATAGCTGGAAACAGTCACCTACTTTATAGCAGGCTATGAAGTTCTAATGGCGGAAAATTTCTATACAGAAAGGCATAACAAAGTAGCACGCCTCCTCCACTGGAAACTCTGTAAACACTACAATATCACTGTTCCTGAAAAGCACTGTGATCATGACACTAAAAGAATAACAGAAAAAGAAGAGGTTATGATCAGCTGGGACATTCCCATTCCAGCGGATAAGAAACTGGATGCCAGGAAATCTGGCATAGTGGTAAAGGAGAAGAATACCAGAATAGACAGAGTGATTATTCTGTAAATCGCATGGAGAGGCAGAAAATCCTAAAGAACCAAGAAATGCAGTCAGATGAAGAAAATGTGGCAGAAAGATACAGAAATTTTCCTGTTGTACTGGGAGCGACAGGCTTGATAAAGAAGAATTTCCAGGCACATTGTGATAAACTATCCATATCTGTTACATCTTACGAACTCCAGAAGAAATGCAAGTATTGTGCTGATCATTAGCAGTAAATTTCAGAGACTAAAATCAAACTCTATCATACCCTGGCTTAGAAGTGAGGTTCATGACTGTCATGGTATCCACAAAATGAATCCATTTGGAGAAAATGCCCCGAGGTGAGCATTTAATACAGATTTGAAAAGGGGCAAAGATGAAGCCTGACTTACAGACTCAGTAAGTTTGTTCCAGGCATAAGGAGCAGCAAGGTGAAAGGACCAAAGTTTGGAGTTAGCTGTGGAAGAAAAGGGCAAAGAGAGGATCAAACCAATAGAAGAGCAGAGTTCACGAGGAGGAGTTTAGGGGAGACGTGAGAGGAAAGATAGTGAGGAGCAGAAGAATGAAGGCATTTAAAGGTCAGATGGGGGAATTTGAATTGGATATGGAAATGGAAGGAAAGCCAATGAAGCGACCTGAGAAGAGGGGTTATATGAGTATAACGAGACTGGTGAAAGATTAGTTGTGCAGCAGAGTTTTGAATAGATTGAAGGGGAGAGAGATGATTCAGAGGGAGACCAGCAAGAAGGAGGCTGTAATAGTTGAGACAGGAAGTAATTAGAGAGTGGACACGTGTTTTAGTAGTGTGTTCAAAGAGAAAGGGGCAAATTTTGTTATTATAGAGAAAGAAAACGACAGGTTTTAGCTATCTGCTGGCTATATGAGGAGAAGGAAAGGGAGGAATCAAAAATGACACCAAGGTTACGGGCTGAGGAAACAGGAAGTAGAAGAGTGTTATCAACAGAGATAGAGAAAACAGGAAGGGAAGAGGAATGTTTAAGGGAAAAGATAAGAAGTTTGTTCATGTTTTGTTTCAAACGGCGGTGAGACATCCATGTGGCAATGTTAGAAATACAGGCAGAGATAAGGGCCTGCAGTGTCAGAAAAATATCAGGTGGAGAAAGATAGATCTGAGAATCATCAGCATAAAAATGATACAGAAATCCATGGGAGGAGATGAGAACACAAAGGGACTGGGTAAAGAGAGAGAAAAGGAGAAGGCCCAGAACAGACCCTTGGGGAACACCTACTGAGAGTGGGATATAAGTAGAGGAGGAACCACTACAACAAACACTGAAGGTGCAATGGGAGAGATAAGAAGAGAACCAGGACAGGACAAAGCCCCTAAAACCAAGTGAAGATAATGTGTCAAGGAGATGGTGGTAGTCAACAGTATCAAAAGCAGCAGAAAGGTCAAGAAGGATAAATATGGAGTACAGGCCCTTAGTTTTGGCCAGGAACAAGTCACTGGAGATTTTGGCAAGTGCTGTTTTGGTAGAATGTAAGGGGCGATAGCCAGACTGAAAAGGATCCAGAAGGGCATGAAAGGAAAGAAATTCAAGATAATGGTGGAGGACTGCACTCTCAAGAAGTTTGGAAATGAAGAGAATAAGGGAGATGGAATGATAATTAGAAGGAGTGCTAGGATCAAGCAAAGGTGGAGTGGAGGAATAGCCTAGTGGTTGGGGCAAGGTACTTCAGGCCGGAAGGTCGGGGGTTCAAATCCCACTAGAGGACAGCAACCTTGGGCCGGAAGGACTGGGGTTTCTAGTCCCACAGGTGCTCCTTGTGGTCTTGGGCAAGCCACTTAACCCTCCATAGCCCATGTTCCCTGTAAAATAGTTATCTCCAAGTTATAATACCCTGTTCAATGTAATTTCAGTTTGTTCAATGTAAACCGCACTGATGCAGAATAGCACGGTATATAAGAGAATGTAAATAAATAAATAAAATAAGGTTTCTTGAGTAGGGTGTGACCACAGCATGCTTGAAGGCTGAAGGGAGAGTAGCAGTAGAGAGAGGTTGAGAATATGTGAGATTGAACAGATGACAGTGGAGGAAATGGAGTAAAGGAGATTGGGAGGAGTTAAGGAGACTGGGTGGGGATAAGGGCAGGTAGTAAGTTTGAAGGAGGAAAGAAAATGAGAGGTTTCATCTTCAGAGAAAATGGGAAAAGAAGAAAGTGTAATAGAGATTGATGGGAAAAATTGGTATTGAGGTGGGGAAAGAGAGTATGAAGTTGTTCTAGAGGGGAACCGGAGGGTAATCTTGAGGATTTTGTTATGGAAAAAGCCAGCTAGGGATTGGGCAGAAAGAAAAGGGAGGATTGGAGAGGGAGGCACCTTGAGGAGAGAACTGAGAGTAGAGAAAAGACGGCAGTGGTAGTCAAGTGGATATTGTAGTTTTGCTTGGCAAGTGCTAAGGCTGACTTGAAGGAGGTAAGCATGAAGTTGAAGTGAAGAAAGTCGGAAAGGAAGCAAGATCTAAGCCAAATGTGCTCAGCTGAGCAGGCACAGAAGAGGAGATAGTGGGTAGTTAAAGACAAGCAGGATTGTGATGTAGTGCATCTCACAAAACATGGAATGGGTAGAGCAAGAGTATCTAGAGCAGAGGAGAGGGCATATTATAGGAAAGTATGCCTCATCAAAAGATTAAGGACAAAGTCGAAGAAAGAGGTGATGAGATGATAGTGGAACGAGCACAGTGAAGGGGTTCTCACACATCCTTATTTGCAGCCTTTGTAGGATATGGTGCACCGGCACCATCACTACCTCCTTAGAAGCTGAGGAGTACTGGAGTATCTCCAACTCCTCTGCTCTGGGCTCATCCTCCATCTCCAGTGACAATGGGATGGCCTTGGCCATATCCCTCAAGAAGTCCTGGAAGGACAAGTCGTCTGGAGGAGATTTCCACTATTTGTGTGGAGGGGAGAGGTCTGGTGGAAGCTCAAGAGACCTGTTCTCCAACAGGTTCTTTGTTTCCACATTGGTCACCCAGTCATCAGTGTCAGACTCTGAGAGGATTGTGAAAAAATTGCAAGAGGACCTTGATAAATTGGAAGACTGGGTGTCAAAATGGCAGATGAAATTTAATGTGGACAAGTGCAAAGCTATGCACCTAGGAAAGCACAACCCAAACTACGGTTACATGATGCAAGGTTCCACATTAGGAACCACCACCCAGGAAAAAGATTTGGGCATCATTGAGGGTTAATACATTGAAACCCTCTGCCCAGTGTGCAGCAGCAGCCAAGAAAGCAAACATAATGCTAGGACTCATAAGTAAAGGAGTGGAGAATAAAACAAAGGATATTATAATGCCCCTTTATCGTTCCATGGTGCGAACACACGTTGAATATTGTGTGCAGTTCTAGTCATCATATCTTGAAACAGATAAAGCAGAATTAGAAAATGTACAGAGAAGAACCACCTAAATGGTAAAGGGGATGGAAGGATACCCCTGTGAGGAGAGGCTTAAAAGGTTAGGGCTCTTTAACGTGGAAAAAGACGGCTGAGGGAAGATATTATAGAGGTCTATAAATTAATGAATGGAGTGGAACGGGTAAATGTAGATCCAGGGGCGGCCCAAGGGGGGTGTGGGGCCATGTGCGGAGACACGGTGTGGGGCCTCATTTGCATAATGGGCCTCATTTGCATAAATATTTGCATAATGTTACCATACACTAACTTTTAGTAAACGTGCCTCTTAATGAGTGTATGGATAAAGAAAGACTAAAAGATTTCTACATTACTATAATCCAGTGCCAACTGCCAGACACATTAGGAACTACTACAAACACTGCCCATTTAGAACCCATAGCAAACCCGCCATATCCTAACAGCACTACCAGGACTCACAAAGCACCATACTCTACCAATCAAAAGGCAACACTGCAAATATTAAACCAATACATTTCAGAGAACAAGAATACATGACCTACTGGGGAAAGAGAACAAGTGGCAATGTCAAATAGGAATTATATAAACAGAACACCTCAGCTCAGTTACACATGCAGAACATAGACCATCACCAAACAAGTAATCACAATTTAGAAACAGGAAGACAATAATTAAACTGGGAATCCCAAAAGCCAAACTTGGAATGTACAACACTGTAGAAATAAAACTATACATTAATTTGCTCTTGTATTAAACAAAGCGCAGACGTTAATGATGCACATTTACCAGAGCTGACATATTCCAATTAATAAATTCAAAATAAAGAGATATTTTTTTTTACCTTTTGTGCATTTTTTTTCAGCTGCAATTGCTCCAGCCACTTTCTTCTGGTTTCTTCGTGTCTTCTGCTAACTCTCCATCGTCTGCTGTCCATTTGTCCTTTCTTCTCTCTTCTAGTTTTTTTCCATTCTCTCTCTACATCTGCTTTAACATACTAATCTTTCTCCTTTTGCTCTTTCCTCATTCCTATTTCATCCACTCAAATTTTACCCCTCCATCCTCAATCCCCACTTACTCTCCCAATACCCGGCCAATTGTAGATTTTTTATCCCTCCCACACAAAATATTTTTCCCTTCTCCATTTTACTCTTACAGCCCCATCCCATTCTAATCCTCCCCCAACATCAGCTCCCTTCTAGTTCCAGCCTCACCCAGCATCCATTCCCTTCTAGTCCCTGCATCAGCCCATTTCCAGTCCTAGCCACCCATCAGCCCATTTCCAGTCCTAGCAATCCCCCAACCCAATACCAGTCCTAGCCCCCCCATCAACCCACTTCCAGTCCTAACCCCCTATCACCCCATTTTCAGTTTAAGCCCCCCTATAACCCATTACCAGTCCTAACACCCCATCAGCCCACTTCCAGTCCTAACCCCCTCAACCCATTTCCAGTCAGCCCCCATAGCCCATTGCAAGTACTAACCCCCCTCCCCCATCAGCCCACAGCCTATTACCAGTCCTAAGCCCATCAGCCCACCTCAAGTCCTAACCCCTCCCCATCAGCCCAGTTCCTGTCCTAGCCCCCCCAGAGCCCATTACCAGACAGCCCCCATCAGCCCACAGCCCATTACCAGTCTTAACCTCCCCCTAGCCCATTACCAGTTCTAACCCCCCCGCCAACAGCCCACAGCCCATTACCAGTCCTAACCCCATCAGCCCACCTCCAGTCTTAACCCCCCCAGCCCATTTCCAGTCCTAGCCCCCCCATAGCCCATTACCAGTCCTAACCCCCCCCCCCCCATTGGCTCAAGTAAAATTAAATTTAAAAAAAAAACGCTGGCTGCTACCGCCGCGGCAGCGGCAGAATGGACTGTCCTGCGGGGCCCCCTCTGCCCGGCTGAATCCCTCCCTCCCTCCAGGACGGCTGAGCCCCTCCATGCCGGCTTTGAGAGTCGCGAAGGGAGAGTGTCTCCCTCGCGTCTCTGTTAAGCCCGCAGGGGCTGATGGGAAATTTCCCATCTGCCCCTGCAGGCTTAACAGAGACGCGAGGGAGACACTCTGCCTTCGCGACTCTCAAAGCCGGCAAGGAGAGGCTCAGCTGTCATGGAGGGAGGGAGGGAGGGATTCAGCCGGGCAGAGGGGGCCCCGCGGGACAGTCCATTCTGCTGCTGCCGCGGCGGCAGCGGTAGCAGCCAGCGTTTTTTTTTTTAAATTTAATTTTGAAAAAAGCAGAATGTTCTTTGTGCGGGGCCCCCTGAAACGTGGGGCCCTGTGCAAAAAACATTCTTGCTCAATGGACGGGCCGGCCCTGTGTAGATCAGTTGTTTATACCATCAATAAGTAGAAATTCTAGGGGACACGTAATGAAGCTACAATGTAATCCATTTAAGACTAATAAGAGAAAAAACGTTTTCACTTAACGCATTATCAAACTCTAGAATTCATTACTGGAGGATGTAGTTAAAGCTGTTAGTATAGCTGGGTTTAAAAACAGTTTGGAAAAGTTCCCGGAGGAAAGGTCCATAAACCATTATTAAAGATGACCAGGGAAATCCACTGCTTACCCCGGACAAGCATTTGCAACCTGTGTATTTGTTTTGGGAACCTGCCAGGTACTTGTGACCTGAAATTGCGGCAGAAATTTGAGCATTTGGATTTTTTTTTTTAACATTTGAAGGCAAAGTGAGGCGGCTGTTTTGGGGGCAAAATGCTGCCTTTAAAACTTTGCCGCCTGAGGCAGCCAGCTTACTTCGCCTCATGATAGAGCCGCCCCTGCCTAGAGGAGAGAAGAAAGGGTTGAGAGACAGTGTAAATGGAGGCTGTTGATAGAATGAGACACAGAGGAAAAGGTCAAATCTGTGAAGGGGTGAGTTAATGTGGAAATGGAGCAGAGGAGGAGGTAAAAGAAGGGGAATGGAAAGCTGGGTAGGGGATACAAAACAGAAGAATGGGGTTGGATGTCAGAAGGGGGTGAGTGACAGGGATGGAACTGGGACTGATGAGGAAATGAAAGTCAGAAAAAGCTAGATGAGAGATGGTGAGGAGTGTGTATAGAGAATAGAAATGGTAATGAGAGTAAATGAATGATAGAAGGGGAATAGGAGTATGTGAAGGAGTGAGAGACAGGAGAGAATGGGAGAGCTGCAAAGTGGTTGAGAGTGGGAGATAGAAAGCTGGTAAATAATTGAGAAGTGAAAAGAGGGAGATTGATAACACAGGTACACTACCAAAAAACTGCCTCCAGTTTTGCAACTGATTCCTATAGATTTTGGGGTGCTGAATCCAGGAAAAATAGCCAAAATGTTCCATCACGTCACGTTTTCTTGCAAAATTAGATTTCTTACCCATATAAGGAATGTTCACATAATTTCTTTTTAGCCGACTGCAGTTTATTTTCTTGGCCCAAAATAGAGGTTGTAATGGTTAACTAACTAGAAACACTCCCTCATGATATTTTAGAGTGTTTTGTATTCATTTTATACATTAACAGGACAATTGGGAGGCGGGGGGCTAAATCCAGTACTCGCGCTGGCGCATGTTCTTTCCTGTTCGCCTCGCCTCGTTCACTCACTCAAACACGGTGGTTGCGACATGAACGTTCCTGTCAAATTTCAGTTTCTTGCAAGTTCATTATTACCTTTTGTTTGCTCAGTGGTAATCCAGCTTTATTCCGAAGTGGTTCACTACAGTTGTAGTTTGCAGTGCTGTGTATTTGTGATGGCTCACAGAGCCAGAGGTTGCGTCAACTCTCCGGACAGTTTTTGTTTTATTTGTGGGGAATATACCGTGAAAAAGCGGCAGAGGAACATTTCTGCATTTATTAGAAAAGTATATTTCGCCTATTTCGGTTTGAAGTTAGGCGATCAAGACAAACCGTGGGCTCCTCACAAAGTGTGCAAGACATGTGAGGAAGATCTACGCTTATGGATGAAAGGTAAAAAACAAGCATTTCGTTTCGGAATACCTATGATGTGGCGTGAACAAAGAGACCACAGCAGTGACTGCTATTTTTGCTCTTGCATTGTGAAGGGATACAACTTAAAAAATAAGAACGTAATAAGTTACCCCAACCTTCCCTCAGCAATTAGGCCTATGCCTCATAGCAACGAAGTACCTGTGCCTGAACCACCAAAATCTTTGGATCATATTTGTGTGGACGGTTCTGATCATGATGAGACTCATCAGATGGCTTTTCCCGATGAGTCCAGTACTTCCGAGTTTGAAACTGAACCAGATCCGAAACCTGAACCTGAACCTCTCAAGCTGAATTGAATGATTTAGTCCGGGATTTAGGACTCCCAAAAGATGCTGCCCAACTACTAGGTTCTCGGCTTAAACAGAAAAATCTATTGTCACCAGGAACAACTTTTTATTGGTACCGCAACCGCGAGACACAATTTTTGAAGTATTTCAGCAAAGAGGAAGATTTGGTATTTTGCAACGATATATACGGAGTGATGGAAAAGTTTAAACTCAAGTATGATCCTGCTGAATGGCGGCTGTTCATTGATTCGTCAAAAGACAGCATAAAAGGTGTTCTTCTTCATAATGGCAACACATTCGCTTCAGTTCCTATTGCTCACTCTGTTATTCTCCAAGAAAAATACGAGAATTTGGCCCTGATTCTTCAGAAGATTCGTTATGATGAGCATAAGTGGATGATTTGTGGAGACTTTAAAATTCTATCCATGCTATTAGGGCAGCAATCCGGTTTCACCAAATATCCCTGCTTCCTTTGCTTGTGGGATAGCCGGGCCCGCGACCTACACTGGGGGAAAAAAGACTGGCCAATTCGGGAGTATTTGAGACCCGGTGAGAAAAATGTTCTTCATGAGAGCTTGGTACCTCGTGATAAAATTCTATTACCACCTCTCCACATTAAGTTGGGTCTCATTAAGCAATTCATCAAGTCCCTTCTAAAAGATGGTGAGTGCTTTCGGTACCTTTGCTCAAAGTTCCCCCGACTTTCTGAAGCAAAGCTAAAGGAAGGAGTGTTTGTTGGCCCTGATATAAGGAAACTCATTTCAGATGGAGCATTCGCTGAAACGATGTCTGAGAAGGAAAAAGAAGCCTGGGATTCCTTCAAGGATGTTGTTCTCAAATTCTTGGGGAACAGGCGGGATGAGAACTATAAGGATATTGTTGCCAGGATGCTCAATGCCTTCAAAGAACAAGGCTGTAACATGAGCCTGAAAGTCCATTTCTTGCACTCCCATGTGAACTACTTTCCCGAAAACTTGGGGGCGTACAGTGAAGAACAAGGTGAAAGGTTTCACCAGGACATCAAGGACACAGAGAGAAGGTACCAAGGAAGATGGAACACCACTATGATGGCTGATTTCTGCTGGTTGCTGCTGCGGGAAAACCCCAGATGAAAAATACGCCAAGCAGCGCACCAAGAGAAGCATTCGGGGGAAGAAGAAACGGGCCCACCAGGAGATTGATTGACCCAAGAATGACTTTAAAATCTAAACTGTGTTGACAAATATCGTGTTTTTACTAAACTTTGAAATAAAAATTTGCTAGTTATTACCACAGTGTCGGATCTCATTTATTAGAATTTTATTTTCACACCATCGGGTGTTTGTCTTCATGTATTGCAATGGTGCGGTTTGCGTTTTCTATTCTTACATACATACCTGTACAACATTTTTTGCACATTTCTTTGCTTTGCTTTGTGTCTAACCTCGCTCTTATATGCTCAATGTTTGTGCACATTGTCATGATGCGGGCATTAATAAAGTTGGTTTTAAGAAAAGAAATCCTGAGGCGGAGCTTGATGCCGAACAGGATAGCCGCATAACGTGGAGGCTCCCGGGAGTCCCGTCAAGAATCCGGCAAAACATTGTCTAATTTGCCGATTTTCACTTACCTTTAGCTACCAAAACAGCACCGGGGATGGCGGCGTCGAAGCCGACCCGGCTAGAATTTGCAGGAGCGCTAAATAGCAACGCAAAGCGCACTAAAACAGAGCCCATCTCCCCGCAAAAGATGGCGTCGGCAAGAGAAGGGCCTGATATCCAGCAGGAACTCCTAGCTGAAATAAGGGGAGTGAAGGAGCTGGTGAAGGCAAACAGAGCTTCTCTGCTCTCGGTTCAAGAGGAAATAAGTGCATTACATAATAAAATGGAAGGTATGTCATTGCGCCAAGACAAACTGGAAGGAAGTGTCACTGTTCATGAGGCCCGTTTAGGGAAAATTGAAAAACTAGAGAGGCAACTACGAGCTCTGCAGAAAGATGTCGAAGATGGCAACAATCGTGCTCGTCGTAACAACGTCAGGATTGTGGGCCTAGCTGAAGGGGCAGAAGGCTCCGATCTTAGAGCTTTTATAACAAAGCTCCTCCCTAATATACTTAACATTACCTTTGAAAGGGAGTTGGAAATTGATCGCATTCACCGAATACCTGCGCAAGTCACACAGCGGGATTTGCGGCCCCGACCAGTCATTATGCGGTTGCTACGATTCCAGCAAGTAGCGCAGATTATGGCAGCAGCGCGAACTTGTGCATCATTGGAATATGAGGGTCGAAGGCTCCACATCTATCCTGACCTGGCTAAAAATACAGTTGAACGGCGGAAGCGTTTCCTCTCCCTGCGACTGCGATTACAGCAGCTGCAAGCGCGTTTCGGGCTGATGTATCCGGCGAAACTGCGAGTTACCCTCCATAATCAGACCCGGACTTTTGATGAACCGGACGCCTTATTATCTTATCTGGAAGAAAAAGAAGCGGCGCAAATGCGCTGAGGACAGATGTAGTTATCTAAGCTGTCCTCAACGGTGGCACATCTGTGCCTCACGGACTTAATAATAGTCCAGTTGTCCGCAGTGAATGAACTGTTGGATATGGCTTTCTAGCAGTAGCGGATATCGCATATCCAGGGGCACATGAAAAAAAATGTGTCTCCTGGATGTGACTTGTCCGTAGAGTTTTACTGGTGGGGAGATGATAGCGACGGCCATTTTGGGGCAGTGGCTAAACATGTACACTTCAGTGTGCTTGTACTTTTACTGGTAGTTGTGATATGTCTTGATTTTGTGTGAAGTTTCTCAGAAATGTGGGCTCCCGGGCCTGTCCTGCTCCCTTAAGCCCACCTATACGCATTCTGGGAAGGGATTCTCCTCTAGAGCCTATTTGTGCATGCAAGTGTGATGGCAGTAAGCGTTTGGTTAAGAACTTCCGCAACCGAGGGGAGGTACCCTGGGTCAGCTACATGGGTTTGGTACAACATGAAGGGATATGTTATATTGGGTTAGGGGCTCGATCTCTTCATATACATTGTGATGGCCCTATGTAATATTGTATCGTTAAATGTCAAAGGGATTAACAACCCAGTTAAAAGGAAAAAAATTATAGATTATGCACGGCACAAGAAAGCCGACATTTTGTTGTTACAAGAAACTCACTTAAACAGCAGGGAATCATTAAAGCTGAATATTAAGCCTTATGAGGTGGTAGCGTACTCGGCGGCCTTGGGGAAAAAAAATGGCGTTGCCATTTTAGTGCGAAAGTCCCTCAACTCCACGTTGTTGCATAGTCAGGCTGATACAGAAGGACGTTGGGCCAAAGCCATAATGAAAATGGGGGAAATGGAGGTGGTTATTCTCTGTGTCTATGGCCCTAATAGTGATCACTCTGACTTTTTTGCGGAGATTGCACGTGTGGCGCATCTAGAGGCGTCTAAGCCTCTCATCATCGGGGGGGATTTTAATCAAATCATCGACCCTTTAGTAGATAAACTCCCGCCGCGTACTCTCACACCTTCTAAAGGGCAGTTGATGCTTACCTCCTTAATCAAAGACATGGCGCTGGTGGATATATGGCGGTTGTTTCATCCCACGGACTTAGAATTTACCTTTTTCTCTGCTCCACATGCGTCACAATCAAGAATTGACTTTTTTCTAGTCTCTAAAACGTTAATTCCTAATGTGGTAGATACGAGTATATATGCCACCCATGTTTCCGACCATGCCGCCATTTCTTTGGTTTTCCAAGTCGGTGCACTGCAAGCGGATTCAGTCAAATGGGGATTTGACCGAACTCTTCTTAATAACCTTGCATTTTGTATTGAAGTGAAAGGAGCCATTGCTGAATACTTCCACTTCAACCCTCCACAAGCTACGGCGGGATGGGCCTGGTGGGAGGGCTTTAAGGCAGCAATACGGGCAGTTATTACTAGTTATGCTATCAAACAGGCGAAACTGCGGAAACAGCAATTGCTCCTTCTTGAACAACAAATTAAAGTAGGGGAGCGAGTATTGAGCCGTCGCTCTGATGCATGTATTTTGCTCAGACTACAATGGTTAAGATTTCAATTTAACGAGTTGCTCACTGTCACAGCCCGGCAAAGCATCCAAGCACAGCAAGGGAACTATTATCGGGCAGGGAATAGAGCGGGTCGAATGCTGGCGAATGTCCTCAAAGGCAATAGGGAGGCCAAAAGAGTCGCGGCGCTCTGGAATCCGAATAGCCTAGGGCTGGCGGTAAAAGACTCGGAGATTGCGGAAATCTTTCGGGAGTTTTACACCGGCTTGTATACCTCTGAGTGTGAGTTTTCACAAGTTGGTTTTGACCAATTGGTCTCCGGGGTTCAACGACCAAAACTGAGCGATCATGATAGGGAGGAGCTTGATCGACCCTTTACTGCTGAGGAAATCCGAACTGCGATCGCTTCTATTGCCTCCGGTAAGGCTGCGGGCCCGGATGGTCTGCCGGCTGAATTTTACTATTATAATCTGTTAGCGGAGCGAAAGCAACACACGGGAACTTTTGCCACGGCTAATCTGGTTGTGTTTGAAAAGCCGGGTAGGGATTCGCGGTCAGCAGCCAATTACCGACCTATTTCGCTGCTAAATGCGGACTATAAGATCTACGCTTCGGTCTTAGCGGCCCGGCTGGCTGAACGGTTGTCGGCTTTAGTTTACCCGGATCAATGTGGCTTTACGAAAGGTAGATCGACAGCTGATAACGCCAGGGTTTTTTGTCATGTGCTGGCAGGCGCTGAAACGGTGCCGACGCCTTTAATTGGGCTATCTCTCGATGCCGAAAAGGCGTTTGATCGGCTAGAGTGGCCTTTCCTATTTGCTGTTTTGCGCTGGTTTGGATTCGGAAATGGCTTTCTGCAAGCTCTAGAAGTTCTGTATGATCACCCGGAGGCGAGGATCAGTGTTAATGGGACCGACTCCCAACCATTTGCGCTAAAGAGAGGCACCAGGCAAGGTTGCCCTCTTTCCCCCATGTTATTCAATCTTGCCCTAGAACTCTTGACGCTGGCTATTCGGCAGTGTGTCGAGATTCGTGGTGCGGTAGTTGCGGGCCTTGAAATTAAGCTTTCCGCATATGCGGACGATCTACTTCTGTTTACTTCCCCCGCCTCCATTCCGGAGATCTTAAAACAAATTGAGAATTACTCTGTGCTATCGGGCTATAAAATCAACTGGTCTAAATCGGTAGTTTTTCCCCTAAATAACCTGGTGCATAAAGTTGACGTGAGTGACTATCCTTTCGTTTGGGAGCCCGGTATGGTGAAGTATCTAGGTGTATCTTACACATATCCGCTTGAGGAGACGATCCGGCGGAATGCGGATGGGGCAGTTAAGATGGTTCGGGATCGGGGGGGCGGAGCCTGATGTCCAGCGGGTTAGACGCTTTGCGCTGAAGCTCCCGAGGGGCCTACTCAGAATCCTGACTTAATACCTACATTAACTTAATATTTTGCTCCGAACTTACCGGGGTGCCTCGGGGGGGATGGCGGCCCATAAACCAGCGCGCTTAGACTTCGGATCTCCCTCTTCTTCACACGGAAAACGCTCCAAGACAGAGCTGCCTTCCCCACAAAAGATGGTGCCATTTCGGGATAACCCCGAAATGCAACAGGAGATTTTGGAGGAAATACGTGGTGTGAAGGAACTGGTGCAGTCCAACGGAGAAGCGCTCCGAGCCATGCGAGAAGATTTTGGTGTGCTTCAGGATCGACTTGAAGGTCTTTCATTACGGCAGGACAATATGGCGGGGGTCCTCGACTCGCACGTGGTGCGTTTGGTGAAACTGGATGAGGCTGAGCGTCAGATACAGAATCTACAAAAAGAGTTAGAGGATAGCAATAATCGAGCCCGTCGCAACAATGTAAGGCTCATTGGTGTGCCGGAGGGCGCGGAAGCAGGAGATATGAGAGAATTCCTGGTCAAAACTCTTCCCTCCTTGCTGAAGATTACTTTTCACAGAGATCTGGAAATTGACCGAGCACATCGTGTTCCTACCAGCATGGCGCTCAATCGGACGACCCCCCGGCCCATCATTTTTCGTCTACTGAGATATCAGCAAGTTGAGCAAATTCTAAATGCTGCCCGGGCGAATCGTCATTTGGAGTTTGAAAATCATAAAGTCTCCTTCTTCCCTGACTTGGCTAAGCCCACAGTTGACCGTCGGAAGAGACTCCTTGCTTTTCGACCTAGACTTCAACAGTTACAGGCTCGCTTCGGCATCTTATATCCAGCGAAGCTCAGAGTGACTCTCCATAACCAAACTCGTACCTTCGAAGATCCTGATCTGCTAGCAACATTTCTAGCTTCCAAAGAAGCAGACCAGATGCGCTAATCCAACAGCTTGGATGGAATCCGCTGGAACTGTCCGCCATTTTGAATGGCCCGATGCGGTGATCGCTGCCTGAAACGGAGACTGCCTGGACTTTTCTTTCTTTTTATGTATACCTTATTGGTCTCCTTTCTTTCCACGATGAGCTCCTTGGTTAGTTTCGGAGCCCGTATAGCTCTGTAGGATTTATGTTTCAATTCAGGCCTTCTCTGGGGTTTCTCCCCGCAGACATCAGGCCGCCAGTAATTTCTGGGGTTTTGCTTCTTCTCTAAGGCACTTTGGTGCTTATTTTGTTATATGGGGCGCTTCATGGTTTTCCTTAGTTTAATTCCTATCATGTTGTTTCTGCAGTCATTTACAGGTACTATGAGCGACATTGTGTAACTCTGTGCGCTATTATGTTTCTTTTTCAGATTGTTTAACTATTTTGCATGGCTTTATGTAAGTTATCATTACTGACTGTAAAAGGCATCAATAGTCCATTCCAAAGAAGGACAATCCTTAGCTCTCTTAATCATGATTATTCTGAGTTAGTGTTTCTTCAGGAGGCCCATTTACTGGGCATAGCTATTTCCTATCTCCTTCATTACGAAATACTGGAAATTGGCTCCCATCTGAGCCTCAATGATTGGTGGAATCATGTCCATTTTTACTGTAATTATGAGCAACTACCTTGTATGTCAATCTCTTCCACTCAAGCCCTTCACTACTTGTTTAAAAGGAAGGTGTTCCATGATTATGTTCTAACTGCTAAATGCTCTCATTTGACTGTTTAATTTTGTATACATTTCTGCCACAGGATCAGCCTGTATCATCAATACCATTTCTGCTTGTTTGCTGTACAATAACTGTTGTGTGTAAGCGCTTATGTGATGACTCTTATTAGCTTAGAGAAGAAGCATAGGGGTGGGGGGTAATTGGGGTTGTTTTTCTTATTGTATGTGTGTATTTGTATCTTTTGGTGTGTTGTTACTTTTGTTTGTTGTAAAATGAAAATAAACGTTTAAAAAAAAAAAAAAGATGGTTCGGGATCTGCTTTTGAAGTGGTCCCCTCTAATCCTCTCTTGGTGGGGCAGATTGGAAACAATTAAGATGATGATAACTCCCAAGGTTAATTATATTTTAGAAATGGTTCCATGTCTGTTCCCTCCTACTATCTATCGGCGAATAGACCAACTACTGACTCAATTTCTGTGGTGTAATAAGACCCCGCGAATAGCGAGACAGAAATTGAAGCTTGATCGTGAGCATGGGGGGGGGGGGGTGAATTTCCCGGATTTCTATGCCTATCATAAGGCTTTTCTTCTTAAGCAGGGGTCTCGATGGTTACAAGATAGGGTTACTACCCGACCTATTTGGGTTGATATTGAGGAACAGATCCTTGCCCCGCTACCTTTGGAATATGCTTTAGGGATGCAACTGGACCAAGGGTTAGGATATCCATATATGATAGCGGATACTTTACATGCTGTCAGAGATTTAATTACGACCTGCGGAAAGGATCAGTGTTCCTTGGCTAAGTTGCCCATATGGCACAATCCTCTTTTTAAAATTCAAAAGCAGCCTATTGTATGGCGGCACTGGTACGGGAAAGGGATTTGGTCGGTTTCTCAATTAATAGAGGGCGGCAAATGGAAGGATTTCAGCGCTTTGCGGCTCGAATTTGGCCTCCCTTCCCATTGTTATTTTCAATGGCTGCAACTTCGGCATTGTTTGGAGGCTGCAGACATTGACCCTGCTAGTGGGATGGGCCCTGCGGGAATTAATGATATATTGCACATGGTTATGCAAGGTGCTGGTGTAGCTTCCAGCTTCTATAAGAAATTAACCTTTACCTCAGATGTTCTGATCCGGAAAACTCAGCTTAAATGGGAACAGGAAATCATGGTGCACCTTACTGCCCGGGAGTGGGGGAAGTTTTGGAGCAAGCAGGTACGAGTATCGAGATCGGCTTCAATAACTCAGTCTCTCTTCTTCTTTGCGCATAGAGGCCTTTGCACCCCCGTAAGAGTGGCTAAATGGGATAAGAATAGCAGCCCTCTCTGTTGGACGTGTGGCAGGGAGGATGGTACCTTGATCCATATTATGTATACGTGTCCCGGGGTGCAAGAGTTCTGGAATTGGGTGTGGAAACGAATACAGCTTATTCTTAATTTTAAGGAAGCCCTGTCGTGGCGACTTATCTGCTTACGATCGGCGGCGAAGCTGTCTTCGTTGCCCACTGAGGGTACCTTTCTTTTTGATTTCATGATGGGAATTGCAATATTTTTGCTGGTGAGCAATTGGAAATGTACTTCTAAACTAAGTGCGCTGGAGTGGTGGAATCGTGTGTGTTTATATAGCCAGTACGAGCAAATTTTTCAACAAAAATGTCCACAACCTCAAAAGCTCCTTAAATGGCAGTTATTAAATGATTTTATAGCGGTAGCCAAAGTGGGGTAGCAGCCCACGTGGCTTCTCTTCAGGGATGATTTAACCTCTGTCCACCATCCGGCAGCCAACGCTGACTCAGGGATACAACGGGATATGCTTTCGGTTGCGTATTGTAAGAGTTGTAAGAGTGGTATGTTGCTTTCTAGTTGATGAGACGGCTCTAGAGGAGAGGGGAGGGGGGGTTGGGGGGGAAGGAAGTTACGGGAATCGGGAGGTGTGGGGGTTGTGTGTTTATGTTTGTATTATTATCTGTTTACCTTTGGAAAATGAAAATAAAGTATATAAAAAAAAAAGAAAAGAAATCCTGTTTTAGAAGAACTAGATGTGCAGTTACCTTCAGGCACAGCTAGAGGGAGCAGGAACAGACATACTGGTCTTCATGAACCTAAGCTCACTGATGACCTGCAGCTGAAAGGGAACCAGGAAGTCAGCAGTAACGGTTCACTTTATAAGCCAGAGCAGAATGCTTCTGGACAGGAGTGGCATAAGCAGCAGTGGCATAAGCAGAGGAAGCAGTGGACACAGCAGGAGCTGAGGAAGGAGGAGAAAGAGGAAGAAGGAACTGGAGCTGGACTAGAAGGAGAAACAGCAGAGGAGCCTGGAGGCTATCAAGGACATAAGCCTGATTGCTGTGGAAGAAGCCAAGCTGGAAGCTGGAGGAGAAACAGACCTCACAAGGTGGGAAGCCAGAAAGCCCAAACTTAACCTGTTGTGCAAGAGGAGTTTGGTGGAAGTTGCTCCAAGGTGAGAGGCTCTGCCACGCCTAGTTCCTATACTCTGCATGTTTGTAACATAGAGAGAAGAAAGCTAAGAACCAGAGAGGGAGGGTCTGACAGAAGCTTATCTCTAGAGGATCATTGCCCAGTTTCACCTATTCAGAGGGAAAAGCATTTTTATAAGCAACGGAAGTTTTTACTCAGTGAGCCCAGGTATGAGGCATTGAACATTAACTGTAATGATTGTACTGCTAAAAGCTATGCTAAAAGAAGGATTCCTCCTAAGGGAAACAAGAGTGCAGACTGGTTCACTAAACTACCGCCAGCCTTAAGAGTCCCTGGTTATGTGAAGCCAAACTCCCAAGCTGGAGATTACCATGCTGAAATAGACAGGGACAGTGGAAGCCCTTTGAATCAGTATAGGGGAGAGGAATTGATGGAAGTGGATTCTCCCAGCACTATTCCCTCACCTTTGCCTGAGGAAATGGAATGTGATTGGTGCACTGCCTATGCTCCAAAGTGTGTATGCTCCACAGAAGAATAAATGAAGTTTAAGTTGATGTTTATTATACGGAATATTACTTTGAAGAAAACCTGCTTTAAACTGTGAAGTAACAGTTAACTAGCCAGTGAATATTGGTACCTTTTAAAACAAAGGACTGTTTCTGTTATCTAAAATATCTCTTAGTTGAACCTTGCTTTAAACGGGGAATAAAAGCCTTTATTACCCTACACTTGGACTCTTTGTTCTTTAACAGCGCTACCTAGTGGCGTATAATCTTTGTGTCACCGGCAACCGAGTGACAACATGTATGTGGCTGTTTTAAGTGCAGACAATTTTGTTACCATCACAGTGTGTTTTGTTGACATTACTCTATTCTTATGTGCTGCCTTGTTACAATTTTCTTTATTCTTATTTGAATAACTACTAAACAATTAGTATAAAGAATTCATCCAAGAAACTTTTATCTCGATCACACTCAATCTGAAACGTTCACCTCAAACTGCTAACCCAATGTAGCAAAAAATCTGTACGTGATGGAGCAAATTGGTTACCAGATTTGGATTCAGAGCACCAAAAAACGTAAAAATCAATCGAAACATTAGAGGCAGTTTAAAAAATATTTTTTAGTGTACCTGTGTAATTGAAGAGTGAGAAAAGGGGACAAAAAGGGGTAAAATCTAGGTATGAATGGACAGTGAAAGTTTTAAAAAAAGATTCAAGGGAACAATGTCAGATCCAGATGTAAAGAAGGTAGAGAATAAGACAGGATTTAAAAAAAAAAGGAATGGAAAATTTATTTATTTATTTATTGTATTTATTTATTGCTTTTATATACCGCTCTTTTTAAAATCAGTGTGGTTTACAGATAACATATTTGTACATAACAGAAGGCCTGTTATGTATTTACAATTGAACGGGTTAGACAACTTGGGATTCAAACTGGGGTAACTATCTACAAATATCAAATAACTATCTACAGTGTCTATCTACAATATAAACATGAGTTGTCTGTTAATTACAGTTGGCTAGCTGGGTATGTGGAGGGTAGGGTTGAGTTTCTGGGCTGTGAGTAGTGTAGGAGGAAGAGGTGGTGCTTTAGTGCTTTTCTGAATTGAGCAAGGTCAGTGATCGCGCGGACAGCAGCTGGGAGAGCATTCCAGCAGCTATGAGCATAGAACTTAAAGGCTTGGTTCTTTGTTGCCTGGGTGCATATTGTTATTTCATGGGGGGGTCTGTAGCGTGTTGGTGGCGAATGTCCTCCTTGCTCTGTTCACTGGGGTGGGGTAGAGAAGGTCCGATCATTAGGCATGTAGATAGCTGGGTGGCTGGTGGACGTGAGGATCGCCTGGTAACATGCCTGCCTGGTGCGAAGGTAGCGGACCTCATGCGCCACCTAGATAAGGTCTTAGATAGTGCTGGGGAGGAGTCTACTGTCTTGGTACATGTCGGTACCAATGACATAAGAAAATGTGGTAGGGAGGTTCTGGAGGCTAAATTTAGGATTTTAGGTAGGAAGTTGAAATCCAGAACTTCCAGGGTAGCATTCTCCGAAATGCTTCCTGTTCCACGCGCAGGACCCAAAAGGCAGGCAAAGCTCCACAGTCTCAATGCATGGATGAGACAATGGTGCAGAGATGAGGGTTTTGGATTTGTTAGGAACTGGGGAACATTCTGGGGAAAGGAGGGGCTTCACCTTAACCGGGATGGAACCAGGCTGCTGGCATTAACCTTTAAAAAGGAGACAGAGCAGCTTTTAAACTAGATATTAGGGGAAAGCCGACAGTCGCCCAAGAGCGGATGGTTCGGAAGAATGTATCTTTGAAGGATACTACCAAAAGCAGAGAGGTTCCACAAAAGAGTAAAGTAGCCCAAATGCCCTCAAGTATGGAGCAGACAGAGCTTAAAGATCCCAAATTACCCATGTCTAACAATAGCCAAATTAATATGAATAAAATACATTCTCTAAAATGCTTGTATGCAAATGCTAGAAGTCTTAAAAAATAAGATGGGAGAGTTAGAATATAGAGCACTAAATGAAAGGTTAGATATGATTGGAATATCAGAGACATGGTGGAAGGAGGACAACCAGTGGGACACTGTGATACCTGGGTACAAACTATATCGTAATGATAGAGCTGATCAAATTGGTGGAGGGGTTGCTCTCTATGTTAGAGAGGGCATTGAGTCAGAAAGGATTAAAGTTTTGCAGGAAACAAAATCTGCTGTAGAATCTATATGGATTGAAATTCCATGTAAAAGGGGGAAGGCAATGGCAGTGGGGGTGTACTATCGAGCGCCTGGCCAGAATGACCAAATGGATGATGAAATGCTCAAAGAAATCAAGGAAGCTAACAAAAGTTACAGCGCAGTAATAATAATGGGTGATTTCAACTACCCTGGTATCAACTGGGTCAGTGTCACGTCAGGACATGCTAGGGAGATAAAGTTCCTAGATGAAATAAATGATTGCTTCTTGGAGCAGCTGGTTCATGAACCAACCAGAGGGGAAGCCATATTAGACCTAGTCCTTAGTGGAACACCAGATCTAGTGCAAGAGATAAGGTTGTTGGGGCCACTTGGCAATAGTGATCATAGCATGATCGCCTTTGATTTAATTAGTGGAGGAGGGATAGTAAGGAAATCCACAGTACTACCTTTTAACTTTCGAAAGGGAGACTATGATAAAATGAGGAAAACAGTTAAGAAAAAACAAAAAGGAGCAGTTGCAAAGGTTAAAGACGTACATCAGGCTTGGCTGTTGTTGAAAAATACTATCTTGGAAGCCCAGACCAGCTGTATTCCACGCTTTAAGAAAAGTGGAAGGAAGTCCAAAGAACTGCCAGCATGGTTTAAAGGTGAAGTCAGAGAGGCTGTTGTTGCCAAAAAAGCATCTTTCAGGAAATGGAAAAAAGAGCCAAACGACGAAACCTGGAAACAGCACAAGCACTGGCAAGTCAAATGCAAGGCATTGGTAAGGCAGGCAAAGGGAGAATTTGAGAAGAAACTTGCTGCGGAAGCAAAAACGCGAAGTAAAGACCTTTTCAAATACATTCGTAGCAAAAAACCTGTGAGAGAGTCAGTTGGTCCATTAGATGATAAAGGGGTTAAAGGAGCACTAAGAGGCGACAAGGCGATAGCGGAGAGACTGAATGAATTCTTTGCTTCAGTCTTTACTGAGGAAGATGTAGGGATGTTACCCATGACTGGAGTGGTATTTAAAGGTGCGGAAGAATTGAAGGAAATATTGATACATCGGGAAGATGTATTACAACTATTAGATAAACTGAAGAGTAGCAAATCACCTGGGCCAGATGGTATATATCCAAGGGTGTTGAAAGAACTGAAATATGAGATTGCAGACCTGCTATTAGTAATCTGTGAACTATCATTAAAATCATCTCTAATACCTGAAGATTGGAGGATTGCCAATGTAACACCAATTTTTAAAAAGGGTTCCAGGGGTGATCCGGGAAACTACAGACCGGTGAGCCTGACATCAGTACCGGGAAAAATGGTAGAAACCATCATAAAGAATAAAATTACTCAGCATGTAGATAGTCATGACGTAATGGGAGACAGCCAACATGGCTTTAGACAAGGAAGATCTTGTCTTACTAATCTGTTATGTTTTTTTGAAGGAGCGAATGATCAGGTGGACAGAGGTGAGTCGGTTGATATTGTGTATCTGGACTTTCAGAAAGCCTTTGACAAGGTCCCTCATGAGAGACTTTTGGCAAAACTAAAAAGTCATGGAATAGGAGGCAGTGTACTATTGTGGACCAGGAACTGGTTAAAAGATAGAAAGCAGAGGGTAGGGCTAAATGGCCAATTTTCCCAATGGAGAAAGGTGAATAGTGGTGTACCCCAGGGATCTGTGCTGGGTCCGCTGCTTTTTGACATATTCATAAATGACCTGGAAAGTGGAATAACGAGTGAGGTTATCAAATTTGCAGATGACACAAAGCTATTTAAAGTTGTTAAAACCCAAGAGGATTGTGGAAAATTGCAAGAGGATCTTGATAAATTGGAAGACTTGGCATCAAAATGGCAGATGAAATTTAATGTGGACAAGTGCAAGGTTATGCACCTAGGGAAGAACAACCCAAACTATGGTTACACAATGCAAGGTTCCACATTAGGAACTACCACCCAGGAAAAAGATTTAGGCGTCATTGTGGATACCATGTTAAAACCCTCGGCCCAGTGTGCAGCAGCGGCCAAGAGAGCAAATAGAATGCTAGGTATGATAAGGAAAGGAATGGAAAATAAAACAAAAGATATTATAATACCTCTATATCGTTCCATGGTGAGACTGCACCTTGAATATTGTGTGCAATTCTGGTCGCCGTATCTTAAAAAGGATATAGCGATTTTAGAAAAGGTTCAGAGAAGAGCCACCAAAATGGTAAAGGGGATGGAAGGATACTCCTATGAAGAAAGGCTAAAAAGGTTAGGGCTCTTTGACCTGGAAAAGAGACGGCTGAGGGGAGATATGATAGAAGTCTATAAATTAACGAACGGAGTGGAACGGGTAAACGTAGATCGATTGTTTATTTATTTATATTTATATTTATTTATTTAGCTGTATTTCTATCCCGCTTTTCACCGGGTCAAAGCGGTCAATTGGGGGATACATTTAACACGAGGGGATATGAGACACATACGCTAATACTTACAGGGAACATGGGCAATGGAGGGTTAAGTGGCTTGCCCAAGACCACAAGGAGTGCCTATAGGACTAGAAATCCCAGACCCTCCGGCCTGAGATTGCTGTCCCCAGGTGGGACTTGAACCCCCAGCCCTCCGGCCCTCTGGCCTGAAGTACCTTGTCCTAACCAGAATATAAAAAGACTAGGGGACATGCAATGAAGCTACAGGGTAAACTATTTAAGACTAATAAAAAATATATATTTTTTCACTCAACGTGTAATCAAACTCTAGAATTTGTTACCGGAGGATGTAGTAAAGGCTGTTAGTGTAGCTGAGTTTAAAAAAGGTTTGGACAAGTTCCTGGAGGAAAGGTCCATAAACCATTATTAAGAAGAGACCCAGGATATCAATGCTTGAACTAATAGAAGTATTGTGGAACCTGTGTCCCTTGGGGAAACTGCTAGGTACATATGACCTAGATTGGCCACTGTTGGAAGCAGAATACTGGGCTTGATGGACCTTGGTCTGACCCAGTATGGCATATCTTATGTTCTTATGTTCTTATGAGGTGGAGGATATTTTGTTGATGGACTTGAAGGTCATCAAGATTACTTTATAGGTGAGTTGGCAGTAGATTGGTAGCCAGTGCAAGTCCTTCAGTATTGGGGTAATATGGTCTCTTCTAGCGGCCTCCATGTAGGAAGCGTGCAGCCGCGTTCATTGCTAGTTGTAATGGGTTTAGTGTATTCTTGGAGAGTCCATGCAGGATCACGTTGGCGTAGTCAAAGTGGGGGGTCACCAGTGCCTGAAACACTGTTCTGAAGTCATCTGGTTGGAGCAGGGGTCGGAGGTGTCGCATTGTTCACATTTTGTGCTAAATTTGTTTAATGGTGTTGCTGATGTGTGCTCGGAATTCAAGGTGCTGGTCTAGTGTAACTCCTAGGTAGAAGATGGTATGTCTACTTGGGAGTTCAGCGCCTCTTGCCTTTAATGTTGCTGGTGGGGAGAAGGATTAATTTCTTTTAATGAACAGTACGTCTGTCTTGCTGAAGTTCATCTTGAGGCTCTGTGAGAGGAGCCAGTCAGTTATGGCCTCAAAGCATTTTACTAGTGGGGAGAAGTCCGGATGGTCGATTGTGAATGGAGTGAAGAGTAGGACGTTGTCTGCATAGATCAGGCATGAGATATTATAGAGCGGATTATTTCGCATATGGGTTGCATGTATATATTGAATAAGAGAGCGGAGAGCGAGGATCCCTGGGGTACACCATGTTTTTGTTGGAAAGGCTCAGAGGTCGTAGAGCCTGTACATACCTGATGCCATCTGTCCATTAGATAGGATTTGCACCATCTCCATGCTGAGCCATTGATTCCCTTTTCCTGAAGCCGTATCAGAAGTTGCTCATGGTTTACGGAGTCAAACGCAGCAGCAATGTCCAGGAAAATTAGAGCATATCCTTGTTTGATGTTGTCAATTCCCGTGATTAATGTGTTGATGAGTGTGGCGAGGAGAGTTTCAACGCCATGTGATTCCCTAAAGTCGTGTTGGCATGGATCGAGGGGAGCCGTAGAGTCTAAGTGGTCCTGTATTTGACGTTGGACGACTTTCTCAATTATCTTTGCTAGCAGCGGGATGCTTGATATAGGTCAGTATGATTCCACCTTCTGGGGATTCAGTTTGGTGTTCTTTAGAAGGAGCCAGTTTGATGTCTGTCTGAGGCATGATGGGAACAGTCCTATGGAGAAGGACACGTCCATGATCTTGGCTAGTATATGGCTGATTTCCTTATGCAGTAACCTTATCCAGAATGCTGGACAAGGGTTGTTCGGAGCAGTGGTAGCATTGATGACTGCAATGATGTCCTCAATACCTGCAGCTGATGGTGTTACGAGAGAAGTAAGTGGCTTCATCTGGGCTGGGTTGTTCCTGGGGCTATCCAGCATGGCTTCACTGATGTTATTGGATTTGGTTAGCAGGTAGTCTGCGTATTCCTGAGGGTGTATCATGGCTGGTTGGGGGGGTGAGGGTTCCTTCGTTAGAGTCCTCACTATATTGAAGAGCTCGTGGGGTTTATTCACAGAGCGGCTCAAGAGTTCGTAGTGGTGTTCTTTCATTTTTGCTGATATTAAGTCCCTGTGTGTCTTCAGGTGGGGGGTGTCTGGTCTAGCTGTCTGGTCTGCTGGGGTCCGTGAACGTCACCATCATCTTTCTAGTTTCCTCAGGAGCTGTAGTGAGGCTCGTAGATCCGTGGTGTACCAGCATGCAGTTCTTCTAATCCTTGGTCGCATATCTGGAGAATGTGGCTTGTCTGGAGCAGAAATGCGTGCAAAGGAGCTCAGGCTGTTGTTTCATGAGGCCATCACCTCCTCCAGGTTCGGTGATGCCGTCTTGATGTTAGGGAGGACCGTGTTGATGATCGCCTCTTTGTAAACCCAAAGGAAAGAGAAACAATGGAAAATGGACAGTACTGTAAATTATATAAAAAAAATTAAGAGAAGACCAACAAAATGAGAGAAAAAAAAATAAAACCAAGATTGACACCTGTAACAGATGCTTTCCATAGCAAACACCATTGATCAGGTACCAAGATGGGTGATTTATTTATTTTATTTAACTGGTTTTATATATAGCTTTTCTGCAAGGCAAAATGGTCTACATTGAACAAGTAGTAACATTTACATGGAACAGTTAGAACTATGTACAGTTAACTGGTAGAAATCTTACATAGAAACATTGAAATATGATGACAGAAAAAGACCACATGGCCTATCTAGTCTGACCTTCCATATCAACAACTACAACAGTCCCCTTTTTACCTTTAGAGATCCTCTGTGTTTGTCCCATGCTTTTTTTAATTCAGTTGAAACAGGTAGTAACTTTTGTATGAAATAGTTGGATCTATGTACAGATAACTGGTATAAAAATTATATTTTTACAATTGAACAAGAGAACAAAGTGATTATTTACAAATGGCATAGCTGCTATATGGTGAGGCATTGTGTTCGCCTGCTTATGGGGGTTGAGTGGTGAGGGTGGTGAGTGGAGGCGGGGTGTGCTCTTGTTTGTGGTTTGTGGCAGTGGTTGTGTTGAAGTGTTCTTCGAAAAGAAAGGTCTTAAGATGCTTTTTGAAGAGGGTGTGGGAGTGGAGGGCCCGTAAGGTGGGGGGAGTTTGTTCCAGTTGGTGGGGGCATATAACTGGAAGGCTCTTGTGCAGGTGCGTTGTGATTTCTTGGAGCTCTGTGCAGGTAGAAGGAGGAGAATTGCTGTGTTTTGGCGCCGGAGTCTGCTGTTGCTGGGGCACTCAATTAGTAGTTATAGCTGTTACGCTGTAGTGTTGAGGAGGGCTCTATGCGTGAGGACAATGGTCTTAAACCTGATACGGGATGAGATTGGTAGCCAGTGTAAGGATTTCAATAAGGGCGTGATGTGGGTATACTTGGTTGCTCTGGCGATGAGTCGTGCAGCTGTGTTTTGAGCCAGTTGGAGGGGGGCAAGAGTGGTCTTAGGTAGTCCTTGTAAGATGGAGTTGCAGTAGTCGAGGAGAGGGGTGATTGATGCTTGACAGACTGTGCGGAAGCTATCATGGGGTAGAAAGGGCGTAGGTTGTGGAGAATTCAGATTTTGTAGTAGATACTCCTGGTGGTGTTAGGATGTGAGGCTGGAAGTTCAAGAGGTGGTCCAAGGTTACACCAAGGTACTTGATCTGGGGTTTGACCTGGATTTCAGTGTTGCCCAGTTTGATGCTGTGTGAAGGATTAAAGCTGGGATCTCTGGATATGTGAAGGAGCTCTGTTTTGTTCAAATTGATTGTGACATTTTGTTGTTGTAGCCATGCGGTGACGTCTGTGAAGCAGGCTGCAAGTGTGGAGTAATCAGGAGAGGTGGTGTTGAAGGGGGTGACGAGCATTATATCATCCGCGTAGATTTGGTATTCAATATTGAGGCTCTTGAGGATGTGACAGAGGGGTCTGATGTATATGTTGAAGATGAGGGAGGAGAGGGCTGATCCTTGTAGTACTCTTTGGGGGAGGGTGAATGGTGAAGAAGATTGGTTTCCAGTTCTCAATTGTTGGGTTTGTTGGGAGAGGTAGGAGTGAAACCATTGTAGTAGGGTGCCTTGGATGCCAATGGTGTTGAGTTGGTTGATGAGGATCTGGTGACATACTGTGTCAAAAGCTGCAGATATGTCGAGGAATAGTAGGATGAAGCCTGAGCGAGGTTTCTCTGTCCCAGTTATGAGAGTATTAAGGAGGAAAGTGAGGGGGGCTTCCGCACTGTGGAGTGGGCAAAATCCATGCTGGTTGCTGTTGAGTGGGGAAAAGTTGTCCAAGTGCTCCTGAAGCTGGATTTGTACTGCTTTTTCGATGATTTTAGAGAGGAAAGGGATAATGGCAATGGGTCTGTAGGATGCAGGTGAGGTGGCATCAAGGTTGGGTTTCTTCAGGAGGGGCCTTATGGAGGCTTTTTTGAGTGATGGGGGAGGTAGGCTTGGTTGAGGGAGGCGTGGAGAACTGTGGAGATAAGTGGAAGCATCAGGGTCTTTGTCTGCTTGATCCATGTTACTGGGCATGGATCTAGAGGGGATGTGGTGGCATTGATGCAGGTGATGATGTTCTGGATTTCCTCTGGATGGACATCTCGGAAAGAGGTCCAGGGTTGGGTTGTGAAGATGGTGGACAGAATGGTCAAGGTAGAGGTGGCAGAGTGGCTGTGTTTAGCTATAAGAAAATCTACCATCACTTGGGGGGTGGATGATGTCTTCTTGGGGGGGGGGGGGGCTGTGATGGGTCATTTGTGAAGCTCCTGACGAGTTGAAAGAGTTCTCTGTGCTTGTCTATAGCACAGAGTAGTAAGTTGCTGTGGTGTTCCCGCTTGGCACTGAGAGTGCTGGTAGAGTATGCTGTACGTTGTTCACTGTAGATGATCAGCAGTTGTGGGTCTTTGGTTTTTCTCCATCTTCGTTCTATTTTCTAAGTAGGTGCTTCTGATTTTTAAGGTAGGATGAATACCAGGGGGCATGGTTCCGGGGGGTTTTGGGATGTTTGTGTTGTGGAGCTTGAGAGGCTGTGGTGATGGTGTTCCAGGTTTGAATGAGGAGATCAAGGTCTGAGTGTTGAAAGGCTTGCTTTAATTGAGGAATGGTTTGGTGGATGAAGGTTTCCTCATGGAAGTTCATGAATCTTCTTGTCGTCTGAAGTTTGGGTAGTGTGGGATGCTTGAGTTGGGGGTTGGGTAGGGTGAAGGAAATGAGGTGATGGTTGGACCATGGAACTGGAGTGGATGAGGGGGTGATTGAATGGGGGAAGGAGAGTAATTTGTTGGGTAGGAAGAGCATGTCCAGGGTGCTTCCTTTTTGGTGAGTAGAGGTCTTGATGATTTGGGTGAATTGGAGGTCACTCATGGCCTGGAGAAAGGCGTTGCTGTGGGTGGAGTCAGCTGAGGGGAGGTTAAGGTCTCCAAGTAGATCAAGGTGTTGTTGGCGTGGGAAAATGGAGCAGACTACCTCAAGAAAAGAGTCCAGTTGGTCTGCCTTGTGGTGTGGAGCTCTGTATACGAGGCATATGGTAAAGCATTTGTTGCTAATGATGAGGATGTCCATTCTATGAGAGGATGTTGTGCTGGTGGTGGTGAAGCAGAGTTGTTTGTTGGAGAGGATGCAGGCTCCTCCTCCTCTGCTGTTCGTTCATGGGCAGTTGTGGATGTGGTGGGTGTTGGTGTTGAGTTGGTTGAGAAGTACATTGTCCGTCTCGCTGAACCAGGTTTCAGTGATGCAAAGGAGGTCAAGTGCGTTGTCGGTGATGTGGTCAGCAAGGGTTTGGATTTTGTTCCTGGTGGAATGGGTTTTGATTAAACTGCATTTGATTGGTTGAATGGGGTGTGTGTTAGGTATTGTTGTTGTGGTGAGTGGTGCGGTGGGAATGGTGAGTAGGTGTGATTGCCTCCTATGTTGCTGGCTGTAGTGGGGGATTGGGGTGTAGTGGATTAGGGGCTTTAGAAGGTGAATGATAGGAATGAAGGCGGGAAGAGTGAAGTAGGTTGAAAGGCAGTGTGCCAGTAGAGATGAGTGGTATATGAGTGTGAGGTATTTGGGTAGTGTATTCATGTTTGGATTCTTTGTTTCGTGTGAGTGGGCTGAGGTAAATGTTAGGAGAGAGAGGGATTGTTGCTAGGGAGGAAGTGTTTAGCAGGGTAGGTGGATAGACTTACGGAGGAGAGGGTCTGTGCATCCAGGAGGGGTCTAGGATCGCTCCTCAGGTTTACGCTGCTATCTTGAGTGCGCCTCTGTTCCTTGCCTAAGGGCCATGCTAAAGGGCCCTCTGGCGAGGCCCTCAGGCGCGGGCCTGCCAGGCGTGGGCGTGCCCTTCTTCCTGCCGCTCTTTAAACTGTCCTGGTGGGGCATGATTGGTCTTCGGTGCAGGGAGCAGGAGGAGTCCCCGATCCTGCTCCCTGTGCTGGACGCCGATCGGGGCAGGCTGATGGTGGCAGCAGCTTGTTGGTGTTTGCGCCCTTCTGCCTGCCGCTTTTTAAACTGTGATGTCATTAGAGCTCAGAAGTTCATGTAAAATTCTGAGCATACATGGCTGTTCCCATTCACAGTGGTCTCCTCAGCTCCTTGCTTAGTTTCAAAGCTCAAGAATGAAGGCAACTCTTGGTGAGGTTGCAGGGATTGTGTGCCTGATCATCCTACTGTCTATGAAAAATACCTGTTACAGATGAGCAACGCTGCTTTTTCCACTGACAAGCAGGAATGAGTCAGGCACATAACTAGGTGACTCAAGTTTAGGGCTGCTCAAATCTTTCCTTAGTGTCCCATATTTAGGAGCAGCCTGAACAGTAAAAAGCAGTGTGAGAGCTGCAGCATCAGACATTCAGACTGGCCAGCACAGTAGGACTAAAGGCTTAGTTAAAGCAGAAGTGCAAAGGAAAGCCATGAAATGAAGACTACATTGCTGGTAGTTTAGGAGAGCCACAGTAGTTGCGGTGGCTCTGCTGCAGTGAGGCTTTACTTTAGCATTAAGAGGAGCACAGTCTGTTCAAAACAGAATTGGATACAGTATGGTAGCCAATATGCTAGCGATCTTTTAGAGACCAGTATGTTGCAGCCGAAGGAGACAAGCAATATAGAAACACAGAAAAATGATGACAGAAAAAGACCACATGGCCTATCTAGTCTGTCCTTCCATATCAACAACTACAACAGTCCCCTTTTTTTCATTAGAGATCCTCTGTGTTTGTCCCATGCTTTTTTGAAATCAGATACTGTCCTAATCTCTACCACCTCCATTGGGAGACTATTCCACGGATCCACCACTCTTTCCATAAAGAAATATTTCTGCATATCACTCCTGAATCTATCCCCTTTCACCCTCATCCCATGTCCCCTCGTAGCAGAACTTGCTTTCAATCGAAAGCAGCTCTCCTCCTGTGCATTTATGCAATGGAGGTATTTAAATGTCTCAATCATATCACCTCTATCCTGCCTTTCCTCTAAGGTGTACATATTACGATCCTTAAGTCTATCCTCATATGCTTTATAATGAAGACCACTAACCATTTTGGTAGCCACCTTCTGTACTGACTCCATCCTGTTTATGACACGACCACGCCTAGGACCCGCTCTTCTTTAGAGGACAAAAGTACCTTACCCCCTATACTATATTGCTCTCTTGGATTGCTGCAGCCCAAATGCATGACCTTGCATTTTTTAACATTAAATCCCAGCTGCCAAATTCTAGACCATTCTTCAAGCTTAGCTAGATCCCTCCTCATGTTATCTACACCTTCCTGGGTGTCTGCTCTATTACAGATTTTGGTATCATCCACAAAGAGGCAAACTTTACCCGACAGCCCTTCTGCTATATCACTAACAAAGATGTTAAACAGAATCGGACGAAGGACAGATCCCTGGGGCACACCACTGGTAACTTCCATCTCCTCAGAGTGAGCTCCATTTACCTGTACCCTTTATCGCCTCCCACTCAACCAATTTCTAACCCAAGCAGTAACTTTAGGGTCCATCCCTAGGGTTCTCAGTTTGTTTATAAGTCATCTGTGAGGAATGGTGTCAAAGGCTTTACTGAAATCTAAATAAATCACATCAAGGGTTTTCCCTCGGACCAACTCCCTGGTCACCCAGTCAAAGAAATCAATTAGATTTGTCTGACAAGACCTTCCTCTGGTGAATCCATGCTGCCTTGGATCCTGTAATCCGCTGGATTCCAGAAACCTCACTATTTTCTCTTTCAGCAGCGTTTCCAATAATTTACTCACCACCGAAGTTAAACTAACCGGCCTGTAGTTTTCAACCACATCCTTACTTCTGCTTTTGTGTAAAGGCATCACATGAGCCTCTCTCCAGTCCTTTGGCACCACTCCTGACTCCAACGAGGCATTGAAAAGGCAACAGATCTCATGATTGATCTGGTTCTTTTGAGGCAGTATTCAAAGACCCTCTTATAATCTAAAGTGTAGAGGGCTTCATGCATGAATTGTTACAAGTCTTTGGACAAAAGATAGGAAGAGGTTACTATTTTGTGAAAGGATGGAATAATTCAAAGACATATTTGTTAGGGGTGTGCAGCAAAAGACAGTTTGTTTCATTTCATTTGCAGTTTTTTTCATTTTAATTTTGTTTTGTTAATACATTTTTATTTTGTTTAATTACCAAAATTGCCATGAATTGAAAAATTATAAAAATGAAACAAAAGTATCTGTGGTTGCTACCCAAATGAAAAACACAACTGAAAGGTTATTAGAGGTTTCAGGCAAATGAAAATCCCAACTGGCCTTCTTTCTCACAGCTAGAATCTGGTCTCAGACTAGTGGCCTTCAAGTTAAAAGGCAGGCAATATGGAAGAGCCATTACTGCCTCCTGGGGGCTGGCTCTAGCCAGCCTGCTATATTACTGTTGATCTTCCTTCCTGTTTCCTCTGGAGCTCTAAGTAAAATGCTAGCTGGATTTTTTGCCTTTGGAATCTATTGACTCCTGCTGTAGGGATTTACTCTAAAGATATTTTTTACAGTGTTCTTGTGCCAGGAATTCTGTGAAACCATGTCTAAATATACTATCAGAGACATTAACTAAGCCTGATGCAGATCCTGGTTGCTATCACTGATTGGACAACCAGGATCTGGATTAGGCTTGGTAAATGTCTCCAATAGCATATTTAGACATGGCTTCACAGGCAGTGATATTTCATCTGCAAGATGCCTGTGTTCTAACCCAAAGGTTACTGACTTGAGGCCAGCCTGGCCTTTGACAAAACTGGAAAGGAAAACTAACTTCTGAATTTTTCAGTGTTATGTTTCATATTAAAACAAATTTAATTTATATTTTCCATTTTGTTTCAAACAAATGTACATTCCTTGTATTTGTTATGCTGAAACTGCATATATGGTCCATGCATTACTAGTGCTTAGTGCTCACTTATTCTGCTATCTAAGGAAATAACTAGAATCACAAACCCTTTGCATGAAAGGTGTTTGAGCAAAGGAGACTCTAGAAGTATAAATGGAAAATATCATAAAGGAGGTTAGAATACAGTAATGTTAAGGTTCCATGGTACACGCCTCTGCAAGGGTGGTTTGATCTGAGGAAGTCCTTTCAAAGCAGAAGCCATAAGACTGTCCAATATAGCATGACAGATGGTAAGGATACTGAAACGTAGCCTAAGGGGAACTTTATTAGAGTCCAAAAACCAACACAGTGGTGTAAAAAGTGGAGCATGATGATAAGCAGACACATAATAGACTTCAGACCATTCATGAAGCACCAGGTGAAAAATCCTATCCACTTGAATGCATATGTATACATATGGGTGATGTCAGCACCAATGGAGCCCGTGCGGTAGGCAATCCGCGAGAGCATTATCCTGTCCAGGGAGGTTCACCACCTGAAGGAGCATACCCCTCTCTCAAGCGAAGTTCCGAAGACGAACTGCCTCCTCGCACAAGAGGTATGACCCTCTATCCCCCTGTTTGTTGAGTTAAAACATCGCCACTTGATTGTCTGTCTGAACCAGAACTACGTGGTTCAGTAAGAGGTGCCGGAATGCTTGCAGAGCAATGGCTCAGTTCAAGGAAGTTGATCTGATGGAAACACTCCTCCGCTGACCAAATGCCCTGGGTCTGCAGCCCACTGCATTGGACTCCCCAGCACAGTTTGGAGGCCTCTGTCGTGAGGGTCGCTTGAGGGTAAGGAGACTGAAAAGGCATCCCTTCTAGGAAGTGCTGTTGCTTTTGCCACCAATTGATGGATGCCACCAGTGATGGGGTTACTTGGACCTAGTCGTTGAGGTGGCCCATCACCTGGGTTCATTGAGTGCTGAGAGTGCACTGGGCTGGACACATGTGGTGGCAGGCATTGGGCGTGACATGCACGGTCAAGGCCATATAACCCATAAGGCACAACATCATGTGGGCCAGGGCCACCGTGCGAACCTGCAGGTCATGTGGCAGGGTACCAGGTGCTGAGCTCAATCTAAGAGAAGAAAGGCCTTAGCCTAAGCTGTGTCCATGAGGGCCCCGATGAACCCCAGGTACTGAGTAGGCTGCAGGTGGGACTTGGGGTAATTGATGACAAACCCCAAGTATTCCAGGACAAGACAACAACTTAAACATCAACATAAAAAAATCTGAAGCAATCATCATTACAAGGGATTCCACATTCACTCCTACTTCTATCAACATCTCAAATACCCTGATCACAATAAGAGACGAAGTTTGGTATCTTGGAGTGATTCTAGACAAACAACTTACCCTCCAACCGCATATCAACAAGATCTCTAAAACAGCCTTCTTCAAACTAGCAATGCTCCGGAGATTAAAACCTCTCCTCAATAAAGAACATTTCCGCACAGTATGCCAGGCCATTATTACACCTGTGCTGGACTATTGTAATCTCCTCTTCCAAGGACTACCTAAACCAGGGGTCACCAACCTCCAGAGGGCCGCGGGCCGCACAGCCGACTACCGGGAGCCTCGCGGGCCGCACCCCCCTTCTCCCCGCCCCCGCGAAAAAAACAACAAACGCAAAATTATGAAAACAATGGCTGATCACCTTTATTGAATTTAATGAGATGGCTGATGATTCATGCTAGCAGACAAACGCTTAAAGTCTGGCTTCACAGATGACACTGACAGGAGAAGGGACGCTTGCAGGTGGTCGTCGGTGAGCTGCGAGCGCGTGGATGACTTTATCAATTTCATTCGGCTGAACAGCTGTTCGCAGCAGTAGGTTGAGCCGAAGAGAGCAGCGACCTTGCGTGCGTTGGCGGCCATGGACGGGTGGGTGGCCGCCTGTGTCTTCCAAAATGCGACAGGGCCCATAGCCATGAAGCGTGACTTCTGTGCGTCGTCGCACTGCAGTTCGATCAAGTCCATTTGAAGGTCAGAGGGCACGTCGGTGGGGTTCATCTCGAAGGGGGCACTGAAGAGGGCAAAGTCTTGTGAGTGCTTGGTGAAGTCTTGGAAACGAGCCTCAAACTCTGTCTTGAGATGACGGATGGTGGATGCGTAATGGCGAGCAGCAGCAGCCGAAGGCGTCAGTGCAGCGAGCTGCGCAAAGTGTGCGAAGTTGCGTGCTTGCAGCTGCTTTTCCCACAGCATTAGCTTCACTTGAAAGGCCTTGACCTTGGCGACCATGTCTGAGACGAGGAGTTCTTTGCCTTGCAGTTGGGTGTTGAGCTGATTCATGTGAGCTGTCAGGTCGACAAGGAACGCTAAATCCTGGCACCACTGAGGATCGCGCAGCTGCGGGAAGTCGAATCCCTTGGCTTCGAGGAAAGACGCCAGCTCCTCTCTCAGCTCGTAGGCACGCTCAAGCATCTTCCCACGGCTGAGCCAACGCACCTCGCAGTAGTACAGCAGATCGCCATACTGTGCGTCAGCCTCTGCGAGCAAGTCCTTGAACTGGCGATGATTCAATGTGTGCGACAGCACCAAGTTCACAGCCTTCACAATGACCGACATGACCTCAGCGATGGTTGCAGACTTGGCACAAAGGGCTTCTTGGTGGATGATGCAGTGCAATGTCTTGATATCCTGTTTGTGGCCGAGGTCGCGCACACGTGCTTCACAAGAAGCGAGGCAAAGCCGTTCTTCTTCCCCAACATGGTAGGGGCGCCGTCAGTGGTGACACCACACAGACGCGACAAGTCAAGTTCAAAGTCCTTGATCTAGGAGAGCACAGCTGCCAACACATCAGCGCCAGTGGTGGTTCCGCTCATCGGCACAAGCTGAGCGAACTCCTCGATGACGTCGAAGGAGTCTGTGACGCCACGGAAGTAGATCGCCAGCTGAGCGATATCCTTCACATCTGTCGACTCATCCAAGGCAATCGCGAAGTGCTGACAGTCACGGAAGCGCTGCTTCAAGGTGCCCAAGACGTCGTCCTTCATATCTTCGACGCGGCGAGTGAGGGTCGGAGCAGACAGGCTGACCTTCTCGAAGACCGCCTTCTTCTCAGGGCACACTTCGTCGGCGATGGCAAGTACACAGTCCTTTACGAATTCGCCATCGGTGAAGGGCTTGAGATGAGTTGCGGCGAGGTAGGCAACGCGGTAGCTAGCTGTGGTGTTGCTGGCGGCTGCAGTCTGGGCGGCTGTCACGCTCTTCACAAAGAGAGCGGACTGGCGTTGGAGCGCAGACGACACGCGGGTAAACTCCTGCTTCTTCTTGACTGCATCCATCTTGGCGTACTCTGGGTGGACGGACTCGAAGTGGCGCTTCACATTGTAGTCCTTCAGAACGCCAACGGTCTTCTGACAGATGACACACAGCGCACGATCCTTGTGCAGCGTGAAGAAGAGCTTGTTCCACTCAGGGATGAAGCCGCGGTTCTCATCGCTGAGCTTGTGCTTCTTGTTCATGGGGGAAGCCATGGGGAAAAAAGAGAACAGGAATTCTATCGATAGCTGCAAAAACATAATCAAAGTTTAAGCCTTATTGCTGATTGGTCCTCTAATTAATTAATTAATTAATTAAATTTATTTAACTGTATTTATATCCCGCTTTTCACCGGGTCAAAGCGGTGTAACACATAACAAGGGAGGTGGTGGTGGTTTGTGGGGTCAGTGGTGCAGGTTGGTGTGCAAGGTGAGTGTGTCTGGGCAGAGGGGTTGCAGGGTTTGGCTGAGTGGGGGTGGAGGATTAGGAGGGGTGTTAGGAGATAGATGGGGGCTAGGAGTGGTGGCATGCTGTGTGTTGTTGTCGTTGTTGGGTCAGCACCTCTTCTCTGCCTTTGGAGCCCTTTGTTTCTCCCTTATCCCTTCCCCCAGTTGGGAAAGAAGTACAATAAGTAGGACACAGTCAGTAAGCGCATTCATTACAGTACAATGCCAGAGAAAAACCACTAAGTGACCCTGTTACTAAAGCATATCATAACAGCACTACCAGGACTCACAAAGCATCAGACCCTACCTATCAAAAGGCAACACTGCAAATATTAAATCAATACATTTCAGAGAACAATACATGACCTACTGGGAAAAGAGAACAAGTAGCAATGTCAAATAGGAATTACACAGAATACCTCAGCACTGTAGAAATAAAACTATAAATTAATTTCTTGTACTAAAGCACAGAACTGGTAATGTGCTGTGGGCTGGGGGTCAGAACTGGTAATGTGCTGACCCCCCCCAGCACATTACCAGTTCTAAACCCCCCAGCCCACAGCACATTACCAGTTCTGACCCCCCCCCCAGCCCACAGCACATTACCAGTTCTGACCCCCAGCCCACAGCACATTACCAATTCTGACACCCCCCCCCAGCCCACAGCACATTACCAGTTCTGACCCCCAGCCCACAGCACATTACCATTTCTGACCCCCCCCCCCCAGCCCACAGCAAATTACCAGTTCTGACCCCCAGCCCACAGCACATTACCAGTTCTGACACCCCCCCCCAGCCCACAGCACATTACCAGTTCTGACCCCCAGCCCACAGCACATTACCAGTTCGGACACCCCCCCCCCAGCCCACAGCACATTACCAGTTCTGACACCCAGCCCACAGCACATTACCAGTTCTGACCCCCAGCCCACAGCACATTACCAGTTCTTACACCCCCCCCCCATCATCATCAGCCGCGGCAAAAATCGCATGTCCCGCAGGGCCCCCCCCCTGCCCGGCAGAGCCAGCCCTCCCTCCCTCCCTGCCTGTTTGCTTCCCTGCCTGCCTCAGTCCCTCTCCTCTTCGGCTTAGAACCGCGAAGGGAGAGTTCCTCCCTCGCGACTCTATTAAGCCGGCTGAGGCTTATGGGAAATTTCCCCTCTGCCCCCTCGAGCTTAACAGAGTCGCGAGGGAGAAGCTCTCCCTTCGCGGCTCTGAAAGCAGAAGAGGAGGCAGGGCTGGCTTAATTCCGGGTGCTGGGCAGACTGCTTCCTTACCTGCCGCGGAGAGCTGTGCACCCTGGCGATCCTCCAAAGCGCGTGGTGCCTCGTGGCTGCTCAGACTGCTTTTGGGCCCGGCCCCCCCCCTCCTTCTTCTCCTCCTCCTCCTGCCTGTCGCTGATTGGTGGAGGGCAGGCTCGTGACTCGGTCATGTGAGCAGACCGACACCACGCACCCCGGGAATCATGCTGAAAGAGAATAGCAAAATTGAAACCCTGATCTACAGTGTGTGGCGGGCCGCACGCAATGTATATAGTGGTAGAGCCTCGCGGGCCGCACGAAGGGACCTCGTGGGCCGCAGGTTGGTGACCCCTGACCTAAACAATCCACTCATCCCCTTCAAATAGTCCAGAACACTGCTGCCCATATTATTGTTGGCGCTTCAATACAAGACCATATAACTCCCATATTACATGATCTACACTGGCTACCAATCTCTTCACGGGCAAAATATAAATCAGCACTTACCATCTTCAAAATTAAAAACAACATGTCAGCAGGAATACTACAAGAACTCATCAGAACTAAAGCAAGCACAAGACCAGACAGAAATAGCACCAAAAACACTATACCAACCCCTAGTCTATTCACAAAACCAATAAATCCACATCCATGCGAGCCTTTTCTCTTGCTGCCCCTGCTATTTGGAATGTCCTCCCAGAAAATCTAAGATCAACAACCGATATAAAAGATTTCCGGAAGTTGCTCAAAACCACCCTATTCATTGAACATTTCAACGAAGACCCCCAATCACACTAACCACTCAACAAACCGATTTACACAAGCTACAATCAACCCTCCCAATACACTTACCAAGATGTATATAAGTTTAGTTGATGTTACAAGAGACTAAGTTTATGAAGTTATGATGTTACTGTTTAAATCTGCAAGTCCTTTGTAAAAGTTAAAGTTATTGTAAACCGCCTTGATTAAATGAAAAGGCGATATAGAAAAATTGTTAAATAAATAAATACATAAATAAAATGGTGCAGTGTCTTGTCTGACGGACCTCGTCTGCAGAGCTGCCTTTTATGAGCCAGTTGTCCATAGGGGAATATGAACACCCCTGCAGGCACAAGTGAGTGGCAACCACTGCCAAGCACTTTGTGAATATCCGGGTTGGTGGATGCCAGTCTGAATGGCAGAATGCAGTACTGGTTGTGCTGTCCTCCGATGATGAAGCAGAGGTACCGCTGGTACAAGAGATGGATTAGGATGTGGGTATAGGCATCTTCGAGATCCAAGGAGTATAGCCAATCTCCCCCCTGTAGGTAGGGCAGCAATGTTCCAAGGGAAACCATTTTGAACTTCTTATTCACCGAGAACCGATTGAGGTCCTGCAGATTCAAGATTGGCCAAAAACCTCCCATCCCTTTTGAAACCAGGAAGTAGAAGGACTAGAACCCTGTTCCCTTTTGACTGGGGAGGATGGGCTCCACTCACTTGTCTGCCAGCAGGTCCACAAATTCCTGTTGCAGACGTCTTCAGTGAAGAGGAGTCATAGGAAGTTCCCTGTGGAAGAATTGAGATGCATCTGTTTGAAGTGAAGGAGGTAACCCTCCCTGACCATCTGCAAGGCTGAAGCATCAGTGATGATTTTAGGCCACCGGTGAGTGAAGAAGACCAGACATCCACCTGTGTGCTGTGGCTCCTGACCCAGGAGGGGAAGAGCAGCTATGCCCAAGGAGTCCAAAGCCCCCCCAGTCTGTGGCAGAGGTGCTGTCTTGGGCTTGAGGGCCTTAGACTTATGAGGGCCTACTGTCCCTGTGGAGGAGTTGGATAGGCTGGAAAGTGGGGGTATATTCTGTAAGCTTTCCTTTATTTCAGGTAAAAGGGCTTTTTCCCCCAAATTCTTCCATTGGGAAGGGTCTGTAGTCTTCCTGGAAAGCCTGGTTCTGGTCATGAATTTGGAATCCAACTCTGTGGCCTTGTCCGTCATGGGCTTGCCGAAGAGGTTCTGTCTCCAGTATGGGACATCAAGCAATTTTTCCTAAACCCATTTCTCCAGGTTCAAGAATGGCCTCAGAGGACTGTTGCCGATCCCCCAAGGTTTGGGAGTCTCCTCCCACTGGGGCAGCTTGGAAGGCCACTCCTGGCTCTCACCCTTGGCTCGAAGGCTCCAATGCTAGTGACCATGAGACTTACCCTTGGTTCTGGAATCGGGCTTCGGCACTGACTTACATGGGGTTCGATTCCAGGTACAATGTCCCATGATCTTGGGGCTCAGAGTAAGCATGGTCCACACGTGAGGTCGAGGCCTCATCCATGGCCACCGATTCCCCGGGCGACGACAGAGCCATATAGCAACTCCCACTGCCTTTCATGATTCGTTTGGCCCTTGCTCATCATCTGGAGACAGAGCAGGCAGGAAGAATCATCGTGGTGGGTGCCAGGGCACCGCAGGCAACAATCGTGACCGTCCATGCGGGATATGGTTCGGTTACAGCGATCGCACTGCTTAAAGCCACTGACCAAAGACATAGCTGTGTAGTGGATACCACGCAGGCTCCGTTGGTGCCAACATCACCCATATGTGAAGACTGACTTCCTGCTTGTTCCTGGAGAATAACAAGTTCAGATTGGAATGAAGGAGATGTCATCATTCTGATTGATTAATGTTATTTATATGTGTTGCCTGTATGAGGCAGAACCACCAGACCTTTTCCAAAAAGGGAAAACTAGTTCTGTCAAAGCTAATTTGCTGATTTTAGACTCATGATACCTGGCCACTATTAAAACTTATGCAGTGTTTCTGGCACAAGCAGAATACGGGGGATGCTGACAAAGAAAGGGCCAGTCCAAAACAATGCTAGGAAGTCCAGAGCTAAGCAGTTGAAGGACAGAAGGATTAAGTAGTAAAGAGGGAGCTTTGTGATCCTGCTGCTGGCAAATAAGTTGACCAAAGAGGCCTTGCAATCCTGAAAAATGTTCTATAAGGTTGCTGTATCTAGGGAGCTACAATACTAGAAAAAATCGTTCTCTTTCACCTTTGGTAAGGATTAGAAATAAATATTGAGGTCTCAGTAAAAAAGAGCACTGCTATTTAAGACTCACGTCAAAGTTATAGCAAAGTGCTTTGTCACATCAACGACCTCCAAACTGCATTTTAAACAGACTACCAGTCGTTTCTTTCCGATGGAAATTGACAAAAACTGTTAAAACTTATCTTATGCGACTAGGCAGCTGCATATTTTTAATTGATCCCGATCCCGACATACACCACCGGTACCATCAAGACGTTTCACAGCAATGTTTCCTCAGGGGATCCATGAATGCTGAATCACACTACAAAGAAATGTAAAAACAACGTCATTCCCATCCCTACTACACTAAAACTTAACCTCCCACTCCACAACACCAAAATATACCATGAATCAACGCCTCACCTTTGATGCAGCCCGTGTATAATGGCTTCACTCTGTTCCCAACTCCAGAAGAACCTCAAAACCGCCACAGTGAATGAAAACGCCGCGCATGCGGACCTCATAATCGCGGTCCAATCTTTAAAGCCCTTCAAACGTCACTGATGCCTGCTCAACCAATAAACACTACTTAGCCATAGTTTGATTATACGCGGGCTGCATCAAAGGTGAGGCGTTGATTAATGGTATATTTTGGTGTTGTGGAGTGGGAGGTTAAGTTTTAGTGTAGTAGGGATGGGAATGACGTTGTTTTACATTTCTTTGTAGTGTGATTCAGCATTCATGGATCCCCTGAGGAAACATTGCTGTGAAACGTCTTGATGGTACCGGTGGTGTACGTCGCAGACCTACTCACATTCCGAAAATGCCTGAAAACTCTCTTGTTTATCAAACACTTTACTTCCACCTGCTACCCCCATACAACTCAACAACAACAGTAAATAATAACACAAGGAAACAAAAATGTGATGTACTATGCTGTACATAGCCGACCGCATGTAAATAATGATAGATGTCTAGAACCATCTACTTAACAGTACATAATTTAACTTGTTACCTGTATATAGGTTCAATTGTTCAATGTAAAATCCTAACCACTGTTCATAGTAAACCACCTCGACCATGGTGAAAGACAGTATCTAAACTTTGCTAAATAAATACATGGTTCAGTGTTATATTTCAGATTAAAATTACGTTTCATTGATATTTCCCATTTTTTTCAAATGAATGGACATCCTTAGTATTTCTTATGATGAAACTGTTTTTATGGTCCATAGGTTACTTGTGCTTAGAGCTCATTTGACCAAGGTGGAGGAAATCTCTCTGGAGTTTGATTGTGTTACTTCTGTGTGAGGTTTGAGAATTGGATAGATCCAAGATTGAGTGAGGCAGATATTGCTATGTAGACAAGGGAACACCTACTGCAAGACTGGCCATGGATACAGCAGCTTTGCTTTTGAATATAAAGGCAGTATATCAAGTCAAATAAAACCATAATTCAGAGAAGAATAATGATTAAAAGAAGTTGAGTATGCCAATTTCATTGTCACTTAGAGTATCTGTGTAGTAAGAAATATAACTCTGCTGGTGTTGTGTGCTGGGACTTAAACTCCTCTTTTTAACTTTCTGAGTGCTGCCTCTGCTTGGTGAGTCACAAAGGCTCACTTGTGTTATTTTCAGTCAAGCAGATGGAATGACACCACAACTGTAGATACATGGTCCAGGCTTTGTAAGTAAGCTGTGGCCATGACTGCAAGTGAGATTTGTATATTACAGAAAGATGACATCAGAGGCTGTAGCTTGCCAGCCATCAGAACATCTTGTGCCAGAACAGTGAAAGAAAAATGTTTTTGAGGCACAAAATGAATTTCTAAAAATTAATGATGTTGAAAATCTAGAGTCTGAAGTAGGGGCTTTTTCCCTTTTCTGAGAGCTAAGGGGGATGTTTACTAAAGTGCGGTAATTGTGATTAACGCGCATAAAGTACATTTAACGATCGTTAGCACGTCCGAACGCGCGTTCTGACGTGCTAATGATCGTTAAACGTACTTTACGCGCGTTAACCGCAGTTAACGATCGTAAACCTCCGCGGAGCTTTAAAACAGCGCAGAAGGTGGAGAGTGGGCGGAGAGAAGGGGTCAATGGGCGGAGAATGGGCGGGGAGAGGCTCCCCTCATACTAACGCGCTGAATTTCTGAGCTCAATTCCAACGCGAATGAAAACCTGTCGTTAAAGGCATATTAAAGGGAAGAGAAACCATTTCCGTCAGCAATGTACAGCAAAACCGGGGAAACCTACAAAACGTGAGCAGTGTGATACATGTGCAAAGACCAAAAGTTCACATAAAACCTTAAGAATGACCACAAGAAACATTGTAAAAAGCACAATTCAGCTGGGCAACAGTGATAGCAATGAGCAACAATGAACAACACTCCCTGGAAAGCACCAAAGAAAGAAATGATGTTTGGAAGGGTCTACGCTCCGTAGACCCTTTCAAAGATCATTTCATTGTGATGGAGCTTTCTTGGGAGTGGTGTGTAATGTTGCCCAATGATATCATTGTTGCCCAGCTTGGTTATGGGTGTTTGCCCCTTTTTTTGAGGTCTGTTTTGAGGTTTATGTGCACCTTTGTCTCCATACAAGGTAAATGAGCCCACAGTAAACCTGTGCAGAGCAGGGTTTCTGACTCGTCAGGCCGCTTTAACTAACTCCAGGGACTGCACTATCTCTGTGGCCACAGTGTGGTGCAACAGACACAGCCAGTGCCTGTAAGACCAGAGGGTCACAGGTTCAAATCCCAGCTGGGGCTCCTGCCAACCCAGTTCCCATAATTTTACCCACCACTAAACAGTGATAGTAAAGACACCCCTTTATTGCAGAGAACATACGCATGGTTAATACGCCTATATTATACCACACCAAACACAGACATCAGAAACAGGCGCATTACCCAGAGCAGAGTCTCGCAATTGCAGTCCTGGAGGGTCCCACACCATTCAGGTTCCATGCTGCCTCTAATAAAGATGCCTGTGCTGCATATCTATGCACCACCCCCATGGTATGCAGATGTAGCTCATGCATATTTATGAGGGACAGCATGAAAACCCGAACAGGTTTGGAACACCAGGACTGGAGTTGGGGAACTCTGCCGTAAAGCAGCAGCCAACAGGGCCAGACACACCCACAGGCCCCATTGGCCAATGCCTCCTGGAGAAGCAGGACATTGGGCCCTGCCTGTATCTCCCAATACTAGCAGTTGCATACCTTAGCAATGCCACCCTACACCTGGGTATATGGTACACAGCTATCAAACGTTTCCTGTGATAACTGGCAGATATCAATTCCTACATTAGGCACAGTTTGCTCAGTGAGCTCCACCATAACAATCATTCTGCTGTCTGTGGTGTGTGCTGCAGGTCTGGTCTCTGACAGTGCGTACCACCATGGGGAGTGACCCCCAACAGTCTTGCGTACAATATCCATGCCTGAACTGTGCCCAGGACTGGTGTGGTGGGTATGGCTGCTGAACACCTCTATAGTTGCACAATGCTGGCATAGGTGTGGGGGTGTCTGTCTGTCTATCCAGTGTGTGGTGGCTGCAAACACCTTCCACAGCCCACACTGCCAGCAATGTTGCCAGTATTGAGCTGCCAATGTGCATAATGAGGAGCAAGGTACCATGGGTATAGGCCGGACAGGGTGGCCTGGCCAGGGTGCACCTGCACAGGGCATAGGGCAGTGACAGGCACATTTTAGTGCCCGGCCACCTCCTACACAGACAGGGTGACCTCAGTATGTCCTGCTGAGAGATCACTCTCACCCTGATTGTGCAGTGACCACAGCATGGCTAGGCACCCCCATAGTGCTATATAGTATTTCTCTCATGTGATAGATATGGGTTTCCTTTTGGGGCCCAGTCACTGATTTATCTGCTTGCTGTGTATGCTGACATCCCAGTTCTGGGTGCATGCATATCCACTGGGCACATGCATTATGGACTAACTAGCAGACTGTTTGCAGCTGGTATGTGTCTTGATGGAGTGGCTTGTAGGGTGCAGTGGCTGATGGCTTGCTGCAGGAGAATATCAGATAGTTGTGGGGTGCAGCTTACCATATCCAGGCCTGATGTCTGTCTGCGTACAGAGCTGCAGTGCCTGCCCTGTGGCGTGGTCTGTTCCTCACCAGAACTGGGGTTGATGTTCCTCTCTACTGCCACCTTTACAGGGAGGTAGAAGGTGGATCTATTGTCAGGAGACCCTGTTTGCCACACTTGGGGGGGGTACATGGGCCACCTAGGGGTCCATGGGGGCTACACCTGACTGCAAGGTGTTTGTGCAGAAACTACCTATCTTGCACATTAACACTGCTTTGGACCTGGTGCTGGGCGCCTCACTGCACTCTCAGGGTGAGCACAGTACCCGCACAATGTGACGGTACAACACACGGTCAGTACCCCCTACCAGGCCGAGGTGCTGTGGGGGTGCACATGGTCACTTCCCCCTACCAGGCCGAGGTGCTGTGGGGGTGCATTCCCCATGGTGTGTATCTGTGGACAGCTGATTTGCATGTGCAGTGCATCATGGGTGTGACTGGCACAATCCAACCCTGGGAAGATCCAGCGCCTGCTCTCAGGCTCTGATAAACCATAGGCCATCACACGTACATCTGTTAGCATAGTGCATAGGTGCAAGACACCCTAAAGTGTCTGTACTATAAGTTGCCCACGCTGGTAAAAACACACGTACCCATGCACGATTGTACGCACGTACCAACGCACGGGGCTATGCCCGTAACAACGCACGCAGCCACGCACGTACCAACGTACATGGCTATGCGCACTGCGAGAGTGTGTTTCACTAACAACTACTGAACGTAAAGAAAAACGTGCCTCCTCATTCCCTATGTAATGTACAGGGTGCTGCTTGGGACAGCATTCTGCGTTAGGCACACTGGGGACTCGAACCCATGCTGCCTGTAACAGCGGTGAGTACACTAACCATTGTGCTACAGCTCTGTTTCAATGACTTGTGTCTGTACGCCTTCATATGCTTAACGCACCACGGTGCCCTGTAACGCTCGTTAGTTTTTGGAACGCGCGTTAGTCGTTACGATGTCCCGCCCATGTCCTTTTTTGGCTTTCCTTTCACTAACGCGGCTCCTAACGCGATTTGCACTAACGCAGTTTAGTAAACATACCCCTAAGAGTCTGTTGAGGTATGGAAAGAAAAGATAACATGACTTGAGGGGGGTGGCACTACCACCAGGAGGCATTTTGTGAATACTCAGAGCAGAAGACAAATGAGAAAAAGGAAGGACCTTGGATTGATAGTGGTTTCTCTGAAATAGGAAATGAAGGTAATTTTCTATAACTAGGATGGATTAGAATAAGCACCAAGTGTGACTGAACTCCTTTACATAGAACCAGCTCTTAGGAAGTAGCTGGAGAAGAAGGCTTGAATCCTTTGGAGAAAAAGAACTTGCTATAGACTGGTGCAGTGCAAGCTTTAAGGAAAGATACTTAGGTGATAGGGCGCCTACAGAAGGCCAAGCATGTAAGTGAGCAATTCACTCCCATTTGCACAGCAAGAAGTAAAATCAACTCCCTGCAGTTAGGGAAGTGCACAGCATCTGAAGAAGCAGTGGCTGCGACTGACAATTCAAGCCATATGCTTTAACCAGAACAAAATAGGATGATGCATTTTTTGCAGCAGTTTCTAAAATGGGAAGAAGTGTCTATTATGATGATAATAATAATAATAGTCATAGTAGTAGTTTAGGGGATTATTAGGACACAGAGGTGGGTGAAAAAGTTGGCACAGAAAGCATAAACCATTTTGATATAAGCATCTTCTCATAGGCCGAAGGTGCCAATGTGGCAGAAGGCAAGATGCCAAAGAAGGTATCTGGAATAACATATCTATTAGATGGATTTCACATGAATTAGTGGTTGTGGATCACACAGCTGAGCCGACTTCAACTGATGTGCAGATATCGTAGGTACTGAATAATTCAATTGTGGTAAAAGCGGCTTTCAGGCTAAGGACTGATCCTTCTATTTCTTGTTCTTGAAGCAACTCAGTCATGTGGAGAGGCATACCTAATGTAATGGATACCGAGAGATTTTAGTTAAAATGGAAAACTGCCTTTAGCATAACTTTTCCTGAATTGCTGTTATAATTGTAAGAACAAATATGGTCATTTTACCACTCCTGAAGCAGGTCTTCCAGTTGTAGGGCCTGTGGATCATGCTGAATTCTATATGATGGGAAACCACATATTGAAAACAGCAGAAATCACTGCAGGCTGAAAGCCAATAGATGCAGTGGCCTGGGCCAAACTTGAGAGAGGGACCTCTCTATGGGAAGATCCATTCATATGTGCTGGATCACGACAGAGCACAGTACGCTATATGACTGAAGCACTGCAGGACATAATCTGTGCTGCCTGTGCTGACCATTGTTGCATCTCATATCTCTGCAGGGAGTTCTGTCATGCTAATAGAACAATTCATTCTTCTATACAGGAAGCTGGATGCGAGGAAACTGGATATAGTGGTAAAGGAGAAAAACACCAGAACGGCATTGATTATAGGGGTGTCATTTCCAAGCGACTACTCTGTGAATCGCGTTTGAGAGGGAGAAAATCTTCAAGTACCAAGAAATGCAGTCAGAGACCAAGAAAATGCGGCAGAAAGATGCCAAGCTATTTTTCCATCGTGTAGAGTGCCATCGGCTTAATTTAGAGGAATTTCCAAGCACACCTTGATAAATTATCCATACATGTAACATCTTATGAACGCCAGAGGGAGACTCTCTTTGGCATGATGCAAGTACTATGCTAAGGATTAGAGACTGAGATCATATTCCACACACCCTGATTTAAAAGAAAAGCAGAAGATACAATGTTCCGGGTCATGTCTTGCACCCATGTATCAGAGGCAGACTGGATACGGGTCTGCATTCTGGAAACATCTAGCACACTGAGGAGAGGAGAGAACTCTGTGCAGTGGCATTCTCATAACCAATGAGGACTCCGGAAGGCCATATGATTTGTAAGAGTTTTTTCTTATTAATAAAAGAAAGAAAGAAATGTAAAACAATACTGGAAGATGATAATGTCAAAAAGATTTCAGGGGAGGTTTGTTTTGCATTGTTCAGCTGAGTGAAAAAATACAGAGGAGCTGAGGAGAACACTGCTGTGTATGCTCAGAACTTTACAGTGGGTCACATCACCTGGATCACATCACCTACTCGTACGTCTGACTCAGTCCTGCTTGTCGATGGAAAAAATAAAATACACAGAAAACAAGGTAGAAAAATCCTTGAAGGGGCATTTTCAGTGGTGGACTGCGGCAATGCTAAAGCAGCAGGCTATCACCCTCTTTATTTTAAAACCAAATATTTAGTGCCGGACCATATCAGGTGATCAGCATTGAATATCTGGTTTGCTCAGATTGTTCTTTTACAGTCTGGTCAGTGGTGAAATTCAGCTGTTTACCGGATGGCAAAAGTGTCTAAAGTTAGGACAGCCTTTCCCTTATCCTAACTTTAGGCTGTTTAGCTGACTGGTTAGCTTCTGAATATCGACACTGATCTGCTAACTAACAGTGCCACTTCCAGAATGCCCCGTTGCTAACTAGTTAGCAATGGGGCATTTAAATGAGTTAGGATGGAATATTCAGTGGCACTAACTGGGTGAGTACCACTGAATATCCAGGTGAATAGCATTATGCAGTTTGCAGGTCTGCAAACTGCATAAATGCCCTCCCACTTGTTTTTAGAATTTGGAATATGTCAGTCTTAATAAATGTGCATCACTTCTATTTTTGAGTTTTGCAAAGAGCAAGAGGAATGCATTTCTATTTCTCTGTCTCTAATATTGCACAGAATCTGGTTACTTGGAGTTTCTGTTTCAGATGCATGTTTCTGTTCTAATTTATGGCTCCTTATTCTGTATTAGGTGACGGTCTGTCTATGTTCGATACATGTGACCAAGGTGAAGGATTCTTCAAGTACGTAGTTTCTGTGCATGGATCTAAATAGACCCTTTTGTTGTGTTTTCCAATAGATGGCATATAGTGTTCTAGAGTTGCTGTTTGAATTAGTTTGTGCTAGTGCTGTTATGATAGGTTTGTTATACTGGATCTGAATGTCTTTTATGAGGGTTGTGTTACTTAAAATATCTGGAAAAGCATTAGATCCTGTTCTTGAGGTGACACCTGAATTTGATTACATATTTCCTCATGGTGAGTTGTAAAGGGAAGCATCACAGCTGCATTGCTGGAGAATATGGAGTGTGTATTAGAACTGGAGGTGCAGAATTTATATTGAGATTTTGTCCCATCCTCTATAGATTCCAGACTTCATGCCCATGTAGAACTGATTGCAGGATGCTAGCATAATTTTAATAATAGCTTTACTGGGTGATTTAAACTTTTTTTTCAGGTATAGAGTGCTCTTTGGCTGTTCTTTCTGTAGTGTCTTTTACAGTTAAAGGTAGGTGAATTGGTGTTGGCTGGGCGGGAGGAAGGACTATGTGTTAAAGTGTCACTTTAGCTTTCTCCTTCCATGTTTAGTTTGTCCCTTTTTCCTATCCAAATATTTCTCTCTAAAGACACCACTGGTAATACAAGACTAGTGCTCAGATTCAAACTATGTTTTTTTCTATTTATTATTGTTTTTTATTATTATTGATAATTTTGTGATTTTTATAATATTTTAATTGTGTTATTTATTTATATAGGGTTGTGTTTTATGTGCTTGAATTATTTCTTGTGTTGGATACAAACCACCTAAAATGGTAGACATATGGGGCTGATAAAGGCAAACAGGCAAACAGGCAAAAGTGAAACTGGATATTCAGCACCAAACACCAAATATCCTCCAGCATTGAATATACGGCTTTACCACTGACCACTTTTGCTAACCGGTCACCAGCAATATTCATCCACTAACCAGATAGCACAACCACATAAAGTTAGGACAGCTATTGACCTTTCCTAACTTTATGCAGTTACCTATCCAGTGAGTGGGCTAAAAATTGCTGTTGACCTGATAGGTGCCAGGACTGCCAAGGCAGTCTATGGACTCAGCAAGGTTTTTTGCAGTTAGTAGTTCCTGCAAAAGGCATAAACCCTTTTGAATATGGGGCCTGTAGCTTATAAGCCTTTTAAATAAATGAATGAATTCATGAAAAAATGAATGTGTGTAAGGCAAGGAGAAAGCATCTACTCCTCTTCTTCCATGACAATTCACGCCAAGGTTTGGGGGTGCCATCGACAATTTTCACCCAGAGTGTCATTTACCTTGGAGCCAGTCATGGTTGTACAACCATACTGTCCCAAGTCTTTAGGATCTTCCAGAGGACTCCAGAGCTATCTGATGCATTTCCAGTCTCTGATACTACCCACTGTGTCGCTTGGAATTTCAGGCCATGGGCATGTGATCAGGTGCAGTCCACGGCTCTTCTTGCTCTCTGCTATAAAGTGATACTGTGGAGACATGAATAGAGAATGTGTGCACTCATCCTTGCAGACATTGTCTCTTCTCCTCCCCCCTGTAGCATTCTTCCAGATTAGAGAAGAAACCGTAAAGAGAGGAGGAAAAGAAACATGACACAAGGGCCTGCTTTTTTATTTCCCAGTGGTGCCATACTACTGCTCCCAATGTTTTATCTCTTAATTCCTCTGGAGGGAGAGGGAATGGGCAGACATTGTCTGCACAGAAGGGAAGGGAGGAAATCAATGGATGAAAAATGAGATGGTGGGAAAGAACATAGGAACATAAGATGCCATATTGGGACAGATCAAAGATCCATCAAGCCCAGTATTCTGTTTCCAACAGTGGCCAATCCAGGCCACAAATACCTGCAGGTTCCCAAAAAGGTACACAGATTCCACATTGCTTATCCTGGGTTAGCAGTGAATTTCCTTGGTCCTCTTCAATAATGGTTTGTGGACTTTTCCTCCAGGAACTTGTCCAAACCTTATTTAAACCCAGCTTCACTAACAGCTTTTACTACATCCAGAGTTTGATTTCGTGTAGCGTGAAAAAATATTTTCTCCTATTAGTCTTAAACGGGCTACTTTGTAGCTTCATTGCTTGTGCTCTTACTCCTTCTACTTTTTGAAGAAGTAAACAACCAATCTACGTTTACCCATTTCACTCCATTCATTATTTTAAAGATCTCTATCATATCTCCCCTCAGCCATCTTTTTTCTAAATTGAAGATATGGTGAGCAGAATTGCATACAATATTCAAGGTGCGATAGCACCATGGAACAATACAGAGGCATTATAATATCCTTTGTTTTATTCTTCTTTCCTTTCCTTATGATTCCTAGCATTCTGTTTGCTTTCTTGGCCGCCACTGCACACTGGCGAAAGGGTTTAATGTATTTTCCACAATGACGCCTAGATTATTTTCCTGGGCAGTAATTCCTAATGTGGAACCTTGCATCGTGTAACTATAGGACTGGGGTTTCTAGTCCCACAGGTGCTCCTTGTGGACTTGGGCAAGCCACTTAACCCTCCATAGCCCATGTTCCCTGTAAAATAGTTATCTCCAAGTTATAATGCCCTGTTCAATGTAATTTCAGTTTGTTCAATGTAACCTGCACTGATGCAGAATAGCGCAGTATATAAGAGAATGTAAATAAATAAATAAATAAATAGTTTGGGTTGTTCTTCCCTAAGAGGCCAATTCTGAACTGGCCGTCCAGCCCCTGTATGATCGATCTGAAACGGGGCATACAAAAGTAGACACAATTCTGATCCCACGGGGCTAGATGTGCCTGTGGGATCAGATTTGGGTCTATGGTCTGGACAGGCAGGCCGGGCCCCAATTCTGACCAGCTGCACGCTCAGCCACGTGCCCAGCTAACTCAGCCTGGCTCCATAATGGAGCCACAGTGCCATGCCGTCATGCTACCATGGCACCGCGGCTCCATTACTGAGCTGCAATCCCCAGCTGCCGAACCAAAATGCCCTTTCCCTGAAGCCCGACCCCCGATCTGGCCTCGCATGGCCAGGGTCAGACTATAAGGAACTCCCTTCACCCCTCAGCTGTCTGTCCCCACTGTCTGCTGCCATCCCCCGATGTCCAGGGGGACTTATTCCACCTCAGAGATATACATCCGGGGCCTGGAACCGCTCATGCCCTGCCCTCGCCCTGCCTCCTGCCTGCCCTCACCTACGACTCCCTGTACAACATAGCTGTACGTACGGGGAGTTTGTACACCGGGGCAGCAGGAAGATAAATAGCAGGGATGTATATTTCGACAGGGCATACATCCCATGCTTCCCGTACTGACCATATTACTCCCCTACTGCTTCATCTACACTGGCTCCCAGTTGCCTATCATGTTCAATTCAAGATATTAACTCTGGTCCACCGTGTCTTTACACGCACACCTCACAATACCTAACTGATCTCCTTCATTTTCACACCCCCTCGCGTAGTCTCCGCTCCCTTCATATCAACCGCCTTCACCTCCCCATGCGCACCTACAATCCACTCGTCACTCTGCCTTCTTTTTCTATGGTCCAGCTCTCTGGAACTCTTTGCCCACCACACTCCATTTAGAAGAAAATTACATCACATTTAGGTCCCTACTTAAGACACACCTTTTCACCACCACATACAACCTGCCGGCTGCATCAAATTGACCTGGTTTATCAATGTACATGTTTGTCTTGTCAAAGAACAACCAGTCCAGGCGTGATGGAATGGAAAGACAGAGTCCTTTATTGAGCCTTTGACTGCCCGACACAGGCTGTGTTTCGTCACCCTTCGTCAGGGGCTAGCCAGGCAAAACAATTAAAAACATAAATATACAGACACTTAAAATTATTGTAAAAGAACAGACAGCAACACAATAAATAAATACGTTAAAAACAATAAAATAGTATACCTAAAACAATAAATAACTAGAACCAATGGTAATATCATATCAAACAAAATAAAACTGGTGTGCTCAGGACTTAATACAATAAAGAATAAATATAAAAAATGCGAATACACAAATACTTATGAAAGTATGCATATAAATACTAACCTCTGTTGAAAGCCGGTAACAAAATCTTACATCATACTGTTAGGAAACTGACTAGGTAACCATTCACACTAAAAAACATAAATAGTTGAATTAAATGCATTTAACATAAATATTTAAAAAAATATTTAAAAAATAAAAGAATAAAAACAAAAGGTGGAGACGAAAGAGAGAGGAGGAGGCAAGGTTTAGCATAGAATGGACATAAATTGTAGACCAAAACCACATTGATATAGCAAGGAACAGTGCGGGAGATTATACTCATATTAAAGCAGGAGTGAGTCAGTAAAAGAAACATAAATTTAATCTTGAATCTTGCAAGAAGAAAGACAGCTATAAAATACTGTCAAAATACCCAATGCAGCTATAAATCTTATGATGAGTAGTTCCTTGATACAATGCTCAGAATATGGCACAACTTGTCTTAAAAAACTAAAAAAATACTAGGTTCTTTCACATCGACTACTCAAAGCTAAACAATGTTTAATGATACTATTAAAACGTAATGTGCCTATAAAGGACATAATGCTTAAAAGATAAAGAGTATCACAAAGTATGACAAAAAAATAATAATTATATAACCAATTGGGACCAGAGCCGTGCATAAAACATGTACTAGAAAAAGTAACTCCGACTTAAAAGTAATCTTACATAAAAAGTTTTTGAGATTGCCCAATCCAAGAATCAATGGCAGAATATTATAAAATTGTTTAGATGCTGTGTGCGGAATAGGAAGCATCTCTGAGAATGCTATCCTGGAAGTTATAGATTTCATCTTTCTGCATAAAATCCTAAATTTAGCTTCCAAAACCTCCCTCCCACACTTTCCTATGTCATTGGTACCAACATGTATCAAGACAATAAGATTTTAGATAGTGCTGGGGAGGAGCCTATCTAGGTGGCATTAAGGTCCGCTATCTTCGCACTAAGCAGGCAGATAACCAGGCGATCCTCACGTCTACCAGCTACCTAGCTATATACATGCCTAATGAGTGAATTGCCAACTATAGCAGCCAGCAGTCATCCTGGAGACACATCCTCAGTACAAGAGGGTATTGCATCACTTGGAGGACAGGTCCTACAGTAGCTACAGAATCACTTCCTACCACACCAAGGTGATGTTCTCCTTTCATGTGACCTCTCTCCTTCATGGCAACAGAAAGGCTGCCAGACTGGCGATGGGACTTCTCTACTAAATCTCTATAAATCTCATCTATATACCTCTCTGTCTGCCTCAGCTGTTCCAGGTCTGCTATTCTAATCTCCAGAAATCGGACTCATTCCCTGAGAGCAAAGAGCTCTTTGCACCTAGTGCACACATAAGATCTCTCACCAAATGGGAGAAAATCATACTTTACTGTCAAGCTTAGTTCATCTTTTTTTTTTTTTTTAATTTTCTGTGAAGAGGTGTAACACACATCTGGCAGATTGCACTAATACAAAGGAGAGAGTGGGACTGCCCAGATGTGGGAACTCCTATGCATGCTCAGGAGAGCCCATGGGGCTTCTCTGATCATTTGGAGAACAAAAGATTCTGTCTCAATGCAATGTGAGATGATGTCACCGGAGGATGTGGCTCCATTGTCTCCTGCTTCTCCACAGTGAAAAAGAATAAATATGAGCGTGAAAGCTGGGAGTGAAGAAGAGATGCAGAGATGATAAAAGCCATATTGAGGGAGAAAAGAAGAAAATGAATCAGAAGACACAAAAAAAATGAAAGCAGAATAATATGATGAGAAAAAGATCAAGGCAGGAACACTAAGGTGAAATTTACTTACTGAAAAATTTCTTTCTTGGAGTCCTACTAGACTAGTCCAGACTAGTAAGTTATTGCCACCAACCAGCAAGTGATAGAGAAGAAACCAGAACAGTGCCATGACATTATCACTTTTGACCTTACTAAACCCAAACACCATATCCCACATAAATAATGATCCCAATTCTAAAGAGATATGTAAACTAAAGAAAGAGGGGGGTTGGATCTAGGTAACTGGTCATTGTCTCTTTGGTTTTCAATTAGCTACGTCATTGTATTGAGGCATATTGGAATAAGGCTGCATTCAGCCGGCTCACATCTGCAACGGAGTTTTGAAGGGCTGGGAGCATCGGGAGCCCGAAACACAACGTTGGGTTAACATTTCTGACATCATATAAAGGTGCAAATCAAAGGAGCGATTTGGTCTCAAGCTGACTTTGGATGTTTGGCTTCCTTACTTCTCTTTCTCCTCCTTTGTCCAGTTTCTTCAGTGGGATCGCAGAACAATAGAAACATAGTATTGGGACTTTGTATGGGGAGTTTGTTGGAAAGCTAAGTATACTTCCATTGTTTGGACAAGCAGCAAACATAATAACTGTTGAATGTTGGCTGAGCCTAGATAGGATCGCTATAATATGACTAAGCGCCTAATAATTTGGCTAGGATTTATTTTCTATACTAAATTGCCTAACATTTTGGCTGGATTAGTTTCTTATACTAAATCGATGATACCCTAGGATTTGGATATCTTACGGGTATTTGTTTGTAAGGGTTGCGTCCCTATTTTATAATATAGAAAAAAGGAATGTTCATGCTACGAGAAGATTGGTTATCTTCAAGGCATTAGTTCCGACAAAAAATTTTAGATTTAGTTTACATATTTCTTTAGAATTGGGATCATGACATTATCACTGGCATAAAACCTGGTGCCGCTAGGGGCACTCTCCAATATTATTGTAACAAAGCAAATAGAAAACACCAGAAGAATCCTCTAAAGGGGTCCCCGAGACCAACCAGAAAAACATCATATCTTCAACATCAATCTTATGTGCAGATGAAATACAGAGGCAAAAGACCTATAATAAGAGTCTTCATCTGGCTGCTCCTCACTACCTTTTTTCTCTTATCTCTCCCTACACCCCTCCTTGGGAACTCCGTTCTTCTGCCAGATCTCTTCTATCTGTGCTCTTCTCTTCCACTGCCAACTCCAGACTTTGATCTTTCTACCTTGCTGCACCATATGTCTAGAACAAACTACCTGAGTTAGTATGTCAGGCTCCATCTATGCCTTGTTCAAATCCAGGCTAAAAACTCACTTCTTTGAGACTCTGTTTGGATCCTTATCCCCTTAGTCTACTGTTCATACGCTATGTGTTTCCTTACCAGTCCCCTAGATATATCCTACTTCCCAGTTGTTATGTTGTCTGCTTTACTAGACTGTAAGCTGTTATGAGCTGGGATTGTCTCTTACATGTCTTTGTGCAGTGGCAACTGCATATGCCTTGTAGTGCTATACAAATGATAAGTAGTAGTAATAATAGTAGCAGTAGTAGTAAAAGATCAAGGTTCTGCCAAAAAAGACTGCCCCTTATAAAGCACAAAGCTGAAAGGGCGGAAGGGTCCTGGACTGGTCTAGAAAAAAATATGCAATGTCTGCCTTCAAGTCAGTGCTGACTCCTGATGACCCAGAAGCTCCTGGGTTTTCTTGGCAGTATGACAGGAAGTAGATTGCCAGGCCTTTCTTCTGAGACAATGGAGGGTTAAGTGACTTGCCCAAGGCCACAAGGAGTACTAGTGGGAATCAAACCCTTGTTGCTTGGTTACCAAGCCAGTGTTCTAACCACTAGACTGAGTGGAGGAGTGGCCTAGTGGTTGGAGCAAGGTGCTTCAGGCTAGAAGGTTGGGGGGGTTCAAATCCCACTAGAGGACAGCAACCTTGTGCCGGAAGGACTGGAGTTTCTAGTCCCACAGGTGCTCCTTGTGGTCTTGGGCAAGTCACTTAACCCTCCATTGCCCATGTTCCCTGTAAAATAGTTATCTCCAAGTTATAATGCCCTGTTCAATGTAGTTTCAGTTTGTTCAATGTAAACTGCACTGATGCCGAATAGCATGGCATATAAGAGAATGTAAATAAATAAAAGACTGGCCTAGAAGGACTCCACAAAAGGACATTAACTAAGTAAAATTTTGCCTTCCAGATCTTCCTGATAGACCAGCCTGGACTAGTGGGAAGTACCAAAGCTACGCTACCTCTGGGAAGAAGAAACTAAGCCGTTAGCAGTCTAGTGCCAAAATGAGCTGCTGCTCTAGCTTGTATGTCCAAACAACGATGTCTCACAACAGTGGACAAGGAGCACCATGTTGCCACTCTACAGATATCCAGCAGCGACACACAGGATGACTCTGCCTGGGAGGCCACCTGGACATAAGTCGAAAGGGACTTTAACCCATCAAGAACCTTCCCTAAATGCTAATAAATAGTCCAAAGCAATTGACTCCTTAATCCATCATCCAAGGGTGGCCTTGGAAGCCACCTGACCCTCATGAGAACCTGTAAGAACAACAAATGGTGATCAGAAAGGCAAAAAGAGTTTGTCATCTTGAGGTAATGGAGTAACACCCTGTGCTTATCTACAAAATGATGATCTTGAATGATTTTCAGAAGACTGTGTTTGTGAGGAACTAGCTAAACTAAAAGTAGACAAAGTGATGGGGCCAGATGGGATACATCCCAGAGTATTGAAGGAACTTGGGGAAGTTCTAGCGACTCCACTGTCTAACTTTTTCTTTAGAGTCAGGAGTGGTCCTAGAGGACTGGAAAAAGGTGCATGTGGTCCCTTTACACAAAAGCTGAAGCAAGGATGAGGTCGGCACTTAAGGCAGGTTTGTCTGATCTCTGTGGTAAGTAAGTTAATGGAAACGCTGCTAACACAAAGGATAGAGAGGTTTCTGAAGTCCAATGGATTGCAGGATCCAAGGCAGCATGGTTTTACTAGGGCAGAGCTACTCAAATCCGGTCCTGGAGATCCGTAACCCTGCAGGTTTTTGGGATATCCCTAATGAGTATGTATGAGATATATATGCATTAGAGATATCCTGCCAACCTGACTGGTTTGTGGCCCTCCAGGGCTGGATTTGGAGACCCCTGCCTTACACCTCTGTCAATTAAGATTGTGAGTGGGCAAGGTACAGATGTCCTAGACATCAAAAGGGTAGATATAATGTGTCACATTCCTCCTCGATACTCACCACCACCAAAAAATTGTCTAATAGGTGGTGAGATATCCCAAAAACCTGCAGGGTTGCAGACCTCCAGGACTGGATTTGAGTAGCTCTGTACTAGGGGCAGGTCTTGTCAGATATCTAATTAATTTCTTTGACAGGGTGACCAGAGAGTTGGACTGAGAAAGAACCCTAGATGTGGTATACTTAGATTTCAGTAAAGCCTTTGACACCAGTCCGCACAGATGACTTATAAATACATTGAGCATCCTAGAAATAGACCCTAAAATGACTGGGTTAGAAATTGGCTAAGTGGGAGGCGACAAAGATAAATGGAGTGCATTCTGAGGAGAAGGATGTTACCAGTGGATAACATAAGGAGGGATTTCGCTAAACATGAAAAATGGTCAAAATTTAACGTTAAAAAATGCAGGGTCATGCATTTGGGCTGCGAAAATCCAAGGGAGTAGTACAGTATAGGGGGTGAAGTACTTCTGTCCACTAAACAAGAGCAGGACCTAGGGGGGATTAATTCTGATGTTCTTAAGGTGACTAACTAGGTAGAAAAAGTGATGGCAAAAGCCAGAAGGATGCTTGGCTGCATAGGGAGAGGAATGACCAACAGGAAGAAGGAGGTGATAGTGCCTCTGTAAAAATCTTTGGTGGGACATCATTTGGAGTATTGTGTGCAATTCTGCAGACCACATCTTCAAAAGGATATAAACAGAATGGAATCTGTGAAGAGGGTGGCTACCAAAATGCTCAGTGGGCTTCGTCATAAGGCATAATGGGGATAGACTTAAAGATCTCAATATGTATATTTTTGAGGAAATGCAGGAGAGAGGAGATATGATAGAGAGGTTTAAATACCTCCATGGCATAAATGCACTGGAGGAAATCCTCTTTCAATTTAAAGAAAGCTCTGCAAGGGGGAGGGAGGACATAGGATGAAAGTGAAAGGAGATAGATTCAGGATTAATATGTGGAACTATTTCTTTACAGAAAGAGTAGTAAATGCACGGAATAGTCTCCCAGTGGACGCAGTAGAGATGAGGAAGCATGGGACCAACACAAAACATTTCTAAAGGATAAAAAGGGACTATAGTACTGTAGTTAGTATGGAAGGGCAAACTGGATAGATCATATGGTCTTTTTCTGCTGTCATATTTCTGTGTTTCTATAACAGGTCACCTAGGTTTGGAGATGGTTTATGTCTTTACAAAATACTTGCAGATACTACAGAAATAGTGCCTGGATTGTGGGTTCTGACATTTATACCTGCTCCAGTACAGGCATAAATAATAGCACATAAAATATGCATCTGAATCAGGACTCTGCCCAAACTCTTCTCCATAACACACCTCCTCTACAACTACATTCCAAAGTGCACCATGTGCGTGACCTGATTTTATAAGAGGCCTTTTCTGCATGTATATCAGCATTTTACATGTGGAAAAGATTTATAAAATTACTTTCTTATTATATTATGTGAATGTTTAAAGTTTTAAATTATTTTGAAAAACTTCTTAATTAAAAAAAATTATCAAATAAGTCATAGATTAGGGGGGGAAATTTTATTTTGCCTTTATAGAAGAACAGATCATAAGAGTGTTTGGGAAGGTCTTCTGCAATCTCATTATGGTTATACAAATCCATGTATGTATGCTCCTTGCAGACTTGATAATAGACGACTTTTATAGCAATCTCACACAGAAGATATCAATATCATGATATTTATATATTCTGTGTGAGACCGTTATAGAAGTCATGTATTACAAAGTGTTAATCCATACTGATGAGCCAGGTTATGCAGACTGTTATACTGACTCACTTGGGCTATTGCAATTTGGCTTTAGGGGGTGCCACAGCAGACTTTAAATAGATTTTGACTGATCCAAAGCACAGCAGCTAAGACAAGGCTCAACAAATGCTGGGTGCCAGGTCGCAATGTTATCTTGAAATTGCACACTGCCACCTGGGATTTCATGCTCCTAAGCTTTAATCACCTGTGCTGCACTCCTCACCACAGTGGAGGAAGTTTGCTGATACTGCAGTTTCAAATCTCTTGAGATTATGAGACTTGAAACTGCGATAACAAACTTCTTCCACCATGCAATTCAAGCTATATGCAGAGATATGATTGCAGTCTTTCATTGCAACAACACCACAAGAATGGTGTGAGACACTGGGTGATGACCCGGGGTGGGTGGGGGCAATAAGAGAGAGAGAGACACACACCAGGTGATGGCAGGTGGAGCAATGAGAAAGTGTGAAAGAAAGAGACAGTAGGTGAGGGCTGGAAGGGGGTTATGAGAGAGACTAGATGATAGCTGGGGGGGGCTTATAAGAGAGACACCAGGTAATAACTGGGAGGGTTATGTGAACAGCACTGGGTCATGGTTGTGGGGCTATGAGACACGGTGGGAGAGAGATACTGGGTGATGGGTGGGGTGCTGTATGAGGGAGAAAGAGAGAGACACACTGGATGATGGCTGTGGGGGGGGGGAGCTATGAGAGAGAGATATACTGAGCAATGGCTGAGAGGAGCTATGTCAGACATTCGGTCATGGCTGGGGGTACTATGAGAGAGACATTGGGTGGTGGCTATGAGAAAGAGAGAGAGAGAAACACTGGGTGATAGCTGGAGAGGGTTCCTATCTGCCCACAGGAATCCCATCTCCTGTGGGTAGATGGGGGAGTGAGGTAGATAGGAAAATAGAGAGACACTAAGGGATTTTGAGAGAGAGAGAAAGATAGAGAACACTGGGTGATGGCCAAAGACAGCTCAAGGCTTTCTGTTGCTCTCAGGCAAGCCCACTGTGCCACCCTTCCCCTGTGCTGAGCCGCACCACCCAGCCCACCATGTCACCCTCCCAGGCATCCACCCTCTCATCTGGGGATAGTGGGCAACACAGTAATCCCTCCCTTCTCTGAAGTGGCAGCACAGCAGCTGCTTCAGCACTGTAGCGGGCCTTAAAGAACCAGCATGTGTGCACGCACTCACGGTCTGCCACTCCTGATCCCTCTGACACAACTTCCTGTCAGAGAGAGCAGAAGCGGCAGGCCATGATTGTGCGTATACGCACAGGTGCTTTAAGGCTTGTGGCAGCATCAATGTGACTGCTCTGCTACTCCTTCAAAGAAGGTAGAGAGTGCCTTGCTGCCCACCAAGATCTGCCACCCTAGGTGACCTCCTAGTTCACCTAGTGGATGGACTGGACCTGGTGATGGCTGGGTGGGTGCTATGAGAGAGAGAGAGAGAGAGAGAGAGAGAGACACTGGGTGATTGCTAGAGAGATTATGAGAGAGAGAGAGAAAGAGACACTGGGGGGGGGGCGGGGCTATGAGAGAGAGGGAGAGAGGCAGATACTAGATGATGTCTGGGGGGGTGGACTATGAGAGAGAAGGAGAGAGACTGGCTGATGGTGAGAGGGGCCTGTGTGTGAGAGAGAGAAAGAGAGAGGGTGAAGACAGTGTGGAGGTTATGAGAATTTTTTTTTTTTTGCTTATTACCAGGCCATGTTGATATGCGAAGCAAAAAAAAAAAGAAAGCTGCCTTGGGTGCACTTATAAAGGGTCACAAATATGCTGCTGGCATTGTACTCATTGTGGGAGGGGGTGAAAGGGTGCCTTCTGTTGGCACTGTGTAATGGCACGTTAAGGGCTAGATTTATTAAGCTTTCTTTTCCTATACAAAATAGAAAAATAGTAAATTAGGCCCTTAAAAAAAGAGCTGCGAGGCACCTTTTTGAAGGGGGAGGGGGCGCACTGTGACTGAGGTCTCAGCGGCTGGCTCCTAGATTCCAAGAAAATTTGTCAAGGCCTGAACTAAGGTATTATGGGGACAAAACGTATGGCACAACCACTTTTGCTAATTGCTTTACATTAGATTTCTTTGAGACTTCAAATTATGTCTAAGTTCTTGATATTCACAGTTTAAGGAGTTGGCTTTATCTATTGGGACAGGTTCAACAATATTGCCCCACTTAAGAGCTTTGTTCCAGGCAGCCTCTGAATCTTAGGATTTCATACACTCATGAATTAAGATTGGCCACAATGTTGGAGGGAAAGGCACCACTTTTATGGAATGGACTGCCCAGAGAGCTTAAACCTGAGGAAAACTATATGGCAACATGAAAAAAGTGAAAACCTTCAGGAGCGATATTCAGATGTCACAGTCAGTATTTTTTTAAACTGCATGCTATCCCTAGACCTGTTATCCTGTTCTGATAATTTTGATCTATGTAAACCGCACTGATGCCGAATAGCGCGGTATAGAAAAGATTGTAAATAAAATAAATAAATAATAAATAGAAGCGGCCGATGCTGACTATAAGTATAAAGCGGTAAGCACTGCCGCTATATGGTTAGCCACTGATATTCAGTCACTATCCATAGATCTATGTGGATGATGTTAGGATCGCCTTTTTGCTGATCTAAATTTATCCACAATGCTGTAGGGCTAGTGGACTGAATATCACTGCTCTCCCTGTAGTTAGGTTGAACACCCGTGTTCTTCCTGAGTACCATGGAGGTCATTCCATAACACGAATAGGCCGTTTTGACGTGCGTGGGAGATGTTTTTCTTGAAAAAACATCTGTAGCCATATTCTGAAACCCTGAGCCAGTGCATGTCCACAGCGCTAGCATGGGGATCTCAGAACATGCCCGGGAGGGGCGGAATGTGGGTGTGGTTTGCCACGGAGATGTATAAAGCACATTCAGGAAAGGCCCATGGGTCCCCCACAGACGTGCTCATTATTCCTGTGGAAACGTGGAATAAGGCCAATACTTAGAAATATTTCTGCTGTGCTTGTATAGAGGTTGTGACAAGTATGCTTCAAACTGGCGTGACTGCAGTCTGTAAAATACAGCTAGATGAATGTATAAGGAACAGAAATGAGGGGTGAGAGAATCTTGCAAGCTAAGGGTCATTAATAACTACCCTTAAAGATATCTGAAAATCAACAATAGTGCTATGATGACAGTAGCTGTATGTGCTACATGAGCTAATCTGGGGGACCCTGACAAGTCCTGCGTTCTGTAAAATGGACTGTTGATGTAAGAAGTGTGAGCGAATTTGTCACAGGAGTTCATTTGTGTGAGAGAGGGGGATCAGATATGTAGTCATGGCACCCCATGCTTTTATTATATACCTGCTGTGATCTATATGTGCTCAGCATGTGTTTCCCAGAATTATGTCCTTTATGACAGCAAGTGAGAGTGTGTGTGTGTCTGTGTGGTTTGAGGGTTGCACGCAGGGACGGCTCAAGGCAATCTGCTGCCTGAGGCGAGGGATGAGATGGCGCCCCCGTAGTTGTGGTGGGGGGGGGGGAGACTTTCTCAAAACTCCAGTCAGGTACTGAACTAAACCAAAAAGCTGATTAGATTATATGAAGGAAATGCAAAAGTTTGCACACCAAGGAACTAAAAGAAAGAGTGAGAACCACAGCAAAGTTTATATAATTAAATTATAATTTATTTTTATTTTGTTGCTATAAACTGAGTTATGGTTCTTGCTTTTTCTTTTTTCAACATATATTTTGCATCCACAGAACCCCCTTCCTCAACAGTGGGTGCAGAGCAGAACCAGGACATTCACCCACAAAACTCAACATCTTAAAAAATAAAACGAACAAACATTATCCAATACCAGGCATACCGTGAACTAATACAAAACCCTACAACAAAGTCACAGAGTATCTATAGAGCAAATCTACCATATCATACCAGAACCAACTTCCAAAACTCACATAAGGAGGCCATCCAAAAAAAGCATTACTGTAAATACCACAGTGGGCCCTGGAACATCCAAACACCTATTTGGACAGCTGAACAATTCAGATTACTACAGTACAGAACCCTACATACAAACTCCATGTTAACAGAACACCTGGTCTTGGTCGCACACTCAAAACACAGACCCTCACCAAGTACAGAATAAGTGACCGTAACCTAAAAATAAGCAAACCTCAAGAAGCCAGATTCTGCATACAGTGCAATACCAGAGAAACAGAAAGAAATGCATTTCCATATACTGTATAAAATATAAAGATAGCATCAAGTCAGGTCATTAAACTGAAAATAAAATTCTCTTCTAACTTTGTTGTCTGACCATTTTATTCTCTGATCATATAGGTCCCATTCTGATGTTTCTGCTTTGCTCAGTCTCCCAGTGCACCCTCCTGTCAACTTTCCCCCAGAGACAGCACGAGGGTGATGCAGAGCCATGTGTAGAGAGTCACCGCGGCATCATTTGCATATATATAGTATACTTTAAAATGCATATGGCACCCATCTAAAATCCTAGGCAGTTTGTAAACATACACATGCAGTTTAGTAAAACAATGTTACAATAAAACAAACATAATATTAAAACATGAAATTTGATTAATGAAAAGTCACTTACAAAGCCCCCCCCCCCTCCCCAATCAAACCATTATAAATATCTGTACACTAGATTTATTTTTCTATGACCAGATTATTGATGAGGAGGGAAGATATAAAATGAGAAACTAATCCTGGTAGCCATGATTCAAAGGCTGGATTGGATTGTGTTAGAGCTAGAAAAGTCTGGAATTCAGCAGCGGTGAAGCTATCAGGCTACTAAACAAAATTAAACTGACACGTTCCCTGAAAATTTGAAATTTCCTTGAATTTGAACTGACAAAATATTTAAAATTTCAGTCTGGCAGCATAAAGAACACAAAACTGCAAATTTCAAAAACACTACATATTCCAGTACCTCCCCCCAACCAACACCATACAGTTGACCTCACCAAGAACCCAGAGTACAGGACCCATAGAGCAAATCTAGTATTCCATAACAGCACTAACTTCCAAAACTCACACAGCATGGAGTGTACCCAGAAAAGGGCAACACCATAAATATTACAGCGGGCCCTAGATATCCATACACCTGTTTGAAAAACTGAACAAGTCAAATTACTACAGAACAGTATAGATCCCTATGTACAAACTCCATTTTAAAAGAATACCCAGGCTCATTCAGAATATGTGACTATAACCTAAACTAAAAATACAAATATGTAGACAAAAATTAAACTGAAACCCCAAGAAGCCAGACTCTGCATGCAGTGCAACATTAGATAGAAATGCAGTTCCCCATATTGTGTCAAATATAAAGATAACACAAAGTCCAATCACTAAAATGAAATAAAATAATTTTTTCTATCTTTGTTGTCTGAACTTCTGCTTTCCTGTCTTCTCTTAGCTCTCTTTCTGTGGTCTATGGTCCATCTGCCATTTCTTATTTCTTCTTTGTTTTCGTCACTTCTTTCCATCAGCCTCCCCAGTAACCCTCCCCAGTATCAGCCCCTTCCCAGTCCTCCCTCCCAGTACCTTCCAATGTCAACTTGCATTCCCATGACTGCCACTGGTGTCCATTCCCTTCCAGTCCCCCTCCTTCCCCACTGTCCAGCCCCTTCTAGTCCAAATACCATGGCAGCTTCTCTCAGCATCCACTCCCTTCCAGTCCCATTCTCCCATCCTCCGCATCAGCCCATTTGTAGCCCTAGTCCCCAGTTTTCTTCCAGGGCAAGCAGCTCTATCCTCCTCTCCCCTCCATCAGCCCATTCCAGTCCTAGCCCCTCCTCCATCAGTCCATTTCCAGTCGAAGCCCCCCAATCAGCTCACTGCCAGTGCTAGATCCCCCATCAGCCCATTTCCCCAGTGCTAGTCCCCCCTCAACTCCATTACCAGTGCTAGTCTCCCCTAATCATCCCATTACCAGTCCTACCCCACCATCACCCCATTACCAGTCCTAGCTTCCACTAATCAGCCCATTTCCAGTCCTAGACCCCCGATCAGCTCATTTCCAATACTAACCCCACATCAGCCCATTACCAGTCCTAGACTCCGCTAATCAGCTCATTAACAGTCCTAGCCCCCCCCCCCCGATCAGCCCATTTCCAGTGCTAGTCCCCCCCTCAGCCAGTGCTAGCCCCCCAAAATCAGCCAATTACCAGTCCCAGCTCCCCTTGATCAGCCCATTCCCAATCCTAGCCTTCCCTAATCAACCCATTACCAGACCTAGCCCCCCCTGATTTTCCCATTACCAGTCCTAGCCCTCCCAATCTGCCCATTTCCAGTGCCAGCCCCCCCATCAGTCCATTATAATCCTAACCCGCACCGTCTCCCCCTTTTTCCAGCATTTGTCGCTGTCTCTCCCCTTTGTCTGGCACTTGCCCCCTGTCTCTCCCCTTTGTCTAGTACTTGTCCCCCTGTCTCTCCCTTTATCCAGTATGTCCCTGTTTCCCCCTTTGTCCAGCATTTTTCCCCGTCTCCCCCATTGGCCAGTATTTGTCACCTGTCTCCCCCTTTGTCCAACATTTGTCCCCTGCCTCTCCCCTTTGTCTAGCACTTGCCCCCTGTCTCTCCCCTTTGTCCAGTATTTGCCCCCTGTTTCTCCCCTTTGTCTCTCCTTGTCCTCCTCCTGTTCCCACTCCCACCACCTACACTTCTCATCCGTCGGTGGTGGCGGTAATCTGACTGTTTTTATTTTAGATTTTGTCGCCTCTGGCCTGCCTCTGACTTCTTGGCATTTTTTTTTCCTCAAGAATGCTTGCAGTGAGAAAAAAAAGCAGCGGAAAGGCAGGGACAGGTCAGAGGCAGCAAAGTCTAAAATAAAAACAGTTGGAGTGCTGCCGCCACCGCACGAATCAGCCTGATCCCTTGCAGGGTTCCTGCAAGCGATCAGGCTGATTTGTCCGACGCCAGAGGCACTCCGGCTCTGTTTTAATTTTAGATTTTGCAGCCTCTGGCCTGCCTCTGCCTTCCCACGTGGGAAATCAGAGGCAGGCCAGAGGCTGCAAAATATAAAATTAAAACAGAGCCAGAGTGCTGGTGTCGGAGTGCCACCCCCATCGGAGTGCCGCCTGAGGCCATCGCCTCAGATGGCCTAATGGACAAACCACCCCTGCTTGCCCCCCTATCTCCCCCCTTTGTCCAACACTTGCTCTGCTGTCTCTCCTCTTTGTCTAGTACTTGTCCCCCTGTCTCCCCCTTTGTCCGGTAAGTCCCCGTCTTCCCCTTTATCCAACATTTTTCCCTGTCTCCCTCTTTGTCCAATATTTGTCCCCTGTTTCCCCCTTTTGTCCAGCACTTGCCCCCTGTCTCCCCCTTTGTCCAGTATTTGTCCCGTCTCCCTCTTTTGTCCAGCACTTGCCCTCTGTCTCCCCCTTTGTCCAGCACTTGTCCCCATCTTCCCCTTTGTCCAGCATGTCCCCTGTCTCCCCCTTTGTCCAGTATTTGTCCCCTGTCTCTCCCCTTTGCCTAGCCCTTGCCCCCTTGTCTCTCCGCTTTGTTCAGTATGTCCCCTGTCTCCCCTTTGTCCAGCATTTGCCCCCTGTCTCTCCTCTTTGTCTCTCCTTGTCCTCCTCCTGTCCCCACTCCCTCCACCTGCACTTCTAATCTGGCGGCAGCAGCGGCAGCACTCTGGCTGTTTTTATTTTAGATTTTGCTGCCTCTGACTTCCCGCCACTTTTTTTCCTCAAGAATGCTTGCAGCGAGAAAAAGAAAACAGCAGGAAGGTAGAGGCATCCAGAGGCAGCAAAATCTAAAATAAAAACAGCCGGAGTGCCGCCTCCACCGCCTCCGTATGAATCAGCTTGATCGCTTGTAGGGTTCCTGCAAGTGATCAGGCTGATTTGTCTGGCGCCGGCAGCACTCCGACTGTTTTAATTTTAGATTTGGCAGCCTCTGGCCTGCCTCTGCCTTCCTGCTCAGGAAATCAGAGGCAGGCCATAGGCTGCAAAATCTAAAATTAAAACAGAGCTGGAGTGCCGGTGTCAGAGTACCGCCCCCATTGGAGTGCCGCCTGAGGCCATTGCCTCAGGTGGCCTAATGGAAGAACCACCCCTGGTTGCACAGGAGGATCTAGTGTGCAGATCTGCTTATCAGGGAGGACAAGGCACTGGGAGACATGACTGATGTAGTGTCAACAGTCCCTAGATAGTGCCATGTAGCATGCCATACCCAGGGCATACATAAGAATAAACTTGCTATTCCAATGGACTTTAGGAAATCTAGAAAGATAACAAATAGAGCATTCTCTCACTCTGCCCCTTACCTCTGGAACGCTCTCCCTGACAACATTAGAGAACTAACTGACCTCCAGACCTTCAGAAAGAACCTTAAAACATATTTATTCACCCTCCATTTTGGCAATCAAGACCTACATAATACACATGATTCAAGATCACCCTCTCCTCAAACCTAACCCAGTGCCCGTTACCTCTCCACACACAAAGAACTATATATTTATATTTCTTAACCCACCTCATCCTTGAATGCTCTCTAACTTGTTCATGTATATAGTTAAATGTTTATTATACCACTGTAAATAGTTCTACTTTGTTCCTTGTAAATGAGTATATAACTGTTCTGTATTACTCAAATTGTTATTTGTAAACCACGATTGATCTTCTGAAAATAGCGGTATAGAAATGTTAATAAATAAATAAATTTGTGGCTCAGCAGTCCTATGCATCCAGGGCCGGATCGTTCCCTAGGCAGCTGCCGAGGATGGCAGGTCTCTGTGATCAGTAGGTCATGTGCTTTAGGATACATGGCCTGACACCCTCCCACGCGCTGAGTCATGCCACCATTCCCCCACTGTCACTGATTCCATCAGCGGGATGGAGGATGGCTAAGCTCAGTGGCAGTGGCCTGCAGCAGGTCATGTGCTTTGGCACACATGGCCTGCCGCTGAGCTAAGCCTCTCCTCCCGATCCTGCTACCGGAATTAGTGGTAGCGGGGGGTGGGGGGGGGGCAGCAGTGCAGTTAAGCAGGGGGGGGAAGAGGGGCGCAGCTCGGCCATAGGGGGGTGTCATGGTTGGGGCTTCTGCTTAGGGTGGCACAAACCCTTGGGCGTATGCAACTCTTGGGGAAATGTTATATTAATGTTGGTTTTTGTGCACATGATGAGGGTCCATCCTGAGCATTTTAAGGGTATATGTAGAGCTGACCAGTGCATGCCTCACTGAAGCCTTTTTATGATGCCAAGTACCATTTAATGCAAGGTATGTTTTGTCATACATGTTCGTATTTACCTTCTCTTAAACTGTCTTAGAGTGTGCTGGGATTACCTAGCACTGTTCTGGGCATGTAGGGGACTAGGATATGGTATAGTTTGCATCAGTAGGCATTTACCATTAGTTTCTATGTCTTGTATGCATCGGCAAACTACTGTCAATGAGCACAGCAGCTTAGGAGACACACGTTTTTACAGCAGCGGTGTGGTCAGCTCGGAGATGGGCACTATTAGAAATGGCTAACTCCATAGAATATGGTTAGGACAGGCACATCCAAAACCTGATCCCCGTGAACCCGCATCTCCCACTATTACTGGAGACGTATTTCTCTGCTTTACTCTATGGTCCATGCCTGTATCTGTGCACGAGGCCTTGGGTTGGATATGTGCATGGGCCTGCGGAACAGCATGTTGGATGTGCCGTGCCGGACACATCTATGATCCTGATGCCAGAAACACAGGCATGTCTAAACCCATGTTTCCAGAATTGGGTGTGAATTGTGCCCATGCCCGATTTAAACATCTCCGCCACAGAATTGGCCTCAACCTGGATACTTCTGGGGCAATCTCTAATTCTGTAATAATTTTTAGTGATTCTATCTGGATAATGTTGCTTAAGCTTAATGATAAGACATGTGGAGACCATTTCCGCTTTGTGCATCCTCAGACCTTCCGGACTTCTAAACATCTGGACAGCCAGGGGATGCACCCGATTCTGCTTCTGCAGGTGCTAGACATCTCCCTGGGAGAAGAATCACAGTACAATGGCTGGCTATCCAGGGGGGTGCCAGATTCTGGCACCCCGGATGTTTAGCCACAAGCCCGGCTAACTCAGTCAGGCTCCTGAATGGAGCCGCAGTGCCATGGCATTGTCGCCATCGCACCACGGTTCCATTCGGGAGCCACGATCACTGACCATCACCATAAACCTCCTTTCCCTGCAGGCTGACCCATGATCTGGCCTCACATGGCTAGGGTCGGGCTACGGGGATGCTACTGCACTCCTCACCTGTCTGTTGCTGCCGACCGCCACTGTCATCCCCAGTCTAACAGGCCAAGCACTAACATACAGGGCCGACCTCAGAATTGGCTTTGCATGTCTGGGGTCACGGCCCGCCCATGCCTTGACCTCACTCTGCCCCCTCTCTCCCCCATCACAGGCTCCCCATACAACACTGCTGTATGTACATGGAACCTTTGCACCGGGATTAGCAGGGAAACGATTAGCGGGGATTTATGTCCAGACAGGACATACATCCCCGCTATTCTTGGTGCAAAATGACCCCCTTAGTTTTACAGCCTCTGCCGCTACATGGATAAATGTTTTTGAATATTGACCTGTTTCATGTTTTACTGAGTAAAGCTGTTGAGGGGTTCGGTGGAATGGTCAGATTAGAGGTGATATTTCAAATGTGACCCTTCTCTTTTTAGGCGTGTTTCACTTCAGCATAGCACCTATTGTTGATGCAGCAGAACTTTGGTCTGTCTATATGAATGTTTGTTTATGCAAGCATAAATATGCACAAACAAACATGCCTAGGCTTACTCTTGCAAGAAAGGAAATACTGCAGCTGTCTGACGACAGGAACCTCATCTCCCAAAGGTAGAAAGACTCCTTCTTTGTGCCCACAGGGATCCGATTTCCTATGGGCAGCCAAAAAGGGGAAGGTCATGGGTTCTGGGCCTATCTGCAATTCCTAAAAGGTTCGACTAGGAGGATGAGATAGAGAAAGCAGGAAAAATTTGAAGAGGCAATGAGCTTCTAAAAAAAGAAGGATGAGGAGAATGGAGGGCAAGGGGTGGAAGTGCTAAGGAGAAAAGCAGGGCCAGCCCATTCACTAGGCAACCTAGGCAGCTGCCTAGGGTGGCTGGCCAGGGTGGGTGGCTTTGTGCCACTACTTTGTTACCTGTGGCAGGCCATGTGCTTCAGCGCACATGACCTGCCACTTTTGATCCCTCTCCGATGCAACTTACAGTCAGAGGGGGGTCATAAATGGCAGGCCATGAGTGCTGAAGCACACGTCCTGCCACAGGCAACAAAGCGGCAGTAGAAAACCGCCACTTTTAAAATACTGACTCTGCCGCCACCTGCCTCCCCCCTCAAGATGGAATCAGCAGATGCGGGGGATGGCAGTGTGGCGTGACTCGGTGGGGGTGGCTTGGTGCGGGGGGGGGGGGCAGGCTGGTGGCTGAAGTTTCTGCCTGGGATGGCACAAACCCTTGGGCCAGCAGTGTGGTGAAGGAGAAGGATAGAGAGTCTGGAAAGAGGAACAGAGGAATGAATGAACAGGGACAAAAAGGGCACAGTGCACATATGCAGAAAGGTGCATTCCCTCCCACAGAACAGACACACATGCACACAGACACAGGCACTCCAGCTTCACACTACATACATACAACTCATACAAGCACCCCACTTTCACACCACTCGCAACACACACATACACCCACCCACACCCAAACCCACATAGGCACCCTACCTCTGTACCACACACACAGATATAGGCAACCTATCTCTGCACCAGACACTCACACACACACAAACACACACACAGGCTCCCCAGCTCTGCAGCACACACACAGATGCACTGCATCCGTGCAATCCACCCACACAAACACATCCACTGCCTCATTTCATGCACTGACAGGCACACCATCATTGCAACACAAGTGTACCCAGACACTTGCTATCTGAAGATTTACTGTTGTTATCTATATATTTCTGTCTACAGATGCCTCATACAGCTCCTGTTACCATAACAAGACACACTTTATCATCTTTCTTTGAACTCTTTCCCCCCAGCTCCCAGGTATGTATGAGTTTGTAAATGGAGGAATGGGAGATATGCCATTTTGTCACACTATGGGGGTCTTTTACTAACAGACGCTAAGATGTTGCATGTAACACGCCAATAGCACCGAAACTGTGGCACATTAGGTGCAATACTATCATTTTAACTGTCGAGGGTGTGGAAAGCATTTCCCCAGTAGTTCATGCAGAGCCCTGTCCCCTAGTGTGTGCTGCATTAGCGCAAGTGCACTTAACACACTTATTGAGGCGTCATTAGGTGCACTCGCATTACTGTGATTAAGCGCATGTTGTGAAAACAGCGCTAGCTGTGCTGAGCTCAGATTGCCCACTCTCTGCCCCAACCCACCCACTCTCGATGCTAACGCAGGTTGAACAGTTAGCACGGGAATCATCCCATGCTGTCATGGCCCCGTACTAACTGGCAACGTGTGTACCAGCGTACCTTCAGCACATGCAGAACACGTGCTGCCAACTAGCACCTGTTAGCAAAAGACCCCCTATGTGTGTATTTTTCAACCTATTAAAGTTTCTTTTTGTAGCTTAATGTGGGTCTAGATAATATGAAAATGCACGTTTGGTTGTATATTTGCTTGGACACTATCTTGAACCAGAATAATCTTAATTGTTATAGATTTTATTGTGTATATATATTTCATAGTTTTTATATTTATATGCATAAAAATTGACATGTGCTTCTATGCTCATCATTATTTGGCACATTTTTTAGGGGGAGGTTTGTAGATTATATGGTTTAGCTTTTTACATTGTTTGTTCCCTCTCAGCCATCTCCTTAAAATGTATAATCCAAGCTAGTCTAATCTTGGACTGCCTGTATGAACAGAACATGTTCTTTCATCTCCATTAGAAACTGCCCTTCCAGTGAGAGATGCACTGTTGCATTATTATGTCTGACTGTGTGGCAGGAAGCTATTTCCTATTGGAACTGACAACTGCATGGTTTATTGATATGGAAACACAAATGAAGGTGAGGCTGGAAGGTTGCCGACTGACCCCTGCTCGAGTTCCTTCCGATTCCTCTCTCTTTCCTTGGACAGATCTTCCTTCTGTTCTTCCAGCAGGTCCCTCTGTCTGTGTAACGCAGAGTTCACGGCCTTTAACCTGTCCATGTCAAGCTGTGTGGAATCTGTTTGCTGTATCAGAGTCTGTACTGTTGTCTCCAGTGTCTCTTTCTCCCTGCGAGAGATGGCAGGACAGAAATACCATCAGACACATATACAGACATACTGTATATACGCACATATGCGCAAAGATGTATAGGTGCACATACAGAGGGTAATTTTATAAGTGCTTTGTAATGTGCGCATTTCACACCTATTTCATAAAATAAGGTATACACTTTATAAAATAGGGGCGTAAGTGGGGGAAAATGCAAGTACAACTAGGCGTGAATATTTATGCCTGCTGAATAGTAGATATCTGAATGTGTGCGCCTAGATTTTTCAAGAACACCTGTAAATTGTAGTATTTTACAACTTACACGCTTAAATTTGTGCTCCGCTTATGCTCTGCCCAAGCACCGCCCCAGTGCATGCCCAGGGTGGATGTAGGCACCATCAGTCTTAGGTGTGTACTTTCAGAATAGACACCGCCTACATCACACAAGTGGTCATTATCATGCATAAGTCACCAATGTCTACATTTATTCATGTACGTAAATGTAGGCAACATCTTATAAAATTACCCTGACAGAGGACTGTTTCAAATGGATTTATCAAGATATTTACCGGGGTAGATTACCGTTCCCCCTCAGAGCAAGTAACATGGGCTATCACAAAGCATGTATTGTTAGCCAAATTAAAAAGAGACATTTCTATGGCTCAGGACTTTAAGGTTGGAAGTAGTCAGAATCTTTGATTTGCATGTTGCATTTTATGGTCTATTTATTTACATTTTCTTATGTACTGTGCTATTCTGCATCAGCGTGGTTTACATTGAACAAACTGAAATTACATTGAACAGGGCATTATAACTTGGAGATAACTATTTTACAGGGAACATGGGCTATGGAGGGTTAAGTGGCTTGCCCAAGACCACAAGGAGCACCTGTGGGACTAGAAACCCCAGTCCTTCTGGCCCAAGGTTGCTGTCCTCTAGTGGGATTTGAACCCCTGACCTTCTGGCCTGAAGTACCTTGCCCCAACCACTAGGCCACTCCTCCACTCGTTTATCATTGTGCATCGTTTCAGACAGACATTGGTTTGGGAAGCGGTCTATAACGTTTATGAAATAAATAAAAAATAAATGGATTTTCAAATCTAAGTGCACTGTCCTGCCTTCATACTGTGGCCAGCAGAAAGAACATATGCAAAGTACATGGGCACTTTGAATATGCATGCCAAGTAGGCAGCCATTAAAAGGAAAATATTTTGGCTGTTTCTCTTTGAAAATTAAGATCTGCAGGAAATTAGCTATAAGATCTGCATTCCTGAAGCTATATGAGCATGTAGTTTTGATAATTTTTTTTCTGAATTTTTTGTCAGTTGGTTTCTTTGTTCATTTTTTTATTTTTTGTTTAGTGTGTGCTCTTGTAAATATTGGGGTATGTTTACTATTCAGTGGTAGCAGCTTCCGTGCGATATCGGAGCCACGGCCCCATTGATTTCGATATCGCACGGAAGTCACTACCGCCGAATAGTAAACATACCCCATTGAATACTATTGATGTAATGAAAAAAAATCTGAATTTTGATGTGATTATTTTTCAGCTTGTTCTGAAAATAAACAAGGCAGTTTGGTTTTGTATTTCACTTTCTTTCAAAATGAGTGAAGATCCCTAAAAACTGCTATAATGCTGCACAGATGTGGCTAACACCTAAAATACCTGCTTGAAAGTTCATAGTCAAAGAATTTTGAATTAACAGAGACAGCTACTAAGCAATGATAAAAAGCATTATATCCCAGCAAAATCTAATGCATGAGTAAAACTGAATATTGTCAGCTGTGAACACTGCATCAACACAAAGATAGGGGGCTCTGAGTTGAACTCACGGGACCCGACATTTGAAAGTCATTTACACAATTTACAGCCTAGTAAACCATGCAAATGCCTTAAATCGGGATATTCAATGGCACTTACACGCACAGTTAGTACTATCGAATATCCCCTTCTAACCCCGCTACACGCCCCGATGCTATGTGGATAGCATCGGGGAGTATTAGGGGTATTCCAGGAAAGAGTGGAGGTGGAGATTGTCACTAACCAGGCAGCGACAATATTGCATGCTGGCTGGTTAGCGACCTGCGCCTAAAATATTGGCGAGAAAAAACCTTGCCTATCTTTCAGGCACAGGAACTACTGCCCGATTAGCTACTGCGGCTTCTGGTATGTGCAGCGATCTCTGGATATTCAATGCTAGGGCTGCATATGACCTCAGAACTGAATATCCAGGGTTAAGGGATGGTGGGCAGGGCTATGCGCGGTAGCGGCACATAGCCTGCCCAACTGAATTTTGGGTCCATGATCTTTTAAAAGGCCAGCTAGGTGCAGGGAAAATTAGGCATCCATCGCTGATGCTCCAGTACATTTCAGCCTCCTATTCTCCAATACCCTTTCCGCACAACCCCCTGCCCCCACCCAGTGCACTTGCCAGCACTTACCAGCAGTCTCTTTGGTGGCTAGCGAACGGACAGGAGCAATCCCTTGATGTTCCCACCTATGGGGCTTCCATCTTCAAAATGGCTACGTCAGCCTTATAGCTAACCTGGCCTCCTAGCGGTAGTACTGTAAGACAGTATACTGCTAGAGGGCTTAAGCAGCCATTTTGAAGTTGGGAGCTGCTGGAATGCGAGCGTCCAGGATTGGAAGGATGAGGAGGAATAAGATGGATCAGGGCACTGGGGAGCTTGGAGACTGCATGTAGGGGAAAACCGACAGTTGCCCAGGAGTGCATGATTTGGAAGGATGTATCCTTGAAGGATACTAGCAAAACAGGGAAATCAAGGCATTCTGACAGAGAGGTCCCATCAAAGATAAAAGTAATCCATATGCCCATCAGTACAGATCCGAAAGATTCCAAATTATATCTATCAACTGATAACCAGCTAATATGAAAAAAATACAACCTCTAAAATGCCTGCATACAAATGCTAGAAGTCTAAAATATAAGATGGGAAAGCTAGAATAAATAGCGCCTCAAAGGTGGCATTATCTTTCCATGAATAATGCAGTTTGTAAGGGTTAATGTAAGCTTCATTATTCATTTTGTGTAATGAGCTGTTTTGCATGTATTTGCAGGCTTTGCAACATATTATTAATGTGCGTTACACAAAAAAATCATTCATGACTATCATGGTACATGCAAAATTAATTCAAATTTGACAAATAGCATGCATTATTCTCTCAATGCACATTAGTAACTTTACCTATAAATGTAAGAAAGAGCTTTAATTAAAAGATTCAAAAACAGCGTGTCCATAGGGTCCACTCGAGGTTTTAGCACATTCTTCCTTTATGATCATGTTTAGAGGATGGGGATGGCTGCTAGTTGGGATTATGAGAAACAGTATTATGATAGGAATGGACCTCTGCAGTGGAATGCGTTTTTAGGAGTCACAGAAGCAAGCCACAGGTTATTTTATTTTAATTTGGGGTAGGGGTGGGGAATACAGGGGCCACCAGGTAGTCACTTTCTGTTGGAGCACCGGCCCCTGACATTATTTTGATGCCTTAAAAGCTTTTCCTGATGCAGTGATCGTCCTCGATGCTATCAAAATACTGTCAGGTGGGGAGATCGAGGCTGCTGGGCCACCAGGGATTTGATTTCCCTATTTTGACGGCATCAGAGGCTTTGCCCAATGCCTGATATCTGAGGAGAAGATGATCTAGGCATCGGGGAAAGCACCCGGTGCCATCAAAATACTGTCAGGAGCATGCATTAGAGGTTTAATGCACCTTAGACCCTGCAGTAAAACTATTGGCGCTATGACTGGTTGTGAAATCCTCTACGCCTGTCTCTGCATCTGCTGTAGCCTTGATTTGCATACCAGACTATTATGTGCAGCTCATTTTCCTACAATTTAAACATATTTAAATACTCATGGTGTTAATTGGGCGCTAGTTTTCCCGTGAGTGTTTACAAGCGCATCCGTCTGTTTTCTGCATTTAAAATGCACATAAACATGGCGTTATTGGTGCTTATAGCTTGCACTGCCTTTCTGCTTCACCCTTTAAGAATGTTATCCTGCCAAACCTGATTTGTATTTTGCAGTAACTTCATCGCAGCACGTTGGTGTGAAAAAAATTCTATGCAATGATGATGTAAAATTTTACTTATTTTGTTCTTGTATTTATTTTAATTAATATTTTGTAATGATATACAGGGTGGTCCAAAAAAAGTGAGAACATCTCGTAAATTAAAAGCTTAAATAGTTTACTTATTTACCTTTTTAGCTACATAACGTCTTTATTTCGACAATTTCTGGTTGCCATCTTTTTTTTTTTAATTTGTCAATCGTTTACATCTGTCTTTTTGAATTTTTAAATAACTTATATACTACAAGATGTTCTCACTTTTTTTGGGCCACCCTTATATGCATATATGTACAGTATATATTTTTTCATACATAAACTAGAAATAATCTGCTACTTCAGTACTGAGAACTATATACACAGCTCTGCTACAGGACATATGTATAGTGCCATCCTGTCTTCTAGCGCCTCCTGTTATTTTAGCCCTGAAATCCTCCCCCTGAGATTTTTGCCAGTACATTTCATGTTTCCCTGCAGAGCCCTTTCCCACTCCATTATTGATATTCACATATAGCTCTAACAATGCACTTCAATTTTAATCTGCAGCACCCCTTGCTATTCTAGTATCAAACCTCCAACCACTTTGCCAGTGTTTCATGACCCTGACTTGAAATAACTCCCTGCACATTTGGTATCAGTCATCAAAAGGCTGGATTTCCAGAAACATGACCCATCTTTAAATGTGCTAAGTTTTGGAGATGAGATCAATGTGAATCCATTTCAAATCTGCAGTTCTTCTGCCTTAATCTGAGTGAGGAATAGTCCCTCTTCCTTCACTATATTTGTTTCTTTTTATATTTTAACCAAGGCTGGATTTTAAGATTTCAGTGCCCATAGGCAAAATTGGAGGATCAGGGAGCAAATAGGATCCTCTGGAGAGTGGAAGGAAGGAGTAGGGGATGGGGGTGATGGTTATACTTTGAAGTGGCACCAGAAGATGTCCCTAAAATATGTCAGCAATGGCTCCTTTTTGTCCTGGATACTTTGCACCTTTGATTTTTTTGTGCTCCAGGCAATTGCCTGTGTTGCCTATTCCCGAATCTGGGCCTGTCTTTACCTTTCAAGGTTTTCCAGGGAGGATTTAGAGCAATAAGCTTCTCGTTTGAGGTCCTCCAGAGCAACGAGGAGGTCCTCATGCTTCTGTCTCAGGTTCTGCAGCCGCTGCTCTGCTGTCTGAGCATCCTGCTGAGTGTCCAACAGTTGTTTCTTAATCAGTGATAGTGCATCCTGGGACAAATCCAGTTGTGAGCGTAGCTCCTGCCCGGGAAGAAATGATACAAGTAAGAGTAATGCACAGAACAGGAACCAGCCTCTCCTGAAGACTCTATCAATATATCACGCTTGCATTCTTATCTATTCCAATTTTTTTCTTAAAATAGAGACATCGCCTCGCCCTCTGGGGAAAAGGGATCTTCCAGTGGAAGAACAGAGAAAGATGCTCAAGGAGTGCTGTAAAGGCCTCTTCAGAAGTGCATTTAAAAAACAAGCTGAATTATAGTGTTGAGGAAGCCCAATTAGGAATCTAAGGGGCATGTTTACTAAAGTGCGTTAGTGCAATTCGCGTTAGGAGCCGCGGTAGTGAAAGAAACCCCAAATAAGGACATGGGCGGTACACCGTCACCACTACCGCGCGTTAGAAAACGTAACGAGCGTTACCGGGCGCCGTGCCGCGTTACTGCGCGTTAATCATAAGAAGACGTACAGACACAAAGCACTGAAACAGAGCTGTAGCACAATGGTTACGGTACTGACCGCTGTTACAGGCAGCATGGGTTCGAGTCCCCAGTGTGCCTAACGCAGAAGGCTGTCCCAGGCATCACCCTGCACATTACAGAGGGAAAAAGGAGGCATGTTTTTCGTTACGCTGAGTATTGGTGTCAGAAAAACACCCTCGGAGTGTGCTTAGCCACGTACGTTGATACGTGCGAGGTTGCGTGCATAGGTACGTGCGTAGCTGCGCGCGTACAATTGTGCGTTGCTACGTGCGTGGGTACGTGTGTTTTTACCAGTGTGGGCATCTGATATTACAGACTTTGTAGGGTGTCCTGCACCTATGCATTATGCTAACAGATGTACGTGTGATGGCCTATGGTTTATCAGAGCCTGTGAGCAGCTGCTGGAGTTTCACAGGGTTGGATTAGGCCAGTCACACCCATGATGCACTGCACATGCAAATCAGCTGTCCACAGATACACACCATGGGGAATGCACCCCCACAGCACCTCGGCCTGGTAGGGAGAACTGACCATGTGCACCCCCCCAGCACCTCGGCCTGATAGGGGGTACTGACCGTGTGTTGTACTGGCACAGAGTAGCTACACACCGTCACATTGTGCGGGTACTGTGCTCACCCTGAGGGTGCAGTGAGGTGCCCAGCACCAGGTCCACAGCACCGGCCATGGCGCAGGTCCAAAGCTGTGTTACTGTGTGAGATAGGTAGGTTCTGCAGGACCACCTTGGACATCTTTGTCTGTTTCAGTCAGGTGTAGCCCCCATGCACCACCACCCCCCTCCCCCAGGGCTGAGGGTGGCAAGCAGGGTCTCCCATCAAAAGACCCACAGTCTACCTCCCTGCAAAGGTGGCAGTAGAGGGGAACATTAACCCTAGTCCTGCTGAGGAACAGACACCCCACAGGGCAGTCAATGCAGCTCTGTACACAGCCATAACACAACAGCAGACAGACATTAGGCCTGGATATGGTATGCTGCATCCCACCACTATCTGATATTCCCGTGGTGCAAGCCATCAGCCACTGCACCCTGCAAGCCACTCCATCACAACACCTACCAGCTGCAAACAGTCTGCTAGTGCCCAGTGGAGATGCCTGCACCCAGAACTGGGATGTCAGCATACACAGCAAGCAGATACATCAGTGACTGGGCCCCAAAAGGTAACCCATATTTATCACATGAGAGAAATGCTAGATAGCACTATAGGAGTGCCTAGCCATGCTGTGGTCACTGCACAGTCAGGGTGATAGTGATCTCTCAGCAGGATATACTGAGGTCACCCTGTCTGTGTAGGTGGTGGCCGGGCACTACAATGTGCCTGTCACTGCCCTATGCCCTGTGCAGATGCACCCTGGCCAGGCCACCCTGTCCGGCCTATACCCATGGTACCTTGCACCTCATTATGCACATTGGCAGCCCAATACTGTCAACATTGCTGGATAGACAGACAGCCACCCCCACACCTATGCCAGCATTGTGCTACTATAGAGGTGGTCAGCAGCCATACCCACTACACCAGTCATGGGCATAGTACAGGCATGGATATGGTACACACGGCTGTTGGGGGGTCACTCCCCAGGGTGGTGAACACTGTCAGAGACCAGACCTGCAGCAAACACCGCAGACATCAGAATGATTGTTATGGTGGAGCGCAATGAGCAAACTGTGCTTAACGTAGGAATTGATATCTGCCAGTTATCATAGGGAACGTTTGATAGCTCTGTACCATATACCCAGGTGTAGGGTGGCATTGCTAAGGTATGCAACTGCTAGTATTGGGTGATACAGGCAGGGCCCAATGTCTTGCCTCTCCAGGAGGCATTGGCCAATGGGGCCTGTGGGTGGGTGTGTGGCCCTGTTGGCTGCTGCTTTACGGCAGAGTTCCCCAACTCCAGTCCTGGTGTTCCAATCACTGTTCGGGTTTTCATGCTGTCCCTCATAAATATGCATGAGCTACATCTGCATACCATGGGGGGGGGGGGTGCATAGCTATGCAGCACAGGCATCTTTATTGGAGGCAGCATGAAGCCGGAATGGTGTGGGGCCCTCCAGGACTGCATTTGCGGGACTCTGCTTTAGGTAATGTGCCTGTTTCTGGTGTCTGTGTTTGGTGTGGTAAACTATAGGCCATGTGTATGTTCTCTGCAATAAAGGAGTGTCTTTACTATCACTGTTTAGTGGTGGGTAAAACTATGGGGACTGGGTTGGCAAGAGCCCCAGCTGGGATTTGAACCTGTGACCCTCTGGTCTTACAGGCACTGGCTGTGTCTGTTGCACCACACTGTGGCCACAGAGACAGTGCACTCCCTGGAGTTAGTTAAACCGGCCTGAAGAGCCAGAAACCCTGCTCTGCAACAGGTTTACTGTGGCCTCATTTACCTTATGCAGACAAAGGTGTACATAAACCTCAGAAAAAACCTCAGAAAAGGGGCACACACCCATAACCAAGCTGGGCAACAATGATATCATTGGAAAACATTACACCACACGCCCAGGACAGCTCCATTACAATGTAATGCTCTTTGAAAGGGTCTGCGGAGCGTAGACCCTTCCACACATCATTTCTTTTTATTTTTGTGCTTTCCAGGGAGTGTTGTTCCTTGTTGCCCATTGCTATCACTGTTGCCCAGCTGAATTATGCTTTTTAAAATGTTTCTTGTGGTCATTTTTAACGTTTTATGTGAAATATTGTTCTGTGCACATGTATTACACTGCTCACGTTTTGTGGGTTTCCCCGGTTTTTCTGTACATTGCTGACGGAAATGGTTTCTCTTCCCTTTAAATGCCTTTTAACGACAGGTTTTCATTCGCGTTGGAATTGAGCTCTGAAATTCAGCGCGTTAGTATGAGGGGTGCCTCTCCCCGCCCACTCTCCGCCCATTGACCCCTTCTCTCCGCCCACTCTCCACCTTCTGCGCTGTTTTAACGCGCCGCGGAGGTTTACGATCGTTAACTACGGTTAACGGGCGTAGTATGACGTTAACGGTCGTTAGCGTGTCGGTACGCGCGTTATACGGCACTTACGGTCGTTAAAGTCGTATAACGCGCGATAGTCACGTTTAACGCACTTTAGTAAACATGCCCCTAAGAGTTGTGGGTACTGAAGAATTTTAGTCGGCAATTAAAGGAAAATTTGAGAAAGACATGAATTCCTGTGTAAAGTTGGCTAACAAAGAAAGAAGAAGAAACAGAACAAAATCGTTTTCTGAGGAGGTGGCAGAAATGTTGAGAGCAAAGAAAATTTTTATTAGAAATCTGAAAAAAACCCAAACACAGGCCGAGGAAGACAGGTAGAATGATCAGGATTTTCAGGAAAAACAAAGGAAGGAGGAGGAAGAGCCAAGCAAAGGTCTAAACAGAAGAGACTGTAAAATATATTTAGAAAGAGCAGATTCTCATGTACTAAAAAGATGCAGAGACCATAAAAATCTGTCTGAAAGATAAAGATTGTTTCAACAATATGGGGTGCCATTCGTTTAATTTTGTGGTTCTCAATCCAGTCCTCTCAGACCCCCCCCCCCCCATCCCTTCCCCTCAGGCCAGTCATGTTTTCAGGATATCTACAATGAATATTCATGAGATAGATCTGCATACAATGGAAGCAGTGCATGCAGATCTATCTCATGCATATTCATTGTGGATACCCTGAAAACCTGACTGGATTACGGATTTCAGAGGAGTAGGTTGAGAACCACTACTTTAATTTAATAAGAATTTCCAAGCACATCTTGATATGCTGCCTGTACATGTTATACTGTACCTTATTTTTATTTATTTATTTGGTTACATTTTTATACCGCTCCTTCCAGTGATCAGGAGCAGTTTACATTATAACAATAAACTTTAACAGTAGCAGTTACATATAACAGGTTTAGAACTTTGTACATAGAATGGTTTGGTTGAGGGAACCTTCAAACTATTTACAAAATGCAATACACAGAGGTTCGCTGTAACTATTTACAATGTATTTACATTGTTGTTCAATCTGGGTAGATCATATCTAAATGCTTGTTAGTTGCAGTACTTTTGTATGGGATAAGGGATAGCACTGAAAGAGGGAGGGCTGGAAGGAGGTGGGTGGAAATGGAAGAGGGTTCTAACAGGCAAAATGTAATTATAAAGATGAGCAGTAAATCTGAGCATTTGAGATTATATCCAACATACCCTGGTTTACAAGTGTGATTCATGACTATCATGGTACATGCAAAATTAATTCATTTATAGATATTATCCTAAGGAGTAACCCTTCTGTAGACATATAAGAACATAAGAACATAAGATATTCCATACTGGGTCAGACCAAGATCCATCAAGCCCAGTATCCTGTTTCCAACAGCGGCCAATCTAGGTCATACGTACCTAACAGTTTCCCCAAAAGACACAGGTTCCACAATGCTTGTATTGGATCAAGCATTGATATCCTGGGTCCCTTATTAATAATGGTTTATGGACTTTTCCTCCAGGAACTTGTCCAAACCTTTTTTAAACCCAACTACACTAACAGCCTTTACTACATCCTCCGGTAACAAATTCCAGAGTTTGATTACACGTTGAGTGAAAAAATATTTTCTTTTATTTGTCTAAAATAGTTTACCCTGTAGCTTCATTGCATGCCCCTCGTCTTTCGATTTTCTGATAACGTAAACAATCGATCTACATTTACCCGTTCCACTCCGTTCATTAATTTATAGACTTCTATCATATCTCCCCTCAGCCGTCTCTTTTCCAGGTTAAAGAGCCCTACCCTTTTTAGCCTTTCTTCATAGGGGTATCCTTCCATCCCCTTTACCATTTTGGTGGCTCTTCTCTGAACCTTTTCTAATAACGCTCTATCCTTTTTACGATACAGCGACCAGAATTGCACACAATATTCAAGGTGCGGTCGCTCCAAGGAATGATACAGAGGCATTATAATATCCTTTGTTTTATTTTCCATTCCTTTCCTTATGACACCTAGCATTCTATTTGCTCTCTTGGCCACCGTTGCACACTGGGCAGAGGGTTTTAATATGTTATCCACAATGACGCCTAAATCTTTTTCCTGGGTGGCGGTTCCTAATGTGAACCTTGCATCGTGTCACCATAGTACGGGTTGTTCTTTCCTAAGTGCATAACTTTGCACTTGTCCAAATTAAATTTCATCTGCCATTTTGATGCCCAGTCTTCCAATTTATCAAGATCCTCTTGCAATTTACCACAATCCTCATGGGTTTTAACAACTTTAAATAGTTTTGTGTCATCTGCAAATTTGATAACCTCACTCGTTATTCCCTTTTCCAGGTCATTTATGAATATGTCACCACTATTCATCTTTCTGCATTGGGAAAATTGTCCATTTAGCCCCACCCTCTGCTTTCTATCTTTTAATCAGTTCCTGATCCACAATAGTACACTGCCTCCTAACCCATGACTCTTTAGTTTTGCCAAAGGTCTCTGATGAGGGACCTTGTCAAAGGCTTTCTGAAAGTCCAAATACACTATATCAACTGACTCACCTTTGTCCACCTGTTTATTCACACCTTCAAAAAACATAACAGATTAGTAAAACAATATCTTCCTTGTCTAAAGCCATGTTGGCTGTCTCCCATTAAGCCATGACTATCTACATGTTCAGCAATTTTGTGCTTTATGATGGTTTCTACCATTTTTCCCAGTACTGACGTCAGGCTCACCGGTCTGTAGTTTCCCAGATCACCCCTGGAACCCTTTAAAAATTGGCATTACGTTGGCCATCCTCCAAACTTCAGGTATTACAGATGATTTTAATGATAATTCACAGATTACTAATAGCAGGTCTGCAATCTCATATTTCAGTTCTTTCAACACCCTTGGATGTATATCATTCAGTCCAGGTGATTTGCTGTTCTTCAGTTTATCAAATAGTTGTAATACATCTTCTCCATGTATCGATATTTCCTTCAATTATTCCGCACCTTTAAATACCACCTCAGTCATGGATAACACCCCTACATCTTTCTCAGTAAAGACCGAAGCAAAGAATTCAATCAGTCTCTCCGCTATCGCCTTGTCGCCTCTTAGTGCCCCTTTAAGGGAGAAGACAAATTAAACAGGTATCAAGTAAGATAATAGGAAAATTTGAGATTTGTAAAAATCTTAAATAAGTTCCTTTATTGTGTGTTTCCAAGAGAAGGGAAGGTGAGACATGTAAAGAGGAAGTGGCACGAATAAATATAAAGAGCCCAATATTCAGCGGTGGCAGCTAGCATTTCTAAAGTGCATAACCATCGCCACCGAATCTTAACCCTAGATATTTTCTTGCCGCACAGCGCAGAAGCTAATCAGGCAGATGCAATATTGAACCGCTGCCTGGTTAGCTCTCACAGCTAAACATAGATCAGCTTTTCTCATACCTATCTTTACCCGTGGGTTGCTAACTGGGTAGTGGGTCAATATCACTGCTGCCTGGTTAGTGACGGGTGCCGCCTCCACTCTGCCCCAGAATTCCCAGGACATGCTTTGATCCTGCACAGTCAGCAGGCGGAAACTGTGATGCAGTGCCAGAGCCTTTGGTAAGTGCTGCATCGTTGTTCCTTTGTCATTGCTGCTGGCCCTGGATAAGGGTGGCAGCGTTAGCAATGGAGGCGGGGGGCATGGCGGCAGAATGGAGGGGACTGCTTAGCGCACCTCCAATCCTTGCACCGGCCCTGCTTGAAATACAAACACAAGAATGGATAAGGCCATGACACCCAGTATACCAAGCTAAAGAACTGATTGCTTCCCTCACAACTCTTTTCAACTTGTCTTTGAAGATTGGGGAGGTTCATAGGGACTAGAGAAGCATGCTATAAATAATCCCTCTATATCGTATTAAATCCAAACATATATTCTGCATCCACAGAAGCCCTGCCCCTCCCCCAAGAAAGGGTGCAGAGCTAGGTCGTTCCCCATAGAACTTACCACACAAAAAATATCCACAAACCAAACCAACAACCAAACCTTAAATCCTGTGAACTGAAGTTATATATAGAGGGCAGGATTAACAAAAAAAATACATCTTAAGAGTGGGTTGTTACAGCAAGATGACATGTGCCTACTGCTAAAGCTAGAAATGGAATGGCCCTGCACACAAAGCAAGTGGGATTGGTAAGGGTTCCAATGAACCTGTGATCAATTGTCAGTACTCACATGACTTGAGTCAACCAATGAATGATAGCTCTAATGTTTAAAATGGCCACATTCACTCCCTGTTCCATTTTTCACAATGGTGAAGACAAGAGAGCTGCCTGAGTCCATCAGAAAATCTATTATCACCAAACATCAAACATCAAAAGGGGTACAAGGCCATCTCCAAAGACCTTGGGATTTCTGCTCATGGAACTGTCAAGAACCTCCCAGGACATGGTGGGAAGAGGAAAATGAATTCAAGGCTAGTGCGAACTGTTGGAAAAATACCATGTACAACATCCAAAGAGCTTAAAGCTAACCTAGAGCAATCTGGAGTGGTGGTTTCAACCTGCACTGTATGCTGTGCACTAAACAAAGAAGGGCTTCAAGGGTGAAGGCCAAGGAGGACCACACTGCTCAAACAGACAGACATAAAATGGTACGCCTGATCTTTGCCCAAACCCACCTTGAGAAACCACAATCCTTCTGGGAAAATGTTCTTTGGAGATATGAAACCAAACTTGAGCTCTTTGGCAATGCAGACCAGTGATACATTTACAGGCAAAGAAATTACGCTTATTAGGAAAAAAAAAACCTACAGTTATTCCTACAGTTAAATATGGTGGAGGTTAGATAATGTTGTTGAGTTGTTTTGTTGCCTCGGGAACTGGATGCCTGGAACGTATTAAAGGAAACATTAAGTCAGGGACTACCAAGGTATTTTGGAGTGAAATGTGCTACATAGTGTCAGAAAGCTAGTTTTTGGTCCTTCATCAGTTCAATGTCCCAAAACATACATCCAAAAGTAGAAAAGAATGGTTAAAAAGGAACAAATGGACTGTTTTATACTGGCCAGAAATTAGTCCTGATCTCAATCCAATCAAAAACCTTTGGAAAGATCTGAAATCTGCCATTGGTAAAAGGAATCATGGAAACATTCATGAGCTAGAACAAATCACAGTTGAAGGGTGGGAGAAACTACCAGCAGACGTATGAAACTTATAGATGATACAAGAAAGTTTGGAGGCTGTCATCACTGCCAAGGGTTGTGCAACAAAATATTAGTGAAGCGTGCCATTAATCCCGATTAGGTCATATTTTGTTTTTTTCTTAGAAATTACTATGTCTACGTTGCATATACATCTATTTTATGTTGTATACCTTTGAACATACTATTAAAATATTATGATGACATACAGTTGGAATATTTCCAATTATTTCTCAAAATATTATATACAACATATCTAAAATGCAAGGGTGCCAATAATATTGAACACAACTATATGGAACCTAGATTGGCCACTGTCAGAGACAGGTTGTCTAACCCAATATAGCATATCTTATGTTATTAAAAGCAGTGGATCAGGTAAGTGTGGTAGATATTCCCTTTCTGGACTCCAGTATGGCTTTTTCAGTTTTGCATAAAAGACATGTAAACAAACTGGGCAGTGCAGGAGTAGAGAGAAATTTTGTAAATTAGATGAGGAACCAATTGAACAATAAAGAATGATGAGAATGGTGGCCACTGGGATCTACTCTGGTGAAAGCAAAATAATAAGTGATCCCAAGGCTCAATATTAGGATTGGTTTTTTTTCACTAATTTTATTAGTACAGATAGGGCCATACCAAGGGCTGTGTGAGCACTATGGTTGCTCAGGGCACAAGTAAGAAAGGGACACAGATATCATCACTAGACTTCCAGGAAGCTCAAAAATGGTGAGTTACTACACGTGGCTGGTTGGAGGAAGGGCACCAGATTCATTGTTCACACAGAGCGCATTTCGAGTTTGGTACCATCCGGAGTAGGGACATAAGGGGCATAGCAAAGGAACATAGGAAAAAATATTGTTGTTTTCAGATAACACAGAGGACATATAGGAAAAGGTGAAAAAAATGAAAGGGGACGTGAGAAAATGGGAAGAATAGTTAAGAGGTTAGTAAACAAGCTTTAGAGTGGAGGAGTAGCCTAATGGTTAGAGCAACTGCCTAGTACCCAAAAGATCAACAGTTCAAGTCCCACAGGCACACCTTAGGCAAGTCACTTTACTCTCCATTGCCTCAGAAGAAAAGGTTGGCAATCTACTTCCAGAGATATATTGCCAAGAAAACCCAGAGGTAGCTGGGTTGCTACAAGTAAACACTTTTTTGATAAAATCCATTGATTACATAGTCATTTAGAAAGAAAAGTACTGGAAACTTAAACAAGAGAGAAATCTAGGTGTTATCATCTTTGGTGATCCCAAGGTAGCTGCCAGTGTAATAAAGCAATTTGAAAAGCTAACATATATTAGTATCATCAGCAAGAAAAAAAAGAGGTAATAGTTATCTGGTCAAAATCACTAGTGAGACTCTACCTAGAGTACAGTACTGTATACAGCTTGTTAGAATACAACTCCTAAGAGCAGTGGCATTCCCAGCCCCCTCTGCACCCAGGGTGGCACCCCTCCCCTCCATGGCAGGCATCCCCCTTCCATTGGGCCCACAGAGGCAGCGCAGCAAACATGACATAAAGTTGACTTACTGTGCTGCCTCCAGGCCTGGCCGCTCTTCTCGTCCAAGCTGAAGTCTCACAATTCAGAAAACTTCAGCCAGGAGAAAAGAGCATCTGGGCCTGGACAGGAGACAGCGTACCAATCCAGCTTTATGGTAAGTTTTTCACACTGCCTCTGTGGTCCTAGCGGGTGTGCACACCCTCCTGACTGGCACCAGGGCAGGCTTCACCCACTATCTTACCATTGATATACCACTCCCTAAGGGAGGCTGGAGGATATGTGAGGTTGAATCCTGCTGTCCATGGAGAACATCTGCTGCTTGTAAGTTACTTAGTTTTCTCTGAGGATAAGCATGATTGCAAATCATCATAAGTGTGACTCCCTAGCCACAAAGAAGGGAAAATACGAAGGTGCTGGCAATGGGCAGACAACAAAACTGTTTTTGGTATCAACAAGCCTTTGTAGTCCTATATTTTATTTTTAAATCAAGACAGCCTGGGAAAGAAAGAAAGAAAATGGGACCTGGGGAGGGGGTGGAGTTGCATTCTAAACCTTAACGATATTCTGGATGACAGACTGACCAATTCTACTGTCACACTTGGAATTCCTTTCAAAACAATGAAATGTGAATGTATAGACCAAAGTTCAGGTCACAGTTCTGCAAATCTTTTCCATAAAGGCAAATTATGGATGGACTGCAAATGCAGCTGTGGCTCAGACATTATGAGGGTCTGAGCTATTGAATGTCAAGCTGTTTGGACATAAGTAAAGGAGATGCAGTCTGCTAGCCAGTTGGATAGTGCGCTTGGCAATGGCAGTCCTAGGCTTGTAGAGATCAAAAGAAAGAAAAATTGTGTGTATCTAAGGATTTTAATCCACTCTAAATAGAAGACTAAAGCTCTCAGTCCAAAGTATGTGAGACATATTCACTATTGTGGGCATGTGGTTTAGAGGAAAAGTTGGTAAGACAATTGATTAAGGTGGAAACCCAACACCACTCCTTGATAAGAATTTCTTAATTCTGAGACCTTGACTACTACAATTTAGTGGCATGTTGAACAGCTGAAATTTGTAACCATAGCAGATGATTTGTACAACGCAATGATTGGAAGTTATAAGGGACTAACAATTCTAGCTTTACTCCTACTGGAGAGTCATCTGGCACAGATCCTGAAATATTGGTTATATTCTAATGGTTAAAGCATCAGGCTAGAACCAGGATAGCCAGAGTTTGAAACTGCTCTCTACTGCCACTGTCCCTGCAGCATTCAAGCATGCTGTGGTTACACCTCTTCTCAAGAAACCTTCACTTGGCCTAACTTGTCCTTCTAATTATCGACCCATCTCCCTTCTTCCCTTAATTTCCAAACTTCTTGAATGTGCAGTTCTCCACCATTACCTTGAATTTCTCTCCTCTCAAGTCCTACTTGATCCACTTCAATCTAGCTTTTGTCCCTTTTTTTTTTTTTTTTTGAAACTTTTATTTTCATTTTGCAACAAACAAAAGAAACAACACACCAAAGGAGACAAAACAATTATACAATAAAGAAAAGTAAACCCAATTACCCCCCACCCCCACGCTTCTTCTCTAGCTGATTATGTCAGCATGTGAGCGCTTCCAAACAACAGTGATTGTACATCAAAACAATCAAAAGAGTATCTGCGATACAGAATAATCATGGGACAAAGATATATATAAATTTAGACAGTCAGATGAGAGCATTGAGCAGAATGTACATAGTCATTGAGCATCTTCCATTTAGACCGATGATGAGGAGTCTGAATGGGGGAAGCAAATATACGAGGTATTTGTTCATATTTACTGTAGAGACAGACATGATTCCACCATTCATTGGGGCTCAGTTGGGAGCTATTTTTCCAGTATTTCGTAATTAGGGAAATAGCAATGCCTAGCATAAAGTCCAAAAGGAAGTAAGCCGTTTTTGGAAGAGAGGGGATCCCCGCAGCTGAGCGAAGTCCCACTATCCTCCAAGAAAGGGGCTCTTGAAAGTGCAAAATAGACTGTATACGACCCCAGACCCGACTCCAGTAATACTGTAGTGCGGGACATTCATACATAACATGAGGTAGTGAACCAATGGCCGCATGACATGTCCAACAATTATTGCCCTGAGTAGTGTTCCATTTGGCTAATCTGTCAGGAGTGTAAAAACACCGGTGGGCTAGAAAGAAGAGTGTCTGAGTGAGTGAGGCGGATCGGGAGACCCGTGTCACTCTACTCCAGACAAGGCTCCATTGCTCCGGGGTCAAAGTCACATGCAATTCTCTCTCCCATGCTTTCTGCGCTATAGGGGTATCCCTAGTTATAGCATTACATAAGGTTTTGTAAAAATTTGATGCTACACCCGGTGAACTACCGATAGATCGGATAGTCTCCAACCAACCTTGTGTAGGGGAGGCCGATGGCGGGAGCACCTTAGCACTCCGAAGGCAATGCTGAAGTTGCACCAACTGAAAGTAGTGTTTCGCTGGGAGACCAAATTCAATTTGCAATTCACTAAAAGTTTTCCAGCGATCTTCATGGAACAACTGACTAGGAATCCAAATGCCCCTAGTGTACCAGGGGCTCCACGCCATCGGCTTATTTTGTATTCGAAATCGAGTGTTGTACCAAAGTGGGAGCTTGTCTGACGGACAGAGTCGGGAGTCTAAAGATTGCATAAGATTATTAAAGGCACCTAAGGTGTCTAAAAGCATTGGCGGGAGGTGGGAGTCTGATGGGAGAGTCATACCAGGGAGAAAAGTAAGAGGAAGCGGTTTGCAAAGGTCCTCTTCTATGTCTAGCCACACAGGTCTACTCGGTACTGGATCTTCCAGCCAACGAGCACCTTGTTTGAGAAGAAAAGATTGATGATACTTCAGGAAATCAGGGAATCTGACACCCCCATTTTCCTTATCTGCTTGCAGCTTATGTTTCGCTATCCTAGGTGTCTTGTTTTGCCACAAGTATCTAGTCAGAAGGCCCTCGATATCTTTATATATACGTCGAGGGAAGAGACAGGGCACCATTTCTAAGATATAATTCACTTTCGGAACAATCATCATTTTTATGGTTTCTAATCGACCCCACCAGGTAAGCGTTAAAGGAGTCCAGCGGTGAGTAAGCGCCCGGACTTTAGAGGTTAAGTCTTTGGCATTGAAGGAGATAGTGTCTTCCAAAGGAGAACAATAGTGAACCCCAAGGTATTTGACCATGCGAGGTTGCCATAAAAAGGGGAAGGATTGCATATCTGCCTGATGAAGCAAAGGGTTTAATGGAAAAGCTACCGACTTGGTCCAATTTATCTTATAACCGGACAGTTGTGAGTATTTACCAATTTGCTCTAGGACAGCCGGTACTGAGTCTATAGAGACAAAAAGCATAAGATCATCAGCATACGCTGAAATTTTGATTTCCCTATGGGTGAAGGGGACTCCATGAATCTCCTCCGATTGCCGGATTAGTAAAGCCAAGGGTTCGAGTGCAAGATCGAAGAGGAGTGGAGACAGTGGGCATCCCTGGCGAGTGCCGCGTTGAAGGGGAAAAGGCTGAGACTTTAAAGCATTTGCACATATACTGGCTGTAGGCTGAGCGTACATGGTGCGAAGACAACGGAGAAAACCTTCCCCGAATCCGTACCAGCGGAGGACTGCAAACAGGAAGGGCCACTCTAAGCGATCAAAGGCCTTCTCAGCATCAAGTGAGAGGCCAACAAATGGGCGATCAAGATTAACTGCGGTAGTCAATACATGGCATAGAGTCCGAGCATTGTCAGCAGTTGATCTACCAGGAATGAAACCGCATTGATCTGGGTGTATTAAGGTAGGCATCCTATCCGAGAGCCGGGTAGAGAGAATGGTGGCAAAGATTTTATAGTCCGCGTTTAGGAGGGAAATTGGACGATAATTAGCTGTTAGTTGCGGGTCTCTCCCCTCTTTCTCAAAAACTACTACATTTGCCATTGAAAAGGACCCAGAAGGAGAACCCTCCTCGGCCAGAGCAGAAAAATAAATTTTCAAAACTGGAGCTAAGTCAGCGTGAAAGGTTTTGTAGAATTCAGCGGGGAGACCGTCTGGGCCTGCGGCTCGACCTGAGGCACATTTCTTGATAGCAGAATGAATTTCTGAGACAGTAAATGGTGTGTCCAAGGCCACTCTATCTTCGTCAGATAGGGTCGGTCTTTGTACTCCTGAAAGTAAGCGTTCAAATACATCTGGCTCAAAATCACATTCAGATTGATAAAGCCGAGTATAAAAGTCACGAAAGAGTTCTAAGATTTCGGTATCTTTAGTGACCAAGCCCCCCCCCGACGGATTACGGAGGGCGGTAACACGCTTGGCTTCTTTTCGACCTTTTAGGGCATTTGCTAATAATTTGCCAGCACGATTATTTTCCCGATAATATAGCCCTTGTTGTGATTCAATATTTTTAACAGCAGCAGTGTGCAAAAGCTGATTGTATTGAAAACGCAAGCGTTGTAAACGGAGTAAAATACATGGGTCAGTACGGGACGTGAGGAGACGCTCCCCAGCTTGTATCTGCTGCTCTAGAATCAGTAAATGCTGCTTTCTTTGTTTCCCCTGCCGAATTTGATAGCTAGTTATAGTGGCACGGATAGATGCTTTAAAACCCTCCCACCAAGCCCAGCCCGCTGTGTCATGGGGTGAGTTAAAATGAAAATAATCTTGGATAGCGGCCTTTATATCAACCTGAAAATCTTTTTGACCCAGTAGGGATCTATCAAAAAACCAAGCTCGGGGAGAATCGTCCCGCGCAGTGACACGTAATGATAAAGATATGGCAGCATGATCTGAAATATGGAGAGGATGAGTCCTAGTCGTGTCTACTTGAGAAATCAGTGCTTTGGAAATGAGAAAGAAATCTATTCTAGATTGGGAGTGATGGGGGGCAGAAAAGAAAGTGAACTCTAAGTCGGAGGGGTGAAGCAGCCTCCATATATCTACCAGCGCAAGATCTTGCATCAGAGCTGTAAGGGTAGCAAGACTCTTGGGTGGACTACTCGTTCTAGGCGGCTGTCTATCTATCAGAGGGTCTAACACTTGATTAAAGTCACCACCAAGTATTAATGGAGTATTGGCAGAGGCCTGTGCCAACTGCGCAATACTTGCATAGTAAGCAGGGTTGTCCACATTCGGGGCATAAATGCAAATACATGTAAATTCACTATCTCCAACCTTAAGATGTACTCGGGCCCATCTACCCTCCTTGTCAGCGCTAGTATCAATTACAGTAGCTTGCAAAGATTTCTTAACCAGAATGGCTACCCCGCACCGTTTGGAAACGGCGGGAGAATAGGCAGCCACCATGTAAGGCTTAACATTGAGTTTCAGTGTTTCAGCAGAGTTTAAGTGCGTTTCCTGAAGAAACGCTAAATCAGCATGCTCATGGCTAAGATAGCTAAGGATTTTCTTTCTTTTGATTGGACTATTAATGCCCTTTACGTTGAGTGATAAAATTTTACATAAAGCCATTCAGACAAGTTAAAAATTCTGAGCATGATAGCGCACCTAATTTCACAATGTCCCTCATATTGACTGTATCAGGCTGTACATATGGCATAAAAGAAAATAAGCTTAGATAATACAATGAAGCGCCCCACATTAAAAAAGAAAAACCGCAGCGCGGTAGAGAAGAAGCAGAACCCCAAAAATTACTGGCGACCATGTGTCTGCGGGGAGAAGCCCCAGAGAAGGCCGAAATTGAAAAACACATAACCTGTAGGACTGTGCGTGCTCCGAATCCGACCGAGGCACACATCATGGAGGGAGAGGAGACCACAAAACAAGAGTCATAGAAAGAAAGAAAGAAAGTCCAGGAAGTCTCTGTGCTTGACTATGACCGCCGCATCGGGCCCTTCAAAATGGCGGACAGAGCCGGCGAATAAAAGTCCACGTCGTTGGATTAGCACATCTGCTCTGCTTCTTTGGAGTCTAAAAATGTTGATAGTAGATCAGGATCTTCGAATGTCCTGGTTTGGTTGTGGAGAGTCACTCGGAGCTTCGCGGGATACAACAGGCCAAAGCGAGCCTGTAGCTGTTGAAGTCGAGGGCGAAAAGCAAGGAGTTTCTTCCGTCGGTCAACGGTAGGCTTTGCCAAATCAGGGAAGAAGGAGACTTTGTGACCTTCAAATTCCAAATGATGGTTCGCCCGGGCAGCATTTAAAATTTGTTCCACTTGTTGATATCGTAGCAAGCGAAAGATAATAGGCCGGGGGGTCGTTCGGTTGAGCGCCATGTGGGTAGGAACACGGTGTGCACGATCGATTTCCAATTCTTTATGAAAGGTGATCTTCAGCAAGGAGGGAAGAGTTTTGAGCAGGAATTCTCTCATATCTCCCGCTTCCACCCCCTCCGGTATTCCAATGAGCCTCACATTGTTGCAACGGGCACGATTATTGCTATCTTCTAACTCCTTTTGCAGATTCTGTATCTGGCGCTCGGCCTTGTCCAGTGCGCCCAAGCGCACCGCGTGCGAGTCGAGGACCCCCGCCATATTGTCCTGCCGTAATGAGAGACTTTCAAGTCGGTCCTGGAGCACTCCAAAGTCTTCTCGCAGGGCTCTAAGCGCTTCTCCATTGGACTGCACCAATTCCTTCACGCCGCGTAGTTCCTCCAAAATCTCCAGGTGCATTTCGGGGTTTTCACGAAATGGAACCATCTTCTGTGGGGAGGACACCTCTGTTTTGGAGCGTTTTCCGTGAGAAGAAGAAGGAGACCCGAAGTCCAAGCGCGCTGGTTTATGGGCCGCCATCCCCCCCGAGGTACCCCGGTCAGCCCGGAGCGAAATAGTAAGTTTGTATAGGTATTAAGTCAGGATTCTAAGTAGGCCTCTCGGGAGCTTCAGCGCGAAGCGTCTTACCCGCTGGACATCAGGCTCCGCCCCCCTAGCTTTTGTCCCTTTCATTCTAATGAGACACCTCTCGCCAAAGTCTCCAGTGACTTGTTCCTGGCTAAATCCAAAGGGCCTTTACTCAGTCCTCATTCTTCTTGACCTTTCTGCTGCTTTTGATACTGTTGATCAACACCTTCTCCTCGACACATTGTCCTCCTCGACACTTGGTTTTAGGTGCTCTGTCCTGGTTCTCTTATCTCTCCCATTACTCTTTCAGTGTTTGTTCTGGTGGTTCCTCCTCTTATATCCCACTCTCAGTTGTTGTACCCCAAGAGTCTGTTCTCCAGGAACAAGCAGGAAGTCAGTCCTCACATATGGGTGAAGTTGGCGCCAATGGAGCTTGTGCAGAAGCATCTTTCCTGCTTTCAAACAAAGCCTTTGGGAGATGTACCATGCATGTGTGGTCCCCTTCTCACCCAAGGGTGTCATCTTGCCTCAGTCTCCTTTTCTCCACGGAACCTTCTGGAAGTCTGTCCAGTTTCCCCCCAGAAAAAGTGTGTTTTGTTTTCCTATTATCAAGTGTCAAGCAGGACAACTTTAATCAGTCTGTATATAATCAGTTGCATGCCTAGCAACAGGCAGAGTTGAAAAAGTCATTTCACCAGCGATATTTGCATTAGTTAGAGCACTACACACGCCTACTTCTCCCTAATAGCTCATTGGTGGAAGCTGAGTGAGGCAGAAATAAACTGTAGGTATAAGAAGGGTAAACCATGAGGAAGGTTCCCTGTAAAATAGTTATCTCCAAGTTATAATGCCCTGTTCAATGTAATTTCAGTTTGTTCAATGTAAACCGCACTGATGCAGAATAGCGCGGTATATAAGAGAATGTAAATAAATTTAAAAAATAAAATAAATAAAGGTACCAGTGGGCTGTGTTATACACCCCGGTGATGGGTGGTAGCCATATCAGGTACATACATTAGCCAAATAAGGAGAATATGGCATAGACAGAGGACCATGCTTCCTGTATTTCTGTAACACATGGTGGGACAAACATGATTAAGGCAATGAAGGAGGGAGGCTTTCATATATATGTTTTGTGCACTTGCTGCACCTGCTTGTCAGAGACTCCCTAGGGCTGAATAGCAAAGGGAGTGGTAATCCGATTCTGAAGCTACCAATCAAGAAATGCTGAAAAATACTAAGATATTTTCATTAAAGTGTGAAAGGAGGGCATGAGCTACATGAAAAGCAGGAAATAGCAGGGGCACCTGCATACCAACTCATTCAGAATGTTGGAACCTGGTGGAATGACTTATCAGGTGCTGGAAAGGTTAGTGAAGCCCTGTACAAGACATCATTAGAGACCAAGATCAGTATCCAAAGACCCACAGAGCAAGAGGACTGGACAAATATGACTCATATCTTAGAGGTCCTGAAGCCTTCCAAGGAAGCCAAAGAGGAATGGTATTCCATTAAGGCTATCCAGAGCATTCTCATCCCAATAGTTCTACAGAGTGACAGGTATTCACAGCAGAGATTTGGCACTGGTGGATTTCTTGCATGGTCAAGTGGAAAAAAGGTTGAAACCACACATGGAGGATGCTTATATGCTAGCTACTCTGATCCACTGATGAAAGGAACTATTTCTCTGCAATGCACAGACTGTCCTACTGGAAGGAGAAGCTGTTAAATCAGGTAGAGGAAAGGGAGCACCAGATGAAGAGGGGTAGTGGTGATACAGCAGGAAAAGAGTTGGCATGCTAGCAAGCATCAGTGGTACCATCCTCTCAACTAGCAGTACCTTTATGTTCCAGTATCCTGTGAGCCCAAGCATAGGAAATCTTTGGTGAAAGAAGCCCTTCCTACAGTGATAAGCATCAGAGATCAGTCTGCCACAAATCAAACTCCTCTACAAATTTCAGTGACACACCATCTAGGCAATAGGCAGTGTGGATGGTGACACTGCCTCTAGTTCTCCTCTCATTGACCTTAGCTGCTGCTGCTGACTAGGTGGGCCTGACTCTAATGTGGAGGGACCATGGCCCACCCGTGGGTGCACCTCTACATAAAAGCACAGTTGCCCACACTCTATGTTTTCTGGGTTTTTCTTTTTTTTTTTCACGTTTCCACAGCAGTTTCTCTGGTCTCCTGCCCATTTCCAGAGGTACTTCTTATACTACATACCAAACTCTAACCCCCGCCCCCCAAACAAATCTTTTGTGGCCTCTTTGCTGCTACTGCCTGTGTTGCAGTACCATTACTTCAATCACTGCCTTTCATCATTGCTGTGATGGCACTCTCTGGGTGTTCTGGGGCCTTCTAGCATATCTTGGTGCTGTGTTGGATCTCTTTGGATGTTTTAGGCCTTCCAGGTGATCTTGCAGCTGTGCTGGTTGTCATTGGGTATTTTTGGGCCTTCCAGTCTATCTTGCTGTACTGGCACTCTTCAAGTGCTGTATGGCCTTCCCACCTATTTTGTTGCTGTGTTGGCATTCATTAGGTGTTTTGTGGCCTTTTTGTGGCCTATGTTGCTGCTGAATGTTCTACCTACCAGCCTTGGGTACATTGGCACATGGAGTAATCTAGTTATTAGAACAGCAGGCTGGAAAACAGGATGCAAGGATTCAAATCCCACTGATGCTCCTTGTGGCTTTGGATAAGTTACTTAAAACTCCATTGCCTCAAGTACAAACTTAGATTGTAAGCCTCTCTGGGGTAGGGTTGCCAACTGGCCAGTTTTCAGCCGGCCTGGCCGGTTTTTCCATGGCCAGGCTGGCTGCCGGTGCAGAGGTAAAACCGGCCATTGAAAAGCCGTTTTTTTGCTCTGGCCGCAAGATCGGGAGCGGCCAGAGCAAAAAACCGGCTTTTCTCCCAACCCGTCAAAAAAAAAAAAAAAAAAAAAAAAACACCTTCCGGAGGCGGAGCCAGCGGCGACACAGAGTGGCTGCATAAGAGAAGCTCTCCGGTGGCTGTCATAGATTCCTGAGATTCTCCCTCTCCCCGAGACCCGTAAAAGGTGCTAAACCAAGCTGTTTGGCATTCTGAAGGTGGGGGGAATATGTCGAGTAGCAAGCCGACGAAGTTGGATTTCACCTCGAGCCAGACAGGGGGAACGAAGCGGAGCAAGTCAGATCCACTTTCCCCACAAAAGATGGCGGCTACGCGCGAGGCAGACGGGACGATGAAGGAGGTCCTGGGCGAGATCAGAGCGGTCAAAGAGTTAGTAGCGGCGAGCAGTGAAACAATATCCCGGGTGCAAGAAGACTTACAAGATATGAGGGCGCAGATGGAAAGGTTATCGACCCGCCTCGAGAAAACGGATGCCACGCTAACAGCTCATGAGGCCCAACTTGAGACCTGCCGGAAATCGCATAAGCGCATTGAAAGGTTAGAGGCGACCATAGAGGACCTCAGCAACCGGAGCAGACGTAATAACGTTAGAATAATCGGGGTCCCTGAGGGAGCCGAAGGTACTGACCTGGTGGCATTTCTGACGAGGGCCATCCCGAAGATGCTAAGAGTGAACCTGGAGGGCCCGTTGGAGTTTGAAAGGGCGCACAGAATTCCTGCGCACACAGGCCCGCGCAAGCAGCAGACAAGGCCTATCATCTGTTGTATCCTTCGGTTTCAGCAAGTCACGCAGATCTTGGCAGCAGCTCGGGCGGCTTCGGAGATAACCTATGAAGGCCGAAAGGTTTCTTTCTTCCCTGATTTCTGCAAATCCACGGTCGAGAAGAGGAAGCAGTTCTTGGCGCTGAGGCCCCGTTTGCAGCGTCTACAGGCCAAATATGGCCTATTCTATCCTGCGCGCTTCAAAATAACCCTGGACAACCGCACCCGCGCCTTTGATGATCCTGCGGAGGCAGCCCTGTTTGTGGAGGAGCAGGAAGCGCTTGCGATGCAATGATTTGGACCCTAGCAACTCTGTTTCTGATTCCAGCCTAATTGCTTCCCTGGCCTTCCCAGAAAGGTAGCGGTCACCTAGGGGAGTACTGGGGAGGCAGGGGGGGGGAAGTGGGAGAGTATGACATTAGCCGGTATCGCAATGCCTGTTCATGTTTAATCATAATGTGGCTGAGGTTGGGTGCTGAAATAGGAGAAGGGGGGTTCGGGGATGTGTTAAAACCCTATTATGTTTTGTGGATAAAAGTGAGGGAGGTGGATGGCGGTTAGTAGGTTCATTGTATTAAGTATCATGTATCACATAATCATGAATCTGATATTGCTAAAATGGGGGTGGGGGGAGGGTCTGGTTCACTTTGTATATTGTTGATTTATCATGACTATTGACAGCCACTGCGGCCGCCTGTAGCATGTTGGTTCACCCAATTTCTGTTCTTAGTTACTCAGAGGTGGGGCACCAGTCACCTTGCAAGCCCTCTATTGTCAGCCTGTTGTTCCAGCCATCCCACGTATGGGGCATCCAAATGAGCCCGGGGTCTGCTTTCCTTGGCTATATGGCTCAATGGCCCCTTTAAAGTTGCTCTCTTTGAATGTCAAAGGCATTATTCACCCAGCCAAACGTAAGAAGATCCTATTGTATGCTCAGAAGCAGAAGGCTGACATAGTAATGCTACAGGAGACCCACTTGGATACTAAGGAGTCCTTAAAACTAGGACAAGGGAAGTTTGTTCTAGCAGCACATGCCCCTGCCTTGGGGAAGAAAAACGGTGTGGCTATCTTAGCTCGGAAATCCATGGGAGCTCTCTTGCAAAAGATCAGAGCAGACCCTGAGGGAAGATGGGCGAGTGTACAGCTTGTTCTCGACGGAAAGAGGGTGGGACTTGCGACTGTTTACGCTCCCAACTGTGACAGTCCTAGCTTCTTCCAAAATCTGGCTGAAGTAATCCATGAGTACACTGAGGTCCCTATAATACTGGGAGGAGACTTTAACTTGGTTATGGATCAACTTATCGACTGCAAGCCGGCTAGGGGAAGCCGGAAATGTAGGGCACTGGAGGTGTTGAAGTCTGTAATCACTGAGTTTGGGTTGGCGGATGTTTGGAGACTATGTCACCCTGCTGAACAGGATTATACCTTCTACTCCCATCCTCATAGTTCCTTCTCGAGAATTGATTTTTTCCTAGTCTCCCGGCTGTTACTTCCACACATAACGGATGCAACGATCCTGGGCAAGCATATTTCCGACCATGCAGCGATAACCATCGACGTCGAATCGTTGCAGACAGAAGAGAGGAACACTGGCTGGTTTTTTCCCAGAGCTAGGCTAGCAGAGGATGCATTTAAGGATTCTGTCCGGAAGGCCATCACAGAATATTTTGAGTTCAGCGATCCAGCAGCTACATCAATCTGGGCATGGTGGGAGGCTTTCAAAGCTTCCCTGCGGGCCAGGATCACTAGTTTTGTTATTGCAGCACGAAAGCGCGAACAGGCTGAGATCCTAGCCCTGGACCAGCAAATTCGTGCGGGAGAGAGACTGTTGCAGAAGCAATCGAGTGCTCAGATCATACTGCGTCTTCAGAGGCTACGTTTCCAATATAACTCCCTGTTAAGTAGGGAGGTAGCTCAGTCCGACTTCGAATCCCAGACCAGATATTATTTCGAAACGAACAAAGCAGGAAAAATGCTGGCCACAAAGTTAAAGCCTAGATATGGCAAATCCCATATTGCAGTCCTGGAGGAGGCTAATGGACGTGCTGTGACGGATAATAGGGGAATTGTGGACTCCTTTAGAAAGTTTTACGAGGGTTTGTACTCGTCTGAAATCCGGTGGAATGCGGATGAAGTGGATGAGTTCCTGGGACGCATTGAACACCCTAGTCTGGGCCTAGAGCAACAAATAGCTATGGGACGAGACCTAGCGAGCCAAGAGGTTTGGGAGGCTTTGCGGCGAATGCAGACGGGCAAGGCAGCGGGACCAGATGGCCTCCCTGTGGAATTTTATCAGACATTTGCAAAAGAATTATTACCGCACCTTCTGAAATACTATCAAGGCCTGCAAGCAACAGACACCGGCACAGGCGCCTTCGCAACAGCCACCATTGTGGTTCTTGAGAAACCTGGTAAGGACCCTAAGTTAGTGGGTAATTACAGGCCTATTTCCTTACTCAACGCAGACTATAAGATCTACTCCTCAATGTTGGCGAGTCGTGTCAATTCTGTCCTCCATCTGCTTATTCACCCCGACCAATGTGGCTTTGTCAGCGGTCGTTCGACCGCGGACAATGTGAGGCTTCTCTGTAATGTTCTTGAGGTAGCAGAAGGGCTAAACTTACCTCTGATAGGCCTATCTCTGGACGCTGAAAAAACCTTCGATAGACTGGAGTGGCCTTTCCTGTTCCGCGTCCTGGAATGGTTTGGCTTTCCCGCGCAATTTCTCGGTCTGATCCGCGTGTTGTATGCCAATCCAGCTGCGCAGATTCTCGCAAACCAGGCGCTCTCCAGTCCCTTTTCCCTACATCGGGGTACCAGGCAAGGGTGTCCGTTATCTCCACTGTTGTTCAACCTGGCCCTGGAGCCCCTAGCTCTGCTGGTGAGGCAATCTTCGACGGTAGAGGGAGTGGTACTTCAGGACCTTCACATCAAACTTTCGGCCTACGCGGATGATTTGCTGTTCTTTTTACAACCAACCTCTATCTCGCCTCTTCTGCAGCTGATCGATGTCTACTCCCGGTTTGCGGGTTACCGTGTGAACTGGACAAAATCATTGGCGTTCCTTCTGAGCAGTGTCGCTACTGCGGACATGGTACAGCAATTTGCTTTCCGGTGGGAGTCAGTACCGATACGCTATCTCGGTGTTAAGTTCGGGGCCCCATTGGAGGAAACTCTTCGACTCAATGCGGATAAGATTAAGGAGATCGCCCGGGGCTTTACGGTACAGTGGTCCCCGCTTCGTTTGACTTGGTGGGGCCGACTGGAATCCATAAAGATGACATTAATGCCTAAGATAAATTACATCCTTGGAATGGTCCCAGTTCTATTTCCAGGAGCAGTTTACAAAGAGGTGGAGCGAATACTTACCTCATTTTTGTGGAATGGGAAAACCCCCCGGATTGCCCTTAAAAAACTGAAGGCCCATAAACAGGACGGAGGGGTTTACTTCCCGGATTTTCTTTGGTACCACATGTCTGCTATCCTTAAGCAGGGTAGTCTATGGTCTACGGAACTACCCCCAGAGTTGCGACCGCGATGGTTGGACCTGGAGGAGCGCTTAGTTATGCCTCGGCCTGTCCACTTGCTGATGGGTATGGTATGTCCGGACGAAGGGAAAGTGGGAAGAATTATTACTTCTACTCAGAGAGCGTTTCAGAGCCTTATGCAGGTTCTGGGAAAAGACAAGCTTTTATCAAGGCGACTCCCGCTCTGGCACAATCCCTTGCTAAAGATCAATAAGACTTCCTTCGCCTGGAGCATGTGGCAGAGCAAGGGAATATGGACGGTTGATCAGTTGATGTATACGAACGGTTGGAAGTCCTTTGCCGTGCTGCAAGAGGAGTTCGGGATCTCGTCCAAATGCTACTATCAATGGATCCAATTAAAGCATTGCCTGAGCCAGGGGCAGAGAAAACCAATTGATTATCCTGTGGATTGGCCGTTGAAAGAGCTAATTGAGTGGGTGACAGCTGGGAGAGGTGGTGTGTCTAGATTATACTCCACCTTTTGCCGACATGGTGCGGAGTCTGTGGGAGGCCCACAGAAGAGATGGGAGGAGGAGACCGGCTGCAACTTGTCACAGTCCCAATGGAGTCGATTCTGGGGTCCCATAGTCCGGGTCTCCAGATCCGCAGCGGTAACGCAGTCTATGTATTTTCTCGCCCATAGAGCTTACATTACGCCGGTAAAGTTATCTAAATGGAGCAAAGAAGCGTCCCCTCAATGCTGGTCTTGTAAGCAAGACCTCGGTACCTTGAGACATATGTTCCAGTAGTGTCCACACCTTCAAGATTACTGGGCTCATGTCTGGCGCAGGATACAGAGGGTGTTCAATTTCTCCTCTCCCCTAACATGGAGTATTCTGGGTCTTAGATCGCTGGCTGATATTCCCCTGCTCCCCAAAAAGCACTTCTTCGGGGTGAATTTTATGATTGCAATAGCGCACAAAATGATTTTAAGAGCATGGAAAGACTCCTCAGCGCTGTCTTGGCTGGCTTGGTGGAACCAAGTGTGCACATATAGTAAATATGAGAAAGCCTATGACAAATTTGTAAGATCCAGAGGCGGGCTTTGTTCAATTTATAAGTGGGCTGCATTGGATGCTTTCGTGGAGATGGCTACGATGACTAGCGTTCCCTGAGGGGTTGCAAGTTCCTCTAGGCTGACTGGTGCGGGGTGGGGGGATGGGTGATTTATGGTTGTTATTGTTACTGTTCTTGAAGGTTGTTTTTATGTATGTATGTGTGTTTAAAATGCAAAATAAATTCTAAAAAAAAAAAAAAAAAAAAAAAAACACCTTCCCCGGGGCGGCCCACACACCGGAGGGCTTCAGAGGGAGCCGGGGAAGCCCGTGCGAGGCCCCGGCTCCCTCTGTACAGCCGCCAGCGTGAAGAGCCTTTTCCTTCATGCTGGCGGCTGTTTCTGTAAAGCCGCGATTGCTGGGAAAGGTTAAAGGCAATACCCTTTAACCTTTCCCAGCATTCGCGGCTTCGCAGAAACAGCCGCCAGCGTGAAGGAAAAGGCTCTTCACGCTGGCGGTTGTACAGAGGGAGCCGGGGCCTCGCGCGGGCTTCCCCGGCTCCCTCTAAAGCCTCAGACAGCCGCGGTTTTGGGGGGGGGGGGAGCCAAGGACTGCATGGACTGTGATGGGGGGAGGGGACCTGGACTGGAAAAGGGCTGGGGGGGGGGGACTTGGACTGGAAAAGGGCTAGGGGGGGGGGACTTGGACTGGAAATGGGTTGTGATGGGGGGGGACCTGGACCGGAAAAGGGCTATGGGGGGGGGGGGACGTGGACTGGAAAGAAAGGGGCTGGGATGGGGGCCACCTGGACTGTAAAAGGGCTATGGGGGGGAGGGGACATGGACTGGAAATGGGTTGTGATGGGGAGGGGGACCTGGACTGTAAAAGGGCTATGGGGGGGGGGGGACATGGACGGGAAATGGGTTGTGATGGGGAGGGGGACCTGGACTGTAAAAGGGCTATGTGGGGGGGGGGGGGACCGGGACTGGAAATGGGTTTTGGTGGGGAGGGGGACATGGACTGGAAAAGGGCTATGGGGGGGACGGGACATGGACTGGAAATGGGTTGTGATGGGGAGGGGGTCCTGGACTGGAAAAGGGCTAGGGGGGGAACTTGGACTAGAAATGGGCTAGGGGGGGGAACTTGGACTGGAAATGGGCTATGGTGGAGGGAGGGGGAACTTGGACTGGAAATAGGCTGTGATTAGGGGGGCTAGGACTGCAAATGGACTGTGATGGTGGGGGGGGGCTAGGACTGCAAATGGGCTGTGATGGTGCGGGGGGACTCGGACTGCAAATGGGATATGAGGGTGGGGGGCCCAGGACTGGAAATAGGCTGTGATGGGGGACTTGGACTGGAAATGGGCTGTGATTGGGGGGGGGGGGGCTAGGACTGGAAATGGTCTGTGATGTGAGGGCTAGCACTGGAAATGGGCTGATGAAGAGCTGGAATAGGACTGGAAATGGGCTAATGTGGGGCATGGGAGAGTGGGACTAGAAGGGAGTGGATGCTGGGTGGGTCTAGAACTATAAGGGAACTGATTTTGGGGGAGGACTAGAATAGATGGGGAATGAGAATGGAGAGGGGAAAAAATATTTTGTGTGGAAGAAAAGTCTATGATGGGCTGGGTATTGGGAGAGTAAGAAAGGCTTGAGAATGGAAGGGTGAAATTTAAATGGATGATAAAGGAATAAGGAAAGAATTGGGGGAAAGAGCAAAAGGGAAACAATCAGTATGTTAAAGCAGAAATAGAGAGAGAATGGAAAAGAGAAGGAAGGACAAATGGATAGCTCGCAGAAGACACAAAGAAACCAGAAGAAAGTGACTGGAGCAATTGCAACTGAAAAATAAAATGCCCAGACAGAAGGTAGAAAAATACTTTTTATTTTGAATTTATTAACTGGAATATGTCTGGTCTGGGAAGTGTGTATTGCTAACATCTTTGCGTTTTTCTTTAGTGCAAGAGGAAATGACTTTATAGTTTTATTTCTCCAGTGTTGTACATTTCATGTTTGGATTTTGGGGTTCCCAGTTTAATTATTATCTGACCAAGGAAGTTAGCCTACACGTATCCTCGGTAATTTTTGTGGGTGGGGCTGGGGGCGGGGCAGGGGTGGGACTAGGGGCGGAGAATGGGTGGGGCATGGCGAGCCACAGGTGTCGGGTTTTTCTCGGTGAAAAAGTTGGTAACCCTACTCTGGGGATAGGGAAATGGCTACCGTACCTGAACACAACTCACTTTGATCTACTACTAGAAAGGTATAGGCTAAAAGATTTTTTTAACCCTGACTCCAAGAAAAACTGATCCAGCACAGCAAGGGGACAGTACCAGTCTAAAACCATCAATGAACTTTGACCTCTGTCTTTTCAAATTTCCATTACTATACTGTTGACTTTGTCTCACTACAAGAGCATTGGTTTTCCGGTTCTTTAAAACTGCTTTTTCTCAGTGCTGTGAGGTGTTCTATTTGGAGTTTTGGACTTTCTGCCTATCTTCCTACCTGTATTGCTGCTGCCTTGGCACTCTAGAGGTGTTTTAGGGCCTTATAGCCAATCTGGGTGCTTTGGTGGTGTTCTCCCAACCACCTTTAGCTGAAGTGCCAAAGAACCTGAGTCCAAATAAGTCAGTATGGTGGGGGGGGGGGGGGCACAACGACCTTAAATACTTTCTTCAAAGTTCTTTTCAAATTTCAATTACTGTACTTGTTGACTATTGATCTCCTGCCACTATTATTACCATTTCATTTTGAGGCCTTGTCCAACTTGTCTTGCTGATGCATTGGCCCATCCTCCAGTCAATGCTGATGCATTGGCCCATCCTGGGCTCTCGCAATCAGTGCTGTTGTCTCTCACTCAATGCCACTGCTTTGGGACCCTCAACCCAATGTATCCTCTGATCTTCATCTAAATCTCTGACTACTTGGATGGCGATGCTGTGGGAAGTGTTCCCCAATCCCAGAGGGATTTTCACCACAGGCGCTTTTTCTGGGACCAGAGTCCTGAGTGCTAGGACTAACACAGATACACAGCTTAGCTGATCTCATTCCCTTCTGCCATCTAAGCACTTTCAGCCTGTCTTGTTACTATGTTGACACTTTATGAATGTTTTTCATGTGACCTTCCAGTCTATCTTGATAATGTCTTGTCTCTCCTCAAATGCTTTTGATCCTTCCAGCCTATCTTTATGCTATGTTGGCTGTTCTGCACTTCCAAACAACTCAACAAAAAACTGAATCCAGCATACTGGGGAGACACGACTGGTCTAACAGCATTGATGAACCTTTAACTCGCTCTTCAAAGTTCTTTTCAAATTCCCATTACTATACCTATTAATTTTGACCCAATGTGAGAACATAGGTTTTCATCCTTTACAACTGTCTTAGGAAGAGATATTTATTTATTTAACAGGTTTTATATACTGCTTTATCATGTCAATCAAAGCAGTTTACATTGAAACCCAAACTTGGTAACGTACATTAAACATGGACATTGAAAACTTGGATTTTTCTGAGGCAATGGAGGGTTAAGTGACTTACCCAAGGCTACAAGGAGTGCTAGTCAGAATCAAACCCTGGTCTCTGGGTTTCACAAGCCAGTGTTCTTAACCGTTAGGCTACTACTCCTAGAATTAGGTGCAGTCTTCAGTGTTTTCAGGTGTTCCTATCTGGAGGTAGGGCCTTTCAGCCTATTTTCCTGACATTTGGCATTCTTCAGGTATTTTAGGGCCTTTCTGCCAATCTAGGTGCTATGCTTTCCCTCTTTGGATGTTTTTGGGCGTCCAGCCTGTCTTTTCACTATATTAGCACTATTTGGATGTTTTATGGTCTCTCCATATTTTCAATAACATCATATGGATATGAAAGTTGGACAGTGAAAAAGATAAGACAGGAAGAAAATCGATGCCTTTGAATTATGGTGCTGGCGATAAATACTGTGTATACCATGGACTGCCTGAAGAACAAACCAGTCAGTACTAAAGAAGATCAAGCCTAAGCTTTCTTTAGAAGCTCAGATGACAAGTTTTCAACTTTCATACTTTGGACACATCATGCGACGAGAGAAGTCGTTAGAGAAAGACATCATTCTTGGAAAGTAGAAGGTCAATGCAAAAGAGGAAGGCCAGCAATGAGATGGATCAATATAATAACAGCAGCTATGGGTGTCACTTTGTCAGCAATGGGCTGCCTGACTGGAGACCGAACACAGTTTAAGACAATTATACAGGGGGTCGCCATGAGTCAACACCGAATCGATGACACTTAACAACAACAGCTTGTCTTGCTGCTTTTTGGCCCTTCTTCTGATGTCTTTGGCAATGGGTGGAAGGGGCAACATGACAGCACTGGCTACAAAAGCCCATGTTTTTGGAGTCTTCAGCATGATGCATTTTCTGATCTTTATTTAATCCCTCAGGATCTCATTACAAGCCATCTGAGAAATCTTTCCCCAGCCAGGAGGGATCTTCTCGCAGGTTCCTATGCCAATACAAAAGTCCTCAGTGCCAAGACTCTTAACTTGCAGGCATACAATTCAGCTGTCCTCACTCCACTTCCATTGCCTGTGCTTTTCCAGCCAGTCTTGTCACTGGGTTGGCACTCTTTGGGTGTCATTTGAGCCTTCCAATCTTTCTTGAAACTGTATTGGAATTCTTCAGGTGTTTTATTTATTTAACATTTTTTATATACCGCCTTTCATAATCTCAAGGCGGTTTACATGGAACAGAACTTTGTTTACATAGAACATTTTCAAACTACATACAGGTTTACATCGAACGGCATTTGGTTTACATGGAACTTTTCAAACTATATAAATAGCAGTGTTTACTGTTTTTACATCTAACTGTTAACTATTTACATAAGTTTTTGCTTGCTTTGTGCCTAAGATTGGTCTGTGAGGTGGAAGGCAGTCCGTTATGAAGATGGTGAGCTGTGGAAGTATTCAGTAAATAGGTGTGTTTTCAAAAGCTTCCTGAAGGTAGAAACGTCTGCGGTGGCTCTCAGGTGGTGGGGTAGGGAATTCCAGAGTGAGGGGGTGTAAAGTTCGAAGGCTCTCTTTAGGCTATTCTGGGAAATTCCTGTGTGGGATGTGGAGCTTGCAAGTGAGTTTTGATGCTGTGCTCTTCATGATCTGTTGTCAGGAGTTTTTCGGATTAGCTCATTTAGGCAACCAGCAGATTGGGTTATTTTGAATTTTGAATGCTAACATTATGTTTTTATATTTTATTCTGGAGACGATGGGGAGCCAATGGAGGGATTTGAGGATTGGGGTGATGTGGTCATGTTTGCTGGTGTTAAATGTATCCCCCAATTGACCGCTTTGACCCGGTGAAAAGCGGGATATAAATACAGCTAAATAAATAAATAAATCTTGTGATTAGGCGAGCAGCTGCATTCTGGGCTAGCTGTAGGGCGTGGATAGAGCTCTTTGGAAGGCCATGTAGAATTAGATTGCAGTAATCGAGGAATGGTGTGATGAGCGCTTGACAAACAGTTCGGAAATGGTTCTGCTCAAGCAGTGGACGTAGGTTTTGCAAGTATTTCATCTTGTAGTATATTTTGGAGGTGGTCCTGCTGATGTGAGTCTGAAGATTCAGTCTTTGGTTGAAGTGGATTCCTAGATATTTTACCTCATTTTTTACCGGGCTTGATCTGGTTCCAATTGTTTTAGGATCTTTCAGCCTATCTTGCTGCTCTTTTGGCACTTTTCATGTGCTTAAGGGCCTTCCAGCAAATCTGGGTGCTGTACTGGCCCTCTTCTGGTATTCTTTCCTGTGCCTTCCAGTCGGTGTTAGTGCTACTTTAATCTACCCATGCTGCCAATGTTGTATTCTTTAATCCTCTCAACGAGACATGGTGTTCTCCTGCTAATGTTAGTACTGCTTTTCCCTCTTTTATTCCACTTTGGTTTTCATTTTGCTCTTTGTACTGTTTTGTAGCCTTCTTTCCTCTTATGCCCTTTGCCCTTCTTTTTGTGCTGTGAAGTGTTTGTGACACTCTTGATGGCTTGTAGTGCTCTTGTCTGTCACTGATGCCTTCCAGCAAGTTTCAAGCAAATTTGATTAAAAATGTATGGCAAGCCTCTTTATTACATTGCAAAACAGCTTGGTCCATAGATGGGGACAAACAAGACAAATGCATGAATGATTCAGTGATGAATGCTAACCGAATGGGATCCGGGAATGAATATTATCCAAAACAAAAATGTTTGGTGTACTCATCCTTATCAGAGAATAATCTCATTAGTTTGGGTAACTGTTTAGATTATTACAAAGCTTGAGAGCAAAACAGGTGGGGGAGTGGTGAATAAAGTATGGTCATCTACCTAGGACAGCAGAAAACCAAAGAAGATGACAGCAAAAACTGATTAGGATAAGAAGAAATATAATACGAAATATGGTGAAATTAGGCCTTACCTGCTAATTGGCTTTCCTTGAGGGACTCCAGTCCAGTCCCACACCTCAGGGTTTGAGTACCTCTTCCAGCAGCATGGAGACTGATCATGTCACAACTTTGATGACATCAGGTTACTTAGGCAGCTGGCACCACCCCCAGCCTTCCAGTAACCTATTGACAAAGCAGACTCACAGGAGGAACAAATAAGAAGTTAAAAATTCAATAACAATAACCATGTTACAAGAAATTCCTTGTCCTTTAACTATTTTATCTTTTTCAGCTTTCTCTTTTCCCTGCTCTCTTTTTTTTTTTAAACGGTGAAAAAAAACAAAAAATTACCTTAAAAAAAACGCCAAACTCTCCACAGAAACTGTCGCTGAAGAGAAACACCCCAATGACCTATGCGTCTCCCGGATACCACCCTTTAGCAAAATGTTTCTTTCTTTCTTTATTTATTTATTTAGTTTACACTTATATACCGCTACTTCCAGCGATCAGCAGCGGTTTGATTACAAATGTGGGATATGTCAAATCAAGACAGGAAAGTTGGATCATATATACATAGATTTAGGGTTAGGCACAACATGCAGGGTTAGATACTTCAAAAATTAGGTTTACAATATTTACATAATTACAGTTCTCTATTAATTACATTTACACAGGTCGGCATTTACACAGTTCTCTATTATTTACATTTACACAGGTCGGCATAATGGTTTCACTTTTTACATCAGGTTATAGTGACATTTGAAAAGATGAGTTTTTATTTTCCTTCTAAAGTCATTTATGTCTTTTATAGCTCGCAGTTCATGTGGTAGATGATTCCAGGTTATCGGGGCTGAGAATGAGAATGCTTTGTTGCTGGTGCTTGTTTTACTGATCTGATATTGTTAGGAACTTGTAATGTGTCAGAGTTAATAGTTCGCCTGTCTCTGTTGGTAGGTTGCTTGTTGATCAGTGTTGAGAGGAATGAGGGTGCTATGTCATGTATGAGCTTGAATGTGGTGACCAAAGTTTTGTATTGTATTCTGGCCACAACTGGTAACCAATGTAGATCGATCAGTACAGGTGTGATGCGCTGAGTGATTCTTGTTCGTGTGATGATCCTAGCCGCCACATTTTGGGCCAATTGCAATATATTTAGCGTTTTCTTTGGCAGACCCTGTAGTATGGCGTTACAGTAGTCTATGTGTGGCATAATGAGTGCTTGTGCCACCATCCGAAAATCACAGGGTTCGATTAAGTTCCTCAGTGGCTGTAGGACTCTGAGCTTGTGGAAGATGGCTTTGTTTGTTCTTCGCAGATGTTTTTCCAGTTGGAGCTTGCTGTCCAGTGTGACACCCAGGTATTTGATCTCGTTTTTTGTGTTGTATGTGTTGTTGCAGAGGGTAACCGTCGGAGGGGGTTCAAAGTCCGGTTTACTTGATATATACATTACTTCGGTTTTCTTATGGTTAATCGTCATGTTGTTTTGCTGGATCCATGCTAACATCTCGTACAGGCATGCTTCAAGGTGTGTATACTTTGGGTTATTAGTGTCCAATTGGGTGTATAACATAATATCATCTGCATAGATATGGTAGTTGATGTTATGTTTTTTGAAGATGTCACAGAGGGGCTGCATGTAGATGTTGAAAAGTAGAGCCGAGAGGGCTGATCCCTGGGGTATTCCCTGTGTTTGAGTGAAACCTTCAGCTTTTTCTCCATTGAATTGTACCTGTGGACTTCGGTTTGTGATATAGGAGGAGAACCATTTAAGTGTGGTTCCCGAGATTCCTATTGATTCCAGTTTCTTTAGCAGGATACCATGATGTACAGTGTCAAAAGCGGCGGAGATGTCAATGAAGATTAGTAAGAAAGTTTTCTTCCTGTCTTCCAAGCCTTTGTGGAGGTTATTGAGTAGTGCTATTAAAAGCGTTTCAACTCCATGGTTTCGCCTGAACCCGTATTGTTGCATGTCTAGTATGTTGTGGTCATCTAGATGCTCTTGCAGTTGTATGAGGGCTGCTTTTTCGATGATTTTTGCTAAGAAGGATATGCTGGAGATGGGGCGATAAGATGTTGGGTCTGTTTTGTTAAGTTTATTGTTTTTTAGTACTGGTCTTATTATAGATTTCTTGAGTTGGTCAGGCATAATTCCTTGATGCAGTGATAGGTTCACAATGTGAGAGACTTGGGGGACTATATCTTTTTTCGCTGCCTTGACCCAAGCAGTGGGGCAGGGGTCAAGTGGGGAGGTGGTGGTGTTGATGCTAGTTATTATGTTGCTTGTTTGTTGCTCATCGATCTTGTGGAAGTTTCTCCATGTCAGTTCTTGCTCGACAATAGATTCCCGGTGTACCTCCCCCCTGCAGGGGTCGGACAGAGTTGCAGCCAGCTTGCTCTCGTAGTGGTTTGCAGTCAGCTTGCTCGCGTAGTGGTTTGCCAGGGTTTGTGGGTTGATACAGGTATCCTGTTGGTCTGGTTGGGATGTTTTTGTTAAGGATTTCACCAGCTCAAATAGTTCCCTGGGTTTGTTGATCGCTTTGTTCAATAGGTTCGTGTGGTGCAACCTTTTTGCAGCATTCACTTCTTCTTTGTATTTCTCGAGGAGGGTGAGATACTCCATCCTATGCTCCATAGATTTCGTACGTCTCCATTTTCTTTCATGCTTTCTGAGTTCTCTCTTCCTGGTGTTTAGTACTTCAGTGTACCAGGGTTCCGATTGTTGTTTAGTTATGTTCGGAGTGGTGCTCCATTTGGGGTTTGCTGCGGCCTGTATTCCGGTGTTCCAGCTTTCTGTTAGCGCATCGATATCCGTGCTTTTAAGGTCAATGTGGGTCTGAATGTTATTTATCAGACATTCCAGGTTTAGTTTGTTGAATCTCCTTTGTTGTTGTATTAGTCTTCGTGCTTTTGTGTCCTTTGGTATAGTTGGTAGTTTCATCCGAATATCGATTTGGTGGTGGTCTGACCACGGTTTAGGGTTGATCTTTATTAATGGCTTCTCTGCAATGAACTGGTCCCCCATGGGAGTGAAGACCATGTCGAGTGTGTGTGGCCCTTTTCATGAGTTGGCTCGTTTATTATTTGTTGAAATCCAAGTTGTGACATGGCTTCTAGGAAATTAACTGCGTGTGCGGCAGCTGCTGATGATAAGTTCAAGTCACCTAGGATCATTTGGAATTTCCTTGGTTGCGTCGAAGAGATGTTTTCCAGTACCGAGGCAAGTACTTCTTGATTTGTTGAGGGGGCTCTGTAGATCAAACATATAGCTAGTGCCAGGTTCTCAACTTTAAGCATGTCTAAGTCAGTGTTTGAGTCAAGGTAGGTTGTGGTAAGTTGTAGGTTGGTTTTGGCCATTATGAGGACTCCTCCACCTCTTTTATTTTCTCTTGGGCAGTTATACAGGTTGTATCCGGAGTAGCTTATCTGGTTTAATATGGCTGCATCAGTGACGGTGATCCAGGTCTCAGTTATGCAGAGGATGTCTGGTTGCTCGTCTTTGATGATGTCGTAGATTATGTGGGTCTTGTTTCTAATTGAACGAGCATTGATGAGGGTGATGGTACAGTCATCATGCGTTCTTTTCAGATCCATGTTGCGAGTGGTCTGGTGCGGGGGGAGCTTAAACCTTGTTTTTGTTGCTCTAGGTTTGCGGTGTCTCTGTGTTCGCCCTTTGTTGTTGATGTAGTCTCTTAAGTTGGGTGTGTGCATGTGTACAGTTCGGGGGGTGGAGTAAGGTGCGAGTATTGATACTGCTGGTGTTTGCGTGGTGAGTAGGAGGTAGAGCGGGGTGTATAGGTAAGTCATGGGTTGGTGCATTCTTGAATTAAATGCATAAACTGGAATCAGTGTGATCAGGCATAGCATCATAAAGAAATTTAGGGTACCCATAGCTCTGGAGTGAAGTTTTGGGAGGACTGGGATCGCCTACTCACACAGAACTACAGAAGGGAGGGTTCCAGGACTGGACTGGAGTCCCTCAAGGAAAGCCAATTAGCAGGTAAGGCCTAATTTCACCTTCCTTATTGGTCCTCCAGTCCAGTCCTGCACCTCAGGGATGTAACAAAGCACCCTAAAGACAGGAGGGACCTGCGAGCCCGGCCTGAATCACCGCTGAACCAAACTTCGCACCCTCCTTCGCCTGCACATCTAAACGATAGTGCTTTATAAAAGTATGTAATGACGACCAAATAGCCGCCCGACAAATCTCTGGCGAAACGGAAGACCATTCCGCCCAAGATGCAGCCTGCGCTCTGGTGGAGTATGCTCGCAAACCTTGCGGGGCTGGCTTTCCTTTCAACAGATATGCTCAAACGATTATTTCCTTAACCCATCTGGCTATGGAAGACTTAGCCACAGCCTCCCCTTTACGAGGCCCCCGAACAAAATGAACAACCGGTCCGATTTTCGAAAGGAAACCGTCCTGTGCAGATATCTTTTAAGTGTCCTACGGAGATTGAGAAGCTGCAGCTTTGGATCTTGTGAATCCTCTGACAAACCAGACAAGACCGGCAATACGACAGGCTGATTCAAATGAAACGGCGACACGACCTTCGGCAAGAAAGAGGGCACTGTCCGCAACACCACCTTTTCCTTAGAAACCACCAGAAACGGCTCCTTACACGACAATGCCTGCAACTCTGAAATTCTCCTGGTCAAGGCAATAGCCACCAAAAACACAGCCTTCAAGGTCAAATCCTTAGAGTACAAGAAGCTAATGGCTCGAAAGGCTCCTCCAACAATGCTGAAAGCACTAGGTTCAGATCCCAAGACGGAACGAAGACCCTCCGAGGCGGACGGATGTGTTTAACAGCTTGCAGAAAATAAACAACCTCCGGATGCGGTCCCAAGGAAACCCCTTGGATCCTACCCCGGTAACACGTTAACACTGCGACCTGCACTCTCAGTGAATCCCAAGCCAAACCTTTATTGAGACCCGCCTGTAAAAATCCAACATTTCTGGGACCGATGCAACCAAAGGCTTGCACCCTTTCTGTGTGCACCAGCTCTCAAAGATTCTCCACACCCTGATAAAAGCCAGGGAGGTGGATCTCTTCCGGGCCCGCAGTAGCGTGGAAATAACCTGAGCAGAAAAACCTTGCTTTCTCAACCTTGCCCTCTCAAGAGCCATGCCGTAAGCGAGAACCGATCCACCTGCAGCATCACGATTGGACCCTGTACTAACAAGTCCAGCCTGTCAGGAAGTCTCCACAGCTCGGCTGCCCTCAGATGAACTAGATCAGCGTACCACAGGTGCCACAGCCAATCCGGGGCAATGACCACAACCAATCCCGTGTGTGCTTCTACTCGCTGAAGTACACGACCAATCAGTGCCCATGGAGGAAAGACATGTAACTGTATATAGTTTTTTGTACATAGTTTAATAAGCAAGTTTTGCTATTTTGCATTAGTTCAGGCTGTTAACTAATGCTATTTTGCATTAGTTCAGGCTGTTAACCATTACTTTTATTGTTACAAAAATGTTCGATGTAAAACTAAGCTTATGCTTTGTGGAATGTTGTTTTATTGTGAACCGCAACTGAACTCTGGAAGTTGCGGGCTATAAATATATGTTAAATAAAATAAATAAAAATAGAGGAGACCCTGAACCGGCCACCTCTGCACCAGGGCGTCCAGCCCTTCGGACATTCTCTCCTTCTGACGACTGAAAAACCGACCAGCCTTGGCCGACGCGAAGGTCGCCATCAGTCCATGACTGGCTCCCCCCCCCCCCCCGGGCTTACCACCTGCTCGAACACCTCCTGATTGAGTTGCCATTCTGCGGGATCCAATCGGCCGTAACGTTCTCTGTGCCGGCCACATGCGCTGCCGAGATTGTCTGCAGATCAGCTTCCACCCAAGACATAAGGAGTTCCACCTCAGACTCCAATCTGGCACTGCCCTTGCCTCCTTGACAATTTATGTATGCTACCGTGGTCACGTTGTCCGAGAACACTCGAATTGCCCGAGCTTGAACCCTTGGGAAAAACTCCCACAAAGCAAAACGAATGGCCCTCATCTCCAATCGATTGATGGACCAAGTTCTCTCTTCCGAAGTCCATTCGCCCTGTGCCACCTGCCCTTTGCAGTGAGCCCCCCAGCCTGAGAAGTTTGCATCCGTAATCAGCAGAAGCCAGCACGGCGAATCCAACGGGACTCCCATTTTCAGGTTCTCTCCCCTCAGCCACCATTTGAGAGCTTTCCGTACCTCCCTGGGACATACCAGCTTGAAAGTTAGTGGCTGATGCTGATGCGACCACCTTCGCAGCAGAGCCCTCTGCAGGGGCCTCATGTGAGCCCACACCCAGGGAACCAGATCGATCGTTGCCGCCATGGTCCCCAAGTGTTGAAGGTAATGCCATGCAGTTGGTTCTGCCATACGCAGAAATTGCCACACCAACCGCTGCAGAGCCACCACCCTCTTTTGGGTCAGAAATACCGAGCTGCTCGAGTGTCGAACCGCACCTCTAAGTATTCTAGGTCTTGGGAAGGGGACAATTGGCTGTTGTCAACATTGATAATCCAGCCAAGCTCCCTCAGGAAATGGACCACCTGTCCGGTCACCCAAACACTTTCCTCCCTGGACTTTGCTTGAATGAGCCAATCGTCCAGGTAGGGATGCACCAAGATGCCTTCGCGCCGCAGGGCAGCTGCCATTACCACTTTCACCTTGGTGAACGTCCATGGGGCCGTTGCAAGCCCGAACAGCAACACTTGAAACTGAAAATGACCCATGGGCACTACAAATCGAAGAAACTGATGATAATCTGGATGAATGGGAATATGTAGATACACTTCCATAAGGTCCAGCGAGGTTAAAAACTCCCCCGCTCGTATGGCCACCAATATGGACCGAAGAGTTTCCATAAGAAAACGTGGAATTCAAAGACAGTGATTTACCTGCTTGAGATCCAGAATATGCTGAAAAAATCCTTCCTTCTTTGGCACTAAGAAATAAATGGAGTATCGACCGGTACCGCACTGTCCTGCTGGAACCGGTACCACCACCCATAGGTCTAGTAGACGATGCAGCATCTGCTGTACCGCATCCGCCTTCATCCACACCCAGCAGGGCAAATGAACGAAGGCTGGTGCCAGCAGCCTGGCAAAATCTAGCGCGTAACCTTCTCAGATCATGTGGAGAACCCACTGGTCCAACGTAACTCGGACCCAGGTGTGGTAAAAATCCCTTAACCGAACTCCCACCGGATGCACCACTGCCTGGGCCCCCCTCACTTCATTGTTGTTTCCTTGGGGTCGAAGTAGAGGCTGGCGCTGCATAATAACGTCTGCCAGCCCCTCCAAAACCCCAGAAATGGATGTGCTCTGGCCGCAAAATGACTCCTCTGGAAAGAGGCAAACCTTACCAAGCGAAAACGCCAAAACTCCCTAGCCTGACCCCGGTTAGGCCCTGAAGCCCTAGCCTGCTTCAGCTTGTCCTCGGGGAGACGACTACCCTTGGACTCCCCTAAGTCCTTCACCAACTTCTCCAGTTCTTCTCCAAACAATTGCTTGCCTTTGAAAGGTAGCTTACTCCGGCGAGCTTTAGAAGAGACATTTGCCGACCAGTTGCAGAGCCAAAGATAACAGCGAGCTGCTACCACCGAACCCATACTGTTCGAAAGTGCCCTCACCAGATCATAAAAGGCATCCGCTAAATAGGCTGCTCCCGACTCCACTCCGACTTGCGGCGTCCTCCTGACTCTGCGTCTCCGCAGACCCAGGGAGACCCTGCGCCCATCACAAGCATGCTCGCGCCACTAGCGCCCCACAAACAGAGGCCTGAAGCGACAGGCCGCTCACCTCAAAAGCCGGTTTCAACAGCAAATCAAGTTTCCCATTCTGCACATCCTTCAAGGCCGCACTACCTTCAACGGGAATGGTGGTCTTCTTAGTCACTGCCAAGACCGCAGCATCAATCTTTGGAGACTGAAACATCTCCCGCTCCCCCTCTGATAAGGGATACAGACGGGACATGACGTGTGACCCTCTGAGCCCAAGCCCAGGGACTTCCCACTCATCTAGGATCATCTGTTTAATGACCGTGTGCAGTGGAAAACTTTGAGGTCTACACACTGTTTGGAGTATCTGATCCATTAACGCCTCTTACTCGACAGCTCCCATCGGCGGCATGTTGAGTGCCTTAAGCGATTCGGCAATGAGCCCCGCAAGTTCTTCTCTCCGGAATACCCTAACAATTCGGGACTCCTCTTCCTGCAGGATCTCTCCTTCTTCAAGACCCTCTGGGTCCATTGCCAATTCCTGTTCCTCTCCGGAAGAAACTGAACCAGCCTTCTCAACTAAGACACTCTGACGACGCCTTTTGCCTTCCGGCAACGACTGGTCCTGCTCCGCATCCTCCACCTCCAAAAGGATCCCCTCTCTTTTCTGCCCTAAGGCTCTCAGTTTGACTTTGCTGCTTTAAGCAAAAGGCTTTATGAAGTAATAAGACAAATTCTTGAGAAAAATCACCGGGCACCGAAGTTCGGAACCCCTGCCCTGAAGAAGGGCCCGGGGAATCCTCTAGCAGAACCTGCTGTAGCTCCAAAGGGCCCACACTACCACTTACCTCCGACCACAGTGAGGGCCCAGGCAGCTGAGATGCCAGATCACTGACTGCCACTGTTTCCTCCAGCATACTCTGCTCTGCTGTGCGGGTCTCCGCAGCACATCCTTTGCAGACCCCTTCCTCTGAAAGCACACTTTGACGCGCACCACACACCCCACATTGGGATCTAGCTGGCATGGCCCAGAGAAAGGAGCTTGTACCCCAAACAACTTGCTGTTTCCAGTCTTGTTTTTTGTTTGTTTGTTTGTTTGTTTTAAGGAACCACACCTAAAACAATATGCCAAAATAATATACTAAACCCACAGAAAAAGAGACCCCCTTCCTCCATTCTCCCCGGGTATCTAAAATTAATGTGAATCCCTTCACCCAAAGAAAAAAGACAGTTTTCCTAACACCTCAGCCGCAGCCCAAGCTTCCTGCATGAAGAAAATGACGGCCGAAACCCCCTAACACCTCCGAAGCGCCTGCCTGCCACGCAACCGACTAACTCACGCAGCCCCGGTTCGCCCATGGCCCCGGAGCTCTCCAACTCACCCAAAAATGAAATACTGCCCAAAACTGCTCTGCTCTGCACAAAAAGGGCAGCTGCTGATCAGCCTGAACCCGCGACTGCCTGCATGACAGGGTCCCTGCTCCTTATCCGACAAGGGGATTTCCTGGAGCAATGCACCTAACACGCACGGGCTGGCAGCTCCTTGGCTCTCAGAGTCAGGCTTCACCGTCCCAAACGGTCTTCTGCCTTTATCTTTTTTTTTTCAATGAAGGCAACGATCCTACCACTTCCTATTTTTTTTTAACTTTACCAAGGCTCAAATTAAGCCCACTCAAAAGGCAGTATAATTGAAATAGAAATTAATCTAATCCTTCTCAGTTGTCCCTTCAGTGAGTTCGCACCTAGAGAATCACCTGCTCCAGCTGCTTGGAGACTGAGCTTACTGGAAGGCTGGGGATGGTGCAAGCTGCCTAAGTATCCTGATGTCATCAAAGTTGTGACATGATCAGTCTCCATGCTGCTGGAAGAGGTGCTCAAACCCTGAGGCGTGGGACTGGACTGGAGGACCGATAAGGAAATCGTATATGCTGTCAAGCTTCTATAGCTGCCAACTGAGATATATATTTAGCAGTGTAGACTGGAAAAATTGGGCAGACTAGGTGAGCTAATCAATATTTATCTCCCTTCATTTACCCTACTATTATATCAATATATGAGCATAATAATGCCAAGGTCATATTTTTTGATCTACATACTGAACAATACTGCTGTACATAAGAAACTCAGTAAGCTAAATATATAGAGCCCAATTCTGTCCCATACATAGATCTCCTCTGTGCTTCCAGTATGAACCAGACGCACAGAGATCACGATTCTGATCCCGCAGGACACGTCTAGCCCCGCGGGATCAGAATCGCAAACAGTCCTGCACGTGCAGGACTGTCTCCAGCTAACTCAGTCAAGGCTCCTCAATGGAGCTATGGCGCCATGGCATCATACTGTTATGGCACCACGGCTCTTGATGATGGCCACCTGAAAAAGGGGTTTATTCCCCACAGCCCAACCCCCGATCTGGCCTCCTGTCCCCTGGCCCCTGTCCCCTGGACCCCCTGCCCCATCCGCGCCCCGGCATTGAAATTAAGACACTTCCAGGGAAGTTATTCCCCCTCCGAGATGGACATTAGAGTCGACATTAGAATCAGCCTTGTATGTCCAGGACCAGCGACTGTCCAGACTCCGCACATGGGCTGCCCATTCCCCGCTCCTGTCTAACTTCCGCACACAACAGGCGGGGAAGATAGTCGGAGGCAGGAGCCGGTACGAATAGCACAGAATAACCTCTATACTCCTTAGAAGAAATCAGGAAAATGAAGAAACACTTTAAACATTCAAAATTCTAGCAGGCTTCCTTAAGGGACCTGAAGGCAACATTTTCCATAGAAAGAAAAGTTCAAAATAATATGCAACAAAGGGGCATAGGAGAGGATGAAAGGGGTAGACTGTTTTTGGGTGAAATAGTATTGATTTTTATGGGTTGGGTGCCAAAAGGACCTGGACGTCCTATGCCCATAATGTGAGCGTTTGACATTTATATGCATGCACACATGGCCACTTGTAGTACATCTATTTTTCGCACATGCATTGGCTCCTCTTTCAACTTTACATCAAAGTTTTGCACACAGCTCATTTGCATACATGCCCTTAGCACGAAACTTCAATGCCAATATGCAGCAATTGGCATGCTATGAAAACTCGTACACAGCTAATAGCACATGACATCAGCGCCGGCTCTCTGCACTGACCTGTAAAAGGCATGAGCTGAATTCAAAATTCCTTACTGCTATTACTTAACATTTCTATTGCACTACAAGGCATACACAGAGCTGTATGTTTTATGTTTTATTATACTTGATATACCGCCTTTCAAATAACAGCAAGGCGGTTTACAAAATTCAAATAATATCGAAATGGGCCATAAGCACCGAAAATATATTACATCAATTAGACAGGAAAGTAGGAGTCAGAGACAAGCATACAAAGAAGCACAGAGAATGTGACTGAGAGAGAGAAAACACACAACTAGATCTGGGCAGTGTGTAAATTGAATGCTTTATTAAAGAGATAGGTTTTTAGCTGAGTTTTAAAGGAGCAGTAGTTTTGTTCCAGACATAGTAAGGAGGGGAGGGAGTTCCACAGAGCAGGGCCAGTAAAGAAAAATGCAGAAGTGCAGGTAGACTGGAGGTGCGCATGTGAGGGGGAGGGGGAGGGGAGGTGAAGCCGGTTGATATGTATGGACCGGAGGGAACGAGTAGGAGTATGAAATTGTAGTAAATCAGAGAGGTACTGTGGGGTGTGAGTGTATATAGCCTGATGGATCAGCGTGAGAAGTTTGTAATGGATACGTTGAGCCAAAGGGAGCCAGTGGAGATTAATAAGAAGGGGAGTGACGTGTTCCCAGGGCAAGGAGTGAGAGATAAGACATGCAGCAGTGTTCTGTATGCATTGTAGTCGGAGTAGCTGGGATTTAGGGACACCGGAAAGGAAAGAGTTACAAAAATCTAGACGAGAAATAACCAGAGACAAGATGAGATTAGTGTGAGCCTGAGGTGTGCGGAAGAGACAGATGGCTCGAATTTGCCAAAGGAAGAAGAAAGAGGTCCTAATAATGTGGGATATGTGACCTCGGTAAGAGAGGTCTGAATCAAGAAGAACACCCAGATACCGAAACTGTGATACCAGTGGGATAGGGGAACCAGAAAAGGATGGAGCCAGTGAAGGAGGGGGGCTGCCGTGGGCGAACCAAATAGCCAGAGTTTTTGAGATGTTTAGGTGGAGACAATTAGATACCAGCCAGTCAGCAATGGAAGAAAGACAATAATTAAGGGGCGTGAGGTCAGGGTGCAGAGAGGAAGTATGATCTAAGAGAATATCATCATCGGCATAACAGAAAGCAGAAAGGCCAAATTGTTGTATTAGTAGTGCAATGGGTGCCATGAAAATATTAAGCAGAGAGGAAGTATGATCTAAGAGAATATCATCATCGGCATAATAGAAAGCAGAAAGGCCAAATTGTTGTATTAGTAGTGCAATGGGTGCCATGAAAATATTAAAAAGCAGGGGTGCTAACACAGAACCCTGAAGAACACCACAGTGCAAGGGAAAAGGATCGAAAGGGGCATCAGACAAGGAACAAGGGAGAACAGAGCAGGACCGTTCAAAGAGATAAGAGTGAAACCATCCGTAGACAGTCCCTCTAAAGCCAGCATCCCGTGGATGGGAGAGAAGGAGAGAGTGATCCACTAAGTCAAACACCGCAGAGAGATCAAGTGATACCGCCATCGTAAAGTCACCATGAACATGTGTCCTGTGAATTTCATTGAGGAAAGCGACAAGCACTGCCTCCACACTGTGACGGGGACGAAATCCAGATTGGCGGGAATGAAGGAAATTGGTGGTGTCCAAATGGTGCGATACCTGTGCAAAAACAGCCTTCTCTAATATTTTAGCAAGGAATGGAAGATGAGAAACTGGACAATAGTTGGCAGGGACAAGTGGGTCAAGGGAGGATTTCTTTAGAAGGGGGCATACCAGAGCGTGCTTCCAAGGATGTGGAAAAATACCAACAGCGAGAATCGTGTTAATGATAGTCACAATAGAGGGAAGGAGGACCAAAGAGGGTGCAAGAAGCCATGAGGAGGGGATAGGATCAAGGGAACAAGTGGTCTTATTAGCAGAAGTGATGGATTTGAACACTTCAGAACTGGTAAGGGGGTGAAAGGAGATCCAAACATGAGACAGAGAAGAAGAAGAGGGCGTGGGACAGGAAGGGGAGGGGAGGGAATAGGAGGGGGACACTGAGGTAGGGAAGCCCTAAGATCGGTAACCTTAGCACAGAAAAAAGAAGCCATTTGGGAAACAGAAGGAGATGTTGTCATGTGGTGAGGCGCAGAGTTAGAACCGGATTGGAGAGAAGTAAGGGAGCGGAGAACCCTATATAACTAACAGGTTTGATTCAGGGCGGCAGAAATAGAAGCAGAAAAATATTTTTTTTTAGCTAAATGTATCTGAGATCGGTAATGAGAATGTTGGGCTTTGAAGAACATTAAGGAAGCCTTGGAGCGCGATCTTCACTGCTGCTCCGCCCTACGAAGGTGGGAACAGAGAAGGAGAAGGCCAGAATGAAACCAAGATTGTGACAAGGTGCGACGTGTGCATATGCAGATGAGAGATAATCTCTTTGAATACAATTTACAAGACAAATACAGCATACAAGGGATCGGGAAAAAATGCTTCTAACACACAAGAGTGGTAAACAGAAGAATAAGAGGGTCAGGATCTAAAGAGAGCACCCTTCCAAGTATTCCTTACCTGCCAACATATGCTCTATTTATATATCTGCAACAATCATCTTTAAAGAAAAAAGTAGTCCCCTTTGAGATGCTGTCTAAGAAATGTACCTTCCTTTCCATATCACTTACCTTTATAGTCTCTAATTGAACCATGCTTATAGGTATCAGAATAAAATGTCTCCAGCCTAACCCCAGAGTTTCTCTTATTAGCAACTCAAAACAGCTGAAATGTGTGCTTTTTTGAGAGAAAAAGTGCAGCAAGGTGTCAAAAGAAACAATTAACAGTAAATACTTTCATTTTGATTTAATTGATTCTAGAAAAAATATTATTCTAATTAGAATCCATGTGATCCAAAAATATTGTATAAACCTCTTTAGAAATAAGTTCAAATAAATAAATTACATGAAAAATATATATTAAAAATACAGTATTGCTCAATAACTTTTCTCCAGTGGTATTGAGAAACTGGTCCTTTTTTGATAAAAAAGGTAAATATTTCCTGACTACAAAAACCATTAGAGAGAAGGGAGCAATATTTTTTAATATATATTTTTAAAGTAATGAGTTTATAAAAGATTTTTGGATAATATGAATAACTGGCTATGCGATATTTTATACAGTAGGTTTATATATTTATTTATTTATTTATTTATTTATTTATTTATTTAACATCTTTTATATACCGCACTATTTATAATCAGCGCGGTTTACATAGAACAAGAAAACATCAGACAGAATACAATATCTGAGTATTATACATATAACAGGCACAATAACTTGGGTAAACCGGGGTAATTAATTAAAACAAATAGTAATTTGTTTAGAACAAATAGTAATCAGTGTAACTATTTACATTTGGAAGACACATTGTATATAAAGGGGCAGTATTGGTAAGGGAGAGAGGTGTGAAGAGTTGTTGGGATAGCAGAGGTTACATGGAAAGAATGGGATTGTATTTTCAATATATCTGTATTTTCAGGTTTTATACAATTAATGACATAATATTCTTTGTTCTTACTTATAGCTTTTTTGCACAATTTTATCTATAATACCCCTGATGCAGGCTTATGCTAAATTATGGCCATGTTGGGTTTTATCTTTTAATATAACAATATTTTGTTTATGTGGAGCCCAATTACATAACATATGTGTCTGGGCCTCGGCCTATCTAAAGCAAAGACGTGCCGTACTAAACCCGATTCCGCAGCCGTGTGTGTAGACACATGCATTTCTGGAATCAGAATGTAGACATTAATGGCACCACACGTGCTACTCGCAACTCCACTGGACGTCTGGCATGTGTGCATTTGCTGTACTTCCAAATCATGCCAGTGCAGACCCTTGCTGCCGTCTGTCCATGTGTATCTCCAAAAACAGCTCCACCCCCATGCAGCTCAGACCATATGCAATAAGAAACAGGATGGAGTGCCCTCCCCCTCCCCCGAAAGCCATAACACACACATTAGCATGGCGACAAGGCTGATGAACTTTAGTGAGGCAGAGATTAGGCTCCTAGTCACCATGGTGCTACAGTAGGAGGAGGTGTTCTTGCCCTCTGGGCACAGGAGGCCAGCCCATGCAGCAGCACATAGGGGCTGGGAAAGGATCAAGACCACCCTCACCCAGTAAGTACAGTAGAACATAGACAGACAGACATGGGAATAGAGAGATGTGGACAGGCAGTAGTAGTGCTCATGCAGAGACTGAAATGGGTATGCACAAAGTGAGAGAAGCAGTCCAGAAATAACGATCTGTCACATGCAGGATGCATGCAGGCGGCACAGCAACAGCATCACAAATACCTAGCAGATCAGTACCAGTGAATAATACAACTAGGGAGAACAAGTTGCATGCAGGCACACCATGAAGGCCCAGTGTGGACTCAGACACAGATGGAGACAGTGCAGTCAGCAGCACAAGAAAGTTTGAACACATATGTCAGATATTTGAAACATGAAGCCACAAAAATAGCTAAACCTGCGTCCAGTGCGCAGTGGTGGCCAACAGAACATGTACAATGCAAAATATGAATAGGTAAGACAGGGAGAAATCACCCCACAATGTCAGCAGTCAACATGCATGGTGTTTGCAGCACATCAGCATGTATGTTCAGTACTGTACACTGCCACCTAAACAATGCCACACACACAAGAGGGCCCCTGAGAAGCCCAATTTGACATAAAAACAAATATAATGCAATATAAAGTGACATGGTCATAAGTACAAATTGAACCTAGTCCCCTGGTTTCTGAAGGCCCTGCCCTAACTATTAGGCCAGTGTCACAACCTGTCATGGCCAGCAGTTACTGCAGTCCAGGTAGCTTCCCACCTAGGTGCATAGTGTGGCATCACTATGGGTACTCAGAAGGTACAACCCATTGCAAAATGGGATGTTAAAAGACCCCGCAGAGCAGATGAAATCAAAGGAGAGCCACACACAGCCCTGAACACATGGCAGAGGGGATACCAAATAGAACTGCTGAAAGAATGCTAGTGTTCCATGTACAGTAAATCTCTTGTGTTATAATATACACAGCAAGGGGAGGTAAACCCCCTAGTGTCCCAGCAACACCTGTGTTAACAAAATATATAATCAGAGGAAGAGATGATGGCCAACCCCACAGAAATCAAGGACCATGTGTGGAACTCAGACTCCAGTCTGATGGGTGCTAGGTAAGCACAGCAGACATGACACCACTACAGCACCACTCCACTTTGTTTGCCAGCACCCACATAAATAGGAGACAGTAGGGGGGCATGTAATGAGGCCATGGGGAAACTAATTATGGACCAAAAATATACTACATATGTGCAGCCAGGGTGGAACTGAAATGGGGAATCAGGCCCTGGATGCTATAGCACAAGCTGTCAGTGTAGCAGTTTAGCTAAATGGATGTGATATGTCAGGAGAAGACTGAATATGTCATAGCACCATTTCAGTCTAAGCTGATAAAAACATTAATTATACCTTGTGATGGACAGAGAACTGGAACAGTGATAATTTAGAGTTGCCTGAGACAATAGAGGATGAAGAGACATGCCCAAGAGCACAAAGATCACAAGTGGAAATCAAACCCCAGTTCTATGGTAGCCAAGCCAGTACTCCAGTCAGTATACAACACCACCACTCTAATGATGTTCCCTCATGTATGACCAGCTACCCTGGGACCAGGGCTGAAAACTAAACCGCACAGCACACATCCAACCCCCTACCCCAATGCCAAGCAAACAAAGCTGCCAGGGACATATGACATAGAATGGCCACATTTTGCAACATGAAACTGCACCAGCTGTACCCTGGTCTGCCCCTGTATGGCTTGGCACATGTACTGAGGAATGATAATGTCTGTCTCTCCTCTGCAGACATTTCCGCATCCTGCGTGACATGGAGGTGTACAGAATGCAATTCCGCACCATATGACGGATCAGGCTGTGCCTTATAAGCTGCATCTGGCAGCAGCTGCTGCAGGAGCAAGGTGGGTGTTTAGGCAGAGACCCAGGCCAGGTGAGAGGCTCACATGCACCCTCTACAGTGGCAGACTACCACAGGTAACACAAATTGCAACAATATGGCCACAACCCAATCTATGTGCTCCCTTCTGTGATGTCACACAAAATCATTGTTTAAACAATCTCTCCTCCAACAGAGCAGATAAAGCATAGTTACTCATCTGTAACAGGTGTTATCCGGGGACAGCAGGAATCAGTCCTCACATATGGGTGACGTCGCCGCCGATGGAGCCCGTGCAGAGAAAATCCCAAGCTTTCCAAGAAAGCCTGTGGGATTGTTACCACACATGTGTGATCCTCTTCCCACCTAAGGGTGCCATCTGGCTCAGTCAAATGACAGCTAAAAGATGGCAAAAACAAATAAAGATAGCATGGCTGCAACTCCAAAGGGAGGAGGGAGGGTTGTGAGGACTGATTCCTGCTATCACCAGAGATCACCTGGAACAAGCAGGAAGTCAGTCCTCACATATGGGACTCCCCAGCTACAGGCTACCAAACCTATAGCCAATAAAGGGCTCTCTCATGGAGACATAAGCAGCAGCAATGAAGTCTGTATAAACGGACCAAACAGGACCCCTGTGTCCAATGGAACTAGCACTCTGGTAGCCTGAATACAGAAGGGTCGGAGGGTAGGAGTTGCCTAGACCCCAAAAAGGTTATGGAGCACGGCCTGGCTGAAGGCACTGTCCTGTTGGGACTCTCTATCCAGGCAGTAATGAGATGTGAAGGTATAGACTGAAGACCAGGTGGCGGCACGGCAGATGTCTGCTAGCGGGACCAAACACAGGTTGTCTACTGAGGTCGCCATAGCCCTGACCTGATGCACCATGACCCAGCCTTCCAATGGAAGCCTCGCCTCCTCATAGGCCCGGGCAATACAGTCCGCCACCCATGTGGACAGCGCATGCTTGGACACCACCTCCCCCAGCTTACTTGGTTCGTAGGAAACGAAAAACTGAGAGGCTTTTCGATGGCCTTGAGTGCGTTGGATAAAGAAAGACAAGGCCCTCTTACAGTCCAAGGTATGGAGGACCATCTCTTCCTGACTGGCATGCTGTCTGGAAAAGAAGGTAGGGAGGACCACCTCCTGGTTGAGGTGGAAAGAGGACACCACCTTCGGAAGGAATTTGGGATGCGTGCGAAGAACCACCCTATTCTTGTAAAAACCTGATGTAAGGCACCTCAGCCACGAGGGCCTGGAGCTCGCTTACCCTAAGGGCAGAAGTGAGCATGACCAAGAAAACCACCTTCCAGGAGAGATAGAGAAGGTGGCAAGTAGCCAGGGACTCGAATGGTGGCAGGGAGAGCTGCCTCAACACCACATTGAGATCCCATTCAGTCGCCAGGGGGTGAACTAGGGGCTTAGACAGGAGTAAGCCCCAATAGCAAGCAGGACACCACTGGATGGGCCAAGAGGGGCTTCCTGTCCACCTGATTGGGGTTTGCTGCTAGGGCACTGTGGTGTACCCTAACAGAGTTAGACTTGAGCCCCGCATGAGAGAGGTGGAGCAAGTATTGCAAAACCATGACCCCGGGCAAGAGATGGGGTGGGCCCCCCGCTCAGAGCACCGTCTGGTAGATGTCTTACGTGAGGCTAGGAGAACATCCTCCACCTCCCTAGGAAGGTGGAGCGGGGCTAAAGTCACCCTCTCAGCAGCCACACTATCAGCGAGAGGGAGCCGAGGTTGGGATGCAGGAGAGAGCCCCCCTCCTGGGAAAAAAGTCAGGGGAGCAGACCCCAGGGGTATGGGGTCCTCCATCGCCAGTTGCAGGAGCAATGGAAACCACAGTTGCCTGGGCCACCTTGGAGCTAACAAGATGACCGAGGCCCTGTTGTGGAGAGTCTTAAACAAATTCCTGGCGATCAGTGGCGTCGGAGGGAAAGCGTAAAGAAGTCCCTTTGACCATGAGACCAGGAAGGCATCGGCGGCCACCCTGGCAGAGTGAGGCTGCTGAGAGAAGAAGTGGGGTAACTAGTGATTGTCCGGGCTTGCAAATAGGTCCATCACCGGTTCTCCCCAGGTCCGGATAAGCCTGCTGGCTACCCCTGGGTCCAGCTGCCACTCATGTGGTCCACGGCAGGAGGTTCACCAGGAGGTGGTCCACAGCAGGAGGTTCACCAGTTACCCGCAAGCCTTTCAAAAGCCTGAGATTGAAGCAAAGTAAAAGAACGAGATCTACAGATACCAGCGGTCCTACAGCTTAAGCCAGCACAGTGTTGAGCACATTATCCAACAACACTGTCTACTGATATCGCTGTGATAAGCACAACATCGGTAAGAGGCTCTGCCTGTGGCAGCCCTAATCCAGTGGTTCAGCAAACACTGACAACTAAAGATTGAGCCCCCACCCCCCCTCTGGGTTGAGCTCGCCAATTGCAGAAGCCACCAGTATCAGGCTCTGCCTTGAACTAGAAGCCGCCAATTGTGAGTATCTGAATTATGAACTCTGTGAATGTTTCTTGGTTACCAGTACTTTATTGTTAAAGATAGAATATTCCACAAGTAGCGGTACTACCAGCATACTATGTACCTGTAACAAGCTGTGCTGCCAAGTATCTGTATCGCTAACCACACTCTGTACTGCAAGTATCACCAATTTTACTGTTACTGCAAGGTTCTACACCATTGAATATCTGCTTATACAAACCCATCATCCACATCAAGCCATAGTTCATAATGCTCCCCCCCCCCCCCCAGCATAATCCTATGCACTCTCTACCTACTCAGCAATGCCATCTATGGCTCCCTCTCCACTGCTTCCAACCACAACGCAATCATGATCATTCAAGGACAAGGAAGGAGAGACCATAGCAACACGCGCCACTCACCACTTGAGCCCTCCCCGAAATCCCACCCTCACATAATACATATACCTTTTCTATGCCCCTCAAAATCTAAGCATCCCCAAAACGCACGTAACCTAAAATGTGCCCTCATAAATGCACGGTCCGTCCGCAAGAAATGGCCAGTCATCCCCAACCTCATTTCACACCTTGACCTAGACATGCTATTGGTGACAGAATCATGGCTCAATAGCTCGGACTCAGTCCTTATCAACCACCTCACCCCCCCAGACTTCTCAATACACACATGCCATAGAGCTGACCGCAGAGGAGGTGGTGTATTCATTCTGGTTAAGGGAGACCTCCACTACCAGACTATCAGCTCCAACAGCTCCACCCACCTTGATATGATTACTATAGCTAATAACCATAATACCATAAACCTTATCTATAGATCCCCATCTTCTTCCACAGATGAATTGGCAACTATAATTGAACTAGCCTCGAATCCTCAAAACCCGCGCAAGCCAAACTGGATACTTGGAGACTTTAACCTACCAGCTCTACATGATACTCATTCCAGAAACCTCCTCGAAGCACTCAGCAACCTGGACTACAAACAAATAGTTGATGCCCCACACACCTAAAAGGCAACACACTTGACCTTATCTTCAGCCCTCGACTCGAGGTCAGGACAGACCAGAAGTTTAATGTAACTATCTCTCCTGTACCATGGTCTGACCACAACCTAATCAGTTTTCAGCTACCTACGCTTCAAGAAGGAGAACAGGCTGCAAAACCAACTGAAGTAGGAGCAGCCCAAACCATACATTTCAGACCATATGACAGAGAGATCATCAAAAATGTCCTGCCCAACATCAACACTTTATCATCGAACCTAGATGAAGTACTGGCCTCATGGAATGACAACCTGAGTTCCTATGCACACATACCTACGCAGACTAAGCCACGTACCATGGATAAGCAACCAAAAAAGAAAAAACATGCAAGTTGGTTCACCATGGAACTAAAGACCTCACTGCAAACGCTGAGGAAATTAGAAAGAAAATGGCGATGCACCAGATCCCTAACAGACCAGGCACTCTACAACTCCCACCTGCAAGCACACCGAAATGCAATATCTTCTAAAATCAAAGAACATCACTCGGAACTGATAAGCCGCTCCTTGAACAAACCCCATGACTTGTTCAATACAGTAAAGAACCTAATGAAGGAACCATCATCCTCCCAACAAGCCTTGATACACCCTCAGGATTATGCAAACTACATGATAGCTAAAACCAAGAACGTCAACAAAATTACACCATCTTGTCCCACCAAGAACCCACCTAAGCGACTCACCTCCTTCTCAACACCTTCAGTGACAAGTATTGACAGCATCATAGCCAACATCAACGCCACCACTGCCTCCAATGACCCCTGTCCAGCATTTTGGATAAGGTCACTACGAAATGAGCTCAGCCCAATAATAGTCAAAATTATAGATCTCTCCTTCTCTTCTGGGCAATTCCCCTCAAGCCTGAAGCAGACATCCATTAGGCCCCTCTTGAAGAATGCCAAATTAAACTCTCAGAAGGTAGAATCATACCGACCCATATCGAGCATCCTGCTGATGGCAAAAATAATTGAGAAAGCTGTCCAACGCCAGATACAGGACCACGTTGACGCTACAGCTCCCCTCGACCCATGCCAACACGGTTTCAGGGAATCTCATGGGGTTGAAACGCATCTCACCATACTCATCAATATGCTTATCACCGGTATTGACAACATAAAGCATGGGTACGCTCTAATTTTCTTGGACATCGCGGCCGCATTTGACTCGGTAAACCATGAGCAACTCTTAGTTCGGCTCCAAGATAAAGGGATATGCAAATCAGCATGGAATTGGTGCAAATCCTACCTAACTGATAGATGGCAACAGGTTCAGACAGGAACCACAACCTCCCAGCCCTTCCAACAACAGCATGGTGTACCACAAGGCTCATCTCTCTCTGCCCTCCTATTCAACATCTACATGCAGCCTATTTGCGAGTTAATCCACTCATTTAACTCTATGCCTACTCTATGCTGATGACGTACTACTCTTCACTCCATTCACGATTGAGAACCCGGACTTCTCTCAACTGATTAAATGCTTCGATGCCATAACTGACTCGCTCTATTCACAGAGCCTCAAGATCAACTTTAACAAGACTGACATACTATTCGTTACAAGAAACCAATCCTTCTCACCCCCGCCAACCTTAAAGACAAGAGATGCAGAACTCTTCAGCAGACCCAGCATCCGCTACCTAGGTGTTACATTAGACCAGCAACTCAACTTCAAAGCCCACATCAGCAACTCCATCAAGCTGATATACCACAAAATACGAACTCTAAGACATCTCCGACCCCTGTTTCACCCTGAAGATTTCAGATCAGTTTTTCAGGCACTGGTGACCCCCCACTTTGATTATGCCAATGTAATCCTGTATGGCTTACCCAAAAACACCTTAAACCCTTTACAGTTGGCTATGAATGCAGCCGCACGAGTCCTAAGCGGAGCAGCCAGAGGTGACCACATCACCCCTATTCTCAAGGACCTCCATTGGCTACCAATCAACTGCCGGCTATACTATAAAGTAATCATCATAACCTTCAAATCCATCAATAAAATAGCCCCCACATCCCTAACAGACCTTGTTCACCCCATCTCAGCTAACAGAATAAGGAGAGCATGCACTGCCAACACCCTACAGATACCCAGCGAAATAACAAAATGCACCGAGAAAACTAGGAACAGAGCCTTCTACGCCCCCAGTTGCTGGAATGCACTTCCACCCACCATCAGAGCTATGACAGACATAGCCCAATTCAGAAAGGCTCTAAAACATCATCTCTTTCTTATGCATTACTCTAAACCCACTAGTCTAACACCAGCTACCACACACCCAATTAAGAATAAACGAGCTACTATCAATGCATGTACATACTGTAAATAAACTGAAGTTGATGTATATAGTTCCCCCAGTTTAAACCCAAGTTTCACCCTCCTGTTCATTGTAAGTGCCCAATGTGAACCATTCGGCACAGAACCGTTGTATGTAAACCGCGCTGATTTTTAAGAGTGCGGTATATAAGAACAATAAAATAAATAAATAAAATAAATGTGGCTGGAGAATCCTGCTGAGTTGTCTTGGCCCGGCGGGTATACCGCTCTGAGGAGGATGCCCTATTGGACTGCATAAGAGCACAGATCTATGGCTTCCTGGCAGAGGGCACAGGACCCTATGCCTCCCTGCTTGCTCACATAGAACATGGCCACCTGGTTGTCCATCTGAACTAGGACTGACTGGTAGCCTAGGCGATGATGAAAAGCCTTCAGTGCAAGATGAATGGCTCACAGCTCCAGGAGGTTGATCTGCTGAGCACTCTTGTCTGGGGACCAAGTGTCCTGAGTGCAGTAGCCCTCGCAATGGGTTCCCCAGCCCAGTAGGGAGGCATCTGTGGTGAGACCCTCGAGTGGTTGGGGGTCTGGAAAGGCATGCCCGCCTCCAAGTGCTGGGGCAACAGCCACCAGATCAGGGACTTTACCAGCTGGCAGGTCACTCAGACTCTTTCCTGGAGGTGGCCTGTGGCCTGGGACCATTGGTCCCTGAGGCACCACTATGCTGTTCACATGTGGAGGCAGGCATCTGGAGTGACATGCACTGTGGAGGCCATGTGCCCAAGAAGGTGCAGAAGATGCCTAGCTGGCACTAAGGGACGGTGCTGCATATCCCTGGCTAGCGCAATGAGTCTGGCTGCCCTGTCTGCAGACAGGAAAGCCTTCAACCAAAGGGTGTCGATTCTTGCCCCAATGAATTCCAGCCCTTGCGTCAGGCAAAGGTTAGACTTGGGGTAGTTTATAACGAAGCCCAAGTGTTGCAGGGCCTGGGTGGTACATGTCATGGCCTGCTGCACCTCGGGGCTGTAGCGCCCTTGATGAGCCAGTCGTCGAGATAGGGGAAGACAAATATCCCCTGGAGCCTGAGAAAGGCAGCGGCCATTGCCAGACACTTTGTGAATACCCTGGGGGCTGAGGCTAGGCCAAAGGGAAGCACCCTGTATTGGAAATGATTGCTTTCCACCACAAAGCGTAGGTAAGGCAGCAATATTCCAAGGGAGAGCATCTTGAACTTCTCCCTCACCAGGAATTTGTTGAGGTTGCACAGGTCAAGGATGGGCCTCAGGCCCCCTTGTCTTCTTTGGCACAAGGAAGTACCTGGAGTACAACCCTTGCCCTTGAGGTGCTGAGGCACTGGTTCCACCACTTGGTCCTCGAGAAGACCTGCCAACTCCTTCAGAAGGTGGTCCTGGTGGAGGGGAGACCTGAGGGGCTCTCTTGGGAAGTAGTGTGGAGGTACTTGGCCCCGATGGAGGAGGTAACCTTTCCTGACCACCTTTAATGCCCTGCAGTCAGTAGTTATAGCTCCCCACCCATGGGCATAAAGGGTGAGGCGACCCCCTGTAGGCTGCTGATCTCCATGTGGGAGAGGGGCTATGCTGTTGGAGTCAAAAACTCCCTCCTGGCTGGGCCAGAGCTAGAGCCTGGGGCTTGGGAGCCTTCTGCTTACATGGGCCGTGCCCCTGTCCCTTGGCCTTCTGCCTTTGCTGGGGAGCCGGGGGGCCTGGTAAGTTGGGTAGTTTCGGTAAGCAGTGGACTGCCTCGGGTAAAAGGGCTTTTTACCTGAGCCCTTCCGTTGGAGAGGGGCAGTGGTCTTCTTGGAGAGCCTAGTCCTTGTCATGAACTCAGTCTACAGCTCTGCAGACAGGAAAGCCTTCAACTAAAGGGTGTCAACTCTTGCCCCAATGAATTCCAGCCTTTGCATCAGGCAAAGGTTAGACTTGGGGTAGTTTATAACGAAGCCCAAGTGTTGCAGGGCCTGGGTGATACATGTCATGGCTTGCTGCACCTCGGGGCCGTAGTGCCCTTGATGAGCCAGTCGTCGAGATAGGGGAAGACAAATATCCCCTGGAGCCTGAGAAAGGCAACGACCACTGCCAGACACTTTGTGAATACCCTGGGGGCTGAGGCTAGGCCAAAGGGAAGCACCCTGTATTGGAAATGATTGCTTTCCACCACAAAGCGTAGGTAAGGCAGCAATATTCCAAGGGAGAGCATCTTGAACTTCTCCCTCACCAGGAATTTCTTGAGGTTGCACAGGTCAAGGATGGGCCTCAGCTCTGCGGCCCTGTCGGTCATGGGCTTGCCAAAGATATTTCCCCCTGACACAGGACATTGACCATCTTGTCCTGTACCCATTGCTTGAGGTCATACAACTAGAACCAAGCTTGGTGGCATGCACCGATGCCTGCCGCGGCTACCCGGGTCATCATAGACCACCCGAGACATAAATTTGGAGCACTCACGGACAGCTTTGGACAGGCTCTTGAAGCACTGCAAAGGTTCCTCGGAGAGACTAGCTGAGTACCTGGTGAGTTCCTTCGCCAGGTCTCTCAGGTACATGCCCATGTACAGCTGGTAGGCTTGGATCCGGCAATTCAGCATCGAGTCCTTGTAACACTTTCTGCCGAGGGAATCCAAGGTGTGGGCCTCCTTGCTGGGGGGCACCGAGGAGTACATCTTCTGACTCTTCAGTCGACGCATGGTCGACTACAAACCATGGAGTTGTGCGGCATCTGCGACTTCTGAAACCCAGGGCTCCAGCAGACTCGATACATGGAGTCGAGCTGCTTGCTGACCACCGGCGCCGAATCCGGTGTCTCCCACATTTGGAACATAAGCCACTCCAGGATTGGAGGAATGGCCACCATGAGCGATTCCTGGGGAGGAGTCTTGTATCGGAGGATCTTGAGCTCGTCGGCCAGAGGATCCTCCTTGGACTCGGTAGAAAAGGCCAAGGCCTTGGACATGTCTTTGACAAAGTCCAAAAAGCCCATATCCTCCAGTGGGGACCTTCTCTGAGGTTCAGAGACCGGGGAATCAGAAGGGACATCTCTGTGCCAACGGGTGTCTGGGGACTCCTTGTCCTCGGTCTCCTAATAGGAATTCTCCAAGGAGGACTGGTGTTCCTCGGGCCTCGAGGGCCCGATGCCATATGCCCCAAGCCTGGGAGACTCATCGGTGATGACCTCGGCCCCAATGAGCAGGAGCCCGAGCGCGACCTCAGCCGAGGATCTACTCGGGTCAGCATGGCCTCGAGGATCGACTCGGCCTCCGGGGAATTCTTCAACGTTGAACTCCCGGTAGTTGGGGCAGAGGAACCAGATGTGCTGGACATCAGTGCCCACTGCTGGTCCAAGAAGGCAGTCACACTGCGCTCCATCCTGGACGCCAGTCACGGTGGCTCAGCAGCCTTCGGCGAGGGCACCAAGGGACTCGGGCCCGACACCGGCTCCCTAGGAGGGGAATTTGATGAGGACTGTGTTTATCTGCCAGCCAGTCTGCCATGGGATCCTTCCGAGGGATCTTGGCCGGCCACTCCCTCTCCGATGACTCAAGCGGACATCCGGGGCTCCGCGACCCAGGCCCGGGAGGATCCCAGCCAATCAGAGCCATCCAAGGACACCGCCTTTGAGGACTTCTTCCTCTTCAGTTCCCTCGAGGAAGACCCCCTCTCCAAGGACCCACGATGACGCTCAGGTTCGGAGTGCCCCTCCCGAGGTGTCAAGGCCTCAGATGAGGTCCTGGTTCTTGGAGGCATCGGGGAGTCAGGAAAAATGTTGTCATGCTGCTGCTGGCAGCTCCTCAAGGCCTTGGAAGACATTTTCTTACAAAGGCTACAGACCGCCAGATTGTGGTCCATGCCGAGGCCCCAGAGGCAGCAGTCATGCATGTCCGTTAGGGACATGATTTTACCACACCAATCACACTTTTTGAAGCCACTGGTAGCCATGGGGGGAAAAAGAACCCCAGCAAGGTCAAAGACCCTTTGGGCTGCCAGTAGAGAAAAAGGGTGTGAAGACGCCAAAAGAAAGTATGTAAAAAAAATCGACCCTGATACCGAGGCACCAAGGCCGGGGTGGGAAAGGTACCAGTGCAAGACCAGAGACGAGTAAAACACTCGAAAAAAAATCACCTGTTTTTGGGGAAAAACAGACGACGTCTGGTGGGCTCTGCAGAAAAAAGGAGACTGAGCAAGATGGCACTCTTGGGTGGGAAGGGGATCATGCATGCGTGGTAGCAATCCCAAAGCCTTTCTTTGAAAGCTGGGGATTTGCTCTGCACCAGGCTCCATCGGCGTCGACGTCACCCATATGTGAGGACTGACTTCCTGCTTGTTCCCAGAGAAAGACAATTCTAACAATAAAAAAATCCCTTACTCTCTGAAATAACCCAACTTGGAGACCCACAATACTAATATGAGAAGAACATGAGAGATGGTGTTCAAGAGGAAAAAGACCTCAGTATTTTCCCTGAGTTAAATAATATAAAACTCAAAGGGAATGCTGCCTCGTGATAATATCAGTATCAATGACTCTCAAAAGGTCAGCTCATACATCAAAGGTCTAGAAAAAATCTCTTGGAATGATGACAGCAAAGTAACATAATATCTCAAGCAGGTAACAATGTTGAAAACTATAGCAACAGTCCTAACTGGGTAACCAATGATCTCAGCTGAGTTGTACAATATTCAATGTTCAGTATTCAGTAGTCAGAAATCATTAGTTACCCAGTTAAGATTGTTGCTATATTTTCCACATTGTTAACTGCTTGAGATATTATTTTAATTTGTTTTCATTATTCCAAGAGGTTTGTTGCAGACCACTGATTTATGAGCTGACTTCTTGACAGTCATATTGATGTTGATATTGTCATAAGGCAGCGTTCCCTTTGAGTAATTTATCATTTAACTCAGAGAAAATAGTGAGGTATTTTCCTCCTCAGAACATCATCTCTCATGTTCTTCTCATATTAGTATTACAAGTCTTCAAATTAGGGTTACTTCAGAGAATAGATACATAGAAATATGACAGAAAAAGACCGCATGGCCTATCTAGTCTGCCCTTCCATATCAACCACTACAACAGTCCCCTTTCTCTCTGTGTTTGTCCCATGCTTCTTTGAATTCAAATACTGTCTTCATCTCTACCACCTCCACTAGGAGACTATTCCATGGATCCACCACTCTTTTCGTAAAGAAATATTTCCGCATATCACTCCTGAATCTATCCCCTTTCACCCTTATCACTCGTAGTAGATCTTGCTTTCAATCGAAAGAGGCACGGAGGTATTTAAATGTCTCAATCATATCAACTCTATCCCGCCTTTCCTCTAAGGTATACATATTAAGATCCGTGTGTCCTCGTATGTTTTATAATGAAGACCACTAACCATTTTAGTAGCCACCCTCTGTACTGACTCCAGCTTGTTTATATCCTTTTGAAGGTGCGGTCCCCAGAACTGCACACAATACTCCAAATGAGGTCACACCAAAGACTTATACAGAGGCACTATCACCTCCTTTCTTCTGCTGGCCATTCCTCTCCCTATGCACCCAAGCATCCTTATAGCTTTTGCTGTCGCCTCTTCTACCTGTTTAGCTACTTTAAAATCATCAGGCATAATCACGCCAAGGTCCCGCTCTTTTTTAGTGGACAAAAGTATTTTACCTCCTATACTATATTGCTCCCTTGGATTGCTGCAGCCCAAATGCATGATCTTGCATTTTTTAACATTAAATCTCAGCTGTCAAATTCTAGACCATTCTTCAAGCTTAGCTAGATCCCTCCTCATGTTAGCTACACCTTCCTGGGTGTCTACTCTATTGCAGATTTTGGTATCATCCACAAAGAAGCAAACCGTACCCGACAGTCCTTCAGCTATACCATTAACAAAGATGTTAAAAAGAATTTAACCAATGACAGATCCCTGAGGCACACCACTGGTAACCTCCTTCTCCTCAGAGTGCCCTTTGAAGCCTCCCATTCAACCAAGTTCTAACCCAGGCAGTAATTTTAGGGTCCATCCCTAGGGTGTTCAGTTTGTTTATAAGTCGTCTGTGAGGAATAGTGTCAAAGGCTTTATTGAAATCTAAATACACCACAACTAGAGCTCTCACTCAGTCCAACTCCCTGGTCACCCAGTCAAAGAAATCAATCAGATTTGTCTGACAAGACCTGCCTCTGGTAAATCCATGCTGACTTGGATCCTGTAATCCACTGGACTCCAGAAACTTCACTATTTTCTCTTTCAGTAGCGCTTCCAATAATTTACTCACTACCGAAGTTAAACTAATCGGACTGTAGTTTTCAACCACATCCTTTACTTCTGCTTTTGTGCAAAGGCACCACATGTGCCTCTCTCCAATCCTTTGGCACCATTGCCAACTCTAACGAAGTATTGAAAAGGTCAGTCAGTGGAACTGCTAGAACATCCCCAAATTACCTCAGTATTCTAGGGTGTATCTCATCTGGTCCCATCGCTTTTTCTACTTTAAATTTAGCTAGTTTCTTATAAACACAGTCTTCTGAAAATTGTTCAAGATACCCCTTGCTTCTGTTCCTGTTTGTGGGTGTTTTCTGAGGTCCTGCTCCTTGTTCTTCATCTGTGAACACAGAACAGAAATATTTGTTAAGCAATTCTGCTTTATCCTCATCAGCTTCTACATATTCCTCCCCTTCATCCTTGAGTCTGACAATACCACTTTAGCACTTCCTCTTCTCACTAGCATATCTGAAAAATGTCTTATCCCCCCATTTTATTGCATTGGCTATTCCCTCCGCTTTTAAAATCTTTGCATTCCTGACTACTTTGCTAGCTTCTTTAAATTTTTCCAAGTATAGATGCCTGTCTTCCTCTCTCTGTGATCTCTTGTATTTCATGAAGGCCTTCCTCTTTTCCTTCATCTTTTCAGCTACTTTTTTCGAAACCATAGTGGTCTCCTTTCCCTTTTACCTTTATTTACCATTTTAACAAAAAGCATGTTTGCCCTTAAAATATCCCCTTTTGGTTTTGCCCACTGTTTTTCTACATCATCCAGCTGTTCCCATCTCGCTAATGACTCCCTGAGGTATTGGCCCATCTTGGCAAAGTTAGTTTTTCTAAAGTCTAAGACCCTCACTTTTGAATGGATTTTAACAGCCCTAGTTCTAATACTGAACCAAACCATCTGGTGATCACTGGATGCAAAATGATCTCCCACTATAACATAAAATGGAAATTACACTTACCTGGTAATTGTTGTTCCTTGATGAACTCCAGTTCAGTCTTCCACCTCTGGGTTGTGCACCTCCTCCTGCAGCATGGAGACTGGACAAGTCAAATTCGTGACATCACTGGATACATACTGCTGGTTTTCTCCCATCATTCCCCAGTAAACTATTGACAAAGCAGACTCAAAGGAGCAACAAATAAGTAGCTAAAGTATTGCAATTCTAAACTTAACCTTCAACTTATAAAACTAAAATCCCTTAAAATAAAGGGGACAGTAACTACCTCTTTCTTGCTCCTGTCCTCTTCCCCCCAGATCTGAGCAAGACAGCCAGAAAGAAGGAAGGAAGACCAAAAGAGATCAGAGAAAGACAAGATACCTCCGCGATCTCCGGCATATCAAACGTATTACACTCTTAGCGACCTAAAACCCTCTCCAAACTGAAGAACTACATCTGAATAGCTCATCCCCGGGTGGGATTGAGGGCTGAACTGGAGTTCAAGGAAAAACAATTACCAGGTAAGTGTAATTTCCATTTCCTATCATTCCTCCAGTTCAGTCCTCCACCTCTGGGATGTAACAGAGCAGGGAGGAGTGGCTCAGTGGTTGGGACAGGTTACCTCAGGCTGGAAGGTCAAGGGTTCAATTCCCGCATGGGGACAAGCAACTTCAGGCCGGAGGGACTGGGGTCTCTAGTCCCATGGCCACTCCTTGTGGCCTTGGGCAAGCCACTTAACCCTCCATTGCCTCAGGTACACTTAAATTGTGAGCCCTTCAGGGACAAGGGAATAAAAAGTACCTGTTAGTATACATGTAAACCGCACTGATTCTAAATAGCACGGTATATAAAAATAAATAAATAATCATTGGGAGGGATCTTTCCAACCGGATCGCAACACCACCGACCCGAAACAGGCATCACTCACCACCTGACCAACCAGACGTTAGTGTTTACTGAAGGTATGGAAGGACGACCATATCACCACTCTGCAAATCTCCACCAGTGGAACCACACTATGCTCCGCCAGGAAGTCACCTGCACTCTAGGAGAGAGAGCCTGCAGCCCCAAGGGTGCCTGACATCCATGCAAGACATATGCTGATCCTATTGCCTCCTAGAACCATCTGGATATTGCCGTTTCGCAGCAGAGTGTGCTCCCTATCCCAGCAGAGCAGAGCAGCCCTCATCACAAATGCTGTCCAGGTGGTGTTGGACGGCATAGTGGTTGGCAAGCCGGAAATCGCAACGGAGTGGCAGAGCGAGCGCGTGCTTGAGGGCTATGATCAGCCAGCATGAGGTGAGTGCATCTGGACCATGCAGACAGACGACATCTCTGGGGGACCACTCCTAGCGCGTGGGGCAGTAGCGGTGCTTGGTTTTTGTCGCGGTATTCTTCCCGCACTTTCAGGCCACGTGACAAATGAAGCGGCACCCACTGCGAGAGGGGCGAAAGTAGCATGGCCTCTTTACGGAGATAAAATTGGGGGCTTTCAGGTGACTGTTTTCTTCTGCAGGCTGTATTTCGGCATAGATAGCTTCTATTGGTTTGTTTTCAGTGGCTTTAGATTTCTTTAGCTGAGTTCCGTTTAGTTAAAAAAAAAAGTAATAATATTAAAGTGAAGCAGAAATGACTTATATTTTGGGGGATTTGGGGATTATCCCTTAGTTTATAGGAGCTGTATGTTGTAGCTCATTACTTCACTTTTTTGGTTTCTATTGGCCTTTATTTTTGGTCTTTATTTGTTGGAGGAGTAGCCTTCTGGTTAGGGCAGCTGCTGGATACCCAGAGGTTCAGGGGTCCCCTTGTGACCTTGGGCAGTTCACTTTTCCCGTCGTTGCCTCAAAGAGTCCAAGTTGTCAATGTCTTTAATTTCATAGCTAATGCCGGCGTGTCCGCAGTGTTTGGTCTGCAGCACGCGTAGGGGTGCAGTCCCAGTCGACGGGGTCTACAGGGGCTGCGCTCGGGCTTCAACTCCTATGGAGCAGAAAATAGAGGTTGATGCTGGAGAAGAGACGCAGAGTACGGGGGGTGGTGAGTACTTTACTGGAATGGACAAAACACAGCTGAGGGGAAGATGTCACTTCTTTTTTCCCCTCTTTCCCCCCAGGATTTTGGAGGGAGGCCCCAGAGGGAGCCTTCCTCAGTCCGACACGTTTGGCTATCCCCGAGCTCATTTTTGGGTGAGGAGCCACTGCAGGGGCTGCAGTAGCTTTACAGGAGTGAAAGCTGGCAGTCTCGAGTCCGCCCACCCCCCCTCAGGGCCAGAGCCAGGAAGGAAGGCTGGGTGCAAGGAGTATGAAAGTCACGCGGCGAAGAAGTAACAAGGTAAGAGTGGCGGGGGTGGGGAGGTCAGTAGACAACCTCTAGCAACCGCCAGTACATGAGAAGACCGAGAGCAGCCGACAGTTGCATGTTTGGGAGCCTGCAGCAGTGGGGGAAACCTCCCCGCTGCATTTAGGTGCGATTGCTTCTTATTCAGGCCCGCAGGTGTTTAACCCCCTGCTGGGTGTTGGGTGCCTGGGAGAGGCAGCCACTGGTGAATAAAGCAAGGCGGAACAGTTTCTTCCTAGGGGGCCATTTGCAGTTAATTAGATTTGATTTTTTTGTTTTGGTTCAAAGGCTACGTGCCTAAGCCTGTGGAGGTGCATGGTGCTGGGGTTCCGGTTACATACTCAGGTTCAGATTGAGAGAGTTCTGGAGGAGTGTTCCCAGTCCTTCCCACCATACCTGCCAGGCCAGTGTTTTGTATGGGATGGTATCAAGGGGTGTGACTTCCACTTAATCATTATGCATTCCTTCTGTTATACAGCACAAAACTTATTTAGTGCACAAGGGCTTGAGGCAGGAATATGGAAAAGGCCTAATCAGATAGGCCTTGGTTGTTGCAGCCATTATAGTTGGTGATTCGATCATTAGGTATGTAGATAGCTGGGTGGCTGGTGGACGTGAGGATCGCCTGGTAACATGCCTGCCTGGTGCGAAGGTAGCGGACCTCACGTGCCACCTAGATAAGGTCTTAGCTAGTGCTGGGGAGGAGTCTGCTGTCTTGGTACATGTCGGTACCAATGACATAGGAAAATGTGGTAGGGAGGTTCTGGAGGATAAATTTAGGCTTTTAGGTAGGAAGTTGAAATCCAGAACTTCCAGGGTAGCGTTTTCCGAAATGCTTCCCATTCGACGTGCAGGACCCAAAAGGCAGGCAGAGCTCCGGAGTCTCAATGCATGGATGAGACAATGGTGCAGAGATGAGGGGTTTGGATTTGTTAGGAACTGGGGTACATTCTGGGGAAAGGAGGGGCTCTTCTGAAGGGATGGGTTTCACCTTAACCGGGATAGAACCAGGCTGCTGGCATTAACCTTTAAAAAGGAGATAGAGCCGCTTTTAAACTAGATAATAGGGGAAAGCCGACAGTCGCCCAAGAGCAGATGGTTCGGAAGAATGTATCCTTGAAGGATACTACCAAAAGCAGAGAGGTTCCAAAAAAGAGTAAAGTAGCCCAAATGCCCTCGAGTATGGAGCAGACAGAGCTTAAAGATCCCAAATTACCCATGTCTACCAATAGCCAAATTAATATGAATAAAATACAGTCTCTAAAATGCTTGTATGCAAATGCTAGAAGTCTAAAAAATAAGATGACAGAGTTAGAATATATAGCACTAAATGAGAGGTTAGATGTGATTGGAATATCAGAGACATGGTGGAAGGAGGACAACCAGTGGGACACTGTGATACCTGGGTACAAACTATATCGTAATGATAGAGCTGATCAAATTGGTGGAGGGGTTGCGCTCTATGTTAGAAAGGGCATTGAGTCAGAAAGGATTAAAGTTTTGCAGGAAACAAAATTTGCTGTAGAATCTCTATGGATTGAAATTCCATGTAAAAAGGGGAAGGCGATGGCGGTGGGGGTGTACTATCGACCGCCTGGCCAGAATGAACAAATGGATGATGAAATGCGCAAAGAAATCAAGGAAGCTAACAAAAGTTACAGAGCGATAATTATAATGGGCGATTTCAATTACCCTGGTATCGACTGGGTCAGTGTCACGGCAGTACATGCTAGGGAGATAAAGTTCCTAGATGACATAAATGACTGCTTCTTGGAGCAGCTGGTCCATGAACCGACGAGAGGGGAAGCCATATTAGACCTAGTCCTTAGTGGAACACCAGATTTAGTGCAAGAGATAAGGGTGTTGGGGCCACTTGGCAATAGTGATCATAGCATGATCGCCTTTGATTTAATTAGTGGAGGAGGGATAGTAAGGAAATCCACAGTACAACCTTTTAACTTTCGAAAGGGAGACTATGATAAAATGCGGAAAATAGTTAAGAAAAAACTAAAAGGAGCACTTGCAAAGGTTAAAGACTTACATCAAGCTTGGGTGTTGTTGAAAAATACTATCTTGGAAGCCCAGACTAGCTGTATTCCATGCTTTAAGAAAAGTGGAAGGAAGTCCAAAAAACTGCCAGCATAGTTTAAAGGTGAGGTCAGAGAGGCTGTTGTTGCCAAGAAAGCATGTTTCAGGAAATGGAAAAAAGAGCCAAATGATGAAACCTGGAAACAGCACAAGCACTGGCAGGTCAAATGCAAGGCATTGATAAAGAAGGCAAAGAGAGAATTTGAGAAGAAGCTTGCTGCGGAAGCAAAAACGCGAAATAAAGACTTTTTCAAGTACATTCGTAGCAAAAATCCTGTGAGAGAGTCAGTTGGACCATTAGATGATAGAGGAGTTAAAGGGGCACTAAGAGGCGACAAGGCGATAGCGGAGAGACTGAATGAATTCTTTGCTTTGGCCTTTACTGAGGAAGATGTAGGGATGTTACCCATGACTGAAGTGGTATTTAAAGGTGCGGAAGAATTGAAGGAAATATCAATACATCGGGAAGATGTATTACAACTATTAGATAAACTGAAGAGTAGCAAATCACCTGGGCCGGATGGTATACATCCAAGGGTGTTGAAAGAACTGAAATATGAAATTGCAGACCTGCTATTAGTAATCTGTGAACTATTATTAAAATCATCTCTAATACCTGAAGATTGGCGGATCGCCAATGTAACACCAATTTTTAAAAAGGGCTCGAGGGGTGATCCGGGAAACTACAGACCGGTGAGCCTCACGTCAGTACCGTGAAAAATGGTAGAAACCATCATAAAGAATAAAATTACTCAGCATGTAGATAGTCATGGCCTAATGGGAGACAGCTAACATGGCTTTAGACAAGGAAGATCTTGTCTTACTAATCTGTTATGTTTTTTTGAAAGTATGAATAAACAGGTGGACAAAGGTGAGTCGGTTGATATAGTGTATCTGGAGTTTCAGAAAGCCTTTGACAAGGTCCCTCATCAGAGACGTTTGGCAAAACTAAAGAGTCATGGGATAGGAGGCAGTGTGCTACTGTGGATCAGGAACTGGTTAAAAGATAGAAAGCAGAGGGTTGGGCTAAATGGCCAATTTTCCCAATGGAGAAAGGTAAATAGTGGTGCACCCCAGGGATCTGTGTTGGGTCCGCTGCTTTTTGACATATTCATAAATGACCTGGAAAAGGGAATAACGAGTGAGGTTATCAAATTTGCAGATGACACAAAACTATTTAAAGTTGTTAAAACCCAAGAGGATTGTGGAAAATTGCAAGAGGATCTTGATAAATTGGAAGACTGGGCATCAAAATGGCAGATGAAATTTAATGTGGACAAGTGCAAAGTTATGCACCTAGGGAAGAACAACCCAAACTATGGTTACACGATGCAAGGTTCCACATTAGGAACCACCACCCAGGAAAAAGATTTAGGTGTCATTGTGGATAACATGTTAAAACCCTCGGCCCAATGTGCAGCGGCAGCCAAGAGAGCAAATAGAATGCTAGGTATCATAAGGAAAGGAATGGAAAATAAAACAAAAGATATTATAATGCCTCTATACTGTTCCATGGTGAGACCGCACCTTGAATATTGTGTGCAATTCTGGTCGCCGTATCTTAAAAAGGATATAGCGTTATTAGAAAAAGTTCAGAGAAGAGCCACCAAAATCGTAAAGGGGATGGAAGGATACTCCTATGAAGAAAGGCTAAAAAGATTAGGGCTCTTTATTTATTTATTTATTTATTTATTTTACAGCTTTTATATACCGCGCTCTTTGGTATCAGCGCGGTTTACAGATAACAAATTTCGCATTAGAACAGTCCTTTGCTTACATTATAACAGTGTCTTTTGCTTACATTATAACAGGGTCAGTAACTTGGAGACAACATGGTAAACTATATACAAGCTATATACAGAAAGATAAATTACATCTGGAAATTTACAGTTAAATTGGGTCATAAATTTGGGTGTGCAGAGCGTCTATAAATTTGGGTGTGCAGAGCGTCTTTAACCTGGAAAAGAGACGGCTGAGGGGAGATATGATAGAAGTCTATAAATTAATGAACGGAGTGGAACGGGTAAACGTAGATCGACTGTTTACGTTATCAGAATATAGGAAGACTAGGGGACATGCAATGAAGCTACAGGGTAAGACTAATAAAAGAAAATATTTTTTCACTCAACGTGTAATGAAACTCTGGAATTTGTTACTGGAGGATGTAGTAAAGGCTGTTAGTGTAGCTGGGTTTAAAAAAGGCTTGGACAAGTTCCTGGAGGAAAGGTCCATAAACCATTATTAAGAAGGGACCCAGGATATCAATGCTTGACCTAGTACAAGCATTGCAGAACCTGTGTCTTTTGGGGAAACTGCTAGGTACCTATGACCTAGATTGGCCACTGCTGGAAACAGGATACTGGGCTTGATGGACCTTGGTCTGACCCAGTATGGCATATCTTATGTTCTTATGTTCAGTATAAATTTCAGAGTGCTGTGTGTCTGGTCAGGTGATCTAAAAGGTTGATACTTTGTTACTTTCTCCAGAGATGGGTCTGATAGAAATTGACAGGAATAAAGATGTGTATAATATAAATAAATAAATAAATTAATAAATATGGCATTTAGGGTTGTAGCAGTTACAGTGCTGTGGTAAACAAGAGGTACCTGCATACAAGAAATGTATGTAGTGAGAAAGATAGTGGATAGGAAGCAAATTAAATCCTCCCGTCTGTCTGTAGTCAGTGAGTAACCGCTTGTTTGGGAGTGCCCCAACGAGGTACATTTTCTTCCATAGCTCAAGGGTTTCGGGGATTTCGAATAGCAGGAAGGGGATCCTTTGCTAAATCTTTCACGACTGCCTGAAAACCACAAGGAAGCAGAGTGGGCCCAGGTGGCAGTTCAGTTTCTCACTGCCGGGGTCCAATATTGGCAGAGCAAGGGGTGTTAGAGGTATTTCGCAAAGGGTATACCCTAGATTTTGTGCACCCGGTGCTAGATTCATTGTTCTGTCTCCTTGCAAAGGGTGGCAGAGATCGTCAGCATTTCAGCAAACTTTGGATCATATCTTGCAGTTAGGAGCGGTTATGCCGGGCCCGTAGGAAGTTTCGGCGTCAGGCGCTATTCTATTTATTTCACAGTTCCAAGGAAAGACGGGCTCTCCAGTCTTTCTAGATCTCGAGGAAGTAAATTGCGGTCTCCAAGCATCTCCCTTTTGAATGGAACCGTTGCGATCGATAGTGGTGGCGGTCCCGCTGGGGGAGTTTGTAACATCCCTAGATCTTACAGAAGCATACTCACTCATTTCGATTAAGGCAGCACATCAGAAGTTTCTAAAGTTTGTCTTCCCGTGGGGCCATTTTCAGTTTCAAGCCTTGCCCTTCGGTTTGGCAGTGGCCCCGCGCATCTTCACCAAGGTTATGGTAGTGGTTGCGGCGGCTCTGCGGAAAGAAGGAATTTTAGCTCACCATTGCCTAGACGATTGGTTGATTTGACCAAAGTCCAGAGCCGAGAGGGTCTGGATTACGAACAGAGTGGTAAAGTTTCTTCAGGCTCTCGGCTGGGTAATGTGATAAGGAAGCTTATCAGGACCGAGGAGACAGGGATAAAGAGAAGGAATTCACCCTTATCAAAGGACCTATTTTACAAGTCAGAGACACAAAATTCCATTTACACCTAGAAAGCAGGTAATTCCTAGCTGCAATAGTTTGCAGAATGTCCCTAGTGGAGAAAAGGAGAGGGAATGCAGGCCCAGGGTAAGGAACCCTTACGTCACTGAATTCTCCAATTACTCAGCTGCCACAAGGCAGTTTGATCTCCAACACCTGAGAGGAGAAGGGGTGGGGCTGGAGCCTGAGAGGTTTAAGACTGGGTCAGATTATCCAGAGAGAGAGAGGAGTAGGAATGCATACTGGAAGAGGAATGGAACTGGAACAGTAAGAACAGCAGGAACAAGGAACACAAGTTGGAGGAGAGGACGAGGAAGCACAGATGCATGGTGGCCAGAGCATGAGAGAGGAGAAGCTGGTACAAGCCTTGACCCAGGTAGGAGCATTGGAAGCTTGTCTAATTTGGAGCACTACAGAGTTGCAAGAGACAGCTTTTGCCCTAAGGGAAGGCAGTCAGCTAAGCCCTCTGAGCCAGAAACTAAGGTAGAGCCAATGCAACTGGGTGAACAAGACCTGGCTGTAGAAGAAGACTCATAGGACACCAAGCTGGACAGCACTCTGCCACGCAGGCAAACAGCAAACGAGTACAAAAACACAGGCAGGTGTAAGCTCTCACCAATACTTTATTGATCTATGTATGTAAAAGGGAGACCTGACCCGACACAGGCCGTGTTTCGATAAATTCTTCTTCAGGGGTTGGCCCACCTTATACTAAAAACACATTATAAATAAATTAAAACACAAGCATAAAAACATAAATAAACAGAATACATCATATGTAACACTGTAAAGAACGCGATAAAAATGAATAAATAAATAAATAATGAGATTAAAACGTATAATAAACAAAAGTTACTATTCATAAAATCATAAATATGAACTTATGTTAATATATTTCACACTAAGATATGTAAAAGACTGTGTAAAACATATAAACTAATTAGAAACAAAAGCAATAAACAAAAACAAAGCTCCCTTTTAAAACTAACGTAACACAATGTGTATATAAAACAATAAATATAACAAGTGAATATTACTCAAAAACTAATAAGCAATAAACACTACAATAATAATAAAAAAACTTATTGTAGATATCAATATTATCACGTAAATAAAAACAATAGTACAAGTAAACATGTCAATGTAGCATGGAAAACAACCATGGAGAAAAACAAAGGAGATGGAGGACCAAGGAGCAGGAGTGAAAAAACTTTACCTTAAAAAAACCGTAATAGGAATACGCCAATAGAGATAACTTATTACATTGAAACTGAAACAACCTTCTGCAACTGCGAAAAGGATGAAAAAATGAAGAAGGGAAGGAGGGTGAGTTTTTATATTGAAAAACTTACTTCATTCAAAAAATCAATCTCTTCAAACTTAACACTAGTTAAAAACCTATCCGGCTATCAGGACATGAGACACGAACCATTAAAAAGTGATATCATTTGACAGGAGAGGTCAGTATGAGGTCAGTACAATTACGGAATATAACCTATCACTAACGGCATATAATAATCATGATCTCTTAAATGTAGGGGATGTTACCGTACTGCGACCGTTCCAAAATGACCTTCTATATGCTGACTTTTATGATTTTATGAATAGTAACTATTGTTTATTATACGTTTTAATCTCATTATTTATTTATTTATTCATTTTTATTGCGTTCTTTACAGTGTTACACATGATGTATTCTGTTTATTTATGTTTTTATGCTTGTGTTTTAATTTATTTATAATGTGTTTTTAGTATAAGGTGAGCCAACCCCTGAAGAAGAATTTATCGAAACACGGCCTGTGTCGGGTCAGGTCTCCCTTTTACATACATGGATCAATAAAGTATTGGTGAGAGCTTACACCTGCCTGCGTTTTTGTACTGTTTGTAGAAGAAGACTCATACGTGGATTGTTCTTTATGCCAATCTTCAAATACAGAGGGTTTGGAAGGGAGTCAACCGAAAGGAAAACCTCCAGAGTCTGGTAACCCTGAGAGCCTGTAGATAACTTGTGAAAGTCCTGTATTAAAGTAGAAATACCTTTGCTGAGCAAACTGCAGCTGTCTAATTACAACTTGTTAAACAGCCGCTAGCCAGTGCAGTGCACAGCCTGAAGCCGTGCTGTCGGTGAAAGTAAGGAAAGCTTTGATTTTTGTTTCACTACTCCTAAAAATCTTGCATAGAGAATTGTTTGCCTATGAAGAGTTTGACTTCTTGTTGAAAGTTTTTACTGTGCTTAAGGAGACAAACAGCCGGGAAGTGTTCTGGACTGAGAGAAAAGAAACTTGCTTTAGGAAAAGCTGTTTCTGTTTGTTTTGAACGGCACTGTTAGCCATGTCTGGTAGCATTAGCTGTTGAAAGGACTTTCCTTTATGCTAAAGAACATTATAAGCTGTTTTGTTTTGAGTTCAGTTATATCCTGATGTATTTCTGAAAGAATCCTGGAGAAGCAATCCAAAGGTGTTATTTTGTGAACTTTGCGTTACCCCATAAATAAATATCTGTCAAAGCCTTACCACTCAAGCCAACTACAAATGTGGTTTTTTTTTACCTGAAGCCAAGTACCTTCTGACTGGACTACATTTCCCATGAGGCATTACAAGGCAGCCAGTCAGGTAAAGGCTAAATGGTGAATCTCTCCTATGACAAGCACGCCCCTCCATACGGTCTGTAAGGGGCTAAGGGCGTGACAGTACTCAATGCGGTCAAAAGTCGTTTAGTACGTCTCAAGTCCTAGAGTACTTGGGAGTAAGTTTTGACTATCAATGGGGAACAGTATGTCTGCCGAAGCGGAGAGGTCAGGCACTTCAACAGTTAGTATGCTGCTTTTTGATGCATCCAGTGCTGTCAGCTTGGAGCTATCTTCGGCTATTCGGGATAGTGGCGGCTTCTCTGAAGGGAGTTCCGTGGGCCAGTTCGCATGCGCCCCTCACAAAGGTCCTTATTACGATGATGGTCACAACAGAACGATTCTCTGAACAAATGTCTCCCATGACCCACGCAGGTCAGGCGATCCCTTCCTGGGGGGTTTAGCTCCAGAAGATCTTGTGGTGGACATGCCGCTGATACATCCGCAGTGGCCCCCGTTGGTGGCGGATGTGAGTATCATAGGCTGGGAAGATCATTGCGGGGATCTTTCGCACATAATGTTTGGAGCGAGCAGGAGGCCCATTGGTCAATCAATCATTTGGAGCTGAGGGCGGTAGCTCTGGCACTTCAAGCATGCGAATCCGAAGTGAAGGATCAGGCAGTGCGAGTGCTGTCCGGCAATTCCGCAACAGTGGCTTCCCTAAACCAGCAGGGGAGCACAGGCAGTGCGGCCATGGTAGAGGAATCAGAGGCTCTGTTCGTCCTGGTGGAGCGGTGAAATGACAAAATGAAAGGCAACACATCTTATTCCTTGCAAAGCTCCCCCCGTACAATCTAGGGAGGGAGAGCCGCCAACGAAACCCCAGCGACTAATCCAATAAGAGGAGAGAGCAAGGACCAGGCAGGACGCCCTGCCAGCTAATCTCCTCAACCCCATTTTTTTTTCCAGATAGCTTCAAGTTAAGGAAAGTAAAGGAAAGGAAAGATAGTAAAATAAATTATAAGACTATAATTTAAGGTCTGCTCCTTATCTGTTCCTCAGTGAGCCCAGCACCTAGGCTCACTATGTCCTCCTGCTGCATGGAGACTGGACACACTGGTGAATGATGGGAGAAGACCAGCAGTATGTATCCAGTGATGTCATGAATTTGACTTGTCCAGTCTCCATGTTGCAGGAGGAGGTGCACAACCCAGAGGTGGAGGACTGAACTGGAGGAACGATAAGGAACACTTTCACCATTGGTAAGCACCAAGTTCAGCATGACCCCTTCATGTGTGGGTTCTGTTACCAGTTGCCTGAATAATTCTCCCTGTAGAGAATCCAGGATCTCCTTACTTCTAGAAGACACTGCACAGGGATGTGCCAATCAACATCCAGCATATTGAAATCACCTATCAGTAGCACTTCCCCTTTCCTGTCAATGCTGCATATGTCTTCAATTAACTCTCCGTCCACCTCTTCCTCCTGTGGGGGAGGTCTGTATATCATGCCCATTGCCCATGCAAATAGATTTCTCTTTCCCTCTTTCTAGTTTAACCCAAAGTGCTTCCTCTCTCCTTTTTAAGCTCTGTAGTTCCAAAGCTCTAATATTATTTTTTACATATAGTGCCACTCCTCCCCTTCTTCCTACCCTGTCCTTTCTGAATAAGGTATAATCTAGTATAGTTACATCCCAGTCATGGTTTTCTGTGAACCATGTGTCTGTAACTGCCACTAAATCCAAGTCAGCCTCTCCCATTAAAGCTTCAACATCTGGGATCTTATTTCCCATGCTATGGGCATTTATACATACCGCTTTCCATATGTTGCTCCTTTTACCCATTTCCATAAAGGTATTTAATGTTTCACTTACCTGGGGGCTTTCACTTAATCTGGGGGCTTTCTTCACCCATCCCCAACAAATCTAGTTTAAAGCCCTCTTCAGTAGATTAGCCAGTCTGCTACTGAAGACACGCCGACCTTTCTTGGAAAGATGGACACCATCTCTGCTCTGCAACCCTTGGAACAGCATCCTATGGTCCAGGAAACCAAAATGCTCTCGATGACACCATCCACGCAGCCATGCATTTATCTCCAGGATGTGAGATTCTCTGCCTTGGCCTTTACCCTCAACAGGGAGGATTGAAGAGAACACCACCTGTGCCTCTATCTGCTTCACCCTCTGTCCTAGAGCCAAGAAGTCACTTTTGATATGCTCAGAGGGATATCTGGCAGTATCATTTGTGCCAACATGGATTAGCAACATTGGGTAATAGTCAGTGAACTTGATGAGTCTTGGCAAACTTTCCATAACATCTCGGATTTTGGCACCTGGCAGATAGCATACCTCTCTGGACACCAAGTCTAGTCATCAGATGGATGCCTCAGTACCCCTTAGAAGAGAGTCACTGACCACCACTACCCTTTGCTTCCTTATGGTCACTGATTCTACAGCTTTGGGGTGCTCAAGCTCTGGTTCTTCCCTTTCCAGGGATACTTTCACCTCCTCCACTTCCAGAGCTGCATAATGGTTCTTCAATTCAAGGGCTGGAGAAGTTGGATTGGTGATTCTGCAGGCCCTGGTGACTTGTGTCCAACCTTCGTCATTCTGTAGGCTCCCATCTTCTCCTCTGCTGGAGAGCTTGGATGTTGCAAGAAGCATCTCATCAATGTATTTCTCACTGTCTTGAATGCTTCTCAGCCTCACCACCTCCTCTCTGAGTTCCTCTACTTGGTTCCTGAGAGCTTCAGCATGCAGGCATCCTGCACATGGAACCAGTCCTTCAGTTGGCATTGGGACCTCTGTCTGGACAAAGGTCGAAGCTGCAATGGGGCATAGATTTGGCAATACGATTTTTCCCAACCATTGTTCAGTTGATGGAGCTTAGGTATTTATTAAAGCAAAAGAGAGAGACTACCAAAGTACCAGCCAATTTCCCATCTGTTCTTTCAGAGAAAAAGCAGTTAAATCTCTTTTAAATTTGTTCAAAATGTGCTGTTCCAAGTCCCTATGTGTAGTTAATTGGGGAAATGCCCTATAAAGCAAGACTGCTCACTAGGAGTCGGTGGGAGGTGGGGGTAGGAAGGGCACTAACACATGATGAGGTGTCAGTAGCTTCAAAGAGCTGAAGAAAGATACTAAAGCAGTTTTAAACCTACCCCACTAAAGAAAATATTTCCCCTTTTAAACTAAAGCACCACAAAGAATGTAAATTTGTTTTAAAAATGTATCAAAACCCTTTTAAGAGCTTCCAGGCAGAGAGCTAGCAATTTAAAAAGTCACAAACTCTTACCTTTGCTTGAAATGTATAGCCCCTGCTAGGAATGGCTCAACAGTGCAAGGCTCTGAAGCCTTTTATGCGGCCTCAGCTGCTCTCAGTTCTTTCACAGGCTAATCAGGCCCACTAACTCCTGATGAGGTGTTAGTAGCTTCAGAGGGCTGAGAAAAATACTAAAGCAGAGTTTTAAACCTATCCCACTAAAGAAAATATTTTCTCTTTTGAACTAAAGCACCAAAAAGAATGTAACTGTTTTAAAAATGTACCAAAACCCTTCTAAGAGCTCCCAGACAGAGAATTAGTAATATGGAAAGCCACAAACATTGCCTTTGCTTAAAATGTATAGCTCCTGTTAGGATGTTTTATTGTAATAATACACAGAACCATTGGGCAGCTGGGGTGACAAATGTAACCCATACAAACAACAGTGATACATATGGGCTAGAATATATGAACACACAGAGACACAGTGCATATGGGAAAGAGCTGCACGAGCACAACAGAGCTGTTGAAACGGCATTCATTTTTTAGTCAGAGAGGGAGTCTGAGCAACTCACAATGGTAGGCTATGTTGGGAACACAAAGCAGGAAGTAAGGATGTGCGCAGTTGCCATCTGTAGCGAAGGACATGCAGAAACTAGGTCTGACACAAGCATGCAGCCCCCAAGAGGGGGATACAAACACAGATATTGAATAGCTAAGAGTGTAAAGTGAATATATGTGCACCTCACTGTGCACCTCAGTCCCGGAACCATGTAGAGTCACTGTGTTGACATGAGAAAGGCAGACGCAGTTAGAGGGCTAGAACTGGAATGAGATCAATGTGGAGTAGCCCCAGGCAACTTACTGGTGACCCTAATAGGGCCACCAGCCTGAGTAGCCTGGCTCAGATAATCCCCACAGCTAACCCTATGACGTAGTTGCCCGCATAGCACATGTAGGCCATGTGGCCTCTGCAGAGGTGTGCCACAGCTCCAGCAGTCACATGGCCATATGGGCCAAGGAGGTCAGGGAGCATGAGACAGATGCCACAACACCACATGACACCGGTCACTGCAGTCATCAAATGCAATTTGCAATAATGATATGACTTGAATCGACTGGCCACAGGAACCCAGTGTACGCTCCCCAGAACTGAGGAAAAGCATATGACAACAATGTTTCATATAAATCGCCAGCACTTGTGGTGGGGGAAAACACAGTGACAGAATTTAAAATGGCATGGGACAGACATAGTGGATCCCTTTATACGAGTAGCAACAGGATAAAATCAAAATAAGCATAACTATCTCTTACATCTGAACAAATAGGTGTGACCTACACAGAGCGATGGGTGCACCCCTAAACAAAGGCATGCGGAGAGGTGACCTGCACGGAGCGGCAAGTACACCTACTCTTGCCGCCTTGCTTGGCAGACTAGATGGACCATACTGGTCTTTATCTGCTGTCATATACTATGTTACTATGTAGTAAGCTATGACATAGTTGAAAGAGTCAGAATTGATTTCAGAGCCATGCATGCACATCTATGCCATCTACAGATCATAGGTGGCAGTAATGGCCAGTCATCTCCAACAATGCACTGGCAACACTGCTCTCACATAGTGAGGTGCAACAGATGCAGAGGGTGCTGTCAATGAAAGCCCAAAAAGGAAAGCCATGCACACAGTAGTGCACATGTAAGATGGATTGTTTGGAAGTCATTCTAGATGAAGTGGCCCTGAGGTCCAAAAATAGCATCCCAGTCTGGGTATCATCAGGTGACCTGTACCAGCATATCAATGTAGCCCAAGCCAGGAAAAGTGTAGTGTTGCTCACACAGTCACATATGTTGCTAGGATCCACTGTGGGCAATGTACAGGTAAGGAACCTCACCAACCCCACCAGGGCCCTAAGTGATAATCAAACCCATGATACTATGATGCAACACCTAGGCTCATATCAGTTTGCCCCTTCACCACACCCAGCCACCAGCAGTCCAATATAGAGCTGACATACAGCTATCACACATACCATGGAGGTGCAGCTAAACACAACCTCTTTGCCTCCCATTTACAGCTGTTCCTGAGGACTTCTCCCCCACCATCCTTCCCTGAGAGATCTGAGGTAGATACAACAGAGGACACAGGCAAATCCACCCCCCTGAGCCCCAGTGGGAGCAGCAGCAGCAGCAGCAGTGCCACAAGGCACAGCAGTCACACGATGGGAAGCCCCATCATGCTGTCCCTACCCCCTTGGAGGTGAGAGGTGATGAAGGGGAGGATGAGACTGATGTGACTGTGGTGTCCACTTCATCCAAGGGGGAGGGGCCACATGTCAGTGGACAAGAGGAAACAGGTCCCCTGGCACAGATGGGGGAGTGGGAGATGGAAGGTGTGAGCCTGGGGCCTGCTGAGGCCCATGATGAGGGGGATGTGCAGGAGGGGCATGTGTGGACTCTCATCCCGGAGCCCCCAGAGGAGGGAGAGTGCCACAAGGAGGGCAGTGAAGAGGGGGGAGGTGGCATTGATGGAGCAAGGGGATAAGAGTGGGGAGGAGCAGGAGGCATCAATGGTGCAGGGCGATGAGAGCGGGGATGGGGAAGATGCATCAGTGGTGCAGGGGAATGAGAGCAGGGAGGGGGAGGATGCATCAGTGGTGCAGGGGAATGAGAGCAGGGAGGGGGAAGATGCATCAGTGGTGCAGGGGAATGAGAGCAGGGAGGGGGAGGATGCATCAGGGGGATGGGTGAGGAGGGGCAGAAGGCATTGGCAGCACATATGGAGGAGAAAAGGGAGGGGGAGGAGGAAGTTCTGGGGCAGGGGGCTGAGAGTGGGGATAGGGAGGAGGCTGTGGTGGGGCTGGGGGATGAGAGTGGGGCTGAGAAAAACCAGTGGAGGTGCGGGAGGATGGGAGTGTAGATGGGAAGGAAGCAATGGTGATGCGGACCATTGAGAGTCGAGATGGAGAAGAGACAGTGGTGGTGTGGGGGGGGGGTGAGAATGATGATGGGGAGGAGGCAGTGGTAGTGTGGGGGGACAGGAGTAGGGATGGTGAGGAGGCAGTGGTGAGGCAGGGGTATGGGAGCTGGGGAGAGGGCCAGGAGGCTGTGGTGGTGCAGGGAGATGAGAGCAGGGAGGGGGAGAAGGCTGAGATGGTGGCGGGGGATGGGGGTGGGGAGATGTGGGATGCAGGTACTGGGGTGCCACTGTCCACCTCCCCTTCAGCTGTGGGGAGGTGGACAGGACAGGCAGGACGAGGGAGAAGCAGTGTCCAGTGGTGGCAGAGAGACCTCCCCAGAATCCTGGCGCCATCGAGTGGGCGATTCAGCAGGTTCTTGCTGACCTGTGCAGGCCACTGGACTACATCATCAGGCATTTTGAGAGCCTTTGAGGGGAGGTTCATGGTCTGTGAGAGGAGATGCATGGCCTGCGAGAACAAGTGCATTGCCTCCAACATTTACACAGTTCCTCCCCCAGCTCTCCAGCTGGAGGGACGGAAGGGCAGTAAGGCCATCTGTAACAGCACATACAGATAACAAAGGGGTTCACACACAGATAGCAGTCATAGCTACACATTTTTTATGTCATCTATAAGTGCCCTCCACAGATTCACACATACAAGCATACTGTGATGTGAGAATCTGGCATAGGTAGTGCTGAATTGTCAGTTAGTAGCTGTCAAGATCATAGGGCGTTACAACATGAGGCTCCTCCTGCATGTCATTGTCCTTAGGGATGTCTACTGTACAATGCTGACATATACTCCATTAAATGCGGTCTGTCTCTGAACGTGTATTGTCACTATAGAAATGGATACGTTCAATGTAACAACGCTATGGGAAAATTAGGTTTTCAAATTCCATTTTAGAACCTACAATGAACCAGCGAAAAATAGGTCTCAGAACTTTAGCTACCAAGAGACATCCGTCTACTGATATGGTGTCTTAGAACATCAATGACCTTTCTTTCAAACTTTTCGCCGTTCATATGTTGTATTATTTAATTAAACTATCACACTCATCACAAAAGCTAATAAGCTAATAAGCACTTCCACAGCTTGCATAGTAGAGTTGAAATTTGAAAACCTAATTTTCCCATAGCGTTGTTACATTGAACATATCCATTTCTATAGTGACATATACTCCATGACATGATTGGTTAGTTATGACTGTGTGATCCTGATGTTTGTTGGGCTATGAACTGTTTACAAATATGCAATGTTTGCCCCAAATGTTGTTGATATTGTCTGTGCCATATATGCTGGCAGTATGCATGTGGGCTCCCTAATGTCATCAGGTAGCCCTGAAAATGTCTGTAGCTTGCTGTTGGTGGCCATGAGTACCTGCTGGACCTACCTTGGCTCCTTTCCACCACATGACATCTGTCTGGCATGGAGTGGACCAGTGTAACAAGGTGTTCACATGTGATGATGCGATTCCAGGCTGCAGTCAGTGATGTAAAAAGCTCCTTATGCGTCCACAAATGCCTCGTGGCTATCTCAGCTGATACCATGTACTAATTATGTGCAGTTGAGTTGGGATTATGTGACTGAGCTGGCCGGTCAATGTTCCGAGCCCCATTGAGCCTCTACCAGCTGGCAAACAGTTACCGCCCGGTGCCAAGGTGCATTGTCATCCCAAATGAGAAATCCTCCATGACACATCTGTCCAACTGATGGCATCATGCACCTCTGCTGATCCCCTATGTATGTCGCTCCATCCACCATCCTGTGAACAATGTGACTACCTCAAACACCACTGGCTGCCATGCATTCCCAGAGCGTGATCTTGGTCAGATGTTGCTTGAAGATGTTCAAGCACCCTGCTGTCTACTCCTCTTGTGGAAACCAGCTCACACCAGATATGTACAGGTCAGCCAGATTGCTGAATGTGCCTTCATCACAGAACAGAATGGTAACCCAGTCAGCCGTGCTCCATGCGGAGGATATGGGTTCTCACACAATATGTCTCCACCTTTTTTTTTGCTTGTAGCGCAGACTGATGCACCTCACAGCCCCTTAACCCATATGCCAAACATCTGCTACTCACACTGGAGGGGCAAGCAACAATGAAACACCTCTCCCTCCATATACACAGAAGTGCTTGCGATGATAGCGTGCAGTTGCCAGAAGCTGTCCTGATCAAGGCCCAGTAGTCCCTTGTGCATGGCTCCCTAGGCCAACTGCTACGATGTCAGTCATGCACATCTCCTGTCCCATCATGCCTCTGCAGAATGTGGACAACCATGCTCTGATCATAATCAATCCTCACTGTATGCTGCAGCCTGGAACACTCCTCTGTTTGCATAATCACCAGCTGGGCCTGGTCCGCCATTGATAGCGATTGCAACCTCTGATCCATGCCAGGATGTGGAGCCTCAGATGCAAAACACACCAGGTGATCTACAGGACATCCAACAACTCTTTACTGGCACAATATTATGCACTGATCGGCTATCACATGTGTCCTCCCAGTGGCTGAGAAAGCACAGTACTCTATAGGGCTATGTCTAGTGTGCTGTGCCACAGAATCCATTCAATCAGACTGGAACAGCGTTTTCTCCTGACAGCCATAGAAGGGAGCACAGACAAGTCACTTTGCATGCATACATGGCTGCCATGCCATATTTGCCACACCACAGTATACAAGAAGCCTGGATCCTGCCCCCAAATGTGGAAGGACTGTCATAGAATGGATGACAATAACCTGATCATGCAGCCCATGCAGGACCATGGCACACTACAATTGTCCATCACAACCCAAGTACATCAATGTGTCTCATACAGACCTCACCATACACCCATGATAAAGACCATGAAGATGCCCCCACCAACTACAACATGTGTCCAGCAATGGGAAATGGTGTGCTGGATGAATCATAAACGCATCACAGCAAGGCCAGTGTGCCCTCCATGTCACACTGATCAATGAGTCATCAGGGGATGCCAGCCAGGGATGTGGCAATGACCAAGCCCTGGCAACGTCATCTGTTGCTGGCTGCATCCCGTAGCATGTGTTGGCATCTGAATAGTTCATTTCAGGAGTGACTGGCGAGGTGTGCATGGGGCAAGCTGAGGTATCTGATATGGGGTGGACTGTAATGCTCCTGTCTCTGTATCTGTAGAGGGAATCTTGCCACTGTATTGAGAGGTGTCATTTCATGTATGTCATGATGTTCAAGGATGGTGCTGTTAGTACTGAACCAACATCATAGTCAACATATATACAACAATATGTGGATGTACATTACCCTGCCAGCTGAAATAACAGATGTCCAATAGTCAGGATTACATGACTACTGCTGTGTATGGCCTTGTAAGGCCAATTATGTTGTAGGAATATTGTTTGAGTTGCACTGTTGAGAGAAACGGTGTGTTGCCATGTTTGTTGTAGCCATGTGGTCAGAGCAATAAATTACCATATGGGCACAGTGCAGAAGATGCATCTCTGGGCAGGGAATGTCTGAGACCAGGGACTGGCCGAGCCAGAGTGAGATTGTGTGATATTGGGCTAGTGCCACAGGGAGCAGGAACACCCCCCATACTACCATGCGTGGCAGGCACAGCTGGGTTGAATAGGGCTGGACATAGCTTAGAGTTGGTAGTGTGATTGGGAGGCACATCTCAGGAGCCAGATCCTGTGCATGTATACCATGTCAGGGGTATCATTAGAGGCAGAGTCTGGGGCCATAAGTGGGCCAAATGACACCACCCCTAGCACTGTTGCCATGTGTGTGAGGATGGTGTTGGCCATGGCTATTAGAGAGGCATGGGATGTTGCAACTGAGCATGGGTCTGGTGGGGGTGTGGGAGGTGTGGGGAAGTGAGAGGGGCAGGGATGCAGATGACCCAGTGTGAGAGTGTGCTGGGGAAGGTGCACAATGTCCCAACTGAGAGACAAATGATACACATGGCAACAACTCTAACAGCCCATGTGAACTGAGGCTGCCAGTGGCACCAAATACAGACCAATTGTGATCTCAAGCACATCTTCACTAGACTGCAAGTCAACATCACCATAATCAACAAACTGCACTCTTCCTGTACAGAGGGTACAGTTGTCCAAGTACCTAAGTCCCTGCAGCCCCTGGCAATCACTGACCAGGGGTGGATTGTCAGGCCTGTCACTCCAGTTGACGATGAAAACAGTTCCCTGTGCAGTGTCACAATGGGTGCCAGTGGGGATTGAACCCACATCTCTGGTGGGTGAGGCAGTGGCACTAACCACCAGACCATCCCTCCACCCTGGAAATGCCTGTCGAGGTGTTGCACATTTAGTCAGGACATGGCTTGAGTGACCTGTGAGATGTGATTGTATAGGGCCCATAAATAGGAGCAGTTCCACAGGAGGGATGCAAGATACATGGTGGAGGTATCTGATAGATATCCTGAATGGTGTACACCTGATAGAGTGACAGCAATATGCATTTATTTATTTATGTTTTAGTTTTAACAGGCTTTCTATACCACTTTATCATTGAGTCAAAGCAGCTTACATTATAATTTAAGCTTGGTAATGCACATTAAACAGGGGCATTGATAACCTGGATTTTCTCTAAGGCATAAGAATATAAGAACTGCCATACTGGGTCAGATCAAGGTCCTTCAAGCTAGTATCCTATTTCCAACAGTGGCCAATCCAGGTCACAAGTACGTAGCAGTTTCCCAAAAAGACACACAGATTCCATAATGACACAGTTTCCCAAAAGACACACAGATTCCATGATGCTTGTATTAGAGCCAGCAGTGGATTACCTGGGTCCTCTTTATGGACCTTAACTCCAGGTACTTGTCCAAACCTTTTTTAAACCCAGCCACACTATCAGCTTTTACTACATCCTCCGGTAATAAATTCCAAATTAGTGTTAAATGGGTTACACTGTAGCTTCATTGCATGTCCCCTAGTCTTTCTACTTTTTGATGGCATAAAGAATCAATCTACATTTACCCTTTCCACTCTATTCATTAATTTATAGACCTCTATCATATCTCCCCTCAGCCATCTCTTTTTCAGGTTGAAGAGCCCTAACCTTTTAAGCCTCTCTTCATAGGGGTATTCTTCCATCTCCTTTACCATCTTGGTGGCTCTTCTCTGTAACTTTTCTAATTCCGTTATATCCTTTTTAAGATATGGCAACTAGAATTGCACACAATATGGAACGATACAGAGGCATTATAATATCCTTTGTTTTATTCTCCATTCCTTTCCTTATGATTCCTAGCATTCTATTTGCCTTCTTGGGCACCGCTGCACACTGGGCGGAAAGTTTCAACGTGATAACCGTGATGACACCTAAATCTTTTTCCTGTGTGGTGGTTCCTAATGTGGAGCCTTGCATCATATAACCATAGCTTGGGTTGTTCTTTCCTAGGTGCATAACTTTGAACTTGTCCATCTTAAATGTCATCTGCCATTTGAACGTCTAGTCTTTCAATTTATCCAAGTCCTCTTGAAATGTTTCACAATCCTCATGGGTTTTAACAGCTTTGAATAATTTTGTGTCATCTGCAAATTTGACAACCTCACTCATTATTCCTATTTTCAGTTCATTTATAAATATGCTAAAAAAGCAGCGGACCCAGCACGAATCCCTGGGATACTCCACTATTCACCTTTCTCCATTGGGAAAATTGGCCATTCAGCCCTACCCTCTGCTTTCTATCTTTTAACCAGTTCCTGATCCTCTATAATACGCTGCCTCCTATCCTATGACTTTTTAAATTCGCCAAGATTGTCTCATGGGGGACTTGTCAAAGGCTTTCTGAAAATCTAGATATACTATATTGACTGGCTCACCTTTGTCTACCTGTTTATTCACACCTTCAAAAAAAATAACACAGATTAGTAAGACAATACCTTCTTTGACTAAAGCCATGTTGGCTTCCTCCCATTAAACCCTGACTATCTACATGTTCAGTAATTTTGTTCTTTATAATGGTTTCTACCCAGTACTGATGTCAGGCTCACTGATCTGCAGTTCCCGGATCACCCTCGGAACCCTTTTTAAAAATTGGGATTACATTGGGCATTCGCCAGTCTTCAGGTACTACAGATGATTTTAATGATAGTTCACAGATTAATAATAGTAGGTCTGCAATCTTTCAGTTCTTTCAACACCCTCTTGAAGTGGCTATGGATTCCAGACTTGCTCAGGATGTATGAGTCATGGCACGATCCAGAGCATTTGGCAACAACATCCGTGATTTCCCCATGGGCATGGCATACCACTTGCATTTTCACTGAGTGATATGATTTATGGTTGCAGTAGAGTGCCTCCCACCATCTTGGGGATCAGAGAGCCATATGTGTTCCATTGACTATGCCCAGCACTGATGGAAAGGCAGCTACATAATGGAAATCTTGCATTATCTGGTGTTGCTGCTGCTGTGTGTGGGGGGAAGGCTATGTGTTGCACCATGTACCTCAGAAATGCTCTCAGAAACTGCATGAGGCACCGTGAAACTGCCACCTGACTGAGACCTCTTGAAACTGCTAGTACTGTCTGGAACGACCCAGTTCCCAGAAAAGCAAGAGCTGTTGTGACCTTGACATGTACAGGGACTCCCTGTCCCCTGTGCCTGGTGGGGCGAGGTGTGACTCCAGCTGCTGGCACAAGTCATGCATCACTGTCCTATCAAACCTGTATCTGGAGACATATGCATCATCTGTCATATCCATGAAATTGAACCTCAGCCTTGGAACACTTGGGTGTGGGTGCCTTCTTGATGCCCTCCTCCTTTCCAAGTCTGCGCAATGCAGCAGGACCATCACATACCACCTGTGAATGTCCTCCATGGTAGCCTCTTACCCCCAGCAGCCACTCTAATGGGGTTCTCCCAATGCACTCATACTTGCAGGGCAATGTAGTGCAATGTCAGATGCAATTATACTTCCACTCACATGTACACGTTGCCTATCCTGTGGATCGACACGATTATCCCCTGGCAGAGCACAGGTTAGGCCCAGAGCATATAAATGTGAAATGAATGCCAAGCATGTACATGTACAGGGAATGTCATGCATGTAAACGTTCAAGGCCGAATGTGTACATGTTCAATGGATGCCATGCATACTGTATAAATGTGCAAGTTAAACGCCTCATGCACACACATAGATGTTGAACCCATTACACAGCAAAATGCACATCATGGTATGGCATTCCATTGTTGGACACAGTGCTATCAGAAGTGACCTACAGCAACACACGGGGCCTTCATCATGTGGCACGGACACTGGCATCCTTCTGATGTGAGGAGGGGGATGGGGCTCCTGCCTATCACCATGCAGAGTGGACAAGGGACTTGAACCTATTTCCCTGGGTTACTGTGGCAGTGCTGTCACACTAAACTACATGTACTGCCACACTAACAGACATTGTCTGCTGAGCACTACACAAAGCTCCATTTCTGTCCCAGTGGTTACAGGGTTCCTTGGGGCCATGGCTAATGCCTGGGATGGTGGCTAGGGTGCAGCAATGTTGTTGTGCGTTTGCCCGCATGCACCCAGTTCTGAAGGTTGTCCATGGGCTGATGTATTTCAGATGTTGGGATGTGTCCAATCGGAGCCATCTCTGCAACAAACACAGGGATGTCTTGGACAACCACTCCCCTGCATTTTGAGTATCTTGCTCGAGGGTGAATGCTGATCTGCTATCATGGCACCAAACGTTACGAGCTGTAAGAGCAAGTTCTGAGGGTGAGATGAATCTCATGCTGGAGGGAATCCTTGCCCGCCTGCCTGTGTTGGTTGGGGAGAGTTCTTCATGGGTGGGGACATACAATAAGCAGAGACAGTGGCTGGATGTATGCTGGCAAATCAATGCTGTGTATACCATAGGAACCACAACATCGATGATGTGAAGTGGAAGTGTTGGCAGATGCGGTGCTACACCACTAAGAAGGCACAGCATGTGGGCCTTGATGGCCAGTCAGAGCAGATGACAGAGCTGGAGCAGCAGGTCCTGCAGACAAAAGACCCAGCCACTGAGCAGGGTATGGGACCATTCGACACACCACAGCCCTCCCAGGAGCCAGATTTCTGGGTGCTTGTTGTGTCATGCTCTAGCACCCTGGTGTTGGCCTCCCCCTCTATGTGCATGTGTTGGTGTGCACCCTTCTATCACTACCTCTTGCCTAGTATTGCATACAGTGGAACCACTGCATGGCATCCACCATGTGAGGGTATCTGGTCTGTTGATGTTCTGCTGTCCACATACACAGCCACTTGCTTACAGGCTGCTGGCCACAGGGCTAGTAGCATCATGCACCCATGTGGGGAAATGTGTTCTGGGCACGTGTACATATGTGATATGCCTTGGACATTGGGATTGTAGCTGTCAGAGAATGTCCCTCTGTTCCTATGTGGCCAACTGGGCCTTCTGCATGACTGCTACAGCCCCCTCGGGAGATTGTGGTCACTGGTGACACTACTGACCAACCTATTTTGTCTCTGTCTTTACAGGTGCTGCTACTGGTGCACAACAGGAGTCCATACCTGCACAGCACCCCATGTCGGGGGATACAGCATCGGTTCTGCCAGCAGTTAGACAGGGCATGGAACAGCAGCTTGCCTCGGACAATGGGGCAGAGCTGCAGGCATCAGCTGAAAGTGGTCCCGCTGATCTGGAGATCCTGGCTCCCTCCCCACCTCCATAAAAACAGCAAGGCACAGATGGAGAGGAGGGGCACACTGGCAGGAGGTCTTCACAGCATATCATTCAGTGTGCAGAGAGGTTGCTCGCATACAGTGAGACCAGCAGGCAAGGAGACAGGCCCAGTTATGCTCCTATAAAGCATGGCACTGCAGAAGAGGCAGGTTTTGGCCACAGAGTGGCTGAACACCTCCATAGACTGGCTGCATACTACCATTATGGAGGTCCTGCAGCAGCTGTGCAGGGTACTAAGATGGAGACTCCATAATCTAGCACAAGTCAGCTGTGTTGTGCAGCCTGTGGGGACAGGCCCAGCCCTTGGGAGTAGTGCCACCACAACAACAAACACCTGACATCTGGCTCCAGCTCCACTGGTGTCACAATCTGTGCCTCTACAAGGGGATATCCAGCCAGGGACATTGCTACTGCACAGCTCACATGTTCTTGGGCCTGTTCTTCCAGGCAAGGATTTTGTGCTGACATTCCCCCTTTCCATGAGGGGATCGAGGAGACCAATGACCACAGTGATGAATCCTCTGGCTCCAGTAACACACCGCCATCCACCCCTGCGGCTGTGGTGACACAGGCCCAGGTGCATGTGCCTTCTGAGAGGGGGAGGGGCAGGAGACAGACAAGGGACAGGGGCCATGGAAGGACCATGTAATCCTGAGTTTGAATGTGCCAATTTATTCCAGTGAGAAGGGAGCTACATTCTGTGTTGTGGGAGTGGTATGTGGAGGAGAAGGCACAGGCATGGTGGGTTCTGGGTCATGGTGGGGTGTGATGGGTGTCTATGCACTTTGTTGCAGTGTGTGTGGCTATGTGGGGTGTGGGGGGGTCAGGGTGGTGGTACAGTAGATGGGTCCACGGCCTCTGTGGACTGCCCAGTCTCCACTGGGTGATGGTGCCTGAACCTTTCGCCACATGGATGGCTGCAGGTATATTGCTGTGGTGTAGTGGGTATACAGATTCCATTATGCGAGGGGGGCTGATCTTTCTTTAGCCTTGTTCGGAAACAGACAGCTATGGGCATACTTCAGTTCCAGGGGACTGAATGATGTCTCTGCAGTTCCGTTTCCCTCTATACCACATCTAACAGGCACTGCAGGGAGATCATTACATCCTCCAGACCTGCCGCGTGCACATAGTTTTTTTTCCTTACAGGGTCACAGACTTATCAGCCCCCCCTCATCCCACTGACCTTCACATTGGCTTCCACAATTTGTCATGCCAACCCTGGGACTGCTGGATCAACAGATGTCAGCACAGTGTTGGCAGGATATGTCTCAGGTGCACAGAGTAAAAATGACATATTCCACATCCTCTTGCATTATCTCCTCCTTCACCAATCATGGACATCATCTCCAGACATTGGGGGAAGTGATAGCAGGTAACTTTGTCCATGCCTCTCAGGTCACTGTTGGACATGCTTGACTTTCACTGGCTTATGCCTTTATTGGTGGCCCTGGGGCCTTGGACACCCTGTAATCTGGTTGTGAAAACACACAGTTTCTGCTGCCCTTGGCAACCATATGGGGGCCATTTCACCCACACTGGTCCTGATAGCAGATGGTACTCTATAGTATACCACATATATGTTTCCTGACTCCAAATGTTGCACTGTGCATACAGTTATGGAGCTCCTAGGCTGATATACAGGGCCTCTCAAGGGGGACATCTGTTCACACTGCCACAGGAGGATGTTATGTTACACCTACATACACATGAGTGGGAACAGAGTGGATTGACATGCTCTCTTCCGCTTATAGGTTTCTATGTCAGCAGGGTACATTGCAAACTACACAGGGTCGTGTTCATTACACAGGTACATAACTATTATTCTGGGCCCTGTGTGGGTTGCACATGGCCACATTGGGTACTGGTGGGACATGAACCCATGTCTCTTGGTTTCCAAGGGAGTGCTGTTCCCATTGCATTACACCTCCACTCTGTGATAAGCATGGGTGCGGGCAGCAATAGCTCACAGTACAATGGTTGCACATAGATCAGGGAAGAGAGGCATCACAACAGGGAGACACATGTGCATTCACAGGGGTGCCATCCATGCCATCCTTCATCACTGTTGTGGACTCTGCCCTTTCATGGGGTCCATGGTATTGTTTCTTGTTATGCATCTGGTGCATTCCACAACTCCCTTTGGTGAGCAGTTGCATCCTGTGCTCTCTCTCCCTGCTTGGCACAGGGTTCTTGCTTGGGGAGCCACCAGTGTTGCATTGGTGGGGGGTTGTACTGTCAGGCCTGCATTTCTGTCTGTCATCTGGCAATCCTTTTCTGGGACCTTTAGAGCTGTCATATCACAGTGGACCTTTTGCTGACCTCGTTGTTTCTTACTTCTGTCCATCAGGGGCTCTGCAGAGCTCATTGCACACCCGCTTTGGCACACAGGTATTGGAAGCAGCCACATTTGTGGAATCAGTCTCGCAGATGTCTAGATGGTGATTGGCTTTTGGGATGTACTCACGTTTGTAGTATCGGGATCGTCAACGGGTATGCGCCTCTTTGGAACATGCCCATGCTCGTTGTATTCTATTGAGATGCATGCCTCCTGTCGTGCCCATCTTCAGCATGACCATGCCTCCACTGTCATTATGTACATCTCTTTGATTCCACAATGTGCAGCACCTATGCTGCTGTGCTGAGAGTCAGTATGCTGCTGATGCGATGTTGACTTTCCTAATAAGGGCAGCATGGTGATGCACTGTGGGTCATCTTCTGGTCCCATTCATGGCCTAGACAATGATGGGTGATCGGACTGCAATCTACAATACTGTACAGTGCTGGAAAGTGCTCCTTTCTGGATGCACATACTGTCATGTCTCTGGTTCCTGGAGCTTGACCGAGGTGCAATGCGGTCAGCATTTCTGTGCTCTACAGGCACTACCATTGGCTCCACTCACCTCATGTTTCTTCTTGCCAGGGCAGAGTGATGGATGTAGGCATGTGCTCATGCAAACTATACATGGATGCTGATGGTGACCTGTAGGACCTTGTAAATGCATGTATTAAATGATGTGTATCTAGACACACCTTCCATCATAACATACATGGCAGTAGAGGAACACCAGAGTTATTCTTGCATTGGTCAACTCTGCATACAGTCTCTGCATTGCAACATATAGACCAGTAGTATTCAGAGAGGGTCACCTGTTGCCAACTGCTTCAACATAGCCCTATCAATAATATGGGACCCTCAATTGAGGGCATGCAACAATGTAAAAGGCACTACTATATGCCCCAATGCACCATCTCCAGCAATACATATCTGATCCACGTTTCTCAGCCACACAGGCAGCATTGCCATATACATGCACATACTATACCTACATATGTAGTCCCATTTTCAGGACATGGGAAATGCTGGGGAACTCTGGATTAGCTGCTTTCGCCCATATAGCAATTGTCAGCATAGCCAGTATAAACACTATTGCTCTTCTTCATGTTTCTGTTGAAGTGTTATTGTTTCTTTACCTTTCATACTTCCCTCACCTCTGCATTCTGTTCTGTAAATCTGCATCTTGTGTTCTCCATAACAGCAGACACACCAGTTCAAGACGTACTTTTCAGAGCCATTCTTCAGTATGGGAAGCATTGGTGGGTGGGGCAGAAAATATTCTAAGTCCTATCGTTATTCCACGTTTCCACAGGTAAAATGTGGATGTATAGGTGAAATGCTGATGACATAAATGGGCCTTTCCTAAATACGCTTTATAATCTCTGTGGCTGGCCATGCCCCCATTATGTCCCTCCCGTCCATGTTCTCCGATCCCTGTTTTATTGCCGTATACGTGCAGGCCGCAGGTGTTTCAGGATATGGTCCTAGACGTTTTTGCGAGGCGACATCTGAGCAGCACGTCTACATGGCTTATTCGTGTTCTGGAATGACCTCCATAATACAGACATCTTATTTAATGGATATTCTAAACTTTCATTGTCGACTCTTTTATCTGCTTTAAAATCTCTTATTATTTTGTTCAAGCCTTTCCGTCTGTAGCTTCTATGTGATTTTTTGAGTCATCTTTATTGGCGCCTGTGTCTGCGTCTCAGCAACTTGTCTTAGCAGCTATCATCACTAATTTTGTCTTGATTTTTCACTATTTCCCTCCCTTCCTTTTGTGATTGTTTATTAATATGCTGCCACATTTGTAACTTAGGCCTTCCTTTCCCTGTTTCCCTTTTGTTGTTTTGTCTTTTTACTTTACATTTTTAGTTTATTTACATTATTTAAAATTGTTAACTTCATTGTACATAATGTGGGGGCCCCTTACCCAGGCAACAGCCTATGGGCTTAGGGCTGCACTTGTTAGTCCTTTAATTAAGGAGTTTTTTCCTCACCCAGAGCTGGGGCTGCTGGGATTTGTAGTTGTGTTGTTCAGAAAAACAAGTAGTGTGGAGACCGAGGGTTTACAAGGCAAAACACAGGAATTTTATTTCTTTTCCAAAAGAGCGTTAAGGCTCAACGCAAACAAACAGGATTTTCTCTCCAAACAATAATCCATAGGCATTTATACCAAACAAAACAATGTAACTGCTTTTAGTAGCTTTTTAACATGGGTCGCTGTTTCCAAACCAGTCAGCAATCAAACATGTTTTTCTCCTTTCTTCAAAAGAAATATACTCTCTTCAGCAAACAGGGTTCTTAGCATTCATGGCTAAACACAGTTCTCCCTGTTTTCACACTGCCTTTTAAGACATTCAGGTTATAAACCTTTCTCTCTTATCCAAGAACTTTTATTCTGCCTTCTGGCATAGGGAACAGTCCATTACTGAATCTTCAGAGCCTTCATCAGATTCATAATAGTCTATCTGCATTTCCTCAGGACCTGTGTCTGGTAAATCTGGCTCTAAACCAGCATGAGAAACTTCAGGCTTAATATTCTCTAAAGGTTCCAGAACCTTTCTCCACTGAGGCTTTTCCCTATGCAAAGGGTTTCCACGAGGAACGTGGAGATTCTTCTCTTGCATCAAATGACACAATGCCTCTAACTGGCTCACAGCATTTTTGGCTACACTTTTATTCACGCACCTTTTTGGAAGTTGCAGCTCTTTAGCTGGTTCAGGAACAGTTGTCACTGTAGCCTGACCCTTGTCAGCACTTCTCTCTGACACAGCTCTCCTAGTTTTAAAACCAATTGCAGTTTCCTTGCAATCCTGGCTTTCTTTCTGACTAGGGCTTTCACCTCTGAGAATCCCCTGGAAGTCTCCACCGTTCTCCTCTACAGTGAACTCTCTGGGCCTTTCTCTGGTGCTTCTCTCACCACTGAATTCTCCAGCGTGCTGCTTCCCTGTCTCTCCCTTTCCAGGGTGTTGCTTCGTGTGCTGCCTTCTCTCAGTCTGAGACTCTCTTCCCGTGGTGCTGCCCTTCTCAGACTGAATCTGACTTCCTTCTGTTTCCCTGGGTTTATAAGAGTGTCTCTGAACTACCGTGCACTGCCCTTCCCCCAGGTGCCTCTCATTAGTTTCCAAGCCTGCCCTTAGATTAGCAGAGCTTGGGTGTGTCCTGTCCTCAGTAGCTGCGTGTTTTTTTTCCTTGCCTGCACTTTGAGAGCTACTGATTCCTTGCCTGTCTCTTTCTTTAAAGGTAAATGTCTGATTTTCTCCAAATTCCATGGGCTCAACCATACTCTCCTCATCACAATAATAAGCGGTATATCAAATAAAGGTAACTGTAAATTTAATGGATTTCATTAGATTTTTATATAAAAATATTTACCGTTACAAATTGTACATACTTTTCCTTTGTTTTGACATTCCACTGCCATTTTTCCTTTCTTATGGTATGGGGAGGAACTCCTCTCTTTTCTTGGTATAAGTATGGTTTTGGGACTCTCTCAGTCACTCAGGAGCAGAGTTGTATGCTCTAATGACCCAGGTTCAATTCTTAGATCTTGGTTGTGCTTCTTAGGCTCACACCTTTGCACACCCAAAAATATGCAAGTTGACTTAAAAGTCCATACTGCAATGAGTGAGTAAGATAGGAGAGTGGAAAGCAGAAAAAGAAAGGAAAAAATGGGGAGAAAAAGCAGCTGCAAATAAAGATCTACATTGCTTCAGCCTCAGACAGTCTTGATCATTAATGGGGCACATTATAAATGGGCTTGCAACATACAGCATGTCACCTATCTTTTCAGTGAGCAAAAATATCCCCTACCTGGTTCTGCTGTTGCCAGTTCTGGAGAGCAGCTTGCACAGCCTTCAAGGCTGCATCATGGCGCTGGGGGGAACAGGCTCGGGATGGAGATGCCCGTCGTCCTAATGGTGAGATGGAGCTTTGCCTTATAGCATCTTCCTTTACTGCACTCCTGGAACTCTCCAGGGAAGGAGCTTCCACACTCTCAGCATCTGCCTGAGCTATCTGGAAGAAAATATAAAATGAGAAGTATGGAGAGTGAAAGCCTAAAGGTTCAAGTCAAACTTAACACAATAAAAAATGTAGCTCATTATCCTAGAATAAGGAATGCTAGAAACAGCCTAAACGTTCACCCCTAAGCATTTCAATTACATGCAGAGCCCGAGCCAGGGCAGTATGATAGGAGGATTACCTCAGGTGCTTCTGGCAGTGCTCTTTCGGGAAGAGGGGAAGCCGTGACATTGCAGTTTTTGTGGCAATGCCACAGGCACCAAAATAGCTAGTTCCACTGCGGACTACACAATACAAACATTGGAACATTTGCAAATAACACCATAACTGTGGGACAGGAAACAACCATGGAAGTCATGTACTATGACAGCTTAATCCTCTCATAACATTTACAGCAAACCCCTCAGTATGAGAACAGTGTAGAAATCAATTAGAGTAATCTTTCATGAGTTTCACTGAATGGATACTGCCGAACTCCTGTGGAGACATCAACTTAGTCCTAATATTCCAATACCCAATTGAGCAGCTGAAGCAGACAGATCAATTGTAACAGTGACACACAGAATGACCCTGGCAATCAGTACTGTATTATAACTGTACACTGGGAAATGGATAAGTAGTGTAGAATCCTGTAGCAATGAACATCCTCAGATCAGGGCCGTCACTATCACCAGGCGAACTAGGCGGACGCCTAGGGTGCTGGCCCTCGGTGAGCACCCACTGCTGCTGTTGCTGCCCCTCTCCAGGCAGGGCTGGCAAGGGAGGCAATAGCTCTCAAACTATGACACAGTGCTGACTAACACTCTGGTGCTGTGTCATGGTTCGCTCCTGTGCACAAGTTGCCGTTTCCATCCTCCTCCGAAACCAGAAGCGCTGTTGGAGGGGGAGGGGGGGGAATGGTACATTGTGCACAGGAGGAAACTGATGCAGCACCAGAGTGTTAGGAAGTACTGTGTCATGGTTTGAGGGCTATTGGCGCAGCCATCCTCAGAGAGGGATGGCAGCAGCAGCAATAGGGTATGTGGGGGCCCAAGGGGGGTGGCAGGATGGAAGGCCAACCTAGGGCACCTTCAATCCTTGCGCCTGCCTTGCCTCAGATATAGTAAAGTGAATAGACTATGATTTCTTCAGCTAACATTTTCTGCATGGACAAGCCCCAGTCACACAAGTGGAGGATGTCATCCTGGGGTGGAGTCACTCAGGTCTTTGTTCACTAGTTCAGAAAATAAAAACTCTGAGTTTACATGGGTTTTCCTGTGCTGACAGTTGTGACAATTAGGTCAGTCTTAATCTTATCGTGATCATTGTGGGATAGGTTGCCCATACATTACTGTCAGACAGTCAAAATTCAGTTTGATTTTGCCTCGCTTGTTTTTGACATATCTGATAAGAAATCAGTATTTAAGGGATGCCCTGACTGTAACAAAAAGATGACTGTAACAAAAAGATGTATGGGGCCCTCACATAATGTGAAGAACTGCACTGAGGGTAATTCTAGAATCTTGTGTGCAGGCAAAACATGTTGCTGTGCATGTATTTGGGGCCTATTTTCTAAAGTAAAGCATGCATGGGCTTTACTTTATAGAATAGGGGCATATGGATGTGCTCGCGTCTAGTAGCAGTAGTTAGGCCTACTCTAGAGCAGAAGTAAATGCTTGCGCCAACGCAGTGAGGTGCATATGTCATAGTATTCTATAACTTATGCACATAGATTGGGGCCCTGCCTATGCTTCACTCAAGCATACTTACATGGTGTGGTACTTAAGTGCATGCTTGTATAATAATGACTGACCAAAGCATGCACATATGTGCCGATTCACACACATAAGTCCTTTAGAACAGGAACTTATGTGCATTCATGCTCGTAACTGCCCACACACCCTAGGCAGAATCAGCCCTTAAGTATGAAGGATATCACTGATGGTGAGAAAATTAGAGGCAAAATACTTGCAGAGCATTTGGAACAGAAGTGGCAAACCTCTAAAAATGATAATCCAGCAGGTAAGAAAGCAGAAAAATCTGACAAGGCTCTAACCGGTCTGGTTCTCACAAAGAGAAGCTGAAGGCTGCTAACACTGTTCAAACAAGTAAGAAAATGCAGCAATCCCTGAGCCTGTCTCAGAGCCATTCACCTCCACATTTTCCACAACCTAGGAGCATAATCTGCACCTTATAAAGGGCAAAGAATCCCTGAGGCAGTATCATACTTTGGCAGGTTCTGCCTCCTTGATGTTGATTTGGTATAGTACTGACAGGGCTTCCCTGATACACCATCACAGTAGAGACTCCTCCCCTCAGGCCCATAAAATGGCTGTGCCAAAGGGACATTTCCTAGTGCAACAGCCTCATGCTAAACATATGTCTCTCTCTTCCTTGGCTTGTTCGGCACAGCACAAAAAGACAATCCTCATGCAGAAAATCACTCTCACACAGCTTATATCCCATTCCACTGTTTCCAACAGTGGCCGATCCAAGTCACAAGTACCTGTCAGGTTCCCAAGGTGCACAGCTTCCATGTTGCTTATCCCAGGGGTAAGCAGTGGATTTCCACGGTCCTTTTTAAAAATAGTTTATGGACTTTTCCTCCAGGAACTCATCCACACCTCTTTTAAACCCAGCTACATTAACAGTTTTAACTATATCCTCCGACAACTCCAGAGTTTGAAGACATGTTGAATGAACAATATTTTCTCCAATTTGTCTTAAATGTGCTACAGTGTACTTTTATTACGTGTCCCATAGTCTCTATTTGAAGGAGTAAACAACCGATCTACATTTAGCCATTCAACTCCATTTATTATTATTTTATAGATCTCTATAATATCTACGCTCATCCATCTCTTCCAAGTTGAAGAGCCCTAACCTTTTAAGCATTTACTTATAAGGATATCCTTCCATCCCCTTTACCATTTTGATTACTCTTCTCTGTACCTTTTCCTTTTTAAGATGTGGCAACCAGAATTGTACACAATATTCAAGGTGCGGTCTCACCATGAAGCGATACAGAGGCATTATAATGTCTTTGGTTTTGCTCTCCATTCCTTTCCTTATAATTCCTAGCATTCTATTCATTTTCTTGGCCCATGGCTGCACACTGGGCAGAGGGTTTCAACTTATTATCCATGATGATGCCCAGATCCCTTTCCTGGGTATTGATTCATAATGTGGAACTTTGCATCTTGTAACCGTAGTTTGGGTTCTTCTTAAGTGCATAACTTTGCACTTGTCCACATTAAATTTCATCTGCCATTTGGATGCTTAGTCTCCCAATTTTCAAGGTCCTCTTGTAATTTTTCACAATCCCCTTGCGTTTTAACAACTTTGTGTAATTTTGTGTCATCTGCAATTTTGATCACCTCACTTGTTGTTCCAATTCAAGGTCATTTATAAATATGTTAAAAAGCAGCGGGCCCAGCACAAATCCCTGGGATACTCCACTATTCACCTTTCTCCATTGTGAAAATTAGCCATTTAGCCCTACTCTGTTTTCTGTCTTTTAACCAGTTCCTAATCCACAATAGTACACTACCTCCTATCTTATGACTTTTTTGATTTCTCATGAAGGAACTTGTTAAAGGCTTTCTGAACATCCAGATACACTAAAATCAACTGGCTCATCTTTATCTACCTGTTTATGGAGTGGAGGAGTAGCCTAGTGGTTAGAACACTGGCTTGGTAACCAAGCAACCAGGGTTCAATTCCCACTAGCACTCCTTGTGGCCTTGGGCAAGTCACTTAACCCTCCATTGCCTCGGAAGAAAGGCCTGGCAATCTACTTCCAGTGACACTGCCAAGAAAACCCAGGAGCTTCTGGGTCACCAGGAGTCAGGACTGACTTGAAGGCACACATTGCATTTTGCATTCACATCTTCAAAAAAATATAAGGGCCGGATATTCAATTGGGATGGCTATGTGCCGCTATGGCGCATAGTCGTCGCTGCCGACCTCTAACCCTGGATATTCAATGCCGAGGTCATATGCAGCCCTGGCATTGAATATCTGGGGTCACTGCACAGCCTCCAATTCTACAGAAACTAACTTGGTAATGGCAATATTACCCCACTACCCAGTTAACTCCTGCAAGTAAAACTAGCCCAACGTTTGCTTACCTAGTTTGCTCACAGGTCACTAACCAGATAGTGGGGCAATATTGCCACTACCCAGTTAGCGACTATCGCCATCCACAACATACCCCGGAACACCCACAATACACCCCGATGCTAAGCAGTTAGCATTGGGGTGTATAGCAATGTTGGTTGGAGATACTCAGTGGCACTAATCGTGTTAGTGCCGTTGAATATCCCAATCAATGGCATTTACATGGTTTACAGGTCAGTAAACCGTGTAAATGACTTTATAATATTGGGCCCTAAGAGATTAGTGTGACAAGACTTTTCTTGGCTAAATGCATGTTGGCTTCCTGCCATTCAGCCATGACATATTCAGTAATTTTGTTCTTTTTTTTTTTTTTTTTTTTTTTAAACTTTTATTTTCATTTTGCAACAAACAAAAGAAACAACACACCAAAGGAGACAAAACAAGTATACAATAAGGAAAAGCAAACCCTATTACCCCCCACCCCCATGCTTCTTCTCTAAGCCGATAATATCAGCATGTGAGCGCTTCCAAACAACAGTGATTGTACATCAAAACGAACAAAGAGTATCTACGATACAGAATGATCATGGGACAGAGATTTATACAAATTTAAACAGTCAGATGAGAGCATTTAGCAGTGTGAACATAGTCATTGAGCATCTTCCATTTAGACAGATGATGAGGAGTCTGAACGGAAGAAGCAAACATACGAGGTATTTGTTCATATTTACTGTAGAGACAGACATGATTCCACCATTCATTGGGGCTCAGATGGGAGCTATTTTTCCAGTATTTCGTAATTAGGGAAATAGCGATGCCTAGCATAAAGTCCAAAAGGAAGTAAGCCGTTTTTGGAAGAGAGGGGATCCCCGCAGCTGAGCGAAGTCCCACTATCCTCCAAGAAAGGGGCTCTTGAAAGTGCAAAATAGACTGGATACGACCCCAGACCCGACGCCAGTAATACTGTAGTGCGGGACATTCATACATAACATGAGGTAGTGAACCAATGGCCGCATGGCATGTCCAACAGCTATTGCCCTGAGTGGTGTTCCATTTGGCTAATCTGTCAGGAGTGTAGAAACACCGGTGGGCTAGAAAGAAGAGTGTCTGAGTGAGTGAGGCGGATCGAGAAACCCGTGTCACTCTACTCCAGACAAGGCCCCATTGCTCCGGGGTCAAAGTTACATGCAATTCTCGCTCCCATGCTTTCTGCGCTATAGGGGTGCCTCTAATTATAGTATTACATAAGGTTTTGTAAAAATTAGATGCTACACCCGGTGAACTCCCGATAGATCGGATAGTCTCCGACAATCCTTGTGTAGGGGAGGCCGATGGCGGGAGCACCTTAGCCCTCCGAAGACAATGCTGAAGTTGCACCAACTGAAAGTAGTGTTTTGCTGGGAGACCAAATTCAATTTGCAATTCACTAAAAGTTTTCCAGCGACCATCATGGAACAACTGGTTAGGAATCCAAATGCCCCTAGTGTATCAGGGGCTCCACGCCATCGGTTTATTTTGTATTTGAAATCGAGTATTGTACCAAAGCGGGAGCCTGTCTAACGGACAGAGTCGGGAATCTAAAGATTGCATAAGAGTATTAAAGGCACATAAAGTGTCTAAAAGCATTGGTGGATAGTGGGAGTCTGATGGGAGAGTCATACCAGGGAGAAAAGTAAGAGGAATCGGTTTGCAAAGGTCCTCCTCTATGTCTAGCCACACAGGTCTACTCGGTGCTAGATCTTCCAGCCAACGAGCGCCTTGTTTGAGAAGAAAAGATTGATGGTATTTCAGGAAATCAGGGAATCTGACACCCCCATTTTCCTTATCTGCTTGCAGCTTATGTTTCGCTATCCTAGGTGTCTTGTTTTGCCATAGGTATCTAGTCAGAAGGCCCTCTATATCTTTATATGTACGTCGAGGTAGGAGACAGGGCAACATTTCTAAAATATAATTCACTTTCGGAACAATCATCATTTTTATGGTTTCTAGGCGACCCCACCAGGTAAGTGTTAAAGGAGTCCAACGGTGAGTAAGCGCCCGGACTTTAGAGGTTAAGTCTTTGGCATTAAAAGAGATAGTGTCTTCCAAAGGAGAGCAGTAGTGAACCCCAAGGTATTTGACCATGCGAGGTTGCCATAAAAAGGGAAAGGGTTGCATATCTGCCTGATGAAGCAGAGGATTTAGTGGAAAGGCTACCGACTTGGTCCAATTTATCTTATAACCGGAGAGTTGTGAATATTTACCAATTTGCTCTAGGACAGCCGGCACTGAGTCTATAGAGACAAAGAGCATAAGGTCATCAGCATATGCTGAAATTTTGATTTCCCTATGAGAGAAGGGGACTCCATGAATCTCCTCCGATTGCCGGATTAGTAAAGCTAAGGGTTCGAGTGCAAGATCGAAAAGAAGTGGAGACAATGGGCATCCCTGGCGAGTACCGCGTTGAAGGGGAAATGGCTGAGACTTTAAAGCATTAGCACAGATACTGGCTGTAGGCTGTGCATACATGGTGCGGAGACAGCGGAGAAAACCTTCTCCGAATCCGTACCAGCGGAGGGCTGCAAACAGGAAGGGCCATTCTAAGCGATCAAAGGCCTTCTCAGCATCAAGTGAGAGGCCAACAAATGGGCGATCAAGATTAACTGCGGCAGTCAGTACATGACATAGAGTCCGAGCATTGTCAGCAGTTGATCTACCGGGAATGAAACCGCATTGATCTGGGTGTATTAAGGTAGACATCCTATCAGAGAGCCGGGTGGAGAGAATGGTGGCAAATATTTTATAGTCCGCGTTTAGGAGGGAAATTGGACGATAATTAGCTGTTAGTTGCGGGTCTCTCCCCTCTTTCTCAAAAACTACTACATTTGCCATTGAAAAGGACCCAGAAGGAGATCCCTCCTCGGCCAGAGCAGAAAAATAAAGTTTCAAAACTGGAGCTAAGTCAGCGTTAAAGGTTTTGTAGAATTCAGCAGGGAGACCGTCTGGGCCTGCAGCCCGACCTGTGGCACATTTCTTGATAGCAGAATGAATTTCTGATAAAGTGAATGGTTTGTCCATGGCCACTCTATCTTCGTCAGATAGGGTCGGTCTTGTACCCCTGAAAGTAAGCGTTCAAATACTTCTGGCTCAAAATCACATTCAGATTGATAAAGCCGAGTATAAAAATCACGAAAGAGTTCTAAGATTTCTGTATCTTTAGTGACCAAGCCCCCCCCCCCCCGACGGATTACGGAGAGCGGTAACACGCTTGGCTTCTTTTTGACCTTTTAGGGCATTTGCTAACAATTTGCCAGCACGGTTATTTTCCCGGTAATATATCCCTTGTTGTGATTCAATATTTTTAGCAGCCGCAGTATACAAAGCTGATTGTATTGAAAACGCAAGCGTTGTAAACGGAGTAAAATACATGGGTCAGTACGGGACGTGAGGAGACGCTCCCCAGCTTGTATCTGTTGCTCTAGAATCAGTAAGTGCTGCTTTCTTTGTTTCCCCTGCCGAATTTGATAGCTGGTTATAGTTGCACGGATAGATGCCTTAAAACCCTCCCACCAAGCCCAGCTCGCTGTGTCATGGGGTGAGTTAAAATGAAAATAATCTTGGATAGCGGCCTTTATATCAACCTGAAAATCTTTTTGATCTAGTAGGGATCTATCAAAAAACCAAGCTCGGGGAGAATCGTCTCGCGCAGTGACATGTAATGATAAAGATATGGCAGCATGATCTGAAATATGGAGAGGATGAGTCCTAGCCGTGTCCACTTGAGAAATCAGTGCTTTGGAAGTAATTTTGTTCTTTATGATGGTTTCCACCTGGACCGGATAGCATATATCCCAAGGTGCTGAAAGAACTGAAATATGAGATTGCAAACCTACTTTTAGTAATCTGTGAGCTATCATTAAAATCAACTGTATTACTTGAAGTTTGGAGAGTGGCCAATGTGACATCAATTTTTAAAAAAGGGTTCCAGAAATGATCCAGGAATCTACAGGCTCACTGATCTGTGGATTCCTGGATCACTTCTGAAACCCTTTTTAAAAATTGGTGTCATACTGACCACTCTCCAAACTTCAGGTAATTCAAATGATTTTAATGATTGCAAACCTACTTTGAGTAAACTGTGAGCTATCTCATATTTCAATTCTTTCAGCACCTTGGGATGTATGTTATCCTGTAGCAGCAGAGCGCAGACAAACCAATGATACCAGGAGTCTGTTCAGAAGGTCCAAATCATTTATTTGTGCACAAGTCTCAAGCAGAATCAAATTCAAAATGGCTGAGCAATGGCTGTTAGTAAAACAACAACTTTTATAGACTTTTCCTCCATTCTAGACATAGGAAAACATTTCATTGGTCCCGGTAACCTCCCGTACACCTTCTATTGGTTCCGGTATTGATAAGGCTATCCAATTATGTCCTTCGACTGGGCTTAGCACCTGCTCACCCCCCTTCTAGTCCCAATTACAATGGTCAGTTCACCAATTTAGTTACTTTTCTCCTCCAAGGCCATTTAACTAGTTAGCACATATGAGAAAGCAGGGCACTGTAACCTTTCTGTCAGCAGTTTTAATTAAATTCCTAGCAGCTGTACTCTCTTATCAGTGGTATTTAAACTTATTTTTCTATATTTTTCTGAGTTTCGATTCTGCTCAGCTAAGCTGATTATGCTTTGCTAAGTTTCAGTTCTACAATAGCAGCCTATTGGGGGATGTGCAATTCCTATGGGCCTCTCCATAGGCTTCATTTACAGGTCAAGCTGGTTAGGCCTGTCTGCTCAATTCAGACACCATGGATCATAGGCCTTCGCCTACCACAATCCGGTCCAGATGATCTGCTATTCTTTTATCAAATCTTCCCAAATTATCAAAATTAGTTTCAATTCCTCAGTTGTTTTTAAGTGCCATTGAGTTGGTGTCGACTCCTGGCGACCCTTTGGATAGTTGATCTAAACTTTCGTCAGTCTTCAGCCAAGTGGCTCATTGTTGATAGAGTGGTATCCATAGCTGCTGTTATTGTATCGATCCATCTCATTGCTGGCCTTCCTCTTTTATGACCACCTTTTACCTTGCCAAGCATTATGTCTTTCTCCAATGATCTCTCTCTTCGCATGATATGTCTAAAGTAAGAAAGTCGACGTCTTGTCATCTGTGCTTCTAAGGAAAGCTTAGGTTTGATCTCCTCTAGTATTTTAAATGTAATTTCTGATATATTGCCTTGGTAACATTGTTTATGTGAGTCTGCATACTCAGTTGTTGGTCCAGGGTGACTCCGAGATAGCGTACTTCCTGTTTTGTCATCAGTATGGGGTCTTTTACCCTAATAGACGTTGGTGGGGTGAAGGTCTGCTTTTTTTGTTATGAAGAACACTTCGGTCTTCTTGCAGTTCACTTTAAGGTTGTGTGTAAGGAGCCAATCTGAGACTGCATCGAAGCATTCTGTTATCTTGGTGTAATCTGGCTTGTCTGTAGAGAATGGTGTATATAGTAGAACATCATCAGTGTAAATATGGTACAATATGCCATATGACTGTATTATTGAGCAGATTGGCTGAATGTAGATTTTGAAGATAGTGATGAGCCTTGTAGGACTCCTTGCATTTGCAGTTATATGTTTAATGTTTGTGTGCCTATTTGTACCTGTTGTTGGTGACCTGTTAAGTAGGAACTGCACCAGTCCAGAGCTGAGTTTTGTACTCCTTTCTCCTGTAGTCGACAGAATAATAGGTTGTGGAGGACAGTGTCGAAGGCCGAAGCAAAGTCCAAAAATATTAGGATGAATCCTTGCTTCACTTTGTCAATGCGTAGGATTAGTCTGCTGAGGAAGGTAGCCATGAGGGTTTCAGCACTGTGCTGTTTGAACCTGTGCTGCTGTGGGTCACGTGGAGCGTGAGTGTCAATGTGGCGTTGAATCTGTTGCTGGACTATTTTCTCCATTATCTTCGCCAAGAGTGGGAGAATAGATATGGGTTTATAGGAATTTATGTTGAATGGGTCCAGTTTATTGTTTTTAAGTAATGGTCTAATGGAGGCAGTCTTCAGGGTGGATGGAACAACTCCCGTGGTGAGGGAGAGGCATACAGTTCTGGCAATGGTCGCGCTTAGGTCTGCCCAAGCTAGCTTGATCCAGTGGGTGGGGCATGGGTTGTTGGGAGAAGTGGTGGTGTTGATCCCTTTTATTATGTCCTTAATGTGTTCTGTGGTACTTGGGCTAAAGGATGATATCTTGGTAATAGTAGCGCTGTTGTCTGTTGGAGAGTTTACTTGATGCGTGTAATTTCCGTTGGTTTTGCTTTGGAAGTGGTCAGCTTTCACCATCCTCAATTTACTCATATAACCCCTCTTCTCAAGTCACTTCATTGCCTTCCCTTCCATTTCCATATCCGTATCCAATTCAAACTCCTTCTTTTGACCTTTAAGTACATGCACTCTGCTGTTCCACCCTCTCTCTCCTCTCCCTCCATACCCCTTCTCGCGAACTTCATTCTTCTACTGGCTTGCTCCTCTTTGTCCTTTTCTTCCTCTGCTAACTCCAGACTTCGGTCCTTTCACCTTGCTGATCCTTATGCCTGGAACAAACTTCCTGAGTCTGTATGTCAGGCTTCATCTTTGCCCCTTTTCAAATCTATGCTAAAGGCTCACCTCATCGAGGCGGCCTTTGGATCCTGATCCCTTGGGTCTCCTTATCCTTCCCTATTCTATCCTTATTCCTAATTGTCTTGTTTGTCTTGATTAGATTCTAAGCTCTAACGAGTAGGGACTGTCTCTATCTATGTTTGTACAGCGCTGCATATGCCTTGTAGCACTTTATAACTTTTTAATAGTAGTAGTAGTAGTGTTGTAAACTTTGCTATCTTCCCTAATTGCTATTAGCATTTCATCAACTACCTGTTCATTCTGGCCAGGTGGATGATACTATACCCCCACTGCCACTCCCTTCCTCTTTTTACACAGAATTTCTATTCCTACAGATTCTACAGCGTATTTTGTTTCCTTCAAAACCTTATCCTTTTTGACTCAATGCCTCCACTCCAATGTGATCTACTCTTCATTGAAAAGTAGTTTGTAACCTGGTATCACAGTGTCACACTGGTTACCCTCCTTCCACTAGATCTCTGAGATGCCAGTTACAGTTGTGGTCAACATTACTGGCATCCTTGTATTTTAGGTATGTTGTGTACAATATCATCAATGCCGTACCTAGTCCTGTGCGAACAGTGCAGCCGCATAGGGGGAAAAGATATAGGAGCACATTTGTGGCTGCCGGCCTTAGTTCCCCCATAATGCTTGCCTTTGCCCCACCATCGCCAAGCGGCAGTGATGGTGGTGGCAGCAGCAGCAGAGCAGACCTCTAATTGAAAAAAAGCCCAAACCCACAGGTCTTTCCAACTCTGCACTTGCATGTTGGCGTGATCCCCCCTCCTCTGACATATGCTTATGTCAGAGGAGGGAGGGACCTGATCATCCATTCAAGCACAGAGTTGCACAGACCCGCGTTCGAATGGCTGGTCTGATCCCTTCCTCTCTCTGATGCAAGCATACATTAGAGGAGTGAGGGATCAGACCTGAATGCAAGTGTGGAGTTGGAAACATCTGTGTTTTTCTTCAATTTGATGTAGGCTCTGCTGCAGCCACAGCCACCAATAAAACATAAAAAGCGGCGGCAGCTGGGCAAGGGCAGGCAGAGCAGGGGAGAGCTGGCTAGATATGGAGGTAAGATGGAGAGATGCTGGGCATGAGGCAAATGACAAATCTGTGATGGGGGTATGCGCCAGATGTACAAGTCACATAAGGCACATTTATAGCTTGGTAGGGCCCTGGCCATCATAATATCTTAATAATATGTTCAAAGGAATACAACAGCAAAAAAATTGATGCTTGTACAATGTACATGTAGTAATTTCTGAGGAAAAAAACTAAATAGGACCCTGACAGGATTAACACCAGTCCAGAGCAAGGTGTATAACCACAAACATTTATTTATGTTCGCAAGAGATTATGAGAGCCACTACCCGACATGGCCATGTTTTGGCACTGCCTTTGTCAGGGGTTTGGCCTATATTGGGGATATACATAAAAACACAAATTAGAAATAAAATAAAATACAAACATTAAAAAGTAAAACTAAATAAAATCAATCAATTATACATAAATAAATGCCATCCCATAAAACAATAGGTACATAATAAAGCATTGTAAGAAACACTAACAAAAAAAGACCGCATTTGCATTATTGTATTAACTCATGTGTGAGCAGAAAATGACTAGCAAGGCAATGGTAAGAGAGGCATTCAGAAAAAGGCTTTACCATTCTTTATAAAAATTCATGCATTAGTCAAAGAGTATTTAGATTAATGAATATAAGGTGAATTGAAAACGGAAAGAAAACAGGGGGAGGAAGCACATGTGGTTTTTATCAGGAACAAATAAGAAATTGTACCGAAAGGTTGAAGAACCATTCCTTTACAAAATCCCGGGTGGAGACCCACTATATCTAAAATGAGAACATTTAACCATATATTTTATATAAAAAATCTGAACCAAATTGAAACAGAGAAGCACAGCCTATCTGATTGTACCTGTAATACTTAAGAGATGTATTAAGCAGCAAAAACTGCATGAAGTACCAAGGGTTGAATTATTCTTAGATGTCATTAGTTTATAAATATAAATGGGAGCAGAATAAGGAAAAAAATCAAGATCGCATATTTAAAAAAAAAAAACTAACCTGTCTTAGATGCGGCGGCTCGTAGTACTGCTGATTGTATAAAAGACGGCAGAGCGTCCTTTCGGCGTATTTAAAACCAGCTTTTGACACGAAAGGACCTTTGTTGTAATGGCACCAAATAAACAGATATAAAAAGACTGGAAATGGTTCGGAGGAAGACGGCCAAAATGATTTGTAGCCTGTGCCAGAAGACGTATGAAAAGAGACTCCAAGATCTAAATATGTATACTTTAGAGGTTAGGAGGAACGAGGGAGATATGATACATACGTTTAAATAATTAAAGGATATTAATGAATAAACAAACCTTTTTCAAAGATGGGGAAGCTGTAAAACTAGAGGACATAGCATGAAGCTGCAAGGGGGTAAATTGAAAGGCAACGTCAGGAAATACTTTTTCACTGAAAGGGTGGTGGATGCTTGGAATGTCCTCCCGATGGAAGTGGTGGGGGCAAATACAGTAACCGAATTCAAAATGGCATAGGACAGACACAGTGAATCCTTTTATAACAGGATAAAATCAAAATAACCTTAGCTGTCTCAGCTATCTCAACAAATAGGGGTGACGTGCATGGAGCGGTGGGTACAACCCTAAACAAATGCATGGGGAGGAGGGACCCGCACAGAGCAGCAGTTGCATCTACTCTTGCCCCTTGCTGGGCAGACTAGATGGACCACAATGGTCTTTATCTGCTGTTCTAAAAAAAAACCAGACCAGAGGGGAACCCAAATATTAAAAGATAATTTAAAATGCCTGAACTTAATATATATATAGATATATCAGTAAATCCTATTAAAATGTGAGTACATACATGAGCACTCATTCATCCATAAAAATATTTTTTGGTGTTTTAAACAAAGATAAAAAGAGTTGATCTAAAACAGTAAAGATCAAGCCGGCTTAAAATAGAGCACCTGAGGTTAATCAAATGAAGGACCGTGCCACCAAACTGTATGAATTAAAATACAAAGAAGCTAATGACACCCCAAATACCACTTAAAAAATATATGTCACGATAGAACTATATTTAAGAATTAAAACTATGAGAAATCAAACTGGCAATATCAAATAGATTGTTATATAAAATGTGAAGAGAGGGATTGTATTATTTATAACACATTGAAAACCCATAAGAGTTTTTTGTAAACCACCTGAATCAACACTTCGGGGTGGGAGCCCCTATTTAATTCATGCAAAGTCAAGTATTAAAATCGAAATATAAAATTAAACAACTGGCTAAGAGACGGACTCTGCCAAACTAAATAAAATGAAAGTGATGGTATTGTTTCTAAGACATGGTAAAACTAAATCAGTACTTTGGGGCTGGGACCTCTACTGGTTTGTATGGCTTCCATCAATGTTTAAAAGACAAACCTAAAATAAATAAATGAAACCAGCTAAAAGGCAGTTAAAACTGTTTAAAAAGGAGGATATCTGAGCTAAATAAATATGACAATAAATACCTATCGCAATCAAAGATTAAAACATTCATAGAACCATCTTAGAAGAAGATTTCAACTAGACCGCGGACATTTCTAAAATACATAAAGGAATTGTGAAGAGAATCATAAAAAGGGAGAAACATAAAAGGATCAAACCGGATTTAGGTAGAGTCACTCAGGTATATAGTTAACACATTAGGGGCCCAATAGCACCCAAAAATGTATCCACCAATATGGTTAAAAATGTTAAAAATATTATAAGTAAAAACATATGCAAATAATCCTTAAAAAAGGGGGTATGTAGACTTAATACGTGTATAAAAATATTTTTAAAAAAAGTAAAAAGTGACATAGTGAGATCCTAACACATACTGTCAGCCACCCATAGGCTGATCACTATATGGGACCAAAAACAGACAAAAGGATCCATGTTTAGTATGTTTCTTTCAAAAGAGGACCAAATTATGTCCAAAGTACCACAGAGAGGGACTTAAGAGGTACTGTCAAAACCAGAGATGATCAAATTGATGTAAAACTCACAATAACGACCACATAATAATTTAAAAAAAAGATTAAAATAATGTTTTTATTTAACGGGTCTTCTATATCACCCTATCTTCCATTCAGGGCAGTTTACATGATAACAGCAACAACTTTACATTGAACTGGGAATTAAACTTTGAGATATATACATGTATAATTTATTTATATATTTAGTTGGGCTTATATACTGCTTTTCACCTGATCAAAGCGGTTTACAGAGAACAGAACATTTTACAGTAAACATATATTGTACAAGGAACAGTAACAGTTAACAATTGAAACAAACATTTTACTAACATACTAAGTATTATAAATTGTAGTACTATATACAAATGTTGGAGCTAAATGGTGCATTCAAACAACTATTAACAATACCAAAATTGATTCACCTTTGTAATTTTGATGGTGGGGGATTAGGTGGAGGGAACAAAGTGTTCAGTGAATAAATGAGTTTTCAGGTGCTTGCGGAAGGCAGGGAGACTGGTGATATTTCTTAGTTTGTCAGGAAAAGAGTTCCATAGGGAAGGAGCGTAGAGTTCAAACACTTTGTGGTATGGTTTGTTGGTTGTATTTAGGCTCGGATTGTGGTATGTTAAGTTTGTTGATTGTAGTATGTCTTCGTGGTCTGTTTGTAGGTGGTATCTGTAGAAGGGATTTGAGACAGGTTTCCTTGTGGGAGTGAAGTGCTTTGTGCATGAGGAGGATGCATTTGTATTTTATTCTATTGGTAAGGGGCAGCCAGTGTAGTTTTAGGATGGGGGTGATATGGTCGTATTTATTGGCTCCCTGGATGGTACGTGTAGTGTGTGTAATGCAGTTTGAAGGGGGAGTAGTGTAGATTAGGGTAGATCCTGGTAGATATTGTTACAGTAGTCTTCATAGGTGAAGGGTGAGAGCTTGCAGTGCTGATTTAAAATCTGTTGATTCGAGGAGGGGGACAGAGTCGTTGCAGGGTCTTTGTTTTGAAATAGATTGTTCTGGCTGTCGTTACTACTTGGGTTTTGAAGCATAGTTGCTAGTCAATAGTGATACTGAGATATTTCAACTCAGTTTTTACATTTACAAACTTAAATGAACTATTATACAGTAGGATTATAAAGTGGAACATTAAGACTTTGGGTTCAATTGTCTGTTATATTGGGGTATTGCAGGGGGAAGTGGTAGGATACAAAAAGGGGATGGATTGCATAGGGTAGGGCACGAGAGTATTCATCAGGTAATGTTGGCATAATGCTCTGTGAATAGAAGTGTCTTTATGGATTTGTGAAAATCTTGTAGGTCTGTGGTGGTTCTTATTGCTGCCGGTAGCAAGTTCCAAAGCATTGGTGCATAGAGGGAGGGCGCTCTGTTGCATGTTAGATGTTTGGCTTTAGTTTTTGCCTTTGGAATGAGCAACAGGTTTCTCATAGAAGTTCAGCAGTTCCTAGCTTCCGGATCTCTTGATTGACTGGAGGGTGACTGGTGCCAGTTGATGAATTATCTTAAAGATGATCGTGAGAGATTTGAATTTGGTTCTCTGCAGGATTGGGAGCCAGTGCAGTTGTTTTAGTGTAGGGGATGTTTGTGTCCTGCGGTACCCGAGATATTATTCTTGCTGCCATGTTTTGTATTAGTTGTAGGGGTTGGATGTTGTGTTTTGGCAGACCCTGATAAATGGAGTTGCAATAATCCAGTATCGGCATAATCATTGCTTGGCAGATGGTGTGGAAGCTCTTCTCATCTAGGAGTGGTTGGAGTCTTTGTATTGTTCACAGTTTATGGTATGCTGATCTCGTTGCTTTAGATGTGTGCTTCGAAATTTAAATTATGGTCCAATATGACTCCGAGATACCTCACTTCCTGCTTGATCTGTATGTTGCTTTAATGTATTTTAAGTTTGTTCGGGGCTGTGAATGAGCTATTACTGGTTATGATGAGTGCTTCCGATTTGGTATAGTTTATGTGGAGGTTTTGTTGATGTAGCCAGTTGGTCATTGTTTCCAGACAGGATATAATCATTGTGAAGTTGGGTTGAGCTGTGTTAAATGGTGCAAACACCATTATATTGTCTGCATATTATAGAGTCAGTGTTCAATGTTGTAGCTTTTTATTATGTCACACAAGGGTTGAAGATATATATTGAATAATACAACAGAGAGTGCTGATCCCTGAGATATCTCTTGTGGTTGGTCAAGTATTCTGGAGTAGCTGGGGCCAGACTTTACTTGCAGTTTGCATTGACTGAGGTAGGAAGAGAACCATTGGATGGTGATGCCATTTAAGTCCATAATCTTCAAACAGTCCAGTAGTGCTGAGTGAATTATAGAGTCAAATGCTGCTTTGATATCGATAAAGATCAAAAGCACACCCATTCTGACATCAATAGTAGTTATGACTTTCTAGTAGAGAAGTGAACAGCATTTCCACACTATGATTTGGCTTAAACCCATATTGGTGGGGGTCAAGCGGGGTATGGAGGTCAATATGATCCTGCAATTGGGTTAGCACTACTTTCTCTATCAGTTTTGTCAGAAAACGGGAGACTCGAGATGGGTCTGTAGGAGCTGGGGTCTGATGGATCTAGCATTTGGTTCTTTAGTATGGGCTTCACAATTGTTTGAAGCAGGGGAGTATGATTCCCTGTATAAGTGAGAGCCGCATGATACTGTAGTGTAGGTGTCAGTTGTTTAGCAGTTAGCTTAATCCAAGAGACAGGACAAGTATCAAGAGAGGAGATAGTGGTGTTAATTTTCGTCACTATGTTTTGTAACTTGTCAATGGAGGGTGTGTGGAAAGAGCTCCATTGATCATGGGACTCTTGATGTAATTATTTTCTTCCGGCTGGGTCAGTGGATGTGAGGTGGCGTTTCATAATGTTCCTTCTAGATAGTCGGCCATGGTTTCAGGGTTAAGTGATGTGGTCCCATTATGCCTTGAATTATCCTTGGTTAGAGAATGTGCGATGTCAAAAGAGTTCACGTGATTTATTTAGGGATTTTAGAATGAGGTTTATATGGTATTCCTTTGATGGTGGTATTGTGGTGTATTCATATAGGTCTTCTTGTGCCTTGGTCCATCTCCATTTTCTTTCAGATTTCCAGAGGGATTTTTTATGTCATTGATCTGTTTTGAGAACCATAGTGTAGAGTGATTTCTATGATTACTCAGGTGTTTGATTATCAGTGTTGAGACTTGCTTTAGGGTGGAGTTCCAGTTATCTATTGCATTTTTTAGGTTTGTTGAGGTGGATATTAGATTTGCAATGTGTCAATATTGAGATTGAAGAATCTCCTCCATTCTTTTGGCACCTCTTTGATTAAATCACTCTTTGATGGGATCACTAACGTTATGCTTAGCATGTGATGATCAAACCATGGTATTGGTGTAGAAGCTGGAATGGGTGGACGGAGGTGTTGGTAAAGTAGGGTATTAGGAATATAGATCAGATCCAAAGTTGCTCATGTGTTGGGCTATGGATTAGCGTATATTGCAGGTCCTCCATTGCTTTCTGGAATGCCTGAGCATCTTTACTTGGTGTTGATGGGATGTTGAGGTCACCAAAGAGGACATAGGGCTTTTTGCTTCTTGAGTATTTAAGTTCTCAAGCAAGATGTTTTCATCTTGGCTGTTTGGGGTTCTGTATACTAGACAGATAGAAATGAAATTGTTGGATATTGTTAGCATATTGCAATCCTTCGTGGAGTATGAAAAGACCATTTTAAAGCCCAGGTGTTTCCTTGATATTGTAAGAATGCTCCCTCCTCTTTTTGCGGATCTCATACAGTTGTGTGTAGTAATTTGCTAGATGCGATCTAGTTGATGACTTGGTCTGTGTCTGTCAAGCAAGTTTCAGTACATATTCTGGGTCATTCCGAGGCACGAATAGCTGGAAAGGATGGGCCCTTTCCTGATCTTGTCTACCTTCTCCACGCGTTGTACAGGGCAGAAAAGGGGTGGATCTGGGGCCGCATTAGGGCAGGCAGTGGGCGGTTGTTGGCCCCAGATGTACAGGGTCAATTCCAATGTCAGCCCTGTATGCCCAGAACCGGCAGCCTGAACGGGGAACTTATTCCACTTTGGAGATAGAATAAGTTCCCCTACCCAGGGGGGGGGGGGGAGGAGGAGGGACAGCGGGCCCGGAGCACGGAAAGGGATGGGAAGCAGAGGACATTCTCCCCGCAGCCTGACCGTGGCCTTAGGAGGCCAGATTGGGGGATCGGGCTGCGGGGAAAGCACCTTTATAGCCTGCAACTGCAGCTTTTCAATGGAGCCGCAGTACCATGGCAACCAGATGCCATGGCGCCACAGCTCCATTGAACAGCCCTGACTAAGCTATCTGGGCAAGGCCTGTACATGCAGGCCAGACTGCATCGGGGTCCTGGCCTTTACATACAGGCCTGATCACGATTCTGATCCTGCTGGGCTAGATGTGCCCTACGGGATCAGAATCGCGGCTCCCTCTGTGAGTCCGGTTCTGACCAAGCGCACAGAGGGCCGACATGTCGATGTCGGAATCGCACCTATTATGTCTATATTGTTGTCTTCAATGTAATCACTGATGATATGGAACTTATTTCTGATGGATCTGGAGTTCACAAGGGCACACCTCAGGGTGAAATATATAAAAAATGAGGTGGGGGAAAGATGAAGAGAGAAGTGGGGGGGAAAAGGGGAAGGGCTATAAAAATAATAAATTAAAAAATAAGAGATACAAAAATTGGATCAAAGGAAAACAGACAGATTCATTTCCAAATTAAGATCAGTTGGGGGTCATTGATTGAAATTGAAAGATGTAATGTTGCTCTAGTCGTAAGAGCACTTTATCTAAATGACCTCCTCTCTAATTTGGCTTTAGCACCTTGAGAATGAAAAATTTTAATTCTGCAGTCTTAAGTTGTTTCTCTATCCAATGTTGCCCTAGTGGTTTATCTTTCAATTGTCTCTTCAGGCAACAACTATGTTCACTGATTCACATACGTATACTTTGTACAACATTTTACAAAGGCATATAATGACATAGATGACATTCTCAGAGTTGCAATTGGAGAAATTATTCAAAGGATATCTTCTCTGTGTAGTAGGATGGACAAATTCCTTTAAGGGAATAGCATGAATGCAAACCAAGCACTGACCGCATTGAAAATGTCCTTTATATTTAGGTTGATAGGGATGTTCATTGAGGGCTGAAGGAACCAATAAATTTCACAAGTTAACATTTCTCTTATGAGCCACAGTAAGGTTGGTTTCCGAAAATCAGGGTAACATTTGCACTATGTGCCATTCTTCTCGTATTATTCGGGTAATATCCTTCAAAAATTGCGAGAAAGTCAAGGGGCAAACCATTCTTGTAGTAATTGATTTCAGGGTTTTTTGAGGAGGTCCACGTGTTCTGAAGATTTAGCTCATATAAGCTCTCAATGTATCGGTCCTAATACCCTCTCGACTGAAACCTTTGTCGTATAATATAGGATTGTTTTTCAAAATCTTCATACTTGGTGCATACTCTTCTTGCTCATAAAAACTGACTTGTATATAGGGTTAGCCTTCAGAGTATGACTGTGAGAGTTTTGAAAATGGAGACGTTGATTGTGGTCAGTAGGCTTTCTATATAGATCAATAAGGAAGCCATCCAACACTTTCTGAATGAATAGATCAAGATAGGAAATGGATTGGTCACTGGTCCTGCGAATTTACCCACAAATGGAACTCATTTAGAAGTGCTTGATCTCTGTCATGTCACCAAGACATCATCTATATAATGCTTCCATAACTTAATGCAAGTCACAAATGGATTGAGATTTAACAACTGTTTTTCAAAGTGGGTTACATATAAATTCACTATATCAGGGGCCATGAAGGAACCTATGGCTACCCCTTTGATCTGCTTATAAAAAATGTCCATGAAACAGAAGTAGTTCTCTATAAGTGCTAGTTGGGCTAATTGTACCAAGTAAGCCATCAGTATTCTCTTATGATCCTTTGTCTAGCAGTACATATTGTACGATTTCCAAAGTTTCTTTGTGGAACATTTGTTTAGCGGGACACAATATCCATTGTCACGAGAGTAAGTCCCTCATGCTATCCCTCGAAAGATTCAAGAATCTCAATGATATGCGTAGAATCCCTCATGTAAGAGGGAGCTGAGGACACAAAGGGCCAAAGTAGGAAGTCCAGGAATTGTGATATAGGTTCAAAAAGTGAGCCAATAGCTGATATTATCAATCAACCCGGAGGGTTCTCCAACAATTTGTGAATCTTAGGTAAGATATATAATGTGCGAATAACTGGATATTAAACTGTTAAAAAATTCTTCTTGGTTATGTATCCCACTTCAAAACCTAATGCAATAAACTTGTCTACACTTTTCTTTAGGGGATTTGTCAGATCATCATTCAGGCATTAATAAATTATAGGGTCTCGCAAATGAATGGCCGCGGAGCACTTACCGCGGGACATGGTAACCGGGGGGAGCGGCGCGGGTAGCTCCCTCTCCATAGGATCGGGGTGCCAGCCAATAAGGAAAGGCAGCCTGTTCGGCGTCCTTCAAATTGATTGGCTCTTGGGCCTGACAGTGAGGCACGGGGGGCCAATCGGAGGCTAGGGCTGAGGCCGCTGTGAGCATGGGCCGGCGAGAGGAACACTGTGCTGGCAGGCGACGGTCGGACCAGGTGGCTTGGAGCGCGGAGCTGAAATCTTGAATCCGGGAAGGAAAAGAAGGGGAGAGCGTGGATCGAGAGTCTCCAGGCAGTGGTTTGAGGGGTTGTGGCAGCCTGGTTGGAGTCTGCATCGGGGGTCCCAAGGGCAGGACAGAACTACTAGGGTGCACAGGAGAGCAGTGGCGAGTTACCGTTTGAAGAGTGAAGCAGGCAGGTACCTGCGGGACAGCTCCATTTAAAAAAACCAAAAAAACCCAAAAGAAAGTTAGTGGGAGAGGGAAAAAGGGGGGGGGGGGGCATTTGAGGTGTAGGATGCTAGGCAGAGGGAGGCAGAGTCGGGAGGGGACAGGCCTCAACAATTCGGGGGAGGGGGGTTGGGGGAGCGGGGGGCTCGCACAGGCAGACCTCGGCTACGGGAGCAGTGCGGGGCCAAGGTAGGGCATGCAGGGGGGGGGGGGGCGGCTCTATGGTCTGGCAGAGTTGGGTTGACCAGGATGAGCCAAAGGGGGGTTGTGAGCTCAGTTCAGAGGGGCAGGGGGGGGAGCCAGAGGCTCGGGGGGCCAAGACAGTGTGGGTGTGATGGCTAGGGAGGGGATGGTTTCTGACCCGGACAGGGGTTCGTTGCAGGGAGCGGAGAAGGGTGCAGTGGCTGGGGAGGTCAGGGTGGGGGGGGTTAGGATCCAGGGTTCCGTCAGTGGGCAGGGGGCTGCTGGACATTGGGGGTGGCCGGCGATGCCGGGTGGCTTCTATCCGGCGGCCTGGGAGCACTGGCGGGGGGGAGGTATGGGCTATTCCAGGGCGGAGTGGCTGGGGGTGTGGCAGTCCCTGTGGCCTTCGGTAGCTCCCCCTTCAGCGTGTTCCTTTTTGTCCCCACAGGTTCCGGGAGTGTGGCTGCCGCCTGGAGGAACAGTGACTCATCCTTCATCAGGAGTGGCTGCGGAGGGCAGAGCGGCAGAGGTGAGCGAGAGGATGGAGGGCCCAGTCGTAGGCCTGATGTCGCGTTGGCGGGTAGCGGAGCGAGACAGGAGCCGGATGGTGAGCGAGCGGAAGCAGATTCCAGGCTGCCAGTTGAAGGTGAGTTATCTGGTGGGCAGGGGGAAGAGGCGACGGAAGAAGAGGCATACTTGTCAGAGGCGGCATAGTTCAGAGTCCTCCTCTTCATCGTCGGATGATTCTTCATCGGGTGTGTCTGGTGTGGATGGGGTGGTCCAGGCATGGGGCGGTGGAATGGCCCCGCTAGCTTCGTTTGCTGAGTTGTGGGAAAGTGTGCCAAGGAAGCTGCGGAGGCGGATTCGGAAGAGACGCTACATTGACATCTTTCGGCTGTTGGAGGGGAGAAAGAGGTCGGGAGAGAGTAGGAAGAAGAGGAAGGAGGACGAGAAGGTGGGGAGGGCACGAAAGGTGATGCGTAACGTCATCAAATGGATGAGAGCCTTTTTGCGGTTGGCTAGCGTTTGGGGTCGTTATAATCCGGAGCAGCATGGGATGTTGTTGGCCTATGCTGATTCCATTTTAGAGGCGGCTCAGACACATGAGGGTTGGGCATGGCTCAACTACGATGAAAAGTTTAGGGATAAGATGGAGGAGAATAAGTCCTTATCCTGGGGGACTCAGGATATTAATTTGTGGTTAACGCAAATGTCAGCGAGGACTGGGGCTGGGGGGGCGAGTGGTGCTAAGGTGGGGACGACGGGAGGGTTAGCTTTGGGGTGTTCCTTTCGAGTGGGGAGGCCTGTGCCCCTCCAGCGCACGTCCGGTGGAGGGGCGGGAGATGCCTGTTGGCGATTTAACAAGGCGTCGTGCCCATTTCCAGACTGCAAGTTTCGCCATGCTTGCTCTATCTATAATGGAGGACCCGCGGCAGTTAAGTGTGTTAAAAGAGGCACGGTCCCCGCCACCCCATCGGGTCCCAAGCAGCAATGACCTTCTAGGCCTGGCCTGGACTCCGATATGGTTTGAGGCCTTACAACCGTGGCTGGAGCGTTATCCGCGCAAAAAGGCCGGGGATTTGTTGGGGAGGATGTTTAAAGAAGGTTTTATGATACCGGTTGAGGGGGATGGTATAGGGGGACGGGTGCGGAACTCTGCCTCGGTGCAGCATTACGCTGACATTGTGCGGAGGAAGTTGGGGGAGGAGTTAGAGTTGGGCCGGATCGCGGGCCCTTTTATGGTTGCGCCCTTGGCGGACCTGGTAGTGTCCCCATTGGGAATTGTAGCAAAAAAGGAGCCGGGAAAATTCAGGCTGATACACAACTTGTCTAGCCCTGCGGGGTCATCGGTGAACGATCATATACCTAAGGCGTTGTGTACAGTTTGTTATGCTTCCTTTGATGCGGCCGCGGACCTGGTTAGAGTCTGCGGCTCCGGGTGTCTGATGGCCAAGGTAGACATAAAATCGGCGTCCGGTTACTCCCAGTTCACCCGTCCTCATTTCTCTTGTTGGGATTTCGTTTTGAGGGGCAGAATTATTTTGATAAATAGATGCCCATGGGTTGTTCGATTTCATGTGTGTATTTTGAGAAATTCAGTACCTTCCTGCATTGGGCGGTGGTAATGCGGGTGGGGTGCCCGAACGTGGTGCATTACCTGGATGACTTTCTGTTTGTGGGGGAGCCTATATTAGGTAAATGCCAAAGGTTGCTTGAGGGATTCATGGACTTGGCTGGAGAATGGGGCGTCCCATTGGCTGCAGAAAAGACGGAGGGCCCGGCGACACGTATCACGTACCTGGGTGTGGAGCTTGACACGGAGGCGATGGAGGCCTGGTTGCTGAAGGAAAAGGTGGGGCGTTTGCGGGTGTTAGTCACCAATGTATTGGGTTCCTGTAGGATAACGCTGAAGGAGATGCAGGCTTTAATTGGCTCATTGAATTTTGCGTGTAGAGTGATTCCGATGAGGGGTGTGTTTTTACGGCGCCTGGCGGCAGCTACAGTGGAAGTGAAGAAACCGCATCATCACATTCATTTGTCAGAGGACCTCAGGGCTGATTTGGGCATCTGGGCAGTGTTCTTGGAGGAGTTTAATGGGACCACAGTTTTGAGGAAGGTGGAGGTATCCACGAGCCACTTAGAGTTGTTCACTGATGCGGCAGGGGGGTTGGGGTTGGGTATTTACTTCGGGGGCGCGTGGTGCGCGCAACCCTGGCCGGGGAGGTGGAGCGAGGAGGGATTAACAGCGAATATAGCATTTTTGGAGTTGTTCCCGATTTTGGTGGTGCTGGAATTGTGGCCGGACAGGTTGCGCAATTGCAAAGTAGTATGGTGGTGCGACAATGCGGCGGTCGTTAGTGTGGTTAACAATTATGCTCCACGTTGCTTGCATGTAGTAGCGTTGATGCGAGCGTTAGTGCTCGCATGTTTACGTTTGAATGTGGTAGTTAGAGCCCGTCACATTCCAGGTTGTACTAACATAATTGCGGATGCTCTCTCCCGTTTCAAGTGGGACCTGTTTCGGACCCTTGCACCAGAGGCTGACGTCGAGGGAGCGACTGTGCCGGAGCATTTATGGCAGATTGGCCTGAAGAAATGATGACTTTACTGTGGAGTTCGGTGGCCCCGGCGACTTGGGAGGCTTACCGAAGGGGCTTTGGCAAAGTGCTTAACTTCCTGAGCGCTCGGGGTTGGCGGAGGGGGGGGGGAAGGGGACTGATCAGCTGTTGAGGCAGTATGTGATAGCCGCCAAAGTGGGGGGAGCAACGGTGCGGATGCAGTTGGCGGGGTTTGCCTTCTTCGCCAGAGTGTTTGGGTGGAGCATTCAGAAAAGGGGGTATCTAGCCCGCCGCTTGCTGCAGGGTTGGGAGCAGTCCTGCCCCACCCCACGGGATGGCAGAAGACCAATTACGTACTCCCTCCTGGTCCGGCTATGTGCTGCCTTGCCCAAAGTTGTGGCTTCGACGTATGAAGCAACTTTGTTTCATGCGGAGTTTAGTATGGCGTTTTTTGGGGCTTTTCGTGTTGGCGAGCTGGTGGTGGACTCGTGTAGAATGGGAAAAGTGGGAGGGTTGCTCCACCAACATGTGCGCCTGGAGGGGGGGAGTCTCAGGATATGGCTGACCCGGTCCAAGATGGATCAGCAGGGGAGGGGAGCATGGGTGGCATTGAGGGCTGTGGAGGGGGCTGCTGCTTGCCTGGTGTCAGCCATGCGGGCATACTTGTGCGTGCATCCTGGTGGGGAAGGCATGCTGTTTGTGCATGCGGACACTCGACCGGTGACGCGGTATCAGTTTTCCACAGTGTTGCGGATGGCTCTGGGTAGCCTAGGTCTGGACTCGCGAGAGTTTGCGCCTCATTCCTTTCGCATCGGGGCAGCCACCAGCGCAGCGGTGGAGGGGCTTGGGGACCCTGAGATTCAGCAGATAGGGAGATGGCGGTCTGAAGCATTTCGGGGTTACGTTCGTCTAGACACGGAGGTGCCTCGGTAATGGCTAACTGAATTTTTTCTTACAGATGAGGGAAGCCGTCCGCGGCTTTGCTGGTTGATCAGTCATTCGTTTATGCACTGGGCTGGGCAGCGAGCGGTGTGCCGGCCGGTGGGGCCTAACCTTGGATTGGATGACGAGGAGGTGACCGTCTTATGGCTGGGCAAACACGGCATGTGCTGGCCGCAGTTGTTGCCTTTGCTTCGGCACCTCGGCCGTCGACAGGAGTTACCGGCAATGATGCTGGTGCATTTGGGAAGCAACGATCTCAGTGCATGGACTTGTAAGCAAATGATTAGATCAGCAAAGCGCGACTTGGCAGAAGTTTTCTTGATGTTTCCTGGGGTGGTGTTATGGTCGGACATTATCCCAAGGCCTTCTTGCTGGGCCCAGCGGCAATGGTCGCGGGGGCTGGTGAAAATTAATCGTCAGATTGGACGCTGGGTGACGGAGCATGGGGGATATCAAATACTGCATCCTTGGGCGGAGGTGGCTTGCGCGGGTTTATTCTGGCAGGATGGGGTACATTTATCCTCTATAGGGCTGGATTTGCTCCTGAATGACTGGTAAGAGGCCTTGGAATATGTTTTGCTTTGTAGAAGTCAAGGTAGGTCACTGGTCGCAGCTTGAGGTTTTCTTGGGGGGGGGGGGGCGGCGGCTCAGTGGCGACATCTGCTGAGCCTGTGGCGGGATCCCGGAGGTTTCCGGGGTCCGGAGCCTTGGGCAATACCTAGGGCGGGGGTGGGGTACCCCTGACCCGGAGAACCCCTGGGGGCTTTTGCTAGTAATATGGCAAAGCCGGATGAGGGGTGGGTATTGGAAATAGCCGTGGGGGGCTGTCCGCGGCGGGAGCCAAAAGGAAGTCACTTTGCTAATCATATGGCTGGTGATGCCTGGAGCCGCAGATGGGATGGCTTGGTGATGGGATTTAAGATGTTGTTGAATGAAGTTATGCTAATTTTGAATAAAGCTGCGACCAGTTGAATTCCAAGTTATGTGGTATTGTGGTTATTTAGGGGTGTGGGGGAGAAGAGGATGGTTTGGGGGAGGGGGAGGGGAGCGGAACACGCTCACCATTCTCGGTTACTGTCTGTTAACTTCGCCAGTATAAACATCTTTGTCCATGACCACAAGGGCTCCACCTTTATCAGCCAGTTTAATAATAATAATGCGCAGGTTCATTTGTAAAGAACGAATGGCCTCCTTTTGTGCATGAGTCAAATTGTAGTATGCTGATTTAGTTTTGGGACCAAGATCTGCTATTTGTTTCAGTACTACTTTTTCAAAGGATTCAATTAAAGGGGTTGTCTGTGTGGATGGTATCCAGGTGGACTTGTTATATACAATGCAGTGATTTCCTTGAGTGACACCTACCTCAGAAAAGAAATTTAAATTTTCAGTTTCCTAAAGAATCTATACAGGTCAATTTGTACTTCAAAGGGGTCATAATATTGAGTGGGCATGAATGATAGGCCTCTATTTAAAACAGATCTCTAAGCCACTTAAATTATACTTAGAAATATTAACCACACTATTGTCCATTATTGAAGAGTCTGTGTTTGACCTGTTCTTCCCCATCCTCCCTTGTTGCTTCTCTCCTTTCCTTGTCCTCTGAACTGGAGGTCTGACCAGTAATATTTGGTTTTCTGGGGAAGTGGATAAGATTGGTCCTGACCCCCTCCCTTCCATAACTTGTTTATGTTGAAAAAATGACAAGAGGAGGAGGTATGTTTATCCTTCTGTGATGAAAAGAAGGAGGCATGAATTCCTCGGAATGGCTTCTGCTTCTCTTTTTCTTATGTTCTATAGGCCTATCATCTATTGAAGACCTAACCACATGTGCTTCCTTCTTTTCCGTGAAGTTTCTGTCTGGGCCAGCTCATATCATTGCAGTTCTTCTTACACCATGATCATCATCATCATCCTCATCTATTCAAAATTTTTATTTCTTTTCTTAATTTAAAAAAAAAAAGATTCTATATTTCTATTGTAGTCATTATATATAGTGTTAAACTTTACATCATTGTCGTTAAGAGACAAGTTTAGAGTCAACCTCACCCTTAAGGGATTCTTCATCTTTTATGTATTAATTAAAAGTATCATTTAATCAAGAGAACATTTATGATAGCATTCCAGTTTTTAATAAATAGTTCATCATCCAAGAAAATGCCGAAAGCCTTATTCATCCATAACTATCTAGGATTGATCTGCAATACTCCAGGAGGGAGGCAGAATGCATCTCCTCTCTTAAAAGTTTCTGTGTCATTAGGATAATGTCTTCCTCTTTTGTTGTACCTTCTTCATCAGTTGTCCTTGTAAAGAAAGTTTCCTGGGGTAACATTTTTGTAAGACTTCTTCCCCATAGCTTAAAACGTCCTTCCATGGTGAGAACATGCTGGAAACAGTCCAGAATCCAATACCAAAACACAACCACACTTGTACTCAATATAGCACATCCAGAGCTAGGTGTATAACTGCAAAAAATGTTTATTTATGTTTGCAGGAGATTGAAAGCCACTACCCAACATGGCCATGTTTCAGCACTGCCTTCATCAGGGGTTTGGCCTATATTTGGGATATACATAAAACACATAAATTAGAAATAAAATACAAACATATTAAAAAGTAAAAACAAACAAAACAAAATCAATTGATTGCAGTTTGTCACTTCATTATGTAAATTTCAATAGTATTTGGCCAGCTTTGATATGGCCTCGATCTGTTTATTTAGTGCCCTGACAACAAAGGTCCCTTTGTGCCAAAAGCTGGTTTTAACTATGCCGACAGGATGCTCAGCCGGCTTCTATACAATCAGCGGTACTACGATCCGCCGCGTCTAAGAAAGTTTGGTTTTAATTGTAAAATATGCGATCTCGATTTTTCCCTTATTCTGTTCCCATTTATATTTATAAAACTAATGACATTTAAGAATAATTTAGCCCTTAGTAATGTACTTGTTCACATAATTTTTACTGCTTTCTTAAGTATTACAGCTACAATTGGATAGGCTGTGCTTCTCTATTTCAATTTGTTGGTTCAAGTTTTTAATATACTATATATGGTTGATTTCTCTCATTGTAGATATAAATGTAAGGCCGCGGGGCAGGGTCCCGGTGGCCAGCCGTAATCGGGTGGTCAGCCGGTGCGGGGACCCTGGCTCGGGCCGGTGGTGTTGGGACGGAGGCACGGGGACAGGTGTTGGCGGGGAACATGGGCGCCGGCACTGAGGGCGGGTGCTGGCGGTGTGGGCGGGCTCCATCAGCGTGTGCGAGCGCGGTGGAGCCTGGGAGTAGGAGGCGGCCTGACGTGGGAGGAGCCAGGAGTCGGCAGCGGTTGCCGGCACTCCTGCGCCTCCTTGGAGTATGGTGGCTGTTTGCGGTGTGTTTTTCAAATTCCTCTCGGGTCCAGGGAGGCTGGCGGGGGGGGGGGGGGGTTGTGGGAAGTCGGGTGGTTAGGATGGGGGTTGGGGGATAGGGTGGTGAGCAGGCGGTCCGTTTAGTGGGCCTGTCCGGCCCTGACGATTCGCACCGTGGGGATCTCCAGGGCTGGTTTGGGGCCAGTGACTGGGAGTCCCTCTCGGGTGGCAGTGCCGCGGTGGAGGAGTGGCACTCGCTGCAGGGCGCGGGATGAGGGAGCAGGCTGGGGGAGGAGGGGGGTGGCCGCCGGGAGGCGAGGCCCTTGCGGCCTTGGAAGGGGTGGTGAGTTTGTTGGGTGGCGAGCACCCGAGTGGCAATTGGCGCCCTCATGGCTGCGGCAGGCAGGAAGTGGTGAGGCCTATGCCTGCACGGGACAGCAGCAAGCAGGAGGTAGGGTGCTCCGCTGCATATTAGGGGAGCTGTGGAGGAGCCTAATGGTTAGTGCACTGGCTTGGAAAACCAGAGACCAAGTGTCATTTCCCACTAGTACTCCTTGGTGCCCTCTGGCACGTCATTTAACCCTCCATTGCTTCAAAAAAAAAAAAATTCCTGTTTTAATGGCCATCATTAATTGGGTTGGTGGGATGCGGAAGGCAGGGTGAGAGAACTTTACAGGGGCGTTCTAAAGTTCATTTTGAATTTAAAACACACAAAAAAAGAAACAACAACGGAAGCGGGGCCTGGGCTCTAGGGAAGGAGTGGTGGACACCCACAGGTGGGAGGGGGTCGCGTGCTGGTTGTGGCGGGTCAAGGATTGGGGGGGAGCGGTAGCAGAGGGCAGGGGGCAGGGGGCAGAGGACAGTAAGTCGAGGGGTCCCCAGCTGGTGCGGGCATGTTACGAGTGTCCCGTGGGCTGCGGGCAGTTCCGGGAGGCTCGTGCTGGCCGACAGGGACTCAGCAGCTAGAGAAAGGTACCCCAATACCAGAGGTGGTGGTGTGAGGATAGGTGGGGGTTTTCAAAAAAAAACCATCAATTTTGATTAGCTTCGGTTGGGGGATCGGTCCAGGGGCATGGGCATGGGAGGGCCAGGGTCCCTTTGGGGCAGAGTGTTGGGGGGGGGGGTGTGACTGCTTTTGGGGGTCTTGTGTGGTTCCCCCTCCTGGTTTTCTTCTTTTGTCTTCGCAGGTGGCGATCAAAATCAGCACACTGCCAAGTATAGCGGAGGAGGTCAAGTGTGATGCGAGAGCAAGGACACCGGGGTCACAGTGAGGCGGGAGTGGTCCGAAACTGCTACCAGCACACGTATGGAAAGGCAGCAGTGGCGGATCAAGGATTGTGGCCATTCGATAACTTGTGTATGTGTAGCAGGGGGCAAAGTTGGGGGCAGAAGGGGGGCCGCAGGTCGATCGGGTGAAAGTAGGATGGCCGAGTGGATAGCGGGAAGGTGCATGGGGTAAAGCGTGTGGGAAACGGAGGCATTTGGGTAGGCAGTGCCATGGTCCAGAGTTGCAATTTACCTGTATATATGTAAATTGCAATTTACCTGTATATATGTGTACATAGTTACCCTGTTGTTATTACCTGTACATACACCCCTTGTTATATTGTGAAGCCAGTGCAGACCATCTGTGCTGGACGGTTATGTTTTAATGTAAACCGCGTTGATGCAGAAGAACGCGGTATATAAGAAAGTTAAATAAATAAATAAATAAATCCCCTTCCTTCTTTCGGAGACTCTTTCCGCCTTCCAAAGGGCAGACGGTGTACGGGAGAGTACGTAGCAGAGGTCGGAAGTCAGAAAGGGGGAAGGCAATGGCAGTGGGGGTGTACTATCGAGCGCCTGGCCAGAATGACCAAATGGATGATGAAATGCTCAAAGAAATCAAGGAAGCTAACAAAAGTTACAGCACAGTAATAATAATGGGTGATTTCAACGACCCCAGTATCGACTGGGTCAGTGTCACGTCAGGACATGCTAGGGAGATAAAGTTCCTAGATGAAATAAATGACTGCTTCTTGGAGCAGCTGGTTCATGAACCGACCAGAGGGGAAGCCATATTAGACCTAATCCTTAGTGGAACACCAGATCTAGTGCAAGAGATAAGGTTGTTGGGGCCACTTGGCAATAGTGATCATAGCATGATCGCCTTTGATTTAATTAGTGGAGGAGGGATAGTAAGGAAATCCACAGTACTACCTTTTAACTTTCAAAAGGGAGACTATGATAAAATGAGGAAAACAGTCAAGAAAAAACTAAAGGAGCAGTTGCAAAGGTTAAAGACGTACATCAGGCTTGGCTGTTGTTGAAAAATACTATCTTGGAAGCCCAGACCAGCTGTATTCCACGCTTTAAGAAAAGTGGAAAGAAGTCCAAAAAACTGCCAGCATGGTTTAAAGTTGAGGTCAGAGAGGCTGTTGTTGCCAAAAAAGCATCTTTCAGGAAATGGAAAAAAGAGCCAAACGACGAAACCTGGAAACAGCACGAGCACTGGCAAGTCAAATGCAAGGCATTGATAAGGCAGGCAAAGGGAGAATTTGAGAAGAAGCTTTCTGCAGAAGCAAAAACGCGAAGTAAAGACCTTTTCAAGTATATTCGTAGCAAAAAACCTGTGAGAGAGTCAGTTGGTCCATTAGATGATAAAGGGGTTAAAGGAGCACTAAGAGGCGACAAGGCGATAGCGGAGAGACTGAACGAATTCTTTGCTTCAGTCTTTACTGAGGAAGATGTAGGGATGTTACCATGACTGAAGTGGTATTTAAAGGTGCAGAAGAATTGAAGGAAATATCGATACATCGAGAAGATGTATTACAACTATTAGATAAGCTGAAGAGTAGCAAATCACCTGGGCCGGATGGTATACATCCAAGGGTATTGAAAGAACTGAAATATGAGATTGCAGACCTGCTATTAGTAATCTGTGAACTATCATTAAAATCATCTCTAATACCTGAAGATTGGAGGATCGCCAATGTAACACCAATTTTTAAAAAGGATTCCAGGGGTGATCCAGGAAACTACAGACCGGTGAGCCTGACGTCAATACCGGGAAAAATGGTAGAAACCATCATAAAGAATAAAATTACACAGCATGTAGATAGTCATGAACTAATGAGAGACAGCCAACATGGCTTTAGACAAGGAAGATCTTGTCTTACTAATCTGTTATGTTTTTTTTTTTGAAGGAGTGAATAATCAGGTGGACAAAGGTGAGTCGGTTGATATTGTGTATCTGGACTTTCAGAAAGCCTTTGACAAGGTCCCTCATGAGAGACTTTTGGCAAAACTAAAGAGTCATGGGATAGGAGGCAGTGTACTATTGTGGATCAGGAACTGGTTAAAAGATAGAAAGCAGAGTCTAGGGCTAAATGGCCAATTTTCCCAATGGAGAAAGGTGAATAATGGTGTACCCCAGGGATCTGTGCTGGGTCCGTTGCTTTTTGACATATTCATAAATGACCTGGAAAGTGGAATAACGAGTGAGGTTATCAAATTTGCAGATGACACAAAACTATTTAAAGTTGTTAAAACCCAAGAGGATTGTGGAAAATTGCAAGAGGATCTTGATAAATTGGAAGACTGGGCATCAAAATGGCAGATGAAATTTAATGTGGACAAGTGCAAGGTTATGCACCTAGGGAAGAACAACCCAAACTATGGTTACACGATGCAAGGTTCCACATTAGGAACCACCACCCAGGAAAAAGATTTAGGCATCATTGTGGATACCATGTTAAAACCCTCGGCCCAGTGTGCAGCGGCGGCCAAGAGAGCAAATAGAATGCTAGGTATGATAAGGAAAGGAATGGAAAATAAAACAAAGGATATTATAATGCCTCTATATCGTTCCATGGTGAGACCGCACCTTGAATATTGTGTGCAATTCTGGTCGCCGTATCTTAAAAAGGATATAGAGTTATTAGAAAAGGTTCAGAGAAGAGCCACCAAAATGGTAAAGGGGATGGAAGGATACTCCTATGAAGAAAGGCTAAAAAGGTTAGGGCTCTTTAACCTGGAAAAGAGACGGCTGAGGGAGATATGATAGAAGTCTATAAATTAATGAGCGGAGTGGAACGGGTAAACGTAGATCGATTGTTTACCTTATCAGAATATAGAAAGATTAGGGGACATGCAATGAAGCTACAGGGTAAACTATTTAAGACTAATAAAAGAAAATATTTTTTCACTCAACGTGTAATCAAACTCTGGAATTTGTTACCGGAGGATGTAGTAAAGGCTGTTAGTGTAGCTGGGTTTAAAAAAGGTTTGGACAAGTTCCTGGAGGAAAGGTCCATAAGCCATTATTAAGAAGGGACCCAGGATATCAATGCTTGAACCAATACAAGCATTGTGGAACCTGTGTCCCTTGGGGAAACTGCTAGGTACATATGACCTAGATTGGCCACTGTTGGAAACAGAATACTGGGCTTGATGGACCTTGGTCTGACCCAGTATGGCATATCTTATGTTCTTATGTTCTTAGAAAGGAGGGTGGCAGCGAAACAAGCAAACAAACATAAATAAATAAATAAAACAAAACAGGGAGGGGGTGGAGAGCTAGTTATTGGCATGGAGGGCCCAGGATTCACCGGTGGCCGACGGAAGGTCAGACAGGGCAAGTATTACGTGTTGGGGGGGGGGGTTAAAGGAGGCACAGTGGACACAGCGGGGGAGGGAGGGGGGCCGCCCCTGTCAGGTGGAGCGGCAGGGGACACAACAGCTCGGAGGAAGCGAGGCGGCAGTTAGCAGGCTTCGTGCCGGTCCCTCGGCTGCAAATATGGACATGAGTTCTTAGTCTGTAGGGGTGCATGTGGTGGCAAAAGTGGCGTAGAAGGGGCCCTTTGGGCTTCAATGCTGGACCACAATTAATAGGAAGAGGGGGGCTTGCCCCGTACACTAAGGCGGTTAGAGGCCTTAAGAACTGGGCTGTGGCAAGGCCGAGGCGGAGAGATAGGTAGGTTACAAGGGGTTCCAGGGTTTCTGTTAGTTGGGTACGCGGAGAGGTAGTAGTGGCCAAGGCATGGAATTAGTGCGGAGAAGTAGTAGTGGCCAAAGTGTGGAATTAGTGCTAGGGGGCCTTCTATGGAGGGTTAGCCAGGGGCAGGGTTTGGTGCAGTACTCTTGTCGAGCGAGCAGTGAAGCGGTACGATGATTGGGTCACAGGGCATTGCAGCACGGTCGTGCTGGACTCAGGGGGTTGGGGTCAGGAAATGGACGTCGGGTCGGTTGCCCGGTCTGAGATGGATGGAAGTTCTTGTGGAATGGCATGCCTACTGGCTGTGCAGTTCTAGTGCATAATGCCATGGGCTTGATCCCATAGTGGGGTTATTTGGTAGGGCTGTCTGAGGCATTTATAGAGCTGTAGCCCACTGGTTACTTCACTGCCTGTGGAACCAGAGGTCAATACATATTACTTTCCGGCTAGTAGCGCTGAGGCGGAAGGTAGACAGGGGATTGTGGTTCGGGAGTGGATGCTTTGTCGTGGAACGGTGCACCCCGGGAGGGGTTGGGAGCCTTTAAAAGGAGTCGTGGAATAGGTGCACGAACGGGGGGGTACGGTCTGCGGTGGTGGGACAGGAGGACCGGGGATAGGAGTTCCTTTGTTGGGGAGGATTCGATTTCAGGGGTAGGGGGAATGCTCCCTCTTGATAACGGGTGAGATGGCTGGGGCTTGGGATTGTTGGGGCAGCTTCGTCATGCGTAACATTGACGGCTATGAATGCTCCCCGAAGTCGGGTTTGCTGCGGCTGTCAGCGGCATCGACTTGGGTACTTCCAAGGCCATACTGCATTAGTGAATTGAAGTCTTTGTGATCAAAATTATGGATCGGGGGGGGGGGGGGGTTGGTAGAAAGACGCGACCGGGACTTTGGTGACGGGGTAGGCAGAGACAGCCCGTCTAAGGGTAGGAGAACTATATCCGGGGAGCAGATGAAGGGACAGCTAGGGGTAGGCTTGGCTGAGACTTCAGCCTAACTGGCTATTAGTTGTCTGGGAATTGTTTCTCCATGTAGGGGATTGAGAGTTGGGGATGGCTAAGTTCGCAACGGATGGGTAGTATGGTGGGGCGACAAGGCGGCAGTGGTCAGTGTCAGCAGTAGGTAGACGCCACGTGGTATGAGGGGGCAGCCTTAATGAGGGAGGTTGTGGTGGCATGCTGGCATGTGAAGGTGTAGGATACGGCACGGCATATCCCAGACGGTACTAATGGGATTGCAGACGCTCGGTCACGTTCCAACTAGGGAACGCGAGCAGAAGTAGCTGCAGAAGGGGACAGTGACAGATTTGTGGCCCGGGAAAAGCAAAGAAAAAAAAAAAGGAGCATCGTTGGAGGGAGATGTGGAAATAACTAATAGCTACAACTCATAGCTACATAGGGGGGCGCGTTCGTGGCTGCCGTCCCATGATTCCGGGTTGTGCCTGGGAGGCTTGGGGTGCTGTACCGCCAGATTATTGGGGGGCATTGCTGCGCTAGGAGGCCTCCCTATTATGGGTGGTTATGCTTGGTATTTGGCGGCGCTTTTCACAGGGGTGGGTCCGTAGCGCTCTCCCGCAGGTCTGAGGTTGGAGGTGGCTACATCGGCGGCAGGTACAGGCAGAGGAGGGGCCGTTACAGGTCCTCCTATTGACATCAACAATGTACCGGCACGGTAAGGGATGGGTTGGTAGTGCAGGAGATTGTTGGGTTCATATCATGCCCGGAGGGTACTTTGAAGGTAAGGTGTGGTTATGCCCAGCATGGAGGGCGAGACTCTTCAAATAGGAGGCTGCGGGGCTAGTGACGTGTGCGGCAGCCCGTGGTGGGGAGGCCCAAGTCAGTTCGCAGCACACTCTTAATGCGCTGAGGCAGCGACCTGGGTGGGCATGAGGGATGGCCGGAGCCGGAGGTACGGGCGTACGCCGAGCTGGGGGATAGGTCGGCGGGAGAGTGAGAGGGTCAAACAATTGCTTGGAAATGACTGGTTGAGTTGCAGATGGAGGGCAAAGCCCTAGGGGCGGTGGTTGAGGAGTTATTCCTTCATTATGGGGATGGTTAGCGGCAGCGGTGGGGCTGGTGGACTCGCGGGGTCGGGATTAGGCATTGGCATAGGTTTTATGGCTCGGTGAGGGCGGTCTTCGCAGGAGCTCCTGCCTTTGTTTGGACACCAGGGCTGGTCGAGGGGGCGTGCCGGCATGGCTATGGGGCGGAGCAGCCTAGTGATCGGACAAGGTGTAGGCCAGAGGGCCGGGAGTTCAAGTGTTGCTTAACGCTCAGGGGTGCTCTCTGTTTTGATGGAGGGATAAGGCGGGAAGGACAACTGGATAATTATAATACAATAAATAAGTATGCAAAGGGGGAGAGGGCAGCGATTTGACTCGCGGTGCTAAGATATTGCGGTGCTTCGGATGGTTACACGGCGAGGGGTTGGGGTTGGATATAATTATTGGCTGGCCGGTGGGGGAAAAAAAAAACCCGAATAAGCATGAAATCGGCTATGTGGCGGTGTGGGTCCACGCACACGGCGGTTATACAATCATGCAATCGGGTACAAGAGCGAGGGGCAGCGTTATAGGGGGATGGGGCACTTACCGCCAATGGGGGGTACACTGCTCAGTAACAATGGGCAGGAGGCCTTGGAATGTATGCTTCGCTTGTGGGCTCACTGGTCGCAGCTTTGTGGTGGGGGGGGCGGCTTCGGGACATTAATGTCACAAGTGCCGGTCAAAGGACCCCGGAGGGTCCAGGGTCCGGGGCATGGGCTGTGCCTGGGTCGGGGCAGGGTGCCCTCGGCCCTACATTAATGTCCTCTGTGCCGGTGGCGGGATCCCGGAGGTTTCCGGGGTCCATAGCCTTAGGCTAAACTTGGGACGGGGGCGGGGTGCCCCGCCCAGATAACCCCTGGCTGACTTTTGCTAATTACATGGCGAGGTCGGGAAAAGGGGATTAGGATGATTGCCGTTGGCAAGACTGCGGCAGAAGCGGAGGCGGTGTCACCTTGCTAATAGCATGGCTGGTGTTCCGCTGTTTGGAGTGTTAAGAGGATTATTCTTGGACTGTAATGTTCGGTATGTTATAAAAGTTAATAAAGCTGTGACCGGTTGTTTCCCAAGATGGTGGTATGTGTGAATTTGTGGGAAATGAAGGGGTGGAACTAAAGGTGTGGGGGAGGGGGAAAGGGGTGGATGGTGTGAGGGGCCCGCAGCACCGGGTCCGATCTACCTCAGTTAGTGTAAGGCCGCGGGGCAGGGTCCCGGCGGCCAGCCGTAACTGGGTGGTCGGCCGGTGTGGGGACCCTGGCTCGGGCCGGTGGTGTTGGGACAGAGGCACGGGGACAGGTGTCGGCGGGGAGCACGGACGCCGGCATTGAGGGCGGGTGCCGGCGGTGTGGGCAGGCTCCATCAGCGTGTGCGAGCGCGGTGGAGCCTGGGAGTAGGAGGCGGCCTGACGTGGGAGGAGCCAGGAGTCGGCAGCGGTTGCCGGTACTCCTGCGCCTCCTTGGAGTATGGCGGCTGTTTCCCTCCCTCCCTCCCTATGTTAGGGATGTTGGGTGGGGTTTGAAGGGTTGTCACAGCAGTGGGGGGGGGGGGCAGGATCCCGGAGGTTTCCGGGGTCCAGAGCCTTAGGCTAAACCTGGGACAGGGGCGGGGTGTCCCCGACCCGGATAACCCCTGGCTGACCTTTGCTAATTACATGGCGAGGTCGGGGAAAGGGGATTAGGATGATTGCCGTTGGCAAGACCGTGGCAGAAGCGGAGGCGGTGTCACTTTGCTAATAGCATGGCTGGTGGGGCATTGTTCCGCTGTTTGGAATGTTAAGAGGATTATTCTTGGACTGTAATGTTCGGTATGTTATAAAAGTTAATAAAGCTGCGACCGGTTGTTTCCCAAGATGGTGGTATGTGTGAATTTGTGGGAAATGAAGGGGGCGGAACTAAAGGTGTGGGGGATGGGGAAAGGGGTGGATGGTGTGAGGGGCCCGCAGCACCGGGTCCGATCTACCTTGGTTATGGGTCTTCACCCGGGGTTTTGTCAAGAATTGCTCTTGTTCAACCTTTCGGTACAATTTATTTGTTCCTGATAAAATCCACATGTGCTTCCTCCCCCTGTTTTCTTTTCATTTTCTTTTCATCTTATATTCATTAATTTAAATACTCTGACTATTGTATTGATTTTATAAAGAATGGTAAAGCCTTTTTCTGAACGCCTCTTACCATTGTCTTGCTAGTCGTTCTGTTATTCACACTTGAGTTAATACAATAACAGCCCTGTTCATATCAGGTTCACACTGTGTTTCATTTATTTCCTTTAAGGGTCTTTTTTTTTTTTTTAATGTTTTATTATGTGCATATTGTTTTATGGGATGGCATTCCTTTATGAATAATTGATAATTAGTTATGTTTGTGTTTATTTTATTTCTAATTTATGTGTTTACTGTATATCCCCAATATAGGCTGAATCCCTGATATGAAGGCAGTGCCGAAATACAGCCGTGTCGGGTAGTGGCTCTCATAATCTCCTGCGAACATAAACAAACGTTTTTGCAGTTATATACCCTACTCTGGACTGGTGCTAAATTGAGTACCAGTGTGGTTGTGCTTTGGCTTTGGATTCGGATCAGGATTAATGGTACTCTTCACTAATATTTGGTTGTACAACCCTTGACAGTGATGACAGCCTCCAAAGGTTTCTTGTAACCATCTACAAGTTTTGAACATCTGTCTGCCAGTAGTTTCTCCCACTCTTCAACTTTGCTTTGTTCCAGCTCATGAATGTTTCCAGAATTCCTTTTATCAATGGCAGACTTCCAAAGGTTCGCGACTGAATTGAGATCAGGGCTCATTGATGGCCAGTTGAAAAACAGTCCATTTTATCCTTTTTAACCATTCTTTTGTACTTCTGGATGTATGTTTTGGGTCATTGTCCTGCTAGAGGACCCAAGACCTTCGACCCAGACCTAGCTTTTTGACACTAGGTAGTACATTTCACTTCAAAATACCCTGGTAGTCTTCCTACTTCATGATTCCTTTAATATTCCTTGAAATATTGTTTTGTGTAACATATTTGTTCAAATGATTTGAGTTTATGTTCTATGTAAATCCATATTGGCTTCGTTTTTTGTAAATCACTTACATTTTCAGATTTGCGGTATATAAGATTAGTTAAATAAATAAATATGTTCCAGGCCTCCAGTTCTTGAGGCAGCAAAACAGCCCCACCACATTAGAACCTCCACCATATTTAACTATAGGAAGGGTGTTTTTTCTCTTTATAAGCTTCATTTCTTCAACTGTAAATGTATTGCTGGTCTGCATTGCCAAAGAGCTCATTATGTTCCATCTGTCCACAGAATATTTTTCCAGAAGGATTTGTGATTTATCAAGGTGGGTTTGAGCAAAGTTCAGGCATGCCTTATGCCTGTCTTTGAAAGTGGGGCTCTCCTTGGCCTTCACTCATGAAGTCCTTCTTTGTTTAGTGCACAGCATATGGTGCAGATTGAAACCACTCCAGATTGTTCCAGGTTAGCCTTAAGGTTTTTGGATGTTGCATGTGGTGTTTTTCCAACATTTCGCACTAACCTTCGAAGAGTTCTTGGATTAATTTTTATCTTCCCGCCATGTCTTGGGAGGTTCTTGACAGTTCCATGAGCAGAAACCTTAACATTGTGAATTTAGACATAGGAATCCCAAGTTCTTTGGAGATGGCTTTCTACCCATTTGAAGTTTGATGTTTGGCTTTTCTGATGGTCTCAGCAGCTCTCTTGTCTTCAGCATTCTGAAAATGGAATAGGGAGTGAATACGGCCATTTTAAACATTAGAGCCATCATTCATTGGTTGACTCAAATCATGTGAGTACTGACAATTGATCACAGGTGTGTAATTTTACTGTAATGGGAATGTGGTTCTTTTGTTCAAACTGATCTGAATTGTTTATAAGGGTGCCAATAATCATGTCCTGGCAATGTCCATTTTTTTATGCTATTTCCATTTTTAATTGGTCTTGTTTTATTTGATTCTTTTATGTACCAAATATGTGTGCATATATAGTCCAAAGCCACTACTACTATTACTACTACTGAGCATTTTGTATAGTACTAAAAGACACCATCAAGGAGGGAGTAGGTTACAATAGTCAAGATGTGAGGTGATTAAAGAGTGGATAAGTGTCTTAGTAGTGCATTCAGAAAGGAATGGTTGGATTTTGTTGATGTTATAGAGAAAGAAACAGGAGGTCTTAGCTATCAGTTGGATGTGTGTGGAGAAGGAGAGAGAGGAGTCAAAGATGACGCCAAGGTTGCAAACCAAGGAAACAGGGAGGAGTAGAGAGTTCTCCACAGAGATTGAGAAAGGAGGAAGGGGAGAGGAGGGTTTAGGGGGAAAAATAAGCAGTTTAGTTTTGGCCATGTTCAATTTCAAGTGGCAATGAGACATTCAAGCAGCAATGTCAGAAAGGCAGGCAGAGAACTGGGTCTGGATTTCTGGAGAGATTTCAGATGTAGAGAGGTAGATCTCTGAGTCATCAGCATAAAAATGGTACTGAAACCAAGAGATGAGCACACCAAGGGACTGGGTATAGAGAGAATAAAGGAGTGGACCCAAGACAGATCCTTGGGGTGCACCCAATGAGAGCAGGATAGCAGCAGAGGACAATCCACCAGAACAAACACTGAAAGAGCAATGGGAGAGATAAGAGGAGAACCAGGATAATACAGAGCCCTTAAAACCAAGCGAGGACAGGTTTCAAAGAGGAGGTTGTGGTCAGTGTCAAAAGCAGCAGAGAGGTCAAGAATGATGAGGACTGAGTAAAGGCTCTTGGATTTTGCCAGGAACAAGTCACTGGAGACTTTGGCAAGAGCCGTTTCGGTAGAATGTAAAGGATAAAAGCCAGATTGTAAAGGATCCAGGAAGGCTTGAGAGGAGAGAAAGACAAGGCAATGGCAGTGAAATGCACATTCAAATAGTTTAGAAATGAAGGGGAGGAGGGAGATGAGTTGATAGTTAGAAGGACAGGTAGGATCAAGTGAGGGTTTCTTGAGGAGAGGTGTGACTACAGCATGTTTGAAGACTGCAGGGACAGTTGCAGTTGAGAGCAGTAGGTTGAGAATATGAGAGAAGGAAGGGACAACAATGGAAGAGATGGGGCTTAGAAGATGGGTGGGAATAGGATCAGAGGAGCAGGTAGTGAATTTGGAGGAGGAAAGAAGGTGTGCGGTTTCCTCCTCATAGATCACAGAAAAGGAAGAAAGGGTAACTGAGATAGAGAGGGAAAGTTGGGAGTGAAGAGGGGGAGGAGGGGGAAGTAGCTGATTTTGAGGGGAACTGGAGGGGGATCACCCTCCAATTCCCCATTTCACTGGTCACTTTTTTTAAAGGAGATATTGGACACTAAGAGGTTGAACCGCAAGGGTGCTAATAATGTTGGCCAGAACTGTATATCCTTGTATGTCTCGTCTATATACCTCTGTCTGCCTCAGGTCCTCCAAGTCTGCTACTCTGGTCTCCAGAGATCAGACTTGTTCCCTTAAAGCAAAGAGCTCTTTGCACTTAGTGTACACACATGACCTCTCACCAACTGGGAAAAAAATCATACATGTAATGCTTAGTACAAAAGACTGGATAACCCTCATCTTGATGCTGGACTCCTGTCTGCATCTTCAATTTCTTTTAGCCTTTTAAAGTTGTTCAGTTGTTTAAAATTGCTAGGGGAATAGGTATAATTGAACGAATACAATTATACTTAATATGTATAAGGGACTTTTAGTGTTCACCTCAAGTTGAACTGCAAGGATTTAGTTAATCTATTCCGAAGTCCTAATAATTTGCTGAAGATAACCAGTTAAATCTTAAAGCCAGTAAGATTACTCCTTTCCCCTTAACTAGTTTAGTCAGCTATAAAGTGAGGATTATGCCTGGGGTGGGTGAGTGGGAGGGAAATAAACCATAACTGAAAGTTGGCTTCTAGTACTATGGCCTAACTGACTTTAATTTAACTGAAGATGACTTATAATGGCCAGCCTGTCCACTAGGCGAGCTGGGCGACTGACCTGCGTGGCTTTGTGTCGCCACGTCATTGCCTGCAGCAGGCCATGTGTTTCGGCACACATGACCTGCCACTTCTGAACACCCTCCAACACAACTCACTGTTGGAGGAGGGTCAGAAGGGGCAGGCCATGTGGGCTGAAGCACATGGCCTGCTGCAAGCCACAAAGCGGTGGCACAAAGCCACCACTTATAAAATACTGCCACCTGCCCATCGCAAGACAATTTGCGGTAGTGGGGGGCGGTGACAACGAGGCTTAGCAAGGGAGGCTTGGCAAGAAGGGGTATGGCATAAACCCTTGGTCTGGCTCTGCTTGTTATACTTTGCCCTAACTTAATAAAAGCACAGAATTTTAAAATACATAGTTTTTATCATCTTTAACCCAAAGAAAGCATAGTTACTCACCTGTAACAGGTGTTCTCTGGGGACAGCAGGAATCAATCCTCATATATGGACAATGTTGGTGCCGACGGAGTCCCACAGAAACATCTCCGCAGCTTTCAAATAAAGTCTTTGGGTGATACACCATGCATGTGTGGTCCCCTTCCCGCCCAAGGGTGCCATCTTGCCTCAATCTAATGACATATAGCTAAGATGGCAAAAATTAAAATATGGTAAAGTAGCAACTCCAAGGAGAGGAGGAAGAGTTGTGGGGACATCAGGAATCAGTCCTCAAAGAACATCTGTTACAGGTAAGTAACTATGCTTTCTCTGGGAACAAGCAGGAAGTCAGCCCTCACATATGGGACTCCCCAGCTACAGGCTTCCGAGAACCGAGCCAGGCCTTTGACATTCAGACAACACCCTCCTCTTAAACCATCTTTCTCTCCTCCCTTCCCCTTCCTCCCCATTCATTTGACTTGTTATGTTTGATGTCTTCCTTTGTTCTCTTTCCTTTCTTTCCTCTACATCTTCTTTCCTATAAATTAATGGCGTTCTTTCCTCCTTTCTTTTCTGGCAGCCTATGTTTTTATTGTACACCGCCCTGTCGCTCAAGCATCGGTGGTATATCAAGCCTTACAGATAAAGATAAAGAACCTGTAAAAACGCCATGGCAACCTGCAAGGGGTGAGCTGTGATCAGCAGCAGTCGAGTCCCTACTGGGACTCTGTCGCAAGACCCAAGTGTCTGACTGAGAACCAGCACCTCTGGTAGCCTGAACACAGAATGGTCAGAAGGCAGGAGTTGTCTACACCCCGAAGAGATTATGGAGTACAGCCTGGCCCCTCTCTCTAGGCAGTAGTGAGCTGCGAAGTTATGGACCAAAGACCAGATGACGGTCTAACATATTTCCATCATGGGGACAGAATGCAGATTTGCCATGGAAGTTGCCATGGCCCTGATGCGGTGTGCTGTGACCTTCTGCTCCACTGAAACCCCCGCCTGCTCATAGGCAAGGATATTGCAGTCCGCCAACCAGGCAGACAGAGTTCACTTTGTCACTGGGAGCCCCAGACAGCTGGGGTCATAGGATATGAAAAGCTGAGGTGCTTTTTCTGGCCCTGGGTCCGTTGCAGATAAAAGGACAGAGCCCTCTTACAATCCAGAATATGAAGAATGGTCTCCACCCTGCTGGCATGAGGCCTCGGAAATAAGGTAGGAAGCACCAACTCCTGATTGAGGTGGAAAGGGGACACCACCTTTGGCAGAAACTTGGTATGTGCAGAGCACCATCCTGTTCTTGTAGAACCTCGTGTAGGGAGGTTCTGCCAGTTGATGTGAATGTTACCAGGAAGACAACCTTCCAGGAGAGGTACCGCACATGGCAGGTAGCCAGAAGCTCAAACGGATGCTTAGTGAGCTGCGAACACACCACATTAAGATCCCACTCCGCTGCTGGAGGGCGGACAGGGTGTTTAGATAGCATGAGGCCCTGCAGGAACTGAGACACAAGGGGCTGAACCCAGAGGGACTTCCCCTCAATGGGATGGTGGTGTGCTGCGATAGCGCTCAGGTATACTCTGACCGAAATGGACTTTAGTCCCACCTGACACAGGTGGAACAGTTTCAATATGAAGGGAAGGAGGGAGATGGGTCGATAGTTAGAAGGGCATGTGGGATCAAGTGAGGGTTTCTTGAGGAGGGGCATGACAACAGCATGTTTGAAGTCAACGGGGACAGTTGCAGTGGAGAGTGAAAGGTTGAGGATATGAGTGATGGAGGGGAAAATGGTGAGGGAGATGGGACGTAGGAGATGGGTTGGGATGGGGTCTGATGAGCAGGTGGAGGGTTTGGAGGAGGAAAGAAGAAGTGTGGTTTCTTCTTCAGTGATTGGGGGGAAGGAGGAGAGGGTGGCAGGGGGAGTAAGGGGGGGAGGAGAAATGGGGGGGAGGGGAGGTAGATGAGGGGGTAGGGAATTGGAGGGTAATTTTGAGGATTTTGTCATGGAAGTAATCATCTAGGGTTTGGGCAGAGAGGGAGGGTGGGATCGGGGGTGGGGGGGGACCTTGAGAAGAGAATTGAGGGTGTTAAAGAGGCGGCAAGGATCAGAGGCAAGGGAATTAGTCAGATGGACGTAGTAATCCTGATTGGCAAGTGCTAAGGCCGACTGGAAGGAGCCAAGCATGAACTTGAAGTGTAGAAGATCTTCTTGGGAATGGGATTTGGACCAGGCTCGTTCGGCAGAAGGGGCGCAGATGCGTAGGTGAAAGCCAAGGTTGGGGAGCAGATCGTTTAACAGGACGTGAGGTAGGAGAGGCAAGAGTATCAAGGGCTGAGGATAGTGTAGCATTGTATGAGGATAATGCTTCTTCGACGGAGTTAGAGTATAAAATGGAGGAAAGAGATGGAGAAATGGTGGAGGAGAGAGTCAGGGGGTCAATATTATGAAGGTTTCTAAATAGGTCGGGGGAGACAGGACAGGGTTGGGATGGCGGGAGCTGAAGAGAAAATATTAAGAGGTGGTGGTCAGATGAGGGAAGGATTGAATTGCGGATGTTTGAAGGAGAGGAATTGGAGAAGAGTATTAGGTCAAGGCAGTGGCCGTGTTGGTGTGTGGAGGCAGTGGAGCAAAGTTGGAGGTCGAACGAGGAGGTAAGAGTGAGGAACTTTGAGGCAAGGGGGTCGGAGGGGTTGTCGATGTGAATGTTGAAATCACCACAAATAAGAGTGGGGGAGGAGGGATCCATAAAGGCTGAAAGCCAGGAGTCGAAGTCAGTGAGGAAAGTTGATTTGGAGTTGTCGGGTGGGCGATAAATAACAGCTACTCGGAGGGGAAGTGGTGTGAGGAGGCGAATGGAATGGACTTCAAAGGAGAGGGGAGAGTATGATTGGGGTGGCAGGAGGGGGAGAGTAGGAGGCCAACGCCACCACCGCGACCAGTAGATCGAGGTGTATGTGAGAATTGGTAGCCCCCATAGCAGAGAGAGGCAATGGATGTGGTGTCATCTGGGGGGAGCCAGGTCTCGGTCAGGGCAAGAAGCAATGCTATTTGAAGCCTTACAAGAAGCTAGGAGAAATTCTTCCACATCCCGTGGGAGGTTGAAGGGAACTACGCTATCCTTTTAGCAGCCAAGTTGTGAGTGACAAGGACCCCAGGTTGGGGTGTAGGAGACAGCCCTGCTCCTGTGAGAGTAGCCCTGGTGCATCGGCAATGCCGTTGATAGGGAGAGGAGCAGTGGGAAACAGGGCTGTCTGACTCACCGGGGAGCTATCAGCATTAATGATGCTCTGTTGCACTGGACCTTGAATAGGGTCTTAGCAACCAGAGGTGTCGGTGGGAAGGCATACAGAAGTCTGACTCTGGTGTCGGACTTCTACTGATGGCTCTTCAGGGTCTTTGAGGTCATAGTTCTACAGAGTTCGTAATCTGAGTCATTATGTTCCCAGCTGAGGCACTGGAGGCAGTAGTTGTGCAGGTGGATGAGAGACATTTTTATTTATTTTATTTAACAGTTTTTATATACCGCTTTATCATTTCAATCGATCACACTTCTTAAAGCCACTGGAGGCAATCGGAAAAAAGGCGGTCCCTGCTGCCAGGCAGGAGTACGAGGCCTTCGGTTGAAAAAAGGGTGCAAATGCCAGTCAAGGGACACTGATGAAAAAAGAAAAATGAATGAACGAACACGAGGCGCGATGCTGAGACGACCTGGCTCAGGGGCGGGAAGGAACTAGTACACAAACCGGACAAAAGCGTTACAAAAATCACACTTTCTGGGGGAAGCTGGACAAATGTCCGGAGGGCTCCAAGGAAAAGAGACTAAGGCAGGATGGCACCCTGGGGCAGGAAGGGGATCATACATGCATGGTGCATCTCCCAAAGGCTTTCTTTGAAAGCTGGGGAGATGCTTTCACAGGGCTCCATTGGCACCGACGTCACCCATATGTGAGGACTGACTTCCTGCTTGTTCCCGGAGAATTCTCTTTTTTCCTAAGATTTAAAGAATTTCCCAGCAGATAAATACTTATAGGTGCAGATTCCTTCCCAGCAGTAGCAGCCCCTCTTGATAGTCTTTCAAAATGACTTGTCACCAAATTTAGGTAGCAATGATTCAGCCTCGAGCTCCTCCAGACATCACAGACAAAGCTTGAAAATAGGAAATTCTTGTATAGGAAAAGCAGCACAGTCTCCTTTTCATCTGCTCCCGGAAATTAATGAATTATGGAGCAAGCTCCTGAAGGAGAACTATGGCTATAGGGACTCTAAATGTCCACCTCTAATAAAGGGGAACATTTCTTGCACTGTGCAGCACGTTGCGATAGCATCCACCAAAATATCTGACTCCTCACCTTCTCCATCTCTCTAACTAGTGAGGTATCAAAGATCTATTTTGCCTTCAGATTTTTCATCAGATCTGTGAGAATCAGATGGGTCCATCATCCATGCCCTCAAGAAAATCCCAGTGGGAATTCTGGCATGAAGGCTTTCAGATCCCTCACTGCCACAAGCAGAAACAAAAACACAACCAGAGGATACCTCCTATCTGAAATTTCCACAAAAATGAGCAAAGGAATTAGCTTTTTAAGCACATGAAAAAAACACATCCAAGATCTAGATGTTCTGAGAGATGTACTAGTGCTCCCAATATAATATATCTTGATGACGCAGCAGGAGAAATTATGATGTTGTTGTTGTTAAGTGCCGTCGAGTCGAAGTCGACTCATGGCGACCCTCTGGATAACTATCCTAAATTGTGTTTGGTCTTGAGTCAGGCGGCTCATTGTTGACAGACTGGTACCCATAGCTGCTGTTATTGTATCGATCCATCTCATTGCTGGCCTTCCTCTTTTGTGTTGACCTTCTATCTTGCCAAGCATGATGTCTTTCTCTAATGATCTCTCTCTTTGCATGATGTGTCCAAAGTATGAAAGTCGAAGTCTTGTCATCTGAGCTTCTAAAGAAAGCTTAGGTTTGATCTTCTCTAATACCAACTGGTTTGTTCTTCGGGCAGTCCATGGTATACGCAGTATTCGCCGCCAGCACCATAATTCAAAAGGCATCAATTTTCTTCCTGTCTATCTTTTTCACTGTCCAGCTTTCACATCCATATGATGTTATTGAAAATACCATGGCTTGAACAAGTCCTTTAGTTATGGCTACATCAAAGAAACTTGAAACCAAATTTAGGGTAATCTCAGGAAAAGGTCACAATAAAGTGCAACTGCCACACCAGTCAGCGCTAATGGAATTGGCTCTTAAAAGGTGCAAAAGCTCACAAATCCACTCCAATACTCCTCCAGAAAAGGACCCAAGGTTAATAGAAGCCTTGAAGAAGAAAGTGTTCCAGAATACCCTGCTAACCTCTCATATACCAGCGCACCAGTTCCAACTCACAGAATATTTTTACACCATCCTGGAAAAAACTCATCCCATGGTGATAGCCTCCCACCATAAGGAAGCATAACCTATACTGCAAAGGCTTTGAGACAGATAAGTATACAAAATATATGATATGATTTGCATATGATACTATGACACCACTGTGAGAGGAGCAGCTACCAAAAGAATGGCTTGGTTGAGAGTCTCTGGGCTTCAAGATGATTTATAGATGCACTGGTGAAAACCTTTTCAGTTAAAAAGTCAATAGAACAATTTCTCAGATAAAAGATAATTGTTCCACCATGCAGGCATTAGTGCCAGACAATATTGATCAGCCTTCTGAAAGGAAATTCCTTTACCGCTTCTACCGAAGCATAAATCACTCACATCAGTATTGTCATGGAAGATCATGTTCACAAAGACATCAACAGTCCATATAATCAATGGCAGAAGCCAAGAGAGAAGAAACTCCTCCTCAAAGCTTGGAATAACTTCTTGACTATCCAAGTGTAGTCAAATTACTGGTGGAGGCTTGACTAACATTCTTTCAGGACAAGTGGAAAAGTATCAAAGGGCGAATGGATTCTCAGCATCATCAAAACTGTTGTTGTTAAGTGACGTCGAGTCAGTGTCGACTCATGGCGACCCTCTGGATAGTAGTCCTAAACTGAGTTTGGTCTTCAGTCAGGTGGCTCATTGTTGACAGACTGGCACCTGTAGTTGCTGTTATTGTATCAATCCATCCTGGCCTTCCTCTTTTGCATTGACCTTTTATCTTGCCAAGCATAAATGTCTTTCTCTAATGATCTCTCTCTTTGCATGATGTGTCCAAAGTATGAAAGTCGAAGTCTTGTCATCTGAGCTTCTAAAGAAACCTTAGGTTTGATCTCTAGTACTGACTGGTTTGCTCTTCAGGCAGTTCATAGTATATGCAATATTCGCTGCCAGCACCATAATTCAAAGGCATCAATTTTCTTCCTGTCTATCTTTTTCACTGTCCAGCTTTCACATCCATATGATGTTATTGAAAATACCATGGTTTAAACGAGTCAAATCTTTGCATGGAGAGAGACATCTCTTCTCTTAAGAATCTTGTCTAGGTCTTTTATAGCCATTCTGCCAAGAGCAATGCATCGTCGGATTTCTTGACTGCTTGTTGCTTCTTTATTGATAGTTGATCCAAGAAGGTTAAAGTTGTCCATGGATTTCGATTTCTTCTTCATCAACTATGAACTTATTCATTTTGCCAGTTGTCATGATCTTTGTCTTCTTTACATTAAGGTGCAGGACCATTTTAAGACAATGTTCCTTGATCACGAGAAGCAAATGTTTCAGATCATCTTCACTTTCAGCCAGTAATGTGGTATCATCAGCATAGCGAAGGTTGTTGATGAGTCTTTCACTAATCTTTACACCAATGTTGTCTTCATACAATCCTGCTTCTTTGATGATTTGTTCTGCATATAAATTAAACAGGTAGGGGGAAAGTATGCAGCCTTGTCATATACCTTTGCTTATTTTAAATCATTCTGTTTCTCCTTGTTCTGTTTGAACTGTTGCTTCTTGATCACTGTACAGATTGTGCAAGAGAACAATCAGGTATTCTGGTATACCCATACTTCTTAATGTGGCCCAGAGTTCCTCATGGTTTACACAGTCAAAAGTCTTGTTGTAGTCAATAAAGCACAAATAGATCCTTTTGGTACTCTTTAGTCTTTTCAAGGATCCATCTCACATCCGCCATGATGTCTCTCATTCCTCGCCCTTTCCTGAACCCTGCTTGCACTTCAGGTAGTTCTTGTTCCAGTATGGTTGTAGTCTCTGTTGAATAATGTTCAGTAGAATCTTGCTGGCATTTAAGATCAGAGTGATTGTGCAATAATTTCCACAGTCAATTGGATCACCTTTCTTTAGTATTGGTATAAACACAGATCTTTTCCAGTCAGCTGGCCATGATGTTGCCTTCCAAATTTACTGGCAGCGCCTTGTAAGTATGGTAACAGCTGCATCATATTGCTGTAATACTTCTATGGGAATACCATCAGTGTCTGGTGCTTTCTTCTTTGAAAAGGCGTTCAATGCTGCTTTGACTTCTTCTTTCATCACCAATGGTTCTGGATCATAAGGTACAGGTTGAAATGGCTATTGGTCCACTTGATCTTTATCGTATAAAAACTCTGTATATTCTTTCCAACTTTTCTTGATCTTCTCATCATTCAACATAGAACCTTGAGCATCTTGTAACATTCTACCTCGATGCTGAAATTATTTTCTTTAACTCTCATTGCTTTAGGAAAGCCAGTCTTGTTCTTCCTCTAATAGTTTCTGCTTTGATTTCCTTGCGTGCGTCATTGTAGTACTTTTCCTTGACCTTTCTTGCTGCATGTTGGAAATCTCTGTTGAGTTCTGTGATTGTCTTTCTTTCTCCTCTGGCTTTAGCTTCTCTGCATTTCTGGACAATTTTCAGTTTCTTCCATCATCCATTTTGGCTGTTTTTACTTTTTCACCTTTTGTAGAGACCTCTCGCTTTCTTCCCACACAACCTTCTTGATGTCATTCCATAACTCTTCTGGAGTCCTGTCATTTGTATTTAAAGCAGCAAATCAATTTTTCAGGCAGTCTTTAAATTCCAGTGGTATATTCTCAAGGTTATAATTTTGCTACATTCATGAGTGGCTTGCTTTTTCAACTTTAGCTTGAGTTTACATATTAGTAGTTGGTGATCTGTACCACAGTCAGCTCCAGGTTTTGTCTTTGCTGATGTTATAGAGCTTTTTCATCGTTGACTTCCACAGATGTAGCCAATTTGATTTTTGTACAATCCATTGTGTGAAGTCCATGTTACAGTCGCCACTTGTGTTGCTGGAAGAAGGTGTTTGAGATGAATAGATTGATGGTCTTGCAGAATTCTATCAGTCTTTCTCCAGCTTCATTTCTGTTGCTAAGTTCATATTTTCCAACCATTTTGCCTTCTTCTTTGTTGTCAACTTTTGTGTTCCTGTCACCCATGACTATCAGGATATCCTGTTTGCATGTTCTGTCAATTTCAGCTTGAACTTGTTCATAGAACTCAATTTCATCCTGTTCTGCAGCTATTGTTGAGGCATATACTTGAATTATAGTTGTGTTGATAGGCATCCCTCATAGACGAATAGAGATTAAGCATTTACTAACTGCATTGTATTTCATTACTGTTCTTGCAAGTTTCTTCTTTATTATAAATGCAACACCATTTCTTCTTTGTCTTTCATTTCCAGCATCGTAGACAGACAATGTGATCAGATGCAAGTGCCCGATGCCAGTCCATTTCAGTTCACTGACACCCAACAGATCCAGTTGTACATGTTCCATTTCATTCTTGACCACCTCCAACTTCCCTTGGTTCATGCTTCATACATTCCATGTCCCAATATGTAATACATCTTTACATCTTCTGACTCTCATTTCATGCGCAGCTACATCAGCAGTGAAACGTCCCGAGGGCTTTGATCCAACCACATCATAAATGCTGGCTTTATTCTGAAAAGTGTTCAGCTCCTCCCCAGTAACTAGTTGAGTGCCTTCCGACCTGGGGTTCTCATCTTCCAGCTCTATAGTGCAATTTGTTTTGTTGTGACTATCCACTGGGTTTTCGTGGCAAGATACAGAAGTAGATTGCCAGGCCTTTCCTCCAGGCAATTTAAGTTTAGTGCTGCTGCCGTTGTCACAGAAATGTGATCCTCTGCCGCCAACACTGTCCCATTCTGCTGCTGCCCAGATGGATGGTTTGTCTTGGTCTGGCACCTCAGCTCAGACCTGTCCATCTTGGGAGACCCTGCCAGTAGTTAAACTACTGACAGCTTAGCCCTCAGCATCACTGATGCACACAAGCCCTCACAGTCCAACAAGCTGCAAACCAAGTGAGGATCATCAAGACTAGTTACAGATTATACCTCCTCTGTTCCTCTAAACACAGAGCATCATAGTCTACCTCTGAAGCAGCTATTCCTCAACTACTTTTGGAAATTCAAACCTTACTGCAGACTCATGCGATAGAAGTAACACCAACCAAATAGAATCAAGGATTCTATTCCAAGTATTTCCTAATCCCCAAGAAATCACGAGGTATGTGGCCTATTGTGGATCTCGGGGTTCTCAACAAATTCTTAGCCAAAGAGAAGTTCAGACCTTCCATTCCCTCAAAAGGATGTTTGGTTATTATCCTTAGAACTGAAAAAGGACACTCATATTTCCATCTACCACAGACAGAATAAATATTTATGTTTCCAGATTATAGATTAGCATTATCAATACAAAGTTCTCATATTTGTTGTATCTTCTGAGTCTCAAGTATTCAACAAATATATTGAGGTAGTGGGATGACATCTTCATCATTTGGGACATTTGGTATTTCCATACTGGCTCCTATCAGGAAACTCAGAAGCCAGAGTACAAATATCTCTACAAATTACCAAATCTACTCTAGAAAATGTGGGATTTGTAATCAATATCAGGAAATAGATGTGGAGTTTGCAGGAGTCCTTATTCATACACTGTCAATTAGTGCATTCCCTGCAAAGCAAAAGGCATTAATCATAGTGCATCTGGTGGACTCTCTCAGTCTGTCAAAGGTAATCAGTGAGATGAGTTCTGTGTTTTAGGCCATGTCTGCCATAGTATATGTAGTTCCCCATGCAAGATTTAATATGAGAGATATTCAGTGAAAACTGAAAATGCAGTGAAATCAGCATTTAGTTCCTCTATCACAAACTGACATATTTGCTCATTTCAAAGAGGCAAAGTAATGGTTGAGAAACCTGGCCAATCTACATCTACAACAGACTCTTATAATGGATATACCCAAGACAGAATGGGAAGCACATCTCAAATCAACTACAGATATAGCATAGTTACTCACCTGTAACAGGTGATCTCCGGGAACAGCAGGAATTACATATGGGTATCGTTGGTACCGACAGAGCCCGCGTGGGAATGCTCCCCAGCATCCAATTAGAAAGCCTTTGGGAGCATCCCACAGCGCCTGTGTGCTGCCTTCCCGCCTTTCCCAACTGTCTCTCTCCAGTTGAGTTTAAAGCTGAGACAAAGAGAGAGAGAGAGGGAGAGAGAAAAAGAGAGAGATAGAGGGATACAACTCCTAGGGGAGGTAGGTGGGTTGTGAAGACTAAATTCCTGCTGTTCCCGGAGATCACCTGTTACAGGTGAGTAACTATGCTATCTCCAGGAACAAGCAGGAATGTAGTCTTCACATATGGGGACTCCCTAGCTACAGATGCCAGGGAGAAACCCCAGAAGTTGTGTGCCCTTTTGAAAGGGCTCCACTTCCCGCCATGGATCTCTGGCATCCTACCAGAGATGGGGGTAGGAGTTAAGTATGGAACAGGTGTTGAAGAACAGCCTGACCAAACAAGGAATCCCGGCAGGAGTCCTTGTCCAAGCAGTAATGGGCTGTAAAAGGTATGAACCGAGGCCCAGGTAGCTGCTCGACAGATGTCGTCGATAGACACAGAGTGAAGATGAGCCATAGAGGCTGCCATGGCTCTCACATTGTGTGCTGTGACATAGCCTTCAAGAGGAAGGTTCTTACTCCAATAGGCAAAAGATATACACTGTGCAATCCAGTTGGACAGTGTCCTTTTGGAGACTGGAAGTCCTAAATGACTAGGATCAAAAGCAACAAAGAGTTGAGAATACTTTCTATGTTGCTGCGTCCTTTGCAAGTAAAAGGTCAAAGTTCTTTGACAGTCCAAAGTATGAAGATTCCTTTCTGCATTAGAGGCATGAGGCCTTGGGGGGAAAAAAACAGGAAGGTAAACTGCTTGGTTTAAATGAAAAGGTGAAACCATCTTTGGCATAAAGTGATGATGAGTCCTAAAGACTACCCTATCATGATGGAACCTTGTATAAGGAGGATCAGCCACCAATGCTTGCAATTCACTGATGCGACGTGCTGATGTGATTGCAATAAGAAAAATTACCTTCCAGGAAAGGAATTTCAAAGAGGTAGTAGCTAATCGTTCAAAAGGCGGCTTCATGAGCTGGCCAAGAACCAGATTTAAATCCCATGCCACCGGTGCTGGCTTAACGGGAGGCTTAGTTAGAAGAAGGCCTCTCATAAATCTCGCTATGATAGGAGGAGAGGAAATAGGTTGCCCATTTAAAGGCTTGGGAGAAGCTGCAATAGCACTCAAATTAACTCTCACTGATTTGGTCTTAAGCCCTGCATTGGACAAATGAAGGAGATATTCCAGTAATGATTGCAGAGGTATTGCAAGAGGGTTAAAACCCTTCTGCGAACGCCATATGGTAAACCTTTTCCACTTGAAAGCATAAGAGCGTCTTGTGGATGGTTTCCTGGAAGCATAAAGGATATCCTTTACTTGCTGAGAAAGGTTAAGACCATGAAGTTCTAGGCTTTCAGCAACCAGGCCCTGAGATGTAGAGACTGGAGATTGGGATGCCACAGTATCCCGTCCTCCTGGGATAGGACATCTGGAGCAGATCCTAACTCCAGAGATGTAGCTTGAGAGAGATGTAAGAGCGGAGGGTACCACACTGGTTGTGGCCAATGTTGGGCTACGAGAATCATATAGCTTCTGTCTCTCTGAAGCTTGAATAAAGCTCTGGGAATTAGGGGAATGGGTGGGAAGGCATACAGAAAGTCCTGACCCCAATGGAGGAGGAAGGCATCCCTGGCCTGACAACCCTAAGCCGGAATTCTGGAACAGAACAGGGGAAGTTTGGCATTCAGCGGACTGGCAAAGAGGTCTATGTCCGGGGTTCCCCAACATTGGAAAGTTTTGGCCACCTGGTCTACATGGAGAGACCATTCATGTGGAAGCAGAACTCGACTGAGTCTGTCTGCCCAAGAGATTTGAATGCCTGGAAGATACACTGCAAGGAGATGAACCTGATGCTCTCTGGCGAGGGCCCAAAGTCGCAAAGCTTCATTGCAGAGCGACAGAGAGCCTGTTCTGCCCTGCTCATTCACATAGAACATGGCTACCTGGTTGTCCGTTTGAATTAGGACAGTTTTGTAGCTGAGCTGGGTGTGAAACACTCGAAGAGCAAGGAAGATTGCTCTGAGCTCTAGGAGATTGATGTGTAGATCGGTCTCCTGTGGAGTCCAGGTACCCTGGGTAGAGAGGCCTTGCAAATGGGCTCCCCAACCCACCTGTGAGGCATCTGTTGTTAGAGTTACTTGGGATGGGGGTTGCTGAAAAGGGGACCCCACCAATAGATTCTGGGGTGACTGCCACCATTGGAGAGACAAAATAAGACAATCTGAGGTTGCTATTTTGTCTGACAGGCAACCTGACGCCTGAGTCCACTGAGTGGATAGAGTCCACTGGGCTGCCCTCATATGGAGGCGGGCATAAGGGACCACATGAACGGTGGATGCCATGTGGCCTAGCAATTGTAACATTTCCCAAGCAGTGAGGTGAGACTTTAGCATTGCTTGGGAAGCTAACTGCACAATGCGAAGGCAGCAGGACTGTGGAAGATAGGCCCTTGTCTGTCTGGTATCCAGCAGGGCTCCTATGAACTCTAGAGACTGAGTGGGAGCTAGGTTGGATTTTGGGAAGTTTATGACAAGTCCCAAATATTGAAGGATACGCATTGTGTGAGATAGAGAAAACCTGGCCTCTGGCTCTGATGGGGCTCGAATGAGCCAATCGTCCAAGTAAGGGAAGACGAATATTTTTAGGGTGCGGAGAAATGCTGCCACCACAGCCATGCATTTTGTGAACACCTTTGGTGCCGAGGCCAGGCCAAAAGGAAGAACTCTGTATTGGTAGTGCTTCCCTTAAAATAGAAAGCAAAGAAACCTTTGGTGAGTTGGATGGATGAGAACATGAGTGTACGCATCCTTGAGATCTAGAGAACAAAGCCAGTCCTGACTCTGAAGGTATGGCAGTAGAGTTCCCAGAGAAATCTTTTTGAATTTCTCTTTGAACAGAATTTGTTCAATTCTCTGAGGTCCAAAATGGGTCTGTGCCCTCTTGTTTTCTTTGGAATAAGGAAAAAGGGGGAATAGAACCCTGCACCTTGTTGATGAATAGGTACTTCTTCTATTGCCCCTTGGGCAAGAAGCAGACTGACCTCGTGATCTAACTGGGAGTTGAGAGAGGTCTGAGAATTGAACTGTCTTACCATTGTAGGAGGGGGCATGCTGAGGAAGTGAAGCTTGTATCCCTCTCTTACAATGGACAGAGTCCAACTTTCTGCTGTTATCTGCCCCCATCTGGGGGCAAAATAACATAACCTTCCTGGAATGGTGGAAGGCTCTGGCCTGTTCAGGGCCAGGAAGACAAAGTTCTCTAGATGGGAGTCAAAGCCCCTGTGGAGGCTGAGTCTGCTGAGCCGGTTGAGACTTAGCCGCCTTTGTTTTTCTTTGTTTAGGTTGTTGCTGACCCTTTTGGGCAGACTGACCTGAACGATGCCCTTGCTGGGTATAGGATGGGTAGAACGTCTTTCTAATGAAGAATGTTTTTTTGTAGGACTTTTTCCTTGCAGGATCAGCTGTAGATTTTAATAATCTATCCAAGGTGAGATTATCAGCATCTAGCTCATTAGCTTTCTCTTGCCAATTTTTGCCAAAGAGATTTCTCTCCTGTGCAAGGAATATTCCCCAGTTTGTCCTGTACCCAAAGTTCCAAGTCAGATGCCTGGAGCCAGGCAATCCTACATGCGCCTATGGCAATAGCAGAAGTTCTGCTTATGCACTCAAAACACTCAAAAGCTGCATGATTTACGAATTTGGAAACATCCTGAGCATGTTTGATAAGTGCAAGATAATCTTGTCTCTTATCATCAGGAAGGAGAGGGCTCATAAGCTCTGGATCTCCTGTAACTTCCTTAAGGAACATTCCCATATATAAAATGTAGGAACTAATCCTGGCAGAAAGCATAGAGGCCTGGAAGGTTCAATGCCCAAAGGCATCAAGAGTTCTACATTCACGTCCTGGAGGATTAGATGCATGTCTTTTTGCACTCTTGATCCTTCTCATAGTTGATTCCACCACCATGGAATGGTGGGGCAGCTGAGTTTTTTGAAATCCAGGATAGGGAGGAACTCGATACATGGTATCGAGCCTACGAGAATGAGGAGAAGTGGTGAGAGGTGTTTCCCACATCCTTAGCATGAGATCATGCAAGATCTCATGAATAGGCAAATTAGCTGCCTCTTTGGGAGCTTTAGGATACTGTAAAATCTCCAATTCCTTTGCCCTAGGCTCTGTTTCAGGAGCCACTGTGATGGAAAGACCTCGAGCCACATCCCGGATAAAATCCTGGAAGGATATATCCTCTGGAGGAGACATCCTACGTTTAGGAGAGGAAGAATCCTCAGGAAGAAGTACTCTGGTATCGACAGAGCTGTCAGAGTCTTCAGACTCGGAGGATTCAAAGTATCTCCTGTCCGGATAATCGTGCAGCGCACGATACCGGTACCAATCGAAGTCGGTATCGACAGGGTCCGGTACAGACTTGTCAGTACCGGAGGGCACAGCATGCGTTGGTACTGGTAGTCCACCTGCCAACGTCGATGCAATTGGCCCCGGTACCGATGTAGGTGCTGGTACCGGTACCAGTTGAATTGTCTGAAGCGGTTTCGGGGGCATTGATGCCGAAAGAAGAGCCGCCAGACTGCGTTCAATAGCCAAGAATCTCTGGACTATCGACGCTGCCGATGCCTGGGTATCGGTACCGGACAAAGCGGTCGGTACCCCAGAGCATGGCACCAGTAGTTATGCCGAGGTTGGGGCCTCGAGAACATCCTGGAGCCCCAATGATGCTTTGGAAGCCGAAGCCTCCCGCCGGGGCAATTTTGCCGGTGTGAGTCCCTCAAGGGCAATGCCAGAGGCATCTCGATACTTAGAAGGAGATCTACCCTTTGAAGACCAGCTAGACTTATGTTTAGTTACCTGAGATCCATGGGAGGAAGACGAAGCCCTGGAAGATGTTGATGCTACAGATGCTGCATCGGAGGGAAAAAGGGTGCTAAGTTTAGCAGCTCGGTTTTGCCAACCCCTCTTCGACATCATCCCACAGGCAACACACTCGGAGATAGAGTGGTCAGGACCTAAACATTTGAGGCACTACTTATGGGTGTCGGTGACGGAGATGGTATCGCCACACTTGGAACACTTTTTAAAACCCGAAGCGGGTTTTTCCATTGTAGAGGAAAGTTGGACCTAGTGCCCAAAATGGCGCGTGGCACCAGAGGAAAAAAAGCTGGAAGATTTTTTGTTTTTTACAAGGAAAAGAAAGAAAGAACCGGCGGTACTGGTGTAGCGTCGAAGGAAGGCAGATGCGACCACAAAAAAGAATAAATGGGATATTTTCTGCGGTGACAGGAAGTGCGATCTGCCGGCTCCATGGAAAATGAAGAACTGGAGAGAGACAGTTGGGAAAGGCGGGAAGGCAGCACGCAGGCGCTGTGGGATGCTCCCAAAGGCTTTCTAATTGGACGCAGGGGAGCGTTCCCGTGCGGGTTCTGTCAGTACCGAAGATACCCATATGTGAAGACTACATTCCTGCTTGTTCCTGGAGATAAGGATTGGAGTTAGACGAAGAATCTTGACTCCACTTCAGTCAACTGGAACTAAGGATTGTACATTATGCTCTAGTGACTATCAAGCAATAGATTTCCAGTACAGTTCTCCAACAACCAGGTCACTGTGTATTACATAAACAAGGAAGAACAGGTTCCTATTGTCTCAGCAAATATGGCAGATTGTGTTCTCCTTCTAAGTAGGTTGCTACTAAGAAAGTATTACCAATGAACACAATCAAATCACTGATAAACTCAGTTGACAACTAGATCATGAGTGGTTCTTGAAAAACACTACAGCTCACAGATCAAAATGCAAGATTTGTTCAGTTCTGCTCCCATCACCTGCATCTATATTGTCTAGCTCCAGATGCAGGTGCAATCTCATGGACGCAGGGATTCCTGTACATGTTTCCTCCTTTCCCAATAATTTACAGAATAGTACAGAAAATTAGTCAGGGCTCTAATAACCTTATTCTGATAGCGATGTGCTGGCTGAAGTAGATTTGGTTCCTTATCTTCAGTAATCAGTGAAGGAACCACTGATCATTCTTCCCCAAGCATCAGACTTGATAACTCCAAAAAGCTGAAAATTGCTACATCCCATCTACAAACATTAAGGCTGACAGCATAGATATAGAACAGCAGCTGATTGCCCACTGGAATCTGCCTTCCAGAGTACAGGATGTAGTTCTAGAAGCAAAGCGAAGTCCTAGCAGCGAAGAAGGGCTCTACCAAGAAATCCTACAATCTAAAATGTAAAATGATGCACCTCTGCCAGAAAAAAAAAAAATCACAGCAAGCAACGACAACCACTAAAGCTCACTTTCAACAATTGTGTGTAGAGGACAAGCAATAACATGGAAATTGTTCCATACTTTTAAGAAACATTTTTCTCTTGAACAATCCTCCAAAGCAGATGGTCTTTGTTCAAGCAGTACTGAAACATACTCATTACTAACTTCAACTTACCTCCTCCAAGACAGCAACTCAGCTTGTGAACATTTGAAGGAGAGGATGGGTATTCAGAAAGCCTCAGCTGGGGAGTCTCCACTTGTGTGGCTGAAGCGATTCTGCTTGTTCATGGAGAAAACAAAGTTGTATGCTTGCAATGTGCCTCTCAATCCTACCCTCCCTCCCCATGGTCAATCCTTGATGTAAGACTGGCTGGCCTAACTATCAACACAGGAAGGCCCACAGAAGCTCAGAAGACTTTCCAGAGCTTTTCAAGCTAATGAACCGATTGGCTACATCCCAGGGTGGCACCATACTTTTGAGTAGCTGTCAGATCCTGTTGCTGACAGAGAACACTATTACAGTATGCAACTTTTATGTTACTATTCCATGTAAGAAGCATGCCATATTAGTTTGGAAATGAAAGATACTGTTTTGTAATTCTCTCTCTCCTCATCTACCTTATCAGGGAGAGACAGAATATCACATATCATCCTAAGAAAGTGAGTACCTGTGTGATACTGGTTAGGACTCGTTGTAGAACTTCATATTCATCCTTCAGGACCTCCACCTCTTGCAGGTCATCAGATTTTGTGGCTTCCTGCAATTAGATAAAAAAAAAACATTTTAGTGTTAAAGAGAAGGAAACATTAATGAAAGGAGAGATGAGAAAGAGAGAAAAAGAAAGGACTATCTATATTCTGTATATAAATTCAGGTATTTTTCAACAGGTATGTGATCATGGAAATGCCATGTAGCATCTCCACATTACTCTCTAGCACCGACAAGGGGTTGAACCCTCGACCACCTCATAGTCCAAGTAAGCACTGCACAGCTCATGCCTGTACCTGTACACATGCTTCTGTTCTGACAATTCCCACACGCCAACTAGTTTTTTTGTTTACTTTGGGAGATGCTGGGATCTCATGGCAACTTGAGGTCATAGAACTCCTAGGAAAGTATTCACAGATCACGTTGCAAGAATACTGAGATCCTACTGTATCTCAATTAACTGGGTCACTAATCAGTCTTAGCTACAGTGCTAATTAACTTAAACGTTTGGGGCTGATATTCAAAGCTCTGGATATTTAACCACCATGGCAGTAAGCTGTGGCGTTTAAGTATTCTCAGGATATTTGGTGGTAGTATCTGGATAGTAGTTGCCAGTGAATATTCGGATTGTATAACCACCATCTGGATAATCATGACACTTATCCAGATAGTGGTGATTTTCAAATGATTTTTGGTGGCCCAAGCTACCCACATAACTTATGTGGATAGCAGCTGAAAATCACTATTATCGGAATAAGTACTGCAATTATTCACACTGCCCTCACTCCACCCATGGACTGCCCCTGTACGAACTGAATAGTGTTGAGGCGCTCTGTGGAGATATTCAGTGGCAGGGCCGTATCAAGGGCTGTGCAAGCCGTATGGCCACACATGGCGCAAGTAGAGAAAAGGCACTGATATCAACACTGAGCTTCCAGTGAGTTACTGCACATGGCTGGGGTGGGGGAAGCACCAGATTTGGTAGTCGCACAAGACACATTTCTTTTTTTTTTTTTTTAATCTTTTATTTAAATTTTTGATACATACACAAGAAACAGCCACACAGCAACTACAACAAGATAATAACACCCTTCCCCTCCCACCCCACCTCCCCTGAAACCACGCCTCCATGTGAGTCAACATTAAGTAACCACACACAATCAGATTATTTATTTATTTATTTATTTAACATTTCTTCTATACCACGCTATTAAAATCAGCGCGGTGTACATTGAACAAAACATACTGCAATGCATACAGGCAACATTGAGTTTACAAAGAACAGGGAAAAATAACACATGGGATAACCGGGAGAACTATGTACAGGTTAACTTTATACTATATATACTATATTAGGAAGCCCAAGTCGATATAGAAAGAAACACAAGGCACAAAAGTCCCACTTGCTCACCCAGACACTTAAACCCTTATTCTTGCAGTCGCAATATATCTATCCAACCACAACCACCTGTCTGAGGAAGAGTCCTGCCCATTATTGCTCCTCCGCCCCTTAAGATTAATAGTGCGATCCTGCGCCTTCTCATAACTGGCATAAAGACATACCATGCTCCACCACTGATGGACATCTCGCTTGCTAGAGTCCTTCCAGCATACCGTGATGAGCTTTAAAGCTATGGCAACTAGAAAGTCCAGCAAAAAATGCTTTCCTTTCATATCGGGAAGGTCGCTCATAGCAGAGCGCAAGATCACAGCCTGCCAAGTGAGAGGAGCCCGAAATCACAAAATCTTTTGTACCTTCTCCCAAACTGAGAGCCAGAAGGTTTGAACGTAAAGGCAATCAAAGAACATATGCTTATAAGTTCCAGGACTGAGGGAACATGACCAGCATAAATTACCTGCTCCCACCTGCCACCTGGAGAGCCGAGTAGGCGTAATAAATGCACGATGTAGCAAGAAAAATAAGGTTTGAGTTATACCCGCTGCTTTAGAAACCCTGCTGACCTTGGTCCACAGTAGTGCCCAATCATGGGAGGAAATGGGAGTATCTAGATCGACCTCCCAACCACTTCGACTTACTTTTGGAGATGGATCGCCCTCCCTTAAATAAGCATAAAACTTAGACGCTGCGCCAGGCTTGCAGGAGTATGCGAGGGCCAGCTCCTGCAAGCCCCAGGCCTGCGATGCATTCATACTTGTCACTCCAGCTTTTGATAGACAACTTATTAATTGAATCTACTGGAACTGACAGGCCATCGGCAACTCAAACTCCTGCTGCAGCCGTGCCCAGGGTTTCCAACCCCCTGCCTGGAGCAATTGACCTACTGTCCAAATACCTTTTGCTTGCCACTGCCTCCACCCTATAGTTTTATGCCCTATCTTGAACATCGGGTTATACCAAATTGGCATCAAGAGGGACACCGAGTTATCAGAGCTCATATCTCTCGCCAAATTATGATAAGCCTCTTGGGTAGCCACAACTACATCCAGGGCTGCTGAGGAAGCCTGACACTTCATACCAATCAATAAATATAACGGAATTGGCTCGACCAGCCGCTTCTCCACCTCTACCCACACAGGTGCCAGTCCCCCGCTCTCCCTGGGGCACCACAATGCCCCCTGCTTAAGCAGGAAAGCCAGGTGATACTGTCGAAAGTCTGGAAAGTTTACCCCATCCTTGTCCTTGCTCGCTTTTAATTTACTAACAGTGATCCTGGGGGGCTTCCCTTGCCACAAAAAAAACGTGACTAACTTCTCCCACTCTTTGTAAGCTTTCTGCGAAAAGGAGATCGGCAACATTTCTAGGATGTAATTTATCTTTGGAGCTAGAGCCATCTTAATAGACTCCAAGCGGCCCCACCAAGATAGATGCAACGGAGACCATTTTGCTGTAAAAGACTGGATCAACTCCACTATATACCTGCAATTAAATGTGATAGTCTCTTCAATGGAACCGCAAAATCTAACCCCGAGATACTTAATTGCCTTCGCTTCCCAGACAAAGGGGAAATCCCTTAGGTCCTCAGAGAAAGTAACCCTATTCATGGGGAAGGCCACGGACTTAGTCCAGTTAATCTTATACCCAGATACCATTGAATAACTAGCAATTACCTTGAGTATCTCCTCCAGAGAGTCAGGATGTGAAAAAAGCAGCAGGTCATCGGCATAGGCCGACAATTTAATCTGGAGGTCACCTACCCTGATACCAAGGATCCTTTCCGAGTGCCTGATTAAGAGCCCCAAAGGCTCCAATGCTAAATTGAACAGAATCGGCGATAGTGGGCATCCTTGTCTAGTCCCGCGATAAAGTGAGAAGGGAGAAGACAGCAGACCATCTACCAAGATACACGCCTGCGGAGAGGCATACAAGACCTGAATCGAACTAATAAAGCCCTCTCCGAAACCAAACCACCGCAAAACCTTCAACAAAAAGACCCATTCAAGCCTGTCAAAGGCCTTTTCAGCGTCTAAAGAAATCCCAACCATGGGAGTACCAAGCTGTTTTGAAACAGACAGGAGATTCAGCAACAAACGCGCATTATCCGACGTGGCCCTACCAGGCATAAAACCACATTGGTCAGGATGAATCAGATCTGACGAGACCTTTGCCAGTCTAGTTGCCATAACAATTGCAAAGAGCTTATAGTCTGCATTTAACAGCGAAATCGGCCTGTAATTCTCCACCTTAAGGGCGTCTCTCCCCGGCTTCTCTAGGACAACTATTGTGGCCTCATTGAAACCACCCACTCTAGGAACCTGTTCATGCAAAAGCTGGTAATACTTAGCCACAAACGGTAGGAGCTCCTCCTGAAACACTTGGTAGAACTTAATGGGTATTCCATCTGGGCCCGCTGCTTTCCCTTTTTTTGCCGATTTTAGGGCTACCCGAAGTTCACCCAATGATAGGGGAGCATCCAGCTCTGATACCTGTTGCACTGAGAGAGTGGGATGCGGTATATGTTCTAAAAAAGCATCACACTCCTTCTCATTGTCCCCTCCCTCGGAGGAATATAGCCCAGCATAAAATAACCTAAAAGCCTCTGCTATATCCGGGGTCTTGGTAAGCAATTTCTGACTACTGGACAAGATTGCAGCGATCTTAGCCCTCTCAGCTCTGGGATTCAAAGTTGTGGCCAGCAACCTACCCGCCTTATTTTGTTCCCTATAATATTTGGCCTTCAATGTATGCGAGAGCTTCTCAGCTTCCGCACTTAGAATGTTATTGTACTGAAATCTTAATTTTTGTAGGCGCAATAAGATACAGGGCTCCGATCTTGATCTTAAGAGTCTCTCCCCCGCTTGAATCTGTGCCTCGAGCTCCTTCAGTTCTAGCTTCCTTTGCCGCACAGCCCTGATGGAGAAGCTAGTGATTTTAGCCCGCAGAGAGGCCTTAAAAGCCTCCCATCATGCCCATCCAGGCGTAGCCTCCGGAAGATTCACCATGAAATATTCCTTAATTACCCCCCGCATGTATTCGCAAAAATCCGGATCCGCCAGCAATGACCTTTGAAAAAACCAACCGGATCTCCCGACGGAGACAGAATTTAACCCTAAGGTCAAAGAGACTTCCGCATGATCCGAGACTGTACAGGCCCCAATTTGTGCATCTACTACCTGAGAAACAAGAGACTGGGAGATCAGGAAAAAATCAATCCTCGAGTGTGACCCATGCGGGGGCGAGTAAAAAGTAAACTCCTTCTGTGAGGGATGAAGCAGACGCCAGATATCTACTAGATTCATCTCCTGTACCAATCCCTTCATCACCATACTAGCACAACTAGGTCTAATGGATCTATAAGGCTGACGATCTATTAAAGGGTCCATCACTAGATTAAAATCTCCCCCTAACACGAAATCACAATGTGCTAACTCTTGTACCTCCTCAGCAACCCTGTGAAAGAAGGACACGTCATTCGCATTCGGACCGTAAACATTCATAAAACCAAATGTCCGGTCTCCAATTCGTAGACGGACTTTCACCCACCTCCCACCCGGGTCCGCCCGAGTCAGCTCGATAGCCGGCTGAAGTGCCTTCCGTACCAGAATTATCACCCCATTCCTTTTTTGGCAAGCCTCAGCAACCCCTATCAGCATAAAGTGTCCCCCACCCATCTTCTGTGCTTCTCCTAAGACCAGCCGGGTCTCCTGAAGTAGGATAACATCAGCTCCTTTCTTCTTGCAATATAGCAGAATCTTTTTCCATTTCATAGGGTTATTGATTCCCTTCACTTTCAAAGATAAGATGTTCGCTTCTAAGAAGGTAATCATATTCCCAGCTTCCGCACCTTCAGGCACACCAACGATGCGCACATTGTTCCTGCGCATGCGATTGTTGAGATCCTCCAGATTGCGTTCCAACTGAGCGATACGTTTGCTGTTAGTCAAAGTGAGTTTTAAGCGCTCTTCGTGGCACTCGACCTTACTTTCGATTCCGGCCACTTTTTCTGCTAGCCCCATTATTTGCTCCTTCAACTCCTTAAGCTCCAGGATATCAGCCTGAATGCCCGAGAGCGTTTCCCCATTAGCCTCCACCAGCTCCTTAACGGCTCGGATTTCCGCGAGCATTTCCTGCATGGCATCGGAACTCTCCCGTGGGCCTGACAGCTTTTGCAGGGAGGGAGGGTCCGGCTTCTGTCTTTTGACGCCTGTGTTCACCGCAGAATCAAAGTCCAGCTTACCAGACTTGCCCATCGCCATTACCTTGCTATAGCGAATTAGAGGGGATGAAATCACTTCCACCTAACACAGGGCGAACAGGATTTAGAGCAGGATTACAGGGAGAACGGCGATCAAGCAGCCATCTTGCTCCTAGCCAGGCTCCGCCTCCACAAGACACATTTCTAGTTTGGTACGGTCCTGTTCAGTGGCACTATCTGGATAGTGTAGCTAAATAGCTCTCTTAACCCTTATCCAGATAACCTCCATGATTATCTGGATAATAGCTTTTGAAAATTTACCCCTCTATTATAGAGGATGCACAGTACACATAAAAAGATTAAAAGCTGCATGCAACAGGCAGACAAATGAAAATGGATTTCATACCAATATAAAACATTACATCATTGTGTTTGCAGAGTTAAACCTTGCACCTTTCTTGAATCAGAACTGAGAGGCAGGTACAGATCACCATTACATTTTCCTGTCAGGTTTGCTTCTGTCGGCTTCCAGTTGGGTCTCCTCTCAGTCAGTTTCCTCCCTCTCTCTATTCTGTTTTTTCAGCTACTAGTGCTATGTCACTGCCTCAGTACAGCAGGAGAATAACCCTTTCAATTCTGACAGCAGGGACTGCTGAATGCAGCACTGTTTGCTGGCATTTGCTGGTTGGCTAAATGCTCGCAAGAAGGGATTTTATTGATAGAAACAGAACTCCAAGCAAAGAAGGAACAATATTACATATAAGAAACCCTATTTCACTACAAGTAACAAGAAAACAGAAAGCTGCAAACCTGTTAGTCTGATGTCAGTGGCTGGCAAAGAAAAGTTATTACTACTAAAGGACAGAATAGTGCAATACCTTGAAGCCAGTGGATTACTTGGGATAAATGGTTTCACAAGAAAAAAATCTAGGCAAAAAAAAAGTAAGTTCCTAGATGAAATGACCAGGGTAATAACTGAGGAAGGTGCAGAAGATGTGGCCTATCTGAATTTCAGTAAACCCTTTGTTACTGTTCCACAGAGAGGATTGGAAAACAAATTGCTGAGTCTGCTAATTGAAAGAAACATTATAAATAAGGCTTGATCAGAGGCTTTTTCTAATTGCTTCTGAGCTTTGAGAGAGCTAATCTGTCCCCACACTGTCAGATGACATCAACCACTTGTGTGGATGATTCATCCTGTTTGGCAAGCCTAGATTTATTGGGATCAAAAGAAACAAAAAGCTGAGTGAACTTTCTATGTGCTTCTAAGGCTGTTTTGTGATCCAAAGTATGCATTCACTACTGTAGGCATAGAACTAGGGAAAAAAGTTTGGTAGGATAACTGATTAATGTAGAAGTCAGAAGGGCCAGGCTCCGCCCACAAGCCAGTGACAGACACATTTAAGGACACTCAAGCAGTCGAGGACTCCCCACCAGCACAAGCACCGATCAAACACAGCCTGGCCGCTGAATGCACATGGACCCCAGCAAGGCCCTTCTGGTCCACAGCATGCTTCTAGGGAACCCTTGCCTGCATCAGAGTAGGTGAGCTCTCCAATCACAGTGCTCCGACTATGCTCCAAAGTGCCAGGCACGGCATGCAAGCCTCATCACCTGGTGACACAGTCCCATTTAAGGACACTCCAGCAGGTCTGCTCATGCCTGGCAGGCCTGAACCTAAGGGCCACACCAAAGAGCCCTTAGACATGGCCCTAGGAGTGGCCGAGGAATGGCATACTGCTTGCTGCAGAGCTCGGCCTCTGGACCTGCCAGCAAACCTTGATTTAAGGCCTAGGCCTATGTCAGACTACAAGACTCCTCAGACAAGCCTTTCAATAAGGACACACCACTTACAGGTGAGAACACAGTATCACCCTTGCACTGGGAGCATATACAGGAAAGCAAGCATGACAAAGATGGCTCACACTCCTCTGTCTCACCACTCTAATCACAGGTTGTCTAGCAACCCACATGGCAATCCCTTGCCCAATCCCTATCATCTACTGACCGAGGATCAAACCACTTGCACCTAAGCTCTCACAGGTCACTCAATAGAATAGACAACCTGGACATGGACCTCCTACAGAGCTACCAGCCCCCCACAACACTCTCTGACTACTCCATCAAATGCAGTCTGATCAATGCATGTTCCGCCCGCAATAAAATACAGACTCTATCCGACCACATCATTGATGATATAATATACCTCTTGTGTGTCACTGAGACATAGTTTATGGACTGCGACAATGCCTTGCTCAATCAACTTAACACTAAAACCCATACCATCCACAACTGCATATGCAGCAGTAGCAGAGGGGGCAGTATCTGCATCCTCTCAAAGTGCTTGAACTTTATCACCGTAAGCACAGCCTCCTCACAAGGCTTGGACACCCTTATGATAGCTGTCACGAGGTGACGCCAGCAGTGCCCATGGAGGTAAATGAAAGTGAGCAAAATAGTAGAAAAAATGACAGCTCAGCTTCACAAATGAGAAGGGGTTGCCAAGAGCAACCGGGGAAAACACATGCACATGGTGTTAGGGAACGCCCAAGCAGAGACGGAGCTCAGTGCTCATTAGAGAATGGGGAGCAGCTGCAGGGGGGCGGAGCCCAGGCTAACACTAAGCACGATATAGTGAGGACTTACTCACAAACAGATAGCACAGAGAGCACAGAGAACACAAGTGGGAGCACAGGTGAGAGCACCGGGAGGAGAATCCAGGATAGAACCCATGAAGGAACATGTAAGAGAGCTGTGAGGACAGTGCCAAGGAAAAACTACAGAGAATCAGAGGTTGGTGATTTGCAAGGAAGCTGTGGGGAACAGCGAGGCATATCTTACCAGTACCCTGTGGAGCATTGCAATGAGGCAATAGGGAAGGGCAGTCCTACAGCTAAACTTTCAAGGAGTAAACAGCTTATCTCCAAACAAGCAGAAGGGAAGAATTCTTACCCTGAGGCACATTTCTTGGAGGCAGATAAACGCTGTGAGAGAAAGAGAACAGGACGGGGCTATCCACGTCACAGAGAGCAGGAAGCTCTAAGAGTGAGAGAGAGACGTATTCTCCCTAAGAGATGGGACTTAGAACACCCGGACTTCCTATGCACATATGAGGAGCTATGCAGAGCCCAGGAAGAGGAATACAAACAATACGGTAATTTCCCACCAGCCACGAGGGTAGTGGAGGAAGGGAACTTGTTCACTCCTCGGCAGGGACATTTTGATTCAGAGGGCATTTCTGAGCCAGAAGCACTATCCGATGAAGGAGAAATGCAACTGGAATTCCCTGAAGAGAATTCACAAGAGATAGACATGGATTGTACTTACACTGTGTCAAATTGTGTTCATTCTTTGTGCTGAAGCAGCCAGAAGGGCTAATTGAAGAAACAGCTGTGAAGGTTTCACGTGAGTGAGAAACTGTTTCTGTTACTTTTGCTATTGAGTTAAATGCTGAAGAAAGCTTATATTTTTGTTCCAGTATTTTTCCTTTGTTTGATGTCAGACGTATGGTCTGTAATACCTTTTGTTCCATAGTTTTTGAATCCACCCCGGACGGGGAATAAAACCTAAGTTAACCTTACACTCAGCCTCAACTACACTTATTGGTCTAAGGTATAACTACGGGAACCAGAAGGCTTATCTATTGCCTTCCCGGGGACGTAATGGCCGGTAAAGCATTGCCCCATTAAGCTGCTCAAGCACCTCTCAGCCTCTGGGCCGGTTAGTGGGTCACATGAAAGTGGCGTAGTTGGCAGGATTTTTTTTTACTATTGGAAAAAAAAAAGGAAATGTTTAAAGGAGAAGAATATTGCTGGACAACCAGACCTGTAAAGAAGCAAGCACCCAGGACAGGCCAGAAGTGGAACAAGCACCTCTCTTGCCAAAGCCTGAGTCTACGCAGCACCTAAGGTAAAGGGTACCTGGGGCACATGCGTAGAAGGACAGCAGGGCAAGAAAGGGGGCGCTCCTGCGGTGTGGGAAAGGGGGAGGAGCTTTTAAAAAGTACCGCACTTGGTGGTGTTTTTTTTCTTTCCTTTTACAGGGTCACAGCTGGAAGATGGAGGTCCAGGACGTTATGAGTTGGATGCAACACCAATGGGACAAACAGTTGGAACTGGCATGGCATATGCAGGAACAAACCGCCAAGATGATTATGGAGCAGCAGAGGCCACTCCTGGAAACTATGAAGGCGTTTGTTGAGAGGTCACCAGGTTCTGGGACTGAAAACCCCTACATTGCTGGGGTAGGACTGACTGCCAGTCAGGCGTTTTCTTTGGGACAATTAGGTCCAAGAGACAATATAGATGATTTCATAGATGCCTTTGAAAGGATAGGGGGAGCATTAAAGTGGCCACCTGAGCAGTGGGCCACACGTTTTGCTGTCTCTCTAACTGGGGAGGCTCTCTCCGCATATAAGGCCATGCCTGCCATCCTTGCTACCAGTTATGAGGAAATAAAAAAGGCAGTCAAGGATCGGTTAGGTTTGTCTGTTATGCATTATCACAGATTATTTAGAGAGTCCAGGATGAGGGAACAGGAAACCCCAAAAGCCCTACAGCAAAGGCTTAAGAGTTTAGCCTATAAATGGTTAACTCCTGACCAGAGGACGATGGAATCACTGCTGGATGTGATTATTTTAGAGCAGTTCCTCCAGGCTGTCCCAGGTGAAGTAAAAAAATACCTCACCTTACAGAACTGCCAAAATACAGAGGAGGCAGCTAATTTAGCGGAGCGCTACTTTGAAGCACAGCTAGTGGGCGCCCCAGAAATAGGGCCCAGAAAGGTAGCAGGAATGGCAGTGCATAAAAATGAAAATTATGTGAAAAACAGAAAGTTTAATATGTCTAAATGTGCTAATAATGGTGACATGTTTTCTGGGTGTAGAGGAAGATGCTATGTGTGCGGGCGAGCTGGCCACTACCAGAAGGACTGCTCGGAGAGAATGATCCTTATGGCTGGGCGAGAGAAGCCAACGCAGGACGGGTTCCTAATTCCCATCCAGGTAGAGGGAGTAGGGACGCTGGCGCTGCTTGACTCGGGTGCTGACCAGAGCATGATTACATCTAAGCTCTGGGAAACCATTGAGAGGCAACGTAGGTCAGCCCCGAGGCAAGCAGGCCGCCAGGTCCGCCTCAGATGCATACATGGGGCATTTTCTCATTATCCTGCACAAACTGTGTCCATACAGGCAATAGGTGAGGAACACACGTTGCAAGTAGCCATAATCCCTAGCCTGCCTAGAGATATTATTTTAGGCAGGGATTGGCCACCCTTTCTCCAGGGTCTAGAGGTAGGACTAAATACCCGGACTGGCCTGGTATCTACCCGATCCCAAGCAGGGACCTCAAGCGAGGGAAAAATAGTTTCTGAGGACCCTAGAGAATCTGAGGGAGAGGAAGAACCCCAGGAGGAGGATGTGGATAGAGGTGTATTAAGTATTTTGCCCACGGATGATGAGCTAATACAGGAACCAGTGAAGCAGGGTAGAAAGGCGAAGGCAAAGAAACGCCAAGAGAGGCGTCAAAGGACCCAGGGGAGGGCCAAATTAGAGGCTGGTGCAGGGTTACCTTGGGTACCTGCTGAGGTGGTAAACAAATTCCCCTCATTTCCGGCAGAACAGCGGGCAGACCCGGCTCTTAAGAGAGCTTTTGAATGGGCAAAAGAAATTAGGCCTACGCTACCCAGGTTTTTCCTAGAGAAGGAAATATTATATAGAGAAAGCACAGACACATACTCTGGGGCTATAAGAAAGCAATTGGTCGTACCAACAACTTTTAAGGCCACAGTATTAAGGTTGGCTCACGACCACCCCATAGGCAGCCATAAGGGAGTCCAAGGCACCCTGGACCAAATATTGGTTCGATTTTATTGGCCGGGGATTTTTAAGGAGACAAAGCAATATTGTGAGGCTTATCCAACATGTCAAAGGGTCACAGCTTTGAGACCAAAAGCTGTACCAATGATATCCACGCCCACCATAGCAGTACCTATGGAACGCATAGGTATAGATATCGTAGGACCCCTGATCCGAACTCCCAGAGGTTTCCAATATTTGTTGGTGGTAGTAGACCACGCAACTAGGTTCCCATGGGCCATTCCCTTAAGGACTACATCGGCCAGAATAATAGCCCAAGAACTGGTAAAACTCTTCTGCGAGGTGGGTTTTCCCAGAGAGGTATTAACTGACCAGGGGAGCAATTTCTTATCCAAGCACTTGGCAACAGTATGGGAAGCCTTTGGAATAAGGCACATAAAGACTGCAGCGTACCATCCTCAAACAAATGGCCTTGTTGAGAGGATGAATCAGTCTTTGAAACAGCTATTAAGGAGAGGTTTAAAAAGAGGAGAGATGGGTGAATGGGATACCCTACTCCCATTTACACTTTACGCAAGTAGGGAGCGTGTACAAACATCATTAAAAGCATCCCCGTATGAGTTGATGTTTGGCAGGGCCCCTAGGGGAATTTTAGATATTCTCCATGAGCAGTGGGTGGAGCCAAATTCCCAGGAAGTTGGGGTGCCGCAATTTCTGAAAAACTTGAGGGACCGCCTAGAGAGGACGGCAAAGGCCTCAAGGGAAAATTTGCAGGCTAGTAAAGTGAAACAGAAAAGATACTATGACAGGCGCACAAAAGAAAGGCACCTGAACATAGGGGATAAGGTCCTTGTGCAAGTAGCGGACCCGGGACCCAAGTTTGAGGCCCATTGGAAGGGACCGTGCACAGTGGTAGGGAGAGTAGGGCCTGTATCGTATAGAGTGGAAAACGAGAGGGGACGTCAGCAGGTGTATCACCTGAACGTTCTCAAGCCATGGAAGGAGAGAATGGCAACGGTCAGTTTGGCATATGTAGGGCGGCGAGACAGAACCCAAAAGTTGATTACGTGCTGTCCGGGTATTGTCCCAGCAGCCCGTAATATTTCAAGAGGGGGGGGATCTGTCACGAGGTGACGCCAGCAGTGCCCATGGAGGTAAATGAAAGTGAGCAAAATAGTAGAAAAAATGACAGCTCAGCTTCACAAATGAGAAGGGGTTGCCAAGAGCAACCAGGGAAAACACATGCACATGGTGTTAGGGAACGCCCAAGCAGAGACGGACCTCAGTGCTCATTAGAGAATGGGGAGCAGCTGCAGGGGGGCGGAGCCCAGGCTAACACTAAGCACAATATAGTGAGGACTTACTCACAAACAGATAGCACAGAGAGCACAGAGAACACAAGTGGGAGCACAGGTGAGAGCACCGGGAGGAGAATCCAGGATAGAACCCATGAAGGAACATGTGAGAGAGCTGTGAGGACAGTGCCAAGGAAAAACTACAGAGAATCAGAGGTTGGTGATTTGCAAGGAAGCTGTGGGGAACAGCGAGGCATATCTTACCAGTACCCTGTGGAGCATTGCAATGAGGCAATAGGGAAGGGCAGTCCTACAGCTAAACTTTCAAGGAGTAAACAGCTTATCTCCAAACAAGCAGAAGGGAAGAATTCTTACCCTGAGGCACATTTCTTGGAGGCAGATAAACGCTGTGAGAGAAAGAGAACAGGATGGGGCTATCCACGTCACAGAGAGCAGGAAGCTCTAAGAGTGAAAGAGAGACGTATTCTCCCTAAGAGATGGGACTTAGAGCACCCGGACTTCCTATGCACATATGAGGAGCTATGCAGAGCCCAGGAAGAGGAATACAAACAATACGGTAATTTCCCACCAGCCACGAGGGTAGTGGAGAAAGGGAACTTGTTCACTCCTCGGCAGGGACATTTTGATTCAGAGAGCATTTCTGAGCCAGAAGCACTATCCGATGAAGGAGAAATGCAACTGGAATTCCCTGAAGAGAATTCACAAGAGATAGACATGGATTGTACTTACACTGTGTCAAATTGTGTTCATTCTTTGTGCTGAAGCAGCCAGAAGGGCTAATTGAAGAAACAGCTGTGAAGGTTTCACGTGAGTGAGAAACTGTTTCTGTTACTTTTGCTATTGAGTTAAATGCTGAAGAAAGCTTATATTTTTGTTCCAGTATTTTTCCTTTGTTTGATGTCAGACGTATGGTCTGTAATACCTTTTGTTCCTTAGTTTTTGAATCCACCCCGGACGGGGAATAAAACCTAAGTTAACCTTACACTCAGCCTCAACTACACTTATTGGTCTAAGGTATAACTACGGGAACAAGAAGGCTTATCTATTGCCTTCCCGGGGACGTAACGGCCGGTAAAGCATTGCCCCATTAAGCTGCTCAAGCACCTCTCAGCCTCTGGGCCGGCTAGTGGGTCACATAGCGAACAAGCAATTCACTATCTGTCTCGCATACAGAGCTGAGGATCTGGAGACAGTCAGCTCCCACTCCTCACACCAAAAACACCTCATTCTCCTTGGAGACCTCAACCTCCCCTCAGCTAACAGCAGCCAGTGCAATGCATTCCTCCAAGCAATGGGTGACCTACAATATACACAGCTCATCACCACCCCAATGCACTCAAAAGGTGGAATCCTTAATCTGCTCTTACTCCCCAACCACCTACTCACACACTAAGTCATAGCTCTCCCACATCTACCCCGACCCCTTGTCAGATCACGACAATGACATTCACATTATCGCACCAACATCTCAGCTATCCTCCAGGTACCAAAGCCCCCACAACAAGAAGATTCCTCACTTTTGATGAACCTTCCTAAATCCAAAGGACCCTCCCAGCCTTAGAGGACACCTCTCATAACATAGACCTTGCCAAGTGGAACTCCATCATCTCTGCTGCCTCCCTGGCTCCTCTACGAGCACCTCCTAAAGCTCGGTGACTCCGCGCACCCCGATACTCCACGCATCTCAGGGAACAGAAGCAGGCACTTTGAAATATCTAGCGCAAATGGAGGAAATCCAGTGACCTCAGCTATAGACCAGTTCCATGGACAAGCTTTGCGCATGCTGCAACAGTACCCTCAATACCAAACGCAAATACTATAACAATACCCTCTTCTGTGCCCTCAACAAACTGAGGGAACTCTTCAATCTGGTTGGAACCCTCACAAGAGATCCCACCCAGCCACAACAAAACCACACCCTCGACCACCAGGAGATGGTCGACTTCCTCAAAGCCAAGCAAAGCCTTGCCAAATCCTCTGTGCTCTTCATACCTGTGCCATATGATGCAGCCATGACCACACAACTCTGGACTACATTCACAGAGGTTTCCCTTGAAGAACTCCTTGACATCATCTCTCACATCAATGTCACCACCTGACCCCTGTCCGGTCTCCTGTGTGAAAGTGACAAAGGCTCAGTTCCTACCATTCATCTCATCCATCCTGCAAACCTTCCTGTTACAAGCCTACCTCCCACCCTCCCTGAAAGAAGTCTCCATTAGACTCCTCCTAAAGAAACCTAACCTACTCAGGCTCACCCACCTCTTACAGACCCATATCCAACGCTCCCTTTCTTGCCAAAATCATGGAGAAGACAATTAAAATTCAACTCCAGGAACACATTGACAGGCATGCACCTCTGGACAAGTCATGAGTTTTGCCCCACCACGGTGCTGAAACATTGCTCACCTTGCTTATATCAGTGCTCATCATGGGAACTGAAAAGGCCACCAGTGGATTCGTACTGCTCTTTCTAGATATATCCGCAACATTTGACAGTTTCCCACCAGATGCTACTCAACCAGCTCAGTAGCATTGGGGCTCAAGGCAAACCACTCGAATGAATCCAGTCCTACCTCTCCCAGTGTACCCAGCAGATAAGAATCAGAACCCACACTTCTGCACCCTAGACATTACCTCAAGGAGTTCCCCATGGATTTGAACTCTCCTCCCTACTCTTTAACATCTACATCAGGCCCCTCTGCACATCCAACCAGAAGTTTAATGTTTGGTACCAATTATACGCGGATGACATAATGATATTTATTCCATTCCACACTACTGCTCCTGACTACTCAAGTCTAACCACCTGCTTCAAAGATATAGTCTGTTGGCTTCAATGTCATAACCTTGCTGCTAGCTTCAGCAAGACTGAGATCCTCCATGTTATCAAAGACCCCAACTTCATGCCCCCCTCCATCAAAATTGAGGACACTGAACTACAGGTCAAGTCACAAGTCAAATACCTTGGTGTCATTCTGGATCAGTGGCTGAACTTCCAAGCAACCATCAAGAACACCACCAAGAAGATCTACTTCAAACTCAGAACCCTTTGCAACCTACGCCCCCTCCTCTCCCCAAAGAATTTCCACGCAGTATGTCAGGCTTCCATCATTCCCCTCTCGGTTACTGCAATTCCATCTATCAAGGACTCCCCAAAACCTCCATCACTGCAACTAGCCCAGGACACCACAGCCCGCACCACTGTCGGAACCTCCAAACACCCTCATCACTCCCAAAATGAAATCCCTTCATTGGCTTCCTATTGCCTCAGAATTAAAACACAAAGTTCTCACCATTTTCTACAAGGCCCGAAACACCTCCAAGGAGCACCTCCAGACACTGATCAGTGCCCTAGCACCAGTGGCCATGAAGACAAAGTACGCTCAATCTGCTTCACCTGCCATCTCAGCTCTGTAAGAGTACACAATATGCTCGCATGAGAGCCTTTACACGCTATGCTTCCACCCTCTGGAATACTCTACCCCCACACTATGGAGTATCTAGTCATATCAAGCTTCAAAAGTCACCTCAAGATATACCTTTATGAAGAACACTATGGCACAACTCCTCTGACCCTCAGCAGGAACACCCACCTCTCACAGAACATCCCCCTTCCCCTCCTCCCTAAATAGCCATCCAAGTGACAACACGACTTCAAGCTGTGATGTCCCAATTTGTACTGTTAATTACTAAGTCTTATTTCTATGATCATCTTGATCATTGTTTAAAAACGTTTTGATGTAACCTGCATGCACCCCTGTTTCTCTAGGTTGTATACTGTTTGATGTAAACTGTTTTGACTGGTAGAAAAACGGTATACCAAAACCAGTTAAGTAAATAAATAAGTCCAAGACCACCTTAGGAAAGAACTTTCAATGGGTGCACAAAATCAACCTATTGTTGAACAACTTTGTATAGGATAGATTCCAAGTGACTGTTACCAATATGAAGATCTTCTAGGTCTGGTACTTCACCTCACAGGAATCTAGTGGCTCAAAGGGAGCTTTCATCAACTGTATTATTACTAGGTTGAGGTCCCAATACACAGCAGGTGGGACTTGATGGGAGGATTCAACAGAAGGAAGCCTCACATAGAGTGGTAATTAAGAGCTGAACAGAGAAAGTTCAGATGGGTTTGCCTTCTACATGATGGGATGATATGTGCCAATTGCATGAAAGTGAACCCTAGCTGAGTTGGTTTGGAAACCTGACTCCAACAGATACAGAAAGCACTCAAGCAGTTTTAGTGTTGGACAGGAAAAGGGATCTAAGCCCTTTCTGTCGTATCAAACAGCAAACCCCCTCCACTTGAAATTTTATGATCTCTTAGAGAAGGTTCTTCTAGAAGACAGAAGGATCTGAGACATGCTGTCAGGCAAATTTAGCTTGGCTAAGGGTACTCTCTGAACTTCCAGGATGTGAAGCCCATGGACCCAATGTTAGGATGTAAGAGTCCTATGTACCTAAATAATTATGTCTCAAAAATACATCCAAAAAAGTGCCACAAAAAACAGCTAGTCAAGATTAATAGTGGAACTTATACAAATTGTTCTCTAGATACTGGAACATCTAAAAAATTCTCAAAATACACATCATACAAATAATACTAACAAATTTCTAACAAAAAAGTTTTTCTTTTTTTACAAGCAGTTTTTATCTCTAGACAATTTTTAACTATATTTAGTTAATCATATTTATTGGCAGGCGGGAACTCAAATCGAGGATTTTACTGGTACAACACTCTGTAACCAAACCACCTGGTCACATTCATTATCGTTCCCACAGCCTTAAGAAACTGACCAACATTAACAAAATTCACAACACAATAAATAGAATCAAACACCATACATTCTTAAAAACCATTAAGCAATTAAGTGCTAAACATTCAAAGGACTTCAATATAAATAGGGGAAAACAAAAGCCAAAACTGACTCCACCATATAATACACAGATTCCAATCTACAGGTTCACTCCAACAGTTTTTCAAACAGCTTCACCACTGCTGGCTCCTGCTGCTTAGTACTGCTACTCAGATTTCGCTGACTACAGCCAATGGTTTTGCTGCTACTGCGGCTTCTTCAAAGGCAATTCAAATACTCCACAACAATGCAATATGGACCCCAATTAGTCCCTGCACAAACGATGGTACCACTTGTGACAACATATGCCACTGCAAAACAAGAAACCACAAAATCAAAGCCATGAAAACTTATAACACGACTATCAACATCAACACCAATATGTAAATTACTAGAAATGTAAATAGTTCTCCCCAGTTTACCTCCATGTTAAAACCCCTGTTATATGTAAATGAAAGTCATATTCAAATGACCAAGTGTTATATTGTTTCAATGTGAACCGCACTGATGACAAAGAGCGCGGTATATAAGAAACGTTAAATAAATAAATAAATAAAAAACTTTAACAAACATTTACCTTTTTTCTTTTGAAACTAAACACCAAAACCACAGCTGACTCCTTCCAGAAAATGCAAGTACTCACACCCAACAAAACAGAACACTTAAATACTAAGAACCCTCCAATCAAAAACATATACCCTACCTCTTAGTCAATCAAAACATCCTTCCCACAATGCAAAGCCTTACTCAGTAAGATCCATTCATAAAAAAACAGACAAACAAATAGCCCCTAACTACGGACCAACTAACACATATACCTCTTAAAAGACCACTCACACAAATCCATTTCACTTTACCTAGAACACCCAGAATATTTCAAACCAAAAAATGTCTTCACCAAACTTCCAAAAGAACATTTCAATAAAACCAATGCCATTCCACACCTGTATTAAGACCCTTCAGAGCCACCGTCTGTCACCGAAATACGAAGGGTTGTTCCCTTTGCAGTAACTGTGACATTAAATCCCCTCCACCCTCCACTGTAAATTGTGTAAGTACGCAACATCTAAGTTGTGATATCTGATGGCCAAATGTCTGCCAATGCTCTACCAATGGAGCCAACAGAACTCCCCTAAGCAGGGCAGAAGCATGTTCAATTTTACGAGTTTTAAATTTCCGTGATGTAACTCTTATTACAAAGACAAATTAGCATGTATATATACCACTGCCTCCAAATCACAACTAGTGCATGATCTCAACACATAAGTAGTACCCAATGTTGGATGTTTGTACTCAGATATCTCTAAAGACAATGGGCAGATAACACAATGACCACATACTCTATATCCCCCCTGCTGCTGCCACTAATCGTCCCCCTTGCCATCCCTGACTAAGCCTCCCCATATGAACAAGGAGTTTGTACGGGGAGACTTAGACGGGAGCAGGAGGGGGCGGTGCAGAGGCGGAGTTAGGGTGGGCAGTGGACGGTCCATGGCCCCAGATATATAGGGTCGATTCTGAAGTCCGGGGTTGGCAGACTGGACAGAGGACTTATTCCACAAGTCCCCCTAGACATCGGGGGACGGGATGCCCAGCCAGCATCAAACAGTTGAAGGGGTGCATGAGATTCCCTGCAGCCCAACCCTGGCCATGGGAGGCCAGATCGGGGATCGGGTTGTGGGGAAAGGACTGAGTGGTCGGCAGCCAGGGATCGCGGCTCCTGAATGGAGCTGTGGTGCTTTGGCAACTGGACGCCATGTCACTGCGGTTCCATTCAGGAGCCTGACTGATTTAGCCGGGCTTGGCTCAGTATGTGCAGGTTGATTGGAATACGGACCAGCCTGCACGTATGACCCCTAGACCCAATTCTGATCCCGTGAGGCACGTCTAGCCCCTGCGCGATCAGAATCGGGTCTGCCTCTGTGCGTCCTGTTCCGATCGGATGCACAAAGGCATGGACGCACACTATGGAATATGCTTCCAAATAAATAAGATCAGGGGAAGAGACAGGTTGGAGCTGATATCAAGGACTCCTATATAGGAGAGACAAACTGTATAAACCCAAGAGAAGGCACCCCTGGAAGTGCTTCACAGCTGCCATGACACCTATTAGCCAATCACCATTGTATTCGTAGGATTAGAGTTAGTAGGCTGAGACTTCTGGTAGCCAGGGTGGAACCAAGATATTAAGGAATATGTTATTTCCTGTGATGTTTGTATTCAGAATAAGGTTCTCTGGATAGGCCACAAGAATTGTTAATGCTACTACCTACACCTTCCATACCCTGGGAATAAATTTCCATGGACTTCATTACAGATTTACCCATGTTGCAAGGGAAATCCATCATCCTGGTAGTCATGGAGTATTTCTCAAAGATGGCCCACTTCATTGCCACTGCTGGCTTAGCATCCGCATGTAAAACAGTGGACAAGCTGATTTGGGAGTTGGTCCATTTCAATGGGCTACCTTCCCACATAGTCCCTGACCAAGGTACACACTTCATTGCATGATTCTGGAGAAAAATGATGAAGCATATGGTCATTCAGATACACTTGTCTTCAGCATTCCATCCAGTGGGAAAATGGAACAATGGTGCCAAACTTTTGAATAGCATTTATGGTACTTCTGAAACTACCATCAGCACAAATGGACCCTGTTACTGCCCATGGCAGAATGTGCATACTATATTTTGAAATATTCATCTACCAAGTCCTCACCATTCTTTGCCAGCAATGGCTTTTAGCCTTGTTTCTATTTTGAAGAGGTCCAAGACTCCAGATTTCCAGTGGCTGAAAATGGCTAAAGTTCCAAACAATCAATATTTATAGGTACAACAGAAACTAGAAAAGGCAAAAGAAGCCCAGAAGAAATACAATATGCTGATAAAAGACAGCAAGAGACTGCTCAGTTTTCAGTGGAAGTATGGGTCTTTATCAGACGTCTAAGGAAAGTTTGAACAAAGGTTCATGGGATCCTTCATGAACCAGGAGCATGCAAATCCAGTGGTCTTTCATGTGATCAGCCTTTATATACATCTGGTATTCCATGTGGGAGGAGTGGTGTAGTGGTTGGGGCAAGTTACCTCAGGCCAGAAGGTCAGGGGTTCAAATCCCACTAGAGGACAGCAACCTTGGGCCCAAAAGACTGGGGTTTCTAGTCCCACAGGTGCTCCTTGTGGTCTTGGGCAAGCCACTTAACCCTCCATTGCCCTGTAAGTATTAGTGTATGTGTCTCCTATCTCCTTGTGTTAAAATGTATCCCACAATTGTGTTGTGACCACTTTGATTGAAGGATAAGGTGGTATACAAAACTGTCAAAATAAAAAACATGTCCATGCTGAAGCCCTAAAAGCAGAACCACTATCCAACATCAGTTACAGTAAGGGATCTGCAGAAATTCCTTATTCAAGCCATACTGGATTCAAGATATATTTGCAACCAACTCCACTGTTTGGTGAAATGGAAGGACTATGACATGGAAAACTGTAGTTAGGAGCCCACCACAAGCATTCATGTAAAATCTATGCTGGCCTATTTCCATAAAGAACTCTCACTTACAAGCCAGGGATAAAGTCCAGGAGGAGACAGCAGAACAGGAGATTCAGTTATAGGAACCTTGAGCAGGAAGCCAGATGGAAAATCCCTCCCAACCAAAGGTGTCTACTGGACCAGCAAGAGGTATGTCTTATGAGACTGTATATACAGAAGCTCAGTTGGACACACCCTTACTGGCTCAACAACATTTGGTGTATCTATCCTGCTTCTACTGCAACCCAGCTCCAATTTGTTGCTTTAGTAGAGCATTTGTTCTGCTACACCCAGTTTCTGCTCTATGGCTGGCTTCTGCTCCACATCTGACTGCCGTTCCATGCTGGTATCTGTTCCATGCTTGACTACTACTTCATACCTAGTTCCTATACCACTCCTGATTACTGCTCCATCTGCCTTGGGCTTAGCATCTGCACCATGCTCTTATCCTTAGTTCAGGAAGGTTAATCTGATAAAGTTTTTCTTTATTGGCCAAAGGCTCTGTTATAAATCCTATCTACCTGAGTACCCCAACCCAGTTTGGATGCATCTGTGGTTAGGACAATCTGGACTGCTACAATTTGGAAGGGGATTCTTTTTGCCAGATTAGATTGGCTGAGCCATCAGGATAGAAAGCCTTGAGTTGTTTGGTGATTAAGACTACATCTCACAGATTCTGAATGGCCTCAATGCACTGAGTATAATGCCCATTGGGCTTCTCTCATTTTGAGATATACCAAAATGTTACATCAACAGTTGAGGTCATATAGAGTAACGAACTCAACAAGTTCCAATCTGATGTCTCTTGAATTATAGATGTCCTCCTTCTAGTGGGAGAAAGGATTTCCTCTGATTTGTTTCTAGCAGTATTCCTATCAATTGCAATTGAGAGGATGGGCCTAAGTAGAATTTGGAATAATTTACAATGAATTCAATTGACTCCAGTACAAACATGATATCACATACGGATCTCTGAATTCCATCATGAGATGAATTCTTGATCAGTCATTCATCCAGAGAGGGAAAGGTGAAATTAGACTTATCTGCTAATTGTTGTTCCTTGAGGAACTCAGGTCTAGTCCTGAACCTCTGGGTTTAAGCATCTCCTCTCGCAGCCTGGAGATTGAGCCCATCACTTTTTGATGACCCTGGCATAAATAGACCAGGTACCGCCTCCTCAGGTCAGTAACCTATTGACAAAGCAGACTCAACAGAGAAAGAATTAAGTAGTCATTTAAACAACAAACCTGAAGAAAACTCACCTAACCAACATTAGAACAGAAATTTAAGGGGCACGAAAAACGTGCTGTCTGTAGAGGGCCGCCCAGGCCTATCCTCACTCTCAACCAAAGACCTCCCTCTATCCAGTCCTGTTACTGAGTACAGAAGACTCCGCACCCCAACCCCTTGACACGCCCAACCACAGCCCATACAGCCGCACTCGAAGCCCCTGGATAAATAGGACTTCTCTTCAGGCTGTAGTCAAACTAGCAACACCAGGGGGGGATGCGGGAGTAGACTGGAGTTCCTCAAGGAACAACAATTAGCAGGTAAGTCTAATTTCACCTTCCTTATCGTCCCTCCAATCTAGTCCTGAACCTCTGGGGATGTAACAGATCAGTGAACCAATCAACGAGAGGGACCCGCCAGACCAGCCAGAAGCACCACTGACCCGAACCGTGTATCCTCCCTCACCTGAACATCCAGACGGTAATGCCTGACAAAAGAATGCAAAGACGACCAAGTCGCCGCCTTACAAATCTCTACCGCCAGCACCCTACTAAATTCCACCCAGGAAGTCGCCTGGGCTCTAGTGGAATGCACTCGCAGTCCCTCCAGAACTGACTTGCCCTTCAAGACATATGCCGACGCCACCGCCTTCTTAAGCCATCTTGCAATAGAAGACTTTGACGCCGCTTCACCTTGCCTTGGTCCACCAAACAAGACAAACAATCTGTCCGTCTTATGGAATCCTGCCGTCCTCTGCAAATACCTCTTCAACACTCGCCACACATCAAGCAGATGTAACCGCCCTGTAGACTGAGTTGTGCCAGCCCTCTCAAACACCGGCAATGACACCACCTGATTAAAATGAAACGGCGATACCTGTCATCAAACCCCCCTGGTGGCCAGTGGCTGTAAGGGTAGGTTGAGCATATTATTATTTTCTGGGAGTAGTGGGCTCTTTTAAGGCCAAGGGTATCTTGGTCTTTGTAGTCCTGCTCCTTATGTGAATAAATTGTGTATGTCAAGTAGAGGGTAAATAAGGCTTTTATTTCCCTTTTAACGCAAAAGGTTCGCTGAGATACAGAAATACAGAAAGTCCTTCTTTTCAGGCTTCCACCACAACATAAGTAAAGAGGTAAACTGTTACAAGCTTCACAGTTGCTTGTAGGATTTAACCCAGGATTCTTTCAAACTTTAGAGCAAAACAAAGGAGTGAACATTCCTCTTTCATTCAGCACAAACATGAGTATTCTCAAAGCAATGTGTGTATAACTCACAGTTCAGGGAGTGATTCAAAACTGCACGTAATACAAATGGAGCAATCCATTAATTCCTCTTGAGATAAGGGAATAGAATCCTCATGCGCTATCTGCATGGGCTCTGGGTCATTGTTATCTCCCTCTGAATTGGAGCTTCCCCTGGCCGCTATAGTTTGCCAGTCACTGTTTCTGTTCCCTTGTTTCCAGTAAGGCTGTTCTAGGACTCTCAAATAAGCATGGCTTGTTCCTATGCCCTTACGTCCTGGCTTATAAAACTCTGGCCTGCTTCTTTTCCTTTCAAACTGTATATCTGCTTTACAAGAGCTTCTAGGAGCTGAGCTTCTCTTTATGAATAAAGCGTCACCATACCTTGGCTTCCTGTAGCCGGTATAACTGGAGTTTTCCTTCTCAGGCACTTCTCTCAGGACACAGTCTCTTTGGCAAACTTTCTCTTGGAAGCTTCTAGGCACTGCTTGACCTTTCTGTAGCCTAGGAAAACCTGGTGAGGAATCCAGACTTCCTTGCTTCCTGGTATAGGTAACTCTGCTATCAGTACCTTTCCTTCTGGAGCCTTTCAATCCTGTTTCAGGGTCTTCTGGTGAGCGTAGGCCTCTCTCTAGGTATGGCTCTCTCCTTCTGAGCTCTTCACCTCTGAGGTCTCCTACTACCAAGTCTTTCTCCGGACTGACTCTCCACGGCCCGTCTTTCTCTCTGACTCTTTCTGCTCCTCTTCCAGCTCCTGCTGTCCTTGTCGTGCTGCATGTCTTGGCTGCACTGCTTGTTCCTGGCTGTCTCTGCTCCCCTTCTCCTCCTTCTCCCCTCTCCTGCACTAGCTTTCTGCTTATAAAGGCATTCCACGTTTGAGTTCCCCAGGCTACTTTTCAGGTGCAGCTGATTAACTTCTGCAGAATCATCAGCCGGGTGTGTTAACTCAGCCTCTGTAAGGTTTTGCCTGCTCCCTCTAGCTGCGCTGAAGGGCAATTGCATCTTCTGCACATCATTTGTTTTGTGAAAGACAGCGTTTTTTTCTAAGTCTTCACTTTCAGTGACACGTCAGGACATGCTAGGGAGATAAAGTTCCTAGATGAAATAAATGACTGCTTCTTGGAGCAGCTGGTTCATGAACCGACCAGAGGGGAAGCCATATTAGACCTAGTCCTTAGTGGAACACCAGATCTAGTGCAAGAGATAAGGGTGTTGGGGCCACTTGGCAATAGTGATCATAGCATGATCGCCTTTGATTTAATTAGTGGAGGAGGGATAGTAAGGAAATCCACAGTACTACCTTTTAACTTTCGAAAGGGAGACTATGATAAAATGAGGAAAACAGTTAAGAAAAAACTAAAAGGAGCAGTTGCGAAGGTTAAAGACGTACATCAAGCTTGGGTGTTGTTGAAAAATACTATCTTGGAAGCCCAGACCAGCTGTATTCCACGCTTTAAGAAAAGTGGAAGGAAGTCCAAAAAACTGCCAGCATGGTTTAAAGGTGAGGTCAGAGAGGCTGTTGTTGCCAAAAAAGCATCTTTCAGGAAATGGAAAAAAGAGCCAAACGACGAAACCTGGAAATAGCACAAGCACTGGCAAGTCAAATGCAAGACATTGATAAGGCAGGCAAAGAGAGAATTTGAGAAGAAGCTTGCTGCGGAAGCAAAAACGCGTAATAAAGACCTTTTCAAGTACATTCGCAGCAAAAAACCTGTGAGAGAGTCAGTTGGTCCATTAGATGATAAAGGGGTTAAAGGAGCACTAAGAGGCGACAAGGCGATAGCGGAGAGACTGAATGAATTCTTTGCTTCGGTCTTTACTGAGGAAGATGTAGGGATGTTACCCATGACTGAAGTGGTATTTAAAGGTGCGGAAGAATTTAAGGAAATATCGATACATCGGGAAGATGTCTTACAACTATTAGATAAACTGAAGAGTAGCAAATCACCTGGGCCGGATGGTATACATCCAAGGGTGTTGAAAGAACTGAAATATGAGATTGCAGAACTGCTATCAGTAATCTGTGAACTATCATTAAAATCATCTCTAATACCTGAAGATTGGAGGATCGCCAATGTAACACCAATTTTTAAAAAGGGTTCCAGGGGTGATCCGGGAAACTACAGACCGGTGAGCCTGACGTCAGTACCGGGAAAAATGGTAGAAACCATCATAAAGAATAAAATTACTCAGCATGTAGATAGTCACAACCTAATGGGAGACAGCCAACATGGCTTTAGACAAGGAAGATCTTGTCTTACTAATCTGTTATGTTTTTTGAAGGAGTGAATAAACAGGTGGACAAAGGTGAGTCGGTTGATATTGTGTATCTGGACTTTCAGAAAGCCTTTGACAAGGTCCCTCATCAGAGACTTTTGGCAAAACTAAAGAGTCATGGGATAGGAGGCAGTGTACTATTGTGGATCAGGAACTGGTTAAAAGATAGAAAGCAGAGGGTAGGGCTAAATGGCCAATTTTCCCAATGGAGAAAGGTGAATAGTGGTGTACCCCAGGGATCTGTGCTGGGTCCGCTGATTTTTGACATATTCATAAATGACCTGGAAAGTGGAATAACGAGTGAGGTTATCAAATTTGCAGATGACACAAAACTATTTAAAGTTGTTAAAACCCAAGAGGATTGTGAAAAATTGCAAGAGGATCTTGATAAATTGGAAGACTGGGCATCAAAATGGCAGATGAAATTTAATGTGGACAAGTGCAAGGTTATGCACCTAGGGAAGAACAACCCAAACTATGGTTACACGATGCAAGGTTCCACATTAGGAACCACCACCCAGGAAAAAGATTTAGGCGTCATTGTGGATACCATGTTAAAACCCTCGGCCCAGTGTGCAGCGGCGGCCAAGAGAGCAAATAGAATGCTAGATATCATAAGGAAAGGAATGGAAAATAAAACAAAAGATATTATAATGCCTCTATATCGTTGCATGGTGAGACCGCACCTTGAATATTGTGTGCAATTCTGGTCGCCGTATCTTAAAAAGGATATAGCGATTTTAGAAAAGGTACAGAGAAGAGCCACCAAAATGGTAAAGGGGATGGAAGGATACTCCTATGAAGAAAGGCTAAAAAGGTTAGGGCTCTAACCTGGAAAAGAGACGGCTGAGGGGAGATATGATAGAAGTCTATAAATTAATGAACGGAGTGGAACGGGTAAACGTAGATCAATTGTTTACCTTATCAGAATATAGAAAGACTAGGGGACATGCAATGAAGCTACAGGGTAAACTATTTAAGACTAATAAAATAAAATATTTTTTCACTCAACGTGTAATCAAACTCTGGAATTTGTTACTGGAGGATGTAGTAAAGGCTGTTAGTGTAGCTGGGTTTAAAAAAGGTTTGGACAAGTTCCTGGAGGAAAGGTCCATAAACCATTATTAAGAAGTGACCGAAGATATCAATGCTTGACCCAGTACAAGCATTGTGGAACTTGTGTCTCTTGGGGAAACTGCTAGGTACATGTAACCTAGATTGGCCACTGTTGGAAACAGAATACTGGGCTTGATGGACCTTGGTCTGACCCAGTATGGCATATCTTACGTTCTTATGTTTCATTAGCATCCGCTCTATGACATACCACATTAGGCAAGAACGAGGGAACGGTTCGCAAGACCTCCTTCGTATCATAGAATGTCAAGAAAGGTTCCCCTACAGGATAAAGCCTGTAGTTCGGAAATTCTTTGAGCCAAATAGCTACCAAGAATACCACCTTGAGGGTCAGATCCTTTAAGGTCGCCTGACCCAGAGGCTCAAATGGCTCCTGTATCAACGCCTCCAGCACCAAACTGAGGTCCCACCTAGGCATCGTAATCCTGCTTGGAGACCTCAAGAGCGACACCGCACGCAAAAACCGCCTAACATCCGGATGCGTTCCAACCACCATCCCTTGCACTTTACTGCAATAACATGAGAGTGCCGCCAACTGCATCCGCAAAGATGCCGCCGCTAGGCCCTTATACAAACCGTCCTGCAAAAAGGCTAACACCTGAGGTATTGCAGTTCTCAAAGGCTGCACACCCTTACTTTCACACCACGACTCAAACACACGCCATATCCGCACATACGCCAATGATATAGAACGCCGCAGGGAACTCAATAAGGTAGAGATCACCATCATCGAATAGCCTCTCGCTCTCAGCCGTGCCCTTTGAAGAGCCAAGCCATAAGCGAGACTTGATCCACCTGAGGCATCTGCAACGGACCCTGTAGCAACAGATCTCTCCGGACCAGCAATCTCCACGGCCGCTCCACGAGAAGTCTCATCAGATCCGCATACCAAGGTCGTCTCGGCCAATCTGGCACAATGAGGATCACCTAACCCTTGTTCTGTCCGATGCGTTGAAGAACTCGACCTATCAACATCCAGGGCGGAAACACGTATAGGAGCTGGCCCTCCAGCCACTCCTGAATAAGAGCACCCAGACCTTCCAACATCCTTTTGCGTCTTCTGCTGAAAAATCTTCCTACCTTTGCCGACTCGAATGTTGCCATGAGGTCCATCACCAGAGTCCCCCAGCGACGTACCAGCAAATCAAACACTATGCGATGGAGAACCCTGTCTTCCGGATCCACCTTGACCCGACTCAAAAAATCGGCAGCTACATTGTCCACTCTTGCCACGTGAGCCACCGACAAAGCCACCAGATGCATTTCGGCCCAGCCTAGCAGCCCCTCCATCTCCTCCTTGAGAGACGCACTGCTGGTGCCCCCTTGGTGATTGATATAAGCCACTGCCGTGTCATTGTTGGACATTACACGAATCACTTTCCCTGCACAGAAAGCTGAAAAGCCCGAAGCGCCAGAGTGACCGCCCTTAACTCCGACCTGCCCTTCGAAGTGTGCTCCCCAGCCGAACAGACTGGTGTCCGTTGTCAACGGCCTCCAATCCGGCACCTCCAAAGGCATTCCCCTTTCCAGACACCCAGGAGACGGCCACCACTGGAGTGCCTGTCTGACCTCTTGCGGAAGGTCATCCTCTGTGACAATGGATCCGACTGATGCGACCACTGCCTTAGCAACACTCTCTGCAGTGGTCTCATGTGCGCCCTGGCCCACGGCACCAACTCGAGGGTCGCCGCCATAGTTCCCAACAGCTGCAAATAATGCCACGCCGTGGGAGCTGACATCTGTAGAAATGTCGTGACAAGCTGCCGCAGCCCTTGTGTTCTCAACTGTGGCAGGAAGACCATGTCCACCTTGGTGTCAAAGCGGGCCCCTAAGTACTCCAAATCTTGCAATGGAATTAACCTGCACTTTGCCACATTGACTACCCACCCGAGGCTCTGCAAAAAGTCCACCACTCGGTGGGTAGCCTCCTTGCTCTCTTTCCTTGACTTCGCCCGAATCAACCAATCATCCAGATAAGGATGAACCAGCATGCCTTCCTTGCGCAATGCCGCCGCCACCACCACCATTACCTTGGTGAAGGTTTGCGGAGCCATTGTGAACCCAAATGGCAACGCCTGGAACTGAAAATACCCCATAGGAACCGCAAACCGGAGGAACCACTGATGTTCTAAGCAAATCGGAATGTGCAAATACGCTTCTGACAGATTCAAAGAGGTGAGAAATTCCCCCTTTCGTACTACTACAACTACTGATTGCAAAGTCTCCATCCGAAAGTGAGACACACGGAGACACCGATTCACCCGCTTGGGATCCAGAATTGGCCTTCCTTTTTCGTCACTACAAAATATATGGAGTATCGACCACATCCATACTTGTCCGGAGGCACCGGCACCACCGCTTTGAGTTCTAAAAGCCTTTCTAATGTCTCGCGCACTGCATCCCGCTTGGAGTGTGCCCTGCAGGTGGATAAAATGAAATTGTCGACCACTGGACGCTGGAACTCTAGAGCATAGCCTTCACGAATGACCTCCAGCACCCACTGATCGGACGTAATGCGAGCCCAGGCTAGATAGAAGTCCCACAGTCGCCCCCTACAGGAACTAATCTAACCTGGACCCCCCTCATTTCATTGTGATTTCTTAAGGGTCAAGGACGAGGAGGATCCAAATCCCCTCCCCGCCCCTCTGAATCCACGAAACCCCTGGGATCGAAGAGGAAATCTCCCTTTTTGAAACTGCACGAATCTCTGCGAGCAAAAACAGCGAAACTCCTGCTGCTGACTTTTGGAAGCCCCCGCCGGACACCCTTGTTTCTGCTTATCCTCGGGCAACCTACTGCCCTTAGATTCCCCAAGATCCTTGACCAACTTATCTAAGTCCTCTCCAAAGAGGAGCTTACCCCTAAAGGGGAGCTTTCCTAGCTGCGCCTTAGAAGAACCATCTGCTGCCCAATTTTGGAGCCACAGATACCTCTGCGCCAACACCACTGACGCCATACTCTTCGAAAGGCCTCGAATCAGATCATAATGGATATCAGCTAAGTAAGCTGCCCCTGACTCCAATCTCGGTCGCACCCTCAACCTGGAGTCCCTGAAGATGTTGGGACCAACGGAGACAGGCTCGTGCTACCCACGCCCCACAAATAGAAGCGTTCATGGAAAGAGCATTAACCTCAAAAACCTGCTTCAACAAAGTCTCCAAACTTCTATCCTGGGCATCCTTAAGAGCGGCACTACCTTCCACCAGAATGATAGTCTTCTTAGTAATGGCTGACACTGCCGCATCCACCTTAGGAGATCGAAAAAGCTCCTTATCATGGTCCGCCAAAGGATAAAGGCGCGCTATTACCCTGAAACCCTTGAGCCCCGACTCCGGCGTGTCCTATTCCTCCTGAATCATTTCCCGAATAACTCTATGAACCGGAAAAACATGCTGGGACTTTTGGACCGCCTGCAACAACGGATCCTCCAAAGTGGAATCCTCTGCCGGCCCCGAAGCCGGCATATTAAGCGTCTTAAGCGTTTCCGTTATAAGCATTGGCAACTCCTCCCACCTGAACACTCAAACCTCTCTTGCCTGGTCCTCCTGTTCGGCGAGCTCACCTTCCTCTAGCTCCTGTTCCAAATCCAACTCCTCTAAATCCTCTGATTGTGAGTCAGAGACTATGGCCTGCTTTGCCATGTCTCTTCCCCCTTTAAGCCTCTTTGATGGGGCACCCCCCGCCCCTGAATCTAACGGAGTTCCCAGGCGCTTTCCCCCCAATTCGCCCACCACAGGGCAACTTCCCCTCACACCCTCCCCGAGGGCCTGCTGGAGCAGTGCAATGAAGTCCTGTGAAAAAATTGCTGCCAAGCCCCCCTAAAATAGGGCTGGGGGAGAGGGGAGATCCGGAGCTGAGGAGGGCCCCGCTACCGACTCTGGAGGTGGCCCAGATGGAGAAAGAGGTCCGGCAAGCCCGAACTCCCCTTTTTCCCTTCCACTACAGTGTCGATGGAAGGATCGCCTGAGGCTGACTCCTGTGTACAGCCCCTGCACACCCCCGCCTCAGAGACTGACCCCCTCTTGGCCCCACACATCAAACATTGAGGCCGTGAAGGCATAATGTCTCCAACTCAGTAACAAAAAATTGAAAGAAATTTGAAGAAAGCAGGAGTGCTGTTTTTTTTAAAATAACTAGAAGAAAAGGAAAAACCCCAGGCTAAACCTTTCCTGAGACAACCAAAGCAGCTATATCCCGCTCTTTCCGAGACCCGAAGGTGTCTGACACCCCGCGCTGTCCACCACGCGGCTACCATGAGGCCCGGCCTAACTGCCCTAACAAAGTCTTCCCACGCTGCCAAACAGACACTCCCAGTACTCCTGCCACCAGCGCAGCTCTGCCTAAGGCTGCTCCGAGTCCCGTTGACTCACCTCGCCTCTCCTAACACACTGCGCTGAAAAATCAGCTCCGCTGCAGTCTCGGACAGCAAAACAGCCATCCCCGAGCTGCCAGTGTACTTCCCGCCGGGCTTGCTGTGACCGCCGGACTCTCCAGATGCTCAATTACAGCTCCTCGCCCTCAATGGGCTTCGGAGCCAGAGGCCCCGCTCTCAAGTCCCTTCACTCTCCCTTGCAGGGAGGGGGAAGAGGTGGGGCAGCTCATGGAAACAGCTAATAGGAAGTATCTACCAGAAACACTTCTGCTGTTAGCCTTGAATTTATGCTTTTTTTTTTCAAATCAAATACTGTCTCTATACTAAATCCTACACTCTCCTTAATCTTTCCTCCAGTGAGTCCTGAACTCCCAGGCTCAGCACTCCTCCTGCTGCTTGGAGACCGAGACTACTGACCTGAGGAGGCGATACCTGGTCTATTTATGCCAGGGTCATCAAAAAGTGATGGGCTCAGTCTCCAGGCTGCGAGAGGAGGTGCTTAAACCCAGAGGTTCGGGACTAAACTGGAGGGATGATAAGGAACATGTACATTGCCAGTCTGCATAAATGTGTTAATACCACAGTCAGGCATTTGGTGAACACACAAGGAGTTGATATGAAGCCAAATGTTAGCCCTCAATATTGGAGTAGAAGAGAAGCCTCGTGGGAACCAAGGGAACCAGCATTCAAATCTGTGTGGTAATGGACAGCTACTTAACTTTCTATTTTCTAAGGTACAAAACTTAGATTGTAAACCCTCGAGGGATGGGGAAATACCTGAATGTAATTCATCTTGAACTACTTCTAGAAAATCATGAGCTAAATATAAATAAATGGTGCATTTTAAAATACATTCAGATAACAGCAGGTTTCTCTATGCTGGCGTAAGATTCCTTTAGTTTCAGAGAACATAACCAGTCTCTCTTTTGAAGACTAGTTATCAAGGTGCCCAAGGAAGCCATTTTAAGCATTTCCCAAACTGGGATGGGAAGGTGTCCTGTTTTATTTGCAACTAGGAAATACATGGCATAAAATCCCCACCCTCTTTCTCCTAGCAGAACAGGTTTCACCACATTGGTTCCTAAGAGAGAGAAGGACTCCTTCATAAATAGTTCTTGATGCTGAGATTTTCATAACAGCATTCTTGTGTGGCAATCTGCAAGTGTTCTGAGTTTGTGTAGTTTATTTTATTTTTTTAGTGCCATCAAGTCAGTGTTGACTCATAGCAACCTCTGGGTTTTCTTGGCAATGTATCACTGGAAGTAGATTACCAGCCTTTCCTTCTGAGGCAATGGAAGATGAGGTGACTTGCCCTAAGTCACAAGGAGTGCTAGTGGGAATTGAACCCTTGATCTTTTGGGTATTAGGCAGTTGCTCTAACCACTAGGCTACTCCTGCACTCCCAATGTGGTATATACCTATTCCAAATTATCCTGAGAACCCATGAGTCCGAGGTTATGCTGGGACAAAAGTTTATGTAAATCCATAGCCTGCAGCTGACTGACAGATCTTCTAGAACCAATAGTGGGGTACTGGTTTGTTCCTTCTGGAGCCAGCCAAAACTCCTCTTCTGACTTTGGCTGGGAAGCTGGTTGTGTCTTTTGAGTCATATGCTTTGTAGGAAGAGAACAAAATCCCTGTTGTATTTGATGCATACAAGGGAATGGAAGATACCTTTTTCTCTAATGGCAGAAAAATCTTCTGGACATCCCGATAGAAAATCTCATAGAAGATGAGGGGACAGAGCTTGCTTTGGAAAAGTATAAGTGTCTCAGAACATTCTTTAATAAGAGTAACTATCTTCTCATTTAACCTTATCTCCAAAGAGATCCTCTCCCCCAGAAGGCACACTCACAAGCTTTTTCTGCATTTATTTATTTACATTCTCTTATGTACCATGCTATCCAGCATCAGTGTGGTTTACATTGAACAAACTGAAATTACATTGAACAGGGCATTATAACTTGGAGATAACTATTTTACAGGGGAGCATGGGCTATGGAGGGTTAAGTGGCTTGCCCAAGACCACAAGGAGCACCTGTGGGACTAGAAACCCCAGTCCTTCTGGTCCAAGGTTGCTGTCCTCTAGTGGGATTTGAACCCCCAACCTTCTAGCCTGAAGTACCTTGCCCCAGCCACTAGGCCACTCCTCCTCTTCAGAGGACACTGCATGTCATGACAAAGGTGAGAAGCTTACAGCTGTAAGAATTTGCATACTCCAATACATATGATAAAAGCACTCAATGCAATTTTAAAACATAAAGTAAATCTGGTCATATGCTTTCCACATTCTTTCCCTTTTCCCAACAGTGATCTAACTTTTGCTGATTTCTTGTAATGGGGATAATTTACACGATCTTCTACCTTGCATAGCTTACTACACATACAGTGCCCATGAAGAGTTGGTAAGAAGATATTTGGAAAGACAGCATACTGTGGCATTCTGAAACTCGTCCTCCTTAGTAAATACAGTGTACAAGCATCCTTCCCCAGGTGTGCTGAGGTGGGGGTCCCGATACCTTTAGTCTTCTTGAGAGTGAATTTGACTAGCACTGAGTTGTGCATTAACTTGCTATTTGGATCTGGAAGTTTTTTGAACTCTATTCATTGAGTTTGCCTTATTTATTGTATACAAAAAGAGGGGAGTTTCCCACATTCTCTTCTATGCATCCCTCAGGATTTTGTGAGCAGGCACTATCATATCTTCCTTTGAAGGACAAAGGAATTGGAAGATGCCCAGCATTTCTGCTCTGAGTTCCTTTTCCTGTCCTAACTGAAAATGGAATGGTCTGAACCCTTTCCATGATAAAACTGGTGAAAAAGAGGTCCTCTGGATGAAACTTTTCTCCTTTTCTGTGGAGGAGAGAGGTCAAATGAAAAATCAGTGGAGCCCTTCTCTTCAGAGGACTCTGCAGATTTACACTGGGAACTCCATGGCTGCTCAGATTCAGAATCACAAAAATATGCCACTGGAGAGGTCCAAGTGTGTGCCTGTTAGCAGTGCATATTAAGCACTGACAACTAGACTTCAAAGTCAATCACCAACTAGGGTGATGCTTCCTCCTCCAATGGTTAACATTGGTTCCAATGGCCTTTGAAGCCTCAACATTGATGCAAAACCATAAGGCAATGCATGGATCTAGAGAATCAGTGACCTTCATTTGCCTCTATGTCAATGTCACTAGTGCTGGGACATGGAATCAAGTCAGATGTCAGGTGAGCCATTCCTTGATCCTCCTATCCATTTTCCTCTATGACTATTAAGTCAATGCCAAGGAGGACAAAGACACAATAGGAAAGGCCACATCCTCCTGGATCACTCAGGAGAATTAGTGACTTGGTCCTAGACCCTTGAAGTCTGATGCTTCCCCCATCTGATGTTGGTAAATTCAAATAATCCACTTTTTGGGGTCACTATTAAGATATGGCATCCAGAGCTGACCCAAAGGTATCTCATATCCTAGATGAGCTGTCAACCATGCATCCACAGCTCAAGACTCTGTGCCTCCCCTGCCCCCTGGGGTGGCTTAAAGCCCTGTGGACCCTTCAAACATTTTATATACACCCATGTCTAACATCTCCTTTTCCATTCCTTTCCCCTCCCTACTCCATTGTAGGTTTCCATCATTTCCTCTCCCCTACCCCCCTTCAGATGTCTAAAAACTCTCCTTCTCTACCCTGCTACCCTTTCAGGTATCCAGCTATTTCCCTTCCTTATCCCGTCCCCCTTTGTAGGTGTCCAGCAACTTTCCTTGCCTAATTTGCTCTCCTTTTCAGGTGTCTGTATAACCCTTTTGGCTTTTACTAGAGCTGTGTTCTGGTTCCTCCTGTTGATGCTGCTGCTGCCCTCCATCTGGCCAAGTCTAAACCTCAGCAGAAGTGGCTGGTGCAGGGCCTGGAGCAGATGTTTATGTTTATTTGGTTATTTGATATACCACACTTTCATTACACCAAGGCAGTTTACAGTACACAAAATTATTCAGTAATGGCCGAGGAAGGAGAGGAGAAAGGAACTTCAATATATGACAGGACAGAGATAAAACAACCACACAGAGAGTTAAGAGAAATGGCAGAAAGGGTTTAGGAGACAGTGTGAGGTAGGTCAAATGCACTACATGTGCATGCTCAAGGTAGGCCACATCCTGCCTTCCTCAAAACTTCCTGTTTGAGGGAGAGGGACATGCCAGACCTTCAGCATGCATGTCTGCTTAAGGCCTGGTGCTGGCCATATTTACTCAGTGTTAGAGTTGGCCAGATGGAAGGCAGTAGTGGAAGCAGCAGCAGCTTGGACTTAGGGCTGCTGAGGACTGTCATGCCAGTGCCGCCCCCAGATTTGTGCTGCCCTAGGCATACATATAGTCCACCTGGTGGGTGTGCCAGCCCTAATAGCAGCCACCAGAGTCTGGGGGATTTCAACACTGTGCTAAAACAAGGATTAATGTAAATGTTTCTTCATCTCTGCTCAATATCTGACATTCATGTAGAAGCTAGATCCTCCTTCTTTGGGAGACCACTGGTCAATGGCCGATCCTGATGGCCTCTATCAGCTCAATAGCAAGTGAGATCAAGGTTTCCTCAACATTAGTACATCCTATGCATCTGATGTGTCTTTTGGTTCTGATGCTAATCATCTTGGGTTGAACTTTGAAGAACTGAAGGACCTTTTCTTCTGTTTTTAATGGGTATGAAGTCCCTTTCAACTTATCTGCAGGCACAGATGACTCAGAGATTTTGTGATCTAGGCCAGACATTACAAGGTGTATACATCTTTAATATGCACAATCATACAATGCAGGAACTACTGCACATGTACAGCTGAACTAAAGTTCTTCAATGGAGAAAAGCTAGGGGAAGCTTTCCTGTGGGATGAAGTTGCTCATTTGTAACGACTTGACATCCCACTCAATATCCCTGAAAAAATACATTTTCACTGAGAGTGTAGTAGACATCTGGAACAGATGTCTAGTGGATTCTACAAAGACCAAAAGCAGTGGCAGCGTTCAAATGTGCTCGGGATAGAACGTGGAGGCTAATTTTAAAGCAGGTATCAAGATTGTTAAGGCACATAGGTGCATTTGTTGCACCTGTTTTAAAATGGCAACATGTACCTGTATTTCATCATAAAATTACCCCATTGGAAATTAAGCACAGACACTTGCATCTGCTCAAAGACAGACACAAATGGCCTGCCTAAGTATTTGTGGACACACACAACTCGCAACTCCATCTCAGCTAGGTCCACCCACTATCTCTGGAATACATATGTGTATACCTCATAAAAGTACATTCTATGCATTGCTAATTTGCACAAAAAAGGCTTATAAAATTATCTCCAAAGGGGTCTTAGTGGCAGAGGGAGAGAGACCACAGATCAAGGTTTGACAATATAGTAAGCATTTAAAAATGGGCAGACTGAATGGACCAGGTACTCCTTTTTGGCTGATTTCTATGTTTCATATAATCACTGATTTGTGGCTCTGCCTGTCATGAGTGAAGGTCATAACAAAGGTGTGTCACACTGTAATCCTGGAGGGCTGCAAAGCAATCAGGTTTTCAGAATATCCCCAGTGAATATGCATGAGTTCCATGTAAACCCCAATTCTTTAAGATGTTACGTGTTTTATGTAAACCGTTTTGACTTAAGATAAAGCGGTATATAAAACGTGTTAAATAAATAAACAAAATAAATAAAAAATATATTTTGCATGTACTGCCTGACCTTCCAGGATTGCAGTTTGACACCTGTCATAACATAGGGGAACTAATAAATTCTATGAACCCAAAACGGTGATCAATATAATAAGATAAGAAAAATTAGATCCCGTGAATCCCCCAGCAAATTTATAATTTTTTTGTCGGACATAAATCGTGTAGGGCAGGCATTGCAAACCCTTGCCCCAATACATAATACATATCCCTTTTATTCAAACCAATAGGTTATTCAATAAAACTTCTCAGAAGACCAAATCCAAATGAAAACGGCACTTATCTGGATAACCATGCGCATGGTTATCCAGATAAGTGCCGTTTTCATTTGGATTTGGTCTTCTGAGAAGTTTTATTGAATAACCTATTGGTTTGAATAAAAGGGATATGTATTGTGTATTGGGGCAAGGGTTTGCAATGCCTGCCCTACACGATTTATGTCCGACAAAAAAATTATAAAGTTGCTGGGGGATTCACGGGATCTAATTTTTCTTATCATAACATAGGGGAAGACATGCATGCTTCTTAATGTCTGTATATACAAAAGACAGAGAGAGAGAGAAAACCAGAATGAGAGGAAAACAGAGCAAGGAAAAGATAAATTCATGTCAAGTTAAGCAGAAGGAACTAGAGAATGAGCAAAGTAAAAGAATGAGACAGAGAAAGAAAATGCAAGTTGGCATAAGGAAGACAAAACATTCTCAAATATATGTACCAGTTTCTGTTTTTCTAGTTTCAGGGAACTGATTGTCTTCTCTTTTTTCTCATTCTGGGCTCTGAGTTTCTCAGCTTGTACAGTTAATTCTGTGATCCTGGGAGACAAAATAATGAAGATAGAGAGAACTTGGAGGATTATTCATATCAAAAACAAGTCTGTGGGATTTTTATCTGAAAGGTCTAAAATTAAGAATCCTGCAGAGGTTCCACAATGTTTTTTGCTTGTATATAATTTTCCTTCTAGAAATTGTGTGACATTAACAAGCTTAGAATTTTCACCTAAATGTAATGACCAGGACATTTGTTTGAGTAGTCTCTGAGGTAAGTTCTCTTGATAACTCTCTTTCGTCTTCTTCAGAGGTTACTTTAGGTCTTCTAGCAAGGGCTCCCCCTTCGCCTCCAAGAGAGTGGCTGGGCCAGTTAGGTGGGAATATAGACTCCCCCTGATTAGTGAACAACTCCATGCAAGTTGACTCTACATTTAAACATATATCTTTTGCTAGAAAGGATAACATTCAGCCATATATTCAGACTCCTTATGAAGTTACATTGTTGGATATTTGGAAGTTGGTGTCTTAGCCTAATACTCTGTTGAAAGGGGTTATGGATCAAGTGACTAACTTTTCACTGGAGACCGTGACAAAATTTCAGAAGTTATGGGTTGTCAGCACATACAAATGTCTATTGTTAAGGATAATTTAATTCTTCACAATCTGGAGGTCATTTTGGAAGCCCTATTCATGCTTTGGATGTCTGAAAATGGGCATACAGATGCCCAAAACAAAGAGACATCTCTATAGCCATTTTAGAAACCAGGGCTGTGAACGTCCCCCAGTATGAGGATGTCCAAATCTGAAGGGGAGGGGGGGGGGGTGGCAGAGGGATGGCTGGACATTCCCAGGAACCTGAACATCCCCATCTGATATTAGAAATGTCCCGGATGTTCAGAGTCACATTTAAGTTTAGATCTGCTCCAGGCAGGAACAGATATCTGAAAAGTGCACATTTTGGCTGAAAAGCTTTCAGAGACTGTAGAGAAGACAGCACTCCATTATCACCAGTACTCAGCACAGTTTCAGTGATAATAGCAGTGAGATTTGAACCCTGGCTTCCCTCTTCCTAACTCACTACTCTAACCATTAGGCTATCCCTAGACATCTAGAGTCTGCCAACTCCTAATCCCAGATATTCAATGCTGCGGTGATGACTTTGAATATGCAGGGTCGCTGCACAAGCCTGGCACAAGCCTGGAGTGAGACAGAAGCCCACTTAGTTTTAGCCATGGATCGTTAACCGGGTAGCAGTGCAATATCGCCGCTACTCAGTTATTGGTATTCCCCACCTCCTTTCCACCCCAGAAATGCCCCGGACACGCCGCGATGCTAACCGGATTGCATTGGAGTACGTAGGGGATAGAGACGGCATGAACCATGTAGGTGCTGTTGAATATTCCTGTTTAAGGCATTTACACGGTTTATTGGGCTGTAAACTGTGTAAATGCCTTTAGAATATCGGACCCCTAGATTCTAGCTTACTATTCTGGGGATGTCTGTGTAGACGCCCCTCAGATGTCCATATAGGGCATGCCCATGTTTGTGAAATTATGTCTGCACCTGGACGTGCCTACTTTTATTTCAGACATTCTGGCTTAGACGTTCCAGATTGCACTTGGGCATCCTTTCTAAAATTCCCCTCTGTGAGTCTTTGGAAAATTTGATGCATTCAAACAATTTAAGATTTTTGAATTTTCCTCAGAATTATTATTTGTCTCCTTTGCTTTTGCAGAGAAAATATTTTAAAAATATTATTTTGCTTCCAACTGCCAAAACTATAGCTGCTTCTACTTATATTATATATCAATTAGAACTATTTCAGAGGAGAAGCCCAGAGTGACTCAGATGGGGATTGACCTAACTGTCAGTTTAGATCTATGCAGATTTTGTGAATCTTCTCAAGATGAAACCCCTACCACAGCTACTCTGGTGGATTCTTTTCTATTAGAATCTGATAAAATTATAATTATGAAGGCATATTTTCAGAAGAACAATTCCTTATTTTGTGGTCAAAAAGTTAGAATATTTCCTGATGTATCTTGAAGTACACAAATGAGAAGGAGAACTTTTTTTTTGGTTGTTTAATCACATGTCTTAGCATTAGGTGTCACATATTACCTTTGCTTTCCTTGTAAATGCATAATAACCTATCAAGGTGTAGGAGATGTATTTGTAAATCTTTCACAGGCTGGAGTCAGTGGCTACTAAAATGGTTAATAGTCTGCATTATAAAGCATATGAGGACAGACTTAAGGATCTTAATATGTATACTTTAGAGGAAAGGCGGGACAGAGGTGATATGATTGAGACATTTAAATACCTCTGTGGCATAAATGCACAGGAGAAGAGCCTCTTTCGATTGAAAGCAAGCTTTGCTACAAAGGGACATGGGATGAGGGTGAAACGGGATATATTCAGGAGTGATATGCGGAAATATTTCTCTACGGAAAGAATGGTGGATCCGTGGACTTGTCTCCCAGTGGAGGTGGTAGAGATGAGGACAATATCTGAATTCAAAGAAGCATGGGACAAACACAGAGAATCTCTAAAGGAAAAAAGGGGACTGTTGCAGTTGTTGATATGGAAGGACAGATTAGATAGGCCATGTGGTCTTTTTCTGTCGTCATGTTTCTATGTTTCTAATGCGTACCTGTTGTTGGCGATCTGAAAGATAAGAACGACACCAATCTAGTGCTGAACTTTGAATTCCTTTAAGTTGAAGTTGGGTAAGCAGGAGGCTATGTGCTACTGTGTCGAAGACTGAGGCGATATCTAAGAAAATAAGGACGAAGCCTTGTTTTGTATTGCTCATGCCTTTAATCAGATTATCAAAAAGGGAGTTAAGTAAGGTCTCGACTCCATGATGTTGACGGAAGCCATGCTGATGAGGATCCAGAGGAGCATAGGAGTCAATGTGGTCTTAGATTTGCTGTTGCGCTATTTTCTCAATTATTTTGGTTAGGAAGGGAAGACTCAAAATTGGACGGTAGGAGCACAGATCATTAGGATCTAATTTGGGTTTTTTTAGAAGTGGTTTTATGGTGGCTGTTTTCAGAGGTGTTTGCACTGTACTCTTGGCTTTTACTAGAGCTGTGTTCTGGTTCCTCCTATTGATGCTGCTGCTGCCCTCCATCTGGCCAAGTCTAAACCTCAATCCTAACAATATACCAAACCCCTGGTTGAAATGTGAACAAACAAAATAGAAACCAGGAAAACTAACACACCGGTGAGGAAAGCAAAATTCTTTTTGTTGGAATAGCCATCCCAGTGAAGAGGAAAAAACCTTGTACCGCTGTGGCCAATTCCTTTTTAATAAAGTATTTTTTAAAAGTCAGTATTTACTTAACTGAAGTCTAGTAGTCCATTGTGTTCAATCAGCAATGTAGCAAGTCGACGTGGCACGTTTCGGGGTGATAACATTTATACCCCTGCTTCAGGTCATAGACATTGCTCGGTGAACTAATCCCTTGTGTAACATTGCTTCAAAAAGCCGGTTTTTTAACACGGCCGTGGCAGCGTGAGCGCAGCTGTGTGAACGTCTCCAAATGAAAGGCGTCATGAGAAGCACCAATCAGAACCAAAAGGGGAAGGCCACTGCACAAAGACCAGCCCCTGCGTCTGAAAATGGTGATAGATCTGCAATTATATGATCGTGTACCAATCTTGTTGTAAATTTAAACCATTTGGTGATACTGAATTGAGCAGGTAGATCCAGCGTTGCTCCCGATATTGTAAGAGCTGTAAGCGATTCCCGCCTTGAGGGTTAGGAGGCACAAAATCCAAGATCCGCCAGGTAAGCATTTCAAAAGAATGGGCTTGGTGTACACAGTGTTCTACCAAAGGTGCAGAAAACGTCATTGTGCGTAATCGCGAGGCATGTTCACCCAGACGAATGGACTACTAGACTTCAGTTAAGTAAATACTGACTTTTAAAAAATACTTTATTAAAAAGGAATTGGCCACAGTGGTACGAGGTTTTTTCCTCTTCACTGGGATGGCTATTCCAACAAAAAGAATTTTGCTTTCCTCACCGGTGTGTTAGTTTTCCTGGTTTCTATTTTGTTTGTTCACAAGTCTAAACCTCAGCAGAAGTGTCTGGTGCAGGGCCTGGGCACTGTACTCTTGGTGAAGGAAAGATGAACGATTTTGGAGATGAAAGGACTGAGTTTAGCACAAGCAGACTTGAATCAGTGGGTTGGGCATGGATCAGTAGGTGAGGTGGTGGTGTTAAGTCCTTTTATCATCTCATCGTCCTCGGTCTCCCAGTCTGAACCGGAGTCCAAGGAAGCTTGGAAGGTTGGGCCTCGGGCTGGAGCCCCTAGCCCCGATGGTCCAGGGTTCCCCATGCCCCAGTGCTCCGAGTCAGGTGCGTTGTGTCGGGAAGTCATTAGCCCCAGGACTGGGCCCAAAGAGCACTTCGAGACCTATGGATCTTCCACCTCCAGGGAAGCCCTTGCTGTGGAGGGCAGGTGATTGGGATGGATGACACAGAGGAACCAGCATCAGAGCCTGCTGTTGGGCCATGAAGGCACACAGACTGCATTCTAAGACCACCATCCTGGCCTCAATGCCTGATGGTTCCATGGCCACCGGCATGGCACCAAGAGCTTTGGGCCGAATGCTGGCATTGTCGAATGCTCCGGGGCTGGGTGGCATGGGACTTCCCTATGGTCCCAGACTAGTCACCTGAGGAGGCCACCAATGACGTCAGGCTCTTTGAGGGTTGTCTCTCCTTAAGGGAGCCCCGGTTCAGTGCTCCATGTCCTCGAGGCTCTGAAGTGGCCTTTGCAGTGGCTCTTGAGATTGCTGGACCCAGACGACCCCAGAGCTGAGTCAGTCTTATGAAAAATTGACCCGTGCTGCTTCTTGTGGCCTTGGAGAACCTTGAGGGTCATCTGCTGGCAAATACCACACACTAAGGCATCATGATCTGGCCCAAGGCACCAAAGGCAACAGTCAAGTGGGTCTGTATGCGACATATTGTGAGCTCAATGGTCACAAGTTTTGAAGTCACTGACCGAGGCCATGGCAGGGTCCCTACAAGCTCAAATGCCCTGGGCCTAGCCAGAAAGGGCATGAAAACCCATGCACCGAAGAAAAGGACCCCCGAAGATGGAAAAGAAAAAGGAACCCAAAACACTGCGATGCCAGAGGCAAGCGGAATCAGGAGATGGAAGGGAACCTGTACGTGACCAGAGAAGAAGACAAAAAATTACAGAAAACCCCCCCAACTCCATGGAAAAAAGGTGACTGAGGCAAGATTGCACCCTTGAGCGGGAAAGGGACCACGCATACGTGGTACATCTCCCAAAGGCACCCATATGTGAAGATTGTTTCTTGCTGTCCCCAGAGAACACCTGTTACAGGTTAGTAACTATACTATCTTCCTAGACATCTCCGCTGCATTTGACTCAATAAGTCATCATAACCTCTTATTATGACTCCAACTGATAGGCTTATGCCACAAAACTCTATAGTGGTTCCAATCGTACCTGTAGAACTGGCATCGACAAGTGAAATTAGGATCTCTCAACTCTCACCAATGTAAACAGTACCAAAGTCTCCCAAAAGGATCAGCTCTATCCTCACTACCCTTCAACATCTTCATATAGCCACTTTGTGCAATCATACAAAAATACAATATTCTCTATCACTTATACGCCAATGATATCCTAATCTACATAACATTCTCCACTGACAACCCAGAATACACAACAATAGGTAGATTTTTAAGAGCATGGCCAATTGTCTCTCTGAACACAATCTAGCTATCTTTTCCAAAAAAAAATGGAAGTCCTCCATATAGCAAAAAAACTAACATTCACCCTGCCTCCCATCATTACGCTACCAGATGCAATTTTGGAGGTCAAAGATGAGGTCAAGTATCTAGGAATTACCCTCAACCAAAGATTAACCTTCCAATCTCACATCAAAAAAGCACAAAAGTAGCTTACCACAAACTGAGACTACTTCACCGGCTCCGACCATTACTTGATTATACCGACTTCAGAGACGCATGTTAAGCACTCATAACACCAATATTTGACTACTGTAACATTATCTATCAAGGGCTCTCAAAGACTACCCTACATTCTTTACAAATGGTGCAAAACACAGCTGCTAGAATCATATCAAATGCACCACGAAGAAACCATATCACCCCCATTTTATATCACCTGCACTGGCTCCCAGTACAAATGAGAATCAAATATAAGGTTATACTAAGCACATTCAAGATACTCCACAATCTATCAGCACAGAATCTTCAGCCTCTCATTCTAAAGCCCCCTGATAACAGGACAAGATGGAGAGCCACTCAGGAATACTTATGGTCCCAACCTTTCAAACCAGATGCAACCATTCCACCTCCAAACGGGCCTTCTCTTTGTTCGCAGCCCCTATCTGGAACTCACTCCCCATTGAAATACAAACTTCAAACACCATTGCAGAGTTCTGCTGCAGACTAAAAATACACCTATTTACAGAACACTATGGGATCCAACACTTAAAGGCAAATATCAGCCCTAATCTTAAGGCTGCTCATAAAGACATCTCTTCACCCTTTAGTTAAATTTTGTAATGCCTTTAATCCAAATTCTAGCTCATGATGACACTCTTTGCTTCAAATAGTAAAATTTCCTGTATATTCTCTCAAATATTTTTCCACAACATACCCCCTGCCTGTGTATCCTACTTCTTCTCCATTGCAATTCTACCTATTGTATATAACTTACTTCCTGAGATATTATGCACTTTTTGTACAAGTTACTTGTTCTGCCCTATACTTCCTCTATCGCAAGTCTACCTATTGTACATATGCCACCATCTAAGTTATAATCCACTATTTCTTCAAGTTAATTGTTCATGTTTTGTAACCATTCCATATCTTATGTTAATTGTACACCACTTTGACTTGTAGATAAAGTGGTATAAAAAAGTTGCTAAATAAATAAATGTTGTCTCTTTCCAGCTAACCTATGTTTATCTCTATGACCAATAATTTTGTTCTTAATAATAACTTTCACCATTTTACCTAGCACCAACATCAGACTTACCACTCTGTAGTTGATTCCAGAGTGCTTTCTGAAACTTGACATTGCAATCACTACCCTTTAGTCCTCAGATACAGAGGGAAATTTCAGTAGTAAGTTGCAGGTTGCCAATAGCAAGTCCCTTTACAAAGTCACAGTGATTTGCGTTTATTTAGTTTGCCAGTTTGTTCTAACACCTCTTCTAAATTTATATTTATTTCAGTTACACTGAATCATCACCTTCAAAGAGCAATTCTGATATGGGTAACTTCCTAACATCCTCCAATGTATAAAGGTTGAGATAAAAAAATACATTTAGGTTTCTCAATTTCACTTAAAGCAGCACCTCCTAAAGGAGACGAAGTAGAAACTAAAAGTTCCTTATCCTGGTGAGCCGGGGACAAAATTCCATTCATCGGGGAAACATTAGAAGGAGAAGTACTCACAGTAGAGGCATCCTCCAAAACACAGTCCTCTGCTCGAATTTCAGCCAGCGTCGATGAAGGCTCCCCAACTCTTACATGCACATCCATTGGGCCTACTACTTTAACGGCCTTCACCTGCACCGCTGGAGGATATTTCTTCTTCCGTTTCCCCATCGGCGTTTACACTGAATGCCGAAGTGCGTCGAAGGGGCGCCAAAGGGGCAGGATCTGCCCCTTTGGACATGCCCCTTCGGGCACGCACCGCAGGCACGTGCCTGCTACCGCGTCCCGCGGTGAGGGCAAGGTGGATATAGCTCCTCCAATCTAGCTGCCCCAATCAGAGCAGCCGCAGCAGGTAGACCGGGCCAATCAGGAACAAACAGTAGCAGCAAGAAGCAAACGAACTCCTCGGCGTCCCGCAGGGAGGGCAAGGTGGATATAGCTCCTCCAATCTAGCTGCCCCAATCAGAGCAGCCGCAGCAGGTAGACCGGGCCAATCAGCAACAAACAGTAGCAGCAAGAAGCAAACGAACTCCTCGGCGTCCCGCAGGGAGGGCAAGGTGGATATAGCTCCTCCAATCTAGCTGCCCCAATCAGAGCAGCCGCAGCAGGTAGACCGGGCCAATCAGGAACAAACAGTAGCAGCAAGAAGCAAACAAACTCCTCGGCGTCCTGCAGGGAGGGCAAGGTGGATATAGCTCCTCCAATCTAGCTGCCCCAATCAGAGCAGCCGCAGCAGGTAGACTGGGCCAATCAGCAACAAACAGTAGCAGCAAGAAGCAAACGAACTCCTCGGCGTCCCGCAGGGAGGGCAAGGTGGATATAGCTCCTCCAATCTAGCTGCCCCAATCAGAGCAGCCGCAGCAGGTAGACCGGGCCAATCAGGAACAAACAGTAGCAGCAAGAAGCATCCCGCAGGGAGGGCAAGGTGGATATAGCTCCTCCAATCTAGCTGCCCCAATCAGAGCAGCCGCAGCAGATAGACCGGGCCAATCAGGAACAAACAGTAGCAGCAAGAAGCAAACGAACTCCTCGTTTTTGAATATTGACTCTATAGTTGAGACTTTGCCTCCACCGCTTCCTTCAGCTGTAGTATTTCCTGTAGTAGGAAAGCCACAACTTCCACCGGAGGATATATTGTTAAAAGACATTTGGTCTATGTTAGCCCGGATGGAATTGGCCCTAGGGCCCTCCTTACAGAAAATCTCTGTTTTTTTCAAAACAGACTGTGGCAAAACTGTCGAATCATGAATCTAGATTGTTAGTTGTGGAAAAAAGTTTAGAAGAAGTGTGGGGTTCCTCATGGCACGGAGTTTTAAGTACAGTGGTACAGAATGTTTCCTCTTTACAACGTCAGGATGAAATGTTAGAAAACTCCTTATGGGCTAGGAACCTGCGGTTGTTAAATTTTCCTTGTACCCATTACCTTTCTCCAACTATACTTTTTCAAAAATATTTGAAAGAAGTGTTATTAATACCTGATGCAAATTTAACTGCACTTTCAAAAATTTTTTATCTTCCTGTGGGAAATTTACCTAAAGATCTACACAGGGAAGGGGGTTCACAACAGGACCAGTTGGCTGCTCCTTCATTAAATATCTCTGAGTTTCTTGAAACTTCTCAGAATGTGATAACAACGTGTGCTACTTTGTTAATTACATTAGTCTCTGAGATAGATAAAGAGAGAATTTTTCATGCATATTTTAAAAAGAAACTTGAGCAGTTTTGTGGGCAATCTGTTCAAATTTTTCCTGACGTCTCTAGGGCCACACAGCAGCGTCGGAGAGCCTTTTTGGAGATTCGCCCATGCGTTGTGGCCCTAGGAGCTTTATTTTACTTGAAATTTCCTTGCAAGTGTCACATAGTATTTCAAGGTAAGCGTTATATTTTTGGCGAGGTTCAACAATTATTAGATTTTTTGAAGGATAAGGGATGAAGAGTGTTTATGGCTTGATTTAGTTTCTGTGGTTCTTTTGTCTTTTGGGATTGCCAGGGAATTATCGGGCTATGATGGGATTTTCCCTTTTTTTCGTTTTTTTTGTTGTTGTTTTCGAGCTCCTTCTTGATGTGTACTAATGTATTCCACTTTTGTATTGCATTTGCTTTGGATATTATGCTTTTTGTACTATTGAATTTGTTTCTTGAGATGTAATTGAAACATAAATAAATTAAAAAAAATACATTTAGGGGCTTGTTTACTAAGCAGCGGTAGCAACTTCCGGTCAGAAGCCGCTACCGCTGCTTATTAAACAAGTTCCTTAGTTTTTCAGCAATGTCCCATTTTACTTCCAGGTCATCTATTAGCCTAAGTGATACCATTGTAGGTTTCTTGTTTTTAATTTACTTGAAAGAGTTTTTATTGATTATTGCCTTTTCAGCAAGTCTGTCCTCAAATTTTCTTTGGGTCTGCTTTATTAATTTATGTTCAATTTCTCACTATTTATGTGCCTTCCTAGTGTCTTCATTTGGTTCTTCTTTCCTTTTCTCAAAGACTGCATTTTGTGGCCTTACTAGTCAAAGTCTTTTTCACAATACTACTTAGGCATCCTTCAATCTTTTTTAATTTGTGGAATACGTTTTATCTGGACTTTCAGAATAGTATTTTTAAACAATTTCCATTCCTTATGCAGACTTTTAATCCTTGAAATTGCTGATATTGTTTCTTTTTAATTAATTTCATCATTTTATCAGTTCCCCCTTTTAAAGCCTTAAACAAAAATCTATCAGACCGATGTTAAAGAATTCCTCACTTGACCCAAAGGATTTCAGTACATACAGACCTATCTCCAGCTTGACATTTATCACCAAAATAATATAAAAACTGTACAACAACAGCTGCAAGACCACATAGACCAACATGCAATATTAGAGCCTCACCAACACGGCTTCAAACCCAACCATAGCATAGAGACTCTATTCACATCACTTTTTGACAGAATAATAAAATGTACAGATAACATAAAACAAGGCTTCATCTTAATCTTTCTAGATATCTCAGCAGCCTTTGACACAGTAAACCACCACACACTAGGTCTAGGCAACACCACCCTGAGATGGTTTCAATCATATTTAAATACCAACAACAGCAAGTCAGAAGTGATATATACAAATCAAGGCCATTCAGACAACACCAAGGAATTCCACAAGGCTCATCCCTTTCCTCACTGCTTTTCAATATATACCTCCAACCACTGTGTGCCACAATAAGATCATAATGTGCTATATCATATATATGCAAATACCATAATGATATACACGTCCTTTAACACAGCCAAACCAGAATACACAGCAATAGCAAAATGCTTTGAGGCAGGTAAAATGGTTCAATCAACATAACCTAAACATAAACTACAAGAAAACAGAGTTACTCCACATCACAAGGAACACAACATTCACTCCACCAACAACTATAAGAATAGCACACAATGGTCTAGCAGTCAAGCATGAAGTAAAATACTTCAGAGTCTTACTGGACCAAAATCTGACCCCTCAGTCACATATCAGCAGAATAACAAAAACAGTATATCACAAAATGAAGTTCATACATAAACTAAGACCATTACTCAGCCACAGTATACCAAGCAACAATAACACCGCTTCTGGACTACTGCAACCTGATCTTCAAAAGGTCTCCCAAAGCATACAATACACCCCTTACAGATGGCAAAAATACAGCAACATGTATAGTAACAGTGTCCACAAGGCACAACCCCATACCGCCCATCCTAAACAGTTACACTAGCACACAATGCAGACACACATCAAATTCAAAACGCTACTTACCATATTCAAGATCATACTCCAGACATCATCAGATACCCTGCAATCCCTTATCCAAAAAGATCCAGAAAACAGACCAAGAAGAACCAACAACAAAAAGTTGCTTATCATCCCCACCATCAAAACAAAAAGAAAGCAAACGCCATGTAGCAGGACATTCTCCCTATTTGTACTATCATTATTGAACTCCCTCCCAGAAGACCTAAAACAGTGATGGCTAACCTTTTTGAGCCCGAGTGCCCAAACTGCCGCACAAAACCAAAGAATTTCCTCAAAGTGCCAGCACGTCAATTTGCATAAATATTTGCATAATGCTAACATACACTAACTTTTAGTAAACATGTCTCTTAATGAGTGTATGGATAAAGACAGACTAAAAGATTTCTACATTACTATAATCCAGTGCCAACCGCCAGGCACATTAGGAACTACTACAAACACTGCCCATTTAGAACCAATAGCAAACCCGCCGTATCCTAACAGCACTACCAGGACTCACAAAGCACCACACCATACCTATCAAAAGGCAACACTGCAAATATTAAACCAATACATTTCAGACAATAACAATACATGACCTACTGGGGAAAGAGAACAAGTGGCAATGTCAAAAAGGAATTACATAAACAGAATACCTCAGCTCAGTTACACAGTTGCAATTGCTCCAGCCACTTTCTTCTGGTTTCTTCATGTTTTCTGCTAACTCTCCATCATCTGCTGTCCATTTGTCCTTTCTTCTCTCTTCTAGTTTTTTTTTTTCCATTCTCTCTCTCTACATCCGCTTTAACATACTAATCTTTCTCCTTTTGCTCTTTCCTCATTCCTATTTCATCCACTCAAATTTTACCCCTCCATCCTCAATCCCCACTTACTCTCCCAATACCCGGCCAATTGTAGATTTTTTATCCCTCCCACACAAAATATTTTTCACATCTCCATTTTACTCTCCCAGCCACAACCAATTCTAATACACCAACATCATCAGCTCCCTTCTAGTTCCAGCCTCACCCAGCATCCATTCCCTTCTAGTCCCTGCATCAGCCCATTTCCAGTCCTAGCCCCCCATCAGCCCATTTCCAGTCCTAGCAACCTCCCAACCCAATACCAGTCCTAGCCCCCCCCCATCAACCCACTTCCAGTCCTAAACCCCCATCACCCCATTTTCAGTTTAAGCCCCCCCTATAACCCATTACCAGTCCTAACCCCCATCACCCCATTTCCAGACAGCCCCCATCAGCCCACAGCCCATTAGCAGTCCTACCCCCCCCCCCGCCCGCCCGCCCGCCCGCCCGCCCATTAGCAGTCCTACCCCGCCCGCCCGCCCCCCCTGCCCATTAGCAGTCCTAACCCCCCCCTCCCTCCCTGCCCATTAGCAGTCCTAACCCCCCCTCCCTCCCTCCCTGCCCGCCCATTAGCAGTCCTAACCCCCCCTCCCTCCCTGCCCATTAGCAGTCCTAACCCCCCCCTCCCTCCCTCCCTCCCTGCCCATTAGCAGTCCTAACCCCCCTCCCTCCCTCCCTGCCCATTAGCAGTCCTAACCCCCCCCCTCCCTGCCCATTAGCAGTCCTAACCTCCCCCCCTCCCTCCCTCCCTGCCTGCCCATTAGCAGTCCTAACCCCTCCCTCCCTGCCCATTAGCAGTCCTAACCCCCCCTCCCTCCCTCCCTGCCCATTAGCAGTCCTAACCTCCCCCCTCCCTCCCTCCCTGCCTGCCCGCCCATTAGCAGTCCTAACCCCCCCTCCCTCCCTGCCCATTAGCAGTCCTAACCCCCCCCTCCCTCCCTCCCTCCCTGCCCATTAGCAGTCCTAACCCCCCCCTCCCTCCCTCCCTGCCCATTAGCAGTCCTAACCCCCCCCTCCCTCCCTCCCTCCCTGCCCATTAGCAGTCCTAACCCCCCCCCTCCCTGCCCATTAGCAGTCCTAACCTCCCCCTCCCTCCCTCCCTGCCTGCCCATTAGCAGTCCTAACCCCCCCCCTCCTCCCTGCCCATTAGCAGTCCTAACCCCCCCCCTCCCTCCCTCCCTGCCCATTAGCAGTCCTAACCCCCCCTCCCTCCCTGCCCATTAGCAGTCCTAACCCCCCCTCCCTCCCTCCCTGCCCATTAGCAGTCCTAAACCCCCCCCTGCCCATTAGCAGTCCTAACCCCTCCCTCTCTGCCCATTAGCAGTCCTAACCCCCCCTCCCTCCCTCCCTCCCTCCCTCCCTGCCCATTAGCAGTCCTAACCCCCTCCCTCCCTCCCTCCCTCCCTCCCTGCCCATTAGCAGTCCTAACCCCCCCTCCCTGCCCATTAGCAGTCCTAATCCCCCCCTCCTCCTCCCTGCCCATTAGCAGTCCTAACCCCCCCCCCTCCCTGCCCATTAGCAGTCCTAACCCCCCTCCTCCTCCCTGCCCATTAGCAGTCCTACCCCCCCCCTCCCTGCCCATTAGCAGTCCTAACCCCCCCCCTCCCTGCCCATTAGCAGTCCTAACCCCCCCCCCCTCCCTGCCCATTAGCAGTCCTAACCCCCCCTGGCAAATTTAAAAAAAAAAAAAGCAGGCTCTGGCTGCTGCCGCGGCAGATTGCAATGTCCCGCGGGGCCCCCTCCGCCCGCTAAGCCCCTCTGCAAGGGCTTTCAGATTCGCGAGGGAGAGCATCTCCCTCGCGTCTCTGTTAAGCCCGCAGGGGCTAATGGGAAATTTCCCATCAGCCCCTTTAGACGCGAGGGACTGATGGGAAATTTCCCATTAGCCCCTGCGGGCTTAACAGAGACCCGAGGGAGACGCTCTCCCTCGCGAATCTGAAAGCTCTTACAGAGGGGCTTAGCGGGCGGAGGGGGCCCCGCGGGACGCTGCATTCTGCCCTTGCCGTGTCCGCGTCAGCAATCAGAGCCAGCTTTTTATTTTTCTGCGGACCTTCCCGCGTGCCAGCTGCAAGGCCTTTGCGTGCCACAGCTGGCACGCGTGCCATAGGTTCGCCATCGCTGACCTAAAATCCATGAAGGACATCCACGACTTCAGAAAGAGACTAAAAACATTACTATTCACAGAACATTTTGGAACAGACAAATAACATAATATTAATATATCAAGATTCACATTGTACCAAATATTACTTTAACCTGTTCACTGTAACCTATCAAGTTACTATTACTACTACTATTAATCATTTATATAGCACTACAAAGCATATGCAGCGCTATACAAACATATAAAGAAGACTGTAAGCTCTACGAGCAGGGACTATCTAATCAAGATAGACAGAACAATACAAGAAAAACAAGGGGGTTCAAATAGAGAAGGAGACACGATGAGAACAAGGGATTAGGATCCAAATACAGCCTCAAAGAGGTAAACTTTTATCATGGATTTGAAGAGGGGGAAAGAAAACATGGTTACTCACCTGTAACAGGTGATCTCCGGGAATAGCAGGAATTTAGTCTTCACATATGGCTAACTTTGGTACTGACAGAGCCCACGCAGGAACGCTCCCCAGCGTCCAATAGGAAAGCTTTTAGGAGCATCCCACTGCACCTGCATAGCTGCCTTCCCGCATTTCCAGCTCTCCCTCCTCAGTTGAGTTTGTAGCTGAGATAAAAGTAGAAAAGAGAAAAGAAGAACAACTCCTAGGGGAGGAGTGTGGGTTGTGAAGACTAAATTCCTGCTTTTTCCAGAGATCACCTGTTACAGGTGAGTAACTACGCTATCTCCAGGAACAAGCAGGAATATAGTCTTCACATATGGGACTCCTTAGCTCAAAGATACCTGAGAGATGATCTCCGGGTGCACTGTGGATTACAGGAAGAATTAAGTAGGTCATGAATCCTCCAAAGATGTCTGGTATCGAAACCCGGGACGGAGGGTAGGAGTTGATCTAAGTCTGAAAGAGATGCTGGAGAACAGCTTGGCCAAGCAAGGCATTCTGGTGGGAGTCCTTGTCTAGGCAATAGTGAGCAGCAAAAGTGTGGACAGAAGACCAAGTTGCTGCTTTGCATATCTTTATCAATCACTACAGAGCATAGATTTGCCATGGAGGCAGACATGGCTTGATCATTATGTGCAGTGGCGTGACCCTCAAGAGAGACCTGCACTTTCATAAGCAAGGGAGATGCAATCCGCAATCCCCCTGGAGAGGGTTTGCTTAGATACTGGCAAACCCAGGTGACTCGAATCAAAGGCGATGAAAAGTTGGGAAGCTTTTCTTTGCTCTCGAGTTCTCTGGAGATAGAAAGCCAAGGTACGTTTGCAATCCAGAGTGTGAAGGGTTACCTCTGTCCTAGAGGAATGAGGTCTAGGGAAAAAAACAGGAAGGTAGACTGACTGGTTTAAATGGAAGGGCGAGACCACCTTTGGCATAAAGTGAGGATGGGTCCTAAGGACTACCTTATCATGGTGGAATCATGTATAAGGAGGATCAAACACCAAGGCTTGGAGCTCACTAATGCTTCTCATTGAAGTGAGAGCAATAAGGAAGGTAACTTTCCAGGTGAGAAACTTCAGAAAGTTGGTGGCAAGAAGTTCAAATCGCAGCTTGAGAAGCTGACCTAGAACAACACTGAGATCCCATGCCACTGGAGGGAGCTTAATGGGAGATTTGGTCAATAGAAGACCTCCCATGAAGTGTGCTGCAAGCGGCTGAGAAAAGATGGGTTAACCATGGAAGGGCACGTGAGAGGCTGCAATTGAAATGAGGTGTACTCTTACGGAGTTGGTTTTAAGACCCGAGGAAGACAGGTGGAGAAGATACTCAAGTAATGCGTCCACTGGAGCTGAGAAGGGGTTAAGCACCCTCTGCGAGCACCATAGAGAGAATCTATGACATTTGAAGGCATAGGAAAGCCTGGTGGAAGGCTTTCTGGATGCTAAAAGGATATCCTTAACCTCCTGAGAGAGGTTAATGTCCTGGAAGGCTATGCCTTCAGCAGCCATGCTGTAAGATGGAGGGTCGTAGATTGGGATGGAGCAGTGTCCCCTCCTCCTGAGAGAGAAGATCTGGAGCAGATCCCAGATCTATGGGTTGATTCCGAGACAGACGTAGAAGGAGAGGATACCACGGTTGTCGTGGCCAGCGTGGGGCTATGAGTATCATGAAGCCCCTGTCTCTCTGGAGTTTGAAAAGTGTTTTGGGAATGAGGGGAATGGTAGGGAAGGCATACAGAAAGCCTTGACCCCAGTGGAGGTGAAAAGCATCTATCTGCTGGCTGTCTGGAGCAGGGATCCTGGAGCAGAAACAAGGAAGCTTCGCATTCTGAGGACTTGTGAGCAAGTCTATCTCTGGGGTTCCCCAGGGCTACCCTGTTTGCTTGGAGAGACCACTCGTGGGGGAAAAGGACTCGACTGAGTTTGTCCACCAGGACATTGTGCTTGCCCGGAAGATATACCACAAGTAGGTGAATGTGATGCTGTATGGCAAAAGACCACAGATGCAGAGCTTCACTGCAGACGGTCCAAGACCCTGTTCTGCCCTGCTTGTTCAAGTAGAACATGGCTACTTGATTGTCTGTCTGGACTAGAACTAAGCGGAATTGAAGATGGTCCTGGAAGACTTTGAGAGCATTGTGAATGGCTCTGAGCTCCAGCAGATTTATGTGGAGTTGTAACTCCTGATGAGACCAAAGCACCTGAGTGGAGAGATTGTCCAGATGAGCTCCCCAGCCAAATTTGTATGCATCCGTCGTCAAGGTACATTGATTTGCTGGCATCTGAAAAGGTGACCCTACCAAGAGTTTTTCTGGGGATTGCCACCACTGGAGAGATGAGATTAGGCGGGTAGAGACCATTATCTTGTCTCCCAGATGACTGGATGCTTGAGACCACTGGGAAACCAGTGTCCATTGAGCTGCGCACATATGTAGACGAGCCTATGGGACAACATGCACTGTTGATGCCATATGACCCAGCAGTTGCAGTAGATCTCAAGCAGTGAGACATCTCTTGATGTTTGCTTGAGATGCTAACTGATTTAGTCATAGTAACATAGTAACATAGTAAGTGACGACAGATAAAGACCAGCATGGTCCATCTAGTCTGCCCAGCAAGATGGCAAGAGTAGGTGCACCTGTCACTCTGTACAGGCCACCCCTCCCCATGTTTTTGTTTAGGGGTGAACCCACCACTCCATGTAGGACACCCCTATTTGTTGAGACGCTAGATAGTTCAGAAGTTAGATGGTACTGTTTATTTTGCTTTTATCCTGTTGCTGTAAAGGGATCCACTGTGTTTGTCCCATGCCGTTTTGAATTCCATCACCGTGTTTGCCCCCACCACTTCCATCGGGAGGGCATTCCAAGCATCCACCACCCTTTCAGTGAAGAAATATTTCCTGACATTGCCTTTCAATTTACCACCTTGCAGCTTCATGTTATGCCCTCTAGTTTTACAGCTTCCCCGTCTTTGGAAGAGGTTTGTTTGTTCATCATTTCTCTTTAAGTATTTAAAGGTCTGAATCATATCTCCCCTGTCCCTCCTCTCCTCAAAAGGGTACATATTTAGGTCTTCAAGTCTATTCTCATAAGGCTTCTGACGCAGGCTCCAAATCATTTTGGTCACCTTTCTCTGAACAGTTTCCAGTCTTTTTACATCTTTTGCAAGATATGGTCTCCAAAACTGAACACAGTATTCCAAGTGAGGCCTCACCAGTGACTTGTACAGTGGCATAAGTACCTCTTCCTTTCTGCTGGTAATCCCTCTTTGTATGCAGCCCAACATCCTCCTGGCTTTTGCCACCGCCTTGTCGCACTGTTTTGCCACCTTGAGATCATCAGTGATAATCATACCAAGGTCTTTCTCCTGAACTGTGCATACCAACCTCTCACCCCCTATCGTGTACTTTTCCCTTGGATTTCTGCTACCCAAGTGCATGACACTGCACTTTTTCACATTAAATCATAGTTGCCAAGCATTAGACCAGTCTTCCAGCTTTTGTAGATCTTTCCTCATGTTAACTACTCCCTCGGGGGAGTCCACTCTGTTGCAAATATTTGTGTCATCTGCAAAAAGACAGACTTTTCCATTCAGTCCTTCAGCAATATCACTCACAAATATATTGAACAGTGCCGGGCCCAGGACCGAACCCTGAGGCACCCCGCTAATCACCTTCCTCTCATCCAAGTGAGCTCCATGTACCATCACCTTCTGTTGTCTGTCAGTCAACCAATTTCTAATCCAGTTTACTATCTTGGGACCCATCCCTAAGCTACTGAGTTTAATGACAAGCCTCCTATGAGGAACAGTATCAAAGGCTTTGCTGAAATCCAGATAGATGACATCCATTGCATGCCCCAGATCTAGTTCCTTGGTCACCCAATCAAAGAACTCAATCAGATTTGTTTGGCAAGACCGTCCTTCGGTAAAACCATGTTGCCTTGGATCTTCAAACCTGTTGGTTTTGATAAAGTTCACTATTCGCTCTTTCAGGAGCGCCTCCATTACTTTTCCTGCCACCGAGGTAAGGCTCACGGGCCTGTAGTTTGACACTTCTTCCCTGTCACCACTTTTGTGTAGAGGTACGACATTAGCCATTCTCCAGTCCTGAGGAACCACTCCTGTTTCCAAGGATCTGTTGAAGACATCCTTTAACGGTCCTGCAAGAACCTCTCTGAGCTCTTTCAGTATCCTGGGATGTATCCCATCCAGTCCCATGGCTTTGTCCACTTTCAGTTTAGCAAGTTGTTCTAATACCTCATCTTCTGCGCAGTGGAGTTGAGGCAAAAATGCTTTCAATTGCTGAGTGTCTAAAAGGGCCCCTATGAACTCTAGTGTTTGAGAGGGAACGAGTTGGGACTTTGGAAGATTTATTACAAATCCTAAGTGTTGCAGCATCTGTATTATGCGAGAGAGAAAGACTGGCATCTAGAGAGGTGTTTGCTCGAATGAGCCAGTCGTCTAAGTAAGGGAAGACAAATATCCCTAGAGTCCTTAGGAATGCGGCTACTATCTCAATGCACTTTGTGAAAACTTTTGGGGCAGAAGCGAGGCCGAAAGGCAGGACTCTGTATTGATAATGTCTCCCCTGAAACATGAAGCGTGAGTGGATCGGAATATAAGTATATGCCTCTTTGAGGTCTAGAGAACAGAGCCAGTCCTGACTCTGGAGATAGGGAAGAAGGGTACCTAGGGAGATCATTTTGAATTTCTACTGTACAAGGTGCTTGTTCAGTTCTCGGAGGTCCAAAATGGGCCTGTATCCCCCTGTTTTCTTTGAAATGAGGAAGTAGGGAGAATAAAAGCCCATTCCCTGTTGGGATAGTGGAACCTCCTCTATTGCTCCTTGAAGAAGGAGGGAGGTGATCTCTTGTAACAATGGAGCAGAAAGAGGATCCTGAGAGGGGAACTCTCTTAGAGGAGTCTGGGGGAGAAACTTTTTAGATGAAGTTTGTACCCCTCCCGTACTATGGACAGTGTCCACTGCTCTGATGTGATAAGATGCCACCTGTGGGCAAAGTGACAAAGCCTTCTGGGGATGAGGATAGGATTTGGAATCTCCAGAGGCAGAGCATCTATGTTCTCTAGAAAGGAGTCAAAGACCCTGAGGAGGCTGGCTCTGTTGAGGTGGCTGTGACCTAGGAGTCTGAGCCTTCCTTTGCTGTTTTGGTGGCTGCTGTACCTTCTGAGGAGCATGGTGTTGACACTGTACAGCAGGGGTGTAAGAAGAATAGTACTTTTTCTTCTTATTGAAAAAAAGTATTTTTTGCAGATTTCTTCTTAGCTGGGTTCGCCGTAGACCTTGACAGTCTATTAAATGTAGTGTTCTCAGATTCCAACTGAGAGGCCTTGTCTTGCCAATCCTTGCCAAAGAGGTTTTCACCAGTGCAAGGGAGGTTACCCAGTTTGTCCTGAACCCATTGTTCAAGATCTGATGCTTGAAGCCAAACAATTCTGCGTGCCCCGATGCAGATAGATGGCAGTTCTGCTGATGCACTCAAAACAGTCAAAAGATGCCCTGTAAACAATTTTTGAAACATTTTGAGTATGTTTTACAAGGGCGACATAATCTGCTCTCTTGTCATCGGGGAGAAGAGGAGCCATTAACTCCAAATCCCTAGTCACCTCTCTGAGGAACATACCCATATAGAGTATGTAGGAACTAATTTGAGCCGATAACATGGCAGCCTGAAAGCAACGCTGACCAAAGGCATCGAGGGTTCTCGATTCCCCATCTGGAGGGCTCGAGTAATGTGTCTTAGCACTTTTTATTCGACATATCGCCGATTCCACTACCATGAAATGGTGTGGTAATTGTGATTTTTTGGAAACCGGGACACTCTGGTACCCGATACATGCATGGGCGGCCCAAGGGGGGTGCGGGACCATGTGCGGAGACTCGGTGTGGGGCCTCATTTGCATAAGTTGCCTTATTTGCATAAATATTTGCATAATGTTACCATACACTAACTTTTAGTAAACATGTCTCATAATGAGTGTATGGATAAAGAAAGACTAAAAGATTTCTACATTACTATAATCCAATGCCAACCGCCAGGCACATTAGGAACTACTACAAACGCTGCCCATTTAGAACCCATTACCCCTAAACTATACCCATAGAAATCAACATAATCTAATGCAAAAAACTCTTGATTTCTCACATGTATCCTACTGTAGGATACATGTGAGAAATCAAGAGTTTTTTGTATTTAGAACCCATAGCAAACCCGCCGTATCCTGACAGCATTACCAGGACTCACAAAGCACCATACCCTACCTATCAAAAGGCAACACTGCAAATATTAAACCAATACATTTCAGAGAATATTTATTTTATTTGTTTAATACACACTTATATACCGCTACTTCCAGCGATCAGCAGCGGTTCGATTCATCTTTGGGGGATGTCAAATCAGGACTGGGAGGGGATAGTAAATACATAGATTTAAGGGTAGGTCACAGCACACAGGGTTAGTGTCTTGGGGACAGGATTACATAAATTTACATTTATACATACATATTTACATATTTATACATATAGCGGTTTCAAAAGCATACAATTATCTGGTTGTTTTGCTACGATTCCATCGAGCTTGAGAGTCATAGCTGATTGTAGTAACAATTGAATAGGTGGGTTTTTAGCTCCTTCCTGAATTCGGTAATGTCCTTGATTAAGCGCAGCTCAAAAGGGAGTTGATTCCAGATAGTTGGTGCAGAGAATGAGAAAGCTCTGCGACACGTACTTGTTTTCACAGCTCTGATGTTGGTGGGGACTTGCAGAGTGCCCGAGTTGGCGGTTCTTCTGTCCTTATTTGCAGGTTGCGTGCTGATAAGTGAGGACAGGAATAAGGGGGCTATGTTATTGATAAGTTTGAACGTGGTTACTAACATCTTGTATTGTATCCTGGCTGCAATTGGGGAAAGAGAACTGGGGAACTGGGCAACTGGGGAAAGAGAACAAGTGGCAATGTCAAATAGGAATTACATAAACAGAATACCTCAGCTCAGTTACACATGTAGAACATAGACCACCACCAAACAAGGAATCACAATTTAGAAACAGGAAGGCAATAATTAAACTGGGAACCCCAAAAGCCAAACTTGGAATGTACAACAACACTGTAGAAATAAAACTATAAATTAATTTCCTCTTGTACCAAACAAAGCGCAGACGTTAATGATGCACATTTCTCAGAGCTTTCATATTCCAGTTAATAAATTCAAAATAAAGAGATATCTTTCTACCTTTTGTGCATTTTTTTCAGTTGCAATTGCTCCAGCCACTTTCTTCTGGTTTCTTCATGTTTTCTGCTAACTCTCCATCGTCTGCTGTCCATTTGTCCTTTCTTCTATCTTCTAGTTTTTTTCCATTCTCTCTCTCTACATCTGCTTTAACATACCAATCTTTCTCCTTTTGCTCTTTCCTTATTCCTATTTCATCCACACAAAATTTACCCCTCCACCCTCAATCCCCACTTATTCTCCCAATACCCGGCCAATTGTAGATTTTTCATCCCTCCCACACAAAATATTTTTCCCCTCTCCATTTTACTCTCCCAGCCCCATCCCATTCTAATCCTCCCCCAACATCAGCTCCCTTCTAGTTCCAGTCTCACCCAGCATCCATTCCCGTCTAGTCCCTGCATCAGCCCATTTCCAGTCATAGCCCCCCATCAGCCCATTTCCAGTCCTAGCTCCCCCATCCATTTCCAGTCCGAGTCCCTTCATCAGCTCATTTCCAATCCTAGCCCCCCATCAGCCCATTTCTAGTCATTTCCTAGCCCCACCATCAGCCCATGTCAAATCCTAGCTCCCCTCCACTCAGCCCAATTCCAGTCCAAGCCCCCCCATTAGCCTACTTCCAGTTCTAGCCCCTCTATGAGTCCATTTCAATTCAAACCCCCACCACAGCCCATTTCCAATCTTAGCTCCCCCCAACAGCCCATTTCCAGTCCTATCCTAGCTGCTCCATCAGCCCATTTTCAGTCCTAGCTCCCTTCCCTCACAGCCCATTTCCATTCCAAGCCCCCTCCCCATCAGCTATTTGCATTTCAAGCCTCCCCTTCCACGCAGCCCATTTCCAGTCCTAGCAACCCCCAACCCATTACCAGTCCTAGCCCCCCATCAACCCACTTCCAGTCCTAACCCCACATCACCCCATTTTCAGTTTAAGCCCCCCCTATAACCCATTACCAGTCCTAACCCCCCATCAGCCCACTTCCAGTCCTAACCCCATCAGCCCATTTACAGTCAGCCCCCCATAGCCCATTGCCAGTCCTAACCCCCCCACCAGCCCACAGCCCATTACCAGTCCTAACCACATCAGCCCACTTCAAGTCCTAACACCTCCCCATCAGCCCATTTCCTGTCCTAGCCCCCCATAGCCCTTTATCAGTCCTAACCCCCCCATAGCCCATTACCAGTCCTAACCCCCCATCACCCCATTTCCAGACAGCCCCCATCAGCCCACAGTACATTACCAGTCTTAACCCCCCCATAGCCCATTACCAGCCCTAACCCCCCCCCCCCATCGGCTCATGGATAATTTAAAAAAAAAAAAAAAAGCTGGGTGCTGCTGCTGCTGCCATGGCAGCGGCAGAATAGAGTGTCCCGCGGGGCCCCCTCTGCCCGGCTGAGCTCTCCCGGCCCGGCTGAGCCCCTCTGCACCGGCTTTCAGATACACAAAGGGAGAGTGTCTCCCTCGCGTCTCTGTTAAGCCCGCAGGGGCTGATGGGAAGCAGGGGCTGATGGGAAATTTCTCATCTGCCCCTGCGGGCTTAACAGAGACGTGAGGGAGACACTCTCCCTTCGAATATCTGAAAGCCGGCGCAGAGGAGCTCAGCCGGGCAGCGGGGGCCCCGCGGGACACTCCATTCTGCTGCTGCCACGGTTGCAGCGGCAGCGGCCAGCTTTTTTTTTTTAAATTTAATTTTTAAAAAAGCAGAATGTTCTTTGCGCGGGGCCCCCTGAAACGCGGGGCCCTGTGCAAAAAACATTCTTGCTCAATGGACGGGCCAGCCCTGGATACATGGTATTGAGTCATTGGGTATGTGGGGAAACGGTACGGGGTGCTTCCCACATACGAAGCATAAGGTCATGAAGAATGTGATGAATCGGGAGAGTTGCAGCTTCCTTCGGGGCTGCAGGGTATTGAAGAATTTCAAGTTCTTCAACTCTGGGCTTTTTCTCCGATGTCACCGTTATTGAGAGACCCCTGGCAACATCATGGATAAAGTCTTGGAAAGACATATCCTCCGGAGGGGACATGCGACGTTGTGGGGACGGAGATGGGTCCTGGCTCCTGGGTATCAGCCGATTCATCGTCCGAGGAATCAGAGTCAGAAGACTTAAAGTACCGACGGGCAGGATGTTCGCGCTGTACCCATACCCGATACCGATCAACATCGGTAGTTGAGGGTGGTGGTACCGAGACCTCGGTACCGGAAACAGATTTGAGGGTTGGCATGGGCGGAAGCAGCAAAAAAGTCAATGCAGGTTGTGTTGGTACCAGAGCCAGTATCGGTGCCTGAGGGATCGAATGTAAAGTCTTTTCCAGTATGGAGGCCACCAGTCAGGCTGCTAAGCGAAGCTCAATAGCCAGGATACATTGATCCATGGAAGTTGTCAATGCCTGGGTATCGGTACCGGAATTGTGGGCCACAATCCCTGAGCATGGCACCAGGAGCTCTCCAGAGGTGGAGGCCTCAGGAGCATCCTGGAACTCCAGTAAGGCTTTGGAGGCAAGGTCCTCCCGACGGGGTTGTTTAGCAGGAGTATCCCCCTCCAGGGCAACATCCAAGGCATCTCAATGCTTAGAAGGAGATCTACTCTTGGAGGGCTGATCAGTCTTCGAAGAAGACCTAGGTTTCGATACCTGAGATCCTTGGGAGGAAGATGAAGCTCTTGATGATGACGATGCTAAAGATGCTGCTTTGGAGGCAAAGAGGGTGCCCAATTTTGCCACTCAGTTTTGTAGGCCTCTCTTTGTCATCTTCCTGCAAAGAAGACACTCTAACGGTAGATGATCCGGACCTAAACATTTTAGGCACCAGTCATGGGTGTCTGTGGCCGAAATGGTACTGCCACATTTTTAACACTTTTTAAAACCACTGGATGGTTTTTCCATTTTGTCTATGACAAAAGGGAAGGCCTAGGCCTAAGATGGCATCGATGAGCCTGAAGGAAGAAAATAATTCCTTCCTTCACAGATTTTTTTTTTTTAGAGGAATAGAAGAAAAGAAGAAAGTACCGACAGGGGTTGGTACCAGCATTCACGGGAAGGCAGAATTGACCACAAAAAAAAAAGGAAAAAAAACTAATTTTCTGCGATGACAGGAATTGCTTCTTGTCGGCTCTGCGGAAAACGAAGAACTGAGGAGGGAGAGCTGGAAAGGTGGGAAGGAGCTACGCAGGTGAAGTGGGATGCTCCCAAAAGCTTTCCTATTGGATGCTGGGGAGCGTTCCCGCGAGGGCTCCGTCGGTACCAATATTACCTGTATGTGAAGACTACATTCCTGCTTGTTCCTGGAGATAAGACTTGACATAAAGATAGAGGAAGTTTGTTCCATGCATAAGGAGCAGCAAAGTGAAAAGATTGAAGTCTGGAGTTTGCAGAAGAAGAAAAGGGCATAAAAAGAAGAAAGTCAGAGGAGGAGTGGAGTTCAAGAGGAGGGGTGTAGGAAGAGAGAAGAGAGGAAAGGTAATGAGGAAGTAGAGTGAATGCATTTATATGTTAGAAAGAGAAGTTTGAATTGGATATGAAAATGGAAGGGGAGCCAGTGAAGTGATTTTAGAAGGGGGCTTATATGAGTATATCAAGTGTAAGTTAATTGCATAATCCAAGTTATCACTGTCCATGTTTACTGTACATAACCTACTTTAAGTTATAATGTAAACTGCTTTGACTAAGTGATAAAGCGGTATTAAAAAATCTGTTAAATAAATAAATGTTTCCACAGTAGTATTATTTATTAGGGGTATGCAGACTAAAATATTTCATTTTGTTTTGTTTCATTTCCTGTTTCATTTATAGGTTGGGGTTTTTTGTTTGTTTTTTTTTCATTTTATTTTGCTTCACATTAATAAATTTTCATGTTTCATTTTGTTTTTTATTTTCATTTCAGGGCAATTTTGTTAATTAAAAAAGTAACTGAGGCTGCTGCCCAAAGGAAAAACCTAGCTGATAGGTTACTATTAGAGTTCTCAGGCAAATGAAAAAAATCAAATTGAGGTTTTTTTTCTCATAGCCAAAGGTTAGATTCAAAACAGGGATCTTCTGGTTACAAAGCAAGCAACTTGCAGATAGAGGCATCATGCCCTCCTGGTGTTTGCTATAGCAAGCATTCTCTGGGAACAAGCAAGAAGTCAGTCCTCATGGGTGACGTTGGCACTAACAGAGCCCTCGCGGTAACCTCTCCCCAAAAAGCTCTCTGGGATGATCTAGGGAGAATTTAAGAAGCTTCATGTGCTATTCTCTTTTGTGAGTGTTAGTGAAGGAACAGTATTCAGCTTGGGCTGTGACATATGCTACTTTATAGCATGGGTTCTTGGAGTGCCTCCATCTGCGCTCTAGCTGACGCAGCTTACACTTAAGTTCTTTCAGCTCAGGCGAATACCATGGAGCTTGGCACCGCCTCCTGCTGATATTTGTATGGTGGGAGGTTGTGGCCTAAGATGAGATGAGAAGAGAAGCAAGGCAGCTGCATGTTGTCCGGACAGGTGAATAGGTCCATCATGGGCCTTCCCCAGAGGTGGAAGCGCTGCTTCATTACTCTGGGGTTTAAGCACCACTCGTGCGGACAAAGGCCTCTGCTCAGCCTGTCTGCTAGGCAGTTGCCCTGGCCAGGAGGTACACCACTTGCAGAAGCATACTGTTACGTGCTGCGAAGGAGAGGAGGGCCACCGCCTCTTGGCAGAGGGAGTACAAACCTATGCCCCCCTGTTTGTTGATATAGAACATGGGGACCTGGTTGTCCATCTGGATCAGCCCAGGTCAGTGTCGCAGGTGGTGGCAGAATGCTCGTAGGGCCAAGAAGATTGGCCTGAGCTCCAGTAGATTGAACTGTAGGAGTGATTCCTCCTGAGACCAGCTGTCCTGTATGCGGCGGTCTCCGCAATGTGCCCCCCAACCCAGGAAGGAGGCGCCTGTGGTCAGGGTCCTCTGCGGTGCAGATACCTGGAAGGGCATTCCCGCCTGGAGGTGGCACAAGTTTTGCCACCAGTTGAGGAACTCTGCCAGCTGGCGGGTAACACTGACCCTGTCCCCGTAGTCTGCCCGTGGCCTGAGTCCACTGCGAGCATAGGCATCACTGAGCTGTCCACATGTGTAAGCCCACTGAGAGTGTGACATGGACCATTGAGGCCATATGGCTCAGTAGACGGAGGAGGAGATGAGCCAGTACTGACTGGCAGCACTGTATCTCTCCTGCCACTTGCCTGAGGTATTCTGTCCTTTCTCTTGGGAGGACGGCCTTGACTTGTAATGTGTCCAACTGTGCACTGATGAACTCCAGGCTTTGGGCTGGATAGAGATGGCGTTTGGGATAGTTCATGATGAACCCCAGGTGTTGCAGAAGGAGGGTTGTGTGCTCTGCGGCCTGAGAGACCTCTGAGGCCATACTGCCTCTGATCAGCCAGTCGTCCAGGTAGGGGAAGACAAAAACCCCTTGTAGTCCCAGGTAGGTGGCCACCACTGCCAGGCATTTGGTAAAGACCCTTGGCGAGGGGTAGCACACTGTTCTGGTTGTGCCTTCCTCCCACCACAAACTGTATCTACTGCCTGTGGGAGGGGTGGATCAGGCTGTGAATATACACATCCTTTAGGTCCAAGGAGCACAGCCAATCTCCCTGGTAGAGGTAAGACAGCAGTGTTCCAAGGGAGAGCATCTTGAACTTCTCCCTCACCAGAAACTTATTTAAGTTTATCAGGTCTAGAATGGGCCTGAGACCCCAGTTCTTTTTGGGACAAGGAAATATATGGAGTAGAAGCCTTTCCCCATAGATGTTTGGGTACAGGCTCTAATGTGTTGCTCCTGAGCAGTCCTGTGAGTTCTGAGAGCAAAAGGGTCTGGTGAAGGAGAGGTTGCACTGGCTCTCCTGGAAAGAACCTAGGTGGTACCAGCTGTAGGTGGAGGAGGTATCCTTCCCTTACCACCTGCAGTACACACTGGTCCAAGATCACAATGGTTCACTTGTGTGCGAAGAATGCCAGGTAGCCCTCTGTGGGCTGGTGAAGGTCTTCCGGAGGAGAGGAAGCCCTGACCTGGGAGTCAAAAGCTCCCCATCGGACTGGGCGGGAGCTGGAGCCTGGGGTTTCTGTGCCTTTGGCTTCTGAGCCCCATGGCTTTGTCTTTTAGGGTGACAACCCTGTTGCTGGCCGGAGAAGTGCTGGTAGTGGTGACTCTGCTGAAAGGGCTATTTTTTCCTCGGGAACAGAGGTCTTTTCCCAATGGTTTCTTATGGGGAAAGGATGAGGTTTTCTTGGAGAGCCTCTGTCAGCCTCGATCTCAGCCGCCTTTTCGGCCATAGGTTTGCCGAACAGATTCTCCCCAGTGCAGGGGATGTCGAGCAGCTTATTTTGGACCCATTGCTTCAGGTCCAAAGACTGAAACAAGGTTTGGCATAGGGTGACGATGTCGGCCACTTCTACCCAAGCTGCTGAATCAAAACTGTCATCAGCTGCCCGGCAGAACAGTCCTTGGAACTGCTGGAGGGTTTCCCTGGTAAGCCCTGCTGAAAACCCAGACAACTCCTGGATTAGGGCTTTTAGGTACAATTCATAGGCTTGGATCCTGCAACCCAACATGGAGCCCTGGTAACACTTGCATCGAGGGCATCAAGGCAAGAGTGGGTCATCTGGCTCTTACGTTTCTGCATGGTCAACTCGATGACCATGGAGTTATGTGGGAGTTGGGGCTTGTGGAACCCAGGGCCCTTCCGGACGCGGTAGATGGCATCAAGGTGCTGGTTCACCACTGGCATTGAGGCTGGGCGGTTTTACAGGGTTTCTCCGGTGCAATCTTGGTGGACTTTGAGGATTTTTTCTTTTTTTCACTCGGGGTCTGAGGTCTTCTTGGAGGAGCCACCACCATGGGACTCAGAGGACTCTCGGGCCTCATGGGAAGTTCTGAGCTTGGCGCTATGCATCGAGGAGGCCGGTGCCGAGTCGGACCCTGGGAACAGTTTTTCTTGCAATTCCAACATCTTTTTACTGGTGTTAGGCATCATGGCGTGGCACAGGTCGCAGGAGGTGCTGTCATGGTCTAAGTCCAGGCAGCAAAGGCAGCAGTCGTGGGTGTCAGTCACTGACATCGTTTGACTGCAGCAGTCACATTTTTTAAACCTACCGGGGGACATGGTGGGTCACACCTGGATGGGGTCAAGGACCCCTGGGCAAAAAAGAGCGCGAATGTTAGTCAAAGCGAACCTTGATCAAAAAAGACAAAAGGAGCTGAGAACAGTGCCAGAGATGGCTCGAGGTGGGAAGAGGAACTGGTACGCAAACCAGGAAAGCGTAGTTACTCACCTGTAACATGTGATCTCCTGGAAAGTGTAGTTACTCACCTGTAAGAGATGTTCTCCAGGGACACCAGGAATCAGTACTCACATATGGGTGACGTCGGCGCCGACAGAGCCCTCGTGCGGAGCAAATCCCCGGCTTTCAAAGAAAGCCTTTGGGATTGCATCACACATGCGCGGTCCCCTTCCCACCCAAGGGTGCCATCTTGCTGTCAAATGACATAGCTAAAAAGACGGCAAAAAGAACAAAACATAATAAAAGGATTGCAACTCCAAGGGAAGGAGGGAGGGTCGTGAGGACTGATTCCTGCTGTCCCTGGAGAACACCTGTTATAGGTGAGTAACTAAGCTTTCTCCAGGAACAAGCAGGAAATCAGTCCTCACATATGGGACTCCCTAGCTATAGGCTACTGAGAACAGATAGCTGAAAAATGGCTCCCTCTAGAAGAGCCACAGCAGCTGTAATAGGAATTCTGTCGAGAACGCAACACCCCCCCGGTAGCCTGACACCAAAGGGTCAGAGGGTAGGAGTTGCCTAAACCTCAAATAGGTTACGGAGTACTGCCTGGCTGAAAACACTGTCCCGTTGGGACTCCCTGTCCAAGCAGTAATGGGCTGAAAAAGTCTGGCCCGAAGGCTAGGTGGCGGACCAGCAGATGTCTGCCAGCGGAACAGAGTGGAAGTGAGCCACTGATGCGGCCTTAGCCCTGACACAGTGGGCCGTGACTCGATCCTGCAATGGGAGGTCGGCCGCCCTGTACGCCAGGCGATGCAGTCTGCCACCCAGGTGGACAACGTGCGCTTGGAGACAGGTAGACCCAGCCTATTGGGGTCATAAGAGACGAAGAGCTGAGTAGCTCTTCGATGTCCCCGTGTACGCTCCAGGTAGAAGGCCAACGCCCTTTTACAATCCAGGGTATGCAGGACCGCCTCTGCCCGGCTGGCATGCGGCCTGGGAAAGAAGGTTGGAAGAACCACCTCTTGATTGAGGTGGATCAAAGAGACCACTTTCGGAAGGAACTTGAGGTGGGTGCGAAGGACCACCCTGTTCCTATAAAACCGTGTGTATGGTCTATCAGAAACAATAGCTTGTAGTTCACTCATACGTCTGGCAGATGTGAGTGCCACCAGGAAGAGCACCTTCCAGGAGAGGAAGCACAGATGGCACTTGGACATTGGCTCAAAAGGTGGGCGAGTAAGCTGATCCAAGACAACATTCAACTCCCACTCAGTTGCCGGAGGATGAACCGGGGGTTTTAGTAGAAGTAGACCTCTGAGGAATCTGGACACCAAGGGGTGAGCCGAAAGAGGTTGTTCCTCCACTGGAGAGTGGTATGCTGATAAAGCACTCAGGTGGACCCTGACAGAGTTAAACTTGAGGCCTAACTCTGAGATGTGAAGTAAGTACTGCAACACCACTGGTACAAGGCAAGAAAAAGGGTTTTCGTTGTGCTGGGTACACCACACCTCAAACCTATGCCACTTAAAGGCATAGGATTTCCTAGTGGACTGCCTCCTTGAGGCCAGTAACACTTCTTCTACGTTCTTAGGTAGGAGGAGAGGAGCCAGCACTACCCTTTCAGCAGCCATGCCATCAGGTTGAGGGACCTGAGGTTGGGGTGCAAGAGAGAGCTCTGCTCTTGAAACAGGAGGTCGGGCTGCGTCCCTAGCGGGAGTGGGGCTTCCACTGCCAGCTTAGGGAGAAGCCATCTGGGGGCTACCAGAATGATCGAGGCCTTGTCCAGAAGGATTTTGAACAGAGTTCGGGCCACCAGAGGAATGGGAGGAAACGCATACAGGAGGCCCTCTGACCAGGAGATAAGAAAAGCATCTGCAGCCACCCTCCGAGGATGTGGCTTTCTGGAGCAAAACTTGGACAACTGGTGATTCTGCGGACTGGCAAAGAGATCTATGGACGGATGCCCCCAGCGGTGGAAAACCTGCTGGGCCACTTACGGATTCAGTTGCAATTCGTGAGGTTGGAGAATCCTGCTTAGCTTGTCTGCTAGGAAGTTCTCCTGACCAGGCAGGTAAACTGCTTTGAGAGACATACCCTGCCTGATTGCAAAGGAGCAGAGGTCCAGCGTCTCCTGACATAGGATGCGAGACCCTGTGCCTCCCTGCTTGTTCACGTAGAACATTGCTACCTGGTTGTCTGTCTGCACCAAGACAGACTGATGCGCAAGAACATGACGGAAGGTTTGAAGAGTGAGGCGAATCGCCCGCAGTTCTAAGAAGTTGATTTGGTGTGTAGTCTCCTGAGGAGACCACAGCTCCTGAGTGCATGATCCCTGGCAATGGGCTCCCCAGCACAACAAGGAGGCATCTGTCGTTAGCACTCTTGTGTGCGAGGCACTCCCTTAAGCAGGTTGGGTGGCTGAAACCACCACTGCAATGACTTCACCAGTCATTTGAACACTGTTATCCTGTCTCGGAGGCTGCCGGTGGCTTGTGTCCATTGATCTCTGAGGCACCACTGAGCTGTTGTCATGTGGAGATGGGCATCTGGGGTCATATGTACCATGGAGGCCATGTGGCCCAGGAGGCGTAGGAAGTGTCTCACTGAGATCTGAGACTTGCGTCTGACCTGGTGTACCAACGCCAGCAGCCTCTGTGCCCTGTCTTAAGGGCACAGAGGCCTTAAGGGTGTCTAGTCTTGCTCCTATGAACTCTAAGTTTTGAGTGGGAGCAAAGTAGACTTTGCGTGGTTTATGACAAAGCCTAGATGTTGCAGCAGATTGATGGTGCGAGAAGTAGCCTGTTGGGCCTCTTGAGGCGACTGGCCCCTGATGAGCCAGTCATCCAGGTAAGGGAAGACAAAAATCCCTTGGTTTCTGAGGAAGGCTGCTACCACGGCCAGACATTTGGCTAGGCCAAAGGGGAGTACTGAAAATGGTTTCCTCACACTACAAATCTCAGATATTGTCTGTGGTCTGGATGTATGAGGATGTGCATATAGGCATCCTTCAGGTCTAAAGAGCATAGCCAATCTCCCTGGTGGAGGTAAGGCAGCAATATTCCAAGGGAAAGCATCTTGAACATTTCCCTCACCAGGAACTTGTTTAAGTTTCACAGGTCGAGGATAGGCCTCAGGCCTCCAGTTCTCTTTGGTATCAGAAAATACCTGGAGTAGAAGCTCTTTCCGTGCAGGTGGTGGGGCACCGGTTCCACCGCCTGATCCTCTAGAAGGCCTGCTAACTCCTGCAAGAGGAGGTCCCTGTGAAGAGGGGGTCTGAGAGGCTCTCCTGGAAAGAAGGACGGAGGTACCTGGCTGAAGTGAAGCAAATAGCCCCTTTGGACTATCTGCAGGACCCAGGTATCCATGATGATAGCTGGCCACCTGTGGGTGTACAAGGTCAGCCCTCCTCCTGTGCAAGGCCTCACCACTGGTGAGGGAGAGACTATGCTTTTGGAGTAAAAAAAAACCTCCCGGCTGGGTCAGAGCTGGGGCCTGGGGGTCTTCCGCTTACACGTGCCATGCCCCTGTCCCTTGGCCTGCTGCCCCTGTTGGGGAGCTGGGGTGGCCTGGCAAGTGGGGTAGTTGCGGTAAGCAGCACCCTTCCTCGGGAAAAAGGACTTTTTATCCGAGCCCTTTTTCTTAAAAGGCGCAGAAGCCTTCTTGGAGAGCCTTGCCCAGGTCAAGTACTCTGACTCGATCTCCGCAGCCTTCTCAGTCATGGGTTTGCCAAAGAGGTTGTCACCTCAGCAAGAGACATTGACCAACTTGTCCTGAGCCCATGACTCCAGATCCGACGACATTAGCCAGGCCTGGCGGTGTGCACCGATGCTGGCCGCGGCTACTCGGGCCGAAGCCTCGAAGCTGTCATAGGCTGCTCGATATATAAACTTCAAGCACTCCCGAATCCCAGTGGACAAGGCCTTGAAGTGCTGCAAAGGTGCCTCGGAGAGGCCAGCTGAGAACCCGGCAATCTCCTTTGCCAGGTCCCTCAAGTACATGCCCATGTACAGCTGGTAAGTCTGAACCCGGCATGACAGCATCGAGCCCTGGATGCACATTTTCTGCCAAGGGCATTCAGATTCCAGACCTCCTGGCCAGGAGGCACCGAGGAGTGCGTTTTTTGGCTCTTGAGCCTGTGCATGGCTGATTCCACAGCCATGGAGTTGTGCGGCAGCTGTGCCTTTTGGAACCCAGGGCTCTTGCGGACTCGATAAATGGAATCGACCTGCTTGCTGAGAACCGGCATTGAGGCCGGCAACTCCCACATGTGGAGCATCAGCCATTCCAGCATCAGAGGAACTGGAACAGTAAGGGCTTCCCGAGGGGGAAAGTCATACTGGAGGGCTTCGAGCTCCTCGGCTCGAGGCTCCTCCTCAGCATCCGCTGGGAATGCCAAAGCCTTGGCCATGTCCCTGATGAAGTCTGAGAACTGGGTATCCTCCAGAGGGGACCTTCTCCGAGGCTCGGAACCCGGTGAGTCCGATGAGACATACCAGGTCCAATGGGTGTCCGGGGACTCCTCATCTTCCATCTTCCATGCTGACTCCTCCAAGGAGGAAACAAGCGGCTCTGGCCATGAGGGCTTTGGTCCCAACCGCCCCGACATCGAGGGCACCGGCATCGATGACCTTGGTCCCAAACAGGAGGTTGAGGGAGACCTCAGCCGAGGATTGACTCAAGTCCGAAGAGTCTCGAGGATTGGCTTGGCCTCCGGGGTCGACTTGGACGTCGAGGTCCCGGTGGTCGGGGTGGATGGACTGGTGAAATCTGCCATCAGCAACCACTGCTGCTCCATGAAGGCAGACATGCTGCGCTCCAGGGCCACCAAACTGAGACAGAGCTCAGAAGGCTCCGCAGCCTCCGGCTCGGGTCCCGAAGCCGTCGGGCCCGAGGCCAGTTCTCCCGGAGAAAAGTCGATGAGGACAACAGCAGTTACCTTCATTGGCATCTCCAGCTCCATGCGAGGCAGCTTTGCATGCCGTTCCAACTCCGAGGACCCGGGGCAGCGGTCAGGACTCCGCAACCTGGTCCTCGAGGGCCCAGGTCGATCAGAGGCATCCAACGACGATGCCCTCATGAGTTTCTTCTTCCTCCGGTGTTCCTGCTAGGGAGACCCCCACTCTGAAGACCCCCGATGCTCAGGTCCAGACAGATCCCAAGACGTTGAGGCTTCTGTAGAGGTCCGGACATGGGGGAATGTGGACTCGGAGAAAATCCTTTCACGTTGCTGCTGCCTACATCTAAGTGCCTTGGAAGACTTCCCACACGGACCACAGACCTTCGGGTCATGGTCATGCCCGAGGCATCGGAGACAGCAGTTGTGTGTGTCAGTGAGGGACAAAAGATACAGCGCAGTAATAATAATGGGTGATTTCAATTACCCTGGTATCGACTGGGTCAGTGTCACGGCAGGACATGCTAGAGAGATAAAGTTCAAAGATGAAATAAATGACTGCTTCTTGGAGCAGCTGGTTCATGAACCGACCAGAGGGGAAGCCATATTGGACCTAGTGGAACACCAGATCTAGTGCACGAGATAAGGGTGTTAGGGTCACTTGGCAATAGTGATTATAGCATGATCACATTTTATTTAATTAGTGGAGGAGGGATGGTAAGGAAATCCACAGTACTACCTTTTAACTTTCGAAAGGGAGACTATGATAAAATGAGGAATATAGTTAAGAAAAAACAAAAAGGAGCAGTTGCAAAGGTTAAAAACTTACATCAAGCTTGGGTGTTGTTGAAAAATACTATCTTGGAAGCCCAGACCAGCTGTATTCCACGTTTTAAGAAAAGTGGAAGGAAGTCCAAAAAACTGCCAGCATGGTTTAAAGGTGAGGTCTGAAAGGCTGCTGTTGACAGAAAAGCATCTTTCAGGAAATGGAAAAAAGAGCCAAACGATGAAACCTGGAAACAGCACAAGCACTGGCAAGTCAAATGCAAGGCATTGATAAGGCAGGCAAAGGGAGAATTTGAGAAGAAGCTTGCTGCATAAACAAAAATGTGAAATAAAAACTTTTTCAAGTACATTCATAGCAAAAAAACCCGTGAGAGAGTCAGTTGGTCCATTAGATGATAGAGGGGTTAAAGGGGCACTAAGAGGCGACAAGGTGACAGTGGAGAGACTGAATGAATTCTTTGCTTCGATCTTTACTGAGGAAGATGTAGGTTGTTACCCATGACTGAAGTGGTATTTAAAGGTGTGGAAGAATTGAAGAATATATCGAAACATCAGGAAGATGTCTTACAACTATTAGATAAACTGAAGAGTAGCAAATCACCTGGGCCGGATGGTATACATCCAAGGGTGTTGAAAGAACTGAAACATGAGATTGCAGACCTGCTATTAGTAATCTGTGAATTTTCATTAAAATCATCTGTCATACCTGAAGATTGGAGGATGGCGAACGTAACACCGATTTTTAAAAAGGGTTCCAGGGGTGATCCGGGAAACTACAGACCGGTGAGCCTGACGTCAGTACCGGGAAGAATGGTAGAAACCATCATAAAGAACAAAATTACTCAGCATGTAGATAGTCATGGCTTAATGGGAGACAGCCAACATGGCTTTAGACAAGGAAGATCTTGTCTTACTAATCTGTTATGCTTTTTTGAAGGTGTGAATAAACAGGTGGACAAAGTTGAGTCGGTTGATATGGTGTATCTGGACTTTCAGAAAGCCTTTGACAAGGTTCCTCATCAGAGACTTTTGGCAAAACTAAAGAGTCATGGGATAGGAGGCAGTGTACTATTGTGGATCAGGAACTGGTTAAAAGATAGAAAGCAGAGGGTAGGGCTAAATGGCCAATTTTCCCAACGGAGAAAGGTGAATAGTGGTGTACCTCAGGGATCTGTGCTGGGTCCGCTGCTTTTTGACATATTCATAAATGACCTGGAAAGGGGAATAACGAGTGAGGTTATCAAATTTGCAGATGACACAAAACTATTTAAAGTTGTTAAAACCCAAGAGGATTGTGGAAAATTGCAAGAGGATCTTGATAAATTGGAAGATTGGGCATCAAAATGGCAGATGAAATTTAATGTGGACAAGTGCAAAGTTATGCACCAAGGGAAAAACAACCCAAACTGGTTATACGATGCAAGTTTCCACATTAGGAACCACCACCCAGGAAAAAGATTTAGGCGTCATTGTGGATAACATGTTAAAACCATCGGCCCAATGTGCAGCAGCGGCCAAGAGAGCAAATAGAATGCTAGGTATCATAAGGAAAGCAATGGAAAATAAAACAAAAGATATTATAATGCCTCTATATCGTTCCATGGTGAGACCGCACCTTGAATATTGTATGCAATTCTGGTCGCCGTATCTTAAAAAGGATATAGCATTATTAGAAAAGGTTCATAGAAGAGCCACCAAAATGGCAAAGGGGATGGAAGGATACTCCTATGAAGAAAGGCTAAAAAGATTAGGGCTCTTTAACCTGGAAAAGAGACAGCTGAGGGGAGATATGATAGAAGTCTATAAATTAATGAATGGAGTGGAACGGGTAAATGTAGATCGATTGTTTACATTATCAGAATATAGAAAGACTAGGGGACATGCAATGAAGCTACAGGGTAAACTATTTAAGACTAATAAAGGAAAATATTTTTTCACTCAACGTGTAATCAAACTCTGGAATTTGTTACCAGAGGATGTAGTAAAGGCTGTTATTGTAGCTGGGTTTAAAAAAGGTTTGGACAAGTTCCCAGAGGAAAGATCCATAAACCATTATTAAGAGGGGCCCGGGATATCAATGTTTGACCCAGTACAAGCATTGTGGAACCTGTGTCTTTTGGGGAAACTGCTAGGTATGCATGACCTAGATTGGCCACTGTTGGAAACCGGATACTGGGCTTGATGGACCTTGGTCTGACCCAGTATAGCATATCTTATGTTCTTATGTTCTTATGACATTAACTTTTTACACCAATCACACTTCTTAAACCTGCTGGCAGCCTTCGGGTAAAAAAGGGCCCCTGCAAGGTCAAACAACCGGGCTGCCAGTAAACAGTGAAAAAAAGCGCGAACGCTAGTCACTAAGGACAAAAAACGAAAAATTGGACTGGACTCGATACCGGTGTACCGTGCCAAAGGTGGGAAGGGGAACCGATGTCGAACCGGTAAGAAAAGAAAAGTAATTTCTCACTTTTAAACACTTTTTTCTTGGGGACACTAGGACAATGTCCGTTGGGCTCTGCGGAAAAAAAGGGACTGAGCAAGATGGCACCCTTGGGCGGGAAGGGGACAGCGCATGTGTGATGCAATCCCAAAGGCTTTCTTTGAAAGCTGGGGATTTGCTCTGCATGTGGGCTCCGTCAGCACCAACATCACCATATGTGAGGACTGACTTCCTGTTTGTTTCTGGAGAATAGCAGAAATTTAGTCTTCACATATGGGTGACATTGGTACTGATGGAGCCCTCACAGGAATGCTCCCCAGCATCCAATAGGAAACTTTTGGGAGCATCCCACTGCGCCTGTGTCACTGTCTTCCTGCCCTTGGAACTCTCCATCTTCAGTTTGTAGCTGAGATAAAAGGAAAGAAAAGAGAAAAGAGAAACCCTAAAACTCCTAGGGGCGGAGGGTGGGTTGTGAAGACTAAATTCTTACGGTTCCCGGAGATCACCTGTACAGGTGAGTAACTACGCTATCTCCAGCAACAAGCAGGAATGTAATCTTCACATATGGGACTCCCTAACCCCCAGATGCCAGAAAAATGACTTCCGAATCGGTAGATTTGCCTCAGAATAGGCATCAAGAGGTCATGGATCTTCCATGGATGTCTGGTAATGTTAAATTCCGGGACAGAGGGTAGGAGTTGCCCTAAGTCTGAAAGAGGTGCTGGAGTACAGCCTGACCAAATATGGCATCCCGACAGGAGGCCTTGTCAAGGCAGTAATGAGCAGCAAAAGTATGCACTGAAGATCAAGCAGCTGGTTTGCAGATTTTATCAATGGCCACAGACCATAGGTTTGCTGTTGAGGCAGCCATGGCAATACCCTTCAAGGGATAGTCCTGCCTTATCATAAGCAAATGAGATGCAGTCTGCTATCCAATTGGACAGAGTACGTTTAGAAACTGGGAGACCCAAGTGACTAGTGTCAAAGGAAATGAACAACTGTAAAGCACTAAAGTGTTCTCGATTCCTTTGAAGGTAAAAAGCTAAGGCACACTTGCAGTCAAAGCTGCCTCTGCCTTTGAGGAATGCAGTCTAGGGAAAAAGACAGGAAGATAAATTTATTGATTGAGATGGAAAGGAGACACCGCCTTCGGCATGAAATGGGGGTGAGTCCTAAGGACAACCTTATCATGAAAAGGCAAACCCTTTCCTGCAAACCCAAGGCATTCCTCAAGGCTCTTCTCTCTCCTCCCTCCTCTTCAACTTATACATTCAACCAGTCTGCGAAATCTTCCGGACCCACAAGATCAGTTACCATATTTATGCAGATGACCTAATGCTTTATGCTCCACTCGACGTAAATCAACCAAATTACAACCAAATAGAAGAATGCCTAGGCAAGCTGCAAACATGGTTGCGTCAAAACAACATGTCTATAAACCACAAAAAAACAGAGGTGGAGTATTTATTTATTTATTTATTTAGCAAGCATTTGTATGCCGCTCCTTCCAGCGATCAGAAGCGGGTAAGATTACATAGAAAAAGCTGCCGAATCAAGACAGATATAATTTGTTGCTTACATACAGATTCATAAGGTAAGCACGTCACACAGAAGACTATCTACTTCATAGCTATGGGGAAAATAATTTACATATTTACATTTTCACATAACAGGTTCTCTGGGTTACTGGGGAGGTAGTTGCCCCACATGCGAATTTAGTACAGGTTGAAATGACTTTGAAATAGGTGCGTTTTGAGTTTTTTTCTAAAGTCTGAAAGATCATTGATGGCTCGTAGTTCGGGTGGGAGTTGGTTCCATAGTGTCGGTGCTACGTATGAGAAAGCCCTGTTACTAGTGTTGACTTTGACAGATCTTATATCTGTTGGAGTGTGGAGGGTGTTGGAGTTGATGGTTCTCCTGTTTCTGTTGGTGGGTTGCAATCTGATTAGGGTGTTGAGGAAGGATGGTGCTATGCTGTGGATGAGTTTGAAAGTGGTTGTCAGTATTTTGTATTTTGTGCGAGCTGTTATGGGGAGCCAGTGCAACTCAATTAATACTGGTGTAATGTGTTCATTAAGACTTTTCCTCATAATGACCCTGGCAGCTACATTCTGTGCCATTTGTAGGATGTTCAGGGTTTTCTTAGGTAGTCCTTGAAGAATGGCATTGCAATAGTCAAAATGTGGCATGATGAGTGCTTGAGCCACGGATCTGAAATTGTGGGGATCAATAATGTTCCGTATGGGTTGTAGAACTCTCAGTTTGTGGAAAACTGCCCTGTTGGTCTTGCGGAGGTGTTTCTCCATTTTTAGGTCGCAGTCAAATGTGACTCCTAGATATTTTATTTCTTTCTTTGTTTGGTAAGTGTTGTTGCACAGGGTTATTGTTGTAGGGGGGTTAGAATTTGCTTTCCTGGAGATATACATCACTTCAGTTTTCTTGTGGTTGATTGTCATACTGCTTTGTTGTAACAAGTTTTGCATCTCGCCAAGGCATGTTTTGAGTGGGCTGTAGTCCGGGTTATCAGTGTCAAGTTGTGTGTACAGCATAATATCATCGGCATAAATGTGGTAGTTGATTTTGTGCTGTGTGAAAATTTTGCATAATGGTTGCATATATATGTTGAAAAGGAGTGCTGAGAGTGCAGAGCCTTGCGGTATACCTTGCGTTTGGGAGAATGCTTCCGCTTTTTCGCCGTTGAATTGTACCTGTTGCATTCGGTTTGAAATGTATGATGTGAACCACTTTAGTGGGGTTCCTGATATTCCTATTGACTTGATCCTGTTTATGAGGGTTCCATGGTTAACTGTATCAAAGGCAGCTGAAATGTCGATGAATAAGAGTATATACATTTTCTTTTTGTTTTCCAGGCCCTTGAGTAGGTTGTTAAGTAGAACTAGTAATAGGGTTTCGACCCCATGATGGTGTCTAAAGCCGTATTGCTGGTCATCTAGGGGAACACTGTCATTCAGGTGGTCTTGGAGTTGTAGTAGGACCGCCTTTTCAATGATCTTTGCTAGGAATGATATACTCGATATTGGGTGGTAGGATGCTGGGTCATCTCTGCTGAGTGTACTGTTTTTTAAAATCGGTCTTATGACGGATTTCTTTAGTTCAGAAGGCATGATTCCTTGTTGCAGTGATAGGTTTACTATGTGAGAGATGTACGGTGCTATGTCCTGTTTCACTGCCTTGACCCAGGTTGCTGGGCAGGGATCGAGTGGGGAAGTGGTGCTGTTTATGCTTGTGACTATGGTTGCAATTTGCTGATCTCCGATTTTGTGGAAATGTTTCCATAACTGGTCTTGATTTGTGTTGGTCTCAATGTTGCTTAGTGGTGTCGGCAGTGTTGAGTCTAGGGAGGGCGTGGGTTTTGTGGCAGCCAGTTTGCTCGCGTAGTGGTTTGCCAACGTTTGGGCCTTGATGTTGTTGTTTAGGTTGTCGCTCTGAGATGTTTTAGTTAGTGATTTGACGAGTTCGAATAACTCTCGTGGTCTGTTGATCGCTTTACTTAATAGGTTGGTGTGATGGTGTGATGTATATCTCTAGAAAACCAGACTTCAACCCTCCCTCAACAATCACTCTTAACAACCACTTCTATCACACAAAGACCGAAAGAAAATACCTAGCGGTAATGCTTGATAGCAACCTAAAGTTGGACAAACACCTCCGGTTAACCAACCGGGCCGTATTCCATAAACTAAAAGTTCTGCAACCACTACATAACATCATTGAACACTCTGACTTCAGAACAGTGGCTCAAGCTCTCATCACCCCACACCTGGACTACTGCAACGCCATACTGCAAGGATTACCTAAGAAAACCCTAAACATACTTCAAATGGCACAAAACGTTACTGCCAGAATCATCATGAGAAAAAGCTTCGCCGAGCACATCACACCAACACTAATTGAGCTACATCGGCTCCCCATTACTGCCCGCATCAAATACAAGACAATAATAACCACTTTCAAGCTCATTCACAATATAGCACCTTCATACCTCACCAACTTAATCACCACGCAACCTCTAAACAGAAACAGAAGAACAGCAAATCTCAATACCCTCGGTGTCCCGAATAGCATTAGAACAGTCAAAGCATTTACGAGCAGCAGAGCATTTTCATACGCAGCTCCGCTTCTCTGGAACCAGCTCCCTGTCGAGCTACATTTAAATAGCGACTTGAAAGACTTCAGAAAAGAGCTTAAGACTCACCTTTTCCAGACTCATTACAACCTACCCTAGTCACTTCACAAGAGAATTTACAACCGCTGACCTGTAAATATGTATATATGTAAAGACACCCCTTTTCAATCAAGTGTACATTTAGTAATCCAGCTGCTGTGATGTGTGTGTATTCCCTTAATTGAAATGTTTATCATGTTGATTTGTACTGTATTGAACCTTATATGTATAGTAAACCGCTGCTGATCGCTGGAAGTAGCGGTATACAAATGTACTCTAAATAAATAAATAAATAAATAAAAATCATGGTGGAACTGGGTATAAGGCGGATCTGCCACCAAAGCGTGAAGCTCACTAATGTGTCTAGCCGAAGTGAGGGCTACTAGGAAGATACCCTTCCATGAGAGAAACTTTAGTGAGGTTGTGGCTAAAGGTTCAAAAGGTGGCTTGAGGAGCTGCCTTAAGATGACATTAAGACCCCATGCCACCAGTGGTGGTCTGATGGGATGCTTGGTTAATAAAAGCCCTCTCATGAAAGTCACAAGCGGCTGTGAGGAGATAGGCTGTCCATCCAATGGATTTTGTGAAGCAGCAATTGCACTGAGGTGAACCCTCACTGAATTTGTCTTGAGACCAGAGGAAGAAAGATGAAGGAGATAATGAAGGAGAGACTCTACAAGAGCTGAAAAAGGATTAAGTTCCTTCTGGGAACACTAGGTAGAGAACCTATGCCATTTGAGTTCATAAGAATGTCTGGTGGATGGTTTACTAGAGGGTAGCAGGATCTCCTGTACTTCCTGAGTCAGGTTAACACTTTGTAAGACTATGCTTTCAGCTGCCAAGCCATGAGATGGAGAGACTGCAGACTGGAATGGACTACAGTCCTTTCCTCCTGAGAGAGGAGATCGGGAGCTGAACCGAGACTCAGGGGGCGAGTCTGAGAGAGATGTAGCAGGAGAGGAAACCATGGTTGACATGGCCAGTGCAGGGCTATGAGAATCATTTTGCCCCTGTCTGCTTGAAGCTTGAGGAGAGTTTTGGGAATCAGGGGTATGGAAGGAAAGGCACACAGGAAATCCTAACCCCAATGAAGGTGGGAAACATCCACCTGCTGTAAGCTGGATATTGCGGTTCTTGTACAGAAACGAGAAAGTTTTGCGCTTTGCGGGGTAGATAAAAGGTCCACTTCTGGAGTTCCCCAGGTCTGAAAGATGAAGGAGGTTGTCTGCGGATGGAGAGTCCATTCGTGTGGAAGACGGACCCAACTCTATCTGTCTGATGTCCCGGAAGGTACAGCAGACAGATTGCTGTCCCGGAAGGTACATCGCTTGGAGGTGTATCCCATGAGCAATGGCAAAAGACCAAAGCTGGAAAGCCTCCTGGCAAAGGACCCAAGATCCCGTTTCTCCCTGTTTGTTGACATAGAACATGGCTATCTGATTGTCTGTCTGGGCGAGAACTCTGTGGCCCTGTAGGAGTTATTGAAACGCCTTGAGGGCATTGAAGATAGCATGAAGCTCTAGAAGATTTATCTGGAACTGCGACTCCTGCTCCATCCAAAGGCCCTGAGTGGACAGAGGGCCTAAGTGAGCTCCCCAACCCAGTTTGGAGGCATCCATTATCAGGATGCATTGATGTGGAGGTATCTAAAAAGGTGACCTTACAAGAAGATTTGTTGGGGTACACCACCATAGAAGGGACTTGGTGAGCAGGTCTGTGACCTGGATCTGGTTCTTGATTGACCCAAGGGTCCATTGGGCTGTTCGCATGTGCAACTGGGCATATGGGACCACATGAACTGTAGAGGCCATATGGCCCAGCAGTTGCAGCATCTCTCTGGCTGAGAGATGGTCCCTGAGCCGTACCTGAGATGCGAGCTTTACTAGTCGAGTACAATGGTCCTGGGGTAGAAATGCCCTTGAACACCGAGTGTCTAGAAGAGCTCCTATGAAATCTAGTGTTTGAGTGGGAACTAAATGGGATTTTCGAAGATTTATCACAAATCACAGATATTGCAGTACTTGCATGGTACGAAGGAGGGATAGATGAGGCTGCCCTTATTAGCCAGTTGTCTAAGTAAGGGAAGACAAATATCCCGAGAGTCCTTAGATATGCAGCTACAACCACCATGCACTTTAGTCCGAAGGGAAGGACTCTGTATTGATAATGATTTCCTTGGAAGATGAAGCGTAGATACTTCCAGTGTTCTGGATGAATGAGGATATGAGTATATGCTTCTTTTAGATCTAGAGAACAGAGCCAGTCCTGACTCTGGAGATCAGGTAGATAGGTTCCTAGTGAGATCATCTTGAATTTCTTGAGCACCAGAAACTTGTTTAGGTTTCTGAAGTCTAAGATGGGTCTGTACCCTTTGTTTTTCTTTGGTAAGAGAAAGTAGGGAGATTAGAAACCATCCCTTGTTGGGATGTTGAAACCTCTTCTATGGCTCACTGTGATAGAAGAGAGGTGATCTCTTGCTACAGGAGAGCAATGAGTGGGGGTTGAGAATGATATTCCCCCACTAGGGTGGAGGCGGTATGCTTTGTAAATGAAGCCTGTACCCTTCTCGCACTATAGTTATTGTCCACTGCTCTGAGGTGATCAGATGCCACCTGTGGGCATAATGGCAAAGTTTGCCTGCTATGTGGAGGGGGTGGGGGTTATCCAGAGGCAGGGTGGCTATGTTCTCTAGGAAGAAGTCAAAAACCAGGCGCAGATTGGGTCTGCACAGCTGGTTGGGATTTAGGAGCCTGTGGCTTTTTCTGTTACTTGGGAGGCTGTTGCCTCTTTTGGGTACTCTGAGGTTGGTATTGAGAAGCTGAGGGGTAAGAAGGGTAAAATTTCTTCTTCTTACCATAGAAAACTTTCTTTTCAGCTGCTTTTTTCTTGGCAGAGTTGGCAGTAGCTTTGGAAAGCCTATTGAGGGTGGTATTCTCAAACTCTAACTGGGAAGCCTTATCTTGCCAATCCTTTCCAAACAGGTTTTCACCAGTACAGGGAATATTACCCAGCTTATCATTGTTCAAGGTCTGATGCCTGAAGCCAGGTAATCCTTCGTGCACCTATACAGATAGATGTTGCTCTGCTAGTGCATTCAAAACAGTCAAAAGTTGCCCTATTGACAAACTTCAAAACATTCTGGGCATATTTGACTAATGTAAGATAGTCTCCCTCTTATCATCCGGAAGAAGAGGAGCCATTGATTCCAGATCCCTAGTTATCTCCTTAAGGAACATACCAATGTAGAGTATGTATGAACGTATGCTGGTTGAAAGCATTGAGGCCAGAAAGCATTGCCGCCCAAAGGCATCGAGGGATCTCGATTCCCTGCCTGGGAGATTGGAGGAGTGCAACTTAAAACTCTTAATTCGATGCTTAGCCAATTCCACTACCATTGAGTAGTGTGGAAGCTGCATTTTCTGGAAACCAGGACTTTCTGGTACCCAATACATGGTATCGAGTCGTCGAGTATGGGGAGAAATGGTGAGGGGCATTTTCCACATCCGGAGCATTAGATCCTGGAGTATACAGTGAATAGGCAGAGTAGTCGACTCTTTAGGAGCTGTAGGGTACTGGAGAATCTCCAATTCCTCTGCTCTGGGTTCTTTCTCTGATGTAGGTGTAATGGATAGGCCCCTCGTCATATCTTTGATAAACTCTTGAAAAGACATATCTTCGAAAGGGGATATGCGCCATTGTGATGACGGTGAGGGTTCCTCTGGAAGACTTTGCATTTCTTGGGTACCAATCGATTCATCATCCAAAGAATCAGAATCAGTAGAAACAAGGTGGGAGCGATGCTCCTGCTTTTATAAGCTCCAGTACCAATCGAGCTTGGTATCAGCCTGAGAGACTTGCCGTACCGATACCTCAGAACCGGGAATGGACTCGAGGACCGGTATGGGCAGGAGTGTGTCAAGTGGCATGAAACTCAATGCCGATTGCATCAGCAGCATCAACGGTACCGGTACCGCCAATACCGCCAGTAAGGTTCTGACCAGTACCCACGCCACTATCTCCAGGACTGTACTGCCCTTCCTGTGCCTGCCCTGATTGGCCTGTTTCCTGGAAGTAAACCAGCAAAGGGAGAGAAGGATGCCTTCCGCAATATATCGTGGAAAAGTAGCGGAGGACAAGGACCACAGCCGACACAAGGATTGTCCAAAAAACTTTATTGAAGACCCAACTAAACAGTTTTGGCCCTAGGCCTTCATCAGGGGTCTATAAACAGACATATAAAAACACAATTAAAATATAAAGATATAAAAACTTCATATACAAACAAAATAAGCACAATCAAAAGTGTAATGCATTACCAAAATAAATATACAGACAGGACATAGAAACAGTCCGGAAAACCGGAGCAGTATCAATATCTCTCAATCTAAAATGGAGAAATAAAATTAGTAAAATAAGACCAAACATTATATAATCGTGCACAAAACATTGTGTAAAAAAAGTGTTACTTTAAACAACTGTAAAACTAATACAAGAAAAATAAAACAAAGCCATATAGGAGGGAGGGAAGACAATAAAATATAAAAGATTAAAATGTATATAATTGCATTAAATATGGTACATGTATATACAATAACTTAAAGAAACTTAAGAAAACTTAAAAGAACTAAAAAATATATATATGATACCCCACAAATACAGACAGGCATTATATGACAAATATACATAAAAAGATAATGCTGCATTAAAAGTATGTGTGAATATGAAGATAATGTTAACAACTATATCAGAAAAACGTGGAATGGTACAAATCAAGCTATGGACACTCTATTGTAGGGGTACATATAAAGTCCTGCAATAATTGACCATATTATAAACAGACTTAAATAAAGTGCCGTGTAAAGTGAAGAAACAAGCGCCATACTAAGAACGAGTAAATAATAAAGCCCAATGTAATGGATAACATCATGTGGCAAAACAGATGTATATAAAAATACACATTAAATGAAATAAAACTGCAGTAAAATCAATAAAAGGAATAAAGTAAAATGAAGACTTTATATGGGACATGAAAAAAGGTACAAAAACGTGGCAAGCACTAATGTTAATTAAAACCATTTAAAAACATTGTGGTATGTGATACAGTTTCATCTATGGCTCAATAGCTTAGAGGGGAATCTGCTTTTTGACATATTCATAAATGACCTGGAAAGTGGAATAACAAGTGAGGTTATCAAATTTGCAGATGACACAAAACTATTTAAAGTTGTTAAAACCCAGGAGGATTGTGGAAAATTGCAAGAGGATCTTGATAAATTGGAAGACTGGGCATCAAAATGGCAGATGAAATTTAATGTGGAGAAGTGCAAGGTTATGCACCTAGGGAAGAACAACCCAAACTATGGTTACACGATGCAAGGTTCCACATTAGGAACCACCACCCAGGAAAAAGATTTAGGCGTCATTGTGGATACCTTGTTAAAACCCTCGGCCCAGTGTGCAGCGGCGGCCAAGAGAGCAAATAGAATGCTAGGTATGATAAGGAAAGGAATGGAAAATAAAACAAAAGATATTATAATGCCTCTATATCGTTCCATGGTGAGACCGCACCTTGAATATTGTGTGCAATTCTGGTCGCCGTATCTTAAAAAGGATATAGCGATTTTAGAAAAGGTTCAGAGAAGAGCCACCAAAATGGTAAAGGGGATGGAAGGCTACTCCTATGAAGAAAGGCTAAAAAGGTTGGGGCTCTTTAGCCTGGAGAAGAGACGGCTGAGGGGAGATATGATAGAAGTCTATAAATTAATGAACGGAGTGGAACGGGTAAACGTAGATCGATTCTTTACCTTATCAGAATATGGAAAGACTAGGGGACATGCAATGAAGCTACAGGGTAAACTATTTAAGACTAATAAAAGAAAATATTTTTTCACTCAACGTATAATCAAACTCTGGAATTTGTTACCGGAGGATGTAGTAAAGGCTGTTAGTGTAGCTGGGTTTAAAAAGGGTTTGGACAAGTTCCTGGAGGAAAGGTCCATAAACCATTATTACGAAGGGACCCAGGATATCAATGCTTGAACCAGTACAAGCATTGTGGAACCTGTGTCCCTTGGGGAAACTGCTAGGTACGTATGACCTAGATTGGTCACTGTTGGAAACAGAATGCTGGGCTTGATGGACCTTGGTCTGACCCAGTATGGCATATCTTATGTTCTTATGTTAGAATTACCATTTCTCGATATACTTATCAGAAAATTTCCTACTGGCTTCAACACTACTATTTTTCGTAAACCTACAGATCGAAAAGAGTAGTTACTCACCTGTAACAGGTGTTCTCCAGGAGCAGCAGGGATCAGTCCTCACATATGGGTGACATCGACGTCGATGGAGCCCTTGCAGAGCATTTCCCCAGCTTTCTATGAAAGCCTTTGGGAATACTGCACGCATGCGCGGTCCCCTTCCCGCCTAAAGGTGCCATCTTGCTCAGTCAAATGACATAGCTAAAAAACAGCACACAAAAATGTAAAATAAACTATTGTGGTAAGGAGAGGACAGCCCAGCCTGGAGAAACAAAGGGAAAAGGGACTTTTTCCTCTTTGCAGGGGATGGGTGCACCTGAACACATATACCAAACTAAAGGCAGTGAGAGAAACCACAGCTGTAGGGCTAGGCTAAAGCCCCACCCAGACTCCATAGCAACCCTAGGTAAGGATAGGAGTCACATGGGGGTGGAGTCTGAGGGGGAGGTGCCCTGCTCAGCGTTTAAGTTTGTACAAAGCAAGCAAACAGGAAGGACAAGAAAGGAGCAGGGCAAGCCAGACAAGCCACGCAAGCAAGGCAAGGAAGCCAAGGAGGTCAAGGAGAGCCAGGACAAGAACAAAGGTAGCCAGCGCTGCAGCCAAGAGAGCAGCAGACAACACTCTCAGGAGAGGACCAAACACAGTGGCAAGAGGGAGAGAGACAGAAGGTTGTTGTTGGAGAAGCCAAGGCAAGAGAGCTCAGATTCCTCTGAAGAAAGCTGTGTCTTCAGGCAGAGGAAACCTCGGGTAGCTGAGAGGAATTCTTACAATGATTCCTTGACTAGCTCTGAGGCAGAGATAGCTACAGCCAGCAGGAACTCCAGCCGTGAGACTCCCACAGTAAAACTCCAAGGTAGGAGAAAGAAACCAGAGACAGAGAATGTTTGTATCTCTTGCTCAGACTCTGAGGAGAGGGTAATATCTGGAAAAACCCAGAACAGAAGGAAGAGGTTTTTAAAGAAAGCTGAACAAGGAAAGCCTGCTAGGGTTCTGCCCAAGGAAGGGAAGGCAGTACAGTGGGATAGGCTGTTCAAGTACCTGAACAGTTCCAAGATTCCCCAGCAGCCAGCTCGGACGAAAGCATGGAAGTGGATGATAGGGAGAGTGACCAGGGATCCACATGCTCTGAGATGGAGTGTGCTGTATGCATTAGTGCTAATTGAAGGAAGCCAAAATAGTGGGGAAGAATTAAGGAAGCTGTTATCAGTTTGGCATAGCTGAAAGCAAGAAAGAAAAGGGAGAAAGAATCCTATGTTGAAGCAATAAGATTCTTCTTACAGAAAAGTGGATAGTGCAATCAAGTCTGTGCTAGATAGCTGAAACTGTTTAATTGCAAGCAACAAAGAGGAAGCTGGCAGCACTGCTGATCTTGATTGTCTGTTGTATCTACATGTGCCTATGTTAACCCTTAAGCAAGAAGCCTCTTAAAGGAAAAGGGGAAAAGAAGCTATTGTAAATAATTCCACTGAGACATTGTTTTCGTGTCCTTTATTTTGGAGAAGTTTATCCTTGTTTCTTTTTGCTGAGAGTAAAAGTTTCTTTAAGGACTGTTACCAAGTTGGCTTAAACGGAACCCAATAAAATTCCTGTGCGCTTTAAACAACCACTTGGTTTTACTTTGAGTTCACTACTACACCTTTGGAACAAGGGAATACAAGATGGACGCCCGTCCCTACTAGGCGACCGCCTAGGAGGGGCGCGAGCGCCACACTATGTACAACTGCAACTCCCAGGGGAGGAGGGAGGGTTGTGAGGACTGATTCCTGCTGCTCCTGGAGAACACCTGTTACAGGTGAGTAACTACTCTTTCTCCAGGACCAAGCAGGAAGTCAGTCCTCACATATGGGTGACTCCCTAGCTCTGGGCTACCAAAGAACCCAGGCATCAAAGAAAGGCTTTTCACTGAAAGAACCTCCACCGGTAGCCCAACAAGTGGGCTGGAGGGCAGGAGTTGCCTAAACCTCAAAGAGATTCCATAGTACTGCCTGGCCAAAAGCACTGTCCCTACGGGACTCCCTCTCCAGGCAGTAATGAGCTGCAAAACTCTGGCTTGAAGACCAAGTTGCAGCCCTGCAGATGTCTGCCAACGGTACAGAGCGGAGATGAGCTACTGAGGCAGCCATTGCCCTGACACGATGGGCCGTGACCCGACCCTGCAAGGGAAGGTCAGCCGCCCTGTAAGCCCAGGTGATACAGTCAGCCACCCATATGGACAAGGTACGCTTGGACACAGCTAACCCCAAATTATTAGGGTCAAAAGAGATGAAGAGCTGAGTAGCCCTTCTATGTCCTTGCATACGGTCAAGGTAGAAGGATAAGGCCCTTCTACAGTCCAGGGTATGGAGGACCGCTTCAGCCTGGCTTGCATGAGGCCTAGGGAAGAATGTTGGAAGAATCACCTCCTGGTTGAGGTGGAAAGAGGAGACAACTTTAGGGAGGAACTTTGGATGAGTCCTAAGGACTACCCTGTTCCTATAGAAGCGGGTGTAAGGCCTGTCACAGACCAAGGCCTGAAGCTCACTCACCCGTCTGGCCGAGGTTAAGGCTACTAGGAAGAGTGTCTTCCAAGAAAGGAAGCGGAGAGGACAAGTAGTCATCGGCTCAAAAGGTGGGCGAGTCAGTTGTTGCAAGACCACATTCAAATCCCACTCAGGAGCTGGAGGACGGACAGGAGGCTTGAGCAAGAGCAAACCTCTGAGAAACCGGGACACCAAGGGGTGACGCGAATGAGAGTGTCCTTCCACCAGTGAGTGGTGAGCTGCTAGAGTGGAGAGGTGGACCCGAACAGAATTGGACTTAAGGCCCTGATTGGATAAGTGCAGCAAGTACTGAAGCACCACTGGTACAGCACAGGAGAAAGGATCTACTGTACGCAGCTGACACCACACAGCAAACCTCTTCCACTTCAGGGCATAGGTTTTCCTAGTGGACTGCTTCCTAGAGGCCAGGACGACCTCTTCAACTTCAGGAGGTAGGCCCCAGGGAGCCAAAACTACCCTTGCAGCTTCCAGGCCATCAAATTGAGAGATTTGAGATTGGGGTGCAGAAGAGACCCCTGGTCCTGAGAGAGGAGGTCGGGCTGCAAACCTAGAGGTAGTGGAATGTCCACTGCTAGTTGAAGCAGAAGTGGGAACCAAGGTTGCCCCGGCCACCTGGGGGCTACCAGAAGGACCGAGGCCTGGTCCTCTAGAATCTTGAACAGGGTTCGGGCCACCAGAGGCGTGGGAGGAAACGCATATAGGAGGCCCTGGGACCAGGAAATCAGAAAAGCATCTGCTGCTAGTCTCAGAGGATGCGGTTGCCTGGAACAGAACCTGGGCAGCTGTCTGTTCAGGGGACTGGCAAAGAGATCTATGGATGGAAGTCCCCATCTCAGGAAGATCTTCTGAGCTACCAAGGGATGGAAATTTTGAATTTATTAAACAAGCAACAAAAGACATACCAAAAAGCAAAAACAAAAACAATAACAAGCACCCCAACCAAATCCCACACCCCCCCAAAACCCCCACCCCCCGACATAGCACAAAACAAGTATCTCCACCCCCCCGTGACCCACCTCCCCACCACCAAACCCAACATCCAGCACACGTGCCCCTTCCCCCCGACATCATCAACCCGCAATAGTTCAGCATGTCCAATGTCTGTCCCAACCCCCCAACAGCAACCCGCAGCAGTCCAACAGAAATGCAATGTCCATCCCAACCCCCCCCCAACCACCCACAACAATCCCAGCACAGTCCAATGTCCCAAATGTCCATCAGGGCTGCCAAGCCCTCACTCACACCCACAAAAACAAAACGCATTCCCCCTTTCCCACCCCCGTCCCCACAAAGGAGCAACATCTCCTCCGCCCCCACCCCAATCCCTACCCCACCCCCACCCTCCCCATAAATAAAGAAAACCCCCACCTCCCTAAACAGAAACATACAGGCATGTGCCGTCCCCAACGAAAACCCACCAGAAACAAAACCATAATACAAATCAATAAATGAACACAAAAACCCAACCCTATCGGCCGAAACAGCGGAGCGGGATGCGCAGAAACACAAAAACAAAAACAAAAACAAAACAAACACACACCTGCTCCAGGGAGAAAACGAAAACAAACATCCCCCATGGAGAGAGAGGGAGAGCGGACAAGTGGCCAACAACCCCCCCAGCCCTAGTGCAAACCCCCCTCCCCCGCACCGGAAGGAAAGCAACCCCAGATCCCTAAACCTAGGAAGAAAACCCCAGGGACTAAACCCCCCCCCCCCCCTCCTGTCTCACCTCCCTCCTCCACCCGGGAGACAAAAACAAAACCCCTAACCTCTAACAGGGAGGAAAAACCCCAGGGAACCCCTCCCCCTCATGGGGGGCGGAGGGTGAGGTGACGCCACAGACGCTCCCAACGATGGACCTCCACCACCCGCCTTTCGCGTTGTGCCATGCTGGACACTTCCTCCAGAATGTCCCGCACCACCTCGTCGAGGGGCAGGACCAACCCCCGGGTCGAGACATGACAGCGCGCTTGCCACAGGTGGTAGCGCACTACAGCCGTGACTAGGTAGAGGGTCCCGGAGTCCTGCCTTAGAGGAAAGGACCAGGCCCCGTACACCCACTCCGCATACGTGAGGAGGGAAAGGTCGCGCAGGTGAAGAGCAGCGGACACCAACCGGCAGGCCTCCACGTTGAAGGGGCACTGCCGGAGGAAATGGTCCATGGTCTCCGCCTGCCCCTCACACCCGGCCCTCGGACAGACCCGCTCGGCCTGTGACCTGTACTTGAGGTTGTCCCTCACGTACAAACGCCCGTGGAAAGACAACCAGGCTACATCCCGAACCTTCTTCGGTAGCCGAGGGGAGTTCAACAGCCGAAGGCCCCGCTGCATCACATCCGCCGGACAGTCCCGCAGGGCCCACCGTGGTTGATAGTGAGAGGTGAGTACCATCCGGTATAATCCTTTCCGCCCCAAGGACTGGGCGAGCGGGTCGGTCACCCCCCACCGCCAAATGAGCCCCACCATCACAAATACGTACGATGGGGCCTGTTCCCCTCTCCGGCGCACACGTGGGACCGAGGACGCCCCCTCCCACTGCTCCCAGAAGCGGGAGAACCATTCCCGATAGGAGGCCACCCACCAAACCCCACCCCCTTCCCTCATCCTACCTAAGTGAAACGCCATAGACAAGACTGACAGGAAGACAAGGGGGTGCAACATACCCAAACCACCCTCTGCCCGATCCAGGCAGACGATGTTGCGCTGGACAGGGTTCAAGCGGTTACCCCACAGAAAACAGAAAAAGACGGCACAAACAGACGCCTGATGGGACAACGGAAGAACGAAGACCGTGGCCACGTGCAGAAAGAGAGGAAGCAGAAACGTCCCGAGGAGTTTGATCTTCTCCTCGTACGTACACCTCCACCCCCTCCACCGCAGCACCCGACACCGTGCAGTCTCGAGACAACGGTCCCAATTGGACTCCGCACAGTCCTCCGACCCGAAGACGAGGCCCAAAACGCGGACCTCCCCCACGGGAGGAGGAAAGGGGGCGCAGGAAGGCGGGGAGGCCTCCGAGGAGCCCAACCACAGCGTCTGGCACTTGCTGTGGTTTACAACAGAATGGGCTACCTCCGAGTACTCCTCCACGGCCTCTCGCAGGGCCTCTACCCCATCAGTGCCGTCCACGTAAACTGAGATGTCGTCAGCGTAAGCAACGAAGGACACCGGGGGCGCACCGGGCGCCTCCAGGCCCCGCAACCCACCTGAGGACAATCTCCGGAGGAAGGGGTCGAGGGAGAAAACATACAGCAGGGGGCTCAAAGGGCACCCCTGCCGCACCCCCGAGGCGACACCAAATGGCCGTCCGAGCCACCCGTTAATAAACGGGAAGCTCACCCCCCCTCGGTACAGCGCCTGCACGACGAAGAGGAAACCTGCGGGGAGGCCGAAGTGCTGGAGCACCACCCACAGGTACCGGTGACTGACTCGATCAAAGGCTTTGGACTGATCCAAGGAGACCAACCAGTGGTCCCGTTGGAGCGACCGGCCTCTTTCCACCATCTCCCGGACTGTGGCGACAGCGTCCAGAACCCCTCTCCCCCGAACGGAACAATACTGGGAAGGGGACAGCAAATCGCCCGACACCTCCACCAGTCGGTTGGCCAAACACTTGGCCAGGATCTTCCGGTCCGCGTTCAGAAGAGAGAGCGGCCGCCAGAAGTCCAAGGAGCTATCGTCCTTCCCCTTGGAGAGCAGCAGCAGGACAGACTCGCGAAATGACCGCGGGAGATACCCCGTGTCCATGATCTCCTGAAACAGGGAGGTCAGGAAAGGGGCCAGCTGGGCAATGAAAGTGCGATAGAACTCCACAGGGAGCCCATCGCGCCCAGGCACCTTCCCCAACGGCATGGCACGAATCGCCCTCTCCACCTCCACCTGCTGAATCGGAGCAGCGAGTGCATCAACCTGTGCCTGGACCACAGCCGAATACACCGGGGGAAGGCCCAGGTACGTTCGGATATGGGTGAGGTCCACGGGGCGATCCCCAAACAGGTCCGAGAAGTATTCCCCCACTATCCGCAAAAGGTCCTCCTGGGAGGTATGAATGGTACCGTCCTCGCCCCGCAGGGCCATGACCTCCCGACGCTGAACCCTCTCCCTGCAAGTCCGGAAGGGTCTGGAGTGGCGCCCCCACCGGCCGCCCCCTCGAAGCATAGGGAGGCATGGCGATCGTAAAGCAGGCCACGGAGCTGGACACGCACCTCTTCAACCTCCTCCCGCGCTGCCCCTCGGGATACCAAACGATCCAGCGACCTCCGGAGGACAGTGTAGGTGAGGTAGCGGGATCGAGCCATGGAGGTACCCCGGGAACGGAAGAGTTGTCGGGCACGCGTCTTCACCTCATCCCACCAGGCGCCACGGGAAGGAAAAACACTCAGCAGGGTCTCCTGGTCTGCGAGAAAGGCCAAGAACTCCTGGACCACCTCTGATGTTGCCAACAACTGCACATTCAGTCGCCACAGGCCAGGACCCCTGCTAAGCTCCTCATGGTTGGCCAGGAAGGACACAGAGAGGACGCGGTGGTCCGAAAAGTCAACCGCCTGCAACTGCGGAGGGGAACACTCCACCCGGGCACTCACATATATCCGATCGATACGACTCCTGCAGGTCCCATGGTAGTAGGTGAACCCCGGCGACCTAGGAAAGGCCCGGTGGAAAACATCCACGAGGTCAGCCGTCCGGGTCATCTCGGTCAAAAAGAGGCCCTCGTAACTGGGTGGGCAACGCTCCCCCCCTCGGTCCTGCAAAAGGTGGTGGTGTTAAAATCCCCGGCAAGGACCACCAAACGGGAGGTGTGTAAGTAGGGGCGGATAACCCCGAACAGGGTCTTCCGCGCCAACTTAGACTGGGGGCCGTAGACCACCACGAAACGAAACCGATGGGGCCCGCAGTAGCCATCTAAAAGCAGACACCGGCCCTGCTCCAGTTCCCACACGTACTGCACCTGAAATCGGTTAGACGTGAACAAAACCGCCACTCCTGCGTAGGGCTGTGCCGCAAGGGACCAGTACGAAGGGCCCCACCTCCACTCCCGCTTCGCCCGATGAAGGCTAGCGAGCGAGGTGAGCCTGGTCTCCTGCAAGAAGATGACATCCAGCCCACTCGTAGAAAGAAAATCATAGGCCGTAGCCCGCGCCTGGTCTGAGAAAATGCTGGCCACGTTGATGGTGGCGCACGAGAACGCAGGAGTGCACGCCATGCCTATTTCGAGTGCAGTGACCCTTTCCTCCTCTTCTCACCAACCCCGGGATCCCCAGAATCCCGCTTGCAGGACAAGCCCGCGAGCTGGAGCGACTCCTCCTGGTCCACGTCGACCACCTCGAGGATCTCCTCCTCCTCCCGCTCAACCCTATCACCCCAGGAGGTGCTGGCGCCCCCGGGACCACCAGGCAAAGCTGTCGCGAGGGCAGACCCAGCCCCCACGGGATGAGGAGGCACAAACGGGTCAGGGGTCGGAGGAATGACCTCCTCCGTGGGGTCCACCACCTGTGCAGCCCCCCCCTCCCCGGACAAAGACTGAGACAATACGACAGTGCCCACCCCCGCGGGGGAGGCCAGGGCGGCCGGGTCAGCAGGGGGCTCCTGCGAAGGCCCCGAACCCAACTGCGGGGGTACAAGGCCATCCTCCCTCACCCGTCGGGCACCAGTATCCCCCTTGATTGGAGGACCCTGACTGCGGCGCGCCTTCTGCACCTTTGAAGGTCGCCGCTGAGGAAGAGGGGCCGCCCCCGCCGCTAACCGCTCCGAGCGCCGCACAGGAAGCCCTGCTTCCACAGGCAAGCCCTCATCCGCCTCAGCCGCATCAGCGGCCAAAAAGACGAAACGGTTGATGTCCAACACGGGCTCTGCATCCAGCAACGGGGATGTCTCCCGTTTCTTCCTTTTGGACTTGCCACCCTTGGAAGGGACCGTAGTCCATTCCTCAGGTGGCACCACCCTCAACCCACTATCCTGTCGTGCTACATTAACCTCCACCACATCAACCCTCTCCTCCTTCCTACCCGAATCCCCTCCCCCTGGTGGCTCCCTCGGCTCGATGGACTCCTCTGCACTAGGGCCCCCGGTCTCCTCCTGAGGGAGAGGGGCCTCCATAGCCTCCTCCCGCACAGGAGCCCGAGGTGGAGTGACGGCAACCCCCCCCGGTCCATTGTGTGACGCGGAGGGGCAGCGGGCAAAGGGGTGGCCCAACTCCCCGCAAAGGTTACACCGAATTAGCAGACACCCGGCCGAAGCGTGACCCCGTCCACCACAACGGGTGCAGACCTGCTCGGGACAGTTCATGCTCAAATGGCGGAATGAGCCACAGCGGTGACACTCGCGGGGTTGCCCAGGGTAATAGCACAAGATGCGATCCCGACCGAGGAAACCGGCCGAGGGCACGTGCTGCACCACGTTTCCCACCTCACGCAAACGGATCCTGCCCTTCCACGACCCGTCCCACACCCCTAGGGGCCCAGCGCCCTTAACCAGGGGTGCGAGAAGCACCGCATGGCGCGACAACCAAAACTGGATGTCCTGCCCTGGGAGCGACTCATTCCTGGATAGGATGGTCACAGGTACCGTCCCCTGGCGAGAGATAGGCACAACACGAAAGTCAGCCCACCCTCCCTGCCCCCTCTGCTGCTGGTATCGGTCCCAGAAAATCTCCAGCCCCCGTCTCAGCATGAAACTAACATCATATTCAATGGTGTTGTTCATGTGGATAAAGGCGTAGAGATCTCCTGGGAGAAACCCCAGCCCAAGGACCATCCTCAAGACCTGTTCCCTGGCTGGAGGGGACCCCTCCCCAGCCCATCGGATCTGCGCCACGTTGCGCCGTCGGACCTCACCCCCTACTCCTCTTTGAAACCCTCCCCCTCCTCCTCCTCCTTCCCCTCCTGCGGGACCATTCCCCTGAAAACCTCCCCTCCCCCTACCCTCACCCGACGGCCCCGGAGTGGTGCCCGACCCCTTCAGAGCCTCCGCAAAGGTACGGAGGGGGGGAGCCGGCCCCCCAGCCCCCATCTCCTGCCCTCCTTGATCTGTTCCTGCATCCATCTGCGGGGGATCCTGCTGCTGGACCGCAGGATCCGTAACCTCCTCACTTAGATCAACCGGAGGACTGGGGAAGGTCAACTCCGCAAAGACAGAGTCCGGGATGCTACCTCCTCCGGATCCCTGAGTGCCACCGAGAACCCCTGGACCACCACTTATCTCTACCTCCGGCTGCCGAAAGGCAGTAAAAGCCCCGGGAGGGCCCAACGGGGCCTCCAAAGCCAATCGTAGGGCATCACAGACCTGGTTCTCGGTAATACCCAGGGAACCGGAAGGCTCCCCCAAACCTCCTTCCCGCATTCCCGACCCAGCGCAAGGCTCCTGGGTTTCGGCCACCACTACCGGGGACGGACCCCGCTCCCCTTCATTCCCGGGTTCCAAGGGGACCACCGCCCCCCCTGACCCTACGGAGAACAAGTCCTTCCCTCGTCCTGAAGCAGCCACTACCTCCTTCCCCACTATATGACCAGTCGTCCGCTCCCCCCCTTCCTCCATCAGCCCGTCCTGTAGCCCATCATCCGCCACCCCCTGTATGGCTATCGACAACAAGGCAGGACCCGCCCGAGACAACAGGGCAGATCCCCCACCCAGCACCTCCCCCACACCCCTGCCCCTTGTCCCTCCCAGGTCCTACCTGGTTGTCGGTGCCAGACGTGGCACAAGGATCCAGAAAAGTTTGGCCGGTAGTCAGGGCTCCAACAGAAAGGGCGGACACCCCCCTGCGAGCCAGGTCTCCGTCGGCCGCAATAACAGACAACAAAGGCAGCTGCGCATCCTGCTCCTCTACCCCCGGCCGCAGTGACAGCTGACTAGCACTTTTCTTCCCCCTCTCCCCCCCGGGGACTGCAGAAAAGAAAGAGCAGCCCCCATCCTGCCCCTTTCTCCTCCTTCCAGCACCCCTCCGGCCCCAGTCAGCCACCTCAGAACATACTGGGCGAGTGCCCTGTAGCTTTCTAGGGGCCGGGAGGGCAGCCACAATAGGGGAGTCCTGCCCACCAGCCATCCCCCTACCAAACCCCTTCCCAGTAACCTGGACAGGCATCGTAGCTGAAGGAGCAGGATTCCTATTACAGGTGGAGAAATCCGCCACCCGTGGATCCTCAAGTGGCACAGCAGAATCAAACGGCTGAGGCCAACCAGTCTTCCGCCGCCGGGGATCCCGTGCAGAAAACCCCTCAGAGCCGGAAACATCCAAAGACAGTGGATCAGCAGTATGCTGAAAAGGAACCGCCGAATACTGCTGCCTCTCTACAACACCCCCTCCAATCGAGGGGCATGAAAAAGAAGCTCCCTCTGTGCTTAAAGAGTGCCGTCGAAAATCCCGCAGCAAATCAGAAGATGGGGAAGGTCGTTCTGCAGACTTCCTGGGTTTCCCGGAAGCGTCAGTACCCATTACTCGGCGGCCATCTTGTGATTGTAATCTGGCTGGGGGAAGTCCTACAGGCAGCTCCTGCAACGACCTCACTTCCGTAATGACGTCATCAGAAAGACCCCGGCGGCCATCTTGGATGGTCCCTTCAGTGTTACACGACTGTTGGTGAGCCACCAGGATCAACGGAGCACCCTGGGGACGTGCAGGAACAATCTGGGCAGACAGCATTTCGGAGGGAGGAACCAGCGCATTCACAACATCACAACCATCACCCTGCTGCAGGTAAGACACAGGACATCCAGGAAATGCTTTAGAAGAGGAAGGCAGGGAACGGGTGGTAGACTTCCCAGGAACTAGAATGGGAGAGGGCATACTTCTAGAGGAGGATGGACCCCCCTGCTGACCCACCCCCGGGGGCCTCCCCTGGACTGCAGGTATCTTCCAACGATTATAATTCTGGTAAACTTCGGCAAGGGACCCACAACCCTGGTTCTGATAGTACTCAATCTCCAAGTACTTGGCCTTCAGGGCCCGCTTTACCCCCTTCCGATAGGTAGCATAGGCCACCCATTCCTCCCCTGGAATGGTGGCCTGCAGGCTCTCCAGGTGGGAGAGCTGGGCTTGCAGCTGGGCCGCCTCCTCCTGGAGACCCCGAAGCCGTCGCACTGCCGCCACGATGTCATCTGGGGCCCTAGCTGACTGCTGGTAGGACGGCAGGCCCGACCCCCCGTCCTCATCCTCACTGGAGGAGGTAGAGGCCTCCTCCAGGGCCCAAGGCGGAGGGGGGAACCTGCCTCCTCCAGTTCTATACTCCACGGTCCTCCAGGGTCTCCCCAGGGCCTCTCCCTGCTGCCACCCAGCCTCCACACCCTGCCTGGGGAGGAGACAGGAGCCTCCTCCCTGGGGTAGCGGGCCCAAACCTCCATACCTGTGGGTCCCTCCTTCCTGACCAGGTGCAGTCCTACCTGGGGAGTCCCCCTCCTGGGGCTCCAGCTGTTCCAGGTTGCCAGTTTCTCCATCCACTGTCCGAGTAGGAGGCCCACCAGGCTTGGCAGGCCTCTGGGCCTGGGCCTCCCTTGCTGGAGGTGGCCCAGGGCCCGACATCCAGGCACAGGCAGAAAAAGGAACTGCTCCCTAGCAGGAGCTCTGCACAACTGATCCTCTCAGTACGACAGCCAAACAGGAAGTGGGTGGAGCTGCCACTCGTGGGGCTGCAGAATCCTGCTCAACCTGTCTGCCAGGTAATTTTCCTGGTCAGGGAGATAAACCGTCTTGAGCAACATGTTGCGCCTGAGCGCAAACAAGCAAAGGTCCTGCGCCTCCTGACAAAGGAGCCTGGACCCAGTGCCTCCCTGTTTATTCACATAAAACATGGCCACCTGATTGTCTGTTTGCACTAAAACAGACTGGTGAGCCAGGGTTTGAGAGGAAGTCTTGAGGGCTAAACGAATAGCTCGAAGTTCCAGTAGATTGATCTGCTGCTGGACCTCACAGGGAGACCACAGGCCCTGGGTGCACTTGCCCAGACAGTGTGCACCCCAGCCCTGTAGGGAGGCATCGGTGGTCAATACCACTGTGGACCCAGGTGGCTGAAAAGGTATCCCTTTCAGTAAGTTGGGGGGGATGCAGCCAACAACGTAGGGAGTGCAGGAATGGTCTGGACACCCTTACTCTGTCGCTGAGGCTCCCTGTGGCCTGCGACCACTGACTCAGGAGACACCATTGCGCAGGCCTCATATGAAGCCTCATATAAACACAGACAACTTCACTACTTTAACCAAATGTAGCAATTGAATAATATTGCACTAAACAAGCTAACAATACTGTGGTGATAGGGGAGCACAGACCTCAGACAAAAGCCCCAGGGTCTCCGTAATACTTCAAAACCGGAAATACCGGATATCAGTAAAAACCAAGGGGAAAGATAGCATCAACGGTCTGTGACCTACCCCCACCATCCATCAGCAGTACTGAAAAAGCTTATAGACAAATACAATCCTGATGGGGCAACAGCTCTTACAAATTCCAATTATAATAATAACAGAGACATAAGATAAAGTATATCATTAAAGTTGCTACATAGTACATAATAGCTAATAACAGATACTTTAAACCCTCAAAAGCAAACAAACAGCATATCATATATCATATATCTCTTAACAGCCACTGCTCAAACAGCACAAAAAGAGCAGAAAACCCATCAGTAAAAATGGCAGTCCTCAGCTTCAGTGTGACAGAAGATGGCATTAAATATCAACCCCGACGCCACATCAGACGTCCCTCTTAGCGTTTCGCAGACGCTGCTTCAGGGGGGTGAACATGCCCGCACCGAAAACACGTATACATCAGTTGAGTTCTCTGATGTATACGTGTTTTCGGTGCGGGCATGTTCACCCCCCTGAAGCAGCGTCTGCGAAACGCTAAGAGGGACGTCTGATGTGGCGTCGGGGTTGATATTTAATGCCATCTTCTGTCACACTGAAGCTGAGGAGCAAGGAGTGCGAGGAAGATGTTAAAGAGAAGGGGAGCAAGCATGGAACCCTGGGGAACACCACAGTGAAGGGGGCGCGGTGGGGAGGAGGTGAGAGTGGTCTGAACGGAAAAGGTGCGAGATGAGAGAAAAGAGTGAAACCAATGGAGATCGGTACCATGAATCTCGAGGTCAGAGAGACGAGTAAGGAGGGTGCGGTGAGACAGCACTCCTTGCTCTCATTATTCAGCAGTCTGGGATTTCTGGGTATTATTATGCTGATGATATTCTCCTCTTGCATCATACGGACTCTCTTCGCCCTGATCTCACTGTTCTCAATACCTGCCTTTCCCGTGTTGTCTCCTGGCTTCAGGACAACTTTCTCCATGTTAATCCCTCTAAGTCTGCGGCTCTCTCTCTCCCTCCCTTTCCCCCACCCTCTCTGCTATCCCGGTCTCTCTTGTCCCTACACTCCACTATCTTTGTGTTATGCTGGATTCCTCCCTCCTTTTCCATCAGCACCTCTCCTTCTTCTCTTTACAACAGATTCATGCTGTCTGCCCTTTTCTCTCCCCTTCCTCCCTTGTTACCCTTGTACTATCCCTTATAATCTCCAGGCTTGACTATTGCAATGTTATTTTTGCCAGCTTCCTCTAGTATCGGCTCCACCGCCTGCAACTTATCCAAAACACAGCAGCCTGTCTTCTCACTCACTCTTCAACTGATGTTACTCCTCTGCTCATCCAGCTCCTCTGGCTCCTGATTAGGTACAGGTTTGTCTACAAGTTACTCATATTCACTCACAAAGTCCTTCATACTGCCACTCCGCAGTATGTTACCGACCTCATTCACATCCAATCCTCCCCCCGCCTCCTCCGATAAGCCCAAGGTAATCGTCTGTTCCTTCCCTCCCCCAACCTTGAACTTACCTGCCACTCCGCCTTCTTCTTTCTAGGCCCTGCCCTTTGGAATTCCCTCCCTCACTTCCTCTGCACTGAGCTGTCTTTTCCCCATTTCAAAGGAATGCTCAAAACACATCTTTTTCATCAGGCTTTTGACCTTCCCCTCCCTGATTCCCCGCCCCTTTCTCCCCTGGCCTGAGCCCTCTTCTGACTTAGACCGTTCCCCCCCATATGTCCAGAGTCTGTGTCTGTCATTCTGTCTCTATCCTGTCGTATATTGGCATTCTTTTATTTATTTATTTAGCTGCATTTATATCCCGCTTTTCACCGGGTCAAAGCGGTTTAATATAAAGTGGGGGGGGGGGGGGTACAATAATCAGCTCAACAGAGAAGGGGGTGGTTGACCCCAGCGGGACCAACATTGATGATCTAAACAGAAAGTAACAGTACTAGACTTTTGACGCAAGTCTCTCAGTTGGCGGGGGTGGGGGGGGGGGTAGATCAGATTCAGTCTGGATGGGAGACTGACAGGAGTGGCAGTCAGTGAGAGATGTCCATCTTAGATCCAAGATATTCATGAAACATGAGGTATTTTAACTGTTTCCTGAATGTGGCGAGGTCTCTGTTTCAGATCTGGTTCGGAAGGGGGTTCCAGAGGGAGGGCGTGTACAGTTCAAATGCCCTGTTACAGGTTTGTTGAATGAACATAGTTCTTTCGTGTGGGATAGTGAGAGTGTTGCTGGTGGTCTGGCGGGTAGGTCTGTTGAGGGTAGGCTGTGGGAGTAGAGTCCAGAGCTGGGAAGTCTGTATTTGATGGAGAGCTTTGTGGATAAGTAGGAGAGATTTGTATTTAATCCTTGCTTCGAGAGGCAGAATGTGAAGCTCTCTCAAGACCGGGGTGATGTGATTGTGTTTCTTAACTCTCTGGATGATTCTTGTGGTAGTGTTTAAGCAGTCCATAGGGGGTTGGTGTGGGTAATCGGTAGTCCATGAGAGATTGCATTACAGTAGTCCAGATGGGGGAGCGTCACGGCCTGCATGTCTGTTCTGAAATCCTGTGGGTCAATGAGTGGTCTGAGTCATTGTACCATCTTTGCTTTGAGAAATATTGTTCTAGCAGTCTTTTTAATCTGTTGCTTAAATGTGATCACTGATGATTCCCAGGTATTTTAAATAGGGTTGAACTTGTATTTGGGTGGTTCCCAAAATGAGGTGTGGTGGTGGGATGAAGTTTTGGTCCTTGGGCACATTGAGGGCTTTTTTTTTTTTTAAGTTGATGGATAGGTTGTTCTCTTGTAGCCAGTTAGTGATGTCAATGAAGCAGTCTGATAGGTGATTGTTTTTTAGGTTTGTGGTTGTAATGGGTCCATAAAGCATTATGTCGTCTGCGTAGATATGGTAGTTGATGCTGTAAGAGCGTATTATCGAGCATAGTGGTTTCAGGTAGATATTAAAGAGCATGACGGAGAGTGTGGAGCCTTGGGGTACCCCTAGATGCTGTTGAAAGGGGGGGAGGGGAGGTTGCCATGCTTGTGCGGATCAGTTGTTGTCTTTTGGTCAGGTAGGAGTGGAACCACTGTAGCACGATGTCCTCGATGCCTATCTCCTGTAGTCTGCGTAGGAGGGTGTTGTGGGACATTGTGTCAAAAGCTGCGGATATATCTAGAAAGACCATAGCATATCCAGAGTGTTTGGCCTGTGTTTCTCTCTTTTGTTTTCACCTGCAGCCTGTATTGATATTTTGTACACCGCCCTGACGCCCGTGCCTGGGCGGTATATCAAGCGCATGAATAAAGATAAAGATCCATAGAGCTTGCTAATGCCTGGGTATTGGTACCGGAAGCACGGACTACCATCCCAGAGCATGGTACCAGGAGCTCTCCTGAGGTGGAGGCCTCAGAAGCATCCTGGTCCTCTTTGGTGGCTTTGGAGGTGTGGCCCCGGGGTAGTTTGGCCGATTGATGCAACTCCAGGGCAACGCTTGAGGCACCTCTATGTTTAGATAGAGATCTCCCCTTGGGAGGATGGCCTGTCTTCGAGGAAGACTTGTGTTTCGATACCTGAGATCCATGTGAGGAAGACGATGCCCTTGACGACACTGAAACAAGTTAAACCACATCTGAGGTAAAGAGGGAGCCGAGTTTTGCTGCCCGATTTTGAAAGCCTACTTTTGTTATCTTTTTGCATAGGGGACAATTAAATGGCTGGTGATCTAGGCCGAGGCATTTAAGACACCAGTCATGGGTATCAGTAGCAGAGATGGTGCTACCATACTTAGAACATTTCTTAAAATCACTGACTGGTTTTTCCATCATGTCAGTAGACTGGATGGAAGGCCTAAGGCCTAAAATGCGCCTGAAAAAATTAAAATTCTTTTTGCTTTATTTTTTCTCACAGAAAGAAAGGAATAGAATCGAAGATATTGATTCCATCGTCAACGGGAAGGCAGACGTAACTACAAAAAATAACAAAGAAGAAGAATGAAGAAATTTTCACCGGTGACAGAATTTGCTTCCTGCTGGCTCCGCGGAAAACAAAGAACCGAGGAGGGAGAGTTCCAAGGGCGGGAAGACAGCGACACAGGCGCAGTGGGATGTTCCCAAAAGCTTTCCTATTGGACATTTGGGAGCGTTCCCGCGCAGGCTCCATCGGTATCGACGTCATCCATATGTGAAGACTACATTCCTGCTTGTTCCTGGAGATAGCGTAGTTGCTCACTTGTAACAGGTGATCTCCTGGAATAGCAGGAATTTAGTCTTTACAACCACCTTCCTCCCCTAGGAGTTGTAGGGTTTTTCTTCTCTCTCCTTTTATCTCAGCTACAAACTCAACTGAGGAGGGAGAGTTCCAAGGGCAGGAAGGCAGCGATGCAGGCACAGTGGGATGCTCTTAAAAGTTTTCCTATTGGATGCTGGGAAGTATTCCCATGGGAGCTCCTTCAGTACCGACGTTACCCATATGTAAGGACTGTCTTCCTGCTTGTTCCTGAAGAAGTAAATTATCATACTACATCTCACCCAGCATGTCTTACGTAAGAATAGGTGAAAACAAACAAAAATGAAAGGGGCTTATCCACGCCACCACGGTGTTTAAAAGGGGGCTTCCTGTCAAAATATATACAACCAACTGCAGTATCCCCTATAGTCATGGGGTGGTCCGGACAAACAGGGTGCCAATAATGTTGACCACAACTGTATATAGAGGAAAATTCAGGGTCCTTCATGGATGATGGAAGAATAGAACCACATATAGATCAATGGAAGGAAGATGGGAAGGAAAGGGACAAGTGGAGAGAAGGAAAATAAGCTGAGCATTTGCAATTTCTGGCAAACACAATTTTGCAGAAATCACCATATAGATGTTGATGCACCTTTCCTGCAAGTAAGTACATTAATATTTATTTTTATTTATTTTATTTAACAGGTTTTATATACCGCTTTATCATTTCAATCAAAGTGGTTTACATTGTAACTACACAATGATTTTTACAGCATCATGTGTAACACAAAATGCAGAGTGAACATTCCAAGCCTATCCCTTCTTTATGGTAATCTCAATGTAAGCATAATTTAATGTTTTTACATATGGTAATAGTTGGGAAGAGAGAGTGAGGTAAATGAAGGCATGAAGAGGATGCTACAATGGTAAGACAGTAGTAGAATTTTGGAGCGAGAGGGGGAAGAAGGTGAAGGAGTTAGGAATGGGAGGGCATGGGAGTGAGTTTGTCAGCCTGTCATGCAGTGATGAGCTTGAGGACTGCTGGTCTTTCCTGCTTTCATCTGGCCCAATCGGGGCAGCATGCCCTGACATCAGTAGCAAGTCCCATAAAGGCCCCCCCTAAGGAATCCTTATTGGGAGTGAGTTTGTCAGCCTATCACAACACTTCCGGTGTTTTCTGCTTTCATCTGGCCCGACCGGGGCACCACATGTTGACGTCAGCAGAAAGTCCCATAAAGGCCCGCGCTTATCAGGAATGCGGCCATAGGCATGCGGTTGTGGGCATCTCCTAAGGGGCGTATCCAAAGGGGCTTGTTTGCCCCATCGGAGCCCCTTAGGAGCAATGTAGAAGCTATGGAGGCTGGTTATTATACCTGGAGCGAAACATAAGAAAAAGGACAAACCTCCTCAGCAGATAAACATTTGTTGCCAAAGATGCTTACGCAGACTGCAGGTACTGTTTACCTTTCCCCCTCCATAGAGGGAGAAAGTCTTAGCTCCCCCGAGCGTGCACCACTTTCTCCTCATGGACTATCTGAAATTTCTAGTTTGTCCTCTCCTGTGAGCAGAGTTTCCGAGTTGAGGTTGGTCTCCCGCAGGTGGTCTCCTGGTAGGAACTCCCATTCCCTTCTCAGGACACTCAAGCTTCTTCTGTCACCTTTATGGACATATGGCATGTAGTTAAACATACTGCACAAATTTTGGTGGACACTGTTCCTCAGTTATGCCAGTTTACCAAGGATACTATGTTTATGTAATTTTTGATATACCGCCCAGGCTGAAGGGCATCACAGCAGTTTACAATCACTATATAAGCAGGTACTGAATACATTCCCTCGTCCCCAAAGGGATCACAATCTATGTGTACCTGAGGCAATGGAGGGTTAAGTGGCTTTCCCAAGGCCACAAGGAGTGCCTATAGGACTAGAAACTCCAGTCCCTCCGGCCTGAGATTGCTGTCCCCAGGTGGGAATTGAACCCCTGGCCCTCTGGCCTGAGGTACCCTGTCCTAACCACTAGACCACTCCTCCCTCCTAAGCTTCAAGACTTAGATTTAAAAATTGGGACTTTGGACTCGTATTGTTGGACTAGATTCTCAAGTTAGGGCCCTTCAGTGGTGCATGCTTCATCAATTAAAGATAGTTTATTTCTTTAGCAGAAGATTGAAACTCTTGAAAACATGGCTAGGAATAAAAATTTGCAAATACTTAATTTTCCTTGTATCAAACTATTAGCTCCTCAAATCCTTTTTCGTAAGTATTTGAAAGAGGTTTTATCCATTCCTAATGCTGATTCTGTTATCTTTGTTAAATGTTATTTATTTATTTATTTTATTTATTCGGTTTTATATACCGCGCTATTTTAAATCAATGTATTTTACAGTATAACAACTTAATACATAGAACAGGTTTAGAGCAGGTTTACATTGAACAAGTTTACATTGAACGGTAGCAGATAACAGAGTTTAACAATTAGAACAATATAACAGTAGTCTTCATAGCAGTGTGATCATAGGTTTAAAGACAACCATAGCAGTAAACTATTTACAAATAGCAAAAGGAGAGTGGTATCGGGCACTGGAGGGAAGTGAGGCAGGCTATGTTACATGGTCAAAGTATAGCTGGAAGAGATGTGTTTTTATTGCTTTTCTAAAGGAGGACAGGTCAGTGATAATACGAATTGGAGCAGGGAGGGAGTTCCAGAGCAGAGGGGCAAATAAGGTGAAGGCTCTATGCCTAGTATATTGGGAGGTTTTACTAGCCAGAGTGGTAATGGCAAGGGCATTTGCCATGTTTGTCCTGATTCTGCTGTCAGGAGTCCAATGTAGGAGGTCTTCTAAGGTGGTTGCAGATAGCTGGTGGAGGATTTTGAATGAGATAAGGAGGGTTTTGTACTTGAGGCGACCGGCTATAGGAAGCCAGTGAAGCTGCATTAGAAGAGGTGTTACGTGCTCATATCTGGAAGCTCCATAGATTGTTCGTGCAGCAGTATTCATAGCCATTTGTAATGGATGGAGTGTGTGGACAGGAAGGCCATATAGAATGATGTTAGCGTAGTCAAAATGAGGCATAATTTGAGCTTGGAAAACAGATTGGAAGTCAGAGAGTTCAAGTAGTGGTCGAAGCTGACGGAGGGAACGGATTTTGAGATATACAACCTTGGTGATATTGTTTATCTCCAGGAACAAGCAGGAATGAGTCTTCACATATGGGTACATCGGTACCAACGGAGCCTGCGCAGGAACGCTCCCCTTCCCGCCTTTCCAACTGTCTCTCCTCAGTTTTCGTTTTTCCACGGAGCCGGCAGGACGTACTCCTGTCACCGCAGAAAATTTCTTTTTTAATTCTTAATTTTTTGTTTTCTTGTGGTCGCGGCTGTTTCTCCCGCCTCCACCGGTACCGCCGGTGGGTTTTTTTCTTTTTCTTTTTCTCAAACTCAGGGAAAGTTTTTCCCTCAGTTTCTGTCTTAAATTTTTTGGGCCTGTGAGGCCTCTCCATCATGGAGCCTTCTTCTCCTACGAAGTGCCTTAACTGTGGAAAGACAGTTTTCTTTTTAGACTCCAACAACTGGTGTCTAACCTATTTGGGTCCTGACCCTTTTCCTCCGGAGCCATTAGGCTGCAATTTTATGAGAAGAGATTTTCCATTTCGAGTTTCCCTCGATACCGAGTTCCCTTCCAGTGTCAGGGCACCGGCCAATTCTTCTCTACAGGATCAGGTAACCCACAAACAGTCTGTTAAGACTAGCCAATCCTTGAGTGGTAGGTCTCATGCCAAGCATGATGACGGCTCCGGCCTTGCCCTCAAGACCCTATTGGCTTCAAAACCCCGGCGGGAGTCTTCGGTCTCCAAAGCCTTTAAGGGGTTTCAGGTTGTTCCTGGGGCTCACCCCTCACAGAACATACCTGAGCCATGCTCGGTGGTGGCATCTGCTTCGAGCGGTACCGATACCCCGGCATCGGCACCGGTGTTGAGTGATCCACTCTTCACCAGGGATCGTCATCTGGCATCCTCGGTACCTTCGGGACCGATCGATACGTCCCAGTTTGACTTTCCAGTATCTGAGCCATGTTCGGTGGTGGCATCCGCTTCGAGCGGTACCGATACCCCGGCATCGGCACCGGTGTTGAGTAATCCACTCTTCGCCAGGGATCGTCATCTGGCGTCCTCGGTACCTTCGGGACCGGTCGATACGTCCCAGATTGACTTTCCAGTATCGACAGCATCGCCGATACCACCACCGACGTCGGTACCCTCCAGACATGCATCGATAGACTCGCTCCCTTCGATGCCGAGTCTGGAATTGATATCTAGTCTAGAAGACTGGGTACCGACGTGTCTCGGAACCGACGCTTATCGATTCCGGATGCGCAGTACCGAGGATATTCACCAGGGATTTTTGGTTGCCTCGGTACCGCTTGAGCAGCCTCCGATATCTGTTTCGATGGCGTTACCGCCTCCGATTCCGGCACAACCACCGATATCGGTATCGATGTCGATTCCTGCAGTGACATCGGGACAAGCCACTTCCATGCTTTTTTCATCAGGATCGCTCCTTTCTATACCTAGTTTAGAGTCGATACCTGGCATGGATGATGCAGTTCTGCCGGTCTCAAATCGTGACTGCCAGTACCAGTATCCATCTAGTGCGGCTCTTTTTCTGCACCGGACCAGTACATCCTCTGGTGCCCAGGCTGCTGCTTCAACTTTAGCCTATCCAGGGATGGTTCCCATTGGAGATCCTTCTTTTCAGAAATTTCTCCTTGACATGGCAACATTCCTTGCTATTCCTATCCCTGGCTATGATCCTACTCAAGGCTCTCCTGCAGAAAAGGAAAATATAATGCTTCCTTTACATTTTTCTTTGCAGGATCTTCTTCTGAGAATATGGGAAACACCTTTAAGGGTTCCCTCACCTTCTACAGCAACTGATGTTCTGTATCAGGTGCCCCCCTCTCCAGGGTTTCAAAAGACTCCCCCATCATTCCATTGTAGTGGAATCAGCAATGAGGAAGGTCAAAAGCAAGAAGAAGCATTCTTCTTATCCGCCAGGTCGTGCATCTAGAGCACTTGATGCCTTTGGACGTCAAACCTTCCAAACATCTATGCTGGCAACAAGGATTATCTCTTATATTTTTTATATGAGTCTATCTCTCCAGGAGGTCACAAGGAAATTATCTCTTTTGACTCCTTTTCTATCAGAGCCCAAGGCTACAGACTATTCTGTAAAAACTGTTCTCTGTAAAACCAAACAGTTGTTGTTCTGGTCTGTTGTTATATTGTGAACCGCGCTGATACTGAATAGAGCGGTATATAAGAGCCTGTAATAAATAAATAAATAAATAAATATTCCTTACTTCTTAGTCATAGCCAGAACATCTCTTGGTTTCTTTCTCGTGCTTCTCTAGACTCTTTTGAGTCTGTTAGCAGAACCTCTGCTATAGGCATAGGAGCACGTCGTAGAGCCTGGCTCCAGGCTTCAGACTTGAGTAGATGGGCACAACAAAGACTGGGTAATTCTCCTTGCACTGAAGAAAATCAATAGGGAGGCTTTACGTCAGGTTGCTCATTGCTCCACTGACTTCCCTGTTTCTGGGGACCATCCTAAGCCTTCTCCTTCCCCAGTCGGTAGGAAATGTCCTACCAAACCTTCTTTCCCTTGGAAAAGAAGGTTTCACTCTTCTCCTGCCCATCATCCAGATGTTCCCAAGCAAGGGAACCTCGTCCTGGTCTGAAGAATCCAAACTCTAGCCAGGCTGAACAAACCCAGCAACCATAGGTTCCTGAAGGTTGCAACCTACAGTTCACTTCTTCTTAGCAGAAGTTTGTTCACTGTTTTTTTCTTCAAATCTCTACACATCTTTTTCCTCCTAGATATGCTGAGCTGTCAGGATATTCATGTCTATGGGTCACAGATTTCTCCTCTTCTTCCTACCAAGAAGAGAAGTCAACAACTATCCCATGATAGTTTTCTGTCCCAACATGAACATTTTTTCCTTCAGCAAACTTACCACATGGTAAGTCACCCTTCAGCTCCTGTTTCTCTACCCTTTCATTCAGGGGAAACCCTTCAGCTCCTGTTTCTCTACCCTTTCATCCAGGGTTTCCCCTGAATGAGTGGTACCATATTACTGCATAGTTTTCTCTAGCCTTTCATTCCAGTGTAGAGTTTTTTTCCTTTGAGCTCATCAGACAAGGATAGGAATTTCTCCTCTCCTTTTGTCTGTTCTCTCTGTTTTCCACAGAGAGATTCTCTCTGCTGTCTCATTCAGCAGCTACCCATGCAGGAGTTCCAGTGATTAGACTACTGGTACTTTTCTACAAGTTTCCAGTCCGTCTTCCACTACTCTCTGTCTGGCCTTAATAGTGATTCCAAAATAGTGCTTTCATCTATCCTGGATAATCCTAATCACTTCAGGCTTATCATACGGTCTTCTTTTCTTGCCATCTCCACTTCCTTGGATTGGGCAACAGAATTGACCTACAGCCAGTTTTATTTCCTAATTCTCCTGCAAAATGCTCTCTGCAATTCTCAGAGAAGCTTTCTACTATGGGCCCTTGCTAGAGAGCATGGGGTTTTGTTCTGATGACTATTCTATATGGTTGGGAAAGGCTCTTCAGTCATTTTCCACGACTGTGAGGGTTCTCCACACCCTGTTATCTCCTGTTAATATTCAGGATATAAGCCTTTTTTGCGTGAATGTCCAAAAGGTTTTCCAATCCTGCAGGATTATGCTCTCTTTTTTCCTTGCAGCTTGTCCTCATGGTATCCTACTCTTATGGACAGCACATATTCTACTAGTAACGCATGATACCCCTTGTGCCCCTCCAGGGGGTCAACTGGGTATCTCCTCCTATGCGTTTTCTGTCCTTTACCATGTCAGAGTTCTACAAGTCTCAGGGCTTGCTGCTTACAGACTGATTTTATCCTCTGTTTTTCACGCAACCATCCTGTTTTTTTCACTGGATAGCATTCCTGCACTACCTTAACCAGGAGAAATAGATTCTCTATATATCTTCTCAAGTAGGTTCCACCTTCTTGTTCTTAGATGAATCTTTCTCCTTCACATCTCTGATGTGAATGTTCTTATGGGCATATCTCTATTTGCTTACTTGCAGATATGTAACCTCAGACATACATATTCATGTATGTATATATCTCTATATACTTCTATAGATACATATGTCTGTAAGCTGTGTGTGCATATGTTATGCCTATATATATATATATATATGTATATATATATATATGTATATGTATATATGTATATGTATATATGTATGTATATGTATATATATGTATATATATGTATATGTATATACATACCTATATATACAGATATACATATATACATACCTATATATCTCTTGAGATGCTTCCTTATAAGTAGATATGTATTTACATACTTATCTCCCTAACTGTCTATGGTATAAGGGTTTTTACCTTCCTAGAGGTTCCAGACAGTGGGCTTGCATATGTTCATACTGTCCCTCAGTATGTCGGGGGTATTATGCACACAACCACTACTGTGGTACTGACAGCTTCCACTTTACTCTAGGTCTCGCTATCCCTGAAGCGCCATGCTTCAATATCTTTCCTATCTCTCACCAGCTAGGAAAGACAGCGTAGATTTTCAGTGGTTCTGAGGTTTTCAGCCCTTCACACATTTGTCCTCCTTGGGAATACGGGTTTGTTCCCATACCCCTTCTTCCCTCCAGGACTGGGCTAGTGACTCTGTAGCTAAAAGAGTTTCAGCTTTTTCCCACAAAGCTTTCCACTGAAGACCTGCCGCTTCATACTACCCCAGTTGACCTGGGTCACCTGCCAATTCCAGATTTGGACCTTCACCTTCACCGCCGTGAGGTCACCTTGAGGATTCCTCTACTGAATCTCCAGTAGACTCCATCACCCTCTCTACTTCCTACAATCCAGTAGGTAAGGTCCATATTGTGATTGCTCATTCAATATTTTTAATAGTAACTATCATACATACCAAGGACTCTTCTCCTGTAGTCCTGCGGTTCGCAGTTTTTTTTCTTACAGCTCCTCTCTTTTCAACTCCTACCCACCATCCCTCATGGGATGCCGGAGACCCATGTGTGGGAAGTGCAGTCCTGATCCAGAGACACACATTTTATGGGATCTCCCCCTGGCATCTGTAGCTAGGGAGTCCCCATATGTGAAGACTCATTCCTGCTTGTTCCTGGAGATAGCACAGTTACTTACCTGTAACAGGTGATCTCTGGGAACAGCAGGAATAAGTCTTCACAACCCACCCACCTCCCCTAGGAGTTGTATCTCTCTATCTATCTATCTTCCTTTCCTCTTTCTCTCTCTCTTTGTCTCAGCTATGAAACTCAACTGAGGAGAGACAGTTGGAAAGGCGGGAAGGCAGCACGCAGGCGCTGTGGGATGCTCCCAAAAGCTTTCTGATTGGACGCTGGGGAGCATTCCCGCGCAGGCTCCGTCGGTACTGACGTACCCGTATGTGAAGACTTATTCCTGCTGTTCCCAGAGATCACCTGTTACAGGTAAGTAACTGTGCTATGTGCGATTCCATATTCAGGTGCTGGTCTAAAGTAATGCCTAGATATCGAACCTCATGTTTAGTATTCAGTTCGACATCCTTGACCTGTAGGGTAACTGGTGGTGTGAAGGTTAGATCCTTTGAGATGAATAAAACTTCAGTCTTTTTGTAGTTCACCATTAGGTTGTGTGAATTTAACCAGTCGGTAACTGCATTAAAGCAATCAGTGATTTTCGTGCAGTTAGGGCTACTTGTAGCGAATGGGGAGTAGAGTAGCACATCATCAGCATAGATGAGGTAGAGTACGCCAAAGGATTGGATGATCATGCAAATTGGTTGAATACATAAATTGAAGAGTAACGCTGATAAGGAGGAGCCTTGCGGAACTCCTTGGGTTTGCTGGTACTTCGATGATGTTTGAGTACCTAAGCGAACTAGTTGTTGGCGGTCTGTTAGATACGAGCGACACCACGCCAGTGCTAAGTTCTTGATGCCCTATGTTCCTTCAAAGGATAGGCAAGTGAATCCGTCTGAAGGGGAGTTGGATGTACTGGAAGAAAAGCAATCTTGTTGTTTCAGCTAGGGCGACTCTCCTTGTGTCTTTTGTTTCCAAGGAGGATAAAATAGCTATCCTTAAAGTTAATTTTAAGAAGAGGGAATTTTCCTATTGCAGTGATAAGCTAGCCATGTTTCCAGATATTTCACGCTCAACTCAATTAAGGATGAAATCCTTTGTCTTTGAAAGCTAGGGTACTCGCTTTGGGCGCCACATTTTTCTTGCATTACCCATGTAAATGTCTAGTTTCTTTTGGTCAAGATCGTTATGTTTTTTTAATTCCCTCTGATTTGGAGACATTATTATTGCATAAAGAAAAGGAACTGAAGGAATCTCACAGATCTATTTGTTAGTATGACTGCTGGAAGGTGTTATAGTTATAGGACTATGGGTAGATGAGGGTTGTTGTTACTCTTGTTTTTGATTTTCCTTCTTAATTCCTGAGTATTAACTCCCCGTGACATGGACTGAGCTCTTTTATGCTTTATTTCCTTTGTATTGTATCTTTATCTTTTGGTGATTGTGTTTCTTCACTATGTGGTATTGTATATTGTTAAAATCCTAATAAACAAAAAAAGGGATGGGAGGGCTGGGAAAGCTTGGTAGGAAAAGTTTAAAGAGGGATGGGAAGGTGAAAGAAAAAACAACTTGGGTGACTTCTTATAAACCCTTCTATGCCACTGATTATTACTGATATTCTAATGAAAAATAGTATCTCAGAGTTGTGCAGAGGCCTTGTAGTACCATGATACAGCTTCACAGTGCACTCCAGTTGTCTTGCACCTTGAACCACATGAGGCCAGCAGCTCCAGCAAAACTATAGAGCACCACATGGTTCAATTTGCAACATGGCCTTAAGCACATCTGACTCAACAGTTAGACTGATGTCAGCAGGCCCAGCACAACCCCAACTGTTATTATGAATGGATCTTATCCCAATTTAGCACCTGCATCCTGTTGGAAGTTGTTCACCTGGAGTTCAGCTCCACCTTCTCGGCATCCCAACGACTCTGCAACTGAAGCATTTCGCGTACTTTGTCCCGGAGCTGCTGCTCCAGTCGTGCTCCTTGCAATGCCTGCTTTTCCAGTGAGGATGCAGTGCTACTTTGTGAAAGACGTAGGTTCGAGTCTAAATTGAGGCAGGCAGTCTGAAGACGGCGAGCAATCCGCGCCACATCCATCTTTGCTTCAGTGAGACCTCTGAAAATGAAGCGGAAACTATCATTAACATAACAAACAAGGCACAACATAAAAAGCATCTCAATCAGGCAGACACACTCACTGTGTGAAAAGGAGAAAAGAGATTGCATCTGCCATGCAAACTCACCAGTCTGCAACGTCTTTGCATTAAGGGGAGACATTTTATAATGGGGCCTATGTGAAATGTCCAGAAAAAGGCACCTATTTAAGTTTAATTTATACAGGCAACATAGGTGTCTATGTACCTTTCTAAAATAGGCTTCCAGAAACAGTACCAACAGCACACAAATTCTCATGCATAAATTTACTGTACATCTGCTCTGAAAATGGTTGTAAATATTTGCAAGTGCTGTACATTACCTACAAGTGTACTTGAGTATTTTACAAAATACACACGTACATCACAACTCCACCTCCATTCCGCCCAAACTATGCCCCTGGGGATGTATAAACGTAGGTGGACTCTTTCCATGCATCTACATTTTACACATGTATGCAGTTACACAATTTCATGAAAGCCGTTATCTACATGTGAAACAGGCTTTACAAGCGGAAAGGACTTTATAAAATTACTCCCTACTGTATAAGTACATTTCATGCATGTGCCAAAATAAGTGGTTCAAAGATACAGACTGATCTTTTTCATCAAAGAGGCTGTCTTATGTAACCTAATGTTGATGGATCATAAAGAAACAGATCAAGGATACTGATTCAGGAAAGTCTGCCTTCACAGAAATACTCAAATCAAATCAGCCATTTTGGATCATGAGCCCAAAAAGCTCACCAGCCTTTCATTATGTCTTTTTTCACTTTATTGCTAGTTAAGATTTTTCATCTTGGACTTTGTAAGCCAATTTTCAATCACAGATGACCACCTCATCTAAGCGGCAGAAAAATTGTCCTTAATCTAGGTGAACAAAATTTGGTCATTTTAGATTAAAGTTGCTCCCTCCTGATCACGTCCTCCTGAACCCTTATACCCAACCCCCCCCCCCCCCCCCCAGCTATAATTCTCTCCCTTCTTCCTGCTGAATTCTGATAGTTGAAACCTCCCTCCGAGTTGCAAACTTCTTTCTCTGCCTACTACAAGATGATCCAGAGACCAGATTTCAAAGAAGATACCTGCAACTACCCACACCCCTCCAGAATTTCACCTTATGATTCTCATGGTTCCTATATCTTTGCAGGCAGGAGAAGCACAATCTTCCTTCTAGTGATACCACAGACCTATGCTGAACGACGCCATCTGGTAGGTGATGCCGTCCAGCATCTGTCGGCAAACTAGATTTAGGCCAGCTATCCCTGTACCAAGTTTTGGCTTGCTAGATTAAGCACTTAGAGGCAATCTTATAAAGTCCTGCATAGTAATGTCATTTTTACACATGTATTTGGCACCAATTTTATAAAGTCATGTACATGTGTTTTGACTTAATACAATAGGGGCATAGGTGGTCGAAAATGCATGTCAAATCTAGACGCAAGTATTTACACCAATCCTATGGCTTAGTGAAATGTCCACATGTATCTAATGCACTTATGCCTATATTTTATAGAATATGCACGTAACTGCACAATCTGTCCATGCTCTTCTCAAGCTCTGCCCATGTCAACACCTACATGAAAGCATATGCCATCGGCCTTATGCATGTGCTTATAGAACAGTGACTGGCCAAAGTATGCAGGCAGAGGCTTATCTACAAGCATAAATCACTGAAAACACATGAATGATGTGCATAGATGGCTCGTAACTTTGCATGGCTCCTTATAAAATTACCCCTTAGTGTTGAAAATAAGTGCTAGACACTTATCTTTCTCCCTCCCTGCCCGCACATAGGGAAAGCCTGAGCAATAACAACGATTATAGTCCTGCAGCTAGGAGCATGACCGTTCACTCTCTAAAATGGAGGATTGATTTGGCTCCCTTTCCTTCTTCGTTTTTTCTCCTGCACCCACCAGTAACCCCATATCCACCTTTCTGTGGTAGTGCGGAGTTCCACAAAGTTGCTACGAAGTGAGGCAGCCTGGCGCCAGAGGGTGAGAATACTGCTGTGCTCATTGCTTAGGTATGAGTTGTAACTCTGAGGAGACAGAAACAGAACATAAAATAGCTGTACACATTCATTTCCATAAAGCTACTGTATGGGCAACAAAAATGGTGCTTTAGTAATACTGAGGAAATACTGAAACATAATATACTACCATGTATTCACTGACTAGATTGCAAAAGGTTTATTTTTTAAAATATTACCCTCCATTTTCCTCTCCTCACCTGCCTAGGATAACTACTCTGGGCGAGTGAAGTCCCTGTGCTATAAGGGAAGCCAAGAAGCAGATTGATTTCCATTGCTTGCAAGAACTACCAGGATTGTTTCAGTTGCCAGATTCTTTGCAATGCTTGAAGCTGTGCCCCTTTTAAACAAAGAAGTTCTTAAAAATGGGTATAACCACATTACTTACCTGTAGCAGGTGCTCTCCATGGACAGCAAAATAGAAGTCCTTACAACAAAAGATGCCATCTGATGGGGGAGCAGCATAGGAAAAAGCCTCTCCAGCTCAGAAAATATCTATAAGGCCTGTGCATGACTTTCTGCCTCATGTCATCACTCGGGACCTCTTCTGTCAACTGCTGAATTTAGGGAGGGTATATGAGGATTTGTATCCTGCTCAGATAAATAACTTGCAGGCAAATATTCAGAACTTCTAGCCAGACAACCGAAGGGAGATGTCTGGATTAGAATGCTGACCATGATATTCAGTAGCACTATCCAGATAGTGCAGCTGAATATCTCCACAGATTGCCCTGGCATTATATGATTAATGCAAGAGCAGCAGAGGTTAGAGCCAAAGGGTGTCGACGCTAAGCAGATAAGTGCCAACAATTATTCGGTTAAAGTGATATTCATCTGGCACTTATCCGGACAACTTAGGCAGCATGAGAAGCAGGCCTAAGTTGCAATCTGGATAAGTACCAGCTGAATATAGCTCTAAGCAGATAAGTACAGACACTAACTATATCCGGATAGCACCACTCAGCCCGGAACATCAGTAGCAGCTCCTAATGTATATTCTGCTGATATTTAAGCACCACACTGACCGCTGTGACATTTAAATATCATCCCTTTTGAAAATCAGCCCCGCGGTTTTCTTTGAGGACATACAAGATCACAAATCTTCACAACTGGGATTCACTAGCTACAGGATGTTTTTAAAAAATAGGGGGAAAAACAAAAATCACTGTCAGTGAGAAAACACCAACTCTGTTTTTGGTGTCAACAAGCTCTTTCAAATTTTGTAATAATAATAATAATGATATTATTTTATTATTATTATTCTTGCATATGTGGTACATCACAGCCAATGCCGATTGGGTTTTAACTCCATTAATTCGGGTTCTACTCAAGGACCTGGGAATCCTAGCGATATCTGCACAAAATCTATGCCGATACAAGTGTAATTACTATTATTGGGCCTGATAGTCAAAAAGGTTGATCTACTGTACTTAGCAGGACATGCTAACCAGAGAAACCCAATGAATAGTCCCTCTAAACGCCACAGCACTATATGGAAAGCGAGAGAGCAATCTGTAGAGGGAGCTGGGAAGGACCCAGCACTTATCCTTATAGCAGTGATTTTTAGTGCTGCTATCTTGATAAATATCCACATAATGTAGGACAAGTAATTTACTTATTTATTTATTTATTTCATTAGATTTCTATACCCCACATCCACAAACGCTCTTAGCGGTTTACAATGAATAGCAAGCAAAGCATAATACATTAATACAGAAACAATTCATCCCTCACAAGTTCCACCCCCCCCCCCAAAAAAAAAGCCTGTACAAACAAATATATTTTCAACTGAACCTTAAACAATTTAAAATTGGTCTCCTTTCGCAACTGTTGTGAAAGTGGATTCCAAAGTACAGGACTGGAATACTCAAAGCCGATGACTGGTCTTCTGAATGTCCCGCAAACCCAGAACCGCCAACAGCCCCATGCCCACAGACCTCAAAGCCCGATCAGGTACATAGCATAAAAACTATCCTAAGTCTACGAGGATTGGCTGTCTAGGTAGCCATTGAATATTGCTGCCATCTGGATACCTGACAGCACTGACCATAAATACCAGATTTTAAATGCCCACCATTCAATATCCGGTATATCTTGCCCATGGTGGCTGGTGTTTAATAAGGATGTGCATTGCGGCGCTCCTGCCCGGCCTTGGGGCTAAAGACAGGAGCGGCGGTCTGATGCTTCGTGAGGAAGGAGAGTAACCTGTATCCAGGGAATGCTGGGTATTGTAGTTCCTGCTCCTCTCGCTCCGAAATAAAGAGTTGTAGTTATGGGGTTTCCAGTATTTTTATTATAGTAAAGGATATTGTTCCATCACATGGCAAATAAATGCAAACAAAATAGGTGCTTCAAAATGCTAACAGGAAAACTTAGGATAAAGGCAACTTAAAGTATAACTGCTTCTTTTCACTTCTCAGCAAATTACTCACTTTGCCCCAAGAGGTCAGTTACATTCACTGCAGCCTCTTTCAGCCACTGTTACCTTCACAGTGCTGGGGAAAATCAGGTGCACATAATTAGAGCTTTCTCAGCAAGGCAATACAACAGCTCCGTAGCATTCAATTCACATACGGTAAAAAGCAGTTTCCTTCAGCTTGGCATCTCTACACAGCAGACCATGCAATACATGCTCTCACAATCTGGTAAGTCTGTATTATCTTGTGTTAACTCTTCAAGCTGTATGGAATTACTGGCTTCTGGTAACACTGGCTGTCTTCTAGCTTGCAACTCTAAAAACTGCTTAAAACTCTGTAGGAGCAATTCAGCCTGCTGTTTGTGAGATAGGGAATTGCTATCAGCTATACAACTTCCCTCTGGCTTAAGGCTGTTTATTTTCTCCTCTCTTAGATTGTGTCAGAGTAACTGCTAGTCTCTTTTGCTAATGTTTCACACACAGGAGAGTTAGCTTTACGTTCAGCCTGGAAACTTTGTGGCAATTCACTTACTTGTTGCCATGCCGTTCTGACTTCAGATGGCTCCAACGTTCTCCAGCTGTTAGAATGTTTGTTGCTCTCTGGCTCAAACGGTACTTCACAGAATGATTGTTTTCTTTCTTGTGCCTGCCTTGAAGGCTTCCTTTCCCAGGGCTGTGCCTTCCAACGGTTGTCTAATTCAGGGCTAGGTCCTCTCTCCTTGGGACTTCTACTCACTGCCTCTGAATAGAACTTTGCAGGTTTCTTTCCAATGCCAGGTTCCCAAGTATCAGCATACTGTCTTCTGGACTTCCAATCATTCTCCTGCTTCTTCTTTATCTGTCTCTCCTTCTTCTCCTCAATCTTAATCCCATTCTGACTAGCAAAGCCATGCTCTGGTTTAAAACCACGTTCTCTCCTGGACACGCCCCTTCCAAGGGCAGGGTGTGCCCAATCAGGACTGCAGGACTCCTCCCCTGGGCTGGTCTCCATGCTCAGCTCTGTGGAATAGAGTCTCTCTTTCTTCCTTGGTTTCTCAAATAGGCATAAATCCTGCTGAACCTCAGGATTTTCATCCGTTTCCATAGGCTCAGGAGGGCGCTGTTCACCACAGCATTCATTTGAAACAAAATAGGAAATATCAAGGTCATTTAATATTGTTTTGAATTCAATCACTTGAAAAAAAATAAAAATTCCCTATAGTCTGAAGGGAAGGACTCCCTATAGTGTCTTCACAAGCTAGCCTCAAACCAGTGAAACTTGTATTAGAAAGCAATTTTCTTGTAGGAAGAGTTACTATGCCTGGAGTGGGGGGAGGGGCTCTAGCCAGTCTGCTCTTAACTATATCTTGTATTTCTGGTGTTCTTTGTTCATGTTTCGTGATTGGCCCAAAGTTTGTCTGATCTGGAGCTCTGTACAAAACCACTATGAATCTGTTGATTCAGGCTTTAAAGACTTACTCGAAAGACTTTTCTTCTACCAACTTCTTGTACCAGAAAGTCTGTAAAACTATGGGGCTTGTTTACAAAGCTGCGGTAGCGGTTCGCGATTGTTATCGGAGCCGCGACCCCATTGATTTCAATGGGGCCGCGGCTCCGATAACGACCGCGACCTGCTACCGCGGCTTTGTAAACAGGCCCCTATGTCTAAGTATACTATCAGTATTTAGCAAGCTCTCTCCAGATCCTAGTAGCCTAATTAGTGATCATCGAAAAATGGACAACTATGATCTGGAGTAGGCTTACAAATGTCTCTGATAATATACTTTTTTGCTAAAGGTTTTAATGTGAATTAATAAAATTAGCGCACATTAAGTGCACGCGGCCCTTTTATTTCTATGGGTGCCATACCACTTAACACACATAAACTTCTTTAACATGCACTAACCTTAGTAAACAATAAACATGTCCCTTTGACATGGTTTAACAGAATTTTTGGAATAAGAACATGGTAGAAGAAAATTCTTTGGAGTAAGTCTCTAAAGCTTGAGTCAATAGATTTCACAAGGTAAAAAATCCTGGAAGTGGATTGCACAAAACTGTAGATTAAACAAACTTTGGGCCCATCAAGAAACAGGAGCGAAGAGAACCAGAAATACAAGACACAGTTAAGATCAAACCAGCTAGAACTGGCTGCAACCCATCCCCCCTCCCCCCCTCCCCCCCCCTCCCCGATATAATAGTTCTTCCTGCAAGATGCTTGCCTTCCAATCCAAGGGTCACTGCTTAGGGTCAGTGCTACCTGGTAAGCGGCTGGGGGGGGGGGGGTGGAGCACAGCAGGGGGGCATCAGTGCTGTGTGCCCATGAGCTGAAGAAGGATTGTGGCCGGGGCCAGCGGTGCTGCTATATGTGCTTTTCGTCTTCAGCCTATGAGACAGGCTGATCCCCATGGGCACACAGCAGCACTTCTAGCTCTCTTCCGGTGGGCCGAAGAGGAGAAGAAGGCCTTAATCGCAGCCAGCACTGCTGCTGTGTGCCTGTGGAGAGCAGCCTGTCCTGCAGGCTGAAGAATGGAAGATATGATTGCTGGCAGGAAAGAGGGACATTGACAGTATAACTTAATGTGCTATACAAATGATAAGTAGTAGTAAGCCGTAGTAGTAGTAGGTACAAGCAGGGATGTCTGAGGTATGAACCAACTGAATTGGGAGATGAGGTGTTTTTTTATGGGAATTCTGCTCCCTGGTGTACAGTACAAAGTGTTTTCTAGTACATAATTTTATTGCCTTGGAACATTTTACATTCAGTATAATTTCAAATTAGGAACAATGTGAGTGGTTGTAATACTGTGGTAGGCGAAGGCCTATGATCCATGCTGCTTGAACTGAACAGACAGGCCTAAGTAGCTTGACCTGTAAATGAAGCCTGTTTTCTCCTGTTGCAATGAGTGGAGTAATAATTGACGGCAACTGGTGTTGTTCTGTCTAATTATGACCGAGGTATCCGGTCTTTTAAATTGATTAAAAAGGAGGGCTCACTTCGAGACATGAAATGTTTCTTGTCATGGTGAGCGATCTGACAAAAAACTACTTTTCTTTTGGGGTATGGGTGTAGTTCTTTAGTAGGTAGATAGGGGAATCAAATATTTATTGCATTTAGAACCCATAGCAAACCCACCGTATCCTAACAGCACTACCAGGACTCATAAAGCACCATACACTACCTATCAAAAGGCAACACTGCAAATATTAAACCAATACATTTCAGAGAATAACAATACATGACCTACTGGGGAAAGAGAACAAGTGACAATGTCAAATAGGAATTACATAAACAGAATACCTCAGCTCAGTTACACATGCAGAACATAGACCATCACCAAACAAGGAATCACAATTTAAAAACAGGAAGACAATAATTAAACTGGGAACCCTAAAAGCTAAACTTGGAATGTACAACAACAATGTAGAAATAAAACTATAAATTAATTTCCTCTTGTACTAAACAAAGCACAGACATTAATGATGCACATTTCCCAGAGCTGACATATTCCAGTTAATAAATTCAAAATAAAGAGATATCTTTGTACCTTTTGTGCATTTTTTTTTCAGTTGCAATTGTTCCAGCCACTTTCTTCTGGTTTATTTGTGTCTTCTGCTATCTCTCCATCGTCTGCTGTCCATTTGTCCTTTCTTCTCTTCTAGTTTTTTTCCATACTCTCTCTACATCTGCTTTAACATAATAATCTTTCTCCTTTTGCTCTTTCCTCATTCCTATTTCATCCACTCAAATTTTACCCCTCCATCCTCAATCCCCACTTAGTCTCCCAATACCCGGCCAATTGTACATTTTTCTTCCCTCCCACACAAAATATTTTTCCCCTCTCCATTTCACTCTCCCAGCCCCATCCCCTTCTAATCTCCCCCAACATCAGCTCCCTTTTAGTTCCAGCCCCACCCAGTATCCGCTCCCTTCTAGTCCCCACATCAGCCCATTTCCAGTCCTGGCCCCCCATCAATCCATTTCCAGTCCTAGCTCCCACATCCATTTCCAGTCCTATCCGAGTCCCTTCATCAGCTCATTTCCAATACCAGCCTCCCATCAGCCCATTTCTAGTCCTTTCCTAGCCCCACCATCAGCCCATGTTAAATCCTAGCTCCCCTCCACTCAGCCCATTTCTAATCCAAGCCCCCCATGAGCCTACTTCCAGTTCTAGCCCCTCCATGAGTCCATTTCAATCCAAGCCCCCACCACAGCCCATTTCCAATCTTAGCTCCCCCCAACACCCAATTCCCAGTCCTATCCTAGCCCCTCCATCAGCCCATTTCCTGTCCTAGCTCCCTCCCCTAAGAGCCCATTCCAAGCCCCCCTTCCCATCAGCTATTTGCAGTTCAAGCCCCCTTCTACTCAGCCCATTTCCATTCCAAGTCCCCCTCCCCATCAGCTATTTGCAGTTCAAGCCCCCCACTTCCCCTCAGCCCATTTCCATTCCAAGCCCCGTCCCCAACAGCTATTTGCAGTTCAAGCCCCCTTCCACTCAGCCCATTTCCAGTCCTAGCAACCCCCCCAACCCATTACCAGTCCTAGCCCCCCATAGCCCACTCCCAGTCCTAATCCCACCAGCCCATTTCCAATCCTAATCCCCCGCACCCAATTTTCAGTTTAAGCCCCCCATAGCCGATTACCAGTACTAACCTCCCCATCAGCCCATTTCCAATCCTAATCCCCCATCACCCAATTTTTAGTTTAAGCCCCCCCATAGCCCATTACCAGTCCTAACCCCCCATCAACTCACTTCCAGTCCTAATCCCACCAGCCCATTTCCAGTCCTAATCGCCAATCGCCCAATTTTAGTTTAAGCCCCCCCATAGCCCATCACCACTCCTAACCCCCTCCAGCCAGCCCAGTGCCCATCACCACTCCTAACCCCCCCAGCCCAGTGCCCATCACCACTCCTAACCCCCCCAGCCCAGTGCCCATCACCACTACTAACCCCCCCCAGCCAGCCCAGTGCCCATCACCACTCCTAACCCCCCCCAGCCCAGTGCCCATCACCACTCCTAACCCCCCCCCAGCCCAGCCCAGCCCAGGAAAAATTTAAAATAAAAAAAGCTGTCTGCTGCCGCTTCCGGGGCCGCCGCGGCAGAATCGAGTGTGCCGCGGGGCCCCCCCTGCCCAGCAGAGCCTGCCCTCCCCTGTATCCACCTCTCTCTTTCAGCTGCAGTCAGTCACACACGCCGGCTTTCAGAGCGCGAAGGGACTAGTTTCCCTTTCGCGGCTCTGTTAAGCCCGCGGGGGCTGATGGGAACTTCCCATCAGCCCCCGCGGGCTTAACAGAGCAGCGAGGGAGAAACTCTCCTCTCGCGCTCTGAAACCGGCGCGTGTGACTGCAGCTGGAGAGAGCTGATACCGGGGAGGGAAGGCTCTGCTGGGCAGGGGGGGCCCCGCGGCACACTCGATTCTGCCACGGCGGCCCCGAAAGCGGCAGCAGACAGCTTTTTTTTATTTTTTTTTTTCATTTTACTTTTGGATCAGAATGTTTTTTGCGCGGGGCCCCCTGAAACGCGGGGCCCTGTGCAAAAAACATTCTCGCTCAATGGACGGGCCGGCCCTGCTCACTAGAGCACTAACAATAGGAAAAGGGCTCTGTCTAAATGTGTACCCAGATTCTAAGTATGCCCTTACAACCTTGCATGCACATGGGACCCTGTACAAATAATGAGGGTGGATAACCTTAGGAAGCAAGTCCATTAAGTATGGCCCCAAGATATTGACATTATCAGGTGTATACTACCTACAGCTTTCAAAACTTTAGGAAAAGTAGAATATATGAATAGAACCTTGAAATCTCAGTTGTCCAAACTTTGCCAAGAGGTTTACCTGGGGTGGCCCCAGGTTCTTCCTATAGCCCTTTTTAGGATATACTTAGCCCCTGCTAAGTCTTTAGGAGTTCCCCCTTTTTGAGATTCTGAGAATCTGTAGCCTATTTATAGGGAATAATAGGAGATGTGAGACAGATAGGATCTGAAATTATTAGGCATGAACTATTGGTTTTAAGTTCTGTTTTGCAGAGTCTTCATACCTAGGTACATAATCGATTACCCATCAATTTGCCTGAACCCCTGCATTCTTTCAAGCCTGGAGTCTCGGTGTGGATCAAAGAGTGGAGAAGGATACCGTTAGCCCTGCATTGGAAGGGACCCTATGTTGTCATCCTGTCAACTCCAACTGCAGTAAAAGTCGCAGAATTCGAACCTTGAATCCATTATAGTCGAGTAAAGCCAGCAACTGCTTCTGAACCTGATCACTGGACTACTGTACAGCATCCTGAGACTCCATTGCGCCTCACCCTACGACAACAGCCATGGACCTAAGACTTATTGGTCCCTCGGAAACTGCACTATTTCAAGACTGTTCGTTTCTCCGAAGGTAAGCCTCGCATCTGGAGAAAGCTGCAATCATCAGAAATAGACTGTGTTGTGTTAAGAAATTGAGTCTTCTAAGAGACTGTGTTCAAATGCTCTGATCTCCTCAAGGCAATAATAGCCTGAGAGACTGTACTATGATATTTTAAGAACCTGAGACATCCCAGAGGACAGTGATACTTTGGAATCTACAGCCCTACTCCTGCCACAAAGCTGGTAGGTCTACGTACGGCAGAAGCTCGAGGATCTACAATCAACTCTACATCTGTTATCTGTTGTGGATGCCGACAGTTCCACCAATTTTCCAGAGACTATGCTCATTATGAATTCTTATTATTGCTTTATTTCGGCAGCAGCCTTGGGGTGCTTTGAAATGACTTTTGCTTTACCACCCTGTGCAGCCTGTATAAGTACCACGCGAACTGGGCTGAAGGTTCTTCATGCCTCCCAGAACTTGTTTCTTGAACTTGCCGAAGCAGTAGCATCTAGTCTCCACATTTATGACTGTTTCTTTGTGGAGGAACCAAGATGGGAGATCAGTGGTCTGGGGAGGCTCAAGAACTGAATTATTCCATCCCCTACAATCAGACTGATTTACATAATACTACTAGTGAGTGGGTATTGGCCCACCCCATTGTTGACAGTTTGTGTTTTGTTCGCACCGGACCACAATTTGCTATGAAGATTGGACAGCTGGACTGTCTAAATCAGAAGTTTTACAACAGCACAACAAAGAAGACATCTTGGTGGTCCGGCATAAATGCTCCTGAACCTTCTAATCCTTTAGTTCTTTTTCCTACTCTTGCCAAACTATTGACTCTGACTATCTGCTTGTTGCTCCCTTGTTTCTTGCCACTTTGCTTGCAAATGATAACTTCCGTTATTAATAACACTGTAGAGCGCAAGGCAGCTCCCAAGATACAAGCTATGTGAAACTACTACCCTATACCACAGAGTGATACCTTTACCTAGTATTATGTGATTTGATTCTCACCCTTTCTCACTTGCGGGTGAGAATAATCAAAGGGGGGAATGTGGTAGGCGAAGGCCTATGATCCATGCTGCTTGAACTGAACAGACAGGCCTAAGTAGCTTGACCTGTAAATGAAGCCTGTGGTTAGGCCCAGAGGAATGAAACCCCCCCCTGAATGATGCCACCATAGAATTGAAACTTAACTAAGCATAACCCAGCATAGCTAAGCAGAAACGAAACTTAGAAGGGATAGAAAAACAACTTTAATTGGAACTGATAAGATGTGTGAAGCTTCTGTGAACTAATTAATTCTGTTGAGAGAAGGGTTACAGTGCCCTGCTTTCCCACATGTTCTAGTCAGCTAAGTGACCTTGGAGGAGAATTGTATCAAGAGTCTAAGAACTGACCATTGTAATGAGGATTGTAAGGGGGGCAACCAGGTGCTGAGCCCAGACCAAAGTCCTCATTGGACAACTACGTAACGGCACCGGGACCAATAGATGGGTGAGAGGGGTTACTGGGACCAATGAAAAGTTTGCCTATGTCCAGAATGGAGAAGAAGGCTATAAAAGTTGTTGTTTTGCTAGAAACCATTGCTCAGCCATTTTGAATGTGATTCTGCTTGAGTCTTGTGCACAAATAAATGATTTGGACCTTCTGAACAGACTCCTGGTATCATTGGATTGTCTGCTCTCTGCTGCAACAATACTAATATCCTGTAGTTGCTTTAATATGACCCTGATATGCTGACTTCAGTTTGTCACTATTAGGAAGAGGATAATATTTTAGATTTTCTCTAATTATGTATAGCAGACAGAGTCTGGGAAGGGTATAGAATGGTGGATGGCAGCGAGGTGGGTGTCTGCAGGGAGGGATATAAGAGTGCAAGGGATTGGAGGTTGAAGAGAAGGAAGAAAAGGGCACAATATGGGTATATGCTAAAAGGCACAGCCTCTTTCCCCAGAAGGCACACAAGCATCCCACCCTGTACCACACACATACAGACATCCCTCACCCACCCCACGCAAACATACACACACACAGAAGCACCCCACCACTGCACTGCACACACAGGCACCTCATCCCCACACCACACCTTTAATTAACAAAATTACCCTGAAATGAAAATTTATAACAATAAAGCTAATCAAATTGAAAATTTATTAACAGAAACAAAACTAAGCAAACCTGCAAATGACACAGGAAACTATACAAAATGAAACCTTTTTGCCTGCGCTCCCCTAGTGTTTAAAGAAACTTTTGACTGATGTGGGCTGAATAGCAGCTTGATTATTCTTCTTATTATTATTATTGGGCCAATATTCAGATCATAGGAGCTTCCATCAAATGGGTTAGAGCAAAATTGAGGTCCCAAGACAGTCAGTGGTTTGAAGGGAGGCTTCAAAAGAATCAAGCCCCGTATTAATCACATAACTAAAGACTGTATAGAGATGGGTTTACCTTCCATGTGATAGTGATAAGTGCCAATTATACTAAGGCAACCCCTAATTAAGTTATTTTTTAAACCTAAGAGATAAAGGTATTCAAGTAGTTTTTGTGTGGAATAGGAAAATGAATCTAGGGCCTTTCTGTTACATCGAATGACAAACTTCATCCACTTAAATCCATGACTGTCTAGTGAAGTCTCTCCTAGAAGCAAGAAGGATCTGTAATTTATTGTTGGAGATATATAGGGCAGTAAAATTTACCCTCTCAACAAGCAAACTATGAAGGAGAGAACATTTAAACTGTCCCCCATGGCTGCATGATGACTACTGCAGAAGCCTCCAGTCTGATTGATCTCCTGATGGATACCTGAAGGAGAGGAAACCAGACCTGCTTTGGCCAATAAGGATCTATGAGTATCATAGTCCCCTGATCCTATTTGTTTATGAGAATCCTTACTTTGAGTGGAATTGGAGGATATGCATACAGAGGACCCTCCCCCAAGCCAGGAATAAAGGATCCAAGGCTAGATTGTTGTGAGATCCAAGTATCCCCCTCCTTGCAAAGATAACTGAAAATATTGTCCAAACACAGCTTCAGAATTTCATTGATGATCATGCCCCACTTGATCTTTTCCAGCATGGCTTTAGAAAGAACCATGGTATTGAAACCCTTTTAACCTCCCTCCTAGATACAGTAATCCCATACATCCAAACTCCTACCTAAGGGTGTCTCCTAATCTTTCTAGATATATCCTCTGCATTTGACTCCCTTCCACATAACCAGCTTCTTGACAGATTCCATGACATAGGCCTTAGAGGTACCACTCTCAATTGGTTCCGTTCATACCTGTACCACAAAATCCAACAGGTAAGAATTGGTCAAAAACCCTCACTGCCATTCTTACTGTAACTAGGACCTGTCCTCCAGGTGATGTAAAAACCTCTCGCACCGAGGAAGTTTCTTCAGGGCCAAGTGCCCAAGAGGGAATGGTTAGGACAACTGTTATAGTTGGTGATTCGATCATTAGGCATGCAGATAGCTGGGTGGCTGGTGGACGTGAGGATCACCTGGAAACATGCCTGCCTGGTGCGAAGGTAGCAGACCTCACGTGCCACCCAAATAAGGTCTTAGATAGTGTTGGGGAGGAGACTGCTGTCTTGGTACATGTCGGTACCAGTGACATAGGAAAATATGGTAGGGAGCTTCTGGAGGCTAATTTTAGGCTTTTAGGTAGGAAGTTCAAATCCAGAACTTCCAGGATAGCGTTCTCTGAAATGCTTCCCGTACCACGCACAGGACCCAAAAGGCAGGCAGAGCTCCGGAGTCTCAATGCGTGGATGAGACAATGGTGCAAGGATGAGGGTTTTGGATTTGATAGGAACTGGGGAACATTCTGGGGAAAGGAGGGGCTCTTTCAAAGGGATGGGCTTTACCTTAACCGGGATGGAACCAGGCTGCTGGCATTAACCTTTAAAAAGGAGATAGAGCAGCTTTTAAACTAGAAAATAGGGGAAAGCTGACAGTCACCCAAGAGTGCATGGTTTGAAAGGATACTATCAAAAGCAGAGAGGTTCTAAAAAAGAGCAAAGTAGTCCAAATGTCGTTGAGTATGAAGCAGAGCTTAAAGATTCCAAATTACCCATGCCTACCAATAGCCAGATTAATATGAATAAAATACAGTCTCTAAAATGCTTTTATGCAAATGCAAGAAGTTTAAAAAAATAAGATGGGAGAGTGAGAATATATAGTATTAAATGAAGGTTAGATATGATTGGAATCTCAGAGACATGGAGGAAGGCGGACAACCAGTGGGACACTGTGATACCTGGGTACAAACTATATCGTAATGATAGAGCTGATCAAATTGGTGGAGGGGTTCCGCTCTGTGTTAGAGAGGGCATTGAGTCAGAAAGGATTAAAGTTTTGCAGGAAACAAAATTTGCTGTAGAATCTCTATGGATTGAAATTCCATGTAAAAAGGGGAATGCTATGGCAGTGGGGGTGTACTATCGACCACCTGGCCAGAATGAACAAATGGATGATGAAATGCTCAAAGAAATCATGGAAGCTAACAAAAGTTACAGCACAGTAATAATAATGGATGATTTAAATTACCCCGGTATCGACTGAGTCAGTGTCACAGCAGGACATGCTAGGGAGATAAAGTTCCTAGACAAAATAAATGACTGCTTCTTGGAGCAGCTGGTTCATGAACCGACCAGAGGGGAAGCCATATTGGACCTAGTCCTTAGTGGAACATCAGATCTAGTGCAAGAGATAAGGGTGTTGGGACCACTGGGCAATAGTGATCATAGCATGATCGCGTTTGATTTAATTAGTGGAGGAGGGATGGTAAGGAAATCCACAGTACTACCTTTTAACTTTCGAAATGAGACTATGATAAAATGAGGAAAATAGTTAAGAAAAAACTAAAAGGAGCAGTTGCAAAGGTTAAAGACTTACATCAAGCTTGGCTGTTGTTGAAAAATACTATCTTGGAAGCCCAGACCAGCTGTATTCCACGCTTTAAGAAAAGTGGAAAGAAGTCCAAAAAACTGCCAGCATGGTATAAAGGTGAGGTCAGAGAGGCTGTTGTTGCCAAAAAAGCAACTTTCAGGAAATGGAAAAAAGAGTGAAATGATGAAAAGACTTTTTTAAGTACATTCGTAGCAAAAACCTGTGAGAGAGTCAGTTGGTCCATTAGATAATAGAGGGGTTAAAGGGGTACTAAGAGGTGACAAGGCAATAGTGGACAGACTGAATGAATTATTTGCTTCGGTCTTTACTGAGGAAGTTGTAGGGATGTTATCCATGACTGAAATGGTATTTAAAGGTGCGGAAAAATTGAAGGAACTATTGATACATCGGGAAGATGTATTTTAACTATTTGATAAACTGAAGAGTAGCAAATCACCTGGACCAAATGAAATACATCCAAAGGTGTTGAAAGAACTGAAATATGAGATTGCAGACCTGCTATAAGTAATCTGTGAACTATCATTAAAATCATCTGTAATACCTGAAGATTGGAGGATGGCCAATGTAATGCCAATTTTTAAAAAGGGTTCCAGGGGTGATCCAGGAAACTACAGACCGGTGAGCCTGATGTCAGTACCGGGAAAAATGGTAGAAACCATCATAAAGAACAAAATTGCTGAACATGTAGATAGTTATGGCTTAATGGGAGACAGCCAACATGGCTTTAGACAAGGAATATTTTGTTTTACTAATCTATTATGTTTTTTGAAGGTGTGAATAAACAGGTAGACAAAGGTGAGTCGGTTGATATAGTATATTTGGACTTTCAGAAAGCCTTTGACAAGGTCCCTTATCAGAGACGTTTGGCAAAACTAAAGAGTCATGGGATAGGAGGCAGTGTAATATTATGGATCAGAAACTGGTTAAAGGATAAAAAGCAGAGGGTAGGGCTAAATGGCCAATTTTCCCAATGGAGAAAGGTGAATAGTGGTGTACGCCAGGGATCTGTCCTGGGCCCGCTGCTTTTTGACATATTCATAAATGACCTGGAAAAGGGAATAACGAGTGAGGTTATCAAATTTGCAGATGACACAAAACTATTTAAAGTTGTTAAAACCCATGAGGATTGTGGAAAATTGCAAAAGAATCTTGATAAATTGGAAGACTGGCATAAAAATGGCAGATGAAATTTAATGAGGACAAGTGCAAAGTTATGCATCTAGGGAAGAACAACCCAAACTATGGTTACACGATGCAAGGTTCCACATTAGGAATCACCACCCAGGAAAAAGATTTAGGCGCCATTGTGGACAACATGTTAAACCCCTCTGCCCAGTGTGCAGCGGCAGCCAAAAGAGCAAATAGAATGCTAGGTATCATAAGGAAAGGAATGGAAAATAAAACAAATGATATTATAATGCCTCTGTATCATTCCATGGTGTGACCGCACCTTGAATATTGTGTGCAATTCTGGTCGCCGTATCTTAAAAAGGATATAGCGTTATTAGAAAAGGTTCAGAGAAGAGCCTCCAAAATGGTAAAGGGGATGGAAGGATACCCCTGTGAAGAAAGGCTAAAATGTTAGGGCTCTTTAACCTGGAAAAGAGACGGCTGAGGGGTGATATGATAGAAGTCTATAAATTAACGAACGTAGTGGAATGGGTAAACGTAGATCGATTGTTTACTTTATCAGAACATAGAAAGAATAGGGGACATGCAATGAAGCTTGTCATGGCGCAAGGCAAACAGTGCCTATGGAAATAGATGAAAATGTGCAGGGCAGTTTTAAAATGGGCAGCTCAAAGCACATGGCTAGGGGTTGCTATAGGCAACCAACCAAAACACTAGCACCGGGGGTAGGTAAACGCCCCAGAGAAGCATTACCTCATAGCTCGTTAGAGGAGCAGGAACAGCTGCAGGGACTTGAGATGATGAGGGACTCAAAGAGTGACACACTTAAAATAGAGTCAGTCTTGAGCAGAGAAGGAACGAGGAGGAGCCGGACACCTGGAGAGGAGAGAACCAGGATACATGGGAAAGGAAAGAGCAGAGCATATGAGAACCAGGATACATACCTGGGAGCTTCAGACGGAGATTCCAGCAGCACCTCAGAGGAGTTTGCCCAGGAGGGATTACCCGAGGTTAGTGCCAGAGAGTTGGGCTGCACTAAACCAGAGTCCGGTTGGGGACCCAGAGGGATTCCAGTCAGCAAACGACGGGGAGCTGTGAGAGGGAATTCCCACGAGAGCAGGTACCTGGGGAGTAGAAGCTCTTGTCCAAAAGAAATTTCCCGGCACAAAGAAATACGTCCTGTGAGGGGAAGTGAAAGGGAGAAAGGTTTTCAGCTTCCCGGCTGCAAACGTTCAGGCAGAGGTCAGCCTGAAGAAAGGCCAATTCCCTGGAATAGAGGGGCACTTGATTTTACCTGCACGTGTCCTGAGGTGTATGGCCCTCTAGAGAGAAAATCCATATTGCATGGTAACCTGCCTTTCCACTTGAATAGTGGGGAGAAGAGAAGCCCTTGCCAGGAAGAGGAGGGATTGCTGAACACTGATACAAGTTACAGTCCCACAAGAGATAATAACAGGGAAGCTCATGAAGCCATGGACTGTGATTTCTGTGGAGAAAACTCAGAGGATTTCCAGATGGACTGTACACTGGTGTTTTCAGATAATGTGACCTCTTTCTGTTGAAGCATAAGAAAAGCGTGCAAAAGAGAAATCTGTTTAAGGGAACAGATTTCACTCTACAGCCGTTCTAACGTAAAGCCTGTTTTCCACTTTTGTTTTCTTTAAAGCTGAAAAGAAGCATTTCCTTTGTCATTTGTAATCCTCTTTTGTGTTATGCCAGAAGCATGATTTACTTTCCTTTATGATTCCTGTTTGCAGAAGTTCTCCCGGGAAGGGAAATAAATACCTCTTTATCGGCATAGCTACTCGTCCACGACTACACTCTTATTGAATAGCTAGTGGGACTTCAACTCCCAGGGGGCACTACTAGTCCCTGCTACCTAAGAGGAGCCTCACTGAAGCCCCAGGCCTTTGCCTCCGGGGTAAGTAGGTGAGTGACAAGCTACAGGGTATAGATTCCTCTGTGTATTTTAGTCTATGAAGTTTTTAATTTGTTATATTGTGTTTTCTTTTGTTACTGTATAGTTTTTATGATAATTGATATAAATCATTTAGAATGAGTTATAAAGAAGATGGTATAAAAACTTTGGGCCCAATATTCCATAGTGATGGCTATGAGCCGCCATGGCGCATAGCTGTCGCTGCCAAACATTTACGCCGGATATTCAATGCTGGGGTCATATGTGGTGCAGACACTGAATATCCTGCGTCACTGTACAGCCTCCGCAGCCACAGAAGCTAACCGGGCAACGGAGCTATTGAGCCGGTTGGCTCCTACGGGTAAAAGATAGGCCAGCTTTTGCTGCACCTACCTTTTACCTGCAGGTCGCTAACCAGGCAGTAGTGCAATACTTCAACTACCTGGTTAGCATTTGTTGCTGCCCCTGGAATGCCCATGAATACCCCAATGCTAGTGATTAGCACTGGGGCGTGTAATCAGGAATATTCTGCATCACTATGTTAGTGCCACTGAAGATCCTGCTAAGCGGCATTCATATGGTTCACAGGTCTGTAAATAAATCACTTTTCATAACAGTTTAGGCGGATCTGATCCAATAGCAGCATTGATGAAGTGAGTGGTTAGCCTCAATTTGAAAGGGGCCAGGGATGAAGCATGACACACAGACTCAGGCAGTTCTCGCAGGCACGTCCAGTCCCGCAGATGCGGAATTTATTTATTTATTTATTTATTTATTTTATAACTTTTATATACCGCGCTATTTGTTATCAGTGCGGTTTACATACAACAAGGGTGCACAGTCAGAAGTCTGTTCTGTGCTTACATTGTAACAGGAGTTTAAACTTGGAATTAGGTTCAAAGGGGGCCTGTTTTTGTTTTAGATGTGTCCATGGGGCAGAGATGCATTATAGTAGCAAGTAAAATAGTATATGACGGCAGTAAAGACCAGTAAGGTTCATCTAGTCTGCCCAGCAAGGTGGCAAGTGTAGGTGCACTTGCTGCTCCATGCAAGTCACCCCTCCCCATGCCTTGGTTTAGGGACATAGTCACTTCTCCGTATAGGCACCCCTATTTGTTGAAATATAAGAGATAGTTAAGCTTATTTTGATTTTATCCTGTTGCTATAAAGGGATCGACTATGTCTGCCCCATGCCATTTTGAATTATGTCATTGTGTTTGCCCCCACCACTTCCATTGGGAGAGCATTCCAAGCATCCACCACCCTTTCAATGAAAAAGTATTTCCTGACATTGCCTTGCAATTTACCCCCTAGCAGCTTCATGTTATGCCCTCATGTTTTACAGCTTTGCCATCTTTAGAAGAGTTTTGCTTGTTCATTAATACTCTTAAGTATTTAAAGGTCTGAATCATATATTCCCTGTCCCTCCTCTCCTCCAAAGTGTACATATTTAGGTCTTCTAGTCTCTTCGCATAAGTCTTCTGACGCAGGCTCCAAATCATTTTGGTCACCTTCCTCTGAAGCATTTCTAGTCTTTTTATATCCTTTGCAAGATATGGTGTCCAAAACTGAACACAGTATTCCAAGTGAGGCCTCACCAGTGACTTGTGTCACCCCTTTGCTGTGCAGCGCCTCCTGATGGTCACAGTTGGTACTGCACCCGGGTGTAAACTACTGGCCTTTTCAATACTTATAGTCCTTGCCAGTATGTAAAGAAGTTGTGACACCGAAATCGGTTTAACTGGGTTTTATTCCCCGTCCCGTAGGATTCTTTTCCAAAAGTATAACAGTCAAATAAACATAACCCTTCTCGGGTAAACAAAAGAACTATAACAAAAATAGCTTTACCTTTCAGCAAACAAAAATAGGAATGAAACAGAAATACAGCTTGTCAGCTTTCCAGATGAAGGCTTCTCAGGAATAGTTCAGCCTTCTATCTGAGAGACTCTATATGGTCAGCTATTATAAAACTACAGTCCATTTGTTCAACAGGCAATTCAGCGTTGTCCTCAATTTCATAAGGCTCACATTGCATGGGAACACTGTCAGATACAGAGGCTTCGTTACTTCTCTTCTGAGGTAACTTGCTTAACAAACTTTCCAGCTTGTGACGTACTTGTCTTTCTATAGCAGGTATCTGTTTGGCTTTACCGTATTCTCTTGAGTTGCTTAGCCAGGAGCCTTTCCTCTGCCTCTGGTAATTAGGCAGAGTAAAGCAGTCAGCTGCCCAGCTATCAGAGAGTGGAACCTTTGCATGGGGTTTTGTTTTAACAGGAGCTTTGTAAACAGCTGTTGTCTCCAACGGCAGTTTCTGTGAAGGCTTGTGCCAACTATATTCCTCTGAAGGATTCTCTCCCAAAGGTAACAAGCTTTGTTCCCTATTCTGTTTGTAACCCAGATTCTGGAGCTTTCCTGCTTTCCTTAAATTAGCATTATAAGGCTTTTGTCTTTCATACAAATGCCTCTCATAGATCAGCTTAGCATTTCTCCTATCTGGTTCAGAATAGCTTTTCCTAGCTTGTTGCTTGTGTCTTAAGGCATAGCTTCTATCAAGGCTGCTGCATACACTGTCCCTGTCTGAATTCAGCTGCTCACTTATTTCACTTAAATGTTCATCAGACTCACTCAGACTTTCATTCAGCCAGTGCCTGCCTTGCTGTGGAGACCTGGGATATCTGTATCCTTCCCAGTCTGGATATCTCCTTCGTCTCTGAGGTTCCTCAGCTCCTCTCCTAGCTCCTTCGGCTCTCTCTGCCTTCCCCCGTAGCTCCTCTTGTGAGCTGTGCTGATTATTTACGTAATCCCCAGCTGCACCACACCCTAGCCTATTGGGGTCAGGTGGGACCTTCCTTGCTTCCCTACTGGCTGGGTGATAATTCCAGGTTTGTGACCTCATTCCCTTATACTCCTTCTGATACCCTTGTGTCATGTGCTCTCTCCCTACGTCAGTGTTTACTTGAGGAGTAGTGTTTTTTAGCACCACAGGGGGCTCTAGAGAGTCTGCTCTGTGACATATTCCCCCCCTTAAAATCTTACGTGTTGCCGCCACACTACACGGACAGCACGTAAGCATACTCCTAGCGCTCCTACCGTACTCCTTATGCACTAAATTGACCTGAGCCTCTCTCTCCTTCCAGGGCTTCAACACATTGAGATGGTAGACCTGTCTACATCCTCTATCATTCTCTATAAGGTACGAGACATGCCCCACTCTTTTGATTACTGTCGCTGGCCCTTTCCAATGGGACTCAAATTTTGGACCTGGATCCGCTACCTGGATCAGGACCTTACTCCCTATTTCCAAATGTCTAGGTTGTGTACCTTTATCATAATGCTGTTTTTGACGCTGTTGGCTCATCTTGAGATTATCTATGGACACCTTAGATGTCTTTTCTAAGCGTGTTCGTAGGTTGGTCAAAAACTGGGGTACGCCTACCTCTGGCACCTCGGGTTCCACCCATTCCTCATGTAAGATGTCCAATACACCTCTCGGGGCCCTACCAAACAGTAACTCAAATGGGGACACCCCTAAGGATGACTGGATTCGCTCCCTACAGGTGTACAAAACGAATGGGAGCAACGTGTCCCACTCGGCCATTTCATTTTTCTTTAAACCTCTCCGTAAGAGGTGTTTAATCGACTGATTTGTTCGCTCAACTAAACCGTTTGACTGGGGATGGTATGCCGCAGTCTTTAGATGGCGAATGCCAAATGCCTCCCAGACTTTTGCTAAATGCTGTGAGACAAAGTTACTCCCCTGGTCTGTTAAAATCTCCTGGGGAAACCCCACCTCACAAAATAATTTTACAAGTTCTTGGGCTATCACTTTGGCAGAAATATTCCGTAGGGGAATCGCCCACGGAAAACGTGTCGCATGGTCCACGATTACCAGCATATACTGATAGCCACGGGGTGTTCTTATCAAAGGACCCACTATATCTATTCCCAAGCGTCTAATGGGTGTTGAGATGGTGGGCAAGGGTATCATAGGTACCGCCTTTGGGCGCGCTATGGAAACCCTCTGGCAAGCTGGACAGGAGTCACAATATTTTTTTGTTTCCTTATAAACGCCAGGCCAATAAAACCTGGCCAGGATTTGATCAAGTGTTCCCTGAACACCTTTGTGGCCCCCTATAGGGTGGTCGTGTGCTAGCCGTAACACGACAGCCTTAAATGTCACTGGCACCACCACTTGCTTCCTAACCGCCCCGGTATATGGTTCTACACTTTCCCGGTATAATATGTCTTTATCAATTAAGAACCTGGGGAGTGTGAGTCGAACTTCTTGTGCCCACTCGAACGCTCTTTTTAGCCCAGGGTCCGCTCGTTGTTCCATTGGGAACGAAGGGAACTTTTTCACTAGGGCTTCTGGCACCCACGGTAGCCCTTCTCCCGCTTCTAACTCTGCTCTTCCTTGCGCCCTTTTCCCTCTCTCTTGGCGCTTCTTATTCTTGGGTTTCTTCTCCTCTTTATTAGGGGCCTGTACTAACTCATCGTGATCAGGAAGTACCTTAGTCTCCTCCTCCTTACTTGGGGCTTGAACTACCTCATCAGGGTTAGGAATTACATTAATTCCTCTCTCCTCTTCCTTTTCCTCGGGCTTCGCCTCATCATTTTTCTTTTCTGGTTCCTCTGTTCTTTTAGCAGATGGAACCTGAGTTTCAGAGGTACTAGCCTGTGCTCTGGTCAGAACAAAACCTGACTTTGTATTTGCACCTTGCACTAACCCTCTCCTAAATGATGGCCAATCATGCCCTAGGATAAGGTCTCGGGATAGCCCAGGGACTATGGCTACTTGAATTTCACGTTCTATGCCCATCCCCTTAACCCTTATCTTATGCAGGGGATATGGAACCTGGGTTCCATGCACACACTGTATTTGTACTTGTTTATTTTCTGGCTTGGAGGCAGCCGAACGAGCTTGCTCCAGGATCTCCCATAATTTTAGAGAGACCATGCTCTGTTCCGCGCCTGAGTCCATTAAAGCCAGGACATTCCTTCCCTCTACTAAAACTTGGAGAAAAATCCCTTTTGTGCCTTGACCTTTAACCCCAACCATAAAGACTAACTTTACTTTGCAATTTTTCTTATAGTGGCCTATTTTACCACATTTATAACATCTCACATTTTTAGCCACAGTCTCACCAATATTATCATGCACACTTCTTTTACCCATAGCATTCCTGTCCCCTTTTCTCATGCTACCTGGACTTTCTTGTCCATTTATTTTTAACCCGCCAGTCTTTAAGGCATCAGCCCCCCTGGCTTCCAAATAAGCTTCTGCCATGTTTGCAGCCTCCTCAGGATCATGGCAGTCCTGCAACATGAGAAAAGTTCTCAAATCATCAGATACTGAATGCATGAACTGTTCCATTATAATATCCTTCATAACAGAATCTATGGACCTCCCTTCAGGGTTAAGCCACTTGTACGCGAGGCTTTTTAACCTTTGATACAAGGCTCGGGGAGTCTCCTTGGGTTGTATGCGTGCCTCCCTAAATTGGTGCTTATACTGTCTGGGTGTAAAACCCAGCCTATCTTTTATGGCCTTCTTAATTTCTGTATAATCCGTAACTAAATCAGCAGGCATCCCTCTAAAGGCTGACAGAGCATCTCCGGTCAAAGTTAAGGTAAATTGCCTGGCCCAGAGCTCTGGCGGCCATTTGAGGGTGGCTGCCATCCTCTCAAACGATTCAATATGATCATCAATGTCATCATACTGTGTTAACTGTCTTACAGAAAAATTAGAAGCATGGTTCATGGCTACTTGCGTCAGTATTGGCACAGTCATTGCCTCATTGTCCTGAGGTTTGGTAACCAGAGCCTTCAATGCTTCCACCAATGGTTGCTGTTGCTCCTGTATAGCGTCCATATACTGTTTCTGCACTTGTTGCATAAGCTTGGCTTGTTCATTCCACTGCGTTTGCATCCACGCCTGAACATCACGTACATCCATTCTTCCTGTCTTTTGAGGACCTGCGGAAAAAAGAGAAAAAAACACACCAAGTGCGGCACCTTTTTTTTTTTTTTTTTTTTTTTTAAATTCCCACTTAGGAACAGTGCCCTCTTTCTCACTTATCCATCTACGGTTTCTCCCAGGTGACTGTTACCTGAGTTTTGTGTAGATTCCAGCGTGTGAGAAAGCTTTTCTTTTCTTTCCTTTTCTGGCCGACCTGCCAGCGAAAAATCCTCTCTCAGCAAGTACTTCCTGGTGAGTCGTCTCTTCCAGCACTGCTCTGTACTTGTCTTTTCCAGAGGAAGTCACGTGGTATCAAAATCCTAAAACACTACGCCATTATGTCACCCCTTTGCTGTGCAGCGCCTCCTGATGGTCACAGTTGGTACTGCACCCGGGTGTAAACTACTGGCCTTTTCAATACTTATAGTCCTTGCCAGTATGTAAAGAAGTTGTGACACCGAAATCGGTTTAACTGGGTTTTATTCCCCGTCCCGTAGGATTCTTTTCCAAAAGTATAACAGTCAAATAAACATAACCCTTCTCGGGTAAACAAAAGAACTATAACAAAAATAGCTTTACCTTTCAGCAAACAAAAATAGGAATGAAACAGAAATACAGCTTGTCAGCTTTCCAGATGAAGGCTTCTCAGGAATAGTTCAGCCTTCTATCTGAGAGACTCTATATGGTCAGCTATTATAAAACTACAGTCCATTTGTTCAACAGGCAATTCAGCGTTGTCCTCAATTTCATAAGGCTCACATTGCATGGGAACACTGTCAGATACAGAGGCTTCGTTACTTCTCTTCTGAGGTAACTTGCTTAACAAACTTTCCAGCTTGTGACGTACTTGTCTTTCTATAGCAGGTATCTGTTTGGCTTTACCGTATTCTCTTGAGTTGCTTAGCCAGGAGCCTTTCCTCTGCCTCTGGTAATTAGGCAGAGTAAAGCAGTCAGCTGCCCAGCTATCAGAGAGTGGAACCTTTGCACGGGGTTTTGTTTTAACAGGAGCTTTGTAAACAGCTGTTGTCTCCAACGGCAGTTTCTGTGAAGGCTTGTGCCAACTATATTCCTCTGAAGGATTCTCTCCCAAAGGTAACAAGCTTTGTTCCCTATTCTGTTTGTAACCCAGATTCTGGAGCTTTCCTGCTTTCCTTAAATTAGCATTATAAGGCTTTTGTCTTTCATACAAATGCCTCTCATAGATCAGCTTAGCATTTCTCCTATCTGGTTCAGAATAGCTTTTCCTAGCTTGTTGCTTGTGTCTTAAGGCATAGCTTCTATCAAGGCTGCTGCATACACTGTCCCTGTCTGAATTCAGCTGCTCACTTATTTCACTTAAATGTTCATCAGACTCACTCAGACTTTCATTCAGCCAGTGCCTGCCTTGCTGTGGAGACCTGGGATATCTGTATCCTTCCCAGTCTGGATATCTCCTTCGTCTCTGAGGTTCCTCAGCTCCTCTCCTAGCTCCTTCGGCTCTCTCTGCCTTCCCCCGTAGCTCCTCTTGTGAGCTGTGCTGATTATTTACGTAATCCCCAGCTGCACCACACCCTAGCCTATTGGGGTCAGGTGGGACCTTCCTTGCTTCCCTACTGGCTGGGTGATAATTCCAGGTTTGTGACCTCATTCCCTTATACTCCTTCTGATACCCTTGTGTCATGTGCTCTCTCCCTACGTCAGTGTTTACTTGAGGAGTAGTGTTTTTTAGCACCACAGGGGGCTCTAGAGAGTCTGCTCTGTGACACTTGTATAGTGGCATTACTACCTCTTCCTTTCTGCTGGTAATTCCTCTTTGTATGCAACTCAGCATCCTTCTGGCACTGTTTCGCCGCCCTGAGATCCTCAGAAATAATCAATCAAAGGTCCTTCTCCTGGTCTGTGCTCACCAACCTCTCACCCCCTATCACGTACATTTCCCTTGGATTTCTGCTTCCTAAGTGAATGACGCTGCACTTCTTCACATTAAATTTTAACTGCCAAGCATTAAACCATTCTTCCAGCTTTTGTAGATCTTCCCTCATGTTCTCCACTCCCTCAGGGGAGTCCACTCTGTTGCAAATGTTCATGTCATCTGCAAAAAGTCAGACTTTTCTATTTAGTCCTTCAGCAATATCACTCACAAATACATTGAACAGTACCCTGGGGCACACCGCTAATCACCTTCCTTTCAGCTGTTTACCATCACCTTCTATCATCTGTCAGTCAACCAATTTCTGATCCAGTTCACCACCTTGGGACCCATCCCCAAGCTATTGAGTTTATTGATAAACCTCCAGTTACAGTAGATGACATCCATTGCAAGCCCCTGATCTAGTTCTCTGGTCACCCACTCAAAGAACTCAATCAGATTTGTTTGGAAAGATTGTCCTTTGGTAAAACCATGTTGCCTTGGATCATGCAATCTGTTGGTTTTGAGAAAGTCCACTATTCACTCTTTCAGGAGTACCTCCATTATTTTTCCCTCCACCGAGGTAAGGCTTACCGGCCTGTAGTTTTCATTTCTTCCCTGTTACCACTTTTGTGAAACGGTACCACATCAGCCCTTCTCCAGTCTTGAGGAACTTCTCCTGTCTCCAAGGATCTATTAAAAACATCCTTTAACAGCCTTGCAAGAACCTCTCAGCTCTTTCAGTGTCCTGGGATGTATCCCATCCGGTCCCATGGCCTTGTCCATTTTCAGTTCTGCAAGCTGTTCTAACACATCTTCATCTGTGAATGGTGTGGTATCTGCTCCATTCCCATTTTTATATTTGAGAGTCACAGGTGGTCCTTCTCCAGGATTTTCTTTAGTAAAAACAGAGCAGAAGTATTTGTTTAGCATTTTTGCTTTTTCAATGTCACTTTCCACGAATATGTTCCCAGCACTTCTGAGTCCTGCAATTCCACCTCTGATTTTCTTCCTCTCCCAAATATATCTGAAGAAAGTTTTATTGCCACACTTCACATCTTTAGCCATCTTTTCTTCTGCCTTTCATTTGGCTATCCTTATTTCTCTTTTTGTCTCTTTTAGTTTGATCCTGTATTCCTTTCTGTGTTCCTCTGCTTGCCAGCTTCTGAATTTTGTGAAAACTGTGTTTTTTGCCTTGATTTGAGCAGCCACTTCTTTGGAGAACCAAATAGGTTTCCTTTTCCTCATGTTTTTGTTTACTTTCCTTACATATGTATCTGTTGCCCCTTTTATTGCCACCTTTAGTTTAGCCCATTGCAATTCCACTTTCCTTATCCCCTCCCATCCTGCCAACTCCTCCTTCAGGTACTTGGCCATTTTACTGAAGTCAGTGTTTTTGAAGTCTAGGACTTTGAGCTTGCTATGACTGGACTACACCTTGGCTTTTATCTCAGACCACACCATGTGATGATCACTGCTGCTCACAGGGGCACCCATCCGGACATTCAACATGCTATCTCCGTTGGTGAGCACTAAATCCAGCATCGAGATTTCCCTGGTCGGTTCCATCACCATTTGTCTAAGTAACACATCTTGGAAGGCATCCACAATTTTTTTTACTTCTTTCCAAATTTGCAGAAGGAATACTCCAATCCACATCGGGAAGATTAAAGTCACCCAATATGATCACTTCCCCCTTTGTGGCTATCTTTGCAATATCTATAATCAATTAATTCACTATCTATTTCTTCGATTTGAGTCGGAGGCCTGTAGACCACACCAGTATGGATGACAGTGCCATCTCCTCTTTCCAACACAATCCATATTGCTTCTTCTTTTCCCCATGACCCCTGCATTTTAGTAGCTTTCATATTGTTTTTGACATATAGGGCTACTCCTCCTCTTTTTCCACCTTCTCTTTCTCTTCTGAATAGACTATAGCCAGCTATAGCTATATCCCATTTATGTGACTCGTTAAACCATGTTTCTGTAATGGCTACAATTTCCAAGTCCATTTCCACTATTAGGGCTTCCAGGTCAGGAACTTTGTTGGCTAGGCTTTGAACATTTGTGCTCATTGCTTTCCAGCATTTGTTAACTGGCTTGCCTGTAGTGTGCATTGATTTTGTTCTACACACCTCTTCCCACTTGTCATTGATATGTGGTTTAAAAGTGTGGCTGTTTCCAATGTTATTCTGCTTTTGCCGAGAGTGACATCCTGAATTTGTACTTCCCCATCCATCACCCCCTTTCTCTAGTTTAAATTCCTGTCCACATACCACCTGGATTTTTCACTCAGGATCCTTTTCCCTGCGATGGAGAGATGTAGTCCATCAGCACAATATAGCCTCTTGTTGATCCATCTGTTTCCCCAGTTGCCTGTAAATCTGAATCCTTCTTGTTTGCACCAAGTCTGGAGCCATGTATTAAAGTTGCTTATGCGATGCAGCCTTTCTGCCCCCTTACCAAGAACAGGTAGAACTTCTGAGAATGTTACAGTGTTAACAATGGGCTTGAGTTTCTCTCCCAGAGTTTGGAAGCCCCTTTGAACTGCAGAGGCACTGTTTCGAGCCAAGTCTTTTGTACCCAAGTGGATGACAACATCAATTTTGGAGTGCTCACTTTCTGCACTAACTACACCAACAATTTGGTTTGTATTCCTGCTGGATGAAGAGCCTGGAGACATTTGACCATCTTCTCTCCTTTGAACTGTGTTCTCAAGTTAGTGCCTCTAATGATGGAATCTCTAAGTAGTAGTAGTTTTCTGTTTTGTGATCTTTTTCTTCATTGTTGGTGCATTATCAGTAGATTTGGCATTGACTCTCATTTAAAGGCCCTTCAGTTTCCATGGATTGGGCATCCTCATTAACCAATGCAGAGAAGGCAGTATTCAGGGATATCTCTTGATGTATAGGGTGTCTCTGCATTACAGATTGCAACCTACCAGAGCCCACTGTGATCCATTTGTTCCTGGGATGTTTGATTCTTTGTGGGAGCAGTGGTGGATTTAGTTCCGTTTGTACCCTAGAAGAGGTGTGTTTAATTGCAGCTAGTTCTTCCCTTAGTAGAGAGAATTCTTTATGCATAGCAGCTAACTTCAGGCATATAGGGTGAGCTCTTAGGTTCCAAATGAGAGCACCACAGTTATTGCACTGAATACACGACATGCTGATTAAGTGGTCCTAGGAGAAGGAGAAGGAGGAGGAGAAAAGGTGGGCATAACACCTAAATAAAAGGACAGATGTCAATGTGTATGGTGACTATATAGGCAATGCAGCCTTGGGGTGGGTGGGGTGAGGAGTAGGGTGGTGAGTAACCTAAGTGTCCCTGGCCAGTATTTTATTTATTTAGACAGTTTTGTATACTGCCTTATCCTTCAATCAAAGCGGTCACAACACAATTGGGGGATACATTTTAACATGCGGGGACATGAGACACATACACTAATACTTACAGGGAACATGGGCAATGGAGGGTTAAGTGGCTTGCCCAAGACCACAAGGAGAATCTGTGGGACTAGAAACCCCAGTCCTTCCGGCCCAAGGTTGCTGTCCTCTAGTGGGATTTGAACCCCTGACCTTCTGACCTGAAGTACCTTGCCCCAACCACTAGGCTACTCCTCCCTTACATGAATTGAGGGCACACTTAGGTATCTGGTTTAAAGGCTATGCAAGGAATATAGGCAGTCAGAATATTCCTAAAAATGAACGTATATCCAACAGTTAAAATCTGTATTAGGTAAAAAAAACAGGCAATAGTAAAGGCTGAAAGCTTAGCTGTGTGGAGTCTCTTGAAGCTGTGAAGACTAGAGTTGATCAGGTACTTGTGGACAGACTGTAAGGTAATTCAAGTAGCTCCACCCTGTGAGCAGGCTTGTAACAGACAATTCAAACAATGGAAACAGAAATATTCAAACTGAACTTTTACTTCTATGTATCTGCCTACTGTGCAAAGGTCCCTGTGACTTTAAAATTATACCTTTGCTACAAAAGTAAGTGGGAGACTCAGGTAAAAGACCAGGTCCCTGCAAATCTAAGTGCTTCTATTCCAAATTGCTATATATCATAAGTGTTCCTTGCCACTAGGCCTTACATAACACCCCAAAAACCTTAAGAACGGACTTCCGTTCTCACAATTTCTCCGATATCGCCGAAACTGTTCAGACACTAGGGGATATAAGAAACAGGCAAAGGGCTTAAAAGAGAAATTTTTAGCAAGGGGATATCCATCTTCTGTTGTTTCTCAAGCATATACGAAAGCTTTATATAATCATCGGGAGCATTTACTCTCCGACCCAATGCAGAGATCACCTACGGATGAACATCATATCAATTTCATAACGTCTTATTCCCCATTTAGTCATAAAATACAAAACATTATGAGACGTCATGCGAATGTATTACGGCATACTAGAGGACTGGAGGATAAGTATGTCCGGTGTGTGTGGAAGAGACAGCGTAATCTTAAAGAAATTCTTAGTCCAACTGAATTAAGATCCTCTATTTCTAGAGATATCTCACCAGTTCCGGGGCATCGTAAATGTGCGGGCTGCAATATTTGCCCTGTTACTCTGGAGATTTCCTCATTTAGTTATGGAGGGAAGGAATATCTGTTGAAAAGTTCTACTACTTGTCAGTCGACCTCTGTAGTATACGGGATTTATTGCCCTTGTAACTTGCTATATGTTGGCAAAACAACTCGTTCATTACAAGTCCGCCTACAAGAACATCGTAGCAGAATAAAATGTAAAAGGAGAGAAGCACCTATAATGGAACATTGTCTCCAATTAGAACATAAGTTCCAGGATTTACGCTGTTTTAGTATTGAACAGGTACAGAATGGCGCCCGAGGCCGCACGAGAGAACAACAACTTCTTTACCAAGAGCAACGTTGGATATTTACTCTATCGACTGTTTGCCCAAAAGGCTTAAATGCCCAGGTAGATTGGCATTTGTGCAAATAGGTTAAGGGTCTATGTCTCTTTAAGAAAAAAGCTTCACTGGTATACACCTTTCTCTATATAAGATGGAAAGAGTCGGTTACCCGCATGCGCGGCGTTTTTGGTACCATTGAATGTTTGAAGTGTCAGCTGTGAAAAGGAAGGTAACGTTTAGTTCTTAAAAATGTGATATTAAAATAGTATAAGAGTTCAGAATGTTAGAAGCTAGTTGGATGTATAATCTCTCTTTAGTCCGTGCAGTTTTGAAGAACGTGGTTGGATGTCTGTAATACAGCTCCCCTGAAGAAACGAACTGTGAAACGTGCAAGCGCTTTTTGTCAGACGTTGGAAACATCTGCAGCTTGGCGATATTACACAGACTTCTACAAAGTTAACAGACAAGCACTGTCTTCAACAAACCATTATGTTTGAAATTCAACTAGTATGGAACTAGTATGGGACAACATGTTCTCAATATGGACTATTAAGATCTGTTATTATCTCTATAATGTTTGTTGTAGATATAGATAGTGCTTGTGGAGATATACTGTTTAAAAACTATACCATCATTTAAAAAATTATTACTGACATATGACTTCTAGGATTGAAAAAAAATATTGTGTTAAATGAATTTTATCATCAATTTAAAATAATTTCTCTTATAGTGGGAGAGGTAATGAATATGAAATACTATGTGGATGCAGAATTTATTTATTAAGGTCATTGATGCAAGAGAAGGCAATTTTCATTCCAGCAAGTCTGGCTGATTTAAGCCTTGTATAAGTCTGAGACCTTTCTGCATCCAGTTGATTGGTTTATCTTTAGCAATATACTAATTTGAACTCGTGGTTGGAGATTGAGCTGAATCAATATTATTTCTTACGTAGATATATAAGCTCAAAGACGTGACCATAGTTAGTGCTTGTTTATACAAAATTCCAAAATCGGCATGTCTGCGGGCATTCTGGGGAATGGCCAGGGTGGCGCCAGAATGCAGACACCCAAAGCATATTTTGTATGGCGTCCCGAACATGCTATAAAGCATGAACAGGTCTTTGCTGCCCATGCTGACTATGAATGCAATTGTGCTAAGAGGAGAGAGAAAGAGAGAATGAAAGCAAGACAGTGAGAGGGGGGAGGGGGGAGTCTGCCTGTTGGTCATGTCTGCTGCATGCCATGCCTACTGAACCCTTGAGTCACAAACCTGCACCCTCTACTTCTGTCCCTGTTGACCCAGACTTGATAGGCACCCCTCAGCTCCTCACCCCCTACTCCAGCCACAGGCATCCATCCCACCTTCATCCCCTTCCCTGCCAAACAGAGACCCCTGATCCTAGTGTCTGCACAAGATAAATTCATCAGTGCAAGAGCGTGTGGAGTAGTACTGGGTGTTGATCTGTGTGTGCAGGAGTGGAGGAGTAGAGAAGGGTGTGTGAGTGTCTGTTTGCCATGTGTCCCTGTGCATATGTCCATATCTGTCATGTCCTTGTTGCACACAATACACAGCACTGCATGTTAGTGAAAGTAGCACAGGGGTTGGCAGAGGTGGGTAAGAGAGGTGTGGAATGGTGGGTGCCCACAGATGCAGACGGAAGTAAGCAGACTTGCAGCATGTGAACTGGTGGTTTGGAGAAGCCATTGATGAGGAGCTGGAGAGGAAGAACAGGAGGCCATGCAGAGAATACACCAGCCAAGAGGTCAGCTCATGGGGCTCACAGAAGAAAAGTACTGATGTGGTTTCATTTTAACAAAACTACCATACAATGGCTGTGCTTGAAGCTAGAGCAAGACCTCAGTGTCTGCACACAGTGAGGCTGCCCCATTCCTGTTGCTCTAAAGGTCACCGCAGCCCTGGCATTCCTGGTGACTGGCAGCTTCTAATCCATACAGCACCTAAAGAATGCCCTCTAGGACACTGGTGTGCACCCTCTCAGTGTCCAAGAACTCTTCATTCTGGCATAGTAGTCATTCCTCACAGAAGATAAACTGCTGTCTGCAACAGCTGGTCGGCGGGGCCTCCTCTGCTATCCCAATTGTTGCCCCTCACATGGAAGGATGTCTGTGCCACTGGGGTTTAGCCCTGCTTCCTCCTGTGCTGTCTCCTCCATGTACTTATCCTCTGCTTCATCCTCCATGTGTGGCTGCTGTGGCTCACCCTCCACCCTGTCTACTATGGTGCCTGCTTATCTCCTCCTGTCTCTAACAGTGCTGAGTGATGTGCCTGGATTAGACTCCTGGATAACTCTCTTCAGACCGCTCTCTACATCATTCTAAGACTGCTGCATCATCTCATCAACAGCAACGCTACTTGCAGGTGAAAGGGGGAAAGTGTTTCTGATGTCATATTGGGAGATAATCTCACATCCAGTTACCAGATAGTGTGGTTCAGTATTAGGACTGGGGCTGATAAAATCCATTCAAAAGCAAGGATCTTAGACTTTAGGAAAACTAACTTTGCCAAGATGGGACAATACCTCCATGAGTCATTGGCGGGATGGGAACAGCTGGAAGATGTAGAAAGGCAATGGACAAAGCTGAAAGGGGATATTATAGGGTAACAAACCTTTTTGTTAGAAAGGTAAATAAATGTAAAAGGAAAATGATGTCACTATTGTTCTTGAAAGAAGTAGCTGAAAAGGTGAAGAAAATGAGGGTGGCCTTCATAAAGTGGAGGAGTGGCCTAGTGGTTGGGTCAGGTACTTCAGGCTGGAAGGTCGGGGGTTCAAATCCCACTAGAGGACAGCAACCTTGGGCTGGAAGGACTGAGGTTTCTAGTCCCACAGGTGCTCCTTGTGGTCTTGGGCAAGCCACTTAACCCTCCATAGCCCATGTTCCCTGTAAAATAGTTATCTCCAAGTTATAATGCCCTGTTCAATGTAATTTCAGCTTGTTCAATATAAACCACACTGATGCAGAATAGAGTGGTATATAAGAGAATGTAAATAAATAAATAAAATACAAGGAAGGAAGACAAGCATCCTATATTTGGAAAAACTTAGAGAAGCTAGGAAAGTAGTCAAGAAAGCAAAGTTACAAAAAGAAGAAGAAACAGGCAATGCAATAAAATGGGGGGATGACATTTTTCAGATATGTTGGTGAGAGGAGGAAGTGCAAAAGTGGTATAGTCAGACTCAAGGGTGAAGAGGAGGAATAAGTAGAAGCTGATGAGGATAAAGTAGAATTGCTTAACAAAACCTTTTGTTCTGTGTTCACAGATGAAGGGCCAGGAACATGACCTCAGAAAACACCCACAAATAGGAACAGAAGTGAAGGGGATTTTGAAAGATTTTCAGAAGACTGTATTCATGAGGAACTAGCTAAACTAAGTAGAGAAAGAAATGGGACCAGATGGGATACATCTGAGAATATTGAAGGAACTTGAGGATGTTCTAGTGGCTCCACTGACTGACCTTTTCAATGCTTCTTTAGAGTCAGGAGTGGTCTCAGAGGACTTGGAAAGGCACATGTGGTCCCTTTACACAAAAATGGAAGGATGAGGTTGAAAGCTACAGGATGGTTAGTCTAACCTCTGTGGTAAGTAAATTATTGGAAACACTGCTAAAAGAGAGAATAGTGAGGTTTCTGGAGACTAGTGGATTGTAGGATCTGAGGCAGTATGGGTTTACCAGAGGCAGGTCTTGTTAGACAAATCTTATTGATTTCTTTGAATGGGTGACCAGGGAGTTGGACTGAGGGAGAGCCCTAGATGTGATGTACTTAGATTTTAGTAAAGCCTTTGACACCGTTCTGCACAGGAGACTTACAAACAAATTAAGCACCCTAGGCATGGACCCTAAAGTGACTGACTGGGTTAGAAATTGGTTGAGTGGGAGACGACAAAGGGTCCAGATAAATGGAGCTCACTCTGAGGAGAAGGTTGTTAGTGGTGTGCCGCAGAGATCTGTCCTTGATCTGATTCTTTTTAACATCTTTGTTAGTAATATTGCAGAAAGGCTGTTGGGTAAGATTTGCCTGTTTGTGAATGATACCAAAATCTGCAATGGAGTAGACACCCAGAAAGGAGTAGATAACATGAGCTAAGCTTGAAGAATGGTCTAGAATTTGGCAGCTAAGATTTAATGCAAAATAATGCAGGGTCATGCATCTGGGCTGCAAAAATCCAAGGGAGCGGTATAGTGTAAAGGGTAAAGTATTTCTGTGCACAAAAGAAGAGCGGGACCTGGGCATGATTCTGTTTGATGATGTTAAAGTAGCTAAACAGGTAGAAAAGGTGACGGCAAAAGCCAGAAGGATGCATGGGTGCATAGAGGGATGAATGGCCAGCAGAAAAAAAGGAGGTGATAGTGCCCCTGTATAACCCGCCAGTGCGACCTCATTTGGAGTATTGTGTGTATTTCTGGAGATCACAAAAGGATATAAACAGGTTGGACTCGGTGCAGTGGGTGGCTACTAAAATGGTTTGTGGCCTTTGTTATAAAACATATGAGGACAGACTTAAAGGGCCTGATTTTCAAAAGGTGTTTCCACAGTTTACAGCCCCGTAAACTGTGTAAATGCTATCTGGTTAGCATCAGGGCATGTTAGGGGCATTTCAGGTTGAAGCAGAGGCAGAGACTGTTGTTAACCGGGTAGCAGCGATATTGCATGCTGCCCGGATAGTGACCTGTGCCTAAAAGATAGGCGAGGAAAACTGTTTGTCTTTGTTGGGAGTTTGAACAAGTTACTGCAGAGATTTTAGCTTGCAATTTTAGCTTGCAGTTTGTTGTCCCTGGAGTCTTACTGCAGTCCGCGGTCTGCCATTTTCAGATAAGTGAATGGTTGGACTGTGTTGAATTGGATTATGTATCTATGCTGACTGTTTGCTTTTTATTTGCAGGTCTTTGTTGTTGCTGAATCTGTGGTTAGAGCTTCTAAACAATTATAGGAAAATTATGGCAAAACAGTAAACTTTGAGTGAAGGGTATTGTTTAAGTGCTTTGACAATGGCCCTCAATTTTATCATTAAAGATTAGAGGGAGTTTTTAAGCTTGTGATGTGAAGTAATTAATTAGTGGGTGTTCTGGGAGTTTGTTTTGGTAGTATATTACTCTCAGTGTGTGATGCATATTCATCAGGGATATCCCAAAAATCTGGCAGGATTGCAGCCCTCCAGGACTGGTTTGGAGACCCCTGCTTTAGAGGAAAGGCAGGATAGAGGAGATATGATAGAGATGTTTAAATTCCTCTGCAGCATAAATGCAGAAGGGGAGAGCCTATTTCAATTGAAAGCAAGTTCTGCTATGAGAGGACATAGGATGAAGATGAAAGGGGATAGACTCAGGAGTAATATGCGGAAATATTTCTTTACAGAAACATAGAAACATGATAGCAGAAAAAGATCACATGGTCTATCTAGCCTGACCTTCTATATCAACCACTACAGCAGTCCCCTTTTTTCCTTTAGAGATCCTCTGTGTTTATCCCATGCTTTTTTTAATTCAGATACTGTCCTCATCTCTACCACCTCCACTGGGAGATTATTCCATGCATTCACCACTCTTTCCGTAAAGAAATATTGTCACATATTATTCCTGAGTCTATTCACTTTCACCCTCATCCTATGTCTCCTCGTAGCAGAACTTGCTTTCAATTGAAAAAGGCTCTCCTCCTGTGCATTTATGCCATGGAAATATTTAAACATCTCTATCATATCTCCTCTATCCCGCCTTTCCTCTAAAGCAGGCTTGTCCAACAGGTAGATTGCGATCTACCTGTAGATCGCGAAGGGGTCAGAGGTAGATCACCAGCCCCACTTGGCTCCATCTCTCCAGCAGCTCGCACCGTCACTAGGAGAGAGCTTGTGCCAGCAGGTCATCTGCCGAGGGCTTGCCACCGCTGCTGATCCTTTGCCTGTCTTTTTTCCCTGCCTGTGGGAATCTTGCCTGCGGGTGTATTGGGGCGCTTATTGTTTTCGTGTCAATAGTTTGTGGGTACCCCAGGGGGCCGCCGCCCACGCCCCACGACAAGACGCCACACCTGGTCTCCTGCCTCTCAGAATCACCCATTCCTGCACCCACCCCAACACCCCTTAGAAGTGTGTTTCATACCGGGCGATATCCATTCACCCGGGCTTTACCTGAATACACTTACCGTATTAGTTGTGTCGTATGCTGGTCGTTGGTCGCTTTATAGTTCGATTTCATTAAACGTTTTCGGGCAGACAAAACTAAGTGTCAAGAAAGAGTAGTTACTCACCTGTAACAGGTGTTCTCCAGGAGCAGCAGGAATCAGTCCTCACATATGGGTGACATCAACGCCGATGGAGCCCCTGCGGAGCATTTCCCCAGCTTTCTATGAAAGCCTTTGGGAATACTGAACGCATGCGCGGTCCCCTTCCCACGTAAAGGTGCTATCTTGCTCAGTCAAATGACATAGCTAAAAAACAGCACACAAAAATGTAAAATAAACTATTGTGGTGGCGCAGAAGAGAAAGAGCCTGGGAAAGAAGGGAGAAATCAGGCATTTTTCTCAGAGAAGAGAAACAAAACCAGAAGTTCAGGGGTTAAAACTCCTGGTTTAGAAAAAAACTCCTCACAGAATACTTGTTGTCAAGGGACACGCCCTAGCTCCCTAGTTACCAGCCCTGCTCACAAGGGACAGCTAGGGGAGGAGCTAGCAAGTAGGAAGGGGAAATACAGATATAAACACCAGGAATCTGGAGAGAGGGGGAACGGACAAAGAGCAGCAAGAGCAGCAGAGGAAGGACAAGCAGGACGTGCAGGAAGTGCAGAGAACTCGAGGAGTCCGGGAAGTGCAGGACGTGCTCAGAGTGCAGGTGTGAGGTACACTGCAGGGAAAAGCAGCCTTAGAGGAAGGTGCTTTGGGAGCCTGACTTCCAGTGAAGGAGAATCTTCTTCTGAGAGAGAGAGAAGAAGGAGGAGTTCCAGTTCTGAGTCCAATGCTGAGGTGAATGGGTCTGAGAGTCCTAGAATGGAAAGAGGCTCTAGGCCAAGGCAGAGAAGCTCGCATCCTGGAGGTGAATGCATGGCTGCGTGGATGGTGTCTTCGAGAGCGTTTTGGTTTCCTAGACCATGGGATGCTGTTCCAAGGGTTGCAGAGCAGAGATGGCATCCATCTGTCCAAGAAAGGTCAACACATCTTTGGTAGTAGACTGGCTAATCTACTGAAGAGGGCTTTAAACTAGATTCGTTGGGGATGGGTGAAGAAAGCCCCCAGGTTGGTGATACATTAAATACCTTTATGGAAATGGGTAACAGGGGTAACACATGGAAAGCAGTGTGTATTAATGCCCGTAGCATGGGAAATAAGATCCCTGAAGTTGAAGCTTTGGTGGGAATGGCTGACTTGGATTTAGTGGCAGTTACAGAAACATGGTTCACAGAAAACCATGACTGGGATGTAACTATGCCTGGCTATACTTTATTCAGAAAGGACAGGGTAGGAAGAAGGGGAGGAGGAGTGGCACTATATGTAAAAACTACTATTAAAGCTTTGGAATTACAGAGCTTAAAAGGGAGAGAGGAGGCATTGTGGGTTAAACTAGAAAGAGGGAAAGAGAAATCTATTTGCATTGGTGTGATATACAGACCTCCCTCACAAGAGGAAGAGGTGGACAGAGAGTTAATTGAAGACATACGCAGCATTGCTAGGAAAGGGGAAGTGCTACTGCTAGGAGATTTCAATATGCCAGATGTTGATTGGCACATTCCTGCTGCAGTATCATCTAGAAGTAAGGAGATCCTGGATTCTCTACAGGGAGAACTATTCAGGCAATTGGTAACAGACCCCACACGTGAAGGGGCCATACTGGACTTGGTGCTTACCAATGGTGAGAGTGTTTCTGATGTTGTAGTGGGAGATCATTTTGCATCCAGTGACCACCAGATGGTGTGGTTCAGTATTAGGACTAGGGCTGTTAGAATCCATTCCAAGGTGAAGATCTTAGACTTTAGGAAGACTAACTTTGCGAAGATGGGCCAATACCTCAGGGAGTCGTTAGTGGGATGGGAACAGCTGGGGGATGTAGAAAAACAGTGGGCAAAACTGAAAGGGGGTATTTTAAAGGCAACCAACCTTTTTGTTAAAATGGTAAATAAAGGCAAAAGGAACAGGAGACCGCTATGGTTTTCGAAGGAAGTAGCTGAAAAAGTGAAGAAAAAGAGGGAGGCCTTCATGAAATACAAGAGATCACAGAGAGAGGAAGACAGGCATCTGTATTTGGAAAAACTTAGAGAAGCTAGCAAAGTAGTCAAGAAGGCAAAGATTCAAAAGGAGGAGGAAATAGCCAATGCAATAAAATGGGGGGATAAGACATTTTTCAGATATATTAGTGAGAAGAGGAAGGGCAAAAGTGGTATTGTCAGACTCAAGGGTGCAGGGGGGGAATATGTAGAAGCTGATAAGGATAAAGCGGAATTGCTTAACAAATATTTTTGTTCTGTGTTCACAGATGAAGAACCAGGAGCAGGACCTCAGAAAACACCCACAAATAAGAACAGAAGCGAGGGACATCTTGAACAATTTTCAGAAGACTGTGTTCGTGAGAAACTAGCTCAACTTAAAGTAGACAAAGCGATGGGACCGGATGGGATACACCCTAGAATACTGAGGGAACTTGTGGACGTTCTAGCACCTCCACTGACTGACCTTTTCAATGCCTCGTTGGAGTCGGGAGTGGTGCCAAAGGACTGGAGAGAGGCTCATGTGGTGCCTTTACACAAAAGCGGAAGTAAGGATGTGGTTGAAAACTACAGGCCGGTTAGTTTAACTTCAGTGGTGAGTAAATTATTGGAAACGCTGCTGAAAGAGAAAATAGTGAGGTTTCTGGAGTCCGGCGGATTACAGGATCCGAGGCAGCATGGATTCACCAGAGGCAGGTCTTGTCAGACAAATCTGATCGATTTCTTTGACTGGGTGACCAGGGAGTTGGACCGAGGGAGAGCTCTAGATGTGGTGTATTTAGATTTCAGTAAAGCCTTTGACACTGTTCCTCACAGGCGACTTATAAACAAACTGAGCACCCTAGGGATGGACCCTAAAGTTACTGCTTGGGTTAGAAATTGGTTGGGTGGGAGGCGACAAAGAGTACAAGTAAATGGAGCTCACTCTGAGGAGAAGGATGTTACCAGTGGTGTGCCCCAGGGATCTGTCCTTGGTCCGATTCTTTTTAACATCTTTGTTAGTGATATAGCGGAAGGGCTGTCGGGTAAGGTTTGCCTCTTTGCGGATGATACCAAAATCTGTAATAGAGTAGACACCCAGGAAGGTGTAGATAACATGAGGAGGGATCTAGCTAAGCTTGAAGAATGGTCTAGAATTTGGCAGCTGGGATTTAATGTTAAAAAATGTAAGGTCATGCATTTGGGCTGCAGCAATCCAAGGGAGCAATACAGTATAGGAGGTGAAGTACTTTTGTCCACTAAAGAAGAGCGGGACCTAGGCGTGGTTGTGTCTGATGATCTTAAAGTAGCTACACAGGTAGAAAAGGCGACGGCAAAAGCTAGAAGGATGCTTGGGTGCATACGGAGAGGAATGGCTAGCAGAAAAAAGGAGGTGATAATACCTCTGTATAAGTCTTTGGTGCGACCTCATTTGGAGTATGGTGTGCAATTCTGGAGACCGCACCTTCAAAAGGCTGTGAACAGGATGGAGTCGGTGCAGAGGGTTGCTACTAAAATGATTAATGGGCTTCATTATAAAGCATATGAGGACAGACTTAAGGATCTTAATATGTACACCTTAGAGGAAAGGCGGGATAGAGGTGATATGATTGAGATGTTTAAATACCTCCGTGGCATAAATGTTCAGGGAGAGAGCCTCTTTCAATTGAAAGCAAGTTCTGCTACGAGGGGACATGGGATGAGGGTGAAGGGAGATAGATTCAGGAGTGATATGTGGAAATATTTCTTTACGGAAAGAGTAGTGGATCCGTGGAATAGTCTCCCAGTGGAGGTGGTAGAGATGAGGACAGTAACTGAATTCAAAAAAGCATGGGACCAACACAGAGGATCTCTAAAGGTAGAAAGTGGACTGTTGTAGTTGTTGTTATGGAAGGACAGACTAGATGGGCCTTGTGGTCTTTTTCTGTCATCATGTTTCTATGTTTCTATGTTTCTATGAGCTCAGCAGAATTACCCAAGAGAGGCTTGAGAGAGTGAAGGAAGCTTCACCCAAAGCTCCGTGGAGAAAGACAAAACCAGCCAGAGGTTTTAAAGCGTATCCAGGGGAATTTCCAAGCCATGTGAGTAACCTGAAACATGCTCCAAAGGTTTATATGGAAACAGAGCAGTTAGCTGTAGAGCCAGCTAAATCCTTATTTCCTCAGACTAAAGTGAGCAGTGTTAAATCCTCTAACAAACTTGTGAAAGTTAAGGAATTACCTAAAAGTAAAGACATCTCTCAGAGGAGAGGAGAATCTGCTTTAAATAAGGTTTTACAAATCTTAAAAGGTTTAAAGCAAGACAATTCTGAATTCATGAATAATGCTTCTCTAGCAAACTCAGATGTTGAGAGCATGGAATTTGAATCTTCTATGACACAGGAACCTGACCCTGTAGAAGAAATGGAATGTTCTTTAGTCTTTAGGAAGTAGCTGAAAGCTAGAGTGTGTTACAAAGCTAGCAGCCGTTTCAAAGACGCAGAGCTGAGAAGAATATGCTAATTAGGAGAGCTGTGATTCTGTAAGCTTAACCCTTTGAAGCTGTACATGTTTTAAAAGTCACTTTCTGGAGAAGAAGGTTTTTGCACCAAAGTTCTTTTGCTATGATTTTGGTATGAAGAAATATTTTGTTTAAGTTTGCTGATAAGCTGAATAAAAAGCCTCTTACCTTGTTGTTTTTCTCTGGAAGTTTCCATACCTTATGTTGATATTTGGAACTGTTTAAGAAGTTCCTCTGGCCTAAAGAAATAATAAAAATCCTGCGTGCCTATTTTCCCTCTTGGCTGAAGTTATTTCAACTACACAACTACAACTATAGGCATGTTTCAAAATAAATAAAGACTTTCATCATTCCCAGCACCTAGGCAACCGGTAAAGGGTAAAGGGCATGGTGACACTATGTACAACTGCAACTCCCGGGGAGGAGGGAGGGTTGTGAGGACTGATTCCTGCTGCTCCTGGAGAATACCTGTTACAGGTGAGTAACTACTCTTTCTCCAGGACCAAGTAGGAAGTCAGTCCTCACATATGGGTGACTCCCTAGCTCTGGGCTACTAGGGAACTCAGGCTGAACAAGAGAACTCCCTCTAGTCCCAGCATCAAAGAAAGGCTTTTCACTGAAAGAACCTCCACCGGTAGCCCAACGGAGGGCTGGAGGGCAGGAGTTGCCTAAACCTCAAAGAGATTCCGTAGTACTGCCTGGCCAAAAGCACTGTCCCTACGGGACTCCCTCTCCAGGCAGTAATGGGTCGCAAAAGTCTGGCTTGAGGACCAAGTTGCAGCCCTGCAGATGTCTGCCAACAGTACAGAGCGGAGATGAGCTACTGAGGCACCCATTGCCCTGACACGATGGGCCGTGACCCGACCCTGCAAGGGAAGGTCAGCCGTCTTGTAAGCCCAGGTGATACAGTCAGCCACCCAAATGGACAAGGTATGCTTGGACACAGCTAACCCCAAATTATTAGGGTCAAAAGATATGAAGAGCTGAGTAGCCCTTCTATGCCCCTGCGTACGATCAAGGTAGAAGGATAAGGCCCTCCTACAGTCCAGGGTATGCAAGACTGCTTCAGCTTGGCTTGCATGAGGCCTAGGGAAGAATGTTGGAAGGACCACTTCCTGGTTAAGGTGGAAAGAGGAGACAACCTTTAGAAGGAACTTTGGATGAGTCCGAAGGACTACCCTGTTCCTATAGAAGCGAGTGTAAGGCTTGTCACAGACCAGGGCCTGAAGCTCACTTACTCGCCTGGCCGAGGTTAAGGCTACCAGGGTCTTCCAGGAAAGGAAGCGGAGAGGACAAGTAGCCATTGGCTCAAAAGGTGGGCGAGTCAGTTGTTGCAAGACCACATTCCACTCCAACTCAAGGCTGGAGAACGGACAGGAGGCTTGAGTAAGAGCAAACCTCTGAGAAACCAGGGCCACCAAGGGGTGAACCAACAGAGAGTGTCCTTCCACCAGTGAGTAGTGAGCTGCTAGAGCTGAGAGGTGGACCCGAACAGAATTGGACTTAAGGCCCTGATTGGATAAGTGCAGCAGGTACTGAAGCACCACTGGTACAGCACAGGAGAAAGGATCTTCTGTACGCAGCTGACACCACACAGAAAACCTCTTCCATTTCAGGGCATTGGTTTTTCTAGTGGACTGCTTCCTAGAGGCCCGGACGACCTCCTCAACTTCCTGAGGGAGGCCCCAGGGAGCCAAAACTACCCTTGCAGCTTCCAGGCCATCAAATTGAGAGATTTTAGATTGGGGTGCAGAAGAGACCCCTGGTCCTGAGAGAGAAGGTCGGGCTGCAACCCCAGAGGTAGAGGAGTGTCCACTGCCAGTTGAAGTAGAAGTGGAAACCAAGGCTGCCTCGGCCACCTGGGGGCTACCCGAACGACCGAGGCCTTGTCCTGTAGAATCTTGAACAGGGTTCGGGCCACCAGAGGCGTGGGAGGAAACGCATACAGGAGGCCCTGGGACCAGGAAACTAGAAAAGCATCTGCTGCTAGCCGCAGAGGATGCGGCTGCCTGGAGCAGAACCTGGGCAGCTGTTTGTTCAGTGGACTGGCAAAGAGATCTATGGATGGAAGTCCCCATTTCAGGAAAATCTTCTGAACCACCAAGGGATGGAGTTGCCATTCGTGAGGCTGCAGACTCCTGCTCAACCTGTCTGCCAGGTAATTTTCCTGGCCAGGAAGATAAACTGCCTTGAGAAACATGTTGTACCTGAGCGCAAACAAGCAAAGGTCCTACGCCTCCTGACAAAGGAGCCTGGACCCAGTGCCACCCTGTTTGTTCACATAGAACATGGCTACCTGATTGTCTGTTTGTACTGACAGACTGGTGGGCCAGGGTTTGAGAGAAAGTCTTGAGAGCTAAGCGAATAGCCAGCAGTTCCAGTAGATTGACTTGCTGTGTGGCCTCCCAGGGAGACCACAGGCCCTGGGTGCACTTGCCCAGACAGTGTGCTCCTCAGCCCTGCAGGGAGGCATCGGTGGTCAACACCACTGTGAACCCAGGTGGCTGAAAAGGCATCCCTTTCAGTAAGTTGGGGGGATGCAGCCACCAACGTAGAGAGTGCAGGAATGGTCTGGACACCCTTACTCTGTCACTGAGGCTCCCTGTGGCCTGCGACCACTGAGTTCTGAGGCACCGTTGCGCAGGCCTCATATGAAGCCTGGCATTGGGAGTCACATGTACTGTCGAAGCCATGTGACCAAGAAGCCTCAGGCAGAGCCTGGACGAGACCAGTGACCTACTGAGAAACTGGTTTGCCAAGGTTATCAGTCTTTGGGCTCTGTCCTCTGGCAAGAAAGCCTTCGCCTGCTGAGAGTCTAACCTTGCCCCTATGAACTCCAAGTTTTGGGAGGGGAGCAAAGTGGACTTTGCGAAGTTTATGACAAACCCCAGGTGCTGGAGTAGAGAAATCGTTCGGAGGGTGGCTTGCCTGGCCTTCTGACACCTCTGACCCCTGATGAGGCAGTCGTCCAGATAGGGGAAGACAAAGATACCCTGATTTCTTAAGTAGGCTGACACCACTGCCAGGCATTTGGTAAAGACCCTGGGAGCGGAGGTGAGGCCAAATGGCAGCACTCTGTATTGATAATGGTTTCCTCCCACAATGAACCTGAGGTACATTCTGTGGTCTGGGTGAATGAGGATGTGAGTGTACACATCCTTTAGATCTAAAGAGCATAGCCAGTCTCCCTGCTGGAGGTAGGGCAGAAGTGTTCCAAGAGTAAGCATCTTGAACTTCTCTTTCTCTAAGAACTTGTTGAGATTTCTGAGATCTAGAATAGGCCTGAGGCCCCCTGTTCTCTTTGATACTAGGAAGTACCTGGAATAGAAACCGTGACCTTGTAGGTGGGGAGGCACAGGCTCCACCGCCTTGTCTCGCAACAGACCCTGAAGCTCCTGCAGGAGGAGAGCTGTATGGAGAGGAGGCCTTGGAGGCTCTCCTGGAAAGTAGGGAGGAGGCAACTGATGAACATGAAGCATGTAGCCCTTGTGGACTATGCTTAAGACCCAATTGTCTTCTGTAATGGGTGGCCACTGGTGGGCAAACAGGGCTAGTCGACCTCCTGTACAGGGATGGGACAGCAGAGACGGCGAGGCTATGCCTTGGGAGTCAAAAACCCCCACCCTGCTGAGTGGGAGCAGGAGCCGGAGGCTTGGGGGCCTTCTGCCTACGGGGCTCATGTCCCTGCCCCTTGGCTTGCTGACCCTGTGGGGAAGCGGGGGAGGCCTGGTAAGGTGGGAACTGTTTGTAGGCAGTCGCCTTCCTCGGGTAAAAGGACTTCTTACCCGAGCCCTTCTTCTTTTGTAAAGGGGTAGAAGTCTTTCTAGACAGCCTTGTCCTCGTGAGCTGCTCGGTTTCGAGCTCAGCAGCCTTCTCGGCCATGGGCCTGCCAAAAAGGTTCTCGGAACCTCGGAACTTGTCTTGTACCCCTGGCTCGAGGTCCGATGACTGCAGCCATGCCTGGCGTCGAGCCGCGATGCCAGCTGCCACAACACAGGCCGAGGCCTCGAAGCCATCGTAGGCTGCTCGGGACATGAACTTAAGAGCATTCCCGGATCCCCGAAGACAAGGACTTGAACCTCTGCAAAGGTTCCCCAGAGAGACCAGCAGAGAACCCGGCAAGCTCCTTTGCCAGGTCCCGCAAGTACATGCCCATGTACAGCTGGTAAGACTGGACACGGCAAGCAAGCATCGAGCCCTGGAAGCACTTTCTACCAAATGCATCCAGGTTCCGGGCCTCCCGGCCGGGGGGCACCGCAGAGTGCATCTTCTGGCTTTTCAGACGATGCATGGCCAATTCCACCACCATGGAATGGTGCGGTAGCTGCGCCTTCTGAAATCCAGGGCTTTTACGGAGTCGATAAATGGAATCAACCCACTTGCTTAGAACCGGCGCCGAGGCCGTTGCCTCCCACATCCGGAAGAGGAGCCATTCCAGCATCGGAGGAACCGGCACAGTAAAGGTCTCCTTCGGAGAAAAGTCATACTGGAGGGCCTTGAGCTCTTCAGATCTTCGGCTCCTCCTCGGGGTCTGCCGGGATCGCCAAAGCAGTAGCCATATCCCGAACAAACTCCGAGAACCGGGTATCCTCCGGAGGGGATCTACTCCGGGGCTCAGACTGCGGTGAGTCCGACGGGACGCACCGAGTCTTGAAGGTGTCGGGGGACTCCTTGTCCTCCGTCTCCCGGGTGGACTCGTCTGAAGAGGAGTCGGGCTCCGACCATGCGGGGCCCGGCAGCACCCGCCCCGATGCCGAAGGCACCGGCATCGACGCCCTCGGTCCCGACCGTGAGGTCGAGGGTGACCGCGACCGAGGACGACCTCGAGCCTTCATGGTCTCGAGTATCAGCTCAGTCTCCGGGGTCGACTTCGACGTCGATGTCCCAGTGGTCGGGGCAGATGCGCCAGCGAGGCTGGCCATCAGCACCCGCTGCTGATCCATGAAGGCAGACAGTCTGCACTCCAAGGCTGTCAGCATGAGACCCAGCTCAGGAGACTCAGCAGTCACTGACACGGGCTCCGGTGGCGCCGGGCCCGACGTTGGCTCCCTGGGAAGAGAGTCCTCGAGGACAACAGGACTTACGTGTCCAGCAGACTCCAGCTCCACACAAGGTACTTTTGATGGCTTCTCCTGTTCCACGGGCCCGGGACGGCAGTCGGGGGTCCGAGACCTAGCCCTCGAGGAGCCAGGGACCTCCTCCGACGCCGCCCTCGCGAGCTGCTTTTTCCTCTTTCGCTCCTGCTCGGGGGACCCCCTGTCCGAGGAACCCCGACGATGCTCGGGGTCAGACTCCCGAGACGTCGAGGCCTCAGACGAGGTCCGGACCCGGCCGGAGGCCGAATCAGAGAAAAGCCTTTCCTTTTGGTGCTGACAACTTCGCAGTGCCTTAGTGGACATTTTCCCACATGGTCCACAGGATCATGATCAGGACCAAGGCACCGAAGGCAGCAGTCGTGTGTGTCGGTGAGAGACATTAGCTTCTTGCACCGATCACACTTCTTAAAAACACTGGAAGCCATCGGGGAAAAAAGAGCCCCCGCGAGGTCAAAAGACCGGCCTTCCAGGGAAAAAGAAAAAAGGGCGCGAACGCCAGCCACGAAGGGCAAAAACCAAAAAAATAAGATCGGGCTCGATACCGGTGTACCGAACCCAGATCCCAGCAAGAAGGGGAACCGGCGTCGACCGGAGAAAAAAACACGAAGAAATCGCAGGGATTCGAAGAAAAAATCTAACTGTTTTCCGGGTGAAGTAGGACAAACGTCCAACGGGCTCCACGGAAAAAGAGAGACTGAGCAAGATGGCACCTTTAGGCGGGAAGGGGACCGCACATGCGTGCAGTATTCCCAAAGGCTTTCATAGAAAGCTGGGGAAATGCTCCGCAGAGGCTCCATCGGTGTCGATGTCACCCATATGTGAGGACTGACTTCCTGCTTGGTCCTGGAGAATTTGGTGATTCTGCGGGCATTTCCAATTTTGTTCTAACTTGCCTATGCCTTGCCTTCGAATTGGTTCAAACCACTGTGACTTTTGCTTGCCTCTGCAATTTTATTTTGCCTAGCCTTTGCATTGATTCTACACTGTGTGCAGAATTTATTAAATCATGTGTGGTGGTATTTGAATTTGTTTGGCAGTATTTTATTTTATCTGGTTTGCTGGACAGGTGTTTGAGGGTTTTTTTTTTTGTATTTTTATTTTTAAAATTATTGAACACACAAATTTGCTTTGAAAAAACCAACCACACTATACAAACATGTTCATAACAGAGTCACCTTACAAGTATGTAATACAGTCATTCCAGTCCTAAACAAACTAAAATTATCTAACCAATCATTAAGCCATAAGGTCACCATAAACAGTCCCCAACCCCCCAGCCTACACTCCTTCCCCTTCCACCCCCTCCCTCAATCCAAAACCCCACTCAAAAAGTTTTTAGCCCCCCCTACCTTCCCTATCGCTTCTCGCTATTCCCCCTCCCACCCTCTCCTACTCCCCCCCCCAGCTCCCCTCCCCTAGGACACGCCAGAGAGTCCCCCACTGACCCATATATTTATCCACCCTCTCCCGCCGCACTGCGGTCAACTTTTCCATTAAAACAATATGCCTATTCCTCCTCTCAAATTCCCCTACCGTTGGCACTTCCAACCGTTTCCATGCTGCTGCCAATTCACATCTCGCTGCACTCAAAAAGGCTCGCACCATTGGCCCCCCTCTTCCTTTTGCCCTTCCCCCCACCACGAGAGCAAACAGACCCCTGGATCCCTCTCCACCTCCACCCCCAGATGCTGATGCACCCATCTCAGAATCATATCCCAGTTATGTTTGAACCTTACTATATCCCCACCAAATATGCCAAAAAGAGCCCACTTCCCCACACTCCCTCCAGCAACCCGCCTCAACCCCTGGAAAAATCTTGTGAAACCTCTCCGGCGTATAATACCACCGGAACAAAATTTTATACCAGTTTTCTCTAATACTACTCGCCCAAGGTAGCCCCCCCCCACCTGATCCCAAATCTGCTTCCACGCCACCTGTGTCAATGCCCCTCCCAACTCCTTCTCCCACTCCTCCATATACCGGAACTTAGCCCCCTCAAACTCCCTCACCCCTTTATATAACCTCGATATCATCCCCCTCGTCCCAAATTTCCTGTACCATAGAGCCTCTGTCTCCGTCACTTCTCTCCCCCTCACTCCTACCCTTCCGCTCCCCTGCAAAAAAGATCTCACCTGAATGTATGGGAACCTATCCTGGTTCTCTAACCCAAATCTTTCCTTACCCTCCTCAAAGGACTTCACCTCCCCCTCTTCCAGTAATTGGTGAAAACACTCCAACCCCTTCGCCGTCCACTGGTCAAATCTCCCCCCATCCCATCCCGGTTTAAAGGGTCTCCATCCCCTCTACGGCATCATCAGCGAAAATTGCCCTGTCTTCCCCCTGCCCCCCTTGCCCGCACCCCATCCCAAACCCCCGCTACCTGCTGCATTGCCGGTGAGCCCCCTCCAAGTTCTCTACGGACCTGCCTCCTGCCCACAGCCAAGCCTCTAGTCTATCCCCCTTTACCAACGTCCGCTCCAGTGCCACCCAGGGATTTTGCCCCCCCCCCTTCTCCAGTCCATTACATGGAGCAACTGCGCTGCTCGATAATAGTCCTTTATATTTGGCACCCCCAACCCCCCTTCCGCCTTCGGAGCGTGCATCACTTCCCTGGCTATCCTCGGTGGTTTCTTATTCCAAATATACTGAAAAACTTTCCTTTGCACTCTCCTCAGCACCTCATCCGGCACCCTCACCGGCAATGCCTGGAACAAGTACAACAACCTCGGTAACACATTCATTTTAACCCCCACTATTCTGCCTAACCATGACACCTCCTGCCGCTTCCACCCATCTAGATCCTGCTCCAGATCCCTCAACACCCCCGGATAATTGGTTTGATAGATATCCCCATACTTTGCCGGGAGTTGTAACCCCAAATATTTCATTGAATGCTTAACCCACCGCAGAGGGTAGAGACCCTTCAACTGCCCCTCCACTCTCGGGGTTACCCTCACCCGCAGTACCTCCATTTTGTCCAAATTCATTTTGAACCACGACACCCCCCCAAATCTCTCCATTTCCTCCAGCACCTCCAGCAGGGATCCCTGTGGCTGACTAAGATATAGAAGAATATCATCCGCATATAGGGAGATTTTATGGCTTATGCCCCCTCTTTCCAGCCCCTTAATCTTATCATTAGTCCGCATTTTCTGCGCTAATGGCTCCACACTCATTGCAAATAGCAGTGGGGATAAAGGGCACCCCTGCCTTGTTCCCCTCCCAAGACTAAAGTCCCTCGAGTAACTCCCATCTACTTTTACCCTCACCCTTGGCCCTGCATATAACCCCTTTATCCATTTTCCCAAATTCACACCCACCCCCATTTTCCGCGTAACCTCCATCAAAAAATCCCAATTTACCCTGTCAAACGCCTTCTCGGCATCAATGGAAAGTAGGATAAATTCCTCCTGACCCTGCCTTGCTTCCCATGTCACCCCCACCGCCCTCTTAATATTATCCAAGGCCTGCCGCCCTGGGATAAACCCTGTCTGATCATCCTTTATCACCCCCGGCAATGAGGGCGCCAATCTCTCCACTAGCACCTTTGCCAGGACCTTTACATCCACATTAAGAAGGGAAATGGGCCTGTAGGAACCACTCTTTCGGGTCCTTCCCACCCTTCGGCAGGACTGATATCCCCGCCGTTAACATTCCCGCTGTCAATTCCCCCCCTTCCTCCAGCATCTCATTATATACCCAGCTCATTATATCTCCAATCTCCTCACTAAATATTTTATAAAAGGTGCTCGGAAGCCCGTCTAATCCCGGAGCTTTCCCCCTTGGCATCCCTTTAATAACCCTAGCCACTTCCTCTCTCGTAATTGGTGCTTCCAGCCCCTCCTGCGCTTCCTCCAGTAGCGATTGCAGCTCTATCTCCTCTAGGTATCTGAATATCTGCCCCTCCTCCATCCCCTCCTCTCTCGTATATAGCTCTTGATAAAATGGTTGAAACCTTTTCCGAATCTCCTCCTCCCTATAATATACCTCCCCCCCTTCCCCTTAATCTGATATATTTGGGAAGCCACAGTCCGTCTCTGAAGCCGCTGAAGCCAACATCCTCCCCGCCTTATTACCAAATTCGTAATATCTCTGTTTTACCATAGACAATTCAAACGCCACCTTCTCCACCTGCAACCCCTGCAGTTCCCCTCTTATCTTTTCCATCGAGTCTCTGTCCCGCTTCCCCTCCGACCTTCTATACACCTCCTCCGCCTCCTTCAAAGCCTTGCCCAATGCCACTTCCCTACCATATCTCTCCCTCTTCTTTCTTGCCCCCCACATGATAAACTTCCCCCTGATAACCGCCTTCAACCCCTCCCAGACCAATGCCTCTCTAACCTCCCCATTATCATTAAGTGACAGGTACTCCTTGATCTCCCCCCCCCACCCCGAATATCTTGCACCACCTCAGGACATTTCAGCAGGCCCTCACTGAGATGCCAAAATTTTAACCCTCCCCGTCTCTGTCCTCTCAACACTATCTCTACCGCCCCATGGTCTGACCAGGCTATCAGAATTATCCCCCCCTCCTTTGCCCCCAACATCCACTCCTGATCCACCAATACCATGTCTATTCTGCTCCAGCTATTATGAGGTACCGAGTAATAAGTAAATTCCCGATTCTGAGGGTTCATCACTCTCCATGAATCCACCAAATTAAATTGTTTCATCAGCAATTCTAACCCCCTTCTATTTCGTTCCCCCTCCTCCGCTCGCCCCGGTTCCTGATCCACCCCAGGTTGCAACACCACATTAAAATCCCCTCCCACCACCCACTTCCCCACCCCCTGCCTCTCCAGCAATTTTCTCAACCTTCTCCAAAAACTCACCTGTTTCCTGTTCGGCCCATATACTGACACGAGGACAATCCCCTCCCCACCCCACTTCCCCACTACCCCCACCACGCGCCCTTCCCCGTCCTCGAAGCTACACTCTATCTGAATCCCCCCCCCCCCTTTATCAGCACTGCCACCCCCCCTTCTTCCCCCCCTCCCGGGTTACAGGAAAAATATTGTTCTGCATATCAGGCATTCCTCATCAATCCTACATCCCTCCGACGCAAGTGCGTCTCTTGTACCATAACCACGTCCCACTCATTCTTCACCACCTCCCAAAACAGCAACCGCCTTTTAGTAGAATTCAGACCCTTCACATTAATAGTTCCCACCCGCAGCATCATTCCCACTGTAGCACTCCTCTCCCCCCTCCCCTTGTCCGTGTCCATCTTCCCTCCCCCCCAGCTCAAATCCCTTACCCTCTGCCCCTTCCCCCTCCCCTCCCCTCCTCCCCACCTTCTTCCCCACCCCCCACTTCCCCCTCTACCTCCCTGCTCCCACCTTTCCATCCTCCCGCGTGTGTTGGTCGTGTCCCGCCTCCTTTCAACACCTCTCCTGCCTCCCCCCGCGCCTCCCTGTTTACCCTTAGTCCCCCAAGGAAATCAAGGCATCTTCTCTCTTTACCAACCCAGGTTTCTCAACCCTACCCCTCCCCTGCACAAGCAACAATATACCATATACATCCTACCCAACATCCTGTGCCCTCACCTCCCTCTCCTTCCCCCATGCCCTAAGAGTCCAGTGTCCATCTGGGCCTACCGCCCTATGCTCTCTGGCATCTCACGAGCTCTCCATCCTCCCGTGGCAGCCTTCAGTCCTTTGTTGTCGCTCTCTTTCCTGTTCCATGTTCCTCGGATCTCCTCTGCAATCGCTGTCCTTTCGCTGCCACCCTTTGCCATCTGAAGCCCTCCTGCCTCTGCTCCACCTCCCCTCTGGGGTGCATAGCTGTCTTCTTCTCCGGGCCCTTTGGCAACTGTTCGCAGCCAGCTCCCGCAACACTGCCCATGCCTCCTCCACCACTTTCACTTTCTGGGACACCCCATTCACAGTCACAAGTAATCCAAAGGGAAACATCCACCTATATCTCATATTTTTCCCGCGCAGATATGCAGTGACCTCTCTCAGCCCCCGTCGTCTGTCCAGGGCTCCCTTAGATAAATCATTAAAAATGTCCACCTCATTGCCCTCCCAGGCAATCCGGCCATACTTCCATGCTATTTGCAGGATTTTCTCCTTTATCAGAAAACTACTCATACAGACAATAATGTCCCTGGGCTGCTTGTCTCTCCACGGTCCCAAGTTGCTGTGTGCCCGTACCACTCCAATCCTGCTCTCGTCGTCATCCTCTCCTCCCCCCTCCAAGTCAAGCATATGAGAGCATAGCTTTCACACCACCTTCACACAGTCTTTAAATGCCTCAGTTTCTCCAATCCCTTTCAATCGCAAATTATTCCGGCGCGCCCGGTCCTCAATCTCCTCCAGCTTCTCAGTAATCTCCTCTTGCTGCCTTTGCAGTTTGCTCTGCTCCGACGCTATTTCCTGCAGCTCCCCCATGCATTCTTCCACATGATCCTCCAACTCTGCCACACGGTCTCTCAGGCCATTCAAATCCTGCTGTATACTCACCAGCGATTCCTTTATTTCCCTCCGCATCTCCGCCAGCTCAGCATGTAGGTCTTTCTTAAAGACCTTCAGCCAGGAGCGTATCGGCACTTCCTCCACTCCTTGCTGCTCTCTCTCACCCTCCTCCTCTGAGCTCGCCATTGCTCCAGGCTCCTCCATGCCACCTGCCTCATGCTCCTCCATCTCTGCACATACGAGGACCGGAACCCTGCCAGCTTCTTGTGTGCTACCAGGGCCATTCCAGCTGCCATCTCCAAAGTCTCCACTAGCGCCGGGTTTGGCTATTCTTCCTCTATTTAGCGGGACACCGACGGAGCTTGGCTATACTGCGTCCATTTGCTCCGTGACGTCACCGGAAGTCCGTGTTTGAGTTTTTTGATGATTGTTTGGTGGTATTTGATTATTGGTGCCAGTATGATGAATTCTTATTTTTACTTTTAGAACTGCATGTGTGGTTTAGGCATCTCCAGTCCTTGTATTGCACATCATCCAGAGGTCTTCAGTTCCTGTTGATCTTTAATACTTTGGGACAGTGGCAGTTTTGGACCAGATTCAGTCAGTGTTTATACTAACTTAGCAGATTTGGCTTTCTTACATCCAGCCACCCCAGTATAATGAAGATGAGTGTTCCAAAGAAGAGCAAAACCTACCATTTTCATGATGAATGGGAAATGGACTACTTCTTCATCATGGTGAAAGACAAGTGTTGTTGTCTAATTTGTAACGCCCCAGTATCCTTGCCCAAAAAGGGTAATCTGGAATGTCATTATAAGGCTCTGCATAGCAATAAGTTTGATGCTGATTTTCCACCCAAAAGTGAAATTCGTAAACTGAAGCTCAAAGAATTTAAATCGAAATTGGCTACTCAGCAACAGTTGATGGCAACGCCAAGGTCACATTCGGTCAATGCACCCATGATGTTGTTGTTAAGTGCCGTCGAGTCGGAGTCGACTCATGGCGACCCTCTGGATAGCTATCCTAAATTGTGTTCGGTCTTCAGTCAGGCGGCTCATTGTTTATTTAGAACACATTTATATACCGCTCTTTCCCAGGTATCAAGTGCGGTTTACATTGAACAGAAAAGTTGTTAAGGTACATGAAAGTACATGTCCTAGACGTTTTACATGAAACAGATGTTAACTTTTTACATTAACAGTATAATTAAGAATTCTAACAGTGATGTCATCCATCTTGATTAGTTGGATGTATCAGAACTTTATACAAATGCATCAACTTTATACAAATTTACAAAGTTTTTTTTATTTTTTTTTATTTTAACTTATGGATTGAATCGCATGAGAATCACCTTATGATATCATATTATGTGCTTATATGATCGAACAGGTGTATATTGTTGACAGACTGGTACCCGTAGCTGCTGTTATTGTATCGATCCATCTCATTGCTGGCCTTCCTCTTTTGTGTTGACCTTCTATCTTGCCAAGCATAATGTCTTTCTCTAATGATTTCTCTCTTCGCATGATGTGTCCAAAGTATGAAAGTCGAAGTCTTGTCATCTGAGCTTCTAAAGAAAGCTTAGGTTTGATCTCCACTAGTACCGACTGGTTTGTTCTTCGGGCAGTCCATGGTATACACAGTATTCGCCGCCAACACCATAATTCAAAGGCATCAATTTTCTTCCTATCTGTCTTTTTCACTGTCCAGCTTTCACATCCATATGATGTTATTGAAAATACCATGGCTTGAACAAGTCGAATCTTTGTATGAAGAGAGACATCTCTGCTCTTGAGAATCTTATCTAGGTCTTTCATAGCCATTCTGCCAAGAGCAATGCGTCGTCTGATTTCTTGACTGCTTGTTGCTTCTTTATTGATAGTTGATCCAAGTAGGTTAAAGTTGTTCACAATTTCAATTTCTTCTCCTTCAACGATGAACCTGTTGATTATGCCAGTTGTCATGATCTTTGTCTTCTTTACATTAAGGTGCAGGCCCATTCTGAGACTATGTTCTTTGATTGTGAGAAGCAAATGTTTCAGATCATCTTCACTTTCAGCCAGTAATGTGGTATCATCAGCATAGCGAAGGTTGTTGATGAGTCTTCCACCAATCTTCACACCTCTGTCTTCATACAATCCTGCTTCTCTGATGATTTGTTCTGCATATAAATTAAACAGGTAGGGGGAAAGTATGCAGCCTTGTCTTACACCTTTGCTTATTTTAAACCATTCTGTTTCTCCTTGTTCCGTTTGAACTGTTGCTTCTTGATCAATGTACAGATTGCGCAAGAGAACGATCAGGTGTTCTGGTATACCCATGCTTCTTAATGTGGTCCAGAGCTTCTCATGGTTTACACAGTCAAAAGCCTTGCTATAGTCGATAAAGCACAAATAGATATCCTTTTGGTATTCTTTAGTCTTTTCAAGGATCCATCTCACATCTGCAATGATGTCTCTTGTTCCTCGCCCTTTCCTGAACCCTGCTTGCACTTCAGGTAGTTCTTGTTCCAGGTATGGTTGTAGTCTCTTTTGAATAATCTTCAGTAGAATCTTGCTGGCATGTGGGATCAGAGCGATTGTGCGATAATTTCCACAGTCAGTTGGATCACCTTTCTTTAGTATTGGTATAAACACAGATCTTTTCCAGTCAGTTGGCCATGATGTTGTCTTCCATATTTCTTGGCAGAGCCTTGTGAATACGGTAACAGCTGCATCAGATTGCTTCAATACTTCTATGGGAATGCTATCAATGCCTGGTGCTTTGTTCTTTGATAAGGCTTTCAATGCTGCTTCAACCTCTTCTTTCATCACCAATGGTTCCCAATCATAAGGTACAGGTTGAAATGGCTGTTGGTCCACTTGATCTTTATCATATAAAAACTCTGTATATTCCTTCCACCTTTTCTTGATCTTCTCAGCATCATTCAACATAGAACCTTGAGCATCTTGTAACATTCCAATTTGAGGCTGGAACTTTTTCTTTAACTCTCGTAGCTTTAGGAAAGCCGATCTTGTTCTTCCTCTAATAGTTTCTGCTTCTATTTCCTTACAAGTGTCATTGTAGTACTTTTCCTTGTCCTGTCTTGCTGCATGTTGGAAATCTCTGTTGAGTTCTGCGATTGTCTTTCTTTCTCCTCTGGCTTTAGCTTCTCTGCGTTTCTGGGCAATTTTCAGAGTTTCTTCCGTCATCCATTTTGGCCGTTTTTGCTTTTTCACCTTTTGTAGAGAGTTCTCGCTTTCTTCCAACACAACGTTCTTGATGTCATTCCATACCTCTTCCGGAGCTCTGTCATTTGTATCTAAAGCAGCAAATCGATTTTGCAGGCAGTCTTTAAATTCCAGTGGTATATTCTCAAGGTCATATTTTGCTGCATTCATGAGTGGTTTGCTCTTTTTCAACTTTAGCTTGAGTTTGCATACTAGTAGTTGATGATCTGTACCACAGTCAACTCCTGGGTTTGTCTTTGTTGACGTTACAGAGCTTTTCCATCGTTGACTTCCACAGATGTAGTCAATTTGATTTTTATACAATCCATTGGGTGAAGTCCATGTGTACAGTCGCCGCTTGTGTTGCTGGAAGAAGGTGTTTGAGATGAATAGATCATTGGTCTTGCAGAATTCTATCAGTCTTTCTCCAGCTTCATTTCTGTTGCCGTCCATATTTTCCAACTACTTTGCCTTCTTCTTTGTTGCCAACCTTTGCGTTCCAGTCACCCATGACTTTCAGGATATCCTGTTTGCATGTTCTGTCAATTTCAGCTTGTACTTGTTCATAGAACTCTTCAATTTCATTCTCTTCTGCAGCTGTTGTTGGGGCATATACTTGAATTATAGTTGTGTTGATAGGCAATCCTCGTAGAAGAATAGAGATTAAGCGTTCGCTGACTGCATTGTATTTCATTACAGTTCTTGCAAGTTTCTTCTTTATTATAAATGCAACACCATTTCTTCTTTGTCTTTCATTTCCAGCATAGTAGACCATGTGATCATCTGATGCAAAGTGCCCCATGCCAGTCCACTTCAGTTCGCTGACACCCAACAGATCAAGTTGTACACGTTCCATTTCATTCTTGACCACCTCCAACTTCCCTTGGTTCATGCTTCGTACGTTCCATGTTCCAATGCGTAAGACATCTTTACAGCTTCTGACTCTCATTTCATGTGCAGCTACATCAGCAGTCAGACTTCCCGAGGGCTTTGATCCAACCACATCATAAATGCTGGCTTTACTTTGAAAAGTCTTCAGCACTTCCCCAGTAGCTAGTTGAGTGCCTTCCGACCTGGGGGTCTCAACTTCCAGCACCATAGCACAATTTGTTTTGTTGTAACTATCCATTGGGTTTTCATGGCAAGATACAGAAGTAGATTGCCGGGCCTTTCTTCTGCGCAGTTTAAGTTTGGTGGTGTTGCCGTTGTCACAAAAATGTGATCCTCCGCCGTCAACACTGTCCCATTTTGCTGCTGCCCAGATGGGTGGTTTGTCTTGGTCTGGCACCTCAGCTGAGACCTGTCCATCTTGGGAGACCCTGCCAGTAGTTAAACTACTGATAGTTTAGCTCTCAGCATCACTGATGCACGCAAGCCCTCACAGCACGACAAGCTGCAAACCAAGTGAGAGAATGCACCCAATGCACCCATAGCATCCTTCAAGTCAGCAACCTGATCGCAAAGAAATGCAAACCTTTCACTGAAGGGGAATTTGTAAAAGATTGTTTTCTTGAAGCAGCTGACAATCTTTTTGAAAGTTTTAAAAATAAGAAAGAGATCATAGCTGCTATTCAAGATGTACAATTGTCAAGAAAAACTGTCGTGCGGCAAATAGAAAAGATGTGTGGAGACACACCTGAACAATTGTTGGAGGATATTTCAAATTATGTTGCTTTCTCACTCCAACTGGATGACTCTACAGACATAAGAGACATAGCCCAGTTACTAGTCTTTATCCGGATGGTTTTTGAAGACTTCAGTGTTAAAGAAGAACTACTTGGGATGATTTCTTTAAAAGGGAGAACTACCGGTCAGGAAATATTCAGTTCTTTCCATTCTTTTGTGACAAAGTGTAATCTTCCATTGCATAGACTTGTTTCCATCACTACTGATGGAGCAAGAGCAATGACAGGTGAGGTTAATGGTTTCATAGCCCTCTGTAGACAGCATGACGACTTCCCAGATTTCCTTTCTTACCACTGCATCATTCACCAGCAAGTTTTGGCAAGCAAGAGACTCAATACAAAGACTGTCATGGACATCACTTTCAAAATTGTAAATTCATTTTGTGGAGAATCACTTCAAAGATGGCTTTTCAATCTTACTCCTGAAGGGGCAGCGGAAATCATTTTGCACACTGATGAAAGGTGGCTAAGTAGGCACAAATTTCTGCAAAGATTTTGTGATTTGCTGAATGAAATAAGAAGTTATTTGAAGGAGAGGGGAGATGACCAAGCAGAGTTGGAAGATGAGGAGTGGTTATGTGATCTGGAATTTCTCGCTGACTTTACAGGTGAGCTAAGTGATATGAACCTTGAACTACAAGGTAAAAACAAATGCATTGGCGAGATGATGAGTACAGTTTCATCCTACAAGAGCAAATTTGAGCTAACAATGACTGACCTTGCAAACAACACTTTTGATCATTTTCCTAATATGCAGCACCATCTGGGACAATATCCAAATTTTGTTTTTCAGAACGAGAAGTATGTGACAAAAATCTGTTCTGTTATCCAGGAATTCGAAAATAGATTCTGTGACTTCCAAAAAATTGGAAGAGTTGTGGAGTACTTGTCATACCCATTCAAAGTAGATGTGGACATTAAAGAAACTGCAGCTGCTATCAGTAAAAATTACTCATTGAACAAGCCATCTCTTGAAAATGAAATATTAACTCTTAAAAATGACATTTTTCTCAAGACCCGTGCTGAGCAAGAATCATTTTGGAAGCTAGTGCCTAGAGACAAATTTCCCAACTTGAGAAGATGCAGTGAAGCTGTACACTCCTGTTTTGGTTCAACTTATTTGTGTGAATCTGCGTTTTCCCATCTGAAAATGACAAAGAGTACACAATGTTCCAACATGACAGATGGAGGAGAACAAACGGAGCAAGAGAGGTGGGTTTGAACCAGACTGCTTTATTGACAATTGGTCCCTATGCGTTTCGGCTTGCGCCTTCTTCGGGGGACATACAGCAGTGCTGTTTCAAAAGGATTGTCTCATTAAGACAGTTTTTTTGAGTCACTATATGACAGTTCTGAGAAATAAGCAGACGTGTGTAGATCGTTTGACAACGCAAGTACAATCTGTGTGCTGAATCGGAGAACAGCAATTCGCTGTTCTCCGATTCAGCACACAGATTGTACTTGCGTTGTCAAACGATCTACACACGTCTGCTTATTTCTCAGAACTGTCATATAGTGACTCGAAAAAACTGTCTTAATGAGACAATCCTTTTGAAACAGTACTGCTGTATGTCCCCCGAAGAAGGCGCAAGCCGAAACGCGTAGGGACCAATTGTCAATAAAGCAGTCTGGTTCAAACCCACCTCTCTTGCTCCGTTTGTTCTCCTCCTTCGATCTGCAAGAGGTCCGCTCCTCCCTTTGTCCCCCAACATGACAGATGAACATCTCCAGTATTCCCTGAGACTGGCCCTCACGCAATATTCACCCAACTTCAAAAAGCTGGTGGATGAAATGCAGGCTCAGATGTCTCACTAATGAGCAAGAGTGAAATATTAAAGATTGTGCAAGATCAGCCTGGATCAATATTCAACCTAAATTTAACACAAATTACTCAATAAACGTTAAAGAAAGTTATTAAGACAGTTAAAGAAAGTTATTACTCAATAAAACTTTTAGAAAAAATGTACTTTCCATTTCCCCTCGCAGTTCTTACTGGATCTTCTCTCTGTTTTGTTTTTGCTTAATTTGCTTAACAGCTGATCACATCCAAGTAAATGACAGAAGGTTCATTAAAAATGGGGGGGGGGGGGGGATCCTCCAATTTAACTTTATTGGGTTAAAATTTAATTTGAAACTAATTCGTAACTTAATTTTCATGGTGGTAGATCACCGGCACTTTTGGCCGGAAAAATTAGATCACGACCTGTTCGAAGTTGGACATCCTGCTCTAAAGTATGCATATTAAGATCCTTAAGTCGGTTCTCATATGCTTTATAACGAAGACCACTAACCATTTTAATAGCCACCCTCTGCACTGATTCCATCCTGTTTATATCCTTTTGAAGGTGTGCATTAAATCTCAGTTGTCAAATTCTAGACCATTCTTCAAGCTTAGCTAGATCCTTCCTCATGTTTATCTACACCTTCCTGGGTGTCTACTCTATTGCAGATTTTGGTATCATCCGCAAAGAGGTAAACCTTACCCAATAGCCCTTCTGTAATATCACTAACAAAGATGTTAAAGAGAGTGGTAGATGCATGTAATAATCTCCCAGTGGAGGTGGTAGAGACAAGGACAGTATCTGAATTCAAAAGAGCCTGGGACAAATACAGAGGAGCTCTAAAGGAAAAAAAAGGGACTATTATAGTTGATATGGAAGGGCAGACTAGATAGGCCATGAGGTCTTTTTCTGCCATCATGTTTCTAAGTTTCACCCGGGTTCTTGCAGTGTTGCCCTACATGGCTTTAAGCACCACAGTTCAAAGCAAATTGCCCCAGATAACACTGGTCATGCTATGTGGCCCTAAGTCAATGATAGCCCCACCTTTTTGCCATCTGTAGTAGCCTGGCAGTACAAAAAAACCCAGCACCTCAGAGCTGCAGCGCAGGCACCTCTTAAAAAAAACCCAACAACTTTTAACCTCCAAATTACATGAAGAGTGGTAGTGTGATGTGGAAGTGATTGGCACTCGGCAGAAAAATGGCCTTTACATTGGCTTGTTTTCTGTCCTGCCGGCTGTCTACCTCCTGTTTACAAAACCAGCTAGGCCAAAAACTGGCCAGCCACCATTACTGAATATCCCTCCCATAGTGTCTTTACATGCACCTCTAAAAATTAAAAATAAAGTACAAAAGAAAGGGTTGGACAAGTTCCTGGAAGAAAAATTCATAAACCATTAATGAGGTAGACTTGGGAAAGCCACTGTTTATCCATGGGAGTACATTGCATGGAATCTCAATATTTTTGGGAGCCTACCAAGTATTTGTGACCTAGATTTGCCACTACTGGAAACAGGATACTAGGCTTCATGGACCATCATTGGTCTGACACAGTATGCCAATTGTCATGTTCTTATGTATGTTTATTGAACATCACCTTGAGCTTGGTGGAATCAGATGTCTATTAAATATAAATAAATAGGTGATAGTTATCAATTTAGGTATAAGGAGAATATACAATTGGATTTTATTTGGACAGTGACCAGAGCTATATATTAATGGAAAAGTAAAACAAAGGCCACACCTCCCTGTCCTTCCGCCACTGAGATTCCTGCTGCTCCAGCTCTGCTCTCATTCTGTGTACATTGGATGTGGTCTTCTCTAACTCCTCTGAAAGCTTTTGGTTGGATGCTTTCATTTGGTCCAATTGTTCCTTCAAAAGGGTATTAACCTGGGTCAGGCTCACACTCCTAGGGTGGAAAAAATGGAACATACTGGTAATTATCATACTGCTATATTATTATATGGTCGAAATTTCTTTTACAAGACCCCAGACACGCGCTAGTGGAACTGAAATATTCAGATTTATTGCAGCCAAGGCTTCCCTTGCAAATTGGGCAAACTAGAAGGACCTAAAGGTCTTTATCTAAAATCATATTTTGAGAGGGATTTTAGAAAGGATATCCAAGTTAAATTGGGGACATTCAGGGCGGAACATGCAGAAAAATGCCAGAGATATCTATGTCTCTGGTTGATTTTAATAACATAGACATCCCCAATGTGGATGTCCATGCAGCAGGCCACATAGATGTTCATCTTAGGAAAGCTAGACTAAGGGGACATCCAGTAGTGTAGCAAAACAAAGGGGTATGTTTACTAAACCGTCTTAATGTGCGCTCTGCCACGTTATCGCGCGATAAGGTACCTTATCGCGCAATAATGGCGCTTTATAGGGTGCAGAGGTACCTTAGCGCGCGATAACGCGCGCAGCGGTGCAAATGAGCGCTGAGGGTGGAGAAAGGCTCCCGGAGGGCGGCGTAAGGCTCCCCAGGGGCGGAAAGAGAGGGTCAATGGGCGGAGAGTGGGAGGGGAGAGGCTCCCTGCACACTAACACTGTGAAATTTGAGGCTGAAAACTAACGCCAGTGAAACCCTGGCGTTAGAGCTGATTTAAAGGGAAAAGAAACCATTTCCGTCAGCAATGTACAGCAAAACCAGGGAAACCTAAAAAAAGTGCATGGAACAAAAGGGCAAATAAACAGTGAAAATGACCAGCAGAAATGTAATAAAAACATAACCACACTGGCCAGTAGTGATTTTAATGGGAAACATCAAAAATCACTCCCGAGAAAGCTCCAAAAAAAAAGATATGAATTTTGGAAGAGTCTATGCTCTGTCCGCATACAAGGTGAATGAGCCCACAGTGAAATTGCGCTGCGCAGGGTTTTCCCTCTCCATTGGGCAGGTGTCCTATGGCGTGCACATGTTCCACAACAGCAGGGCGGGCATGTCGGAATGGACAACTGGACAGATGCTTGAAAAGGGGACACAGAGGGCTGCAGGCGGCACATGCTGTGGTGCAGCTGGGCCACAGTGCGGACTAAGGTGATGCCTAGGTGGCCCATAGGAATGCTGAAATAGTAGTGCAGCCAGACAGCAACTGATGAGGGCCCAACATGGGCACGAGTGTGCTTCCCACAGTGTCACAGGGGATAGTACCCAGCAGGTACCCCCAAGGGCACAGAACATTGGCAGGCGGTGCTGGGGGGAAGCGTGGACAGCTATGCAGGCACCCCTACCCCAGAACCCGAACCATAGGCAGCCACCTACCCACATACTGGATGGCCTGAGACTGCACTCCACCTGCACCACCAGCAGAAGGGCATGTCAGCAGGGTGGCAGAGGGGTACTGGTGGTGGAGGGGGGCAGTGGCAGCTGCCCAGAGCAGACCATGGCCTAGCCCTGTGTAGGTGGCCTGAGACTGCACTCCACCTGCACCACCAGCAGAAGGGCATGTCAGCAGGGTGGCAGAGGGGTACTGGTGGTGGAGGGGGGCAGTGGCAGCTGCCCAGAGCAGACCATGGCCTAGCCCTGTGTAGGTGGGTGCCATGCACTGCAACAGACAGGCCCTATCTGACAAACAGTCATGGTATCCCCAGGGAATGCACTGTCTCTGTGGCAACATGGTGGTACAGTGCACACAGCCAGTGTGTTCAGGAGCAGAAAATCACAGGTTCAAGTCCCAGCTGTGGTTCCTGCCAACCCAGCCCCCATATTTTACCCACTACTAAAACATGCTAATACAGACAGAACCTTTATTGCAGATGACATAGACATGCCCAAAACACCTACATTTTACCCTACAGAGCAAAGACACCATAAACATGCGCATTACCTAGAGCAGAGTCTCCCAAATGCAGTCCTGGAGGGCCAAACGCCATTCAGGTTCCATGCTGCCTCTAATAAATATGGCTGTGCTGCATTTCTATGCACCGCCCCCATGGTATGCAGATGTATCTCATGCATATTCATTAGGGACAGCATGAAAACCCAAACAGTGTTTGGCCCTCCAGGACTGGAGTTGGGAACCTCTGCCCTAGAGCATTGGTCAACAGGGGCAGACACACACGCACCCACAGGCTCCATTATCCGAAGCCTCCTGGAGAGGCAGGATGTTGGACCCTGAGTGCATCTCCCAATACTAGCACTTGCATACCTTAGCAATGCCACCCTAAACCTGGGAAAACTGTACACAGCTATCAAAAGGTTGCTATGATAACTGGCAGATAGCAATTCCTACGTTAAGCACAATTGGCTGATTGAGCTGCATCAGAGCAACCTTTCTGATGTCTGTGGAGTGTGCCTCAGGTCTGGTGTCTGAAAGAGTGACCCCAACAGTATTGCGTACCGTATGGGGAGTGTATGTCTGGCTATCCAGTGTGTGGTGGCTGCTAACACCTTCCTCAGCCCACACTGCTAGCACTGTTCTCAGTATTGGCCTGCCAATGTGCATAATGAGGAGCAAGGTACTGTGGGTATAGCCTGGACAGGGTGGCCTGACCTGGATGCATCAGCACAGGGCATAGGGCAATGGCTTGGACATTGTAGTGCTCGGCCACGACCTGCACCGACAGGGTGACCACAGCATGTCCTGCTGGGAGGTCACCCTCACCCTGACTGAGCAGTGACCATGGCATGGCTAGGCTCCCCCATAGTCCTATATTGTGTTTCTTCTCAGTGAAATATATGGGTTTTTCTTTCTGGGGCCTAATCACTGACTTATCTGCTTGGTGGGTGTGCTCACATCTCTTCCAGGATCATGCACTGTGGTCTAGCTAGCAGATTGTCTGCAGTTATATGTGTATGGCTGGAACACCTTGCAGGGTGCAGTGGCTGGTGAATGTCAGATGGTGGTGGGGCAGCTGAGCATTTCAAGGCCTACTGTCTCCCTGCCATTGCCCTAGGGATATGTACATCTCTGCATTGGCTGCCCTGTAGGGTGTCTGTTCCCCAGCATGACTGGGGTAGATGGCCGCCTCCTCCTCCTCTACTGCCACTGTTGCAGGGAGGTAAAATGTGGATCTGTTGGTGGGGGTCCTCTTGTCTTCCACTGTGAGCCATGGAGAGTAGGGTAGGGTAGGGGTACAGAATCCGCCTATGGGTCCAAACACCCCCCTTCACTTACATCATGTTACCATGCACCAAAACAGAATAGGCACTATTCTGGGTGCATCATAGCCCACAAGGGCTAGACACCTACAGATGGACACTAATGTATCCTAGGTGGGTCTGCAGGAACTGCCTATCACATGCACGCTTGCTCACTCTCATGATGGGTACCTGCGATATGGCCTTATGCAGCCATGGAAGGTGCTGCGGACCTGGTGCTGGCTGCCAAACCTCATCATCAGGGTGTGCGGAATACCCACATAATGTGACAGTCTGTAGCTACTCTGTGCCACTAACACACGACGTTTGACCCCCTACCAGGCTGAGGTGCTGTGGGGGTGCACTCGGTCAGTTCCCCCTACCAGGCTTGGTGCTGTGGGGTGCATACCCCATCTTGTGATCATCTGTAGACCGCTGCTTTGCATGTGCTGTGCATCATGGGTACGGGTGGGTTGACCCTATTCTGGTAACCACAGCAGAATGGTTATGTGGTGACATGCAGTCTTTCTGTAGCCAGTCAGGGGTTTGTTAGCAGCTGTAGCCCACTGGCTACTTCACTGCCTGTAGAGCCAGTGGTCATGGGTTTGAAACCACAGTGGGCTACCTGATGGGGCTGTCCGAGGCAATGCATATTTTTAATGCACATTAGTGCTGCCAGCAAAAACACCCTCAGTACTGTAACCATAAGGTGCCTCATAAGGCACCCCATAGGGTGCCCTATAAGGTGCCTTATGGGGCGTCCTATAAGGCGTCTTATAGAGCGCCTTATAAGGCACCCTATAAAGCGCCTTATAAGGTGTCCTATAGGGGACATTGTAGGGTGCCTTGGCGGACAGTGCACTTTCTATTGTGCCCTCTGGAGTGCCTTATAGGGTGCCTTATGTGGCACCTTAGGTTATGCCACTGTGAGGGTGTGTTTGCTGGCAGCAATACTAAAACTAGAAATAAAAGGCCTCATAGAGCACTACTTAAATGTAAGGGGTGATACCTCAGCTAGCCTTATGCATTGGGTGCACTGGTGGATTGAACTCATGACCCCTGTATCACCAGTCAGTGTATTAACCATTGTGCTACACCTCTGCTCCTCTGTTTGTACATCAGCACGCCTAATTATGATTACCGCACGTTAACGTGCTTAGCGGCTTCTCTCACGATAATGTGCGCAGCGCACGTTATCGCGCGATAATCCCATTTTGCTACGATAAGACTGACACGCCCACTCATTTTATGGCAGCCTGCACACTATCGCCGGGCGCACATTAAGACTGCTTAGTAAACATACCCCAAAGACATGAGCCCCCATTCATTGTTGGTGTTTGTTGACAGATTGTAAAATAAAGGGGGTATTAGTGTGGCTCCTTCCCCATACCCTCCAGACATTTGCCTGACAAAACATCACTTTTCAAATGCCTGTTTGTGCCTGGAAGAGATATAACCTTAAACATGACTCCAGATGTCCAGGACATTTCACAGATCATTCAAGTTCTTAGGGAATACACTGGCCAAGAATCCACCATGTCCCCATTCATACTTGGACATCCTCATGCTGGGGACGTCCACAGAACTGGCTTCTAAAAATGTCTCTGGAGATGTCTCTGATTTGGATTTCTGCATGCCTGTTTGCAGACGTCCAAAGTATGAAGGTGACATTTTACTTCCCAGATAATGTCCTTTTCTTGATTCCTACTAGAACAGTCCAGATAAGTGGGTTGTGTTCCCCTACCAGCAAAATAATGGAGACAAAGCCAATAAAATATTCAGGTTTCAATGACATCATTCCCATGCCTCTATCAGCCTGAGTTACTAGGAGCAATTTAGTATTCATACTGAAACACATGGTAAGGAATGACAAACTTCACACAACTTCAACAAAAGCAATAACATTTAACTAAACCGCAGGAAACTATGAACAGGAATAGAAGTCTTGTCAGAATGGTATGAGCCCACAGGGACAAGCACTCAAATCATAGTAGACCAAAAGATACCATCTCATTAAAGCAAGCCAATACAGATCCAGGGGCGGGTACTAGACTGGCCTAGCAGGACTCAAGGAAAGGACATTATCTGGTAAGTAAACTGTCACCTTCCATATCATCCCACAAGACCAGTCTAGACAAGTGGGATGCACCAAAGCTAAACCTCACAGGGTGGGAAGAAGACACAGTATCTTGTAATACCTTTTGGTCAAAGGCCATGTACATCTGCATGTGGACATCCAAGCAGTAGTGCTTAACAAAAGTAAAAAGTGATGACCACAAGGATGCCTGTGCCTGAGTAGAATGTGCAGGCAAACCCTCTGGAACCAGCTACTTCCGTAACAGATATGCTGAAGCAATTGGTTGACCAACAGATGACAGAATGTGGTGGTACAGGAAGGCACAGGCTGAATGAAGATGGCCTTCTCCTTAAAAGAAAGATAGGGATCCTGGCAAGAAAGAGCGTGAAGCTTGGACATCCACCTTTCTGAACACACTGAAACAGTCTTGAGAGTCAAATCCTTCAGAGTAGCACACTTCAAAGGCTCAAAAGGCACCAACATCAGGGTACTGAGCACCAGACTGAGATCCTAAGATGGGATAATTGACCAGAGGGGGGGGGGGGGGAGGCGCAGCCACCGAACCCCTTGAAAAAAATGTAAAACATCTGGGTGCGAGGCTAAAGACTTTCCAGCCACTGGACCCCTTGAAACAGGACAAAGCTGCCACCTGGACTTTCAGGAAGCTAAGGGAAAGAACCTTTTCTAGACCATCCAGTAGAAAGGCCAATAGAGCCGGTGCATTAGCCACCTCAGGACCAAGCTTTTGCATGCCGCACCAATGCTCAAAGAGGCACCAGACCTTCATGTATGCCAGGTTGGTTAAACCCCTCCAGGCTTGGAGCAGAGTCAAAACTACCACAGGAGAATAGCCCTTACACGTCAGCTGATTCCTTTCAAGAGTGAAGCTGTAAGTGAGAAGAGAGCTCAGTCATCCAGAACAATCGGTCCCTGATGCAACAGCTCTGAAATGGGGGCAGAAAAAGAGGAGGTTCCTGCAGTGCAGGAGCCATATTAGTTTCCCGAAGCACGCTCTCCTTGGCCAATATAGTGCCAGCAGAACAATCCAGCCCAGAAGGTGCTCTATGCAGTGAAGTACATGTCTCAACCATGGGCATGAAGGAAACATATACAGCAGGCATTGCCTTGGCCAGGACTGAACCAGGGCATCGACTCCCTCGGACTCTGTCTGTGTGGCGACTAAAGAAATGGCACACCTTGGGATTGGGTTGAGTCACCATCAAATCCATCTTGGGGCGACCTTAATAGCGGAGAATTATTATCTGAAATGCGTCTTGACTTCCCACTCTCCGGGATCGAGAGAGTGATGACGGAGGAAGTCCACCTCCATACTATCTAACCCTGCAGTTAAGCCGACAGAAGTATTTATTTATTTATTTTATTTATTTGCAAAACTTTTATATACCGCCAATTCCCAAGATCAGTGGCGGCTTACATCAAACAGTGTCAAAGTACATAGAACAATGTGCAACTATATATCAAATACATGGAACATTAAGCAATTATATACAGGTAGGATATCAAAACTTAGGACTATTTACAGCTTATGACATAGTTTTACATATATACAAATTTTAAACATCAGCTTAGGTTCAATTATAGATAATAGAGATTGAATGAGAATCAAATTGAAGGGGTGTATTCGGTTATGTTAAGGAGGATGAGAGGCCATATCCAGGTCACAATCTATATTGAAGTAGTGTTGTGTGAACAGATATGTTTTTAGTTCTCTTTGGAATTTTTGTAGTTCTTTTATCTCTCTTAATTGATCTGGGAGGTTATTCCATAAAGTTGGTGCTATATATGAGAAGGTGCTGTGGCTTGTTGTTTGTTTTGTCTTTCTTTTTAGGTCAGACACTAGGATAGTATTAAGATTCCTCCTTCTTCTTATTCTGTTTTCAGGAGGGCTATGAATCAGTGTGGATAGATATGATGGGGCAATCTTATTAATTAACTTGAAGGTGGTCAATATGATTTTGTATTGAATCCTGCTAGAAACAGGCAGCCAATGTATTGTGTATAGAATTGGAGTAATGTGATCAGTTAGCTTGGCTTTAGCGATTATTCGTGCGGTAACGTTTTGAGCCATTTGAAGGATTTTTAAATTATTCTTTGTTACGCCTTGTAATATGCCATTGCAAAAATGCAAGGTGTGCCTTTGAGTCAGTCCTGACTCCTGACAACCCAGAAGCTCCTGGGTTTTCTTGGCAGTGTCACTGGAGGTAGATTGCTAGGACTTTCTTCTGAGGCAATGGAGAGTTAAGTGACTTGCCCAAGGCCACAAGGAGTGCTAGTGGGAATTGAACCCTGATTGCTTAGTTACCAAGCCAGTGTTCTAACCACTAGGCTACTCCTCCACTCCTCCAATATGCTATTACAGTAGTCAAAGTGGGGGGTTATTAAGGCTTGTGTAATGGTTCGAAAATCATCATTTTCTAAGAGCGGCCTCAGTTGTTGAATAGATCAAAGCTTGTAAAAGATTGTTTTTGTTGTTTTCTTAATGTGAGAGGTAAAACTAAGGGGTATTTTTACTAAACCTTCGTAATGTGCGCGCTGTGCAATTATCACGCGCTAAGGTACCTTAGCGCGCGATAATGACGCTTTACGGGGCACAAATGTGCCCTAGTGCACGCTAACGCGCGCAGTGGCGCAAACGAGCACTGAAGGCGGGGAAAGGCTCCCGGAGGGCGGAGGAAGGCTCCCCAGGGGCGGAGAGAAGGGGTCAATGGGTGGAGAGTGGGAAGGGAGAGGCTCCCCGCACACTAACGATGTGAAATTCGAGGCCAAAAATAACGCAAGTGAAAACCTCGCGTTAGAGCTGATTTAAAGGGAAGAGAAACCATTTCTGTCAGCAATGTACAGCAAAACCAGGGAAACCTGCAAAAAGGTGATAACTGTGATACATGTGCACGGAACAAAAGTACAAATAAACATTGAAAAGGACCCCAACAAAATATACAAAAAACATAACCAAGCTGGGCAATAGTGATAGTAATGGGAAACATCAAAAAACACTCCCAAGAAAGCCCCCCAAAAAAGATATGAATTTTGGAAGGGTCTACGCTCCGTCCCCATATAAGGTGAATGATCCCACAGTGAAATAGCACTGATCAGGGTTTCCCTCTCCATTGGACAGGTTTCCTATGGCATGCACATGTTCCACAACAACAGGGTGGGCATGTCGGAATGGGCAACTGGACAGATGCTGGGAAAGGGGATACAGAGGGCTGCAGGCGGCACATGCTGTGGTGCAGCTGGGGCACAGTGCGGACTAGGCAGATGCCTAGGTGGCACTTAGGAATGCTGAAACTGTACAGCAGCCAGACAGCAACTGATGAGGGCCCAACATGGGCACGAGAGTGTTTATCACAGTGTCACAGGGGATAGTACCCAACAGGTACCTCCAAGGGCACAGAACATTGGCAGGCGGTGTTGGGGGGAAGCGTGGACATCTATGCAGGCACCCCTACCCCAGAACATGCACCATAGGCAGCCACCAACCTGCACACTGGATGGCTTGAGACTGCACACCACCAGCACCACCAGCAGAAGGGCATGTCAGCATGGTGGCAGAGGGGTACTGGTGGTGGAGGGGGGCAGTGGCAGCTGCCCAGAGCAGACCATGGCCTAGCCCTGTGTAGGTGGGTGCTATGCACTGCAACAGACAGGCCCTGCCGGTCAAACAGTCATGGTATCACCAGGGAATGCACTGTCTCTGTGGCAACACGGTGGTGCAGTGCACACAACCAATGTGTTAGAAGGCAGAAGGTCACAGGTTTGAGTCCCAGCTATGGTGCCTGCCAACCCAGTCCCCATATTTTACCCACTACTACAACGTGCTAATACAGACAGAACCTTTATTGCAGATGACGTAAACATGCCCAAAACACCTACATTTTACCCTACAGAGCAAAGCCACCATAAACAGGCGCATTACCTAGAGCAGAGTCTCCCAAATGCAGTCCTGGAGGGCCAAACACCATTCAGGTTCCATGCTGCCTCTAATAAAGATGCCTGTGCTGCATATCTATGCACCACCCCCATGGTATGCAGATGTATCTCATGCATATTCATGAGGGACAGCATGAAAACCTGAACAGTGTTTGGCACACCAGGACTGGAGTTGGGAACCTCTGCCGTAAAGCAGCAGCCAACAGGGGCAGACACACTCACACCCACAGGCTCCATTAGCCAATGCCTCCTGGAGAGGTAGGACATTGGGCCCTGCGTGCATCTCCCAATACTAGCACTTGCATACCTTAGCAATGCCACCCTACACCTGGGAATATGGTACACAGCTCTCAAATGTTTGCTATGATTACTGACAGATAGCAATTCCTACGTTAATCACAGTTTGCTGATTGAGCTCCATCATAGCAACCTTTCTGATGTCTGTGGAGTGTGCTTCAGGTCTGGTCTCTGACAGTGTTTACCACCCTGGGGAGTGACCCCCACCAGTATTGCGTACCATATCCATGCCTGCACTGTGCCCAGGACTGGTGTGGTGGCCAGGGCTGCTAAACATCTCTATAGTAGCACAATGCCGGCATAGGTGTGGGAGTGTGTGTCTGTCTATCCAGTGTGTGGTGGCTGCAAACACCCTCCACAGCCCACACTGCCAGCACTGTTGCCAGTATTGGCCTGCCAATGTGCATAATGAGGAGCAAGGTACCATGGGTATAGCCCGGACAGGGTGGCCTGGCCAGGATGCATCTGCACAGGGCATAGGGCACTGGCTGGGACATTGTAGTGCCTGGCCACCACCTGCACAGACAGGGTGGCCACAGCATGTTCCGCTGGGAGATCACTCTCACCCTGACTGAGCAGTGACCACGGCATGGCTAGGCTCCCCCATAGTGCTATATAGTATTTTTCTCATGTGATATTTATGGGTTCCCTTTTGGGGCCCAGTCACTGACTTATCTGCTTGGTGTGTATGCTGAAATCCCAGTTCTGGGTGCATGCATTTCCACCAGGAATGTGCACTATGGTATGTGTCTTGATGGAACGCCTTGCAGGGTGCAGCGGCTGAAGGCTTGCTGCAGGAGAATATCAGATAGTGGTGGGGTGCAGCTTAGCATCTCCAGGCCTAATGTCTGTCTGCTATTGTGTTATGGATGTGTACAGAGCTGCATTGACTGCCCTATAAGGTGTCTGTTCCCCAACAGGACTGGGGTTGATGGTCCCCTCTACTGCCACCATTGCAGGGAGGTAGAATGTGGATCTGTTGGTGGGAGACCTGTTTACCCCCCTCAGCCCTGGAGGAGGAGGGTGGTGGTGGTACATAATCCTCCTAGGGGTCCATAGGGGCTAAACCTGACTGAGACATACAGATATATCCAAGGTGTGTCTGCAGAAACTACCTATCTCACACATTAGCACTGCTGGGGACCTGGTGCTGGGCGTCCCACCTCACCCTCAGGGTGAGTGCAGTACCTGCACAATGTGACGGTGTGTAGCTACTCTGTACCACACACGGTCAGTTCCCCCTACCAGGCCGAGGTGCTGTGGGGGTGCATACCCCATCTTGTGATCATCTGTAGACTGCTGATTTGCATGTGCAGTGCATCATGGGTATGGGTGGGTTAACCCTATCCTGGTGACCACAGCAGACTGTTTGTGTGGTGACGTGCAGTCCTTCTGTAGCCAGCCAGGGGTTTGCTAGCAGCTATGGAGCTGTAGCCCACTGGTTATTTCATTATTTGTGGAGCCAGAGGTCATGGGTTCAAACACACAGTAGGGGTTCTTTGATAGGGCTGTCCAAAGCATTGTCTTTTTTTTAATGTACATTAGTGCTGCCAGCAAAACATCCTCAGGGTACTGTAACCATAAGGTGCCTCAGAAGGCACCCTATAAGGCGCCTTATAGGGCACCCTATAAAGCGCCTTCTGAGGCACCTTATGGTTACAGTCCGTATAAGGTGCCTTATAAGGTGTCCTATGGAGCGCCTTATAGGTTGCCCTATAGGGGACATTATAGGGTGCCGTGGCGGACAGTGTACTTTATAATGTGCCCTATAGGGTGCCTTATGCGGCACCTTAAGTTATGGCACGTGAGGGTGTGTTTGCTGGCAGCAATAAATAAAATGCCTCAGTAAACAATACTTACATGTCACAGCTGATGCCTCAGCCAGCCTTATGCATTAGGCACACTGGGGGATCGAACTCATGACCCCTGTATCATCAGTCAGTGTATCAACCATTGTGCTACACTTCTGTTTCTATGTCGGGATGTCTGTGTGCCTACTTAAGATTACCGCGCGGTAACGTGCTTAGTGGCGCTTTACCCGATAATGTGCGCAGCAGCACGCGTTATCACACACTAATCCCGTTTTGCTACTTTAAACTGAAACGCCCACTCCTTATATGGCATCCTGCACACTAACGCTGGGCGCACATTAAGAGGGTTTTGTAAACATACCCCTAAGGGTCCTGTCAAGGGTGACTCCTAGATATTTGATCTCTTCCTTAACTGGAAGGGTAAAATTCAGGAGTTTGATGTCTGATGGTGGTGTGAAATTATTGTTTCTTGAAGTAAATAATACTTCAGGTTTTTTTAAATTAATGTTCATATTGTTTGTTCGAAGCCATAGTTCAGCTTCAGTGAGGCAGGTTGCTAAGTTGTCGTAGTTGGGATTAAGTATGTTGATAGAGGAGAACAACATAATGTCATCCGCATATATGTGGTAGTTTATCTTATATTTTTGGAATATGGTGCATATTGGCTGCAGGTAAAGGTTAAATAGGAGGGCAGATAATGCAGAGCCTTGAGGTATTCCTTGTTCTTGAGGAAATGGAGGTGATGAAATTTGGTCAACTTGTACATATTGTGAACGGTCAGATATATATGATTTAAACCAATCAAGAGTAATTTTCTGTAGACCTAGCTGACTGAGTCTTGAGATGAGTATATTATGATTTACACTGTCAAATGCAGCGGATATATCAAGGAATACCAGGATGAAAGCTTGTTTGGTGTTGTCTAAGCCCTTAATGAGAGTATCAAGAAGGGCAAGTAGTAGGGTTTCCACGCCATGGAAGGGGTGAAACCCATATTGGTGATCATCAAGGGGAGCGGATGTATCTATATAATCTTGGAGTTGCAGTTGGACAACTTTTTCAATGACTTTAGTCAGGAAGGGAATACTGGCGATCGGTCGATATGATGATGGGTCATTGTCATTTAGTGTTTTATTTTTTAGAATCGGGCGGATTGCTGAGAGTTTGAGTTCCTTAGGTAATACACAGGAATATACAGAGTTTTTATATGATAAAGATCAAGTGGACCAACAGCCGTTTCAACCTGTACCTTATGATCGGGAACCATTGGTGATGAAAGAAGTTGAAGCAGCATTGAAAGCCTTATCAAAGAACAAAGCACCGGGCATTGATAGAATTCCCATAGAAGTATTGCAGCAATCTGATGCAGCTGTTACCATACTCACAAGGCTCTGCCAAGAAATATGGAAGACAACATCATGGCCAACTGACTGGAAAAGATCTGTGTTTATACCAATACTAAAGAAAGGTGATCCAACTGACTGTGGAAATTATCACACAATCGCTCTGATCCCACATGCCAGCAAGATTCTACTGAAGATTATTCAAAAGAGACTACAACCATACTTGGAACAAGAACTACCTGAAGTGCAAGCAGGGTTCAGGAAAGGGCGAGGAACGAGAGACATCATTGCGGATGTGAGATGGATCCTTGAAAAGACTAAAGAATACCAAAAGGATATCTATTTGTGCTTTATCGACTATAGCAAGGCTTTGACTGTGTAAACCATGAGAAACTCTGGGTCACATTAAGAAGCATGGGTATACCAGAACACCTGATCGTTCTCTTGCGCAATCTGTACATTGATCAAGAAGCAACAGTTTGAACGGAACAAGGAGAAACAGAATGGTTTAAAATAAGCAAAGGTGTAAGACAAGGCTGCATACTTTCCCCCTACCTGTTTAATTTATATGCAGAACAAATCATCAGAGAAGCAGGATTGTATGAAGACAACAGAGGTGTGAAGATTGGTGGAAGACTCATCAACAACCTTCGCTATGCTGATGATACCACATTACTGGCTGAAAGTGAAGATGATCTGAAACATTTGCTTCTAACAATCAAAGAACATAGTCTCAAAATGTGCCTGCACCTTAATGTAAAGAAGACAAAGATCATGACAACTGGCATAATCAACAGGTTCATCGTTGAAGGAGAAGAAATTGAAATTGTGAACAACTTTAACCTACTTGGATCAACTATCAATAAAGAAGCAACAAGCAGTCAAGAAATCAGACGATGCATTGCTCTTGGCAGAATGGCTATGAAAAACCTAGATAAGATTCTCAAGAGCAGAGATGTCTCTCTCCATACAAAGATTCGACTTGTTCAAGCCATGGTATTTTCAATAACATCATATGGATGTGAAAGCTGGACAGTGAAAAAGATAGACAGGAAGAAAATTGATGCCTTTGAATTATGGTGCTGGCGGCGAATACTGTGTATACCATGGACTGCCCGAAGAACAAACCCGTCGGTACTAGAGGAGATAAAACCTAAGCTTTCTTTAGAAGCTCAGATGACAAGACTTCGACTTTCATACTTTGGACACATCATGCGAAGAGAGAGATCATTAGAGAAAGACATTATGTTTGGCAAGATAGAAGGTCAACGCAAAAGAGGAAGGCCAGCAATGAGATGGATCGATACAATAACAGCAGCTACGGGTACCAGTCTGTCAACAATGAGCCGCCTGACTGAAGTCCGAACACAATTTAGGATAGCTATCCATAGGGTCGCCATGAGTCGTCTCTGACTCGACGGCACTTAACAACAACAACAGGTAATACACCTTGCTGAAGGGATTTGTTTACTATATCTAAGATAAAGGGGGCAAGTTCTAGTTTTGCTGTTTTTAGCCACGATACTGGGCAAGGATCTAGGATGGATGTGGTTGTGTTTAGTTTTGAAATTATATTGAGCAATTGCTTTTCATCAATAAGATGGAAAGCTTTCCATACATTGCTATTGTTTGTTGTAATTGGGAAGGGGTCAGGTATTGGTATTGGAGATAGTTTTAGTTTGCTAGCAAAATAGTTTGCTAGATCTTGTGAGTTGATAGGCACTATGTGTGAGTTAGCAGTGGGGGCTTTAGATAAAGATTTTACAATTTCAAATAGTTCCCTTGGGCGATTAATAGCTTTGGATAGGTTTTGGATAGGATTGTTGTATGGTATTGTTTTTTGGCATTGTTTGTGGCTGACCTGTATGCATTAAGAGTTGAGAAGTATAGATCCCAGAGTTCTGGTGTTTTTTTTGTTCTCCATTTAGTTTCTATTTTTCTGAGTTTTTTTTAAATTGAGGCTAATTCATGCGTGTACCATTTTTCTGATGTTCTTTTATAGGGTCTGTTAGGTTTGGTAGCCAGTGGCTTGGAGGCTGATATTAATACAGTGTTCCAATTAGAAACAGCTTTGTCGAGGCTGTTAGGGACTGTTTTAAGCTGGGGTACAATAGTTCCAAGGAACTCTTCTGATACAAATGGACAAAATCTTGGCCTTTGGTGTGATTTAGGTTGATGATGGATGGAGGTGTGAGGAATATGAATAGGAAATTGAATCATAAAATGGTCAGACCATGGAATCTGAGTTATGGTTGGAGGAGTATATTGAGGTATTTCAATCAAGTGTTCAGGAAGGAATACTAGGTCAAGGGTGTTACCTTTGATGTGAGTGGGGTGTTTGATTCTTTGCTTAAAGCCCATGTCCTCCATTGATTCTAAGAAAGTTGTGCTTTGATTGTTATTGAGGGTTGCTAAATTAAAATCACCCAGAATGATATGATGCTTGTTTATAGAGGCTTTACATGCTGCTTCTAGGATGGTTGTTATGTTTTGGAGATCTGGTGTAGGGGGTCTGTAAAAGAGGCAGATGGCTATGTTTCTGTTCTCTATTTATCTATTTCTTTAGTATCACAGATGGAGGAGGAACAGTTCAAGTTTGTTTTTGCTAATATGAGTACACCGCCTCCTTTTTTTAAATTTCGGTTACAGTTGAAAAGAGAGTATCCTTTTGTTTTTATTTGGTTCAATATGACTGTGTCAGAACTGGTTAGCCAAGTCTCAGTTAGGCAGAGGTAATCTGGTTTCTCATCAGCGATGAGGTCAGTTATAAGTGGGATTTTATTTCTAACAGATCTTACATTGATAAGAATGACTTTTAGGGTTTGCGTGTGTGTAGTTATTTCTTTGATTTTGCTTTCTGGCTTTAACCTTATGTGGATTAACCTATTTGTTTGCATTTCTTGGTATCGAGGGGGGGGGGGGGGTGTTCCTATAAGTAGATGAGTATGAGTTGTAATGATTAAGGTATTTTTGCCTATGGTGGTAGAGAATGATATGAATGTGAGCCATTCCAATATGGTTTAGAGGTGGATATTGTGTTTGTAGGCATATGCTGGATGTGAGTAGTAGACACATGGAGATACATAGGGCATACAGAAAGTGCATAGTAATGCTCACGAGCTTCATTTTAATTTAGGTTAAGACTCAGCTATAGTATTGTAAGTAGTATTGTAAATAGTGGTGGAAATATATATATTACAACATTGAGGACCACCGAGGAAATTATTATACCAATGTTGCATCTTGCAGCAGATTGAGGGTTAGGTTTAAAGTCAGCTGTAGTGTTGCAGCACAGAAACAGTAGGATGTGAGATACAATTGTTACTAGATACAAAAGTTATGAGATACACTAGTTGTGAGGTATAATTATTACAGTGTTGCAGTCTATGTATGAGTTAACATACCACAGTTTTATAGATAGTAGGTTACAATTATATTGAGAGATGTACAATTCGTTTATGACGACGGTAACTAATTAGTTCAATACTATGCTGAGGTGGTAGTACTGGTAGGCAGGCTTACTTAAGCTATCGAGTGTAGCTATAAATTTGTAAAATAGTAGATCATACCTTATTGTCCAAAGATTGTTATTTGGCTACTCCTAAGGGCCACGCCAAAGGGCCCTCAGGCGTGGGCCCGCCAGGCGTGTTCACGCCTGCAGCGTGCTCCTTTTGAGTTGAGCTATGTAGAGCCCGATTGGCTGCTTTCGTCTCTGGAGGAGTGCTGCTTCTTCACAGCGGGCATCCCAGATGGTGATCAGAGGTCCAGAGAGGATGGCGATGTGCAGCAGAAAGGACTGCTTGCCTGCAGCATGCTCCTTTTGAGTTCAGCTATGTAGAGCCCGAAGTAGGAAGTTCTTTTCCACCCAGGTGAACATCTCCAGTCCCACTCTGGCACTCCTCGTGCTGCCTTGTAGATTGACATATGCTACTGCTGTGGCACTGTATGAGAACACTTGCATTGCTCTGCTCTTGACCAAGAGCTGGAAACACAAGAAGGCAAACCTGATGGCCCTTGCTTCAAGATGGTTAATGAACAATGCCGCTTCCCTGCAACTCCAATGGCCTTGATATGTTCAGTCTTGACTATTGGCTCTCCAGCCCGAAAGGCTGGCATATGTCGTCAGAAGAATCCACAAGTGATTGTCCAGAAGCATGCCCATCTTCAGACGATTAGGCTGTTGCCACCATCTCAAGCTGGCCTTAACCCCCAGCTGGAAAAGAAGCCTGAGCTTGAATTCCTGAGAACTCGGGGATCACCCCTCATTTGATGGTGTTATGGGCGGGTGATCTATGAGGCTGCTCCAGAAGTCTTTGCTGGCTCGGTAGTCCCTGAGTTCTCAGGAATTCCAGCTCAGACTTCTTTTGTCACTGCCATCAATCCTAGAAGCTGTAGATAATCCCAAACTCTGGGAGTCTGTTGAGAACTGAACACCACAAGTCGTTCCACAAACCTCCGCATTCTCTCCTCTGGCAGGAAGACTGTCCACTCAAGTATCGAACCATGCTCCCAGTAATTCCAGGGATTGGGAAGGCTCCAACTGACTCTTCCCTCGGTTGATCACTCAGCTGAGACCTTCTAGAAAGGATACCATGCAGGCCAACACCCGAGATGCCTCCAACAGAAAATGGGCTAGGATAAGCCAGTCGTCTAAATGTTTTATGTTTTACATGTTTATGTTTTATTGAAATTTCTGTACCACCTTTGCCAGTTATACAAAGTGAAAGCACTTCTTCCTTCATATCAGATTCCACAGCCGAGATGTCAGAATCAAAATCTATACTACCACTGATAGGTCCTGCCTACCTTGCTCACGATGAAGCCATACCCAACCCAGACCTGAACACAGTGATAAAGGTCCCAGGCAAGCCCCAGAAAAGACGCAGCTCCAAACCAAAACATAATAAACACAGGAAGCCAGCAGCCACTAAAATTAGAAGCAAACAACAGCAACCACACCAATTATCACAATCCCCTATCACAATCTGTCTTATCAACGCCAAATCTATTAGAAATAAAACCCACATCATACACTACATCATCTCTGACAACAAACCTGATATCCTCTGTATCACTGAGACATGGCTCACAGACACTGACCCAGCAATAGTAAACCAATTACTTAAACCCAACTACACATTATTTAACTGCCCGCGGCCCAACAGGAGAGGAGGAGGAGTATTAATCATTGCCAGAACCTCCCTAATGTTCACAAACCCATCCCTAACTGAATCCGAAGGCATTGATATACTCAAGATTGAAAACAAAACATCAATCCTTTGTTTAATCTATAGACCCCCCCTCGGCCCACCACGAAACTTTGGCCACCGCACTAGAAATTATCTCAACCTCTGCAATCAAAAAACAGCGCATCGTACTGGGTGACCTGAACCTTCCATCCATACCCCCAGTACAGGCAGACGCTTTCACTGAAGCCATGAACCAGCTTGGATACGTACAAATCATTCAAGAACCCACACATAATAAAGGTAACACCTTAGATATGGTGTTCTTATTACACAACATCCAACAAAACGAAGCTCAAAAAACCAAACTGCGAATAACCCCGGTCCCATGGTCTGACCATTTCCAAATTGAATTCGAAATCCACCTACCAACTTTAAAGGAAAAGTCTCAAGCCGACCCAAAAACACACCAACAGAGGAAATTCCAAAAATTCAACAGTGAAGCATTGGTAACTTCTATATCCACGCATTTTGAGTACACCAGCACGGACCTAGACAAGCTGGTAGCCCAATGGAACTCAGGGATCGAAGCAGCCGCAAGACCAACCTGGAAGGCCACAAACACTGCAACAAAAACAGGAACCGAACCATGGTACTCTCCTACCCTATCTAAAATGAAAAGAGAGCTACGCAAACTTGAAAGGAAATGGAGGAAAAAGCAAACCGAGGAAGGCAAGCAACTATACCTAACACTACTCTCGAAATACAAGAATGAGGTCAACCTTGCCAAAAAGAGTCACCACACTAACCTACTCAATAAAGCTCTTAATAGACCCAGAGAGCTCTTTGAGCTAGTAAAGTCACTCACCAAAATTGTTGTTTAAATTGTTTCGATATGTATGTTACTTATATTGTTTCAAAATGTATGTTGTCTACAATATGTTAACTGCTTACAATGAATAAAAAGATTAAATACTAAAGTCACTCACCAAAATTTCACAGACCACTGTCTCTGCGGACGATATAAAGGCCCAGACGCTTGCTGACCATTACGCCAAGAAACTACACCCGCAGCTTCCCACAATCATTGATCAAAGCATGTCATTAGTCCTCACCTCTCGAGAAACCAACACTGTCCCCCAAGCAGACTTCGCAGCTGAATGGAACACCTTCCAGCAATTAGGTGAGCAACAAATCATAAGCATCATAACCAATTTAAACACCACTACCTCCCCTCTCGACCCATGCCCAGCCGCTTGGATGAAAGCAACTAAGAAGGAAAACGCAAAACCCATCGCTTACATTGTTAACCAGTCTCTGCAACAAGGTATCATGCCGACTCATCTCAAGAAGTCACTTATAAGACCCATCTTAAAGAACAAGTCTCTCAACAAAAGTGACCCTGCATCATATCGCCCAATCTCAAGCATATCCTTCTAAGCAAAAACAATAGAGAAAGCGGTTCAGCAACAACTACAAGACCACATGGACGAGAGAAAAGCCCTGGATAAGCATCAATATGGGTTTCGTCAGAATCACGGAGTTGAAACACTACTGCTGGCACTCCTTGACAATCTCCTCAGGGGCCTCGAAAATAGAAACACTATGTTCATACTCATATTTATTGATATCACAGCGGCATTCGATACAGTCCATCACAACACCCTCCTAAACCGTCTGGCCTCATTGGGTATAGCAGGGACCCCCTTAAAATGGTTCACATCATATATATCCAATAGGATGCAACAAGTGCAGTTCAACAGTGATAAAGCTGATGCCTTCCCTCAAACCCAAGGGATCCCTCAAGGGTCCGCCTTATCATCTCTATTGTTCAATTTGTATATAAAGCCGGTCTGTGAGATCTTTCAGAAATGCAACATCAAATATCACATATATGCAGACGATGTGATGCTGTACACGCAGCTTGACATAACATAGCCAAACTTCAGTCCGCTAGAAGAATGCCTTGACATGCTCCAATCATGGCTTCAACAAAATAACGTCAATAAATCACAAGAAAACAGAGGTCATGTTTATCTCCAAGAAACCCAATTTCATCCCGCCCACCACAGTCACCCTTAACAAAAACATATATCATACGAAACCTGTAATAAAGTATCTAGGTGTCCTACTGGACTGCAACCTTAGGATGGACAAACACCTCCGAACAGTTAACCGAGCCATCTTCTACAAACTGAAAATTCTACAACCACTTCGCAATATCCTCGAGAAATCTGACTTCAGGTCTGTTGCTCAAGCACTAATTATTCCCCACCTGGACTACAGCAATGTCATTCTACAAGGGCTTCCGAAGAACACCCTAAGCATCCTGCAAATGGCCCAAAATGTTGCTGCTAGAGTCATCATGGAAAAGAAAATCACAGACCACATAACCCCAGTACTAATGGAACTGCACTGGCTCCCAGTAACCGCCCGTATCATCTACAAACTGCTCATCACAACATTTAAACTCATCCATAACATCGCACCATCCTACCTCAATAACCTAATCACTATTCAACCATGCAACAGGAGCAGGAGAACCATGAATCTCAACACCCTATGTATACCGACTAGCATAAGATCTGTCAAGGCCGAAACAAGCAATAGGGCGTTCACATACACAGCACCAATCCATTGGAACCAACTCCCACATGAGTTGAGACTCATAAACAACCTGAGTGAATTTAGACGAAAGCTTAAAACCCACTTGTTTCAAACCCACTACAACTGGAGCTAACTGCTAATCATGTATAGATTGTACTTTTTGGCAAGTAATTCTGTATAAATTGTATATATTTATTTATTTATTTATTTATTACAGGCTCTTATATACCGCTCTATTCAGCATCAGCGCGGTTCACAATATAACAACAGACCAGAACAACAAACTGTTTGGTTTTACAGAGAACAAGGTCAGAGAACTTGGATAAAACATGGGACGTCATTTCTGCAACTATTTACATGAGTATTTACAAGTATACACAACAGGATTTGTTATTAGTTATAGGGTAAGGGCCCCCCCCCCCCCACGCTATTGTAATCAAATGTATACCCAGATCTGTGTGCTCAAATCAAATGTATATTGCACCCAACTGATTCTCCCGTGTTATGTAAATCATTGACTAATCAAAAATGTAAATCTGAAAGATCTCAATGTGCTTTACAAAGCATTATGATTCTGTAGAGTAAACCGCTGCTGATCGTAGGAAGCAGCGGTATACAAATGTTTACTAAATAAATAAATAAATAAGCCAAGTCTCGAACAGACTCCAGCTGAACCTCATCTCCGGAATGCAATTTCTGCTGGGGACGCTTAGATGGAGACACTCGAGCCTGACTTCTACACTCAGCTTGTTCCTCATGTGACTGAGCTCGAGGGAAGTCAGAGGCTACAAGATTTGAGTTTCCATGCCAAAATGACCAGGCTAGCTGGAAAAGAATTCCAGGGATGACAACCTGGATTTTGGGAGCTCCCCTCTCTGAAAAGGACCTCTAACCACAGAGGACATAGCCACAGCTGAACCTTTAGAAGAAGGGAAGCTGCCTGAAGCATGGTCACTGGAACTCCCAGCCGACTTACCATTCTTACCCACAGCATCATTTGTCGCCTCCTACACTGAGTTGGGCAAAGCTGGGCCAACTGAATCCTACTACCACTACCAGGGGCGGCCCAAGGAGGGTGCGGGGCCATGTGCGGAGACTAGGTGCGGGGCCTCATTTGTATAAGGGACCTCGTTTGCATAAATATTTGCATAATGTTACCATACACTAACTTTTAGTAAACTTGCCTGTTAATGAGCGTATGGATAAAGAAAAACTAAACGATTTCTACATTACTATAATCCAGTGCCAACCGCCAGGCATATTAGGAACTACTACAAACACTGCCCATTTAGAACCCATAGCAAACCCACCGTATCATAACAGCACTACCAAGACTCATAAAGCACCAGACCCTACCTATCAAAAGGCAACACTGCAAATATTAAACCAATACATTTCAGAGAATAACAATACATGACCTACTGGGGAAAGAGAACAAGTGGCAATGTCGAATAGGAATTACATAAACAGAACACCTCAGCTCAGTTACACATGCAGAAGATAGACCATCACCAAACAAGGAATCACAATTTAGAAACAGGAAGACAATAATTAAATTGGGAACTCCAAAAGCCAAACTTGGAATGTACAACAACACTGTAGAAATAAAAGTATAAATTAATTTCCTCTTGTAATATAAAGCGCAGATGTTAATGATTCACATTTCCCAGAGCTGACAAATTCCAGTTAATAAATTCAAAATAAAGAGATATTTTTCTACCTTTTGTGCATTTTTTTTCAGCTGCAATTGCTCCAGCCACTTTCTTCTGGTTTCTTCGTGTCTTCTGCTAACTCTCCATCATCTGCTGTCCATTTGTCCTTTCTTCTCTCTTCTAGTTTTTTTCCATTCTCTCTCTACATCTGCTTTAACATACTAATCTTTCTCCTTTTGCTCTTTCCTCATTTCTATTTCATCCACTCAAAATTTTACCCCTCCATCCTCAATCCCCCTTTACTCTCCCAATACCCGGCCAATTGAAGATTTTTCTACCCTCGCACACAAAATATTTTTCCCCTCTCCATTTCACTCTCCCAGCCCCATCCCATTCTAATCCTCCCCCAAGATCAGCTTCCTTCTAGTTCCAGCCCCACCCAGCATCCACTCCCTTCTAGTCCCCGCATCAGCCTATTTCCAGTCCTAGCACCCCATCAGCCCATTTTCAGTCCTATCCTAGCCCCAACATCAGCCCATTTCCAGTCCTAGCTCCCCCATTTATTTCCAGTCCTGAGTCCCTCCATCAGCTCATTTCCAATCCCAGCACCCCATCAGCCGATTTCTAGCCCTTTTCTAGCCCCACCATCAGCCCATGTCAAATCCTAGCTACCCTCCATTCAGCCCATTTCCAATCCAAGCCCCCAATAAGCCTACTTCCAGTTCTAGCCCCTCCATGAGTCCATTTCATTCCAAGCCCCCACCACAGTCCATTTCCAATCTTAGCACCCCCCAACAGCCCATTTCCATTCCTATCCTAGAACCTCCATCAACCCATTTCCTGCCCTAGCTCCCCCCCCCCCCACTCAGCCCATTTCCAGTCCTAAGCCTCCCATCAGCCCACTTCCAGTCCTAACCCCCCATCACCCCATTTTCAGTCTTAGCCCCCCCATAGCCCATTACCAGTCCTAAACCCCCCATCAGCCCATTTCCAGTCCTAGCTCCCTCCTCTCATAGTCCATTTCCAATCTCAACACCCCCCCAACAGCCCATTTCCAGTCCTATCCTAGCACCTCCATCAGCCTATTTTCAGTCCTAGCCTCCCCATCAGCCCATTTCCAGTCTTAGTCCCCCCCCCCATAGCCCATTACCAGTCCTAACCCCCCATCAGCCCATTTCCAGTCTGAGCCCCCCCCCCATAGCCCATTACCAGTACTAACCCCCCATCAGCCCATTTCCAGTCATAACCCCTCCCATAGCCCATTACCAGTCCTAACCCCCCCCCATCAGCCCATTTCTAGTCCTAGTCCCCCCATAGCCTATTACTAGTCCTAACCCCCCATCAGCCCATTTCCAGTCCTAGCTCCCTCACCTCACAGTCCATTTCCAATCTCAACACCTCCCCAACATCCCATTTCCAGTCCTATCTTAGCACCTCCATCAGCCCATTTTCAGTCCTAGCCTCCCCATCAGCCCATTTCCAATCTTAGTCCCCCCCTATAGCCCATTACCAGTCCTAACCCCCCCATCAGCCCATTTCCAGTCCTAGCCCCCCACAGCCCATTACCAGTACTAACCCCCCATCAGTCCATTTCCAGTCCTAGCCCCTCCCATAGCCCATTACCAGTCCTAACCCCCCCATCAGCCCATTTCCAGTCCTAGTCCCCCCATAGCCTATTACCAGTCCTAACCACCCATCAGCCCATTTCCAGTCCTAGCCCCCCATCAGCCTATTTCCAGTCCTAGCCTTCCCCATAGCCCATTACCAGCCTTCACCCCCCATCAGCCCTCCAGTCCTAGCCCCCCATCATCCCATTTCCAGTCCTAGCCCCCCAATAGCCCATTACCAGTCCTAACCGCCCCATCAGCCCACCTCCAGTCCTATCCCCCCATCAGCTCATTTCCAGTCTTAGCCCCCCTATAGCCCATTACCAGTCCTAACACCCCCATCAGCCCATTTCCAGTCCTAGCCCCCCATCAGCCCATTACCAATTCTAAACCCCCATCAGCCCACCTACAGTCCTAACCCCCTCATCAGCCCATTTCCAGTCTTAGCTTCCCCCATAACCCATTACTAGTCCTAACCCCCCTTCATCCCATTTCCAGTCCTAGCCCCGCCATAGCCCATTACCAGTCCCAACACCCCCATCATCCCACCTCCAGTCCTAACCCCCCCATCAGCCCATTTCCAGTCCTAGCTCCCTCCCCTCACAGCCCATTTCCAATCTCAGCACCCCCCAAACAGCCATTTCTAGTACTATCCTAGCACCTCCATCAGCCCATTTCCTGTCCTAGCTCCCCCCCACTCAGCCCATTTGCAGTCCTAGCTCCCCCTCACAGCCCATTTCCATTCCAAGACCCCCTCCCCATCAGCTATTTGCAGTTCAAGCCCCCTTTCCACTCAGCCCATTTCCATTCCAAGCCCCATCCCCATCCCCATCAGCTATTGGCAGTTCAAGTCCCCCCTTCCACTCAGCCCATTACCCGTCCTAGGCCCCCATAGCCCATTACCAGTCCTAAGCCTCCCATCAGCACACTTCCAGTCCTAACCCCCCACCACCCCATTTTCAGTCTTATCTCTCCCCATAGCCCATTACCAGTCCTAAACCCCCCATCAGCCCATTTCCAGTCCTAGCTCCCTTCCCTCACAGACCTTTTCCAATCTCAACACCCCCCCCCAACAACCCATTTCCAGTCCTATCCTTGCACCTCCATCAGCCCATTTCCAGTCCTAGCCTCCCCATCAGCCCATGTCCAGTCTTAGTCCCCCCCATAGCCCATTACCAGTCCTAACCCCCCCATCAGCCCATTTCCAGTCCTAACCCCCCCCCCCATAGCCCATTACCAGTACCAACCCCCCATCAGTCCATTTCCAGTCCTAGTCCCCCCATAGCCTATTACCAGTCCTAACCCCCCATCAGCCCATTTCCAGTCCTAGCTCCCTCCTCTCATAGTCCATTTCCAATCTCAACACCCCCCCCAACAGCCCATTTCCAGTCCTATCCTAGCACCTCCATCAGCCTATTTTCAGTCCTAGCCTCCCCATCTGACCTTTTCCAGTTTTAGTCCCCCCCCCCATCGCCTATTACCTGTCCATACCCACCATCACCGAATTTCCAGTCCGTTCCACCCCCCCCCATAGCCCATTACCAGTACTAACCCCCCATCAGCCCATTTCCAGTCATAACCCCTCCCATAGCCCATTACCAGTCCTAACCCCCCCATCAGCCCATTTCTAGTCCTAGTCCCCCCATAGCCTATTACTAGTCCTAACCCCCCATCAGCCCATTTCCAGTCCTAGCTCCCTCACCTCACAGTCCATTTCCAATCTCAACACCTCCCCAACATCCCATTTCCAGTCCTATCTTAGCACCTCCATCAGCCCATTTTCAGTCCTAGCCTCCCCATCAGCCCATTTCCAATCTTAGTCTCCCCCTATAGCCCATTACCAGTCCTAACCCCCCCCATCAGCCCATTTCCAGTCCTAGCCCCTCCATAGCCATTACCAGTACTACCCCGCCATCAGTCCATTTCAAGTCCTAGCCCCTCCCATAGCCCATTACCAGTCCTAACCCCCCCATCAGCCCATTTCCAGTCCTAGTCCCCCCCATAGCCTATTACCAGTCCTAACCACCCATCAGCCCATTTCCAGTCCTAGCCCCCCATCAGCCTATTTCCAGTCCTAGCCTTCCCCATAGCCCATTACCAGCCTTAACCCCCCCATCAGCCCTCCAGTCCTAGCCCCCCATCATCCCATTTCCAGTCCTAGCCCCCCAATAGCCCATTACCAGTCCTAACCGCCCCATCAGCCCACCTCCAGTCCTATCCCCCATCAGCTCATTTCCATTCTTAGCCCCCCTATAGCCCATTACCAGTCCTAACCCCCCCATCAGCCCATTTCCAGTCCTAGCCCCCCATCAGCCCATTACCAATCCTAAACCCCCATCAGCCCACCTACAGTCCTAACCCCCTCATCAGCCCATTTCCAGTCTTAGCTTCCCCCATAACCCATTACTAGTCCTAACACCCCTTCAGCCCATTTCCAGTCCTAGCCCCCCCATAGCCCATTACCAGTCCTAACACCCCCATCATCCCACCTCCAGTCCTAACCCCCCCATCAGCCCATTTCCATTCCTAGCCCCCCATAGCCCATTACCAGTCCTAACCCCCCCCCCCCATCAGCCCATTTCCAGTCCTAGTCCCCCATAGCCTATTACTAGTCCTAACCCCCCATCAGCCCATTTCCAGTCCTAGCTCCCTCACCTCACAGTCCATTTCCAATCTCAACACCTCCCCAACATCCCATTTCCAGTCCTATCCTAGCACCTCCATCAGCCCATTTTCAGTCCTAGCCTCCCCATCAGCCCATTTCCAGTCTTAGTCCCCCCCCCTATAGCCCATTACCAGTCCTAACCCCCCCATCAGCCCATTTCAAGTCCTAGCCCCCCCATAGCCCATTACCAGTACTAACCCCCCATCAGCCCATTTCCAGTCCTAGCCCCTCCCATAGCCCATTACCAGTCCTAGCCCCCCCATCAGCCCATTTCCAGTCCTAGTCCCCCCATAGCCTATTACCAGTGCTAACCACCCATCAGCCCAATTCCAGTCCTAGCCCCCCATCAGCCCATTACCAGTCCTAGCCCCCCATCAGCCCATTTCCAGTCCTAGCCCCTCCCATAGCCCATTACCAGTCCTAACCCCCCCATCAGCCCATTTCCAGTCCTAGTCCCCCCATAGCCTATTACCAGTGCTAACCACCCATCAGCCCATTTCCAGTCCTAGCCCCCCATCAGCCCATTTCCAGTCCTAGCCTTCCCCATAGTCCATTACCAGTCTTAACCCCCCCATCAGCCCATTTCCAGTCCTAGCCCCCCATCATCCCATTTCCAGTCCTAGCCCCCCAATAGCCCATTACCAGTCCTAACCGCCCCATCAGCCCACCTCCAGTCCTAACCCCCCCATCAGCTCATTTCCAGTCTTAGCCCCCCTATAGCCCATTACCAGTCCTAACCCCCCATCAACCCATTTCCAGTCCTAGCCCCCCATCAGCCCATTACCAATCCTAACCCCCCATCAGCCCACCTACAGTCCTAACCCCCTCATCAACCCATTTCCAGTCTTAGCTTCCCCCATAGCCCATTACTAGTCCTAACCCCCCTTCAGCCCATTTCCAGTCCTAGCCCCCCCATAGCCCATTACCAGTCCTAACACCCCCATCAACCCACCTCCAGTCCTAACCCCCCCATCAGCCCATTTCCAGTCCTAGCACCCCCATAGCCTATTGCCATCGATAACCCCCCCCATCAGCCCATTACCAGTCCTAATCCCCCATCAGCCCATTTCCAGTCCTAGACCCCCCTAGCCCATTACCAGTCCTAACCTCCCTCTCTCCATCAGCCCAGGGAAACTTTAAAAGAAAAAACAAACTTGCTGCTGCTGCTGCTGCTGCCACTGTGACAGCAGCAGAATCAAGTGTCTCCCGCGGGGCCCCCGGCTGCCCAATAGAGCCCTCCCTCCTTCCCAACAGAGCCCTCCCTCGATCACTCTCCTCAGCGCGGCTTTCAGAGCCATGAAGGGGACTCTTTCCCTCTCGCGGTTCTGTTAAGCCGGCCGGGGGCTGATGGGAAACAGGAAATGCATGTTCCCATCAGCCCCAGTGGGCTTAACAGAGCCGCAAGAGGGAAAGAGTCCCCTTCATGGCTCTGAAAGCCGCGCCGAGGAGAGTGATCGAGGGAGGGCTCTGCCGGACAGGAGGGAGGGCTCTGTCGGGCAGGAGGGAGGACTTTGTTGGGCAGGCGGGGGCCCCGTGGGAGATACTTGATTCTGCCGCTGCCAGGGCGGCAGCGGCAGCAGCAGCAGCAAGTTAGCTTTTTCTTTTAAAGTTTTCCTGGGCTGATGGGCAGAATGTTGTTTACGCGGGGCCCTGTGCAAACAACATTCTTGCTCAATGGACGGGCCGGCCCTGACCACTACTACTGAGCATTTGTATAGCATTACAAGATATATGCAGTGCTGCACAGACACATGTAAAAGATGGTACCTGCTCATTACAGCTTACAATCTCATCAAGACAGACAACACAGTAGCTGTAGACACGAGATACATCTAGGGGGAATGGTAAGGAAGCATCTAGGGGGAATGGCAAGGCCTCTCCTCTCGCTGGGAGAAGGGAGACAGGCCCTCCAGAGATGAGTCAGAGGCTGTCATGCAAGAAGAGCAGAGTCCAGAATCCAGAAACGAAGCACAGGCTAAAGAACATTTCCTGGAAGATGACAGAGAGTTAAGGCAAATACTTGCATGTGCTACGGCCACGTTGGAACAACAGCGTACGTTAATGGAACATGGATAGTAGCGTGCAAAAGAGGCACTTGGACAGGAATGCGCATTGAAGCCGCTTAGGCAGAACACGTGCCAGGAGCGCTTGACTGTAAGGTGCACAAAGAGAAAATGCTAACAGAATGCATTGGAAAAGGGTGGCAAACCCCCCACACAGTTCTAACAGTCGCCTGCAGTACACCCCGATTTGTGTCCCACACAGACAGAATCAGAAGCCTCCAACAAGGACAATGACGAGGCCAAACTTTGCTACTTATCCCCTAACAGCCTCAAGCAGAAAATTCATGCGGGCTCAGCGCTACTCCCCTTAAACTATTTCACCTTCTTTTTTTTTTTTTTTTACACTGACTTGCAGTTACATACCTCTGGGAGTCTTCTTCATTCTTTGAGGAAGAACAGTGGGACAGAGGAGGCAGGAGGGGTGTGTGTGAGGTAGCTTAAATCCTTCTAAATCCTTCCAATTTTCTGGCTGCTCAACAGACCCTTAACAGGATAAGAATGTGAATCTGAACCAACTTTCCCTCCTCCTATGGCTACCAAAAAGACCGCAGTCTAGTGGAGACTCCAACATTGCGCTCAAGTGAGAGTCACCCACAGGTGGTTGTTCACGAGCAAAATCAATCTTTTTTTTCACTCTATCAATCCTTATTTGTTCACATTCTGCAGGTGACAGAAAAATACTGAAATGCACTTAGTGGCTCAGGCTGATAGAAGCATGGGAGTGATGTCACTGAAACCTGAACATTTCATTGACTCTGTCTCCACCCATCTACTGGTAGGGGAACACAATCCACTTGTCTGGATAGGTCTACAGAATAATATGGAATAGTGGTTTTAAAATATGCCCATTAATGACCCTTAGGCGGGCCCCTCCATCCTTCCCACTCCCCACTCCCATTGCTGCAGCCCCTCTCTGGGGCCTGCAGCAGCAGCAGCAATAAATCAGAAACCGAAAGGCAGTTCTTACTTAACTCATCAGATCTGCCTCATGGTTTCTGTCCTCTACCTTTGGCCTCTTCCGCCTCCCCTCTGTCATAGACTTCAAACCGTAAGTCAGTGTCAGATGGGGACAGAATAGGCCAATGGTAGAAATAGCAAGGCAGCACTAGTGAGTTAAAGTAAGCACCGCCTCACAATTTCTGAATAATGCTGCCCCTGCAGGCCCCGGAGAGGGGCAGCAGTGGCAGCAGCGTCAATAGGCACCCCCTAAGGGTAGGCGCTCTAGGCGATCTGCTGAAAGTGCTGGCCCTGGTTACATGCCTAAAAATTGATCAGAATCCTCGCCTAGAAAGATGCTCTTTGGCCCCCATAGTCCTTCATCCTCAACATTGTTTCACAACTTGCCTTTTGCATAACTGGAAGAGAAGGTAAATTAGCCTTCTTGCCAATTCATTTCTAGAGCTTTTCTATATACATTGTTTCACGGTAGCTCTCTCTGCTATGACCTAGAAGATTCCACTCTTCTGGGATAAGACATGGTTTCACCTGGATTGGAGTCTGCAAACATGCTGAAGTACATGTAGTGATCTTGTGATACATAGTTCTCTGTGAAAACACTTTCCTAATATTACTTTCTTCCTAGAATAAATACACATTGCCTTCTAGACTAGTTCTGTCCCTCCTCATGTATGTACTCCAAACAGCCCTGATCTCCCCAATAACACCTAGGCATACCTTTGTTGCTCCTCTTGAAGATGAATGAGAGCATTCTCTAATTCAGAATCGTGCTCATTCTCAGACCGGCGGAGACGGGTCTCTGTTGAATCTAAACGTGACAGTAGCTTGGAAAGACAGTAATAAAAGATTTTTGAGACACTAGTTTGGCTTCTTTCAAGTTTTATCAAACTTTCTATGAAACAGAGTCACATAATATCCACAGTACCAAAATGTAAGTCACCTTAAGCAACTACTAGAAAGATGTCAGCTAAATACACATAAATAAAAAAAGACATAACTGAGAGACTAGAAAAACACGTCTGAGGCTTAGCTCCAAAAACCTAACTTGCTCAGTACATCCTGACCACATCCAGTAACGGCACAGTACATTATCACAAATACATTAGCATCATAATACATAACATCAGTATTCGCACACATCCACCTTTCAATCGCTCCACCAAAACTCAACGTACCTCCAATAACTACAGACTAAAACCAAGGATAGTAGCAAACTTTGGCTGCAGCTTAATTACTCTTCTGAACATTATAACTTCCTTTACTCCTTAACTTCATCAACAGAACATTGACTCCCAGGTGGACAACAACTGGACTAGATGATATCATCCTAGTCAAATATCATTGATTCACATTTCCTTTCCATTTGTCATCCTACAATAAAGCGTAGTTACTCACCTGTAACAGGTGATCTCCGGGAACAGCAGGAATTTAGTCTTCACATATGGGTATCGTCGGTACCGCCGGAGCCTGCACAGGAATGCTCCCCAGCATCCAATAGGAACGCTTTTGGGCGCATCCCTCAGCACATGTGTGTTGCCTTCCCGCCTTTCCAACTGTCCCTCTTCAGTTAAGTTTGTAGCTGAGTGAAAGGATAGAGGGAGAGAGGAAAGAGAAAGAGAAAAAGAGAAATAGAGAGACAACTCCTAGGGAGGTGGGTGGGTTGTGAAGACTAAATTCCTGCTGTTCCCAGAGATCACCTGTTACAGGTGAGTAACTACGCTATCTCCAGGAACAAGCAGGAATGTAGGCTTCACAAATGGGGACTTCCTAGCTGAAGATGCCGGGGAGATGGCCCCAGGAAGCTGCCACCTATAGTGAGGTGGGCCATGCTTCCTCCCATGGATCTCTGGCATCCTACCAGGGTTGGTGGGTAGGAGTTGAATTAAGTCTGAAAGAGATGTTGAAGAACAGCCTGGCCAAAAAAGGCATCCCAACGGGAGGCTTTATCTAGGCAGTAGTGGGCTGTGAAGGTGTGCACCGAAGCCCAGGTGGCTGCTCGACAGATGTCATTGATAGACACAGAGTGAAGGGTTAGCCATAGAGGCAGCCATGGCTCTCACATTATGTGCTGTGGCATGGCCTTGAAGAGGAAGACTCTTACTCTCATAAGTAAAGGATATGCATTGTGCAATCCATTTAGATAGAGTTCTTTTGGAGACTGGAAGTCCCAAATGACTAGAATCAAAAGCAACAAAAAGTTGAGAAGACTTTCTATGATGCTGTGTTCTTTGTAAGTAAAAAGCCAAGGCTTTTTTACAGTCCAAAGTATGAAGGTTCCTTTCTGCATTAGAGGCAAGAGGCCTCGGAAAGAATACAGGAAGGTAAATTGATTGATTTAAATGAAAAGGCGAAACCACCTTTGGCATAAAATGTGGGTGAGTTCTGAGAACAACCTTATCATGGTGAAACCTTGTATAAGGGGGATCAGTCACTAAAGCTTGCAATTCACAAATGCGACGTGCGGAGGTGATTACAATTAGGAAGATGACCTTCCAGGATAAAAACTTTAGGGTCGTAGTGGCTAAAGGTTCAAAGGGTGGTTTCATGAGCTGACCGAGAACTAGATTTAAATCCCATGCCACCGGTGGTGGTCTGATGGGAGGCTTTGTTAATAGAAGACCTCTCATAAATCTTGCTATGAGTGGATGAGAAGAAATTGGCTGTCCATTTAGAGGCTTATAGGAAGCTGCAATTGCACTAAGATTTATTTATTTACATTCTCTTATATACTGTGCTATTCTGCATCAGTGCGGTTTACATTGAACGAACTGAAATTACATTGAACAGGGCATTATAACTTGGAGATAACTATTTTACAGGGAACATGGGCTATGAAGGGTTAAGTGGTTTGTCCAAGACCACAAGAAGCACCTGTGGGACTAGAAACCCCAGTCCTTCCGGCCCAAGGTTGCTGTCCTCTAGTGGGATTTGAACCCCCGACCTTCCGGCCTGAAGTACCTTGCCCCGACCACTAGGCCACTCCTCCACTCCATTTAGATAGAGATGGACTCTTACTGAATTTGTCTTTAGACTAGAATTTGATAAATGAAGTAGGTACTCTAGTATCGATTCCAAAGGTATCACAAGGGGGTTTAAGCCCTCTTGAGAACACCATATAGTAAAATCTTTCCACTTGAAGGTGTAAGAATGTCTTGTGGAAGGTTTTCTGGAAGCCTGAAGGACATCCTTTACCTGTTAAGATCCTGCAGGTCTAGGCTTTCAGCAACCAGGCCCTGAGATGCAGGGACTGGGGATTCGGGTGCCATAGCATCCTGTTCTCTTGAGAGAGAAGGTCTGGAGCACACCCTAACTCCAGAGGTGCAGCTTGAGAGAGATGTAGAAGCAGGGGATACCACGTATGTCGTGGCCACCGTGGCGCTATGAGGATCATACGACCTCTGTCTCTCTGAAGCTTGAAGAGTGTTTTGGGGATGATGGGAATGGGTGGGAAGGCATAGAGGAAGTCCTGACCCCAGTGAAGGAGGAAGGCATCCCTTGCCTGGCAATTGTGAGCCGGAATTCTGGAACAGAACCAGGGAAGTTTGGCATTCAGTGGACTTGCAAAGAGGTCTATGTCTGGGGTTCCCCAGATGTGAAATATCTTTATCACCTGGTCTAGATGGAGAGATCATTCGTGAGGCAGCAGTACTCGGCTGAATTTGTCTGCCCAAAGGTTTTGAATGCCTGGAAGATATACCACGAGAAGGTGAATTTGATGCTGTCTGGCAAGGGCCCATAGTCGTAACGCTTCATTGCATAATGACAGAGAGCCTGTTCCGCCCTGCTTGTTCACGTAGAACATGGCTACTTGATTGTCCGTTTGGACTAGGAATGTCTTGTAGCTGAGCTGGGCATGGAATACTCGAAGAGCTAGATAGATTGCTCTGAGTTCTAGGAGGTTTATGTGAAGACAAGCCTCCTGTGGAATCCAGGTACCCTGGGTGGAGAGATGGTGCAGGTGTGCTCCCCATCCCACCTGTGATGCATCTAACATAAGAACATAAGATATGCCATACTGGGTCAGACCAAAGTCCATCAAGCCCAGTATTCTGTTTCCAACAATGGCCAATCTAGGTCATATGTACCTAGCAGTTTCCCCAAGGGACACAGGTTTCACAATGCTTGCATTGGTTCAAGCATTGATATCCTGGGTCCCTTCTTAATAATGACTTATGGACCTTTCCTCCAGGAACTTGTCCAAACCTTTTTTAAACCCAGCTACACTAACAGCCTTTACTACATCCTCCGGTAACAAATTCCAGAGTTTGATTACACGTTGAGAGAAAAAATATTTTATTTTATTAGTCTTAAATAGTTTACCCTGTAGCTTCATTGCATGTCCCCTAGTCTTTCTATATTTTGATAAGGTAAACAATCGATCTACGTTTACCCGTTCCACTCCGTTCATTAATTTATAGACTTCTATCATATCTCCCCTCAGCCGTCTCTTTTCCAGGTTAAAGAGCCCTAACCTTTTTAGCCTTTCTTCATAGGAGTACCCTTCCATCCCCTTTACCATTTTGGTGGCTCTTCTCTGAACCTTTTCTAAAATCGCTATATCCTTTTTAAGATACGGCGACCAGAATTGCACACAATATTCAAGGTGCGGTCTCACCATGGAATGATACAGAGGCATTATAATATCTTTTGATTTATTTTCCATTCCTTTCCTTATGATACCTAGCATTCTATTTGCTCTCTTGGCTGCCGCTGCACACTGGGCCGAGGGTTTTAACATGGTATCCACAATGATGCCTAAATCTTTTTCCTGGGTGGTGGTTCCTAATGTGGAACCTTGCATCGTGTAACCATAGTTTGGGTTGTTCTTCCCTAGGTGCATAATCTTGCACTTGTCCACATTAAATTTCATCTGCCATTTTGATGCCCAGTCTTCCAATTTATCAAGATCCTCTTGCAGTTTTCCACAATCCTCTTGGGTTTTAACAACTTTAAATAGTTTTGTGTCATCTGCAAATCTGATAACCTCACTCGTTATTCCACTTTCCAGGTCATTTATGAATATGTAAAAAAGCAGTGGACCCAGCACAGATCCCTGGGGTACACCACTATTCACCTTTCTCCATTGGGAAAATTGGCCATTTAACCCTACCCTCTGCTTTCTATCTTTTAACCAGTTCCTGATCCACAATAGTACACTGCCCCCTATCCCATGACTCTTTAGTTTTGCCAAAAGTCTCTGATGAGGGACCTTGTCAAAGGCTTTCTGAAAGTCCAGATATACAATATCAACTGACTCACCTTTGTCCACCTGATTATTCACTCCTTCAAAAAAAACATAAGAGATTAATTAGTAAGACAAGATCTTCCTTGTCTAAAGCCATGTTGGCTGTCTCCCATTAGGTCATGACTATCTACATGCTGAGTAATTTTATTCTTTATGATGGTTTCTACCATTTTTCCCAGTACTGATGTCAGGCTCACCGGTCTGTAGTTTCCCGGATCACCCCTGGAACCCTTTTTAAAAATTGGTGTTACATTGGCAATCCTCCAATCTTCAGGTATTAGAGATGATTTTAATGATAGTTCACAGATTACTAATAGCAGGTCTGCAATCTCATATTTCAGTTCTTTCAACACCCTTGGATGTATACTATCCGGCCCAGGTGATTTGCTACTTTTCAGTTTATCTAATAGTTGTAATACATCTTCCCGATGTATCGATATTTCCTTCAATTCTTCCACACCTTTAAATACCACTTCAGTCATGGGTAACATCCCTACATCTTCCTCAGTAAAGACCGAAGCAAAGAATTCATTCAGTCTCTCCGCTATCGCCTTGTCGCCTCTTAGTGCTCCTTTAACCCCTTTATCATCTAATGGACCAACTGACTCTCTCACAGGTTTTTTGCTACGAATGTACTTGAAAAGGTCTTTACTTCGTGTTTTTGCTTCCGCAGCAAGCTTCTTCTCAAATTCTCCCTTTGCCTGCCTTATCAATGCCTTGCATTTGACTTGACAGTGCTGTTTCCAGGTTTCGTCGTTTGGCTCTTTTTTCCATTTCCTGAAAGATGCTTTTTTGGCAACAACAGCCTCTCTGACCTCACCTTTAAACCATGCTGGCAATTTTTTGGACTTCCTTCCACTTTTCTTAAAGCGTGGAATACAGCTGGTCTGGGCTTCCAAGATAGTATTTTTCAACAACAGCCAAGCCTGATGTACGTTTTTAACCTTTGCAACTGCTCCTTTTAGTTTTTTCTTAACTGTTTTCCTCATTTTATAATAGTCTCCCTTTCGAAAGTTAAAAGGTAGCACTGTGGATTTCCTTACTATCCCTCCTCCACTAATTAAATCAAAGGCGATCATGCTATGATCACTATTGCCAAGTGGCCCCAACAACCTTATCTCTTGCACTAGATCTGGTGTTCCAGTAAGAACTAGGTCTAATATGGCTTCCCCTCTGGTCGGTTCATGAACCAGCTGCTCCAAGAAGCAGTCATTTATTTCATCTAGGAACTTTATCTCCCTAGCATGTCCTGATGTGACACTGACCCAGTCGATACCGGGGTAGTTGAAATCACCCATTATTATTACAGTGCTTTGACTTTTATTAGTTTCCTTGATTTCTTTGAGCATTTCATCATCCATTTGGTCATTCTGGCCAGGCGCTCGATAGTACACCCCCACTGCCATTGCCTTCCCCCTTTTACATGGAATTTCAATCCATATAGATTCTACAGCAGATTTTGCTTCCTGCAAAACTTTAATCCTTTCTGACTCAATGTCTTCTCTAACATAGAGAGCAACCCCTCCACCAATTTGATCAGCTCTATCATTTTCGATATAGTTTGTACCCAGGTATCACAGTGTCCCACTGGTTGTCCTCCTTCCACCATGTCTCTGATATTCAAATCATATCTAACCTTTCATTTAGTGCTCTATATTCTAACTCTCCCATCTTATTTTTTAGACTTCTAGCATTTGCATACAAGCATTTTAGAGAATGTATTTTATTCATATTAATTTGGCTATTGTTAGACAAGGGTAATTTGGGATCTTTAAGCTCTGTCTGCTCCATACTTGAGGGCATTTGGGCTACTTTACTCTTTTGTGGAACCTCTCTGCTTTTGGTAGTATCCTTCAAAGATACATTCTTCCGAACCATCCGCTCTTGGGTGACTGTCGGCTTTCCCCTAATATCTAGTTTAAAAGCTGCTCTATCTCCTTTTTAAAGGTTAATGCCAGCAGCCTGGTTCCATCCCGGTTAAGGTGAAGCCCATCCCTTCGGAAGAGCCCCTCCTTTCCTCAGAATGTTCCCCAGTTCCTAACAAATCCAAAACCCTCATCTCTGCACTATTGTCTCATCCACGCATTGAGACTCTGGAGCTCTGCCTGCCTTTTGGGTCCTGTGCGTGGAACAGGAAGCATTTCGGAGAACGCTACCCTGGAAGTTCTGGATTTCAACTTCCTACCTAAAAGCCTAAATTTAGCCTCCAGAACCTCCCTACCACATTTTCCTATGTCATTGGTACTGACATGTACCAAGACAGCAGACTCCTCCCCAGCACTATCTAAGACCTTATCTAGGTGGCGCGTGAGGTCCGCTACCTTCGCACCAGGCAGGCATGTTACCAGGAGATCCTCACGTCCACCAGCCACCCAGCTATCTACATGCCTAATGATCGAATTGCCAACTATAACGGCTGTCCTAACCCGTCCCTCATGGGCACATGGCCCTGGAGAAACATCCTCGGTGCGAGAGGGTTTTACATCACCTGGAGGACAGGTCCTAGTTACAGGATCACTTCCTGCCACACCAGGGTGATGCTCTCCTGTCACGTGACCTCTCTCCTCCATGGCAACAGGGATGCTGCCAGAATGGAGGTGGGACTTCAGGACTATATCCCTGTAGGTCTCATCTATGTACCTCTCTGTCTGTCTTTTGCTTTCCAAGTCTGCTACTTTAGCCTCTAGAGAACGGACTCGTTCCCTGAGAGCAAAGAGCTCCTTGCACCTAGTGCACATGTAAGACCTCTCACCAACTGGGAGAAAATCATACATGTGACACTCAATGCAAAAGACTGCAAAGCCCCCATCCCGCTGCTAGACTGCTGTCTGCATCTTAGTTTTAAGTTTGTGTTTAGATCTAAGTTTTTTAATTACTAAGGGTTGCTATGTATATTTAGACTTATAAAACTGTACCTAATACGTGTAATATACCTAGTTCACCTGAAGCTTAACTAATCTCAGGTCCTTAGTGTATGACTGATTTGGGTAATAAGCTTCACCTGAGAGCACCTCCTGTCTTTTAAGGTGTTTCAGTACCTATAAAGCTACGATTACCCCAGGATTGGGTGGGTGTGGGGAGGGAGGGAAATAACACTTATTAAAAGAGGGCTGCTACACAGTACCCTGTCTTGTGCTGCTGAGGTAAGCTATTTTCTGATTTGATTTAAATTATAGCTCTTAGCTGCTGCTAGGCTCTAACTTCTTATGAAATTTAAACTACAAGCTCTCTGCTGGGTTCTAAATTTAACCAGAAAGCTCTCTTCTGTGTTTTAAATTTAAGCTAAAAGTACTTTGCTGATGCTAGACCCTGAGTGACAATTAAATGTAAACTACAAGCTCTCTGCTGGGTTCCAAATGTAACCAGAAAGCTCTCTTCTGTGTTTTAAATTTAAACTAAAAGTACTTTGCTGTTACTAGGCCCTGAGTGACTATTAAATTTAAACTACAAGCTCTCTGCTGGGTATGAAATGTAACCAGAAAGTTCTCCTCTGTGTTTTAAATTTAAACTTAAACTGCTGCTACTAGGCCCTGACTGATTTAACAAAAATAGTGGGTTCACAGATTAATTAGCTTTAATACAAAGAATTCCTTTTTATAAAATTACCAGAAGTATATACTCACAGTTGCAGATCTCTCTCCAGAAGTAACAGTCCCTTTTTCTAGTCCTGTTGTTAGGGTGGCCTGGAATGGGGGTTGTTGGAAAGGAGACCCCACTAAAAGATTCTCCAGTGATTGCCACCATTCTAGGGACAATCTACTGTGAGTTTGATATCTTGTCCGACAGACGTCCTGTGGCCTGTGTCCACTGAGTGGATAGTGTCCACTGGGCTGCTCGCATGTGGAGGCGAGCATAGGGAACTACATAAACTGTAGATGCCATATGTCCTAGTAATTGCAGTTCTCGAGCAGTTAGGGAGGACTTTCCCGCTGCTTCAGAAGCTAGTTGCATTATGCGAAGACAGCGGGGCTGTGGGAAGAAAGCCCTTGACTGTCTGGTATCTAAACAAGCTCCTATGAACTCCAGGGTCTGAGAAGGAACAAGTTGGGATTTTGGGAAGTTTATGACCAATCCCAAGTATTGGAGAATTCGCATTGTGCGAGACAGTGCAGAGCTGGCTTCTGGAATCACGGGGCGTGAATGAGCCAGTCGTCCAAGTAAGGGAAGACGAATATCCCTAGGGTTCACAGGAATGCAGCTACTACTGCCATGCATTTCGTGAATACTCTTGGTGCCGAAGCCAGACCAAAAGGAAGAACCCTGTATTGGAGGTGTTTTTCCTTGAAATGGAATTGTAAGAATTTCCTGTGATCTGAATGGATCAGAATATGAGTATATGCATCCTTTAGATCTAGAGAGCAAAGCCAATCCTGGCTTTGAAGGTATGGCAGAAGAGTTCCTAGAGAAATCATTTTGAACTTTTCTTGGAACAGATATTTGTTCAATTCTCTGAGGTCTAGAATGGGTCTGTATCCTCCTGTTTTCTTTGGAATAAGAAAATAGGGGGAGTAGAACCCTGTACCCTGTTGGGGAATGGGCACTTCCTCTATTGCTTCCTGAGGAAGGAGTGTTGAGACCTCTTGATGCAGTAGATTGTCTGGAGAGGTTTGGGAATTGAACTGTCTTACGATCGTAGGAGGGGGCATGCTGTGAAAATGAAGCTTGTACCCCTCCCCTACAATGAACAGAGTCCAATTTTCTGCTGTTATTTGGTGCCATCTGTTGACAAAATGACACAACCTGCCTGGAATGTTTAGGGGTTCTGGACCCTTCAGAGACAGGAAAGCTAAGCTCTCTAGGAAGGAGTCAAAGCCCTTGAGGGGGCTGAGCCTGTGGAGCTGGTTGAGCTCTCAGGCCTTTTGGCTTCTTTTGTTGTCTGGATTGTTGCTGTTGTCCCTTTTGGGCAACTTGACCCTGAGCTTGCCCTTGCTGGGTATAGGATGGATAAAACTTCCTCTTTTTGCTGAAAAAGGGGTTTTTATAGGGTTTCTTTTTGGCTGGAGTGGCTGTAGATTTTGACAATCTGTCTAAAGTGAGATTGTCAGTATCTATCTCATTAGCCTTTTCTTGCCAAAGAGGTTTTCTCCTTTGCAAGGGATGTTTCTTAATTTGTCCTGTACCCAAGTCTCCAAGTCTGATGCCTGAAGTCAGGCAATCCAATGTGCACCAATGGCAATAGCAGAAGTTCTGATGATGCATTCAAAGCAGTCAAAGGCTGCACGATTTACAAACTTGGAAACGTCTTGAGCATGCTTGACAAGAGTAAGGAAGTCTTGTCGTTTGTCATCAGGGAGAAGAGGGCTCATAAGCTCCAAGTCTCCTGTGACTTCTTTGAAGAACATTCCCATATATAAAATATATGAGCTGATCCTAGCTGAAAGCATGGAAGCCTAAAATGTTCAACGCCCAAAGGCGTCGGAGTCCTGAATTCATGACCTGGAGGATTGGATGCATGTCTTTTTGCACTTTCCATCCTATGCATGGCTGATTCCACTACTATTGAATGGTGTGGCAGCTGAGTCTTTTGAAAACCAGGACATGATGAAACTCGATAACATGGTATCAAGCACTAACAGAGCTCCAGGATGTTCTCGAGGTATCATGGTACATGGTATCGAGTCTCCTAGAATGAGGAGATGTGGTCAGAGGTGTTTCCCACATCCTGAGCATCAAATCATGAAGAATTTCATGAATGGGCAGGGTAGCTGCCTCTTTGGGAGCTTTAGGTTATTGCAGTATTTCTAATTCCTTTGCTCTAGGTTCTTTTTCAGGAGCTACCGTGATTGATAGGCCTCAGGCCACATCACAAATAAAATCCTGAAAAGACATGTCCTGCGGAGGAGACATTCTGCGTTGAGGAGAAGAGGAGTCTTCCATAAGAAGTACTCTGGTACCGACCGAGTTATCCAAGTCATCGGAATCGGAAGATTCGAAGCAGCTCTGATCCCGATGTTCATGCAAAGCATGGTATCGGTATCGATCGAAGTCGGCTCCGAGCTGGTCAAGTACCGATCTGTCGATGCCCGAAAAAGTCAGCATGGGCAGAATTCTCACCGGGGCCGGTACCGTTGGTGCTGGTACCAGTATCGGTACCGGTGCTGGTACCGGCACCGGTATCGGTGTCAGTACCGGTGCCTGTTGAACTGTCGTTAGCGGTGTCAACGGTACCGCAGCTGTAAGGAGAGCTGCAAGACTGCATTCGATAGCGAGGAATCTCTGGTCTATCAACGCTTCCGATGCCTGGGTGTCGGTACCGGTAGAAGCGGCCGGAACACCTGAGCATGGCACCAGTAGTTCTGCCGAGGTCGAGGCCTCGAGAACAGCCTGGAGCCCCGTTAGTGCTTTGGAGGCCGAAGCCTCCCGTCGGGGCTGTTTTGTCGGTATAGTTTCCTCCAGGGCAATGCCAATGGCTTCTCGATTCTTGGAAGGAGATCTACCCTTTGAGGACCGGTTACCTAAGTTACCTAAGATCCATAGTAAGAATATGAGGCTCTGGAAGACGTCGATGCAATGGACATCGCATCTGAAGAAAAGAGGGTACCGAGCTTTGCAGCCTGGTTCTGTCTTCCTCTTTTAGTCATCCCCATACAAGAGGAACACTCTGATGGAGAATGGTCAGGGCCTAAACATTTGAGACACTAGTCATGGGTGTCGGTGACGGAAATGGTACCGCCACACTTAGTACATTTTTTAAAACCACTAGCTGGTTTTTCCATTTTTCATGAAAATGGGGCCTAATGCCCAAAATGGCGCCTAGCACCAAAAAGAAAAAGTTTCTGAAGAGAAACACTTCAGAAGTATATATTTTTTTTTTTTTGAAAAAGAAGAAGAAAAGAGAACCGGCGGTACCGGTAGGTGTCGAGCAGAGGCAGGCGTGACCACAAGAAAAAAAAGTTTAAAGAAGAAATTTTCTGCGGTGACAGGGTATGTGACCTGTCGGCTCCGCGGAAAACAAAGAATTGAAGAGGGACAGTTGGAAAGGCGGGAAGGTAGCACGCATGTGCTGAGGGATGCTCCCAAAAGCGTTCCTTTTGGACGCTGGGGAGCGTTCCTGTGCAGGCTCCGTCGATACCGACGATACCCATATGTGAAGACTACATTCCTGCTTGTTCCTGGAGATTGCCAGGCTAGGTAAAACCTCAAACTCCTCCGCACATGGTGGTGACCTCCATATTGCTTAAATCTAAGGACCTCTGCTCCTGCTCTTCTCCCCTCAAGCTGCTCTGGGAACCAACTGGCAGTGAGGGAGGTCACTTCCCCTTATATGCCACTAATCTGTGACACACCTGGCCTCCTCCCCTTCCCATCATTCCTAAATTATATATATCTCCCATGTCACCCAAAATACTACCCAGCAATGATGGGTGGGGGAGGGAGTGCAAAGCCACCTGCTCAACTCTTGCCCACCAGCTTGCAATGCCTAGAAGCCATGCCAAGCCGAGGTAGTGCCTCCTGTCCATGCATCCTGATCCTTATGCTTCCTGCATTTCCACTTCTTCTACTCATATTCCTGCCTGGATATTGCCCCCCACCCCCACCCGCCCTTCCCTGCTCTTCCTCACTCTAAAACATAGCAATTCTCGGAGGGGTGGCTCGGCCATGTTATGAGCCCACTCTTCCCAGGAGTATGGGCTTTACTAACATCAGCATTTGCATATATCCACCCTTCAATCACCCCAACAAAACAAAACAGCTGCAGTTGCGGCCCATCTTCTCAACTTTAAGACTTCTTTAACTCCATCAAGAGAACATTGACTCCTAGATGAGCTACAACCAGACTAGATGATAACATCTTAGTCACACCTCACATATTCATAATCCCCTGACTTTCATCAGCCTGTGGTGATGCCAGGCTAGGTCTAACTTTAAGCTTTGCAGAGCTTCTGTCAACTTCCTCTGCACACAGTGGTGATGCCTGTGTGTCTGGAGTCTAAAGTCCTCTGCTTCCACTCTCTTCCCACAAGCTGCTCTGGTAGCTAACCTGTGGTGAGGGAGGTCACTTTCCCCTCTAAATGCTACCTGCAAGGACTGCTACTTGCATGTTTCTGCCTCCCTATTTGTGTGCTGTAACTATGAATGCTTTTGCCACTCCCTTCTTAGAAATCCATATAGTACTTACAAAGATGTCTTGGCTAATATCCACAAATGAACGCCATCTGAGCTATACCAGCTGGGACACTCAGCAGAAATCAAGTAAAGTGATAGTCCCAAACCCCTCAAAAGCACTACAAAGTTTGATAATTCAGCATTTACACACTGGCGTAGCTTTGAATGATAGGAATGTGTTCCAAAATTTTGAGGCTGGTAACCTGGTAATGCCAAACTGCACTTCAGTACTGTTGCAAACTGAGCTCTGGTTAAGGGTGCACCTTCGCAATGACCTAACCAAAATACCACCCTATGCTCTCACTTGCAAAAGGTACCCTGGATACAAATCTCAACGTAACCCATGCACCCTTGTCCCACTGCTTTGTCTTGCATCTTGGGGCGCATGATATACAAACGCTCTTCCCACTCATACACATCGTGCTCCAGGAGGAGCTGAAATCGGCAGCGGAGGATCGTGACTACACCGGGGAAGTGAGCCTGCAGCCTGCCTGTGACCAGCAGCTAAAGGAGAAAAGACTGCCTCACAAAAGAGCACCGAAGCTGAATCGGAGTGCTGATAGCTGGCTCCACCTCTCCACAAGCTCCACCAGCCAATCGGGGCGCCTCTCTCTACTTTAAAAGGAGAGCGCGCCTGGAGAGAAGCCCTTATACATCGTGCTCCAGGAGGAGCTGAAATCGGCAGCGGAGGATCGTGACTACACCGGGGAAGTGAGCCTGCAGCCTGCCTGTGACCAGCAGCTAAAGGAGAAAAGACTGCCTCACAAAAGAGCACCGAAGCTGAATCGGAGTGCTGATAGCTGGCTCCACCTCTCCACAAGCTCCACCAGCCAATCGGGGCGCCTCTCTCTACTTTAAAAGGAGAGCGTGCCAAGCGCGCCCGCGCCTGAGGGCCGCGCAAGAGGGCCCTTTGGCACGGCCCTTAGGCATAGGCACATCAAGGAAGCTCAAGTCTCCACGGAACCGAAACAGCACCACCTCGCCAAGACCAACAGACTTCCTCAACGTGTCGCTGAGCTCCCTTAGGGTTGAGCTCGCGTAGAAGCAAGGAACCAAGCGCATCACAAATCGCAGCAAGTATACTTTACCAGACTAACATTATTCTTCTTAACAGACTCATTTTGAACAGCTGAAATTGCCGGACTAAACTAATTATTATAACTTGAAGAACACACTATTGTTAGTCTTATACATGCTATCCCCAACCTATCCCTGAATATTACTGTTGTCAGTATTTTACCCCCAGGTTACCTGTTATCTAACTCATCACAAATTCCCTATTGCCATTAATGCATTACAGAATCACAACTACCACCAAATAACTAACCCATTGACTTACTGTTGTCAGTATTTTACCCTGTAATTACTGTTGTCAGTATCTTACCTTGTATTTACTGTTGTCAGTATCTCACTCATATTATCTGAAATTGTCAGAAATCTACATTGATTTACTGCCCTCAATAACTTATCCTGAAATTACTGTCGTCAGTACCTCATTTTTGATTTAATATTGATGCTTCTCTGTGACATTACTGTGGTCAGAATTTTACACTTACTGTTGTCAGTAATTCAATTCTGACTTAGTATTAGAACACTGTTGTCAGTATTAGAATTACTATCAGTATTGGAATTACAGTTGTCAGCAATTCATTTCTGACTTAGAATTAGAACACCACTTTGCTTTACTGTTGTCAGTAGGTTACATTGTATTTACTGTTGCCAGTAATTTTAATGCAACATTATTATCAATAACATTTTTGCAACATCACCCTACTAGATTTTATCACCCCTACCAGACACACACATCACCATCACTCTATTTCCACAGCTCAAAAGACTTAAGCACCAGATATATAACACACCCAATTAACACAAACTCATTCTCAGAACTAATTCCCAGACAATCCCCAAAAACAAACTAGAAATTAAACAATGCCTACTCAACCTTCCTCCCCCATCAGGATTATATTAATTTGTCTATTTATCCTCACACTGATAAACCTAACAAAATGTATAAGAAATAGCTATAATAGACCTATTCCAATAATACAAAGTACATCACGCTATGACCATCCAACACCTCTACTCAAAAATTGGACCAACTCCAAACCCAAACAACCTAGACTAGTCTATATAACAATTGAACCTAACAACAACCCCAAGCAACCACAACCAACTTATACTCAGAACTACACAACACTCACCTGCCAACTGATCAATGCAAGATCCATGAGAAACAAACTACCAATCTTTACAGATATCATCAATGATAATAAAACATATATTGTCTGTATAACAGAAACATGGCTCAAAGATACAGACTCAGTATTCATGAACCAACTAAAGTCAACCGAATATGAGATCTTCCATACCCACCGATCAAATAAAAAAGGTGGTGGAGTGCTAATAATAATAAGGAAAAATCTTAACGCAAAACTAATTTCATCCAACAATATTGATAATGTAGACACACTAACTATAAAAATTAAATCCACAAAAATATGCCTAATATATAGACCTCCTGAATACAATACAGACAACACTGATAACCTAATTGAACTACTGGCATCATCCACGGACACAAATCCAATAATACTAATGGGTGACTTTAATCTGCCTTCTACACCCAACAACCAACCAAACCATTTCACAGAAGCAGTAAGCAATTTGGATTTCCACCAAATAATAACAGAACAAACACATAATAAAGGAAAAACTCTTGACATGGTTTTCCTACCAAACTCACTCCACAACCTATATAACCCCAAATCACTCTCAAACATACCAGTCCCCTGGTCAGACCATTACCTTCTAAAATTCAATATCACCATCCCTGACAACATTCACACTAAACGAACACAACCCCCACAAAATAAAAGATTTAGAAAGTTTAACGAAGAAGAATTCTTAGATCAAATAATTCCTCACCTCACCCTGACTCCCACAAATTTGGAAGAAACTATCAAAACCTGGAACAAAACTATCTCACTGGCAGCAGAAAAAAACCTAATCTGTCTCAACATAATAGAAATGACAATATAACTGATAAAAAAGATGCCCCATGGTTTAACATGACACTTAAAAATCTCAAAAGACAACTAAGAATGGACGAAAGGAAATGGAGGCAAAACAAATCACCAACAACTCATGAGAAATACATAAATACCCTTCATACATATAAAGTAACAATAGACAATTCTAAAAGAAACTACTACTCTAACTTACTCAACAATTCAATTAACCGACCAAGAGAATTATTCTGTATAATTCAGAAACTAACAAACAAAACGTACAATTCAGATGAAATATCCATAGATATAACCCCACAAGACTTAGCTCAATACTATATTAATAAAACAAAAATACAAACAAATAACCCCCCAACAACACACACCGATATAAAGCAAACAACCCCCGATAACTGGTCCAACTTCAGCCTGATCTCAAAGACCACACTTAAAACAACCATATCTAACATAAATACAACTACCTCATATCTTGACCCATGCCCAGTTGACTGGCTAAAAAAGACACTCTCAATACTCTCTCCCTTCATCCTCCCTATGGTTAACATATCACTAGACGAAGGATATTTACCACCATCCCTCAAACATGTCCAAATAAGACCAATACTTAAAAATAAAACACTAGACAAATTATCCCCAAAATCATACAGACCCATATCGAGCATTCCCTTCATGGCCAAACTTATTGAAAAAATAGTTCAAACACAACTACAGGAATACATTGATACATTGAACCTCCTTGATGAACACCAATATGGCTTCAGACCTTTCCATGGAGTTGAAACACTGCTAACAGTCCTTTATGACACCTTACTAAGAGGAATCGATGACACAAAACAAGCCTTCATCCTAGTATTCCTCGACATCTCTGCCGCATTTGACAGTGTAAACCACATAACTATGCTTAACAGACTTCAACAAATAGGAATTACATCCACTGTCCATAACTGGTTCAAATCCTACCTATCAAACAGAACCCAAACAGTAAGAATTCTTAACCAGACATCTAACACATTCGACCAAACACAAGGCCTCCCACAGGGATCTGCACTATCAGCACTTTTGTTTAACATTTACCTACAGCCAATCAGCAATATCTTTAAACGTCATAGCGTTCATTATCATATTTACGCTGACGATATAATGTTCTACCTACCATTTAAAATCCCACACCCTCCACTACAACAGATAACAGAGTGCTTTAAAGAACTAACAATATGGCTCAATGAACAGAACTTACACATTAATTTCTCAAAAACTGACATTCTATATATTACTAAAAACCAAACATACACACCCCCAAGCACCATCACACTTGATAACCATGAGATCAACATAAAAAAAGAAATAAAATACCTGGGTGTGATACTTGACAATAAACTTAACATGGATTCTCACATAAAATATCTAACAAAAAACATACACTACAAACTTAAGACCTTGAAACAACTAAGACCATTAATCCACTTACAAGACTTCATAACCATAATACAAGCCATCATCACCCCACACTTTGATTTTGCAAATTTAATCCTTAATGGCATCACAAAGCAAAATATTAAAAAGTTACAACTACATAAGAACATAACATAAGAACATAAGATATGCCATACAGATTAGTAAGACAAGATCTTCCTTGTCTAAAGCCATGTTGGCTGTCTCCCATTAGGTCATGACTATCTATATGCTGAGTAATTTTATTCTTTATGATGGTTTCTACCATTTTTCCCGGTACTGATGTCAGGCTCACCGGTCTGTAGTTTCCCGGATCACCCCTCGAACCCTTTTTAAAAATTGGTGTTACATTGGCGATCCTCCAATCCTCAGGTATTAGAGATGATTTTAATGATAGTTCACAGATTACTGATAGCAGGTCTGCAATCTCAAATTTCAGTTCTTTCAACACCCTTGGATGTATACCATCCGGCCCAGGTGATTTGCTACTCTTCAGTTTATCTAATAGTTGTAGGACATCTTCCCGATGTATCGATATTTCCTTCAATTCTTCCACACCTTTAAATACCACTTCAGTCGTGGGTAACATCCCTACATCTTCCTCAGTAAAGACCGAAGCAAAGAATTCATTCAGTCTCTCCGCTATCGCCTTGTCGCCTCTTAGTGCTCCTTTAACCCCTTTATCATCTAATGGACCAACTGACTCTCTCACGGGTTTTTTGCTACGAATGTACTTGAAAAGGTCTTTATTTCGCGTTTTTGCTTCCGCAGCAAGCTTCTTCTCAAATTCTCTCTTTGCCTGCCTTATCAATGCCTTGCATTTGACTTGCCAGTGCTTGTGCTGTTTCCAACTAACTCAGAACATAGCAGCAAGGATAATAATGAATATAAGCTCAATTGAACATATCACACCGACATTAGCCGAACTCCATTGGCTACCTATCCACAGCAGAATAAAATATAAGATATTACTTACAACATTTAAACTAATAAATAACTTAGCGCCAACTATACTCAATACACTCATCAAGATAGAAATAGATAAAAGATCACAAAGAAGTAGAAACACTAACACAATAGCAGTACCAAAAGACTACACAAAAGCAAAAAAACAAACCAACATGAGAGTATTCTCACACTCAGCTCCTACCCTCTGGAATAACCTTCCTGACAACATTCGCTCACTATCAGACATAAAGGAATTTAGAAAAAAACTGAAAACCCATTTATTCTCATTGCACTACAAACAAGGATCAGAGACTGGCCAGATGACACAAAGAGACACAGGTTAACTACTACAATTCAAACAACATATACCCACGTGCCTGAAGCTTATATAAAGTATACAACCACACGCGACATATGATACAATTTGTATATATTTACTATGTATATATGTTATAGTAGTTTAATAATTTACTGTTTAAACTTTATACTGTTATCTGTACCTAGTTCATCTGTTCTATGTAAAATGACTTGGTATGATACTATCCATACCATATAACATACTGTTCATTGTAAACCGCACTTGATACTTGTGAAAGAGCGGTATAGAAATAATTGCTAAATAAATAAATAAAATACACCCTGCATGTCAGGGCTGGTGCTAGGGTTTCTAGAGCCCCCCTGCAACCTATAAATTGGCACCCCTCCCTCAAAGATCTGGTGTCATTTCATCTAGCCACATATTGACATGATAATGCTATCAGGCTTCAGACTTGTCTTTGGCTAAACGCCTCTGAATTTTTCAATGTTGGCCAGTCAAGCCCCAACACCACAGGTCCTGTGGACCTGCAATATGAAATTTGAATAGAGCAACAATCTGGGCTACAATGCTGGCTTGGCTCCGCCCAGGATACTCAAAAACATGAAATGCCAAAATCCAATTATTAATTGTTTTTTGGTACCTTATGGCAACTTTTTATTTATTTTCTTTGCTGATATTACCCTGCTGCTCTCATCTCCATCCTCCTGATCCCTAACCAATAAGGAAAAGATTTCATATACTTGCCTCACAGAAGTTTCATATGCCACTTCCAAGAGACATGACTATCTGATTGCTCTATGTTTGCCTTCACTGAGTCAAGGGCCTCGAAGCCCCCCAACTATTTTCTCTCAATTCAACCACAGATAACCAGTTCCTTCTTGAGCCTGTCATGTCAGGCTACTGACATGTTCAAATCTGAATCAAACAATGATAACGAATTTGAGGAATCACCAAGAGTATGAGGATTTTCACATCTGCTCTGATGACTCTTCCCTCAGGTTGTGTAGCTGCATCTCCTGCCCCATCCTTTTTAACACATTTCAGAAATTCCATTGGAATCTGCGGTCCAGCAAGCACTGGAAATGGACCCCTCCTTTTTTAATGTGCCCTGCCTGCCTCCCCCCACCCCATCTGGTCTGACCTTGTACTTATAGCCATCTTATGCCGACCCAGATCCAATGGAACCACTCTGGGACTGACCGTTCTCCAGGTTGACTACACCCATCCACTGTTGCCCCTATGGTACTGCCCATGTGTCCTCCTCTATCATCTCCATTTCAGGGCCCATTATGCAAATGTCGACCTGTCACTCCTTCTTTGTTTCGCTACTCTCTCTCATGGATGCTCTTGTGACCCAGCCAGTCTAAGGTGCACCACCCTACTGCTCACAGGTCTGGTCTCCTTCAGTCATGTACCCTCATCTTCTTCCACAAATGAGACTGATCACTTTGAAATCCACTTTCTTTTCTGCTGCTCTGCTGAGGAATCCCTGTCTCCCTCCCCTTCTGTCTTTCTCAGGTACCATCAGACTTGCCCTCCTCTGCACCAGCCTACTCAATGGCTTGCTGCACATCTGTCGGGGATCATCTGCTCCAAGGGCACACCCTGGCACTTGACTTGGACACCCTGCCATGCTCTGGCCTATTGTATAACCATCCTAAAGTCCCCAGCACCCCTGACCCGCCAGCCCAAGTCCTACTTGTATTCCGGCGATCTGCTGCATCTGTATTCAAGTGGGCACTAAGACCATGAGGGGACCTTCAGATGCAGCAGACCACTTGCTATCCAGAGCATTGCTTGCTCTTCTGCTCCAACTAGCCTGTATTGCGCCTAGCTTGCTGGTGCTCTGATGTTCTCTACTGGCCTCCCTCTGCTCTTCCAGCTGCCCCAACTCTGTCCCAAAGTCACCACTCATGACTGCTCTCATCTCTGGGCCTTAATCTGGCATGGGATGCTGCTTACCTGATCACCTGGCTGGCTCAAAAAAAAGCAGGAACCAGCTGTGGAGAAGTAGCCCAGTGGTTAGAGCCAAGCAACCAGCGTTCAATTCCCATTAGCACTCATTGTGGACTTGGGCAAGTCACTTATACCCTCCATTGCCTTAGAAGAATCTAAGTTGTCAATGTCCCTGTTTAATGTACATTACCAAATTCAAGCTGCAATGCAAACCACTTTGTCTAAATGATAAAGCAGTATAAAAAACCTGTTAAATAAATAAAATAAAAACTGCTCCTGAAACTGTATAACACCATTACAGTGCCCTCAACCCAGCCCTGGAGTCTCACTTTCAAGCAATTAAAGCCACCTGCACAGCTCTTATTCCACCAGCCTGCCAAGCCCAGGTACTTCCTCCTGTTCTTACCTCCCAATCCTTGTGTTCTCTACATTTCCCCTTACTCTATTCCTATTTTTGCCCAGACTTTCCCCCCTTTCTTATTCTCCCCTTAAATATGGTGATGATCAGGTGGATGGCTCAGCTATAATATCCCAGGCCCGAGTACCTTAGGGACATAGACCTTACTTATCACCATTCCTCAACAATATTATTATTAGGGCTTCTGATTTTAGATTTTCATTTAAAAGAAAAACAAACTTTTTTCCTGAGCAGAACCCCTTAAAGAGAGTCCATGGACCCAGCATTCAAAGAGACACATTTAATAGCAACTGCTGCCCTGGACAGTTGGAAGTTTTGAGGACAGAACTAGCTGCTAGGGGTAAAGTGTAGGGACCAACCTAATGATGCAGTCAGCCTGCTGGAGTCCTACTAGCTGTGTAAAGGGGTTAGGAGTGTTTCTGTCACTAAGGGGTGCTCACACCCTTCTCAGTCATCTTTACATAAGAACATAAGATATGCCATACTGGGTCAGACCAAGGTCCATCAAGCCCAGTATTCTGTTTCCAACAGTGGCCAATCTAGGTCATACGTACCTAGCAGTTTCCCCAAGGGACACAAGTTCCACAATGCTTGTACTGGGTCAAGCATTGATATCTTCGGTCACTTCTTAATAATGGTTTATGGACCTTTCCTCCAGGAACTTGTCCAAACCTTTTTTAAACCCAGCTACACTAACAGCCTTTACTACATCCTCCGGTAACAAATTCCAGAGTTTGATTACACGTTGAGTGAAAAAATATTTTCTTTTGTTAGTCTTAAATAGTTTACCCTGTAGCTTCATTGCATGTCCCCTAGTCTTTCTATATTCTGATAACGTAAACAATCGATCTACGTTTACCCGTTCCACTCCATTCATTAATTTATAGACTTCTATCATATCTCCCCTCAGCCGTCTCTTTTCCAGGTTAAAGAGCCCTAACCTTTTTAGCCTTTCTTCATAGGAGTATCCTTCCATCCCCTTTACCATTTTGGTGGCTCTTCTCTGAACCTTTTCTAAAATCGCTATATCCTTTTTAAGATACGGCGACCAGAATTGCACACAATATTCAAGGTGCGGTCTCACCATGGAACGATACAGAGGCATTATAATATCTTTTGTTTTATTTTCCATTCCTTTCCTTATCATACCTAGCATTCTATTTGCTCTCTTGGCCGACGCTGCACACTGGGCCAAGGGTTTTAACATGGTATCCACAATGACGCCTAAATCTTTTTCCTGGGTGGTGGTTCCTAATGTGGAACCTTGCATCGTGTAACCATAGTTTGGGTTGTTCTTCCCTAGGTGCATAACCTTGCACTTGTCCACATTAAATTTCATCTGCCATTTTGATGCCCAGTCTTCCAATTTATCAAGATCCTCTTGCAATTTTTCACAATCCTCTTGGGTTTTAACAACTTTAAATAGTTTTGTGTCATCAGCAAATTTGATAACCTCACTCGTTATTCCACTTTCCAGGTCATTTATGAATATGTCAAAAAGCAGCGGACCCAGCACAGATCCCTGGGGTACACCACTATTCACCTTTCTCCATTGGGAAAATTGGCCATTTAACCCTACCCTCTGCTTTCAATCTTTTAACCAGTTCCTGATCCACAATAGTACACTGCCTCCTATCCCATGACTCTTTAGTTTTGCCAAAAGTCTCTGATGAGGGACCTTGTCAAAGGCTTTCTGAAAGTCCAGATACACAATATGAACCGACTCATCTTTGTCCACCTGTTTATTCACTCCTTCAAAAAAATATAACAGATTAGTAAGACAAGATCTTCCTTGTCTAAAGCCATGTTGGCTGTCTCCCATTAGGTCGTGACTATCTACATGCTGAGTAATTTTATTCTTTATGATGGTTTCTACCATTTTACCGGTACTGACGTCAGGCTCACCGGTCTGTAGTTTCCCGGATCACCCCTGGAACCCTTTTTAAAAATTGGTGTTACATTGGCGATCCTCCAGTCTTCAGGTATTAGAGATGATTTTAATGATAGTTCTCAGATTACTGATAGCAGGTCTGCAATCTCATATTTCAGTTCTTTCAACACCCTTGGATGTATACCATCCGGCCCAGGTGATTTGCTACTCTTCAGTTTATCTAATAGTTGTAAGACATCTTCCCGATGTATCGATATTTCCTTCAATTCTTCCGCACCTTTAAATACCACTTCAGTCATGGGTAACATCCCTACATCTTCCTCAGTAAAGACCGAAGCAAAGAATTCATTTAGTCTCTCTGCTATCGCCTTGTCGCCTCTTAGTGCTCCTTTAACCCCTTTATCATCTAATGGACCAACTGACTCTCTCACAGGTTTTTTGCTACGAAGGTACTTGAAAAGGTCTTTATTTCGCGTTTTTGCTTCCGCAGCAAGCTTCTTCTCAAATTCTCTCTTTGCCTGCCTTATCAATGCCTTGCATTTGACTTGCCAGTGCTTGTGCTGTTTCCAGGTTTCGTCGTTTGGCTCTTTTTTCCATTTCCTGAAAGATGCTTTTTTGGCAACAACAGCCTCTCTGACCTCACCTTTAAATCATGCTGGCAGTTTTTTGGACTTCCTTCCACTTTTCTTAAAGCGTGGAATATAGCTGGTCTGGGCTTCCAAGATAATATTTTTCAACAACACCCAAGTTTGATGTACGTCTTTAACCTTTGCAACTGCTCCTTTTAGTTTTTTCTTAACTGTTTTCCTCATTTTATCATAGTCTCCCTTTCGAAAGTTAAAAGGTAGTCCTGTGGATTTCCTTACTATCCCTCCTCCACTAGTTAAATCAAAGGCGATCATGCTATGATCACTATTGCCAAGTGACCCCAACACCCTTATCTCTTGCACTAGATCTGGTGTTCCATTAAGGATTAGGTCTAATATGGTTTCCCCTCTGGTCGGTTCATGAACCAGCTGCTCCAAGAAGCAGTCATTTATTTCATCTAGGAACTTTTTCTCCCTAGCATGTCCTGACGTGACACTGACCCAGTCGATACTGGGGTAATTGAAATCACCCATTATTATTACTGCGCTGTAACCTTTGTTAGCTTCCTTGATTTCTTTGAGCATTTCATCATCCATTTGGTCATTCTGGCCAGGCGCTCGATAGTACACCCCCACTGCCATTGCCTTCCCCCTTTTATATGGAATTTCAATCCATATAGATTCTACAGCAGATTTTGTTTCCTGCAAAACGTTAATCCTTTCTGAGTCAATGCCCTCTCTAACATAGAGCGCAACCCCTCCACCAATTTGATCAGCTCTATCATTACGATATAATTTGTACCCAGGTATCACAGTGTCCCACTGGTTGTCCTCCTTCCACCTTGTCTCTGATATTCCAATCATATCTAACCTTTCATTTAATGCTATATATTCTAACTCTCCCATCTTATTCTTTAGACTTCTAGCATTTGCATACAAGCATTTTAGAGAATGTATTTTATTCATGTTAATTTGGCTATTGTTAGACATGGGTAAATTGGGATCTTTAAGCTCTGTCTGCTCGATACTTGAGGGCATTTGGGCTACTTTACTCTTTTGTGGAACCTCTCTGCTTTTGGTAGTATCCTTCAAGGATACATACTTCCGAACCATCTGCTCTTGGGCGACTGTCGGCTTTCCCCTAATATCTAGTTTAAAAGTTTCTCTATCTCCATTTTAAAGGTTAATGCCAGCAGCCTGGTTCCATCCCGGTTAAGGTGAAGCCCATCCCTTCGGAAGAGCCCCTCCTTTCCCCAGAATGTTCCCCAGTTCCTAACAAATCCAAAACCCTCATCTCTGCACCATTGTCTCATCCACGCATTGAGACTCCGGAGCTCTGCCTGCCTTTTGGGTCCTGCGCGTGGAACAGGAAGCATTTCGGAGAATGCTACCCTGGAAGTTCTGGATTTCAACTTCCTACCTAAAAGCCTAAATTTTGCCTCCAGAACCTCCCTACCACATTTTCCTATGTCATTGGTACTGACATGTACCAAGACAGCAGACTCCTCCCCAGCACTATCTAAGACCTTATCTAGGTGGCGTGTGAGGTCTGCTACCTTCGCACCCGGCAGGCATGTTACCAGGCGATCCTCACGTCCACCAGCCACCCAGCTATCTACATGCCTAATGATCGAATCACCAACTATAATGGCTGTCCTAACCCTTCCCTCATGGGCACATGGCCCTGGAGAAACTTCCTCGGTGCAAGAGGGTTTTACATCACCTGGAGGACAGGTCCTAGTTACAGGATCACTTCCTGCCACACCAGGGTGATGCTCTCCTGTCACGTGACCTCTCTCCTCCATGGCAACAGGGGTGCTGCCAGACTGGAGGTGGGACTTCAGGACTATATCCCTGTAGGTCTCGTCTATGTACCTCTCTGTCTGTCTTATGTTTTCCAAGTCTGCTACTTTAGCCTTTAGAGAACAGACTTGTTCCCTGAGAGCAAAGAGCTCCTTGCACCTAGTGCACACATAAGACCTCTCACCAACTGGGAGAAAATCATACATGTGACACTCAGTGCAAAAGAATGGAAAGCCCCCATCCCGCTGCTGGACTGCTGTCTGCATTTTAGTTTTATGTTTGTGTCTAGATCTTTAAGTTCTTACTTACTAGTGGTTGCTATGGGTATTTATACCAATAAAACTGTACCTAATACGTTTAATATACCTTGTTCACCTGAAGCTTAATTAATCTCAGGTCCTTAGTGTATGACTGATTTCGGTAATGAGCTTCACCTGAAAGCACCTCCTGTCTTTTAAGATGTGTAAGTACCTATAAAGCTACGATTATCCCAGGGGAGGGAGGGAAATAACACTTATTAAAAGAGGGCTGCTACACAGTACCCTGTCTTGTGCTGCTGAGGTAAGCTAAATTCTGATTTGATTTAAATTATAGCTCTTAGCTGCTGCTAGGCTCTAACTTCTTATGAAATTTAAACTACAAGCTCTCTGCTGGATTCTAAATTTAACCAGAAAGCTCTCTTCTGTGTGTTAAATTTAAACTAAAAGTACTTTGCTGTTACTTGGCCCTGAGTGACTATTAAATTTAAACTACAAGCTCTCTGCTGGGTATGAAATGTAACCAGAAAGTTCTCCTCTGTGTTTTAAATTCAAACTTTAATTGCTGCTACTAGGCCCTAACTGATCCAACAAAAAAACAGTGGGTTCACAGATTAAGTAGCTTTAATACAAAGAATTCTTTTTAGAAAATTACCAGAAGTATATACTCACAGTTGCAGATTTCTCTCCAGAAGTAACAGTCCCCCTTTCTAGTCTTCAGATAAAATTAACTTGTATGCTCAACGGCTTTTTGAATATGAATCTCTCTATTACTATGGGGTAATTTTACGACTGACTTTAGTGTATAAAACAACATTTTATATGCTGAAGTAGGCATCTACAAATTTGACTCAATATTTACATGCTTAGAAAACAGTGCCTATTATGTGATATACATGTGGGCATTCCCAGGGGCAGACTATAGGTGGAGTTGAGGCTGGATCATCACTAACGCACATATTTTATAAAGTAGAATCTATACATTGATTCCTACCTGCACATACAGTATATTAAGGTAGACCTCAGGCCATGTAGCACCGTTATAAAACAGGTACAGCATATGTTTGTATGTGCCTTCACACACGTGGTATTTTGTTATAAAATTACCCTTTATGTTAGTAGACCACACCCTCACCCTATAATAAATTAGCTTTACATTTTCAAGGAAATAAAAAAGGTGGGGATTTTCAAAATTATTTTTAGATGGTAATAGAAGAGAAGGGAAACCAGGAGTAAATGGGAAGCTTGTCCTCTGCCCAAAGTTCAATGGTAGAATGATGAAAATTATGGTATATACTGACTGCCAGTTTCTGATGTTCAGATTCAGATGTTTTCTCCAGTAGCTGCTGCTCCAGCTCCCCACATCTCTTCTTATATTGCAGGACCTGTAAGGAGCAGAAGGGATGTGAAACAGAAAAAGAGATGGGAAAGTGACCGAGGTGAAGGAAAAGGCAGAATAGATGTAAAAAGAGACAAACAGAAAGTAAAATAAAGAATAAAATGCATGGTATATAAGAGAGTTAATAGTAGTGGGGAGGACAGAGAAATGGCAGAGATGGAATGAGAGGAAGAGACATTGAAAATATCAGTGAGGACTATAGGCTCTAGCAGTAAGTAGGAGCTATGCAGACAATTTAGAAAGTTGGGGTGGGGGAGGGTGTTGTAGGTTTGCATGCACTTTGTAGGGGAACTTTGAAATGCATGCCCACAAGGACTTTGGGTACAACTGCACCTGTTGATTTTGCTCCTGCATTCCCACAGGTGCAAATTTACCATTGTAAAGTACTTTCCCTGCACATAGTTATAAAAAAACATCTACAATATATGGGGCCAGGTTAACATGACAAGATATAAGATGCAACAAACATGAAAAGATGTAAGACAGGACCAAAAAGTAAAAAGTCACAATTTCCTAGACAGAAGAAAAAAAATTACATAAGGAAAGTAATAGTCAAAGGAAATCTTCCAGCCAAAGACATATCAGTCAAGCACTATTACCTGAAGGCCTCAATGAATAGCCACAGTAGGCTATAGTAGGAATGGGTAACAGTTTATTATGGGATGACCTCAGTGCTCTTCAAGATGTTTAGGGAACTGGGTATGAGCAAAGTATCAAATATGTTTAACACTAGAAGCCCCAAAGTGCGTCAATTGACGCATATGCATCTTCAAAGTTGTATACCAGCGCCACTGCTAGAACCATGTCAGTCATGTTCCATGACTTTGTTAGCAAGGTCAAGATTTTCAAATATGTGCATTGAAAATTAATGACAGATGCACCAACTAGCGGGAAAATGAATTTATACCTAGAAGCCCCAAAGTACGTCAATTGACACACTCAATTGTCTTGGATGCGTCAATTGATGTACTTTGGGGCTTCTAGGTATAAATTCATGTTCCCACTAGGTGGCGCATCTCAATCACTGTTTACAGGTTTACTCCGACATTACAAACAATAAACACACGATGACGTCATGTAATGACATCACATACTGCACGTATTTAACAAATAAGTAACTTCACATTAATTCACATCTGCATTTTATGCTAAACGCAATCATCGTGATAATGCATCAATTGACGCACTTTGGGGTTTCTAGGTAAAATTCCTTTTGGGGCTTCTATTCTAGTGTTAAATAAATAAATAATACGGGTTGCAAGATAGTGTGGCAAGCCAATGTAACTATCAAAATTAAAAATGCACTCTTAGGGGCAGTGCCCCCAAATGGGTTAGTTTTGCACATATCTTGACAATGGTGAGCCTAACACATAAGCCAGGGTAGGTGGAGCATGATCTCAGTCTCTCAAATTTACTGCTAATGCTTGCCATAGTACTAGCTTTGTGCCAAATAGAGCTGTTTTCTGGAGTTCACAAGATGTAACATGTACGAGGTACGATCAAAAAGTATCAAGACTTGTATATTAACACAAGAAGTGTATGCAAGTGTGGAGTGGAGGAGTAGCCTAGTGGTTAAAGCACTGACTTGGGACCCCAGAGACCAGGGTTCAATTCCCACTAGCACTCCTTGTGGCTTTGGGCAAGTCACTTAACGTTGCTCAGAAAAATCCAAGTTACATAAGAACATAAGAACATAAGATATGCCATACTGGGTCAGACCAAGGTCCATCAAGCCCAGTATTCTGTTTCCAACAGTGGCCAATCTAGGTCATACGTACCTAGCAGTTTCCCCAAGGGACACAGATTCCACAATGCTTGTATTGGTTCAAGCATTGATATCCTGGGTCCCTTCTTAATAATGGTTTATGGACCTTTCCTCCAGGAACTTGTCCAAACCTTTTTTAAACCCAGCTACACTAACAGCCTTTACTACATCCTCCGGTAACAAATTCCAGAGTTTGATTACACGTTGAGTGAAAAAATATTTTCTTTTATTAGTCTTAAATAGTTTACCCTGTAGCTTCATTGCATGTCCCCTAGTCTTTCTATATTCTGATAAGGTAAACAATCGATCTACGTTTACCCGTTCCACTCCGTTCATTAATTTATAGACTTCTATCATATCTCCCCTCAGCCGTCTCTTTTCCAGGTTAAAGAGCCCCAACCTTTTTAGCCTTTCTTCATAGGAGTAGCCTTCCATCCCCTTTACCATTTTGGTGGCTCTTCTCTGAACCTTTTCTAAAATTGCTATATCCTTTTTAAGATATGGCGACCAGAATTGCACACAATATTCAAGGTGCGGTCTCACCATGGAACGATATAGAGGCATTATAATATCTTTTGTTTTATTTTCCATTCCTTTCCTTATCATACCTAGCATTCTATTTGCTCTCTTGGCCGCCGCTGCACACTGGGCCGAGGGTTTTAACATGGTATCCACAAGGACGCCTAAATCTTTTTCTTGGGTGGTGGTTCCTAATGTGGAACCTTGCATCGTGTAACCATAGTTTGGGTTGTTCTTCCCTAGGTGCATAACCTTGCACTTCTCCACATTAAATTTCATCTGCCATTTTGATGCCCAGTCTTCCAATTTATCAAGATCCTCTTGCAATTTTCCACAATCCTCCTGGGTTTTAACAACTTTAAATAGTTTTGTGTCATCAGCAAATTTGATAACCTCACTCGTTATTCCACTTTCCAGGTCATTTATGAATATGTCAAAAAGCAGCGGACCCAGCACAGATCCCTGGGGTACACCACTATTCACCTTTCTCCATTGGGAAAATTGGCCATTTAGCCCTACCCTCTGCTTTCTATCTTTTAACCAGTTCCTGATCCACAGTAGTACACTGCCTCCTATCCCATGACTCTTTAGTTTTGCCAAAAGTCTCTCATAAGGGACCTTGTCAAAGGCTTTCTGAAAGTCCAGATACACAATATCAACCGACTCACCTTTGTCCACCTGTTTATTCACTCCTTCAAAAAAACATAACAGATTAGTAAGACAAGATCTTCCTTGTCTAAAGCCATGTTGGCTGTCTCCCATTAGGTCATGACTATCTATATGCTGAGTAATTTTATTCTTTATGATGGTTTCTACCATTTTTCCCGGTACTGATGTCAGGCTCACCGGTCTGTAGTTTCCCGGATCACCCCTCGAACCCTTTTTAAAAATTGGTGTTACATTGGCGATCCTCCAATCCTCAGGTATTAGAGATGATTTTAATGATAGTTCACAGATTACTGATAGCAGGTCTGCAATCTCAAATTTCAGTTCTTTCAACACCCTTGGATGTATACCATCCGGCCCAGGTGATTTGCTACTCTTCAGTTTATCTAATAGTTGTAGGACATCTTCCCGATGTATCGATATTTCCTTCAATTCTTCCACACCTTTAAATACCACTTCAGTCGTGGGTAACATCCCTACATCTTCCTCAGTAAAGACCGAAGCAAAGAATTCATTCAGTCTCTCCGCTATCGCCTTGTCGCCTCTTAGTGCTCCTTTAACCCCTTTATCATCTAATGGACCAACTGACTCTCTCACGGGTTTTTTGCTACGAATGTACTTGAAAAGGTCTTTATTTCGCGTTTTTGCTTCCGCAGCAAGCTTCTTCTCAAATTCTCTCTTTGCCTGCCTTATCAATGCCTTGCATTTGACTTGCCAGTGCTTGTGCTGTTTCCAGGTTTCATCATTTGGCTCTTTTTTCCATTTCTTGAAAGATGCTTTTTTGGCAACAACAGCCTCTCTGACCTCAGCTTTAAACCATGCTGGCAATTTTTTGGACTTCCTTCCACTTTTCTTAAAGCGTGGAATACAGCTGGTCTGGGCTTCCAAGATAGTATTTTTCAACAACACCCAAGCTTGATGTACGTCTTTAACCTTTGCAACTGCTCCTTTTAGTTTTTTCTTAACTGTTTTCCTCATTCTATCATAGTCTCCCTTTCGAAAGTTAAAGGGTAGTACTGTGGATTTCCTTACTATCCCTCCTCCACTAATTAAATCAAAGGCGATCATGCTATGATCACTATTGCCAAGTGGCCCCAACACCCTTATCTCTTGCACTACATCTGGTGTTCCACTAAGGACTAGGTCTAATATTGCTTCCCCTCTGGTCGGTTCATGAACCAGCTCCTCCAAGAAGCAGTCATTTATTTCATCTAGGAACTTTATCTCCCTAGCATGTCCTGTTGTGACACTGACCCAGTCGATGCCGGGGTAATTGAAATCACCCATTATTATTACTGCACTGTAACTTTTGCTAGCTTCCTTGATTTCTTTGAGCATTTCATCATCCATTTGTTCATTCTGGCCAGGCGGACGATAGTACACCCCCACTGCCATCGCCTTCCCCTTTTTACATGGAATTTCAATCCATAGAGATTCTACAGCAAATTTTGTTTCTTGCAAAACTTTAATCCTTTCTGACTCAATGCCCTCTCTAACATAGAGCGCAACCCCTCCACCAATTTGATCAGCTCTATCATTTCGATATAGTTTGTACCCAGGTATCACAGTGTCCCACTGGTTGTCCTCCTTCCACCATGTCTCTGATATTCCAATCATATCTAACCTCTCGTTTAGTGCTATATATTCTAACTCTCCCATCTTGTTTTGTAGACTTCTAGCATTTGCATACAAGCATTTTAGAGACTGTATTTTATTCATATTAATTTGGCTATTGGTAGACATGGGTAATTTGGGATCTTTAAGTTCTGTCTGCTCCATACTCGAGGGCATTTGGGCTACTTTACTCTTTTTTGGAACCTCTCTGCTTTTTGTAGTATCCTTCAAGGATACATTCTTCCGAACCATGCGCTCTTGGGCGACTGTCGGCTTTCCCCTATTATCTAGTTTAAAAGCTGCTCTATCTCCTTTTTAAAGGTTAATGCCAGCAGCCTGGTTCCATCCCGGTTAAGGTGAAGCCCATCCCTTCGGAAGAGCCCCTCCTTTCCCCAGAATGTTCCCCAGTTCCTAACAAATCCGAACCCCTCATCTCTGCACCATTGTCTCATCCACGCATTGAGACTCCGGAGCTCTGCCTGCCTATTGGGTCCTGCGCGTGGAACGGGAAGCATTTCGGAGAACGCTACCCTGGAAGTTCTGGATTTCAACTTCCTACCTAAAAGCCTAAATTTAGCTTCCAGAACCTCCCTACCACATTTTCCTATGTCATTGGTACCAACATGTACCAAGACAGCAGACTCCTCCCCAGCACTATCTAAGACCTTATCTAGGTGGCGTGTGAGGTCCGCTACCTTCGCACCAGGCAGGCATGTTACCAGGCGATCCTCACGTCCACCAGCCACCCAGCTATCTACATGCCTAATGATCGAATCACCAACTATAACTGCTGTCCTAACCCTTCCCGCATGGGCACTTGGCCCTGGAGAAACCTCCTCGGTGCGAGAGGGGTTTACATCACCTGGAGGACAGGTCCTAGTTACAGGATCACTTCCTGCCACACCAGGGTGATGCTCTCCTGTCACGTGACCTCTCTCCTCCATGGCAACAGGGATGCTGCCAGACTGGAGGTGGGACTTCAGGACTATATCCCTGTAGGTCTCGTCTATGTACCTCTCTGTCTGTCTTATGTTTTCCAAGTCTGCTACTCTAGCCTCTAGAGAACGGACTTGTTCCCTGAGAGCAGAGAGCTCCTTGCACCTAGTGCACACGTAAGACCTCTCACCAGCTGGGAGAAAATCATACATGTGACACTCAATGCAAAAGACTGGAAAGCCCACATCCCGCTGCTGGACTGCTGTCTGCATCTTAGTTTTAAGTTTGTGTTTAGATCTTTAAGTTCTATATGTACTAAAGGGTGCAATGGATATTTATACCACTAAAACTGTACCTAAGAAGTTTAATATACCTTGTTCACCTGAAGCTTAATTAATCTCAGGTCCTTGGTGTATGACTGATTTGGGTAATGAGCTTCACCTGAGAGCACCTCCTGTCTTTTAAGTTGTGCAAGTACCTATAAAGCTGTGAAATTCCCAGGGGAGGGTGGGTGTGGGGAGGGATATAACACTTATTAAAAAAGGGCTGCTACACAGTACCTTGTCCTGTGCTGCTGAGGAAAACTATATTCTGATTTGATTTAAATTATAGCTCTTTGCTGCTACTAGGCTCTAACCTATTATGAAATTTAAACTACAAGCTCTCTGCTGGATTCTAAATTTAACCAGAAAGCTCTCTTCTGTGTTTTAATTTGAAACTAAAAGTACTTTGCTGATGCTAGGCCCTGAGTGACTATGAAATTTAAACTACAGCTGTCTACTGGGTATGAAAGGTAACCAGAAAGTTCTCTTCTGTGTTTTTAAATTGAATCTTAAACTGTTGCTACTAGGCCCTGACTGATTTAACAAAAAAAATAGTGGGTTCACAGATTAATTAGCTTTAAAAGAAAAACAATTCCTTTCAGAAAAATTCCCAGAAGTATATACTCACAATTTCAGATTTCTCTCCAGAAGTAACAGCCCCCCTTTCCAGTCCGTCAAGTTTAAGTTACAATGTAAACTGCTTTGATTGAAATGATAAAGCAGTATAAAAAACAGTTAAATAAATAAAACAATGACAGTTATTGCACTCAGTCCCCTTCCAATGAAGCTCACTTCTTCCAGCGTTCCTTAGTATACCTTAGAGGAAAGGCGGGTTAGAGGTGATATGATTGAGACGTTTAAATACCTCAATGGCATAAATGCACAGGGGGAGAGCCTCTTTCGATTGAAAGCAATTTCTGCTATGAGGGGACATGGGATGAGGGTGAAAGGGGATAGATTCAGGAGTGATATGTGGAAATATTTCTTTATGTTAAGAGTGGTGGATCCGTGGAATAGTCTCCCAATGGAGGTTTAGAGATGAGGACGGTATCTGATTTCAAAAAAGCATGGGACAAACACAGAGGATCTCTAATGAAAAAAAGGGGACTCTTGTAGTTGTTGATATGGAAGGACAGACTAGATAGGCCATGTGGTATTTTTCTGTCTTCATTTTTCTATGTTTCTATGCTAGAAACAGTTTTGAAATACCTTTTTCATTATGCTCTGAAACTGCTGTGTCAAAGTTTGCTTTATGATCTCCAAGTCATCGAATCTCCTTCCTTTCAGTGGTAATTTCAGTTTTGGAAACAAGAAAAAAATCACAAGGTGCGAGGTCAGGTGAGTAAGGAGACTGATGGACTTGCTCAATTTGGTGTTTAGCCAAGATGTAATGCATCAGCTGGGGCATTATCGTGATGAAGCAACCATTCACGATTCCTGCGCAACTCTGGCCTCTTAACGATGAACTGCATCTCTCAAATGAGCTAGAACCTGGACATAGTACTCCTTATTGATGGTTTGGCCTTTTGGAACACACTCATGATGAACAATACACTGGTAATCAAAGAAAACTGTGAGCATGACCTTGACATTGCTCCTCACCTGACGGGCTTTCTTGGGTCTGGGAGAGTCTGGAGTATTCCATTGTGAGGACTGAGCCTTTGTTTCCAGGTCATAACCATAAACCCATTATTCATCACCAGTAATAATCTTTTTGGTGAAATCTGAGTCATTTTCAATACATTCCAACAACTCCCTGGTTGCAGACAGTCGATCTTTTTGAACAGGGGACAGGAGTTTTGGCACGAATTTTGCAGCTACATCTCCAAATTGACAGTAAGAATGGAATGTACTGACCTGAAACTTATGTCCATGTCCTCAGCAAACTCCATAATAATCAATCGATGATTTGAGCATATTGCGGAATATAGTGCTTCAACTTTGTCTTCATTCCTGCTCATGGATGGCCTTCCAGAATGTTTGTCATTGTCAACACTGGCAGCTCTCGTTGAAACGTTCATACCAGTCATAAACTCAAGCACAACTCATGCATTCATCACCATATATTTGTTGTAACTTGTCATAAGTCTCTTTGCACGAATCTCCAAGTTTCTGGCAGAATTTAATGTAAATTTGCTGTTCAATTTTTTCACTCATCATAAATCTGATGAACTGCTTTTACACGATACCAACATCACATGATTAAAAAAAAGTACAGGTGTGCTGCAGCCATGCTACACTCTGCACATGCAGAGCACATAACTAGGTCACTGCATGCTTAATAGCATCGTGGTGTGACATATTGTTATATAGCTGCACAACAAGTCTCAATACTTTTTGTCACATTTCATATAGGCAACTAGTCGAGGTGTGTTTAGAAATTGCATTTATTTAGGCATGTAGCTCCCAATGCGATGGGAAATATTTCTGTAACTTTCTTGGTTCTGGATGCATTTCTTAGTCCTTGAGGATCTTCTCCCACTCCACATGATTTGCAGAATTTTGTTGTTGTTTTTGTTAAGTGCCATCGAGTTAATGTCGATTAATGGTGACCCTCTGGATAGTTGTCCTAAACTGTGTTCGGTCTTCAGTCAGGCAGCTCATTGTTGATAGGGTAGCATCCATAGCTGCTGTTATTGTATCGATCCATCTCATTGCTGGCCTTCCTCTTTTACATTGATTTTCAACCTTGCCAAGCATGATGTATTTCTCTAATGATCTCTTTTTTGCATGGTGTCCAAAGTATAAAAGTCGAAGTCTTGTCATCTGAGATCCTAAAGAAAGCTTAGGTTTGATCTCCTCTGGTATTGATTGGTTTGTTCTTCGGGCAGTCCATAATATATACAGTATTCTTCACCAGCACCTTAACTCAAAGGCATTAATTTTCTTCCTGTCTTTCATTTTCATTGTCCAACTTTCACATTCATATGACGTCATTGAAAATACTATAGCTTGGATAAGTCAAATCTTTATATGGAGGAAGACATCTCTGCTCTTGAGAATCTTGGCTAGGTCCTTCACAGCCATTCTGCCAAGAGCAATGCATCATCGGATTTCTTGACTGTTTGTCATTTCTTTATTGATTATTGATTCAAGCAGGTTAAAGTTGCCCAGAAAGGCAGCCCGATGCCAGTTGAGGGAACAGTTCCATCATGTCCAAGATGCCTGCAAGTAGAAGTCCTCATGAAACAAGTGAAAGAGCTCAGAGAAGAAGTGTCAAGGCTGAGAAGCATTCGAGACAATGAGAAGTACATTGATGAGATGCTTCTTGAAACATACAAGCTCTCCAAACAGAAGTGAAGATGGGATGCTATAGAATGAAGAGAGTTGGACACAAGTCATCAGCGCCTGCAGAATCTAGAATCTAACTCCTTCAGCCCTCAAACTGAAGAACCAATATGCAATCCTGGAAGTGGAGGAGGTGAACGTATCCCAGGAGAGGGAAGAATCAGAGCTCAAGCACCCCAAAATTGTGGAATCAGTGACCACAAGAAAGTAAAGGGTAGTGGTGGTTGGTGACTCTCTTCTGACGGGTACTGGGGCATCCATCTGCCAACCAGATTTGATGTCCAGAGAGAAATGCTGTCTGCCAACTGCCAAAATCTGAGATATTATGGAGAGTTTTCTGACTATTACCCGATGTTGCTCATCCATGTCACTGCTAATCTTGAAGAATGGTATCACTCTGAGCATATCAAAAGTAACTTCATGGCTCTAGGACAGAGGGTGAAGCAGATAGATGTGCAGGTGGTGTTCTCTTCAATCTTCTATGTTGAGGGTAAAGGCCAAGGCAGAGAAGTTCACATCCTGGAGATAATGCATGGCTGTATGGATGGTGTAATCAAGAGCGTTTTGGTTTTCTGGACCACAGGATGCTGTTCCAAGGGATGCAGAACAGAGATGGCATCCATCTGTCCAAGGGTTGATGTGTCTTCAGTAGAAGACTGGCTAACCTACTGAAGAGGGCTTTAAATTAGATTTGTTGGGAATGGATGAAGAAAACCCCCAGGTGAGTGAAAGCCCCCAGGTAAGTGAAACATTAAACACCTTTATGGAAATAGGTAAAAGGGGCAACATATGGAAAGCAGTGAGTATAAATGCCCTCAGCATGGGAAATAAGATCCCCGATATTGAGGCTTTAATAGGAGAGGCTGACTTTGGATCTAGTGACAGTAACAAATACATTGTTCATGGACAACCATGACTGGGCTGTAACTATACCAGGCTATACTTTATTCAGAAAGAACAGGGGAGGAAGAAGGGGAGGAGGAGTGGCACTATATGTAAAAATTAATATTAAAGCTATGGAAATACAGGGCTCAAAAAGGAGAGAGGAGGCATTGTGGCTTAAACTAGAAAGAGGGAAAGAGAAATCCTTTTGCAATGGTGTGATATACAGACCTCCCTCACAGGAAGAAGGAGTGGACGGAGAAACTTCTAGGTACTTGTGACCTAGATTGGCCACTGTTGGAAAAAGGATACTGGGCTTGATGGACCTTGGTCTGACCAGTATGGCATATCTTATGTTTTTATTTAATAGAAGGCATATGTAGCATTGCCAGGAAAGGGAAAGTGCTACTGACAGGGGATTTCAATATGCCAGATGTTGATTGGCGCATCCCTGCAGCAGTATCATCTAGAAGTAAGCAGATCCTGGATTCTTTACAGGAAGAACTATTCAGGTAACTGGTAACAGAATCCACACGTGAAGGGGCCATACTGGACTTGGTGCTTACCAATGGTGAAAGTGTTTCTGATGTTATAGTGGGAGATCATCTTTCATCCAATGATCATCAGATGGTGTGGTTCAGTATTAGGACTTGGGCTGATAAAATCCAGTCAAAAGCAAGGGTCTTAGACGTTAGGAAAACTAACTTTGCCAAGATGGTCCAATACCTCAAAGAGTCATTAGCTAGATGGGAACTGCTGGCGGATGTAGAAAAACAGTGGGCAAAACTGAAAGGGGATATTTTAAGGGCAACCAACCTTTTTGTTAAAATGGTAAACAAAGGTAAAAGGAAAAATTGGCCGCTATGGTTCTCAAAAGAAGTAGCTGAAAAGGTAAAGAAAAGAGGGAGGATTTCATGAAATTATAAGAGATCACAAAGAGAGGAAGACAGACATCTATATTTGGAAAATCTTAGAGAGGCTGGCAAAGTAGTCAAGAAAGCAAAGATTCAAAAAGAAGAGGAAATAACCAATGCTAAACTAAAAGTAGACAAAGCGATGGGACCAGATAGGATACATCTGAGAATATTGAGGAAACTTGTGGACATTCTAGCAGCTCCACTGACTGACCTTTTCAATGCCTCTTTGGAGTCGGGAGTGGTGTCAGAGGATTGGAGAGAGGCACATGTGGTCCCTTTATACAAAAGCGGAAGTAAGGATGTGGTTGAAAACTACAGGCCAGTTAGTTTAACTTCGGTGATCAGTAAATTATTGGAAGCACTGCTGAAAGAGAAAATAGTGAGGTTTCTGGAGTCCAACAGATTACCAGATCCAAGGCAGCATGGATTCACAGGAGGCATGTCCTCTCAGACAAACCTGATTGATTTCTTTGACTGAGTGACCAGGGAGTTAGAACGAGGAAGAGCCCTAGATGTGATCTATTTAGATTTCAGTAAAGCCGTTAACACCATTCCGCAGAGGTGACTAATAAACAAACTAAGCACCCTAGGAATGGACCCTAAAGTTACTGCTTTGGTTAGAAATTGGTTGAGTGGGATGCGACAAAGGATAAATATAAATGGAGCTCACTCTGAGGAGAAGGAGGTTACCAGTAGTGTGCTGCAAGGATCTGTCCTTGTTTAGCGGTGGGTATACCCTTTATCAAAGGCATGAGGAGGGGTGACCTGCACAGAGTGACAGGTGCACCTACTCTTGGCGCCTTGCTGGGCAGACTAGATGGACCATTCTGGTCTTTATCTGTCATCACATACTATGTTACTATATATGTTCCAATTCTTTTTAACATCTTTGTTAGTGATATTGTGGAAGGGCTGTCAGGTAAGGTTTGCCTCTTTGCGGATGATACCAAAATCTGCAATACATAGACACCCAGGAAGGTATAGATAACACAAGGAGGTATCTAGCTAATCTTGAAGAATGGTCTAGAATTTGGCAGCTGAGATTTAATGTTAAAAAATTCAAGGTCATATGTTTGGGCTGCAGCAATCCAGTATAGAGGGTGAAGTATTTCTGTCCACAAAAGACTGGGACCTAGGCATGATTTTGTCTGATGATCTTAAAGTAGCTAAACAGGTAGAAAAGGCGATAGCGAAAGCCAGAAGGATGCTTGGGTACATAAAGAAAGGAAAGGTCAGCAGGAAAAAGAAGATGATATACTGCCTCTGTATAAGTCTCTGGTGCAACCTCATTTGGAGAATTGTGTACAATTTTGGAGACCACACCTTCAAAAGGATATAAATAGGATTGAATTGGTGCAAATGATGGCTACTAAAATGGTTAGTGGTCTTCATTATAAAGCATATGGGGACAGACTTACAGATCTTAATATGTTTATCTTAGAGGAAAAACAGGATAGAGGAGATATGATAGAGACATTTAAATACTTCTGTGACTTAAACGCAGAAGAGAGCCTTTTTCTAATGAAAGCAAGCTCTGCAACAAAGGGACATAGGATGAAGGTAAAAGGGGACAGACTCATGAGTAATTTGAGGAATATTTCTTTAAGGAAAGAGTGGTAGATGCATGGAATAGTCTCCCAGTGAAGGTAGTAGAGACGAGGACAGCATCTAATTTTTAAGAAAGCATGGGATAAACACAGAAGAACTCTAAAGGAAAAAAGGGGACTATAGTAGTTGATATGGAAGGGCAGACTTGATAGGCATATAGACAGTCTGCTGTTCTGGTTCTGTTTCTATAACATCAGTCAGGTATTTGCCCTAAGAATAAAGCAAGCCATATAGTCCCAGGCTATATAAGTTGTTGTTTTTTTAAATAAAAACTTTGCAATGCTGTTTTTATGAGGGCAAGAATTGTAGCAGCTTAATTATAGAGCCTTGGAATTGAATGTAAAACATACTGACCCCTGATATTGTACACTGAATTTGCATGCTATTAAATGCAAATATATGTTCTGCAAAAAGGAGATGCCAGGTAAATCACAAATCAAGGAGCAAAACGAAAAAGCAAGAGCCACAGTTAATTTTATTTCCATGTTATAAACTGTGCTGTGCTTCTCGCTTTTTATTTTTGAATTTATATTCTACATCCAAAGAAACCCTTCTCCCAATAATGAATACAGAGGACGTTTCTTCATAGAACTCAACCAGCGTCCCCCTGAGAAACTTTTGCCAGACAGGTGGCATGAAGGAGTAGCCTGGTGGGCCACATAATAAGCCAGCTGGCAGCAGACAACAAAACTAGTGCATCGCGAGACTTCAGCCAGGAGAGAAGAGTGGCCAGCTCCACAGAGCGCCGCAAACCAACTTTAAGATAAGATTGTCATGTTGCCTTTGTGGCCTCAGCGGGGGTGCACTCTCGAGGCAGGCCACACCTACATCCCACCCTTAGTATGCTATTGCTTTTTTGTATGATATTTAGAATCAACTAGTCTTTTAAAATTGGTAGCCACAAATCCAAGATATAGGCATATGTTTACTAAAGTGCTGCAGGTAGTGTGGGACTATTACACAATTAGTGCACTTTTCTACTGTGGCAGAGGTACAAAGGTCAAGGTAAAGACAGGGGATGAGGCCATGGCAAAGAAGTAATGCCATGTAAGTTTCATCAGTCACATGGTGGTAGTGACTGTGTGTCAGGTGCACATGTGCGCTGTGAAGAACCGAGCTGTGTGGAAGATAGGAGCATACATCCTCATGACCCAGAAACACATCTGTGCCACCTTGTCAACATGTGAGGAAGTTGCCCACCACACCTCAGCACAGAGGACACACAAAAATACATGGCCCCCAAACCCACCAACAGAGCACAGAGAAAGTGGCTAGTGAAGAATAGAGAAGGCTGATTAAATAAATGACTGCTTCTTGGAGCAGCTGGTTCATGAACCGACCAGAGGGGAAGCCATATTAGACCTAGTACTTAGTGGAACACCAGATCTAGTGCAAGAGATAAGGGTGTTGGGGCCACTTGGCAATAGTGAACATAGCATGATCACATTTGATTTAATTAGTGGAGGAGGGATAGTAAAGAAACCCACAGTACTACCTTTTAACTTTTGAAAGGGAGACTATGATAAAATGAGGAAAATAGTTAAGAAAAAACTAAAAGGAGAAGTTGCAAAGGTTAAAGACTTACATCAAGCTTGGGTGTTGTTGAAAAACACTATCTTGGAAGCCACGCTTTAAGAAAAGAGGAAGGAAGTCCAAAAAACTGCCAGCATGGTTTAAAGGTGAGGTCAGAGAGGCTGTTGTTGCCAAAAAAGCATCTTTCAGGAAATGGAAAAAAGAGCCAAACGACAAAACCTGGAAACAGCACAAGCACTGGCCAATCAAATGCAAGGCATTGATAAGGCAGGCAAAGGGAGAATTTGAGAAGAAGCTTGCTGCGGAAGCAAAAATGTGAAATAAAGACTTTTTCAAGTACATTCGTAGCAAAAAACTGTGAGAGAGTCAGCTGGTCCATTAGATGATAGAGGGGTTAAAGGGGCACTAAGAGGCGACAAGGCGATAGCGGAGAGACTGAATGAATTCTTTGCTTTAGTCTTTACTGAGGAAGATGTAGGGATGTTACCCATGACTGAAGTGGTATTTAAAGGTGCGAAAGAATTGAAGGAAATATTGATACATCGGGAAGATGTATTACAACTATTATATAAACTGAAGAGTAGCAAATCAGATGGTATACATCTGAGGGTGTTGAAAGAACTGAAATATGAGATTGTAGATCTGCTATTAGTAATCTGTGAATTTTCAATAAAATCATCTGTAATACCTGAAGATTGGAGGATCGCCAATGTAATGCCAATTTTTAAAAAGGGTTCCAGGGGTGATCCAGGAAACTACAGGCCGGTGAGCCTGACGTCAGTACCGGGAAAACTAGTAGAAACCATCATAACGAACAAAATTACTCATCATGTAGATAGTCATGGCCTAATGGGAGACAGCCAACATGGCTTTAGACAAGGAAGATCTTGTCTTACATAGTAACATAGTAAAATGATGGCAGATAAAGACCAGCATGGTCCATCCAGTCTGCCCAGCAAGATACGGCAAGAGTAGGTACACCTGTCGCTCTGTGCAGGCCACCCTTCCCCATGTCTTTGTTTAGGGGTGGACCCACCACTCCATGTAGGACACCCCTATTTCTTGAGAAGTTAGATGGTTCAGTTTATTTTGTTTTTATCCTGCTGCTGTAAAGGGATCCACTGTGCTTGTCCCATGCTGTTTTGAATTCCGTCACCTTGTTTGCCCCCACCACTTCCATCAGGAGAGCATTCCAAGCATCCACCACCCTTTCAGTGAAAAAATATTTCCTGACATTGCCTTTCAATTTTCCACCTTGCAGCTTCATGTTATGCCCTCTAGTTTTGCAGCTTCCCCGTATTTGGAAGAGGCTTGTTTGTTCATCATTCCTCTTTAAGTATTTAAAGGTCTGAATCATATCTCCCCTATCCCTCCTCTCCTCCAAAGTGTACATATTTAGGTCTTCAAGTCTCTTCTCATAAGGTTTCTTACGCAGGCTCCAAATCATTTTGGTCACCTTCCTCTGAACAGTTTCCAGTCTTTTTACATCTTTTACAAGATATGGTCTCCAAAACTGAACACAGTATTCCAGGTGAGGCCTCACCAGCGACCTGTACAGTGGCATAAGTACCTCTTCCTTTCTGCTGGTAATACCTCTTTGTATGCAGCCCAACATCCTCCTGGCTTTTGCCACCGCCTTGTCACACTGTTTTGCCACCTTGAGATAATCACACCAAGGTCTTTCTCCAGAACCATGCACATCAACCTCTCGCCCCCTATTGCATACATTTCCCTTGGATTTCTGCTACCTAAGTGCCTGGCACTGCACTTTTTCGCATTAAATCGTAATTGCCAAGCATTAGACCATTCTTCCAGCTTTTGTAGATCATTCCTCATGTTATCCACTCCCTCAGAGGAGTCCACTCTGTTGCAAATTTTTGTGTCATCTGCAAAAAGACAGACTTTTCCATTCAGTCCTTCAGCGATATCACTCACAAATACATTGAACAGTGCCGGGCCCAGGACCGAACCCTGGGGCACCCCGCTAATTACCTTCCTTCCTTACTAATCTGTTATGTTTTTTTGAAGGTGTGAATAAACAGGTGGACAAAGGTGAGTCAGTTGATATAGTGTATCTGGACTTTCAGAAAGCCTTTGACAAGGTCCCTCATCAGAGACTTTTAGCAAAACTAAAGAGTCATGGGACAGGAGACAGTGTACTATTGTAAATCAGGAACTGGTTAAAAGATTGAAAGCAGAAGGTAGGACTAAATGGCCAATTTTCCCAATGGAGAAAGGTGAATAGTGGTGTACCCCAGTGATCTGTGCTGGGTCCGCTGCTTTTTGACATATTCATAAATGATCTGGAAAAGGGAATAACGAGTGAGGTTATCAAATTTGCAGATTACACAAAACTATTTAAAGTTGTTAAAACCCAAGAGGATTGTGGAAAATTGCAAGAGGCAGGGCCGGCCCATCCATTGAGCGAGAATGTTTTTTGCACAGGGCCTCGCGTTTCAGGGGGCCCCACGCAAAAAACATTCTGATCTAAAAGTAAAATTTAAAAAAAAAAAAAAGCTGTCTGCTGCCGCTGCTGGGGCCGCCGCGGCAGAATCGAGTGTGCCGCGGGGCCCGCCCTGCCCAGCAGAGCCTGCCCTCCCCTGTATCACCTCTCTCTTTACAGCTGCAGTCACACGCGCCGGCTTTCAGAGTGCGAGGGGAGAGTTGCTCCCTCGCTGCTCTGTTAAGCCCGCGGGGGCTGATGGGAAGTTCCCATCAGCCCCCGCGGGCTTAACAGAGCCGCGAAAGGGAAACTAGGCTGGGCTGGGCTGGGCTGGGCTGGGCTGGGGGGGGGTCAGGAGTGGTGATGGGCTGGGGGGGTTAGGAGTGGTGATGGGCTATGGGGGGGCTGGGGGGGTTAGGAGTGGTGATGGGCTATGGGGGAGCTAAGTCTGTATATGGGCTGATGGGATTAGGACTGGAAGTGGGTTGATGGGGGGTTAGGACTGGTAATGGGCTATGGGGGGGGCTTAAACTAAAAATTTGGTGATGGGGGATTAGGACTAGAAATGGGCTGGTGGGATTAGGACTGGGAGTGGGCTGATGGGGAGGTTAGGACTGGTAATGGGGTATGGGGGGACTTAAACTGAAAATTGGGTGATGGGGGATTAGGACTGGAAATGGGCTGGTGGGATTAGGACTGGGAGTGGGCTATGGGGGGCTAGGACTAGTAATGGGTTGGGGGGGTTGCTAGGACTGGAAATGGGCTGGGGGGATTAAGACTGGAGGTGGGCTGATGGGGTTAGGACTGGTAATGGGCTGTGGGCTGTTGGGGGGGGGGTTAGGACTGGTTATGGGCTATGGGGGGCTAGGACAGGAAATGGGCTGATGGGGAGGGGTTAGGACTTGAGGTGGGCTGTTGGGTGGGGTTAGGACTGGTAATGGGCTATGGGGAGCTAGGACTGGAAATGGGCTGATGGGGGCGTTAAGACTGGAGGTGGGCTGATGGGGTTAGGACTGGTAATGGGTTGTGGGCTGTTGGGGGGGTTAGGACTGGTAATGGGCTATGGGGGGGCTAGGACTGGAAATGGGCTGATGGGGGGGTTAACACTGGAGGTGGGCTGATGGGGATAGGACTGGTAATGGGCTGTGGGCTGATGGGGGTTAGGACTGGTTATGGGCTATGGGGGGTTAGAACTGATAATGGGCTATGTTGGGGCTAGGACAGGAAATGGGCTGATGGGGAGGGGTTAGGACTTGAGGTGGGCTGATGGGGTTAGGACTGGTAATGGGCTGTGGGTTGTTGGGGGGGTTAGAACTGGTAATGGGCTATGGGGGGTTAAGACTGGTAATGGGTTGTTGGCTGATGGGGGCTGTCTGGTAATGGGCTATGGGGGGGTTAGGACTGATAATGGGCTATGGGGGGGCTAGGACAGGAAATGGGCTGATGGGGAGGGGTTAGGACTTGAGGTAGGCTGATGGGGTTAGTACTGGTAATGGGCTGAGGGCTGATGTGGGTATAAGACTGGAAATGTGCTATGGGGATCTGACTGGAAATGGGTTGATGGGGGTTAGGACTGGAAGTGGGCTGATGGGGGGTTAGGACTGGTAATGGGTTTTAGGTGGGGCTTAAACTGAAAATGGGGTGATGGGGGGGTTAGGACTGGAAGTGGGTTGATGGGGGGGCTAGGACTGGTATTGGGTTGGGGGGTTGCTAGGACTGGAAATGGGCTGATGGGGGGCTAGGACTGGAAATGGACTGATGCAGGGACTAGAAGGGAATGGATGCTGGGTGAGGCTGGAACTAGAAGGGAGCTGATGTTGGGGGAGCATTAGAATGGGATGGGGCTGGGAGAGTAAAATGGAGAGGGGAAAAATATTTTGTGTGGGAGGGATAAAAAATCTACAATTGGCCGGGTATTGGGAGAGTAAGTGGGGATTGAGGATGGAGGGGTAAAATTTGAGTGGATGAAATAGGAATGAGGAAAGAGCAAAAGGAGAAAGATTAGTATGTTAAAGCAGATGTAGAGAGAGAATGGAAAAAAAACTAGAAGAGAGAAGAAAGGACAAATGGACAGCAGACGATGGAGAGTTAGCAGAAGACACGAAGAAACCAGAAGAAAGTGGCTGGAGCAATTGCAGCTGAAAAAAAATGCACAAAAGGGAGAAAAATATCTCTTTATTTTGAATTTATTAATTGGAATATGTCAGCTCTGGTAAATGTGCATCATTAACGTCTGTGCTTTGTTTAGTACAAGAGCAAATTAATGTATAGTTTTATTTCTACAGTGTTGTACATTCCAAGTTTGGCTTTTGGGATTCCCAGTTTAATTATTGTCTTCCTGTTTCTAAATTGTGATTCCTTGTTTGGTGATGGTCTATGTTCTGCATGTGCAACTGAGCTGAGGTATTCTGTTTATGTAATTCCTATTTGACATTGCCACTTGTTCTCTTTCCCCAGTAGGTCATGTATTGTTGTTCTCTGAAATGTATTGGTTTAATATTTGCATGTTTCCTTTTGATAGGTAGGGTATGGTGCTTTGTGAGTCCTGGTAGTGCTGTTAGGATACGGCGGGTTTGCTATGGGTTCTAAATGGGCAGTGTTTGTAGTAGTTCCTAATGTGTCTGGTGGTTGGCACTGGATTATAGTAATGTAGAAATCTTTTAGTCTTTCTTTATCCATACACTCATTAAGAGGCATGTTTACCAAAAGTAAGTATATGGTAACATTATGCAAATATTTATGCAAATGAGGCCCCTTATGCAAATGAGGCCCCGCACCCAGTCTCCGCACATGGCCCCGCACCCCCCTTGGGCCGCCCCTGGCAAGAGGATCTTGATAAATTGGAAGACTGGGCATCAAAATGGCAGATGAAATTTAATGTGGAAAAGTGCAAAGTTATGCACCTAGGGAAGAACAACCCAAACTATGGTTACATGATGCAAGGTTCCACATTAGGAACCACCACACAGGAAAAAGATTTAGGCATCATTGTGGATAACATGTTAAAACCCTTGGCCCAGTGTGCAGCGGCGGCCAAGATAGCAAATAGAATGCTAGGTATCATAAGGAAAGGAATGGAAAATAAAACAAAAGATATTATAATGCCTCTATTTTGTTCCATGGTGAGACTGCACCTTGAATATTGTATGCAATTCTGGTCACCGTAGCTTAAAAGGATATAGCGTTATTAGAAAAGGATATAGCGTTATTAGAAAAGGTTCAGAGAAGAGCCACCAAAATGGTAAAGGGGATGAAAGGATACTCCTATGAAGAAAGGCTAAAAAGGTTAGGGTTCTTTAACCTGGAAAAGAGATGGCTGAGGGGAGATATGATAGAAGTCTATGAATTAATGAACGGAGTGGAATGGGTAAACGTAGATTGATTGTTTACGTTATCAGAATATAGAAAGACTAGAGGACATGCAATGAAGCTACAGGGTAAACTATTTAAGACTAATAAAAGAAAATATTTTTTCACTCAACGTGTAATCAAACTCTGGAATTTGTTACCGGAGGATGTAGTAAAGGCTGTTAGTGTAGCTGGGTTTAAAAAAGGTTTGGATAAGTTCCTGGAGGAAAAGTCCATAAACCATTATTAAGAAGGCACCCAGGATATCAATGCTTGACCCAGTACAAGCATTGTGGAACCTGTGTCTTTTGGGGAAACTGCTAGGTACGTATGACCTAGATTGGCCACTGTTGGAAACAGGATACTGGGCTTGATGGACCTTGGTCTGGCCCAGTATGGCATATCTTATATTCTTATGTTCCTATGTTCTTATGATTAGGGAATATGTGCACCCTGCTGCACAGCAGAGAGATATGGGCCAAAGTATAAAGGAATGTGGCATGCAATTCAGGAAAGCAAACCCATAGATACTGAGCTACAGAACCATGTCTGTGGGAATTAGGGCACAAATACTACAGCCACATGTGCAGGGGGTCCTGTCCCAGTAACCTTCTCACCCCGAGTCTCCAGGGTGCTTGATGACCTAGGCTTCTATGGACAGGTGGCCAGGCCTCTGACACTGAGCCACTGTTAGGAAGAAGTATGGACCATCCTTAAGTGGGTGCCATAGCCTGATGCACAGATCAGCTGCTCCAATCAGAGACTACACAGATATGGAGTGCATCTGGTATCCATCCTTCTCACCTATAGAGGCACAGGTTATCCAGATGTAGCCCCTAGGACAGGAATATAGGCCACCCCACAAACAACTGTGCTTTTTTGGGTGGGAGGCACTTGATAGTAGCCTCCCATGTTCCTAATGTCTTTAGGGTGCACTGCAGAACAACTCACACACCACCATGAAGCAGGACACCCCCAGTTGGTTCCCATCCCAAACATACCAGCTTTTAGGAAGCTGAGGGCCCCCAAACCCTATAGAGCCCGCACATGCTTCCAGGTAATTGGGGGGGGGGGGGGGGAGGGGGAGACCACTAACCAGGGAGTTCCAATGGAGTTAGCCCTCCTTCAGTGGTTTACACGTAAGCCTGTGCTTTGAGCCAGTAGGCCACAGACATGCCCTCCTATTGTCTGGGTGAGTAGCCATATGCCTCCACATGTGCACTGATACATGGCCCCCATGCAGGGGAAGTGGTGGTTGAACTGCACATTTCTGTGCCAGATCAACATTTTGCCAGTAGTTGCAACACCTTATTTGCATGCACCACCCCTAACTGTGTCCAAACATCTCCAATCCTGATTAAATGGCCATTTTGGTAGATTCATGGATCACATACCCTGTCTCCCAATCCCTCCCTAGTTCATCACAGCAGGTTCCCTCTTACATCTTTCCAGTCCAAATGCATATGCAGACTTGCACATCATGCTTTCCAGACTACCATTGTTTTGTAAGAACATGTGTGCACACTCTCCCAGCGAGTACAGTCCTCTTCTATGTTTTTGTTTTTTGTGGTTGGCAGGGTCATTTATTTTGCTGTCCTGGCTGCTGCACATTAATACCCCAAATTGCCACAGCCATAAATGACCACCTGATTTGCCTCAGTACAGAACAAGCTATGGGTGTGTTGCCTGTTCTCTGTGTGGGATGGCTCTGGGCTATTAACTGTTTGGGGATCGTGTTCATACCAAACCAGCATGATGGGTGCAACTAGCACCTAGCTAGAGGCTGGAGTTATTGGTATCCACACTAGTGGCATCTTTCATGGTCTGCAGTGCTACTAGCACAGCCACGCTAGGTGTGTATGGCTGCTCCCGCCTACTCTCCACCCCAACTCCGCCCTAACCCCGCGTTTTTGCATGATATACTGGTAGTACAATGTTTTTAATGTGACCGTCTTGTTGCTGCACACTCTTCGCTATTACAGGGCCAGGACACATACTATCTGCGTGCTAGACCCCATGTTCCTGGCCACTGCACTTTAGTTGAGTTGCAATAGTGAAGTCAATTGGTAATGAAAGCATGAATCAAAACATACACAGATGCAGTACATGAAAATGGACCTTGGCTCAGATCATGTGGCACCTTGAAAAACACTGGTGGAGATCTAGAGACACTGAATCTCAAAACTTCTGGAAGGTTAAGGCCACCATTTATAGAAAGCGGTTAAGGGAAATGAAGAAATTGTACTATGCTGAATTAAAGCTTCCCTCTATAAATCAAAACTTCTTTTGACATTTTTCAGTAGTTCTCATCTTGCTCACACTTTCTCTTGTGAGGACTTTGCATCTTTCTTTCAGTCTAAGCTTTCTAAGTTGTGTAAAGAAATGGCCTTAATGTCAGCTTCTCTAAATGTGCATTTGGAGGGAGTCGAGCAATTCAGATCAAATTTCTAGGATAGACTGTCTGCAGTTTACAGGTAGGGTTGCCAACTGGCTCCAGATGCACCCGACAGGCTTGCTCCAGTCCTGGGTTTACCCCATTGCATGCAGTTACTTGTAGTTTTCCTTTTCTTATGGAGTGCAATGGAGAAATCAGAACTACATATCCCTGCATGCAATGAGGTAAACCCAGGACTGGATTAAACCTGTCGGGTGCATCTGGAGCCAGTTGGCAACCCTATTTACAGGACATCAGAACCAAAAAGAATTTACTTCTTTCTCTTGCCGATGTACACAAGTAGACCACTCCTATGACGCAGACCACTTATAGATCTGACCATTGACCTGCTCCTCTACTGCACTTGGGAGGAGGAGAAATTGAGGTTCGAATCAGTCAGATTGTTAACACCTTTTTCCAAGATAGTGTTTTTCCTGCTGTCCTGAAAAAGACATTTATCACTCCAATCCTTAAAGGGTCATCTATTGATCCCAGTAAACTGGAAAATTATAGGCCTATTTCTAACTTGCCACTGCAGGGTAATTGAAAAGGTTGCAGCATGTTAAATTTTGAATTTTCTTGAGGTGAATTAGGTCTTGGATATCAAACAAGCCAGATTTCGGCCTCATAATAGCACTGAGACCCTGTTGGTGGCACTTATGGATGACATTCATGCAATATTTGACAGGGACCAGTTAGCTCTCCTGCTCATGCTGGATATCTCCATATGATATGATTTGTTATAAACTGCTGTTTAATTATTTACCTAGGTTAGGTACTGGAGGTCAGGTTCTTGTGTGGTTCACTTCTTACTTAGACAATAAAGATCAAGCTGTTCGGATAAAAAAAGCTTCTTGGTTTGTTGAAAAAGGGACTGTTCTCGCTCCTTACCAATTCAATATTTTCATGGTCCCTTTGTGTAGGCTTATATGGGCCACAGGAATGTCTTTCTATGTCTATACAGATCATGTAGAAATTCTGATCCCTCTCCCTAGGGTAGTAAGTAACACTACCAAAGTAATTCAGGGGCAGATGTTACTAGTCTCAAACTGGTTTTGGCTAATGGGTCTTAAGGTGAATATAGCCAAGACCGAGCTGCTATTGTTAACAGATGAATGTGTTTCTCTGTTTCTTAAGTGGGATGTCTACTTTATGCTGGCAGCCAGTGGACTGTTTGGTTTGAATGTTTGGTTTTGGGGGTTATTTTAGATTCAAAACTGACTATGACTGCTCACATTACAAAAACGGTGAAGAGCCTCTTTTTTCTGTTGCAGCGGCTCCATCAATTCTGCCCTTATCTCTCTGAGACTCCTTTAGGTGAGGTGACTAAGGCCTTGTTGATGCCTTCTTGATTACTGCTTTGCTGCTTGGTCTTCCCTGGAGGGATCTACAGCAGATCCAGCTGGTTCAGAACAATACAGCAAAACGCATAAAGAGACTTAGGGGCATGTTTACTAAAAGCCGTACAATTGCGTGCCGCACAATAGCGCACGGAAACGCGGCACTCAAACGCTCAGAAACGCTCTTAAACGCCCCGCACAAGTGCGCGTGGGCCCCGCACAATTGCGCGCCGCACTAACGTGCCCCGCACAAGTACCCGGCCCGCAAATGTCCGATAGAGGCGTGGAAAGGCATTCTGAGGGCGGAGGAAGGCTCCCGAGGGGCGGAGAGACGGGGTCAATGGGCGGGGAAGGGGAGGGGAGAGGCTCCCCGCACAGTATCGGGGACGAATTTGCAGGTTAAAAATAGCGCGAGTGAAACACTCACGGTAGAGGGCATTTAAAGGGAAGAGAAACCATTTCCGTCAGCAATGTACAGGGAAACCGGGGAAACCTGCAAAACGTGAGCAGTGTGATACATGTGCACAGAACAAAAGTGCAAATAAAGATAGAAAAAGACCCAAACAAACATATTAAAAATAGGAAGTCAGCTGGGGAACCCTGATATTAATGGGCAAACATAAGAAACACACCCAGGAAAGCTCCAAAGAAATGAAATGAAGTATGGAAGGGGCTACGGAGCGGAGACCCTTCCAAAAACCATTTCCTTTTTTCTGAGCCTTCCTGGGAGTGTTTGCTATGGTTGCCCATGAATATCACTGTTGCCCAGCTTGGTTATATTTATCCCCAGTTCGTCGTGGTCGGTTGAGGGGTTTATTTGCACTTTTGTCACCAGACAAGGTGACTGAGCCCACAGTACAAATGTGCAGAGCAGGGTTTTTGACTCCTTTGGTCAGGTTTCCCACCCCCAGGGACTGCACTATCACTGTGGCCACAGTGTGGTGCAGCAGACAGAGGCAGTACCCTTAGGACCAGAGGGTCACAGGTTCAAATCCAAGCTGGGGCTCCTGCCAACCCAGTCCCCACATTTTACCCACCACTAAACAGAGATAGTAAAGACACTCCTTTATTGCAGAGAACATAAGCATGGTTCACACACCCATTTTGTACCCAACACCGCACACACACCATAACAATGGGCATTACCGACAGCCGAGTCCCCCAAATGCAGTCCTGGAGTGCCACAACTCAATCAGGTCATATGCTTTTCCAAGATACGGACATGCCAGCATGTTGGCGGTAGGGTACAGGTGGTGGAGGGGGCAGTGGCTGCTAGCCACAGAAGACAGTGGCCGAGCCATGTGCAGGCTGGCATGTCCACTGCAACATAGGCCCTGTCGGATGTACAGTCATGGACTTCCCAGGGAATTCAGCACATCTGTGGCAACACAGTGGTGCAGTGCACACAGACAGTGTGTGCAGGAGCAAAAGGTCACAGGTTCAAAGCCCAGCTGGGGCTACTGCCATTCCTGTCCACATATTTTCCCCACAACTAAACCATGTTAGTAAGGGCAATCCTTTATTGCTGGGGATATACGCATTGGTCATATGCCTATCTTTTACACCACCAAGCACAGACACCATGACCAGGGGCATTACCTAGAGCAGAGTCTCACAAATGCAGTCCTGGAGGACCACACACCATTCAGGTTCCATGCTGCCACTCATACAAATAACCGTGCTGTATATCTATGCACCACCCCCATGGCATGTAGATGTAGCTCATGCATATTCATGAGGGACAGCAGGAAACCCCAACCAGTGTATTGCAAACCTGGACTGGATTTGGGAACCTCTGCCGTACAGCAGCAGCCAACAGGGACAGACACACCCACACCCACACCCACAGGCCCCATTGGCCAATGCCTCCTGGTGAGGCAGGACATTGGGCCCTGCGTGCATCTCCCAATACCAGCACTTGCATACCTTAGCAATGTCACCCTACACCAGGGTATATGGTACACAGCTCTCAAACGTTTGCTATGAGTACTGGCAGATAGATATCCCTACGTTACGCACAGTCTGCTCTATGAGCTCCATCATAATAATCTATCTGATGTTTGCGGTGTGTGCGTCAGGTCTGGCCCCTGACAGTGTTTACCACCCTAGGGAGGGACCCCCAACGGTATTGCATACCATACCCATGCCTGTACTGTGCCCAGGACTGGTGTGGTGGGCAAGGATTCTGAACCCCTCTATAGTAGCACAATGCTGGCATACGTGTGGGAGTGTGTGTCTGTCTATACAGTGTGTGTTGGCTGCAAACACTGTCCACAGTTTTGGCCTGATGATGTGCATAATGAGCAGCAAGGTACCATGGGTATAGCTCAGACAGGGTGGGCTGGCCAGGATGCATCTGCACAGGGCATAGGGCACTGGCAGGGATATTGTAGTGGCCGTCCACCACCTCCACAGACAGGGTGACCTCTGTATGTGCTGCTGGGCTTTCACTCCACCCTGACTGTGCAGTGATGGCAGCATGGCTAGGCACCCCCATAGTGCTTCATAGCACTTCCCTCATGTGATATATATGGGTCACTTGTTGGGGCCTAGTCACTGATGTATCTGCTTGTGTGTGCTGCCATCCCAGTTGTGGGTGCATGCATTTCCAGTGGGACTAACCAGCAGACTGTTCACAGCTGGTATGTGCCCTGCTGGAGTGCCTTGCAGGGTGCAGTGGCTGATGGTTTGATGCAAGGGAATATCAGATAGTGGTGGGGTGCATCTTAGCATATCCAGGCCTACTGTCTGTCTGATATTGTGGTCTGGGTGTGTGTGGGGCTGCTTGGACTGCCCTGTAGGGTGTCTGTTCCCCAACAGGACTGGGGTTGATGGTCCACTCTACTGCCATCATTGCGAGGGGGGGTGTGTGTGTGTGTGTGTGTGTATAATGGGGATCTGTTGATAGGAGACCCTGCCTGTTTGCCACCCTCAGCTGGGGGGGGGGGGGGGGTTGGTGGTACATAGCCCACCTGGGGGTTCCCCCTGACTGAGACAGACAGAGATATCCAAGGTGTTCCTGCAGAAACTACCTATCTCACAGATTATGACTGTTTTGGAGCTCTGCCATGGCCTCTCTCAGCCATGGAGGGTGCTGTGGACCTGGTCCAGGGCGCCTCATCGCACACTCAGGGTGAGCACAGTTCCCGCACAGTGTGACTGTGTGTAGCTACTCTGTGCAAATTAAACACCCGGTCAGTACCTCCTACCAGGCCAAGGTGCTGTGTGGGTGCACACGGACACGTCCCCCTACCAGGCCGGGGAGCTGTTGGGGTGCATTCCCCATCTTGTGTTCATCTGTGGACAGCTGATTTGCATGTGCAGTGCATCATGGGTATGGGTGGCCTAACCCTATCCTGGTTCCCACAGCAGACTGTCTGTGTGGTGACATGCAGGCTCTCTGCAGCCAGCCAGGGGCTTGCTGGCAGCTATATAGCTGTAGCCCAATGGTTACTTCACTGCCTGTGGAGCCAGCGGTAATGGGTTCGAGCACACAGTGGGGTTATTTGATAGGGTTGTCCAAAGCTTTTTTTAGATTTAATGTACATATGTTGCTGCCATCAAACACACCCTCAGTGTACTGTACCCATAAGGTGCCTCTGAGGGTGCTTTATAGGGCACCCTATAGGGCACCTTATGGTTGCCATCCATATAAGGTGCACTATACATTATCCTGTGACACAACATATATGGTGCCCTATAGGGGACATTCAAGGGTGCCTTGGCGGACAGTGAACTCTAACATGTGCCTTATGGGCCGCCTTATGTTAACACGCTTTGTGAGTGCGTTTGCTAGTAGTGATAACTGAAATAAAAATAGATTGCCCCCTACAGCACTCATCCCCATAATACACACTGCCTCAGTGAGCCTTCTTCATTGGGCACTGTGGGGGATTGAACCCCTGATCTCTGCACCATTGGTCAGTGTCTTAACCATTGTGCTGTGGCTCTGTTCCTATGCTTGGGCATCTGCGCACCGCCTTATGCCGCCCAAAATTAACAGTGCACCGCCTTATGCCGCCCAAAATTAATATGCCTCCTAAAGCACTATTACCCATTACAGTTAATGCCTCAGCCAGCCCTTTTTGTTGTGCACAATGGGGAATTGAACCCATGGCAGCTGCACCCACAGTCAGTGTCTTAACCATTGTACTATGGCTCTGCTCCTTTGTATATGCACATCAGGGCGCCACTTAGCCTTCCCACGCACTATTATGCACGGCGCACAATAGCGCCCCGCGCAAATGTGCGATCGCTTACTCCCGTTTTTTTTCTTTTCTCTGCCTGAACCGCCCACTCCTTATATGGCACAGGCACACTACCGCGGCCCCGCACATTAGGAATGTTTAGTAAACAGACCCCTTAGAAAACATGATCATGTGACTCCAGGACTAAACCAGCTTCACTGGCTACCGGTAGGATTTAGGGCCAAATTTAAGATTCTTTTATTAGTATGTAAGGTGTTGCATGGTATGGCCCAGGAATATATAAGTTCAAAATTAAGTCTTTACTGCATGTACCTAATTGGGTCCTTTGCTCACAGGCAGATTGGCTGCTTGTGGTGACTTCTCTTAGGGTTATGTACAAGGCCACAACCCTGGTAAAGCCTTTTCTGTACAGGGACCTATCCTCTGTAATTCTCTTTCAAGAGAACTCCAATTTATTTATGATTTCAAAATATTTCATAAAGCATTAAAGATGTTTTTGTTTAGAAAAGCTTTTGGGAATGGGGAGGGGAGCTGAATTTAGGCAACATTGGACTTGTTGGTTTGGAAATATGACTAGAAAGGATGCGGTTGGGTGGGGAGGTAGGAGTAAGGGGGGATTAATATTGTTGCCCCCATTATTTTACTTTGTACTGTTGTACACTGCGAGGAGTGGTAAACAAATGCAAATAGATATTAAATGAATCTATTATAATGTAGAGCACAATTTTATTAATTACCACAGATATATGTGCCATGAACATCAATTGGCTATCTAGCACATCAAAAATACTCACAGAGCTCTTAAGAGACAAAGACCCCTAAATTGTGGGCACATTTAGTGAATTAAGTGTGCTTCTAGAAAACCACAGAGCTTCTGACTTAAAAAGATTAGGTTTAAGATGAAACAGCTTTAACCATCTTTCAATAACCACTAGACGTAATTCAATATTCTGAAATTAATGTGCCTTGGTAGATCTGAAACATAATAAAATGTATATTGTCACTGTGCACATAAATACTAACCCCAAGGCCTTGCAGAAAGATGCCAAGAGAGCTGTGTAGATATTAAAAAGGGTAAGAGCTAGATTAGCCTCTTGTGGTACTCCACATACAAAAACCTTTGGAAAGAAACATTCTTGTTGATAAAATTCTAAAAGGCCAACTGGTTAAATAAGATTAAAACCAATTAAGTATGTCAGCATCAATACCAATACTGTACAATCTATCCAGTAGTAATGCATGACTTACGAGTATAATGTCAAAGGATACCGTCATGCCAAGTGTAAAAGCATGACATAATTACCAGCATCCATATGCATTTGAATTTCATTTAGCATTCCCACCAGGGCAGTTTCTGAACTATAGCCCTTCTTACCCAGTTGCTTTGCGTGGAGAATGTTGGTTTTGAGAGTGAACAACCCATTCAGCTATCTTTGCTACAAAAGACAGATTTGAGATAGGCCTGTAATTAGCAGAAGAAGCTGAATCAAGGTTATTTCTTTAAAGATGGGCCATACTCCGGGACAGTAGAAGCAGATTGGTTTATGCTACTAGGACTGGCAGGGAAAATAGAAGTAAGACATCACAACTGTTCAGAGGGTGTGCTAATCTGAAGCTCATTCATTCTGCATCCCCAAAGGACAGGGATAGAGTATAAACTCATAACAAAAATTAGAAAGACAGAGTTATTATATTTGAGTAAAGCATGAAGGAAACACATTAAAGAGCACATCAAAGAGCAAGATCTACTTAAGAGTGCTACTTTGGCACACGCCCATGATGCATACCCACAGTGTGAAAGTGATATCATGTCTCTTTGGGTCAGTGGGTGTGGCTACCACCTGAGGGGACTGCTGGCAAGGTAAACATCTTTAGAAGTGCTGTCCAGTGCAGCTGAAAGTATCTTGTGAAAAGATGCATGAATTCATTGAGGGGTGCAGTTTTCAAGTGGGTAATCATTACTACGTGGCGAGATATTGATGAAAATTTTCCTCTTTAAGCATAAAATACCCCAAAGATAGAGAAAGTGATGTCACCCGAATAAAACCAGAGCTCAGACCATCCACTGAAGCTGAAGGGTGTTTTGTTCCGCCAGAATAGTGTTTGAGTTGCGCAAGTGTGGTTTACCTGTCTTGGAGAACTGGCATCAATAGCCGCTAAGAAAAAAATTAGTGGACCTGCAGGAGTTTTCTTTCAAGAGTGCTTCTTCAGGACTGCAGCAGCAAAGAAAGATGGCCACTGTGGCAAGCTTACATCAGAGCTTACAATCCAATCAAGACAGATAGTACAATAGGTGAGAACAAGGGAACAATAGGGAAGGGTAATGAGACGGAAGGAGAACAAAGTATTAAGATCCAAAGGTGGCCTGAAAGAGGTGAGCCTTTAGCATGAATTTGAAAAGGAGGAGAGATAAAACCTTGATGTAGAGATACAGGCAGTTTGTTCCAGACATAAGGAGCAGCAAGGTGAAAGGATCGAAGTCTAGTGGCTGTTGAAGATAAGTGGAGCTTCTAGAGGTGATCACATTACCCCCGTCCTCAAGAGCCTACATTGGCTCCCAATATACTGTAGGTTATCCTATAAAGTAAACATCATAACATTCAAGGTAATCAACAAATTAGCCCCTATAGCCTTAATGGACCTTGTTCACCCCATTTCAGCAAACAGGGATTGGAGATCCTGCACTGCCAATACCCTACAGATCCCCAAAGAGATAATGAAATGCAATAAATCAACAAAAAACAGAGCCTTCAAACTATATGCACCCAGCAGCTGGAATGCTCTCCCAGCATCCATCAGAGCCATAACGAACCTGACACAATTCAGAAAGGCGTTAAAACATCACCTATTTCTCCTACACTACTCTCAATACACCAACCCAACAGCAACTAACTGAAAGCCTGCCTAAGAATGTACATACTGTAGATACATATTGTAGTTATTTCTCTTAATATTGTATATAGCTCCCCTGTTCAAGTCCAAGTTTCATTCCCTTGTTCCATTGTAAGTGTCGACCGGCACAATATTTGTTTTATGTAAACCGTGCTGATTTTTAAGAGTGCGGTATATAAGAACAATAAAATAAATAAAATAAATAAAGGGCAAAGAGAGAAGCAAGCTAGAGGAAAAGTGGAGTTCACGAGGAGAGGTGTAGGGAGAGAGAAAAGAGGAGCAATAGAATGAATGCACTTATAGGTCAGAAGGAGAAGTTTATATTGGATATAGAAACAGAAGGGAAGCCAATGGAGTGATTTGAGAAAATGGGTTATATGAGTATATTGGGGCTGGTGGAAGATTAGCCGTGCAGCAGAGTTTTGAACAGATTGAAGGGGAGAAAGATGACTCAGAGGGAGACCAGCAAGGAGGAGGTTGCAATAGTTGAGGCTAGAAGTGACTATAGAGTGGATCAGTGTTCTAGTAGTGTGTTCAGAAAGGAAGGGGCACATTTTGTTAATGTTGTAGAGAAAGAAACGATAGGTTTTTGCTATCTGTTGAATATGTGTGGAGAAGGAGATGGAAGAGTTGAAGTTAACTCCAAGGTTGCAGGCTGAGGAAACAAGTAGAAGAGTGTTATCAACAGAGATAAAGAAGGGAGGACGGGAGGGAAGAGGGTTTAGGGGTAAAAATAAGAAGTTTGGTTTTGGCCACGTTCACTTTTCAAACAGCGGTGAGACATCCAGGCAACGATGTCAGAGAGGTAGGCAGATAAATGGGCTTGGCGTGTAAGAGAAATATCAGATATAGATAGATAGATCTGAGCGTCATCAGCATCAAAGGTGAAATTAGACTTACCTGCTAGCTGTGATTCCTTGAGGAACTCCAGTCTAGTCCCAACATCTGGTTTAAGCACCTCCTCCAGCAGCTATGGAGACTGAGAAATGTCATCCTTTTGATGACACTGGTACAAATACTCCCGGGCTCGCCTCCTCTGGCCAGTAATCTATTGACAAAGCAGACTCACCTGAGGAACAGTTAAGTAGAAATAACACAACCAATTGAAACCCAACGTAACCTTAACTATGTACTCCCAGGAACTACTGTTGTTACCGTACTCAGTAGAAAAGCCAACAGTATGAACCTGTGCGAAGGCAGAGCCCCGTTCCTTGCTCCCCACAGGATCCGGACGTCCCATGGATCCCCATTTTATATACCAACCTCCCCTCCTTGTATGGCCCACAGCACCCCAGTAGCTTGCTCAACCTAAGCTTCATGCGCCAACCACTTGCTTCAGGCCAACAGCACAGAACCAATCAGGGAGGGATATGGGACTAGACTGGAGTTCCTCAAGGAACCACAATTAGCAGGTAAGTCTAATTTCACCTTCCTTATCATCCCTCCAGTCTAGTCCCAACATCTGGGGATGTAACAGAGCAGTGCAAACGTTTTCTTACCAGGAGGGACCCACGAGGCCAGCCTGAAGCACCGCTGTAGCAAAGCTAATATCCCTGTCCACCTGCACATTGAGGCGGTAATGCTTAACAAAAGTATTCAACGACGACCAAGTCGCTGCCTTACAAATCTGAATAGCCGGCAGCAGTCCGTACTCTGCCAGGGACGTCGCCTGTGCCCTTGTCGAATGAGCCCTGATGCCTTCTGGCACTGACTTCCCTTTCATAATGTAAGCCGATGCTATTGCTTCTTTAAGCCAGCTCACAATGGAAGCCTTACTAGCAGCTTACCCTTTTCGCGCTCCGCCAAAGAGTACAAACAGTCGATCAGTCCTTCTGAAACTCGTCGTCCTCTTAAGATACTTCCGTAGTGCTCACCGCAAGTCCGGAATGTGGGAAGAACTGGAGGCTGAGTTCCCTCCCGGGTCGACAAACACTGGGAGAGAAACTACTTGATTCACATGAAATGCTGAGACTACCTTCGGCAAGAAATATGGCACTGGTCTCAGCACCACCTTGTTATCGTAAAAGAATAAAAAGGGCTCCCGACACGATAACGCCTGCAATTCCGAAATTCTACGTGCTGAACATATCGCTACTAGAAAAACTGTTTTGAGAGTCAGATCCTTATCCGATGTTTTCGCTAATGGCTCAAACGGCCCGTGCGCTAACGCGTCCAACACTAAAGGTAGATCCCACCTCGGAACCGGTGATCTACAAGACGGCCTAAGAAGAGATACCGCTCGCAAAAAACGTTTAACATCTGGCTGTGTACCCAGTGTCTTTCCCTTAATCTTTCCTCTGTAACACACCAGAGCTGCTACCTGCACCCACAAGGAGGCAGCCACCAATCCTTTGTCAAAACCGTCCTGCAAAAAAGCCAGCACGTGTGACACCGAAGCCCTCAAGTCCTGAATCATCCTGTCCGTACACCAGGCCTCAAAGACACGCCAGATACGTATATACGCCAAAGACGTAGATCTTTTCCTAGCTTTCAACATAGTGGCAATGATGGCCGAAGAGTATCCTCTCGCCCTCAGCCTCGCCCACTCAAGAGCCATGCCGTAAGCGAGAATCGATCCACCTGGGGCATAAAGATGGGACCCTAGAACAAGAGATCCTCCCGAACCGGAAGCCGCCAGGGCCGGTCCCCCAACAGCCTGACCAGATCCGCGTACCACGGCCTCCTCAATCAATCTGGCGCTATCAGAATCACCTTTCCTCTGTGTACCTCTATTCTTTGCAGTACTTGCCCTATTAAGACCCAGGTGGGAAATATATACAGAAGCTGGTGCTCCGGCCATCTTTGAATGAGAGCATCGAGCCCTTCCGACATTCTTTCCTTTCTCCTGCTGAAGAATCTGCTTGCCTTTGCTGACTCGAATGTAGCCATTAGATCCATTACTGGCTGCCCCCGGCGGTTTACTACCAATTCAAAGACCTCTAGGTGAAGCTCCCATTCCACTGGATCCACCTTGACCCGACTCAGAAAGACTGCTGTCACATTGTCAACTCCTGCTACATGTGCCGCCGACAGCGCTGCCAGATGTGCCTCGGCCCATTCCAAAAGCTGCTCGGCCTCGGATTCCAGTTGAGCACTGCTGGTGCCACCTTGTCGATTGACATAGGACACTGTGGTTGCATTGTCGGAAAATACCCGCACCGCCTTGTTTTCCAACAACGCCTGAAACTCTCTCAACCTTAGAGCAACCGCTCTCAACTCCAACCTGTTGATGGACCAGGCCTTTTCTACATCAGACCACTGTCCTTGTGAAAAGGTCCCTTCGACATTGGCGCCCCATCCCACAAGACTGACGTCCGTCATAAGGGGCACCCAGGCGGGTGCCTCCAGAGGCATTCCTTTCTCTAGTACCCCTGGCTGCAACCACCACTGCAGCGCCTGTCTCGTTTCCGTTCAACACAGCAGTACCCTGGATAGCGGATCGTGCTGGTGAGACCATCTCCTTAGTAATGCCTGCTGTAACGGTCGCATATGAGCCCGCGCCCATGGAACCAATTCGAGGGTCGCTGCCATTGTACCTAGCAACTGTAGATAATGCCATGCCGTGGGAATCTGACATTTGAGAAAGGTGCACACTAGTCTTCTCAAGCCCTGTTAATGTATGATCACAACACACTATGGGTCTAGTTGTTTCCGAATGAATACTATTCAGTAGCAAAGCATAAACAACTGTTCATTCAGCCTCTTATAAGAGTTACAACATCTTATAGTGACATTGCTCAGCTGATCTCAGATAAACACTTGCACCACATTCTAGTCTCAACGAGACTTCAATTGTGTGCTGGTTCACATCAATGATCTGCTGTGTTTTTCTCTTTCTTTTATATAGATTCAAATTTTTAAAAAAAGAGTACTTAGCTTGTGGGTATGACTTCTTTTTCACCCAATTTCTAGGTTGTGTGGCAACACAACCTGTTAGCACATCTATTGCTTCTTAGAAATAACAATCCCAACGCCGATAATTCAGGCGCCTCGCATTTCTCTATGGCGGGTTCATCAGGGGATACTTAGATGCATTCTTAAAGTCTAGAGAAACAAAATGACCAAGATGATAAAACTCGTCCATCTCCATCTTGCCCAAGAACACAATCTTATAATTCTTACGATTCAAAAATGGGAATAAAATAAAGTGGCAATGCCCTTAAATACCTTTTGAGTAATGCTGCCCACGTTTCTCTATCTCCTTTGTAACAACAAGCTGCTGTGTCTTACTGGAGTTCCCAAAAACGCCGCGCATGCGGATAAGATCCATCTACCGCCTTTATCAAGTGTAGGACCCATCAACAACCAACTTGCCTGCTATGATTGGTCTGTGCCTTTTGTATCTACATGCACACTGACCAATCAATTTCCATATTCAGACCTCCCGGTTGTACAGTGGCTAAGGTGTAAATCCACCATTGCTCTCTGTATAACAGTAATTGCTCCCGAGTTTTTCCCTGAGCCGCAGTTAAGGAAGAAGGAACAAGAAAGTGACAACATTAATTTAGTCACCAAATATTCCCCTCTGAGGTTTGGCATTCAGAAAATCATTAAAAAACATAGCAGTCTGCTGCGGGTAGTACCAGATATGCAAAACCGAACAGTGCGATGCGTTTGGAAGAGGAGCAAAAATCTAAAGGAATATTTGAGCCCGACACAACTTAGAGCATTGCAGCCCCTCACAACTAACAATGGACATGGAGGACATAGAAAATGTGGACATTGCGCAATCTGTGCTATCACTGTTGAGAGATCTGATTTTATTTATAAAGGAGAACACCATTGGTTAAAATATACCACTACATGTGATTCAACTTTTGTTGTCTATGCCATTAGCTGCCCTTGTGAGCTTTTATATATAGGAAAAACCATTCGTGTCTTTAGGGTTAGGATCAAAGAACATCAAAGTAGATTACGATGCAGGCAATTGGACGCTCCAATAGTCCAACATTGCATTACACAAGGCCACACGTTTGAACAGCTTCGGTGCTGGTGCATTGAAGAAGTATTAACTGCGGATCAGGGAAAAACTCGAGAGCAATTGTTGTTATACAGAGAGTAATGGTGGATTTACATCTTAGCCACTGTACAACCGGGAGGTCTGAATATGGAAATTGATTGGTCGGTGTGCATGTAGATACAAAAGGCACAGACCAATCATAGCAGGCAAGTTGGTTGTTGAATGGGTCCTACACTTGTTAAAGGCGGTAGATGGATCTTATCCGCATCCGCGGCGTTTTTGAGAACCCCAGTAAGACACAGCAGCTTGTTGTTACAAAGGAGATAGAGAAACGTGGGCAGCATTACTCAAAAGGAATTTAAGGGCATTGCCACTTTATTTCATTCCCATTTTTGAATCGTAAGAATTATAAGATTGTGTTCTTGGGCAAGATGGAGATGGACGAGTTTTATCATCTTGGTCATTTTGTTTCTCTAGACTTTAAGAATTCATCTAAGTATCCCCTGATGAACCCGCCATAGAGAAACGCGAGGCGCCTGAATTATCGGCATTGGGATTGTTATTTCTAATAAGCAATAGATGTGCTAGCAGGTTGTGTTGCCACACAACCTAGAAATTGGGTGAAAAAGAAGTCATACCCACAAGCTAAGTACTCTTTTTTAAAAAATTTGAATCTATATAAAAGAAAGAGAAAAACACAGCAGTTCATTGATGTGAACCAGCACACAACTGAAGTTTCGTTGAGACTAGAATGTGGTGCAAGTGTTTATCTGAGATCAGCTGAGCAATGTCACTATAAGATGTTATAACTCTTATAAGAGGCTGAATGAACAGTTGTTTATGCTTTGCTTCTCAAGCCCTGTGCCCGTACCTGAGGCAGAAACACCTTCCTCCTCTGCGTATCGAACCAGGTTCCTAGTTACTCTAGGGTCTGCGAAGGCTCTAGTCTGCTCTTTGCTCTGTTTATCACCCAACCTAGACTCTGAAGGAACTCTGCCAGTCACCAATTTCCTCTCTTCTTTGGACTTGGCCCATACCAACCAATCGTCTAAATAGGGATGCACCAGAATTCCTTCCTTCCTCAATGCCGCCGCTACAACCACCATGACCTTGGTGAATGTCCGCGGAGCTGTCGCCAACCCGAACGGCAATGCTCAGAACTGAAAGTGACCCACTGGCAGTGCAAACCTGAGGAATTTCTGATGCTCCTGTTGAATGGGTATATGAAGATATGCCTCTGACAAATCCAGCGCAATAAGAAACTCCCCTGCTCTTACGGCCACAATCACCGACCGTAGAGTTTCCATATGAAAATGCGATATGCGCAGGCACCGATTTACCTTTTTGAGATCCAATATTGGATGAAAGGATCCCTCCTTTTTTGGCACCACAAAATAAATGGAGTATCGACCACTCCCGCATTGCTCTGCTGGGACCGGGATTACCGCCTTGAGTCCCAGTAGCCTCTCCAATGTCTCTTGTACCGCTTGTACCTTTAAAGGCGTTTTGCATGGGGATTGAACGTAAGCATTGGCCACTGGGCATTGGAACTCGAGAGCATACCCCTCCCGTATGATTTCCAATACCCACTGGTCGGTGGTAATTTGGTCTCAAGCAGGATAAAACTCCCGTAACCGACCTCCTACGGGAACCACTTCCCCCTGGGCCCTCCTGGCTTCATTGTGGTTTCCTAAGGTTTGAGGCAGAGGCTGCCGCGAAACCTCTACTTGCCCCTCGAAAGTCTCGAAACCCCTGGCCTCTATAGGCGAAACGCCCCCTCTGAAACTGTCCTAATCGAGCTGGACGGAAACGCCGAAATTCCCTCTGCTGACTTTTGTTGGTCTGCAAAGGCCTATTTTGCTTTTGCTTATCCTCTGGGAGCCTTCCCCCTTTAGACTCCCCCAAATCCTTCACCAACTTATCCAAATCTTCACCAAAAAGCAGTTTACCCCTAAAATTCCCAATCTCGCCTTTGAGAAACCATCCGCCACCCAATTACGCAGCCAAAGATAACGTCGAGATGCTATTCCAGACGCCATACTTTTCAAAAGACTCCTTATAAGGTCGTAATGAATGTCAGATAGGTAAGCTGTCCCCGATTCTAACTTGGATGCTTTTGCTTCATTCTCCTCCGAATGGTCCCCATAAATATGCTGTGACTATCTGAGACAGGCCCGAGCCACCCAGGCTCCACAAACCGATGCCTGCAAGAAAAGAGCCGAGATGTCGAAAACTTGCTTAAGCAAGGTATCTAACTTCCTATCCTGCACATCCTTAAGCATGGTACTACCTTCCACCGGGATGGTAGTCTTTTTGGTTACTGCTGAAACCGCTGCATCCACCTTCGGTGGCTTAAACAACTCCTGATCCACCAACGGGTATAGGTGGGCCGTAATTCTAGAGCCCTTAAGGGCTGCCTCCGGCATGTTCCATTCCTCCTGAATAATTTCTCGCATCATCCTATGAACCGGGAAGGCTCTTTGCGTCTTACGAAACGCCAGTAACAGGGGATCCTCTAATGACATGTCCTCTGCCAGACCCACTGATGGCATATTTAGAGCTTTTAGAGTCTCCCCTATGAGGGCAGGTAACTCGTCTCGTCGGAACACCCTGACCACTTTCGCCTGATCCTCTTGCTCCGCTAATTCCCCTTCTTCTAGCTCATCTTCCATGTCCTGCTCTCTCTCCTCTGAGAAGGGACTCTCTGAGGTCACTGACTGCTCCTGCAAATACTTTCCCTTCCTAGCCTTCTTTGATGGCATGTCCAGGAGACCCAAATCCAAAGGGGTCACAGGCCGCTTCCCGGCCAGGTCAACTTCCGGAGTAGTTGCTTCTGTGCTCCTATTGCCGCCTCTATGATCTTGTTGTAACATAGCCACAAAATCCTGTGAAAAAATCGCCGCCAGCCCTCCAGGTAAAACTGGCTGAGTAGACGAAACATCTGGAACAGAAGAGGGCCCAGCCACCGGCTCCAGGAGTGGAACAGAAGGAGAGCCAGCCGTTGTCAAACTATCTTTCTGACTCTCCCCCTCTGCCTCTTCCATTGAGGTGGCCCCCAGGGAGCATGCTTTACAGACTCCATTGTCTGCTGCTGACCCCTTTCTGATACCACAGATTAAACATGGTACCTTGGACGGCATCTCCCCTAGAGGGCTTCGAGCCCCTTGAGAGCTGCCGGTATCCTTCACTAAAGACAGACTAATCCTCTTTAAAAGAGATAAGCACAGCTAGTCCTACCTCTATATCTCTCTCTCTCTATATATATATATATATATATATTTTTTTTTTTATTATTTATTTATTTTATTTATGCTTTTCTTTTATACCGCTTTTTCCAGAGATCAAAGGCGGTTTACACTTAACATATAATGAACATGGTTTTACATGGAACAGCGTTTTTCATAACAATGTACAATTAACTTTTCATGAACAATAACATGGAACAGTGTTTTTTTCATAACTATATACAATTAACATTGGCTAGTAATGCTGTAACTATTTACATTAATCATTCATTATTAATCGTGGTTTGTAAGAGTTGCTTTTTTTTCTTAAGTGTATTGAGGTTTGAGGCTTTTTGATCTGTGGTTAAGGAGGATTGTTATTGTTATATAGAAATATCTATACTATCTATTTACAGATAATATCCCCCCGAGGTAACTAATGCCCTAAAAAGAGACACAAAGAAGTGCTAATTATGCCTTCCTCACCTCAGACTAAGTAACCTCTAGCAACCAGCACCCGAGCACCGAGAAAACCCTGCCCTCGACGTCCCTACCGGCCCGACTTTCTCTCGTCGCTTTCCCGCACTTCTGCCACACAGCCGCTACACCCCGGAGTGAACAAAAAAACTGTTGTCGGCCCTCCTGATCACACAGAAGGATCCGCTTATCTCACACCACACTGACCCTGCGTACGCTGCTCGATTCTCCCCGCACTCAGCCGGACCGCGGCTTCCGCGACAAGAGAGAATCGATCACTGAGGATCCATTAATTCAGGGCTTAGAAGCCTAACGTTTTCCCGCACTGCTCCTATTGCTCCTCCGATATTGGTCGCTTGCTCTTGCTGCTGGTTCCTCACCCAAACCGTGCGTTCGGGAACCGGAGTACGGCCCACAGGCCTCAGGCTACCAGCTTCCTCCCCAGCCCCTTGACTGGAATAAAGGGGAGGGAGACAGGAAGGGGGGCCCCAGCACAGCTTGCTCCTTAAAGAGATACCTCCTTATCTTTTACTTTTTTTTTTTATATGAACAGCTCAATCCAACTAAGCTACTAAAATCTACTAAAATCTATTCAACTCCTCTCCTTAAATGTTTCTCCAGCGAGCCTGCCCTCCAGGCTCACCACCTCCAGCTGCTATGGAGATGGAGATTACTGGCCAGAGGAGGCGGACCCGGGAGTATTTGTACCAGTGTCATCAAAAGGATGACGTTTCTCAGTCTCCATAGCTGCTGGAGGAGGTGCTTAAACCAGATGTTGGGACTAGACTGGAGGGACGATAAGGAAATTATATTGAAAGCCATGAGAGGAGATGAAAGCACCAAGAGACTGGGTATAGACAGAGAAAAGGAGAGGGCCTAGACTAGACCCTTTGGAAATACCAACTGAGAGAGGGATAGCAGTAGAGGAGGAACCATCAGAATAAACACTGAAGGAGTGATAGGAGAGATAAAAAGAGAACCAGGACAGTAGAGATCCCCTAAAACCAAGTGAGGATAATGTATTGAGCAGAAGGTGGTGGTTAACAGTGTCAAAAGCAGCAGAAAGGTCAAGAAGAATGAGGATCGCGTAAAGGCCTTTGGATTTAGCCAGGAGCAAGTCACTGGAGACTTTAGCAAGGGCCATTGCACTAGAATGTAAGGGATGAAAGCTAGATTGAAATGGATTGAGGTGGGCTTGAGAGGAGAGAAAATCAAGGCAACAGCGGAAAACTGCACATTCAAGAATTTTGAAAATGAAAGGTAGAAGGGAGATAAGTCGATAATTAGAAGGACAAGTAGGGTCAAGTGAAGGTTTCTTGAGGAGAGGTGTGAACAGAGCATGCTTGAAGGCTGCAGTGAAAGTTGCAGTAGAGAATGACTGCTTGAGAATGTGTGTGATGGAAGGGATGACAGAGGAGGAGATGGAGTTTAGGAGATGAGTGGGGCTAAGATCAGAGGAACAGGTTGTAAGAAAGGGTTACAGAGATTGAGGGGAAAAGTTGGTATTGAAGAGGAGGAAGAGGGGATGAAGCTAATCTGAGGGGAACTGGAGTGTATTATAAATAGTGTATCCCCTTTTTATCCAAGTTCTTAACCTGTTATCTGTAAACTCATACTTGTTTAAATGTACTGAGATGTTTTGTTCCATGTAAACCGCGCTGATGCCGAATAGTGCGGTATAGAAGAACCTTTAAATAAAATAAATAAATAAATAATCTTGTGGATTTTAACATGGAAATAGTATGCAATGGTTTGGGCAGAAAGAGAAGGGTGGGGAGTTCGGAGGCAGAGGTGCCTTGAAGAGAGAGTTAAGAATAAAGAAGAGACAACAGAGGTTGGAGGCAAGAGAGTTAGATGGACATAGTAGTTTTGCTTGGTGAGTGCTTTGGCAGATTGGAAGGAAGGAAGCATGAATACGAAGTGAAGAAAATTAGAAAGTGAGCGGGATTTGAGTCAAGGTAGCAGGTGGTTGAAGACAGTGAGGGCTGAGGTATAGTGTGCCCCACAGAATGTAAGATAAAGGAAGCAAGAGAATCCAGAGCAGAGGAGAGAGCAGTATTATAGGAAACTATAGCCTCATCAACCAAGTTAGAAGACAAAGTGGAGGACAAAAGTGATGAAACAATAGTGGAGAGAGCTAATGGATCGATAGCATGAAGATTCCTAAAAAGGTAAGAGGAGACTGGGCAAGACTGAGGTGGGGAGTGATGAAGAGTGAAGCTAACCAAATGGTCACATAAGGGAAGAGCTGAGATAGTGCATCTACCATTCCTCAGCCACAACAAATCTGGTAGGCGAGGCCAATGTAGTAACGAAAAAGAAAAGGTTTTCATTTGGTGCCTTTCATCTGTCCAGCAACTGCCATACTTCAATGTTTTTATCGTTTATACTACCTACAGTGATGGCATTTCTTCTTTTTTTGTTGTTCTTTTTTTTTGAGGACTAATATTCAATCTGTGTTGAAGGATAAGTGTTACACGTATGATTTTCTCCCAGTTGGTGAGAGATCTTATGTGTGCACTAGATGCAAAAAGCTCTTTGCTCTTAGGGAACAAGACCGATCTCTGGAGGCTAGAGTAGCAGACTTTGAGCAGCCGAGGGAGACAGTGAGGTATATAGACGAGACCTACAGGGATGAAGTAGAGAAGTCCCACCTTCAGTCTAGCAGCCTTTCTGCTGCCATGGAGGAGAGAGTTTATATGGAAGGAGAGCATCACCTTGATGTGGCAGGAAGCGATCCTATATCTAGGGCCTGTCCTCCAAGTGATGTAATACCCTCTTGCAGTGAGGACATATCTCAAAGGCCATTCACCCATGAGGGAAGTGTTAGGATGGCTGTTATAGCTGGTGATTCAATCATTAGGCATGTAGATAGCTGGATGACTGGTGGACGTGAGGATCACCTGGTAATATGCCCGCCTGCTGGGAAGGTAGTGAACCTCACATGTCTCCTAGACAAGGTTTTAGATAGTACTGAGGAGGAACCTTCTGTCTTGGTATTTGTTGGTACCAATGACATAGGAAAGTGTGGGAGGGAGGTTCTGGAAGCTAGATTTAGGATTTTGGGTAGAAAGCTAAAATCCAGAACTTCCAGGGTAGCATTCTTAGAAATGTTTCACATACTACGCGTAGGACCCAAGAGGCAGGAAGAGCTCTGGAATCTCAATGCGTGGATGACACAATGGTGCAAGGAAGAGGGCTTTGGATTTGTTAAGAACCACAACATTCTAAGGAAGAGGGGTGGGGTTTTTCCAAAAGGACAGGCTCCATCTTAACCAGAGTGGAACCAGACTGCTGGCATTAACCTTTAAAAAGGAGATAGCAGCTTTTAAACTGGAAAATGGGGGAAGGCCAACAGAAAGATACTAGCAAAACAGGGAAGTTAGAGGATGCCAACAGAAAGGTTCCAATAAAGGTAAAAGTAACCCAGGTGCTTTAAGTAAAAAACAGTCAGAATTGAAAGATTCCAAATTATCCCTGTCATCCGATAACTAGACTGTCAATATGAAAAACAAACTTTGAAATGCCTGTACGCAAATTCCAGAAATCTAAAAAATAAGATGGAAGAGTTAGAATATATAGCGAAAGGTCAGATATAATCAGCATCTCAGAGACCTGGTGGAAGGAGGATAACCAATGAGACATTGTGACTCCAGGCTGCAAACTATATCACAATGATAGGGTAGATCACATTGGTGGAGGAGTGGTCCTCTATGTTAAAGAGGGCATTGTCAAACAGGATAAACGTTTTGCGGGAAATAACATACACTGTAGAATCTTTATGGATAGAAATTCCATGTAAAAGGGGGAATGGAATGAAAATGTTAAAAGAAATTAGGGAAGCTTGCAAAGTTTACATTAATAATGAGGAGATTTAAATTACTAGACTGGGTCAATGTTACATCAGGCCATGCTAGGGAGATAAAGTTTCTAAATGAAATAAATGACTGCTTCATGGAGTAGCAGGTTCAGGAACTGACTTGAGGGGAAGCAATTTTAGATTTAGTTCTTAGTGGAATGCAGTATCTAGTGCGAGAAGTAACAGTGTTGGGGCCGCTTGGCAATAGTGATCATAACATGATCACATTTGATTTAATAAATGGAGGAAGGATAACAAGGAAATCCACTGTGCTAGCATTTAATTTCTCAGACTCTTGGGTTAAAGGGAACTTTTTGGGTTTAAACTGATAAAATCTCTGTCTATTTTAAAGTTCTGTGATTTTTAAAGTCACACAGGGTACTGTTTTAGCAAGCCAGCTTCTATTGTGTTTCTTTCCCTCCCTCCTACCCACCCCAGGCATCATTTTAGATTTATAGGCTCTTACAGCTATTATAGGGACAGAGTATCAAATTCACTTTCAGGTATAGCTTAATTAATTAAGGCCCTAAAATTAATCCTGATGTGAACAAAGTCCCTTAAACCTATCAGGTATACAGTACTTTGTATGAGGAACAGAAAAGAGGAAATCCTCTGCAACTAGCAGCAGTCCAACAGAAGAATAGAGAATGACCAGAGCCACACCAGTAATGTCTTTGCAAAACCAATTTTATTCAAAAGACATGACTTGGCCAGGTTTCAGCATCAAAGCCTGCATTAGGGGTCTATCAGAACGTTAAGTGAGTTCCAACTTGATGATTGTGCGAGCTATTTAGTAGAGCAAACACTGACCAGAACAAAGGCTGGTCAAAAGTGCAGTAATGCTTAAGCATTTAGCAAAGCGCTTTACCAAAATGGTAAAGGGGATGGAAAGATCCCTATGAGAAAAGGCTTAAAAGGTTAGGTCTCTTCAACTTGGAAAAGAGACAGCTGAGGGGAGATATGATGGAGGTATATAAAATAACAAACAGAGTGGAACAGGTAAATACAGATCAGTTGTTTACTTCTTCAAAAAGTAGAAAGACTAGGGGGCATGCAATGAAGCTACAATGTGGCACATTTAAGACTAAAAGAAGAAAATATTTTTTCACTCTATGCGTAATCAAACTCTGGAATTCGTTACCAGAGGATGTAGTAAAAGCTGTTAGTGCAGGTGATTTCAAAACTGGTTTAGACAAGTTCCTGGAGGAAAAGTCCATAAACCATTATTAAAGAGGACTGGGGAAATCCACTGCTTACCCCGGGGACAAGCAACATGGAATGTGTATACACTTGGGAACCCGACAGGTACTTGAGACCTGGAATGGCCACTGTTGGAAACAGGATACTGAGACTGATGGACCCTTGGTCTGACCCAATATGGCATATCTTATGTTCTTATGTACTTATCTTTATCATTACATGGCTCCCTTATAAAATCACCCCCTAAAAGTGCATCTCTATTTTGCAACTAGGCTGTCCATCAAAAATTGCCCCTAAATTAAATACAGGGAGGAGGCTGTCAGATGGGAGGTAACAAGCTAATTAACTAATATTTAATATTTGTTAATCACAAATAATATTACAATACATCATTTGCACATATACTTAGACTGAAGAGTTGTTAAATGGAGATTTGGGAGAGAAAGAGGGAGGAGTCTTAATTCCCATGCATGAAGGTTATATTTTTTGAACAAGCATCAGTGTGCATTTTGCTCTTAAAAATTAAACGTTTTTCTTTGTGATGAATCATACAGTTAAAGTAAGATGGGAGGCTCAGTGGCATAAGTTCTAATGAGGAACCCCAAGCAATATTTTGTTCAGGGGCCCCCCTGGCGGGTGGGATGGAGGCAGCCTTCTGACCAGCCTCCCTGCTTTCCTTCCCCTTCCTCTTCCTCAGCATAGCAAAGAACTTACATACTTTAAATAAAATTTGCAGCTCTGCCTCTTCTTCCTGCTTTGAAGTAAAACTTTTTTTGCCCTGCAGCCATCACCACCCGCTGCCAGGTTGAAATGTCACAATAACAGCCGCAAAATTACTGGGGAGGATTATTTCACACTCTCTGCTCCACACAGTGCACAGTTTTCTGCCCTTTTCTTCCTCTCTCTTTTTTCCTGGCAAAGGTTAACAATGACCAGAGCTGACCCTACCACTAGACAGAAGCAATTTGCCTAGGGTGACAAATGTTGGGGGGCAATGGCATAGAAGGACAGCAGCACTTAAAAGCTACTGCAAGACCTTGAGCCCTTTCAGCTCATGCCGGAGCTTGCGTTTGTTGTGTCCCGCCCCCAGGAGAAGGAAGGATGCAGCAGCCTTGAGTGTGGGCCTGTGCTCAAGGCTTCATGACATGCTTTTATTTTGCTGCACTCTTGGGCCCAGGCAGCGGTAGGGTAGAGGTAGTGGAAGGCCTGGCAGGAGGAAGAGAATCAATAGTGGATTCTGGACATAGAAGGAGGAGGATAGGGAAGGGAAAGGAAAGGAAGTGGAGATGGGATGCTGGACACCATTGGGGGGGGGGGGGAGGGAAGGGGAGATCCTGGACTATGGGAGGGAGAGGGCTTGGGCCTTGAGCAATCCCTAGGGGTGTGTATAGCTGAAGGTTCGCCAAGGGTATCAGACTTCCGGGGCCAGCACCGACAATGGCCTTTGCCACTTTTGAATTTACCTGGCTAATAATGAATATCCCTGTCTCTGAATCTCAAGTTTAGTGTGTAGTATTTATGTCCACCTTGTTCTGTAGCTTCAGGACCAGCTGGGATTGACGTTGCTGCCCTTCCTGATAGGCTGCCAGTTTGCGCTTGTATGCCTTCTCGTCTTCCTCAAATTTGCGCCTGAGCTCTGCCACTGCTGCCTCGCTCTCTCCGTGCAAAGCTTCTGATCTCAAGGATGACTGTAGCTGCAAAAACACATGGGGTTAGAAGCCAGAAACACTTCACTGGGTATTGCCCAATTCATCTTATTTCAGATTCAGGAAAGGCATGGAGTATTTAACAAATCATCAGCAACTGTCTTGGCAAAAGTGACACAATCTCCAAGACATGCTGGATCTCAGGCAATTAACTTGCTAGTTATAGCCTATCACAGCTAAACTGATAGATTAATGACAGAACTAAAATCAGCACCTTGCTTTTGTGTATCATTCTCAAATACAATTTAAAAAATGTTCATGGATGTTTTGTTCATTTAATTAAGCTTCTATGTGGAGAGGGAAGACTTAGGAGATTTAGATTTAACTAAGTTTGGCAATATCTGTGGAAAAGACCAACATGAAGACCACCCTTGTGGCAACCGATAAGGTCAATGTATTGAGACTGTTCTCTGCTACTTTAGCACAAATTTTCTCTGGGCATAAAATTTATGTATTTCCAGATGAGTTACCTATTACTGGAGATTAGGCATGAATTTTGTCTACTCCAACCTAGAGCTTTGGCCCTAGATATTGGTTTCTTTTTTAAATATCTAAGAAAATGCTTTGTGAAATTTAAAAGATTACGTATTCTTAGAAGCAAGTCAGCTGGAGGAATTTATTAAGAGTCGGGAACAAAGTTCTGAGGAGATGGGGCAAATCTTCCACAGTTCAAGGTACTGGTAATGTATGAAGAGGTCATTCTTATTGGGTCTGTTACATTCACGAAGTACCCGGTGTTACTCTTGATTCTGTCCTGTCTTTTCACGACCACATCAGTTCTGTAGTAGAAAAAACTACTTTCTTGCTTTACATTAAATACATTCTATCCGTCCATTTTTCTGTCCATCTGCTTTAACTACTTTGATTCTTAGTCTAGTAATGTCTCCATTAAACTATTACAATATTATCTATGCTGGTCTTTTAAACTATGAACTAAACAGATTAAAAACTTACAAACTACTGCTATCAAGTTACTTGCTCATGCATCCAAACTTGATCACATTACATCTCTGATACTGAGCTTTACTTTCAGCTTTTGTCCATTTATTTTTCTGCCTCTCTATCCACGTAAATTGTATTCATTCTTACTATCCAGTCCTCAATTTCCCTCTTTTATCTGCATCTACCTTCAGTTTTCAATCTTTCCCTCACCGTAGCCCTCCCATTTCCCTTCTTTTTATTATCTTATCTTTCACTAACTCTCCCACTCTCTACCCCTTTGATCCAACATCTCCTGTTATCCATTATCTCCACCTCTTTTCCATCCAGCATCTCTTCTCTCTCCCCCCCACCACCTTTATAAAGCATTATGATGTCTCCCTACTCCCACCCATTTGGCCAGCATTTCCCCTGTCCCTCTGCTGTCGGTGTCCAGCATCTCCCCTCAGTCTCTCTCCTGCTCCATATCAAGCATCTCCCTTTTGTCTCACTATTTCTCCTCTGCCAAGCATCTCCCTGTTACCCTATTCACCCTCTTTGCCTCCAGCATCCACCCTTCATATCCCTAGCCTTCCTTTTCCCATCCCCAGCCAGCATATCCCATATCACCTTTTACCTCTCCTGTGTCTACCCCCACTCAAAGCCACCATGCCCCTTTCTTTCCCCATCCCTAATCCGGTATCTCTTCTTCCCCCCACCCAAGCACTTCCTTCACCCTCTTTCCCTGTGTCCATCCCCACCCAAAGCCACCACGTCCCTTTTCTTTCCTTATCCCCAATTCAGCATTTCCTCTTATTTATTTACATTCTCTTATATACCACGCTATTCTGCATCAGTGCGGTTTACATTGAACAAACTGAAATTACATTGAACAGGGCATTATAACTTGGAGATAACTATTTTACAGGGAACATGGGCTATGGAGGGTTAAGTGGCTTGCCCAAGACCACAAGGAGCACCTGTGGGACTAGAAACCCCAGTCCTTCCGGCCCAAGGTTGCTGTCCTCTAGTGGGATTTGAACCCCCAACCTTCCAGCCTGAAGTACCTTGCCCCAACCACTAGGCCACTCCTCCACTCCCCTGGTCCAGTGTTCCTTCAACACTCTCCCCAATTCTCCAGCAGGACCTGTCATTTGTGGCAGTAGCAGTGGCGAAAAACACAAAAGAGGTGTGGGCACATTGACTGTCTGTGCTGCCACTGCTAGCTCTATTGGTCCCGTCCCCTCAACAACAGGAAATATATGTCGGAGGGAGCAGGAACAGAAGAACCAGCAGCAGTGCAGATGGAGTCAATGTCCCCGTGCTTGTTTTGTGCTTTTGCCACTGGCATGGCCTGCAAATGACAGATCCTGGGATGCAGCAGCTGCGGAGATGGCGGTGAAGAGGAGACAATGCCACTGTTGCCCAAATCACAGCAAAAGTGGTTACGATTCGGAAGGTTGGCAGGTTGAAGGAGATTGTGGTTGGGGTTGGGGAGGCTTAGTTTCCTCAAGCCTCTTATTCGGGGTGCCTGTGCCTGCTACTATCCTAATTCCAGTGCTGAATATTGTGATGATGTGAAGGCTGCAGAGCCCTTTAAAAGTAGAAAAAACTCTGAGGTTTGTTCCCACAAGCGGGGGATGGGATCACAGAAGCACATTTCCCACAGAGAGAATGAAACCAAGGCACATAGAAGCAGGGTTAGCTTGAAGCCACACCCAACCTCTAGGACAGCTGCAAGCAGAGAGAGGGTGGGGTCAGAGAAGCAAACAGTTCACAGAACATATAAGCTGCGTCACACAGGAAGTGGAGAGAGAGAGGAACGGGAGCTGGAGAATCAGCTGAGAGTTGATTCCAGAGCTTCACACACACGAGGACTAGGCACAGGATGGTGCAAAGGAAATTGCAATGCTAAAGGGAAACTAGCAAAACCCCGAGGACAAAGTTTCTTTGAAGAATCAGCTGAGTGGGAGGAGGAATCAGGTACTGATCAAACGGTATGTGCTCAGACACCAGAAAGACTGCAAAGAAGGTCTGTTCAAAGGCAGGACCGGTTGCAGGCTAGGAGCCAAAGGAAAAGGCCAGTAAACCAGGGAAGGAAGCAGGATTTCAAAGCTGTTAATTCTGCTAAGCCCAGAAGGACTGACCACTACTTACAAGGCAAGTGCAAAGGGTTTGGGCATAGAAAGAACCGGCAGAGAAGCCTGGATTTTACCTCTGAATCAGAATATAGCAGTTCTAGTCTTGAACCTCCACACAGATATTATAGAAAGCCTGTTAGGAGGAGAGTTACTGCTAGTCAAGAAGCTTTTGCATTTCCTGATGAGAAACTATTAAGGGGGAGAAAAGCAAAAGGTTCCAACCCAGTTACAGAGGGGAACCGTGAGCTAAAGTGGAGAAACCTTTGTAAGCTTCTGAAGAACATACAACAGGTTAAACCAGAGATTACCCCAACCTCAGAGCCATACAATTCCCCAACAGAATGGACGTAGACTGTCTCTCTGATAAATCAATGTCCTCTGCTGAATCGATGGATTGCAGTCTCTGTGTGTCCAATGTATAAAGCTTTTCCTTTATGCTGTGTGAAACAAGTAAGAAGACGTCAGGAGTTCAGATATCATTGTAGGCTTGGAAAGCAGACAAGTGGATAAGAAAAACCTCATGTGAAAGCCTAGCTAGTTTTATTGCTGCTGTAACGTCAGTTGAAAAAGCTAGTGGTTTAAAAGCTAAGAGGTAGCACTCTGAGTAATGTTTCAAACTTGAAGTCAGCAAGGAAAGTAAAGCTTTTCATATTGCCAAAGTTTGTGAGTAATGCACAAAGATATTTCTACTGCATTTGTAAATACTAGAAAATACTGCTATCAAGGTTGAGAAGTTTATGGAAGAAATTCACCTTGCACATTTTGGAGAAGAATCCTATACCTTTGGTTGAATGTGTTTTATTTATTTATTAATTTATTTAACAGTATTTTTAAACCGCCTTATCTTATTAATCAAGGTGGTATCACAGCAAACAATCGGGTAAAGTGAGTGTGTTAATCATGCAGTGAGGGTGCAATTTAGTTGAGTGTGTGTTGTATCGTGTGCTAGATTGGGGTGAGCTATGTACAAGGTGTGGTGTGTTGCGTGCTAGAATGGTTTGAGCTATGTACAGTGTGGGCTATATACAGTGGTGCTGTAAAACATTATCTGTACAGGCAGCAATATGTGCTGTTATACATTCTCTTAGGTTATGTGATGTGTCCATAGTGTTCTATGAACAGCATGGTTTTTAGCTGTTTTCTAAAGTCTTTGAGGTCTGTAGTTGACCTTTCTGGAATTTTGCCACGAATAATTTCCTTACAGAAAATCAAAATAAAAGCAATTTATGTTATAAATTGTCCTGTGCTCCTTCTATTCGGACTGCTAATAAAAGCAAACCACAACTACAATTAAGGAGGTGATCCACCGTCTCTCATCAGGCAGGTGTCTATACCAAGTAGCACTATAAGTGTCCAAACAGAGACAATCTGCCGTGCCACCTCTAGGGGCAGTGCGGTGAGAGCGTTGGAAGGCGTCACAATATCTGGGTTTTATTTAACCATACTGTAGCGACTGGTGTTTTAAAGAAAAGCTGACCGCCATAGTTAAATATTGACCTGAAAAACATTATCTAGAAGAAACAAAATCTCACACAACGGCTTCATCTCATGTCCTCTGACTATGAAGCGGACAGAAGATAGTCTCTGAAATGATTTGCTGGCCTGAGATTTTCAAATTTGTTTGTCATTTTAATAGCACTGACACAAACTTCTTTCATTAACAGATACTTAAGTAACAAAAAATGTCACTGAGAACCTATAAAGCAAACCTGCCATGCCAAACTGTAAGTAAGTACAATAAAAAAAAGGGAGACTGAGGGGTAGACAGATGAGCAGGTATATAAAAGCAGTATTGGACCACTATCATTCACAAATCATCCCGCATAGTCACAGATCCCTGGTGAATCTCTCACCTCCCCCCCCCCCCTCCATTTGGTAAGGCACATTTGTTGAGTTGCAGAACAATTCTGTATTTGAGTCCAGAGAGCACACTCAGTGACTCACCTCTACTGTACACACCAGTCGTTTACAGGGATCTTTGACGCGCACACTGATATGTAACTGAAACTCCTGCTGCAAGGGCTTAATGATACCAGGCTCACAGAGGAGCAGATTGTAAGAAGGAGGAGCGAAATTTGAGAAACAGAAAAATAAACACAAGAATTCTTGAAATAAAAAAAACTGGGTCGGAGATGGATTTAAGAGAGAAAGTGAAGACAGCACAAGAGAAGAGAAATGGCAAATGGACAACAGACATTAGAAAGAGAGTTAAGACAAGAAAGAAGAAAGCAAAATCCAAACCCGGGGTCTAACACCATTAGAAAAATAAAATAGCCAAAAAACAAAGATAGAAGAAATAATTTAATTTTCACTTTAGTAACTGGAATATAGCAGTTTTTGGAATGTATGCCTGCTATCTTTATATTTTCAACAGTACAGAAGGAATGCAGTTCCTTCTATTTCTCTGGTGTTGTGCTGAATGCCGAGTCTGACTTCTTGGGATTTCAATTTTTGTCTACATAGTGATATTTTCATTTCGTGGTCACTTATTCTGTGGGGGAATGTCTTAGTTCTGTTCAGCATGGATTGTTGAGGGAGGGGCAAGGGTGTTGTGGATACACAATATCGGGTCAATATTCAGCTACAGCAGTCAGTGTTTTTTTTAAACGACAAATCACCATAGCTATAAAAAGTTCCAGATATTCAGTGCCGGTATCTACTGTAGATAGTGGCCAGGGCTGAATATCTGGACATGGCGGGCACGCCCTGCACTAGCCAAATAAAGGTGATGTTCAATAATTCTAACCACATAGAGGGATTATTCTGACCTGTGAATAGCAGAGTTGGATGTCCAACCCGCGCACAGCTCCCAGACCTAATTCTGGGCTCTTGGCTCCCCGCATGTACAAGGTCGTTGTGCGGGGAGTGCTGGATGGGAACGGGAGGGGGTGGCGCTGTGGCAAAGTGAGGGCAGAGCAGGAGTGTGGCCAGACACAGGGATGTATGGAGACCATTCAGGGCAGGCCTCTGTATGTCCCCCAGTGCTGAGATGGACATCTGCCTTATTCCACTCTGAAGGTGGAATAAGTGTCGGGCGCCATACCAATGGCAAGCTGTAGACCCACAAACACCATTGTGCGGCCATGACACAGCACTGACTGCCAGATACATGCCCAGGGGGGCCCGCTGAGGGTCAGCTAGCAGGGTGAAGTGGCCAGTGAGCAGTTCGCCATTCAGGTGCACCTGCTGGATGTGACAGTACCATTATGACAAGACACCACTGCACTGGCACATCAGCAGGAGCATGCTGTGGCTGGGCAGGCAGGCCAGTAGATGTTCCCCACACCAGAATGGGTTGCCCGGCAGGACATCCAAGTCCCTGATTTTGCCATCATGGATATGTCCGGGCCCCACAGCAGCAGAATCAAGTCCAATTCCCGCACGTCCAGTTTTTGCATGGCCAACGCAGCTGGACGAGTGGGAAATAGAATCGGCCTTGTAGCTATCCATATAACTTAGCCCAGCGTTTTCTCTGTCCTAAGTTACCTCTACTCCACCCGTGGACTGCCCTGGCACTATCTGGATAATACTGAGACAGTCTGAAGTGATATCCCCCCTCAATATGTTGCATCCAATCCCATATCCTATTCAAAAAGCAACTCAAGACGTTTCTCTTTGTAGAACATTATGGTGCTTCCACCACAACAAACCCCCAACAAGAGCAGCCTCCACTCCCACATACCATTCTCATCTCCCCCCCACCCCCTTAGTCACCTAAGGCTGCTCAGCCCCCGCATTCCTACTGCCCCCTCCTTTCCCCCACCCTCCTTCTCCAACCCCCCACCACACCATAAGCATGCTGTAATATAGGTTCTAAGTTATACCATTCCTGCATCTTACCCCCTCCGCATGCTGAATGCTGTTTTATTTAACTGTTTGTTTTATAGTTGCCTATATACGTTTTTTAATTCTTCCTTGTAAACCATTTCTTTTTGTTCCGTATAAACTGTTTTGCCTGGTAGAAAAATGGGGCATTAAAACCAGTTGAAGAAATAAATAAATATTCAGTGGTACTATCTATGAAGTGCTGCTGAATATTAATCGATATATATTTTTACATTTAACACTGTGATGTGCAGTGTCAGAGATTAGTAATTTTTGTATTAGAGTCCCTGGCTATATAATCTGCTACGGTAATGTAAAAGAGTTTTTTAAAATGATAATTAGATGATAGCCTTTTACTTGAGGCAACTGCATGACTGGTGTTCTGAGTGAGGAGACACCCCTTGATCCCTAACTGAAGTTCTAAGGAGGCTCCCTACCCCCTTTTGGATGCCATGGGGGGGGGGGGGGTACTATCTCATCATTTGCTTTGAGCAGCAGATTGCCATGACCCACTCCAGGTGAGCTTAGAATTAAAGATGTCCTGAAGTCAAAGCTTTCATAATTTTAAGTTCATAGGAGACATATTTTAACATATTAAATAATTTTTATATGATAATGACAAGAAATAAATTCAATATGTTGGTGAATGACAGCAATTTTTCTGTTGCAGGTAGGACATCCTTTAAAACACCATTGCTTTCCTGTCAGCCACTGTGGGGAGAATGAGGTCTGCCAAGTCAAAAGAAAAACATTATCATAAGAAAAGAGTCCAGACCTCTTTAAATGAGCTGAGGTAAGAAATTTGAGGTGAAAAACATGAATGGTGAAGGAGCTTTCCAACCAGATTCTAAAAGTAATGCTCTGATGTGAGAATACATCTGACTTATGCCATGGAGAAAGAGAGACTGAAGGGGAAAGCGCCTTGTGGCATATGGGAAATGTTACCTTTAAGGTTCGTGGACATTCACTGCCTATGTTCCTATCATTGAAGGTGCTGCAGTAATTTCACTCTTTCTGTGGCAAGGGGCAGCAAGTTCTGCAAGACTTCCAAAGGGTCGCAATATTGCTGCACCACTCCCAATAGAAGGATCACAGCAGGCGGACTCCCCGCACCTTAGAAGGAATGCTGCGTACGGCTATAGGGACACTGCCACATATGAGTTTTTCTAGCTTTAGCCAGCATATACTCCATTTTTGGCACTCCCAGATGAGGTCATCCACATGTGAGACCGATTCATTCCTACCTGTCTATACATAGTACCCATTTTAATGCAAAATATGTAAATTATTCAGCATTTTTTTTTCCAAAATAAAAAAAAGTTTCTACCCTTTCTTGTATGTACCTGAATATTTTATTTGTTTATTTATAATTTATTCCACTCAATCTGGCTGAAGTGGATTGCAATAAAAATATACAATATACAAAGGAGTTTATGTGGTATTCAGGACCTGCAAACTCCACAAAGCCTGACATTCAGAGGCACTAACCAGTTAGTGCCACTGAATATCCCCACTGACCACCTTGGCACTGACCAGATAATGCCAGGCTGGTCTATGGGTGTAGCCGAGATGATCCTGGCACCTATCTGGTCAGTGATGATTTTCAGCCTGTTAGCCGGATAGGTAACTGCATAAAGTTAGGACAGGTCAATGGCTGTCCTAACTTGACGTGGTTTTGCTATCCAGTTAGCAGTTACATATCAGTACTGACTGGCTATCAAAAACTGTTGGTAGCGAAATTGGATATTCAGCACTGGTCACCGGATGGGTCATGGAGCTGAATATTTGGTTTTACTTTTGCACACAGAGGTCAGGCACTTTAGAAATGCTGACTGCTACGGGCTCAGTATTGAGCCCATCCATAATAGCAACATACATATAAAACATGACATTTCAGAACAGTTCTCAGTTTCAATCCTTTCTCATTCTTTTCTATTTTATTTTCCTTTTTTTTCTTCCTCTGGCTTTCTTTTCTTTTTCATTGTATTTCTTCTCTTACTCCATGCTCTATCACTGTACTCTATTTTTCCTCCTTCCACAGTAAAACATAGTTACTCACATGTAACAGGTGATCTCCAGGTACAGCAGGAATCCATCTTCACATATGGGAGATGTCCCCGATGGAACCTGCGTGGGAACACTCCCCAGCATCCAATAGGAAGCGTTTGGGAGCATCCCTCTGTGCAAATATGCATGCCTTCCTGTCTTCCCAGTGATTCTTCTCAGTGAGGATAGCATTGGGGTGCGCAGGGAACTTAGACAGGGATATTCAATTTTATTTATTTATTTTATTTAACAGTATTTCTAAACCGCCTTATCTTATTAATCAAGGTGGTATCACAGCAAACAATCGGGTAGAGTGAGTGTGTTATACATGCAGTGAGGGTGAAATTTAGTTGAGTGTGTGTTGCATTGTGTGCGGGATTAGTTTGAGCTATGTACAAAGTGAGCTATATACAGTGGGGCTAAAAAACATTTTCTATACATACAGTGTTAGGCGGTATCATGTGCTGTTATACATGACCTATTCAACATCGTAAGAACAATGGCAAAGGAACCAACACCTCATCAAACACAAGCAATACACCCGCAAGAATATGCCGAATACCTAAAGTCAAAGATGACAAAAACATCCAACATTTGTACTTCTGGACCAACAAAGAATGATATATATTCGCAGTCAACCACATTAACCAAGTTCAATACACTATCAATCAAAGAAATTGAGAACACTATCGCATCAATAAATGCTACCACCGCTGCAAGCGATCCATGCCCGGCAGCCTGGATAAAAAATCTAAAACATGAAGTAAGCTTCTTCATACAGAATATCCTTGAACAATCCTTTGCAACTGGAACCTTTCCTCAAAGCCTCAAACAAACCTCAATTAGACCATTACTAAAAAACAGTAAATTAGACCCCCAAAAAGTAGAATCCTACAGGCCAATATCCAGTATCCCACTCCTAGCGAAAATAATTGAGAAAGTAGTCCAACGGCAAATACAACAGCACATAGACAATGAAGCTCCACTTGACCCTGCACAACACGGCTTTAGAGAGGCTCATGGAGTTGAAACCCTCCTCATCACACTATTCAACACACTAATCACAGGAATAGATAACATTCATCAAGGATTCATACTTATATTCATGGACATCTCAGCGGCGTTCGACTCAGTAAACCACCAAATACTTATCGATCGTCTCAAGGAAAAAGGAATAGTTGGCGCTGCACTTGACTGGTGTATATCATATCTAACTAACCGTTGGCAACAAGTACGAATTGACGAAACTACTTCTGAACCATTTCTTCAAGACCAAGGGGTACCACAAGGATCTTCTCTGTCAGCGTTGATGTTTAATATATACATGCAACCCATTTGTGACCTCATTCGTTCCTTTAATGTCACCTGTTTAGCATATGCAGATGACATTCTACTATTCATGCCATTCTCCATCAATCACCCTGATTATACATCATTGATAACATGCCTCGAAGCAGTAGAAGATTGGCTCATCTCCCAAAATCTAAGAATCAACCACAGCAAGACTGATGTGATGTTTGTAACAAGAAACCAAAACTTCACACCTCCTACCTCCGTGAAGATAAAGGACAAGGAATTAACAGTAAAGCCTACACTACGCTACCTAGGTATAACCCTTGACCAGCACCTCAATATGAAAGCCCACATAAAAAACATAACAAAACTAATTTACCACAAGATACGCACATTACGCCACCTGCGACCTCTACTGGAACCCTCAGATTTCAGAACTGTCTACCAAGCCCTGATAATGCCTCACATCGACTTTGCAAATGCAATTCTATATGGACTCCCTCAAGCAACATTAAATCCTCTCCAATTAGCGATGAACACTGCTGCCAGAGTACTTGAAGGAATATCAAAGACAGATCACATAACCCCAGTTCTAAAACGACTCCACTGGCTACCAACCAACGCAAGAATCCACTACAAGATACTGATCACTACATTCAAAGCCATAAACAACCAAGCACCATCAACCATTACCAACCTTGTACACTCACAGACCCCTAATAGATCCAGAAGATCAATTGCAATGAATACATTAGTAATCCCGAAACAAACAGTCAGATACACTAAGGAAACAACCAAAAGAGCCTTCAGTATCCACGCCCCAAAAACCTGGAATGCCCTCCCACTAGAACTGAGAGTTATAACCAGCTTAACACAATTCAGAAAGAGTCTCAAACACCACCTCTTCCTAAGCTATTTCCCAATCTAACCTTCGCACATGAAAATATCACAGACACTTTTCTGACCAAGACATTTCCCCAACTGATATCCAAATTTGACTAATGTATTTCAATAATCTGTATATAGTTAACTAGCCTTATATAGTTGTACCTTGTTATTCCCAAGTTCAAAATACCTGTTACTTGTAAAATGCATTACAGTTCTTTGTATGTATATGTTTGTTACATGTAAACCGCGCTGGTGACAATAGTGCGGTATATAAAAGATGTTAAATAAATAAATAAATAAATTCTCTGAGGTTATGTGATGTGTCCATAGTGTTCTATGAACAGCATGGTTTTCAGCTGTTTTCTAAAGTCTTTGAGGTCTGTAGTTGTCCTCAAATCGTCCGGTAGTTTGTTCCATATTGTTGGAGCAGCCATGGAGAGTGCTCTGTCTGTTGTGTCCTTGCGTGTGTGTTTGTATTCACTTGGGGTGCTGACTCGGTTGTGTGTTTGTTCGGCCCACCTCCCCAAGGGGATATTCAATGGCACTAACCCTGTAGGTGCCATTGAATATCCCCTTGGGGAGGTGGGCGGATTGTGAAGACTGATTCCTGCTGTTCCTGGAGATCACCTTTTACAGGTAAGTAACTATAATATCTTTAGGAACAAGTAGGAATGCAGTCTTCACACATGGGACTCCCTAGCTCCAGGCTACTGGAACAGCGAGGAGCATGGCCTATTGTAAACGAGAAAAAAAAATTGAAGAGACGACATGGAGAATCCACGGGATCTAGAAGACTCAACATCGCCAACATACTGCCATAGAGATGGCAGTGGCAGTAGCCTGAATGGATAGAGGGCCAGAGGGAAGAAGGAGCCAGAGTATGGCTTGGTCAAGTTACTGTCCTTATGAGAGTCCTTGTCCAGACAGTAATGGGATGTAAATGTATGAATGGAGGTTCATGTGGCAGCACATCAGATGTCTGCTATGGTGACAGAGTGTAAGTGGGCTACAGATGTTGTCATGGCTCGGACATTGTGAGCAGTTACATGACCCTCTAATGTCAGACCTGCCTGAGTGTATGCAAAGGATATGTAGCCTGCTATCAAAGAGAAAGAGTGTGTTTAGTCCACAGGAAGTCCAAGATGGCTAGGGTCAAAAGAAATCAATAATTGTGAGGATTTTCAGTGTACATTGGTTCTGTCAAGTTCTATGCCAACGCTCAATCACAATCTAGGGTATGAAGTGCTACTTCAGTTCGAGATGCAGTGGCTTGGGGAAAAAGGTTGGAAGAATTACTGACTGGTTGAGATGGAAGGGAGATACAACCTTTGGAAGGAAATGCAGATGCGTTTGGAGGATCACCCTGTCATAATGAAAGCGAGTATAGGGCCCATGTGCTACCAAAGCCTGCAGTTTGCTGACCTGGTGAGCTGAGGTGAGCGCAATTGGGAAGGAGACCTTCCAGGTAAGAAACCTGAGGGAGTTAGTGCCTAGAGTCTCAAAAGGAGGTATGAACAATTGCGCAAGAACTATGTTGAGATCCCAAGTGACAGATGAGGGCCGAATTGGCAGCTTAGTCAGTAAGAGACCCTGCATGAAACAGGCTACCAATGGAAGTGTGGAAACAGGTTTTTGATCAATTTCCCAATGAGAAGCCAAAATGGCACTAAGGTGGACACAACTGGAACTAATTTTGAGACCTGTAGAACAGAGGTGGAGGAGGTGCAGTAGAAGATGCTCCACCGGACAACTAAAGGGGCTGAGGGTGTGTTGAGTACATCACATTGTGAACCGGCGCCATTTAAAAGCTTATGTGTATCTCGTGGAGTCCTTCCAGGAGGCTAGAAGGATGTCCTTCACAGCATCTGGTAAATTGAGGTCTGAAAGGACTAACCTCTCAGCAGCCAAGCCATCAGGTAGAGCACCCTGATATTGGAATGGAGCAATGTTCCCTGATCCTGCGAGATCAGGTCTGGTGTGCATCCCAGACAAAGAGACTGATGATGAGCTAGATGAAGAAGCAGGGTAAATCACGGCTGTTGGGGCCAGAACAGGGCTACCAGGATCATGGTGCCTCTGTTGACTTGCAACTTGAACAGCATCTTGGCTACTAGTGGAATGGGCAGGTAAACCTATAACAGACCCTTTTCTGAGTGAAGAAGAAAAGCATCTGTGGAGACGGCACCCTTGGACCCACTGTTCCAGATCCAAAGACTGCAACCAAGCCAGCCTTCTGGCTCCAATTCCCACCACTGCAGTTCTGAATTTAGACTCAAAAGGGTCAAAAGCTACTCTAGTGATGAATTTTGAGCAGTCTTGACCATGCTTAACTAAGGCCATGTAGGCCTCTTGTTTCACTGCAGGAATTACAGCAGAGAACTCATCAATATCCTTTACAATGTCTCTGAGGAACATGCCCATATAAAGCATATAGGAATTAATGCGGGAAGCCAACATCGATGCCTGAAAGCATGGTTGACTCGATCACCATAGAAGGTGAAGGACTTGAGATTTCTGGAAGCCTGGGGAATTGGGATCCCTGTACATGATATCTAGTCTCTTACTGACTAAGAAAACTGAGATAGGCGTCTTCCATATCCAAAACATGAGGTCCTGTAAAATACGATGGACCTGAAGAGTGGCAGCATCTTTAGGAGTCGAAGGATACTAAAGAATCTCTATTTCCTTGGATTTTGATTCCTTCTCAGCTCCCATGAAGACAGAGGGATCCCTGGTCATGCCACGGATAAGATCCTGGAAGGACATGTCCTCCGGTGGGGACTGACAGCGCTCATGAGGCGATGACGGATCTGACAGCACATCACAGTGTGTTTGTGAAAGGAGTCTCAGCCTCCAATTCCCAGGCATCGGAATCGGACAGGAAATCAAAATAGTGATGGTCACCATCGCCATCTTTCTGATGTCCATGGATGATCTCAATGCCAATGTCTGGAGACATTGGAATCATAGACGCTCATTACCTGTTCCACCTGCAGCCAATGGGATTCGTCCTGTTCAAGGTAAGGCATGAATTCAGAGAGTCCCGATGACAGCGGTTCCAAGCTCGCCATCAAGACCTGGGTCGCCGAGGGCTTTGAAATACCCAATTCCGGGGCAGGTATCGAGATCGGGGCTCCAGAGGGCTTCGAGGCCACTGGCTTGAATTCTGCCAGAAGCACAGCCAAACTCCTCTCGATGGTCAGCATATGCTGCTTGAGGGAGATGGAGTGAGACTGGGTGAACTCCGGAGCAGGACTCTGGACCACCATTCCAGACAATGGAACCAGAGGGTCTCCCGAAGCCGGAGCCCCTCTTGTGCTTTGGATGCGGATTCCTCCAGCCGGGGCTGTTCAGCTGGCCACTCTTGGTCATCAGGATCAGAATCCCACCGAGGGGAGCTCCAGTATCGATGTCTGAGGGAACATAAGAACATAAGATATGCCATACTGGGTCAGACCAAGGTCCATCAAGCCCAGTATCCTGTTTCCAACAGTGGCCAATCTAGGTCATACGTACCTAGCAGTTTCCCCAAAAGACACAGGTTCCGCAATGCTTGTACTGGGTCAAGCATTGATATCCTGGGTCCTTTCTTAATAATGGTTTATGGACTTTTCCTCCAGGAACTTGTCCAAACCTTTTTTAAACCCAGCTACACTAACAGTCTTTACTACATCCTCCGGAAACAAATTCCAGAGTTTGATTACACGTTGAGTGAAAAAATATTTTCTTTTATTAGTCTTAAATAGTTTACCCTGTAGCTTCATTGCATGTTCCCTAGTCTTTCTATATTTTGATAACGTAAACAATCAAGCTACGTTTACCCGTTCCACTCCGTTCATTAATTTATAGACTTCTATCATATCTCCCCTCAGCCATCTCTTTTCCAGGTTAAAGAGCCCTAACCTTTTTAGTCTTTCTTCATAGGAGTATCCTTCCATCCCCTTTACCATTTTGATGGCTCTTCTCTGAACCTTTTCTAATAACTCTATATCCTTTTTAAGATACGGCGACCAGAATTGCACACAATATTCAAGGTGCGGTCTCACCATGAAACGTTCCTGGCAAGTGGCATAAGTCCTCAATGTCAAAGGCTGAGATGCCGATGCAGCCTTTGTGGCTGACAGGTTTCTAACCACGACTTTTGGATTCCGAGGGAGCACAGGAACTGCGCGAAGAATAGGAGCCACAAGAAAGTGTCAACATCGAAGAAGAGTGTGCTGAAGCTGCCAAGTCAGATCCAAAAAGACACTCACATTGCTTTCCTGTTTTTTTTAACCCTTTCCTTGTCATTTGCTAATACAAAGTACAAGAGTCGGGGTTATGATGGGCTCCTAGCACTGTAAGCACCAATTGTGCTTGTTGGTGTCCAAAATACTGTGGTTATATTTAATACATTTTTTAAAACTGCCGGCAGGTTTCTCCATGTCAGGAAGCGCAGCCTTTGCCAGGTCAAAAGACTCAATGGCAGCCTGGACCTATGAAAAAAACCGTGGGAACCGCGAGGTAAAAAGAGAAAATAAAAGTAAGGGAAGTGCCCAAAAAGGACACAGATGTCGATGAGCGATGATACTGAAGAAGACAGGAAGGCAAAAAAGAAAAAAGAAGCACCCCGAAGGGCATGGTAGAAAATGTTTTAACTATGGTGACAGGACAAGCGTCCATATTGCTTCGCAGAAAAACAGACAGGAGAATCACTAGGAAGGCCGGAAGGCATACACGCATGTACAGAGGGATACTCCCAATCGCTTCTTAGTGGATGCTGGGGAGTGTTCCCACACGGGCTCCATCGCGGGACATCACCCATATATGAAGATGTTATGAAGACGGATTCCTGTTTGCTCCTGGAGATACTCTTTTTTCCTCTTACTCCCTTCTTTAGTATCTCCTCACCAGGGACAGCCCAAGGGGGATGCAGAGCCATGTGCGGAGACTCATTCCAGGGCCTCATTTGCATAATGTTAACATGCACTAATTTTTAGTAAACATACCTCTTAATGAGTGTCTGGATAAAGAAAGACTACCAGATTTCTACATTACTATACTCCAGTGCCAACCGCCAGGCACATTAGGAAGTACTATAAACACTGCCCATTTATAACCCATAGCAAACCTGCCATATTATAACAGCACTACCAGGACTCACAAAACACCAAACCCTACCTTTCAAAAAGGCAACATTCCAAATATTAAACCAATACATCTCAGAGGAAACCAGTACATCTTCTACTGGAGTGGAATATACAACACTGGAGAAATAAAATTATAAATTAATTTCCTCTTGTACTAAACAAAAATTCAAAGACCTTACCAATGCACATTTCCCAGAGCTGACATATTCCAGTTAATAAATTCAAAATAAAAAATTATTTTTCTACCTTTTGTTGTTTGTGCATTTTATTTTTCAGTTGCAATTGCTCCAGTCACTTTCTTTTGGTTTCTTCATGTCTTCTGCTAACTCTCCATTGTCTGCTGCCATTTTTTCTTTCCTCTCTCTTCTAGTTTTTTTTACATTCTCTCTCAACATCTGCTTTAACATACTGATCGTCCCCTTTTGCTCTTTCCTCCATTTCTTTCTTTATTCTTTTTTCATCCACTCAAATTTCACCCTCCATCCTCAATCCCCAATCCCCACTTACTCTCCCAATATGCAGCCGATAGTAGATTTTTCTTCCCTTCCACACAAAACCTCTCCATCCTCACTCCCCCAGTCCCATTCCCTTCTAGTCCTCACAGAGGAATGCAACAAATCAATACATGTGATACTGCATCACTGTGGCCTACGGTAGAGCTGCAAGACCAAGCAAATGGAAACAGAGAAGCAAGTGACTGGGATATGGGAACAAAGGCTTGATGGCTAGCAGCAGTGACAATGACAGAGAGAATGGTGATTGGAGAGACAGTTAATAGTGGCTGATGTTTTTCTGGAAGCAGCATCAAAAGTGATCATGGTTGAGGAATTGCAAACTACTGGGAGTACTGCATGCTGTATATTTCTGCCAGTGCACCTCATTTAGCATTCTGCCATTGCAATTGTAACAACAAGGAACCTCAGTCTTGATCTGAAGCACCTGTTATTATTTTAGTGGCAACACTACATTAGTGTCGTTCACTCCTGTCTCATAGTAGCGATCCAGCACTGAAGGACTGGGAAATCATTTCCTATGAAGGGAAAGTGAAGTCAGTAAAAGTTGGGCCTGAAAGGGTTTGGAGTTGCAGACTTACCCTTTCACTAACTGCATGGTGCTTGATAGTAAGTTCATCTCGCTCAGCACGGGTGTGGGCAAGCAGATCCTCAAGACGGGAAAGCTCCTGCTGCAAGAGGCGATTTTCTTCTTGCATGCTGGTGGCTGATGTTATCACCTCGGATGCTGAAAGAAAGAGAAAGAAAACCAAAGGTCATATTATTATCAATAATTAATTACTGGGCAGAAATATTCTAATGCTCTGGAAGTCCTCAGTCTGCAGGAGAGTCAAAAATGGAGAGAAACTCCTCCTGGGCTGAATATTAGAAAATGACTACTATTGCTACTGTGATGAAATTTAAGGGCCTGATATTGATTTGGGCAGGCTATGCACCGCTATGCTACTTTTGACTGCCTGCTGACCAGGACCATACCTAGCCCTATGCGAGTGGTGTGGCCGCATAGGGCACAAAGGCTTAAGGGGCACATTACAGCTGTCTGCCATTGCCTGCCACTGTCACTTTTTCTTCACTCAGCGGCAGCAGGTAATGGCAGATAGCTGAAATGCGCCCCTTAAGCCTTCTCGCAGCACGCTAAGCAGGTCTGGTCCCTCCCTCCTCTGACGCGGTATCAGAGCAGGGAGGGACAGATCTACTTAGTGTGCCAGCGACTTGCACATCGGGCGTGCCTCTTCTCTCCCGCTGCCGTCCAGGAAGTGGCTAGATGGAGGTGCAGGGGGGGTGCTCACCTGATGTGCAAGTCGCACAAGGTGCGATTCAAGCTCTGTACGGCCCTGCTGCTGACCCCTAACCCCGGATATTCAATGCTGCAGTGACGGCATTCAATATCCAGGTTTGGTGCACAGAAGACACAGCCTCTGAGACTAAAACTAAGCAAGCCCCCGGATAGCACTGGGGTGCGCAGGGAACTTAGACAGGGATATTCAATGATACTAACTGTGTAGGTGCAATTAAATATCCACGTTTAAGGCATTACACGGTTTACTGGGCTGTAAACCGTGTAAATGCCTTTCAAATATCGGGCCCTAAACTTTTTATTAATTTCCTTTCCTTGAATCCTACCAGACATGTCAGCTTATGCCACCCTGCCAACAGATGGAGACAGAGAACCACTTCTTTTTCAGTGTTGGCAAGCAATTATAACTTCAAATCATTAAACCATTCAACTGGTGAGAGAGGGGAGTTACCAAACCTTTCACAAGGAAGCACGACAATGAAGGGGGAAGTGGGCAAGGCCAGTGCACAGGTATTGGGCACTCTAGGTAAACGTTTAGTTATGGCCCTGAGCCTCTGTTCCAAGACTGTGATAATTAAACTCTATCTTCATGATCATCCCAACACCACCCCACCTACAACAATCCTCTAAAAATGTGCAACTGGACATCATACTTTTAAATATTAAACTTTTGCATTGCATGTATGTGTGCGCCTGCCCTCTCTGCAGGTACCAGGACGCCATGCAGGAGCTCCAATCGTCTGCCCGTTTTTAAAGCTTGCATTCCCCACTGCCTAACCCCCGAACAGGCCTGCCGAAGCCGGGATCGGACTGCATGGAACCCCCTCCTGCACCTTACCTTGTCGGTGTTGCCCCATCACGCTGTCCTTCCAAGTCGGGGGGACTTATTCCCATCTAGGTTGGCAACCCTGGACATACAAGGCCGTGACCAGAATCAGTCCTGTATGACCTGCCTTCGCTCCTCCTCCAGCCCTCCCCCTCCCGCCCCCGTCCAGAGCTCCCTGCACATCTCCACTGTATATGCTCGGAGCTTTGGCACCTGAATCAGTGCCAGGAGTTTAGCAGGGGATATATGTCCAACCCGGACACATATCCCTGCTAAACCCAATGCAGAATAGACCCCTAAGACTCATTTGCAATGTTTATGTTTATTTATGTTTATGTTTATTAAAATACTTGATATACCGCACCTTATTAAACCAGGGTGGTATTTCAAGGCATTAGGCCTTGGGAAAAATGTTGGTAGAACAACTGACTGATTAAGATGGAAATCCAACACCCTTTTCGGAAGCAATTTAGGATGAGTACAGAGGACCTATTATGATGGAATTTGGGGTAAGGTGGATGCATGCTGAAGTGACTGCCACCAAAAATAACACTTTCCAGGTAAAATACTTTAGAGGGCAGGTATTGAGTGGTTCAAAGGGAGCTTTCATGAACTGGGCAAGAACCACATTGAGGTCCCAAGACACTGCGGGAGATTTGTAGGGAGGATCCAAGAGAAGCAACCCCCGCATGAAGCAAACAATCAAAGTCTGTACTGAGATGGACTTCCCTTGATGATAAGCACCAATTGCACTAAGGTGGACCCTAACAAAGTTGGACTTAAGTAAAGTCCTAGAGAGGTGTGTAGAAGTTACTCCAGCAGGTTTTGTGTAGGACAGAAGAAAGGATCTAGGGTCTCATACCAAATAGCAAACCTCTGCAATTTACAGGAATACAACTTTCTCCCTCCTGGAGACCAAAAGATCATTGGTCATACCGGCTGGCAGGTTGAGCTCAGGCAGTAACCTCTCAATATCCATGCTGTGAAGGCCAAGGACCAGATGTTGGGATGCAACATCATCCCATCTTCTAGTGAAATCATATCTGGCGCATGGCCCAGCCAGAGGGGCTCCTGACAGGAGAGCTGTAGGAGGAGAGGAAACCAAGGCTGTCTGGGCCAGTAGGGAACAATGAGAATCAGCTTCAGGAGGGTTTTTGCAATGAGAGGTATTGGAGAATACACATACTGAAGACCCTCCCCCCAATGTAGGAGGAAAGAATCTGAGGCTAGCCTGCTGTGTGATCTTACCCTGGAACAGAACTGGTTCACCTGAGCATTCGGTGGAGTGGTGAAAAGATCTATTTAGGGGGTGCCCCACTCCTGAAAGATACAGACCTCCACCTCCCTGTCCAGTGTCCATTCATGTGGTTGGAGGACTCCATTCAGTCTGCCTGCCAAAGTATTTTGATCGCCTGGCAAAAAGACTGACCACAACCTGACCACTTCCCAACACAGGAGGTATGAGCCTATTTCTCCCTGCTTGTTCATGTAAAACACTGTGACTTGATTATGGGTCTGAATAAGAACAATATGATTGGCCAGTCAATCTCGGAAAGCCCTTAGAGCATTTGCTATGGCTCTTAATTCGAAGAAGTTGATCTGGTGGAGACTTTCTTGGAGGGACCAATCACCCTGAGTGTGAAACCCATCGAGATGAGCTCGCCACCCCAGCTTCGATGTCATCAAAACCTTCTGAGGTGGTGAAATTTGAAAGAGGAGACCTCTGAGCAAACTCTGGTGGATTGTCCATCATTGCAGTGACTGAACAAGAGGATTGGTGACATACAGGCAGACATTCCTATGACCCTACTCCCTTCACCATCTCTCAAATTACTGATGAACTCCAGACCACACGATCTCTGAATGTAAATACCTATGTCCTTGTAAATATTAACTTGTTACACAAATAGAATTCCCCATATAACCCTCCAGGTTGTAATCTCTTGTTCAATGTAAGTTCATGTTGCGTTATATGTAAACCGCTTTGAGTATATGATGGGATGGTATAGAAAACTTGTTAAATAACATAAATAAATAAATATAGATGATCCCCGAGTTCATCCGTGGATTAGGTCCACTGAGAGTCCACTGAGCCTGTCTCATATGGAGGAATGCCAAGGGTATGACATGCACAGTTGAGGCCATGTGGCCCAGTACAATCAACATCCTTTGAGTTGTTATCTACTGATTCAATTGAGTCTCCTGCACTAGTGAAGCTGGCCGTGTGGGAGGAAGCTGAGTCATGTCGAGCAGGGCCCCTATGAATCCCAATTGCTGGTGGGTTGCAGATGAAACTTAAAGTAATTTATAACGAACACTCGAATGGTCAGCCATGTTGATTCTTGGGCCTCTTCCTTAGTGGTACTCTCGATCAGCCAATAGTCCAAGTAGGGGAAGACAAACACTCCCAGCATCTAGAGGTAAATTGCTCAAGAGGGCGGTGATTTCTCTCTGAAGTAGTTCCTGATGCAGAGGATCAATGTGATGCACCCTCAGGGATCAATTTGGAGGTAGGCCGAATAGATATAATCTGTAACTGCTTTGGACAATCTGTAGAACCCGTGCGTCTGAGGTTATGAGGGGCCACCTTTGGGCAAAACAAGTGAGCCTTCCTCTGACTGAAGGGTCATCCACTGTGGTTATTGGTAGATTGGCTATGCTCTGAAGGAACCAGTCAAAATCCCACCGCTGACTTTGGCTGAGGAGCAGGCTGAGCCTTCTGAGGCTTCTCTCATTGCAGTCGTGGGCAACGAGCCTGTTTGGGTTGGGAGGGTTGGGACCCAGGAAAATACGCCTATGAGAGTAATGGGTCTATTTCTAGCTCCCCCTTGGTACCTCCTGCAATAGGAGGCCTGCTTGGATGTGCACCTTGAGTGATTACAGAAGGTCACATGCTGCTTTTCTATGAAACCACTTCTCTTTGACCTGTTCTCTGAAGAGATTCTCTCTATGGCATGGCATGTTAGCAAGCTTATTCTACACCGATTGTTCCAGGTCTGAGGACCGGAGCCAGGCGAGTCTCTGGGCACCAATACCCAAGGCAGAAATCCTCTATGCCATTTTGAAGATGTCATCGATCGCCCGGACAATGAACTTTGAGAAATCCTTGCCATGAGCCACTAGGGAACGACACTGTTCCAATTTCTCTGGAGAGAGAACGTCAAACAGATCAGTGAGGTCAAACATGACGTTCTTCAAAAACATGCCTATGTAGAGCTGGTAAGAGGCCATGCAGGCTATAAGCATGGAACTCTGAAAGTTCCTTCTCCCAAAAAAGTCCAATGTCTGAGCCTTCCTCCCGGGGGGGGGGGGGGGGGGCAAAGAATGAATCTTGGAACTCTTGGACCTCTTAAGTGTGGATTCGACCACCAAGGAATGGTGAGGAAGCTGAGGCTTCTCAAATTTTGGAGTCTTCTGAACTCTGTACATGGAGTCAAGCCTTCTACTGACTGAAGGTACAGTAAGGAAGTTCTTCCACATTCTCATCTGTATTCTCTGCAGGATGCAGTGTACGGGCACTGTCAACGCTTCCTTAGGGGCCAAAGAATACTGCATGATCTCCAACTTTTCTGCCCTGGGCTCATCCTCAGTCTCCAAAGAAAATGGTATGTCCTTAGCCATATCCCTGACAAAATCCTGGAAGGTCATATCCTGATGAGGAGATTTGTGTCACTGATGAGGTGGAGAAGGGTCAATGGAAGTTCCGGGGACCTGTCCTCTGACAAGTTCTCAGACTTCACATCGGTAACCCAGCCTTCTGAATCTGACTCAGAGAGGAAGTTGAAGTACTTCTGTGTTTCTGCCTGGATCTCTCTATGGATTTGGGGCAATCAAGAGCTCCTTTAAGAGCGATAATGCACCAATTCTCATCTAGTTTTTCAGGGTGCATCGGACCCAAAACACTAGAGAGTGAAATCGGCCAGACAGGCACACGTATCAGGGCCCTTCGATGCCCCGATGATGGAGCATCTCCCGCAGGCAAGGCATGAGTCTCAAGGATCAGTTGCACAGAGGTTGATGTCGATGCAGCTGACGTCGAGGCTTCGGTCTGCTATACAGCCAACAGTGCTATGATGCATTCCTTGAAAGCCTGCAGAAATTGTCTCTCTATGGCTACCGAATCCGAAGGCTGTAGGACCTCATCAACTTCAACTGATGTACCACGAATCTGAACAGGGTTATCGGTGGATTAGTCTCAGGGACTTGGTAGGCTGACCCTGCCCCTCCGATATCCTGGAGGATGAGCTCTCCTCCCTTCAGGGTAGCTTCAAAGGGCACTCTCATGTCCCTTATCACTCTCGATGCCATGCTTTAAGGGGTTCTGATGCCAATGCACCAGAGTCTTCACTCGGTACTTGGTGAAATCATTGTTAAACATTGACTAAGATAAAACCAAATCCTTCCTCATCTTTGGGTAGAGACTGATCAATGACAGATGCTCTGGGACTCCCAGTGGGTTCAAGAACTCCTCGATGTTGATGCACTGCCAGCGTTCGATGCAGCCTTTGAAGCCATGGAGACCAGTGCTGTCAATGCCAATGTCAATGGATTGGACTTCTGAGCACCAAAAAATGATTTGTGCTGCTTCTCTTGACCCTTGAATCCTCTTTTTGTCATTTGCAAACACAAATTACAAGAAGAGGGCTGATGATCCAGTCCCAGGCACTGAAGGCACCGATTATGAGTATCCATGGCAGATATGGCCCTTGTGCACCGGGAACACTTTTTGAACCTGCTGACCAGTTTTTGGACATGTCGTCTGGAAAGATAGCCATGGCAAAATCAAATGGCTCGATTTTTAAAACAGGAGGGCTTGGCCAGTGCATCGGCGCCTAAGGAGGCAGAAGTGTCGCAGAAGAGAAAATACAACAAAATGACCAATAAGGGCAAAAGGATAGCGAGGAACCGTGACGGCAGGTGATTTGTGATAGAACCAGAAGGTGCAGAATCCCTGGAGGGGAGAGAAAAATGAATGTCAAGCGGAGTTGTTCTGGAATGTGTCCATTGGGCTCCATGGAAAAATGAAGACTAGTTTAAGATGGTGCCATGGCAGCAGGTGGATAGAGGGTGCAAAGGCATGGTGAAACCTCCCAGAAGCTTCCAATAGTAGCTGGAGAGTGTTCCCACACGGGATCAGTCTGATGATGTCACACATATGTGAGGACTTCATTCCTGCTTATCCATGGAGAACACATAGCAAGTGCAGTAACAATGTGGTAACTATCAGGGGTGTCGTCAGTATATTCCCTGCATTTACTGTACAGAAAAGTTCTTTACCACCCATTAAGTTCATTTGCAGTTAACCCAGGTGTACCTATGCTAATTACAACATTGATAGTGCGCACTAATTACTGTGCACTAACTGCAATGTGCAGTCGAACACACTCTTTGCTCGTGATCTGCACAGGCCCTGCCCCTTCATACATTAAACACTTGACATGAGATTTTTACTGCATTGGCTGTTTTAATCACATGAATACTGTTACTATAGGCCTGTAGTAATGGTTACCATGTGATAAAATGCACGATAACTGCTTAGCACACTTTAATAAAAGGGCCCTGATGTGAGGTATATAAAAGGAATGAATGCGTTCAAGGCATATAGATCATATCAAATCAGCCCAACTGAATATTTGTAAAATAGCAGATAGAGACTACAGATGTGTCTATCATTTACTTGGATTTTGAGAAGGCATCTGATATGGTGTTGCATGCAGAAACTAGTAAAGAAATTCATACACTATGTAGGAAGCATAACACGGCAATTAGTGACAAAGATTCTGACTAGAGTAACCTAGAACATGAAGCATCATATAAATTTGTACTAGGACCTATTTTTTGTTGAAGCTGATATTCAATGGTGTGATATTCTTATATTGAAAATATATACAGTAACTGGTTAAATTGAGCCATTGAAAATCACTGTCTAAAGCTGACCTGATAGCTTATCAGTTTAATATTAGAGCAGCGATTTTTTAAAACCAGACTTAACCCATTAAGATTTTAACCTGCCTCTGACATGCCTCCAACTCCTCTTTTCTTTAACTGGTTATCTTTTGGCTGGACATTAAATTGCCTGTTCAAAAGATAAGTGTTGTCAGCCCCAAAATGTCAAGAGTAAATCTTTTGAATATCTACCACATGTTTATTATGAGTTACACAGGAAGGAAAAGATTATACAGTCAATGTTGTAATAAAAATAGGTCAAAGGATTAAGTGGTAAATGTATTTTAATATAGACACATGTAGGTCATACAACTGGAGAATAAAATTAATTAAGCTATTTAAAAATTAGGAAGGAATGTTCTCATACAATGCCTGTCGACACTGCAAAGTTTCCAAAAAGGAGATTTTCATGAGCAACCTTTCCCTCTCTCCCTCTTCCTCCACCACCTCAACACATACGATCTTTTGGATATGATTTTTTAAATCATAACATTTCTTTCCTCTCTCCATGTTTTTGCATCATTTTCTAGTGTATTCTATGTTGTCGCAACATAATTTTACAAAGCAACTCTCAGTAGATAAGGACTTCTTGGTCAAACCCATCTGCCTACAGTTGCCTCATACTACTGGGGCTGTCTATTCCTTGACCTTATTACAGTTCTCTGCACCTGTCTAAAACATCCTAGAATTTCTTTCATAGTTTGATTTCTACCATTTCTGCTCAGGCCATTCCTTTTATTGAAGCTGTATATTCCTTTGCCTATGTTTGATTTCTTTTTCTTGTTTCAGCTTAACTTCCGTTTAAGTTCACGCGTGTCTCTTACCCTCTGCTCTGTCTCATTCTTGGCTTTCTTTTTGCGGTCTCTATTCTGCCTCTGGCCTGCATCTTGTTATCTCTCTCTGTATCACTCATCCTTCCAAAAGTGGCCTCTAATCCTCCCAAAACCCTAGTGAAAGACAAAACTACAACAATGTTTCTGACTGGCCAGCAAGGGATAGAAGCAAACTACTGGCATTTTTCTCTCAAACATTGTGATTTTGATCTTGCCAAAATACATAGCCACTCCATGACAAGTTCACCATTGATGATCAGATGGATGCATTTGGTACCATACCCTGCAGTCCCTCCTCTGTCAGGCTCTCTGTAATGATTTGCCGGATTCGAGCAGGGACAGGTGTGAGTGTTCCCCTCTCGCCCTCTCTTCGGACAGTAAGTGTTTTGTCCTCTTTGGAAGCTTCAGGGTTCAGTACTGTGTCCTCCAATTTCTAAAACGTAAAAGAAGATTTATCAAGCCAGGAATAGTAGTATCATATCAGAACAACATTCTGTTGTCAAATTTATCATTACTACAGTATTTCACCCCAGACCTTACTACTCTCACAGAATGACTTGCATTATTCCAGCATAGATTAACTGTCAATGATGCTATGAAGTCATGGTGTGTTCTTATCATAGGATTGACATGATATCATTTGGTTATCATACTTATCATTAATGCCCCATAGCCTATTGGTATCACGTTATGATATAACAAAAACCTTTCATTTTCAGCAGCAGTTAATTTCAAATTGTGTCGCAGTACTTATGGAAATTTCAGGTTAAAATTTAAAAATGTTGTGGATGTCTGCAGTGTATATAGGGATAACCCCTTCTCCCCAACTAAGAACGCTTTGTAAATAGTCAAAGGCAACTTGCCTTTGTTAAATATAACGTACAAAATTACTGTTTTCTGCAAACATCGTTTAACCTGTTTAAGTTCTATGTACACTGCTTTGTTCTCTGTAAACGTTGTTTAACTTGTTAAGTTCTATGTACACCACTTTGACCTCTATGAAAAGCGGTATAAAAGTTCAGACAAATAAATAAATAAAATAAATAAATGAATAACTGCACTGTACAACTGTATGTGCAGGTATAAAGGATGTACATGGTTTTCTTTGGGGGTCTTTTACTAAAAGATGCTATGGTGTTGCACCTAATGCACCTATAGCATTCAAAACTATGGTGTGTTAGGTGCCACACCACCGCGTGACTGTCAGCGGCATGGAAAGTATGTTAGTGTGGAAATCAGGCCATGCTAACTGTACTGGCCCAGCGCTAACACTTATCGTGGGTGACAGCACAGTGTTAATGTGTGCTGTAACTCGTGCTTAGCACCATTTATGTGTGGATTTTGCTAGAATTTAAAAGTAAACGCATGAGCATACTTTCACTTTGAAAACCACCCAAATATAACTATGGACTTACACTCATGCTTGCTTTTTATACTGCACAATTTTTCTGGGTTAAAATATATACATTAAAGCTCATTAACATTAAAGCTCATTAGAGGAGGTAGTGAGCTATCAGAGAAAAAATAATAAAAAGATAACAGCTCAATATGGAGTGCTATCACGCTGAGGAAGATAGCTCAATACCTGTGAGGATAATATAATGCTAGACCATGGACTTAGGTACCAGTTTGGCAGAGAATGACTAGGAAACAATATGGAAACAGACTCCTAAAGTTTTGATGTACTGTAAGAGAATAACGGCCTATATTAGGCTGTTACATAAGCATTTTTTTTTACATAATTAATCCTAGGGTTGATGAGATGCTGGAGGGGTTGTCCCCAAGAAAGAACATGTGGTAGGTAGCTCTGCCCTTTTGTCCACTTTTTCTGGAAAGAGGTCATGGCAGAGATTTCAAGGGTGCCCAGGCAAGTTTTGCCCCTTTATCTAAGTTGTGTCTATTTGGAATTTGAGATGATGTACTTGTGAATCAGGCATTCAGAAAACTTGTTTCTCAACAGATGCATGCTGCAAGGTACATAGTCGCAAAGCTCTGAGATAAGAAACCCTGTAAAGAAATTTGGAGAACACAAGCCTGTGACATAGTAAAGGAGGAGTGGTCTAGTGGTTAGGACAAGGTACTTCAGGCCGGAGGGCTGGGGGTTCAAATCCCACCTGGGGACAGTAATCTCAGGCCAGAGGGACTGGGATTTCTAGTCCTATAGGCACTCCTTGTGGTCTTAGGCAAGCCACTTAACCCTCCATTGCCCATGTTCCCTGTAAGTATTAGTGTATGTGTCTCATATCCCCTCATGTTAAATATATCCCCCAATTGACCGCTTTGACCCAGTGAAAAGCATGATATAAATACAGCTAAATAAAAGTAAATAAACTAACATACTGTACATTGAGAAATGACTCAGACTCATATGATAAGATCTAGACTGGCTTTAGAGATTTCTACAAGGCTTCAAGAATAAAGCTGGAGACATTCGTCTTGATGGGTTAATTGGTTGGCATATAGCCACTTCCACAACAGATCCTTGTTTATATCTCAAAAATGTATGCTTATTTTACATTTGGCCTGTTGAATATATAGTTTAGAAATGTTATGTGCATTAACTTTAATTTTTGAAAGCATGTGTGTAAGTGCAAACCCTGCACCAATTGTTCCTTCAGGCATGCCTCTTCAGACAGAGGGAAAACTTTGGTATATACAGGTTGTACATGCATAGGTTTATACAGTTGTGGTCAATATTATTGGCACCCTTGCATTGAAAATATTCCAACTGTATGTCATGATAATATTTTAATAGTTTGTTCAGGGGGACGCTGTGGAGCCCGAGTGAATAAGTTGCATGTTGTAGGAGCTCCGTCCGACCCAGGCTCTGTTCTCAGGATTCTTGCATGGTTTTGGGCAGCCCTGCAGATTTGGGTGCTCCCGAAGGACTGCTATGGTGGCTACAGGCAAAAATGCTAAGTCTGAGGGTACTTTTACTGTTGTATCCAGCCTCAAAAGCCATAAGGTTGGACTGCCCACGCCGGAGAAAATGGTGCCTGGGGAGAAGACGACAGATTAAAGATTGCTGATATTGCAAAGAAAGCCATGAAGGGGGAAGTGATCATATTGAGTGACTTTAAACTACCCAATGTGGATTGGAGTATTCCTTCAGCAAATCTGGAAAGAAGTAAAAAAATTGTGGATGCCTTCCAAGATGCATTACTTAGACAAATGGTGATGGAACCGCTCAGTGCTGATTTAGTGCTCACCAATGGAGATAGTGTGTCGAATATCCGGGTGGGTGCCCATGTGAGCAGCAGCGATCATCACAAGGTGTGGTTTGACATAAAAGCCAAGGTAGAATTCAATCACAGAAAGCTCAAAGTCCTAGACTTTAAAAACACTGACTTCAGTAAAATGGCCAAGTACCTGAAGGAGGAGTTGGCAGGGTGGGAGGGGATAAGGGAAGTGGAATTGCAATGGGCTAAATTAAAGGAGGCAATAAAGGGGGCAACAGATACGTATGTAAGGAAAGTAAATAAAAACAAAAGAAAAAAGGAAACCTATTTGGTTCTCCAAAGAAGTGGCTGCACAAATAAAGGCAAAAAACACAACTTTCACACAATTCAAAAGTTTGCAAACAGAAACGCAAAAAATAATACAGTATCAAACTAAAAGCGACAAAAAGAAAAATAAAGGGTAGCAAAATCAAAGGCAGAAGAAAAGATGGCTAAAGAAGTGAAATGTGACCACAAAACGTTTTTCAGGTATGAGTTATATTCAGGAGAGGAGAAAAATCAGAGGTGGAATTGCAGGACTCAAAAGTGCTGGAAACGGATTTGTGGAAAGTGACATTGAAAACGTGAAAATGCTAAACAAATACGTCTGCTCTGTTTTTACTAGAGAAAATCCTGGAGAAGGACCACCTGTGACTGACAAATATACAAATGGAAATGGAGTAGATAGCGCACCATTCACAGAAGATGATGTGTTAGAGCAGCTTGCAAAACTGAAAGCGGCCAAGGCCATAAGACCGGATGGAATACATCCCAGGATACCGAAAGAGCTCAGAGAGGTTCTTGCAGGACCAGTAAAGGATGTTTTTAACAGATCCTTGGAGACAAGAAAAGTTCCACAGGACTGGAGAAGGGCTGATGTGGTACCGCTTCACAAAAGTGGTAGTAGGGAAGAAGTGACAAACTATAGGGCAGTAAGTATGTCATTATAATATTTTAATATTCCAATTGTATGTCATCGGTGTTGGGAAAAATAATGGAGCAAATAGTGGACTTCCTTGAAACCAACAGGCTGCATGATCCGAGGCAACATAGTTTTACCAAAGGACAATCTTTCCAAACAAATCTGATTGAGTTCTTTGACTAGGTGACCAGAGAACTAGAGCAAGGGCATGTGATGGATGTGATCTACCTAGATTTCAGCAAAGTCTTTGATACTGTTCCTCATAGGAGGCTTATCAATAAACTCAACAGCTTGGGGATGGGTCCCAAGGTGGTGAATTGGATCAGAAATTGGTTGACTGACAGACAGCAGAAGGTGACGGTAAACGGAACTCACTCAGATGAAAGGAAGGTGATTAGCAGTGTGCCCCAGGGTTTGGTCCTGGGACTGGTACTGTTCAATGTATTTGTGAGTGATATTGCTGAAGGTCTGAATGGAAAAGTCTGTCTTTTTGCAGATGTTACGAAAATTTGCAACAGAGTGGACTCCCCTGAGAGAGTGGAGAACATGAGGAAAGATCTACAAATGCTGGAAGAATGGTCTAATGCTTGTCAGTTAAGATTTAATGTGAAGAAGTGCAATGTCATGCACTTGGGAAGCAGAAATCCAAGGGAACTGTATGCATTAAGGGGTGAGAGTTTGGTGTGCATGGACCAAGAGAAGGACCTCAGAGTGATTGTTTCTGAGGATCTCAAGGTGGCGAAACAGTGTGACAAGGCAGTGGCAAAAGCCAGAAGGATGCTGGTTGCATACAGAGAGGAATTACCAGCAGAAAGGAAAAGGTACTAATGCCATTGTACAAATTGCTGGTGAGGCCTCACTTAGAATATTGTGTTCAGTTTTGGAGACCATATCTCACAAAGGACATAAAAAGGCTGGAAACAGTTCAGAGGAAGGCGACCAAAATGATTTGGAGCCTGCATCAGAAGACTTATGAGAAGAGTCTTGAAGACCTAAATATGTACACTCTGGAGGAGAGGAGGGACAGGGGTGATATGATTCAGACCTTTAAATACTTAAAGAGTATTAATGAACAAACAAACCTCTTCCAGGGAAGCTGTAAAACTAGAGGGTATAACATGAAGATGCAAGGGGGTAAACTGAAAGGCAATGTCAGGAAATACTTTTTCATTGAAAGGGTGGTGGATGCTTGGAATGCCCTCCCAATGGAAGTGGTGGGGGCAAATACAGTGACAGAATTCAAAATGGCATGGGATAGACACAGTGGATCCCTTTATAGCAACAGGATAAAATCAAGATAAACATAACTATTTCTTATATATCAGCAAATAGGGGTGACCTACACGGAGCGTGGGTACACTCCTAAACGAAGGCATGGGGAGGGGGGACTTGAACAGAGCAGCGGGTGCACCTACTCTTGCCACCTTTCTGGGCAGACTACATGGGCCATACTGGTCTTTATCTGCCATCATATACTATGTTACTATGTAAAGATCTCATGTGCTCGCAACTGGAGTCTATCAAGTTGGTACAAGGTGAGCTGGAAGCTTTGAATGGACGACTGATGGAATCTCAACAGCAGGTTGTGTCCTTAGAAGAAAGGACTGCTGTACTGGAGATGCAATACAGCCAGGTGGACAAAAAAACTGAGGCGATCTCCCACTTACAATTGGATATAGAGGATCTTGTTAATCAAAATTGAGAAACAATATTTGCATTCTTGGCCTACTAGAGAGTACCAAGGGGGTCGACATGATTGCATATTTGGAGCGCATGGTTCTGGAGTTGTTCGGCCTTCAGTTCTCTATGCCGTTGGAGTTTAAATGGGCTCATAGGGTGCCATCGAGGCCTATTGACCCTGCTAAAGGACCTCATCCCATCGTAGCCAAGGTATTATGATAACAACATGCCTTGCAGATTCTACATGTAGCTCACGCCAAACTGTCTTTACTGATTCATGGCCACAAAATCACGTTTGTGCCAGACTTGGCGTGAACCACGGCCTCCAAAGGAAAGCAATTGCTGGCACAGCGAGGTGCACTCCAAGTCTTGGGGGCTCAATATGGAATGCTTTATCCAACACGGACGCAAGTCACTTACTGGAACTGAACAACTTGATTTACGGACCCCACCAATTTGCAGAACTTCATTGTGAATCATCATATGGCTTGTCCTTAGTGTGCCCATATAAAATGGACTCCCGGTTGTTGAACATCGGATTGTCACCGCATTCCTCCAGCCAGCCAATCAAAACCGGCTCCCTTTCTTTTGGGGATCGGCTTGAGTGCCCCAGGCCTGTTGATTCCTGTGATCCTTGACCTAGAGGACAGGCTGTCCATGGACTGGATGGGACAATGCAGGGGGCATGGTCACCCCGCACTGTTGTGCTGTGGAACGGGTTGTTTTTTGAATATCCATGGGGGGGATTGTTTTATGTTCAAGGCTGTCTGGGGTTGGCCTTTCTTTCTCTTTCTGCACAAGCCATGGACATGGCCTGGGGATATGCTGCAGATCCATTGGAAATTGTAGATTAATTCTTGGTCCTTTCTGGTTGCGAAGGCTGGACTTTTCTTTGTTTTTCTGGTTTATAGCTATTGGGAGAGTATGGATAGTATGTATGGTTGATTGTGTATTAGGGGGATGGGGACATTTTCTGTTTTTTCTTCGCTAGGAGCCATGCATAATTTGAAGTTGGTGTCATACAATGTGAATGGCCTTAATCACCCCGTGAAACGCAAGAAAAGTTTCAGGTACTTGAAGAAAGAGAGGGATGATATCCTCTTTCTACAAGAAACAACGTATACCACTTTCCCTTTGCACTAAATTGAGGCTGGATTGGTTGGGAGAGCATGCCTATGCACCTGCGCTCCGTAAAAAGTGCGGGGTGTCCATCTTGTTTCGTAAATCCTTACAGGTGCACACTATGCAGCGGCTGGCTGATCTGGAAGGTCGATGGCTGTTGGTCAACGTTACCATAGATAATCGCTCTCTTATCCTGCTTAATGTGTATGCTACCAATAAGGATGAACTCTTTTTTCTCTTCCCTCTCAGCCCTGCTTTTGGAATACAGTGACAGAGAAATTGTGGTGGCAGGGGATTTTAATTTGCCTTTTGACAACATCTTGGACAGACAGTCTACTTGTCGGGCTGTTCCTTCCAGGGCTCAGAGGGAAGTGCATAGTATGAAATTGCGGCATTGGTGGACTCCTGGAGGTCATGGCACCCGATAGGTAGAGATATTGTAGTTGCTCACCTGTAACAGGTGATCTCCGTGAACAGCAGGAATCAGTCCTCACATAGGGGGTGACATCAGCGCCAACGGAACCTGAGTGGAGCATTTCTCCAGCTTTCAAAGAAAGCCTTTGGGACATGCTACCATGCATGTGCGGTCCCCTTCCCGCCCAAAGGTGCCAACTTGCTCAGTCAGATGACATGGCTAGGATGGTAGAAAAAAATAAAACAAGGTAGAGAGGCAACTCCCAGGGAGAAGGGAGGGTTGTGAGGACTGATTCCTGCTGTTCCCAGAGAACACCTGTTACAGGTGAGTAACAACGCTTTCTCCAGGGTCAAGCAGGAAGTCAGTCCTCACATATGGGACCCCCTAGCTTCAGGCTGCTGAATACTGAACCACGACAGTACCACCGGCAACCAATCGGGTAGCCATGAGTTACAGATGGTGAGACCCCTCTGAGAGGCTCTGCAAGACCCTAGCATCCAGCGACACTATCACTCTGGTAGCCTGAACACAGAAGGGTCGGAGGGCAGGAGTTGCCTACTCGCTGAAAATGTTACGGTGAACTGCCTGGCCAAAGGCGCTATCCCTGCAGGACTCGCTCTCCAGGCAGTAGTAAGCTGCAAACTTATGAATTGAAGACCATGTGGCGGCCTTGCAAATCTCTGTCACTGGCACTGAGAGGAGGTTGGCCACCAATGTGGCCATCGCCCTCATGCAATGTGCTGTGATCCGGTGCTCAAGGGAGAGGCCAGCTCGTTCATAGGCAAGGGCAATACTGTCCGCCACCCAAGTGGACAGAGTTTGCTTAGTCATGGGGAGCCCCTGTCTGTGGGATCATAAGACACAAAAAGCTGAGGAGCTTTGTGATGGACCTGGGTCTGCTGCAGGTAGAAGGACAGGGCCTGCTTGCAATCAAGCGTGTGGAGTATTATTTCCTCTCTGCCGGCATGGGGCCGCAGAAAGAAGGTGGGGAGGAACACCTCTTTGTTGAGGTGGAAGGAAGATACCACCTTCGGGAGGAATTTGGGATATATGCGGAGCACCACCCTGTTCTTATAGAACCCCTGGAGTTCACTGACCCTACATGCTGACATGAAGGCCACCAAGAAGGCCACTTTCCAAGACAAGTATTTTAGGTGGCAAGTGACTAGGGGCTTGAAGGGCAGCTTAGTGAGTTGGGAGAGCACCACGTTGAGGTCCCACTCCACCATTGGAGGGAGGAGGGGGAGCTTTGATAGTCGACGGCCCTGAAGGAACTTGGAGACCAGTGGCTGACTTGAGAGGGGTTTCCCCTCGATAGGATGGTGGTGCACAGCTATTGCGCTCAGGTGCACTCTCATAGGTTTGGATTTTGGCCCGGTGTGTGACAGATGCAGCAGGTACCTGAGAAACAGTTTCACGTGACAGGAGAAAGGATTCTCCTTCTTCTCTGCACACCAGATGGAGAATCTTCTCCACTTCAAGGCCTAAGACCGTCTGGTGGAGGGTTTCTGGAAGGCTAGTAGAACCTCCTCAACTTTCCTTGGGAAGTTGAAAGGAGCCAGTGCTACCCTTTCAGTAGCTATGCTATTAGCACTAGGACCCCAGGTTGGGGTGCAGAAGGGAGCCCTCCTCCTGGGACAGGAGATCCGGGGCCCAGCACAGTGGGATGGGGAACGCTACTGATGGGACAAGCAACAGGGAAAACCAGGGCTGCCTGGGCCATCTGGGTGCGATCAGTGTCACTGATGCCCCCTCTCTCTGTACCTTGAAGAGGGTCTTGACAATCAGGGGGGGAGTCAATGGGAACATATACAGTAGGTCCTCCGACCATGAGATCAGGAAGTCGTCTGCTGCCATTCTCCCCTAGTGCGGTTGGCGTGAGCAGAAGCAAGGCAGCTGAATGTTGTGCGGGGAGGCGAACAGGTCCATCATGGGCCTGCCCCAGTGATGAAAGAGTTGCTTCATTACCCTGGGGTTCAAGCGCCACTCATGTGGGCGAAGGAACCTGCTCAGCCTGTCCGCTAAGCAATTGTCCTTTCCTGGCAGGTATACTGCTTGCAGATGCATGTCATGGCACACTGCGAAGAAGAGAAGGGGCACCGCCTCCTGGAAGAGAGAGTACGAGCCCATGCCCCCGTGCTTGTTGATGTAGAATATTGCCACCTGACTGTCTGTCTGGATCAGCACAGGTTGATGCTGCAGGTGGTGGCATAATGCTTGCAGGGCCAGGAAAATTGCCGAGTTCCAAGAGAGTGATTTGTAAGAGCGACTCCTCCTGGGACCAGCTGCCTTGTGTGCGGTGGCCCCTGCAATGTGCCCCCAAGCCCAGGAAGGAGGCATCTGTTGTCAGGGTCCTCTGTGGTGCAGGTGCCTGGAATGACATTCCTGCCTATAGGTGGCGCACGTTTTGCCACCAGGTGAGGGACTCCGCCAGCTTGCGGGTGACTCTGACCCTGTCCCATAGTCCACCATGGTCTGAGTCCACTGTGAATGAAGACACCATTGGGCTGTCTGAATGTGGAAGTGAGCTAAGGGTGTGACGTGAACTGTTGAGGCCATGTGGCCTAACATGCGAAGCAGGAGGTGAGCCAGCACCGAGTGGTGGTGTTGCACCTCTTTTACCAGTTGCCTGATGTGTCCAGCTGAGCCCCTGTGAACTCCAGGCTTTGAGTTGGGGTGAGGTGGGATTTGGGATAGTTGATGACGAACCCCAGGTGCTACAGCAGTAGGATTGTACTCTGTGCTGCCTGTGAAAAGCCAGTCGTCTAGGTAAAGGTAGATGTAGGCCCCTTGTAGGTGCAAGTGGGAGGCTACCACCGCCAGGCACTTGGTAAAAACCCTTGGTGAGGAGGCCAGGCCGAAGGGCAGCACCCTGTACTGGTAGTGCCCTCCTCCTCCTCGAATCTGAGGTACTGCCTGTGGGAGGGGTGGAACAGAATGTGGAGTGGAGGAGTGGCCTAGTGGTTGGGGCAAGGTACTTCGGGCCAGAAGGTCGGGGGTTCAAATCCCACTAGAGGACAGCAATCTTGGGCCGGAAGGACTGGGGTTTCTAGTCCCACAGGTGCTCCTTATGGTCTTCGGCAAGCCACTTAACCCTCCATAGCCCATGTTCCCTGTAAAATAGTTCTCTGTGTGCTGTGCTTTCCTATCTAATCAATGTGTTTATACGTCAAAAATTTCCTGTCATGATTTGACAATTTCCAATCTGTAATCAAACTGCTGCTGATCGCTGGAAGTAGCGGTATACAAATGTATACTAAATAAATAAATAAAATAAATGTGGGTATAGGCATCCTTTAGATCCAAAGAGCACAGCCAAGCTCCTTGGTGGAGGTAAGGCAGCAATGTTCCAAGGGAGAGCATCTTCAACTTCTCCCTCACTAGAAACTTGTTCAAGTTTCGCAGATCTAGTATGGGTCTGAGGTCTCCAGTTTTCTTGGGGACAAGGAAGTACGTGGAATAGAATCCCTTTCCCCACAGGTGCTTGGGAACAGGCTCCACTGCACCGTCTCTAAGTAGTCCTGCAAGCTCTGAGAGCAGCAAGGTCTGGTGAAGGAGAGGTCGCACCGGCTCTCCTGGGAAGAACCTTGGGGGTACCTGCTACAGGCTGAGGAGATACCCCTCCTTGAGTACTTGCAAGACCCACTGGTCCAAGGTGACCCCAGCCCACCTATGGGAAAAGAGTGCCAGGCGGCCCTCTATGGGCTGGGGAGGGTCTCCCAGGGAGGAAGAGGCCCTGCCCCGGGAGTCAAAAGCTCTCCTCCCTGGGTTGGGTGGGAGTTGGGGCCTGGGGCTTCTGGGTTTTTGGCTTCCTGGGTCTCTGGCTCTGGCCCTTAGGCTAGGGACCCAGCTGTTGGTGGCTTGAGAAGGGCTGGTAGTGACTTTGGTGGAAGGACCCTTTTTTCCTCTGGAAAAGGGGTCTTTTCCCTGATGGTTTCTTTTGGGGGAGGGCTGAGGTTTTCTTGGAGAACCTCTGCCTTTAGCTCGGCCGCCTTGTTGGCCATGGGTTTGCCGAACAAATTTTCCCCCGTACATGGGACGTCAAGCAATTTTTTTTGGACCCATTGTTCGAGGTCCAAGATCTGTAGCCAGGCCTAGCACTGGGTACCGATGCCTGCCACCGCCACTCGGGCTGCTGACTCGAAGCCATCGTAGGCGGCTTGGGAGAGGAACTTAGAGCAGTCCCTAATCCCGGCTGTTAGGGATTGGAACCGCTGAAGAGGTTCCCCGGCGAGCCCAGCCAAGTAGCCGGAGAGCTCCTGGATCAGTGCCTTGAGGTACATGTCTATGTACAGTTCACAGGCCTGAATTTGGCACCCGAGCATGGAGCCCTGGTAGCATTTTCACCCAAGGGTGTCGAGGGCCCGAACCTCTCTGCCTGGGGGGAGAGAGGAGCAGTTCTTCTGGCTCTTTAACTTCTGCATGGTTGACTCCACAACCATTGAATTATGTGGGAGTTGGTCTTGTGGAACCGGGGCCCTTCTTAACGTGGTAGATGGTGTCGAGGCATCAGCTGACTACCGGCACTGAGGCTGGGGTCTCTCCCATCCTGAGGAGCAGCTGTTCAAGGATTGGCTGCATCAACACTGTAAGAGTCTCCTTGGAGGTATAGAAAAGATTGTAATAAATAACTATAATAGGTTTAAGCAATCATAATGTGCCCACTGAAACCTATTTTATATAGACAAGTGAGTGCCAAATTGTCTTTATAAAATACTAGAATAAGTGGCAGAGATCGTACCTTAAATCATGGATATGTATACCTTCTTGATAGCTGGTATTAATGACAGCATGTAAAGTTAGCAAGAACATACATAAACTAAAGTATTTTATAATCAATGCATGTACTTGATAACTTGTCCCACTCTCTACCCAGACCACATCCCCATGTATGCCTACCGGCAAACTATGCACCTTCATATCAAAGTGCATACTTTTATGCCAGTTGGGATTTTATAAGAGCCCATAAACACACATAAACTGCCACGTCCACAAGCTGATGCCTTTATAAATTACCTCCTAAATGCAAAACCATTATGATAGCTGTTGGAGGACTTCCCAGCAGTTAGAGGAAGTCAGCTGTGCTGCTAACAGAGGGCAATAATCACTAGGCTGTTTTAACAGTGTAGCTGCTAATATGGATTGCAGTTAACAGTATGTCTGTAAGGTGCACATCCTGTTCCTTCCCTGTCCCTTAATGTGAATTTGCTTGTTAGGTGTTTAATGAAGCTTAAATGTCTGCTGTTAATGCAGCATGTTAAATGGTTTTCTAAGACTTGCATTAAAACATGCATTTATGTGGTTTAGTAAACAGGCCCCTAAATTTCTCAGAGAAGACAAAAGAATTTTTCTACTTCATGATTGCAAGTGGTCTGTCAGCAAAAATGGTTTATATCACGCCTAAGCTTAATGTAAGGTAGGGTTTATTATTGAAAGACTAGGTCATGTATAAGAGGGAATTGAATGTAATTTTTGCATTGAGTTTATTACTTTATATTTGTTCTATTGCATGGTTAACCATGGTGAGAATTTTTCTGTTGTATATACAGCATTTAAGAGTAGTTAAAACTAAATAGACATGCTAAAAGTAATATCTAAGAACATTCAGTTTGTTTCCATAGAAAAAAATGAGCTTGTTTTCATAGAAAAAAAATTATTGAATTTTTAAACCATTTGCTTTCACTCAGCTAGCAATGTAAAATAATGCAAAAACTGTTCCGGATTTATAATTGAAAATGTATTAGTTGTTTTAATGGAAAATGCCTGCAAAGACACACCTATTGTCATCACATCACAACTAGTATTACCAATTCATGACTTATTGTTATCATACCACAAATTGTGTTATCATCATATAATAACTTAACATTTCCTATTCCTCATTATCAAACAGAGACTGGCATTATCATACCATAAATTATGACTTCATGAAAAAACTATGTCTTAACTATACCATGATTTATCACTATCATAGCATGACTGATATTATTCCACCAAAATACATCATTCTGTTATCATATCTTCATTTACTGTTACTTTACCATAACTTACCATTTATTATCAAGACTTTTGAAAGGAATAATACATTGTACTAAGATTTATTATCATACGATGATATATTACTATGTTATGACAGTTAGTTACTTACAAATAAAGAATATGACAGCAGATAAAAACCACAAAGGCCATTTAGTCTGCCCACTTTCTCTTCATCTAAAGTACTGTAGACTGTATGTGATCTCCACCTTTACCCTTGTTTTTTTACCAGCAAAGGATCTAGTCTAGTGTACTTCCCCTATGCATTCTTGAATTCCATATTTACATTCAACACTTCTACTGGGAGACTCTGCCATGCATTCACTGCCCTTTATGCAGACATTTCCTTATGTTACTCCTGAATCTACTCTATTTCTCAGCCTGAAACAATGACCTTTTGTTCCAGAATTTCCTTTCCACTGAAAAATGTGTATCACTTGTGCATTATTTATAACTTTGTGGTATTTGAATGTCTGCATTATTTTCCCCAAAACCCTTACTGCTTTGCAAAAAAGGAAAACATCCTACCTAACTGCTCATTAGCCTTAATGAGTACCATGAAGAAAGCAATGAATAGAAACGAGCGAGGGGATCAAAAGCATGAAGAAATTCATTGACGTTTTAGATGCATTTCACTGGTAACAGATGTGATAAATGTGAAGAGTCAACTATAATTATACTGTAAAGCAATAGACTGAACCTTCAGCATACCAAGTGAATCCTGGGGAATTACTTAAAAGTCATGGATTGTACTCCAGGATATCAAGATACATGTTCCAAAAGAAAAATATAAGCAAACTTATGCAAACTAATTATAATTTTTTACTCCAAATGTTGACCAGAACATTATAAATTCCCTGTAGGGATGAGAGGCATAAAGTGTGTGTGTGCTGCTGTAAAGATGAGGGGAATATGTTTGTTGTGTGTGTGTATGTGCATGTATGCTGTTGCAGTGATGACAGGTTTCCTATGGAGGGTATTTTATAAGGAAGCGCGTAAAGTCACATGCCATCAATATACGTAAGTCATGTATTTTCAGTGACTTACATGTGCGGATGAGCCTTTATGTGCATGTTTTAGGCTGGCACTATTCTGTAAGCACATGCATCAGGTAATTGGTGGGTTATTTTGGTTTGAGCATGCAAGAGGCAGAACTGGGTAGAATGCAAATTTACATGCATAAATTATAAAATGCTCTAACTTACATGCATTTTCTATAAATCTAGGTGTGGGCATTTACAGCAAGTCTAGGATTGGTATAAGTGATAGCACCTAGATTTGGTGCATGAGTTACTGTATCTCACGATTTATGCCCCTATTTTATAAAGTACATACATACAGTACATGTATTGCAACGCATGTTAACCTAGATGCGCCTTATAAAATTACCCCCTATGTGTGTGGGTTGCTGCATGGATGAAGGGTGCACAGTTCTGAGTTCCCAAATGTATTCCCTAAGAAAAGCAAGACTACAAGTTTCTCCATACAAAAGGGTAAATTAACCTTGTCAGGGGAATCTGGAGCCAGTTGGTGTATAGTGTAAGGGCCGGTGTGTGAGTCTGATGCATAGTATATGTGTGTGTGTGTGTGTGTGTGTGTGTGTGTTCTGTTGCAGGAATAATGGATTGTGTGGGTATTTCTGCAGGAGCAAGGGCAATGTGTATTGCTGCAGGAATGACAAATGCACAGTGTGTGTATCACTGTAGGAGTGAGAGATGCAGCAAATGTGAGGGTGCAGTGATGGGGTGGAGGGGTATCCTGATCCCAGATCTGCCCCCTTTCCTTCCCCCAACCCCTATGCTCTCTCTCATTGGGGTCCTCCTCTGGTCCTTCTTCCCAAAAGGCAGTCATTCTCACCTTTACTGGGCTGCTCCTAATGTACTGGGACTCCATCTTCCCTCCTTCACCATCAGAAATACTTCTTCTTCCTTGTCGGTCAACCCTTCACTTCCTTCTCCATCAACATAAGATCATAACATGAGAACCTAAGATTTGTCATTCTGGGTCAGACCAAAGTTCTATCAAGCCCAGTATCCTGTTTACAACAGTGACCAATCCAGGTCACAAGCACCTCACAGGATCTGAAAAGGTAAAGAGATTGCATGTTGCTTATCCTAGGAATAAGCAGTGAATTTCCCTCAGTCCACTTTAATAACGGTTTATGGACTTTTCCTCCAGGAACTTATCCAAACTTTTTTTTAACTCAACTGCACTAACAGCATTTACTACATCCTCTGGCAATGAATTCCAGAGCTTAATTACATGTTGAGTGAAAAAATATTTTCTCTTATTAGTCTTCAACGGACTACTTTGTATGTTCATTGCATGTCCTCTAGTCTTTATACCTTTTGAAGGCATAAACAACTAATTCACATTTACTCGTTCTACTGAACATATAGATAGTCATGGTTTAATAGAACAAAGCCAACATGGATTTAGCAAAGGGAAGTTTTGCCTCAGCAATCTACTAAAATATTTTGAAGATGTGAATAAACAGGTAGATAAAGGTGAACTGGTAGATATAGTATATCTAGATTTTCAGAAAGCCTTTGACAAGATTCCTTATGGAGGCTCTTTAGGAAATTAAAAAGTCATGAGATAGGAGGCAGTGTCCTATTGGTGGATTGGGAACTGGTTAAAAGCTAAAAAATAGAGAGTAGGGCTAAATGGTCAATTTTCTCAGTGAAGAAAGATTAATAGTGGAGTACCCCAAGGATAAATGCTTGGTTCACTATGTAACATATTGATAAATGACCGCAAAATGGGAAAAACAAATGAGGTGATCAAATGTGTAGATGACGCCAATTTGTGGGAATTATATGACTTAATGTGATTATGCAAATGCTAATTAATTATGCATTAAGTTATGCATGTGCATAATCAGATAATTTCCCAGAGTGTATTAAGGATCATGGTAAGAGGCTGCAATAAGAGATGGTAAATAAATCTAGAAGAACGATTAGAGATTTATAACACTACAGGGAAACAGATGTCTAGGAGATCAAGCTACCAAACAAAAATCAACTCAGGAAGATCTGGTTTGTCTGCTTATATCTCGTCCTGAGGCAGTCTATAATTAAAAGGCGAAAATCAAGTTGATGACCATTCTACAAGACGAGGGGCAACGTTGAGTCCTGAGAATTGGGCGGGATTTAATTCCAGCTAAGTTCTTTTTTTGAGTCTTAAACGCATTTAAAAATTGATAAAAACTAGTTGGAGGCCTATGATTGATATTGTTAGGGTTTTAATGTTAGGTAGTTGCTGCGTGAGTAATTCGCAAGTGCAGCCCTACATCTCCCCTACTGAGGCCTGCCCAAATTATCTCAGGTTCACTTTCCTTGCTCTGCGATTCTTTAATTAATACCAGACATTGAGAAATGGTCTGACACCTTAGCTCCTGTTTAAGTATAATTAGGAGATCAAGCTGGCAGTAGGGATAGCACATGAACCTTAGCCTCAAGAATGAACTGTTTAAGTTCAGAAGCAAGTTTAGCAAATAGTAAGCATGTACAGGACCAAAACAAACCTTCAATATAAATGAAAGTTAATCAAAGGGGGATTTTTAAGTATTCATTGCAATTGTGTGCCTACTTTGGAGAATTTAGGCCTTACCTGCTAATTGTCAGCAGTGGAAGTAGGACCATCCCCCAAGGACTCCCCCTTTCAAACCAGAACACACCAAGTGGGAGAGCTGTACCACCGGTATGCCCCAAAGCTCACTGGGCTCGCTCCAGGTCTAAATAAAACTCCATAGAACAAAGGAGGGCCCTGGACTGGCCTGGAGGGAACTTAAGGAAAGACAATTAGCAGGTAAGGCCTAATTTCTCCTTCCTAATCATCCCTCCAGGTAATCCACGTATGCATAGGATGTATTAAAGCAGAACTCAAAAACGGGGGGGGACCCACGAGACGAGCCTGAAGAACTGCTGCTCCAAAACCAGCATGCCCCACTGCCTGAACATCAAACCTATAATGTCTAGTGAAGCAATGTTCCCTCTAATTTTCTGTAGGTTGTGTGCGCATAAAATATCAGCTGTGTGCAGCTTTTGAAGGAAGGTTAAATTTTTGTGCGCCACATAATGACACTCGGAGTTATATACTTTAAAATTTGACTAAACGTCAGAATACAGTATGTACACCACATTGATTTTAATCAAATTAAATGAAAATAGACGATTACTAAATGAAGTGGGAAATTTCTAGTAATTACAATCATAACTTTTAAATTTTAAGACGTCTGTGTTGTTTTCTTTCAGAATCAGAGCCGTAATTTTTGTGCGCTCTGTTGTAAAGTATGTGCGCTCGCTCAGCGAGGAGTGTACGTGCACATACGCGCACAGCTTAGAGGGAACAGTGTAGTGAAGGTATGGAGCGAAGACCATGTTGCCACCTTAGAAATCTCCAGCGGCCGCATCAGACTATTTTCTGCCAATGATGACACTTGTTCCCTAGTTGAATGGGCCTTCAGACCCACTGGCGGCACCTTTTCATGGATCATATAGGCGGAACTGATAGTGTGCTTTACCCAATGAGCAATTGAGGCCTTAGAAGCTGCCTCCTCAGGGAACATCAAACAGCACAAACAAATGGTCTGACTGCCGAAGGGGCTCTGTCCCCTTCAGGTACCTCCATAATAATCTACGTAGATCCAGATGTCACTAATGGTTGTCTTCGGACTCTGGTAATGTGGGAAACACTGGTAAAGATACCGCCTGATTGAGATGGAATTGAGAGACTACTTTCAGAAGAAAAGATGGAACTGGCCTCAACACCACCTTCTCCTTAGAGATCACCAAAAAGGGCTCCCTGCATGACAGAGCCTGAAACTCTGAAATCTGCCAAGCGGACCACAGCGCTACCAACAACACTGTCTTAAAGGTCAGATCCCATAACGACACTCGAGCAAGAGGTTCAAAGGATGCTCCATTTAAACCCGACAGGACCAGGTTCAGGTCCCAAGCCAGAACCGTAGATCTTACTGGTGGCCAGACGAGTTTCACTGCCCGAAGGAAATGAACCACATCTGGGTACGCCACCAAGGATCACCCTTGCACCCGTCATCTATAACAGGTAAGGGCGACCACCTGCACCTTCAGGGAGTTGAGAGCTAAGCCCTTCTCCAGCCCCTACTGTATGAATAGCCAAATATTGGGGAGAGAAGAAGTCAGGGATGGATATTCCGCCCAGCATACCATTCCTCAAATACTCACCACACTCATACATAAGCCACCCTGGTAGACCATTTTCTAGACCTAGCAGCATGGCTACTACCAATGAGGCATAACCCCGCCATTGCAACTGTACCCTTTCAAGAGCCAGGCCTTAAGCAAGAATCGATCCACCTCAGGTATCAATATGGGACCTTGGGACCTGTAGCATCCAAGGCACCACCATGAGCAGGCACTTGAGATCTGCATACCATGGACTCTGAGGCCAATCCAGTGCAGTGAAAAGCACCAGCCCCCTGTGATTCTCCATTCAACAAAGCAGGTGCCCTATCAATCGCCATGGAGGGAAGACATACAGTAGTCCTTGCAACGGCTATTCTTGAGCCAGGATGGCAAGCCCCTCCGACATGCACTCCCTGTGCCTGCTGTAGAAGCAGTTTGCTTTGGCATTGTCCTGCGTGGCCATGAGGTCCATGATGGAAACCCTCCCCACTACATTGTGAGCTCATGAAACACTCCGCATTCAGCTCCCACTCATTCAGATCCAACCGTTGCCAACTGAGAAAATCCACCTCATGGCTGCCGAAAGGGCATGCAGATTCTCTTCTGCCCACAGCAGTAAGGTCTGACTCTGTTCCAGCAACGAGACACTGCCCATGCCCCCCTGCTGGTTGATATATGCCACCATAGTTGCGTAGTCGGAAAAAACCGCCTTCTGGGCAATCAAGGGCCAAAGGGATTACAAGGCCATGTGCATTGCTCTCATCTCCAGAAAGTTGATAGTCCACAAGGCCTGCTCCGCTGTCCACCTGGCCTGTGAAAACTAGAGCTGTCAATGCATCCCCAGCCTGTTAGGCTGTCAACTGTCATTACCAGAATCCAGTGCGGCTGCTCCAGCGGCATTCCCGTCGTGAGGTTGGATGGTTGCAACCACCAATCCAGGCTGTCCCTCTGTTCGTACATTCCAGTTTCTGTGACATTGGCTGGGTCTGCAGGGACCACCGGAAGAGCAGCACATGCTGGAAGGGTCTCATGTGGGCCCAAGCCCACAGGATGAAGCCCAGTGCTGCCGCCATGGAGACTAGCTACTGCAGATAATACCATGTGGTAGGAGCTTCTCTCCATAAGAAGCACCTCGCTGGCATCTGAAGCTTCCTTACCTTCTGTTTGGGTTGGGAGATCAAGCCCACCTGCGAGTCAAACTGAGCCCCCAGATAGACCAGATGCTGAACTGGCTGGAACTGACTCTTGGCCAGATTGACCATCCAGCCCAGACTCTGAAGGTACTTGATGACCCGAGCTGTAGCTGAAACAGCCTCAGTCTCTGACTTCACTCGAATAAGCCAATTGTCAAGATATGGGTTCACCAGAGTACCTTCTGTCCTCAGTGCTGCAGCAACTACAACCATGGTCTTGATGAAGGTGTCAGCGCAGTCACCAGACCAAACAGTAGTGACTTGAACTGAAAATGGCCCATGGGCACTGCAAACTACAGAAACTGCTGATGATCTAGCCAAATTGGTATATGTAAATAGGCTTCCATGAGATCCCAGGCAACCAGGAACTCGCCCCATCTCACTGCCAGAATCACCAATCGCATGGTCTCCATGCAAAAATGTGGCATACTGTCAGACGGATGCCTGGGTGAGAATGTTCACAGTCTTGGCAAAGGCATATACTAATATGATTTGCAAGGGATTGTGGGAAATGTAGTCCATTCACACCAGACACAGCCGTTCACAATAATTAGTTGTGCTTGAGTGTAAAGCCAATAAGATATTTATTTATGGGGTTATTTCTCCCAACACAGATATGCTTGGTAGCACATAAAACAGGATACTTGCTTTCAGTGTTAAACTTAGAAAAACAAAATCAGGAAAACAACAGCTGAACTTGTCAGGCAATCAAAGCAAAAGAATAAAGACCAGTATGGTAACAGAATGGTCTTTTCTGTAGGCTTTAGCTAATATTTTCTTAGCAGTGCCTCAATCAACCAACAAAACCCACAAAGAAGGGAAAAACTGTTCTTTTCAGGTTAACTTCTTATATCTTCACATATAGATTCAGAAGTGATTTCCTCAGAGCTCACAAGCAATTAGGTAAGGCTCAATTGCTAGCAGTTACCCAGCTGAAACCCCTTAGCTGGCTTGCTTTCTACTGCGTGGCTCAAAACCTATTCAGGAGCTTTTCTGAGTAGATTTAAAGAACAAGTTTGTATTTCTTTGTGATGGTTGTTGTACTTTGTAACAGAAAATTATCAAAGGAGTTTAGACAGAGAGCAATCCATGTATTCACAGCCTGTATCTACCACCTCTCCCCCTTCTTCAACAATCATGGGTTCAATATCATGGATTGGCACAGAGGAATTTCTCAATGGAGCACTCTCAGGAGAATACTTGTTTCCCTGCTGTCTTTCAAGGGTATAGCTAGGGCATAGATCAGTGTTCATACCTGAGCTTCCATTGCTGTTAGAGTTCCTCTCTAAATAGCCTGGCCAGTATGTAGTCCAGTTCTTATGTCCAGCCTTCCAATCCAGATCCCTGGACACTGGATCTCTCTTCACATACCTTCTGGCACGGGTCCTAGGGTCCCTTCCAAGTGCATCCATCTCCCTCACAGGTACCGTCTGGAGATTCCTAGCCCTGCAGCACCATTCCTCTGGCTTTCCCCAGTCCAATGGTGTAAGCTTGCCTTTGGAATGCCTTCCAGTATACGTACTGCTATGGACTCCTTTAGACCTCCCAAATGCTTTTCTCTTCTTTCTTCCAAAGGGTTTCTTGCCCTCTCTGTCCGTCCGCTCTGGCTTCTGCTTCTGATGATCCTCCAGATGATGAAAATGTCCAAGATGAGGATGATGTCCAAGATGAATCTGAGGATCCTTCTCTGTAGAATAAACTCTACCTTTATTCTGCTTAGATGAGTGCTCCACCCTAGCACAGCACAGCTGTGCTGAATCAGGCCCTGCCCTTTGAGATGAGTGCTTGGGGATTACCTCATAGCCCTCCTGATTGAACACACGTTTCCCCACTTCAGCTCCTCTAATGGCTGTTGGAAACCTGGTGCATCCTGGGACTGGTAGTCTTTTATGGAAAAATTCTGTTTTCTTATTTCTACCAGAACTGACAGGTTGCTTGTTCAGAGTCACTTCACCTTTACTATAGCTCCTTCCTGAGCTATGATAAGCTTCCTTATCACAATACATAATGCCTGATTTACATGCTTGAGATCCAGAATGGGCCGAAATGTTCCTTCCTTCTTTGGCAACACGAAATATATGGAGTATCGACTGGATCCGCACTGTTCTGGAGGTACTGGAATTACCACCTCAAACTGTAACAACCGGTGCAGGATATCTCACACAGCACTCTCCTTTCCTGGAGTCTTGCAGGGGGAGAGAATGAAGGTCTCGATGAGAGGATGGGCCAATTCCAGTTTGTACCCTTCTAATATAATCTCCAGCACTCATTGGTCAGTTGTAATGGCAGCCCAGAAGGGGTAAAACTGTTGTAACCAACCCCCTATCACCACCATCTGGGCTACTCTAGCTTCATTGCAGTTTCTTATTTTAGCCCTTAGGAGCTGAGAAATAGCCACGGCTGGACACTCAGGAGCCTCAAAAGGGCTGTCCCCTCACCCCAAAACACCCCCCGCTGATACGGGCCGAAGCGAGGACCTCTGAATCTGTGGAAGTCCCTGGGCTGTCCTCTCTGAGGTGTGCCCTGTTTGGGACCCTTAGGTCTATCCTCAGGCAAATGGCCCCCCTTAGACTCTCCCAAGACCTTCACTATCTTCTCGAATGCTTCCCCAAAGAGGAGCTTATCTTTATGAGGAAGCTTATTAAGCCTGGACTTGGATGAGACATCTGCTGCCCAACTACGCTGCCAGAGAAAATGCTGGGTCACCACAAATCGAGGCCTTGGCCTTGGAGGCCACCCAGACCAGATCATAAAATGCATCCACCAGGTACGCTGTGGCCGACTCTAGCCGACTGCTCTCTGAAGTCCCTATGCTTTGAATCTCTGTAAGGCTCAAATTCTGCAGCCAGTGAATGGAAGCTCTAGAAAGATAAGCCCCGCAAATAAAAGCCTATAGTGCCAGCGCACTCGAATCAAAGGCCTGCTTAAACAAGGACACCAGCTTCCGATCCTGGAGATCCTTCAGTGCAGCCCCACCTTCCATGGGAATAGTGGTTTTCTTGGTCACTGCTGATACCAAGGCATCCACCTTTGGCATTCGCAACAGATTCCTCTCCTCTTGGGGAATGGGATACAGACAACTCATAGTCTGACTACCCCTTAGAGTAGCCTCAGGAAATTCCCATTCCGAGTCAATCGTCTTCTTGATTACCCTGTGCACCAGAAAGCATACCTGCTCCCCTTTGAACCTCTGTAAAAGGGGATCCTCCAAGGGCTACTCCACCAAGACTGGAGAAGGCAGACGGTTTAATGCAGCCAGTGAATGGCCAATAAGAACACCCGGAACACAGTGGGGTCTTCCCCTGCGTAGATCTCATCCTCTTCAAGTTCAGGTTCCATCGGATCCCCTCAGAGGTCTGAGAGTCTTTCCCTGAGGTCCCCTAAGATCCATGATAGAGTCCTGACCCAGTCAAGTGTCTAGCTCCCCTTTGCTTCTTTTCTCTGGTAGGACCCCTTCTGAAGGGGTATCCCCCTGCAGGACCTCACCATCCCCCAATGCAGACATCTGAGGGAGAGAGACCGAAACCCCTGCCTGCTGTTTTTTAAGACAGTATGCCTTGTGAAGTGAAAGAATAAATTTGGGGGGAAATATAGGCTCTGGTGATGCAGCAACCACCTGTGACTTTGAGCACAGCGGTGAAGGAGCTGATTTCCTTTTACGTTTGCTTTTCCCGCGCTTCCCTGATGCTCCCAGGGAAGTGACTGTCAGTGCGGGAACCTCAGGACCGAGAGACTCTGCCGTGGGATGCCTCTATTCAGCCTGCATACTCACAGCCTGAGTGGGAAGCGCAAATATACTGCGCCTCAAACAAAGCTGGCAAATACCCACCAGAGAAACACCGCGGCAGCCTGCACACATCACACACTGCTGAAAGACCAGCCACATGCACTGCTCCGAATGTCACACCCGCCGAGCCAGAATGCGCTGTAGAGGAATACCACCACTAACTTGCCTTGCCAAGCCGATCTGCTGTGTCCCAGCAAGAAACTGCTCCTGCTACAAACACCCCTGGTGAGGGAAAAAAAAAATGTGCTCCTTTTGCTGCCAAGGGAACCTCACATCCTGTAATCAACAAGTTCATGGGAACCCCACTGGGATGGAAAAAGTGATCTGAGGCTCCTAGGTATTTTACCCCGCGCTAGAGCTGCAACCTCTTAGTGTCCAGAGAATTAGGGCAGGGCCTGCTCCACTACCCATCCTTACTCCAGGAGGGAGAACCCCCACAGCACTTTGTCTCCTTTGTGCTTAGAGCCTGTTCTGAACAACCCCTTATTACTTTAACCAACTGAGCTTTTCTCTTTCCATTTTTGTTCTTTTTTTTTTTTTTTACTGATCCTAAACCTCTCTCCAGGAGTCCACTACGCAAGATCTGTTCACCAGCTGCTGAGAACTGAGAGACTGGATCAGGAGCTGAAGGGGGAGCTCTTAGGTTGGAGTGTCAGAATTCTGACATGCTCGGTTCTCAGCTGCTAGAGAGTGGTAACTACCCATGTGTACCTGGACTGGCCTGGAGGGACGATTAGGAAGTGTGTTACAGCTTTTCTGCATGCACAAATCTATTGTACATGCATTAATTCATAGGTGCGTGTGCACACAAGCAATTTGCACACATGTTTAATTCTTAGGCACCCATACAAGCCTGAAATACACATACCAAGCAAATAGTCACTGCCAGTCATTCCAGCTTTGCCAAATGGATGTTTTCCATGACCTACTACTACTACTACCACTACTTGTAATTTGTATAGCGCTATAAGGCATGAAATGAGAGACATGAAATGAGAGTCAGAAGCATGAAATGAGAGTCGCACATGAAATGACAGTCAGAAGCTGCAAGGATCTCTTACATATTGGGATATGGAACGTATGAAGCATGAACCAAGGGAAGTTGGAGGTGGTCAACTCGATTGGTTGGGTGTCAGAGAACTGAAATGGACTGGCATCAGGCATTTTGCATCAGATGATCACATGGTCTACTGTGCTGGAAATGAAAGATAAAGAAGAAATGGCGTTGCATTCAGAATTAAGAAGAAACTTACAATAACTGTAATGAAATACAATGAAACAGTGAACGCTTAATTTCTATTCGTCTACGAGGAATGCCTATCAACACAACTATTCAAGTATATGCCCAAACAACAGCAGCAGAAGAAGATGAAGTTGATGAGTTCTATGAACAAGTACAAGCTAAAATTGACAGAACATGCAAACAGAATATCCTGATAGTCATGGGTGACTGGAAAGCAAAAGTTGGCAACAAAGAAGAAGGCAGAATGGTTGGAAAATATGGACTTGGCAACAGAAATGAAGCTGGAGAAAGACTGATAGAATTCTGCAAGACCAACGATCTATTCATCTCAAACACCTTCTTCCAGCATCACAAGTGGCGACTGTACACATGGACTTCAACTAATGGATTGTACAAAAATCAAATTGACTACATCTGTGGAAGTCAATGATGGAAAAGCTCTATTACATCAACAAAGACAAAATCTTGAATTGACTGTGGTACAGATCACCAACTACTAGCATGCAAACTCAAGCTAAAGTTGAAAAAGAGCAAGCCGCTCATAAATGTAGCAAAATATGACCTTGAGAATATACCACTGGGATTTAAAGACTGCCTGCAAAATTGATTTGCTGCTTTAGATACAAATGACAGAGCTCAAGAAGAGTTATAGGATGACATCAAGAAGGTTGTGTTGGAAGAAAACAAGAAGTCTCTACAAAAGGTGAAAAAGCAAAAACAGCCAAAATGAATGACCGAAGAAACTCTGAAAATTGCCCAGAAACATAGAGAAGCTAAAGCCAGAGCAGAAAGAGAGGCAATCGCAGAACTCAACAGAGATTTCCAACGTGCAGCAAGACAAGACAAGGAGAAGTACTACAATGATGCATGCAAGGAAATAGAAGCAGCAATTATAGAGGAAGAACATGAACGGCTTTCCTAAAGCTTCAAGAGTTAAAGAAAAAATTCCAGCCTCGAATTGGAATGTTACAAGATACTCAAGAATTTATTTATTTTTATTTCTAGCTTTTCTATGAATCTATGTTGAATGATTCTGAGAAGATCAAGAAAAGGTGAAAAGACTATACAGAGTTTTAAAATGATAAAGATCAAGTGGACCAACAGCCGTTTCAACCTGTACCTTATGATCCAGAACCACTGGTGATAAAATAAGAAGTCGAAGCAGCATTGAAAGCCTTATCAAAGAACAAAGCACCAGGCATTGATGGAATTCCCAAAGAAGTATTACAGCAATCTGATGCAGCTGTTACCATACTTACAAGGCTCTGCCAGGAAATTTGGAAGATGACATAATGGCCAACTGACTGGAAAAGATCTGTGTTTATACCAATACTAAAGAAAGGTGATCCAACTGACTGTGGAAATTATTGCACAATTTCTCTGATCCCACATGCCAGCAAGATTTTACTGAAGATTATTCAACAGAGACTACAACCATACCTGGAACGAGAACTACTTGAAGTGCAAGCAGGGTTCAGAAAAGGGCGAGGAACGAGAGACTTCATCATGGATGTGAGATGGATCCTTGAAAAGACTAAAGAATACCAAAAGTATATCTATTTGTGCTTTATTAAATACAGCAAGGCTACTGACTGTGTAAACCATGAGAAACTCTGGGCCACATTAAGAAGCATGGGTATACCAGAACACCTGATCGTTCTCTTGCACAATCTGTACATTGATCAAGAAGCAACAGTTCGAACGGAACAAAGAGAAACAGAATGGTTTAAAATCTGCAAAGGTGTACGACAAGGCTGCATACTTTCCCCCTGCCTGTTTAATTTATATGCAGAAGGAATCATCAGAGAAGCAGGATTGTATGAAGACAACAGAGATGTGAAGATTGGTGGAAGACTCAACAACCTTCGCTATGTTGATGATACCACATTACTGGCTGAAAGTGAAGACAATCTGAAACATTTGCTTCTCAAGATCAAGGAGCATAGTCTTAAAATGTGAGTGCACCTTAATGTAAAGAAGACAAAGATCTTGACAACTGGTGAAATCAATAAGTTCATTGTTGATGGAGAAGAAATTGAAATAGTGGACAGCTTTAACCTACTTAGATCAAATGTCAATAAAGAAGCAACAAGCAGTCAAGAAATCCGACGATGCATTGTTCTTGGCAGAGTGGCTATGAAGGACCTAGGCAAGATTCTCAAGAGCAGAGATATCTCCCTTTGTACAAAGATCCGACTTGTTCAAGCCATGTCATTTTCAATAACATCATATGGATGTGAAAGTTGGACAGTGAAAAGATAGATAGGAAGAAAATTGATGCCTTTGAATTATGGTGCTGGTGACGAATACTGTGTATACCAAAGAACAAACCAGTCAGTACTAGAGGAGATCAAACCTAAGCTTTCTTTAGAAGCTCATATGACAAGACTTTGACTTTCATACTTTGGACACATGCGAAGAGAGAGATCATTAGAGAAAGACATTGTGCTTGGCAGGGTAGAAGGTCAATGCAAAATAGGAAGGCCAGCAAGGAGATGGATCGGTACAATAAGAGCAGCTACAGGTGTCAATCTGTGAACAATGAGCCACCTGACAGATGACCGAACACAATTTAGGACAACTATCCAGAGGGTCGCCATGAGTCGACACCGACTCGACGGCACTTAAAAACAACAACAAGGCATACACAGCACTGTCCAGACACATGTAAAAGATGGTGCCTGCTCATCAGAGCTTACAATCTAGTCAAGACAGACAACAGAACAGCTGAAGACAAGGACACATCTAGGGGAGTGTTAAGGAAACACATAGGAGACCAAGCAGATCAGGATCCAAAAGCAGACTCAAAGAGGTGAGTTTTCAGCCTGGATTTAAAAAGGGCCAGAGATGAAACCTGATGCACAGACTCTGGTAATTTGTTCTAGGCATAAGGAGCAGCAAAGTGGAAGGATCAAAGTCTGGAGTTTGCAGTAAAAGAGAAGGGCACAGATAGAAGAGATCTTCCAGAAGAGCGGAGTTCTTGAGGAGGGTGTAGGGAGAGATAAGAGAGGAAAGGTAGTGAGGAGCATCAGAATGAGTGCACTTATAGTCAGTAGGAGAAGTTTGAATGGGATATGAAAATGAATAGGGAACCAGTGAAACAACTTGAGAAGGGGTTATATGAGTATGTAGAGCCTGGTGGAAGATTAGTCACGAAGCTGAGTTTTGTACAGATTGAAGGGGAGAGAGATGAGGCCAGCAAGGAGGAGGTTGCAATAGTCTAGACAGGAAGTGACTAAAGAGTAGATAAATGTCTTAAGAGCTTGTTTACAATCAATGTCTTAGGGGCTTGTTTGAAATCAATGAGGCCGCAGCTCCGATAACGATCGGAAACCGCTACCGCGGCTTTGTAAACAAGCCCCTTAGTAGTGTGTATAGAAAGGAAGGGACGAATTTTGCCAGTGTTATAGAGAAAGAAGCTACAGGTTTTAGCTATATGTTGGATGTGTGCAGAGAAAGAGAGAGAAGAGTTGAGATGACTCCAAGGTTGCGACCCCGGTATGACCCCAGTATTTCATATAAGCTGATATTCAAAAGAGTTGTCCAGATAACTTTGGAAGATACTTGGAAAAATCTTAGCCTTTCAAAATTCCCATCCCCTCCCACTCCACTCTGTATTTAAATTTTGTCTTAAGAAACAGAAAACAAAAAAGAAAGTGACCTCTGCAAACAAGAGCACCAAAGGAAGGAGTGGAGAGAGACCATAGCCACACACGAGATGGTAGAACATTGTGTGGTTGTGGTCTCTCTCCGTGCCTTTAAATTCTGTCTTGCCAACTCATTGACTTGAGAAAAGGTAACAACCATAAAAGAGGTGGCACAGGAAGCATACTGGATGTGTGTTTTAACTTTTGCTGGACCGCGCTGATGATCTGTGCAGTCCAACTCAAATTAGCTGGATAATGCTTTTTCTCTGGAGCTTAGACTTCAATCCACTCATCTGAAGTTCAAGGTAGGGCTCAAAACCTGTTGTTGTTTTTTTTAAAGAAATTTCACCTCCTGAAGCTTCCGCCAGCCCAGTCTGCGCTTGACATGGGCATGTCACATATCAGGTTGCTCTCTTTTACAGTGTTTAAAAGTTGTTGCTGCTGGCTCAATCTACAGTACACGATTCATCTGTGAATCTGTTGGCATCTATATCATTGTGTGTAATTTTTCTTACTGTTTTGGCATTATACACTGCCTGGCTATAAAGACTGAAAGGCAAGTAATCACATTAATTATTTATTTATTATGATTTATTAACTGCCTTTATGAAGAGATTCATCCATGGCAATGTATAACCAGGAATATCTGGACATAGACAGTTTACATTGTACTAACAATAAAACTATAACAAAAGTGACCAAATGGCATAATATACAATTAGAAGAATGAAATAACTTTGGGAAATGGCAAACTAAATTATAATAACAGCAATAATGTGATGCAGTATCAATACCGTATACATTAAAACAGCACCGTAGAACATTCATGTAACAGAAATTATGATACTCACAATGTCAGCAAAACATAAATGATGCAGTATGAATGATAATGGTGAGGCCATGGGGCCCACATGCGTGCGGCCGGCGGTAACCAGGGGGGCGGCCACATGTGGGTGCCCCTTGCGTCGGCGGCGTGGAGCCGTGGGGGCAGGACGCGATGCGTCCCGCGGCGTCATTGGCTCCCGTGGGCCGCTGAGAGATGCAGGAGCCAATGGGAGGCCAAGAAGCCGGGCAATGGGGGGTAGAGCGGGGACGCGGCGTGGCTCCGGCCTTTCTGGGGTCGGAGCCAGAGACGCCGGACGTGTAGAGAGCCGTGGCATCTGTGACAGTGGGCCTGGAACTGGCAGACGGGGAGCGGAGGACGAGGAGCGCGATGCACGTGGCGAGGCCCGAAGCAGGTGAGTGGGGCAGGCAGCTTGTACAAAAAAATAAAAAAGCCAGAATTAACGCAGTGGCTGCGGGGTCAATAAGGCTGTTAGGACTCTATTAAAAAAAAAAAAAGAAAAGACAAAAAGGGGAAAACGAAAAAGGGGAGTAGCGCTACGATGCACTCTCGCAGGGGGGAGGAGAGGGGTCAAGGGAAAGGAAAAGGGGCAGGCAAGGGGAGAAGGGTGGAAAGGGGGGCACGAGGGGAGGCTCAGCTAGGGTCAGCTCCCAGAGTGGAGCAGGTGGGCAGAGGGAGCATCGGGCAGGGTGATAGGCCACAAGGGGTGGCTGCAAAAGGAAAAAAGGGGCAAGGAGGGGGTAGGGACACAGCAGCTAGTCGGGGCAAAGGTGCGAGGGGGCATTAGACCGGTAGGGGGAGCAGCGCCGGTGCGGAGCAGGGAAGCGGGGGATGTGCGGGGGGTGAGCCAGAAGGCGATGTTCGGGTTGCTCGGGGTGGTCGGGGCAGAGGGGGAGGTGGACCTGGAAGGGGTGCTATGGGACAAGGGGCAGTGCGGGGGTCCATTGGGCGCCCGAGTGTAGGGCCAGTTCCCCCAGAGGGGGATGTGTGTGCGACGGGAGCGATGGGGGGAGGGGATTGGTCGGGCTTGGCGGGTACGGTGGGCTGGCAGGGGGTGTCGGGAGGCAGTTACTTGCCAGCTTGGGAGCACTGGCAGGGCGGGGGTCAAGGCTCCTCGCGGGCAGATGGCTAGGGGCGTGGCAGCCACCTTGGGCTATGGCGGGTGCCCCTGCGCCTTTCACTGTCTTCTCTCTGCAGGTACCCCCGGATGGCAGTACACGGGAAGTCCATGGGTGAGTGGTTCAAGACAACGGGATGGAAGTCATGTGGCTGGAGGATTGGCAGGAGAGACGGAGGCAGCAGCGCAGACGGTGACCAAGCGGCAGGAGACCTGTGCGATTACGGAAGAAGCTGTGGGCGCGGCAGGTGAGTTGGCGGAGGATCAAGGTGCAGCTGGGGGCGGCGGAACAGTGATGGGCAAGGGGGGGCGTAAGAAGGCGGGGAGAAAGCGGAGACATTCTTGTCGACTGCATCGGAGGTCGGGGTCCTCTTCCACTTCGTCTACTGATTCATCGTAGCGTTCGTCTTCAGCGGAAGGGAGCAGGTATAGAGGAGGGGGGGTGAATGCGGGGAGGCTGGGATCGGGCGGGGCGACGCCTACGGTGGTAGCGTTCTCAGAATTATGGGAGAGCGTGCCGAGGAAGTTGCAGCAGAAAATTCAGAAGAGGCGCTATAAAGACATTTTCCGGTTGTTGGAAGGTCGGAAAAAGTCGGGGGACAGTAGAAGGAAGAGGAAGGAGGACGAGAAGGCGGGTAGGGTGCGGAGAATGGCATGGAACGTGGTAAACTGGACTCGGGCTTTTCTGCTGCTGGCTAGTGTATGGGGGCAATTGCATCCAGAGCAGTATGGGATGCTCCTGGCTTACACGGACTCCATCTTAGAGGAGTCGCAGGCGCATGACGGTTGGGCGTGGCTCAACTATGATGAGAAGTTCCGTGATAAGATGGAAGGAAATCAGATGTTGTCATGGGGGACGCAAGATATCAATTTATGGTTGATGAAGATGGCAGTCAGACCGGGAGGAGGGGGGCGAGCGGGCCAAAGGGAGGGTTGGCCGGTACATCGGGTGTGGGGCGGCCCTTTTGAGTGGGCGGGCCCTCGGCGGTGCCGAGAACGGCGGGGGCACTGGAGAGGTTTGTTGGCGATTCAACAAGTCTTCATGCCCCTTTCCGGATTGCAAATTTCGGCACGCTTGTTCCATCTGCAATGGGGGGCATTCTGCCCTCAAATGTGTTAAGAAAGGTGTGGTCAGAGCCATTGCGCCCCCCCCCCCCAAGCAGTAGGAGCTTGCGGAGCTTGGCTCCGACTCCTATTAGGATTGAAGCTTTGCGACCGTGGTTGAAGGAGTATCCTAGAAGGAGGGATAGAGTAGTATTATTAGAGGGATTTCAGGGGGGGTTCAGATTCCTGTGGTGGGTAGAGTGGCCACGAGACAAGCGAGGAATTCTCCCTCGGTTAGACAGTTTGCCCATATTGTGAGGGATAAGTTGGCTGTGGAGATTGGGTTGGGGAGGGTTGCAGGCCCCTTCGTGGAGCAGCCATTTGAGGACTTTGTCGTGTCCCCGCTGGGAATAATACCCAAAAAGGAGCCGGGGAAGTACCGCTTAATCCATAATTTGTCCTTCTCCGCGGGTTCTTCAGTTAATGACCATATCCCGAAGGAATTGTGTGCAGTGCGCTATGCATCATTCGATGAGGCAGTGGAGCTAGTGAGGAAATGTGGTCTGGGGTGCTTGATGGCAAAGGCGGACATTGAATTGGCATTCCGTTTGTTGCCGGTGCACCCATCGGCGTTTCATTTGTTGGGATTTTGTTTTGAGGGTAACTGTTATTTTGATAAGAGCATGCCAATGGGTTGTGCGATATCCTGCGCTTATTTCGAATAGTTTAGCACGTTTATGCATTGGGCTTTTGTGGAGCAGGTGGGTTGTGGTAATGTGGTGCATTACTTGGATGATTTCCTGTTTGTAGGGGATGCGCTGTCTGGGCAGTGCAAGGTGTTGCTGGATGGATTTGTGCAGTTGGCTCAGGTGTGGGGTGTCCCGTTGGCTGCTGGGAAGATGGAGGGCCCAGCGACAAGTATTACGTTTCTGGGAGTGGAGCTGGATTTGTTGGCAATGGTAGCACAGCTGCCGGCAGACAAGGTAATGAAGCTGCGAGTTCTGGTGGCGAACGTGATGGTCTCAAGTAAGATGACGTTACGTGAGATGCAGGCGTTGATAGGTTCCCTTAATTTTGCATGTAGAGTAATCCCAATAGGGAGGGTGTTTTTGCGACAGCTTGCGGCAGCTATGGTGCGCGTTACTAAACCTCATCATAGGATCAGGGTGTCGCTGAGCATGCGGGCTGACTTAAGTGTATGGGATGAGTTTCTGCGGGATTTCAATGGTACTACGGTATTGATGGAGAGGGAGGTGTCCAGTGGGGATTTGCAATTGTATACCGATGCGGCAGGGGGGTTGGGCTTGGGGGTTTACTTCGGGGGCTCTTGGTGTGCAGCGGGGTGGCCACAGGCATGGCGGGACGCAGGCCTTACTAGTAATATAACCTTCTTGGAGTTGTTTCCGATTCTGGTGGTGCTGGCAGTGTGGCCGGACAGGCTTCGGAATTGTAAGGTCATTTGGTGGTGCGACAATGAGGCGGTAGTCAGTGTGATAAATAATTATGCCCCACGATGCAGGCAGGTGGCTGATTTAATGCGGCAGGTGGTGTTAGCTTGCTTGCGATTGAATGTGGTGGTTAAGGCTCGTCATATTCCCGGGTGTACTAACAAGATTGCCGATGCTCTTTCCCATTTCAAGTGGGAGCTGTTTCGGACCTTGGCGCCGGAGGCAGAAGACGTGGGGGCATCGGTCCCAGAGCACTTATGGAAGATTGGCCTTGGGAAATGACGGAACTGCTGAAGAATTCAGTGTCGGCGGCGACGTGGGCTGCATACCAGAGGGGTTGCAGATCAGAGGGGCTGCAGCAGTGTGGTGACTTTCCTGGTGGAGCAGGGATGGCGGCAGGGTTCGGCATCCGATCAGCTACTGGGTCCGTATGTTTTTGGCAGCGAAGGCCGCAGGATTGTCGCGGGCGATGGTGCGGAGGCATTTGGCGGGGTTTTCATTTTTTGCGAAGGCGGTGGGGTGGGGGGCTGCTGGGGGGGATTTTTAATGCGTAGGCTGCTGCAAGGTTGGGAGCGGTCCTTTCCCTTGCCGGGGGACGGGCGGCGGCCTATAACGCATGACCTGCTGAGACGTTTGTGTGTGGCATTGTCGAGGGTGGTATCGTCCCCTTATGAAGGCAAGCTTTTTCGGGCGGTGTTTTCGGTAGCTTTTTTTCGGCGCATTTCGGGTGGGTGAGTTGGTTGCGGAGTCGAGTCAGGTCGAGTGACAGGGGGGGGGGCTTGCAAGTGCACCAGGTGAAGTTGGTGGGGGGCGGGGTTTGTATCCGCCTAGCGTGTTCCAAGACAGATCAGACGGGGAAAGGAACGTGGGTGGTGCTGAGAGAGGTGGACGGGGCACTCACGTGCCCAGTTACACTGCTAAAGGCATACTTGCGAGTGCGGCCGGGCGGCGAGGGCAGTCTCTTTATACATGAGGATGGGAGGGTGCTTTCGCGATTTCAGTTTATGGCGGTGCTGCGGCTGTCGTTGCAGCGGATTGGTGAGTATCCTGGGCGTTTTGCTCTGCACTCCTTCCGAATCAGGGCAGCTACCAGTGCAGCGGCGGAAGGACTGCCCGAGCGGGAGATACAGCGGATTGGTAGATGGAAATCGCAGGCGTTCCAAAGCTATGTGCATTTATAGGGGTGGTGGGGGTCACTAACTGTATCATCTCTTTATTTTGCAGAAGTGGGACAAGGATCGTGTCGCTGTTGGGTGATTGGCCACTCTTGTTTACTGGGCTGGTCGGCGAGCAGCAACACGGCCGGTGGGGCCAAATATCGGTCTGGAGGCTTCAGGAGTGACCGTCTCATGGCTGGGCGAGCGAGGACTTCGGTGGATCCAGCTCTAGCCTTTGCTGCGGCACTACGAGCGTATGAGAGGGGCGCCTGACGTCTTGCTGATACACCTGGGAGGCAACGACTTGGTGTCTTGGACTTTCCGGCAGTTAATTAGTGCAGTTCATAAGGACTTGGGGGTGGTGTTAGCGATGTTTAAAGGCATAGTTCTGGTCTGGTCAGATATCATTCCAAGGCCGGCTTGCAGGGATCAGCGGCGGTGGTCGAGAGGATTGACGAAAATTAATCGCCAAATTGGCAGATGGGTGGGGGAGCATGGAGGGTGCCAAATTTTGCACCCATGGGCTGACGTCGAATGTGCTGGCCTGTATAGGTCGGATGGAGTGCATCTATCCCCGGTGGGGATGGACTTACTTCTTAACGATTGGCAGCAGGCCTTGGAAGGTATTATGCAAGGGAGGAGAGCTGGTCTCAGCTGAACCTTGGGGGGGCGGCTCAGGACAGTTGTGGCCTGAGCCGGTGGCGGGATCCCGGAGGTTTCCAGGGTCCGGAGCCGGAGGCAAGCATTAGGGTGGGGGTGGGGTACCCCCGACCCGGACAATCCCTCAGGTTTTTGCTAATAATATGGCGAAGCCGGACGAGGGAGGGCTAGGCAAATTAGTCGGGGCCTGGACCCGGCGGAAGCGGAAGCGGCGTCACCTTGCTACTCACATGGCTGGTGAGGGCTCGCTCTGCGGGGGGGGCAATTATAATGTGTTGGAATGTAGTTTGGTTATTGTTAAAAGGTTAATAAAGCTGCGACCAGTTTAAGTCCCATAAAAGGTGTTGTGTGTGTCATTGGGAAGGAGAGGTGAGGTGAAGAGTGAGGGGGGTAGGTGAAGGGGCGGAAAGTGTCGTGTCTGCCGTACCCGGTTATGGTGAGGTCATGGGGCCAACGTGCATGCGGCCGGCGGTAACCAGGGGGGCAGCCGCACGCGGGCACCCCTTGCGTCGGTGGCATGGAGCCGTGAGGGCGGGACGCGATGCGTCCCACGGCGTCATTGGCTGCCGTGGGCCGCTGAGAGGTGCGGGAGCCAATGGGAGGCCAAGAAGCCGGGCAATGGGGGGTAGAGCGGGGATGCGGCGTGGCTCCGGCCTTTCTGGGGTCGGAGCCAGAGACGCCGGACGTCCCACCCGCCCGCCCTAGCTTGGGGAGGGTCGAAGGCTTCGGGGGTGTCGGGGTGTTGCAGCTGGAGGGGGTGGCGGGATCCCAGAGGTTTCCGGGGTCCGGAGCCGGAGGTAAGCATTAGGGCAGGGGTGGGTATTTATTATTTATTATTTATTTATTTATTTATTACAATTTCTTATATACCGCACTATTGTCAGCGCGGTTTACATACAACAAAATGACCATAACAAACTGTTTGGCTTTACATAGAACAGGAGAAAACAACTTGGATAACATGCTTATACCGCGCAAGAGGGCCCTTTGGCACGGCCCTTAGGAAAAGGCCCGTAAGGAGCACGAAGCCAACACAAATACCATCCAGAAAAAACAAGCCGAGACCAGCAACAGCAACAACGAACAGCAGAGCTCCCTAAGGGTCGAGCCTACGTACATCCCTCACAATACAGACCTTCAAACCGCAGCAAGTATATACCAATACAAACAAAAACGTTTACTTTTTCTAGTTTGCAATGCGAATGACTTCTAGACTGTAATAATATCACCTATCACTGTGCTCATTATATCACCTGTTCCTGCATTCATAGTGAAAACAACCTGTACTGTTGTCAGCATTTTAAACTGTCCCAGCATAGCATATTCCTAGTAACAAAGCACCGTTGTCAGTATGCTATACCGTAACAGCACAACACATTGTTAGTAACATAGTACTGTTGTCAGTATACTAAACTGTACCTGCATAACACATTGTCAGTAGTATAGTACTGTTGTCAGTATTCTAAACTGTACCTGCATAACACATTGGCAGTAGTATAGTACTGTTGTCAGTATTCTAAACTGTACCTGCATAACACATTGTCAGTAGTATAGTACTGTTGTCAGTATTCTAAACTGTACCTGCATAACACATTGTCAGTAGTATAGTACTGTTGTCAGTATTCTAAACTGTACCTGCATAACGCATTGTCAGTAGTATAGTAATGTTGTCAGTATTCTAAACTGTACCTGCATAACGCATTGTCAGTAGTATAGTACTGTTGTCAACACTCTAAACTGTACCCGTATAACACATTCTCAGCAGCATAGTACTGTTGCCAGTATTCTAAACCACACATACATTCTCATTGACAGAAACCCCTTACAGTCACCAATACCTTTAACTATAACTGCACCCACATTGATATTAACTTTAACTGTCACCAGTCTAACACCTCACCCAAAATGCAACTTATTAACCTCGACAAATGTAAAATTATACTAATTAGTATCTTATTAACAGTACTAATAACCTTTGCCCAAAGCTTACATAACAATAATGTTAAAAATATCCCCATCATACACAGTTTCACACGAAACAACCCACCATCATGGCACCAACACATAGTACATCATCCCAAAATAAACCACCATAGATTAATTCACATAAAATATTCCTCACCCCCTCAATCAACAAACACTAAGATATGCAAAAATTTAGAATCATTAACAACAATATTAATTAATGCAAGGTCAATGAAAAATAAGTTACCTATTTTCACAGAAATCCTAGACAACCAAAAACCAGATATACTATGTGTAACAGAAACATGGCTGTCAGACACAGACAACGTTTACCTAAATCAACTAAACAACAATAACTATGACATCTTCTACACACATAGAACTCACAAAAAAGGTGGTGGAGTACTAATAATGTCAAAAAAAGAACTAAAAGCCAAAAAACTAACATCGAACCTACACACCAACATAGACACCCTCATTGTGAAAATTGGCAACATAACAATTTGCCTAATTTACAGGCCTCCAGACAAACAGTCAGAGAAATTAGACTCTCTAATTGACTATTTAAGTTCCTCCACTGAGCAAAATCCAATCATAATGCTCGGAGACTTTAATATCCCCTCATTACCTGCTGCACATGCCTCCCTCTTCTTAGAATCAACAATAGACATGGATTTTCACCAAATAATAAACACCAGTACGCATGAAAAAGGTAGTATCCTTGACATGGTATTCCTACCTAAAGCACTCTACCAACTCTATAACCCAACATCCCTCAAGTGCACAATGACCCCATGGTCAGATCATTACCTTATCAATTTTAATATCACAATAAATAACACAACAGTTAAACGAATACCAACTACTGCACCTACCTCAAGATTTAAAAAATACAATGAAGAAGAATTCCTTGACCTAATAATCCCCAATTTATCAACCCCACCACTAAACCTAGATACAGCAGTAATGAACTGGCACAAAACTATCACCAACGCTGCAGTTAAAAAACAAATAACTAAGAAAAACACACACGCTAAAAACAGCCAAACCCCCTGGTACAATAAAGATCTAAAGCTATTGAAAAAAATTTAAGAAAAGCTGAACATAAATGGAGGAAAAATAAAAACACAATTACAAAGGAATCATACCTCACGCTACTTAACAAGTATAAAGACGCTATAAACAATGCCAAGAAAAATTACCACACCTCCATCATAAACAACGCAATAAATAGACCTAGAGAACTTTTCTCAATAGTCCAAAAGTTGACTAATAATAATCACAATTCCAGCAATGAAATCACAGACATAACCCCACAGACACTGGCAAATTACTACATGAACAAGACAAAGCACCATCCCCTACTACCTAAACCGGTAGACAACTCTCAAATACCTAACTCAGATGAATGGTCTGTATTTCAACCCTTAACCAAGGTAGAGCTCAAATCCATCATCACAAACATAAATACTACAACCTCACTACTTGACCCATGTCCAGTAACCTGGATAAAGAACTCTTTATCTGTATTATCTCAGTTTATCCTCCCAATAATAAACCTCTCCCTAAAAAACGGATACCTACCCCCTACACTAAAACACGCACAGATCCGCCCAATCCTAAAAAACACTACCCTTGACAAATCATCACCTAACTCTTACAGACCCATATCGAGTATTCCGTTCATGGCCAAATTAATTGAAAAAAACCGTACAAATTCAAACACAAGAATTCATAGATAGCTCAGCCCCACTTGATGACCAGCAATACGGGTTCCGCCCCAGACACGGAGTAGATTCACTCCTAACCGTGCTAATCGACACACTTGTGAGGGGAATAGACAAACCCAAACAAGCATTCTTACTCATATTCATTGATGTTTCTGCAGCCTTCGACAGTGTTCACCATTCAACAATGATTAATAAACTTAAACAAATAGGTATAAAATCCACTGTTCTAAAATGGTTTACTTCTTATCTAACAGACCGATCTCAAACGGTACAAATCGGAAATCTCACATCAAATACATACAAACAAGAACTAGGCCTTCCACAAGGCTCAGCACTATCCGCGTTACTTTTTAACATATATTTAAAACACATATGCAAAATATTTAAAAAATTCAATGTCCTCTATCATCTGTACGCGGATGACATAATGATGTATGTCCCATTCAAAATCCCAAATATCCCTATACAACTCATTAACGACTGCCTCACTGAAATCAACACCTGGCTAAATGAAAACAATCTGTACATCAATCACTCAAAAACAGAAGCCCTAATAGTAACTAAATGCACAACATTCATTCCCCCTTCTCATATTACGTTGCAAAATAATAATATCACACTAAAATCTGAAATACGCTACCTAGGTGTTATTCTGGACAAACATCTCAGCATGGACACCCATGTAAGAAACATATCAAAAAAAGTTTACTTTAAACTAAAAATATTAAAGCAACTCCGCCCACTAATGCACCTACAGGATTTTCAACGCGTCATACAAGCAATCATAACCCCACATTTCGATTTCGCAAATCAAATCCTACTTGGCGTAACTAAGGAAGCCATAAAAAAACTCCAATTAGCACAAAATGCCGCAGCAAGGACCATTACGAAGGCCCCACCTTTCCAACACATAACCCCAATATTAGAATATCTACACTGGCTCCCGATTCAAAGCCGTATTGAATACAAAACTATCTTAACTACCTACAAAGCTATAACAAAAACAGCACCCCTGTCCATAAATAACCTCATCAAAATAGAACCTACACATAATCTCCAAAGGAGAGACCAATTAAATAAATTAACACCACCAAAAGAATTCATTAGAGCCAATAAATCCACAAACAAGAAAGCCTTCTCACATGCAGCCCCCATCCTGTGGAACACAATCCCAATAGAATTAAGACAACTACCTGATATAATGGAGTTCCGAAAAAAACTCAAAACACACTTATTTACAAAGCATTATGGTTCTATGACCAGCTCTTCTCTCACCCCCCAGCTAGATAAAGGATAATCAGACACAGGGTAATACACTTTTTCAACAAAAGAATGAAGCGCTGTAACCTAAGACGAAGTGATTAAGAAAATGTAAAAAAATAAAATAAAATAAATATGTATATAGTTAATTGTACATAGTTCACTATTGTTATTTGTTAATTGCTATTTGTTAACTGTAACTACCTAACTTTAAACTTGTTATATGTAAAAACAGATCACCCTGTTTAATGTTGTTATATGGAAACCGCACCTGATCAAATGGAAGGAGCGGTATATAAATAACCTGTTAATTAAATTAATTAAATTAAATTAATACTTTACATAGAACAGGAGTAATAACTTGGATAAACGGGGAATGCAAACTAAACTACTTACATATGTACAATGTACAATAAATAAATAAATAAAATAATAATAAATAAATAATAAGTGTCATAGGGTGCCGGGACCAGATGGTCTGGGGGCTGAATTTTACATGCTATTGGGGGAGTTGGTACCCCCCCCTTTGGTTGCGGTATACCATCAAATGGTGGAGCAGGGCATGTTTTAATGGGGGGAGATCCATGCCCACATCATAATACTACCCAAACTGAATAAAGATCACATGCATGCCTCCTCTTATAGATCAATATCATTGTTGAACTTTGATCTAAAGGTAATGGCTAAGTGTTGGCAGAGCATTTGGCCCTGATGTTAGCAGAATTGATCCATGAGTCACAAGTGGGCTTTGTGAGAGGCCGCTATGCTATGCGCAGTTTACGTAAGATTTTGGCATCCTTGGAATGGGCTCAGGAGTGGGAGTGGCAGTCCCTGGTAATTAGCTTTGACACGGAAAAGGCATTTGACCGGGTGGATTGGGGGTATCTACATGCTCTTTTGCCCCACTATGGGTTTGGGACTGCCTTTTGTAATGTGATCCGACTCCTTTACATGAGTGTGCTTTGTAATGGTGTGCTTTGTAATGGTGTGCTGTCTGACGCATTGGAAAGAGGCACAAGGCAGGGGTGCCCGCTCTCGCCTTTGTAATTTTTCCTGTCTCTAGATCCTTTTATATGTAAAATAGAGCTCTCTAAAGGAATATGAGGGATACGTATAGGACGATATAGGTTTAAGATAGCGGCTTTTGCGGATGACATTCTTGTACATTTACACCAACCGCAGCAATCGCTACCTAGGCTGTTGGAGGAATTCTCAGTATTTGGGAAACTTGCGGGATTGCGTATTAATATGGGCAGATCGGAAACCCTGGATGTACTGAGTGATGTGAGGGGGAATTGGGGAAATTCTTTTCCACTTCGGTGGGCCGGACACTCCTTTCTCTATCTGGGAATTCTCCTAACTGGAGACCCGAAAGAGTTATATAAGCGGAATTTTGAAAGGATTTCTCGTGGACTTCGAGCGTAGCTGCGGGCCTGGCGACCTCTCCCCCTGTCTTTGGGGGGGGAGAGTGGCAGCGGTGGGGATGGTGATCTTGCCTCGAGTGTTGCATTGGATGCAGACTCTCCCAGTGTGGTTGTTGCAACGAGATATTGCATGTTTGGAGCGAGTGATATGGGGCTTCCTATGGAAAGGGGCGAGGGCACGGATCCTGATACACCGCCTGTGTGGAAATTGGCGAGCTGGAGGGATGGGAATTCCGGATTTTCAGCTATACGCTCTGGCGTGTCAAGCCCGGCACTTAGGAGATTGGTTAGGGGATACAGAAACCTATACCCCTAGGGCTCTTGAGGAAGCTTTGGTGGCCCCTCAAACCTTGTTGGCAGCCCTGCATTTAGACGGCTCGCAATTGCCTGGCTGGGTACATAGAAGTATACTAGTAGACCCGGTACAACGGACATGGATACAGTTGTGTCATTATTGGGGTAGGTCTCCGGTTGTTTCAAGTTGGTTGCCTCTGCAGGGCAATATTGGGTTCACCCCGGGTTCCACAATGGCAGTTTTTCAGAAATGGAGGGCAGCTGGTATTCATTATGTTGGGCATGTGGTGGATCTTCATGGGAAATAGAAACATAGAAACATAGAAATATGACGACAGAAAAAGACCACATGGCCTATCTAGTCTGTCCTTCCATAACAACTACAACAGTCCCCTTTTTACCTTTAGAGATTCTCTGTGTTTGTCCCATGCTTTTTTGAATTCAGTTACTGTCCTCATCTCTACCACCTCCACTGGGAGACTATTCCACGGATCCACTACTCTTCCCGTAAAGAAAGATTCAGGAGTGATATGCGGAAATATATCTCCCTTCACCCTCATCCCATGTCCCCTCATAGCAGAACTTGCTTTCAATTGAAAGAGGCTCTCTCCCTGAACATTTATGCCATGGAGGTTTTTAAACATCTCAATCATATCACCTCTATCCCGCCTTTCCTCTAAGGTGTACATATTAAGATCCTTCAGTCTGTCCTCATATGCTTTATAATGAAGACCACTAATCATTTTAGTAGCCACCCTCTGCACCAACTCCATCCCGTTCACATCCTTTTGAAGGTGCGGTCTCCAGAATTGCACACTATACTCCAAATGAGGTCGCACCAAAGACTTATACAGAGGCATTATCACCTCCTTTTTTCTGCTAGCCATTCCTCTCAGTATGCATCCAAGCATCCTTCTAGCTTTTGCCGTCGCCTTTTCTACCTGTTTAGCTACTTTAAGATCATCAGACACAACCACGCCTAGGTCCTGCTCTTCTTTAGTGGACAAAAGTACTTCACCCCCTATACTATATTTCTCCCTTGGATTGCTGCAGCCCAAATGCATGACCTTACATTTTTTAACATTAAATCCCAGCTGCCAAATTCTAGACCATTCTTCAAGCTTAGCTAGATCCCTCCTCATGTTAGCTACCCCTTCCTGGGTATCTACTCTATGTCAGTCATTTGAGACTCTCCGCAGGGCCTATGAACTGAGTGGTAGTCACTAGTTTGCATACTTACAGATTTCTAATTATGTGGCGTCTCTCCCAAAAAGTGAACTAACATCGGAAAGCTCTGCACGGATTCTAGAATTTTTTGCATTGGGAGCAGAGTCCCCACTCTCAATATCAGATTTGAAGAAAAGATTGATGCCCTATGATCTATGGCCGGATTATTCCCAAGAGGAGAGTCGGTGGGCAGAAGAACTCTGTCATATGGTGCCACCGGGTTCAATTAGTAAGGCTCTAAGCTGGATTGTGAGAGTGGTAGAAGGGACTAAATGGAGAGAAGTGCAATTTAAAAGTGTCACTCGGGTGCATTTTTCCCCGAGACGTGCACTGCGGAGCGGTCTGGCATGTGATGGGAGTTGCCCTAGATGTCTGAGTCCCCTCGCAGACTTGGGTCATATGTGGTGGGGCTGTCCAAAGATTTGCCCCTATTGGACGAGGATTAGCACCTATATGGGTAACCTGGTACATCAACAACTAAAGTGGACCAAGGCTTTTGTAGCGTTGGATCAACTGGGACCACTCCACCCAAAGGGGAGATGGGAATGCTTGCTAGTGCGGAAGGCATGCCTGGTGGGGAAGGGACCGATACTTCACAGGTGGAGAGAGCAATCGCTTCCTACCTTCTGGGAATGGCGTAATAGTTTCCATCAATTGATGCTGTTTGAAAGAAGGGGAGCCAAGGGGAATGCTAAACGTTGGGCTTCTTTTTTACTGCTTTGGGAACGTTATATTCAACAACTGGGACCCTATGCCCATAATGAAGTTTTCCGTATGGGGTAGATATGTGTGAAAGGGTGTAGAAGAGGCGATTCGGGGGACTGTCGATTGATGGGTGGGGTGATGGGTATATGGGAGAGTCCCTGGGTAGGAAGGGGAGGGGGGAGCTGTGCTGGGGTGAGAGGGAGGAGGAAAAGGGGTAGGGAGGAGTTGGGGGGGGGGATAATGATAAAGTTCTACCACAGTTATGTTTAAGAATAATTGCAGGAGTCGTGGAGAAAAGTAAACTCCACTCAGAGATGGATGTCTGTAAACAGTTGTTTGTAGTTGTTTGGGTTTTTTGCTTGTGGTTCAATAAACAAAGTTAAAAAAAAATACTATCTTGGAAGCCCAGACCAGCTGTATTCCACGCTTTAAGAAAAGTGGAAGGAAGTCCAAAAAACTGCCAGCATGGTTTAAAGGTGAGGTCAGAGAGGCTGTTGTTGCCAAAAAAGCATCTTTCGGGAAATGGAAAAAAAAAGCCAAATGACAAAAACTGGAAACAGCACAAGCACTAGCAAGTTAAATGCAAGGCACTGATAAGGCAGGCAAAGAGAGAATTTGAGAAGAAGTTTGCTGTGGAAGCAGAAATTTGTAATAAAGAATTTTTCAAGTACATTCATAGCAAAAAATCTGTGAGAGAGTCAGTTGGACCATTAGATGATAGAGGGTAAAAGAAACACTAATTGGAGACAAGGCCATAGCAGAGAGACTGAATGGATTCTTTGCTTTGGTCTTTACTGAGGAAGATGTAGGGATGTTACCCATGACTGAAGTGGTATTTAAAGGTGATACTGCGGAAGAATTGAAAGAAATATCGATACAACGGGAACATGTATTACAACTATTTGATAAACTGAAGAGTAGCAAATCACCTGGACTGGATGGTATACATCCAAGGGTGTTGAAAGAACTGAAATATGAGATTGCAGACCTGCTATTAGTAATCTGTGAACTATCATTAAAATCATCTTTAATACCCGAAGATTGGAGGATGGCAAATATAACTCCAATTTTTAAAAAGAGTTCCAGGGGTGATCCAGGAAACTACAGACCAGTGAACCTGTCAGTACCAGGAAAAATGGTAGAAACCATCATAAAGAACAAAATGAGTGAACATGTAGATAGTCATGGCTTAATGGGAGACAGTCAACATGGCTTTAGACAAGGAAGATCTTGTCTTACTATCTGTTATGTTTTTCGAAGATGTGAATAAACAGGTAGACAAAGGTGAGTCGGTTGATATAGTGTATCTGGACTTTTAGAAAGCCTTTGACAAAGTCCCTCATCAGAGACTTTTGGCAAAACTAAAAAGGCATGGGATAGCAGGCAGTGTACTATTATGGATCAGGAACTCGTTAAAAGATAGAAAGCAGAGGGTATGTGCCAATGCTTTAAAGTCTCAGCCTTTTCCCCTTCAACGCGGCACTCGCCAGGGATGCCCACTGTCTCCACTTCTCTTCGATCTTGCACTCGAACCCTTGGCTTTACTAATCCGGCAATCGGAGGAGATTCATGGAGTCCCCTTCACCCATAGGGAAATCAAAATTTCAGCGTATGCTGATGACCTTATGCTTTTTGTCTCTATAGACTCAGTACCGGCTGTCCTAGAGCAAATTGGTAAATACTCACAACTGTCCGGTTATAAGATAAATTGGACCAAGTCGGTAGCCTTTCCATTAAATCCTTTGCTTCATCAGGCAGATATGCAACCCTTCCCCTTTTTATGGCAACCTCGCATGGTCAAATACCTTGGGGTTCACTATTGTTCTCCTTTGGAAGACACTATCTCCTTCAATGCCAAAGACTTAACCTCTAAAGTCCGGGCGCTTACTCACCGCTGGACTCCTTTAACACTTACCTGGTGGGGTCGATTAGAAACCATAAAAATGATGATTGTTCCGAAAGTGAATTATATCTTAGAAATGTTGCCCTGTCTCTTACCTCGACGTATATATAAAGATATAGAGGGCCTTCTGACTAGATACTTGTGGCAAAACAAGACACCTAGGATAGCGAAACATAAGCTGCAAGCAGATAAGGAAAATGGGGGTGTCAGATTCCCTGATTTCCTGAAGTATCATCAATCTTTTCTTCTCAAACAAGGCGCTCGTTGGCTGGAAGATCCAGTACCGAGTAGACCTGTGTGGCTAGACATAGAAGAGGACCTTTGCAAACCGATTCCTCTTACTTTTCTCCCTGGTATGACTCTCCCATCAGACTCCCACTTTCCACCAATGCTTTTAGACACCTTAGGTGCCTTTAATAATCTTATGCAATCTTTAGACTCCCGACTCTGTCCGTTAGACAAGCTCCCACTTTGGTACAATACTCGATTTCGAATACAAAATAAGCCGATGGCGTGGAGCCCCTGGTACACTAGGGGCATTTGGATTCCTAGTCAGTTGTTCCATGAAGGTCGCTGGAAAACTTTTAGTGAATTGCAAATTGAATTTGGTCTTCCAGCGAAACACTACTTTCAGTTGGTGCAACTTCAGCATTGCCTTCGGAGTGCTAAGGTGCTCCCGCCATCGGCCTCCCCTACACAAGGTTGGCTGGAGACTATCCGATCTATCGGTAGTTCACCGGGTGTAGCATCCAATTTTTACAAAACCTTATGTAATGCTATAACTAGAGATACCCCTATAGCGCAGAAAGCATGGGAGAGAGAATTGCATGTGACTTTGACCCCGGAGCAATGGAGCCTTGTCTGGAGTAGAGTGACACGGGTCTCCCGATCCGCCTCACTCACTCAGACACTCTTCTTTCTAGCCCACCGGTGTTTTTACACTCCTGACAGATTAGCCAAATGGAACACTACTCAGGGCAATAGTTGTTGGACATGTCATGCGGCCATTGGTTCACTACCTCATGTTATGTATGAATGTCCCGCACTACAGTATTACTGGCGTCGGGTCTGGGGTCGTATCCAGTCTATTTTGCACTTTCAAGAGCCCCTTTCTTGGAGGATAGTGGGACTTCGCTCAGCTGCGGGGATCCCCTCTCTTCCAAAAACGGCTTACTTCCTTTTGGACTTTATGCTTGGCATTGCTATTTCCCTAATTACGAAATACTGGAAAAATAGCTCCCATCTGAGCCCCAATGAATGGTGGAATCATGTCTGTCTCTACAGTAAATATGAACAAATACCTCGTATGTTTGCTTCCCCCATTCAGACTCCTCATCATCGGTCTAAATGGAAGATGCTCAATGACTATGTACATTCTGCTCAATGCTCTCATCTGACTGTCTAAATTTGTATATATCTTTGTCCCATGATTATTCTGTATCGCAGATACTCTTTTGATTGTTTTGATGTATAATCACTGTTGTTTGGAAGCGCTCACATGCTGACATAATCAGCTAGAGAAGAAGCGGGGGGGTGGGGGGTAATTGGGTTTACTTTTCTTTATTGTATACTTGTTTTGTCTCCTTTGGTGTGTTGTTTCTTTTGTTTGTTGCAAAATGAAAATAAAAGTTTAAAAAAAAAAGAAAGCAGAGGGTAGAGCTAAATGGCCAATTTTCCCAATGGAGAAAGGTGAATAGTGGAGTACCCAAGGGATCTGGTCTGAGTCCGCTGCTTTTTAACATATTCACAAATGACCTGGAAATGGGAATAACGAGTGAGGTTATCAAATTTGCAGATGACACAAAACTATTTAAAGATGTTAAAACCCATGAGGATTATAAAAAATTGCAAGCGGACGTTGATAAATTGGAAGACTGGGCATCCAAATGGTAGATGAAATTTAATGTGGACAAGTGCAAAGTTATGCACCTAGGAAAGAACAATCCAAACTATGGTTACACGATGCAAGGTTCCACATTAGGGACCACCACCCAGGAAAAAGATTTAGGCGTCATCGTGGATAACGTGTTAAAACCCTGCACCCAGTCAGCAGTGGCAACCAAAAGAGCAAATAGAATGCTAGGTATCATAACGAAAGGAATGGAAAATAAAACAAATTATATTATAATGCCTCTGTATCGTTCCATGGTGCGACCGCACCTTGAATATTGTGTGCAATTCTGGTCAACATATCTTAAAAAGGATATAGCATTATTAGAAAAGGTACAGAGAAGAACCACCAAAATGGTAAAGGAGATGGAAGGATACCCCTATGAAGAGAGGCTAAAAAGGTTATGGCTCTTCAACCTGAAAAAGAGATGGCTGAGGGGAGATATGATAGAGGTCTATAAATTAATGAATGGATGTAGAACGGGTGAGTAAGCATAGATCGATTGTTTACGTTATTAGAATATAGAAAGACTAGGGGACATGCAATGAAGCTACAGGGTAACCTATTTAAGACTAATAAGAGAAAATATTTTTTCACTGAACGTGTAATCAAACTCTGGAATTTGTTACTAGAGGATGTAGTAAAAGCTGTTAGTGTAGTTGGGTTTAAAAAAGGTTTGGATACGTTCCTGGAGGAAAGATCCATAAACTAATATTAAGGAGGACCCAAAATATCCATTGCTTGCTCCAATACAAGCATTGTAGAACCTGTGTCTTTTGGGGAAACTGCTAGCTACTTGTGATATAGATTGGCCACTTTTGGAAACAGGATACTGGACTTGATGGCATAAGTTATGTTCTTATGTAGGATAGGACTGGAAATGGCTGATGGGGGGCTAGGATTGGAAATGGGCTTATGAGGGGGTCTTGGATTGGAAATGGACTGATGGGGGTCTAGGATAGGACTAGAAATGGCTGATGGGGGGCTAGGATTAGAAACAGGCTGATGGGGGGGCTTGAACTGGCAATGGGCTGATGGGGGGCTAGGACTGGAAATGGGCTGATGGGGGCTAGGACTGGAAATGGGCTGATGCGGGAGGATGGAAGAATGGGACTAGAAGGGAGCGGATGCTGGGTGGGGCTGGAACTAAAAGGGAGCTATGTTGGGGGAGGTCTAGATGGGGATGGGGATGGGGATGGGGCTGGGGGAGTGAGGATGGAGAGGGGAAAGGATATTTTGTGTGGGAGGGAAGAAAAATCTACGATTGGCTGGGTAATGGGAGAATAAGTGGGAATTGAGGATGGAGGGGTGAAATTTGAGAAATCAGCTAGTCTTTCTTCATCCAGACACTCATTAAGAGGCATGTTTACTGAAAGTTAGTGCACGTTAATATTATGCAAATATTTATGCACATGAGGCCCCTCATACAAATGAGCCCCCGCACCGAGTCTCCGCACATGGCCCCGCACCCTCTTTGGACCACCTCTATACCTATAATAGGAGTCTGCAAAGCATGTAAATGCCTTTGACTATTGGGCCCTTCATTTTTAATTTAGTGATTGGAATATGTCTGTTTTTGAAATTTACATTTGCCATCTTAATATTTTGCACACTATGGGGAGAAATGCATCACTGCATCTATTTCTCTGGTGTTGCACTGCATGATGAATCTCGCTTCTTGGAGTTTGAGTTTAGTTTTATCTTCATCTTTCTCTTTTTCGTTTTTGAGTACTTATTCTATACTTGTTGAGATCCTATCTATAATCTGCATGTGGATAGAGGCCAGGTATTCTCTTTGCATAGGATCAATCTGTACTAATCTGGCTTGTTTAGTTTCCCACTTAGTCTTGTGGCCACTACACTTTTGCAGTGCTGCATTTTCTTATGTAGGGCCCTTTATTATGTGACTCCTGGAAGTTATTACTTTTATGGTATGGAAGAATTGCTTTATAGGTCCTGAATGACCTTTGTAGGGTTTTGTATTACTTTACAATATGTCTGGTACTGGATTTTGGATTTTGATTTGGTTCATACCTTTCTCAGCAGTAGCTTAAGGCAAGTTACATTCAGGTACAGTAGGCATTTTGCTGTTCCTGGTGGGCTTTCAATATAACAGGCCAATGTAAAAAGCTGGCATTAGAGCCGTGGGCTAAAGTTGTACACACAGTTTTCTAGCGCAAGAGTACCACAAAAGAGCACCGCTGTGCTATAAGCAAACGTATGCAAATGAGATATGCACAAAACATCTGTACTAAATGAGCAGCAGTTGCCAGACACATGCGCAGAGAGTTTATATGCTGGTGGCGGTGCCAAAAGCATGTGCAGAAAGACATAACACCCGCAGAAGAGCAGTTCAGAAAACATGTTGGCGTGAAATTTAAAATAACAATTTTCTTCTGTCCTTTTCTCCATCTTCTCTTTCATATTCAGCTCCAGCTCATGCAAAGAGCAAAACCACCAGGCCGGTAAATCACATTTCTGTTTTCTCCTACACATACCAAACTGTTTTGTCCTATGTGTGCCAAAGCTTCATGTACCGAAGATTTCTTCTCCTACACACACCAAAGTTTTCTTTTACTACATGCGCTGGAGTTTTACTTCACCTCCGACCAAACGTTCGAACAATAGCGTTACCGAACTCTGCACTCAGCCTTCTGGTCTTGTGCGCACTTCTTTGCGTCCGGGTGAAATAGCTAATGACCTCATTACCATGTCATTTCAATACGCACAGTTCATTATAATGTAATTTTAACAGGCATTGTGCGGAGGTAATGCTAGCACCAATCCCTTCTCCGAATAGCAGCAAAACGGTAACTATGCGCTGATGTCGCACTAACTGCACAAATAGTGCATCAGCTCCTCGGTTTGTACCTGAGCAATGGAGGGTTAGGTGACTTGCCCGAGCTCACAAGGAGCGTCAGTGGAATTTAAACTCTCACTTCCCTGGTTCTCAGTATTAGTGACAGATCATATAGGTAATACATATTCTAAACATGTTTAGTTTATTGTTGAATTAGCAAAAGCTTAGTGGCCATTTATCAAACTACCAAATAAACTTCTAAGGATATTATTTTATGGTTGTCAGTAACCACAGGACTTATACAATGCTGCAGAAACTCAGTGCTCGCATTGCTGTCAAGATGTTGGGCTTGGGGGCTAGGTTCTGACTGGTAGCCAAGTGTTAAAGTACCTGCATATATTTCCAGAACACAGAAAATCCTGACCTGTTCAATATGTTCTATTATTTTGGTGAAGTACTTTGGGGGGTTTTGGCACATAATTCTCTTGAGTGTATTCAATGTACATATTACGATCAGTAGCAGAGGTACTAGGGAAGAGGCAGCTTGTGCAGTTGAACCAGAGTCACACAATGAACAGATGCTTCCCTGCTGTATTCAAAAGAGCCTCCAGTGTCCCATTACTGCTGAAACAGGTTTTGTCCCGACCTCAGCACTGAAGTAGCCCTGCCCCAGCTCTGCGCTGGTTCAAGGTGCTGGGAAGGCCTCTCTTTGCCGCCCTTCAGAAGTGGCAGCCCTAGGTGACCGCCTAGTTTGCCTAATAGTTGCTCCAGCCCTGTCCTAACCACACCCAAGTTTAGCCCTGCCCTAATCCTGCCCCACTTTTGCTTCCCCTAACAGCTTAGTCAGCCTTCTCAGCTATAACTTACCTTGCCTCTCTCAACTAACTGGGCTTTGTGTGGTACCCCCTTCCCCCCTGCTGAGGGTTCAGGACAGGGTACCTTGTAACTGCCCTCTTTAATAGGACTTATCTCCCTCCCTCCCTCCCCAGCACCCACCCACCCCTGGGGTAATCGTAGTTTTATAGGTACTTGCACATCTTAGAGGAAAGGGGCTGCTCTCAGGTGCAGCTCGTTATCCAAATCAGTCATACACAGAGGACCTGAGATTAATTACTTAAGCTTCAGGTACACAAGGTGTATTAGGGGTATTAGATACACTTTTATTGGTATAAGCATCCACACCAATCCTTATTATATACAGAATTTAAAAGACCTAAACACAAGCTTTAAACTAAGATGCAGACAGAAGTCCAGCAACGAGATGGGGGTTCTCCAGTCTTTTGCATTGAGTGTCACATGTATAATTTTCTCCCAGTTGGTGAGAGGTCTTACGTATGCACTAAGTGCAAAGAACTCTTTGCTCTCAGGGAACGAGTCCGTTCTCTAGAGGCTAGAGTAGCAGACCTGGAAGACATAAGAAAGACAGAGAAGTACATGGACGAGACCTACAGGGATATAGTCCTGAAGTCCCACCTCCAGTCTGGCAGCATCCCTGTTGCCATGGAGGAGAGAGGTCACATGACAGGAGAGCATCACTCTGGTGTGGCAGGAAGTGATCCTGTAACTAGGACCTGTCCTCCAGGTGATGTAAAACCCTCTTGCACCGAGGACGTTTCTCCAGGGCCATGTCCCCATGAGGGGAGGGTCAGGACAGCTGTTATAGTTGGTGATTCAATCATTAGGAATGTAGATAGCTGGGTGGCTGGTGGGTGTGAGGATCGCCTGGTAACATGCCTGCCTGGTGCGAAGGTAGCGGACCTCACGCACCGCCTAGATAGGATCATAGATAGTGCTGGGGAGGAGTCTGCTATCTTGGTACATGTTGGTACCAATGACATAGGAAAATGTGGTAGGGAAGTTCTGGAGGCTAAATTTAAGCTTTTAGGTAGGAAGTTGAAATCCAGAACTTCCAGGATAGCGTTCTCCGAAATGCTTCCTGTTCCACGTGCAGGACCCAAAAGACAGACAGAGCTCCGGAGTCTCAATGCATGGATGAGACAATGGTGCAAGGATGAGGGTTTTGGATTTGTTAGGAACTGGGGAACATTCTGGGGAAAGGGGGGCTCTTCCGAAGGGATGGGCTTCACCTTAATCAGGATGGGACCAGACTGCTGGCATTAACCTTTAAAAAAGAGATAGAGAAGCTTTTAAACTAGAAATTAGGGGAAAGCCGACAGTCACCCAGGAGTGCATGGTTCGGACGAAGGTATCCTTGAAGGATACTACCAAAAGCAGTGAGGTTCCAAAAGGGAGTATAGTAGCCCAAATGCCCTTGAGTAAGGAGCAGACAGAGCATAAAGATTCCAAATTACCCCTGCCTACCAATAGCCAGATTAATATGAATAAAATACAGTCTCTAAAATGCTTGTATGCCAATGCTAGAAATCTAAACAATAAGATGGGAGAGTTAGAATATATAGCACTAAATGAGAGGTTAGATATGATTGCATTCTCAGAGACATGGTGGAAGGAGGATAACCAGTGGGACACTGTGATACCTGGATACACACTATATCGTAATGATAGAGCTGATCAAATTGGTGGAGGGGTTGCGCTCTATGTTAGAGAGGGCATTGAGTCAGAAAGGATTAAAGTTTTGCAGGGAACAAAATTTGCTGTAGAATCTCTATGGATTGAAATTCCATTTATGAAGGGGAAGGTGATGGCAGTTGGAGTATACTATCGACCGCCTGGCCAGAATGAACAAATGGATGATGAAATGCTCAAAGAAATCAAGGAAGCTAACAAAAGTCACAACAGAGTAGTAATAATGGGTGATTTCAATTACCCCGGTATCGACTGGGTCAGTGTCACAGCAGGACAAGCTAAAGAGATAAAGTTTCTAGATGGAATAAATGACTGCTTCTTGGAGCAGCTGGTTCATGAACCGAATTATAACTGACCCCTGTTATCCAAGTTACTCCTCACCATGTAAATATCTCATGTATATAGTTACCCCTGTTATCCAAGTTTGGTCCCCTGTTCGATGTAAAACCAAACAGCATGTTGTTATGGTCGTTGTGTTATAATGTAAACCACGCTGATGCCAAATAGCGCGGTATATAAGAGATTGTAATAAATAAATAAATTAGTGGAGGACAGATAGTAAAGGCATCCAGAGTACTACCTTTTAACTTTCAAAAGGGAGACTATGATAGAATGAGGAATATAGTTAGGAAAAATCTAAAAGGAGCGGTTCCAAAGGTTAAAGACTTACAGCAAGCTTGGGTGTTATTTACAAATACTATCCTCGAAGCCCAGACCAGCTGTATTCCACGCATTAGGAAAAGTGGAAGAAAGTCCAAAAAACTGCCAGCATGGTTTAAAGGTGAGGTCAGAGAGGCTGTTGCTGCCAAAAAAGCAACCTTCAAGAAATGGAAAAAAGAGCCAAATGATGAAAACTGGAAACAGCACAAGCACTGGCAAGTTAAATGCAAAGCATTGATAAGGCAGGCAAAGCGGGAATTTGAGAAGAAACTTGCTACGGAAGCAAAAACACGAAATAAAGACTTTTTCAAGTACATTCATAGCAAAAGGCCTGTGAGAAAGTCAATTGGACCATTAGATGATAGAGGGGTAAAAGGGGCAGTAAGAGGAAACAAGGCTATAGCAGAGAGACTGAATGAATTCTTTGCTTCGGTCTTTACTGAGGAAGATGTAGGGATGTTACCCAAGACTGAAGTGGTATTTAAAGGTGATACTGCAGAGGAATTGAGAGAAATATCGCTACACCGGGAAGATATATTACAACTATTTGATAAACTTAATAGTAGCAAATCACCTGGACCGGATGGTATACATCCCAGAGTGTTGAAAGAACTGAAATATGAGATTGCAGACCTGCTATTGGTAATCTGTGAACTTTCATTAAAATCATCTGTAATACCTGAAGATTGGAGGGTCGCCAACGTAACACCAATTTTTAAAAAGGGTTCCAGGGGTGACCCAGGAAATTACAGACCGGTGAACCTGACGTCAGTACCAGGGAAAATGGTAGAAACCATCATAAAGAACAAAATTACACAGCATGTAGATAGTCATGGCCTAATGGGAGACAGCCAACATGGCTTTAGACAAGGAAGATCTTGTCTTACTAATCTGATATGTTTTTTTGATTGTGTGCATAAACAGGTAGACAAATGTGAGTCGGTTGATATAGTGTATCTGGACTTTCAGAAAGCTTTTGACAAAGTCCCCCATCAGAGACTTTTGGCGAAGCTAAAAGTTATGGGATAGGAGGCAGTGTACTATTGTGGATCGGGAACTGGTTAAAAGATAGAAAGCAGAGGGTAGGGCTAAATGGCCAATATTCCCAATGGAAAAAGGTGAATAGTGGAGTACCCCAGGGATCTGTACTGGGTCCGCTGCTTTTTGACATATTCATAAATGACCTGGAAAAGGGAATAACTAGTGAGGTTATCAAATTTGCAGATGACACAAAACTGTTTAAAGTTGTTAAAACCCAAGAGGATTGTGGAAAACTGCAGGAGGATCTGGATAAATTGGAAGACTGGGCATCCAAATGGCAGTTGAAATTTAATGTGGACAAGTGCAAAGTTATGCACCTAGGAAAGAACAACCCACACTATAGTTACACGATGCAAGGTTCCACATTAGAAACCACCACCCAGGAAAAAGATTTAGGAGTCATCGTGGATAACATGTTAAAACCCTCCGCCCAGTGTGCAGCGGTGGCCAAGAAAGCAAATAGAATGCTAGGTATCATAAGGAAAGGGATGGAGAATAAAACAAAGGATGTTATAATGCCTCTGTATCGCTCCATGGTATGACCGCACCTTGAATATTGTGTGCAATTCTGGTCACCGTATCTTAAAAAGGACATAGCGTTATTAGAAAAAGTACAGAGAAGAGCCACCAAATTGGTGAAGGGGATGGAAGGCTACTCCTATGAAGAGAGGCTAAGAAGGTTAGGGCTCTTTAGCCTGGAGAAGAGACGGCTGAGGGGAGATATGATAGAGGTCTATAAATTAATGAATGGAGTGGAACGGATAAACATGGATCAATTGTTTACGCTATCAGAGTATAGAAAGACTAGGGGACATGTAATGAAGCTACAGGGTAAACTATTTAAGACAAATAAGAGAAAATATTTTTTCACTCAACGTGTAATCAAACTCTGGAATCTGTTACCGGAGGATGTAGTAAGGGCTGTTAGTATAGCTGGGTTTAAAAAAGGTTTGGACAAGTTCCTGGAGGAAAGGTCCATAAACCACTATTAAAAAGGGACCCAGGATATCAATGCTTGACCCAGTACAAGCATTGTGGAACCTGTCTTTTGGGGATATTGCTAGGTACGTATAACCTAGATTGGCCACTGTTGGAAACAGGATACTGGGCTTGATGGACCTCGGTCTGACCCAGTATGGCATGTCTTATGTTCTTATGTTCTTAGTCACCGACTGCCTATAGACATCTTTCATGCTGTTATGTGGTGATAACTTTAAAATATTGTGTTTATAGCCATTGCCCATTGCACACACACATGCTTCCTCGTGCAAGAGCCATGTGTTCAAAAGGAACTAGCTAGTTCAAATGCATGGTTTGAAGATCTTCCATGGCATACTCAGGACTGTCTCCCAAAGCCTTCACTGAAGTAGTCAAGGGCAGATTATCTACAGAGACCTTCATTCAGTACCGTACCTAGCCTGTGCGAGTGGTGCGGTCGTGCAGGGCGCAAAGGCTTAGGGGGCGCATTTCGGCTGCTTACCACTGGCACTTTTTGTTCTCTCATCAGTGGCAGGGCAACAGCAGACAGCTGAAATGCACCCCCTAAGCCTTTTCGGGTCTTTCTGCAGTTCTGGTCCCTCTCTGATGTGACATCAGAGCAAGGAGGGATCAGAACTGCTGCCAGCGACTTTGACATCAGGTGCGCCCCTCCCCATACCTCCATCCAGCCTAGGGTTACCAACATTTTCACCGAGAAAAACCCGACACCTTTGGCTCGCCATGCTCCACCCATTCTCCTCCACTAGTCCCACCCCTGCCCCGCCCCCAGCCCCACCCACAAAAATTACCGAGGATACGTGTAGGCTAACTTCCTTAGTCAGATAATAATTAAACTGGGAACCCCAAAATCCAAACATGAAATGTACAACACTGGAGAAATAAAACTATAAAGTAATTTCCTCTTGCACTAAACAAAAACGCAAAGATGTTAGCAATACACACTTCCCAGACCAGACATATTCCAGTTAATAAATTCAAAATAAAAAGTATTTTTCTACCTTCTGTTTGGGCATTTCATTTTTCAGTTGCAATTGCTCCAGTCACTTTCTTCTGGTTTCTTCGTGTCTTCTGCAAGCTATCCATTTGGCCTTTCTTCTCTTTTAGATGTTTTCCATTCTCTCTCTATATCTGCTTTAACATACTGATTGTTTCCCTTTTGCTCTTTCCCCCAATTTTTTCCTTATTCCTTTATCATCCATTTAAATTTCACCCTTCCATTCTCAAGCCCCTCTTACTCTCCCAATACCCGACCCATCATAGACTTTTCTTCCACACAAAATATTTTTTCCCCTCTCCATTCTCATTCCCCATCCATTCTAGTCCTCCCCCAAAATCAGTTCCCTTATAGTTCTAGACCCACCCAGCATCCACTCCCTTCTAGTCCCATTCTCCCATGCCCCACATCAGCCCATTTCCAGTCCTATTCCAGCTCTTCATAAGCCCATTTCCAGTGCTAGCCTTCACATCACAGGCCATTTCCAGTCCTAGCCCCCGCCCCCCAATCACAGCCCAAGTCCCCCATCACAGCCTATTTCCAGTCCTAGGCCCCCCCACCATCACAGCCCATTTGCAGTCCTAGCCCCCCTAATCACAGCCTATTTCCAGTCCATGTTCCCCCTCCCTCCACCATAGCCCATTTCCAGTCCAAGTTCCCCCCCCCCCCATAGCCCATTTCCAGTCCAGGTCCCCCCCATCACAAACCATTTCCAGTCCATGTCCCCCCCCCCCTAGCCCTTTTAGATTCCAGGTCCCCCCCATTCACAGCCCATTTCCAGTCCAAGTCCCCCCCCTCCCCAGTCCTTTTCCGGTCCAGGTCCCCCCCCCCCATCACAACCCATTTGCAGTCCAAGTCCCCCCCCCTATAGCCTTTTTCCAGTACAGGTCCCCCCCATCACAGCCCATTTGTAGTCCCCCCCCCCCCCGTGCAGCTGCTGCTCCTGCTTCTTACTGAGCAGCAGCTGCAATAAAGTTAATTTAAAAGTAAGGAAACCTGTGAGAAACCCTCCGCTCCTATGAAACTCCTTCTGCAGGGTCCCTGGCTGAAAAGGAAGTGACATCAGAGGGTGCGGGCACTGCAGAAGGAGTTTCATAGGGCCGGAAGGCCCCTCACAGGATTCCTTACTTTTAAATTAACTTTATTGCAGCCGCTGCTCTGTAAGAAGCAGCAGCAGCGGCTGCAAGGGGGGGCCAGGACTGTGATTGCAATCGCGATTGCAAGCACAAAGCCGGTTTTCTGCTCTGGCCGCTCCGATCTCGCAGCCAGAGCAAAAAACCAGCTTTTCAATGGCCGGTTTCGGTTCTCTGCCGGCAACCGGTCCGACCACAGGAAATCCGGCCAGGCCGGCGGAAAACCGGTTGGTTGGCAACCCTAATCCAGCCTCTGCCTGCTCTTGCCCTGCTGCTGCCGCTGTGGAGAAAACAGAAGGTAGCAGCAGCAGGGCAGGAGCAGATAGCAGCTAGACAGAGGTATGGGGAGGAGGGGGGGTGTGTCTGATGTGCAAGTTGCACAGGGCGCGATTCTGGCTTGGTACGGCCCTGCTTTCATTCATCAGAAACATCTACAAAGACTTTCTGGTTACACACAGGCATTTCCCTGTACTCAGCTTATGGTCTCTCACTTTACACATAAAAACAACACATGATGTTTACCAGTGTAATACTTATTTACATTATTCAATGCATAGAAACTTAGAAATACACAGGTAGGGAATTATGTTATAACAGGTTGCCTACAAAAATGTGCAGGAACACACCTAATTTATGCCTGCTTTATGAAAGCCACATAGGCTCCCCAGCAGTACACAAATACTCTTGCACAAATTTGTATCTGCTCCAAGGTAGGTGCAACTGTGTGTGTGGACTTTATGGAGTAGATTAATACAGGGCGCACAGGATGGTACACATGAGAAAAGTGCATAAGTCCATATTTTCAAGGACCTACACGAGTGAATGGGCCACTTACACACGTCCTTACAGAATAGCGACCACCGCAACCCGTGCATATGTGTCCCTGCGCATAAGTGCCATGGGGACGTTCACAGTGGGCGGAGGATAGGCATGGCCTCTGCTGATGCGCATGCGTTACGAAGTACTATGACTTATCCACATCAGGTTGCTGATCTAGGCATGGCCATTTACACCTGTTCTTGGGCAGGTATAACTGCTGTGCCCAGGCTCCAGTGCAACATTAGCCGCTATTTTGTAAAGCAAAGCATTGCACACTTTACTTTATAAAATAGGCCTGGATTGCATGCATGATACCACATGTTGCCTGCATACAAAATTACCTACTATGTGTGTACCTTACAACTCCGCACCAGCTCCAGCCAAATGGGGCCCACAGGAGCACTTATGAACAGATCACATTAAAGTATACATGCTTTTCTCAGCACATGTACTTGCAGGACAAGATTAACCCTTTGGTGGACTCTAGGCAAACAAGCACCTTGGTCTTTCCCATCATAATATAAATCCATTCTAAAACTGCATTGTGGTTCTGATTGCAACTTAGAGGAGGAAGCAACAGGTAAACACAGAGCTGCCAGGTCACCTCATTTCCAGGAAGGAGAATTTTTGCTCAGTCCTAGTTTTGAACTTATATCCCAAAAGCAGCATGGTATTTGTAGCCCTTGGTTCTACTCATTGAAATCAATGCTGGGAGTTCTAAATGCATCAGGATAGGATTGCCTAATATTTAGGACTGGCCTAAAATCTCCCTCTTGGAACTGGCTAACTTGTCAGTTCTGTAAGAAGTGCTGCTTGCTGACTCCTCCTAAATGAAGAACAGTGAACAGTGGGGAGCACAGAGAGATCTCTACAAGCAATGACGTCTGGTCATTCAACTCTTCTTTCTGTAAGCAGCTCACTTATCAAGGCAAACATCTGCCTTGAGAGTCATTGAAGTACATATGAGAGGGCTCCTACCATATATTTGGGCCCTAGGCATTGCCAAGTTTACCTATGTTTTAATCTTGCCTTGCATATCTCTATGCATGTATTCAGTTTTATTCAGTTTTGTTCAGTTTTATAACAGCCATTGTCCATGTGTTAGACATGCTCTACAGGAGGAAAATGCCATATAAAATTATTCCCCTTGAGGATGATTTTCAAATGCTTTCATGTGGCTAATAAAAATTTACCTGGATGGAATGTTAGTTTTGGAAATCCCTTTTCCCCATGTAGCTAAAAAGGACATATCTATTTTGCAACGTACATGTTTTTAGCTATATTTAGGGAAGGCTTTTTCAGAGGTGTGTTCTACGTAGGATTGGAAAACAATAGATTGTACTTTCAAATCTATTAGGTATATTTACTAAAATGCAGCAGTTTACCGCACGTTCAACCCCAAAACTTAGCATGGGGGTGGCACCACCAGACCTGCACTAACATATGAGGACATGCACAGCATGACGCCATGCAATTAGCCCGTGTCCAGCACCACACCCACGCTAAGCCATTTGCTGCAATTACCACTACCCATTGCGTAGTCACTGTACACTCTCTGCCCCAACCCATCCAGTCTCTGCCCCAGCCTGCACCAAGCATTTTTAGCATGACCGCATGTTTGGCTTGTAGTAACAGTTATTGCAGTGGGCTTAGCGTGGGATAAACCCCATGCTAACCATTAGCACAATTTAGTAAACATGCCCCTATGCCCATTACTTTCCAGAAAAAATTTATCTGCCCAAAAAGCAAGGGCAAAGCCACTGGTACTTTGTATCCGTGGCTGTTTTCAAAAGGAAAGCATACATGTAATTTATCTTTAAAAACGAGGCACAAAACCACAGGTACAAAGACCTGTAGATTTAGCAGTATGATGGGCTGTTTGATAATAAACCCCGTAGTACACGGAGGCATTATGAAATATCCAGTTCGAAATATTGTAGATATGTGTAGCTATTGATTATATTGAACATATGGTACAGTAGAGAAGATATGTATTATAAAAATCCAGCAATAAAATATCATACAACTATTAGAACATGAAGAAAATTTTTTAAAATCCATAAAATGAAAACAGAGCAGCTCGAGTTTGAATTTGAAAAGCTGCAGTAATGGGGCCTCATAAATTTTGGGGAGACGTAGTTTTCAAAGGCAGTCGGGGGAGGGTGAATTGGGTGAGATTATCTTTCTAAGAGACCCTGATAAGGTTTTAACGCTTGCTATGGACAACAAATATCTAACTTAGAGGTTGTATTAAAGTGTGATGTCATTATGCAAAAGTGCACGTCAAACGAAAAATAGCACGGAATGCCTGGACTCGTGTTTTCTAGACTTTCAGGTGTTTTGCGCTATTTTTCATGAAAAGTGCACTTTTGCAAGGTCGTTTTGTACCCCTTTGTTTTCTTTGTCCTGTATCAAATCACTCTTAGCTTAAGCAACACCTCTGCTGCTCTTCCTGACTGTCAGTGTAATAGCTGCGTGTTTAATGTCAGTCCTTCGAAACACTGAGCTCTAAAGAGTCAGGCTGCCTTCAGCCAGTCTTAAACCCTGATGAGGATTAATGGTATGGGCAGGTTTAAAAAACATAGATACAAATACTGTTTCTGTGTGATCATACAAATAGCTTATCTCACTCACAAAAATACATCATTAGAAAAATGAAAGTCTGATATGTAAACCTAGTTTAATTCTAGGAAAACACAGATGACAGGAGGTACAGTTTAGCCATTGCCATGAGTGAAGAGGAAGGAATTTGACAATGTCTCTTTAATAAAGCTGGAAAAAGAAGCATGTGTGTTCGTGTGTCCTAGGGAAAGTTGAGGGTGGATTTCTAAGGGGTGTAATATTGCCTCTAATCCCTGTGCCTCTCCTGATGAGTTTCAGAGCTCAGTCCTGGTGCACTATTGACACAACCCCCTGCAGTATGTTGTGGCAGTGGCCTCATTGGTCACAGTCTACGTGAATCCATCTCTACAATTTTGAACAGAGCATAACTTGGGCAGTTTCCTGCTCATCTTAGCGTTCCTTTTAAAACTTGAGTTTAGTGGCAGAAGCAGCAGCAACAAGACACACAGTATCCAAAGAGCAACAAAGAGAAATAGATGAAAGCGGGAAGAAAGAAAGGGGGATGCATAGGGAGAGAAAGAGAAAGAATTGCGTGGAAGAAACATGGCCAAACGAAAGGCTTACCTACCTATCAGGGAACGGAGCAGGTAACAATGAGAGAAAGACTTTTGAGTGTTTGCAAGAAATAAGGAAGAAATAAAGAATGGACAAAAATAAAATAAACATTTCAGTGGAAGAAATATACTGTGTTAGAAAATAAAAGAAGAAAAAAGTGAAGAAGAAAGAAAGAAAATCTGAAATGATTACAGATCATCAAAAAAAAACAACTGGCAGCATATCTGATGGTTGTCCTGTTTATTTTATTTCAGAGCACAAGCTATAAAGGCGTCTGACTCACACAGCTGCAGCTATCTTCTGCCACACAGTACCGCTCTGATCCCTCCTGCTTGCAGCTTCTTGCTTATGAATCTGTCTCTCTTCCCAGACAGTTGCATTATTAGTCATCACCTGCCCAGATGTTTCAGAGACAACCGAGGATTCATACTTCTCAGCAAAGACTCCTTTTTAGATTCAAAGTGATTTCCCATCTTCTGGGACTTCCTTTACTGGATCACTGTGAATTATTACCATTAAAAACACTAGAGGCAACATATAGAGCCAGGGCCACAACATAAGGATCAGTGGATGATTTATCCATTTATCTTAATGCCCGATATTCAACAGTGCCCAACATACATCACCTATGCCAGCACACTCTCACTGACATACATACTCCTCCGACCCTCTCACTCACGTAAACACACTTCACCTATGCCAGCACACTCTCGCTGACATACATACTCCTCCGACCCTCTCACTCACGTAAACACACTTCACCTATACCAGCACACTCTCGCTGACATACATACTCCTCCAACCCTCTCACTCACGTAAACACACTTCACCTATGCCAGCACACTCTCGCTGACATACATACTCCTCTGACCCTTTCACTCACGTAAACACACATCACCTATGCCAGCACTGACATACATACTCCTCCCACCCTCTCACTCACGTAAACACACTTCACCTATGCCAGCACACTCTCGCTGACATACATACTCTTCCGACCCTCTCACTCATGTAAACACACTTCACCTATGCCAGCACACTCTCGCTGACATACATACTCCTCCGACCCTCTCACTCACGTAAACACACTTCACCTATGCCAGCACTGACATACATACTCCTCCGACCCTCTCACTCACGTAAACACACTTCACCTATGCCAGCACACTCTCGCTGACATACATACTCCTCCGACCCTCTCACTCACGTAAACACACATCACCTATGCCAGCACTGACATACATACTCCTCCCACCCTCTCACTCACGTAAACACACTTCACCTATGCCAGCACACTCTCGCTGACATATATACTCCTCCGACCCTCTCACTCACGTAAACACACTTCACCTATGCCAGCACACTCTCGCTGACATACATACTCCTCCGACCCTCTCACTCACGTAAACACACATCACCTATGCCAGCACACTCTCGCTGACATACATACTCCTCCGACCCTCTCACTCACGTAAACAAACTTTTTTTTGCAATGTATGCATTCAACTTATTTGAATATTTCTATAATTCTTCTTTCATATTAAAAGTGTGGTGTCTTGTTGTGTAGATCAGGAAAAGAACTCCTATTTTAATGCATTTAGGACTCCTTTTACTAACGCTTAGTGTGTGCTATTGGCTGCATTGTCTATATTATTCCTATGGACCATGTGGAAAATAGTGTGTGCTAAGCATTAATAAAATGGACCCTTACAATTGTAAATTTTAGACAGCCGAATATGAAAAATGTACAAGGGTGTGAATACTTTTACAGAGCTCTGTATTTTAAAAGACAAGGCCAGCAGAAAAGCACACATGTGGAAAATATAGCTTAGTCACAGCAACATTACAACAGATGACAGAGGAGGACAGAAATGGTCCATGCACTCTGCTCAGCATGTGGTTAGGGATGTAACTGTAGCTATGCACAGTTTATCCCTTCCCCCATGCCTTTATTTAGGGTTCAGTACAGCAGGTGCTGACATACATTTTAATGACAATTATATCCCTACTTGCCAATCTAAAAAAACACATATTACAGACACTTCTAATAATCCTCAAATAATTATTACTACTGTTACTTGTGCTTCTAGGCATATGCATGATAATTTTCTTAGAACAAGCCTACAATAACAACCAAAATGTTATGGAATATTGTCTTGTGTTAGAATAATTTGGGATAATTTGGCATACGGGGAGCACTCGGATGTCCAAGTCCCCGATTCTGCCATCGCGGATACATACGTCTGGGCCCCACGGTGGCAGAATCAGGTCCATCTCCCGCATGCCCGGCTTTTGCACGGCCAATGCAGCCAGACATGCGGGAACTAGAATGTACCTCTATGCATGCATGTGTGTATTGTATGCATAATTTGAGAAGTGCTATGATACGCTTGTTATGGAGAGTGGTATAGAATGATTCTGCATAACCTAAAGTTAACACATGGTAACTCTTAAAGCTCTACATTAAATGGGGTGCTCCCATCAGTTTCTCATTTAGTTGTCACAGAGGAAATGCCAATATCATGTGTTAGCTGTATTTCAGATACACTTAACTGCATTCATCAAAGTGGTGTTAACTGCACTGCATTATCTACCCTGTTAACAGGCGGAGTGCAATTATATAGGGGGGATATTCAGAAATGGCAGCTAATGCGGTTTCAGCGGCTAGCCATCGCCACTGAAACTTAAAACTGGGTATTCAATGCCGGGGTCATATCCGAGCCTGGATATTGAATATCCAGGATGCCTGGATTGCCAGAAAGCTAACCAGGCAGCAACGATAGTCAGCCACTGCCCAGTTTCCTTCTGCGGCAAAGGTTCGACCAGCCTATTGACAGTATTCCAAGAAGTGTGAGATCCTCTGTTAGCAATGATCCCCCGGACAGCTCCCAGTCCTCATCAGGAACTGCCCCGGGAATCAGTGAATCCTCTGCCAACATGACTATCCTGGATATCCAGTCGGGATCAGAGCCCACACCTCTCTGATCCCTTAAAATATCCCGGCTAGCAAGTCAGTATTCTTCCCCCTTCCATCTTAAAAAACAAATTCTGGCTAGCCAGATGGCTTCGGGTGGTCCCTGGGGAAACCCAGACACTACCTGGACCCCCTGGTGTTCCAGTACTGAAGGAAGGGTCGGCAGTATTCAAACTAGGCAGTTGCCTAGAGCACCAGCCACTGCTGTTGCTCCTCTCCAAGATCGACAGTAGTGGCAATGGCTTGAAGAAGCCCCATGGTGCTTACCTTCAAGCTTCAGTGCCATGGGGTTGTTTGCTTCTGCCCCTCTCCGACTCTTGATGCTGATTTCTTGTTTGCACAGGAAGTCACAATCGGACTTCAAAGAGTGGCGGAAATAAATAGCCCTGCAGCACCGAAGCTTGAAGGTAAGCGCTGTCTGCGGCTATTGCAGTTGCTGTTGGTCCTGCTGTTAGGTGGTAGCGGTAGCAATGGGTGCCATGGGGGAAGAGAGGAACAAGGGATGAGGTGCTCCTTGGGTGAAGGGGGCAGGAGTGGTCTATCCTGCTCCTGCCCCCATCGCTGCTCATGGCCAAAATGACTGCGATTATGAAATGCTGCCCTGTAGCCTCATGCTAGGGGGCAGCAGCGCAAGATTGTGGTCATTTTTGAAAGTACTATTGAGGAGGGCAGGAGCCCGATTAGTGCTCTTGGGGTAGATTGGCAGCGATCAGGGCTTATGAGAGTTCTGTGCTCCTGATTACCACCTTTCCTCTCTATTGATTTATCCTGGAGGCCTACGATGGCTGGCTGCATTGGCAGGCACTGCCTGACTTCCCATGCTACCTGCTGATGCCCTTATCATGGATCTCCTTGGTAAATCCCAAACCTCTGCAGGGGGAAAGCTGTGAACGCCCTCTGCACATACCATGGAGGATGGGGATTTTACCGCAGGCCTTTTGCGGCTATTGCATTGCAATAGCTACAAAAGGCTACCATGGTTTAATAAGCATGCCCCTTCCTGCCTTATTAAAGACTAACAAAGCCTCATAAAAAGGTCCCAAAGCAGTGCTCTTCTGTTTTGGAAGAAGGGATATACTGTGGTGTTACTGAAATTTGATGATCTTTGAAGGACATGAAGGTAGGTTTAAGTTAAACTAGGAAAATGTGTCAATGGATTCTTTGAGGTGCTAATTTTGGATACCTTTTCTTTTGAAAATGTCTAAGATAGGATTTGATAATTAGTTTTATTTAGATGGAATTTGTACATAAACAATTACAGGTTGTGAGGAATGTTTGGGCAAAGGCAATCAATACCATATTTTAAACATTTTTGGGTCAATATTGAAACTCTGTGATTGGTGTACTTTTTTAAGCACAAGCTGTGCCATTTAAATAAAACATATATTACATTCAGCGCCGCTATCTAGATAGTGAGCAGCACTGAATATATGTATAGAGACGTCAGCACTGCTCACTATCCAGAGAGTGGTGATATTCAGCCGGCTATCCAGATAAACTGAGGGCAGCTTTTTAGCCTTCCTCTATAGTACCAGTCCAGCTCTGTATGTGCACTTTAGCTGTCCTCCCTTTATCCAGATAGTGATCCAGAAGCGGGCTAAATATTGCCACTCTCTGAATAACTAAACAGAATGCCCAACTCCACCTTTGCTCTGCCTGGGCATAATCCAGACAGCAGCGGGGAGGTCTGTAATGATTTTCAGCAGCACTATGTGTATAATGCAATGGAAAATCAACGGACAAAGTACCAGCTAGAGCAATTGCCTGTGAATATCAGGTTGTTTGATCATAACTGTGGACTAGATCTGAGAATGAAAAGTGTGCTTTTTGCAAATGCTGAAGATTGAATGCTATGTTAAACATTTCTTGATAGATTATTACTACTACTTATCATTTATATAGCACTACAAGCATAGGCAGCACTTACAGAGACATGTAAGAGACAGTCCCTGCTCAAAGAGCTTACAGTCTAGTCAAGACAGACAACACAACTGGAGACTAGGATATACTGTTATCTGTTTGCTTGGAGGTTGTAAAGTATAATTACTCATTAAGGTTGCTAAGTCTGTGATTAATTATTAATATTCCTTGAGGCAGCTCATGGAGAGCTAAACATGACGTGTTGGGGATGGTTCTTTCAGGTACAATTGATATTGTTCAATATATGTGCAGTATGTATGGAAGCAGGGACTTCATTTAATTTTGTGATATGGATCAGCAAACTGGAATCTTCTTGCCATCCCCCCAAGACCAAGTGTGCACAGCAAACAAGCAACAGAGCCTTCTCTCTATACGCCCTACGATTTGGAACTCATTACCAGAAACCATCAGATCTGTACAGTCTCCACAAGAAATAAGAAACTTCTAAAAACACATCTCTTCATTGAACATTTTGGTCCCAATGACATTACCTAACACTCTACACCATATCACTTCCACTTACTGTTGATTTTTGTTTAGCCCCCATATTTAACTCCAAGTTTTTCCTCCTATGTTCTATGCAGCACTGCTCTCTCGAGCTTGTACACTGTTGTTCTATGCAAACCGCCTTGGCTTAAATGCAGTATATAAAAACCTGTTAAATAAATAAATATATGGAATTAATTTTTCTAATAAACGTATTTTGTAAAATGTGTGCCTAATTTATAGTTTGGTAATCTGTAGAATTTTTGAAGGATCATAGACCCTCCCATTTTATTGATGCATATAAATGCCTGTTACTAGTAGTGATTTTTACAGAGATTTAGGGGAAGAAGAGGACAGAGGACTAAATGGCAATATTACATAACCAAGTACTAACATGCATTAACAGACTATTTATTGCAAGTTCCATTTTATGCAATTGGATCTATTTACTAATAACGCACATTAACGGCATTGGGGCATGCTAATATAGTAGCATACTTTAGCAAATCTAGCCCTTCACATGGCCACAGAGACTGTATGCAGAGCTTTATTGCTACAGAAAAGGAGGGTTGCATAGATTTTGCAGCTATTATGCATTCAGCAATGTCAAGCATGTGTGGCAGGAAAAGGACAGATAAACAAAATATAATGATGCTGATGATTGGCGCAGATAGAAACATAGAAACTTAATGGCAGAAAAGTCCATATGGCCTATCCAGTCTGCCCTCCCGTACAAACTACTATAGTCCGATTTTTCCCTTTAGGGATCTTCTGTATTTGTCCCATTCTTTCTTGAATTCAGTTACTGTACTGATCTCTTAGAACATAAGAACATAAGATATGCCATAGTGGGTCAGACCAAGGTCCATCAAGCCCAGTATCCTGTTTCCAACAGTGGCCAATCTAGGTCATAAGTCCCTAGCAGTTTCCCCAAAAAACACAGGTTCCTCAATGCTTGTATTGGGTCAAGCAGTGATATCCCGGGTCCCTTTTAATAATGGTTTATGGACCTTTCCTCCAGGAACTTGTCCAAACCATTTTTAAACCCAGCTACACTAACAAATTCCAGAGTTTGATTACACGTTGAGTGAAAAAATATTTTCTCTTATTAGTCTTAAATAGGTTACCCTGTAGCTTCATTGCATGTCCCTAGTCTTTTTATAGTCTGATGTAAACAATCGATCTACGTTTACCTGTTCCACTCTGTTCATTAATTTATAGACTTCTATCATATCTCCCCTCAGCCGTCTCTTTTCCAGGTTGAAGAGCCCTAACCTTTTCAGCCTCTCTTCATAGGAGAATCCTTCCATCCCCTTTACCATTTTGGTGGCTCTTCTCTGAACCTTTTCTAATAATGTTATATCCTTTTTAAGATATGGCGACCAGAATTGCACACAATATTCAAGGTGCAGTCGCACCATGGAACGATACAGGGGCATTATAATATCATTTGTTTTATTTTCCATTCCTTTCCTTATGATACCTAGCATTCTATTTGCTCTCATGGCCGCCAATGCGGAGTGTTTTAACATGTTATCCATGATGATGCCTAAATCTTTTTCCTGGATGGTGGTTCCCATGGCCGCCGCTGCACACTGGGCCGAGGGTTTTAACATGCTATCCACAATGATGCCTAAATCTTTTTCCTGGGTGGTGGTTCCTAATGTGGAACCTTGCATCGTGTAACCATAGTTTAGGTTGTTCTTCCCTCGGTGCATAACTTTGTACTTGTCCACATTAAATTTCATCTGCCATTTTGATGCCCAGTCTTCCAATTTATCAAGATCCTCTTGCAATTTTCCACAATCCTCTTGGGTTTTAACAACTTTAAATAGTTTTGTGTCATCTGTAAATTTGATGATCTCACTTGTTATTCCCTTTTCCAGGTCATTTATGAATATGTCAAAAAGCAGTCGACTCAGCACAGACCCCTGCGGTACCCCACTATTCACCTTTTTCCATTAGGAAAATTGGCCATTCAGCCCTATCCTCTGCTTTCTATCTTTTAACCAGTTCCTGATCCACAATAGTACATCACCTCCTATCCCATGACTTTTTAGTTTTGCCACTGGGAGACTATTCCATGCATCTACCACTCTTTCCATAAACAAAAATTTCTGCATATTACTCCTGAGTCTATCTCCTGTTACCTTCATCCTAAGGCACCTCATTACAGTGCTTTCTTTCAATTGAAAGAGACTTTCCTGTGCATTTATACCATGGAGGTATTTAAATGTCTCTATCATATCTCCTGCCTTTCCTCCATTGTATACACATTGAGACCTTTAAGTCTCTCCCAATATGTCTTATGGCAGTACGTGTAAGGCAATGTAGACCTTTATATAATACTCAACTATCTGGCTCTTAACAAGCTAATTAAGAACACGAACATCTGAGGAAGGCAGTGACTTAAAAGAGCTTGCCTATCTCTTTGAACCCGAAAGTTAGAGGAGAAGAAAAAACAAACTACAGCAGCAGAAAAAAGCTTTGTCTAAGAACACAAAAATATCCCTTTTGCAATACAGCTACAAATCACTAGACAATGCAGCCAAAAAAGATAGCTATTAAAAAAGTCCCCTTTAAGAGCTCTCAGGCAGAGAATTTGTATTTCTGACTCAGAACCTCTAGGACCTATTGGTCTGATATGATATGGGTCCATTCTGAGAGAAACAGCTGGAGCAACCCCCCAAGGACCCACTGTATCTCACTGCTTGGGCTTACTGGCTCCAGTGCTTCCTTACTGGGTCAGGACAACTGGATGGGCTTACTGGCTCCAGTGGGACTTCTGAAGAATCCCAAGATCGCTAAGAGCTCCGAAGGTACTGCCGCTTCTCGGGCCTAGGCTTATAGGAAATAGGCCCCACCTAGACTTTTAATCATCTGAGGGCATCTCCAAGCTTCAGATGAGGCCCTTTGAATGGCATACCTGTCACCCCTGGGCCTGCCTTTGAGGGCATGTCTACCCAAGATCTTTCAACAACTTCATCATATCCTCCCCAAAGAGCAACCTGTTCTTGAAGGGAAGCTTGCTCAGTCACAATTTGGAGCCTGCATCAGCTGACCAATAACAAAACCAGAGCTATTGGCCTAGCACCAACAACTGCAACCATGGACTTGGAGATCTTGATCAAGTCATAGAGGGCATCTGTCATGCACATGGTTCCAGATTCCAATTTGGCAGTCTCTGGACTGTCCAGCAGCTGCTAAACCCAGCACAAGAATGCTCTGGCCACCAGACCTGCACAGAAGTCTGACTGGGAGTCCAACGCTGAGGCCACAAATACATTCTTAAGGCGGGCTCTACCTTCCTCTCATGAAACTGCTTGAGTGTAGTACCTCCCTCCACTGGAAAAGTTATGTACTTGGTCACCACCATGACGAAGGCATCTACCCTAGAGTGCTCAACAAACTAATACAACTCACCTTGGGGCAGGGAATACAACCGAGAGAGGACCTTAGAACCCCTAAGGCCTAGCTCTGGATTCTCCCACTGAGATACCAGGAGCTCTTGCCTGGGCTCAAGCAAAGGAAAGAAGCTGGAAGGACATCTGATACCTTCCAAGATAGGGTCCACCTGTTACGCTTTCATGAGGTAGGCTTCACAATGTGTAAAGCTACAATAACATCCTGACAGGGCTGGCCCAAGGGTTTCTACTGCCCTAGGCAGGCTCTCTGTGCTACCCCCCCCAACTGCAGCGCCACCTGGCCCACCATGCTGTTCCCTCCCAGCATCTCATCTGAGGGAAAGGAGGGCAGCATTATGATCTCTCCTTGCACTGAAGTGGTGTCTGAACTGCTGCTTCAGCGCCGCCTCGGGCTTTAAAGCGCCCTCATGCATGTGTGCTCACAACCTGTCTCATCTGCCCCCTCTGACACAACTTCCCCTTGGAGGGAGCAGGAGCAACAGGTTGTAACTGCATGCCACTCACCAGAGGTCTGACGCCCTAGGTGACTGCCACGTTTGCCTAGTGGACAGGCCAGCTTTGCATCCTGAATCAGCTCTGAAAGGTTCTCTCTGTTAAAATGGTAGATCACAGAAGGATCCTCTCCCTCTATAAGGGAAAGCTCTCCTTCCTCCTCAGACTCCATTCTGCAGAATAACTGTCCTCCTCAACATTCCAACTAACCTCTTTAGGGGATAAGGCTTGGCTCCTGGAGAAAGACATGGGTGAAGGCGTGAAATGGGAGCATACAATGTCCTTCTTAGCTGTGGCAGAGCCACCCAAGGGCCCGGCTCCCCTGAGGCCTGAATCTTGAACCAGAATTCCCTTTAAGCTGCGTACATGTGTGTACAAAGACAGATCTTGAACCCTGTGAACACGACAAAACATATAGGGCACTAAACATATAACACTGAGAACAATTTTAAATAGTTGTTTTAAAACAATACAGAGAAACCAAAATATTAGGTGTGATCAAAAAGTATCGAGACTTGTACAATAACACTAGCCTTGAAGGACTACAAAAGGGGACTGCTACTTCTGGAGGGAGATCTGCAATTGTAAGTATTTACTTCTGGGAATTTTTCTAAATATTGGGGAAAAAGGATTTTTTTAGATTAAAGCTGATTAATCTGTGAACCCAGTGTATTTGCTAAATCAGTCAGAGCCTAGTAGCAGCAAAGAGCTTTCAGTTTAAATTTAAAACACAACAGAGAGTTTTCTGGTTAAATTTAGACCCCAAGACTCCATCTATCCAAGCAAGGGCTGTGAGACTCTCCCTGGAAATTGGTCACATATTATCTTAGAAGCACAGGAGAGGGTACTGTGTAGTAGCCAGTTTTTAATAAGTCTTCTTTCACTCCCTCCCTCCCCGACACCCACACACCCCTGGGATAATTGTACTTTTATAGGTGCTTAAACCTCTCAAAGGAAAGGAAGTGCCATATTCACTCTCAGGTGCAGCTGTTTATCCTCATCAGGCATACATTAAGGACCTGAGATTAATTAAGCTTCAGGTAAATAAAGTGCATTAAACATATTACATATAGTTTTATTAGTATATGTATCCCCAGCAACCCTAAGTAAGTAAAGAACTTAAATATCTAAATACAACCTTAAAACTAAGATGCAGACAGCAGTCCAGCAGCGAGATGGGGGCTTTCCAGTGTTTTGCATTGAGTGGCACATATATGATTTTTTCCCAATTGGTGAGGGGTCTTACGTGAGCACTAGGTGCAAGGAGCTATCTCTGGAGGCTAGAGTAGCAGACTTGGAGGACATAAGGAAGAAAGAGAGGTACATAGATGAGACCTACATGGATATAGTCCTGAAGTCCCACCTCCAGTCACGTGACAGGACAGCATCACCCTGGTGTGGCAGGAAGTGATCCTGTAGCCAGGACCTGTCCTCCAGGTGATATAAAACTCTCTCGCACCGAGGAAGTTTCTCCAGGGCCATGTGCCCATGAGAGAAGGGTTAGGACAGCAATTATAGTTGGTGATTCAATCATTAGGCATGTAGATAGCTGGGTGGCTGGTGACGTGAGGATCGCCTCGTAACATGTCTGCCTGGTGCAAAGGTAGCGGACCTCACGTGCCACTTAGACAAGGTCTTAGATAGTGCTGGGGAGGAGTCTGCTGCCTTGGTACATGTCGGTACCAATGACATAGGAAAATCCAGAACTTCTAGGATAGCATTCTCCGAAATACTTCCTGTTCGACACACAGGACCCAAAAGGCAGGCAGAATTCCAGAGTCTCAATGCGTTGATGAGACGATGGTGCAAGGATGAGGGTTTTGGATTTGTTAGGAACTGAGGAACATTTTGGGGAAAGGAGGAGCTCTTCTGAAAGGATGGGCTTCACCTTAACCTGGATGGAAGCAGGCTGCTCGCATTAACCTTTAAAAAGGAGATAGAGCAGCTTTTAAAGTAGCTAATAGGAGAAAGCTGACAGTCGCCCAAGAGTGCATGGTTTGGAACAATGTATCCTTGAGGATAATAGCAAAAGATTGAAGTTAGTCATATCAGCAGAGAGGTTCCAATAAAGACAAAAGTAGCCCAAATGTCCTTGAAAACAGAGCAGACAGAGCTTAACGATTCCAAATTACCCCTGCCTACCAATAGCCAGATTAATATGAATAAAATACAGTCACTAAAATGCTTGTGTGCAAATGCTAGAAGTCTAAAAATAAAATGGAAGAGTTAGAATATATAGCACTAAATGAGAAATTAGATATGATTGGTATCTCAGAGACACTGTGGAAGGAGGACAACTAGTGGGATACTGATACTTGGGTACAAACTAAATCGTAATGATAGAGCAGATCAATTGGTGGAGGAGTTGTGTTCTATGTTAGAGAGGGCATTCAGTTTCAAAGGATTAAAGTTTTCCAGGAAACAAAATTTGCTGTAAAATCTCTATGGATTGAAATTACATGTAAAAAGGGGAAGGCGATGGCAGTGGGGGTGAACTATTGACCGCCTGGCCAGAATGAACAAATGGATGAGGAAATGTTCAAAGAAATCAGGGAAGTTAACAAAAGTTACAGCAAAGTAATAATAATGGGTGATTTCAATTACCCCAGTATTGACTGGGTCAGTGTCACAGCAGGACATGCTAGGGAGATAAAGTTTCTAAATAAAATCAAGGTGATAAGGGTGCTGAGGCCACTTGGCAATCATGATCATAGCATGATTGCGTTTAATTAATGGAGGAGGGATGGCAAGGAAATCCACAGTACTACCTCTTAACTTTCGAAAGGGAGACTATGATAAAATGAGGAAAATAGTTAAGAAAAAACTAAAAAGAGCAGTTGCAAAGATTAAAAACTTACATCAAGCTTGGGTGTTGTTTAAAATACTATCTTGAAGCACAGACCAGCTGTATTCCACGCTTTAAGAAAAGCAGAAGGATGTCCAAAAAAACGCCAGCATGGTTTAAAGGTGAGGTCACAGAGGCTGTTCTTGCCAAAAAGCAGCTTTCAGGAAATGGAAAAAACTGGAAACAGCACAAGCACTGGTAAGTTAAATGCAAGGCACTAATAAGGCAGTCAAAGATGGAATTTGAGAAGCAGCTTGCTGTGGAAGCAAAAATGCATAATAAAGACTTTTTCAAGTACATTCATAGCAAAAATCCTGTGAGAGAGACAATTGGAGCATTAGATGATAGAGGGGTAAAAGAGGTACTAAGAGGCGACAAGGCCATAGCGGAGAGACTGAATTAATTCTCTGCTTCAGTCTTTACTGAGGAAGAGGTAGGGATGTTACCCGTGATTGACGTGGTAATTAAAGGTGATACTGCGGAAGAATTGAAAAAAATATCGATACACCAGGAAGAAGTATTACAACTATTTGATAAACTGAAGAGTAGCAAATCACCTGGACTGGATGGTATACATCCAAGGATGTTGAAAGAACTGAAATATGAGATTGCAGACCTGCTATTAGTAATCTGTGAAATATCATTAAAATCATCGGTAATACCTGAAGATTGGAGGTTGGCCAATGTAATGCCAATTTTTAAAAAGGGTTCCAGGTGTGATCCAGGAAACTACAGATCGGTGAGCATGATGTCAGTACCAGGAAAAATGGTAGAAACCATCATAAAGAACAAAATTACTGAACATGTAGATAGCCATGGTTTAATGGGAGACAGCCAACATGGTAGACAAAGGTGAGTCGGTTGATATAGTATCTGGACTTTCAGAAAGCCTTTGACAAGGTCCCTCATCAGAGACTTTTGGCAAAACTAAAAGGTCATGGGATAGGAGGCAGTGTGTACTATTGTGGATCAGGAACTGATCAAAAGATAGAAATCAGAGGGTAGGGCTAAATGGCCAATTTTCCCAATGGAGAAAGGTTTATAGTGGAGTACCCCAGGGATCTGTGCTGGGTCCACTGCTGTTTAATATAATCATAAATGACCTGGAAATGGGAATAACGATTGAGGTTATCAAATTTGCAGATGACACTAAACTATTCAAAGTTGTTAAAACCCATGAGGATTGTGGAAAATTGCAAGAGGATATTGATAAATTGGAAGACTGGGCATCCAAATGGCATATGAAATTTAACATGGACAAGTGCAAAGTTATGCACTTAGGAAAGAACAACCCAAACTATGGTTACACATTAGAAACCACCACCCAGGAAAAAGATTTAGGTGTCATCATGGATAACACGTTAAAACCCTCTGCCCAGTATGCAGCGGCGGCCTAGAGAGCAACTAGAATATTAGGTATCATAAGGAAAGGAATGGAAAATAATATTATAATGCTTCTGTATTGTTCCATGATGCGATTGCAACTTGAATATTGTGTGCAGTTCTGGTCACCGTATCTTAAAACGGATATAGCATTATTGGAAAAGGTATAGAGAAGAGCCACCAAAATGGTAAAGGGGATGGAAGAATACCCCTATGAAGAAAGGCTAAAAAGGTTAGGGCTCTTCAACCTGGAAATGAGATGGCTGAGGTCTATAAATTAATGAATGGAGTAGAATGGGTAAATATAGATTGATTGTTTACATCATCAGTATATAGAAAGACTAGGGGACATGCAATGAATCTACAGGGTAACCTATTTAAGACTAATAAGAGAAAATATTTTTTCACTCAATGTGTAATCAAACTCTGGAATTTGTTACTGGAGGATGTAGTAAAATATGTTAGTGTATCTGGGTTTAAAAAAGGTTTAGACAAGTTCCTGAAGGAAAGGTCCATAATCCATTATTAGAAGGGACCCAGGATATCATTGCTTGACCGAATACATGCATTGTGGAACCTGTCTTTTGGGGAAACTGCTAGGTACCTGTGACCTACATTGGCGACTGTTGGAAACAGGATACTGGGCTTGATGGACTTTGGTCTGACCAAGTATGGCATATCTTATGTTCTTACGTATAAACTGAAAGTTATTGCACTCAATCTCCTTCAAAGTCGTCCCCTTCCGATAAAACACACTTCCTAAAGCATTCCTGCCACTGCTGAAAACAATTTTGAAATGCCTCTTTCATTATGCTGTGAAGCTACTGCGTTGTATTTTGCTTAATGATCTCCAAGTCATCGAATCTCCTTCCTTTCAGTGGTAATACAGTTTTGGAAACAAGAAAAAGTCACAGGTTGTGAGATCAGGTTTATATGTAGGCTGATGTACTTGCTAGATTTTTTGTTTGGCCAAGAACTGCTGGATAAGATGTTATGCATGTGCTGGGGCGTTATCGTGATGAAACAACCATTCCTGTGCAACTCTGGCCTCTTACAACGAACTGCATCTTTCAAATGAGTCACAACTCGGACGTAGTACTCCTTATTGATAGTCTGGTCTTTTGGAGCATACTCATGATGAACAATATCCTGGTAATAAAAAAATACTGTGGGCATGACCTTGACATTTCTCTGGGAGAGTCTGGAGTCTTCCATTGTGACGATTGAGCCTTAGTTTCCGGGTCATAACCATAAACCCACGATTCATCACCAATAAAAATCTTTTTGCTGAAATCTGAGTCATTTTCAACACATTCCAACAAGTCGATCTTTTTTGTCAGGGGGCATGAGTTTCGGAAAGAATTGTGCAGACACATGTCTCATCCTGAAATTGACAGTAAGAATGGGCTGTACCAACCTGAAACTGATATCCATGTCCTCAGCAAGCTCCCTGATAGTCAATCGATGATTTGAGCATATTGCAGTATGTATCGCTTCAACTTTGTCTTCATTCCTGCTTGTGGATGTCCTTCCAGAACATTCGGCACTGTCAACACTTTGGCGGCCTCTTGGAAACATTTGTACCAGTCATAAACTCAAGCATGACTCATGCATTCATCGCCATATACTTGCTCTACCTTGTCATAAGTCTCTTTGCACAAACCTCCAAGTTTTTGGCAGGATTTAATGCAAATTTGCTGTTCAATTTTTTTCACTCATCGTAAATTTGATGAACTGCTTTTACACGATACCAAACATGATGTGATTTTAAAAAGTAAAGGTGTGCTGCAGACACGCTACACTATGCACATGCAGAGCACATAGCTAGTTCACTGCATATGACGTATTGCTATATAGCTTTATAATATGTCTCAATAATTTTTTGATCGTACCTCGTATTCACATCTGCCCAATCTAAGCAGTGAGAGCAACTACTTAGCTTAATTTGACACTCTGCTTAGATGGCTGTTCAGGTCACATCCATAGGATGGAGGTATAAGTTTAATCATGGATTGTTAAAATCTAATAATGACAGGCTCTCCAGCAATGTTTAATCAGAGCTGTGTGGGAGTGCTGCTGCACACAAATTTTTAACTCTTGTGCAGACCCCAACTTTCATCATTGCCAACTTCCGCCTTGCAGCTCACCATTCCCTCTCCAACTTCCATCCAGCTTCCAGCATCACCTCCGCCCTGCAGCTCACTACATTTCCTGCCACTTCTGTCCAAAGGTAACAGGGAGGAGGGCTGTCACTCACCTCGGCTCTATAAAATTGTATTACACTTAAGATAATAATATAAATTGAATAATTTCCTTAATTTTGTTACTTTCATATGGTTTTAGTTGCGCTTAGTTGCTCGCAAAGAGATATGGTTGAAAACTTTGCATATAAGTCATAAATCCTACAAGAAACATTACTTCGGAATTATGCAATGGAGTTGCCAAGCAGCAAAAAAGGAGTGAAAACAGCCCATGAGCTGTGTCAGTAGTTGCTGCTCAAAACCATTAGAGATGGAGCCCTGGGGTCCTGAGGGCTCCCAAGCCGGGCCAGCCCAACCATTAGGTAAACTGGGTGATCGCCTAGGCCAACAGCTTCTGGGAAGGATAGGGTGGTGGCAAAGACCAGGGCATTCAAAGCTGAACAACAGGGGGTAGACAATAAGACTTAAGGTTTGCCTAGGGCACCAACACCTTTCACCAACTCTAGGGCTGGCCCTGGGCCCAAGGGGGGCTGTTGGGCAGAGCCGGCCTTTTCACTCTTATCCCTCTATGCAGATGTTTTGTGGGCCTCCAAGAAGGCCACCTGCCATGAGGAAGGGAAAGGTGTGAAGGGCTCAAGGCATTGGAATTTGGCATCAGGCCCCGGGCCTCCCATTGGGGGTCCCGATGTAGCCTACCACACCGAGAGTGCTGATAAATTGGGCTGTGGGCATCTCCATTGCACAGGCGCAAAAGAAGCCTGCTGCAGAGGCACAATGCTGAATACTGGGCATGCTTACAAGGCTCCGAGCAGCAAATAAAAAGAACCACAAACAAAAGAATCACTAATCAAAATGGCACCGGCCGTTAAAAAAAGAACCACCAGAAAAATACGGTACAGGCAGCAGCGAAAAGGGAGATCCGAAAAGGGAATCCTAGCACCTGACTCAGTCAAGGAGACCCAAGCAGGGCTTCCCCAGTTATTTTCACAGGCATAGGAGGCCCAGCTGCCAGAGAAAAGAAAGGCTTGACTTTTTAAAAGTTAAAACTGTGTTATTAAAAGCAATACAGAGAGTGAAATACAACTGAACAGAATTGAAGGGGCAAAGAACAGAATTTAGAAAAAAATCAGAACAATCTTAGCAAGCAGATAGAAAACAATAAGAGGGAAGAGGGGCTTGAGACCAAATTATCACCCCCCTGAGGAGACCATGAAATCTTCCTGTCACCTCTCTGGCCCATCAATGCTAGAACCTGTGGGAAACTTTGCTAGATATAGGACAGACACCAGCTCAAGGAGAGAGGGGTATAAGCAAGCTCTGAGCAAGGTTGGGCCTACATGTCTCAGTCACACAGGCCCAGGGGAGACAGCCTCTATCTGACACATGCTGGAGTCAGACAATTATTGGCTTCTCTCAGTGCTGCACCAGAAAATATATTGAGTGATAACATTGCTGAAAGTTGCTTAAGTCTGCCTCCACTTGCTGCAGAGCCAAGTATAAAAATAATAGTAGATCCAAGGGAACCACAGCAGAAGATCAGTGCAAATACAGTTTCAGGAGCGAGCCCTGACTGGTCTAGCAGGACTCAAGTAAAGAACATTAACAGGTAAGTAAAATTTCACCTTCCATATCATCCTGCTAGACCAGTCCAGACAAGTGGGATATTCCAAAGCTACAACTCCACTGGGGAATAAGGTACAGCAGCTCACAAAACCCTTGAACCAAAGGCTGTGTCTGTCCTTGCGCAGACATCCAAGCAGTAATGCTTGACAAAAATGGAAAGTGATGCCCACGTTACTGCCCAACAAATGCCCTCTTGGGCTATCAAGCCCTGCTCTGCCCATGAGGACATATGTGCTTGGGTAAAATGGGTGCGCAAATCCTCCAAAACTGGTCAGTTCCATAACAGATACAAGGCAATGGCCTCCTTAATCCAGCACCCCAAAGTCGACTTAGGGAGGAGTAGCCTAGTGGTTGGGGCAAGGTACTTCAGGCCGGAAGGTCGGGGGTTCAAATCCCACAAGAGGACAGCAACCTTGGGCCGGAAGGACTGGGGTTTCTAGTCCCATAGATGCTCCTTGTGGTCTTGGGCAAGCCACTTAACCCTCCATAGTCCATGTTCCCTGTAAGTATTAGTGTATGTGTCTCATATCCGCGCGTGTTAAATGTATCCCCCAATTGTGTTGTGACCGCTTTGATTGAAGGATAAGGCGGTATACAAAAACTGTCTAAATAAATAAATAAAAAATAAATAAATAAATAATTGCCGCATCACCCTTGTGCGGGCCAGTAACAATACTAAAAAAGGATGGCAAGCTTACAAAAGGAATTTGCATCCTCCAAGTACTGGAGAAGCACCCTCCGGATATCCACAAGACAAAGATCCTTATCCTTCCCCCAAAAGAACTCCTTAGAGAAAGAGGACAAGCATACCATCTAGTTCACGGGAAAGGGAGAAGGCACCTTAGGCAAGAAGGAAGGTACAGGCCAAATGGAAATGGTCTCCTCGAAAAAGACAAATAAGGATCTTGGTAAGACAGAGCATATAGCTTGGAAATCTGCATTGTGAAATAAATTGTTACCAAGAAAATGGTCTTGAGTGTCAAATCCTTTAAAGTAGTGGGTTTCAATAGCTCAAAGGTCACCATCATCAGAGCCCTGAACACCAGACACAGATCCCAGGAAGGGATCACAGACCGGAGGGGAAGACATAGACACTGAATCCCCTGGAGAAAGTGCAAGACATCCAGGTGCAAGGCTAGAGGCTTACCAGTCATCACACCTTGGAAAGAGGCCAAAACTACTACCTGAACTTTCAGGGAGCTAAGGAAAAGGTCCTTCTTCAGGCCATCCTGTAGAAAAGTCAACTGAAATGGCAGGTTGATCACCTCAGGAGTCAAGTGCCGACCACCACACCATCGCTCAAAAGAGGCTCCAGATCCACACAAATGCTAGCTTGGTAAACCTCCTCCAGACTCTCAGCAGAGTGGAGACCACCTCTAGAAAGTAACCCTTACTAGCCATCTGTTTTTAAGAGCCAAGCCATAAGCGAGAAAGAAACTGGGTCCTCTAGGATGATCAGTCCCTGCCACAATAGGCCCCGAGAAGGTGGCAATTGAAAAGGAAGTGCCTGCAGGAGCTGCATCAGGTTTCCAAACCATGCTCTCCTCAGCCAATCTGGCGCCACTAGAACAATCCTGCTGGGTGGCGTTCTATACGGCAAATCACACACCCCACTAGGGGCCACGGAGGAAACACATGCATCTGATGCTGACTTGGCGAAGACTGGGTCAGAGCATCAACACCCTATGACCCCATCTTCATGAGGTGATTGAAGAAGCAGCAGACTTTGGCACTGGAGCGGGTCACCATCAGATCCATTTCAGAGCAACCCCAGCAGTGCAGAATCAACTGAAACTCCTCTTGACTCAACTCTCACTCTTCAGGATCCAGACAGTGTCAGTTGAGAAAGTCCACTTCCACATTTTCAACCCCAGCAATGTGCTGAGCCAAAAAGGCTAGGAGGTCCTTCTCTCCCCAGGCAAACAGGAGAGCCATCTCCAGAGCTACCTCGGCACTCCTCATGCTGCCTAGCTTATTGACATAAGCCACCATTGTGGCATTGTCTGAAAACACTTGAACTGCGCATCCATTGATCGGAAGCTGAAAATGCAGAAGAGCCAACCTGATGGCCTTCACCCCGGAGGCAGTTGATGGACCACGCCGCTTCTCTGCAGTTCCAATGGCTCTAGGCCATACGGTCCTGGCAACGGGCTCCCCTGCCGAAGATACTGGCATCCCTCAGCAGGAGGATCCAGGAGAAATCGTCCAGTGGCATGCCCTTCCTCAGATGACAGGGTTGCTTCCACCACCACAGGAAGGACTTTACCATCATGGGAGCGGAAGCCCGTGCTTGAATTCCTGAGAACTCAGGGACCACTGAGTCCACAAGGACCACTGGAGCAGTCGCATGTGAGCACGTGCCTATGGCACCATCTCTATGGGCACTGTCATCAATCCAAGGAGCTGAAGGGGATCACAGTTTCTGGGAGCTTGATGCACACAGAACCAGGCAATCCAAAAGACTTTGATGTTCTCCTCTGGCAGGAAAACTCTGCCCACTCAAGAGTCAAAACACATGCTCCCAGAAATGCCAGGGATTGGGAAGGCCACAGCTGGCTTTTCCCTGATTGATCACCCAGCCAAGAATTTCTAACAAGGACACAGTCTTGAAGGACTACCCAGAGGGACTGCTACAACTGGAGATCTGCACTTGTAAGTATTTATCTTCAGTGATATATTCTAAATCTTGGGGAAAAAGGATAATCTTTGGGTGAAAGCAGATAAATCTGTGTATTTTAGAATTCAGTGTGTTTGCTGAGTCAGTCAGGTCTTAGTACCACTAGGCAACTTTTTATTTAAATCAAATCAGAGTATAGCTTAGCATACAAGTAGAATAAATAGTCTATGAGTACAAAGAACCAAACTAATTTTCAGTAACCTTTACAAAGAGGCCTTCCTGTTAGAAGGCAAAAGATCTGTGAAGTGTTTTAAATAGGTGTTAAAGGCAAGTGACAGATCAAAAGGACAATTTGAAAGGCCCCCTCTATCAAACCAAGGGCTGTGTGAATCACCCAGGAAATTTGTAAGACTTTACAATAGAAGCACAGGTCAGAGCATTGTGTAGCAAGCCAGATTTTTTTAAAATCTTATTAATATATTTATAATTTTACAAATTAACCAAGCAATAATGCTTGTACAGAAAATATATATCTTACAGTAATGCTATAAGAAAACACAATACATAGCAATCAGATAAAGCAAGAAATACCTATAGTCCCCAATGAGAGGTGCAATACAGAAAAAATATAGTAGGGAGGAATTCCCACTAATTTCAAGGAAAACATTATCATAAAGAAAAAAAATAGCGACTGAGGGCCCAAGACTGCATCTTACTTATGGATGTCATGATCCTCAACGGGGGAAGAAATTACATAATCGAGCACTAAGAAAAGCTGAAAGGTCTTCTGATTGAAAGAAAATATACTTCTGAGCTTTGAAAACAATAACACATTTACAAGGAAAATGTAAAAGGAAAGAAGCACCTAGTTGCAGAACTCCAGGTTTGAGGAACAGAAATTGCCTACGCCTTTTCTGCGACTCCCTTGAAACATCTGGAAACATTAACATTTTTTGACCATAGAACAAGTTTGCCCTTTTCTTATAATACAGGCTAAGTAGCCAAGCTCTATCAGATGGCAAAGCAAAAGTAACAAGTAATGTAGAAACCAACTACTTATCCAAAGTATGTGATTGAAGGAGATCAGACACATTAAGAAAATCCATATCCAAATTCACATTCAAATTAGTAGCTTTAGATTCCCTTTTTCCAGATGGTAAATAAAACTCTTTTGTAACAGGTGGTATCAAATCTATAGGAACAGATAAAGATTCTTGTAAATATCTCTTAAATAATTCAATAGGAGCGACACAAGGGATTACAGGAAAATTCAAAATACGAGCATTAGAGGATCGAATAGTATTCTCCAGCGTCTCAATCTTCGCCCGAAGGGCAATGTTATCCTTAACAAGAGTCGAAATCAGATCAGAAACCTGATTCAATTTCTGATCCATAGAACCAATTTTACCATGTGTTTCCACCATATCAGCATTTAGTTTAGTGAACGATTCTTCCAAACATAAAAGTTTTGTAGAAGACGGGGGCGGAGCCTGATGTCCAGCGGGTAAGACGCTTCGCGCTGAAGCTCCCGAGAGGCCTACTTAGAATCCTGACTTAATACCTATACAAACTTACTATTTCGCTCCGGGCTGACCGGGGTACCTCGGGGGGGATGGCGGCCCATAAACCAGCGCGCTTGGACTTCGGGTCTCCTTCTTCTTCTCACGGAAAACGCTCCAAAACAGAGGTGTCCTCCCCACAGAAGATGGTTCCATTTCGTGAAAACCCCGAAATGCACCTGGAGATTTTGGAGGAACTACGCGGCGTGAAGGAATTGGTGCAGTCCAATGGAGAAGCGCTTAGAGCCCTGCGAGAAGACTTTGGAGTGCTCCAGGACCGACTTGAAAGTCTCTCATTACGGCAGGACAATATGGCGGGGGTCCTCGACTCGCACGCGGTGCGCTTGGGCGCACTGGACAAGGCCGAGCGCCAGATACAGAATCTGCAAAAGGAGTTAGAAGATAGCAATAATCGAGCCCGTCGCAACAATGTGAGGCTCATTGGAATACCGGAGGGGGCGGAAGCGGGAGATATGAGAGAATTCCTGCTCAAAACTCTTCCCTCCTTGCTGAAGATCACCTTTCATAAAGAATTGGAAATCGATCGTGCACACCGTGTTCCTACCCACATGGCGCTCAACCGAACGACCCCCCGGCCTATTATCTTTCGCTTGCTACGATATCAACAAGTGGAACAAATTTTAAATGCTGCCCGGGCGAACCATCATTTGGAATTTGAAGGTCACAAAGTCTCCTTCTTCCCTGATTTGGCAAAGCCTACCGTTGACCGACGGACGAAACTCCTTGCTTTTCGCCCTCGACTTCAACAGCTACAGGCTCGCTTTGGCCTGTTGTATCCCGCGAAGCTCCGAGTGACTCTCCACAACCAAACCAGGACATTCGAAGATCCTGATCTACTATCAACATTTTTAGACTCCAAAGAAGCAGAGCAGATGCGCTAATCCAACGACGTGGACTTTTATTCGCCGGCTCTGTCCGCCATTTTGAAGGGCCCGATGCGGCGGTCATAGTCAAGCACAGAGACTTCCTGGACTTTCTTTCTTTCTTTCTATGACTCTTGTTTTGTGGTCTCCTCTCCCTCCATGATGTGTGCCTCGGTCGGATTCGGAGCACGCACAGTCCTACAGGTTATGTGTTTTTCAATTTCGGCCTTCTCTGGGGCTTCTCCCCGCAGACACATGGTCGCCAGTAATTTTTGGGGTTCTGCTTCTTCTCTACCGCACTGCGGTTTTTCTTTTTTAATGTGGGGCGCTTCATTGTATTATCTAAGCTTATTTTCTTTTATGCCATATGTACAGCCTGATACAGTCAATATGAGGGACATTGTGAAATTAGGTGCGCTATCATGCTCAGAATTTTTAACTTGTCTGAATGGCTTTATGTAAAATTTTATCACTCAACGTAAAGGGCATTAATAGTCCAATCAAAAGAAAGAAAATCCTTAGCTATCTTAGCCATGAGCATGCTGATTTAGCGTTTCTTCAGGAAACGCACTTAAACTCTGCTGAAACACTGAAACTCAATGTTAAGCCTTACATGGTGGCTGCCTATTCTCCCGCCGTTTCCAAACGGTGCGGGGTAGCCATTCTGGTTAAGAAATCTTTGCAAGCTACTGTAATTGATACTAGCGCTGACAAGGAGGGTAGATGGGCCCGAGTACATCTTAAGGTTGGAGATAGTGAATTTACATGTATTTGCATTTATGCCCCGAATGTGGACAACCCTGCTTACTATGCAAGTATTGCGCAGTTGGCACAGGCCTCTGCCAATACTCCATTAATACTTGGTGGTGACTTTAATCAAGTGTTAGACCCTCTGATAGATAGACAGCCGCCAAGAACGAGTAGTCCACCCAAGAGTCTTGCTACCCTTACAGCTCTGATGCAAGATCTTGCGCTGGTAGATATATGGAGGCTGCTTCACCCCTCCGACTTAGAGTTCACTTTCTTTTCTGCCCCCCATCACTCCCAATCTAGAATAGATTTCTTTCTCATTTCCAAAGCACTGATTTCTCAAGTAGACACGACTAGGACTCATCCTCTCCATATTTCAGATCATGCTGCCATATCTTTATCATTACGTGTCACTGCGCGGGACGATTCTCCCCGAGCTTGGTTTTTTGATAGATCCCTACTGGGTCAAAAAGATTTTCAGGTTGATATAAAGGCCGCTATCCAAGATTATTTTCATTTTAACTCACCCCATGACACAGCGGGCTGGGCTTGGTGGGAGGGTTTTAAAGCATCTATCCGTGCCACTATAACTAGCTATCAAATTCGGCAGGGGAAACAAAGAAAGCAGCATTTACTGATTCTAGAGCAGCAGATACAAGCTGGGGAGCGTCTCCTCACGTCCCGTACTGACCCATGTATTTTACTCCGTTTACAACGCTTGCGTTTTCAATACAATCAGCTTTTGCACACTGCTGCTGTTAAAAATATTGAATCACAACAAGGGCTATATTATCGGGAAAATAATCGTGCTGGCAAATTATTAGCAAATGCCCTAAAAGGTCGAAAAGAAGCCAAGCGTGTTACCGCCCTCCGTAATCCGTCGGGGGGGGGGGCTTGGTCACTAAAGATACCGAAATCTTAGAACTCTTTCGTGACTTTTATACTCGGCTTTATCAATCAGAATGTGATTTTGAGCCAGATGTATTTGAACGCTTACTTTCAGGAGTACAAAGACCGACCCTATCTGACGAAGATAGAGTGGCCTTGGACACACCATTTACTGTCTCAGAAATTCATTCTGCTATCAAGAAATGTGCCTCAGGTCGAGCCGCAGGCCCAGACGGTCTCCCCGCTGAATTCTACAAAACCTTTCACGCTGATTTAGCTCCAGTTTTGAAAATTTATTTTTCTGCTCTGGCCGAGGAGGGTCCTCCTTCTGGGTCCTTTTCAATGGCAAATGTCGTAGTTTTTGAGAAAGAGGGGAGAGACCCGCAACTAACAGCTAATTATCGTCCAATTTCCCTCCTAAACGCGGACTATAAAATCTTTGCCACCATTCTCTCTACCCGGCTCTCGGATAGGATGCCTACCTTAATACACCCAGATCAATGCGGTTTCATTCCTGGTAGATCAACTGCTGACAATGCTCGGACTCTATGCCATGTATTGACTACCGCAGTTAATCTTGATCGCCCATTTGTTGGCCTCTCACTTGATGCTGAGAAGGCCTTTGATCGCTTAGAGTGGCCCTTCCTGTTTGCAGTCCTCCGCTGGTACGGATTCGGGGAAGGTTTTCTCCGTTGTCTTCGCACCATGTACGCTCAGCCTACAGCCAGTATATGTGCAAATGCTTTAAAGTCTCAGCCTTTTCCCCTTCAACGCGGCACTCGCCAGGGATGCCCACTGTCTCCACTCCTCTTCGATCTTGCACTCGAACCCTTGGCTTTACTAATCCGGCAATCGGAGGAGATTCATGGAGTCCCCTTCACCCATAGGGAAATCAAAATTTCAGCGTATGCTGATGATCTTATGCTTTTTGTCTCTATAGACTCAGTACCGGCTGTCCTAGAGCAAATTGGTAAATACTCACAACTGTCCGGTTATAAGATAAATTGGACCAAGTCGGTAGCCTTTCCATTAAATCCTCTGCTTCATCAGGCAGATATGCAATCCTTCCCCTTTTTATGGCAACCTCGCATGGTCAAATACCTTGGGGTTCACTATTGTTCTCCTTTGGAAGACACTATCTCCTTCAATGCCAAAGACTTAACCTCTAAAGTCCGGGCGCTAACTCACCGCTGGACTCCTTTAACGCTTACCTGGTGGGGTCGATTAGAAACCATAAAAATGATGATTGTTCCGAAAGTGAATTATATCTTAGAAATGGTGCCCTGTCTCTTCCCTCGACGTATATATAAAGATATCGAGGGCCTTCTGACTAGATACTTGTGGCAAAACAAGACACCTAGGATAGCGAAACATAAGCTGCAAGCAGATAAGGAAAATGGGGGTGTCAGATTCCCTGATTTCCTGAAGTATCATCAATCTTTTCTTCTCAAACAAGGTGCTCGTTGGCTGGAAGATCCAGTACCGAGTAGACCTGTGTGGCTAGACATAGAAGAGGACCTTTGCAAACCGATTCCTCTTACTTTTCTCCCTGGTATGACTCTCCCATCAGACTCCCACATTCCACCAATGCTTTTAGACACCTTAGGTGCCTTTAATAATCTCATGCAATCTTTAGACTCCCGACTCTGTCCGTTAGACAAGCTCCCACTTTGGTACAACACTCGATTTCGAATACAAAATAAACCGATGGCGTGGAGCCCCTGGTACACTAGGGGCATTTGGATTCCTAGTCAGTTGTTCCATGAAGGTCGCTGGAAAACTTTTAGTGAATTGCAAATTGAATTTGGTCTCCCAGCGAAACACTACTTTCAGTTGGTGCAACTTCAGCATTGCCTTAGGAGTGCTAAGGTGCTCCCGCCATCGGCCTCCCCTACACAAGGTTGGTTGGAGACTATCCGATCTATCGGTAGTTCACCAGGTGTAGCATCCAATTTTTACAAAACCTTATGTAATGCTATAACTAGGGATACCCCTATAGCGCAGAAAGCATGGGAGAGAGAATTGCATGTGACTTTGACCCCGGAGCAATGGAGCCTTGTCTGGAGTAGAGTGACACGGGTCTCCCGATCCGCCTCACTCACTCAGACACTCTTCTTTCTAGCCCACCGGTGTTTTTACACTCCTGACAGATTAGCCAAATGGAACACTACTCAGGGCAATAATTGTTGGACATGTCATGCGGCCATTGGTTCACTACCTCATGTTATGTATGAATGTCCCGCACTACAGTATTACTGGAGTCGGGTCTGGGGTCGTATCCAGTCTATTTTGCACTTTCAAGAGCCCCTTTCTTGGAGGATAGTGGGACTTCGCTCAGCTGCGGGGATCCCCTCTCTTCCAAAAACGGCTTACTTCCTTTTGGACTTTATGCTAGGCATTGCTATTTCCCTAATTACGAAATACTGGAAAAATAGCTCCCAACTGAGCCCCAATGAATGGTGGAATCATGTCTGTCTCTACAGTAAATATGAACAAATACCTCGTATGTTTGCTTCCCCCATTCAGACTCCTCATCATCGGTCTAAATGGAAGATGCTCAATGACTATGTACATTCTGCTCAATGCTCTCATCTGACTGTCTAAATTTATATATCTTTGTCTCATGATTATTCTGTATCGCAGATACTCTTTTGATTGTTTTGATGTACAATCACTGTTGTTTGGAAGCGCTCACATGCTGACATAATCAGCTAGAGAAGAAGCGTGGGGGTGGGGGGTAATTGGGTTTACTTTTCTTTATTGTATAATTGTTTTGTCTCCTTTGGTGTGTTGTTTCTTTTGTTTGTTGCAAAATGAAAATAAAAGTTTCAAAAAAAAAAAAAAAGTTTTGTAGAAGACAATGAAAGCTGCTGACTGACAACCTGAGATAATCCAGTAATAGCTTGCCAAATGCTATCAAGAGTGACTACGTTGGGGCGAAGTAAATTGAAGGAAAAGGGAGCCGAAACCAAAGCAGAATCAAGCACAGAATCCTTCACTGCACCAACCTCAGCTTACCCCTGAAAGGAAACACTCGCTCCAGATAAAACATTCTCTGCTGGCAAACCATCCCGATTTCCTGGGGACCGTTCTCCAACACCCTCAGCCGATGCATCCCGTCCAATAACCGCAGACTCATCGCATCCCAGCAAGTCAGCAGGTTGAGGCACCAGGGGTGGCTCAGGAGAACCCAGAAGAGTTTGCGGGGACCGTACATCCGGGGAGAGAGTCACATCCAGGCCAGAGGTCGCCAAGTTTTCCTCCACCGATGCCACAACACCTGATCTTATCTCCCTTCTCATAGTCTCGGAGAGCTGCACAAAACGGTCCATAGGGCCCGTCGACGAAGGTAAGGGCTCGACAGGGAAAGCTCTTAGTTTGCCCTTGCACTTAGTCATTGCAGCTCCTCACACCGCAGCAGCCATCTTAGTTAGACCAACAAGCCAGCTTTTAAGTGCAAAATTATGCACCTAGGAAAGAACAACCCAAACTATGGTTACACAATGCAAGGTTCCACATTAGCTATTGCAACGCTTACAACAGATAGGACTATGCAAGAATACCCTGAAGTGGTTCACATCATACCTGGAATGGGCGAACACAACAAGTGAAATGCGATCAAAAGAAATCCATACAATTCCCCGTCATGCAGGGAATACCTCAAGGCTCAGCCCTATCATCAATGCTCTTCAACATCTACATACAGCCCATATGTAACATCATCAAGCACCACAAACTACACTATCACATCTATGCTGACGACATCATGGTGTACGCTCCAATCAACTTACTAGCACTAAACACTACAACAATAACAAAATGCCTAGAAGACATGAATGACTGGCTCATAGCCAACAACTTAACGGTCAACTACGACAAAACTGAGGCAATGTTCATCACCAGGAACCCCGCCTTCATACCTCCACAATCTATCAGCATCCTAGACAAACACATAGTAGTCAAAGAAGAAGTTAAGTATCTGGGCATAACACTAGACAGAGCTCTGAACCTAAAATCCCGCATCACCAAAACTGCAAACAAGGCATATCATTGATTGAAAACGGTCAGACAAATCAAACCAATGCTCCGTCAAGACCACTTCCGCACAGTGTGTCAAGCACTCATTACACCACTGCTTGCTTATGGAAACTCACTATATCAAGGCCTTCCTCATCATACACTACACCCACTACAGATGGTACAAAAAACTACATCACGTATCATCACAGGCACCGAGCACATCACTCCCATCCTAAAACAACTACACTGGCTCCCAATGGTGGCAAGAGCTAAATACAAAACAATCATGATAATCTTCAAAGTCATTCACCATCTCTCAGCAGACGTACTCCAAAACATTATAACAAGAGACATCAGAAATAGACCAAGAAGAACCAATAACAACAACATGATTGGCACACCTGCAGGCTATCACAAAACCAAACAAACAACCTCAAAAAGAGCACCATCACTACTGGCATCCTCAATATGGAACTCCCTCCCAATGAGCCTGAGAGCCTTAGATGACCTCACAGAATTCCGCAAAGACCTCAAAACATGGTTATTTATAGAAACATATGAGCACCCAAGCAACATCTCTTACCCAAACAGCAACACTACTACCTCCACCAACTAAACACACATCCATCCCATCCACACACACAAATTCATCACACATTAGTAAATACCTTTATGTTAACTGTTACTTCAACTGTACTGTCTAAATATTGTTACGTAACTGTGCTGTCTAAACGTTTACACGTACCCTAAATGTTAAATGTAACCCTCCAATTGTGATGTGACGTGACCACCTTGATTGAAGGAAAAGGTGGCATACAAATCTGTCTAAATAAATAAATTAGGAACCACCACCCAGAAAAAAAATTTAGGCGTCATCATGAATAACACGTTGAATCCCTCCACTCAGTGTGCAGCAGCAGCCAAGAAGGCAAATAGAATGCTAGGAATCATAAGAAAATGAATGGAGAATAAAACAAAGGATATTATAGTGCCTCTATATTGTTCCATGGCATGACTGCACCTTGAATATTGTATGCAATTCTGGTCGCCATATTTTAAAAAGGATACAAAATAGCAGAATTAGAAAAGTTACAGAGAAGAGCCACCAAAATGGCAAAGGAGATGGAAGGGTACCCCTGTAAGGAGAGGCTAAAAAGATTAGGGCTCTCCAACCTGGAAAAGAGATGGCTGAGGGGAGATAAGATAGAGTTCTATATATTAATGAATAGAGTAGAACGGGTAAACATAGATTGATTCTTTACACCATCAAAAAGTAGAAAGACTAGCGGACATGCAATAAAGCTACAGTATAACTCGTTTAAGTCTAATTAGAGAAAACATTTTTTCACTCAACGGGTAATCAAACTCTGGAATTCATTACCAGAGGATGTAGTAAAAGCTGTTAGTGTAACTGGGTTTAAAAAAGGTTTGGACAAGTTCCTGGAGGAAAGGTCCATAAACCATTATTAAAGAGGACCCAATACAAGCATTATGGAACCTGTGTGTCTGTTTTGGAAATTGCTAGGCACTTGTGACCTGGATTGGCCACTTTTGAAATAGCTTACTGGGCTTCATGGACCTTGGTCTGACCCAGTACGGCATTTCTTATGTTATGTGCTTATGACACAAATCCCTTGGCACCACAGTGTCATAGCGGCTACCACCATGATCTGGCAGAACATCTTCAGGGTAATGGAAAGCCCAAAAGGAAGCACAGCAAACTGATAGTGAGAGCCAAGCATAGCAACACTTAGATACTTTGCTGAAACGCCCAGACTGGGATATGAAAATATGCCTCAGCCAGATCCAGAGAAGCCAAACATTACCCTCGGTGCACTGCTTGAATCATGGAGTGCAAGGTTTTCCATCCGGAAGCCTCATGATTGCCAAGTGCTCGTAGATCCCCTTGAGGTCCAGAAGGAACCATCCTTTTGGGCACCATGAAATAGATGGGACCATTTGCCCTAACCCCACTCATCCGGCGGGAAGAACATCACCGCCTTTAGGCGCAGCAACATGTCCAAGATGAGCCACAGAATGGCACTTTTGATCGCAAACCCACAAGGAGAAATGATGAAGGCACCTGGAATCGATTCTTTGCATTCCAGGGCATAGTCGAACTGAATGGTGTCTAGCACCCTGCGATCCTTGGAACCTGACCCATTCCTGAAAGAAAAGGCGAAGCCTGCTTCCAACTAAAGGAACCAGGGAATGTGCTCCCAAGCCTTCATTGGGCCGCTCAGGAGGGTCCTCCTCTGGAGGGGATTGGGTCCCTGGGAACATGTGCTCCAAAAAAGGTCTGAGAAGAGCCCAAAGTCCAGAAGCAATGATAAGAATCCCAGGAATCCGGCCAGCATGCCCTCAGTGGACAGGTAGAGACTGATGAGAAGGGGCACCAGCCGCTTCACAGGCCCCATGGACCCATCTTCTGGAAGGCTGCAGATTTTGTCTTGCCCAGGTCCTTCACCAGCTTCTCCAAATTGGCTCTAAACAGAAGCTTCCCCTTAAAAAACAGTTGGGCTAACCAGGCTTTGGAAGATGCCAAGTGCCCAGTGCTACAGCCAAATCCAGTGCTGTGACACCGTCATCAGGGCAACATCCATGGCTGCCAAATGTACCAGGTCATACATGGCATCAGAAAGGAAGGCTATACTCGACTCCAAAAGAGGAGTAGTACCATCCGGCAGAAGAGACTGAATCCATCCACCCCCAATCCCACCCCCTCCCACCTCCCACCTGTTCTCCCCATCCTGAAGCACAGGACATATAAGGAGAACCAGTGCAGGAATAGGGTTCAGGCGTATTGTAAAGCTGCATGTCCAGGCGGGATGTAAAGCCCCGCAACCCACAATCATGAATGAGGCCATAGGGAGCTGGTAAATAGAATTCACTGAGAAGAAAGGAAAGTGAGTAGTAGAGTGCCTCAGGGATCGGTCCTGGGACCAGTACTGTTCCATGTCTTCTTAAATGATATTGCTGAAGGGTCAAAAGTAAAGGTTTGCCTTTTTGCGATGGCACAAAATTTGTAACAGACTGGACACTGGATGTGAAGAAACCCAACAGTGTGATAAAACTGAAAAACACCAGAACTGCATTGATAATAGAGGCGTCAGTTCTAAGTTATTATTCTGTGAATCGCGTGCAGAGGCAGAAGATCATAAAGTATCAAGAAATGCAGTCAGAGATCAAGAAAATGTGGCAGAAAAATACAGAAATATTTCCCATTGTATTGGGAGCCACAAGTTTGATAAAGAAGAATTTCCAAGTACATCTTGACAAATTACCCATACATCTTACAGACTCCAGACGAAAGCTCTCTTTGGCACGATGCAAGTACTATGCTAAACATTAGCAGTAAATTTGAGAGATTAAGATCATACTCCACATACCCTGGCTTAAAGTGAAGTTCATGAATGTCATGGATTGTGCAAAACTAACCCATTTGGAGAAAACACCAATTTTTAAAGGATTCAAGGGGGGATCCGGGAAACTACAGACCAGTGAGCCTGATATCAGTACCGTGAAAATGGTAGAAACCATCATAAAGAACAAAATTACTGAACATGTAGATAGTCATGGTTTAATGGGATAAAGTCAACATGGATTTCGGCAAGGAAGGTCTTGTCTTACTAATCTGTTATATTTTTTTGAAGGTGTGAATATACAAGTAGACAAAGGTGAGTCGGTTGATATAACAAGGTCCCTCGTTGGAGACTTTTGGCAAATTAAAAAGTCATGGGATAGGAGGCAGTGTACTATTGTGGATCAGGAACTGGTTAAAGGATAGAAAGCAGAGGGTAGAGCTAAATGGCCAATTTTCACCAATGGAGAAAGGTGAATAGTGGAGTACCCCACAGATCTGTGCTGGGTATGCTGCTTTTTAACATATTCATAAATGACCTGGAAATGGGAATAACGAATGAGGCAATCTAACTTGCAGATGACACAAAATTATTCAAAGTTGTTAAAACACAAGAGGATTGTGAATAATTGCAAGACGACCTTGATAAATTGGAAGACTGGACGTTCAAATGGCAGATGAAATTTAATGTAGACAAGTGCAAAGTTATGCACCTAGGAAAGAACAACCCAAACTATAGTTACACGATGCAAGGTTCCACATTAGGAACCACCACTCAGGAAAAAGATTTAGTTGTCATCATGGTTAACATGTTGAAACCTCTGCCCAATGTTCAGCAGTGACCAAGAAAGCAAATAGAATGCTAGGAATCATAAGGGAAGAAATAGAGAATAGAAAAAAGGATATAAAAATGCCTCTGCAACCGCACCTTGAATATTGTGTGCAGTTCTGGTTGCCGTATCTTAAAAAGGATATAGCGGAATTAGAAAAAGGTACAGAGAAGAGCCACCAAAATGGTAAAGGGGATGGTAGAATACCCTTATGAGGAAAAGCTTAAAAGATTAGGGCTCTTCAATCTGGAAAAACAGATGGCTGAGGGGAAATATGATAGAGGTCTATAAATTAATGAATGGAGTGGAATGGGTAAATGTTGATCAATTGTTTATGCCATCAAAAAGTAGAAAGACTAGGGACACGTAATGAAGCTACAGTGTAACCCATTTAAATCTAATATCTTCAGGCTCCCGAGAGGGGCGATCACAGCAGCCTGCCTCCAGCCCAATCGGGGCTGTGGGAGGAGGAGCAGCAGCTCCTTTGAAAGAAACAGCCGCCGGCGGGAAAGAAGCCATCTTCAGGCTCCCGAGAGGAGCGATCACAGCAGCCTGCCTCCAGCCCAATCGGGGCTGTGGGAGGAGGAGCAGCAGCTCCTTTGAAAGAAACCGCCGCCGGCGGGAAAGCAGCCGTCTTCAGGCTCCCGAGAGGGGCGATCACAGCAGACTGCCTCCAGCCCAATCGGGGCTGTGGGAGGAGGAGCAGAAGCTCCTTTGAAAGAAACCGCCGCCGGCGGGAAAGCAGCCATCTTCAGGCTCCCGAGAGGGGCGATCACAGCAGCCTGCCTCCAGCCCAATCGGGGCTGTGGGAGGAGGAGCAGCAGCTCCTTTGAAAGAAACCACCACCGGCGGGAAAGCAGCCGTCTTCAGACTCCCGAGAGGGGCGATCACAGCAGCCTGCCTCCAGCCCAATCGGGGCTGTGGGAGGAGGAGCAGCAGCTCCTTTGAAAGAAACCGCCGCTAGGCGGGCCCGCGCCTGAGGGCCTCGCCAGAGGGCCCTTTGGCGTGGCCCTTAGGCGTGGGCCCGACGGACCAGGCCGAACATAACCCACAGTCACCCCAAGAATCCACTCTACCCTCCTACTCGAGCAATGTAAAAAACCTATGAAGCAGCTGAAATGAACACATTTCCCCGACAACTTTCCAGGTAACCTGTAAATAAAGTACTCTGCTGCTCTAAGATCAGTGAGACCCATGCCATGAAGCTGTGATCATCTCATAAAATGAAGCTGTAATTATCTAACTAGATGTCTAACTAGATTTCTCGACTCAACTAGCAAACAAACTTATCTTTACACAATCCTGTCCACTAGATAAATATCTCTTGTATGTAGTACTGGATTTTCCCAGCTAATCATATGTATTGAGCGTATGATACTATATCTACATTTCTATTGAGCTATTGTCCTACTGCAAAGTTTGATATCTGCACATATACCTCACTACATATTGAAGCCAGCCAACTTAATATGCTTCACATTTCTAGTGAGCTGGTTGCATTTCTACATATAGCATACTCACTATTGTCTGCATATTGCATACTGGTTATCATCTTGTATGTAGTACTGGATTTTTCCAGCTAATCACATGTATTGGGCGTATGATACTATAACTAGAGTTCTATTTGAACTATTGTTCTATTGCAAGTTTTGATATCTGCATATATACTGAACCACATTTTGAAGCTAGTCAACTTCATATGCCTCACGTTACTAGTGAGCTGACGCATTCCCTACCAATAATATATTCATTATGTTCTGCATATAGTATATTCATTATTGTCTATTTAGATACCGCACCACATATTGAAGCTAGCCAATTTCATATGCTTTATGTATGCTAGTGAGCTCTCATTTGCTTTAGGTACACTAGTGAGCTGGACACATTCCCTACCTATAGTTTATTTCATTATTCATTACCACTGGTCAGCCTCCACCCTGCATACACTCACTAATTACACACTCCAGGGATGGTAATGAAAATGTCTACCTTAGCCTTCTCCTTATTTGCTCTGTACCTCCTAACAGAATTGATCAATAACGCCAAAGCGCTATCTCCCAATCAATTTAACATACCAATCCTTCGGAACCATGAGAGGAGATGGTCAAATGACACCTTTCAAAGATTCGATAAAACGCTCCAAACCCGCCAGTCCCACTTACTGCATATCGCACTACAACAGAACAAGAAACCACAACATGAGGAAATTTCTCCTACCCAAAACCTAAGATGTGGGCTCATAAACGCCCGATCAATACGCAAAAAATGGCCAGTGATCACAGAACTGATATCTTACCATAACCTTGACATTCTCATGATTACAGAGACATGGCTCTCTAGCGACGACAACGTCCTGCTGAACCAACTCCTGCCACCCAATTTCACAATTCACATGTGTCATAGAAACAATAAAGGAGGAGGAGGGGTACTCGCCCTCACCAAATCAGACCTTCACTTCTACATGATAAACTCAGACAGCACAAAGAATCTTGAGTCAATTACTATATCTAACAAACTCTGCTCTATTAACCTCATTTATCGAGCCCCATCTCAAGATCCGGATGCGCTTTCCTCAATAATTGACCTGGCATCTAACACTCAAAGCCCATGCATACCGAGTTGGGTTTTGGGAGATTTCAATCTCCCATCACTACAAGAGGCTCAGTCTTCAGCCTTCCTTGAGGCTCTCAAAGACCTAGGATACACCCAGCTAGTAGATGAACCTACACACGTTAAAGGAGGTCTACTTGATCTGATTTTTGCTCCACAGACATTTCCCAAATCAAAAGACAACTTAGGACGCTACTTATCTGCAGTTCCTTGGTCTGATCATAAACTGATCGTTTTCCAGCTACCCATAATCAGAAATAACCAGAACAAAATCAAAAGGCTGACTAGCTCTCCCAAGGCATCAGAACGAAGGTTTCAAGCCTTTGATAGAGAGTTGATCCTGAGTAAAACACGCCCACTTCTAGCCACGACGATACTCAGTCCGGAAGATATGGTCTCTGAATGGAACGAAACCTTCAGTAATATTGCCGTATGTCCACCATCCAACAAGCCACTAAGGACCAGAGCCTCAGCAGTTTGGTACACCTCAGAACTTCAATCATCTCTCACCTCCCTACGGAAGTTGGAAAGACGCTGGTGCAAATCTCACTCAGAAATAGATCAAAATGCATATAATTCCCATCTGGCGCAACATCGTGAAGCAGTAACTACCAACCTAAGGCAATTTCACATAGATTCGCTGAAGCGGTCATTGAACAAACCTCATGACCTTTTCAGCCTCGTAAAGAAATTAACAAAGGAACCAGTACCTGAACAAGCAAACGATATCCACCCTCAAGACTTTGCTGACTATCTGCAAACAAAGATAAGCCATACCAACAAATCTCCAGTACCCTCAAGGGCAATAGTACAAAACAATATAACACCCTTGACCATGTTCTCTACACCAGCTAAGAAACACATTGAAAACACCATCACTACGATCAACACCACCACTGCCCAGACTGACCCATGCCCTGCCTTCTGGATAAAGGAGCTACGGTCTGATCTTAGCCCATTTATAGCCAAGCTCATGGAAAGATCTTTTACAACAGGGGTGTTTCCTCAATCCCTCAAACATACTTCCATTAGACCTCTGTTGAAAAACAGCAAGCTCGATAGCTTGAAAGTGGACTCTTACAGACCGATATCGAGCATTCCACTTTTGGCTAAAATAATAGAAAAAGAGGTACAAAGACAAATCCAAGACCATGTCGACAACAACTCACCACTAGATCCATGCCAACACGGTTTTAGAGGACAACACGGCGTAGATACCCTCCTCACCACACTTATAAATAACATATCCACAGGAATTGATAACATCCGGCAGGGCTTTGTCCTTATATTCCTTGACATAGCAGCTGCTTTTGACTCAGTATGTCACGAGCTTCTACTGGTGCACCTCAGGGAGAAGGGTATTTCAGAAACGGCGATAACCTGGTGTGAATCTTATCTCACAAACAGATGGCAACATGTAAGTTCAGGGGCCTCAACTTCTAAACTTTTCCACCAAAAGCAAGGAGTCCAGCAGTGATCATCCCTCTCCGCCCTGATGTTTAATATCTACATGCAACCTATCTGCAATCTCATTCGCTCTTTTGGGGTAAACTGCCTGGTATACGCGGACGACGTCCTACTTTACATGCCCTTCTCAACAGAAAACCCAGACCTTTCACCAATTACAGAATGCTTTGACTCAGTATCCAATTGGCTTCAATCACAAAACCTTAGAATTCAGCACAAGAAAACGGAGGTGCTTTTCATCACGAAGAATTCAAATTTAAAAACACCAACACATATAAAAGTCAAGGAAACAGAACTCCAGACTAAATCCTCGATCAGGTACCTTGGAGTCACTTTGGACCAGCGCCTTGACATGAAACTCCACATAAGCAATGTAGTCAGAGCGATATACCACAAGATCCGTACCCTCAGGCATCTTTGTTTCCTACTTGATCCAAGCAACTTATGAACTATCTATCAGGCACTTATCATGCCTCATTTTGACTACGCAAATTCAATCCTGCATGGTCTCCCTCTGTCTACTTTAAACCCTCTACAGCTTGCAATGAATTCTTCAGCGAGAGTTCTAATCGGATCGCCTAAGAAGAATCATGTCACACCCATCCTAAAACATCTTCACTGGCTCCCCATTCAGTCCAGACTATCGTTCAAAATTCTGCTGCTTACTTTCAAGTCAATCAATGGTCTAGCCTCTACATCACTAGCGGAACTCATTCATACCACACCATCCAACAGGTCCAGGAGATCAACAGCGATAAACTCATTAGTTGTCCCAATAGAATTAACCCACTGCACTCACGTTACAGCTAACAGAGCTTTCAAACTATGTGCACCAAGAAGCTGGAATTCTCTCCCACCCAACATACGAGCAATCACTGACTTGGCCCAATTTAGGAAGGCAGTGAAACACTACCTATTCCTTCAGTACTACAAGATAGACGAAGATACAGTAACGTCACCTACAGTCTAATATAGATATCATGACAAAACCTCCGCTATAAGACACTTATAAGTTTAGCTTGTACAATATGAAAATCTGATGTAAATAGTTACCCCAAGTTAACCAAGTTCTATTTCCTGTTACCTGGAAACACTGTTTCATTATATGCAACGTGTATGTTTTATGTTCTATGTAAACCGCACTGATGTTGAATAGCGCGGTATAAAAGAAATGTAAATAAATAAATAAATAAAATAAATAAGAGAAAATATTTTTTCACTCAACGCATAATCAAACTCTGGAATTTGTTACCAGAGGATGTAGTAAAAGCTGTTACTGTAGCTGGGTTTAAAAAAGGTTTGGACAATTTCTAGGAGGAAAGGTCCATAAACCATTATTAAAGAAGACCCAGGAAATCCACTGCTTGCCCCAGGATGAGCATTGTGAAACCTCTGTGCCTTTTTGGGAACCTACTGGGTACTTGTGATCTGGATTGGCCACTAATGGAAACAGGAAACTGGGCTTGATGGACCTTAGTCTGACTCAGTATGGCATATCTTATGTTCTTATGAAATTGTCCCTGGACACCTCGAAGGGAATAGGCATCATGAGAAAAGATCTACAAAAATTCGAAGAATGGTCTAATACTTGGCAGTTTAGATTTAATGCCAAGAAGTGCAGAATGATGCACAGAAATCCAAAGGAGTAATATGAAGAGTAGCAAATCACCTGGGCCGGATAGCATACATCCAAGGGTGTTGAAAGAACTGAAATATGAAATTGCAGACCTGCTATTAGTAATCTGTGAACTATCATTAAAATCATCTCTAATAACTAAAGATTGGAGGATCGCCAATGTAACGCCAATTTTTAAAAAGGGTTCCAGGGGTGATCCGGGAAACTACAGACCAGTGAGCCTCACGTCAGTACCGGGAAAAATGGTAGAAACCATCATAAAAAATAAAATTACTCAGCATGTAGATAGTCATGACCTAATGGGAGACAGCCAACATGGCTTTAGACAAGGAAGAACTTGTCTTACTAATCTGCTATGTTTTTTTGAAAGTGTGAATAAACAGGTGGACAAAGATGAGTTAGTTGATATAGTGTATCTGGACTTTCAGAAAGCCTTTGAGAAGGTCCCTCATCAGAGACTTTTGGCAAAACTAAAGAGTCATGGGATAGGAGGCAGTGTACTACTGTGGATCAAGAACTGGTTAAAAGATAAAAAGCAGAGGGTTGGGCTAAATGGCCAATTTTCCCAATGGAGAAAGGTGAATAGTGGTGTACCCCAGGGATCTGTGCTGGGTCCGCTGCTTTTTGACATATTCATAAATGACCTGGAAAGTGGAATAACGAGTGAGGTTATCAAATTTTCAGATGACACAAAATTATTTAAAGTTGTTAAAACCCAAGAGGATTGTGGAAAATTGCAAGAGGATCTTGATAAATTGGAAGACTTGGCATCAAAATGGCAGATGAAATTTAATGTGGACAAGTGCAAAGTTATGCACCTAGGGAAGAACAACCCAAACTATGGTTACACGATGCAAGGTTCCACATTAGGAACCACCACCCAGGAAAAAGATTTAGGCGTCATTGTGGATAGCATGTTAAAACCCTTGGCCCAGTGTGCAGCGGCGGCCAAGAGAGCAAATAGAATGCTAGGTATCATAAGGAAAGGAGTGGAAAATAAAACAAAGGATATTATAATGCCTCTATATCGTTCCATGGTGAGACCGCACCTTGAATATTGTGTGCAATTCTGGTCGCCGTATCTTAAAAAGGATATAGCGTTATTAGAAAAGGTTCAGAGAAGAGCCACCAAAATGGTAAAGGGGATGGAAGGATACTCCTATGAAGAAAGGCTAAAAAGGTTAGGGCTCTTTAACCTGGAAAAGAGACGGCTGAGGGGAGATATGATAGAAGTCTATAAATTAATGAACGGAGTGGAACGGGTAAACGTAGATCGATTGTTTACGTTATCAGAATATAGAAAGACTAGGGGACATGCAATGAAGCTACAGGGTAAACTATTTAAGACTAATAAAAGAAAATATTTTTTCACTCAACGTGTAATCAAACTCTGGAATTTGTTACCGGAGGATGTAGTAAAGGCTGTTAGTGTAGCTGGGTTTAAAAAAGGTTTGGACAAGTTCCTGGAGGAAAGGTCCATAAACCATTATTAAGAAGGGACCCAGGATATCAATGCTTGACCCAGTACAAGCATTTTAGAACCTGTGTCTTTTGGGGAAACTGCTAGGTACGTATGACCTAGATTGGCCACTGTTGAAAACAGGATACTGGGCTTGATGGACCTTGGTCTGACCCAGTATGGCATATCTTATGTTCATATGTTCTTATGCATAGGAAGCAAGAGGCTGGTGTGCAAGGATCAGGAGAGGGATCTCTGGTAATAGTGTCTGAGGATCACAAGGTGGAAAAACAAAGTTGCAAGATGGTGGCCAAAGCCAAAAAGATATAAGGCTGCATACAGAGAGGCAGAAACAGCAGAAGTAAGGAGATATTAATGTCCCTGTCCAAGTCATTAGTGAGGCCTCACCCGGAGTACTGTGTTCAGTTTGGAGACCATACCTCATAAAGGATATAAAAAGACTTGAAATGGTTCAAAAGAAGGTGACCAAAACGATATGGGGCCTGCGTCAGAAGACATATGAGGAGAGGAGGGACAGGGGGAATATGAAGCAGACGTTTAAATACTTAAAGGGTATTAATGAACAAAAAAAACTTTTCAAAGGCGGGAAAGCTGTAGAAACAGAGGACATGAAATAAAGCTGCAAGGAAGTCAACTCAAAAGTAACTTAAGGAAATACATTTTTATGGAAGGGGCAACGGATGCCTAGAATTCCCTTCCAGTGGAGGTGATGGGGACAAAAACAGCGAAAAAATTAAAAAAGACATGGGACAGAAATAGACTATCACTTTATAGCAAGAGGATGGAATCAAAGCAAATAATTTTTATATTTAAGAAAACAGAGGAGGGCAATCTGCACAGAGGGGTGATACAACTCTAAACAAAGGCATAGAGGGGGTAAGCTGCACAGAGCAGTGCATACAATTCTGGTCACCTCACTGGATAGACAAAGGCAATATAGAAAAACTGTTAAATAAATAAACAGATCAGAAGTTGTCAACCCAGTCCTCGGGACACACCCCGCCAGTCAGGTTTTCAGGATAACTACAATGAATATGCATGGATAGATTTGCATTCAATGGACACAGTGCATGCAAATCTATCTTATGCATATTCATTGTGGTTATCCTGAATACTTGACTGGATAGGTGTGTCCCAAAGACTGGGTTGACAACCCCTGGACTTGATGGACCATGCTGGCCTTTATCTGCCTTCATTTATTATGGGGTTATTTTAGAAGTCTTATTTGTGATTTCAATATCTGAAAATGGGAATAGAGATATCTAAACCATAGAGGTCTCTCTAGAGTCATTTTAGAAGCCAGGTTTGTAGACATCCCAAAATTCAGGATGGGGGCATGGCAGAGCTGTGGCCAGGGTGTTCCTATAAGCCTGGATGTCACTGCCTGATCTCAGAAACATCCTGGATGTCCAGAGCTGCATCTAAGATTATACCTGCTGCAGGCTGAATTAGCATTGGGAAAGTGCTTATTTTGACCATGAAACATCCAGAGGTGTAGAGAACATGGCACTCTACCATCCCCAATACTCTGCATAATCACAGTGATAACCACAGTGGGGTTTGAAACCTGGCATTCGTAGTCTTAGCAAACTACTCTAACCATTAGGCTATTCCTAGACATTCATGGTCTGGAATATCAAACTGGGGATGTCTATGTAGATACCACTGCAGATGTCCATATCAGGCATGTCCATGTTTCTGAAATGGTGCCTAGGCTTGGATGTACCTGTTGTTTCTTCAGACATTCTGGCTTGGGCATCCCAGATTGCACTTGGAGATCATTTGTAAAATTCCATATCACGTTACTATGTTAGAATATGTATTCATAGGATTACTAAATATGTTATGTTAACTTTTTTCATAATATAAACGTCCTGAGATTTTGTAAAAATGGCAGTCTATCGCATTCAAAAAATAAATATTACCAACATAATTGGTATTAAGCCCGTGATCTGCTGGAGGGGGTTACCAGGAGTTTATTGTTAATTAAAAGGTATTCTTCTATAAGTTTGCAATGAATGTCTTATAGGTACATCCTCTCCTTAAATCTGTCTGCCTGTGACCTACTTTCACATATGACGCAACATCAGCTCTAGGTACCGGCATTGGAAGATTTCACCAATGTTCTGTCCTAGTTAGATATCTGTACTTTCATGGCTGTCAGTGGGTCCCCCTTCTAAGGTAGGCATATGGAGCAGGGAGAAGCTGATGGACACCGAGTGAGTGATACACTGCCAGAGGCAGAAGCCAACGCTGCAGAACAAAGAGTCTTGTATTTGGGTCTACAGCAGTGGAAGAGACACCTACTGCTGGAAGATTGCTATATGGCCACAAACACCACACCTACATGTCCGTATCCAAGGAAGAGTAGATCTTTTATTTTGTTTTATAAAGCATGGAAAGTTGCACTAAATGGAACAGAGCCGACAAGTTCCAGTAAGTAAATAAATTGCAGGACATCAAACCTAAAAAAAAATCATGTCAGCTGGCATTTAACTGTTATCCTTTTACCATCATTTTAATTTACATTCAAAGTGAAAATCAAACCCAGCAGATGAGGTAATGCATCCCTGGACAGCAAATCTCAAATATTTTTCACATTTGCACCATGAAAAATAATTACCTGCAATTTGCTGGCTCTTCCGTATAACCACCAGTGAATAGATACTGTGTTGTTTTACTGCCCCCTAGTGCCACTTTAAAGAACTGGATTTTCTTAACACTTCATGTGGTAACGAAGGAAATATAACTCTACATTCAAATTACAGATAATTTTTCATTTTTTTAATACATGTAGTAGATGTGAGCACTGGTTTTGCATAGGGTGTCTACACAGGAACTGGGACACCCAGGTCGGGACAAGCACAATTCTCCCAACAACAGAGCCTGATTGATACCCATCATATGTACTGTAGTTATGGCCAGAGATTTTATTTTATTTATTTATTTTATTTTATTTATTTAACAGTTTTTATATACCGCACTATTCATCATCAGTGCGGTTTACATTAAACAACATACCTGTCAATATATAACTGATCTAGGTTTACAGATAACAGGGAAGGTAAACTGGGTGTGAACTGGGGATAACTATATACAATTAAATATGTTACATCAAGGTTTGGTATTTGACAAAATGCAGTATTTTTCACATTTTAAACCTTTGTTCTGGGTTGTTGTTATGTGCAAGAGTTAGATGAGTGATGCAGAAGACAATTCTATGGTGTGTATGGTAGCTTGAAGTGCAAAGTGAATAAATAGTGCTTGATGGACTTTCTGAATTGGGTGATATCCCTGATTGATCTGATGCTGGGGGGTAGTTTGTTCCAGCACTTGGGAGCATAAGACACGAAAGCTCTGTTAGTGGTTTGTTGTGTCCATTTTGTGGAGATACTAGGAGTAACTAGTGTGTTTTCTGCTACTAGTCTCCTGGATCTATTGTTCGGTGCGTGGGTGAGTAGATTTGAGATCGATGCAGGGGATATTTTTTTAATAGCCTTGAATGTGATGAGGAGAGCTTTGTATATTATTCTGCAGTTTATCGGGAGCCAGTGTAGATCGATCAGTATTGGTGTTATAGGATCTCTTTTTGAAGCTCCGGATAAGATGCGGGCTGCCGCGTTCATCGCCAGTTGAAGTGGACTTAGTGTATTCTTGGGGAGGCCATGAAGGATGATATTCACATAGTCGAAGTGCGGTGTGACTATTGCTTGGAAAACTGTACGGAAATCCTTGGTCTCCAGCATTGGTTTCAGGTGACGCATTGTTTTTAGTTTGTAGTAAATTGTCCTTACTGTGTTCTTTATGTGCTCCTTAAGGTTGAGTTGCTGATCGAGTATCACACCGAGGTACTTTATGGAGGCCTTGATCGGGAGTTCTGCATCTCTTACTATGAGGGTGGTTGGTGGAGAAAATTGCTTGTTTCTTGTGGCTATGAGCACTTCGGTTTTCTTGAAATTTATTCTCATGTTCTGATTGAGAAGCCAGTCGGTTATTGCATTGAAACAGTTGATTAGTGCAGAATAGTCAGGATTTGATACATTGATCGGTGTGAAAATTAGCACGTCATCTGCATAAAATAGGCAAGATATACCGAAGTCTCTGGTGATTTGGCAGATTGGCTGCATGTATATATTAAAAAGCAGCGCAGATAGAGATGAGCCTTGGGGTACTCCTTGTTTCTGTTGGAAGGGTTCAGATGTAATGTTGCCTATACAGACCTGTTGCCAACGCTCTTCTAGGTATGATTTGCACCAGTCCCAGGCAAGGTTATGGATGCCTTTTTCGTGAAGTCTAGCTAGCATAATCTTATGGTCAACTGAGTCGAATGCCGCTGATATGTCCAGGAAAATCATTGCAATGGCCATGTGAATGTTGTCGATCCCACAAATGAGTTTGTTGAATAGTGAAGTCATGAGTGTTTCAGTTCCATGAGCTTCTCGGAATCCGTGCTGGCATGGGTCCAACGGGGCTGCTGTGTCTATGTGTTGTTGGATCTGCCTCTGAGTTTCCTTCTCAAGTATCTTGGCTAGATAGGGAATGCTGGAAATTGGGCGGTAAGACTCTTCCTTCTTTGGGTCCTTCTGGTTATTTTTTAGTAGTGGGCGAATTGATGTTTGTTTAAGGGCAGTAGGGAAAATCCCAGTTAGGTAGGAGATATTTGCGATCTTAGCTATGCAAGGGCTAAGCTCAGCACGTAAGGTTTTGATCCAGTGTGCTGGACATGGGTCATTTGGTGCCGTGGTGGTGTTTATGGTGGCGATAATATCTTCGATGGTCTTTCTTGATGGAGGTGAAAATTTATCGAGTGAAGCTTGAGCTTGAGGGAGTTGGATTAGTACTTGTGATGAAGTTGTATTCGCCTTGACCAATTTGGATTGGATGAAGTTGGCATATAATTGTGGTTGTATGGATTCTTGATGCGGTGGCGATGGTTCTTTGGTTAACGTTTTTACTAAATTGAAGAGATCACGTGGTCTGTTTAGTGCTTTGCTGAGAAGATCGGAGTGGAATTCTTTCCTTGTGGCCCAAGTTAGTTCGCGATGCTTTTTGAGGTGAGTGAGGTACTCTTCTTGATCCTGGCTGTTGTGGGTGTGTCTCCACTTTCTTTCTAGCTTCCTCAGTTGAAGTAGAGATGTACGTAGTTCTGTAGAGAACCATGGGGCATCCTGCTTTTTATTGGAGCGATTCTTGGGTGGGAGTTTCTTGATAGAGAGTGTCGTTCCAGTTAGAGATCAATTCGTTCAGGTTGTCCGTTGGCGTGGATAGTTTTGGCAGCACTTGTTTAGTGAGGGTCTCTATGTCTAACGGCTTAAATCGCCCTGAGCTTGCTGTTGAGGTGACTGGCTGGGCGAGTGTGTTTGGATTTGTTGGTATCTGAAATATGATCAGGCTATGGTCTGACCAAGGGACTGGGATAATAGATGGTTGGGTATGATTATTTAAGCTTGTGACTGCTGAAGGAACGAATATCAAATCGAGGATGTTCCCTTGTTTGTGTGTGGGGTTGTGCACGATTTGCTTGTATCCAAGGTCTGTCATTGCATCGAGGAATGTACTAGATAAGTCGTGATGTAGAGAGGCAAGGTTAAAATCACCCAACAACCAGATTGGTTTGTTGGGATTGTCAGGGTTGCAGGCCAAGTTTATTATATCCGAGAAATCTTCTGATACTGCGTTTGGTGCTGAGTAAATGAGATTGATAGTGTTGCTTCTATTTGTGATAGTTATAGTGTCTAGGTGCTGAGAGCTCCTGGTTAGGGACACTCGGTATTGCAGCTCGGACTTTGCTATTATGAAGACTCCTCCACCTCTTCTGTTATCTCTGTTACAAGCGAAGAGTGAGCAATTAGGGGGAGTGATTTGGTTAATTAGGGCAGTGTCTGAGTCAGAGAGCCATGACTCAGTGACCATTAGAAGGTCTAGGTTGTAGTTGGATATTAGGTCTGTGATGGCTGGCCATTTGTTGCGCACAGACCGTGCGTTGATGAGTGCACACCTGAGCTCGTGTTGCACGTCATCTTTGTTGATTTTTTTGCTAGTAATGGTCTCCAGTGTTATGTAGAGCAGGCGTGTCTGTCTCTTGTGTTGTAGGTTTGGATGAGTTGATAATAGTTGTAGTGATATTTTCTATTTGATCCTAGGAATACTGGGATAGGGTTGTGATCATGTATGGATGAATCAGAGTCATGAATGGTCATGGCAATGGTATAGAGAAAAATGAAAGTTAGGGTTGAGGTAGGCATGATTAGCTTTCTTTAATGTTATCTCTGTTGCTTGTGAAGGGCATCCAATGGAACCTGGAGATATAGTGAGGTTTGGGATAAAAGGAGTATATGAGGTACAGTGTTTTCTCAGTATCTATGTGAGATGGTAATACGAGAGGGGGAGAGCTAGGGTACAACTTTGTGAGAGACTTGTCAATACATCACAGTTGATACATTGTTATAATAGTAGAGATAGCATTATTACAAGGTATTGTTGCAAGGTATTGGTTACATAGTAGCTACTTAGTATAGCAGTTAACATCCCTTTTACTGTTTACTGATAGTAAAAACACAGCAGCTGAGGGTTAAGTAATAAAGCCTGGAAAATTGATAACTGGTATACTATTTCTAGGTTACCTCTCCTGTGTCTTACAGCGGTAGAGTGTCTCTGGTTCAGGGAAGCAAATACTTGGCTGGAACACGTTTATACAGGTTCTGTATACCTTCTGTTATGAGCTTCTTTTCGATGTGTCCTTGGCAGACCGATGAAATGCAGAAATTCCAGTCTAATGGTTGTTGCCGTCAATATTTGGGCGAATATGGGGTGTAGAGAGGAGCCGGTGAAGGAGAAGGTGGGGGACTTTCTTTGGGATGTTGTGGTGAGAGACCTAGGCTTCTTAGTAGCTGTTCTTAGGGGATCAGTGAAAGGACCACTGCCTAAGGGCCATGCCAAAAGGCCCTCTGGCGAGGCCCTCAGGCGCGGGCCCGCCAGGCGCGGGTGCGCCTGCCGGCGCTCTCTTTTGTTGATGGCTGCTCAGCCCCGATTGGGCAGAGCAGGCTGTGGGAGGGAGGATCGTTGCTCCGGCGTGCTCTTCCCCAATCGGGAGAGCAGTGGATGGGCCGGAGGGGAGCAGGCGGTGGAGAGGCCTGTGTTCCTGCCGGCGCTCTCTTTTGTTGATGGCTGCTCAGCCCCAATTGGGCAGAGCAGGCTGTGGGAGGGAGGATTGTTGCTCCGGCGTGCTCTTCCCCGATCGGGAGAGCAGTGGCTGGGCCGGAGGGGAGCAGGCGGTGGAGAGGCCTGTGTTCCTGCCGGCGCTCTCTTTTGTTGATAGCTGCTCAGCCCCGATTGGGCAGAGCAGGCTGTGGGAGGGAGGATCGTTGCTCCGGTGTGCTCTTCGCCGATCGGGAGAGCAGTGGCTGGGCCGGAGGGGAGCAGGCGGTGGCAGCACATTTATTTAGACAGTTTTGCATACCACCTTATCCTTCAATCAAAGTGGTCACAACACAATTGGGGGATATATTTAACATGAGGGGATATGAGACACATACATGAATACTTACAGGGAACATGGGCAATGGAGGGTTAAGTGGCTTGCCCAAGACCACAAGGAGCACCTGTGGGACTAGAAAACCCAGTCCTTCTGGCTCAAGGTTGCTGTCCTCTAGTGGGATTTGAACCTTCCGGCCTGAGGTAACTTGCCCCAACCACTAGGAATCCCACACTCTGATATGATAACACATTGTATGGCTCGCCAGGAGCACCTTATCCATATTATATGTCAATCTCCAGAAAAAAAAGGCATGGAGAGAAACCCTTGGATAAACAACACCTAACATGTGTGCTAATAAACGTACGCTTCATCCAAAACAAATGGTCTGTAATCATTGACTATTTCAAATCCTATAAACTTGACATGTTATTTATTACTGAATCATGGTTAAATGACATGGATAGTCATCACAAATCAAATAAAGCTCCCAAACTATGTCCTCTTCAACTGCCTAAGAGCTAATAAAAGAGGTGGTGGAGTCCTTATCATAGCTAAAGATAATCTTCAACTTCAATGCCATAACATACATAATTCAAACACCCTGGACGCCATTTTGATCTCCAACCATCATCTTTCAACAGCCCTGTTCTACAGTGCCCCCTCTGCTAATGACCCGTCTATTGTCTTCAACATGGCATGCAACTCCTCCATGAAGAAAAAGCCGCTCTGGCTACTAGGAGACTTCAATCTCCCCGCGCTTTCAGCGAAGCATACCTCTGCCTTCTTGATGCTATCACCTCCTTAGGCTATAATCAAATAATACACGAATCTACCCACATTGGAGGTAATACCCTGGACCTCATCTTCTCTCCCACAACTACTCAGCTGATCAATGATGTGCATCAGCCACAAATCTTACCAGTACCTTGGTCAGACCACAAGGCCATCTTCTTCCATATCCCCCAATCATCAACTCATCCTTTGCATTCCTCACAGCAAACTCTGGCTCACCCTAGCCATTTTCGACCATTCATCAAAGAAGAATTCCTAGAGGGTACACTGCACAAACCTAAAACTGACACCTCTGACTTACTTGAATTAGTTCACACTTGGAACTCCAACTTAAGTAAAGCCGTGTTCCTACCATCTGAGAAGAAAGCCATCAAATGAAACATACAGTAGCTCCGATCTGGTAGATGGCTGATTTAAAAGAGTCCCTACGGCACCTCAGGAAGTTAGAACGTAAATGGCGTAACTCTAAGCTCCAACTTGACAAGACTGTTTATATGAAGACCTTACAAAAGCATCGCAACACTATTAATTTGAGAAGAAGAGAACATCATACCAGCATCCTGATGCATTCTATCAACAGATCCCGTGAGCTTTTCAGCATCACTCAGTCTCTAATAAAAGACAACAAGAGTGGAGGAGTGGCCTAGTGGTTGGGGCAAGGTACTTCAGGCCGGAAGGTCGGGGGTTCAAATCCCACTAGAGGACAGCAACCTTGGGCCGGAAGGACTGGGGTTTCTAGTCCCACAGGTGCTCCTTGTGGTCTTGGGCAAGCCACTTAACCCTCCATAGCCCATGTTCCCTGTAAAATAGTTATCTCCAAGTTATAATGCCCTGTTCAATGTAATTTCAGTTTGTTCAATGTAAACCGCACTGATGCAGAATAGCGCGGTATATAAGAGAATGTAAATAAATAAATAAATAAACACAAGACAATACACTGAAAATACACTGCACCCACAGGTCTTCGCTAATTACTTTAAGACCAAAGCTAATTTGACTACTCCCCCTTCCTTTACCATTCATCCAAACACCAATATCATATTCCCCTTTTCCAGTACCTCCATGCCTTCTAACAATGGCACCAGCAACCAGACAACAGCGACTTCCACTATGCTGAACAGCAATGTCACCATCCCTATGCTAAGGGCTTTCCACCCTTATTCAACAGAACAAATAGATGGCATAATAAGAGGGCTCAGCAATACCACCTCTCCAGAAGATCCATGTACATCTTTTTAGGATCAAATTAGCATGCTCTGAGCTAAGTGCATACATCCACCATCTTATGAAGATCTCCTTTTCCAAAGGACTATTTCCAGCACCTCTAAAATCTGCATTCATCAAGCCCCTTCTCAAGAGTCCCAAACTAGATCTAACAGACGTAAAATCCTACAGACCCATTTCAAGCCTGCCCTTCCTGGCCAGGGTAATGGAGAAGAATGTACAGCAACAAATTCAAGATCATATTGATGCCCATTATCCACTGGATGACAACCGACATGGATTTTGCCAACAACATGGTGTAGAAACACTTCGTTTTACACTGATGAACAATCTAATCTTAGACATCAACAAATCCAAAAGAAAAATTAGACCTACCTGCTAATTGTTGTTCCTTGAGGAACTCCAGTCCAGTCCCACACTTCTGGGTAGTGCACCTCCTCCAGCAGCTTTGAGACTGAGCGTGTCATCTTTTTGATGACAATAGTGTACATATGCAGCTGGCACCGCCCACCAGCCCCAGTACCTATTGACAAAGCAGACTCAGAGGAGCAACAAGTAAGTAGTTAAACATGCAACAAACACTTCTATGTCTAAATAAACTAGTACCTCCTCCATCCCCTGGAAAGAATACCCCGTCCCCCCTTCCAGGATGGGGAGGCCTACCTGTTGAGTGCTTAAGCAATTCCAACCAGCGGGAAGCGAGCAACCGACAGCTCTTCTGGTCCGCCCCTCCCCCAAATACTGATTACACACCCCTCCCCGGCTTCTCATGGCCATTTCCTCCACCAAGGGAACCAGCTTCAGGACCAGGGTGTGCATAGATAATCACAGAAAGCACTCAGGGAGGGCTCCAGGACTGAACTGGAGTTCCTCAAGGAACAACAATTTGCAGGTAAGTCTAATTTCTCTTTCCTTATCATCCCTCCAGTCCAGTCCCGCACCTCTGGAATGTATCAGAGCAGTTAAACTAATGGGAGAGACCCACACAACCAGCCTGACGCACTGCCGAGCTGTAACGAGCATCCCCCACCGCCAGGACATCCAGGCGAAAATGTTCGGATAAAGTATGCCACTCTACAGATCTCCACCAGCAGAACTAAACTATACTCTGCTCACGAGGCTGCCTGAGTCATCGTGGAATGCGTCTGCAACCCCTCTGGCACTGCTCTACCCTTCAAGATGTATGCAGGTGTGATTACCTCACTGATCCATCTGGAAATGGAGGCTTAGATGCCACCTCACTTTTGCGCGACCCACCAAACAGAACCAACAGACGGTCCGATCTCCAAAAGGACAAAGCCCTTTTCACATACCTTCGCATCCAAGTGACACAGCTGTGGAGTGGCAGATCCCATATCCGCTCTCGCCCACATCTGAGCTCGCCAGAGCCAGTAAGGAAACGGCCTGATTTACATGAAATGCTCACACCACCTTGGGCAAAAATGAAGGTACCGGGCATAGGACCACTTTCTCCTTGGAAAAAGAAAGGAATGGCTCCTGGCATGACAGGGTCCGAAGCTCTGAAATCCTGCGTGCCGAGCAAATTGCCACCAGGAATACCATTTTCAGATTCAAATCCTTCAGGAAAGCTCGACTCAATGGCTCAAAGGGTGCCCCAGACAGCACCATCAGCACCAGATTGAGATTCCAAAGCGGTACCACTGCCCTCTTTGACAGACGGAGGTGGGTCACCGCCCCTAGAAAACTCAGCCCGTCTGGGTGTGTACCCGACGGCACCCTTTGGACTTTCCCGTGATAATCGGAAATTGCTGCTAGTTGCACCCTCAAGGAACTGGTAGCTAGACCCTTATCAAAACCGGATTGCAAGATGTCCGGGACAGAGGCAGTGGAAGGACGCGCCTGCCTCTCGCCGCACCATGATTCAAAAGTGCGCCCTACGCAGATGCACGCCAGGTTTGTAGACACATCTGGGCTTGTAGCAAGGTCGCTATCCCTAGCCTGATTATCCTTTCTTCTTCAACTTCGCCCTTTCAAGAGTCATGCCGTAAGCGATAATTGATCCACCTGATTCATACGAAGTGGCTCCTGTGTCAAGAGGTCCTTCCAACTGGAAGCCACCACAGTCAATCCGCCAGTATCTAAATCAGGTCAGCATACCACTGGCACCTCAGCCGGTCTGGTGCCAGCAGAATTACAAATCCCTGGTGCACCTCTAGCCATTGCACTAACCGGCCTATGAGCACCCAAGGGGAAAAACAGAGAAGACCCTCTTCGAGCCACTGCTGAATTAGAGCATCTAGGCCCTTTGTACTTCCTCTCTTCTTCTAATGAAAAACCGGCAGGCCTTGGCCGACTCGAACATTGCCATTAGGTCTATGACCAGTGTGCCCCATCAGCAGACCATCTGCTCGAACACCTCCTGATTGAGCTGCAACTCTCCGAGGTCCATGCGCACTCGGCTGAGGTATGCTGCCGTCACACTGTCAACTCCTGCTACATGCTTTGCCGATAACACCTGGAGACAAATCGCTGCCCATCCTAACAGCTTTTTGGCCTCCTCCTCCAGGGCTGCACTGCCTGTGCCTCCTTGCTGGTTGATCTAAGTCACCGTGATCACATTGTCCGAGAGGACTTGGACAACCTTCCCCTGCAACCATGGCTCGAAACTTTCTAGCACCAAGGTCACCGCTCACATCTCGAGCCTGTTGATTGACCACAAGGCCTCCTGTGGACTCTTGTCCCTGAACAAAGCATCCTTCGCAATGGGCTCTCCAACCTGACAGGCTTGCATTGGTCATCAGAGGAACCCACACCGGGGACTCCTTCCAGGCTCTCCACATGCAGCCATCAACTGAGGGCTCTCCTGGTGCTCCACAGACAGGGGAGTACTTGGGACAGGGGTTGACTCTGATGGGACCATTGACTGAGCAGAGCCCTCTGTAGCAGTTGCATGTACGCCCTTGCCTATGGGACTAGCTCAAGAGTGGCTGCCATGGTCCCCAGAACCTGCAGATGCCACCACTCTGATGGTCTTGCCATCTTCAGGACCTGTCATATCCACTGTCGTAGCTCCTGTACCCAGCAAACCAGCAGGAAAATCCTGCCCACGCAGGTATCAAAGCACGCTCTCAAATACTCTAGCTCCTGGGCTGGCCGTAACTGACTCTTGGCCAGGTTGACCCCAACCGAGACTTCGAAGGAACTCTCCTACCCGCGCTGTTTCTCTTTCCACTATCGTCCCTGGACTTCGCCTGGACCAGCCAATCGTCTAGGTATGGGTGGACGAGAACCACTTCCTTGTGGAGAGCTGCCGCCACCACCACCAATACCTTGGTAAAGGTATGGGGGGTGGTTGCCAGACCGAAGGGCAATGCTCAAAACTTGAAATGGCCCCTTGGCACCGCAAAGAAGAGAAACTGCCGATGTTCTGGATGGATGGGAATGTGCAGATATGCCTCTGTGAGATCAAGAGTCGCCCAAAATCGCCGCTTCCTACCGCCATTATTACTGTGAAAATGCGGTACATGGAGACCGTAGTTCATGCCCTCGAAGTCAAGAATTGGGAGAAAGGAACCTTCCATTTCGGCACCACGAAATACATGAAGCATCGACCGCAGATGTACTGGTCTCGTGGAACCAGTTCCACGGCTCTCAGCTACAGGAGACAAGGTCTCTTCGACTGCTGCCAACATCGCTGCGCCCACTTTGGGTGATCAAAGGATCTCTTTCTTGCTCCGGCAGCGGGTATAAGCATGTCATGGATTACACCCCTTTAAGGCCTACCTCCGGCAGATCCCACTCATCCTGGATCATCTGTCCTACTACTCCATGTACTGGTAAGACTTTCTGCAATTTCCGTACCGCCTGGAACAGAGGATCCTACAGCGCCTCTTCCTTTGCCGGGAGGTTAGCAGGCATATTCAGGGCCTTGAGGGTCTCCAAGGTACACATAGAATGTGAGCCCTTTGGGGACAAGGAATTGTATCAGTACCCACTTGTAGCGATTGTAAACCGCCCTAATGGTCTTTGGCCTGGGCAGTATATTGAGAAATTGCATAAACATAAACATATGCATAAAGATGAGCACTGGTAGCTCCTCCTGGTGGAAACCCCAAACAAGCCGTGCCTGATCATCCTGTTCTAGGCTCTCTCCTTCTTCCAACTCCTCCTGCAGATCTAGCTCCATGTCAAGGTCTTCCCCATGCAACCCGTCCGACAACGGCGATTGCTGCCACTCCTCTAAGCCTCTAGCCTGCTTAGTCGCCACTGCTCCTGACTCGTGCTCTTTTGTGTCTGACATCCTCTTAGCCCTGTGTTCTGAGGCTGAGGAGCCACTTGGCAGGCAAAACGCCTTCTGCAAAAGTAAGAAAAACTACTGCTCCCTGGGCTCAAGGGGTGGATGGTCCGGGCATCATGCAGGGACCGGGGGTACGATCCATTGAAGGTAACATGGCGTCCCCTGCCCCCAGGGTCTCTTGCAACTGGGAGGGACTCTCCTGCCTCATCTCATCCTGCAGGTCCTGCTCCCATGACAGCCTTTTGCATGCAGTTTAGGCAGACGTCTGCCTCCGAGACCACACCACATCGGGGACTGCATATCTTGAGGATTTTTAGATTGCGCTGCAGTGTTGTATCTTAAAGATATGAAATGGACCTTGCCCTGATCAAATCAAACTGACACGTTCTCCAAGTAAAGGTTACGTTTTTCTTCTAATACTACAAATGGCTATAAGGGAGTACAGCTTCCCTTACAAGCAATATTACAGATTTAATAGGTACATAATCTGGGCTAAGCAACAAGAGATGATCATGTCAGGTTACTCACTGACCATAGACAGATGGAAGGATTTCATTTGTGTCCAATCCACTGACTGACTATCTTTCAAAATTACATACATTTCTTGTATGCAGGTACTTCCTGTTTTCCAGAGCTGTAGTTGCTACAAACCTACAGTATATACAGCACCTCTTATTTTTTATTTTTATTTTTTTTTACACCTATCTTTATTTCTGTCTCTGACTTTTTATCAGACCCTTCTCAGGAGAAAGCAACAATGTTTCAACCATGTGCCAGTTACATCACCTGACCCAGCACAACAGCCCTCTGAAAATCCGCCCAGCAACAAACAATGGCCTATCTGATTAGGCCTTTCCCACGTCTGCATCAAGTCATTGTGCACCGAATCAGTTTTGAGCTGTATAACACAAGGAATGCTTAAGGATTAAGTGGAGTTCACTCCCCTTGATACCATTCTATACCAGGCACTGCGGTCTGGCCGGCATGTTGGGAAGGGCTGGGGGCACTCCCCAGGAAAGCCCTCAATTTGTACCCGGGTAGGTAAAAGGATCCCTAGCACAGTTCACCTCCACAGGCTCAGGCACAGAGCACTAGAGTACTTGAACTAAAATAAAATAAAACCAAACCAAAATCTAATTAACTAAAACTGAAATTAAAAAGAAACTGTAAATGGTTCCCTAGAAAGAGGCTGCTCTGTCCTGCTTTATTCTCCGGTGGCTGCCTCTCCCGGGCACCAAAACACAGCAGGGGGTTAAACGCATGTGGGCCTGAATAAGAAGAAATTGCGCCTAAATGCAGCAGGGGGAGTTTCCTACACTGCTGCAGGCTCCCAAACATGCGGCTGAGGGCCGCTCTCTGTCTCCTCATGTTCTGGCAGTGTCTAGGGGTTCCTGCTGTCCTCCCCTGCCACTCTCACCTTGGAGCCTCTTTGCCACAAGGCTTTTCTACCCCTCGCGCTCAGCCTTCCTTCTCAGCTTCGGGGTTGCCAGTTTTCACTCCTGTCAAGCAACTGCAGCCTCTGTAGTGGCTCCTCACCCGATAACGGGTTCAGGAGCAGCCAGAAGTCTCGGACTGAGGAAGGCACCCAGAGAATTCCCCCATCGAAATCCTGGGGGGAGAGGGGCAAGAAGGAATATCCTCCTCTCAGCCCTGTTGTCCCCCGGGTTCTCTCTGTTCCTTCTGATTTTTTTTTTTTTTACACTTCTGCCTTTAAAAACAAAGAAACCTGCACCTTAACAGGGGATATAAATAGAAATTACACTTAGCTGGTAATTGTAGTTCCTTGAGTGATGACAGTTTAGTCCTCCACCTCTGGGTAGTGCACCTCCTCCTGCAGCTTGGAGACTGGACCAATCAAATTCTTCCTCTCACTGGATGTAGCTAACTGGTAATCCCCATCAGCCCCCAGTGAACTATTGAAAAAGCAGACTCAAAAGAACAACAAACAAATAGCTAACATTATTTTTAAAAAAAAATTTATTTTTTCTTTTTTTTTCGGTAAATACAGGCTTGACCAAACCAGAAAACTCCCTGTAACAGAAAAAAAAGTGTGAGATATTTCAATGTAATACTCATCTCCCCTGCCGAGCCAGGAAAGAAAGACAGACAGGCCAGAGAAGGTCAAAGGCAAACAAGGGACATGCTCACGCACTCACCTGCTAATTCTCTCTTTAGCTTTGACCCCTTAGCGAAGAATCCGAAACACTAGAATGAGGGTGGGAATGAGGACTAAACTGTCATCACTCAAGGAACTACAATTACCAGGTAAGTGCAATTTATATTTCCTTATCGTTCCTCCAGTTTAGTCCTCCACCTCTGGGATGTAACAGAGCAGTACTAACAGGAGGGACCCTGCCAGCCGGCATGCAAAACCGCTGACCCAAAACAGGCATCCTTCGCCACAGCACATCCAGCCGGTAGTGCTTACTGAAGGTATGCAACGACGACCAAGTAGCCGCCTTACAAATCTCCACCGGCGGAACCAGACTGTGCTCCGCCCAAGAAGCCGCCTGCGCTCTAGTAGAATGAGCTCTGAGACCCACGGGGGCCGAGCGCCCCTGCAACATATAAGCCGAGACAATTGTCTCCTTGATCCATTTGGAGATGGATGCTTTAGACGCAGCCTCCCCCTTCCTGGGCCCACCAAACAACACAAACAGCCGATCGGACTTGCAAAAGGAGGCAGAGACTGACAAATAACAACATAGCGCCCTCTTTACGTCCAACTGACGCAAGCCTCGTTCAGAAGATTGCCCGGCGTCTGCCTGCAACACTGGCAGAGACACCGTCTGATTCACATCAAAAGGAGAAGACACCTTAGGCAAGAAAGAGGAAACCGGTCTCAGAACCACCTTTTCCTTCGAAAAACACAGAAAGGGCTCCCTGCATGAAAGGGCTTGCAACTCCGAAATGTGCCTAGCCGAGCAAATAGCCACCAGAAAAACCTCTTTAAGAGATAAGTCCTTGACCGAGATTTGGGATAATGGCTCAAACGGGGGCTTTCCTAAAGCTCGCAAAACCAAGTTGAGATCCCACGACGGGACGGAAATCCGGCGTGCTGGGCGAAGCCTGGAAACCGCTTTCAGAAAACGGACAACATCGACGTGAGCACCAAGAGACACGCCCTGTACCTTACCCCTATAGCAGGCCAAGACAGCCAATTGCACTCTCAAAGAACTGGCTGCCAGCCCCTTATCGAAGCCGTCTTGCAAGAAGCTCAAAACCAAGGATACTGGCGCCCTAGCAGCTCGAACCTGACGGCGAGAACACCAGTCCTCAAAGATTCGCCAGATGCACACATAAGCGAGCGACGTCGACCGTTTCCACACTTGAAGCAAAGTTGATATGACTGAGCTAGAGTAGCCCCTCTTCCTTAGCCGCGCCCTTTCAATGGCCAAGCTGTAAGCGAGAACCGATCCACCTGCGGCATTCGAAGAGGCCCTTGCAACAGCAGTTCCGACGAGACCGGAAGACGCCACGGAAGCCCATCCAGCAATTGAATCAGATCGGCGTACCAAGGGCGAAGAGGCCAATCCAGCACTATGAGAAGCACCCTCCCCCAATGGGCCTCGATACGTTGAATCACTCGACCTACAAGAGCCCATGGAGGAAAGACATAAAGCAACCCTGCCATTGGCCATGGCTGCATCAAGGCGTCAATCCCCTCCGACATGGGTTCCCTTCGCCTGCTGAAGAACCGACTCGCTTTCACGGACTGGCACATCGCCATCAAGTCCATTACGGGTACTTCCCAACGGAGAGTGACTTGGACAAAGACGTCGGGATTCAACTCCCATTCTCCGGCATCCACGTGAATTCTGCTGAGAAAATCCGCTGTCACGTTGCCCTTGCCGGCAATGTGAACTGCCGAGATTGCCTGCAACCGCGTCTCTACCCAGGCAAACAGTACTGCAGATTCCTCCTCCATGGCTGCACTCCCTGTGCCGCCTTGCTGATTTATGTATGCCACTGTTGCGGCATTGTCGGACAGCACTCTCACCGCCTGATGCGACACTAGCGACTCGAACCTCTGCAGCGCCAAGAACACGGCCTTCAGCTCCAGGCGATTGATCGACCAGCTGCTTTCCTCCGCCGTCCATTGCCCCTGAGCAAAATGTACTCCGCAATGAGCCCCCCCAACCTGCGAGACTCGAATCCGTAAAGAGAGGAAGCCACTCCGGCTGCTCCAAAGGCATTCTCGCCTGCAACGTCGTGGGACACAGCCACCAACGCAGAGCCTGCTGGATGTGCCGAGGACAAGGAAGCTGTTTGCTCAGCAAATCGGTCTGATTGGACCAACGCCGCAGTAAGGTCCGCTGCAAGGGCCGCATGTGAAACCGGGCCCACGGGACGACTTCCAGCGTCGCCGCCATCGTCCCTAACACCTGAAGATACTTCCACGCCATCAGCGCCGACAGTTTCCTGAAAGCCTGCACCAAACTCTGAAGAGATTTCGCCCTGCACTCCGTTAGCAACACCAAGCCCCTCCGAGTATCGAAGAGGACCCCCAGGTACTTGAGAACCTGTGTCGGAGCTAACTGACTCTTGAGCGGGTTGACCACCCAGCCTAAGCTCTGTAGGAACACTACTACCTTCCCCGTGGCTTTCTCGCTTTCCGGTAAGGATTTCGCTCATATCAGCCAATCGTCGAGGTAAGGCTGTACGAGAACCCCCTGTCTTCGCAGCGCCGCCACTACCACCACCATGATCTTGGTGAAGACTCGGGGAGCCGTCGACAGACCGAAAGGCAGTGCCTGAAATTGAAAGTGCCCCCCAAGGCAGGGCGAACCGCAGAAACATCTGATGCGACGCCCTGATAGGAACATGTAGATAGGAACATGTACAGTTTACTAAATTGTAAATAGTTGTTTACCTGTTAACCTGTTATCCATGTTTATTTACCCTGTTTATTGTAAGTGCATTGAAATGCCCCCTTTGCACAAATAAGTTTCCTGTAAACCGTGCTGATAATAAATAGTGCGGTATAGAAAAGCAATGAAATAAATAAATAGGCCTCGGAGAGATCGAGAGAGGTGAGGTACTCTCCCTGACGAACTGCCACAATCATGGATCGCAGAGTTTCCATGCGAAAATGCGGGACCTTGAGACACCGATTTACGCCCTTGTGGTCCAGGATAGGGCGAAGAGAACCGTCCTTCTTTGGCACCACGAAATAAATGGAGTAACGCTCCATGCCATACTCTGGGGGCTCCAAACAAACAACCTAACACCAATTTCTACTCTGGGGGCGGCACCGGGGCGATAGCTCCCAGCTTAACAGATGGTCCAAAGTCTGACGAACCTGCAGAGCCTTCTGCGGGTCCTCTGCAGGGGGAAAGCACGAACGAGTCCTGCACTGGCTTTGCCAGATCCAGAGCATAGCCATCGCGGATGATCTCCAAGACCCATTGGTCTGATGTTATGCGGGTCCAGGCAGAAAGAAACTTCCTCAGGCGATTTCCGATAAGTTGTCCCTCTGCCGGGACCTGCTGCCCTTCATTGGGACTTTCGAGCAGCCCCTGAAGCCGCCACTGCAAATCCTCTACTTGCCCCCTGGAAACCACGGAACCCCTGGGCCCACGAAACAAATCTCCCTCTTTGGGAACCGGCAAACCTGGGAGACCGAAACCTTCGAAAATCACGAAACTGTCCCCGAAAGGACACGGGATACTTCCCCTGTTTGGGTTTGTCCTCTGGAAGTCTACCCCCCTTGGACTCCCCCAAATCCTTGACCAACTTATCCAGATCTTCACCTAACAACAATTTCCCTTTGAAGGGCAGCTTGCCGAGCCGAGACTTAGAAGGCCCGTCGGCCGCCCAGTTTTTTAACCAAAGGGCCCTTCTTGCCACAACGAGGGAATACACACTATTCGACAAGGCCCTAATCAGATCGTAATGCACATCTGCTAAATACGCCGATCCGGACTCCAAACGCTGAAGCTCCTGCACTTCGTCGTGTTCCAACGACGTCGACTGTCCCAGGTGTTGGACCCAACGAAGACAGGCCCTAGCCACCCAGGCCCCGCAGATGGACGCTTGCAAGGAAACGGCTTCCGCTTCAAAAGATTGTCGTAACAACGCATCCATCTTCCTATCCTGCGCCTCCTTTAAGGCCGCACTGCCTTCAACTGGGATGGTAGTCTTCTTTGTGACCACTGACACTGCCGCATCCACTTTCGGGGCACGAAACCTATCCTTATCCTTGTCCGACAAGGGATAGAGCTTATTCATCGTCCACATCCCCTTTAAAGATGCCTCCGGATGATCCTACTCGTTCTGAATCATCTGGTCAATTACCTTATGAATGGGAAAGACCACCTGAGTTTGGCGCATCGCCTGAATAATGGGATCCGCCGTATCCTCCTCGGAAACGGGCTGCTCAGAGGTCAGTTTCAACGTCTGCAGGGCCTCTGAAATAAGGGCCGGCAATTCTTCTCTCTGAAAAATCCAAATAATCCGTGCCTGATCTTCCGGCTCAGGAATCTCACCTTCCTCTAAATCCTCAACATCAACATCCATGTCCAACTCTTGCTCCTCTTCCTCCTGCATCTCCATATCGGGAGGGGAGCGCTCTGGCGGACGCGGCTTCTTGGGCGCTTTGGACACCACAGTTTCGCGCTCCGCTAACCCTGACCGCGCCGTGGCAGAGGTGGAAGGACAAGGCTCCGTCCAACAACCTTGTCTCTTCTGACAATATGCCTGATGCATGATCAATACGAATTCTGTGGAAAACTCCTCAGTCGGAACCGAGAGCCCCAAAACCGTAGGAGTCCCCGGAAGAGCAGAGGTCCCATCAGGGACCGGAGCCAAAGGATCGTCTGACCAAGCCTCCTCCTCCGGCTCCGCTAGCAATAGCGGCGTGGCTGAAGCCGCAGTGCCCTCCATATGATGCTCCACACTGCGGGACACGGAAGCACAGGACCGACAGACCCCGGTCTCTGAAGAAGCACTCCTACAGGTGCCACAAATGACACACTGAGGCCTCGCTGGCATGGACCAGATATCCTTGTGATCCCCCAAAGCCACAAAAGGAAACCTATACTCCCCCTTTGTCTGATAGGTTTTCCCTTATCAGTGAAATTGGTTCTTTTTTTTTTTTTTAAAGATTCCCGTAGAAAGTGACAAAAGAAACAAAAGCAAGCAAGTTAGCAAAAGAAACAACAGAAAACCAAAGAAAACCAAAGAAAAAGAAGCAATTCGCCGCAGAAATGCTGCACGCGCCAAAAACCAGCTTTGCCGGCGTGTAACCAAAATGGCTGAGGAAACCGCTTGTCTAAAATGGGCGCGGTGTCCCCCAGCGTTATGGCGCGCTGCACCAAAACACCGCGAAACAGCCGCGAGCAAAGACAACTCGTGCCCCCGGGCTGCTCTGCTCTCCTCCGGACTGTACCTGATCGAAACAGCTGATTTTATGAAGCTGCGAGCTCCGATTGCCGAAAGGGACTGGGAGCCCTGTGCAGACTGGTGTCGTAGCTTCAAAGGCGCCCCGGAGCTGACATCAACCGACCTGCCAGACCGCGGGCTGCCGGAGGAGAGAATGAGGAGCTCTACCCCGTCCAATCTAGGGGTAAGAGAGCCTCAAAAGCACAAACAGCCGGAGAAATGCAGGGGACTCGGCAGGACAGAACAGCCCATGGAAATACCCCATGCTTGTGCAGATCATTTGCTGCCGTCTCTGGTTTGTTTTTGTTTTTTTTTAAAGCCACAGTACCCGGACTGGCTAATCAAACCAAACCAAAATAAACCAAAAGTAAAAGGATCTGAAACAAAATTAAACCAAATAGCCTGCTGCTTATTAGTTCTTCCAGTGAGCCCAGCACCTAGGCTCACACGGTCCTCCTGCTGCATGAAGACTGGACACACTGGGGGCTGATGGAGATTACCAGTTAGCTACATCCAGTGAGAGGAAGAATTTGATTGGTCCAGTCTCCCTGCAGGAGGAGGTGCACTACCCAGAGGTGGAGGACTAAACTGGAGGAACGATAAGGAAAAGCAAACTCTTACTAAACCTATCTCCTTAGTTGTCTCTTCAGTGAGTCCAGCAACCTGGCTCTCAACCTCCTCCAGCTACTTAGAGACTGAGCTTACTGAGGATGGTGGGCGGTGCCAGCTGCATATGTACACTAGTGTCATCAAAAAGATGACACGCTCAGTCTCCAAGCTGCTAGAGGAGGTGCACTACCCAGAGGTATGGGACTGGACTGGAGGGACAATAAGGAACAAGGATTTATTCTTCTCTTTCTTGACATTGTGCCTGCCTTTGACACTGTGTCCCACAATCTACTCCTAACCTGGCTGCAGCCAATAGGCATTCAGAGCCAAGCCTTAGACTGGTGCAGATCTTACCTTTCTGACCGACAGCAAATGGTACGCATAGATATGCAAACATCATCCAGTTATGTACAAACACAAAGAGTACCACAAGGCTCCTCCTTATCAGCCCTACTGTTCCATAATTAAATCATACAATATACTCTACCATATTTATGCAGATGATGTGCTTCTTTACACTCCCTTCTCTATAGTCAATCCAATCTACTCCAGAATCATAGACTGCTTCAATGCAGTATCTGACGGGCTGAATCTACATAACTTAAAAGTAAATTTCAAGAAATCTGAGGTTCTCTTCGTTACTAAGGCCCCTTCAGTTATACCCCCTCCCACTTTACCAGTGAGGGATTCTGAGATAAGCACTAAGCAAGAAGTACGATACCTGGGGATCACCCTAGACCAACATTTTGACAATGGAGCCAGACATAAAAAAACATTTCCAGAGCAATATACCTAAAATTACGGACCCTTCATCAACTCCGTCCCCTGTATGAAACTGCTGACTTCTGGACAATATTCCAAGCATTAATCACCCCACACTTTGATTATGCAAACATCGTTCTCTATGGTGTTCCAGATTATGCAATTCACCCCTTCAATTAGCTATGAATACGGCAGCACGAACCCTGGTTGAAGCCTCAAGATACGAACATGTTACTCCGATCCTGAAACAACTCCACTGGCTCCCCATTGTTAATCATCCCAAATATAAGGCTCTCATCATAACATTCAAAATTCTATACAACCTCTCAGCTACTGCCCTTAATGAGATTCTACAATGGACACCTGACAACAGAGTAAGAAGATCTACCATGTCAAACACTCTTTCAGTTCTGTCTATAGTAAGAAAAAGTTCCTAGTTAATGAATGGTCGAGCATTCAAATTATATGCACCACCTCTCTGGAACTCTCCCCCCCCCTCCCCAATCCGTGCCATCTCTGACCTATCTCACAAAACTTCTTAAGACACATCTATTTCAGTTATATTATGAACATGAAACGTAGAACACTGCACGCTATCAAACCCCTTCAGCCAGACCCTCAAACCTTCTACGAAGCTCAATGTGTATTTACTTTACAACTCTAATGTATATAGTTTCCCTGTTATGACCCAAGTTATACCTACCTAAGTTAAAATTTTTACACTGTTAACCTCCAATATAATTGGTTTTCTCTAAACTTGTTCTATGTAATTGCTGTTCCCCAAGATTGTTCTATGGAAGTTGATGTTGTTCTCTAAACTTGCTCTATGTAATTTCTGCTCTTGTTCCTTGTAAACTGCACTGAATGTGAAATAGCGTAGTATATAAAATCAAATAATAAATAAATAGGTACTGATACTACAACCTATGAGACTGGTTTGGTAACAGGACTGCCTATATGTGAAGTCTAAAAAGGTGCCAATTTTAAACTTATTTTATAAAAGTAATATAGAAACTTACACCTGTATAAAATAGGTACCCAGAACTAGATCCTATAATGTGTAAGTACTGCCCCAAATTTGGTGCAAATGTATGCATGTACTCTATGGGGTATGCTTACTAAACCGGGCTAATGGTTAACCCAGGCTATCTGTAACTAGGTCCCATAAATAACATGGGACCTAGTTGCAGATAGCCCGGGCTAACAATTAGCCTGGTTTAGTAAACATACCCCTAACTGTTGTGTAATGACGTATTTTAAGAAATATCTGCATATATCACCACTTCACTTCTGCTCGGCCCAAGCTATGCCCTTGGGAAGACCTGCGCATGGTATACATATAAATACATCCCATATTGTTGCTGAATAAATGACTGCACAATAACTGAAGGCTTTTTATTTGCATAAAACAGGCTTTACATGTAGAACAGTCTTTATAAAATGACCCTCCTCCCATGTGAATGCTGGCACTTACATGCATAAGTGCCTAATTTTACAAAACTGGACATTCAGAAAGAGCCAGTGAAGGAGCCAGGCACAGTAACTTATTTTTTAAAATTATGAAGTAGTTTTAAACACCAGAGAGGTAAGCACAATTAGCCCCTTATATATTTATTTATTTCCAAGCATTTAATATACCACCTAAGGGTCAAAGCTGACAAGGCATTTTGCAAAGCTAAATGACTGCCAATAATACAGTAGAAACAACTACATCAAATCAAAAAAAGAGAAAGACTGAAGGACACATCACCCTTCAGACTCAGGATCCGAACTGAATGCCAGCTGAATAAGCCAAGTCTTGACAGCCTTTCTAAATCTAAGAAAGGAGGATTCCTTCCAAGCAAGGCTGTACCTAGAGTTGTGTGAGCAGAACAACCGCACAGGGCACAAATAAGAAAGGCCACTGATATCATTGCTGAGCTTCCAGGAAGCTCAAAAATAGTAAATTACTGCATGTGGGTGGGTAGAGGAGGGGGAGGACCAGATTTGTTAGTCACATAGGGTAAATTTCTAGCTTTGTATGGACCTGTTTGTGAATATTAAGAGGTAGAGAGTTCCAAAGAGCAAGGCCTAAGTAGCAAAAGGCAGAATCTCGGGAAATACTTAGACGCAATCAAGAAAGTGAAGGAAGATCAAGTGAAGCTTGAGTAGAAGAAAGGACACGGGCCAGAACATAGGAAATAAGTAGACAAGAGAGGGAAATCGAAATGCCTGTGAAAAATGCATGGTGAACAAGTATGAGGACATTAATCTGCACAGTAATTGGAAGCCAGTTCTGGGACTGTAAGAGTGGGGAGACATGGTTGATCATGAGACGTAGTTTAACTGCATGTAATGGAATCCAAAAAAAGACTCTTATACAAGTCCGACTGTATACATGGACTTCACCCAATTGTACAAAAATCAAATTGACTACATCTGTGGGACTCAATAATGGAAAAACTCTATAACATCAACAAAGACAAAACCTTGAGCTGACTGTGGTACGGATCACCAACTACTAGTATGCAAACTCAAGCTAAAGTTGAAAAAGAGCCAGCCACTCATGAATGTAGCAAAATATGACTTTGAAAATATACCACCAGAATTTAAAGACTGTCTGCAAAATCGATTTGCTGCTTTAGATACAAATGACAGAGCTCCAGAAGAGTTATGAGATGACATCAAGAAGGTTATGTTGGAAGAAAGTGAAAAGTCTCTACAAAAGGTGAAAAAGCAAAAATGTAAAGAGGAAAACCAGCGGAGGGCAAAAACCATGGCCAAACACTTAGATAAAAACAGGGGAACTTTATTGTAGACCCACAGTTTTTATCTAAGTGTTTGGCTGTGGTTTTTGCCCTCCGCTGGTTTTCCTCTTTACCTGTTTGTTGCGGAAGGCCTCCTCTCCTGCTTTCCGAAAAAGCAAAAATGGCCAAAATGGATGACCGAAGAAACTCTGAAAATTGCCCAGAAACGCAGAGAAGCTAAAGCCAGAGGAGAAAGACAATCACAGAACTTAACAGAGCAATGTGCAGCAAAATAAGACAAAGAGAAGTACTACAATGACACATGCAAGGAAACAGAAGCAGAAACTATCAGAGGAAGAACAAGATCAGTTTTCCTAAAGCTATGAGAGTTAGAAAAAATTTCAACCTTGAATTGAAATGTTTGCAAGATGCTCAAGGACCCATGTTGAATGAAGCTGAGAAGATCAAGAAAAGGTGGACAGAACATACAGAGTCATTATACGATAAAGATCAAGTAGACCAACAGCCGTTTCAACCTGTACCTTATGATCAGGAACCATTGGTGATGAAAGAAGAAATCAAAGCAGCATTGAAAACCTTATCAAAGGACAAAACACTGTGGACTGATGGCATTCCCTTTGAAGTATTACAACAATCTGATGCAGCTGTTACCATATTTACAAAACTCTGCCAGGAAATTTGGAAGACAACATTATGCCCAAATGACTGGAAAAGATCTGTGTTTATACCAATACTAAAGAAAGGTGATCCAATTGACTGTGGAAATTATCGCACAATCGTTCTGATCTCACATGCCAGCAAGATTCTACTCAAGATTATTCAGCAGAGACTACAACCATACTTGGAACGAGAACTGCCTGAAGTGTAAGCAGGTTCAGAAAAGGGCGAGGAACAAGAGGCATCATCGCAGATGTGAGATGGATCTTTGAAAAGACAAAAGAATACCAAAAAGATATCCATATGTGTTTTATTGACTACAGCAAGGCTTTTGTCTGTGTAAACCATGAGAAACTCTGGACTACATTAAGAAGCATGGGTATACCAGAACATCTGATCGTTCTCGTGTACATCCTTTACATTGATCAAGAAGCAACAGTTCGAACGGAACTAGGAGAAACAGAATGTTTTAAAATCAGCAAAGGTGTACAAAAAGGCTACATACTTTCCCCCTACCTGTTTAATTTATATGCAGAATAAATCATCAGAGAAGCAGGACTGTATGAAAACAACCGAGGTTTGAAGATTGGTGGAAGACTCATCAACAAACTTAGCTATGCTGATGATACCACATTACTGGCTGAAAGTGAAGACGATCTGAAACATTTGATTCTCAAGACCAAGGAACATAGTCTTAAAATGGGCCTGTGCCTTAATGTAAAGAAGACAAAGATCCCAACAACTGGAGAAGAAATTGAAATAGTGGACAACTTTGACCTACCTGGATCAACTATCATAAAAGAAACAACAAGCAATCAAGAAATCCAATGACGCATTGTTCTTGGCAGAATGGCTATGAAGGACCTAGACAAGATTCTCAAGAGCAGAGATGTCTCTCTCCATAAAAAGATTCAACTTGTTCAAGTCAAGGTATTTTCAATAGCATCATATGGATGCGAAAGTTGGACAATGAAAAAGATAGGAAGAAAATTGATGTCTTTGAATTATGGTGCTGGCGATAAATACTGTGTATACCATGGACTGCCCGAAGAACAAACCAGTCAATACTACAGGAGATCAAACAAGCTTTCTTTAGAAGCTCAGATGACAAGATTTCGACTTTCATACTTTGGACACATCATGCGAAGAGAAAGATCATTGGAGAAAGTCATCATGCTTGGCAAGGTAGAAGGTCAACGCAAAAGAGAAAGGTCAGCAATGAGATGGATCGATACAATAACAGCAGCTATAGATGACACTCTGTCAACAATGGGCCGCCTGACTAAAGACCAAACACACTTTAGGACAACTATCCAGAGGGTCGCCATAAGTCGACACCAACTCGACGGCACTTAACAACAACAACAACAACAACAAAGTTTATAATACAGCAATAATAGGAAATTTAAATTACCCAGTATCAAGTGGGTCAATGTCCCATCAGGACACACTAGGGAGATAAAGTTTCTAGATGTAATAAATGAATGCTTCATGGAGTAGCTGGTTCAGGAACTTCCATCCTTGGAAGCTATTTTTAACTTAGTCCTTGGTGAAACACAGGATCTGGTGTGAGAAGTATCAGTATTGGGGCCACTTGACAATAGTGATCATAACATGATCACATTTGATTTAATAAATGGAAGGAGGATAGCAAAGAAATCCACTGTGCTAGAATTTAACTTTCAAAAAGGGGACTATGATAAAATGAGGAGAATGGTTAAGAAAAAAACTAAAACAAGCAACTGCAAAGGTTAAGAATTTACATCAGGCCTGGGTGTTATTTAAAAATTACTATCTTGGTAGCCCAGACCAGATATAATCCATGCTTTAAGAAAAATGGATGGAAGGCCAAATAACAACTGGCATGGTTTAAAGATGAGGTCCGAAAGGCTATTATAGCCAAGAAAGCATCTTCCAGAAGATGGATGAATGAGCCAAATGACAAAAACAGCAAATAACAAAAGCACTGGCAAGTTAAAAGCAAGGCATTGATAAGGCTGGCAAGGAAAGAATTTGAAAAGAAGCTTGCTGTGGAAGCAAAAATGCCTAATAAAACTTTTTCAAGTACATTTGAAGCAAAAACCCTATGAGAGGGTCAGTTAGACCATTAGATGATAGCGGGGTAAAAGGGGCAATAAGAGAGGACAAGGCTATAGCGGAGAGACTGAATGAATTCTTGGCTTTGGTCTTTACTGAACAAGATATAGGAAACTTTCCCATGCCAGAAATGATATTCAAAGGTTATGTATTGGAAGAAGGGAAACAATTCTTGATAAACCGAGAAGATGTAATACAGCAATTTGATTAATTAAAGAGTAGCAAATCACCTGAACTGGATGGTATACATCACAGGGTGCTGAAAGAAGTAAAAAATGAAATTGCATGATTTGGAGCATGCGCCATAAGATGTATGAAAAGAGACTCCAAGAGCTAAATATGTATACTCTAGAGGAGAGGAAGGACAGGGGAGATATGATACAGAGCTTTAAATACTTAAGGAATATTAATGAACAAACAAACCCTTTTCAAAGATGGGGAAGCTGAAATACTAGAGGCCATAACATGAAGATGCAAGGGGGTAAACTGAATACTTTTCCACTGAAAGGGTGATGTATGCTTGGAATGCCCTTCTGATGGAAGTGGTGGGCGCAAATACAGTGACAGAATTCAAAATGGCATGGAACAGACACAGTGGATCCCTTTATAGCAACAGGATCAAATCAAAATAATCTTAACTGTCTCTGATATCTTAACAAGTAGAGGTGACCTGCATGGAGCGGTGGGTACACCCCTAAACAAAAGCATGGAGAGGGGTGACCTGCATGGAGCGGTGGGTGCACCTACTCTTGCCACCTTGCTGGGCAGACTAGGTGGACCACGCTGGTCTTTATCTGCCATCATATAGAGTAGTTACTCACCTGTAACAGGTGTTCTCCAGGAGCAGCAGGAATCAGTCCTCACATATGGGTGACATCAACGTCGATGGAGCCCCCATGCGGAGCATTTCCCCAGCTTTCTAAGAAAGCCTTTGGGAATACACCCACGCATGCGCGGTCGCCTTCCCGCCTAAAGGTGCCATCTTGCTCAGTCAGGTGACATAGCTAAAAGACAGCACAAAAACAAAATGAACTATATACAACTGCAACTCCCAGGGGAGGAGGGAGGGTTGTGAGGACTGATTCCTGCTGCTCCTGGAGAACACCTGTTACAGGTGAGTAACTACTCTTTCTCCAGGACCAAGCAGGAAGTCAGTCCTCACATATGGGTGACTCCTTAGCTCTGGGCTACCAGGAACCCAGGCTGAAAAATAGAGCTCCCTCTGTGAGGCCTCAGCATCAAGGAAAGAATTTTACTGAGAAGAGATCCCACCGGAAGCCCAACAAGTGGGCTGGAGGGCAGGAGTTGCCTAAACCTCAAAGAGATTCCGGAATACTGCCTGACCAAAAGCACTGTCCCTACGGGACTCCCTCTCCAGGCAGTAATGGGCTGCAAAAGTCTGGCTTGAGGACCAAGTTGCAGCCCTACAGATGTCTGCCAATGGTACAGAACGGAGATGAGCTACTGATGCAGCCATTGCCCAGACACGGTGAGCTGTGACTAACCCCGCAAGGGAAGGTCTGCTGCCCTGTAAGCCCAGGTGATACAGTCCGCCACCCATAAGGACAAGGTACGCTTGGAGACAGGCAACCCCGTTATTTGGGTCAAAGGAGACGAAGAGCTGAGTAGCCCTTCTATGACCCTTAGTATGCTCAAGGTAGAAAGACAAGGCCCTTCTACAGTCCAGGGTATGCAGGACTTCCTCAGCCCGGCTGGCATGGGGCCGAGGGAAGAATGTTGGAAGAACCACCTCCTGACTGAGGTGGAAAGAGGAGACTGCCTTCGGGAGGAACTTAGGATGAGTCCTAAGGAGTACCCTGTTCCTATAGAAACGAGTGTATGGCCTGTCACAGACCAGGGCTTGAAGTTCACTCACTCGTCTGGCCGAGGTCAATGCCACTAGGAAAAAAGCCTTCCAAGAAAGGAAGCGGAGAGGAAACGTAGCCATCGGCTCAAAGGGAGGGCGAGTAAGCTGCTGCAAGACCACATTCAACTCCCACTCAGGGGCTGGTGGACAGAGAGGAGGCTTTAGCAAGAGCAAACCTCTGAGGAACCTGGACACCAAGGGGTGAACTGATAAAGAGTGCCCTTCCACCTGTGAGTGGTGAGCTGCCAGAGCAGAAAGGTGCAACCGAACAGAATTGGACTTAAGACCCTGATTAGACAAGTGTAGCAGGTACTGAAGCACCACTGGCACAGGAGAAAGGGTTCTCCTGGCGTTTATCACACCACAAGGAGAAACGCTTCCACTTCAGGGCATAGGTCTTTCTGGTGGATTGCTTCCTAGAGGCCAAGACCACCTCTTCAACTTCCTGGGGCAGGCCCCAGGGAGCCAGCACTACCCTTGCAGCCTCCAGGCCATCAAATTGAGAGTTTTGAGATTGGGGTGCAGAAGGGAACCCTGATCCTGAGAAAGAAGATTGGGTTGCAACCCCAGAGGAAGTGGGTTGTCCACCGCCAGCTGTAACAGAAGCGGGAACCAGGGCTGTCTCGGCCATCTGGGGGCTACCAATATGACCGAGGCCCTGTCCCTTAGAATCTTGAACAAGGTTCGGGCCACCAGGGGCGTGGGAAGAAACGCATACAGTAGGCCCTTGGACCATGATATCAGGAAGGCATCCGCTGCGAATCTTGTGGGATGCGGTTGCCTGGAGCAGAACTGAGGCAGTTGCCAGTTCAGGGGACTGGCAAAGAGGTCTATGGATGGAAGTCCCCACTTCAGGAAAATGTTCTGAACCACCAAAGGGTGCAGTCGCCATTCGTGAGGCTGTAGAACCCTGCTCAATCTGTCTGCCAGGAAATTTTCCTGGCCAGGAAGATAGACTGCCCTGAGCAGCATATTGTGTTGAAGTGCAAAAGAGCATAGGGCCTGTGCCTCCTGACACAGGAGCCTGAACCCCGTGCCCCCTTGTTTGTTCACATAGAACATCGCCACCTGGTTGTCTGTCTGTACCAAGACAGATTGGTGGGCCAGGGTGTGAGAGAAGGCCTTGAGGGCTAAGCGTATCACCCTGAGTTGAAGGAGATTGATTTGTTGTGTGGCCTCCCAAGGAGACCACAGGCCCTGTGTGCACTTGTCCAGACAATGTGCACCCCAGCCCTGCAAGGGGGCATCGGTTGTGAGTACCACAGTGGAAACAGGTAATTGAAAAGGAATTCCCAGTAGAAGGTTGGGGGAGTGCAGCCACCACTGCAGGGAGTTCAGGAAGGGTTTGGACATCCTTACATTGTCTCTTAGGCTTCCTGTAGCCTGCTTCCACTGAGTCCTGAGACACCACTGTGCAGGCCTCATATGCAGGTGGGCATTGGGGGTCACATGCACTGTTGAAGCCATGTGGCCCAGGAGCCTTAGACAAAGTCTGGCAGATACCAGTGGATTGTCTAGAAACCGGCTGGCCAAGTCCATCAGCCTTCTCGCTCTGTCTTCTGGCAAGTAAGCTTTTGCGTGCAGGGAGTCTAACCGTGCCCCTATGAACTCCAGGTTCTTGGATAGGAGCAAAGAGGACTTTGCGAAGTTTATGACAAAGCCTAGTTATTGAAGGAGAGAGACAGTATGGAGGGTGGCTTGTCTGGCCTCCTGGAGAGTCTGACCCCTGATGAGCCAGTCATCCAGATAGGGGAAGACAAAGATAATCTGGTTTCTCAAGTAGGCCGCCACCACCGCCAGGCACTTTGTGAAGACCCGTGGGGCGGAGGTTAGGCCAAAGGGCAGTACTCGGTACTGAAAATGGTTTCCTCCTACCACGAACCTTAGGTATTTTCTGTGGTCTGGATGAATGAGGATGTGAGTGTACGCATCCTTCAGATCTTAGCCAATCTCCCTGCAGGAGGTAGGGCAGCAGTGTTCCAAGTGTAAGTATCTTCAACTTTTCCTTTTCCAAGAATTTGTTGAGATTTCTCAAGTCCAAAATGGGCCGGAGACCTCCAGTTCTCTTTGACACAAGAAAGTACCTGGAGTAGAAGCCCTGCCCCAGCTGGTGGGGAGGTACAGGCTCCACCGCCCTGTCTTGAAGAAGACCTTGCAGTTCCTGGAGAAGGAGTTCCTGATGCAGAGTAGGCCTTGGAGGCTCCCCTGGGAAGTAGGAGGTGGGTACTTGATTGAAATGGAGCAGATAGCCCTTCTGGACTATGCTCAGTACCCAAGCATCTTTTGTGATGGGCAGCCACTGGTGGGCAAACAGGACCAACCGACCTCCCGTGCTGAGATGGGCCAGCAGAGGTGGAGAGGCATGCAGTGGGAGTCAAAAATCCCCTCCCTGCTGAGTAGGAGCAGGAGCTGGAGGCTTGGGGGCTTTTTGCCTACGGGGCCCATGTCCCTGCCCCTTGGCCTGCTGACCCTGCTGGGGAGCTGGGGAGGCCTGATAATGAGGGAAAGGTTTGTAGGCAGACGCCTTCCTCGGGTAAAAGGTATTTTTCGCCGAGCTCTTCTTCTTATGAGAAGGGGCAGAAGTTTTCCTGGACAACCTTGTCCTTGTCAGAGTCTCGGTCTCGAGCTCAGCGGCCTTTTCGGCCATGGGCTTGCTAAATAGGTTTTCACCCTGGCATGGGACATCGACCAACTTGTCCTGTACCCATGGCTCGAGGTCCGATGACTGTAGCCATGCCTGGCGTCGAGCACCGATGCCGGCCACCGCTACGCGGGCCGAAGCCTCGAAGCCATTGTAGGGCACCTGGGAGATGAATTTGGAGCATTCCCGGATCCCCGAAGACAAGGACTTGAACCTCTGCAAAGGTTCCCCGGAGAGGCCAGCCGAGAACCCGGCTATTTCCTTAGCCAGGTCCTGCAAGTACATGCCCATGTACAGCTGGTAGGACTGGACACGGCAAGCAAGCATCGAGCCATGGAAGAACTTTCTGCCGATGGCATCTAGGCTTCGGGCCTCCCTACCGGGGGGCACCGCAGAGTGCAGCTTCTGGCTCTTCAGACGATGCATGGCCGATTCCACAACCATAGAATGGTGCGGCAGCTGCGCCTTCTGGAACCCAGGGCTCTTTCGGACTCGATACATGGAATCGATCCACTTGCTCAAAACTGGCGCCGAGGCCGGTGCCTCCCACAATTGGAAGAGGAGCCGTTCCAGCATCAGAGGAACCGGCACAGTAAAGGCCTCCCTTGGGGGAGAGTCGTACTGTAGGGCATCGAGCTCATCAGCTCGAGGCTCCTCCTTGGGATCCGCAGGAACATTCAAAGCCTTGGCCATGTCCCTGACAAACTCTGAGAACCGAGTGTCCTCCAGTGGGGACCTACTCTGGGGCTCGGACTGCGGTGAGTCCGAAGGGACACCCCGAGTCCGAAAGGTTTCGGGGGACTCCTCGTCCTCCGTCTCCCATGCAGACTCCTCCGAGGAAGAGTCGAGGGGCTCTGACTGTGCGGGCTCCGGCAACACCCGCCCCGATGCCGGGGCCATCGGCGTCGATGCCCTCGGTCCCGAACGGGAGGTTGAGGGAGACCGTGACCGAGTCCGGACTCGGGCCTTCATGGCTTCGAGAACCGGCTCGGTCTCCGTGGTCGACTTAGACGTCGACATCCCAGTGGTTGGGGCAGATGCGCCAGTCAGGCTGGCCTTCAGCACCCGCTGCTGATCCATGAAGGCAGAAAGTCTGCACTCCAAGGCTGTCAGCCTGAGTCCAAGCTCAGGAGACTCAGCAGCCACCAACTCGGGCCCCCCGAGCCCGACGTCGGCTCCCTGGGAGGAGAGTCCTCGAGGACCACAGGACTTACGAACTCGACGGACTCCGGCTCTATACGAGATACCTTAGTTGGCTTCTCCAGCTCCAAAGGCCCGGGGCGGCGGTCAGGGGTCCGAGACCTGGCCCTCGAGGAACCAGGGCATCCTCCGATGCCACCCTCACGAGCTTTCTCTTCCTCTTTTGCTCCCGACTGGGGGACCCCCTTTCAGAGGAACCCCGACGAAGCTTGGGGTCCGACTCCCGAGACGTCGAGGCCTCTGACGAGGTCCGGGCTCGACCGGAGGCAGAGTCAGAAAAAATTCTCTCCTTCTGATGCTGCCAGCTTCTGAGTGCCTTAGTGGACATCTTTCCACACGGGACACAGACCTTGGGATCATGGTCCGGCCCGAGGCAACGCAGGCAGCAGTCGTGTGTGTCGGTAAGAGACATGAGCTTCTTACAACGATCACACTTTTTTAAACCACTGGAGGCCGTCGGGGAAAAAAGGGCCCCCGCAAGGTTAAAAGACCGTCCCTCCAGGGAAAAAGAGCGTGAACGCGTGCCACGAAGGGCAAAAAAACGAAAAATAGAGATCGGGTCGATACCGGCGCACCGAACCCAGGCGGGAAGGGGAACCGGCGTCGAACCAGACAAAAAGAGAGCGAAAATCGCAGAAAAAAAAAATCAAACTTTTCCGGGTGACATGGACTCATGTCTGTTGGACTCCACGGAAAAAGAAAGACTGAGCAAGATTGCACCTTTAGGCAGGAAGGGGACCACGCATGCATGGGTGTATTCCCAAAGGCTTTCTTAGAAAGCTGGGGAAATGCTACGCATGGGGGCTCCATCGACGTCGATGTCACCCATATGTGAGGACTGACTTCCTGCTTGGTCCTGGAGAAACTATGTTACTATTAGAAATTTGTAAACTATCATTAAAATCTTCTATGGTATCTGAAGATTGGAAAATGGACAACATAAGGCCAATTTTTAAAAAAGGCTCTAGGGGTGATCCGGGAAACTATAGTCGAGTCTGCCTTTTATTTCTCTTTTATGTCTGTCTTGCCAGTGCTTGTGCTCATTCCTATTTTCCTCATGTGTTTCTGTTTTCCATGCTTTAAAAGATAACCTCATGGCTTTAACTGCCTCTTCCACCTCACCATGAAACCATGCTGGCAGTTATTAAGCTGCTTTAAATCTAACCAGACAGCATGCATGGTTAAATTTAACCAAATATTCAACTGCAACTTTAGCCAGCCAGCCGTGGTTGAATATCCAAATAAAGTTAGCCAGATAAAATTAACCAGTTAACTCTGTTGCTTAGTTGCTCTTTGAATATCCTCCCCAAACTTCCTTTTGCATCTTCTCTCTCTACTCAAATTTACCTATCTCTGTTGCTGCTTTCCATAATCTTTCATTCCCAGCTCTCACCATACAGAAGTTTATGATTTACCAATGCTGTTTGCATATTTCTATCCCAGAAGAGACTATACAAGATCTACTGTATATTTTAAAGCATTTGGCAAATTACTTTTACTTTGTTTTCTCTTCTGTTCATTGCCCTTACTTGGGCTTCCTATGGTCAGCAGGTCTCATTTGATCTAATGCTTCCTGTGGATGAACCATTATCTGTTTACCATGAAAGCAACTGATGAAACTATCACAACCCAATGTGTCAGTGAAAGGGTTACCATGTTTATCAACCATCCATGAGAAATGTTTCACTCCTTTTATACCAGACACAAGACAAACAGCAGGTTGTGTGTATTTAATAAAGTCAGTCTAGCACAAGGAAAACATTTCTTCTGTGAAAAACTATCTCACAAGCACAGGGCCGGCCCATCTACTAGGTGAGCTAGGCAGCTGCCTAGGGCAGCAGACCTCTGTGGGTGGCATGGTGCCCATGGCAGGCCAGCTGCTTCGGCATACATGGCCTGCTGCTTCTCACCCCCTCCAATAGGAAGTTGTGTTGGAGGGGTGTCAGAAACAGTAGGCTATGTGTGCCGAAGCACATGGCCTGCAGCAAGTCTCTGCCACCATGCTGAGTCATCCCCCCACCCTACAGAAGGAATCGGTGGTAGCAGGGGCAGTGGCTTGGTGTAGGGGGGTTGCACAGCTTGGCGGGTGAGGAGGGGTGGCACGGCTGAGGCTTCTACCTGGGGCCACAGAAACCCTTGGGCCGACCCTGCAGAAGCACTATATAAATTCAGACCAGACTAGCATCCGCATCTATGAATACTAAGGCCTGAAGAAAAAGGCAGCAAAATTAGCAATGACATACAATGATCCCAATATTCAGCAGCACTATCTGGATAGTGCCACTGAATGTCCTCATAGAACATAGCATAGATGCCCAGTTAAATCCATGGTGGTCTGTGGGTGAAGTGGGGGTAGTCATGGCAGCTACCGGTCAGCAGTGATATTCAGCTGCTAACCAGATAGCTAAGCTTCATAAAGTTAGGTCAGGTCAATGATTGTCTGAACTTTATATGGTTTAGGGAGGAGTGGCTCAGTGGTTAGGACAGGTTACTTCAGGCCAGAAGGCCAGGGGTTCAATTCCCACATGGGGACAAGCAACCTCAGGCTGGAGGGACTGGGGTCTCTAGTCCCATGGCTACTCCTTGTGGCCTTGGGCAAGCCACTTAACCCTCTGTTGCCTCAGGTACACTTAGATTGTGAGCCCTTTGGGGATAAGGGAATAAAAAGTACCTGTTAGTACACATGTAAACCACACTGATTCTAAAGAGCGCGGTATAAAAAATAAATAAATAAAATAAAAAATAAATTTAGCTATCTGGTTAGCAGCTGAATATTGCTGATGAGTGGATAGCAGCTGCCATCACCAGCAAAACTGGATATTCGGTACTGCTAAATATCCAGTTTTCATTTCAGCTGCAGCAGCCATGCACTTTAAAAGTGGGTTACATAGGAGGTTTAATTCTCATTTGGCAACAGTTACAACATAAATTTTATACTCATTTTATTAAATAAAGAGAGGATTACATTAAATGGAAGAGAGTTGGCAAAATTCAATAATGGAGACGGACAGCAGGCCTAGAAGGTCTCAATCTCAAACAAAAAAGAATAAGAAGGGATCATCCTCAGCTCATAGCTCAGATCCTACACTTGGAGGTTAGCCAAAAGAGGTCAAAAAGAGATACCCTAGTCAGGTATCATAGCATATTGGGATACTGACCACAACCGTGTCCCAGTAAGAGATGCTATGGGGTTTTTCATCAAATTTTTACATTAGACTCACAAAACTTGCTCCAAAGTAGTCTGTGAATCACTTATTTTCAAGTTTACATTTTTTGATCAGGCAGTACAATGAGATAGCTCTCAGGTTGCTCCAACTTCATCTCTACTTCACTGAATTAATTCTGCTTCAAAAGGCTCCCTATTTTCCCCAGACAAATCATCTTTCCTTTCCTTATTCCATTTTGTCTAGTAAATTAAGGCGAATTAGCTGGACGGTCATCATCAAAAAGTTCAAAATCTTTGGGAAGATACATTACCTCCAGCAGACTCAAGAACCTGGACAAACAGGACTGCTCCAGCCTAGAAAATGCACCATATCTGGGATTCTCTTCTTCATGTAAACTTCATTTGTAGGAAGCCACTTGAATTGTGCAGCCATTCCATAGAAGCTATAAATATAGCTACTGGCAACAGGATTAATGTTCAACAGACCCTACTGACTAAAAGCCAAAGATTCCCTGTGGTTTTGCTAGTTTGCGGTTTATACTTTTATTTGCACTTCAGGTCTGGTCTTTGAGAAGGCGACAGGCAGCCAGTGTTAGGAAGTAATTTATTACTCTCTAAACCCGGCAGGGGTTCTCAACCCTGTCCTCGGGACCCACCTAGCCAGTCGGGTTTTCAGGATAACCACAATGACTATGTATGAGAGAGATTTGCATACACTGCCTCCATTATATGCAAATCTCTCCATGCATATTCATTGTGGTTATCCTGAAAACCCGACTGGCTAGGTGGGTCCCGAGGACACTGAGAACCCCTGCTTAAAGGAACTGCATATGGTAATTGCTATCACAGGAACTCAGCTGAGTGCCTGTTGTATGCAGTGCTGCCATGGAACCTCATTTATCATAGGTCAACACTGTCCTGTGTAAGACCAAAGAGTACATAGAGCTTTGTGTGCTCCATCCTGATTTTAAGCAGTTTGCTTTCTGCTCCAGTACTACCTGGACAACTGGTTATCCTTCTGCACTGTCTCAGCTTCTGAACACTCAGAGCTCATATTTTCCAATTCCCCGTCCTTTGTTTCAGCTGATCAAATTCTTCCTCCAATGACCATAAATACTAACAATGCTTTGGTGCTAGTTTGCAAAACTCAGAGGTACTGAGTTTATAATTTCTCTTACAGTGTTCATCTCTTTCCTCATCCTCTTGCAGATTTTCATCTTTCTCTTCCGGTTATCCCTGCCTAGTCCAGAGTAGATCAGTGATGGCAATGCAAGCTGCAGATTCACAGACAGAGTCCTGTGCTCCCCTTCTCTAGAGCCTCTTCCCCTCTTCTCAAGATGAACTCTTCTGTTCTAAACAGTAAAGGCATAGCTGTAGGAGGGACAACTGCATGGACAGGAAATACAACACACAGTGTCCCTGTGGTCTACTGCTCCAGGTGAGCATAGTTCTCGAGATGCAACATCACTAGAGAGTGTAAGCTTCATAACCTTTGTCTCCATCTTCCCACTTCTGTCTCTTGTCCTTTTCATCCTTTTATTGTCCCCTCTTAATTTCTATAACCAATATAGAAGAACAGAGTCTTTTTCTTTCAGATCTACCTCATACTTTAGCATATATTTTTGTTGTGCTAAAGTTACATCACATGTAGGAAGACATTTAACACAGCAGTGTTACCCGAGTGTCACGAATGCTTATTTCTCACTCTGCTATGCCACCTTCGGGCTATGAATAGGGGAAGGTTTGGGCCCTGGAACTAGCATGGGAGTTGTCTGGGAGATGACAAGGGAGCAGTAGGAACCCAGCCCAAGGAGAAGGACTGGAAGGTATCTTAATGGGAGCTTGAATGAGGAGCCTGGAGCCCTTAAGTCTATCTTTGAGGAGCATCTTGGGATGAGACTCTCCTAGAACCTTCACTAACTTCTCTAGGTCCTCCCCAAAAACAACGTTCCCTTGTAGAGGAGCAACTCAGAGGGTGCATTTGCAGGCAAGTTGTCAAATAGAGACATCGATATGCCACAAGCACAGATGTTACTGATCTTGAAGAGATCCAAATGAGGCTGTACAAGGCGCCCCCCTACAAAGGAAATCTCGTATTCCAGTTTTGTGAGTTCTGGACCATCCAGGGGCTGTGGATCCACTGTAAAAAGCACACAAAGAAAAAAGACTTGGACTTCCAGGACAGAGGCAAAAGAAGGCATTATTGAAGAAAGACTTATCTTCCTGTCATGAGGTTTTTTAAAGGGGAAGTCTCCCTCTACAGGGATGATAGAAAATTTCTTTAAATTAGGTAGAACTTGCACTCACCACCTATGGCTCACAAAGTCAATGCCTTACAGATCAGAGAACCGAGGCCATCTTTCTATTTGTTTACTGTTGTTATCAGGACATCCACCCTAAGAAAACTAAACAGTTGCTCCAGCTTCCCCTGGGGCAGTGAATACAGTCTGGTCAACATTGAGTGCCCTTGAGGCTCTTATAGACGTCTCCTATTGAGAGACTATCAGCTTCTACAGAGACACTGAAATGGTCAAAAAATCCCTCGATGGATACTTGATTCCCTCCAGGATGGAGTCTATGTCCAAGATTGCCTTCAGAGGGGCCCCAAAATATGAAATAATTCCATAGCACCCACAAACAAGGCCAGAAAATCCTCCTGGTCGAATAAACATATCACCACTGGATCCTCACCTACTCAATGGAGAGAGTGATAGGAGAGAGTGAACTTTCACCTCACCCCAATCCTCCTATAAAGTTGAGCATGTCAAGCTTCTGGAGGTCCCATCCAGGGAAAGCAACAGCCCAGGTCACTTGGTGAGGGATGGCAGAGGCCCATTCTTCAGCAACACTGCCTGACAAGCTGGCAGCATTGTTTGAAAGCAATCCGTGAATAGCCTAAGCAACTGCTATGGAAAAGCAGCTAAAAAGGACCCTGAGGTGCTCAAAGGGACTCCCTGCAGCAATTCCCATGTGTCACCTTTTGTCCCCCTTGTTGCGACCATATGGTTTTACAAGATTTTCACCATTCCTGCTGGCAGGAAAGCTAGGTGAGGCAGGGAGACATGACCAGAAACAGCATTAGGCCCCTTATGGGGAATCCCGGATTAGCATGTGAAAGTTACTACTACTACTACTAAGCATTTGTATAGCACTACAAGTCATATGCAGTGCTGCACAGACATGTAAGAGACAGTCCCTGCTCATCAGAGCTTACAATCTAGCCAAGACAGACAGCACAGAAGGTGTAGAGAGGGATAAAACAAGGGGGAAATGTAAAGAAACAAGGAGATCAGGTGAGTCAAGATCGAAAAGCAGCAGCGAAGAGGTGAGTTTTCAGCCTGGATTTGAAAATAGTCAGAGAAGATGCCTGGCATACAGACACAGGTAGTTTGTTCCAGACATAAGGTGCAGAAAGATGAAAGGAGCGAAGTCTGGAGTTAGCAGTAGAAGAGAAGGGCACAGATAGAAGCAGTTTGCCAGAACAGCGGAATTTCCAAGGTGGGGGGGGGGGGGGTGTAAGGTTCTGACAATCAAAAGCTGCTTCCAGTGCCAGGGCTGGCCCATCCATTGCGCAAAAATGTTGTTTGCACAGGGCCCCATGCTTCAGGGGGCCCCCATGCCAAAAACATCTCGCATATTTAGCACCGGCAAGGTTGGCTTTAGATGGCTCCCGGTAAGCCCTGGTTCACCTCTGACAACCGCCGAAGTGAAGAGCGTCGTTTTTCTTCACTTCGGCAGCTGTGTTCTAGTATAGGCCTCTGGTGCGCCGGAGATCAAAGGGAATTTTCTGTTTCCCAGCACTCAGCACACCAGTGGCCTATACTAGAACACAGCTGCCGAAGTGAAGAAAAATGGCGCTCTTCACTTTGGAGGCTGTCAGAGCTGAACCAGGGCCTGCAGGGAGCCCTCTAAAGCCAGTCAGACAGCCACGGGGCTCTTCGGAGAGGGGGCTAGGACTGGAAATAGCTGATGGGGGGGGCTAGGGCTGGAAATGGTCTGGGAGGGGAAGCTTGACTGGAAATGGGCTGATGGGGGCTAGGATAGGACTGGAAAAGGCTGATGGGGGAGTTAGGACTGGAAATGGGATAATGGGGGGCTAGGATAGGACTGGAAAGGGCTGATGGAAGGGCTAGGAAAATGGGCTGATGAGGGGCTAGGATAGTACTGGAAATGGCTGATGGGGGAGTTAGGACTGGAAATGGGCTAATGAAGGGCTAGGATAGGACTTGAAAGGGCTGATGGGGGAGTTAGTACTGGAAATGTGCTGAAGGGGGGCTAGGATAGAACTGGAAAGGGCTGATGGGAGGGCTAAGATTGGAAATGGGCTGATGGGGGGCTAGGATAGGACTGGAAAGGGCAGAAGGTGGAGCTAGAACTGGAAATGTGCTGATGGGAGGCTATGATAGGATTGGAAATGTGCTGATGGTAGGCTAGGATAGGATTGGAAATGACTGATGGGAGAGCTAGGATTGGAAACGGGCTGATGGGGCCTAGGACTGTAAACAGGCTGACGCAGGGAATGAGAGAATGGGACTAGAAGGGAGGGGATGTGGGTAGGACTGGAACTAGAAGGAAGTTGGTTGGGGAGGACTAGAATGGGATGGAGCTGGGAGAGTGAAGATGGAGAGGGGAATGGATATTTTGTGTGGGAGGGAAGAAAAATCTATGATTGGCTGGGTATTGGGAGAGTAAGTGGAGTTTGAGTGGATGAAAAGGGAATAAAGAAAGAAATGGAGGAAAGAACAAAAGGAGAAAGATCAGTATATTAAAGCAGACATAGAGAGAGAATGGAAAACAATTAGAAGAGAGAAGAAAGGACAAATGGACAGCAGACAATGGAGCGTTAGCAGAAGACACGAAGAAACCAGAAGAAAGTAACTGTTTCAATTGCAACTGAAAAATAAAATGCACAAACAACAAAAGGTAGAAAAATGCTTTTTTATATGGAATTTATTAACTGGAATATATCAGCTCTAGAAAAGGTGCATCGTTAACGTCTTTACGTTTTGTTTAGTACAAAAGGAAATTAATTTATAGTTTTATTTCTACAGTGTTGTACATTCCAAGTTTGGCTTTTGGGGTTTTCTCAGTTTAATTATTGTCTTCCTATTTCTAAATTGTGATCCCTTGTTCTTTGTTTGGTGACAGTCTATGTTCTGCATGTGTAACCGAGCTGAGGTATTCTGTTTATGAAGTTTCTATTTGTCAGTGCCACTTGTTTTCTTTCTCCAGTAGGAGATGTATTGGTTTAATATTGCCTTTTGATACGTAGGGTATGCTGCTTTGTGAGTCCTGGTAGTAGGGTTGCCAACTGGCCGGTTTTCAGCCGGCCTGGCCGGTTTTTCCATGGCCAGGCCGGCTGCCGGCGCAGAGGCAAAACCAGCCCTTGAAAAGCCGTTTTTTTTGCTCTGGCCGCAAGATCGGGAGCGGTTAGAGCAAAAAAACCGGCTTTTCTCCCAACCCGGAGGGCTTCAGAGGGAGCCGGGGAAGCCCGCGCGAGGCCTCGGCTCCCTCTGAACAGCCGCCAGCGTGAAGAGCCTTTACCTTCACGCTGGCGGCTGTTCCTGTGAAGCCGCGATTGGTGGGAAAGGTTAAAGGCAATGCCCTTTAACCTTTCCCAGCATTCGCGGCTTCACAGGAACAGCCGCCAGCGTGAAGGAAAAGGCTCTTCACGCTGGCGGCTGTTCAGAGGGAGCCGGGGCCTTGCGCGGGCTTCCCCGGCTCCCTCTAAAGCCTCAGACAGCCACGGTTTTGGGGGGGAGGCCAAGGACTGCCTGGGCTGTGATGGGGGGAGGGGGCCTGGACTGGAAAAGGGCTAGGAGGGGGAATTTGACTGGAAATGGGTTGTGATGGGTGGGGGGTGGGGACCTGGACCGGAAAAGGGCTAGGGGGGGGGGGACTTGGACTGGAAAGAAATGGGCTGTGATGGGAGGGGACCTGGACTGTAAAAGGGCTATGGGGGGGGGGACATGGACTGGAAATGGGTTTTGATGTGGAGGGGGACCTGGACTGGAAAAGGGCTAGGGGGGGGGGGACATGGACTAGAAATGGGTTGTGATGGGGAGGGGGACCTGGACTGGAAAAGGGCTATGGGGGGGAGGAACTTGGACTGGAAGAGGGCTATGGGGGGGGAACTTGGACTGGAAATGGGCTATGGTGGAGGGAGGCGCAACTTGGACTGGACATAGGCTGTGATTAGGGGGACTTGAACTGGAAATGGGTTGTGAAGGGAGGGGGCCTGGACTGGAAAAGGGCTATGGGGGGCATTGGACGGGAAAGAAATGGGCAGTGAGGGGGAGGGGGACCTGGACTGTAAAAGGGCTATTGGTGGGGTGGACATGGACGGGAAATGGGATGTGATGGGGAGGGGGACCTGCACTGGAAAAGGGCTATGGGGGGGGGGGACATGGACTGGAAATGGGTTATGATGGGGAGGGGGACCTGGACTGGAAAAGGGCTATGGGGGGGGGGGAACGTGGACTGGAAATGGGCTATGGTGGAGGGAGGGGGAACTTGGACTGGAAATAGGCTGTGATTAGGGGGGCTAGGACTGCAAATGGACTGTGATGGTGGGGGGGGGGTTGGACTGCAAATGGGCTGTGATGGTGCGGGGGGACTCCGACTGCAAATGGCATGTTAAGGGGGGGGTCTAGGACTGGAAATAGGCTGTGATGGGGGACTTGGACTGGAAATGGGCTGTGATGGGGGGGGGGGCTAGGACTGGAAATGGTCTGTGATGTGAGGGCTAGCACTGGAAATGGGCTGATGAAGAGCTGGAATAGGACTGGAAATGGGCTGATGTGGGGCATGGGAGAATGGGATTAGAAGGGAGTGGATGCTGGGTGGGTCTAGAACTATAAGGGAACTGATTTTGGGGGAGGACTAGAATAGATGGGGAATGAGTGGAGAGGGGAAAAATATTTTGTGTGGAAGAAAAGTCTATGATGGGCTGGGTATTGGGAGAGTGAGGGGCTTGAGAATGGAAGGGTGAAATTTAAATGGATGATAAAGGAATAAGGAAAGAATTGGGGGAAAGAGCAAAAGGGAAACAATCAGTATGTTAAAGCAGAAATAGAGAGAGAATGGAAAACATCTAAAAGAGAAGAAAGGACAAATGGATAGCTCGCAGAAGACACAAAGAAACCAGAAAAAAGTGACTGGAGCAATTGCAACTGAAAAATAAAACGCCCAAACAGAAGGTAGAAAAATACTTTTTATTTTGAATTTATTAGCTGGAATATGTTTGGTCTGGGAAGTGTGTATTGATAACATCTTTGCGTTTTTGTTTAGTGCAAGAGGAAATTACTTTATAGTTTTATTTCTCCAGTGTTGTACATTTCATGTTTGGATTTTGGGGTTCCCAGTTTAATTATTATCTGACCAAGGAAGTTAGCCTACACGTATCCTTGGTAATTTTTGTGGGTGGGGCTGGGGGCGGGGCAGGGGTGGGACTAGGGGCAGAGAATGGGTGGAGCATGGCGAGCCACAGGTGTCGGGTTTTTCTCGGTGAAAAAGTTGGTAACCCTACCTGGTAGTGATTTTATGATATGGCAGTTTTGCTATGGGTTCTAAATGGGCAGTGTCTGTAGTACTTCCTAATGTGCATGGCAGTTGGCACTGGAGTATAGTAATGTAGAATTCTGGTAGTCTTTGTTTATCCATACACTCAGTAAGAGGCATGTTTACTAAACGTTAGTGCACATTAACATTATACAAATATTTATACAAATGATGCCCCTTATGCAAATGAGGCCCTGCAATGAGTCTCTGCACATAGCCCCCTTGGGCCACCCCTGGCCAGTGTACTTCTTTTATTTTTTTCAAACAGCCAGCTTTATTAGCAGGTTAGTGTCATACAAATAAATTGAAAAAGGAAAAAACAGATACTTTAAAAGACAGGGGGGAGGATGGAGGAGAGGAGGGAGCAAAGTCCTTTACTTACCACATCAAGGGTTTGCCTGGCTGCCTCTTCCACTTATCAGCACTGGAACCCATGTCCAACAGTGCTGAACGAGGGCATCCTCTGGCTCTAGCAAGACAGGGCATACCTAAGCCTCCAAGCCTGCAATGGGCCTCTGAAGCTCAACCACCAAGGCTAAAAGGCTTTGATCTGTGCCCAGGAAGCTAGCCTAATCACACACTGCTGCATGAGGCCATATGTCAACCATATCCTGGAGGCAGAGAATACTGGCAATTTCCAGTGCTGCACCACCACTTATACAGACGATAACATCACTGAAAGTTATCTTGCTCACCACTAACTGCTGGAATGATAAACAGTAGCAAAGTTAGGAAGCTTTTCAAATTTACTACCATGTTTAGTGTGCTTTTTAACTTAATACCATTTTAAGGTACTTTGGGACATATTTACTAAATTGCGCTATCTAACGAGACAGGGAATGTAATCCCGGCATCACAGACAGACAGCAGCAAATGTGACCTTTGGTCCTCTTATGACCCTCCCCCCCCCCCCCGGCACAAACTCCCCCCAACCATCTGCCCTAATCACACCCCTTTGAGTATTCTCCACTACACCAATCACCCCCTCCCCCAAATAATAAACTACCTTCCCAAAATCCCTCCCTTCATGTCCTGCCATCCCCTGAAATGGACAGTCAATATATACTCAAACTCCCCCCCTCAGACCCCCCTACCTTCCCTGCCCCCCCCCCCCCCACTCAATACCCTTCATTCATGATCCCTCCCAGGTCTTAACAGGGCCATCCCTGATATCTAGTGGTTCACCTACTAGTGTAAACTACTCCTGCTGGTCTCCCGCTGAATCAACTCTCTCCCCTTCAATCTGTTCAACACTCTGCTGTGCCGCTAATCTTCAACTAGCCTTGTCATGCCCATATTACCCCTCTTCTCAAGTCACTTCATTGGCTCCCTATCCATTTCCACATCCAGGTCAAACTTGTCCTGCTGACCTATAAGTGCATTTTTTCTGCAGCTCTTCACTACCTTTCCTCTCTTATCTCTTCCTAAACCCCTACTCGGGAACTCCACTCATGACAAATTCCTTCTATCTGTGCCTTCTCTTCTATTGCTAACTCCAGACTTCACTCCTTTCACCTTGCTGCTCCTTATCTCTGGAACAAACTGAGTCTGTACATCAGGCATCTTCTCTGACCCTTTTCAAATCGAGGCTGAAAGCTCACCTCTTTGCTGACGCTTTTAGATTGTGACTCACCTGATCTCCTTTGTGTTTCCTTACCATTCCCCCTAGCTGTATCCCATGTCTATAGCTACTGTGTGTCTGTGCAGTGCTGTGTATGTCTTGTAGCGCTATACAAATGTTCAGTAGTAGTAGTAATAGTAATCACAGGACAGGAGTATTCCCCCCCACCAGCTGGTGATGCTTCACGTCTAGTGGTAGTCTCATGATACCGCAGCTAGGAATTGATCCTATTGGTAGTATCACAAAATCACTGATAGTTGTGGTCAGCCACAGCAAGACTAGATGGACATTGATCCTGCCCTGATGACTACTAGACACCAGGAATGGCTCAAGTAAGACCTGGGGAGTCTCAGGGAAGTGTGTGTGTGTGTGTGGGGGGGGGGGGGGGTACAGGTTAGGACATTTCGTACAGAGGGAGGATTTTGTGGGAAGATGCGGGGGGGGGGGGGTTCTTTGAGTATAGATTTATTAGCCATTCTGGAGGATGACAAAATCATGAAAGGAGTGCGTAGGTGGGGGGGAGGTTATGATCAGGGGATGTGATCAGTGGGGTGGGGGTTGCTTGCAGGGACAGGTAATGTGGGATGCTTGGGAGATTGTGCCAAGGGGGAGATCAGAGTTGGGGGGGAGTCTGTGGCAAGGTGGGTGTTTATCCAGGGGTGACTGTGCCTTGAAGGGGCTTGCCACCACGGCCATAACAACTTCTTTAGTGCTGGACAGAGGCCACACTATCATACTGTTAGTAGCATGGCTGCACTTAACGCCACCTCTTGAGATGGCATCATTTCTCATGTTAGCTGTCATTGGCTGCCATGTCCATTCTCCACCCCTGATCCCTATCAATTAGAAAGGGATTTTTATCAGGCTCCCTGCCTTTAGAGCATAGTAGCAGTTATCGTGGGGCTGGGTTAATAGCTATTGTGCACTAAAATGCACACTATTAAATCCTCAGTTTAATAAACATGGTCCCTTTGGAGAGAGAAAGAGCTGAATGAGCTTGTGGCGATGGTTGAGAGGGGAATGAATCTGGGGAAGTTCCCCTGGAGATGAGAGAGAGGAAATGAATCTTGAAGGGATGAGAATGAGGAGATTATTGGGGAGAGAGGGTGAATGGATAAGTGGTTGAGTCTGAAGGAGTGTGTGAGAAAGGAGGTAAGTTTATGGGAGGGGTTGCACCTGGAGTTTGTGAGAGAGAGAGGGGATCAGCTTGAGATATGAGAGTGAGAACAGTGATAAGTTTGAAGGGAGAGAACAGGAAAAAGTCAAGATACAAAAAGGAAGGCGGTCTGAGATGGAAGGGATGTAAAAGAAGAAGGGGCATGAGGGGAGGAGGGTAAGGAGAGAAGGGAGAGTGAAAGGAAGAGGTGAATCACACTGCACCCAGTCATTCACTACCTATGCAGTCACACATTCATCTGTATGCATACAACCTCCCACACAAATCTACTCAACAGAACCACACCCACCCTTACACTCACTCACATACTTGCACAACAGACTCCTACTACACACTTTTGCCCCCATCCCTCAAGCACCCAAAATACCTACTCCTAGTCATTCACTACCCATGTAGTCACTTATGCACACACAAACACAAGTTCACTCAATCACACATATTCCCCTTGCAATCACTTGTACAAATTTGTACCCACAGATCTCCAACTACGCACCTTTTAGGCACCCCTTACTCACTGCCTCTACCTCTAACTTGAAAGGTATGGCGAGTACATCATATATTAATTTAAAAAATCATAGATTTACATATGGAAATTACACTTACCTGGTAATTGTTGTTCCTTGAGGGACTACAGTTCAGTCCTCCACCTCTGGATAGTGCACTTCCTCCTGCAGCATGGAGACTGGACAAGTCAAATTCATGACATCACCGGGTATATCTTGCTGGTCTTCTCCCATCATCCCCCAGTGACCTACTGACAAAGCAGACTCAAAGGAGCAACAAATGAGCAGTTAAGGAATTAATTACAACATTACGCTTTACCTTTAACTTTTAAACTACATTTCCCTTGAAATAAAAGGCAAAGAACCCCCTCCTACTTGACCCCCTCCTCTTGCCCGCAGATCAGAGAAAGACAGACAGAGGAAGGGAAGGAGGATTAAACGAGATCATAGACAGAAATATACTCTCGTGACCACTGGCCTAACAGAACCTGTTGCCCTCTTATGGACCGGCAAACCGCCCCCCCCCCCCCCAAACCGACGCCTCGTGTCTAAGTTGTTCATCCCCGGGCAGGACTGAGGACTGAACTGTAGTCCCTCAAGGAACAACAATTACCAGGTAAGTGTAATTTCCATTTCCTCTTCGGTCCTACAGTTCAGTCCTCCACCTCTGGGATGTAACAGAGCAGTAAACATTGGGAGGGACCTGTCCACCTGGATCACAAAACCGCCGACCCAAAAGAGGCCTCGCTCTCTGCCTGACCTCCAGGCAACAGTGCTTAACGAAGTATGAAGAAATGACAAAGAGACTGCTCTGCAAACCTGCACTGGTGGAACCAAACTACGTTCTACCCAAAACGTCACTTGCGGCCAAGTAGAGTGAGCCCGTAGCCCCACAGACACCAGACGACCTTGCCAACTATATGCCGATGCTATTACTTCTCGGACCCCTCGGGCAAACGAAACCTTGGCTGCCGCTTCACCTTCACGCGGACCTTCAAAAATAATGATTAGACAGCCGGACTTATGAAAATAACAAAGTCTCCAAGACTTATGGGTATTGACGCAGAACTCTCTCCATGTCCAAACGACGCCGATCACGGCCCGGTGCGTCCTCCGAAGACCCCAAAACTGGCAACGAGACAGGATGACTTACATGACAAAAATAATCGGAACTGACCGCAACACCGCCCTCTTTGTTTGTTTGGGGTTTTTTTGAACAAGAGAAGAACGGCTCTCGACAGGACAACTCCTGCCACAACAAAACACGGCGTGCCGAACCAAAAACCGCAAAAAGAAACACTGTCTAAGGTCAAACCCTCAAACAAACTTGGTGCAAGGGCTCAACAAGTTTCCTTGTCAACGCTCCAAGCACTAAGTTGAGATCCCACAGAGGAACCACCAATCTGTGATCAGGCCGAAACCGAGACATCGCGCTTAGAAACCGAAGCACGTTGAGGAGAGGTCCGAAGGGCTCCTTCTGTACTTCACCTCTATAGCAATACAGAGCTGCCAGCTTGACCTTTAAAGAACTGGCCGCCCAACCCTTAGCAACACTATCCTGTCAGGAACTCACTACCATAGGCCCGGAAACCAAGAAGGAACGGACCTGCCGCTGGGAGCACCAGACCTCGAAAAATGTTTGCACATGCACTAAGGAAGTGGGCCTCCTTCTGGTCTGAAGTGAGGATGCCATGCCTGCTCCAGCATAGCCTTTTTTCCTTAACCTTGCCCTTTCAATGGCCAAGCCGTAAGCGAGAACCAACCAATCTGAGGCATTCGAAACAGTCCCTGTATTAACAGAGTCACTGTGGCTGACAATCGTCAAGGGTCCCCGTAGAGTAGGCTAACTAGATCGGGTACGCCAGACCCTATGGTCCACCTGTTGCCACTAACACTGCTTTCCCCCAATGCGCCACTATGAGCTGACCCACTTGTCCAAAAAACGCCCACGGGGAAAGTCATAGAGACGACCGGTCGATGGCCATTAATGCATCAAGCCCTCGACCCCTTGCGCCATTCTTTCCTGCCTTTTGCTGTAAAGAAGAAAATGACTCGCCTTGTCTAGCTGAACCGGTCCCCATGAGACCCATAAGGGGAGGGACCCACCGGAGGACTATCTGAGCCAGCCCCTCTGGATGAAGCTCCTATTTTCCGTCATTCATCTGGACTCTGCTGAGCAAATCTGCCATCACCTTGTCTGTTCCTGCAACGCGGACTGCCGATCTCGCCTGCCGCCGAGGCACCCCCCAAGTGAACAGAGCGTCTGCTTCATCCCCCAAGGCCGCACTTCCCATGCCACTCCGCCGGAAGAGGTAAGTCACTGTCGCGGTATTGACTGACAGCACAGTGGTCTCGAACACTTGAAATGCTAAAGCCACTGCTCCAAGATCCAGGCAGTTGATGGACCACTGGGCCTCCTGGTCGCTCCAAGCTCCCTGTGCAAAGAGATCCCTGCAAAGAACTCCCCAACCTGCAAGAGTTGCATCTGGCCACAGCGAAATCCATTGCGGTTGTTCCAGTGACCTACCCGCTGTCAGATTTCCTGGGCCCACGGTACTATCTCTAGGGTCCCCGCCATTGAGCCTAACACATGAGGATACTCCAAGCTGACCGAGCTGGTGTCAACCCAAACTTGCGTACTAGATGCAGGAGAGCCGGAGCTCGCCGATACGGTAGAAATACTGCTGTTAACCGGGGGACAAACTGTACTCCCAGGTACTCTAGGACCTGAAGCCTACCTAACCGGCCTTTGGCCACCTTGCCCCCCTAGCCGAGACTTTGAAAGAACTTCACTACTCCGCTTATAACCGGCATGCGCTGGCCTTTCAATTTGTCCAAATCAACACTCGTCGAGGTACGGGGGGACTAAACCTCCTTCCTTTCGCTGCGCTGCCCCTACCACCACCATACTCTTGGAGAAGGGGTGCGGACCCGTCGCCCAACCGAAGGACAAAGCCTGAAACTGACAATATCCTCCCGGTAGTGCCATCCTCAGAGATTTCTGACAAACCAATCTGATAGTGATATGCAAGTACGCATCGGTAAGGTCGAGGAATGTCAAAAATTTCCACTTGCCGAACCGTCCCCTTATGGAACACAATGTTTCAATTTGAAAGAGCGCCCCGCAAAGGCAATGGTTTACTCCTTTGAGATCCCGAATAGGACAGAAGGGCCCGCTCTTCTTTGGTACTACCAAATCAATAGAGGTACGACTAACACCGCACATCAAGTCCTTTGAAATTCTGTCAATGAAATTCGAAGTTGCATCTATAGCCTAAACTGATGATCTTTTTTTTTTTCTTTTTTTTACAAAAGCCTAACAACTTCTTTGGTGTCACAATTCGACCCATGAGAGGACACTGTAAGCTAACCTGGGTAGCTAGCCTTTTATGGTTCTTTCAAACCTATCAAAAGGTGAGTTTCCATGGCTGGTGCCCAACAAGTCACATTCACTTGGATGGTGAAAATCATTATGATTAACAAGATCAGTGGGGGCGGAGCCTGATGTCCAGCGGGATGGTCGCATAACGCTGAGGCTCCCGAGAGGCCTACTTAGAATCCTGAATTAACACCATACATACTTGGGAACTTCTACTCTGATCTTGCAGGGGCACATTGGTGAGATGGCGGGGACCAAACCCACGCGCCTGGAATTTGGATCTCCGGCGGCTTCTCACGGCAAACGCTCCAAAACTGAACCCCCGTCCCCGCAGAAGGGGCTGGCTTTGCGTGAGGGCCCCGAAATGCAGCAGGAAATCCTCGTAGAGATTAGAGGGGTCAAGGACCTCGTGCAGTCAAACGGTGAAGCACTCCGAGCGCTGCGGGAAGATCTCGGTGTACTGCAGGGCAAGCTAGAGGGGCTCTCTTCGCGTCAGGACAAAATGGAGAGCATATTGGACTCCCATGCGGCCCGGTTGTCCAAACTCGACAAAGTTGAACGTCAGGTGCGGGCCTTGCAGAAAGAAGTGGAAGATGGCAATAATAGAGCGCGCCGCAACAACATACGACTCGTGGGCATACCGGAGGGAGCGGAATCGGGAGACATGAAAGAGTTTTTATGTAAAATCCTCCCTTCCCTGCTTCAAATCACCTTTACCAAAGATTTGGAGATCGATCGCGCTCATCGTGTACCCTCAAGCATAACGCTCAACAGGAAGACCCCGCGGCCTATCATTTTTCGACTTTTGAGATATCAACACGTGGAGCAAATTCTCAGTGCCTCTCGGGCAAAGGGCCATATGGAGTTTGAGAGCCACAAGATCTCCTTCTATCCTGACTTGGCTAAACCCACGGTCGACCGCCGAAAGCGCTTTCTGGAATTCCGACCGAGGCTTCAACAACTACAAGCACGCTATGGCCTGATGTACCCGGCCAAGCTCCGAGTCACGCTTCACAATCAGACAAGAACATTTGAGGACCCCGATCTACTAGCGGAGTTTTTGGATTCCAAAGAAGCCGACTTGATGCGCTGACTTCCAGAATATTCCTGCCAGCATTCCCACATCCGCTGTACCTTCCATACTGGATCTGCCGCAGCCCAGCACAGAGTCAGGCGTGGGCAGTTTGTTTGCCTTACTTTTGATGATATTTGTGACCCGACTCCATCTACCCACAGTAGCCTCGATGAGTATCAGAGACAGTGTTAATTATGGACTCTGGTGTTTCTTTTCTTTTTTCATGTCTTTCTATCGCCTCTCTAGGGCCTCCTCCCGCAGACATATGGTCGCCATATTCATTGGGGGTTTTGCTTCTTCTCTAAGATACGTTGGTACATGCCTTTTAATATGGGGTGTATTAGTCAGCATACTCGGTGATTATGTCATTGTTGCACAGATTCTGATTATGTTGTATGTTTTCAAGTGCCCTTACCTAAAATGTCTATTACCGATTGATGGCACCATGTAAGCTTTTCTCATTGAACGTAAAAGGAATCAATAATCCGATAAAACGGAAGAAAATCCTAAGCTACCTAAGTCAGGAAGCTGCTGATCTGATTTTTCTCCAAGAAACGCATTTAAATTCGAAGGAAACTCTTAAACTCAATATTAAACCTTACATGGTGGCCGCCTATTCCCCAGCCGTTTCTAAGAAATGTGGGGTTGCCATACTGGTTAGGACATCTTTGCATGCTACTATTATTGCGACTAGCTCAGATACAGAAGGTAGATGGTCCAGAGTTCACCTCAAGATAGGTAGCCTTGAAGTTACATGTATATGCCTTTACGCTCCTAATGTGGATGATCCTGCCTTTTTTGCTACCATCGCTCAGGTTGCGCAGGCCTCTGCTAATACTTCATTGATAATTGGGGGGGATTTCAATTTAGTCCTTGATCCCCTGATTGACAAACAGCCGCCTAGGACAAGTGGTCCCCCCAAGAGTCACACCACGCTTACCTCTTTGATCAAAGATCTTGCTTTAGTTGATCTATGGAGGTTACTACACCCCAATGAGCTTGACTTCACCTTCTTCTCTTCCCCTCACAAATCCCAGTCTCGCATAGATTTCTTTCTAATATCAAAACTGTTAGTTCCTCAGGTGGACACTGCAAAGATTCACTCCCAACATATTTCAGATCATGCTGCTATTTCCTTTCAATTACACACTACTGCACCCCAAGGGAATTCGGGGGCCTGGTTCTTTGATAGAGCCCTGTTAACTCAGCCAGAGTTCCAGTTAGAAATTCGAGCAGCCATACAGGATTACTTCCATTTTAATCTACCTCAGGATACTGCGAATTGGGCTTGGTGGGAGGGCTTCAAAGCGGCCATTCGAGCAACGATCACTAGCTATCAAATCCGCCTGCGGAAACAACGCAAGCAGCAGCTACTCATACTAGACCAACAAATTAAAGCAGGCGAACGAGTTCTAATTTCACGTACTGATCCATGTGTATTAATTCGATTACAGCGTCTCCGTTTTCAATATAATTCAATCCTCTCAACTGCAGCTTCTAAGAGTATTGAGCTTCAGCGAGGGACATATTATCGTGAAAATAACCGAGCCGGTCGACTCTTAGCCAACGCCTTGAAAGGTCAAAAAGAAGCCAAACGCGTAGCGGCCCTTCGAGCTCCACAGGGAGGGGGCATAGTGACCACAGACTCCGACATTGTAGAACTCTTTCGGGATTTCTATACCCGCTTATATCAATCTGAATGTGAGTTCTCGTCAGAGACATTCGAGCGACTGCTTTCTGGCATTCAGCGGCCGACCCTCTCTGAAGATGATAGGGATGCGATGGATGAACCCTTCTCTACTTCAGAGATCCAATCTGCCCTAAAACGAACAGCCTCGGGCCGTGCCGCAGGGCCTGATGGTCTCCCGACCGAATTCTACAGAACGTTTAGTGCAGATTTAGTTCCCTATTTAAAACTTTATTTTTCTGCCCTTGCGGTAGATACCTCCTCTTTGGGATCCTTTTCTGCAGCTAATGTGGTAGTATTTGAGAAAGAAGGCAGAGACCCGCTGCTAACCGCCAACTACCGTCCAATCTCCCTACTTAATGCCGATTATAAGATCTTCGCAACGATCTTGGCCACCCGGCTATCTGACAGGATGGCCACCCTAATCCACCCCGACCAATGCGGTTTTATACCCGGCCGATCCACCGTTGACAATGCTCGGACCTTGTGCCATGTGCTATCCAGTGCTGCCAATCTAGATCATCCATGGGTGGGTCTTTCCCTAGATGCCGAAAAAGCCTTTGATCGCCTAGAATGGCCCTTCTTATTTGCAGTTCTCCGATGGTATGGCTTTGGGGAGGGCTTCCTCCGATATCTCCAAGTCATGTATACTCAACCTGTCGCCAGTATTTGTGTAAATGCCATCAAGTCTCAGCCATTTAATCTCCAAAGAGGCACGCGTCAAGGTTGCCCCCTATCACCAATGCTCTTTGATCTAGCTCTTGAACCCCTAGCCCTCCTTATTAGGCAGACCGCACGTATTCGAGGTGTCCCCTTCAGTCACAGAGAGATTAAACTCTCTGCATATGCAGATGACCTTATGCTTTTCGTATCCCTTGATTCGGTTCCAGCTGTCTTGGATCTGATTGACGGATACTCGCAATTATCGGGCTATAAAATTAACTGGACCAAATCTGTAGCATTCCCACTGAATCGCTGGGTACATGAGGCTGACATGCAGGCCTTTCCCTTCCTTTGGCAATCCCGCATGGTGAAGTATCTCGGGGTCCATTACTGTTCTCCTTTAGAAGACACTATCAGTTTTAATGCCAAAGAGGTAGTCTCCAAAGTCCGTGAGCTTACAAATCGTTGGTCTCCCTTATCTCTTACATGGTGGGGTCGCCTAGAAACTGTGAAAATGATGATAGTCCCCAAAGTGAACTACATTTTAGAAATGCTGCCATGCTTACTCCCGTTACATACTTATAAAGATATTGAGGGCCTTCTCGTCCGATATCTCTGGCAGGGCAAGCCACCAAGGATAGCTAAACAAAAATTACAGTCTGCAAAGGAAATAGGGGGTACCAGATTTCCTGATTTTCTTAGATATCATCAAGCCTTCCTACTTAAGCAGGGTGCCCGATGGCTAGATGCCACAACAGACAGCAGACCAGTTTGGCTTGACATAGAAGAGGAGCTTAGTAGCCCAATTCCGTTGACCCATCTCCCCGGTATGTCCTATCAAGTAGACACCTGCCATCCACCAATGATTGTCGATACTCTTGCGGCCTTTAACACTCTCATTCTATCACTGGGCCCGAACGTCTGTCCTCAGGACGGACTCCCGCTATGGAATAACCCCAGAATTCAAGTCCTAAATAGAACGATAGCATGGAAACCCTGGTACTCAAGGGGGATCTGGACACCCCAACAGCTTTTTTCTGCAGCTCGTTGGAAAACCTTTTCTGATTTACAAAAGGAATTTGCGTTACCAGCGAAACACTACTTTCAATTGATGCAGCTTCAACACTGCCTCAAAAGTGCTCAAATTATGCCGCCCTCTGCCCCTACTGAGGACGGGCTATCAGAGATAGTTCACTCTATTAGTAGTACACACGGGGTAGCCTCTAACTTTTTTAAAACATTATGTCAGGGTACAGATACTGCCACTTTTAGAGCTCAACAAGCCTGGGAGTGCGAACTGCAAACCACTTTAACCCCTGTGCAATGGAGCGTTTTCTGGAGCAAAGTAGTGCGGGTTTCCCGGTCCGCCTCTGTTACCCAAACTCTCTTCTTCTTTGCACACAGATGCTTTTATACCCCAGAAAAAATAGCCAAGTGGAACACAACTGCTAGGGACCAGTGTTGGTCTTGCCATGCTGCTGTGGGAACCCTCGCTCATGTTATTTATGAATGCCCTCAACTACAGGTTTATTGGAGGCGGGTTTGGGGTTGTATTCAATTTATCTTACACCTTCACGAACCTCTCTCTTGGAAGATCGTGGGACTCCGCTCTGTGGCGGAGGTCCCCTCTCTTCCTAAGAAGGGTCGCTTTCTCCTTGATTTCATGCTGGGTATAGCCATATGCTTAATCACGAGGAATTGGAAGGATAGCTCTCGACTTACTGTTAATGAATGGTGGAACCTCGTCTGCTTATATAGTAAATATGAGCAGATACCTCGGAGAGCTATTCCCCAGGTCCAAACTCACTCTCGCTTGTCTAAATGGCAGATGCTCAATGATTATGTACAATCTGCTCATTGTTCCGACATGCCTGTTTAATGTGCACTCATCATGTTTCAGATCACCGTTAGGTTTTGTAACACAATAATGTAAGTACACACCCGCTTCGGGAATGATTAGTTTTCTAGAGAAGAAGCAGGGGGGAGGGGGGTGGCAGGGGTTTACTTTGATGTATGTATTACACTTTATGTATCTGTCTCTTAGCTGTATGTCTTCCTTTTCCTTTGTTGTTATAAAACGAAAATAAAGAATTAAAATAAATAAAATGATTAACAAGATCAGAAACTCTGTTCCCAGCTTACGTACTGAGCAGCATAGTGGTGACTATGCTCCAAACAAGTAACACCTCCTTCCAATGCTCAATAAGCTTTCTCAACACAAAGAAAACATGTACACAGATATTGTGTTATGGTGCCCGTAGTCGCTGAATATGAAGATACAAATGTTCTCTCCGCCGGAGACATGGCAGTTTTGCTCTGGCCATCTGCCATTAAGTATCCTGCCCCTAGGGCACAATAGATTCAACTGCACGCACTTTCGCTACCAATAACTCTATCAATTGTATCACTGCAATTGTATCACCGTAACATGTGCCCGAGACATTCAGTGTTAGCAAACATTCGACCTCTAGCTGGGCAAGAATCTCCAATGTAAACTAACCAAGTCATTTTGCACAAGAACAGCAAGCATTGCTGACTAGGGACCGCCAAAGCCATAGGTTTACACACATGAAACATGGATTTTTTTTTTAAACAGAGCCATGATGTGATGACAGTTTCCTTCCAAGGGCACCGATTGCCAGGAACACCCTCAAGCTGTACTCTGGAGAGGAAACGGATCTCCCACACAGCGCACCTGCATAGGACCCGAGCACTAGAGTCTGTGCAGAAAAATAAAACAAGGGTAAGTATCTGGAACCTAAAAAAACAAAACATAAACTGCAGCTGACCCCCTAGGCAGAAGCTGCCCCATCCTGCTTCATTTTCCTGTGGCCACATCAAGACAAACTCAGTAGGAAGTCAACCTCCAGGCAGTCCAATGAGAGTCTAAAGGGGGAAATAGGTTTTAGTGATCCAAAGGTCATTCCCTGGGCAGCTGCATAGGGTGGCAGAGGCTACAAGGCCGTATGGACGCTTTGTGCTGCCACTTCGGTGCCCATGGCAGGCCATGAGCCTGCGCATTCAGGGCCCCAGAATCCTGGCCTGCCACTAGTAAAGGCGACAACCACTCAGAGCTATCAGTGCTGCCCTAACTTAGAGGAAGCCTGAGGAATTTGGAGACTGTCCAATTATGATTAAAATTATAACAGGTCTGCAAAAAAATTTTTTTTGAGAGCTGTTTTGGTTATTCCACGTAATCTTTATGTTTGTTGGTGCGCTGAATCCGAAAATGACCTCCATTTTGTCATAGGACATCACGTTTCCTGACAATTTAGGTAACTATGTTAAATAAGGCAATACCTCAAAATAAATGGAAATAGACTTATAAAATTAAAGTTTTATTACAATATTTTCATGAAAATCCTTTTTTGAACTGAAATGAGCTCACCTACACACACTAAACTCGATTCTTCTTCCTTGTGAGGCTCCTCTTGGTGCATTTACGCTTGTGAGTAGCATCTGGAATGTCTCTCTGAAGCATCCAACAGTAGTCTGCCATCATCGTAATGCTCCATTTTCCCTGGTATCTCCTTTCCATCTCTTTAATGTCTTGGTGGAATCGTTCACCTTGTTCCTCACTCACAGCTCCCACAAATTTTCAGGAAAGTAGTCAAGGTGGGACTGGAGGAAATGCACTTTCAAACTCATCAGGCAACCTAAAGCTTGAAATGCTTTCAGCATTCGTCCGACGATCTTTTTGTAGTGAGGATCTTTGTTACTGCCTAAAAATTTCTGTACGACTTCTTTAAATGCAATCCATCCTTCTTTTTGAGGATCCGTCATGGTATTGACAAACTCTTGATCAACTATAAGCCTTCTAATGTCTGGTCCGACGAACACACCTTCCTTCAATTTTGCCTCCGACAGGCCTGGAAACTTTGTGACCTAGTATTTGAAGCATTCTCCATCTCTTGGAAGTGATTTTACGAATTGCTTCATCAAGCCCAATTTTATGTGGAGAGTTGGTAGAAGAACTTTATGGGAAGGTACCAAAGTTTCTCGGAGGACATTTTTTTCACCGACTGTTAGCACCCTCGGCTGCCAACTCTTCTTGGTCCAGTGATTTTGTCGGACTCGACTGTCCCATAGACACAGAAAACAAGGATATTTGGTATACTCAGCTTGTTGCCCGAGCAGCATGCACAAAACCTTCAAATCCCCACACACTTGCCAACCATGGTCTTCATATTTAAGTTTACGAAGAACCAATTCCAAGTTCTCGTAGGTTTCCTTCAAGTGTACGGAATGACCTACAGGTATGGAAGCGTAAAAAACGTTGTGGAGTAAAACTGCTTTGAGACTTCTTTTTGAAGAATCTATAAAAAGACGCCTTTGCTCTGAATCATATTGGATTTTAAATTGACCCATCAGACCTTCGACATCGATGCAATAAACCAACTTGTCTTCCTGGGCGAAGTAAGGAACGAACTCCTTTTCACGATGTCTGAACCATGAAGATGACACTCCTGGCAACAATAAATTCCTGCTTTTCAGCCTTGATCCGAGTAACTCAGCGGCATCTTTGGGAAGATTCAAGTCTCTTACCAAATCATTCATTTCCTCCTGAGAAAACAATTTTGGTCTTGTATCATCTTCAAAGTCAGAACTTGATTTGTCATCTGGTTCAGGTATGATTTCACCTTCATCGGAGCTAGGTATCTCTTCCAAGGTAGCAGGGGGCTTGGGTACTGGTATATCTGTGCCATGCGGGATGGGACGAATTGCCGAGTGAAGATTGGGGTATGAAATGGAATGCTTCCATTTGGAATTAAACCCTTTCACATCGCATGAACAAAAGTAACAGTCGTCACTATGGTTCTTTTGCTCTCACCATACCATAGGAATCCCATAATGGAAAGATTTTTTCTTAACCTTGAACCAGTTTCGGAGGTCCTCAACACACCGTCTGCACACTTTATGAGGCGCCCAAACTTTATCTTGATCTCCAATTTTTAGTCCAAAGTATGCAAAGTATACTTTTTTCACAAAGTCTGTATTCATGATACTACATACAGCTCAACGGACTCATTATTTATTCTATAGTCCAACATTGTTATTGGATTATTACCTCATGTATATAGTTCAACCCTGTTATCCAAGTTTGTACCCCTGTTCGATGTAAAACCAATTTAGTTCAACCCTGTTATCTAAGTTTGTACCCCTGTTCGATGTAAAACCAAACAGAATGTGTTTTGGTCATTTTGTTATACTGTAAACCGCGCTGATGCTGAATAGTGCGGTATATAAGCAACTGTAATAAATAATAAATAAATAAATAATAATATTCTGCTGTTGCTTCAACACTGTATATTCACCATAGATGAAACAGAAACTGTCTGGCGAATTAATACACTTTCGCGGAACCATAACATACCGGTTGAAAAATGACGAGCTAACACGAATTGCGATGAAAAAGTGTGAACAGCCTAGAACCAAGAATCTGACGATGATTCGTGCACAAGTGTGGCATGCAGGAGAGAGCAGCTCTGTGTCTGTACACAAGATGTCACAGTGCTGACCACGCCCCCCTGCACTGACCGGAGCTGCTGCTATCTGCCCTGTGTCTCCCTCCCACTGGATTCTTCAGGAAAGATTAACCCCTTCTACCATTAGAAGCACAGACTTAAAACTTGCTTAGCTTATGTATATATTGCTGACCATCAGATTTACAGTGCTATTTTTTTTTTTACATAACTCGGACAACCCCTTTAAGGTTTTTTGCCATTTTATATCTTAAATGCACTTATGTGAATTAATAGTAATTTGAATTAATTAATAGTAATTTGAAAAAATTTGATAATATTGAATTCAATTTTGCATGTTGTGGCAAATCATGACGTCTAGGAGTTTTTTCAATATTTTATTTGTTTTCAGCACACCAAAATACATGGAAATTAGATGAAAATAATCAAACAGCTTTTTAGTCGCAGACCTTATGATTATTATTATTATTTTTTATGGCTCTTTGAATGCTCCCCCCTTATGTAGATATTCCAAATATCTGCACTATAAACCTATTCTGGGAGGAATTGCATCAAACAGGGCTGGCCAACCACAAGGCAGTGGTCTGCACGATGGGAAGGAGACCGCAGAAGATAGAGCCGATGGAGTCAGAGCCCAACCAGCGAATGCCAACAGCCACAAAGACTCAATCAGCAATGCTTATTCTTTTTTTTTTTTCTTCACGGAACGAACGGGCACTTCGTAAGGCGCTCCGGAAGTCTCCCCCATTATGCACATATTCACAAACAACAAGTTTAGCAGGGACACGCGCGCTGTCCCCACACTCATTTTATAGGACTTTACTGGTGTCAATATACAGAGACGTAAAATTAGTCTTCAAATAAATTGCCTTAAAATAACTCAGAATGAACTCAATCAAATTCAAGCCTCTCATTGACTGGCGCAGGGATGTCTACTCTCCTGTTGCAGGCCGCTCCTCGCCAGCCCGCCACGTGGCTGGAGCTGGCAGATAAAATGGCCGCGATGGTCCTAGGACCGGAATTGGCACCAAAATGAGCTGCCAATCAAAAAACACTCCAGTCTGTAGCGCGGCTGCGGTACAGACCCCGTGCACTCAAACAAGTAGGAAATTGAAGTTTGGGCCTTACCGGCGAGATCCTCCGCTCCAGCCCACGCGGCGTTGCTCAGCACAGGAGCAAGCTGACCGCCGTGGAGCGAGCCTGCTTCTCCTGCTGTGCCCCCTCCCCCGAGCAACCAAGCCAGCTGGTGCCGCTGGAGGGTCGGGTATGCGCTCTGCCGGGGCTCTCCTCCGTACTGTCAAGGAGGAGAGAGCCGTGATGGTAGACTGAGCCCCTAAAGAAAGGAAGGCGAAGGAGACCGGCTAAGGCAAGTTCAAACCCTGATAAATTCCTCTTTTTTTTTTTAAAGTGATACATACTAACCAAAACAAACTTAAATAAGGAAAACCAAAACCAACCAAAAACGACTAAAAACTATTCTAGCTGCTCCTAATCTGTACGTCAAGTGAGCCCAGCAACTAGGTTCACTACATCCTCCTGCTGCATGGTGACTGGACACACTGGGGGATGATGGGAGAAGACCAGAAAGATATACCCGGTGATGTCATGAATTTGACTTGTCCAGTCTCCATGCTGCAGGAGGAGGTGCACAACCCAGAGGTGGAGGACTGAACTGTAGGACCGAAGAGGAACTTTATATTTTCTGAGTCTTTAAGAAACACAATGAATATGCTGCTTAGTAAGTTGTTTGAGTAATAATTTGCTTTGGTTATAATCTGGGGTCACTTCAGAGAAACGTTTGGGAAGCACTGGTTTATATGTTGCCCAGTGATGTAAATTCTGCCCAAGCAGGAAAGGGGCTCATTTGCATCCTCTTCCAGATCTTTTGAAATGGATTCTTCCCGCTTTGGGGACCCTTTCAGAATCTTTTGCTTGGGGACCCGTAATTTAAACTTCTGCCAATTATGTTGCCCTATTGCTAGTGCCTCTCTCCCTGGCTCCTAATCCCCTGTTGTCTCTGGCTTCTCCCCCCCCCCCCCCAAAACACAGTTCCAGTATCTCTCCTTATCTCTCCTCCCACATCTCTCCTCCCCTCCCACCCCCCCCCCCCACCACCACTGGTCCAGCATCTCTCCCTCTCTTTTAACACAGCTTAGTCACCCTGCATGCCTGTCTCTGCCCCTCCCCCTCCCAGAGTGGAAGATAAACAATAAAAACAGGACAGGGAATAAGTATGAGAACACAGCAAGAGAAAGGGATTATGATGAGAGGCAGACAGCATGATGGGGTGAGCAGCAGTACAATTCATCCTGCACTCCTTTCTCTTCAGACGTCGCCCAACAGCTTCCCTGCTCTCTCGGCCTTGTTATTCCCCTTTCTCTCTGCTTCCCAGAGAGGGAGAGAGGAAGAGAAGGCTAGGGTGGTGGTGAGGGAGGAGAGGCTAGAGTGGTGGCATAAGGCCTGGGAAAGGGAGAGGAAAAGTGTGCTCTCCCCCAGGTCCGGCCCGTCAATTGTGCGAGAATGTTGTTTGCACAGGGGGCCCCATGCGAACTTTATACTCGCACAAATGGATGGCTTCAGAGGGAGCCGGAGAAGCCCGCACAAGGCCCTGGCTCCCTCTGCACAGCCACCAGTGTGAAGAGTGTTTTCCCTCATGCTGGCGGCTGTTTCTGTGAAGCGCAGGAGTGCTAGGAAATGCCTTTTATCCTTTCCCAGCATTCAGCATGCTTCATTGAAACAGCTGCCACCGTGAGGGCAAACACTCTTCACACTGGCAGCTGCAGGGCTCTTCGGCGGGCGGGCGGGTGGGGGACTGGAAATAGGCTGTGATGGGGTGCTAGTACTGGAAATGGGCTATGATGAGAGGGTAAGCTGAAACTGGAAATGGACTGTGATGAGGGGGGAAGCTTGGACTGCAAATGGGCTGTGATGGGGGGGGAAGCTTGGACTGCAAATGGACTGTGATGGGAGGGTAAGCTGGTACTGGAAATGGGCTGTGATTGGGTGGGGGCTAGGACTGGAAATGAGCTGTGATGGGGGGCTAGGATTGGAAATGGGCTGTGATGGGAGAGTAAGCTGGGACTGCAAATGGGCTGGGATTGGGGGGGGGGGCTAGGACTGGAAATGGGCTGTGATGGGAGGATAAACTGGGACTGCAAATTGGCTGTGATGGGAGGGTAAGCTGGGACTGGAAATGGGCTGTGATTAGGTGGGGGCTAGGACTGGAAATGGACTGTGATGGGAGGGTAAGCTGGGACTGGAAATAGACTAATGTGGGGGAAGCTTAGACTGGAAATAGGCTGATGGGGTGCTTAGACTGCAAATGGGCTGATGGGGAGTTGGAATAGGACTGGAAATGGCTGATGGGGAGCTTGGACTGAAAATGGGCTGATGGGGGGGGGCTGGAATAGGAATGGAAATGGGCTGATGGGAAGGGCTAAGACTGGAAATGGGCTGATGGGGGAGCTTGGACTGCAAATGGGCTGATGGGCTGGAATAGGACTGGAAGTGGGCTGATGGAGCTGGAATAGGGCTGGCAATGGGCTGATGGGGGGCTAGGATTAGAAATTGGCTGATGGGAGAGCTTGGAGTGGAAATGGGCTGATGGGGGCTGGAATGGGACTGGAAAGGAGCATATGGGGGGCTAGGACTGGAAATGGGCTGATGTGGGGGCATGGGAGAATGGGACTAGAAGGGAGTGGATACTAGGTGGATCTAGAACTAGAAGGGAGATGATTTTGGGGGAGGACTAGAAGGGGATGGGGAATGAGGATGGACGGGGGAAAAGATATTTTGTGTGGGAGGGAAGAAAAATCTATGATTGGCCGAGTATTGGGAGAGTAAGTGGCGATTGAGAGTGGAAGGGTGAAATCTGAGTGGATGATAAAGGAATAAAGTAAGAAATGGGGCATAAAGCAAAAGAGGAAAGATCAGTATGTTAAAGCAGATATAGAGAGAGAATGGAAAAAGTCTAGAAGAGAGAAGAGAGAAGAAAGGACAAATGGACAGCTCGCAGAAGATACAAAGAAACCAGAAGAAAGTGACTGGAGCAATTGCAACTGTAAAAATAAAATGCTCAAACAAAAAATAGAAAAATACATTTTATTTTGAATTTATTAACTGGAATATGTCAGGTCTGGGAAATGTGTATCACTAACATCTTTGCGTTTTTGTTTAGTGCAAGAGGAAATTAATTTATTTGTTTTATTTCTCCAGTGTTGTTGTACATTTCATGTTTGGCTTTTGGGGTTCCAAATTTAATTATTATCTTCCTATTTCTAAATTGTGATCTCTTGTTCTTTATGTGGTGATAGTCTATGTTCTGCACGTGTAACTGAGCTGAGGTATTCTGTTTATGTAGTTTCTATTTGACAGTGCCACTTGTTCTCTTTCTCCAGTAGGAGATGTATTGGTTTAATATTGCCTTTTGATAGGTAGGGTATGCTGCTTTGTGAGTCCTGGTAGTGATTTTATGATATGGCAGTTTTGCTATAGGTTCTAAATGGGCAGTGCCTGTAGTACTTCCTAATGTGCCTGGCAATTGGCACTGGAGTATAGTAATGTAGAATTCTGGTAGTCTTTGTTTATCCATACATTCAGTAAGAGGCATGTTTACTAAACGTTAGCAGGGCCGGATTTACCTATACGCCATGTACGCAATGGCGTAGGGCCCACAGCTGGCAAGGGCCCACCCGGGGCCGGCCCACACACCGCAGGGCTTCAGAGGGAGCAGGGTAAGCTCGCGCGAGGCCCCGGCTCCCTCTGTACAGCCACTAGCGTGAAGAGCCTTTTCCTTCACGCTGGCGGCTGTATCTGTAAAGCCGCGATTGCTGGGAAAGGTTAAAGGCAATGCCCTTTAACCTTTCCCAGCATTCGCGGCTTCACAGATACAGCCGCCAGCGTGAAGGAAAAGGCTCTTCACGCTGGCGGCTGTACAGAGGGAGCCGGGGCCTCGCGCGAGCTTACCCGGCTCCCTCTGAAGCCTCTCAGACAGCCGCGGTGCTGGTCGGGGGGGCCAAGGATTGCATGGGCTGTGATTGGGGGGGGGGACCTGGACCGGGACCGGAAAAGGGCTAGGGGGGGGGACTTGGACTGGAAAGAAATGGGCTGTGATATGGGGGGGGGGGGGGACCTGAACTGTAAAAGGGGGGAACCTGAACTGTAAAAGGGCAATGGGGGGGGGGGGAACTTGGAATGGAAATGGGTTGTTATGGGGGGGGGGGCACCTGGACCGGAAAAGGGCTATGGGTGGGGGACTTGGACAGGAAAGAAATGGGCTGTGATGGGGGGGGACCTGAACTGTAAAAGGGCTATGGGGGGGGGGACTTGGACTGGAAATGGGTTGTGAAGGGGGGGGGGACCTGGACCAGAAAAGGGCTATGGGGGGGGACGACTTGGACTGGAAATGGGTTGTGATGGGGGGGGGGGACCTGGACCGGAAAAGGGCTATGGGGGTGGGTAACCTGGACTGCAAATGGGCTGTGATGGTGGGGGGGGGGGGGAACTAGGACTGCAAATGGGCTGTGATGGTGCAGGGGGACTCGGATTGCAAATGGGATGTGATGGTGGGGGCTAGGACTGGAAATAGGTTGTGATGAGGGGGGGGCTAGGACTGGAAATGGCCTGTGATGTGAAGGCTAGCACTGGAAATGGGCTGATGAAGAGCTAGAATAGGACTGGAAATGGACTGATGTGGGGCATGGGAGAATGGGACTAGAAGGGAGTGGATGCTGGGTGGGTCTAGAACTATAAGGGAACTGATTTTGGGGGAGGACTAGAATGGATGGGGAATGAGAATGGAGAGGGGAAAAATATTTTGTGTGGAAGAAAAGTCTATGATGGGCTGGGTATTGGGAGAGTAACAGGGGCTTGAAAATGGAAGGGTGAAATTTAAATGGATGTTAAAGGAATAAGGAAAGAATTGGGGGAAAGAGCAAAAGGGAAACAATCAGTATGTTAAAGCAGAAATAGAGAGAGAATGGAAAACATCTAAAAGAGAAGAAAGGACAAATGGATAGCTAGCAGAAGACACGAAGAAACCAGAAGAAAGTGACTGGAGCAATTGCAACTGAAAAAATGCCCAAACAGAAGGTAGAAAAATACTTTTTATTTTGAATTTATTAACAGGAATATGTCTTTTTAATGTATTTCTTGAATTCCGATGCTGATTTTGTCCCTATTGCCTCTTTATGTCAGGCAATTCTATACATCTATTGCCATTTCTGTTTTGGTAAGTTGATCTCATTTTTATTTTTTCTGGGGGCCCACAATTTTTGTTGGCGTAGGGCCTCACTCAAGGTAAATCCGGCCCTGAACGTTAGTGCACATTAACATTATACAAATATTTATGCAAATGATGCCCCTTATGCAAATGAGGCCCTGCAATGAGTCTCTGCACATAGCCCCCTTGGGCCACCCCTGGCCAGTGTACTTCTTTTATTTTTTTCAAACAGCCAGCTTTATTAGCAGGTCTGACAAAACACCAAAACCTACCTATCAAAAAGGCAACACTGCAAATAATAAACCTATACATCTCAGAGGATACCAATACACTGGAGGAAAGAGAACAAGTGGGACTGTCAAATAGAAACTACATAAACAGAATACCTCAGCTTGGTTACACATGCAGAACATAGACCGTCACCACACAAAGAACAAGAGATCACAATTTAGAAATAGGAAGATAATTAGATTGGGAACCCCAAAAGCCAAACTTGGAATGTACAACAACAATGGAGAAATAAAACTATAAATTAATTTCCTCTTGTACTAAACAAAAACACAAAGATGTTAGCGATATGCATTTCCCAGACCTGACATATTCCAGTTAATAAATTCAGAATAAAAAGTATTTTTCTACCTTTGGTTTGGGCATTTTATTTTTCAGTTGGAATTGCTCCGTCAGTTTCTTCTGGTTTCTTCGTGTCTTTTGCAAGCTGTCCATTTATCCTTTCTTCTCTTTTCTAGATTTTTTCCATTCTCTCTTTATATCTGTTTTAACTAGTAGTATTAGAGAGAAAGGTGTATGAAGGGTATTGATTGATAACATTAAATTGTACAGGAAATAATTTTATTTTATGTGAGTTGTTATGTTGGGAATATTTTGTTCATATTTTCTGAATTTCCAAAACGTTCTTTCGGACGTTTTTGAGATCTTTAATGGCTCTTAGGTTATCTGGGAGGGCATTCCAGAGAATGGGTGAGAAGTGAGAGAATGCTCTATTGCTTGTTGAATGGTTTGTTTTGCGGTAATTAGAAGAAACTATCAAGATATTTTTGTTGCAGTCTCTTCTTTTTGTTATTATTATATTTAAAGTTTTACAACATCTCCAAAACATAAAACCAAAGTTACACAACAGCCAGTACCCATTTACACCCACCCCTCCCTCCCCGATTCTCTGTGGGAACCACCCTCCCCAAATCTTCCAATAAACTGCATTACTGCTTAATTACATACTTGGACTTACATCCTACCCACATGGGGGGGAGGGGGGAACTATCCATGGAACAAGTCAAATACTACGGACTTTGCTGTGTCATAGCATGGGCAGCAAACCTGTCCAAAATCGCCCATTTTCCTAAGTTTGGATCTCCGTTGTCAATGCGAGTAATTTTATTGTAAGCTCTCTCATACTTGGAGTATTGACACAGAAGATTCTACCACATCTTCCAATCTAGGTTATGTGAACTTTTCCAGTTAGTAATTATTAATTTTAAAGCCATAGCTATCATAAAATTCAGTAAGAAAAATTTGTCTTTGCTCAGAGAAGGAATTCCTGCTAAAGATCTCAAACTAACTATATTCCAAGTCAAAGGGGCTGAAAAATTTAATACTCGCTGAATTCTAGTCCAAAACGGTTCCCAAAACCGCTGAATGTTAGAACAATCAAGAATCATGTGAGCATACGTACCCACCTCTTTTTGACAAAACCAACAACAATCCCCTGCCTTTTTATCCCATTTGGAAAGTTTAACTGGGGTTATGTAGGTGCGGTGAATGAAGAAATACATGACTTGGGTGAGTGCGACAGATCTGGAGACCCCAGTTAACAGGGCCCCAGAACAGCATCCAAGTCCGAGATGAAAAAGAGATTTCCAAGTCATTTTCCCATACCCTTATGAGGCCATATGAACTAGAAGGGGAACGATCTCTAAAGAAGGCATAAAATGTTGACGCTACTCAAGGCTTAACAGACACCTTTTTGGTGCTTTTCAGTAGGCACCACGTTGAGGACAGGGCAGTTATATCAATTTTTGCACCCACTATGCAATGCCGCAGTTGCATCTATTGAAAGTAACAGGATGTAGGGAGCATAAATTCCCTTTATAGAGAGGGAAAGGTTTTCCATGTATCCCCATTCAATAGCTGCCCTAGCGTCCAGATACCACACGTTTGCCACTGTTTCCAGGTAAAGGGAGTCTGTCTTATTTTAAACAACGGGTTCCACCAAAGTGGTAGGGATCTAGAGGGAGGATTGTCCCTTTCTAAAAGAAGGGGAAGCACTTGAAACACCCTCTGTGTTGATGAAATAACTCTACCAACCAATGCCCGATCAGGATGCCTCATTCCAAGCAAAACGTGAACAGGACAGGGAGCAACCAATCTACTTTTAATTTCTAACCAAATTGGTTTTTGAGAGAGCTCATCAAAATTAACCCACAGTGTCCCCTGCTTTAACAGGAAAGCATAATGATACCACTGAAAATCTGGAAAATGAACCCCTCCTTTGTCCCTGCATGTTTTTAATTTCTTGAGAGCTATACTGGGCAGTTTCATTCCCCATAAGAAGTTAACCAGTTGCCGTTCTAAGGAAGAGTACACTGAAAAAGGGAGCAAGACTGGCAGCATCCCCAAAACATAATTTATTTTTGGCATCAAAACCATTTTAATAGTTTCCAATCTACCCCATCATGATAAATACAGAGGGGACCACTTTAACACCATAGAACGTACCATCTCAGTTAAGGCTTTTGTATTAATTTGTACGGTCTCTTCTAATGATGTACAGTAGCTGACTCCCAGGTATTTAATAGCCTCCAATTCCCATTGAAATGGGAATTCTGCCATTGAGGCTGCAAATGTAAAGCTGTTCAAAGGAAAGGCAACTGATTTCAACCAATTTATTTTATACCCTGAAATTCCTGAATAGCGCTCAATCACCTGTAGAATTGCCGCTACTGATGTGGGTTGAATAAAAAGCAAAAGATCATCCGCATACGCAGAGAGTTTAACTTGTAAATCTTTTATCTTTATCCCATGTATATCAGGTGGTGATTGTCGAAATGCCAAAGCCAGAGGCTCCAATGCTAAACTGATGAGTGCCCCGGTGCAAAGTGAAGGGTTGAGCTAATAATCCATTAGCAGAAATACGGGCCTCTGGCCAAGTATACATTACTCTAAGCATATTAACATACATGGTAATAGCTCCTTGGCAAAGGTTTTGTAGAATTCAATTGGCAATCCATCCGGGCCAGCTGCCTTGCCCGAGGACATGAATTCTAGTGCTAATTGCATTTCTTTGAGGGAAAAGGATTTGTCTAACTCTCTGGCCTGATACTCAGCTAGGCTAGGGTGTGTTAGAGAACCTAAAAAATCATTAAAGGTGCCATTGTCTGGGGATACTTCTGAACTACACAGCTGAGAGTAAAACTTACGAAAGATCTACAGTAGAATGGAAGCAATATGCACTCTGTTACGCTGTCCTTTTAATGTGGAGGCAAGTAGTTTGCCCGCTTTATTTTGCTCCGCGTAGTACCGAGATGATTGTTTAACCATCTCCTGTTCAACTTCAGAGCTAGGAATAGTATTATATTGATATCTTAGCCTCTGCAAATGAAACAGGATACCCAGATCAGCCCTCATATGCCTGGGCCTCTCTCCTGTTCTACTTTGCCCCTCCAGAACCTGGATCTGCACTTTTTTCTGCCAAGCCTCTTTGATAGAATAGCTGGTAATTACAGCCCTAATCAAGGCTTTAAAAGCCTCCCACCATGCCCAACCAGAGGTAGCCAATGGGTCATTTATCCCAAAATAATCTCTTATGGCCTGTTTAACAGCCTCTTGAAAGGAGCTATCTAATAACAACAATCTTTTAAAAGACCACATACCAGAAAGGCCAGTGGCCCCCAGGTTTTGCACTCCTAACATAATCTCAGCATGGTCCGAAACATGCATGCTTAAAATATCCACGCACTGGATCCCCGGGACCAATGACTTGGATAATAAAAAAAAAATCAACACGCAAATGTATGTTATGAAGGGAAGAAAAAAACAGTATAATCCTTTTCTGTAGGTTGCAGCAACCTCCATATGTCAACCAACCCCAAAGCCTGCATGGAAGCTTTAAGCACTACACTAGCTCTAGTATGCCTATCTGCCCTACTTGGCATACGATCTAACAACTTTAGGCAACAGAGCTTCTTCCTGAAACCTTTCCATAATAACTTAAAATAGGCGGAATTATCACAGTCGGGGGCAAAAATATTAAATATTACCAGCTTTAAATTGCCCATAGCGAGACACACTTTAGCCCATCTTTCTTCCAAGTCATTCCTTGGAAAGTCCACTTGTAGCCCCAGGGTTCTACGCACTAAAATAGCAACCCCATTCTTTTTATGGATAGCAGGAGCATGGTCTGCTAAAATGTAATGTCCCTCCTCTAACCTTTTGGATTCTATTGTAGACAAATGAGTTTCCTGCAATAAAATCACATCAGCTTGTTCCTTCCTACAATACGTAAGGATCTTCTTCCTCTTAATTGGGTTATTGATGCCCTTAACGTTCAGTGATATCAACTTAAGGGGGCTCATACTCCAAATACCATAGCAGCAGAAACAGCACAACAAATTTATAGCCCGCATCAGATAATTTAATTCTAAAACCCATAACTCCATTAATAACCCCACAAAAAATCACATCAACAGGGAAAAACAAACATATGGGTGAGACAGCATGGTACACAACTATGAAATTATACTAACAAATGCTTAGCAAATCCACATATACACCAAAAGTCCATTGAAGCCATTTCTTCCTGGAAGAGAGAGGGTCAACTCCTGGGATCCACAGAGCTCCTGCAAAAGCACCTCTTGACAAATTCATTGCCCCCCCCCCCCCCACCCCGAGAGGCTCAGTGGATATCACCAACTCCTCCAGTACAGGGTTGAGAATAAAAGAAGAAAATCTGGAGACTCCGGGCAGCATCTGCACAACAAATGCTTACAGACCTACATACTCAAGAAAGCACAACCAGAACCTTTAGTGCATTTGGAGTGCTTCCTGGTCTTCAATAAATGCCAACAACAAAGCTGGGTCATCAAAGGATTTAGTACGGTTATCTAGTGTCACTTTTAGGTGAGTAGGATAGAACAAGCCATATCGGGCCTGAAGCTGCTGGAGCCGCGGTCTAAGAGCCAACACTGTTTTCTTTCTTTTCTCGAGAGTGGCTTTGCTGAAATCTGGATAAAAGGAAATTTTATGTCCCTCAAATTGTAGTGAAGTCATTGACCTGGCAGCCACTATTATCTGTGCAACTTGTTGATTCCGAAGGACACACAATATCATGGGCTTCGGCCTTCTAGTTTGTGGCCCTGCCTGAGTTGGAGCACAATGAGCCCTTTCAATCTCAAAAGGTCGAGCAAACTCAATATGTAGGAGCTCAGGCAAAAAACCCTCAAGAAACGTGACTGGGTCTGGAATGCCCACGATATGTATGTTATTCCTTCTGGTTCTGTTGCTAAGATCTTTCAGATTGCATTCCAACAATTCGGCCCATTTGGAAACTCTACTTGAACTGAGTAACTCAGTCCTCATGGGCTGCCAAGATCTTTTCGGCTTTATCCATACGAGAGGTAAGAGTTGTCATCTGCAATTTCACTTCTTGCAGATCAGCTAGCACTGCAGTGAGGGTCTCGCCATTTGCTTCAGCTAACGGATGTATTGCATGGATCTCTGTAAGAAGCTCCTGCAATCCTTCGGGAGGATCCTGGTTGTGCTGTAAAAGCGGGTCTGATTTTGCTCTCTTCGTCCCTGCACTCTGCGTTGCTGCAAGTCAAACCGCACTGGTTTCCCGCTGGACATGCTTCCCCGCAGCAAAAAATCGATAAGGCACCACAACATCCAGGTAGCCTCACTCGGATCTGACAATAAGGCAGGATTCTTGCTTGGATCCTCGGGAGTATAACTCCTAAGTGGCCATATTGGACTTCAGCTGGCTCCGCCCCCTCATTGCATTCTCTTCTAGTTCTTTTAGTGGATGGTATATTGATGAGTGATGAAAGAAATGAGAGGGCTATTTACCTAATGAATTTGAAAGTGACTAAATTGTAAGTTCTGATGAGTAGGGACTGTCTTTTACATGTCTGTGCAGCGCTACGTATGTCTTGCAATGCTATACAAATGCTCAGTAGTAGTAGTAGTGGTGAACACACCAAAAGGAGCAACTGCTCGCAGGGAGTACTCAGGAAACGCAAAAAGCGAGCAGAGTTGAGGTCACTTGCGCTTTTGGCAACGTTGGATATAAATTCCCTTTATACCAACATTCCACAAGCTGCTGCTCTAGAAGTCATTGCTAATACTTTGATTAGAAGGGGGTCACCGATACGTACTCCTACTTGCTTCTTAACTCAGATGGCAGCCTTAGTTATGTGTGAAATTTGTTTCTGTTTTCAAGGGATCTTTTATAAACAGATCAAAGAGGTGACCATGGGGTCCTCCATGGTGCCTGATGTCGCTGATCTTTATGTTGCCAATTTTGAAAGCCAGTTCCTTCAATTCCATCCATTTAAGAACTTTATCAAATTGTGGTTACGTTATATAGATGACATTTTCCTCATTTGGGACGGTACAGAAGAAAACTTACAGACTTTTTTTCTGTGGCTAAATTCTCAGGATGAACATTTACAATTTGAAGGGTCCTTCAGTTTTGATCAGATTTCATATCTCGATATCAACATTAAAAAGGGTACAGATGGTTTTCCCACAGAACTATATCGGAAGCCGACTGATCACAATACATTTTTACGGTATGACAGTTTTCACAACAAATCTTTGAAAGATAATTTACCTTATAGTCAATTCTTAAGGGTCAAGCGGTCGTGCACGGTACATAATTATTTTGAGAAACATGCGGCAAATATGAGTGTTTGATTCAAAGAGGTTATCCTACGCATGTCATTAAAAAAGCATATGATAAGGCTAAGTCCTCAGATAGGAACACGTTTCTTAAGAAGAAAATACAAACTAAAGAGAATCAAATAGTTTGTGTCTTAACCTTTTCAGCCCTTTCTAAAGATATCTCTAACATCCTTAGACGGGAGTGGCACCTTGTCTCTTCTCTCCCTGCCATGACACACAAATCTCTTATCATTGCACACAAAAGAAACCGTAACATTAAAAACATTTTAGTTCCCTCAGCCCTTGCAAAGCCAATACCGGTTGTAAAAGTCAAAGGCCATTTTCAATGTGGACGGTGTTCTGTCTGTTTGAATGCCATTTTAATGAAAGATGTCTTTATACATCCGTTTACTCGCAAGACGTTTTTTTCTTAACCATTATTCCAATTGTATGACCAGTAATGTTATATATGTAATTATGTGTCCTTGTAAGCTATTATACGTTGGTAAGACAACTCGCCCTATTAAGACACGAATTATTGAACATAAAAGTTGTCTAGGTAGACGTGTTCCAGATAAACCAATGGTCAATCATTGGATTGAAAAGGATAATCTTGTCTCTGATTTAAAATTTTTTGTCCTCAAAGTTGTACATCCACATTGGCGCGGAGGCAATATAGATTTGATTTTACTTAGACTTGAACAGCGTTTTATTTATGAGTTACAATCCATTGAGCCCCATGGTCTCAATCAGGATCTCAATCTAGCTGTCTTTTTATAAGTATGTTCCGTGCATTTTTTAGATTTGTAGGCAGTGTTTTCACTATGCTGTTTAGTTGTGTGCTATCATATACATGCAGTTCGCAGTTTGCATTGGGTTCAAAATGTTGTCTCCTTATAATAATAATTTTTATTGAGATTTTATGTAAGCTTGTTTTTTTTATTGGGGCCGGTTTCAGCAATCTCTTTGTCATGTATCATAATTTTCTTCTGTTCACTCACAAAATTTTTTTCTTTTAAAAAATTCTTTTAGGTGCAGGTAGAGAGACGCGGAGGATTGGGGCAGAACAACAGCTCCTGGACTGCCTGGACTGCTGTAGCCGGTGCTCGGCTTCAGCGTTTTTCCCCTTGTGCCTCAGAAGATCGGGCAGGCGGGCCCCGGGCACCTTTTGTTGGCGGGGACTTCCTCCTTTAAAAACAGGTTCCCTGCAGTGGCTCCTTGTGCAGGTAGAGAGACGCGGAGGATTGGGGCAGAACAACAGCTCCTGGACTGCCTGGACTGCTGTAGCCGGTGCTCGGCTTCAGCGTTTTTCCCCTTGTGCCTCAGAAGATCGGGCAGGCGGGCCCCGGGCACCTTTTTGTTGGCGGGGACTTCCTCCTTTAAAAACAGCTTCCCTGCAGTGGCTCCTTGTGCAGGTAGAGAGATGCGGAGGATTGGGGCAGAACAACAGCTCCTGGACTGCTGTAGCCGGTGCTCGGCTTCAGCGTTTTTCCCCTTGTGCCTCAGAAGATCGGGCCCCGGGCACCTTCTTCTCAGCTGGGACCTTGCTATATATTTGGTCTACTGCCTCTACCGCGGAGTGTGTCCGCGGGGCGTGGCTCGAAGGAGCGTGGTCAAAGGAGCAGGTCTTGCTCCTTTGGCGCTCCTTCGGCGATACTGCGGCCTTCCTCCATTGTTTCCTTATTTATGGTTTAGAGATGGGGAAGCGGAAGGCTAAGAATGTGGATAAGGCCCCTGGAGTTGGCTCTGGAGAGAAACAGACTGGTCCATTGGACAGGCATTTTTTACCTGTCCCTCTTGCGCAGTCATCACCAGACGGAGTCTCCCTTAATTCCAGTGGGAGATCTCCGCCTCCAATACCTGCACCTTTGCAGTCTTTGGACCTGTCGGTTAGGTCATCTGATGTTGCAAGTACAGCTAAGTTACCTTTGGTGTTACCTGTTCCTGTAAAATCGTTGACTTTGAATGTTGTGTCTGATATTTCTCCAACCTCTCCTGACGGTGATATAATACTGAAAGATATTTGGTCTGTTTTATTAACTATTGATAAGAAAGTTTCTTCTACCTTAAATGCGCTTTGTACCTTCTCACAAGAGGCTGTCTTAACCTTTCAGCAACTTGATGAGAAGGTTAACATTCTTGATAAATCTGTTCAGCATATGAATTCTCAGGTTCCTCCCCTTATGGTAGCACATACGGTTGGGGTTAAATATTCCTTGGTTTTATACTCCCGGGTAGAGGCCCTTGAGAACTCTTTTCGAGCATGCAATCTTCGGTTTCTTAATTTCCCACATACTTCCCTGTTAGCTCCTGGAATACTTTTAGAAAAGTATTTCAAAGAAGTTCTCAATATTTCAGAACCGATTGTTGTCTTGCACGCTTATTATATTCTTGCTAGTAGTAAAAATGTTAACCCTCAGGAGGGGGGGATGGATGAAATAGTGCCGGCTATATCAAATCTAACTGCATTTTTAGAGGACTCTACTGACAATATTTCCTCACGTTCTACTTTATTAGTTACTTTTGCCTCCATCGAGGTTAAGCAGCGGATACTTTGCGCTTTCTTTAAAAAGAAGTCTGTCCCCTTTTGTGAGCAGGCTCTTAATATTTTCCCCGACGTTTCCCGTGAGACTCAACTTCGAAGGAGGCAATTTCTGGCTCTCAAGCCTAAGGTATTGGCCTTAGGGGCCACTTTTTTCCTTCGTTTTCCATGTAAATGTTTGATTGGCTTTGAGGGGACCTCTTATGTTTTCATGGATATAACCCACTTAGAGAAATTTGTGAATGACCGCTCAGGTGCTGGATTTGGGAATAAGTCTGGTAAATAGATGATAGGTTCCCCAGTAGTGTAGGCTTTCAGCCTGGTTTTCTGTGTTGTATTATTTTCCTTATTGTTAGTTTGCCTGCACCGCTTGATGTGGACTATATATTGTATCATGTTTCTTGCTACTTATATAATTTGTATTTGTACTAATTTGTATTATTTTCCTTTTCTGATTTGGTGTATATTCACTGTAAATGCTTAATAAAAAAAAAAAAATTCTTTTAACAAATTATTTTACTTATGTTCTTTATCCATATAATAATTCATGTCTGTATTGTCCCACTATCTGGTTCACAGTGCACACACACCCATATTTGGTTTTTCATCTTTAGTTCCCCTACTTATCTTCTTGTTTCATCACAATACAATTCCATAGGGATTTCCAAAGTTCACTATAAGCACATACATCCCCTTTGTGAGGTTTAACATATGCTTCCTTTCGTAGCTGTACTTTTGTGGCTTCCTTATGCTTTGTTTAGTGCTATTACAATTTGGTGGCACTGTCAATGGTTTTTAGTATTAATGCATATCTTTGCCCTGCAACATTGAGCAATATATGTTTTTTGACATTGTACCTTATCGGGTTCTCATACATATGTATTTATTCATGACACGCCCCCTGATTTTAAAAGCGCGCCAACTTCAGCGTTCTCCTAATTGTTTCAACATTTTGTTGGCAGTGCTGAAGGTACATGTTCTATTTAGACTATTTAATACACACATATTTTTGGTACATTTGATTACATATGTTTGATAATATGTGAATTCAATTTGTCCTTCAGCTTTTGTATTAGTTAGAATTTGAGGCTAGGTTAGCGCTGTGGTTTACGTTCTTTCACACTTTTTTGTTTTTTCCTCTGTCTGTTACTTCCAGCCTATAGCAGCATTTTATAATACTGTTTCCTTTTTTTTACTGCTTAGGTTATGTAGCACGGCTACACGTCTGCTTTTGGCTAATATAGCAAACGAATATATTTGACTATTTCGTTTAATTTCAGATTCTCTCCTGGTCTTAAAGCGAGTATAATCTTTCTGTGCATTTAAACTTATGTTTATTACATATAATGCCAATAGTGTTTTTAAATTTTTACATTTACCTATCTTTGGCTTTATTTAATGTATCATGTTCCATTTTTGCCAATACATTCAGCATTTTTTTCATACATACGTAATTATGCATAATGTGACCTTCAAAGCGCGCCATTTTCAACGTCTCTTAAGAATTGTTCTTACACTTGTTGGCGGTGCAGTATGTCTTTGTTTCTAGATTTCCTAGTTTTAAACATGGTTTCTTTTTTATACGTCTTTGAGTCTGGCGCTCATTTAATGTTGTAGTCGTTGGTTTAGAGTAGACATTTCTTTTATATTTTTTATTCATTTTATTAATATTAGCTTGCCCCATAGGCAACAGCTTATGTTTTAACTCTGTGCCTCTACAATTTGTTTCACAAAAATGGTTCCAATCGAGCGCTGATTGACTTTTTTGTTCAATCTCACATTTGGGTGTTTGATCTTGGAAATTCCGTACCCAACGCTGTAGGCAGGAGTTGTTTAAAAGATCTATACCGGTACATGGTAATTGTACCATGGCACTATCACTGGCTAGCCAATGATGGGTTATTATCCCCTTTTGTCTGCACAGCGTATGTACAGTTCAACAACGTTTTGTTCTCAGCTATTTTTGGAAAATACACCATAATGACATGTATAAACTTGTTCATTTAAAATGCTCCTTTTGTAGGTTCTTTATGTTGTGATATTTTGGGGTTTTTCTGGGTCTGAGTTTCCCACTGTTCATTCATATTCATTTTTATGGTCTTATTCATTTTTATGTTTTTATTCATTTATTAATGGTATCATCATATATATTTTTCTAGCATTATCAACTATATGACTGATTTGGTGCCATATATTCATATTCCTCTATGCGCTTTGTCCCGTGTATTGATACATACAATTTGTAAGTATAACATGGTTTGTTTACAGTATATTTATTCTTGTTCCTTTTTTCATATTATGCACGGTCATTTTTATGTATTTATGTCCTTTGATCTATATTTTATTATTCTTGTTTTTAATATTTTGTTTTTAACGTTTTTGTTTTTAATGTTTTGAGAAAATTTGGTTGGCATTCTATTGTTTTATATAATTTATGATAATTATATTATCTGTTTGTAGTCCTCCAGCCCCCTGATGAAGGCATCTGCCGAAACGCGTTGGGGTTTGTAGTAGTAGTAGTGATCATGAGAATTTTATATTTTATTCTTCTCAATATAGGTAACCAATGTAGTTTGTATAATATTGGTTTAATGTGTTCAGTGCTATTTATCTTAAAAATGCTAAGCGTGGCTACATTTTGGGCCATCTGGAAATGATTGAGGGTCTGTTTAGGCAGCCCATGTAATATACCATTTGAGAAATCCAGCTGAGGAATGATGATGGCCTGTAGTACGGTTCGGAAGTCATTATTAGTTAAGAATGGTCTGAGCTGTTGTAGCAATCATAGTTTGTAAAAAAAATGGTTCTAGCGATTAGTTTTATATGGTTTGTTAATGTGAGATTCTGATCCATAATAATCCCTAAATACTTCACTTCATTCTTCACTTCAAGATCTACAACCATGAGTTTTAGTTTTGGTGGATGGGTAAAGTTTTGCTTTCTTGCTACGAATAGGATTTATGTGTAGGTTATGTTGTTGTAACCAATTATTTACTTCATTGAGGCATGTGGTAATTTGGTGAAATTGGGATTCATAATTTTATTGGGAGATCACACATTATGTAATCCGCATAAATGTGGTAGGTTATCTTAAATTTCTTGAAGATGCTACAAATAGGTTGTAAGTAAATATTGAATAGTAATGAGGAGAATACAGATCCTTGAGGGATATCTTTCTCTTATTTGAATAGTTGGGATACCTGTTCTATTTGTACTTGTTATATACATTGTGATTGATAGGACTGGAACCATTTAAGGACATTACCATATATGCCTATGTGCTGTAACCTTGTGAGTAGGATGTTATGGTTGATATTGTCAAATGCAGATGCTATATCCAAAAATACAATCGCAAATGCTTATTTTGAGTTGTTCAGCCCTTGAATGAGGGTATCAAAGAACACCAAAAGGAGTGTTTCTACACCATGATATGGTCTAAATCCATGTTGGTGTTCATCTAGAGGGGTATTTTGGTCAATAAATTCCTGGAGCTGTATCCAAATGTTTTTTCAATTATTTTAGCTATGAAAGGGAGGCTGGATATTGGTCTATATGAGCTAGGATTTTGTTTATCTAATGTTTTATTTTTTAATACTGGTCTGATAGAGGTGTGTTTTAAAGCTGATGGCATTGTTCCTAGGTTTAGGGATTGATTCACCATATTGAGCATGAATGGCGCTATATAAGAGTGGGAGGCTTTTAGCCAGTTACCTGGGCAGGGGTCTAAGATTGATGTTGTTGTAATGCGCTCCCCAGCCCAGTAAGGAGGCGTCTGTGGTGAAGACCTTCTGGGGGTATGTGCCTGGAAGGGCATCCAAGCCTGAAGGTGACGAGGGATCTGTCACCATCCGAGGGAGTCCGCCAATTGGAAGGTCACTCTCACTCTGTCCCAGAGCCTGTCTGTGGCTTGTTTCCACTGACAGCAGAGGTACCACTGAGCCGCTTTCATGTGCAGTCTGGCGTATGGGGGTCACGTGAACCATGGAGGCCATGTGGCCCAACAGGTGGAGGAGAAGCCAGGCAGATAGCACCCAGTGTCAGTGCACCTCTGAGGCTAGCCCCCTGAGGCATTCTGACTTCTCTTGAGGGAGGAAGGCCTTGTCCTGGAAGGTGTCTAGCTGCACCCCTAAAAACTCCAGGCATTGAGCTGGAGCGAGGTGGGACTTAGGGTAGTTGATGATGAACCCCATTTCCTGCAGGATATTGATGGTGCACCCAGTGGCACATTGCACTTCTGCAGCTGTGCCTCCCCTTATGAGCCAGTCATCCAGGTAAGGGAAGACAAAGGCCCTTTGGATTGGTAGTGCTCTCCTCCCACCATGAACTGGTGGTATTTTCTGTGACTGGGATGGATCAGGATGTGTGTGTAGGCATCCTTTAGGTCTAAGGAGCATAGCCAATCTCCCTGATGGAGGAATAGCAGCAGTGTTCCAAGGGACAGCATCTTGAACTTCTCCCTTACCAGAAATCTGTTCAGCTCCTGCAGGTCTAGGATGGGCCTGAGGTCCCCTGTCATCTTGGGGATGAGGAAATACCTGGAGTAGAAGCTGATGCCCCGGAGATATTTCAACACTCGCTTCAATGCTTTGTCCTGGAGTAGGCCTGCGAGATCGGTGAGGAGCAGGGTCTGGTGAAGGAGAGATCTGATGGGCTCTCCTGGAAAGTACAAGGGTGATGCCCAATGTAGGTGGAGGAAGTAGCCCTCCCTGACCACTTGTAGCACCCAGATATCAGTGGTGATGGTGGACCACCTGTGGGCAAACAGGGCTTGACATCCCCCTGTGGGCTGCAGGGGACCTCATGGGGGAGAGGAAGTCATGCCCAGGCAGTCAAAAGCTCCCCGCAGGCTGGACTAGTGCCAGAACCTGGGACTTTGGACGCTTTGGCTTACGTGGGTCATGACCCTGTCTTTTGTACTGTTGGCCTTGCTGAGGGGCCGAGAAGGCCTGAAATTGTGAGGTATTGCCAACCCCCTTCTTTCCTGGGGTCTTCTTATGGGGCTGCACCAAGGTCTTCTTTGAGATCCTAGTTCTCATTAGGAACTCGGTCTCTATCTCTGCAACTTTGTCTGCCATGGGTTTCCCAAAGAGGTTCTTCTCCAATGCAGAGGACATCAATAAGTTTGTCCTGAACCCACTGTTCTAGGTCAGACGACTGCAGCCATGCTTGGCGTCGTGCCCCGATGCCTTCGGCGGCTACCCTGGCTGAAGAATCAAACCAATCGTAGAATGCTTGAGACAAGAACTTTGAGCACTCATTGATTGCCAAGGCCAGAGACAAATCTCTTTCCCAGCATTCGCGGCTTCACAGAAACAGCCGCCAGCGTGAAGGAAAAGGCTCTTCACGCTGGCGGCTGTACAGAGGGAGCCGGGGCCTCGCGCGGGCTTCCCCGGCTCCCTCTGAAGCCCCTCAGACAGCCGCGATGCTGTCCGGGGGGGCCAGGATTGCACGGGGGGGCCCAGGACTGCACGGGGGCACGGGGGGGCCCAGGACTGCACGGGGGGGCCCAGGACTGCACGGGGGCACGGGGGGGCCCAGGACTGCACGGGGGGGGGCCCAGGATGGCACGGGGGCACGGGGGGGCCCAGGATGGCATGGGGGGGCCCAGGACTGCACGGGGGGCCCAGGACTGCACGGGGGCACGGGGGGGGCCCAGGACTGCACGGGGGGGCCCAGGATGGCACGGGGGCATGGGGGGGGGCCCAGGACAGCACGGGGGCACGGGGGGGCCCAGGATGGCACAGGGGGGGCCCAGGACTGCACAGGGGGGCCCAGGACTGCACGAGGGCACAGGGGGGGGGGGCCCAGGACTTCACGGGGGGGCCCACAATTTTTCTTGGCGTAGGGCCTCACTCTAGCTAAATCCGGCCCTGTCCACAGGTGCTCCTTGTGGTCTTGGGCAAGCCACTTAACCCTGTAAAATAGTTATCTCCAAATTATAATGCCCTTTTCAATCTAATTTCAGTTTGTTCAATGTAAACCGCACTGATGCAGAATAGCGCGGTATATAAGAGAATGTAAATAAATAAAATAAATAAATAATAAATAAATAAAATGGTAAACAGAGTCAGAAGGTGCCCCCGCCCTAGGTGAGCACTGGTTCATGTGCTGCCGCGAGAACTGCTTGGCCGAGGCTCTGGTTAGCCTGCAGGTTGAGGCAATAGTGTCTTTGGAATGTCTGCAGGGAGGACCAAGTAGCAGCCTTGCAGATATTGGCTATCGGGACCGAACGTAGGTTGGCCATGGTGGTGGCTAGCACTCTCAGCTGGTGGGCGTTGACTATCGGTGCATCCGTTAAGCCAGTTTGGTCCAGGCAGAAGGCGACACACGAGGAGATCCAGAGGGACAGGGTGCGCTTGGTGACAGGGTGCCCAGGTTTGTTTGGGTCATAGGAGACAAAGAGTTGTGTGCCCCGCCTCTGGGCCGCGGTCTTGAGGAGGTAAAGACGTAGCGCCCTGACACAGTCCAACGTGTGGAGTCGCTCCTCTTCTGGTGAGGAGTGGGGCTCTGGGCAGAAGGTAGGTAGCTCAATGGTCTGGTTGATGTGGAAGGCCGAAGCTACCTTCGGCACGAACTTTGGGTGAGTCTGGAGGGAGGCGCGTTCGTTGGAAATTTGCGTATATGGTGGATGCGTCACCAGGGCTTGGAGCTCGCTGATGCGTCTGGCCGAGGTGATGGCAATAAGAAACAAAGTTTTCCAGGAGACGAACTTTACCCCTGCCGACTGCATGGGCTCAAAGGGGGGCAACGTGAGCTGGTTGAGGACAGCATTGAGGTCCCAGCGAGGCACTGGGGCTCTGACCGGGGGGTGCAGGTTCGCCAAGCCCTTCATAAAACGGGTTACCAAGGGCAGTTGTGCGATTGAGCTGTTCCCGAGGCGGTCATGTAGAGCCGCGATAGCTGCTAAGTGAACCCGAATGGACTGAGGCTACAGACCCTGTTTCGCCAGTGAGGTCAAGTATTGAAGAACTCTGGGTGCTGGGGACGAGAAGGGGTCCAATCCCTGTGAGGAGCACCAGGCGGTGAAGCGACGCCATTTGAGGCCATAAGATTTCCTTGTTGCGGGGCGACATGTGGCGAGGACTACTTCCTCCACCTCCTGAGGCAAGCCGAAGGGGGACAAGACTACCCGCTCAGTCACCAGGCTGTCAAAGCAAGGGTCTGCAGGTTGGGGTGAAGGGTGTGCCTGTCTTCTTGGAAGAGTAGGTCGGGCACCAGAGGGAGCCGCAGGGTGGGCATAGTGCTAGTCGCTTCAGGAGCGGAAACCATCCTTGGCGTAGCCAGTGAGGAGCCACCAGAATTGCCTGCACTCTATCGGAGATGATGCGCTGTATTACCATGGAGATTAGGGGAATGGGGGGGCAGGCATACACTAGTGACCACTCCCCCCATGACACATCGAATGCATCCGCTGTATGGCTGAGAGCGGATGGGTGTTTGGAGCAGGTTTTGCATTTTGTGTTCTGCTCCATCATGAAGAGGTCGATCTCCAGGTGGCCCCAGTCCACGAAGAGGGAGCGGGCAATGCTTGGCTTGAGGGACCATTCGTGCGGGCTGAGCTGGCGGCTGAGCCTGACGGCTAGAGCGTTCTCCACTCCTGGTAGGTAAGAGGCCCGGAGAAAGCAGCGTTTGGAGATTGCAAAGGCCCAAATGTGGAGCGCTTCCCTGCAGAAGGTGCGGGATCCCTTCCCCCCCTGCTTGTTTATGTAGAACATGGCCACTTGGTTGTCCGTCCGGATTAGGGCGGTCTTCCCGCTGAGCAGACTCTGGAAGGCCTCCAGGGCATATCGAATGGCCCTGAGCTCCCAAAGATTGATGTGCTGTAGTTTTTCCTGTGCTGACCAGGCGCCCTGCGTCCGGAGGTGTAGGCAATGTGCCCCCCAGCCTACCGGGGAGGCGTCCGTGGTGATGGTTAAGTGGTGCGCTGGTTGGGAAAGGGGTCTTCCCTGCGAGAGGTTCTCTTCGTGGACCCACCACTGGATGGAAGCGGAGACAGTGCTGGTCAGCGGAATGGCTGTGCTCAATGGCCGATTGTGCTGGGACCAATGCGCTCGCAGATGCCATTGAAGATGGCGCATGTGGAGTTTTGCCAGTGGGATTGTCTGAGTGGCGGCTGCCATGTGACCCAGGAGGCGGAGGAGTCTCCTGGCGCTGGAGGTCTTCTTTGCCAGCACGCGAAGCGCCAGTTCCTTGATGGATTCCTTCCGTTGCCGGGGAAGGAAGGCTTTCGAGTTGGTGGTGTCTATGAGCGCCCCTATGAACTCCAGTCATTGCGATGGTTGAAGGTGGGCCTTTTGATAGTTCACTAGGAAGCCCAGAGCTGACAGTAGGGCAATGGTCGCGCAGGTCACTCTAGTGGCTTCCTTGAAGGAGGGGGCTGAGATGAGCCAATCGTCCAGGTAGGGGAAGAGGCAGATTCCTTGCCTGCGTAGGTGAGCTGCCACGACTGCTACGCATTTTGTGAATACTCGCAGGGCCGGAGACAAGCCAAATGGAAGGACTTTGTACTGAAAGTGTCTTCCTATGGCCCGGAAACGCAGGTATTTCCTGAAGTCCAGGTGTATCGGGACGTGTGTGTATGCCTCCAAGAGATCCAGGGACGTCAGCCAGTCATTGGGTTGGATAAGGGGAAGGATGGATCCCAGGGAGTGCATCCTGAACTTCTCTTTGGCAATGAATTTGTTGAGCGCCCGGAGGTCGAGGATGGGGCGCGTGCCTCCCGATTTTTTGGGGATCAGGAAGTACCTGGAGTAGAAGCCAGAGCATTGTTTCATTGCCGGAATGGGCTCGATAGCATTGGAAGACAGGAAGGCTTGGATCTCCTGCGCCAGGCGAGAAGAAGGGGTCCCCGAAGACTTGCAGGGGGGGAGTCCATATTGCACTGGAGGCGAGAGAAACTTTATGCGGTAGCCTTCCTTGATGATACTGAGCACCCATCTGTCCGAGGTTATGGACTGCCAGGCCGGAAGGAACATGGCCAGACGACCTCCCGTAGGGGACTTGGCCAAGTGTTGGTTGTCAAAAGGGCTGGCTGGTTTTCTCTGTACCGGGTTGGGAGGACTTTTGCTGCTTCCTATCCCTTTGGCGAATTTTTTGCCGGTAGGGGTGCTGTGAGGGCTGTGTCTTATAGCGGGGCTGCCATTTTTGGTAGGAGTTGTATTGGCGCCTGGAGCCCGAGAAGGGTTGCCTTTGGTGGTAAGAGTTCTTGCGAGTGCGTTCCAGGCCCTCGTCTGATAGGGTTTTTAGAGTTGAGCAGTGGTCCTTCAGTGCGTTGACAGTTTCGGTGACTTTGTTCCCGAAGAGGGATTCTCCGGTGCAGGGGGCATCGGCGATGCGGTCGTGGGTATCCTCCCACAGGCCTGAGGCTCTGAGCCATGCTAGGCAGCGAGCGGAGATGGAGGATGCAGTTATGCGGACCGCAGTGTCAAAGGCGTCAAAGGCAGCGCACACCTGGTGCTTTGTACACTCCTGCAGATCCATGATGGCCGCCGTTTGTGGCTCTTGGCTGGGGGCGTTGGTAGCTGTCTTTAGCTTCTCCAGGAGGGCATCCTGGTACAGGGCCTGTTGCAGCTGGTGGGCTGAGATCCTGGCGCACAGCATGGCCCCTTGAAGCGCCTTTCTGCCCATGTCGTCGAGCAACTTTTGCTCCTTCCCGGGGGGAAAGTTAGCGTGGTTACGAGTAGATTTTGAGCGTTTCAGCGCAGATTCCACCACGATGGAGTGGTGGGGAAGCTGTGGTTTGTCAAAGCCTGGTGAGGGTTGGACCTGGTACTTAGCATCCAGCTTCCGGGACACCGGAGGGCCCGAGGTGGGGTTTTCCAGAGGTTGATGAGGTTCTCGCGTAGCAGCAGGTAAATAGGGATGGTAGTCACAGATCTAGGGGCTTCAAGAAACTTGCGTGCTGCTTGCGTCTCCGGGCGCTGGTCCGGAGCGTCGCCCGAGTTAGGCAAGTTTAGTGTGTTAGCAATCTTCTGGAGGAACTTAGAGTAGATGAGATCCTCTGGGACGGAGGGGGGTGTTTGAGGCTTCCAGATCAACCGTAGGGGCGGAGATTTCAGGAGGGTCCAAGGGTCTGTCCGCCCCAACCCCCTCCTCGTTGGTGCCAACATCGCTGGCTGGGGGCGGAGGTATGTAGGTCCGAGTGGTAGTTTCTGTCTCAGGGGCAGCTGGAGTAGAGGCTTGGGTCCACTGCTGGAGAAGGTTTGAGAGGAAGGAGATGAAATCTTTTTGATTGCCTTCTGTGAGTGTGCCCCCTAGTCCCTGGAATGCCGTCTGTCCTTGGGGTTCAGAGGGGGTCTCTGGTGAAGAGGACTCGAGGTCAAAAAGGTGCTGGATGCCCGTGGGGGAGGCGTACCTGTGAGGGCTGCTGGAGGCGGAAGAGAAGCTGGATCTGTGATGGTGGTGCCGGCTCCTGGCAGCGCGGTGGTAGCGCTTGCGGCTACGTCCATCGCTGCTGCTGCTGCTGCGGTGTCTTCTGCCCCGTCTGTGATGGCGCGATCCTGATTCCAGCCTCGGCGCTGATCTGGACCTGTGTCTGCGCCGGCTCCGTCGGCGCGAGGAGATGCTCCTCTTTCTGCGACAATCCGCCTGGCGTTGATCATCGGCACCGTGGTGGGAGGAGCTTGGGCCGGACGTTTCGTAATCCAAGATGGCCGCCCCCATGTTGGCCATGCGGGGGGAAGCTCCCGAAGGCTGCAGAGGCACCCGGGGCACTCTGGAGGAGCTCAGAAGCGGAGGAGAAGGCTCCGTGGGTTCGCAGCTGAGGGCGGAGGCCGTGGGAGGCACGCCCGAGGCCGGAGGGAGCACTGTAGATGCGGCATTAGCCCGCGTAGCAGCAGGGTCCGTGGCCGGAGCAGAAGAACTGGGGAGGACAGGTGTGGGAGGAAAAAGCTCGCAGAGCAGGTTTTTGCGGCTTTTCCTCGCTCTCGGAGACATCTTGGAGCAGTGAATGCAGTCTTCTATCTTATGGGAGGTGCCCAGGCAGCGGATGCAGAAGGTATGAGAGTCTGTAGAGTTCATTTTGCGCTAACACCGGGGGAACGTCTTGAACCCGGGCTTGGGCATGGTTTTGAAGAAGTATTCCTGAATTAAAGCAACAAATTAAAACAAAAAAAATGAGAGAGTAGGGATCCGTCTTGCTGGCAAGGCGGAAGAAGTGAAAGTGGCCGGCTAGGGGCGGTCCCTGGGGTAGGGCCAGGGGGAGGGTGGTCCCGCCCAGAAGGGAAAACCCCTTCTGGGCTAGAGAGAGAGTACTTCTGTCCACGGCGCCGTCGGTTGACGTGGCTGACTTCATCCTGCTTGTCCTTGGAGAACTACCTTTCCCCCACCGAGTCCTAGTCCCTGCTCAGTCCCGAAGTCTATATTGTGGTAGGCTATGGCCTAGCATGGCCTGCTACTATGAAAGGCCTGTAAGTTAGGCCTGGATCCTAACTCCCATTATAGCTAGAAAAGAACCAAAAATCTGTGAAAATTGAGAAAACTGTTTTAAACTGCTTAATAAGAAGTTTTTATGAATTCATAAGTCTTCTATTATTCTCTTGTGTGTGAAAGAACAGAATTGTTTCAATATATGCATTCCTGGAGCTAGGGATAACCTTGCAGTAGAGAAGTAACAAAATCAAGAACTGCACCATTGTTAGAGCAATCCTAAGGGAGGGGGCCGGTTGCTAGGTCCAGAGGGATTTCTAATTGGACAAATGAAGGGAATGTAAAACCAATGAGAAGTTTGCATGTATCGAGTTGGAACCAATAGAAAGTTCTCATGTATCAAACTGAAAAAGAGGTATAAATGGTTATGTCTCTGTAGAAACGTTTGCTCAGTTCCTTTTGAAGCTTTGACTGACTGGGCCTGTGAACAATAAACTGGCTTGGACCCTGTCAATTGACTCCTGGATTTATTCATTGATTGCACTTTGCTACAGCATATTCTTGGTGCGTTGGCCGGGAAGTGCGAGTGGTAAATGGTATTCAAATGAATAATCCACGCAATTCGCCTTGAGGTTTGGCCCGGTTGGAACCGTGTCTGTCCGACTGCGGGGGAAACCTCAGGCGCCGCCGGCCCCTTTGTGCCGGAGAGGGTTCCGCCTGCCTCGGCGGGCCATCGGGTCCAGCTGGCCAACACCTCCGACCCGGGGGAGTCCAGGTTCCAACTCAGAAGCTGGTGTGGTATCGGGGACCGGATCCGGTGAGTAGACATTTTCGTGATTTAATAGTCAGAAAGAACAGCCTGGGACAACGTCTTGCGTGCGCAGGACTGATTTGGTATATTTGGTATAGACTAACTGGGAAATATCGCATGAGTGTGGGCAAGACAAGGGAGCCTGATCACCTCCCATAAGGGCGGTCCTAGTAAGCTCCGCGTAAGGAAAGCCGAAGCCGAAGCCATCGACCCTTCTTGTTTGGAATAGTCAGTTAGTCAGAAAACCTGGACACTTGAAATATTATATCTTGTTGAAATATGATTGCTTGTGTCAGTGAGAGGTCTTGAACTACAGACCGAGCGAGAGCGGACTCCTAAGTAGCGCAGTTACTGGCCGGGCGACCGCGCCCAGGTCGTGAACAGGAGGAAGCGAGTGGTGTTTGTCCCCCCCCAGTGTTCTGTGGGCTGTACGGACCCCTTACCTACAGCCATACTACCTATCCTTATTGTTCGTTGTCTTGTACGTCATTACGTGTATGTAGAGTATGTAGCATACGTAGGTACGTTGAGCACATAGGTAGTGTACGTAGCTACGTTCAAATTATGGGAGGGACGGAGTCCAAGCAAACTCCGTTGGCATGTATGATCAAGAATTTCCGTAAAGGATTGTCGGGTGATTATGGTATGAAAATGACTCCATCCAGATTAAAAATGTTATGTGAAAGGGAGTGGCCCGCATTAGCTGCTTCATGGCCCCGTGGGGGCAACTTTGATTTAGAGACAGTTTTACGAATTCATCAGCTTATACTAAGAGTGTATCCTGACCAGGTCCCCTATATAGATTCCTGGTTAAGTGTGTGTGAACATCAGCCCTCATGGATGAAGCGCTGTTATGAGGAGCGCTGTAAAATATTTGTAGCTACTACTAGGGGAACCAGAAAAGCTAAGGAAGAGAAGCCGCCTGTGTATTCTGACCCAGAGTCCCCAGATATTCTGGATAGGTTACCCCAGCACCCACAGAAGTTAGTTCCCACAGCACCACGACCTGAAGTAGAGCCAGAAGAGGAGCCCCAGAAAATACCGATACAGCAGCCTAAAAAGCGCCCTACCCCGAGTGAAAGTCCCGAGTCAGGCCCAAGCACAGCAGGGGGACTCGAGTCCTCTGACGAGATAGAAAGCGGAGGCTCTCCTGCCAGTTCAGGGTCACCCACCAAGGAGATTTGTGCCCGGGAGCCTTATGATTTAAGAAGCGTAACTCCCAAGAAGAAGGAGAAAGCAGGGCACCTAATGCCATTACACCAAGTGCCTGGAATGCCTATTTTAAATGATCAGGGCCAGATGGCACCAGGACCAACCAGCTTAGTTTACGTACCATTTTCCACCACCGATTTATTAAACTGGAAAACGCATTATGCATCCTACACAGCCAAGCCTCAGGAATTTACAGAATTAATGTCTAGCATTATGCAAACCCATCAGCCTACCTGGGCCAATTGTCGCCAGCTCCTGTCTACCCTCTTTACTACTGAGGAGCGAGGGCGAATCAGGCAAGCAGCCCTCCGTTGGTTAGAAGAGAACCCTGTAGAAGGGGGAGGAATAAATCTCTCACATGCAGCTTTTGCAGAATATCCCAATGAAGATCCCGGGTGGGACCCGAATGATGAAAGGGGGGCGACGGCCCTAACCAGATTTCGCCAGGCCTTATTGCAAGGCCTGAAGAAGGGAGGCCAGAGGGACATGAATATCGGGAAAATATCGGAAGTTCTCCAGGGTCCAGATGAGAGCCCAGCGGCCTTTTATGAGCGGTTATCTGAAGCTTATAGACTGTATACCCCATATGATCCCACCGCTCAAGAAAATTTACGCATGGTAAATGCGGCCTTTGTTAGTCAGTCCCAGAGAGACATAAAGCGAAAATTGCAGAAATTGGATGGATTTGCGGGCATGAATACAGCTCAGTTAATGGAAGTCACTCAGAAAGTATTTGTGAATCGTGAAAATGAACGAGACAGAGAAAGTGAACGAAAGATGAAGAAGAAGGCAGATCTTCTTGCTGCTGCTATAACCGAACGACGTGGAGGAGGTTTTCCTAATTAAAGGACCAGAGGATGTGGAAGAGGCCACGGAAGTGAAAGACCTCAATTGGGTGCAAATCAGTGCGCCTACTGCAAGGAAGAAGGACATTGGAGAAATGAGTGCCTGCATCTGGACTCCGCCCCTGCAAGGGGAGGAGGGAGTCCCTGGAGGCCAGGAGGACGATTTCGAAGGAGGGGAGGAATGAACCGAACACAGTTCCAGCAAGAAAGGGAGGAAGCCATTGAGGGAGTGGCAGTAGCAACGGGCTATGACCTGGATGACATAGATGAAGACTAGGCCAGACCGGGCTCCAAGTTCACCCTGGGTCCCCAGGAGCCTATGGTCAGTTTAAAGATAGGGGACCAATACATGGAATTTATGGTAGATACAGGAGCAGAACATTCAGTAGTAGCCAAGCCAGTAGCTCCTTTGTCCTCACGATCTGTTACTATTGTGGGAGCCACTGGAAATAAAGCCACAAAGTCATTCTTGCAGAACCGCATGTGTGAACTAGGGGGACAGAAGATAACGCACCAGTTCTTGTATATGCCTGAGTGCCTTATTCCACTACTGGGCCGAGACATGCCTGCCAAGCTCCAGGCACAAATATCCTTTGCTGAGGGGGGAGAAATGAAAATGACTGTGAACCCAAAGCCTGCTGGATTGATGGTGCTTACTGTTCCCCAAGAAGAAGCGTGGCCTCCAATAAAGTCAACTAGTCCCTGTATACCTACCAACCTTATAGCCCCACCTGAAGTATGGGCAGAAGATAATCCACCTGGTCTAGCGAAGAACATAGCCCCTGTCATTGTCACCCTCAAGCCAGGAGTGGAACCAGTGCATGTGAAGCAGTATCCTCTCCCTCGACCAGCCATAGAAAGAATTCACTGCCATTTGATGAAACTGCTGAAGTATGGACTTCTCAAGGAATGCCAGTCACCGTGGAACACCCCCTTCTCCCAGTAAAGAAGCCTGGGACAGGGGACTACCGCCCAGTACAAGATCTAAGGCGAGTAAATGATGCAGTTGAAACTATACACCCAGTAGTACCAAACCCTTATACTCTCTTGGGACTGATCCCCGCTGAGGTTACTCACTTCACCGTCCTGGACCTGAAAGATGCCTTTTTCTGTGTGCGCCTAGCCCCCACCAGTCAACTTTTATTCGCTTTCGAATGGCAAGACCCCACAACAGGAAGGCAGGGCCAGCTCACCTGGACCAGATTACCCCAAGGATTCAAGAATTCACCTACTCTCTTCAGTGCTGCCCTGAATCAAGATCTCTCAAGTTACCCCGTGGACCCAGGAAAGAGGGTTCTTCTTCAGTATGTAGATGATTTGCTTATAGCCACCAACTCAGAAAGTGAATGCCTACAAGCTACTAGTGAACTTTTGTACCTTCTCAAAGATGCTGGATACAAAGTCTCAAGAGCCAAAGCACAACTATGCCAAACTGAAGTCAAGTATCTAGGATTCCAGCTGTCCAGTGGGATACGACGTCTAGGACCAGAACGCAAAGAAGCTGTATGTAATATCCCCATTCCAACCACTAGGAGGCAAGTAAGAGCCTTCCTGGGGGCCGCGGGATACTGTCGTATATGGATCCCCAACTTCGCGCTGATTGCAAAACCACTATACCAAGTCCCCAAAGGAATGGAAAAATCCCCACTAGATTGGGGACCTGAGCAAGATGTAGCATTCCAGACTTTGAAAAAGGCTCTGATGTCATCTCCAGCTTTAGGTCTTCCAGATGTTCAGAAGCCTTTGCATCTTTTTGTCCATGAGTCACAAGGAAACGCATTGGGAGTATTGACTCAATCTCTAGGATCCTGGCAACGTCCAGTAGCCTATCTGTCAAAACAATTGGATGTAGTTGCCAAAGGATGGCCTCCTTGTTTGAGAGCTGTTGCAGCAACAGCCCTCCTAGTGGGCAAAGCAGACAAACTCACACTGGGACAAACTCTTCAAGTCACCGTGCCGCACTCTGTTCTGACTCTCATGGAACACAAAGGAAACTTCTGGCTAACCAATGCACGAATGTTGAAATATCAGAGCATGTTGTGTGAAAACCCTCGGATACAGTTGAAAGTCAGTCCAGCTCTGAACCCTGCTACGTTGTTCCCAATTGGTCCTGGGCCTCCTGATCATAATTGCTTAGAAACCATGGACACTGTATTTTCAAGTCGCCCTGATTTGACCGATATCCCTCTAGAGGATCCTGAACGGACTTTCTTTGTGGATGGAAGCAGTTTGATCATCAATGGACATCGTTGTGCTGGATATGCAGTGGTGACCCTTGATCTGGTAGTTGAGTCCTCAGCCCTGACCCCAGGAACTTCCGCACAGAAAGCTGAATTGATAGCCCTCACCAGAGCCTTGACATTAGGAGAAGGACTCCGCATAAATGTGTACACAGATTCCAAATATGCCTTCACTACTTTGCATGCACATGGAGCCTTGTATACAAAGCGAGGGTTGATCACCTCAGGGGGTAAGGCCATTAGGTATGGGCCCGAGATATTGATGTTATTAGATGCTGTGTGGGCCCCCAAACAAGTGGCAGTCATGCACTGCCGAGGTCATCAGGCAGGAGCAGGAGAAGTTACCCGAGGGAATAGATTTGCAGATGCCACAGCCCGGAAGGCAGCCACCACAGGACAAGTTAGAACCCAAGATACTGTAATGCAAGCAGCCCTATTCCCTGTGCCCCTCAGTTCCTGGGCACCCCGATACACTACAAGAGAGTTAGACTATTATTGTGAGAAGGAGGGAGGAGTTTTGACAGAACAAGGTTGGATAGTGTTGCCACCCCCAGAAGGTAGTCCACCTCCAGGTCCTACAGTCATTCCTGAAGCATTAGGGCCAGCCTTTGTTCAAGCTTTTCACCAAGCCACACATTATGGAAAAACAGCCATGGAAAAAGCCCTAAGACCCCATTTCTGTATTTCACTGCTAGGATCCCTGACCGCCTCGGTGGCACTGCAATGTCTGATATGTGCCAAAAATAATGCCAAGCAAGGTCCTGTTCCACCCCCAAGAGTTCAGTCAGTAGGGGTGACCCCAATGAGTGATATACAGCTAGACTTTGCTGAAATGCCCCGTGCAAATGGATATCACTATATGTTAGTGTTAGTCTGCACATTTTCAGGGTGGGTAGAAGCCTATCCCACCCGAACTGAGAAAGCCCGAGAAGTCACTAGGGTATTGCTCCATGAGATCATTCCCCGATTTGGAATACCATAAACTATAGGGTCAGAAAATGGTCCATCATTTGTATCCCAAGTGACCCAACAGTTAGCTCAAGCTCTGCAAATAAAATGGAAGCTGCACACTGCTTACAGATCCCAGAGCTCAGGGAAAGTAGAGGGTATGAATAGAACCTTGAAAACTCAGTTATCCAAGCTTTGCCAAGAAACACACTTGAAGTGGCTCCAAGTTCTCCCAATAGCCCTTCTTAGGATACGTTCAGCTCCCACCAGATCCTTAGGAGTCTCCCCTTTTGAGATTTTGTATGGGCGACCTCCACCCATAGTGCAGGGAATAAAGGGAGACATGAGACAGATAGGATCTGAAATAACTAGACAAGAACTATTAGCTTTAGGTTCTGTCTTGCAGAAACTCCAAACGTGGTGCAAGATCGACTACCCATCAACCTGACCAAGCCTCTGCATCCCTTCAAGCCAGGAACGTCCATGTGGGTGAAAGAGTGGAGAAAGACCCCGCTGGCGCCGCATTAGAAGGGACCCTACGTCGTCATCCTGTCAACCCCCACAGCAGTGAAAGTTGCAGAATTTGAACCCTGGATCCACCACAGTCGAGTGAAGCCGGCAGCTGCTCCTGATCCTGGCCAATGGATGTCAGTGAATGATCCCGAGGCTCCATTGCGACTCACCTTGAGGAGACAGCCAGCTTTATAGAGAATCTTCAGAATCCATCTACGTCATGTGAGAGTGACCATCGCAGCGGAAACAGAAGAAGACTCAACAAGTTCATTATACCTAACTTTCCAGTTAACCTCCAAGAACTGTAATCACAATGTTCTTCCACTATTGCCTTGTGGGAGTGGTGATCCTGGGAATCCTGGAAAAGACTTTTGCCCTACCCCCTTGTGCAGCCTGCATAACCACCACCCGAACAGGACAAAAGATTACTCAGACTTTGCTCTATCACTCCTACTATACTTGCACTGGTACAGTCAGCCGGTGTATTTATAATGGCACTGAACTGAATATTTGCACAAAGGGGAAAAGTAAGACCTGTTATAACCCTCAACAAAACTCTTCATATTATACATTTGAGATACGTTGGAATGATGAAGATGGAGCTATCTTGAATGCGACAAAACACCTCACCAACCCCACAAAACCTATTATCTTAAACTTTGATGCTTGTGATGCAATCAACAGAAATGCTTACCACAGATGTGGGTCATGGGAGCGAGCATACTACCATGATGATAAATATATGTGTCCAGAAGGAGCCTACGGATGGGGACGGTGTACAGGAAAAAGTTCTGCAGCCACTATCTACACCACTACATCTAAACATGATTACTTTTGCCCAAAATGGGACAGTGTATATTTTGCTACCTGGAAGAATGCATCTATGGGACGAGATGGTGATCACCGCAAAGGCAGCTTAACAAAGATCAGACTACAAGAGCCCAAGAAATGCCAGAAAGGTGCCTGTAATCCCCTGCAACTCCTCATAGTCAACCCCAGCCACTGGAAGCAAGGATACAAGTTTGGGTTGCGTATAGCAGGAGGAGGTATAGATCTTGGGACTATCTTATATCTGCAATTAAACACCAAAACCCATGTATCCTCACCCTATCGTATACATCACTCCTTCTATGAAGCCATGAAAGCAGAGTTTGAAATTCCTCCTGCCTCCCAGAACTTATTCCTCGAATTAGCGGGAGCAGTTGCATCTAGTCTCCATGTTTCAGACTGTTTGTTTTGTGGAGGAACAACGATGGGAGACCAATGGCCTTGGGAGGCACAAGAACTGAACTATTCTATTCCATATAATCAGACTAATATACACAATACCACAAGTGAAGGGGTATTGGCTCACTCCATTGTAGGTAACTTATGCTTTTCTCACTATGGACCATTGTTTAATATGGAAGTGGGGCAGCTGGTCTGTCTCAATCAGAGGTTCTACAATAGTACCACTAAGAAGACGTCTTGGTGGTCAGGAGTCAACGCTACTGAACCTTCCAATCCTCTAGTTCAGTTCCCCAAACTTGCCAGTATCTGGACTAATTTAGCAGCATATAATTCCTGGCAAGCACCACCTGGACTGTACTGGATTTGCGGAACCCGAGCATATGCTAGGCTCCCTCACCACTGGGGAGGCGCATGTGTATTGGGAACCATAAGACCTTCCTTTTTCCTTTTGCCTACATCCCAGGGAGAACAACTGGGATATCCTGTGTATAGAAGTCGACAGCTGAAGGAGGTCTTGAAGATAGGCCAATGGGACAAATGGGACACGTCATCTGAAGAATGGCCACCAGAGCGAATTATCTCATACTATGGACCTGCTACTTGGGAGCTGGATGGGACTTGGGGATATCGTACTCCTGTTTATATGATTAATCGAATAATACGTTTGCAAGCTGTTGTTGAAATAATAACCAATGAAACTAGTAAAGCACTAACCCTTCTGGCAAAGCAAAGTACGCAAATGCGCACAGCCATTTATCAAAATCGTTTAGCTTTAAATTATTTGTTAGCAGCTGAAGGTGGGGTATGTGGGAAGTTGAACTTAAGTAATTGTTGTTTACAGATTGATAATAATGGGCATGTAGTTGAAGATCTAGCCACCCAGATGAGAGAACAGACATTTGTGCCTGTCCAGACCTGGCACAGTTTGAAGATGGATGGGTGGTTTGGTTCATTGTTTTCATGGATTGGTGATCTAAAAGCCCTTATGTTAATTGTACTATTCATATTAGCCATGTGCTTATTTCTCCCTTGTCTCCAACCCCTTTGCTTACGCATGGTAACATCATCAATTGACAACACTATAGAGCGGAAGGCAGCTGCGAAGGTATTAGCTATGTGACAATATTACCCTATACCCCATGACGATGATGCTATTACACCAGTATAATGTGTTAATTGACTAATGAATGATTTAATTCTCACCCTTCCTCACTTGCGGGTGAGAATAATCAAAGGGGGGAATGTGGTAGGGTATGGCCTAGCATGGCCTGCTACTATGAAAGGCCTGTAAGTTAGGCCTGGATCCTAACTCCCATTATAGCTAGAAAAGAACCAAAAATCTGTGAAAATTGAGAAAACTGTTTTAAACTGCTTAATAAGAAGTTTTTATGAATTCATAAGTTTTCTATTATTCTCTTGTGTGTGAAAGAACAGAATTGTTTCAATATATGCATTCCTGGAGCTAGGGATAACCTTGCAGTAGAGAAGTAACGAAATCAAGAACTGCACCATTGTTAGAGCAATCCTAAGGGAGGGGGCCGGTTGCTAGGCTCCGGAGGGATTTCTAATTGGACAAATGAAGGGAATGTAAAACCAATGAGAAGTTTGCATGTATCGAGTTGGAACCAATAGAAAGTCCTCATGTATCAAACTAAAAAAGAGGTATAAATGGTTATGTCTCTGTAGAAATGTTTGCTCAGTTCCTTTTGAAGCTTTGACTGACTGGGCCTGTGCACAATAAACTGGCTTGGACCCTGTCAATTGACTCCTGGACTTATTCATTGATTGCATTTTGCTACAGCAATATTTTACCACCTCCAGTCCTCAAACCCCTGCTCACTATTTCTCACCTACACCCAATCCCTGAGTCTCTGCTTTCACCTCCCCCCCCCCCCTCGCCTCCCCTACCTAATTCCCAAGTCCTCTTCCTCCCCTTCGAGTTTAAAGCTTTTATTTTCTGCTTCCCAGGACTCAATGTACTCACTCTCTCCTCCTCTTGCTTATGGTCTGGCCAGTAGGAGAAAAGAGCTGATGATCTGTCCCTTCAAAACCATTCCTTCTGTTGCTGGCTCCTCTCTTTCCAGTGTTGGTCAGATCAACTTTTGACATACCCAAGAGAGAGAAAAGTCAGTGGGAGCAGAATAGAGTTAACAGCTATCTCATTCTCCTGCTAGCCTGCAGCACCACATCTGTGGACTCTCATGGAGAGCAGAGGATGAGGATTGATAGCATTTCTTTACTGCATCAGAAGTGGAATGATGCTGCAGTTGCTCCTTATTTTGATACCACAGGATGCACCGAAAGGGACTGTAGTGGGGAGGCACACAGCTCCGTTTCAGTTTGGTCCCACAGGCCATACTGGAACAAACGGAAGCAGCACTGTAAAACACTGTTTCAGTCTGACAGGTCACATATAAAGGGGGCCCCTCCCAGGTCACACACCCTAAAGGCTGGCCCTGAGTTCAGACTATTTCAGGAAAGTGAATTTATTTACAGGAAAGTGAATTATTTACAACAGTCCCATTCTCAGGTAATCAGAGGCAGATGTAGGTATTTCTTGAGCTACAGCAAAAATAGCATTATATGCATTGCCACCATGACACTTTTCTTTCTGGCAATGTCGAACCAGTTTAACTTTATATATTCACAAGCACTATCTGGGCCACTACAACTGGCTGCTGAGCCTCTGCTTGCATGAGCTGGCTGGTATCACAAAAGTAGATAACTATTTCAGAATGGCCCAGAATTACAAAATTTTGAATCCGACCCACTTAGAACTCTGGGTTAATGAACTAATTACTCAAAATCATCAGATTCATGAAAGGCAGAAGAACTGCAGAGGAAAGGCCTTAAAATTTATTCTACACCTACCTCTCAGGGGCCTAAGAGCTAGTAGGGCAGCTGGAATCTTCCATGGTGTTCCAGGAACTCTCAAAGACAGATGTTAGCTTTTGGGATCCAAGTCCCTTCTGCAGAAAGTTAGAAAAAGAGACCTCCTATAGGGCTCTGCTCTGACCACTACCTCAGTGTACTTCCAGATTTTTTTTTCAAAGGCTTAAAAATATAGAGATCTTTTCACAAGAAAGGGCTCATATCATTTAGTTGAGCCTGGTGATACTGCACCAACACTACCTTTGATCCATATTTCCTTTAGGGAGGGGATTAAGTCCCATGAAGGTTAGTTTGGGTTGATTAGAGAAATCAACACTGGCAGCTGACCCCTGAACTAGGTTCATAGCCTGAAGAAACACATTTTTGAAGCATTTCCAGCTGTCCACAGATTCCAGATGCTACTTCTGGCTCTGTTTTGATTCAAGTCCTTTTTAGGTATCATAAACAATATAGCTTAGCTCATAAATAAGGCTTTAATTATTATGCATCACGTACAGTTTACTACTAACTGCAGAAAAGTTGGAAAAAATCAGGAAACTGAGCCAGCGATTAATAATGATATCCTGTTTTTCTTTGTATATTTTGGGAGGAGGGATCTACTCTACTTTAGATCTCATAAACAGCTGCTTAGAGACCATTTTCTTTTTTAATGAGCAGCAGTTCCATCCTGCTCTTTTGGGCTTCCAGCACAGTTGGAACTGGCCCCTGCAGAGGGTACCGCGCCATGAACCTTCATTCACAATTTTTTGACTGCTTTCTATGTAGTCTAGCCTTTCTAAGGACAATCCTCAGATGACAGAAAATATTCTTGGTGTTTAAAAATGCCATAAATAATTTATTTATAGAACAGCAGGTTTTTGAAAATCTTTAATAAATGCATCATATCATAAAATCAAGCAAAAATATAAATAACTTGAAATGAAATTCAAAATAAAAAATGCTTTAAAATGTGTACACTAATGTGACACAGTTGTGTTTTAGCAAACAAATGCCTGCATCAAAGAAAATTATTATACAAAAATGAAAAAAATGTAGTAAACAGTACAAATAATTGCATTATTGCATACAAAGAATAATTGCAGAAAAATGTTCTCACTTCAAAGGGATCAGTTTTTTTTGCTCTTCCAGTTTTTATTCCAAGAATCATATAGCTCCAGTCAGTCAATTCATATCTTGTGCTTCTAGGCATAACTTCTCAGATTCTTGTGCTAAACAAGCATCAAATCTAGACCAAGCATTGGTGTCCATTTAGAAAATCAACTGATAGACAGAAAGCTCCATTTTAATCATATAGGAAACTAAATAGTAGCAGGCTTCAAACAAATGTACACAAGTTATCACACAATTAAGCTATGGAATTTGCTGTCAGAAAATGTTGTTAAGGCTAGCAGCAGAACTAAATTTAAAAAAAAAGGCTTGGTGTTACTTTTACTTGCAAATTGTGTCTTGCTTTCCACTTTATTTGTGGGCTAGTGAATCTCTATATTGTTCAGACATATTGTTAAGATAGGGGAGTTTTCTCCCTATTTTTTTTTCTTTTCCTGGATTGTATTCTTTTCTGTAAAAAATATTTTTTTTCTTGTGTAAAATGTAAAACTGCATAAATAAATAATAAAAACAAAGTTTGGTTGTACTTCAGGTCAGAAGAAAGTGGTGTTGCTTCACGATCCAAAAGAGATCACCAACAAAAGCAGAAGCTGGCCATGGACCACATCAAAACAGACTTTACGTTTTGTATTTGTGTATGTGCAGACAATCACCTGACACAGGCAGGTGCCGAAATACAGCCATGTTGGGTTGTAATAAAGTTCTTTACATTTTGTCTTTGTATGTATGTTGCTAGACCCCTGACACAGGCGGGTGCTGAAATATAGCTCTATCGGGTTTTAATAAGGTCCTTTACATTTTGTCTTTGTGTGTTTGTGGTCCATAGCCAGCTTGTACTTCAGGTCAACCAGCATCATTTTGAAATACAGCACTTAAGGTGCAGTGTGGTAGGCGAAGGCCTATGATCCATGCTAATTGAACTGAACAGACAGGCCTAAGTAGCTTGACCTGTAAATGAAGCCTGTGGTTAGGCCCAGAGGAATGAAAACCCCCCTGAATGCTGCCTCCACAGAATTGAAACTTAACTCAGCTTAACTGAACATAGCTAAGCAGAAACGAAACTTAGAAAAGACAGAAAACAGCTCTAATTGGTATTGATAAGGATGTGAGAAGCTTCTATGGAATTAATTAACTTGCAGTAAGAAAGGTTACAGTGCCCTGCTTTCCCACATATTCCAGCTGGCTAGTGACCTTAGAGAGAAGATGTATCAAGAGTCTAAGAACTGACCATTGTAATAGGGACTGTAAGGGGGGCAACCAGGTGCTGAGCCCAGACCAAGGTCCTCATTGGATGACTACGTAACGGCACCGGGACCAATAGATGGGATAGAAGGGGTTACTGGGACCAATGAAAAGTTTGCCTATGTCCAGAATGGAGAAGAAGGCTATAAAAGTTGTTGTTTTGCTAGAAACCATTGCTCAGCCATTTTGAATGTGATTCTGCTTGAGTCTTGTGCACAAATAAATGATTTGGACCTTCTGAACAGACTCCTGGTATTATTGGGTTGTCTGCGCTCTGCTGCTACAGCAGGAACCCCTGGGGATTGCTACTGTGGTAGGCGACGGCCTATGATCCATGCTAATTGAACTAAGCAGACAGGCCTGAGCAGCTTGACCTGTAACTGAAGCCTGTAGTTAGGCCCAGAGGAATGAAAACCCCCCTGACTGATGACACCATAGAATTGAAACTTAACTCAGTTTAACTGAACATAGCTAAGCAGAAACGAAACTTATAAAAGACAGAAAACAGCTCTAATTGGTACTGATAAGAGAGCACAGCTTCTATGGAATTAATTAACTCTGCAAAAAGCAAGGTTACAGTGCCCTGCTTCCCATATGTTTTAACAAGCTCAGCGACCTTGGAGGAGAGAAGTAACAAGTTAGAGACACTGACCATTGTAATTGGGACTAGAAGGGGGGCAACCAGGTGCTGGGCCCAGACCAGAGTCCCGATTGGGTAGCCATATCAGTACCGGGACCAATAGATGGGTGAGAGGGGTACTGGGACCAATGAAAAGTTTGCCTATGCTTAGAATGGACAAGAAAGCTATAAAAGTTGTTGTTTTACTAGAAGCCATTGCTCAGCCATTTTGAAATTGCTTATTGCTTGAGCCATGTGCACATTAAACTGGCTTGGATCCTTGAAAAGACTCCTGGATTTATTTATTGCATGCTTATCTGCTGCTACATTCTTGGTGCGTTGGCCGAGAAGTGCGAGTGGTGGATAGTGTTCAAGTGAATAAATCCACGTAATTCGCCTTGAGGTTTGGTCCAGTTGGAACCATGCCAATCCGACGCAGGGGAATTTCCCTGGGCCCACCGATCCTCTTGTATCGGAGGGAGTTCTGCCTGGCCTCGGCAGGCACTGAGTCCAGCTGGCTAACACTTCCGACCCGGGGGAGTCCAGGATCCAACTCAGAAGCTTGGGAACCAGATCTGGTAAGTATAGTTTTGAAAACCTGTCTAGACAGATGAGTTAGAACTGCAGTTTGAAACTTGTAACTTGTAATCTCGAGAACTTGGAACTTGGAATTTGGAATTTGGTAATGAGAGCACTGATCCCCTCTCAAGGACGGTCCTATTAACCTTGCATGAGTATGCGCGAGGTGAAGCCATCGTCCTTCTTGTTTGGTAAGACTTAAGTCTTTGAAAATCCTTGCATGAGTATTCGCGAGGTACAGCTGTTTAAAAAAAAAAAAAAAATCATGATTTAGTCTAGTCAGAACAGACAGGAACTTGGAATTTGTAATCTCGAGATATTGGGAATTGGTAAGAGAGCATGATCACCTCTCAAGGAAGGGCCGAGTAACCCCGCATGGGAATTCGCCGGGTGAAACCCTCATCCTTTTTGTAATTAGGAAAAAGACTAGTCAGAATAGATAGAAAGGAATGCATTCTAAGATACGTTGCTAGCATGATTGTGTGAATGAAGTGTGAATGAAAGGTCTGGCAGCACGGACCAAGCAGAGTGGACTCTGGACTAGCGCAGTTCCTAGTCGGGTGACTGCGTCTAGGTCGCGAAACGGATGAAGCGTTTGGTGTATTGTCCGTCCTGTGTATTTGATTTTTGCTATCTGTTGAAACTGCGAGTTTCCCTTTTGTTATATATGTGAGATTATTCTGTTGAGTAATTTGTGACAGTTCACTGATTAAGAAATTGTATTAATAGAGCAGAATGAAGACCCAAAACACCTACAGTCATTTTTAGAAATCAAAAAGCTGGTCTGACCCAGTTAGTTTTTCTACTGCAGTGTGAAAAACTGACAGGGGGTGTCTGAAGGAAAGAATGTCTAGTGTCGTCTTTCTAATCTTGTGCAGGCTTAAACCTCAATGCTGGTAGTTTGTGCTTATTTCAGGCAAATTGTACCTGTTTTATTTAATATGTTTTTGTTCCTTCTGCTGTGGTTATGTAATATATATCATTTATTTATCATTTGGTGAGAATGTTTAGTCGGGATTGTGGGTCCCGATAGTTTTTTGGGTTTAGCCTGAAAAGGATTAAGTTTGTATTAATCCCTTATGGGTTGCGGACCAAGTGAGAGGAATTTCTGTCGGCTGTATGTTCAAATTTTCAGTAAGCACTGAAACAGTTTAAATAGGAAATGATAAAGGACTGTTTTTGTTTTTCCTTTGATCTACAAAGTAATTAGATCACGACTTAACATTGATTTAAATTGTTTTTTTCTGGCATCTCTGTCCATGTGAATGAGAAGTCTCTTCATTTAATCGAAGCGTGATGAATTTATAATTAGTTTTTTCTCTGGTTTCACTAGCTCTGTTTAACCAAAAGTTTTAAAAACAAAGTTTATCTTTTTATGAATGAGTATAAGTCATTTGAATGCATGCTTCCCCTCTGTGCTGGTTACTAATGAACAAATCAGTTAGCTTTTCTGTATTTAAAAAAAAAAAAAAAAAAAGGAAAGGTGTACTGTATTTTATGAAAAATATCCGGAATGTCTTTTAAATATTTGCTTCCTGAACTAAAAAATAATTTCTTTTGCAGAGACATGCTGACAGATAGCTATAGTTCTCTCTATAAGAAGCATAATGGATGTATGTGCTCAATCTAAGTGTTTCCTGCCTGCCCTATGTTTACAGAAATAATAAGTGTCTTTTCAAGTATGATCAAGAATTTCAGTAAGGGATTTACTGAAGATTATGAAATGTCTCTGTCCCAATCAGGATTTTGCCCCAGAATTTCTAGATATCCTGTCTCGTCTCTCTCTCTCTCTCTCTGTAAGTAGTTCAGTTCAGAGTGCTTAAGGGGGGGATGGAGCCCAGTCCACCGATGATGTCAACCCCCCCCCCCCCCCCCCGGTGGGCGTGAACTAATGTGCCCACAGCAGAGAAGTGGATCCTTAAAAAAAAAAAAAAAAAATCAACCTCCTGGATAGAGCATTGCTAGGAGAAACAGAATCCAGGAGAGGGGGGGGGACTACAGATTCCCAAGTAGTTTGCTAGCCACCTCTGCAACAGGGGAATGTCCACCCCCTCCGGACTAGAAGTGAAAGTCAGCTGACCAGACTTGTTTAGAACTGAAAAAAAAAACTGCACTGAGAAGTTTTAGGACTTGATTGAACTAATGAACGGAAATTGCAGAGAACTGGATGAATTTGCGGGCATAATGGTTAAATGAAAGTTAATCAGAGGGTGTGTGAATTGTGAAAATAAATGTAACAGAGAAAGTGAATGATATTTTAGTTGAATGATGTGAGGTTATCCTAATCGAAGGAACAGAGGAAGTGAAAAACTGGGTGTGAGTACGCCCATTATAGAAAAAGAAGGACATTAGAGAAGTGAATGCCCGTATCTTGACTCCTCCCCAGGAGGGGAGTACTTGATTGCAAAGTCATAGACAGAATAAAACCAAGCACAGTGTTTCAGCACGAGAGTGGAGCAGCTATAGCGTGAGTGGCAGCCTGAGAGGGCTACAGCATGGATGAAGACTAGGCCAGACCGGACTCTCCAGTTTCCCTGGGTCCCCAGGAGTCAGTCTGAAAAATAGGGGACCAATATATGGACTTTTATGGGGGATACAGGAGCAGAATACTAAAGCCAGTAGCCCCTGTGTTTTTCTCGCAAAGCCTTTTCTGCAGAACCACATGTGTGAACTAGAAAAATAATAATATAATAATAATGTACCAGTTCCTGTATATGCCTGAATGCCCTATTCCATTTTTGGGCCGAGACCTGCTTGCAAAGCTTCAAGCACAGATATCCTCTGTTGAAGGAAGAAAAAAATGAAACTCAAAATCTGCTGGCCTGATGGTGTTAACTGTCCCCAAGAAGAAGAATGGCGGTTCTATTCACCTGCATCCAAAGCAACAAGCTGTACACTTACCAACCTCATAGCCCTACCTGGAGGATGGGCAGAAGATAATCCACCTGGCCTAGCGAAGAACATAGCCCCTGCCATTGTCACCCTCAAGCCAGTCAAGAAGCCTGGGACAGGTGATTACCGCCCAGTGCAGGATCTAAGAAAGAATGAATGATGCAGCTGAAACTATACAACCAGTGGTACCAAAATCCTTATATTCTCTTGGAACTGATCTCTGCTGAAGCTATACATTTCATCATTCTGGACTTAAAAAGATGTTTTTTTTCTGCATACGCTTAGCCCAAGACCCCACTACAAGGAGGCGGGGCCAACTCATCTGGACAAGATTACCTCAAGAATTCAAGAACTCGCCTCACTCAGCAAAAGATTTGACAAGTTATCCAGAAACTCAAAAAAAAAAAAGAAAAAATTCTACTTCAATATGTGGACAACTTGCTCATTACCACCAACTCAGAAAGTGAATGTCCACCAGCCACCAGTGAACTCTTGCACCTTTTTAATGAGGCTGGATACAAAGTCTCAAGAGCCAAAGCATAATTATGTCAAACAAGTTAAATACCTAGGATTCCAGTTGTCCAGCGGAATTCGACGCCTGGAACCCTTACCAGAACGCAGAGCAGCTGTATGCAGTATTCCTACTCCAACCACCAGGAGGCAAGTGAGAGCCTTCTTGGGTGCCACAGGGTACTGTTGTATATGGATCCCCAATTTTGCGCTGCTAGCAAAACCATTGTATCACATTGTATCAAGCTACCAAAGGAATGAAAAAGTCTCCATTGGAATGGGGACTTGAATAGGAAGGCAGTCTTTTGATCTTTGAAGACCCTCTGATGTTATCACCAGTTCTGGGTCTACCCGATGTCCAGAAAACCTTGCAGTCTCTATGTTCATGAGTCGCAAGGAAATGTTCTGGGAGTGTTGACTCAATCTCTTGGACCTTATTTGAGAAGCTGTTACAGCTATAGCCTTCCTAGTAAGCAAAAACTAAAAGAAAAATCACTTTGAGATAGAATCTTCAAGTTACTGTACCACACTCTGTTCTAACCATTATGAAACACAAAGGAAATTACTAGCTAACAAATCTATGAATGTTGAAATATTAGAGTATGTTGTGTGAAAACCCCAGATACAACTGAAGGGTCAGTCAAGCTTTCAATCCTGCTATGTTGTTATCAGTTGGTCTTGATCCCCTGATCATGACTGTTTAGAAATTATGGACACTGTATTCTCAAGCCGCCTGGATTTGACTGATGTCCCTATGGAGAACCCTGAACAGACTTTCTTTGTGGCTGAAGGCAGTTTCATCATCAATGGACATTGTTGTGCTAGATATGCAGTGGTGACCCCTGATTTGGTAGTTGAGTCCTCAGCCCTGGCCCCAGAAACTTCACCACAGAAAGCTGAACTGATAGTCCTCACTAGAGCACTAAGAATAGGAAAAGAGCCCTGTCTAAATGTGTACCCAGATTTCAAGTATACCCTTACAACCTTGCATGCATATGGGGCCCTGTACAAAGAATGAGGGTGGATAACCTTAGGAAGCAAGTCCATTAAGTATAGCCCCAAGATATTGATATTAATAGATACATACTGCCTATAAATCTCAGAATTTAGGAAAAGTAGAATGTATGAATAGAACCCTGAAATCTCAGTTGTCTAAACTTTGCCAAGAGGTTTACCTGAAGTGGCCCCAGGTTCTTCCCATAGCCCTTCTTAGGATATACTTAGTCCCTGCTAAGTCTTTAGGAGTTTCCCTTTTGAGATTCTGTATGGGCAACCCCTGCCTATTGTATAGGAAATAAAAGGAGACATGAGACAGATAGGATCTGAAATTATTAGACATGAACTATTGGTTTTAAGTTCTGTTTTGCAGGAGTCTTCATACCTGAGTACAAAATCGATTACTCATCAATTTGCCTGCACCCCTGCATCCTTTCAAGCCTGGAGTCTCGGTGTGGATCAAAGAGTGGAGAAAGATACTGTTAGCCCTGCATTGGAGAGGACCCTATGTCGTCATCCTGTCTACTCCAACTGCAGTAAAAGTCGCAGAATTTGATCCTTGGACCCATCATAATCAAGTGAAGCCAGCAGCTGCTCTTGAACCTGATCACTGGACTACTGTACAGCATCCTGAGACTCCATTGCACCTCACCCTACAACAACAACCACGGACCTAAGACTTATTGGTCCCTCAGAAACTGCACTATTTCAAGACTGTTTGTTTATCTGAAGGTAAGCCTCGCATCTGAAAAAAAAAAACAAAAAAACCCCTGCAATCATCAGAAAGAGACTGTGTTGTGTTAAGAAATTGAATCTTCTAAGAGACTGTGTTTAAATACTCTGAAAAGACTGTTTTGATCTCCTAAAGAGTGAACTGCTCTAAGGAAGCAATAATAGCCTAAGAGACTATGCTATGATATTTTAAGAAATTGAGACATCCCAGAGGACAGTGATACTTTGGAATCTACAGCCCTACTCCTGCCAAAACGCTGGTAGGTCTACGTACGGCAGAAGCTTGAGGATCTACAAATCAACCCTACATCTGTTATCTGTTGTGGAAGTCGACAGTTCCACCAATTTTCCAGAGACTATGCCCATTATGAATTATTATTATTGCTTTATTTTGGCAGCAGCCTTGGAGTGCTTTGAAATGACTTTTGCCTTATCTCCCTGGGCAGCCTGTATAAGTACAACATGAACTGGACCGAAGGTCACTCAGACCTTGTTTTATCATTCTTCCTATACTTGCATTGGTATACTCTCCAATCCAAAAGTTGTTCTAGATCTTGACTTTCTACAAGGCTATGCAAGCCACCGTTGCAATTCCTCATACCACCACCAGAACTTGTTTCTTGAACTTACTGGAGCAATAGCATCTAGTCTCCACACTTCTGACTGTTTCTATTGTGGAGGAACTAAGATGGGAGATCAGTGGCCCTGGGAGACGCAAGAACTGAACTATTCTATCCTATACAATCAGACTGATTTACATAATACTACTAGTGAGTGGGTATTGGCCCACCCCATTGTTGACAGTTTGTGTTTTGTTCGGACTGGACCACAATCTACTACGAAGGATGGACAGCTGGTCTGTCTAAATCAGAAGCTTTACGACAGCACAACAAAGATGCAACCGAACCTTCTAATCCTTTAGTTCTTTTTCCCACTCTTGCCAAACTATGGACTTTGACTATCTGCCTGTTGCTCCCTTGTTTCTTGCCATTTTGCTTGCAAATGATAACTTCAGTTATTAATAACACTGTAGAGCGTAAGACAGCTACAAAGATGCTAGCTATGTGAACTTACTACCCTATACCACAGAGTGATACCTTTACCTAGTATTATGTGATTTGATTCTCACACCTTATTAACATGCGGGTGAGAATAATCAAAGGGGGGAATGTGGTAGGCGACGGCCTATGATCCATGCTAATTGAACTAAGCAGACAGGCCTGAGCAGCTTGACCTGTAACTGAAGCCTGTAGTTAGGCCCAGAGGAATGAAAACCCCACTTACTGATGACACCATAGAATTGAAACTTAACTCAGTTTAACTGAACATAGCTAAGCAGAAACGAAACTTATAAAAGACAGAAAACAGCTCTAATTGGTACTGATAAGAGAGCACAGCTTCTATGGAATTAATTAACTCTGCAAAAAGCAAGGTTACAGTGCCCTGCTTCCCATATGTTTTAACAAGCTCAGCGACCTTGGAGGAGAGAAGTAACAAGTTAGAGACACTGACCATTGTAATTGGGACTAGAAGGGGGGCAACCAGGTGCTGGGCCCAGACCAGAGTCCCGATTGGGTAGCCATATCAGTACCGGGACCAATAGATGGGTGAGAGGTGTACTGGGACCAATGAAAAGTTTGCCTATGCTTAGAATGGACAAGAAAGCTATAAAAGTTGTTGTTTTACTAGAAGCCATTGCTCAGCCATTTTGAAATTGCTTATTGCTTGAGCCATGTGCACATTAAACTGGCTTGGATCCTTGAAAAGACTCCTGGATTTATTTATTGCATGCTTATCTGCTGCTACACTACTGCCCCCTCTTTGGTTCCCAGCCTATAAAGACAAGCTAAGGAAGGCCTTGAAGGGATTCTGGCAAAGCTTTTTTTGCAAAATTATGGCAGTGTATTTAGATGGTGGGGGAACCAGTTTAGAAATGAGATGGAAAGCAAACAAACATTTATTCATTTCTTCTTCCATTTCACTTCTAAAATGAAACAAAACAAAATAGAAATGTTGTTATATAATGTTTCATCTTGAATGATGACATATCTATAGAACCCTAAGGGGTATGTTTACTAAACTGCGGTAACGTTACATAATGTTAACGATCGTAGACGTTCCGCAGCGCGGTAAACACCGCAGAAGGTGGAGAGAGGGCGGAGAGAAGGGGTTAATGGGAGGAGTGTGGGCGGGGAGAGGCTCCATTCACACTAACGCGCTGATCTGAAGAGCTGCATCCTAACGCGATTGAAAACCTGCCGTTAGATGCACATATGCAAGAGAGAGAAACCATTTACGTGTCAGCAATGTACAGCCCAAGCAGGGAGCCCAAAAACTGTGATAGTAGTGCTCCATGTACAGCAATACCATAGTGCCAAAGTATGAATGGCCACTATGGCGATGGTGCAAATGGGACATAGGGGGCCGCAGGCGGGACATGTAGCATGGGCAGCTGGGGCACAGGGTGGACCAGGCAGGCGCCTAGGAACATAGACACCGGAGATCAGCAAGACAGCAGTTAACCAAGGCCAAACACAATCCACCAATATCTACCTGGTCCACCCTAGCCAATAGTCGCTAGGGCACAGACCTGACATCCCCCCAGCCATCCCGTCCCATGTGGAGGGGACATAATAGTGGTAGGCAGTGATGGGGGGATGTGAGGATGTCCATGGATGCCCCCCACCCCGGAACCCGCTCCCTAGGCGGGCGCCTACCTACACAGTGGATGGCCTGGGACTGCGCAGTACCAGCACCAACAGCAAATGGCCACGTCAGCTTGGCAGGGGGGCGTGTGCCCGTACTGGAGGGGGCAGTGCCACCTCCCTGCAGTGGACCTAGGCCATGCTCTGCATCAGTATGTGGCATGCAGTGCAACATAAAAGGTCTGGCTGAGGAAAAGTGCAGGTAGCCCCAGGGACTACCATGCATCTGTGGCAACAGTGTGGTGCAGTACACCCAGCCAGTGTGTCCAGGAGCAGAGGGTCACAGGTGCAAGTCCCAGCTGTGGTTCCTGCAGAGCATGTCCCTATATTTTACCCTACAAAGCAGATACAACAGCAACATGTGCAAAGCCCAAAGCAGCGGCGAACAGGGGTGCAAACACCCACTCACACAGGCTCCACAATCCAATGATGCATGGAGCAGCAGGCTGTTGGCCCCAGCATTGGGATGATGTTATCACCAGAGCAGTACTACTACCCCCTGCACAGTTTAGCAATGTCAGCACTGTGATCAGGACTAGTGTGGTGGGCAGGGCTGCCAACCACCCCTATCTTTGTATAATGCTGCAAAAGGAGTGAGCGTGTTTGTATGTCTATCCATTGTTCTGTGGCTGCCCACACTTCACTGGGCCCAAAACGTCCCACTGTTACCAGCGTTAGCCTGATTAGATGCATAATGAGGAGCAAGGTATTCTGGGTATAGCCCTGACAGGGAAGATTGGCCAGGATGCATCTTCACAGGGTGTGGGGCAATGGCTAGGACACTGTAGTGCCTGACCACCACCTGCATGGACAGGTTGGCCACAGCATGGCATGCTGGGAGGGCACTCACTCTGAATGAGCAGTGACCATGGCAGGTCTAGGTTCCCACATAGCGCTCTACACTATTTGTCTCTAGTGATATATTTGTGTTCCCAAACACTGAGATGCCTGCTTGCTGTACATAGTTCCTGGTGGACTGTCTGCAGTTAGACTGTGCATGGTCGGAACACCTTTAAGGTACAGTCTGACTGTTCTGTCTGCTGGTGACTGGCAGACAGTGGTAGGAGGTACTTGGGGTTTCCAGACCTAATCCCAGCATTGCTGCTGGTCTGCCACTGTCGCAGTCATAGGTATGGCTCTGGCCCACCAACCCTGGAGGGCTGTCTCGTGCAAACAGGATGGAGGTTGCTTCCCTGGGGCGGGGCCACTGTTCTTGGGCCCTTTGGGGGATGTAGTGTATACCACTGTGACCTATACAGCCACTGCTACACACATCTCATGCAATTCGAGGAACCCCTCTGCCCTGATAACAGCTGTCCATGTCAGCCAGACCCTCACACGGGGTACACACTAATCTGGCTAGTGTCTGGTCCCACAGGGCCACATGTGACTGCAGGATACAGATGGACACCAAATTACCTTCAGCTGCACTGCACAGAACACCTGTCACACACTGGTAGTGATGGGGATGTACAGCAGGACCTATCTCTAGCACCACATGTACTGCGGACCTAGTGCTGGGCACCAATCCTATCCCTCAGGGTGACCACAGAACCTGCACAATGGCATGGTCTGTAGCTACTCTGTGCCAGTATCACACACTGTCAGTTCGTCTTTCCCAGCTGAGGTACCGGAGAGGTGCAGATCCCATTTGGTGATCAGCTGTAGACAGCTATTCAGCATGTGCATTGCATCATGGGTACTGCTGTGACATACACCATGGAGGTATAGCCTACTGGTTAATACATTGCCATTCTTGGCAGTGTTCATTGGTTCAGTTCCTCATTGTTTCCTCCTCTCATGCCTGTCCTACTCAAATAGTGTGCAAGCCTGTAGAGGTCATATTTTTGCAGATATGCGCTTCCAGCCCATAATACCCTCGCCACAATTGCCAACATTCCCTCGATCCGTCTATCTGCGTCTGTCAGCTGTGTAGAGTCCTGTCTGCCTGTGCAGGCTGCCAGCCCATGTCCTGCACTGCTACCCTTTTCTGCATTGCGCCTCATCGTGCTTGCCTCGCCTGTGGCACCACCACTCCTCTGTCCACCCATCATTGTAACTATCCTGCCACCTCCGCTTCCACTGGGGGACACGTATTCCCATCGTCTGCCACCAACTGTTTTTTCGGTACTTTACATTGCCAATACCCTGTGCTGTGGTAGAGCTGCCCCACCATGTTTGTCATCAGTACTGGCAGGTACATGGGATGCCCACAGATATGGCAGGTCCAGCGGCTCCCACTTCTCCTTCCTTCACTCACCTGTTCATTGCCTTTCCTGAGTGCTCTATTTAGTGTTAGGGCTACATCTGTCTCTGTTCCGCACAGGTCATGCATGTCATCCTGAGGCACCTTGCAGTCCCTAGGGCACACTAACCTAGGACACCATAACCTTGTTAGGCCACCTTAACCTATGGTTAGATAGCCCAGGGTGCCTTCTGTGGTGACTTGTCCAAGGATGCCTAATATGGCGCTTAGCCTAGGAGGCCCTATAGGGCACCTTCTGAGGCACCTTACAGGGCACCTTACTAGGTACCTTATAAGGCACCTTACAGGACACCTTACTAGGCACCTTACAAGGCGCCTTACTAGGCACCTTACAAGGTGCCTTATAAGGCACCTTACAAGGCGCCTTACAGGGGGCCTTGCAAGGTGCTTTACAAGGTGCCTTGTAATGCTCGTTATTCTAAGGCGCCTTATAACGCGTGTTAGCTAGGCAGGGGCGGCCCAAGGGGGGTGTGGGGCCTCATTTGCATAAATATTTGCATAATGTTACCATATACTAACTTTTAGTAAACGTGCCTCTTAATGAGTGTATGGATAAAGAAAGACTAAAAGATTTCTACATTACTATAATCCAGTGCCAACTGCCAGACACATTAGGAACTACTACAAACACTGCCCATTTAGAACCCATAGCAAACCCGCCGTATCCTAACAGCACTACCAGGACTCACAAAGCACCATACTCTACCAATCAAAAGGCAACACTGCAAATATTAAACCAATACATTTCAGAGAACAAGAATACATGACCTACTGGGGAAAGAGAACAAGTGGCAATGTCAAATAGGAATTATATAAACAGAACACCTCAGCTCAGTTACACATGCAGAACATAGACCGTCACCAAACAAGTAATCACAATTTAGAAACAGGAAGACAATAATTAAACTGGGAATCCCAAAAGCCAAACTTGGAATGTACAACACTGTAGAAATAAAACTATACATTAATTTGCTCTTGTACTAAACAAAGCGCAGACGTTAATGATGCACATTTACCAGAGCTGACATATTCCAATTAATACATTCAAAATAAAGAGATATTTTTCTACCTTTTGTGCATTTTTTTTCAGCTGCAATTGCTCCAGCCACTTTCTTCTGGTTTCTTCGTGTTACATTCATTATGTTATGGTTACCCCAATCATGTTATTGTTATCCAATCTTGCTCCGTGTAAATATCTCATGTATATAGTTCTCCCCTGTTATCCAAGTTTGTACGCCTGTTCTATGTAAAACCAAACAGCTTGTTGTTATGGTCATTGTGTTATAATGTAAACCGCGCTGATACCGAATAGTGCGGTATATAAGAAATTGTAATAAATAATAAATAAATAAATTGTGTCTTCTGCTAACTCTCCATCATCTGCTGTCCATTTGTCCTTTCTTCTCTCTTCTAGTTTTTTTCCATTCTCTCTCTACATCTGCTTTAACATACTAATCTTTCTCCTTTTGCTCTTTCCTCATTCCTATTTCATCCACTCAAATTTCACCCCTCCATCCTCAATCCCCACTTACTCTCCCAATACCCGGCCAATTGTAGATTTTTTATCCCTCCCACACAAAATATTTTTCCCTTCTCCATTTTACTCTTCCAGCCCCATCCCATTCTAATCCTCCCCCAGCATCAGCTCCCTTCTAGTTCCAGCCTCACCCAGCATCCATTCCCTTCTAGTCCCTGCATCAGCCCATTTCCAGTCCTAGCCACCCATCAGCCCATTTCCATTCCTAGCAACCCCCCAACCCAATACCAGTCCTAGCCCCCCCATCAACCCACTTCCAGTCCTAACCCCCTATCACCCCATTTTCAGTTTAAGCCCCCCCTATAACCCATTACCAGTCCTAACCCCCCATCAGCCCACTTCCAGTCCTAACCTCATCAACCCATTTCCAGTCAGCCCCCCATAGCCCATTGCCAGTCCTAAACCCCTCCCCCATCAGCCCACAGCCTATTACCAGTCATAACCCCATCAGCCCACCTCAAGTCCTAACCCCTCCCCATCAGCCCATTTCCTGTCCTAGCCCCCCCATAGCCCATTATCAGTCCTAACCCCCCCATAGCCCATTACCAGACAGCCCCCATCAGCCCACAGCCCATTACCAGTCTTAACTCCCCCCATAGCCCATTACCAGTTCTAACCCCCAACAGCCAACAGCACATTACCAGTCCTAACCCCATCAGCCCACCTCGTCCTAAACCCTCCCCATCAGCCCATTTCCTGTCCTAGCCCCCCCATAGCCCATTATCAGTCCTAACCCCCCCATAGCCCATTACCAGTCCTAACCCCCATCAGCCCACAGCCCATTACCAGTCCTAACCCCATCAGCCCACCTCCAGTCTTAAGCCCCCCAGCCCATTTCCAGTCCTAGCCCCCCCATAGCCCATTAACAGACAGCCCCCATCAGCCCACAGCCCATTACCAGTCTTAACCCCCCCCCCCATAGCCCATTACCAGTTCTAACCCCCCCAAACAGCCCACAGCCCATTACCATTCCTAACCCCATCAGCCCACCTCCAGTCTTAACCCCCCAACTCATTTCCAGTCCTAGCCCCCCCATAGCCCATTACCAGTCCTAACCCCCCCCCCCCATCGGCTCAAGTAAAATTAAATATAAAAAAAAAACGCTGGCTGCTACTGCTGCCGCTACCGCCGCAGCAGCAGCAGAATGGACTGTCCCGCGGGGCCCCCTCTGCCCGGCTGAATCCCTCCCTCCCTCCACGAAGGCTGAGCCCCTCCGTGCCGGCTTTGAGAGTCGCGAAGGGAGAGTGTCTCCCTCGCGTCTCTGTTAAGCCCGCAGGGGCTGATGGGAAATTTCCCATCTGCCCCTGCAGGCTTAACAGAGACACGAGGGAGACCCTCTCCCTTCGCGACTCTCAAAGCCGGCACGGAGAGGCAAAGCCGTCATGGAGGGAGGGAGGGAGGGATTCAGCCGGGCAGAGGGGGCCCCGCGGGACAGTCCATTCTGCTGCTGCTGCGGCAGCAGCGACAGCGGTAGCAGCCAGTGTTTGTTTTTTTTTAATTCAATTTTGTAAAAAGCAGAATGTTCTTTGCGTGGGGCCCCCTGAAACGCGGGACCCTGTGCAAAAAACATTCTTGCTCAATGGACGGGCTGGCCCTGAGGCTAGGAAAACTGATGGAAACATTCACAAAATAAGGCCTGAAGCTAAACAGAGACAAGTGCTATAAGACAAAACAAATTCCAGTTCCAGGGGCATCTAATTCATAAGTCTGGAGTGAGACCTGATCCAGGGAAAGTGATATTCTGCAGAATATGCCAGCTCCCAAAAATACCACAGGACTGAAAAGGATGATGGATGGTGACATTTTACTTACCAAATAATGCCCTTTCCTTGAGTCCTGACAAAGACCAGTCCAGACAAGTGGGTTGTGTTCCCCTACCAGCAAATTTGTGAGGACAAAGAACCAATGAAAAGCCCAGGTTTTGATGACATTACTCCCATGCCTCTATATGCCTCAGACACCAGAGGACTCTTCAGTATCCATCCCAAAGCATAAGAACATAAGATATGCCATACAGGGTCAGATCAAGGTCCATCAAGCTCAGTATCCTGTTTCCAACAGTAGCCAATCTAGGTCACAAGTATCTAGCAGCTTCCCCAAAAGACACAGGTTCCACAATGCTTGTACTGGGGCAAGCAGTGGATTTCCCGGTCCTCTTTAATAATGATTTATGGACCTTTCCTCCAGGAACTTGTCCAAACCTTTTTTAAATCCAGTTACACTAACAGCTTTTATTACATCCACTGGTAACAATTTCCAGAATTTGATTGCACATTAAGTAAAAAACTCTTTTTTCTTATTAATCTTAAATAGGTTACACTGTAGCTTCATTGCATGTCCCTTAGTCTTTCTATATTTTGATGGCATAAACAATCAATCTATGTTTACCCATTCAACTCCATTCATTAATTTATAGACCTCTATCATATCTTGCCTCAACCGTCTCTTTCCTAGGTTGAAGAGCCCTAACCTCTTTAGCCTCTCTTCATAGGGGTATCCTTCCATCCCCTTTCCATTTTGTTGGCACTTCTCTGAACCTTTACTAATGACACTATATCCTTTTTAAGATACGGCGACCAGAATTGCACACAATATTCAAGGTGCGGTTGTACCTTGAAATGATACAGAGGTATTATAATATCCTTTGTTTTATTCTCCATTCCTTTCCTTATGATTCCTAGCATTCTATTTGCTAAAACCGAGCCGCTTTGGCATTGCCCAGGGTCGCCATGAGATCCATGACTGGCTGACCCCACCGCACCATGATTTCGTGAAAGACTGCAGAATTCAGCTCCCATTCTCCGGGATCCAGCACATTCTGACTGAGCTAGTCGGCTTGAATGTTGTCTTTTCCTGCCCCATGTGCTGCCGAAATCGCTACGAGATGGACTTCCGCCCATTGGAACAACTGTTGATTCTCCTCTAAGAGTACGGCACTGCCTGTGCCTCCTTGCCTGTTGATGTAAGACACCGTCACCAAATTGTCGGAGAACACTCGAACTGCTCTCTCTTCGAGCAGGCCTACAAACTCTATCAGTGCTAAATGAACCGCTCTCAGCTCCAACCGATTGATCGACCAAATGCTCTCTTCCACAGTCCAGGTCCCCTGCGCTATCCATATCAAACAATGAGCCCCCCAACCGGAAAGGCTGGCATCTGTTGTGAGCAACACCCAGTCCGGAAGTTCCAGCAGAACCCCCGCTTGAAGATGCGCTGGAGCCAACCACCACTGTAGACTGACGCACACTTCTTCTGGACAGAGCAACCGGCGAGAGAAAGGATGATCCTGCGGAGACCACCTGGAGAGTAACGCATGCTGAAGTGGCCGCATATGATCTTTGGCCCACAGAACCAGATCTAAGGCCGCTGCTATCGACCCCACCAGCTGTAAGTACCTCCACGCCATTGGAGCCCTCATTCGCAAGAACGCCGCTACCTGTGACAAAATCTTCTTTACTCTGTCCATAGGAAGGAAGACCGAGCCTATCTCCGTGTTGAAGAAGGCCCCGAGATAAGTCAACTGTTTCACCAGTTCTAAATGACTCTTTGCCCGGTTGATGACCAAGGTTCCCTCTAATTTTCTGTAGGCTGTGTGCGCATAAAATATCAGCTGTGTGCAGCTTTTGAAGGAAGGTTAAATTTTTGTGCGCCACATAACGACACTTGGAGTTATATACTTTAAAATTTGACTACACGTCAGAATACAGTATGTACACCACATTGATTTTAATCAAATTAAATGAAAATAGACGATTACTAAAGGAAGCGGGAAATTCCTAGTAATTGCAATCATAACTTTTAAATTTTAAGACGTCTGTGTTGGTTTCTATCAGAATCAGAGCCATAATTTTTGTGCGTTCTGTTGTAAAGATGACCCAACCTAGCTGTTCGAGGAACTCCACTACTCGAGCAGTTGCCCTGATTGAATCTGCTAGAGATTGCGCTCGGATTAACCAGTCGTCTAGGTAGGGATGTACCTGAATCCCTTCTTTCTGAAGTGCCGCTGCTGCCGTCACAACCATTACCTTGGTAAAGGTTCGAGGCGCTGTAGCCAGTCCGAACGGCAAAGCCCAGAACTGAAAATGACTCATGGGAACTGCAAAGCTTAGAAACTTTTGATGCTCTCTCCTGATCCGAATGTGCAAATACACCTCTGTCAAATCTATGGAAGAAAGGACTTCTCCTTGCTTTACCAACCGGATAACTGACCTTAACGTTTCCATCCGGAAATGAGGCACCCTCAAGCAACGGTTTACGTGTTTTAGATCTAAAATTGGCCGAAAAGAACCTTCCTTCTTGGGGACCACAAAATAAATCGAGTATCGACCTAAGCCGTACTGGCCTGCAGGTACTGGCGCAACCGCTTGAAGGCGCAACAAACGCATCAACATGTCGTTGACCGCCGTCCTCTTCTCCGGAGGACCGCACAGAGAGGACACAAAAGCTTCTGCCAGTGGGCGAGTGAACTCCAGCGCATAGCCCTCTCTGATAATTTCCAGAACCCACTGGTCTGTAGTTATGGTGGCCCAGGCAGAGAGGAACACCTGCAATTGACCTCCTACCGGAATCTCCGCCTGGACCAGCCTCCCTTCATTGCGGTTTCTTAGCCGAGTTCTGTTGGGCATTAAAATAGCCTCTACTGAACCCCCTGGCTCCGCGAAAGGACTGCCCTCTGGCCACAAAATGGCCTAGCTGATAAGGCATAAAACAAGGACCTCGGAACCTGCGAAAGTCTCGTCCCTGACCCCTCTGCATGGGACCCATCTTTGCCGCTCTCGGTCGGTCCTCAGGAAGGGAACCCCCTTTAGAATCTCCCAAATCTTTCACAATCTTCTCCAATGCCTCACCAAACAGCAACTTACCCTTGTATGGAAGCTTACTGAGACGAGCCTTGGAAGACGCATCCGCCACCCAACTCCGTAACCAGAGAAACCGCCTAGCGGCAATTACCGAAGCCATTGATTTCACTGAAATCCACAGCAAATCATAGAAAGCATCTGTCAGATAAGCCGCCGCTGACTCCAGCTTCGCTCCTTCCCCTGAAGAATCCTCTTCCTTCTCCGGACCCGGCTCCCCTTGAAGCCAGCGGATAGAGGCCCTTGACACATAGGCTCCACAAACCGAAGCCTGTAGAGCTAGAGCACTGGAATCAAATGCCTGCTTAAGAAGGGCTTCTAACCTACGATCTTGAAGATCTTTCAGGGCTGTACCTCCTTCGACCGGAATTGTGGTTTTCTTGGTGACTGCTGAAACTAACGTATCGACCTTGGGCATTCACAACAAATCCTTCTCCTCCTGGGGAATGGGGTACAGACGTGCAATAGCACAACCTCCTCTCAAGGATGCCTCAGGGCACTCCCATTCAGATTCTATCATCTGTTTAATAACCCTGTGTATTGGAAAACATAGATGCTCTGACTTAAATCCCTGAAACAAGGGATCCTCTAGTGGCTCCTGCTGCACCGCAGGGAGAACCATATTTAACGCTGCAAGAGACTGAGCAATCAGAGCCCCTAGCTTTTCCTTCCTAAAAACTCTAAAGACATTCTGATCCTCGTCTGGCCCTAACTCCCCTTCCTCCAACTCTCCTGGCCAGGCGTCCAAACCCGCTTCAGACAGAATCTCTCCTTCTATCCCTTGAGAAATGGCCCCATGAGACCCTGCACTCTCAAATCCCGTTTCTAAAGGCTTGGCTATAGATGAGACCCCTTCCCCAGGGTCTGCTACAGCCGATAATCCCACCTGTGACACTAACGGACTGTCAGTAGAAGGACTGAAGGACAACTAAGACCTTTTAAATAAATAGGCATTATGCAGAGCTATAATAAACTCCGCTGAAAACAATGAGTCCAAGGACCCCTGCATTGCTGCCAACGGCTGCTGTGCTGGCCCCTCAGCAGCAGGCGCCTTGTGCGATTTAGATTTTCTCTTTCCTGACTTTGCCTGCAGCGTGGGAGAGACGGACGGCTCATCTAAAATGGTTGCCGTTCCCGCTTCTTCTGAAGAGCACTGAGGTCTGCTTACCACCTCCTCCTCAGCAATTTTGTGACTCTCCATAACCCGTTATCTTTCTCAAACCTTACCGTAACGCAGCAACTGCCACCGACCGGCTCCGAACTCACGCGGCCCTGATAGCCTGGACCGCATGTAGTTACCGCCAGTAACCGCGAGCACCGAACTCCTGCTGAAAGAAAAAAAACATGGCTACGGAACACTAACCCTCACGGCGGCGGTTCCTACGCCGGTCAAACTAATATTTTTCCCTACTGCTATTTTTAACTATTATAACCTGAAACCAAGACAGGTTGGAGCTTCTGCATCCTGCCTCGCCGCTGCTAGCAGACAGCTGGAAATTGCAGAGATCGGAGGCAGGGAAGAGGATTCTGGGGCTTCCAGGACCTTTCCCGAAACCCCTGAGCCACGGGTCTACAAATAGAGGCAGGCTCTGCCTTTTTATGCCAATCGGATCCATCGGCAGATGAGGACCTTTGCTCCTATTATTTTTTTTTTTTTAATTGAAGAAATAAAAAAAGAAACTTGCCTTGCTGATCTGCCCTGCTAGGGCCAACCAACCACACCTCCTCCTTCTTCCAAATCGTAATCTAATCAATATATATATTTTTTCAATCTATAACTACTTTTCCTGTTCGTTTCTCTGTGGAGCCTGTCAGCTACACGTCCTGTTCAGCTGCTGAGGACAAAGACTGACTCTCTGACACCAGGGGGAGCTGGATAAGCTGTCAGCAAGATTTTCAGTATTCAGTCCTCAGCTGCTGGAGGAGGTTGACTACCCTAATGTCCTGGACTGGCTCGGAGAGATGAACAGGAAAAAACAATGAAAAGCCCAGGTTTCGATGGCATTACTCCCATGCCTCTATATGCCTCAGACACCAGAGGACTCTTCAGTATCCATCCCAAAGCATAAGAACATAAGATATGCCATACCGGGTCAGATCAAGGTCCATCAAGCTCAGTATCCTGTTTCCAACAGTAGCCAATCTAGGTCACAAGTATCTAGAAGCTTCCCCAAAAGACATAGGTTCCACAATGCTTGCAGTGGGGCAAGCAGTGGGTTTCCCAGTCCTCTTTAATAATGATTTATGGATCTTTCCTCCAGGAACTTGTCCAAACCTTTTTCAAATCCAGTTACACTAACAGCTTTTATTACATCCACTGGTAACAAATTCCAGAGTTTGATTGCACATTAAGTAAAAAACTATTTTTTCTTATTAATCTTAAATAGGTTACACTGTAGCTTCATTGCATGTCCCTTAGTCTTTCTATATTTTGATGGCATAAACAATCAATCTATGTTTACCCGTTCCACTCCATTCATTAATTTATAGACCTCTATCATATCTTGCCTCAACCGTCTCTTTCCTAGGTTGAAGAGCCCTAACCTCTTTAGCCTCTCTTCATAGGGGTATCCTTCCATCCCCTTTACCATTTTGTTGGCACTTCTCTGTACCTTTACTAATAACACTATATCCTTTTTAAGATACGGCGACCAGAATTGCACACAATATTCAAGGTGTGGTCGTACCATGAAATGATACAGAGGTATTATAATATCCTTTGTTTTATTCTCCATTCCTTTCCTTATAATTCCTAGCATTCTATTTGCTTTCTTATCTACTGCTGTACACTGGGCGTAGGGTTTCAACATGTTATCCACAATGATGCCTAAATCTTTTTCCTGGTGGTGGTTCCTAATGTGGAACCTTGCATCGTGTAACCATAGTTTAGGTTGTTCATAACTTTGCACCTGTCCACATTAAATTTCATCTGCCATTTGGATGCCCAGTCTTCCAATTTATCAAGGTCTCACAATTTTTCACAATCCTCATCGGTTTTAACAACTTTGAATAATTTTGTGTCATCTACAAATTTGATTACCTCACTCGTTATTCCCATTTCCAGGTCATTTATGAACATGTTAAAAAGCAGCAGACCTAACAAGGATCCCTGGAATACTCTATTATTCTCTTTTCTTCACTGGGAAAATTGGCCATTTAGCCCTACTCTCTGCTTTCTCTCTTTTAACCAGTTCCTGATCCACAATAGTACGCTGCCTACTATTTCATGACTTTTTAGTTTTGCCAAAATTTCTGATGAGGGACCTTGTCAAAGGTTTTCTGAAAGTCCAGATACACTATATCAACTGACTCACCTTTGTCTACCTGTTTATTCACACCTTCAAAAAACATAACAGATTAGTAAGACAAGACCTTCCTTGGCTAAAGCCATGTTGGCTGTCTCCATTTAAGCCATGACTATCTAAAAGTTCAGTAATTTTGTTCTTTATAATGGCTTCTACCATTTTTCCCGGTACTGTAGTTTCTCGGATCACCCCTTGAACTCTTTTTAAAAATTGCCGTTACATTGGCCATCCTTCAATCTTCAGGTATTACAGATGATTTTAATGATAGTTCACATATTACTAATAGCAGGTCTGCAATCTCATATTTCAGTTCTTTTAACACCCTTGGATGTATACCATCTGGTCCAGGTGATTTGCTACTCTTCAATTTATCAAATAGTTGTAATACATCTTCTCAGTATATTGATATTTCTTTCAATTCTTCTGCAGCATCACCTTTAAATACCATTTCTGTCATGGGTACCATCCCTACATCTACTTCAGTAAAGACCAAAGCAAAGAATTAATTCAGTCTCTCTGCTATGGCCTTGTCACTTTTTAGTGCTCTTTTTACCCCTCTATCATCTAATGGTCCAACTGACACTCTCCCAGGTTTTTTGCTATGAATGTACTTGAAAAAGTCTTTATTACACATTTTTGCTTCCACAGCAAGCTTCTTCTCAAATTCTCTTTGCCTGCCTTATCAGTGCCTTGCATCTAACTTGCTAGTGCTTATGTTGTTTCCAGTTTTCATCATTTGGTTCCTTTTTCCATTTCCTGAAAGTTTCTTTTTTGGCAACAGCTGCCTCTCTAACCTCACTTTTAAACCATGCTGGAAGTCTCAACTTCCTTCCACTTTTCTTAAAGCGTGGAACACAGATGGTCTAGGCTTCCAAGATAGTATTTTTAAACAGCGCCCATGCTTGATGTAAATCTTTAACCTTTGCAACTGCTCCTTTTAATTTTTTTCTTAACTATTTTCCTCATTTAGCATGTCTTCCTTTTGAAAGTTAAAAGGTAGTACTATGGATTTCCTTGCTGCCCTTCCTCCATTTATTAAATCTAAGCGATAATGATATGATTAGTATTGCCAAGTGGCCCTAGCACCCATATCTCTTGCACCAGATTTTGTGTTCTACTAAGTCCAAAATGGCTTCCCCTCTGGTCAGTTCATCAACCAGCTGCTCCAAGAAGCAGTAATTTATTTCATCTAGAAACTTTATTTCCCTAACATATCCTGCCATGACACTGGCCCAGTCGATACCAGGGTAATTGAAATCACCAATTATTATTACTGAGCTGCAACTTTTGTTACCTTCCCTGATTTCTTCGAGCATTTCTTCATCCATTTGTTCATTCTGGCCACGTGATCGATAGTACACCCCCCACTGCCATCTTCTTCCCCTTCCCCTTCCCCTTTTTATATTGAATTTCAATCCATAGAGATTATACGTGAATTTTTTTTTTTGCAAAACTTTAATCCTTTGGGATTCAATGCCCTCTCTAACACAGATTGCAATCCCTCCACCAATTTGATCTGCTCTATCATTATGATATAGTTTGTACCCAGGTATCACAGTGCCCCACTGGTTGTCCTCTTTCCACCATGTCTCTGAGATACCAATCATATCTAACCTCTCATTTAGTGCTATATATTTTATTCATATTAATCTGGTTATTGGTAGGTAGGTGGAATTTGGAATCTTTAAGCTCTGTCTGCTCTGTATTCAAGGGCATTTGGGTTACTTTCGTCTTTATTGGAACCTCTCTGTTGATATAGCCTAACTTCAATCTTTTGCTAGTATCCTTCATGGATACATAGTTCCAAATCATGCGCTCTTGGGCAACTGTCCCCTATTATCTAGTTTAAAAGCTGCTCTGTCTCCTTTTTAAAGGTTAATGCTAGCAGCCTGGTTACATCCTGTTAAGGTGGAGCCCATTTCTTTGGAAAAGCCCCTCCTTTCCCCAGAATATTTGCAGTTCCTAACAAATCCAAAACCCTCTTTCTTGAACCATCGTTTCATCCATGCACTGAGACTCCGGAGCTCTGCCTGCCTTTTGGGTACTGCTCGTGGAACGGGAAGCATTTCGGAGAATGCTGCCCTAGAAGTTCTGGATTTCAACTTCCTACCTAAAAACCTAAATTTGGACTCTAGAACCTCCCTACCACACTTTCCTATGTCATTGGTACTGACATGTACCAAGACAGCAGACTCCTCCCAGCATTATCTAAGACCTTGTTTAGGTGGCGAGTGAGGTCCACCACCTTCGCACCAGGCAGGCATATTACCAAGCAATCCTCACAACCATCAGCCACCCAGTTATCTACATGCCTAATGATCGAATCACCAACTATAACAGCTATCCTAACTCTTCCCTCATGAGCACATGGCCCTGGAGAAATCTCCTTGGTGCGAGAGGGTTTTACATCACCTGGAAGACAGGTCCTAGCTACAGGATCACTTCCTGCCACATCAGAGTGATGCTCTCCTATCATGTGACCTCTCTCCTCCATGGCAACAGGGATGTTGCCAGACTGCCAGACTGGAGGTGGGACTTCAGTACTACATCCCTGTAGGTCTTGTCTATGTACCTCTCTGCCTTCCATGTGTCCTCCAAGTCTGCTACTCTAGTCTCTAGAGAACAGAATCATTCCCTGAGAGCAAAGAGCTCCTTGCACCTAGTGCACACGTAAAACCTCTCACCAACTGGGAGAAAATCATACATGTGACACTCAGTACAAAAGACTGGAAAGTCCCCATCTCACTGCTGGACTGCTGTCTGCATCTTAGTTTTAAGGTTGTGTTTAGGTATTTGAGTTGTTTACTTACTTAGGTTTGCTGGGGGTACTTATACTAATAAAACTATACCTAATACATTTAATGGATTTTGTTCACCTCAAGCTTAATTAATCTCAGGTCCTTAATGTATGCCTGATGAGGATAAACAGTTGCACCTGAGAGTGATTGTGGCACCTCCTTCCCTTTAAGAGGTTTAAGCACCTATAAAGCTATGAATATCCAAAGAGTGGGTGGGAATTGGGGAGGGAGGGGGGAAAAGAAGACTTATTAAAAGCTGGCTGATACACAGTACCCTGTCCTGTGCTTCTAAGGTAATCTGTGACCAATTTTCTGGGTGATTCACACAGCCCTTGCTTTGATAGAGGGAGTCTTTCAAAATGCCCCTTTGATTTGTCACTTGTTTTAGTAACTATTGTGATGAAGCTGACACCACTGAGCCTAGGGAGTTAGAAAAAAACACTGATTCTGTTAAAGAATCAGATATGTGTAGAGTGCAGTTAGATAGAAGTGCAGCAAGCAAGGACTCTCACGAGGAAAGCTGACACGCCCTAGAGTAGAGGAGGCAAAGCCTAATTCAAAGAGTAATCAAACACACCTGTTTAGAATGCCAGGAACTTTAGCTGAGGAACGCTCTTATAAGCAGTCCCCAATTAGGAGAGAAAGAAGTCCTCAGGAAGGAAGTCTTCAGGAAAGGAGTCCTCAGGAAAGAAGTCTTCAGAGGGGAAGTCTTCAGAAGAGAAGTATTCCAAGGAGAGGAGCAGAAAGCATTGCTGCTGTAGAGAGGAGGAGAGCTCCTACTGATACTGAGGAGAGAGAAAGCAGAAGGCTCCAATTACAAAAGGAAAGGCAGCTGAACTGGAAGTCCTTACAGGGAAAATACAAGTTCCAGGAAGGACAGTCTCATATTGGAGAGCCCCAGGGAGAAGTCTTCAGAGGAGACAGAGAAAGCAGGAGAGTGCCTTGCAGACGATACGCTGGAGATCCACAGCTCAGAGAGCCAAGGTACAGATACAATTCCTTTCCTAGATCTGAGCCAGGTCTTAGAGAAGCCTGGAAGTCAGGGAGCCGTGGCTATAGCAAACCTCATTGGCAGAAGGTGTGGAAACCTGTACAGAAAGTACTAGCCAAAGAGCAAATTACCTGTTTGCCAGAACAAGCAGAGCAGGGCTGGCAAGGCCTGGAGAGAACCACTGACGTATTGCCAGACCTACCGAAAGGAAACCCAGGTTTAGCAATTAACGTAGCAGAGCCAGAGGCTATGCAATTGGACTTTGTGGAACCTGAATTAGCCCGGTCCGAATGTCCTATGGACTGCACACTATATATTGCAGGGAGTGTGGAATCCCTACCTGAAGTATAGTGGCTAGGACATACTTGAAAACACTGTTTGCTTAAGCTGAAAAGAAGAAGCTTTGACTTTGATTTATTTGACCTGTTTGTTTGCTTTCAACCTGCCTAAGTAACAAGAACTGTGAAACACGTATAACAGTTTGGACTTTGTAAATGTTTGGTGATAATCCAGAATAAGGTGAAACCTGTTTGCTTTCATCTGGAAACCTTTTGTGCTGTATGGGAATAAAACCCTTTACCTTACCACTTATATTGGCATTCACAACTATTTATTCCAAAGAGGTGAACTATTAGTCCCAGAATCCTTCTGGGCAAAAGACGTTTCTCACTTCAGGAAAGAAATAAATGTCCACCCTGACCTCCAAGCATGTTGCCAAAGGAAGGGGCTGTGACATTAATGGTGTAGTTTCTAGGATTTGCTTTGCAAAGCAAATTAAAGCCACACCAGTTCTGGAAGAAACTGCCAAGCTTTAAAAGAAAAGAGAAAAGGAAGCACAGTGTGAAACAGGGAAGCGTGGTTACCCGCACTGCTGGAGTGCTGGATGACGTCGGACACATATTTTGTTCAAAGCATGAGTCAACGCCTCATAGCAGGTAATAAGTAAATGGGCATAAGTTGTGACGGATGCAGGTGTGAGTCCTAAGAATTCAAGAAAAAGAAAAAAAAAGGGGACTGACAAAAGAGAGTTGCGGTATCGCACTTGGGTTTTTATTTCTCTGTCTTTTCTCTTTATAGAAAATGACTACCATGGATCCTAAGGAGCTTCTGCAGTGGATGGCGGTGCAATTTGATAAGCAGCGGGAGATGGCTTTCCACGCACAGGAGCAGGCACTGACGGCCATGCAAGCGCAACAAAAGCCAGTGATGGAACTAATGGAGGCTTGGTTGGCACAACAGAGGACGGCACAGGAAGCAGCTCCGTCTCTCCAAGGACTAAATGTGGTACCTAACAGCTGTATGGTAGGACCGTGGTCTGCAGAGACACTGACATTGGGGAAATTATTGCCTAGCGACGATATAGACGATTTCCTTGATTCATTCGATAGGATAGCTCATACAATAAAGTGGCCGAAGGAGCAGTGGGCCATACGCCTGGCAACCTCGCTCACCGAAGAGGCGTTGTCCGCATATAGGACCATGCCCGCAGCCCTTGCCAATGATTACACAGAAGTGACAAAGGCTATAAGGGATCGCCTGGGATTAACTCCTATGGTATACAACCGGATGTTAAGAGCTACCCGGCTTAAAGCTGGAGAAACACCCAAAGCTCTAGGTCAAAGGGTCAGGAGCCTAACAATAAAATGGTTGAGGCCTGAGGGTCGGACCATAGACACCATAGTTGACACCATTGTATTAGAGCAGTTTATGGCTGCTGTGCCCAAAGAGGTGCAGACCTTCCTGATACTGCAGAACTGCCCATACCACAGAGGAAGCAATTCTCCTAGCCGAAAGGTATTTTGAAGCTGAATTGGCTACTCGTAAAAATGGCGAGGCTTCAAAAGTGGTGACAGAAGCTGTGGGGCAGTTATCAGAAAGGGTGCCAAGGTCTAATCCCGAAGGTTTAAAAACGTGCAAGTTGTTGCCAAGAAATCACTTTGAAAGGAAAAGATGTTTTCATTGTGGAAAATCAGGGCATTTACAGAGTGAATGTAAAGCGCGTACTGCACTGATAACCAAAAATACAAAAGGGATAGGAGAAGGTTTTCTATTAGAAGTTAAGGTGCAAGGTATAGCCACAAGTGCTCTACTTGATTCAGGTGCAGATCAGAGCATGATCTCCAAAAAGCTGTGGCGTATTATAGAAGATCAGGCTGACTCAGTACCGAACCGAGCAGAAGGACAGGTAAAGATAAAATGCATACATGGAGCCTCATCTTTATATCCTGCATATAGATTGCTCATAAAGGGGTTAGGGATAGAAAAGGAGATACTGGTAGCGGTAGTGCCAAAGTTACCACACAACTTAGTGCTAGGTAGGGACTGGCCCCAATTTAGAAAGGGGTTGGAAAAGGGTCTATCTCCCCATGAAGCCCTGGTATCTACAAGATCCCAATCCGGAGCTCTAGGTGAAACATCTGAACCCCAGGATGAAGCCCTGACAGGGCTTACCCTCACATGAGGACCTAATAACCACCCCGGCTGGAGGAAGTAGGAAGGGTAAGGCAGAAAAACGTAGAGAGAGGCGGTGCCGCTCTCAAGGGAGACTTGAGCTGGAGGCAGGACAAGGATTGCCCTGGGTCCCGGCGGAGTTGATGGAGAGGTTCCCCTCCTTCGCAAAAGAGCAGAGAGCTGATCCCACGCTCGCTCGGGCATTCGAGTATGCCCAGGTGGAAAAACATACTTTCCCAAGGTTCCTTTTAGATAAAGAGGTGCTCTACCGGGAAAGTCTAGATCCCCAGACTGGTACGATTCGGAAGCAATTGGTAGTACCTATCACTTTTAAGTCCCTAGTTTTGAGGCTAGCTCATGACCACCCAGTGGGGGCCATAAAGGGGTGCAGGGGACACTAGACCAAATATTAGCCCGATTTTACTGGCCAGGCGTCTTTAAGGAGACCTTGCGGTTTTGCGAGTCTTGTTCATCCTGCCAGAGAGTGACCTCTACCCAACCGCCCGAGGTACCATTGATCCCGATGCCCATTATATCGGAACCGATTCGGAGAATAGCCATAGATATAGTGGGACCCTTATTAAAGACGCCCAGGGGTTTCCAATACATGCTGGTTATGGTGGATCAAGCCACGCGTTTTCCGTGGGCTATTCCTTTAAGAAATATATCGGCCAAGACCATAGCCTCGGAAATAATAAAACTATTTTGCGAAATAGGGTTTCCGCAGGAGGTGTTGACAGATAGGGGTAGTAACTTCATGTCGAAGTATTTGGCCCAGGTGTGGGACGCCTTTGGCGTACGACACGTCAAGACAGCCGCCTATCACCCTCAATGTAACGGGTTAGTAGGGAGACTAAACCAGACCTTAAAACAAATGCTGAGGCGGGCTTTAAAAGGTGAGATGGCCGAATGGGACACCATGCTCCCGTTTATATTGTATGCATGCCGAGAGCGGATGCAGGCTTCTTTAGGGACCTCGCCCTACGAGCTAATCTATGGACGTACACCCCGAGGGATTTTGGATATACTCCGGGAACAATGGGTGGAACCGGATGAAAAAGAAATAGGGGTACCCCAGTTCCTGCGAAACTTGAGGAGTCGTTTACGTTGGACTTCCCAGTTCGCAGAGGAGAGATTAAGGACCAGTCAAGGGCGACAGAAAAAATATTACGATAAGGATACAAAACCAAGACAACTGTCTGTAGGAGAGAAAGTGATAGTGATGGTACAGGGAGCTACCCCCAAATTTGAAAGCCAGTGGAGAGGACCCTATAAGGTGGTCAAGCAACTGGGTCCAGTCTCGTATATGATACGGCTCATTACCCAAATCAGTCATACACTAAGGACCTGAGATTAGTTAAGCTTCAGGTGAACAAGGTATATTACACGTATTAGGTTCAGTTTTATTAGTATAAATATCCACAGCAACCCTTAGTAAGTAAAGAACTTAGATCTAAACACAAACGTAAAACTAAGATGCAGACAGCAGTCCAGCAGCGGGATGGGGGCTTTCCAGTTTTTTGCATTGAGTGTCACATGTATGATTTTCTCCCAGTTGGAGAGAGATCTTACGTGTGCACTAGGTGCAAGGAGCTCTTTGCTCTCAGGGAACGAGTCCGTTCTCTAGAGGCTAAAGTAGCAGACTTGGAAAGCATAAGACAGACAGAGAGGTACATAGACGAGACCTACAGGGATATAGTCCTGAAGTCCCACCTCCAGTCTGGCAGCATCCCTGTTGCCATGGAGGAGAGAGGTCACGTGACAGGAGAGCATCACCCTGGTGTAGCAGGAAGTGATCCTGTAACTAGGACCTGTCCTCCAGGTGATGTAAAACCTTCTCGCACCGAGGAAATTTCTCCAGGGCCATGTGCCCATGAGGGAAGGGTTAGGACAGCCGTTATAGTTGGTGATTCGATCATTAGGCATGTAGATAGCTGGGTGGCTGTTGGACGTGAGGATCGCCTGGTAACATGCCTGCCTGGTGCGAAGGTAGCGGACCTCACGCGCCACCTAGATAAGGTCTTAGATAGTGCTGGGGAGGAGTCTGCTGTCTTGGTACATGTTGGTACCAATGACATAGGAAAATGTGGTAGGGAGGTTCTGGAGGCTAAATTTAGGCTTTTAGGTAGGAAGTTGAAATCCAGAACTTCCAGGGTAGCATTCTCTGAAATGCTTCCTGTTCCACGCGCAGGACCCAAAAGGCAGACAGAGCTCCGGAGTCTCAATGCGTGGATAAGACAATGGTGCAGAGATGAGGGGTTTGGATTTGTTAGGAACTGGGGAACATTCTGGGGAAAGGAGGGGCTCTTCCGAAGGGATGGGCTTCACCTTAACCGGGATGGAACCAGGCTGCTGGCATTAACCTTTAAAAAGGAGATAGAGCAGCTTTTAAACTAGATATTAGGGGAAAGCCGACAGTCGCCCAAGAGCAGATGGTTCGGAAGAATGTATCTTTGAAGGATACTACCAAAAGCAGAGAGGTTCCACAAAAGAGTAAAGTAGCCCAAATGCCCTCAAGTATGGAGCAGACAGAGCTTAAAGATCCCAAATTACTCATGTCTAACAGACAAATTAATATGGATAAAATACATTCTCTAAAATGCTTGTATGCAAATGCTAGAAGTCTAAAAAATAAGATGGGAGAGTTAGAATATATAGCACTAAATGAAAGGTTAGATATGATTGGAATATCAGAGACATGGTGGAAGGACGACAACCAGTGGGACACTGTGATACCTGGGTACAAACTATATTGTAATGATAGAGCTGTTCAAATTGGTGGAGGGGTTGCTCTCTATGTTAGAGAGGGCATTGAGTCAGAAAGGATTAAAGTTTTGCAGGAAACAAAATCTGCTGTAGAATCTATATGGATTGAAATTCCATGTAAAAGGGGGAAGGCAATGGCAGTGGGGGTGTACTATCGAGCGCCTGGCCAGAATGACCAAATGGATGATGGAATGCTCAAAGAAATCAAGGAAGCTAACAAAAGTTACAGCACAGTAATAATAATGGGTGATTTCAACTACCCCGGAATCGACTGGGTCAGTGTCACGTCAGGACATGCTAGGGAGATAAAGTTCCTAGATGAAATAAATGACTGCTTCTTGGAGCAGCTGGTTCATGAACCGACCAGAGGGGAAGCCATATTAGACCTAATCCTTAGTGGAACACCAGATCTAGTGCAAGAGATAAGGTTGTTGGGGCCACTTGGCAATAGTGATCATAGCATGATCGCCTTTGATTTAATTAGTGGAGGAGGGATAGTAAGGAAAATCCACAGTACTACCTTTTAACTTTCGAAAGGGAGACTATGATAAAATGAGGAAAACAGTCAAGAAAAAACTAAAAGGAGCAGTTGCAAAGGTTAAAGACGTACATCAGGCTTGGCTGTTGTTGAAAAATACTATCTTGGAAGCCCAGACCAGCTGTATTCCACGCTTTAAGAAAAGTGGAAAGAAGTCCAAAAAACTGCCAGCATGGTTTAAAGTTGAGGTCAGAGAGGCTGTTGTTGCCAAAAAAGCATCTTTCTGGAAATGGAAAAAAGAGCCAAACGACGAAACCTGGAAACAGCACAAGCACTGGCAAGTCAAATGCAAGGCATTGATAAGGCAGGCAAAGGGAGAATTTGAGAAGAAGCTTGCTGCAGAAGCAAAAACGCGAAGTAAAGACCTTTTCAAGTACATTCGTAGCAAAAAACCTGTGAGAGAGTCAGTTGGTCCATTAGATGATAAAGGGGTTAAAGGAGCACTAAGAGGCGACAAGGCGATAGCAGAGAGACTGAACGAATTCTTTGCTTCAGTCTTTACTGAGGAAGATGTAGGGATGTTACCCCTGACTGAAGTGGTATTTAAAGGTGCAGAAGAATTGAAGGAAATATCGATACATCGAGAAGATGTATTACAACTATTAGATAAGCTGAAGAGTAGCAAATCACCTGGGCCGGATGGTATACATCCAAGGGTATTGAAAGAACTGAAATATGAGACTTCAGACCTGCTATTAGTAATCTGTGAACTATCATTAAAATCATCTCTAATACCTGAAGATTGGAGGATCGCCAATGTAACACCAATTTTTAAAAAGGGTTCCAGGGGTGATCCAGGAAACTACAGACCGGTGAGCCTGACGTCAATACCGGGAAAAATGATAGAAACCATCATAAAGAATAAAATTACTCAGCATGTAGATAGTCATGAACTAACGAGAGACAGCCAACATGGCTTTAGACAAGGAAGATCTTGTCTTACTAATCTGTTATGTTTTTTTGAAGGAGTGAATAATCAGGTGGACAAAGGTGAGTCGGTTGATATTGTGTATCTGGACTTTCAGAAAGCCTTTGACAAGGTCCCTCATGAGAGACTTTTGGCAAAACTAAAGAGTCATGGGATAGGAGGCAGTGTACTATTGTGGATCAGGAACTGGTTAAAAGATAGAAAGCAGAGGGTAGGGCTTAATGGCCAATTTTCCCAATGGAGAAAGGTGAATAGTGGTGTACCCCAGGGATCTGTGCTGGGTACGCTGCTTTTTGACATATTCATAAATGACCTGGAAAGTGGAATAACGAGTGAGGTTATCAAATTTGCAGATGACACAAAACTATTTAAAGTTGTTAAAACCCAAGAGGATTGTGGAAAATTGCAAGAGGATCTTGATAAATTGGAAGACTGGGCATCAAAATGGCAGATGAAATTTAATGTGGACAAATGCAAGGTTATGCACCTAGGGAAGAACAACCCAAACTATGGTTACACGATGCAAGGTTCCACATTAGGAACCACCACCCAGGAAAAAGATTTAGGCGTCATTGTGGATACCATGTTAAAACCCTCGGCCCAGTGTGCAGCGGCGGCCAAGAGAGCAAATAGAATGCTAGGTATGATAAGGAAAGGAATGGAAAATAAAACAAAGGATATTATAATGCCTCTATATCGTTCCATGGTGAGACCGCACCTTGAATATTGTGTGCAATTCTGGTCGCCGTATCTTAAAAAGGATATAGAGTTACTAGAAAAGGTTCAGAGAAGAGCCACCAAAATGGTAAAGGGGATGGAAGGATACTCCTATGAAGAAAGGCTAAAAAGGTTAGGGCTCTTTAACCTGGAAAAGAGACGGCTGAGGGGAGATATGATAGAGGTCTATAAATTAATGAGCGGAGTGGAACGGGTAAACGTAGATCGATTGTTTACCTTATCAGAATATAGAAAGACTAGGGGACATGCAATGAAGCTACAGGGTAAACTATTTAAGACTAATAAGAGAAAATATTTTTTCACTCAACGTGTAATCAAACTCTGGAATTTGTTACCGGAGGATGTAGTAAAGGCTGTTAGTGTAGCTGGGTTTAAAAAAGGTTTGGACATGTTCCTGGAGGAAAGGTCCATAAGCCATTATTAAGAAGGGACCCAGGATATCAATGCTTGAACCAATACAAGCATTGTGGAACCTGTGTCTCTGGGGAAACTGCTAGGTACATATGACCTAGATTGGCCACTGTTGGAAACAGAATACTGGGCTTGATGGACCTTGGTCTGACCCAGTATGGCATATCTTATGTTCTTTTAGAAAATAGGAGTGGTCAGCAACAAATATATCACATCAATGTCCTCAGACCGTGACATGAGAGGGTGGCCTTAGTTACCTTAGCCGGAATAGAGCGGAGAGGGAAAAAGTTACAGCCGTTCGAGTACAGGGTGGAGCATAGAGCAGGAAAACTGCAACACAATGCAGATGCCATGTCCCGGATTATGAGCTGTGCAGATGAAGAAATTCCAGCCTGTAATATCTTAAGGGGGGGGATATGTGATGAAGCTGACACCACTGAGCCTAGGGAGTTAGAAAAAAAACACTGATTCTGTTAAAGAATCAGATATGTGTAGAGTGCAGTTAGATAGAAGTGCAGCTAGAGGGAGCAAGCAAGGACTCTCACGAGGAAAGTTGACACGCCCTAGAGTAGAGGAGGCAAAGCCTAATTCAAAGAGTAATCAAACACACCTGTTTAGAATGCCAGGAACTTTAACTGAGCAACGCTCTTATAAGCAGTCCCCAATTAGGAGAGAAAGAAGTCCTCAGGAGGGAAATCCTCAGGAAAGGAGTCCTCAGGAAAGAAGTCTTCAGAGGGTAAGTCTTCAGAAGAGAAGTATTCCAAGGAGAGGAGCAGAAAGCATTGCTGCTGTAGAGAGGAGGAGAGTTCCTACTGATACTGAGGAGAGAGAAAGCAGAAGGCTCCAATTACAAAAGGAAAGGCAGCTGAACTGGAAGTCCTTACAGGGAAAATACAAGTTCCAGGAAGGACAGTCTCATATTGGAGAGACCCAGAGAGAGGTCTTCAGAGGAGACAGAGAAAGCAGGAGAGTGCCTTGCAGACGATACGCTGGAGATCCACAGCTCAGAGAGCCAAGGTACAGATACAATTCCTTTCCTAGATCTGAGCCAGGTCTTAGAGAAGCCTGGAAGTCAGGGAGCCGTGGCTATAGCAAACCTAGTTGGCAGAAGGTGTGGAAACCTGTACAGAAAGTACTAGCCAAAGAGCACATTACCTGTTTGCCAGAACAAGCAGAGCAGGGCTGGCAAGGCCTGGAGAGAACCACTGATGTATTGCCAGACCTACCGAAAGGAAACCCAGGTTTAGCAATTAACGTAGCAGAGCCAGAGGCTATGCAATTGGACTTTGTGGAACCTGAATTAGCCCGGTCCGAATGTCCTATGGACTGCACACTATATATTGCAGGGAGTGTGGAATCCCTACCTGAAGTATAGTGGCTAGGACATACTTGAATACACTGTTTGCTTAAGCTGAAAAGAAGAAGCTTTGACTTTGATTTATTTGACCTGTTTGTTTGCTTTCAACCTGCCTAAGTAGCAAGAACTGTGAAACATGTATAACAGTTTGGACTTTGTAAATGTTTGGTGATAATCCAGAATAAGGTGAAACCTGTTTGCTTTCATTTGGAAACCTTTTGTGCTGTATGGAAATAAAACCCTTTACCTTACCACTTATATTGGCATTCACAACTATTCATTCCAAAGAGGTGAACTACTAGTCCCAGAATCCCTCTGGGCAAAAGAAGTTTCTCACTTCAAGAAAGAAATAAATGTCCACCCTGACCTCCAAGCAAGTTGCCAAAGGGAGGGGCTGTGACACTATTTAAAACAATTTCACAGGTCTCTTGCCCCTTATCTAGAAGGTCTCTTAGTAAAGGTCTCTAGAAACAATTTATTGCTCAAAAAATATTGTCCCTGTTTTTCCTTTTATGCTAAGTTATACTCTGATTTGATTTAAATTCAAGCTCTTTGCTGATATTAGGCCCTGACTATTAAATTTAACTAGCAGCTCTCTGTTGGGTTTTAAATTTAAATTGAAAGCTCTCTGCTGTGTTCTGATTTAAACTGAAAGCTCTCTGCTGGATTTTAAGTTTAAACTGAAAGCTACCTGTTGAATTTTTATTTAACTAAAAGCTCTTTGCTGATACTAGGTCTTGACTGATTTAACAAATACACTGGATTCTAATTTACACAGATTAATCAGCTTTAATCTAAAGAATTCCTTTTCCAAAAGATTTAGAAAAATTCCCAGAAGTAAATACTTACAATTGCAGATCTCTCTCCAGAAGTAGCAGTCCCTTTTTGTAGTCCTTCAAGACTAGATATGGGGGGCGGAGCCTGGTTTTTGGTCAAGATGGACATGTAAGAGCTGTGCTCCGGAGGGCAATAGACAAGAATCCTGACTTCTGCAGTCTTTAATCAAATAGTTCCTACCTACTTTGATGCCATTTGATCCTGGATATGTCGGGCCCCAACCCGACGTGGCTGGATTACCAAGTATCTCAAGGCGCCAGTGCAAAGAAAACCAAAACGGAACCTCTCTCTCCTCACAAGATGGCAGTCATACAAGATTGTCCTGAGACCTTACAGGAGCTCCTGGCTGAGATTCGGGCAGTCAAAGACTTGGTCAAATCTAATGGAGAATCGCTATGTGCAATGCAGGAAGATATCAATGCTTTGAGAACTTCTTTGGAGTCCATTACGGCTCGTTTGGAGAAGGTAGAGAATGTGGTGGCATTACATGGGGAAAGGCTTGTGGCCGTGGAGAAGCAGGCCAAGCTGATACGCTCATTACAAAGAGAGGTGGAAGACGGTAATAATCACTCTTGGAGGAACAACATAAGAATACTAGGAGTGCCTGAGGGAGCAGACGGCCCTGATATGGTATCCTTTTTGCAGGCCATGATCCCGGGTGTGTTAAAGTTGCAGTTTGCCATGCCATTCGAAATTGAGTGTGTCCATCGAGTGCCTACTCAGTCAAGCGCCCATACCCTATCATCTTGAAATGTTTACGTTTTCAGCAATTATCGCAAATAATGGGAGCATCCAGAGCACTTTCAACTTTAGAATATCAGGGACACAAACTCCTGTTCTTCCCGAACTTCACGAAGGCGACGGTGGATCAAAGAAAGAGTTTTCTGGCGCTGCGTCCACACTTGTTACAGCTGCAAGCCCATTTTGGGCTGCTCTAACCTGCCCACATGAGAGTCACGCTGCACAACCAGACCAAAACGTTTGATGAACCAGGGGAGTTATATGCATTTCTGGAAGATAAGGAGTCGGCGGTGATGCAATGAAGTTCACTTTGCAACTCTTGTTTGCTAAAGTTCTACAGTGCTTGATATTATGGGCATTTGACTGGTCTGAGGTCATAAGGTGGTGACTTATCCACGCAGAAGCAACATTTAATCATGCAGTATTGCTATCTTCTGGGACATCCATTCTGTCTCTTTTGAAGGAGCTCTAGGGTACTAACCTGATCAAGATGTTTTTCCTGTTCTCTCTCTCTTTCGTCTATTATGTTTTATGTTGTCTGTGTTGTCTATGGTGGTTGAGAGAGTCTTGGGGCTTGGAAGAGCGGGATGGCCCTTATTCATTAGGCTGGGTCTTCTAGGTCATAAACTGATTTGATGAGGGCTGCCCTGCCATGCAGCTCTGGTGATTTGGTTTTGAGTACATTGTCTTGACTCTTATTGTGGGAGGTGGGCAAACCGTGATATTTTAAGTGACAAAGAAGTAGGAATGTACTAGGCCATTTTGCCCTCCGTGTCTGTCTTGTCCTGGTGGGCTCACCCGCTAAGTTTTGTGTGTTTTATAGCCCTCCTGGGTTTGGTGGTTTTGGTGTTTTATCTTTCAGAATTATGTGTTTTTATTATGAGCGATCATGTGTAGGGGCCAGGGCTAAATTGTGTCTTTTTATTGGGTTTTCTTTTTTAGGCTATAAACGCAGCTAAAACTCTGAGGGCGCTTAAGATGTTGTTCTACAATGAAAAATTATATGCTACAACTTGGTATGTTTTTGCAACATTTAACTGTCAATCTGAGCTATATTATCAGTATGTCTTCCTTTAAGATAGTTTCACTGAATGTTAAGGGCATTAACAATCTCATTAAGAGGAAAACGATTCTTCTGTATGGTAGGAAAGAAAGTGCTGACATCTTACTGTTACAGGAGACACATTTGAATGTAAAGGAATCATTAAAATAAGATATAAAACCGTTTTCTCTAGTGGCTTTTTCAGCTGCCCATCATAAGAAAAATGGGGTAGCGATTTTAGTGAGGAAAGCTCTATCTCCCAAGGTTATTCAAACTAGATCTGATGATGATGGGCGGTGGACAATGGCTGTCATTAAAATTGGATCCACTGAACTGGCCTTAATTAATATTTATGCTCCTAACATTGATTGCCCTACTTCTTTTTGCTCAGTTGCGGCCTTGGCGCAAGAGGTGTCCAGATATCCGACTATTGTGGGGGGAAACTTCAACCTCGTTTTAGACCCATTGGTGGAAAGGAGTCCAGTGAGAACCATTAGGGCTCCCAGGGCTCACCCAGTTCTTGTATCTCTAATGCAAGAATTGGGCCTGGTAGACATATGGCGGTTGCAACACCCTACAGATAAAGAATTCACTTTTTTCCCTCCTCCTCATAACTCATTATCACGTATAGACTTTTTCCCTTGAGCTCAAAAGTATATAGGAAGGATATGGAGGATTTTCCTTTTGTATGGGAGTCTAAGATGGTGAAGTATTTAGGTGTTCACTATTGCTACCCACTTAGTGTAACCCTACAGTACAATGAAGAAGAGATCTTATCTACAGTTCGTAATATAACAGCAAAGTGGTCGCCGGTCAATCTTTCTTGGTGGGGTCGTCTTGAAGCTATAAAAATGACTATCACTCCTAAAGTGAATTATACATTAGAAATGCTACCAGTCTTTCTTACAAGTAAAGTTTATCGTCAAAATGAAAGGATTCTGGTTCAAATTCTGTGGAAAAATAAACTGCCTAGAATTGCTCTTAGGAGACTCAAATCTAAAAAAGAGGAAGGGGAATGAATTTCCCTGACTTTCAGGCCTATCACTGTGCTTTTTTGCTAAAACAAGGTTCACGGTGGGTGGAGGGGGCTGTAGGTATACGCCCAGTTTGGCTTGAACTAGAAGAAAGATTAAGTGCTCCTTTTCCCTTGAATCGTCTTCCTGGCATGGTGTCTATTAAGTCTCATAGGGTTATGTTGGACACTCAGAAGGCTTTTCAACAGTTAGCAAATGCAATTCCTAAGGAGGATTGCCTAACAAAATTAATACCCATCTGGCATAGTCCTTTTTTTGAAATCAATCAAAGTTCATTTGCATGGCAAAAATGGTTTAGCAAGGGCATTTGGAATGTAGGCCAACTGATAAAGGATGGCAAGTAGAAACCTTTTTTCCTCTTTGCAAAGTGAATTTGATTTGCCTCAGTCCCTATACTTTCAGTGGATTCAGCTGAGGCATTGTATAGAGCAGGCATGTCCAACTTTGAACAGGTAGTGAACTACTTTTTCCGGCCAAAAGTGCCGGTGATCTACCACCATGAAAATTAAGTTTCAAAATAGTTTCAAATTAAATTTTAACCCAATAAAGTTGGAGGATTCCCCCCCCCCCCATTTTGAAAGAACCTTCTGTCATTTACTTGGATGTGATCAGCATCAGCTGTTAAGCAAATTAAGCAAAAACAAAACAGAGAGACGAAGATCCAGTAAGTACTGTGAGGGGAAATGGAAAGTACATTTTTTCTTAAAGTTTTATTGAGTAATAACTTTCTTTAACTGTCTTAATAACTTTCTTTAACTTTTACTGAGTAATTTGTGTTAAATTTAGGTCGAGCATTGATCCAGGCTGATCTTGCACAATCTTTAATATTTCACTCTTGCTCATTAGTGAGACGTCCGAGCTTGCATTTCATCCACCAGCTTTTTGAAGTTGGGTGAATATTGCGTGAAGGCCAGTCTCAGGGAATCCTGGAGATGTTCATTTGTCATGTTGGATCGTTGTGTACTCTTTGTCATTTTCAGATGGGAAAACGCAGATTCACACAAATAAGTTGAACCGAAACAGGAGTGTGCATCTTCACTGCATCTTCTCAAGTTGGGAAATTTGTCTCTAGACACCAGCTTCCAAAACGATTCTTGCTCAGCACAGGTCTTGAGAAAAATGTCATTTTTAAGGGTTAATATTTCATTTTCAAGAGATGGCTTGTTCAATGATTAATTTTTACTGATAGCAGCTGCAGTTTCTTTAATGTCCACATCTACTTTGAATGGGTATGACAAGTACTCCACAACTGTTCCAATTTTTTGGAAGTCACAGAATCTATTTTCGAATTCCTGGATAACAGAACAGATTTCTGTCACATACTTCTCGTTCTGAAAAACAAAATTTGGATATTGTCCCAGATGGTCCTGCGTATTAGGAAAATGATCAAAAGCGTTGTTTGCAAGGTCAGTCATCATTAGCTCAAATTTGTTCTTCTAGGATGAAACTGTACTCATCATCTCACCAATGCATTTGTTTTTACCTTGTAGTTCAAGGTTCATATCACTTAGTTCGCCTGTAAAGTCAGCGAGAAATGACAGATCACATAACTACTCCTCATCTTTCAACTCTGCTTGGTCATCTCCCCTCTCCTTCAAAAAACGTCTTATGTCATTCAGCAAATCACAAAATCTTTGCAGAAATTTGTGCCTATTTAGCTACCGTACATCTGTGTGCAAAATGATTTCCGCTGCCCCTTCATCAAGAGTAAGATTGAAAAGCCGTCTTTGAAGTGATCTTCCATGAAATGAATTTACAGTTTTGAAAGTGATGTCCATGACAGTCTTTGTATTGAGTCTCTTGCTTGCCAAAACTTGCTGGTGAATGATGCAGTGGTAAGAAAGGAAATCTGGGAAGTCGTCATGCTGTCTACAGAGGACTATGAAACCGTTAACCTCACCTGTCATTGCTCTTGCTCCATCAGCAGTGATGGAAACAAGTCTATGCAATGGAAGATTACACTTTGTCACAAAAGAATGGAAAGAACTGAATATTTCCTGACCGGTAGTTCTCCCTTTTAAAGAAATCATTTCAAGTAGTTCTTCTTTAACACTGAAATCTTCAAAAACCATCCGGATAAAGACTAGTAACTGGGCTATGTCTCTTATGTCTGTAGATTCATCCATTTGGAGTGAGAAAGCAACACAATTTGAAACATCCTCCAACAATTGCTCAGTTGTGTCTCCACACATCTTTTCTATTCGCCGCACGACGGTGTTTCGTGACAATTGTACATCTTGAATAGCAGCTATGATCTCTTTCTTATTTTTAAAACCTTCAAAAAGATTGTCAGCTGCTTCAAGAAAACAATCTTTTACAAATTCCCCTTCAGTGAAAGGTTTGCATTTCTTTGCGATCAGGTTGCTGACTTTGAAGGATGCTATGGTTGCATTGACCGAATGTGACCTTGGCTTTGCTATCAACTGTTGCTGAGTAGCCAATTTCGATTTAAGTACCAGATTACCCTTTTTGGGAAAGGATACTGGGGCGTTACAAATTAGACAACACTTGTCTTTCACCATGATGAAGAAGTAGTCCATTTAGTATTCATCATGAAAGTGGTAGGTTTTGCTCTTCTTTGGAACACTCATCTTCGTTATACTGCGGTGGCTGGATGTAAGAAGGTCAAATCTGCTAAGTTAGTATAAACACTGGCTGAATCTGGTCCAAAACCGTCACTGTCCCAAAGTATTAAAGATCAACAGGAACTGAAGACCTCTGGATGATGTGCAATACAAGGACTGGAGATGCCAAAACCACACATGCATTTCTAAAAGTAAAAATAAAAATTCATCATACTGGCACCAATATTCAAATACCTACCAAACAATCATCAAAAACCCAGCAAACCAGATAAAATCAAATACCGCCAAACAAGTTCAAATACCACCACATGCGGTTTAATAAATTCTGCACACAGTGTAGAATCAACGCAAAGGCTAGGCAAAATAAAATTGCAGAGGCAAGCAAAAGTCACAGTGGTTTGAACCAATTCGAAGGCAAGGCATAGACAAGTTAGAACAAAATTGAAAAAGCCCGCCAAAATCACCAAATTCTTGACACTTTGTTGTGTCTGCCCGAAAATGTTTAATGAAAGCAAACTATAAAGCAACCAACGACCAGCACACGACACAACTTATACGGTAAGTGTATTCAGGTAAAGCCCGGGCGAATGGATATCGCCCAGTATATAACACACTTCTAAGGGGTGTTGAGGCGGGGGCAGGAATGAGTGATTCTGAGATGCAGGAGAGCAGGTAAGATGCCGGGCCTGTGGCATCTCATTGCGGGGCGTGGGTGGCGGCCCCCTGGGGTACCCACAAACTACTGGCACAAAAACAACAAGTGCCCCCAATACACCCACAGGCAAGATTCCCGCAGGCAGGGAAAAACGAGAGACAAAGGATCAGCAGGGGCAGCAAGCCCTCGGCAGACGACCTGCCGGCACAAGCTCTCTCCTAGCGACGGGGCGAGCTGCTGGAGAGATAAAGTCAAGTGGGCCTGGTGATCTACAGGTAGATCGTGATCTACCTGTTGGACATACCTGGTATAGAGCAATCCCAGTTGGATATTACATTGCTGTCTGACGAGTGGGGGTTGATGAGTAAGATAAGCTCAGTATATATGACCTCTGGGGTGGCTTCTCAATATTATAAACTGGTGGTTCAGAACAACAGTTCTCAGGCCATTGGTGTTCAATGAATATGGGAACATGATACTGGGGAAGTTCTTTCTCTGGAAATTTGGACCAAATTCTGGAGTAAGATAAACAGGGTTTCTCAGTCTGCCTCTGTCTCACAAGCTTTGTACTTCTTTGCACATTGAGCGCACTTTACTCCGGTAAAGGTTGCTAAATGGGATAAGGCAGCTGGGAATGAGTGTTGGTCTTGTGGGGGAGATGTCGGCACTTTGAGGCATGTGGTGTATGACTGCCCTAACATTCAGTCTTATTGGGTTTCAATATGGAATCGCATTCAAGAGGTACTGGGATTCCGGGCCACTCTCTCCTGGTCTGTGGTCGTTTTTCGATCAGCAATTGACATCTCGTTGTTAGAGGGATTGTCAGTTTTTATTTGACCTCATGTTGGGAGTGGCCCTATATCTCATTATTTCTAACTGGAAACATACAGCAGAGCTTAGTTGGCACGAATGGTGGAACCGTTTGTGCTTATGCTGCAAATATGAACAAATGCCACGGTGTGGTAGAACCCTTATACCCTCCACGTTTCTGAAGTGAAAACCCCTACAGAATTATATCTCTAAAGCACGATATGAGATATAATAAAGGGTTATTAGTCAAATCTTCTCATTTCTTATGTAGTGGAGTGTTTGATCTTTTATAGCCCTAGCAGGCCTTGCAGGCTTTCAGTTGTTTTTTTGTTTCTCTATAGCCCCTGATGATCACATGATGGTGGGTGGGACAGGGTGGGGTGGGCTGTGAATACTTTTTTCTTTTCTTATTTGCTGTTACGGAAGGTATTATGTATTTTGATTTATTGTAATTTGGTTTTCTTTTCTTTTGTATTTTGTTGGAAAATATAAATAAAGAAGTTAAAAAAAAAAGACTACATATGGGAGAACATGACAGGCCTCACACAACCGCAACCTGGGCAAACATGAGCAAACAGTAGCAAACTATATACAGGCAAGCATAAAGAGATGGGTGTTCATAGAAGAGACAAATATAGAAATCATAGCGGACCCAAGGTTACTGTCTCAGAAGAACAGAGCAAACACAGTTCCAGGGATGGGACCTGGACTGTTCTAGCAGGACTCAAGGAAAGGACATTATCTGGTAAGTAAAATGTCACCTTCCATATCATCCTGCTAGACCAGTCCAGACAAGTAGGATGTACCAAAGCTACGTCTTTCCTGGGCAGGAAGAAGACAGCAGCTTGCAAAAGCTTAGAGCCAAAGGCCATGTCCACTCGAGTTTGGACTTTCAAGTGGAAATGCTTGACAAATTGGAAATAATGCCCATGTTGCTACCCGACAAATATCTGCAGGGAAGTCTGAGCTCACTCTGTCCACAAGAATGCTTGCGATCAGGTAAAATGGGCACACAAACCCTCCGGAACCGGCTGGTTCCACAACAGATCCGTCAAGGCAAAGGCCTCCTTAACCCAGTGCCCCAATGCAGACTGAGTCACCATGTCACCTTGTGTGGGCCAGAAAACATCACAAAAAGATGATGAGACTTATGAAAGGAATTCATAATTTCCAAGAACCAGAGAAGCACCCTCTGCACATCCACAAGGCGAAGATCCTTACCATGTCCCAAACACTGTTCCTTTGAGAAAGAGGGCAGGCAAACTGCCTGAATCACATGAAAGGGAGAAACCACTTGAGAGAAGAAGGAAGGCACAGGCCAATTGGAAACGGTCTCCTCAGAAAAGATAGTTAAGGATCATGTGGTTTGGAAAACCTCCTTGCAGAACACTCACAACCAAGAAGACTGCCTTGAGCGTCAAGTCCTTCAGAGTAGCTCGCTTCAATGGCTCAAAGGACTCTGACATCGGGACCCCGAGCACCAGACACCAATCCCAAGAAAGGACCACAGACCATAGAGGAGGATGCAGATGCTGAACCTGAACCCCCCTGAAGAAGGCACGAAACATCCACGTGTATGGCTAAGATTAACCAGCCAATGGCCCTCTGAAACAGGCCAAAGCTGTCAACTGAACCTTCAGGGAACTAAGGAAAAAAAAATTCCTTCTCCACAGAAAAGGCCATGTAGATGGCATCTTGGCTGCATCAGAAGCCAGCCACCATGCACTGCACTAGCACTCAAGGCACCAGACCCTGGTAGATTTCCTCCAGACTCTGAACAGAGTGGAACACTACTGCTGGAGAGTAGCTCATACGCACTAACTGTCTCTTTACAGGAGCCAAGCTGTAAGTGAAAAGGGAGTGGGTCCTTCAGGGCAAGTGGCCTCCAACACAATAAGCCCCAAGATGGAGGCAAGCGAAGAGGTGGTGCCTGCAGGAGCCACATTGGATCTTCATATCATGCTCTCCTCGACCAACCTGGCACCATCAGAATAATCCTTCTCAGATGGCACTCCAAATGCCAAATCATACACCCCACCAGGGGTCATGGAGGAAACACCTACCGCAGGTGCTGACCTAGTCAAGGTAGGGTCAAGGTGGACCCCATCTCTGTGCAGCGACTGAAGAAGCAGCACACTTTGGCATTGGAGCAGGCTGACATCAGATCCCTCTCGGGGGAACCCCGATGGCGCAGAAACAATTGAAAATACCTCCTGACTCAACTCACACTCTCTTGGGACCAGATAGTGCCTACTGAGAAAATCTGTTTCCACATTATGCACTTTGGCAAAGTGCGGGGCTGACAAACTAGGATACCCTTTGTCACCCAGGCATACAGGAGAGTCACCTCCAGGGCTACCTCAGCACTTCTCGTACTGCCTTACTGATCAACATAAGCCACCACCATGGCATTGTCCAAGAGCACGTGAACCGTCTGGCCCTCAACTGGGGGCTGGAGATGCAGAAGAACCAATCTGATGGCCCTCAGGCAGTTGAAGGACCACACTGCCTCCTTGATGTTCCAACGATCCTGGGCTGTTTGACCTTAGCAATGGGCTCCCTAATCCGAGAGACTGGCATTCATCACCAGAAGGATCCATAAGCAATCGTCCAGCAGCACGCCCTTCCTCAGAAGATTGAGCTGCTACCACCACCGTAGGCTGGCCTTCACCATTATTAGGAGTGGGAGCCTAAGCTCAAATTGTTGATTAAGATCAACCCAGACTCAGGGAGCTTGCTGCGAACAGAACAACACTACGCAATCCAACAGTCTTGATTTTCTCCACTGGCAGAAAGACTCTGCACACTCGAGTAATGAAAAATGTGCTCCCAGGAACTCCAGGGATCAGGAATGCAACAACTGTCTCTTTCCCAAATGATTATCCAGCCAAGGCTCATCAGAAGGACACCACTCAGAGAGCTACCTGAGATACCTCCAAAGGAGAATGGGCTCGGATGAGCCAGTAATCCAAATGTGGGTGCACACAAATCCCTTGGCACCATAGCACTGCAGACACCACCACCATGACCTTGGCTAACACCCTTTGGGCAGTGGAGAGTCTGAATGGAAGGCTGGCGAACTGAAAATGAGAGACAGGCATGGCAACACACAGATACTTGCTGATGCCTAGTATTGGGATATGATGCCAGAAACTCTCTCTGAGTACTGCTTGAATCCCAGATTGCAAAGTTTCCATCCAGAAATGCATGACGCGCAAGCACTCATTGAAACACTTGAGGTTCAAAATGGGCCAGAATGTTCCTTCCATATCAGCCACCACTAAACAGATGGAATACCTGCCTCTGCCCCAAAGGTCTGGGAGAATGGGCACAACTGCCTTCAGGAGAGACAACTTGTCCAAGGTGATCCACATAGAAGTCCTTGTGTTCGCAGTCCCACAAGGGGAGAAGACACAAGCAGCCAGGATAGCTGTACTGAATGGAAATTAACACCCAGCAATACTCGGTAACCCTGGCCCATTCCTGAAGAGGTGAAGCCTGCCCCCAACCAGAAGAATCAGGGATTGGGCCTCCAAACCTTTAATGCACAGCCTGGAAGGGTCCTTCTCTGGATGTGACTGGTCCTTGGGCCCAAGCATTCCATGAAAAGACTAAGAATGAGTCCAAAGTCCATAAGTAAATGGTAAGAAAGGCTTTCCAGACCTGTAGTGATGGGAGTCCTGAGACCCCCAGGAGTCCAATCAGTGCGGAGGAGCAGTTGGAGGCTGATGGAAAAATAGGAGCTCCTGCCTGCTACACAGGCCTATTTGATCTGTACTCCAAAAGGCGGTAAGAATTTTTCTGGCGCAGGTCCTTCACCAGCTTCTCCAGTTTGGACTCAACAGAAGCATCCCTCTAAGGCCAGATGGGCAACTGGGCTTCGAAAGATGAGTCCACTGCCTCGTGGCCAAGCCAAGCCAATGCCATGTCACCATCAACAAGACACAATCCCTGGCTTCTAGATATACCAGGCCATACATGGTATCAGAAAGGAAGGCTATAGCCAAGACAGGGGTAGAATCATTTGGTGGAAGAGACAGAATCCACTGGAGCAGGGCTCGAGACATCAGGCCTACATATGCTACCAATGGAAGAATCAAAACGTGAACCTAAAATGGGCTATTTCCAGAGTGTAGAATAATGTCTCAAGTCACAAAATCACTCTATATATATCATACCCCTTAATTGAGAATCAATTTCAATATACACAAATTTCACTTCTTTCCTTCAACGCCTCTCATCAGCACTTTATCGCATTTCATTTTCTTGAGTTTCCTCAGGGGATAAATCTTCAGGTGGTCAATTATCTTTGAAAGATCATTCCTCCCTAAACAGCAGTGCACATCCTCAATGGTTAAAGAATAGTTTGCCATTTTCACAGTTCATTCGATACCGGCGTAATTGTTCAGAAGAAAATGATTTTAAATTTCAAGCAAAATCTTTGATTCATAGTTTTCAAGAAAGAGGTTATCCGCATAATGTTATACAGCAAGCTTATCATAGAGCTAGGTTTAATAACAGAACATTGTTGCTAACAGGCCCACATCGTAGACAAGATGATGAGGCTTATGTTAACTTTATTACAGATTTTTCTCCGTTGAGTTTTCGAATTCAGCGTGCTATTAAAAAACATTCCAATGTGTTAAGTGCGGTTCCTGGTTTAGTTAACAAGAGGGTTCGCTGTGTTTGGAAGAGAAATCCGAATTTAAAAGAAAAACTAAGTCCAACAGTGTTACATCCCCTTAAGCCAATGTGCACGTTGGGAAAAGGACATCGACGGTGTGGGCATTGTAATATGTGTATAGTGACCAGTGATATTAATAGTTTTACATATCACGATATAACTTATAGATTGGTAGATGATACCATTTGTGACACCACTTATGTGGTTTACGCCATCCTATGCCCATGTCATTTGATCTATATAGGGAAAACCATTAGATCTTTAAAAATTAGATTAAGTGAACATAAAAGTCGGATACAGTGTCGGATTAAGGAGGCCCCTTTAATGCAACATTGTGAGGAGAAGGGTCATTCATTTTTTGATTTGCGATGTTTTGCAATATAACAGATAGTGGCAGGATGAGCTGGCAGGTCGCGGGAGCAGACTTTGATTATACAAGAACAGAGATGGATATTTAAATTGAGGTCCACCGTTCCAACGGGTTTGAATAATCAAATAGAATGGGGGGCATGTATTGAGAACTAGGGATTGCCCTTTGGAATATATGCACGTCATAGCAGTAGGCTATAAGAATGAATGGTGGGACTTAACTTGCATGCGCTGCGTTTTTTTCAATCTGGTGAATGGTTGATTATGGAAGGAACGCAGGCAGCATCAAGGTACATCATTTTCAGTTTGGTTGGTTTCATGTGAAGGAAGTTATGATAGAGATATTTGGTTTTAGTTGACAATACACAGCATCATAAGACTAGTTTCCTAATAAGATTGTGATGGGTTTAAACAATATGGTTAGATAAGTATTAGGCATATCACTTCACCTTTTTTTGGAATTCCTTTAGGGAGGAATGATCTTTTGAAGATAATTGACCACCTGAAGATTTATCCCCTGAGGAAACTTAAGAAAGTGAAACGCGATAAAGTGCTGATGAGAGGCGTTGAAGGAAAGAAGTGAAATTTGTGTATATTAAAATTGATTCTCAATTAAGGGGTATGATATATATAGAGTGATTTTGTGACTTGAGACCAATGGAAGAATAACAGCCACCACAGTGAACTGGATCTTCAATAGAAATCCACCTTTCAGCCCAGGGTATCCTTTAAGGCCGATCCACCTTCCATAGGAATGGTGGTCTGTCTGGTAACTACCATGACCTGTGTATTCACTTTCAAAACATCAAACCACACAATGCACTCCTTCTCCGGGAGAGCGTGCATCCTCTTATGCACCCTTAGCCCCTTAAGTGGGGCATTCAGGGAATCCCACTCTTACCGGATAGGCCCTTGAGTACCTCTGGGAACATGAAGACAGTAGTGGATTTTCGCACACCTTGCAGGAGTGGATGTACCCTCAATTCTTTCTCCATGCCTGGAGCAACTGCCAAGCTCAAGGTAATCAATGCCTCTAGTTCCTCCTTCTGGAACAAGTGGATAACATCGGCCTCTTCACAATCCTCTGAAGGCAAGAGTACTTCTTCATCCACATCAGATATCTGGATCCAAGCCATAATCCAGATCTCAGACAGATCCCAGCTGATCCCCATCTCCAGGGGGCACCCTATGCTGGGGATGCTTAGCCATAGGCCATCAAACAGGGCTTCCATTCCCAGCCTGCCCCTCACGAGACTGCGTTCAGGGGAACCCAAGGCCACAAGGTCTGAATTTCCATTGCAGAATGATCAGGCCTGTTCTAAAAGGAAAAGAATTACAGGGAGGAAAATCCAAACTCTGGAAGCTCTCCTTGTGGAAATGACCCCCCTATACCAGGGGATACAGTCGCCATCGATCCCCTAGAGGACAGGGAGCAGTGCACACATGGTAACTGGAAACTGGTTATCCTTACCCACAGCACCATCCTCCACCTCTTGTCCTTAGGCAAGCAAGGCCAGACTAACCACATCCCCTGGCATAGAGAGGGGGAGCAGTCCGTCCAGGAACAACTCAGGAGCTGCCATGCTAAAAAAGCAGAACCTAGAGGCTGCAGATGAGGCGCCTTGCTTGCCACAGGCCAAACAACGATTCCTGGAAGAAGACATATAGAGTTAAGGCAAGTATCACAACAGCACGCACTAAGGCATGGGTTAACTGCACTTTTACTGCAGTGTGCATAGACTGAACTCTTACTGCAGCGTGCCTTAACTGTTCTTTTTTACTGCAATGCACAGTACAGGTGCTAGGGTAGGAACATGTATTGGAGCCACTTGGGCAGAACGCGTGTACAAACCGCACAAGTGCCAGGTGCACAAGAGGAGAAAATGCTACTAATCACATCCAGATGTGCTGCCAGTAAGCAACCTTGCACCTGCCCCCGATAACAGGCTAATACTGCCACCTGCACTTTCAGGGAGCTTAGGGCCAGCCCCTTCTACAGGCCATCCTGGAGGAACATCAACATGTCAGAGAGCGAACAGACCAACGGGTTCACTGCCTTGGCAGCACACCAACTCTCGAATATGCGCCATATTCAGACATAGGCCAGTGTGGTGGAATGCCTTCTAGACTTCAGCATGGTAGAAATGACCACTGTGGAGCAACCCTGGCATCACAACCTCGCCCTTTCAAGTGAGAATCGATCCACTTGCGGATTGGTCCCTGTGCTAACAAGTTGATCCTGTCGGGCAACTTCCAAGGGCGATCGACCAGGAGACAGATGAGATCTGCATATCATGGCCTCCAAGGCCAATCTAGCGCTATGAGAATCACGCACCCGCTGTGTGCCTCTATCCGCTGCAGTAGGTGGCCGATGAGGGCCCATGGCAGAAACACACATAGGAGCTCCTCTGCTGGCCAAGCTTGCGCAAAGACGTCGAGCTCTTCTGACATGTGTTCCCTGCGCCTGCTGAAGAACTGTGCTGCCTTGGCATTGGTCAATCGCCATAAGATCCATGACCGGCTCCCTCCAATGCACCGTGATGTCATGGAACACTGCTGCAATAAGTTCCCATTTCCCGGGATCCAACGTGTGTGGACTGAGGAAGTTTGCTTGAACATTGTCCTTCCCCACGACGTGTATCGCCCCTAGGGCAATAAGGTGTTCTTCTGTCCATTGCAGGAGCATCTGACTCTCGTTCATCAGGACATCACTGCCCATGCCCTCCTGCTGGTTGATATAAGGCACCATTGTTGCATTGCACAGAAGACCCAAACAGCCTTCCCTAGTATCAGGTGCTGGAAGCTCCGTAGCGCCAAGGGGACCGCCCTCATTTTGAGTCGGTTGATTAACCAAGTGGCTTCCTCCAGGATTAGCATCCCTGTGTCACCCGGGAAAACAATATACTTCCCAACTGAAGAGGCTGGCATCTGTGCTTACTAAGACCCATTGAGGTGGTTCCTCATGCCTGCCCTGAGATGAGCGAGCTCCAGCCACCAAACTTGTTCTCACCTCCTCTGGACACACCATCTTCTGAGATGAGTGTCTCTGAGAAGACCACTTCGAGGGGAGAATTTGTTGTAGTAGTCATATATGGGCCCTGGCCCAAGGCACCTGGTCTAAGTCTGACGCCATTGAGCCCAATAGCCGCATATAGTACCACACCGTTGGAGCCATCAACTGCAGAAACGTCTGGGTCTGCACCAAGATCTTCTGTACCCTGGGAAGTGCAACACTGCCCGCTGCTGTATCGAATAATGCTGTGCGATACACCAGGCATTGTATCGGTTGAAGCTGGCTTTTGTTATGGTTGACCACCCAGCCCAGGTGTTGCGGGAACTCCAGCACTTGCCACCTAGTTACGTGTGCCTCTGCTTTTGGACTTCGCCTGAATGAGCCAATCATCCACATAGGGGTGCACCAGAATCCCTTCATGCCTCAATGCCGCCACCACTACAACCATCACCCTTGTGAAAGTGCGCGGAACGGTGGTCAGTCCAAATAGTAGCGCCCTGAACTGCAAATGCCCCATGGACAAAGCGAACCACAGAAACTGCTGGTGATCTGGTTAATGGTATGTGCAGATAGGCTTCTGTGAGATTGAACACCGACAGGAACTCGCCCTGCCTCATCGCCAATATCACTGAACACAATGTCTCCATCCAAAAATGTGGCACTCTCAAGGTCCAGTTCACATGCTTGAGATCGAGGATGGGTCGGAAGGACCCCTCCTTCTTGGGCACCATGAAATAAATGGAATATCGACCAAACCCACACTGGTCTCGGGGCACCATTACCACCGCCTCCAGTTGCAATAAGCATCTGAAAGTGGAGCAAACCGCTTCCCTCTTCTCCAGCACCCGGAACAGTGAGGCAACCCTTCTGGTAAGGTGCAAACCAAGTTGCCCAGAACCTCCAGAAATCTCTGGCTTGTCCTCTCTGTGGACCCCCCTGTTTTGGACCCTGAGGGCGATCCTCTGGCAGACACCCCCGTTTGGAGTCATCCAAGTCCTTTACAATTTTGTCCAGTGCCTCCCCAAATTGCAGCTTGCCCTTATAGAGGAGTTTACTGAGCCGGGATTTTGAGGAAACGTCCGCCGCCCAGTTTCTAAGCCAGAGAAACCACCTAGCCACAATCACAGAAGCCATAATCTTCGAGGCTACTCAGACCAGATCATAAAAGGCATCAGCCATATATGCAGCGGCCGATTCCAACTTAGCTCCCTCTGTAGCCGTCTGTCCCTCTAGGTCAGCTGGTGCCAATCCCTGGAGCCATCAAATGGAGGCCCTGGATACATGGGCTCCACAAATGGAAGCTTGCAACGCCAGGACACTAGAGTCAAATGCCTGTTTCAGGGAGACTTCAACTTCTGATCCTGCAGATCCTTAAAGGCCGCCCCTCCTTCCACTGGGATGGTAGACTTCTTGGTCACTGCTGAGACCAATGCATCCTCCTTTGGCATCTGCAATAGGTCCCATTCTTCCTGTGGGATTGAGTAGAGATACCCCATAGGACGACTACCCCGTAAGGTAGCCTCTGGATAGTTCCATTCCGACTCAGTCATCTTCTTGATCATTCTGTGGACTGGGAAGCACACCTGAGTCCCTTTAAACCCCTGAAGCAGGGGGTCCTCAAGTGGTTCCTCTGCCTGAGCCACTGACTGTTCAATATTCAGCGCTGATAGGGAATGAGCTATGAGTTCCCCTAGCTCCTCCCTGTGAAACACCCGGCAGAGGGAGTACGAGCCTGTGCCCCTCTGCTTGTTGATGTAAAACATGGCCACCTGGCTGTCCATCTGGATCAACACGGGCAGATGTCTTAGGCGGTGGCGGAAGGCTCGTAGAGCCAGAAAGATCACCAGGAAAATTCTAGGAGATTGATCTGTAGGAGTGAATCCTCCGAAGGCTAGCTGCCTTGTGTGCATAGGCCATCTCAGTGTGCTCCCTAACCCAGGAGGGAGGCGTCTGTGGTCAGGGTCATTTGTGGTGCCGGTGCCTGAAAGGGCATTTCTGCCCATAGGTGGTGCAAGCTCAGCCACCAGTTCAATGAGGCTACTATTCAATTGGTGACCTTGACCCTGCCCCTCAGCCTACGTGTGGCCTGAGTCTACTGTGAGCACCGGTATCATTGGGACGCCTGTATATGCAAGCAGGCTCGGGGTGACGTGGACCGTCGAGGCCATGTGGCCCTGGAGACAGAAGAGGAGGCGCGCCGGGACTGTCCTATTCTGCTGCACCTCTCCTGCCAGCTGCTGGAGGCGTACTGCGCTTTCTCTTGGGAGGATCGCTTTTGCCTGTACCATGTTCAGGTATGCCCCAATTAACTCTAGGCCTTGAGTCGGGGGAAGATAGGATTGCAGGAGGCAGGTTGCCTGGCCTCAATGACATAGTGCCTCTGATGAGCCAGTCGTCCAGACAGAGGAAGACAAAGGCCTCTTGTAGGCGAAGGCTACTACTGCCAGACACTTTGTGAAAAATCTTGGCGATGAGACCAGGCTGTAGGGGAGTACCTTGTACTGGTAGTGCTCTCCTCCCACCACAAATCTTAAATACTATCTGTGGGAAGGGTGGATCAGGAAGTGGGTGTATGCATCCTTCAGATCCAAGGAGCAGAGCCACTCTCCCTGGTGGAGATAAGGCAGTAGTGTCCCAAGAGAGAGAATCTTGAACTTTTCCCTCACCAGAAACTTGCTCAGGTTTCGCAAGTCTAGGATCGGCCCAAGGCTCCCATTTCTTCTGGAGACAAGGAAGTAAATGGAGTAGAAGTCCTTTCCCCATAGTTGTTTGGGAACAGGCTCCACTGTCCTGTCTTTGAACAGACCTGTGAGCTCTGAGAGGAACATAAGAAGATAAGATATGCCATACTGGGTCAGACCAAGGTCCATCAAGCCCAGTATTCTGTTTCCAACAGTGGCCAATCTAGGTCATATGTACCTAGCAGTTTCCCCAAAAGACACAAGTTCCACAATGCTTGTATTGGCTCAAGCATTGATATCCTGGGTCCCTTTTTAATAATGGTTTATGGACCTTTCCTCCAGGAAATTGTCCAAACCTTTTTTAAACACAGCTACACTAACAGCCTTTACTACATCCTCCGGTAACAAATTCCAGAGATTGATTACACGTTGAGTGAAAAAATATTTTCTCTTATTAAATAGTTTGCCCTGAAGCTTCATTGCATGTCCCCTAGTCTTTTTTATATTCTGATAATGTAAACAGTCGATCCACGTTTACCCGTTCCACTCCGTTCATTAATTTATAGACTTCTATCATATCTCCCCTCAGCCATCTCTTTTCCAGGTAAAAGAGCCCTAACCTTTTTAGTCTTTCTTCATAGGGGTATCCCTCTAGCCCCTTTACCATTTTGGTGGCTCTTCTCTGAACCTTTTCTAATAATGCTATATCCTTTTTAAGATACGGCAACCAGATTTGTACACAATATTCAAGGTGCGGTAACACCATGGAATGATACAGAGGCATTATAATATCCTTTGTTTTATTTTCCATTCCTTTCCTTATGATACCTAGCATTCTATTTGCTCCCTTGGCCGCCACTGCACACTGGGTGGAGAGTTTTAACATGTTATCCACAAAGACGCCTAAATCTTTTTCCTGGGAGGTGTTTCCTAATGTGGAACCTTGCATCGTGTAACCATAATTTGGGTTGTTCTTCCCTTGGTGAATAACTTTGCACTTGTCCACATTAAATTTCAGCTGCCATTTGGATGCCCAGTCTTCCAATTTATCATGATCCTCTTGCAATTTTCCACAATCCTCATGGCTTTTAACAACTTTAAATAGTTTTGTGTCATCTGCAACTTTGATAACCTCGCTCATTATTTCCTTTTCCAGGTCGTTTATGAATATGTCAAAAAGCAGCAGACCCAGCACATATCCCTGGGGTACACCACTATTCACCTTTCTCCATTGGGAAAATTGGCCATTTAGCCCTACCCTCTGCTTTCTATCTTTTAACCAGTTCCTGATCCACAATAGTACACTGCCTCCTATCTCATGACTTTCTAGTTTTGCCAAAAGTCTCTGATGAGGGACCTTGTGAAAGGCTTTCTGAAAATCCAGATACACTATATCAACCGAGTCACCGTTGTCTACCTGTTTATTCACACCTTCAAAAAACATAACAGATTAGTAAGACAAGATCTTTTTTAAACCCAGCTACACTAACAGCCTTTACTACATCCTCTGGTAACAAATTCCAGAGTTTGATTACACGTTGAGTAAAAAAATATTTTCTTTTATTAGTCTTAAATAGTTTACCCTGTAGCTTCATTGCATGTCCCCTAGTCTTTCTATATTCTAATAATGTAAACAATCGATGTACGTTTACCCGTTCCACTCCATTCATTAATTTATAGACTTCTATCATATCTCCCCTCAGCCGTCTCTTTTCCAGGTTAAAAAGCCCTAACCTTTCTAGCCTTTCTTCATAGGAGTATCCTTCCATCCCCTTTACCATTTTGGTGGCTCTTCTTTGAACCTTTTCTAATAACTCTATATCCTTTTTAAGAAACGGCGACCAGAATTGCACACAATATTCAAGGTGCGGTCTCACCATGGAACGATATAGAGGCATTATAATATCTTTTGTTTTATTTTCCATTCCTTTCCTTATGATACCTAGCATTCTATTTGCTCTCTTGGCTGCCGCTGCACACTGGGCCGAGGGTTTTAATATGTTATCCACAATGACGCCTAAATCGTTTTCCTGGGTGGTGGTTCCTAATGTGGAACCTTGCATTGTGTAACCATAGTTTGGGTTGTTCTTCCCTAGGTGCATAACTTTGCACTTATCCACATTAAATTTCATCTGCCATTCTGATGCCCAGTCTTCTAATTTATCAAGATCCTCTTGCAATTTTCCACAATCCTCTTAGGTTATAACAACTTGAAATAGTTTTGTGTCATCTGCAAATTTGATAACCTCACTCGTTATTCCACTTTACAGGTCATTTATGAATATGTCAAAAAGCAGTGGACCCAGCACAGATCCCTGGGGTACACCACTATTCACCTTTCTCCATTGGGAAAATTGGCCATTTAGCCCAACACTCTGCTTTCTATCTTTTAACCAGTTCTTGATCCACAGTAGTAGAACAAAATTACACAGCATGTAGATAGTCATGGCCTAATGGGAGACAGCCAACATGGCTTTAGACAAGGAAGATCTTGTCTTACTAATCTGATATGTTTCTTTGAAGGTGTGCATAAACAGGTAGACAAAGGTGAGTCGGTTGATATAGTATATCTGGACTTCCAGAAAGCTTTTGACAAGGTCCCCCATCAGAGACTTTTGGCGAAGCTAAAAAGTCATGGGATAGGAGGCAGTGTACTATTGTGGATCGGGACCTGGTTAAAAGATAGAAAGCAGAGGGTAGGGCTAAATGGCCAATATTCCCAATGGAAAAGGTGAATAGTGGAGTACCCCAGGGATCTGTACTGGGTCCGCTACTTTTTGACATATTCATAAATGACCTGGAAAAGGGAATAACTAGTGAGGTTATCAAATTTGCAGATGACACAAAACTGTTTAAAGTTGTTAAATCCCAAGAGGATTGTGGAAAACTGCAGGAGGATCTGGATAAATTGGAAGACTGGGCATCCAAATGGCAGATGAAATTTAATGTGGACAAATGCAAAGTTATGCACCTAGGAAAGAACAACCCACACTATTGTTACACGATGCAAGGCTCCACATTAGAAACCACCACCCAGGAAAAGGATTTAGGAGACATCGTAGATAACATGTTAAAACCCTCCGCCCAGTGTGCAGCGGCGGCCAAGAAAGCAAATAGAATGCTAGGTATCATAAGGAAAGGGATGGAGAATAAAACAAAGGATATTATAATGCCTCTGTATCGCTCCATGGTACGACCGCACCTTGAATATTGTGTGCAATTCTGGTCACCGTATCTTAAAAAGGACATAGCGTTATTAGAAAAAGTACAGAGAAGAGCCACCAAATTGGTGAAGGGGATGGAAGGCTACTCCTATGAAGAGAGGCTAAAAAGGTTAGGGCTCTTTAGCCTGGAAAAGAGACGGCTGAGGGGAGATATGATAGAGGTCTATAAATTAATGAATGGAGTGGAACGGATAAACGTGGATCAATTGTTTACGCTATCAGAATATAGACAGACTAGGGGACATGTAATGAAGCTACAGGGTAAACTATTTAAGACAAATAAGAGAAAATATTTTTTCACTCAACGTGTAATCAAACTCTGGAATCTGTTACCGAAGGATGTAGTAAGGGCTGTTAGTATAGCTGGGTTTAAAAAAGGTTTGGACAAGTTCCTGGAGGAAGGGTCCATAAACCACTATTAAAAAGGGACCCAGGATATCAATGCTTGACCCAGTACAAGCATTGTGGAACCTGTGTCTTTTGGGGATATTGCTAGGTACGTATGACCTAGATTGGCCACTGTTGGAAACAGGATACTGGGCTTGATGGACCTCGGTCTGACCCAGTATGGCATGTCTTATGTTCTTATGTTCTTATGTACACTGCCTCCTTTCCCATGACTCTTTAGTTTTGCCAAATGTCTCTGATGAGGGACCTTGTCAAAGGCTTTCTGAAAGTCCAGATACACTATATCAACTGACTCACCTTTGTCCACCTGTTTATTCACACTTTCAAAAAAACACAACAGATTAGTAAGACAAGATCTTCCTTGTCTAAAGCCATGTTGGCTGTCTCCCATTAGGCCATGACTATCTACATGCTGAGTAATTTTATTCTTTATGATGGTTTCTACCATTTTTCCCGGTACTGACGTGAGGCTCACCGGTCTGTAGTTTCCCGGATCACCCCTGGAACCCTTTTTAAAAATTGGTGTTACATTGGTGATCCTCCAATCTTCAGGTATTAGAGATGATTTTAATGATAGTTCACAGATTACTAATAGCAGGTCTGCAATCTCATATTTCAGTTCTTTCAACACCCATGGATATATACCATCCGGCCCAGGTGATTTGCTACTCTTCAGTTTATCTAATAGTTGTAATATATCTTTCCGATGTATCGATATTTCCTTCAATTCTTCCGCACCTTTAAATACCACTTCAGTCATGGGTAACATCCCTACATCTTTCCTCAGTAAAGACCGAAGCAAAGAATTCATTCAGTCTCTCCGCTATCGCCTTGTCGCCTCTTAGTGCCCTTTAACTCCTCTATCATCTAATGGACCAACTGACTCTCTCACAGGTTTTTTGCTACGAATGTACTTGAAAAAATCTTTATTTCGCGTTTTTGCTTCCACAGCAAGCTTCTTCTCAAATTCTCCCTTTGCCTGCTTTATCAATGCCTTGCATTTGACTTGCCAGTGCTTGTGCTGTTTCCAGGTTTCGTCATTTGGCTCTTTTTTCCATTTCCTGAAAGATGCTTTTTTGGCAACAACAGCCTCTCTGACCTCACCTTTAAACCATGCTGGCAGTTTTTTGGACTTCCTTCCACTTTTCTTTAAGCTTGGAATACAGCTGGTCTGGGCTGCCAAGATAGTATTTTTCAACAACACCAAAGCTTGATGTAAGTCTTTAACCTTTGCAACTGCTCCTTTTAGTTTTTTCTTAACAATTTTCCTCATTTTATCATAGTCTCCCTTTCGAAAGTTAAAAGGTAGTACTGTGGATTTCCATACTATCCCTCCTCCACTAATTAAATCAAAGGCGATCATGCTATGATCACTATTGCCAAGTGGCCCCAACACCCTTAACTCTTGCACTAGATCTGGTGTTCCACTAAGGACTAGGTCTAATATGGCTTCCCCTCTGGTCGGTTCATGAACCAGCTGCTCCAAGAAGCAGTCATTTATGTCATCTAGGAACTTTATCTCCCTAGCATGTCCTGACGTGATACTGACCCAGTCGATACCGGGGTAATTGAAATCACCCATTATTATTACTGCGCTGGAACTTTTGTTAGCTTCTTTGATTTCTTTGAGCATTTCATCATCCATTTGTTCATTCTGGCCCGGTGGTCGATAGTACACCCCCACTGCCATCGCCTTCCCCTTTTTACATGGAATTTCAATCCATAGAGATTCTACAGCAAATTTTGTTTCCTTCAAAACTTTAATCCTTTCTGAATCAATGCCCTCTCTAACATAGAGCGCAACCCCTCCACCAATTTGATTAGCTCTATCTTTACGATATAGTTTGTATCCAGGTATCACAGTGCCCCACTGGTTGTCCTCCTTCCACCATGTCTCTGATATTCCAATCATATCTAACCTCTCATTTAGTACTATATATTCTAACTCTCCCATCTTATTTTTTAGACTTCTAGCATTTGCATACAAGCATTTTAGAGACTGTATTTTATTCATATTAGTTTGGCTGTTGGTAGACATGGGTAATTTGGGATTTTTAAGCTCTGTCTGCTCCATACTCGAGGGCATTTGGGCTACTTTACTCTTTTTTGGAACCTCTCTGCTTTTGGTAGTATCCTTCAGCGATACATTATTCCGAACCATCTGCTCTTGGGCGACTGTCAGCTTTCCCCTACTATCTAGTTTAAAAGCTGCTCTATCTCCTTTTTAAAGGTTAATGCCAGCAGCCTGGTTCCATCCCGGTTAAGGTGAAGCCCATCCCTTCGGAAGAGCCCCTCCTTTCCCCAGAATGTTCCCCAGTTCCTAACAAATCCAAACCCTCATCTCTGCACCATTGTCTCATCCATGCATTGAGACTCCGGAGCTCTGCCTGCCTTTTGGGTCCTGCACGTGGAACGGGAAGCATTTCGGAGAATGCTATCCTGGAAGTTCTGGATTTCAACTTCCTAACTAAAAGCCTAAATTTAGCCTCCAGAACCTCCCTACCACATTTTCCTATGTCATTGGTACCGACATGTACCAAGACAGCAGACTCTTCCCCAGCACTATCTAAGGCCTTATCTAGGTGGCGCGTGAGGTCCGCTACCTTCGCACCAAGCAGGCATGTTACCAGGCGATCCTCACGTCCACCAGCCACCCAGCTATCTACATGCCTAATGATCGAATCACCAACTATAACGGCTGTCCTAACCCTTCCCTCATGGGCACATGGCCCTGGAGAAACTTCCTCGGTGCGAGAGGGTTTTACATCACCTGGAGGAAGGTCCTAGTTACAGGATCACTTCCTGCCACACCAGGGTGATGCTCTCCTGTCACGTGACCTCTCTCCTCCATGGCAACAGGGATGCTGCCAGACTGGAGGTGGGACTTCAGGACTATATCCCTGTAGGTCTCGTCTATGTACCTCTCTGTCTGTCTTATGTTTTCCAAGTCTGCTAATCTAGCCTCTAGAGAACGGACTCGCTCCCTGAGAGCAAAGAGCTCCTTGAACCTAGTGCACACGTAAGACCTCTCACCAACTGGGAGAAAATCATACATGTGACACTCAATGCAAAAGACTGGAAAGCCCCCATCTCGCTGCTGGACTGCTGTCTGCATCTTAGTTTTAAGTTTTTGTTTAGATCTTAAGTTCTTTACTTACTAAGGGTTGCCAATAAAACTGTACCTAATACGTTTAATATACCTTGTTCACCTGAAGCTTAATTAATCTCAGGTCCTTAGTGTATGCCTGATTTGGGTAACTAGCTACACCTGAGAGCACCTCCTGTCTTTTAAAATGTGTAAGTACCTATAAAGCTACGATTATCCCAGGGGTGGGTGGGTATGGGGAGGGAGGGAAATAACACTTATTAAAAGAGGGCTGCTACACTATACCCTGTCCTGTGCTGCTGAGGTAAGCTATATTCTTATTTGATTTAAATTATAGCTCTTTGCTGCTGCTAGGCTCTAACTTATTAAGAAATTTAAACTACAAGCTCTCTGCTGGGTTCTAAATTTAACCAGAAAGCTGTCTTCTGTGTTTTAAATTTAAACTAAAAGTACTTTGCTGATGCTAGGCTCTGAATGACTATTAAATTTAAACTACAAGCTCTCTGCTGGGTATGAAATTTAACCAGAAAGCTCTTTTCTGTGTTTTAAATGTAAACTTAAACTGCTGCTACTAGGCCCTGACTGATTTAACAAAAAATAGTGGGTTCACAGATTAATTAGCTTTAATAAAAAGAATTCCTTTCAGAAAATTCCCAGAAGTATATACTCACAATTGCAGATCTCCCTCCAGAAGTAACAGTCCCCTTTTCTAGTCTTATTCTTGCTGAATAAGCTTTCTCCCATGCAGGGGACATTGAGCAATTTCTGTTGTACCCACTGCTCTAGGTCGGAGGTCTGCAGCCAGGCTTGGCATCGGGTGCCGATTCCGGCTGCTGCCACCCAGGCTGCTGATTCAAAGCCGTCGTAGGTGGCATAGGACAGGAATTTTGAACAGTCCTAGATTCCGGCTGTCAGGGCTTGAAACCTCTGAAGAGGTTCCCTGGCGAGGTCCACGGAGAAACCTGCCAGTTCCTAGATGAGGCCTTTGAAGTACATACCTATACATAACCAGAAACCAAAATGTCACCCCCCTCCCCCCGAGCATATCACCTGCCAAGACCTAAATATAGCAGTAAAGAGTGAAGTGAAATACCTTGGAGTTGTGCTAGACAGCTCACTTAGTATGACATCCCACATAAAACAAACAACAAAAAAGATCTATTACAAACTTAAAATGCTCAAACAGCACCGTCCACTCCTACACGCTCACGACTTCAAATCAGTCATTAACACCCTCATCACCCCCCACTTCGACTTTTGTAACTCTATACTGCATGGTATACCCAAACACTCCTTAAGAGAATGGCAGATTGCCCAACATGTAGCAGCAAGAATTACATCCAAAATCAGCCTGGCTGAACACATCACACCAGTGCTCTATAACCTCCACTGGCTCCCACTTCAGTGCCGCATCCAATATAAAATTCTTGTAACCACATTCAAAATCATCAAAGATATTGCCCCATCCTACCTCTTCACCCTCATCACTAAGGATAACAAGACCTGAAACCAGCAGGAGTGCAATAAAAACAAGCTCACCACCCCACCCGAATTTAGAAAATCCAATAAATTAACCAACAGCAGAGCCTTTTCACATTTCTCCCCGGTAACCTGGAACAATCTCCCAGACAGTATAAGATCCATAGATGACCTCACCACCTTCCATAAAACAATCAAAACCCACTTGTTCACCATGCACTTTGGAAATATAATTGAAGAAACAATTCCCTCTACTAACAATGTTCTCAAAAAAACAGACACTGATCCAACCTAAATAATCTTGAACCATCATTCCCCTCCAGGAAACGCTGCCCACTAAGCCCACCAAAGAATTTAAATGTAATTTTAAATAGTTACTAATAATGCCACCATGTTTCAGTAATAGTACTATCGTTCACAATGTTACAATGTTACTCTGTTTACTGTATATAGTTAATTCATTCCATATAATGAATATGTACCGTTCTGTACAATTCAATTCCTTGTTTAATGTAAACCGCATTTCAACTTTGGAAAATGCGGTATAAAAATGTTAAATAAATAAATAAAATAAAATAAATAAATGTACAGTTCATAGGCCTGTATCCAGCAGCCAAACATGGAGCCCAGAAAGCACTTGCACCCGAGGGAGTTGAGGGCTCGAGCTGCTGCCCGGAGGGACGGAGGAATAATTCTTCTGGTTTTTGAGCTTCTGCATAGATGACCCCACCACTATGGAGTTATGCGGGAGCTGAGCGTTTTGGAAGCCAGGGCCCTTCTTGATGCTGTAGATTGTGTCAAGGTGTCAGTTGACCACCAGTACCGAGGCTGGCATCTCCCATATTCGCAGGAGCAATTACTCAAGGATAGGCTGCACCGGCACCATGAGAGTTTCCTTTGGCGGGGACTCATACTGGAGGATCTCCAGTTCTTCAGTGCATGGGTCCTCCTCTGATTCGGTTGGGCCTGGGCCATATCCCAGATGAAGTCGTGGAAGGCCACGGCCTCCGGGGGAGAATGGTGCCGGGGCGCCGGTGGAGACTGCTCTGAGGGGACATCTCGGTGTCGAGAGGTCTCTGGGGAGGCCTCATCATCAGTCTCCCACTCAGAGCCAGAGGGCATCGAGGACTCCGAGGCCTGGGATTCCCGCACCTCGAGGCCAGCTCCGGGGAACCAGATTCCCCCGAAAGATCTTGGGTCCAACTCCCAGAAACTGGCCAGGGAGGACCGAATGAGGATCGGGACTGGGACCTCGATTGGTGCTGAGGGCTCGCCCGAGGCCGGTGGCACTCAGGTTCTGGCTCAATGCCTTGGGGACTCCCCTGCAGTCGGGTGCCCGTTTGTTGGGGCAGAGAATGTGGATGAGCCAGACATCATTACCTGCTTCAGGACCAGGATGGCAGAGATATTCTGCTCCAGGGCCACCATTCTGGTTTTGAGGCCAGAAGGCTCTGCAGCTTTCAGCATGGGCACCGAGGTTCTCAAGGAGCCTCTCATGGTCTCCGCTGGCCGAGGACTCCTTGTTAGAGACCTTAGGGGGGTGCTGCTCGAAGTCACCAAAGTCCCTCCACGGAACCCTACCAAGTTTAACTGGGGGAACATTGACTGGCTTTGAGGATTTTTTTTTCTTTTTCTTCTCAGGGTCCGAGGTCTTTTTGGAGATGCCACCGCCGCAGGACTCCAAAGATGCCTGTGCCTCGCGGGAAGTGCTGGGCTTGGAGCTCAGCGCCAGGGAAGCTGGAGCTGAGTCGGACCTTGGGAACATCTTCCCCTGCAACTCTGACCATTTCTTGTTGGTTTTTGGAGTCATGGCCTGACACTGGTGACAAGTGGTGCTGTCATGGTTCGGACCAAAGCAGCACAGGCAGAAGACATGGATGTCTGTGATAGACATAGTTTGACTGCAGCGATCACATTTTTTGAACTCACCAGGAGACATGGCGGGAGACACGCGGACGGGCTCGATGACCCCTAGGCAAAACAAAGGCATGAACACCGGTCAAGACAAACCTCGTCAAAAAAGAAGGAAGGAGTCGAGAAACGGCGCCGGGGTCGGCACCGGCTCAAGGTGGGATGAGGAACTGATATGCAAACTGGGAAAAAACAAGGACAATTTTAGAGAGATTTTTCCAGGGAAACAGGAGAAGCATCCATTGGGCTCCGCGGAAAAAAGGAGACTGAGCAAGATGGCACCCTTGGGTGGGAAGGGGACCAGGCATGTGTGGTAGCATTCCCAAAGACTTTCTTTGACAGCTGTGGAAATGCTCCGCACGGGCTCTGTCAGTGTCGACACCACCCATATCTGAGGGCCGACTTCCTGCTTGTTCCTAGAGAACTCACCTCTTCATTGCCACTTTCAGATCTTGACTCACCTGATCTCCTTTTTGTTTCCTTACCATTCCCCCTAGCCGTATCCCATGTCTACAGCTACAGTGTTGTCTGTCTTGACTAGATTGTAAACTCTGATGAGCAGAGATTGTCTTTTACATGTGTCTGTGCAGTGCTGCATATGTCTTGTAGTGCTATACAAATGTGTAATAGTAATAGTAGTAGTAGTAGCAGTAGTAGTAGTAGCAGTAAGAAAGTGAATGAAGCAATTGCGACTGAAAAATAAAATGCCCAAACAACAAAAGGTAGACAAAATCTATTTTATTTTGAATTTACTAACTGGAATATGTCAACTCTTGGAAATGTGCATCGCTAATGTCTTTATGTTTTATTCAATATAAGGTGACATTTTACTTACCATTTAATGTCCTTTCCTTGAGTCCTTCCAGACCAGTCCAGACAAGTGGGTTGTGTTCCCCTACCATCAGATTAGTGGAGACAAAGAACCAATGAAAAGCCCAAGTTTCAATGACATCACTCCCATGCCTCTATTCACCTCAGCCACCAGAGGTCCCTTCAGTATTTGTCCCAAAGCATTTGGGAGAAACATAGATTAACCCATTTACTCCCGTTGTGATTTTGACACTTTTGTAAGCCTAATTTCCCTGTTCACTAGGGGGTATGTTTACTAAACTGTCTTAATGTGCGCTCTGACACATTAGCGCGCGATAATGGTGCTTTACCGTACGATAAGGTACCTTATCGTGCGCTAACGCACTCAGCGGCGCAAACGAGCGCTGAAGGCGGAGTAAAGGCTCCCTGAGGGCGGAGGAAGGCTCCCCAGGGGCGGAGAGAAGGGGTCAATGGGTGGAGAGTGGGAGGGAAGAGGCTCCCTGCACACTAATGCTGTGGATTTTGGGGCTTTAAAACTAACGCCAGTGAAACCCTGGCGTTAGAGTAGATTTAAAGGGAAGAGAAACCATTTCCGTCAGCAATGAACAGCAAAGCCAGGGAAACTCCACAAAAGGTGATAAATAGTAATTACACTTACCTGGTAATTGTAGTTCCTTGAGAGACGACAGCTTAGTCCTCGACGTATGGGTAGTGCACCTCCTCCTGCAGCATGAAGACTGGACCAATCAAATTTCAGCTCCTCTGGAACCATCATACCAGGCATCTCTGGAACTCCAGTGAACTATTGTCAAAGCAAACTTAAACACGTAGCTAACCTTTAATAGGGCCCTCTTGTATGTGACGTTCTTTTTTTTTTTTTCATATTGTAGCCAAAGGCCCCAAGTAACAGGAACGGAATGTCCCGCCCCTGCCACAGCATATTGAGAGAGTGAGAATAAAAGACAAAAACATTGGAGCGAAGAGAAAGAAAACAAGAGAACGCACTCACCTGGGAATACGGACCTCTGAACCCAAGGCGTGCCGCGCTAAAAGGAATGAGATAGGGAGAGGCAGGAGGACTAAGCTGTCGTCTCTCAAGGAACTACAATTACCAGGTAAGTGTAATTACTATTTCCTTATCGTTCCTCCAGCTTAGTCCTCGACGTATGGGATGTATCAAAGCAGCCTAACGGGCGGGATTTTGCCAGCCGGCACGCAGAACCGCAGAACCAAAACCGGCATCGCTGGCAGCCAAGACATCAAGTCGGTAATGTTTACTGAAAGTGTGCAACGAAGACCACGTGGCCGCCTTACAGATATCCACCGGCGAAACCAAACTGAACTCCGCCCAGGACGTTGCTTGTGCTCTCGTGGAATGAGCGCGCAACCCAACCGGCGGAACTCGACCGTGCAACAGATAAGCCGAGCCAATCGCCTCTTTAATCCACCGAGCAATAGAGGCCTTTGCCGCCGCTTCCCCTCGACGAGGACCGCCGAACAGGACAAACAAGCGGTCCGATTTACGAAAATCGCTAGTAACCTTTAAATAGCGCCGCAAGACTCTCTTGAGATCCAACCGACTTAGACCGCGATCAGAAGCACGGCCTTCCGACTCTGGAAATACCGGAAGGGATACAACCTGGTTCAAGTGGAAAGGAGAAGTCACCTTAGGTAAAAAGGAAGGCACAGGTCGCAGAACCACCTTTTGAGCCGAGAAAGACAGGAAAGGCTCCCTACAAGAAAGAGCCTGGAGCTCGGAAATACGGCGTGCCGAACAAATCGCCACTAAAAACACCGCCTTGAGCGTCAAATCCTTCACCGAACTACGAGAAAGAGGCTCAAAAGGGGCTGCACTGAGAGCCCGCAACACCAAATTAAGATCCCAAGGCGGCGGTACCGAGACTCTGTGGGCCGGACGCAATCTAGAAACAGCCCACAAGAAACGAACGACGTCAGCATGAGCACCTAAGGACACGCCCTGAACCTTTCCGCGATAACATGACAGTGCCGCCAATTGCACCCGCAAAGTACTGGCGGCCAGACCTTTAGTAAAACCGTCTTGTAAAAAATCGAGAATCACCGGAATAGAGGCTGTAGCCGCTCGAATCTGATGCCGAGAACACCAGTCCTCAAAAATACGCCAAACCCGTACATAGGCCAGCGAAGTGGACCGTTTGCGCGCATGTAACAATGTCGCCACGACCGAACGGGAATAACCCCGTTTCCTCAGCCACGCCCTTTCAATGGCCAGGCCGTAAGAGAGAATCTCCCCACTTGAGGCATGCGAAGAGGACCCTGACACAACAGATCCGGGACCAAGGGAAGCCGCCACGGAGGACCGTCCACCAACCTCATCAGATCGGCATACCAAGGCCGATGAGGCCAATCCGGCGCTATCAACAGCACCTGACCCCGGTGCGCCTCGATACGCTGAATCACGCGCCCCAGCAGAGGCCACGGAGGAAACACGTAGAGAAGACCCACTGAGGGCCAAATCTGCAAAAGAGCATCCAGACCTTCGGACATCGGCTCTCTCCGACGACTGAAGAACCGAGCTACCTTTGCCGAGCGGAACGTGGCCATCAAGTCCATGACCGGTTGACCCCAACGCTGAACCAGCTGCGCGAACACCCTCGGATGGAGCTCCCATTCGCCGGGATCAACCTGTACTCTGCTGAGAAAATCCGCTGTCACGTTGTCTTTTCCGGCAATGTGCGCCGCCGAGATGGCTGGCAGCCGGGGTTCCACCCACTCGAACAACGTCCGAGTCTCCGCTTCCAGACCGACGCTTCCTGTTCCGCCCTGTCGGTTGATGTAGGCCACAGTTGCTGCATTGTCGGAGAGAACCCGAACCGCCCGAGACGATATCCGGGTCTCGAAGTGTTGTAAGGCCAATCGGACGGTCCGAAGTTCCAAGCGATTGATCGACCAAGTGCTCTCCTCTGGAGACCAGAGACCCTGAGCGAACTGGCCCTCGAAGTGTGCGCCCCAGCCCGACAGGCAGGCATCCGTTAAGAACGGCACCCAGTCCGGCTGCTCCATTGGCATCCCCACTCGAAGCGAGGTGGGACTCAACCACCAACGGAGATCTCTCCGAACTGCCAGCGGGCAAGGTAGACGTTTGTTCAAGGAATCGGACTGGTTGGACCAGCGACGGAGCAAGGCTCGCTGGAGCGAACGCATGTGAAAACGTGCCCAAGGTACCACCTCCAGGGAAGCTGCCATCGTTCCCAGCAACTGCAGGTAGTGCCAGGCCGACGGAGCCGGCGTCTTTCGGAACCGCCGCACCAGAGACTGAAGAGCCCATATCCTGCGTTCGGGAAGAGAAACCAACCCCACGCACGTTTCGTACTGCACCCCCAAATATTCGAGAAGCTGCGTCGGAACCAAATGGCTCTTGAGGGGGTTGACCACCCAGCCGAGAGACTGCAAGAGTGCCACGACTTTTGCCGTTGCCGTCAAGCTTTCCGCGTGAGACTTCCCGCGAATCAGCCAATCGTCCAGATAGGGATGAACTAGCACGCCCTCTTTGCGCAAAGCTGTCGCTACAACCACCATTATTTTGGTGAAGACTTGCGGCGCGGTCGCAAGACCGAAGGGCAAAGCCTGAAACTGGTAATGACCCCACGGCAGCGCGAAGCAAAGATACTTCTGTTGATCCTCTCGAATAGGAATATGGAGATACGCCTCCCTGAGATCGAGAGACGAGAGAAACTCGCCCCAGCGGACGGCGACTATTACGGACCGTAGAGTTTCCATACGGAAGTGGGGAATACGCAGACAACGATTTACTCCTTTGAGATCTAAAATAGGGCGAAGATCGCCGCCCTTCTTTGGCACCACGAAATAGATGGAGTACCTTCCCTGACCATATTCCTCTTGCGGCACGGGAATGACTGCCCCCAGCTGGAGAAGACGATCGAGCGTTTGCCGGACCTGAAGGGTCTTGCGAACACCCCGGCAGGGGGACGCTACAAAGGAATCGAGCACGGGACAGGCCAAATCGAGAACATACCCGTCTCGTATGATATCCAAAACCCACTGATCGGAAGTAATTTGGGTCCAAGCGGAGAGAAAACGTCGAAGACGCCCTCCGATCACAGGCAGCTCCACCTGGACCCGCTGCCCTTCATTGAGGCTTGCGAGCGGCCGGAGAACCTGCCGCCGCGAATCCTCGGCTGGCTCCCCGAAAGCCGCGAAAACTCAACACCCGGGAGCTAAATCTGCCACGCTGAAAGCCCCCATAACGGGGCGACCGGAACCGACGAAAGTCCCGAAACTGCCCCCGAGCGACCGGAAGCGACCTACCCCGCTTGGGTCTATCCTCCGGCAGGCGACCGCCTTTGGACTCTCCCAAATCTTTGACCAACTTATCCAAATCCTCCCCAAAGAGCAATCTACCTTTAAAAGGCAATTTGCCCAACCGCGACTTGGAAGACCCATCGGCCGCCCAATTTTTTAACCAAAGGGCTCTGCGTGACGCTACCACGGATGCCAGGCTATTGGAGAGAGCTCTGATGAGATCATACTGGACATCCGCCAAATACGCCGCTCCAGATTCCAACCGGTGGATCTCCGTCAGCGTGTCGGGCTCCAGGGAAGGAGTCTGTTGAAACCGTTGAACCCAGCGCAAACAGGCACGGGCAACCCAAGCTCCACAAACGGAAGCCTGTAAGGCCATCGCGTCCGCCTCAAAAGCTTGTTTTAACAGCCCGTCCATTTTCCGGTCCTGCGGCTCACGTAAAGCCGCACTCCCTTCCACCGGAATGGTGGTCTTCTTAGTCACCGCCGACACGGCCGCGTCGACTTTGGGAGATCGGAAACGCTCTAAATCTGTTTCCGATAAAGGATAAAGCCGACGCATGATCTTAACGCCCTTGAGACCCGATTCAGGAGTGTCCCACTCCGCCTGAATCATCTGGTCAATAACCTTGTGAATGGGGAAAACCACCTTAGTCTGTCGTACCGCCTGAATAATGGGATCCGCCCCATCCGCCTCCTCCACTGTAGCAGTAGGGGCCAACCCCAGAGTCTGAAGCGCCTCCGACACAAGAGCCGGCAGCTCTTCACGTCGGAAGACGCGTATAATCTTAGCCTGGTCCTCCGGCTCTGGAAGCTCGCCCTCTTCCAAGCCGTCTGCATCCACCTCCTGGTCGAACTCAGGGTCATCACCTTCAGGCCAGTCATGCTCCGAAGGAAAAGATTCGGACATCCGTGGCCGCTTAGGGGGCCTGCTGCCGGCCAACGGAGGCTCCCCCGAAGAAGACTGGGCAGAGACCCCTTGCGCTGGAAGAGGCGCAGCTCCCATAACCTGGCGCCTACGGCAGAACGCCTGGTGCAGGAGCAAGACAAAATCGGGAGAAAAATCCTCCAAGGGCAAGGCCGCTCCGAGGTCTGACTGTCCCCCAGACGTCAAGCAACTGGTAGAAGCAAGACCCGAGGGTCCCTCCAGCGGCGACTCCAGGTCCCCCGCTGCGGCTCCGGACTGCTCCGTCGCAGCCAAAGAACTTTCCAGACGCTGCTCCATGCTGCGAGACAGCGAGGCACAGCGTGGGCACACACCGGTCTCCGCGTCGGCACCCCGACGAGAACCACAAATGAGACAACGAGATCCCCCTGGCATGGGAACTCTAACACTGTTGGGGATTAGCCGTCAGCGCGCAATACTGAAAGGACGAAACCGGCTCACTGACCCAGAAGAACCATGCGGGGACTGGGTAGTAGCCAGCTACAGAAAACCAGGGAAGAGAGGGGTACCGTCTCCCCTGTGCTCAGCAAAAGCAGTTGTGGCTTTCTTAGCTCTGGCCCCTTTGTGTTTTTTTTTTTTTTTTAATCGCTCACACCGGGACACCGAAGTCGACAAAAGAAAGTACACTCTTAAGCTTCTCTCCCCCCCCCCCCTTTAACCGCGGGAGCGCTGTAGGCCGAGGCAAAGAGGTCTAAACGAGAAAAAAGAAAAAATCCAGGCAACTATTAGAGATTGACAGGAACTAAAGAAAATTAGCAATCCAGTTAAAAGGAAGGGAGAAAGCAAGGAAATAAAGAAAAACTACCGCGGGACACACGAAAGAAAAAAACCGCGAGGCAGAAAAAAATGGCCGCGGCAGTGAGTCAAGTTTGGCGTGCTTTTTCCCCCCGCCGAGAAAGCAGCGCGATGGAGACTCAACCCCGCCGCAGCATCGGTCGTGCACCTCCGGATTACCGCGACCCTGGGGGCCCCCCGAACAAATTGCACCCGCACTGAGGGAACCCAGAACGGCCGAAGAGATCACAGGACTTGGCTCAGCAGCCGTCCCGATCTCCCGCAGCCGTCAGCACTCACCGGCACCAGTGTAGCAGACTCACCAAGTCTCTGGAGAGGAGCTGCAGTATAGCCGCCGCAGGAGCTCTGCCCCGAAGATCCCTGGGGCAGAGATCCAATTTACTTAACAGAAAGAGACTAAAAATAGAAGCGGCAAAGACTGGGCAGGAGAGGGACCTTCCTCAGGCCCCCCCCCCCCCCCCCACGGAGTGCTGTGAAGGGAAATGTAAAATTTAAAGGAACAGGAACCTTACAATAAACAAAATAAAATAAGCCCTAATAGGACAAAAAATAAAGACCCAAAAGGTTAGCTATGGTAAAAAATACAAGTAACTAATCAACTAGTGAGCCCAGTGAGGCTCACTAACGTCCTCCTGCTGCATGAAGACTGGACACACTGGAGTTCCAGAGATGCCTGGTATGATGGTTCCAGAGGAGCTGAAATTTGATTGGTCCAGTCTTCATGCTGCAGGAGGAGGTGCACTACCCATACGTCGAGGACTAAGCTGGAGGAACGATAAGGAAGTGTGATACAAGTGCACAGAACAAACGGGCAGATAAACATTGAAAATGACCTGAACAAACTGGAAAAAAAACCATAACCTAGCTGGGCAATAGTGATATCAATGGGAAACATAAAAAAACACTACCGAGAAAGCTCCAAAAAAAAGATATCAATTTTGGAAGGGGCTATGCTCTGTCCCCATACAAGGTGAATGATCCCACAGTGAAATAACGCTGATCAGGGCTTTCCCTTGTTACTGGACAGGTTTCCTATGGCATGCACATGTTCCGCAACAGCAGGGTGGGCATGTCGGAACGGGCAACTGGACAGATGCTGGAAAAGGGGACACAGAGGGCTGCAGGCGGCACATGCTGTGGTGCAGCTGGGCCACAGTGCAGACTAGGGTGATGCCTAGGTGGCCCATGGGAATGCTGAAACAGTAGAGCAGCCAGACAGCAACTGATGAGGGCCCAACATGGGCACGAGTGTGTTTCCCACAGTGTCACAGGGGATAGTACCCAGCAGGTACCCCCAAGGGTACAGAACATTTGCAGGCGGTGCTGGGGGGAAGCGTAGACATCTATGCAGGCAGCCCTACCCCAGAACCCGCACCATAGGCAGCCGTCTACCCGCACACTGGATGGCCCGAGACTGCGCACCACCACCACCACCAGCAGAAGGGCATGTCAGCATGGTGACAGAGGGGTACTGGTGGTGGAGGGGGCAGTGGCTGCTGCCCACAGCAGACCATGGCCCAGTCCTGTTTAGGTGGGTGCCGTGCACTGCAACAGACAGGCTCTGTCTGACAAACAGTCATGGTATCTCCAGGGAATGCACTGTCTCTGTGGCAACATGGTGATGCAGGGCACACAGCCAATGTGTTCAGGAGCAGAAGGTCACAGGTTCAAGTCCCAGCTGTGGTTCCTGCCAACCCAGTCCACATATTTTACCCACTACAAAAATGCGGTAATACAGACAGAACCTTTAGTGCAGATAATGTAAACATGCCCAAAATGCCTACATTTTACCCTACAGAGCACAGACACCATAAACATGTGCATTACCTAGAGCAGAGTCTCCCAAAAGTAGTCCTGGAGGGCCAAACACCATTCAGGTCCCATGCTGTCTCCAATAACTATGGCTGTGCTGCATTTCTATGCACCGCCCCCATGGTATGCAGATGTATCTCATGCATATTCATTAGGGACAGCATGAAAACCTGAACAGGGTTTGGCCCACCAGGACCGGAGTTGGGAACCTCTGCCCTAGAGCAGCGGCCAACAGGGGCAGACTCACCCGCACCCACAGGCTCCATCATCCAAAGCCACCTGGAGGGGCAGGATTTTGGGCCCTGTGTGCATCCCCCAATACTAGCACTTGCATACCTTAGCAATGCCACCCTAAACCTGGGAATATGGTACACATCTATCAAAAGGCTGCTATGATTACTGGCAGATAGCAATTCCTAAGTTAAGCACAATTTGCTGATTGAACTGCATCATAGCAACCTTTCTGATGTCTGTGGAGTGTGCTACAGGGCTTGTGTCTGACAGTGTTTACCACCCTGGGGAGTGACTCCTACAGTATTGTGTACCATAGCCATGCCTGCACTGTGCCCAGGACTGGTGCGGTGGCCAGGGCTGCCAAACACCTCTATAGTTGCACAATGCTGGCATAGGTGTGGGGAGTGTGTGTCTGTCTATCCAGTGTGTGGTGTCTGCCAACACCCTCCTCAGCCCACACTGCTAGCACTGTTGCCAGTATTGGCCTGCCAATGTGCATAATGAGGAGCAAGGTACTGTGGGTATAGTCCGGACAGGGCGGCCTGGGCACGATGCATCTGCAGAGGGCATAGGGCACTGGCTGGGACATTGTAGTGCCCGGCCACCACCTGCACAGACAGGGTGGCTACAGCATGTCCTGCTGGGAGGCCACTCTCACCCTCACTGAGCAGTGACCATGGCATGGCTAGGTTCCCCCATAGTGCTACATAGTATTTTTCTCAAGTGATATATATATGGGTTCTCCTTTTGGGGGCCCAATCCCTGCCTTATCTGCTTGGTGGGTGTGCTCACATCCCAGTTTTGGGTGCACACATCTCCTCCAGGAACATGCACTGTGGACTAGATAGCAGACTGTCTGCAGTTAGTATGTGTATGGCTGGAACACCTTGCAGGGTGCAGCGGCTAGAGACTCACTATGCTCACTGCTGGAGGAATCCACCTTGCGGTCCAGAAAATCTTTTAAGGCCAATCCACCTTCCACAGGAATGGTGATCTGTTTGGTAACTGCCGTGACCTGTGTATCCACCTTAGGAAAACCACTTGACATGCTCCTCCTCCGGGTCTTTATATACCCTTAACCCTTTAGGCAGGGAGTCGGTAGAGTCCCATGCTGACCAGATCATATCCTGGAAGACAGCAGTGGATTTTTACACCACTTGAAGGAGCAGGTGTATGTTTGGCTCCTGCTCCGTGCTGGAAACATCCATCAAGTTCAAGACAGATGAGACTTTGGCAATCAACGCCGCCAGCTCTTCCTTCCAGAATAGATGGATCACACCGGCCTCTGCATAATCTTCTGATGGTGAGATCACTTCCTCATCCACATTAGAGCCCAGTACCGAGCTATCTGAACTGGAGGTATAGTCAACATATCATATAGCTCCCAGCTGTTCCCCATCTCCAGGGAGCTTCCCTCACCAGGGGATGCTTAGGCAAAGGCTTCTACTTCAGCCTGCCCAGTATGAGATTGCATCCAGAGGCACCCAGAGGTCGCAGGATCTGAATTTCCACATTAGAAGGACCAGGCCTATTGCAAAAAGGATAAAAATTCCGGGGAGGACAATCTGAAGTCCAGAAGCTCTCCACTTGGATAAGGCTCCCCAACACCAGGGGTCACAGATGCCACAGACCCCTTAGAGGATGAAGCATGGCTCACAGCATGGTCACCAGAGCTTCCGGCTGCTCCAATATCCTTACCCAGTACGCCATTTGTCACCTCCTGCCCTGAGGAAGGCAAGGTCAGACAAACCATATCCCTTGGCTGAGAGGAGGAAAGCAAGTCCTCCACAGGTGACTCAGAAGCTGCCATGCAGGAAAGGCAGAATCCAGAATCCAGGGAGGAGGCTCATCGTTTGCAACAAGTCAAACAATGTTTCCTGGAAGAAGACATAGAGTTAGGGCAAGTATCACAGCAATGCATGGTAAGGTTGTGTTGACCTGTAAGCGTGCATTAGCTGCACGTTTATATTGAAGAAATTAGACCTTACCTGCTAATTGTCTTTCCTTGAGTTCTCTCCGGGCCAGTCCAGGAACTGTAGGGATCTTCTCCAGTAGCTGAGGACTGAATTCTCAAAGTCTTACTGACAGGCTATCCATCTCCACCTGGTGTCAGAGACTCAGTCTACTATTGTCAAAGCAGTCTGCACCATTAATATCTACAACTAACCTGAACCCGCCTACAAACACCATAACAACCTAACGACACTTACTAAGTCCCATTCTCTTTTTTTTTTGTTTCGGAACGGCTTCTAATGCTGCACTCCCCGACGTGACAGGGAGCCCCATAGTCAGCCCCCGATCCGAAAACCCCTTGGATGGCAGCCCCAATTACTACTGCTCCAGACCTCTTAGTGCATAGAGCACCCTGAAGCGACTGTGCAACCCAAGCGGGTCATTCTCCTGAGGCTTGCCAATGATCTGGGTAGGCCCTGGACTGGCCCAGAGAGAACTCAAGGAAAGACAATTAGCAGGTAAGGTCTAATTTCTTCTTCCTCTTCGTCTCTCCGGGCCAGTCCAGGAACTGTAGGGAACTACCAGAGCAGTACTCAATTTTGGGAGGGACCCGCTAAACCCGCTACTATGGCCGTGGCCCCCACCTTTGCATCTCCCTTCGCCTGAACATTCAACCTATAATGCATCGTAAATGTGTGAAGGGATGACCACGTAGCCACTCTACAAATATCTACTGGTGGAATCAAAGCGAACTCAGCCCAAGAAGCTGCCTGTCCCCGCATGGAATGCGCTCAAAGCCCTTCAGGAACTGACTTCCCAGCCGCCTGATACTCTGCTACGACCACTTGCTTTACCCACCGAGCAATCGAGGCCTTGGACACCGCCTCTCCTTTCCGAGGTCCACCAAAAAGAACAAACAACCTGTCTGTCTTCCTAAACGCCTCTGTTTTCCACAGATACCGATGGAGCACTCTGCCTAGATCCAGCTTTCGCAGTGATCCATCCATTCCAGTCCCCGCACCGCTCCGAAAAGTGGGAAGCGAAATTGGTTGGTTCACGTGGAACCCCGACACTACCTTTGGCAGAAAAGAAGGAACAGGTTGCAACATTACTTTCTCTGCCGAAAACTGGATGTAGGGCTCCCTACCTGAAAGAGCCTGCAGATCGGATATCCGCCGTGCCGAACACAAGGCTACTAAGAACTCTGTCTTCCAAGAAAACTCCCTCAGCAACACTGCTCCCGTGGGCTCAAAAGGCATCAATGCCTCAAGGACCATGTTTAAATCCCATGCCAGAACCACCGGTCTCACTGGGGTTTGCACATTCTTAACCGCTCTTAGAAATCTGAGCACAACTGGGTGGAGAGATAAGAGACCACCTTGTATCTTTCCCCGAAGAGAAGCTAGCGCCGCCACCTGAACTCTCAGGGTACTGAGGGCGAGACCCTTATCCAGACCGCCCTGCAAGAATGACAGGATGTCTGGCACCACTGCTGAGAAAGGCTGAATGCTACACCTGTTGCACCAAGCCTCAAAGATGCGCCAAATCCGAACATACGCCAACGACATAGACGTCCTTCTGGATTTTAACATCGTGGACACCACTGCGGCGGAATAACCTCTACGCCTCAGTCGCTCCCTCTCAAGAACCAAGCCATAAGAGAGAAGCGATCTACCTGTGGCATTAGAACTGGGCCCTGGTACAATAGGTTGCTTTGGCTGGGCAACGTCCAGGGAGTGTCCACGATAAGCCATACCAGATCCGCATACCATGGTCTCCTTGGCCAATCCGGAGCAATGAGAATCACCTTGCCATCGTGCCGCGCTATCCTCCGGATGACTTGTCTGATCATCGGCCACAGAGGAAACACGTAGAGCACCCCACTCGATGGCCAAGGATGAGCTAACCCGTCGAGCCCTTCCGACATGGGTTATCTGCACCTGCTGAAGAACCGATGTGCTTTGGAATTGACGAGAGTGGCCATTAGATCCATGACCGGCTGCCCCCACCGTAACGTAATGTCGTGAAAGACTGCCGCGTTCAATTCCCACTCTCCTGGATCTATTACATTCTGACTGAGGTAATCGGCCTTCAGATTGTCCCGTCCTGCTACATGAGCCACTGACAGCGCTATCAAATGACTCTCCACCCACTGCATTAGCAGTTGACTCTCCTCCAACAAGGCTGCACTGCCTGTACCACCTTGTCGATTGATATAAGATAATGTTACTGCATTATCGGAGAACACGCGCACTGCCTTTCCCGTTACCAACACGTTGAACTCCTGGAGAGCCATGCGCACCGCTCTCATCTCCAAGCGATTGATGGACCAGCTGCTCACTTCCGGCGGCCAGCAGCCCTGTGCTATTCGTGACATACAATGTGCTCCCCAGCCAGATAGACTGGCATCTGTGGTCACCAGGACCCACTCTGGCTGTTCCAGTGGCACCCATGCTCGAAGATTTTTGGCATCCAGCCACCACTGCAAGCTGGCCCGGACCATCTCTGAACTTTCTAACTTCTGATTCAGCGGATGATTCTGGGGCGACCATCTGGAAAGCAAGGCCTGCTGTAGAGGACGCATATGCGCCCTGGCCCATGGGACCCAGGTCCAATGCCGCCGCCATGGAGCCCAGCAGCTGCAAGTATAGCCATGCTGTTGGAGCCTTTATGCGTAAAAACACGGACACCTTTTTTAAAATCTTCTGAACTCGGTCCTCCGGCAGAAACACCGCCCCCACGGCCGTGTCGAACAAAGCCCCGAGGTACACGTGGCGCTGTACCGGAACCAGGTGACTCTTGGCTTGGTTCACTACCCAACCAAACTGTTCAGGACTGCCACCACCCGTGCCGTCGCGCTGATGGAATCCTGAACCGACGGAGCCCGAATCAGCCAGTCGTCCAGGTAGGGATGTACTAATTCGCCTTCCCTTCGCAACGCCGCTGCAACCACCACCATCAGCTTCATGAATGTGCGTGGTGCCGTAGCTAGCCCGAACGGTAGCACCCGGAACTGAAAATGCCCCATGGGCACCGCAAAGCGCAAAAACCTCTGATGCTCCTGTCTGATGGGAATGTGTAGATAGGCCTCCGTCAAATCTATGAAGGACAGCACCTCGCCTGGTCTCACAGAGCGAATTACCTATCGTAGATTTTAGAAAAGGTACAGAGAAGAGCCACCAAAATGGTAAAGGGGATGGAAGGATACTCCTATGAAGAAAGGCTAAAAAGAATAGGGCTCTTTAACCTGGAAAAGAGACGGCTGAGGGGAGATATGATAGAAGTCTATAAATTAATGAACGGAGTGGAACGGGTAAATGTAGATCGATTGTTTACGTTATCAGAATATAGAAAGACTAGGGGACATGCAATGAAGCTACAGGGTAAACTATTTAAGACTAATAAAAGAAAATATTTTTTCACTCAACGTGTAATCAAACTCTGGAATTTGTTACCGGAGGATGTAGTAAAGGCTGTTAGTGTAGCTGGGTTTAAAAAAGGTTTGGACAAGTTCCTGGAGGAAAGGTCCATAAACCATTATTAAGAAGTGACTGAAGATATCAATGCTTGACCCAGTACAAGCATTGTGGAACTTGTGTCTCTTGGGGAAACTGCTAGGTACATATGACCTAGATTGGCCACTGTTGGAAACAGAATACTGGGCTTGATGGACCTTGGTCTGACCCAGTATGGCATATCTTATGTTCTTATGTTCATACGGAAATGCGGCACCTTTAAACAGTGGTTTACGTGTTTGAGATCCAGGATAGGCCGAAAGGAGCCTTCCTTTTTGGGAACGACAAAATAAATCGAGTATCGACCTAATCCGCACTGGTCCGGCGGCACAGGGACCACCGCTTGAAGCCGCAGCAGACGCTGAAGCGTAGTGCGAACTGCGTCCTTCTTTGCCTGCGATCCGCAAGGAGACACCACGAAGGCATCCGACAATGGCTGAGCGAACTCCAGCGCGAAACCGTCACGGATAATCTCCAGTACCCACCGGTCCGATGTTATGGTGGTCCAGATGGAGTGGAAGTCCCGCAAGCGGCCTCCCACTGGAACCTCCGCCTGGACCAACCCCGTTTCTTTATGTCTTCTTGGAGGAGCTCTGCTGGGAACCGAAATAACCTCTGTCAAAACCTCGAGCTCCTCGAAAGGACTGCCCTCTGGCCGTAAAACGACCACGCTGATAAAGTGCAAAACGAGCTCCTCTAAATCTGCAAAACTCTCTGCTCGGCCCTTTCTGCAACCCCCCTGGCTTCGGGCCTTTAGGACGGTCCTCTGGAAGCCGACCCCCCTTTGAGTTCCCCAGATCCTTAACAATCTTCTCCAGAGCGTCCCCAAAGAGCAGCTTGCCCTTATACGGGAGCTTACTAAGGCAAGCCTTAGAAGAGGCATCCGCTGCCCAACTTCTCAGCCAGAGAAACCTCCTCGCGGCAATCACCAACACCATGGACTTCGCCGAAATCCGTACCAGATCATAGAAGGCATCTGCCAGGTACACCGCCACTGATTCCAGCTTCGCACCTTCCAAGGAAAAGTCGTCGTCCACCTCAGTGTTAGAATCTCCTTGGAGCCAACGAATGGAAGCTCTTGCCATGTAGGCTCCGCAAATGAAGGCCTGCAGGGAAAGGGCACTGGCATCAAATGCCTGCTTTAGAAGCGACTCCAACTTCCTATCTTGCAGATCTTTAAGGGCCGCTCCTCCCTCTACAGGAATCATCGTCTTCTTTGTCACTGCTAATACCAATGCATCCACCTTCGGCATTCGTAGTAACTCCCTCTCTTCTTGCAGCACCAGATATAGTCTACCTATGGCCCAAGCACCCCTCAAAGGGGCCTCTGGACATTCCCATTCCAACTCCACCATCTGCTTAATCACCCAATGGACCGGAAAACACCGCTGCTCTGTTTTAAAACATTGAAGCAGCAGATTCTCCAAGGGTTCCTCCTGCACTGTCGGTAGCGTAATATTGAGGGCCGCTAGCGAATGAGCAATAAGAGACCCCAGCTCCTCCTTTCTAAAAACTCGAAATACGTTGGGGTCCTCACCTGGGGGAATCTCTCCCTCTTCTAGGTCTCCTGTCCACTAATCTAGCCCTTCCTGCGAGAGAAGTTCCCCCTCCTCAGCTATCTGAGGCATAGAAGGCTGTTGTCTGAAGCCATCAGCTGCAGCCTCCCCTAGTAACCCTCTCTTAGAGGTTCCCTCACCTGGGTCCATTGAAGCGCCATCTCCTATCAGAGAACCTGACAGGTTAGGGGAAGAAACTTTGTCCTGCACCTGCCCAAGCTTCAGAGCAAGAGGATGAAATCTGCAGAGAAAACAGACTCCAGGCCCCCCTGAACCCCTGGACCAGGTATCTAGGCAGCAGGCATCTTTGTAATAGGCCTTTTAGCTTTTGCTTTCTTTTTCTCCGGTTTTACTTGAAGCCTGGGAGAAACGGCTACCTTTTCCAAAATGGCCGCCATTCCCACTTTTTCGCCACACCCAAATGGCTGCCCAATGGATCTAATGTCTTCGCTGTCTCCTCCATGCTGCTCCAAAACAATCTGGCAACCCGGCTTCCTCGGCATGCACAAAAACGGCAAAACCCCAAAGCCGACAGCCCCCGGCGACTTCCACACAGCGCACATGCTGCCGGCTCCGGCCGCATGCGCTGCTACCTCTACCGCCCCGAACTCTCTGACAGAACCAGTTCCTTCACGCCGCACTAGAGGCCTGCTCCAAACTAACAAATGCCGCGAAAGCCAAGTTCCCCTTACCTGAATACCTTTATGTTTTTGGCTGCTCCGTCGTATCTTTTTATTTTTTTTTTTTTTTTCAATCCTGTTAATCTCACTGTTCTTGGCAATTGAACCCTGCTAGGGCCCCCCAGGAAATTATTTTTTTTACTTTGTCTTCTCCGTTTGCTGATTCGTTTGTCTCACCAGGAGCCTGTCAGAAACCTGTCATAGTCAGTTGCTGAGGACTGATAGACTGAGTCTTTGACACCAGGGAGAGATGGATAGCCTGTCAGTAAGACTTTGAGAATTCAGTCCTCAGCTGCTGGAGAAGATCGACTATCCTGCAGTTCCTGGACTGGCTCGGAGAGACGAAGAGGAAATGTATTTTACAGGTACTAGGGAATAAGCGCATGTTGGAGCCATTTGGGCAAAATGCAAGTTAGGACTACACGACCACCAGGCGCACAATAGGCAAAAAAGTTACTAACGCATACAGAAAATGGCAGGAAACCCCCACACAGTGCCAATGGTTGCCAGCAGTCCACCTTACACAGATGGAACCGTAAGTCTCCAACAAGGACAATGATGAGGTCAAGTCTTGGTATTCATCCACTGAGAGCCCCAGGTAGAGGATCCATGCCAGGCTCAGCTCTACTCTCCTGAAACGGTTTCACTGGCTGGCTGTGCAGCACTCAGTGTCTGGCAGGCATATCCCTCTGAGAGCCTTCTGCAATCTTCAGGAGAGTGCAGGGGGGACAGAGGAGGAGGGAGGGGGTGCTGGTGTTCTGTGAGGCTGCTGCACTCTTCCAGATCTTTCCAAATCCTTCCAATTTGTGACTGCTCAACAGGCCCTTATCATGATAAGATTATGGAACTGAACCAATTTTCCCTCCTGTGGTTACTGAAAAGACCGCAGTCTAGTGGAGCCTCCCACATCGCGCTCAAGTGAGAGAGTCACCTTTCTGTACTCAAGGTGGTCATTCACAATCATTTAATCAATCTCTTTTCCTCTCAGTCCTCAGATATTCTTCAGAGAGGAGAAAATCCATCCACCATCTGCTGGAGACAAAGAAATGCTGAAGGGACTTCTGGTGGCTGAGGTGAATAGAGGCATGAGAGTGATGTCATTGAAACCAGGGCTTTTCATTGGTTCTTTGTCTTCACCAATCAGCTGGTAAAGGAATACAACCCACTTGTCTGGATTGGTCTAGCAGGACGATATGGAAGAGGAAATTAATTTATAGTTTTTATTTCTACAGCTTGTTGTACATTCCAAGTTTGGCTTTTGGTGCTCCCAATTTAATTATTGTCTTCATATTTCTAAATTGTGATTCCTTGTTCTGTATTTGGTGATGGTCTGCCTGTGTTCCAAACTGCAGTATTCTGTTTGTGTAGTTTCTGTGTAGCAGTCCCACTTGTTATCTTTTCCCAGTAGGAGATGTACTGATTTAATATTTGCAGTGCTGCCTTTTGATAGTAGGGTTTGGTGCTGTGCGAGTACTAGTAGTGCTATTATGATTTAGTGGATTTACTATGGGTTCTAAATGAGCAGAGTTTTGTAGTAATGTGCCTGGCAGTTGGCACTGGAAGATAGTAATGTAGAAATCTAGTAGTCTTTCTTTATGCTCTCTGTCCATGCAAATAGTATTCAGACACTCAATAAGAGGCGTGTTTACTAAACATTAACACGCATTCACAAATGTTAACGTATGCTAAGTGAAGCAGCACTCATTTTTTTTTCTATAGGCACAGTGGTATTTAACACACATTAATACATAGTAAACACGCCCTTATGTCATTGCTGGGACCAAAAAGAGAGACCTTTGAAAGCCGCCTAAAATTTTAAATGGGCAGCATATGCATTTTAAAATAAAATAAATTAACTTTATACAAATAAGGCCCAGTGGATATGCAAATGTTTATGCAAATGAGGGCCCTCAATGAGTCTCTGCACCACCTTTGGGCTGTCCCTGTGTGCCCCTTATTGTTCTACTACTACTACAACAACTACAAATGGAAATTACACTTACCTGGTAATTGTTGTTCCTTGAGTGACGACAGTTCAGTCCTCCACCTCTAGGTAGTGCACCTCCTCCTGCAGCTTGGAGACTGGGCATGTCAAAATCATGACAAGGGGCAAGGTACTTCAGGCCGGAAGGTCGGGGGTTCAAATCCCACTAGAGGACAGCAACCTTGGGCCGGAAGGACTGGGGTTTCTAGTCCCTCAGGTGCTCCTTGTGGTCTTGGGCAAGCCACTTAACCCTCCATAGCCCATGTTCCCTGTAAAATAGTTATCTCCAAGTTATAATGCCCTGTTCAATGTAATTTCAGTTTGTTCAATGTAAAACCGCACTGATGCAGAATAGTGCGGTATATAAGAGAATGTAAAATAAATAAATAAAATAAATAAAATAAAATGACATCACTGGATATAACCTACTGGTCTCTCCCATCAGCCCCCAGTGAACTATTGACAAAGCAGACTCAAAGGAGCAATAAATAAGTAGCTATCATATCAAATTCAACGTTAAACTCAAACTGAATGCCTAACTTAAACGCAATTAACCACCAAACCCCCTCTCCCGAAAGAAGGGGACTGCTTTTTGTAACTTCTCTTTTCCGCTCTATGCTTAACCAGACAAGAGAGAGAAGAATAGACAAAAAAGAGACATGAAGAATGGAGATGATCAAGAACCTATTAAAAGCTCTACTCACCTGTAGACTTGTACTTCTCCCACTGACCACGCCCTGCAAACAAATCCATCCCCGGGCGGGAATGAGGACTAAACTGTCGTCACTCAAGGAACAGTTACCAGGTAAGTGTAATTTCCATTTCCTCATTGTTCCTCCAGTTTAGTCCTCCACCTCTGAGATATAACAGAGCAGTAGTCATTGGGAGGGACCTTTCCAGCCAGAGCGCAACAGTGCCGACCCAAAACAGGCATCGTTTGCCGCCAAGACATCTATATGGTAATGCTTACTGAAAGTATGAAGAGACAACCAGGTGACCGCTCTACAAATTTCCATTGGTGGAACCAAACTGTGTTCTGCCCATGAAGCCGTGTGCGCTCTAGTAGAGTGAGCTCATAAACCTGCTGGCACTGGGCGTCCTTGCAACCAATATGCTGACGCAATTGCCTCCTTAATCCATCTGGAATTGGACTCTTTTGACGCCCCCTCCCCTTTGCGGGAACCTCCAAACAACACGAATAGACGGTCCGTTTTGCGAAAAGTTTCTGAGACTTTTAAATACTGTCGTAGTACCTTTTTTATGTCTAAACGGCATAAACTACGGTCCGAAACGTTCCCCTCCGCCAAACTTATGGCTGCAAGAGAAACCGTCTGGTTTAGGAGAAACGGAGCAACTACCTTTGACAAAAAACAACGGTACTGGTCGCAACACCACCTTTTCCTTAGAAAAAGACAAAAACAGCTCTCTACCTGACAGCGCCTGCAACTCCAAAATTCGTCTCGCTGAACAGCTGGTTACCAAAAACACTGTCTTTAAGGTTAAATCTTTAACCGATGCCTGTTTTAAAGGCTCAAATGGTTCCTTAGCTAACACCCCTAAAACCAAATTGAACTCTCAAAGAACTGGCTGCCAGACCCTTATCAAATCCATCCTGCAGGAAACTTAACACTAAGGGAACGGATACCGTAGCTGCGTGTGCTTGCCTCCGCACGCACTAGTCCTCCAATATATGCCATATGCGCACAGATGCCAGAGACGTGGACTTTTTCTTCGCTCAAGGCAAAGTACTGATGACTGCTAATGAGTAACCTATCAAACTCATATAATAGACCAAGGGAACTATTCTCCATTGTTAGTAACCTAACTAATAACGCTCATACTTCTAACAAGGAAATTACTGACATATCAGCACAAACTTTAGCTATTACCAAAACAAAACAAAACTACCATTTAGGACTCCAGACTCTATACACAAACCTCTTCACCTGCTAGTCGAGTGGTCAGAATTTCACCCTATAGCCAAAGCATCATTAAAAAATATCATACTCAACCTTAACACCACTACCTCTTACCTTGATCCTTGCCCAGTAATCTGGATAAAAAATGCACTTCCAATCCTTCTCTCATTCATATTCCCCATTGTCAATCTCTCGCTACTATAAGGTTACCTCCCACCCACACTTAAACATGTACAAATAAGACCAATTCTTAAGAACGGCACACTTGATAAAACTTCACCAAAATCATACAGACCCATCTCAAGTATACCATTCTTAGCAAAAGTAATAGAAAAAACAGTACAAATACAGACACAGGAGTATCTAGATTCATCTTACCCTCTTGACGAACAGCAATATGGATTTCGCCCCAAGCATGGAGTGGAAACACTTCTCACAGTTCTAACGGATGTTCTATTAAGAGGAATTGACAATCACACACAAGCATTCATCCTATTATTTATTGATATTTCAGCTGCTTTTGATAGCGTCCACCATACCATAATGCTCAACAACCTGAGTCAAATAGGAATAAATGCCACAGTTCATAAATGGTTCTCCTCTTAGCTAAATAATAGAACCCAGAATGTAAGAAGAGGCAATCAAACTTCTGATTCATACAAACTTGAAACGGGTTTACCACAAGGATCAGCGCTATCAGCACTTCTATTTAACATATACATAAAACCAGTTTGCAATATCTTTAAAAAATTTGGTGTACTCTATCATCTATACGCAGATGATATCATGATGTACATCCCGTTCACAATCCCCAACTTACCGATGCAACTCCTGTCAGATTGCTTTAATGAAACCACATCCTGGCTAAATGCCATAATCTCCAAATAAACCACTCTAAAACTGAAGTGCTAATTGTTACTAAAAATCAATCCTATACTCCACCAACACACATAACGCTTCAAAACCAAGAAATTAAAATAAAAAACGAAGTAAGATATCTAGGAGTTATTCTAGATAAACACCTTACATTGGATACCCATATTAGAAATACCACAAAGAAAATCTATTTCAAGCTCAAAATCCTTAAACAACTAAGACCCCTTGTATATATACAAGATTTCATCAGCATAATTCAAGCCACCATAACCCCCAACTTTGACTTCGCTAACCTAATTTTATTAGGTACAACAAAACAAAATATTAAAAGAATTCAACTTGCACAGAATGCAGCAGCTCGGATAATAACGAAAGTTCACTCACATCAACATATAACACCAATACTAGCATCCCTTCACTGGCTGCCAATACAAAGTAGGATAGTATACAAAACATTAATAACCGCATTTAAAACTCTAAATGATATGGCCCCAGTCACCCTAAGTAACTTAATCAGTAAAGAGCATTCAAAATCTACTCAAAGAAAAGGACAAGTAAATAAACTAAAAACCCCCAAAGACTTCATATAAGCAAATAAACTTACAAACAACACAGCTTTTTCACATGCAGCAACAATAATCTGGAATTCCCTCCCAGATGATCTAAGAATGTTAACTGAGATCATTGAATTCCGCAAAAAAGTGAAAACCCATCTATTTTCTATTCATTACAACAATACAGATCATCCCGCAATAGTTTTAGATAAAGGCTAACCAGTTTTTTGTCTTATATATCCCAATGACCTAAACATACAATTCTTTATAGCTGATACTGTACTTTGCACAATGCTTAAGCCCTACATAATGTGTATCTGTATATAATGTATATAGTTTGCACTGTTCCGTGCTGTTCAGTTTTAACATTTGTTGTTTATTTATTTTATTTTATTGCTTTTGGTTATATGATGTTACATGTAAAACAAACTCTGCTTTGTTAATTGTTGTTTATTGTGAACCGCAACTGATCTATGGAAGATGCGGTATATAAATGATTGTTAAATAAAATAAATAAATAAATAAACCTTTCTTCCTCAACCTTGCCCTTTCAATGGCCATATTGTAAGTGAGAACCGATCCACCTGAGGCATTCGAAGCGGACCCTGTAGCAACAGATTCTCCGACGCCGGCAACCTCCAGGGATTCCTGTTGAGCAACGGAATGAGATTGGTGTACCACGGGCGCTTCGGCCAGTCCGGGGCCACCAACAATACTTTCCCCCGATGAGCTTCGATCCGCTGCAATACTCGACTTATGAGTGCCCACGGAGGAAAGACATGGAGGAGACCTGTTCACCGAATGAAAGGTCGCCATGAGATCCATGATCAAATGACCCCACCAGATGACTATCTGTGCGAACCCTTCCGGATGAAGCTCCCAATCTGCGGCATCCACCCGGAGTCCTCTGAGAAAAATCTTCCATCACATTGTCCGGTCTTGCAATGTGCGCCGCCAAAAGCGCTGGCAGTCGAGGCTCCACCAAAGAGAACAGCGCCTCTGATTCCTCTTCCATGGTCGCACTGCCTGTGCCCCCCTGCCAGTTTAGGTAAGCCACTGCTGTGGAATTGTCGGGCAGCACTCGCTCTGCCCGATCCTTTACTTCAGGTTCGAATGCTACCACCCTGAGCTCCAAACGGATAATCGACCAATGGGCCTCCTGTTCGCTCCAAACATCCAGTGCAAAAGGATCCTCACAATAATCTCCCCAATCTGCGAGACTCGCATCTATCAACATCGGAAGCCACTGCGGCTGTTCCAGTGGCCTGCCCACCACCAGATCTCCTGGGACTAGCTCCCCCATGAAGGGATAACCTGACCTGCGCGGGACATGGGAGACGTTTGTTCAGAGAATCGTTCTGGTGCGACCCCTGATGAACTACAGATGTTTGTAAGGGATGCATGCGACCTCTGGCCCACAGCACTACCTCCAGAGTCAGCGCCATTGTCCCGAGTACCCGAAGACAGTTCCAAGCCGACGGCGCTGGACCCGCCAGAAACCTGCATAGTAGCTATTGAGGGGCCTGATCTCTCCACTCCGGCAGAAACACTGTTCCCCCCATTGGTAGTCGAATAGTACCCCCAAGTACTCTAGGGCTTGAGACGGACTAAGCGACTTTTGACCGCACTGACTATCCAGCCGAGAGCCTGAAGAAATTTTACTACTCTGTTCATAACCCGGACACTCTCGGCCCTGGACTTTGGCCAAATCAGGCAATCATCGAGACAAGGGTGAACTAAGATTCCTTCTTTCAGCCGAGCCGCCACAAGCACCATCATAACCCTGGTGAAGGTGCGCAGGGCCGTTGCCAAACCGAAGGGCAAGGCTTGCAATTGAAAAGGTCCCCACGGGAAGGCAAACCTTAGAAACTTCTGAAGTGCTGCCCTAATAGAAATGTGTAAGTACGCTTCTGTAAGACCGAGGGATGTTAAAAACTCCCCCTGCGAAACCGCCACCACTACCAATCGCAACGGTTCCCATCAAAGAGAAACGCTCGGAGACAACGATCTACTTCCTTGGAACTATGAAATAAATAGACTAGCGCCTGACGCCGAAATTCCTACGGGCCTGGCACAACCGCCCCTAACAACAAGATATGATCCAAAGTATGCTGAATTGCGGACATTCTCCGCTGTCCTTTGCAATGAGACAGAACAAACGAATCTAGCACCGGGCGAGCAACTGTAGGGCATATCCTTCGCGCATTACCTCTAACACCCATTGCTCTGCCGCTATCCGGACCCCGTTATGAAGAAACTCCCTAAGACTTCCTCCTATCAACAGAAAGGAGTAACCCCATTAAAGTAAGGAAAATAAACAATGAAAATAAGTAAAGAAAATAAGCAAACTTTTCATAAGGGACAAAACGAAATAAAACCATATACTTTTAAAAACTGCTGCCATAAGAGTCCTCCCCCGTAAGGGGAGATGGCATCAACCCCTATTCAGCTTGTCACCACGACTAGGAGACGTCCTAAACAGAACCATCAGGTTCCCTCTAAAACCACGGGAAAAACAAAGGCACGCGGGACAAAATGGCCGCCGCTGCAAACGGGCCCGATCTGGCACCAAAACCACGCTGCCAAAATTCAATTTTAAAGTAAAGGGACCAAACAAAAATTTAATCAAATCAAATCTAATTTAATTTAACCTAACTGCTCCTTATCTGTTCCTCAAGTGAGCCCAGCACCTAGGCTCACTACGTCCTCCTGCTGCATGGAGACTGGACACACTGGGGGCTGATGGGAGAGACCAGTAGGCTATATCCAGTGATGTCACAATTTTGACATGCCCAGTCTCCAAGCTGCAGGAGGAGGTGCACCACCTAGAGGTGGAGGACTAAACTGGAGGAACGATAAGGAACTACTTCTTATCATTTGTATAGCACTACAAGGCATACGCAGTGCTGTACAGACACATGTAAAGGACAGTCCCTGCTCATCAGAGCTTACAATCTAGTCAAAACAGACAACACATCAGCTGAGGACAAGGATATATCTAGGGGAATGGTAAGGAAACACATAGAAGAATAAGCAGATCAGGATTCAAAAGCAGCCTCGAACAGGTGAGAGTTTTCAGCCTGGATTTGAAAAGGGCTACAGATGAAGCCTGACACACAGACTCAGGTAGTTTGTTCCAGGCATAAGGAGCAGCATGGAAAAGGATCAAAGTCTGGAGTTGGCAGTAGAAGAGAAGGGCACAGATAGAAGGGATCTGCCAGAAGAGTGGAGTTCCTCAGGAGGTGTATAGGGAGAGAGAAGAGAGGAAAAGTAGTAAGGAACAGCAGAATAAGTGCACTTATAGGTCAGCAGGAGAAGTTTGAACTGAATATGGAAACGAATAGGGAGCCAGTAAAGTGATGAGAAGAGGGGTTATATGAGTATATCGAGGCTGGTGGAAGATTGGCCACGCAGCTGAATTTTGAACAGATTGAAGGGGAAAGAGATGATTCAGAGGGAGACTAGCAAGAGAAGGTTGCAATAGTCTAGACGGGAGGTAACTAATGGTATTTGTCTTGAAATCTGGCCAGTGCATGCAAGAAATAATCATGTGCTGGTACCACATGTGTTCTTATGTCTTCAGTAAAAATAATTTGACTATATAACGTAAAGCACCACCAATTTCATTCACCTCATCATTGGTTATCCTCCTTCCACAAGGTCTTTGAAATGGCTATTATATCTACCTCGTCATTTAGTGCTATACAGGACATTCTAACTCTCCCATCTTATTTTTTAGTATTCTAGTATTTGGATACAGACATTTCAAATTATGTTTTTGGTTTGTATTTGCAACGTACTTAACAGTTGTCAGGGATAATTTGGAATCTTTTGACTCTGTCTGCTCTTCATTTAAAGGCCTCTAGGCTACTTTAACCTTTATTGCAATCTTGCTCAGGATACCCTAACTTCCCTGTTTTGTTAGTATCCTTCAAGAATACAGCATTCTTAATCATGAGCTCCTGAGAGACTGTCAGCTTTCCCCATGCCTTAATTTAAAAACTGCTCTATCTCCTTTTTAAAGAGTAGTACTAGCAGCTTGGTTCCATTTGGTAAGGTCGCGCCCATCCTTCTGGAAAAGGCTCCCCCTTCCTCATAATGTTGCTCAGCTCTAACAAACCTAAAGCCCTGTTCCCTGTAGCATCATCTCACCAGTGCATAGAGATGCTGGAGTTCTGCCCATCTCTGGGATCCTGTACGTGGCATGGGGAGCATTTCTGAGAATTCTACCCTAGAGATTCTAGATTTCCGTTTTCTACCTAAAATCCTAAATTTGGTTTCTAGAACCTCCCTCCTCCACCTTTCTATGTCATTAGTAGCCACATGCAGGGCCAGCCCAAGGGTATCTAACACCCTAGGTGAATCGACTTCCTCCTAAGTCTCCAGCATCTTCCCTTCCCTTGTCGTATCCAGCATCTCTCCTTCCCTCTCTCCCACCCTTACTGTGCCCAGCATTGTTCACCTCTTCCTGCAGCCACTGTGACTCCCTTAATGCCATCCTGCCACCAGGCTGAGATTTTTCCAAAAAAAGGAAACTCAGCATAGCAGTTGTCCTTGTAGCAGCAGCTTGCGCTCGAGGCCAGCTGTGTCCCACCCCCTCCTTGTGCTGCTGTCCATCCTCTCCACTGCCTCTCAAATTCTGCTGCCCTAGGCAGATGCCTTGTCCACCTAATGGTAGAGCTAGACCTGGGTAGACATAGAATTGCATACCATAGTGAATAGGCACAGACCCCACATCCAGCTGTTTCCCAGTAATATCTCAGCTACATTTTTGACTTGATAAATCATGCACCAGGGATTGCTAGTCCTGCAGTGGACTCCAAACCTCCCAATGATATACAAATGGATCCAACTCCTGCCCATGATACAGCAGTGAAGATCAATTTTACTGCTTCAACAGGTCTAGCACTAGTGGTCACGAATAAGATCCATGAGTATCTATTTGCAGCACACAAAGCTGATCGTCCTTCCTTTCCAAGTTCTTTCTCCAGTGGCCCAGCTGCAATGTCACAGCTGAACACTACTGAGCTGAGCAGTTCTGAGAACTTGCAGTTCAAGCTGGCAAGCAGTTCTGTTCTCAGATTCAGCATCGGACCTGACTGACTGTCCACTGGTTGCGCTGCTGTGCAGCTCAGCTCACTGTGTGCATCTGCTGGTGCCTGCCCCACTACCACTGTGGTTTGGAGCCTGAGTGAAACGCCACATTTTTTGTGCAGGGAGGTCATCATGAGGGACTGGGGAATGGGGAGGTAGGCAGCAGGGTGGCTGGTGGGTTGATCATGATAATAAGACGGAGAGATAGAGAGTGGGGGAAACAGAAAAAGGGCAATCAGATGAGAGAGAGAGAGAGAGAGAGAGAGACTAGGGAAAGCAGGGGGGTCATGATGTGTGAGAGAGACTGGGGGGAAGCAGGGGAGGTCATGATGAGAGACTTTTTATTTTTTGCTTCACATATGACCATGCAGATAAACAGCCATATCATGTAGATGTGACTGTTTATCTACAGAAAAGCTAAAGTGTAAGAAGAATGGCATAACCATTGTTGCAAGGTTTATTGTTTAACTAGCGTTTATTGTTTAACTAATGTTAAACGTGGAGGAGTAGCCTAATAGTTAGAGCACTAACTTGCTAACCAAAAGACCAGGGTTCAGTCCTACTGACACTCCTTGTGGCCTTGGGCAAGAAACTTAACCCTCCATTGCCTTGGAAGAACAACCTGGCAATCTATTTCTGGTCACACTGCAAGAAAACCCAGGAGCTGCTGGGTTGCCAGGAATCAGCAGTGACTCAAAGGCACACATTGCATTTTTACTTCCGATCACATGATTTTAAGCAAAAGCCAATCAGACAGACAAGCAAAAACAAAAACAAAGCAAAAACAAAAAGCAATTTTGCTTAAAATCATGTGATCGGAAGTTCTCATAGTGCTAGAGACGAGCTCTGAATGATGGCTGTTGTGTGAGCTGGCTGTTGTTTGGCTAGCATTTGAAGTCTTTGTTTCGGGGTAAGTCCCTTGCTTTCTGTTCAAGCTAGGTTTAGAGCCTTTTCTTTTTCTTCTAGTATATTGCGACATGTTATTAAGCTATTGTGTGTGTTTTTTATTTATTTCAGAGTTGAACCCCCTTGAGACAGCAGTAGCGAAACGCTTATGTAAGATGTCTTGAGAAAGGCGTCGGGGCATTCAATTTCTTCTCAATTCACGGACCTGGTGATTCAAGTGCAGTTCTAATGGATATCATAATTCTAGTTGTATAAATTCATTGCAAATGTTTGTATATGGTCCTGTGAATTGTGATTGATAAAATAAACGAGTGTTAGCCATTGATGTTACGAGTACTCCTGATGATGCTTTATCAGTGAGTTTCTGCTGAGGCTTTCACTCGTTGGCTAAGATTTAAATGTTGCATATTGATAAGCAGTATTAAACAAATGTGTTTTCAGAAGGGGCAAAGGAGGGAAATGAAGATGCCAATTGAATTTCAGAGTGAAGTGGATTCCATAATGCAGGTGCCAGACAATAAAATGCAGAAAACGACTGGAGGTTAATTTGGCTTGAATAGGTGATGGTAGGTGTAATCGGTAAGTTTGAGTATCCCGGAGAAGATAATGAGTGGAATATGGAATTAATAAATCAGCAAGATACAGAGAAATCCCAGAATGACGTCTAAGATATACAATTAAAAGAAGCTTAAACTGTGCATGGAATCTGACAGGGAACCAGTGATTTTGCTGCAAGAGAGGAGTGACATGCTCATATCTAGACACATGACAAAACATGCGTATTGCTGTAACATTCAGTAATTTCAAAAGTGTAAAAAAGACAGGAAGAGCCCTTCTTGAGTTATAAGCACACATACATACTGATATGCTTAAACTGTATCGTATAGATATAGATAAATGTTCTGTATATTTCCAAAATTCCTCCTCTTTTTTCAGAAGTTAATTTTACAACTTTTTACCAGGATTGAGAAGACTGCATTAGAGGGGTATGCAGGAGAAGCAATGTCCTTTGCCTCTGTTGCCACTGAAATCGGGGACAGGAGGGGGCTATAGTGCATGGAATCGGGGACACTACTTCAAAATCGGGGACAATCCACAGAAATTGGGGACATCTGGTAACCTTAGCACATGTGGGTTGGCAACTTTTCTACAGACCTCGCCTGGACACCCATCGGTGAATGGGTGGGGGTGGGGGGAATAGTAACATAACATATAAAGAAAATATAAATATATATCAGCTTCTTTAGTTGACTCTTTATAACAAGCCTTGAATCAAATCCCAAAAGAAATCTTAATAAAATCTAGCCCTTAATATTCCACTGCACAATGCCAACAGAATACAGTGGTCTCACTTCTCCTCTCACTCCCACCACCCACATTGACCTTTGATAGCTGCACCTCTCATTTTTGCTGATATGTGAAGCAAAAAATAAAAAGTCTCTCTCATATCATGACCTCCCCTGCTTCCTCCCAGTCTCTCTCTCTCTCACATCATGACCCCCTTGCTTCCCCTAGACTCTCTCTCTCTCATCTGACCCCCGTTTCTGTTTCTCCTACTCTCTGTCTCTCCATCTCATTATCATGATCCATCCAACAGCCACCCTGCTACCTATACCTTCCTATCTCCCAGTCTCTTATGATGACCCCCCTGCACAAAAAATGTGGCGTTTCACTCAGGCTCCAAACCATAGCAGTGGTAGGGCAGCAGCAGATGCACACAGTGAGCTGAGCTGCAAAGCAGAGCAACCGATGGACAGCCAGTCAGGTCCGATGCTGAGTCTGAGGACACAACTGCTTGCCAGCTTTAACTGCAAGTTCTCGGAACTGCTCAGCTCAAAAGTGCTCAGCTGTGACATTGCGGCAGGGCTACTGGGGAAGGAACTTGGAAAGGAAGGACGATCAGCTCTGTGTCCTGCAAATAGATACTCATGGATCTTATGCGTTGACTTGGTCTGTCTCGTCGGTCATTACAGTGCCACAACCCCTAGCATTTGAGTCCAGAAGTCTGCAGGGCTGGCAGCAGTGTTTAACACCATGAAAAGCAAGCAAACTAAAAAGTACATGCTGTGTTTTTAAACTTTTTGCTCCAGCAACAAGTCATCGATGAGCAGGAGCACTACACAGCCGCAGTTATACACATGCAGTCTTGCACATAGCTCACCATGCAACTGAGCCTGCTCACTGAGCCCAGAATTCTGATTGGCCAATAAGCCCAGCACAGCTACTGTATGTGTGTGCACGCCAGGCTTTACAGTGGCTGGTTACAACTTTAGATAGGACACTGTATAGGAAGCTTGGAAACCAGGCTGTCTGCTTGAAGACCGAGCAGTTGGCCACCCTAGATAGTCTCTGAGCATGCTTGTGTGTGCAATGCAATACAATGTGTGTCTTTGAGCCAGTGGCAGTGCTGACTCCTGCAACCCAGCAGCTCCTGGGGGTTTTTGGCAGTGTGACCAGAAGCATAAGCATATGACTATGTTTGAAGACCTATGCTAGACCTATGCTAGAGACAGTTTGAAGTTTGCTACACTGAAAGCATTGCGATGTAGAAGTAGAAAGAAAAGTATAAACTTTTCCAGAACCAGAGGAGGTTCTGCCTGCAAGTCCAATTTGGACTGGGAGAGACTCTTCTAGTCAGGGAAATCCCACTTCTTATAAAACCTCAATCCAGAAGGAGGGAGTGTCTTTGGCCTCCAAGCCTTTTACCATGCACTGCTGAATAGGTGGCTGTCCTAAAGGCAGACACCATAGAGTGGGAGAAGGAGGTATCATCATCCTGACCAGAAAAGAAGAAAAATAAAGAGTCTAAGAGCAACTGCAACCAGCAGAAGAGCTCAGCTGGAAGTGAGGCCCCCTGACAAACACCTGCAACAGTTCAACTAGTCTCACACCCTTCATGAGGACTGAGAGAAGCAGCCAAATCACACAGACGGAGTGGAAAACAACAGCAGCTTCTTCCAGAGGTGCTTGTACAGAGAAGTACTCTACCACACAGGGCTGGGGAAATGTGAGGTTTGAGCCACCGAGCTTTAAGTACTTAGGAAAAATACTGGGTCAGGGAAAAAGGGAACCCAAGACGTGATACAATTAACTGGCAGAAGTATATTAAAAGGTGCCTAAGAAACAGAAGCAGAACTGAATGCCCTTAAACAGAAGGACTGATGTAACAAGAGATGCTCCAACTCACAAGTAAAGGAGGATACTTGTTATGTAATATAGTTCTTAAGAAATGTTGCTAAATGTTAACAATGGTTATGTTTTCACAGTGACCCTAAAGTTTTTAAGTAAACCCTTGGTTCAGAACACAAACCTCTGGACTGGAGTCTATTTACTGCTATTTTCAAATCAAGAGTTCAGAGGAACTCTGGCTAATAGCTCTTGGATCTTTGTGCTCCCCTTGACTGCCTGGCAGTTACATAACATCTGCATGGATCACATAGAAGGTGACATTTTAGTTACGAGTTAATATCCTTTCCTTGAGTCCTGCTAAACCAGTCCAGACAAGTGGATTGTGTTCCCCTACCAGCAGATTGGTGGAGACAAAGAACCAATGAAAAGCCCAGGTTTCAATGACATCACTCCCATGCCTCTATTTGCCTCAGCAACCAGAGGTCCCTTCAGTATTCATCCCAAAGCATATGTGAAAAACATAGCAAGCCTCACACAATCTCAACCGTGGGCAACAATCAGTGATCAACAGTGAAAACTATGTGCAGGACAGCATAAACATAAGGCTGTCAGTAGGACGATGCACCTACAGAGCCAAGTAATCATAGTGGACCCAAGGGTACCACAACAGGAGAACAGAGCAATACAGTTCCAGGGGTGGGCTCAGAACTGGTCTAGCAGGACTCAAGGAAAGGACATTAACTGGTAAGTAAAATCACCCTTGAGCGGGCCAGCAAAGAGCACAAAAAGATAGTTGAACTTACAAAAGGAATTCATAGCCTCCAAGTACCAGAGAAGCATCCTCCGGACAACCGCAAGGAGATCCTTATCCTTACCCCGACGCTACTCCTTAGAGAAGAGGGGCAGGCATTCCAACTGGTTCATGTGAAAGGGAGAAGGCACTTAGGCAAGAAGGAAGGCATAGGTCGAATGGAAACGGCCTCTTTGAAAAAGACAGATAAGGATCTCGGCAAGACAGAGCTGCAGCTTGGAAATCCACCTTACAGAACAAATCGTGACCCTTGAGCATTAAATCCTTTAAAGAAGCGTGTTTCAATGGCTCAAAGGGTGCCACCATTAGGGCCCTGAGCACCAAATACAGATTTCAGAAAGGAATCACAGACTACAATGGAGGATACAGATGTCGAACCCCCTGAAAAAAAGAGCAAGATGTCTGGGTGCAAGGCTAGAGACTTACCAGCCACTGGACATCGGAAACAGGCCAAAGCTACTACATGAGCTTTCAGGGAGCTAAGGGAATGGCCCTTCTCCAGGCCATCTGTAGAAAGGCCAACAGAGATGGCAGTTTGGCCACCTCAGGAGCCAACTGCCGAGTTCTGCACCATCGCTCAAAAGAGGCACCAGATCCGCAAATATGCTAGCTTGGTAGACCTCCACCAGGCTCCGAGCAGAGTGGAGACCACCACTAGAGAGAAACCCTTATACACTAGCCATCTCCTTTCAAGATACAAGCCTAAGTGAGAAGGGAACCAAGTGTTCCAGGATGATCAGTCCCTGATGTATTAGGCCCTGTGATGGAGGCAACTGAAGAGGAGGAAGCTGCAGGAGCCGCATCAGGTATCCAAACCACGTTCTCCTCCGCCAATCTGGTCCACCAGAACAATCTTGCCTGGGTGATGTTCTATACACCAAATAACACACCCAACCAGGGGCCACAGAAGAAACACATACAGCTGTGTGGCAACTGAAGAAGTGGCAAACTTCGGCATTGGAGCGGGTTGCCATCAGATCCATTTTGGGGCGATCCTAGTGGCACCTAATCAACTGAAATGCTTCCTGATTCAATTCCCACTCTCCAGGATCCAGAGTGTACCGACTGAGGAAGTTCACTTCTATATTGTCGACCCAGGCAGTGTGCTGAGCCGACAAGGCTAGGAGGTTCTTTTCTGACCAGGTAAACAGGAGGGCCATCTCCAGAGCTATCCTGGCACTCCTCATGACACCTTGCTGATTAACATAAGCCACCGCTGTGGCATTGTCTGAAAACACTCAAACCACCCAGCCCTCGTTCAAAGGGCAGAAATGCAGAAGAACCAACCTGATGGCCCTCACCTTGAGGTGATTGATGAACCACACTGTTTCCCTGTGACTCCAACAGCACTAGGCCGTAATGTCATGGCAATGGGCTCCTGAGCCTGAGAGACTCGCATCTGTTGTCAGGAGGATCAAGCAGAAATCGTACTGTGGCACACCCTTCCTCAGATGACAGGGTTGCTGACACCACCACAGACTGGACTTCACCATCAACAGGAGCAGCAGCCTGCACTCAAACCTCTGAGAACTCAGGACCAACGAGTCAACAAGGACCGCTGGCACAGTCACATGTGAACATGGACCTATGGCACCATCTCTAGGGTCACCACCATTAATATGAGGAGCTGAAGAGAATCCCAGACCAGGAGCCTGTTCTGCACAGAACGGTGGGAGGCAATCCAACATACTTCTGGCCAGATAATTCTGCCCACTCGGGATTTGAAAGATGCTCTTAGAAACTCCAGGGACTGGGAAGGCCATAGCTGTCTCTTCCCCGATTGATCACCTAGCCGAGGCTTTCTAAGAAGGACACAGATCCCTTGGCACTGCAGTGCTGCAGCTATCACCACCATGACCTGGGAGAACATCTTTGGGGTGGTGGACAGCCCAGAAGGGAGTGTGGTGAACTTATAGTGAGAGCCAAGCAAGGCAACATGCTGATATTTTTGCTGATCCACTCGGATCGGGATATGAATATGCCTTGGACAGATCCAGAGAAACCAAGAACTCCCCTTGGCACACTGCTTGAATCATGGAGCACAAGATTTCCATTCAAAAGCACAGGACGCAGTAATGCTCATTATCCCCTTGAGGTCCAGAATGGGAACTATGAAATAGATGGCGTATCTGCCCTAGTCCCACTCATCTGGCAGGAAGGGCATCATCACCTTTAGGTGCAGCAATTTGTCCAAGGTGATCCACACTGCGGCACTTTAGATCGCAGACCCACAAGGGGAGATGATGAAGGCATCTGGAATTGTCTCTCTGCATACCATGAATAGCTGAACTGAATGGTGTCTAGCACCCAGTGATCCTTGGTAACCCGGGCCCATTCTTGTAAGAAAAACAAAGTTTGACTCCAACTGGAGGAACCAAGAAATGGGCCACAAAAACTATCATTGCGCAGCTTGGGAGGGTCCTCCTCTGGAAGAGACTGAGTACTTAGGCCCATGTGCTCCCCGAAAGGATTGAGAACAGGGCCTGAAACCCAGAAGCAGAGGGGGTTTCCAGGTTGGTAATGATGAGAGTCCCGAGACCCCTGGGAATCTGGCCAGTGTGTCCTCTGTGATCAGGCAGAGGCTGACAAAAAGGGGCACCAGCCTGCTTCACAGGCTTCTTGGAGCCTTCTTCTGTAAGGCAGTAAGAACATAAGATATGCCATACTGGATCAGACCAGGGTCCAACAAGCCCAATATCATGTTTCCAGCAGTGGCCAATCTAGGTCACAAGTACCTAGCAGTTTCCCCAAAAGACACAGGTTCCACAATGCTTGAAGTGGGGCAAGCAGTGGATTTCCCGGGTCCCGTTTAATAATGGCTTATGGACCTTTCCTCCAGGAACTTGTCCAAACCTGGCTACACTAACAGTTTTTACTACATCCTCCAGTAACAAATTCCAGAGTTTGATTACATGTTGAGTGAAAAAATATTTTCTCTTATTAGTCTTAAATAGGTTACCCTGTAGCTTCATTGCATGTCCCCTAGTCTTTCTATATTTTGATGGTGTAAACAATCGATCTACGTTTACCTGTTCCACTCCATTTATTAATTTATAGTCTTCAGCTGTCTCTTTTCCAGGTTGAAAAGCCCTAACCTTTTTAGCCTCTCCTTACAGGGGTATTCTTCCATCTCCTTTACCATTTTGGTGTCTCTTGTCTATACCTTTTCTAATAATGCTATATCCTTTTTAAGATACTGTGATCAGAATTGCACACAATATTCAAGATGCAGTCGCACCATGGAATGATACAGAGGCATTATAATATTGTTTGTTTTATTTTCCATTCCTTTCCTTATGATTCCTAGCATTCTATTTGCTTTCTAAGATGCTGCTACACACTGAGTAGAGGGTTTCAACATCGTATCCACGATGATGCCTAATTCTTTTTCCTGGGTGATGGTTCCTAATGTGGAACCTTGCATTGTGTAATTTCCAGGACCCACTAGTCAGTTGCGATGGTGGCCCAGATGGAGTAAAACTTTTATAACCAACCCCCAATCACCTCCACCTGGACCAAGTTGTCTTCGTTGGGGCTTTTTAGTCAGGGCTTGCAGAGCGGAGTAGCAGCCCCATCCGAACTCTCGGGCCCCTCGAAAGGGCTGCCCCCTCGCTGCATAGCGACCTTTCTGGTAGGGAGCAAACTGAGATGCCCTCTTAGTGGACCTCCTGATTTAGGCCCCTTAGGGCAAACCTCTGGCAGGCGCCCCCCTTTGGAGTCACCCAAATCTTGTACAATCTTGACTAGCGCTTCCCCGAAACAGCTTGCCCTTGTAAGGGAGACCTGGACATATAGGCCCCGCAGATGGAGGCTTGTAGTGCCAGAGCACTCGAGTCAAATGCCTGTTTAAGGAGTAATTCCATTTTCCTGTCCTGCAGATCCTTAAGAGCCACACTGCCTTCCACCGGGATGGTGATTTCTTGGTCACCGACGATATCAGAGCATCCACCTTAAGATAGCCTCCGGATACTCCCACTCAGACTCAACCATCTTCATGATCACTCTATGGACTGGGAAGCACACCTGTGCCTCCTTGAACTCCTGAAGGAGTGAGTCCTCAAGCGGCTCCTCCACCTGTGCCTCTGGCTGCACAATATTTAATGCGGACAGTGAGTGGGCAATTAGTGCTCCCAGTTCCTCCTTGTGAAACACCCGGAACACATTCGGATCCCCCCCTGGGGCAATTTTCCTTCTTCCAACTCCTGGGTCCAGGGGTCACCCCCAGACCTCAGAAACGCCTTCCCCAAGCTCCTTGGAGTCTCCTGTTCCCAGATATCCCTGATCCAACCACACACTACTGGGCCCTTCTCCTTTCTCATTCTGGGAAGGCCCTTCTCCAGGATCTCCATCCAACAGAGCCTCTCCAGCCGGAACCACTGTAAGCTTAGTTGGAGGATCTACAGAGTCTGCCAGCTTCCTTTTAAGGCAGTAGGCTCTATGCAGAAAGAGTATAAAATCTTGGGAAAACATGGTCTCAAGCCCCTACTGCAGGACCTGCCCTGTCTCAGATGCTGGACTCGACCCCACCGGCTTCTTGGCCTTGGCTTTGCCCTTCCCCCATTTCTCTTGCTGAGTGGAAGAATTGGCCACTGGTTGCGAAATGGCCACGGTTCCTACCAAAACTGCAGGAACTGCTGGCCATTGAAACTCACTTTCCAAGCCTGCTGCCGCCTCTTCCATGCTTGCGGCTGAGAAGCCCTACTGCAGCCAATGTCGCACAAACGGCAGAGCCCCGGAGAGCCCAAGCTGTGACTGCCCCCTGTGACACAGTGGATAATACAGAGCCCATGGAGGTTAGTGAAAATGAGAAACTTACCTCAGATTTATTTTTTATTTATATTTTATTTATTTTAATTTCTTATATACCGCACTCTTTGACATCAGCGCGGTTTACAGAGAACACAACAAAACCAGAACAACAGGCTGTTTGGAGTTACATATAACAGGATTATGAACTTGGATAACAAGGGAGAACTATTTACATGGAATATGCAATCTGTTAACTAGATCACATGCTCGAACTATGTACATGAATTAACACGAGTGTTGGGAGCAAGGGAAAAACTGTAATTGGATATGTAGTGGGACTAAATGTTATCTTCATATGGGGTAGTATCTGGTGAATAGGTTGAATTTGAGGGCCTTTCTGAACTGGGTTAAGTCGGTTATGGTACGGATGTCGGAAGGGAGCAAGTTCCAGCATTTTGGTGCGCAACACAGGAAAGCTCTGTTCGCTGTTGATAGATTGTACGTTGTTATGGCCTTTGGTATCGATAAGGAGTTTAATGCTGCCTGATTTGGCTGAACAGGAAAGCTCAGTACACGGAGAAACAGCTGAGCAGCAAATGCCTCCGGCACAAGAAAAGCCAAAAGACATTAGAAGGAATTTCCCCTGTAAGTTGTGACGCAGGGAGAAACAGAAAGGCTCATCAGGAGCACCTGTGCCCAAAGTCCCACGTAACGTGCAGAGAAGGGAAGCATATAAGTTCCTGGTTAGAACCAGGAAGGGGCAGTTCTGGAAGGAGTTCTGGAAGAGGTAGTCCTGGAGAGGGCAGACCGGGAGAAGGAAGTCCTGGAGAGGGCAGACCTGGAAGCAGTCCTAGAGAGAGTCCCAGCAGGAGCAGGAGGAGGGGCAGCAACTCAGGAGGATTGAGCAAACAGCCAATGAGCACAGGTCATGCTGAAGGAAGTTTGCCGGTAGAAGGAAACTCTAAGCGTGACTTCAGAGCAAGGAACAGCTGGAGAGGTAACCAGGAACTTGCTAGCTCGGAGGGAGGCTGGAGAGCCCGGAAGAAAGTCCTCAACAACCCAGAAGCCAAAGCCAGGAACAAGGTAGAAAGGTGGGAACCTTGTTTTTCCAAAGAAGGGGTTAAAAACTCTATATGTTTTAAAGGGCGTGGCCCTGGACATAACCATAAAGCTGAAAGATATCCAGTGTTCTCACTAGGTGGGAAGGGACAGAAAACCCAGCAAAAAGCCATTCGTATACCAGGCAGTTATAGCCCTGGGCTTAAAGAACACTTTGTAGGAAAAGGTATTCGTGTGCCACAGGAAAGTGTGTCAGAAGCCAGCACATGTAATGAGTGTGACTCTGGTAGTATCGGGAATGAACCTGAAGTAATGCAATGAGAAAATAACAGTTATTCTTCAGACCCAATTCCCGTGGACTGTACGATATGTTTTTCGGATGACATCATTTCTTTGTGTTAACCTTGAAGAAAATAACCTTGTGACATTAACAAAGGAAAAGAAGATATTTTTCTCTGTAGCCGTCTTTTGTTTGATGCTGTTTGTTGTGTTTGCATTCCTAAGAATATCTGTTTCGGGAAAGGGAATAAAGCCCTAATTTATTTATTTTACCACTCGACTGAAAGACTCTGTTTTAGTAGAAGAACAGATTGAAACTCAAAACCCTAGGCAGCCGCCTAAATAGGGTTCACCGGGGCTCTATCACACAGGCCCCATCACACCCCACACTGTGCGGAAGTTGAAGGGCCTGAGAGCATGCACCTGCTCCGCCAACGAAGCACCTTGAACCGCCAAATGGGAGAAAAAGGCCACCGGAGAAGAAGTGCAGAAACTCACTGCTGCTATCGCCCCCCCACCTCCCGACGAGTGAGCACGAGCAGGACAGCTGCCAGGAAATGCTTTTTCCCCACTTTACCTCTCACTATACCTCTCACACATTTGCCAATTCGGGGATAGCCAGAGTTCCTGTAGCTTACAGGCAGCTGACTACCCTGCTGGGAAAGGGAGGGAGGGACCTGGAGCTCCCAGGTAAGTCACCTCCAGGAAGTATTCACCGTCAGCTCCCAACAAGGCGGTCCCTGCCTCTGCTGCCTTCACTCTTCTCCTGCCTGCTGAGGGGGGAGGGAGGGGTAGAGTGCTCCCAGCCCTCTCTGCTGTCTCTGTCAGAGGAAAAGCTCTGCCAGAGTAGTCCAGCCCCTACTAAGCTCCTCTTTCCTTTTTTATCTTTTTTTTGAGCCTAAAATTGGTATCCTATCCCACTCATCCATACAGGTTGGTAATTGAATAGGAGCTCTCTCCAGGCTGCTGACTGATAGACTGGAGTCTGGTGGTGTAGGAGGAGCTCTTATACTATACAGGCAAGACTCTGTCATGCTCAGTCCTCAGCTGCTGCAGGAGGCTGATGACCCATTCATTGCTGTAGTGGCCTGGACAGAGGATAAGGAAATTTGCTTTTCTTCACTCCATATCCATTCAACACAATATCATGTTTTGAAAGGGATGACAGCTCTTCAATAGTCCATAGTCGCTTAAAGTGCCAAACATTTGTGTGATAGTATTGTTCATTGCTGAGGCTTCTGATCTAAACAAAAAAGGATTGTGTCGATTGCATGTTAATACAGAGCTTTGCCAATCACAGTGTGGCTTTTTAAATATTTACAATAAATTTATATCAAGGACATCCAATCCACTCCAACATTCAAAGCACCCAAGTTCACTGAATTCAGATAATAAATTCAATATTGTTCACGGACATTTAGAATACATACTAATTAGATAAAGGAACATAACAACATAAGATATGCCATACTGGGTCAGACTAAGGTCCATCAAGCCCAGTATCCTGTTTCCAACAGTGGCCAATCTAGGTCATACGTACCTAGCAGTTTCCCCAAAAGACATAGGTTCCACAATGTTTGTATTGGGTCAAGCATTGATATCCAGGGTCCCTTCTTAATAATGGTTTATGGACCTTTACTCCAGGAACTTGTCCAATCCTTTTTTAAACCCAGCTACACTAACAGCCTTTACTACATCCTCCAGTAACAAATTCCAGAGTTTGATTACACGTTGAGTGAAAAAATATTTTCTTTTATTAGTCTTAAACAGTTTACCCTGTAGCTTCATTGCATGTTCCCTAGTCTTTCTATATTCTGATAACGTAAACAATCGGTCTACGTTTACCCGTTCCACTCCGTTCATTAATTTATAGACTTCTATCATATCTCCCCTCAGCCGTCTCTTTTCCAGGTTAAAAAGCCCTAACCTTTTTAGCCTCTCTTCATAGGGGTATCCTTCCATCCCCTTTACCATTTTGGTGGCTCTTCTCTGAACCTTTTCTAATAACACTATATCCTTTTTAAAATACGGTGACCAGAATTGCACAAAATATTGAAGGTGCGGTCTCACCATGGAACAAAATAGAGGCATTATAATATCCTTTGTTGTATTTTCTATTCCTTTCTCTATGATACCTAACATTCTATTTACTCTCTTGGCTGCCGCTGCACACTGGGCGGAGGGTTTTAACATGTTGTCCACAATGATGCCTAAATCTTTTTCCTGGGTGGTGGTTCCTAATGTGGAACCTTGCATCGTATAACCATAGTTTGGGTTGTTCTTCCCTAGGTGCATAACTTTGCACATGTCTACATTAAATTTCATCTGCCATTTTGATGCCCAGTCTTCCAGTTTATCAAGATCCTCTTGCAATTTTCCACAATCCTCTTGGGTTTTAACAACTTTAAATAGTTTTGTGTCATCTGCAAATTTGATAACCTCACTCGTTATTCCCTTTTCCAGGTCATTTATGAATATGTCAAAAAGCAGCGGACCCAGCACAGATCCCTGGGGTACACCACTATTCACCTTTCTCCATTGGGAAAATTGGCCATTTAGCCCTACCCTCTGCTTTCTATCTTTTAACCAGTTCCTGATCCACAATAGTACACTACCTCCTATCCCATTACTCTTTAGTTTTGCCAAAAGTCTCTGATGAGAAACCTTGTCAAAGGCTTTATGAAAGTCCAAATACACTATACCAACCGACTCACCTTTGTCTACCTGTTTATTCACTCCTTCAAAAAAAACATAACAGATTAGTAAGAGAAGATCTTCCTTGTCTAAAGTCATGTTGACTGTCTCCCATTAAGCCATGACTATCTAAATGTTCAGTCATTTTGTTCTTTATGATGGTTTCTACCATTTTTCCCAGTACTGACATCATGCTCACTGGTCTGTAGTTTCCTGGATCACCCCTGGAACCCTTTTTAAAAATTGGCGTTACGTTGGTCATCCTCCAATCTTCAGGTATTACAGATGATTTTAATGATAGTTCACAGATTACTAATAGCAGATCTGCAATCTCATATTTCATTTCTTTCAACACCCTTGGATGTATATCATCCAGCCCAGGTGATTTGCTACTCTTCAGTTTATCTAATACTTGTAATACATCTTCCCGATGTATCAATATTTCCTTCAATTCTGCTGCATCTTTAAATACCACTTCAGTCATGGGTAACATCCCTACATCTTCCTCAGTAAAGACTGAAGCAAAGAATTCATTCAGTCTCTCCGCTATCGCCTTGTCGCCTCTTAGTGCCCCATTTACCCCTCTATTATCTAATGGACCAACTGACTCTCTCACAGGTTTTTTGCTACGAATGTACTTGAAAAAGTCTTTATTACGCGTTTTTGCTTCCTCAGCAAGCTTCTTCTCAAATTCTCCCTTTGCCTGCCTTATCAATGCCTTACATTTAACTTGCCAGTGCTTGTACTATTTCCAGGTTTTGTCGTTTGGCTCTTTTTTCCATTTCCTGAAAGATGCTTTTTTGGCAACAGCCGCCTCTCTGACCTCACCTTTAAACCATTCTGGCAGTTTTTTGGACTTACATAAGAACATAAGAACATAAGATATGCCATACTGGGTCAGACCAAGGTCCATCAAGCCCAGAATTCTGTTTCCAACAGTGGCCAATCTAGGTCATATGTACCTAGCAGTTTCCCCTCAGCCGTCTCTTTTCCAGGTTAAAGAGCCCTAACCTTTTTAGCCTTTCTTCATAGGAGTATCCTTCCATCCCCTTTACCATTTTGGTGGCTCTTCTCTATACCTTTTCTAAAATCGCTATATCCTTTTTAAGATACGGTGACCAGAATTGCACACAATATTCAAGGTGCGGTCTCACCATGGAACGATATAGAGGCATTATAATATCTTTTGTTTTATTTTCCATTCCTTTCCTTATCATACCTAGCATTCTATTTGCTCTCTTGGCCGCCGCTGCACACTGGGCCGAGGGTTTTAACATGGTATCCACAATGACGCCTAAATCTTTTTCCTGGGTTGTGGTTCCTAATGTGGAACCTTGCATCGTGTAACCATAGTTTGGGTTGTTCTTCCCTAGGTGCATAATCTTGCACTTGTCCACATTAAATTTCATCTGCCATTTTGATGGCCAGTCTTCCAATTTATCAAGATCCTCTTGCAATTTTTCACAATCCTCTTGTTTGTTGGCTGTCTCCCATTAGGTTGTGACTATCTACATGCTGAGTAATTTTATTCTTTATGATGGTTTCTACCATTTTTCCCAGTACTGACGTCAGGCTCACCGGTCTGTAGTTTCCCGGATCACCCCTGGAACCCTTTTTAAAAATTGGTGTTACATTGACTTCCTTCCATTTTTCTTAAAGCGTGGAATACAGCTGGTCTGGGCTTCCAAGATAGTATTTTTCAGCAACACCCAAGCTTGATGTAAGTCGTTAACCTTTGCAACTTCTCCTTTTAGTTTTTTCTTAACTATTTTCCTCATTTTATCATAGTCTCCCTTTCCAAAGTTAAAAGGTAGTACTGTGGATTTCCTTACCATCCCTCCTCCACTAATTAAATCAAACACGATCATGCTATGATCACTATTGCCAAGTGGCCCCAACACCCTTAGCTCTTGCACCAGATCTGGTGTTCCACTAAGGACTAAGTCCAATATGGCTTCCCCTCTGGTCAGTTCATGAACCAGATGCTCCAAGAAGCAGTCATTTATTTCATCTAGGAACATTATCTCCCTAGCATGTCCTGCCGTGACACTGACCCAGTCGATACCGGGGTAATTGAAATCATCCATTACTGTGCTGTAACTTTTGTTAGATTCCTTGATTTCTTTGAGCATTTCATCATCCATTTGTTCATTCTGGCCAGGCGGTCGATCGTACACCCCCACTGGCATCGCCTTCCCCTTTTTACATGGAACTTCAATCCATAGAGATTCTACAGCAAATTTTGTTTCCTGCAAAACTTTAGTCCTTTCTGACTCAATGCCCTCTCTAACATAGAGCGCAATCCCTCCACCAATTTGATCAGCTCTATCATTACGATATAGTTTGTATCCAGGTATCACAGTGTCCCACTGGTTGTCCTCCTTCCACCATGTCTCTGAGATTGCAATCATATCTAACCTCTCATTTAGTGCTATATATTCTAACTCTCCCATCTTATTTTTTAGACTTCTAGCATTTGCATACAAGCATTTTAGACACTGTATTTTATTCATATTAATCTGGCTATTGGTAGGCATGGGTAATTTGGGATCTTTAAGCTCTGTCTGCTCCATACTCAAGGAAATTTTGGCTACTTTACTCTTTTTTGGAACCTCTCTGCTTTTGGTAGTATCCTTCAAGGATACATTCTTCCGAAGCATGCGCTCTTGTGCAACTCTCTGCTTTCCCCTATTATGTAGTTTAAAAGCTGCTCTATCTCCTTTTTAAAGGTTAATGCCAGCAGCCTGGTTCCATCCCACTTAAGGTGAAGCCCATCCCTTCAGAAGAGCCCCTCCTTTCCCCAGTTCCTAACAAATCCAAAACCCTCATCCTTGCACCATCGTCTCATCCACGCATTGAGACTCCGGAGATCTGCCTGCCTTTTGGGTCCTGCGCGTGGAACGGGAAGCATTTCGGAGAACGCTACCCTGGAATTTCTGGATTTCAGCTTCCTAAATAAAAGCCTAAATTTAGCCTCCAGAACCTCCCTACCACATTTTCCTATGTCATTGATACCGACATGTACCAAGACAGCATACTCTTCCAAAGCACAATCTAAGACCTTATTTAGGTGGAGCATGAGGTCCGCTACCTTTCGCACCAGGCAGGCATGTTACCAGGTGATCCTCATGTCCACCGGCCACCCAGCTATCTACATGTCTAATGATCGAATCACCAACTATAACAGCTGTCCTAACCCATCCCTCATGGGCACATGGCCCTGGAGAAACTTCCTCGGTGAGAGAGGGCTTTACATCACCTGGAGGACAGGTCCTATTTACAGGATCACTTCCTGCCACACCAGGGTGATGCTCTCCTGTCACGTGACCTCTCTCCTCCATGGCATTAGGGATGCTGCCAGACTGGAGGTGGGATTTCAGGACTATATCCCTGTAGGTCTCATCTATGTACCTCTCTGTCTTCCTTATGTCTTCCAAGTCTGCTACTCTAGTCTCTAGAGAACAGACTCGTTCCCTGAGAGCAAAGAGCTACTTGCACCTAGTGCACACGTAAGACCTTTAACCAAATGGGAGAAAATCATACATGTGACACTCAATGCAAAAGGCTGGATAGCCCCCATCTTGCTGCTGGACTGCTGTCTGCATCTTAGTTTTAAGCTTCTGTTTAGATCTTTTAAGTTCTTTACTTACTAAGGATTGCTATGGATACTTATAGTAATAAAATTGTACCTAATACGTTTAATATACCTTGTTCACCTGAAGCTTAATTAATCTCAGGTCCTTAGTGTATGACTGATTTGGATAATGAGCTGCACCTGAGAGCACCTCCTTTCCCTTAAGATGTGTAAGTACCTATAAAACTATGATTATCCCGGGGTGGGTGGGTGTTGGGGAGGGAGGGAAATAACACTTATTAAAAGAGGGCTGCTACACAGTACCCTGTCCTGTGCTTCTGAGGCAAGCTGTAACCAACTTCTTGGGTGATTAACAGACCTTGCTTGGATAGAAGGAGTCTTTCAAAATGGCCTTTTGACCTGCCACCTGGCGTTAACACCTATTGAAAATGTTTCACAGGTCTCTTGCCCCCTAGGTAGAAGGCCTCTTTGTAAAGGTCTCTAGAAGACTTTATTTGTTGCTCAAAGAATACTGACCCTGTTTTGCCTTTTATGCTAAGTTATATTCTGATTTGATTTAAATTAAAGCTCTTTGCTGCTGCTAGGCTCTGACTTATTATGAAATTTAAACTAGAAGATCTCTGCTGGGTTCTAAATTTAACCAGAAAGCTCTCTTCTGTGTTTTAAATTTAAACTAAAAGTACTTTGCTGATACTAGGCCCTGAGTGAGTATTAAATTTAAACTACAAGCTCTCTTCTGGGTATGAAATTTAACCAGAAAGCTCTCTTCTGTGCTTTAAATTTAAACTTAAACTGCTGCTACTAGGCTCTGACTGATTTTACAAATACACTGGGCTCACAGATTAATCAGCTTTAATCCAAAGAAGTCTCTTCAGAAAAATTCCCAGAAGTATATACTCACAATTGCAGATCTCTCTCCAGAAGTAGCAGTCCCCTTTTCTAGTCCTTCAAGGATTATTGATCATGTGGTGGCTGACTGGAAAGGAGGTGATCATGATCATATACTGAATATCTGTGAACAATAGTGGATTTTCTATCTGAATTCGGTGGATTTAGGTGGTTTGAATGCTGAAATGGAATGGATGCTCTTGATATAAATTTATTGGTCAAGCTGGCTCTTTAAACTTTTACAAAGAGTGATTGGCTGAGCTCTATATTGATGATGGTTGACTCTATAAAATTCCATTGACGCCAACTATTTTTGTTTAGATTGGAAGTGGCCAAGAAACAGGAGAAGGAGGTCTTCCGCAAAATTGTACAGTAAAGGTAGCGGAGGACAAAGACCATGGCCAAACACAAGAAGATATCCAAAAAGCTTTATTGTAGACCCAGCTTAACAAGTTTCGGCCCTAGGCCTTCATCAGGGGTCTAAGGACAATTATGAACATAAAATTAAAATACGAATAATCATAATACAAACAAATTAAAAATTAAAATACATGAAAAGTTTATAATACATTGAAAGATATATAATACATTACCAAAGGGGACCGAAAAGAAACGTCTAAGGGGTGGACCAAGCCACTCTTCCCAATTTATGGTAAATAAATAAGCAAAATAAATATAGCATATTTTGTACATATTATGTATAAGATTTGTGCATTAAAAAATATAATAGATAAAACCATAAATATAATATATAGAGACTTAACCACAAAAACATAATTAATGTCACCTACAGAAACAGAGTTTCTAAAACATAAAAACGGATAAAAAATGAAATTGTATGCTATAATGCAATGAATGGTCATAAAAACTTGAAATATGGTGAAATTAGACTTACCTGCTAATTGTTGTTCCTTTAGGACCTCCAGTCTAGTCCCGAAACATAGAAGTTGTATTCATCCTCAGCGGCTTGGAGACTGAGCATGACACAATTCTTGTTGACCTCAGCATATATAATCCAGGGACGGCCTCCATTCCTCAGTACTCTATTGACAAAGCAGACTCACCAGAGCAAGAATTAAGTAACGATAAGATATCATAAACATCTAACTTCAAACTATTAACATTTAACTTCGCTTTACGTTATCCTCTGTTATGTACTTATCAACCAGCAGTCGAGCTTTCACCTTAGAACAGAGGCAAGACCACCCCCCGTTCTCCCCAACCTACCTAAAACATCGTCCGCCACACGAGTGTAGCAGACCGCCAATAGGAGTTTCTTAGCTTCAGGGTGCCGTCAGCAGATCAAATCCGGGAGGGATGCAGGACTAGACTGGAGGTCCTAAAGGAACAACAATTAGCAGGTAATTCTAATTTCACCTTCCTTAGCGTCCCTCCAGTCTAGTCCTGAAACATAGAAGATGTAACAGAGCAGTAACACCTTAACGGGAGGGCCCTGCTAGACCAGCCTGAAGCACTGCTGCCCCAAACTGCGAATCCCCCTCCGTCATTACATCAATTCTGTAATGCTTCACAAACGTATGTAATGACGACCACGTCGCCGCCTTACAGATATCCATCACTGGCACTAAGCTAGACTCTGCCCAGGACGTGGCCTGAGCCCTAGTCGAATGCGCTTTCAATCCCTTCGGCACCACTCTGCCCTTCAACAGATAAGCCGACGCAATGACTTCCTTAATCCATCTAGCAAAAGACGGCTTAGACGCCTGCTCGCCACACTTCAATCCCCCAAACAACACAAACAATCTATCAGTCCTTCGGAACGAAGCAGTCTCCTGTACATACATCCTCAAGGCTCTGCCGACATCTAACCTATGCAGCCACCCCCCATTCTCGCCAGTCCTTGCCCTCTCAAACACCGGCAAAGACACCGCCTGATTCACGTGAAATGCTGACACCACTTTCGGTAAAAAAGAAGGAACCGTTCTCAACACCACTTTGTTGACCTCAAACAACAAAAAAGGATCTCTACAGGACAATGCCTGCAACTCCGAGATTCTTCTAGCCGAGGAGATCGCTACCAAGAACACCACCTTCAACGTGAGATCCTTTATCGTCGCCCTAGCTAAGGGCTCAAACGGTTCTCTAGTCAGTGCCTATAAAACTAAATTCAGATCCCAGGCTGGCACGGGATCTCTGCGCGGAGGTCTCAACAGCGCCGCCGCCCTCAAAAATCTCTTCACCTCTGGGTGTCCCCCCAGAGACTTCCCCTGTATCTTTCCTCGAAAACAAGAAAGTGCTGCCAGATGCACCCTGAGAGAGGCTGCCGCTAACCCCTTCTCCAAACCATCTTGCACAAAGGACAACACCTGTGGTACCGAAGCCTCCAGTGCTTTAATGTGCCTCTCATCGCACCATGCCTCAAAAATGCGCCATACCCGAATGTACGCTAACGAAGTGGATCGTCTTCGAGATCTGAGCAAAGTATCAATTACTGCCATCGAATAACCCTTGGCCTTTAACCTTGCCCTTTCAAGAGCCAAGTTGTAAGCGAGAACCGATCCACCTGCGGCATTAACAGCGGGCCCTGAGCCAGCAAGTCCTCCCTTAATGGAAGCCTCCACGGAGTCTCCAGTAAGAGTCGCATCAGATCCGCATACCACGGCCTCCTTGGCCAATCTGGCGCTATCAGCACTATGCGCCCTCTGTATCTCTCTATCCTCAGCAGAACTCGCCCTATCAGGACCCACGGAGGAAACACATAAAGGAGATGCCCCTCCGGCCACCTTTGTATCAAGGCATCCAGCCCTTCCAACATTCTTTCTCGCCTTCTGCTGAAAAACCTTTCCACTTTTGCTGATGCCAAGGTCGCCATGAGGTCCATCACCGGCGACCCCCAGTGCTGCACTATTAACTGGAACACGTCCCGATTGAGAACCCACTCCCCTGGGTCCACCTTCACTCGACTTAGAAAATCGGCCGTCACATTGTCCACTCCTGCTGCATGCGCTGCCGATAACGCTTCCAGATGTGTCTCGGCCCACCCGAGGAGCTCCTCCGCTTCCTCCTCGAGCGCCACGCTGCCTGGGTCGCCCTGGCATTGATGTAAGCCACCGCCGTGGCATTGTCCGACAAGACCCGGACCGCCGTCCCCTCCAGCCATTGTAGAAGGGCCCTCAACGCCAGCGTAACTGCCCGCAACTCTAACCTGTTGATCGACCATGACTTCTCCTGATCTGTCCACTGGCCCTGCACATACTGTCCCTCGAAATGCGCCACCCAGCCAAACAAGCTTGCATCCGTCGTCAATGCTCTCCAAACCGGGCTCTCCAGAGGCATTCCTTTTTCCAGATTTCCTGGGACCAACCACCATTGGAGTGACTGCCTCGCCTCTGGTGGACAAATCAGCCTTCTTGACAACTGGTCGGATTGATGCGACCACCTCCTTAGCAGCGCCCTCTGCAATGGTCGCATGTGAGCTCTGGCCCACTGGACTACTTCCGGCGCAGCTGCCATTGTACCCAATACTTGCAAGTACTGCCACGCCGAGGGCGCCTGTCTGCCCAGGAATGCCTGAAGTAGCTGCCTTAACTTGTCTATTCTGACCTGGGGCAGAAACACCCTGCCCAAGCTGGTGTCGAACAGTGCCCCCAGATACTCCAGCTGCTGTGGCGCCTGCAATTTGCTCTTCGCTAGGTTCACAACCCATCCCAGCAACTGCAAAAACTGCACCACTCTCCTGGTCGCCCTTACACTCTCTTCATCCGATTTCGCTCTGATCAACCAGTCGTCCAGATAAGGATGTACCAACACTCCTTCCTTTCGCAACGCCGCCACCACTACCATCATGACCTTGGTGAAAGTCCTTGGGGCGGTCGCTAGGCCAAATGGCATTGCTTGAAACTGAAAATGCCCCATGGGCACCGCAAAGCGCAGAAACCTCTGATGTTCTGCTCTGATTGGAATATGTAAATACGCCTCCGAGAGATCCAGAGCTGTGAGGTACTCTCCCTGTCGCACCGCCATTATTACGGACCTCAACGTTTCCATGCGAAAATGCGACACCCTGAGACATCTGCTCACCCTTTTTAGATCTAGAATGGGTCTCAGAGTGCCCTCTTTCTTTGGCACCACGAAATATATGGAGTATCGACCGTACCCGCATTGGTCCGCCGGCACTGCCACCACCGCCTTTAACGCCAGTAGCTTCTGCAATGTCTCCCGTACCTCTAACAGCTTTGCCCTTGTCCGGCAGGGAGACTGCACAAATGCCTCTGTCACTGGCCGCTGGAACTCAAGCGCATAACCTCTGCGCACGATTTCCAACACCCACTGATCTGAGGTAATTTGGGCCCATGCTGGAAAAAACTCCTGTAATCGACCTCCTACCGGAATCATTCCAGCCTGGACCCCCCTCGTATCATTGTGATTTCTTAACACTTGAGGAGGAGGAGACTCCAAAACCTCTACCTGCTTCTTGAAAGCACCGAAATCCCGAGGACCTGTATTGAAACCGCCCTCTCTGTACCTGACCAAAACGCGATGGTCGAAACCTTCAAAACTCCTGTTGCTGACTCCTGGAAGGTGCCCCCTGACGTCCCTGCTTCTGCTTGTCTTCCGGCAACCTACCCCCTTTGGAGTCCCCTAAATCCTTCACCAACTTCTCCAGATCTTCCCCAAAGAGAGGTTTACCTCTAAAGGGGAGCTTCCCTAGTCTTGCTTTAAAGGCCGCATCCGCCGCCCAGTTTCAGAGCCACAAGGACCTCCTAGCAGCCACTACCAACGCCATACTCTTCGCTACTCCCCTTATAAGATCATATTGACTATCCGCTAAATACGCGGCACCCGACTCCAACCGAGCTGCCTCCTCTACTGCTTCTTCAACCTGAAAACCTTTCAACCTTTGGGCCCATCTCAAGCATGCCCTCGCCACCCAAGCTCCACAGATCGAAGCCTGCATGGAAAGAGCATTAACCTCAAACAGATGCCTCAACAGCGTGTCCAACCTCCTATCCTGCGCATCTTTAAGAGCCGCACTACCCTCCACCAGGATGGTAGTCTTCTTTGTGACCGAGGAAATGGCCGCATCCACCTTGGGAGGCTTAAACAGCTCCTTATCCGCTTCTTGCAAGGGGTACAAGCGGCTCAACACCCTAGAACCCTTGATTCCAGCATCCGGCATATCCCACTCTTCTTGAATCATTTTATTATTTTTATTTATTTATTTAGTAAACATTTATATACTGCTACTTCCAGCGATCAGAAGCGGTTTGATTATAATTTTGGGATTTGTCACAAATCAAGACAGAAAATTTGGGGCATAGACAGAGAGAATAGGGGTAATACACAGCACACATAATAGGGTCTAAATATAGACCTTAATGTACCAACATACATTTACAAAAGAGATTGTCCTTCATCTATTTACATTTTTACATACAGCTACTCACTTCATCTTTTATCTTTTTGGATTTACATCTGGTCGTAGTGACAATTGAACAGATGCGTTTTCAATTTCTTCCTGAAGTCAACTATGCCTGGAATTGCTCTCAGCTCGTGTGGTAGGTGGTTCCATAAAGTGGGGGCGGAGAAAGAGAACGCTCTGCGGCTGGTACTGACTTTTACATGTCTGATGTCGTTTGGAACTATTAGTGTGTCTGAATTGATGGTTCTCCTGCTTCTGGTGGTTTGTTGCGTGGAGATAAGGGTGGATAGGAATGAGGGGGCTAAGTTGTGTATTAGTTTGAATGTAGTTACCAATGTTTTGTATTGAATCCTGGCAACGACTGGTAGCCAGTGCAGTTCCATCAATACAGGTGTGATATGTTCCGTGACGCTTGATTTCATGATGATCCTGGCCGCTACGTGTTGTGCCAATTGTAATATATTGGTCGTTTTCTTTGGTAGACCCTGTAAGATGGCGTTACAGTAGTCTAGGTGAGGCATGATGAGCGCTTGTGCAACCGACCGGAAGTCACATGGATCAAGTATATTCCGCAGGGGTCGTAGTACTCTAAGCTTGTGAAAGATGGCTTTGTTGGTGTTGCTGAGGTGTTTTTCCATCTTTAGTTTGCTATCGATTGTGACTCCTAGATATTTAATTTCATTTTTAGTGTTGTAAGTATTGTTGCACAATGTTATTGTTGGAGGTGGTTCGAAGTCAGGTTTACTGGATATAAACATTACTTCCATTTTCTTGTGATTAATCGACATATTGTTTTGTTTTAGCCATCCCAACATCTCTCCCATACAGGTTTCAAGCTGAGCGTAATTAGGGTCTGCAGCCTCCAATTGGGTGTACAGCATGATATCGTCCGCGTATATGTGGTAGTTAATGCCATATTTCCTGAATATTCCACTGAGGGGTTGCATGTAAATGTTAAAAAGTAGTGCCGAGAGTGCCGAGCCCTGCGGTATGCCTTGAGTTTGAGTGAAGGCTTCAGCTCTTTCTCCGTTGAATTGGACCTGCGGCTTTCTGTCCGTTATGTAGGAGGAGAACCATTTCAAGGCTGTTCCTAAGATTCCAATTGATGCCAGCTTGTTAAGGAGGGTTAGATGATGGACAGTGTCAAAAGCAGCAGAGATGTCGATGAAAATGAGGATAAACATTTTCTTTCTGTCTTCCAGGCCCTTGAGGAGGTTGTTAAGCAGTGCCAAAAGCAAGGTTTCGACCCCATGATTTTTTCTGAATCCGTATTGCTGTTTGTCTAGGGTTTCGTGGTCGTCGAGGTGGTCTTGCAGTTGGATGAGGGCTGCTTTTTCAATGATTTTCGCTAGTAAAGATATGCTGGAGATTGGGCGGTAAGATGATGGGTCCTCTTTGCTTAGCGAGTTGTTCTTTAGTATCGGTCTAATTATAGACTTTTTGAGCTGGTTGGGCATGATTCCTTGGCACAGTGATTGGTTCACAATGTGTGAGACCTGGTGGACGATATCCTTTTTTGCCGCTTTAATCCATGTAGCTGGGCAGGGATCAAGCAGGGAGGTGGTGGTATTGATACTGGTTATTATTTCAATCGTTTGCTTATCATCAATTTTGTGAAATTCGTTCCATGCCTGTTCTTGCTTCACTGCAGTTTTCAAATGTGGTTTGGCAACACATAGAGTGGGTGAGGTTGTTGTCAGCTTGCTTGCGTAGTGGTTCGCGAGAGTTTGAGGATGAATAGAATCGCTCTGTTGTTCTGGCTGGTTTGTTTTGGTTAGTATTTTCACTAGTCGAAATAGTTCACGTGGTTTGTTGATGGCTTTATTCAGCAGGCTGGTGTGGTGTTTCCTTTTTGCAGCATCTACTTCATCTTTGTATCTTGTGAGGAGGTCGAGGTATTCAGCTCTGAGCTCCAAAGTTTTGTTATGTCTCCACTTTTTTCACACTTTCTAAGTTCTCTCTTCCTTTTGGTCAGTGTAGTTGTGTACCATGGTTCCGATTGTTGTTTACCTGGGATTGCTGTGTTATTCCATTTCGGGTTCGCAGTAACCTGAATTCCTGTGTCCCAGCTATTTGTTAGTGCATCGAGGTCTGTAGTTTCCAAGTCGATGTGCGCCTTGATGTTACTTGTGAGACCATCCAGATCAAGTTTGTTGAAACATCTCTGTTGTTGGATTTCTCGTTTTGCTTTCGCGTCTTTAGGTAACGATGGGAGTTTTATCCGTATGTCTATTTGGTGATGGTCAGACCAAGGTATTGATTTGATCATCATCTCTTTGAACACTCTATGGAGCGGGAACGCCCTCTGAGACTTTCTAACCGCTTGCAACAATGGATCCTCTAAGGAAGCATTGACTCCCTGCTCTGCCGTAGGTATATTCAGATATCTCAACTCAATTAGAATACCAGAAGCTTGGAACAGGACCATGCTTTTCAACACCTGCTTTGGGCAGTGATTGATCATGTCCCTGCGGACCCTAGGGGGGGTGATCGGGTGGCGAAGTTGCGTCGCCTGGAACAACGTTGGATATTCACACTTGGGACTGTTACTCCTCAGGGTCTCAATCGTGAAATTGAGTGGTTGGGACTTTAACATTTTGGATGCTTACATTGACAACTCCGTCACTGAGGGATCTCGTGAAGTTGTGGGGTATCCCTCTTGTGATTGGTTCACTTCTAGGGGGCGGTTCTTGCTGTTAGCCTATCTTGAGAGGTCATCTCCGATATCAGCAGTCTGGGATTCGGCATTTTTTGTCGGTTATAGAAGAGTGGGACACACTGCATATGTCTGGAACGCTTGAAGCAGGGTTTTTTTTCCACCCGAAACGTGCACGTCCATGCCAGCTGATCAGCTAAGTGTGGTTTTAATTTCACTTGGACTGTTGAATTGCTACATCAACAAGGATTAAATTAATAAAAGGGGTATGTACTGCATGGGAGGGGGAGCGCAATTCTCTCCCTCTGGCGGTTTATACCCGACAAGAAAAAATTTATGATTGTGAGGGGATTTCCGGTATTCTAATTGAGTTGAGATATTTGTGGATTGAATACCGCATTTCGGGGTTTACTGTTTTGGTAGGTATATTCAGGGCAATCATAGTCTCTCCTATGAGCACAGCCAACTCCTCTCTCCTAAACACTCTAACAATCCTGGCCTGTTCTTCCTGTTCATGCAACTCTCCTTCCTCTAACTCTGTCTCATCCTCTGAATCTTCCACCACTGCAGACCTTTCATCCAGGTCTAAATCCAGATCCATTCTCCTCCGACCGCTTGGCCCTCTTAGCTGGCACGCCCCCTTTATCCAGCGGCGTTCCCTGCCTCTTGGCCCCCGAGGAAAGCTCCTCACCTGATCCTGTCTCCTTCCCCCCAGCTCCGCCCAGGGTTTGCTGCAGCAGCACCAAGAACTGCTGAGAGAAAATGGCCCCCAAGCCTCCCTGAACCGAAGGTGGGGTTAAGGAGACCTCCAGTGCTGAGGAAGGCCCCTGCACTGGCTCCTGGTGCAACAGCGGGGGGTTTAGGGAGAGTCCTGTCCCCAACACCTCCTTAGCCATCTCCGCCGCACAATGGTCTTCCATGCCTGCCAGTGCAGCCTCTTGTGCACCCGCCTTGCACACCCCTGCCTCAGACACGGTCGCTCTGTGGACCCCGCACAAGAGACAGCGAGACCTAGCTGGCATTCAAGACACTGATGCCGTGCCCCCCCCCCCCCCGCTATGAACTTAAACCGGCACAGCCCGTTTAACCCTTTGAAGGCCTACTTTAAAATTTTAATCCACATTCTGCAGCCGGGTTAATTTTTGCATATTTCAGGAAAATTGTACCCGTCTTATTCAATATGTTCTAATAGTGATTTTCCTTCTGCTATCATCATGTATTATATACCATTTGATAGGAATATTTAGTCAGAATTTTGGATCCCGAGAGTTTTGGGCTTGGCCTGGAAAGGGTTAAGATAGCGAGGGCTTAATGCTGTTTTACCTCTTTTTGTTTTTTTTGTTTTTTAAACCGCTCTTCCTATGAACTCCTTAGCCAAATTGTTGCACTAAAGAAAGGATCCCTGAAGCGTTTCCCGTTCCCGCGCAAAACCACCACGCGGTACTAAAATGGCCGCCGGGACCCACGAGCCTGTAAAAAAAAAATTCCAGAGCCCGAGTACAAACACCCCACTCTCTCTTCTCTTACCTCTGCGAGCCAAACAGCAGCTTATTTCAACCAACCTGCCTCCTCGTGCAGGAGCGATCACTCTCTCTTCTGTCACACCGTCGCTCTGCCTTGCCTCAGAGGCACTTTGTGGTTTTCAGCTGTCCCGTTCTACTCAAGCGGCAAAACCTCGACGGCAGTTCACCCGCCTCGGGGGGATCTGCTGCCGGAGGCCCCAGCCGTGACTGGAGGCGGTCCCTGGATTATATATGCTGAGGTCATCAAGAATTGTGTCATGCTCAGTCTCCAAGCTGTGGAGGATGAATACAACTTCTATGTTTCGGGACTAGACTGGAGGGACGCTAAGGAAAAATACCTTATAATGTACTAGCAAGGTAGTATAAAGTGCACGTAAAAAACAATGAGTGCAGTGGCATATCGAAAGTAGATGGATAAAAATAGGTAAGACAAAACTAAAAATGTTTAAAAGACAGGAAATGTTCTAAGAACATTGGCAAAAAACAAACAGTGCTACAATCATGTAAAAACACTACATAACTTAAGCATGAAACACTGCGATAAAAATCAAAGGGTGCCAATATAACTCACTGTCAATGTTCTTCCGTAAGAAAAGAATGTCGTTGGGGTGAAACAAAAAGATATATTCCAGGCGGGAACTATTCTAAAACAATTGTTAATGAACAAACTGTGCTGTAATCATCTAAAAACTCTATAGACCCCTTAGAAGTTTCTTTTTTGTCCCCTTTGGTAATGTATTATATATCTTTCAATGTATTATAAACTTTTCATGTATTTTAATTTTTAATTTGTTTGTATTATGATTATTCATATTTTAATTTTATGTCCATGTTTATCCTTAGACCCCTGACGAAGGCCTAGGGACGAAACCTGTTAAGTTGGGTCTACAATAAAGATTTTTGGATATCTCCTTGTGTTTGGCTGTGGTCTTTGTCCTCCGCTACCTTTACTGTACTAGATTGGAAGCAGCAGCAATGGAGAAACAATCACACAAATGTTTGGTACTTTAGGCAACTATGGACCATGAAGAGTTGTCATCCCTGATGCAGAAAGTTCCTTTTGAAACATGATATCATCATATTAGATGGATACGGAATGGAGAAAGGCTAAGTTATTCTTTATATAATTACGAAACATTATGTCTTGAAGGACTACAAAAGGGGACTGCTACTTCTGGAGAGAGATCTGCAATAGTGAGTATAAACCTCTGGGAATTTTTCTGAAGGAAATTCTTTGGATTAAAGCTGATTAATCTGTGAACCCAGTGTATTTGTTAAATCAGTCAAGGCCTAGTAGCAGCAGTTTAAGTTTAAATTTAAAACACAGAAGGGAGCTTTCTGGTTAAATTTAGAACCCAGCAGAAAGCGTCTAGTTTAAATTTCATAATAAGTCAGAGCCTAGCAGCAGCAAAGAGCTTTAATTTAAACCATATCAGAATATAACTTAGCATAAAAGGCAAAACAGGGTCAGTATTCTTTGAGCAATAAATAAAGTCTTCTAGAGACCTTTACAAAGAGGCCTTCTACCTAGGGGGCAAGAGACCTGTGAAACTTTTTAAATACAGTAGGTGTTAAAGCCAGGTGGCAGGTCAAAAGACCATTTTGAAAGACTCCTTCTATCCAAACAAGGACTATTAATCACCCAGGAGGTTGGTCACAGCTTACCTCAGAAGCACAGGACAGAGTATTGCGTAGCAGCCCTCTTTTAATAAGTCTTATTTTCCTCCCTCCCTCCCCAGCTCCCACCCCTGGGATAATCGTAGCTTTATAGGTACATATACATCTTAAAGGAAAGGAGCTGCTCTCAGGTGGAGCACTTTATTCAAATCAGTCATAAATTAAGGACCTGAGATTAATTAAGCTTCAGGTGAACAAGGTATATTAAAAGTATTAGGTACACTTTTATTACTACAAGTATCCACAGCATCCCTTAGTAAGTAAAGAACTTAAAGATCTAAACACAAGCTTAATACTAAGAGGCAGACAGCAGTCCAGCAGTGAGATGGGGGCTTTCCAGTCTTTTGCATTGAGTGTCACATGTATGATTTTCTCCCAGTTGGTGAGAGGTCTTACGTGTGTACTAGGTGCAAGGAGCTCTTTGCTCTCGGTGAACGAGTCTGTTCTCTAGAGACTAGAGTAGCAGACTTGGAAGACATAAGAAAGACAGAGAGGTACATAGATGAGACCTACAAGGATATAGTCCTGAAGTCTCACCTACAGTCTGGCAGCATCCCTAATGCCATGGAGGAGAGAGGTCACATGACAGGAGAGCATCACCCTAGTGTGGCAGGAAGCGATCCTGTAACTAGGACTTGTTCTCCAGATAATGTAAAACCGTCTCGTACCGAGGAAGTTTCTCCAGGGCCATCTGCCCATGAGGGAAGGGTTAGGACAGCCGTTATAGTTGGTGATTCCATCATTAGACATGTAGATAGCTGGGTGGCTGGTGGACGTGAGGATCGCCTGGTAACATGCCTGCCTGGTGCGAAGGTAGCGGACCTCACATGCCACCTATATAAGGTCTTAGATAGTGCTGGGAGGAGACTGCTGTCTTGGTACATGTCGGTACCAATGACATAGGAAAATGTGGTAGGGAGGTTCTGGATGCTAAATTTAGGCTTTTAGGTAGGAAGTTGAAATCCAGAACTTCCAGGGTAGCATTCTCCAAAATGCTTCCCGTTTCACACGCAGGACCCAAAAGGCAGGCAGAGCTCCGGAGTCTCAATGCGTGGATGAGACAATGGTGCAAGGATGAGGGTTTTGGATTTGTTAGGAACTGGGGAACATTCTGAGGAAAGGAGGGGCTCTTCAAAGGGATGGGCTTCACCTTAACCAGGATGGAACCAGACTGCCGGCATTAACCTTAAAAAGGAGATAGAACAGCTTTTAAACTAGATAATAGGGGAAAGCCGACAGTCACCCAAGAGCGCATGGTTCGGAAGAATGTATCCTTGAAGGATACTACCAAAAGCAGAGAAGTTCCAAAAAAGAGCAAAATAGCCCAAATGCCCTTGAGAATGGAGCAGACAGAGCTTAAAGATTCCAAATTACCCATGCCTACCAATAGCCAGATTAATATGAATAAAATGCATGTATGCATGTATCGACTGGGTCAGTGTCACGGCAGGACATGCTAAGGAGATAAAGTTCTTAGATGAAATAAATGACTGCTTTTTGGAGCAGCTGGTTCATGAACCAACCAGAGGGGAAGCCATATTGGACCTAGTCCTTAGTGGAACACCAGATCTGGTGCAAGAGATAAGGGTGTTGGGGTCACTTGGCAATAGTGATCATAGCATGATCGCCTTTGATTTAATTAGTGGAGGAGGGATAGTAAGGAAATCCACAGTACTACCTTTTAACTTTCGAAAGGGAGACTATGATAAAATGAGGAAAATAGTTAAGAAAAAACTAAAAGGAGCAGTTGCAAAGGTTAAAGACTTACATCAAGCTTGGCTGTTGTTGAAAAATACTATCTTGGAAGCCCAGACCAGCTGTATTCCACACTTTAAGAAAAATGGAAGGAAGTCAGTATGGTTTAAAGGTGAGGTCAGAGAGGCTGTTGTTGCCAAAAAAGCATCTTTCAGGAAATGGAAAAAGGAGTCAAATGATGAAAACTGGAAACAGCACAATCACTGGCAAGTTAAATGTAAGGCATTGATAAGGCAGGCAAAGGGAGAATTTGAGAAGAAGCTTGCTGCGGAAGCAAAAACGCATAATAAAGACTTTTTCAAGTACATTCGTAGCCAAAAAAGCATGAGTCAGTTGGTCGATTAGATGATAGAGGGGTTAAAGGGGTACTAAGAGGTGAGAAGGCAATAGCAGAGAGATTGAATGAATTCTTTTGTTCAGTCTTTACTGAGGAAGATGTAGGGATGTTACCCATGACTGAAGTGGTATTTAAATGTGCGGAAGAATTGAAGGAAATATCGATACATCGGGAAGATGTATTACAACTATTTGATAAACTGAAGAGTAGCAGATCACCTGGACCGGATGATATACATCCAAGGGTGTTGAAAGAACTGAAATATGAGATTTCAGACCTGCTATTAGTAATCTGTGAACTATCATTAAAATCATCTGTAATACCGGAAGATTGAAGGATGACCAACATAACGCCAATTTTTAAAAAGGGTTCCAGGGGTGATCCGGGAAACTACAGACTGGTGAGCCTGACATCAGTACCGGGAAAAATGGTAGAAACCATCATAAAGCACAAAATTGCTGAACATGTAGATAGTCATGGCTAAATGGGAGACAGCCAACATGTCTTTAGACAAGGAAGATCTTGTCTTATTAATCTGTTATGTTTTTTTGAAGGTTGAATAAACAGGTAGACAAAGGTGAGTCGGTTGATATAGTGTATTTGGACTTTCAGAAAGCCTTTGACAAGGCCCCCATCAGAGACCTTTGGCAAAACTAAAGAGTTATGGGATAGGAGGCAGTGCACTATTGTGGATCAGACACTGGTTAAAAGATAGAAAGCAGAGGGTAGGGCTAAATGGGCAATTTTCCCAATGGAGAAAGTTGAATAGTAGTGCACCCCAGGATCTGTGCTGGGTCCGCTGCTTTTTGACATATTCATAAATGACATGGAAAAGGGAATAATGAATGAGGTTATCAAATTTGCAGATGACACAAAGCTATTTAAAGTTGTTAAAAGCCATGAGGATTGTGGAAAATTGCAAGAGGATCTTGATAAATTGGAAGACTGGTCATCAAAATGGCAGATGAAATTTAATGTGGACAAGTGCAAAGTTATGCACCTAGGGAAGAACAACCCAAACTATGGCTGCACGATGCAAGGTTCCACATTAGGAACCACCACCCAGGAAAAAGATTTAGGCGTCATTGTGGATAACATGTTAAAACCCTCCACCCAGTGTGCAGCGGCGGCCAAGAGAGCAAATAGAATGCTAGGTATCATAAGGAAAGGAAGGGAAAATAAAACAAAGGATATTATAATGCCTCTGTATCGTTCCATGGTGTGACCGCACCTTGAATATTGTGTTCAATTTTGGTCACCGTATCTTAAAAAGGATATAGCGTTATTAGAAAAGGTTCAGAGAAGAGCCACCAAAATGGTAAATCGGATGGAAGGATACCCCTATGAAGAGAGGCTAAAAAGGTTAGGGCTCTTTAACCTATAAAAGATACGGCCGAGGGGAGATATGATAGAAGTTTATAAATTAATGAACGGAATGGAACGGGTAAACGTAGATCGATTGTTTACGTTATCAGAATATAGAAAGACTAGGGGACATGCAATGAAGCTGCAGGGTAAACTATTTAAGACAAGAGAAAATATTTTTTCGCTCAAAGTACAATCAAACTTTGGAATTTGTTACCGGAGGATGTAGTAAAGGCTGTTAGTGTAGCTGGGTTTAAAAAAGGTTTGTACAAGTTCCTGGAGGAAAGGTCCATAAACCATTATTAAAAAAGGACCCAGGATATCAGTGCTTGACCCAATACAAGCATTGTGGAACCTGTTTCTTTTGGGGCAACTGCTAGGTACGTATGACCTAGATTGGCCACTGTTGGAAACAGGATGGAGAAATTTCACTTACCGTTAATTTCCTTTCCTGGAATACTGCTAGACCAGTCCAGACAAACGGGTTATGCACCCCTGCCAGCAGATCTTGGAGACAGAGAATTCTACCAGAGCTCTGATAGGCTGGAGCCTGGTGATATAATCCTACCCCTAGGGGTCTCCCTCAGTTACGTCCACAAGCTAATGCAACATGAACTGTAACATCACCCCAGAGGGTCCCAAGTGAACTATATACAAGGGAGCCGAAGAACTCCCTAGAGCTGAAAACAGTATCCACCTACGAACCCATGGACTGCCCAGGGCGAGGCATACCGGCAAAGAGAAGAACCGCGGTCGGCGGCTGCACCGCACCAGCGGCACTCCAACCAACAGCAGGGCGGGTCCTGGACTGGTCTAGCAGTATTCCAGGAAAGGAAATTAATGGTAAGTGAAATTTCTCCTTCCAGTTCATACTGCTAGATCAGTCCAGACAAACGGGCAGTACCCAAGCTACCTGCTTTCAAGGGGGGGCAAGGCCGCCGACAGCTCAGCAACTCCAAAACGGACATCCTGACGGGCATGAACATCCAACCTATAATGACCGACAAAGGTGGACAGCGACGACCAAGTCGCCGCCTGGCGAATATCGAGAGGAACTACATGAGACCTCCCGGCCTACAAAGTTGCTTGCGCCCGAGAGGAGTGAGCACGGAGTCCCGGTGGAGCTTGTTCTCCCTGAAGAAGGTACGCCACCTCAATGGCCTCCGTAACCCATCTAGAAATGGTAGATTCGGAGGCTGCGGATCCCCGACGAGAACCCGCGAACAAGACAAAAGAGGAACAGTCATATGGAAGGGTCTGGCGACCCCCAGATACCAAAAAAGAACCTTCTTAAGGTCCACCGCCCGCAACGGAGACCGACCACTGTCACACTGCATCTTTGGAAAAGACGGAAAGGAAAGAGGCTGGTCAACAGCGAACGGCGTCAGCACTTTGGGCAACAAAGGAAGGGACAGTTCTCAGAGAAACGCCTTCGGAGGAAAACGAGAGATAGGGATCTCGACACAGAGAGCCTGGAGCTCAGAAACACAGCGTGCTGAAGTTATGGCCACCAAGAAGACTGCCTTCAGAGTCCAATCTAGAAGAGAACAGGCCCTCAGAGGCTCAAAGGGAGGAGCAATGAGGGCACAGAGGACAAGCATGAGAGCCCACGCCGGCACAGGCGAACGCAGAGTAGGCCGGAAGGCCCTAACTCCGCGGAGGAACCGAGACATGTCCGAATACGAAGCTATCGATCGCCCCGGTATAGGACCCCGAAAACAAGTTAAAGCGACCATTTGTACTCGCAAGGAATTGAGCGCTAATCCCTTATCCACTCCGGCCTGTAAAAAGGACAGGATGTCCGGAACACCGCAACGCCAGGGTGTGAGGTTATTTCGCGAACACTAACCATCAAGAGACACCAAACCCGAGCGTAAGTCAGCGTCGTGGAAGACCGCCGCGCCGTGAGAAGCGCCACGACCACGCTAGGCGAAGAGCCGTAGCGAGCAAACCGGCGGCGGTTAATAGCCAGGCCGAAAGCGAGTAAGGAGCCGGGTCTTCTATCTCCACTGGTCCGTGAATCAGAAGGCCGAGAAACGCCTCGAGGCGGAGCAGCCACGCCCCAGACAGACGGAAGAGATCCGCATACCATGGTCCGCGAGCCCAATTCGGAGCCAGCAGGAGTACAGGGCTGCGACGGTCTCGGAGCCGCAGGAGAACTATGCATATCACGGATCAGGGAGGGAAAACACACAGGAGAAGATGAGACAGCCACGGTTGAGAGAGAGTATCTATGCCGTGCGTTCCCTCGTCCCTCCAATGGCCGAAGTACAGCGAAGCCTTGGCAGTCTGCGCCGTAGCCATTAGATCCATGGTCAGCAGTGCCCACAGGTGAACAATGGACCGGAACGCATCCGGCTGCAGAGCCCAGCCCCCGGGCTCCAGAGAGTGCCGGCTGAGAAAATTGGCTTACACATTGTTCACGCCTGCGATGTGCTGCGCCGATAGCCTGAAGATGTTCCTCCGCCCATGGGAGGAGCAAACGCCTCTCCTGTGAGACATCCGGACATTGCGTGCCGCCTAGGCGGCTTAGGTAAGCAACCGTGGTGGCGTCGGACAGGATCCGAACCGCACGCCGCCGCAGAAGAGGCTGAAACTGAAGAAGGGCGAAGCGCACTTTCCGCATCTCGAGACGATTGATAGACCCTTGGGCTGCGTGAGGTGACCAACTCCCCTGCGCCAAGGCCAAGCCGCAAGGCGCTCCACAACCGGAGAGGTCGGCGACTGGCGTCACCAAGATCCAGCGCAGAGACTCCAGAGGGACCCCCCCGTAGAAGATTGTGTTCTTGAAGCCACCAGCGGAGGCTGCGGTACACCGGCAGAAGCAAAGGTAACCGGATTAGATAACTGTCCGATACTGGCGACCAACGAGATAGAAGCGCCGTCGGCAAGCAGCACATGTGCGCTCCTGCCCACGGAATGAGGGCTATCGTTGCTGCCAAGGACCCCAAGAGTTGAAGGTAGCCCCCAAGGCCAAGGTGCCGCTTGATCCAAGCAACGGCGGAGCTGAAGAGAGATCTTCTGAAAACGTTCCTGAGGTAGAAACACCCGCCTCCGACGAGTGTCGCACCCAGCCCCTAGAAAATCCAGGACCTGAAGCATCCCAAAATAGACAGAGTAACGGCCCAGTCCTCCTTCCAACGGTGGACCGGGACGAATGGCATCTAAACGCTGGAGCCTGTAAATGAAGCAACATCCGCTGCCCATTGCCGCAGGCTGAGCTATCTCCGAGCTACCGACACCGGTGCTAGGAAGCAAGCTGAGCCACAAGAGATCACAGAATGCTTCTGCCCGGAATGCAGCGATGGATTTGAAATGAACCAACTCGGGAACACCTGGAAGCTGCTGAATCCAGCGAAGGGAGGCCCGAGCTGCTAGACCTCTGCACACCCCTGCAAGAAGGAAATAGCGGGCGAAGGAAAATCCGTCTTCAGCAGCATCCCAACTCTTTAGGTCTTGCTGGTCGCGGAGCGCCACTCCGCCCTCAACCGGAAGTGTGGTATGCCTGATGACCCTGGTCAGAATGCATCAACTGTCGGGTATGTCAGCCAATGGTCTAAGTGAAAGGGAGACCAAGGGTATAACTGACCAATACCGCGTACCGTACGAATGCCCTGGAAAATGGGATCCGGCTGCAACCGGATTTGAGAATCCGGAAGATCAGGCGTGTCGGCTAGGGGGAGCGACTCTATCACCTGTGTGATTAGAGCCGGCAACTCCTCTTTCCGAAAAAGGCTGAGAACCGTCAGCGAAGAAAACAGACGGAGAATATTCCCCATCTCCGTACTCCAACGAGTCAGGGCTGACCTCCAAAGATTTAAAGTCTTCTTGAATATCCATAATACCCCGCAAGGCACATGCAACGCTCCAAGGAGGACGTACTGCTCTAAGGTCTGAGGACTTATGGGACCACTTGCGAGACCACGCCATATGCTTGCCTGCTACTGGGCAGGTGTAGGAGATATTCCAAAAGACTCCAAAAGTCACAGGCGTCATGCCAGATGGAAGAGTGTGAGGAAGGCACTGTCAGTCAAGGCTGCTGTGGCCTCCAGTGGTTGTGGACGCGACATGGGAGCTGACTGAATCATTTCCTGCAGGAAGATCCTGCAGCAGGGGCTCTGAGGAGGGAGGAGATAAGGTGCTGATGAACCCATCTAGCAGCGCAGTGGGAATGGGGAAAGAGTCTCCGGGATGCAGCGTGAAGGTGGAACACAAGCAATCTATTAATTCCCCATTCGGCTGATTACTTATTACATATAATACAGCCAGAGAAACAAGCATTGTAGAGACTTAAACCACCTTTCCTCTTTTTTTTCCCTTTTTTTTTTTTTTTTTTAGCATTTAAAACAAAAATCAAGGTAGGCTCAGGGAAACCGAAGACTCTTCAAAGAAAAGGATTTTAAAACTCTCCGTGCCTCCACAGCATGTTTAAATGTGTGGAAACTGCTGTCTAGAGCTGTTCCCTCCAAAAAGAAACACTGAAGAGAAAAACAAAATGGCCGCTGGCACAGAAAAACTGTCAGGTATTCACTGAGCTGAGAAGGGAACTGTCAGTCATTCACTGTGCTGGTACAGAGAAACTTTCAAAGTCAGGGTAAGGCAATTACAGTGACTGAAAGTAGGGAAATTAGAGTTTGATTCCTCCGCAGCCACTCAGACCTCCATGGTAGGGGCTGAAAGGGTTTCTGGGGAGGGATGTAGAAGCTCAAACCCAGCCGTACGGAAGATGACAATGAGTATGTTTAATTAGGTAGAGCCCAAAACAGTCAGGATCCAAAACACTGACTTAAAATTCCAATCAAATGGTATATTGAAAAAGACAGGTACAATATTCCAGTAAGACGTACAAAGTAACCCGGCTGCAGTTTGTGGATTAAAAATTTTAAAGTAGGAACTTCAAAACTCAGAGGCAGCCGGTCCAGGAGCAGTAGCTGAGGCAAGTAAGAAAAAAACAGGCTACTCACAGTTTCCTTTCAGGAATTGATACCTGAACTTCCTGGGGATGTTCGTGGCAAAGACTCAGCGCAGCGTAAAGCCAATGGAGAGCTCCACTGAAGCCAGGCTCAGGAGTTCCCAAGTTTATCTGGGGAATCAAGACGCTGGGGGAAGAGCACAGTTGATTTCTGAGGTCCCTGTGTGTCTTCTGACAGCCTATGCAGCGTAGACCTGAATAAGGCATAGGGAGAACTAAAAAAAAATAACTCTGCCAGGGAGGAACAGGCATTTAACAATATTCCCCATACTATGCAATGCCTCAGCCAGCCTTCTTTGTTGGGCACAGTGGGGGATGGAACCCATGAGCCCTGCACCAGTGGTCAGTGTCTTAGCATTGTACTGTGGCTCTGAATTGCATCCGGTTCTCTAATCATGCCTTCCGTACTTTTTATTCATTATGTTAATACATAGGCAGAGAAAAAAGGAACCCCCCCACAACTCACAGCTAGCAGGTGTTGTGGAAAAATTTAAACAGCAATTTTTTTGGTGCTAGAAGCCAGCAAAGAGAGAATGAATCTGACTTCCCGCCAAAAACCAGGGCTCATTAGCTATTCAAAATGGCCACCGGCAAAAATAAACCTCAAAAAGAGTGAATTAAAACCCCCAAAAGCTAAGGAATTAACTTAAAAAGTCAAATGACAAGGTGGGGGGTTTGCAGGCATGAGAGAAATGCCTAAAATCGCTGAAAAATCAAGAAAAATAAATCCAGTCACCACAGAGTTGCAGACAGCAGTGGGAGAAAGACAGGTTTTGTACTCACAGTACCGAAAGTGCAGAGAAGCCACAGACCGCTGCTGAGAGCACTGCCAGCTGCCTCACCACTAAAATCAGCCCCAGGGACTGGATTTTAGGAGGCTTACCATCCAGCTAAATAGTCTTCTTGACTAGTGCTGGGAAGTCTGCACATCAGCGATCTCTACTGTGACCTGCAGGACACAGGAGCTCAGCTGGAATTCATCCTGGAGCCCAGATAAGTACACTGGCAACTACAGGGTATAATCTCTCCCAGAGAAATCACAAAGAAATAAAGCATCTTAAATTTTTTTGAAGGAGCAAAAAAAAAAAGCATCCAGATCTGCTGGAGACAGAGAAAAACTGAGGGAGACCCCTAGGGGTAGGATTATATCACCAGGCTCCAGCCTATCAGAGCTCTGGTAGAATTCTCTGTCTCCAAGATCTGCTGGCAGGGGTGCATAACCCATTTGTCTGGACTGGTCTAGCAGTATGAACTGGAAACTGGGCTTGATGGACCTTGGTCTGACCCAGTATGGCATATCTTATGAGAAAGGCTAAGTTATTCTTTATACAATTATTAAACATTATGAATACATGAACTTAATACTGTGTTCAGTTTTGGAGACAATATCTTGCAAAGGATATAAAAAGACTGGAACCTGTGTCAGAAGCCTTATGAGAAGAGACTTGAAGACCTAAATATGTATACTCTGGAGGAGAGGAGAGACAGGGGAGATATGATTCATACCTTTAAATACTTAAAGAGAAATAATGAACAAACAAACCTCTTCCAAAGACGGGGAAGCTGTAAAACTAGAGGGCATAACATGAAGCTGCATGGGGGTAAATTGAAAGGCAATGTCAGGAAATACTTTTTCACTGAAAGGGTGGTGAATGTTTGGAATGCCCTCCCGATGGAAGTGTTAGGGGCAAATACAGTGACAGAATTCAAAATGGCATGGGACAGACACAGTGCATCCCGTTACAGCAACAGGATAAAATCAAAATTAACTTAACTAACTAATTTCTCAACATACAGGGGTGTCCTACACGGAGCGGTGGGTTCACCCCTAAAACAAAGACATGGGGAGGTGTGGCCTGCACGGAGCATCTTACTGCCATCTTACTGGGCTGACTATATGGACCATACTGGTCTTTATTTGCTATCATTTACTATGTTACTATGTATTTATGAAGCTTCTATGAGATAATTCTTTTTTAAATCTATTTTTGAATTTTGATAAAATATCTTAAAAACTGGAATCTCTGGGACCAATGATGAAATTGTGGTGTATTAACACTTCAAGATACAGATAAGTGTACTACCATTTTGCCACTACAGATAAGTGTACTACCATTTCAAAATTCGGAAAACATTTTATCAGAGGATTGTTTAATTGACTCCCGTTTGTCTAGATGGTGAAATGTTCATATATATAAAAGCAACATAGGCACCTGTGTGCCCTTATAAAGTAAGCACACAAAATCAGCCCTAATGCTGCACAAATTCAGTAGGCAGCCAGGCCTGCATGCATCGCAACTCTGCCCCTGGGAATGTCTATGTGCACATATACTACCACAGTAAACCCCTTTCCACAGTAAACCTCTTTTTCACATGGAAAAGCTTTTCTCAAATGACCTCCTATGTGTCTCTTGAAGTATATATGTAGGACTCTGTGAGAATATGAATGTGTGTCTCACACATTGTCACTGGAATGCACTGAGATCCAATAAGAATGCTACCTACTCCCTATCTCCAAATCTGACATGAAGTACATTCAGATCTTTACAGCTCAGCCTGCCAACCATTGTGAGAAGCACAATCTGACCTGTTTTAATTCCATGCCACGTCAGAATACTTTCTTGTATCCTGACAGATTACTGAATGTGCTCCTTTTCAACAAAGGCACATAAATGATGGTTTGTGATGCCTTCTTATGATATTGCTGAAAAAAACACATTTTCAATATGTAGTCAGAAAGGAACATGCACTTGATTCAAATTCAGATGCTTTTCAGGTGATGGGTGTCTTTAGTTCGATTAATATTCAAAAGTGGGTGCAGAGTTGTGCAAGTCAATTCTCTCCATCTCTGTGCCACACATAAACCAAAGGAATTGTATCAGGAAATTCCTTATATAAGATATGGAATCAGATATCTTAGTGTGTGTCAGGAGTACAAGGAAAAACACTGTGGATTCTGGACATACACCTGTATTATGGTCACCTCCATGCAAATGGGAAGTCTGTGTTTGAGGGGGCAGAAGTGGCTGGTCAATGACAGCAGCAATAGCAATGCAGCATCAGAGGCTACGGATAAGCGCTGCATTACTTTTTTAATATCATTGCCACCACTGCAGGGGCCAGAGGGGGGGCAGAGGTGGCAATGGGCTGCCCTGAAAATGCTGGCATTCTAGGAGACCACCTAATTTGCCTGATTGGTAGACTGGCCCTAGAGCTACCTAGAAACAGGTCTTGGATACAAATAGGGATAGCCAGCTCCAGGCCCTATTCTGTTCTGATGTTCTGTTAAAATTCAGTGCAGTAAAAAACACTGAGGTTCATGTGATCCTGATCTGCTTTTTTTTTCTTACTTTTAACATAGCAATACAATAAATTATGGCAGATAAAGACCAGCATGGTCCACCTACTCTGCTCAGTGAGGTGGCTAGAGTTGTGCCTGCCACTCTGTGAAGGTTATCACCGCAAAGAAGAAATTTCAGTCATACCTGATTATTTCCTTTCCCTGAATCCTGCTAGACCCGTCCAGGTGAGTGGGTTATGCTCCCTTGCCAGCAGGTGGAGGCGGACTTCAGCATCTTTCAATGATGTCATCAGGAGGCATAACCCTAGTGCAGCACTGAGAGAAGCCAGTAAGATACGTCCCAAGCAGCAAACAAAACGGAAAAACTCAGAGATAAACTGATGGACAATTTGCAAAAATAACAGGCAACTATTAGAACAACTGAACCTAGCATTTGCTGTCTTACTATAAAGTAAAGTAGGTTAGGTTCTGTAGTAGACAATTTAAAGGCAGTAGGATTCCTCAACATGCAGCAAAGTCTTCCAAGGCAGGTCCTGGACAGATCTAGCAGGATTCAAGGACAGGAAATAATCAGGTACAATAAAATTTCTCGTTTCTTATCATTCTGCTGGACCGGTCCAGACAGGTGAGATGTCTCCAGGCAGACAGGACATGAGATGGGAGGTAGACAATGTTCTAGACAGAGCAGCCTTGCCCAAGGCGCCATCAGCACTTGCTCTCATAAGCAACTGGTAGTAAAAGGCACTCAGGAAGTACCAGGTAGCTGTCCTAGAGATGTCAAAGAGACACCAAGGCAGACTGAGCCCAGGAAGAGGCCTGTGACTTAGCGAGAAGATATGCTGAACTAATGGTCTCCATGATCCAGCTAGAGACTGAGGACTTGGTTACTGATTATCTTTTCCTTGGACCACTGAAGAGAACAAAATGATGGTCTGACAGCTGAAAAGAATTGGTCTCTTACTGAGCAACACCTTCCTCATGTCAAGAGGATGCAGAAAAAGTTCCAAGGAGAGATTATCCTTCAAAAAAAGAGGGTAGAACTACTTCCTGATTAAGGTAAAAAGGGGAAATCACCTTCAGCAGGAAGGTTGATACTGTTAGCAAGGAGACTGAAGCTGTCAAAATCATCAAAAAGGGCTTGTGACAGGACAAAGCTTGGAGCTCCAAGATCCATCTGGTGGAGACAATCGCCGGCAGAAAAAATGTCTTAAGAGTGAAATTTTTGAGAGCGACCGGGCAGATGGGCTTGAAAGATGAACCTTTCAATGCTTTCAACATCAAAGAGAGGTTCCAGTAAGGGACAATCCGATACACAGGACGGTGAGTCTGTTTAACCTCCCTGAGGAAGGGAGTGACATCAGGATGGGCCATGAAGGATAAATTCTGAATCTGCCCCCAGTAGCATGCCAAAGTTGCAAATTTAACTTTAAGTGAGTTCTGATTCAAACCCTTGTCCAAGCATACTTTTAAAAAGGCTATGACAGCACTAATGTCCGCCTTCCCAGCCGAGAGGTCCTGAGAATGCCACCTCTCAAAGCACCTCCAAACTCTCACATAGGGCCTCAATCTCCTTAGCCTATGGGCCCTAAGCAAGGTATTAACCATTGCACTCAAGTAGCTGTGGTTAGCTAGCTTCTGCCTCTCAAGGGCTAAACTGTAAGCAAGAAGGAAGCCATTATCAGTAGCGCTGGTTGAAGAAGACTCTTCTCCTGCAGAAACCAGTGCAGGTACCCCGCCAGCGGACTCATCAGATAACCATAATCACCAAACCTGGATGAGCTCGAATTCTGTGGAGTATTTATTTATTTGTATTTGTTACTGCCTTTCATGAATCAAAGCAGTTTACATAGAACTGAACATTTACATTAAACATAGTTAATGGTATTATACATTAAACATTAAACAGTAAAGAGTTTTAAATGAAAAAACAGGTAATGGGGTGAAAAGGGGAAGGAAATAAACTTTTAGCAAACGTTAAAGTCCTTTCATAACTATTTATAGGAGTGAGTTAATCTCATCGGTGGTATTCTCAATGGTCATCTTGTATTCTGAGTGAGTGTATTTCTTATTCAATTTTTTGTTTATTTGGAGTGGCTATTTTGTAGGGTTTTTTCTGTTTAGGTAATTAGTTCACCAAAATGTTCGTTGAATAAATATGTTTTTAGTTGCTTACGGAAGGCTACTGGATCCTTGGTGGCTCTTAAATTTTCAGGAAGAGAATTACATATTTGTGGTGCGTATAGTGAGAAGGCTCTCTTGGAGGTAGTAGATTTGCAATTCTTAAATTTGGCTGGTACCACAAGGAGTTCTTTGTTGTTTCTTCTCCTTGGTCTGTTATCCGGGGTGAGTGTCATCAGTGTCTTCAGGTAGGTGGATGACTTGGCTTGGAGGGATTTAAATATTGTGTGGATAACCTTGAATTTAATTCTGCTCTCTATTGGGAGCCAGTGAAGAATCTTCAATACTGGTGTGATGTGTTCTTTAATTGGTACTTGAGCTATTACTCTAGCTGCTGTATTTTTGGGCTAACTGTAGTCGGTGGATAGTTTGTTTTGGGAGACCCTTTAGTAGTGCATTAGAAAAATCTAGGTGCAGGAAGATCATAGCCTGTACTGCTGTTCTGAGGGGGAGGAGAGGTCTTAAATGTTGGAGCATTTTTAGCTTGTTGTATATGGCCTTTACTATGTTACTCACGTGCTTGTTGAAACTGAGCTGGTAGTCCAGTGTGACTCCCAAGTATTTCACCTCCTTTTTAACCTTGAAGCTTTCTTTGTTTAACATAACTGAATCCGGTGGAGTGAAGGAGCTGTCCTTAGTAATAAATAGAATTTCAGTCTTCTTAATATTTAGTTGGAGGTTGTGGTTTGTCAACCAGGTGGTGGTGCTATTGAGACATTCTTCTATTTTTTGTAAATTTGGTTGTTTAGTGTTGATTTGAGTGTATAGCATTATATCATCAGGATATAAGTGATAATATTTGCCATGTTCTTTGATTATGCTGCAAATAGGTTGGATATATAGGTTAAAGAGGAGTGATGAAAATGCGGATCCTTGGGGTATACCTGACTTTTGGTAGAATGGTTTTGATATGTTGTTACCGATTTTAACTTGAATGCTTCTGTTTGTTAGGTAGGATATAAACCAAGACAAAACCTTGTCTTTTAGTCCAATTTCTTGCAGTCTGTGGGTGAGATAATAATGTGTTATGGAGTCGTATGCTGCTGAAATATCTAGGAATATTAAGATAAATCTGACATTGTGTTTTTCAATGCCTTTGAGCAGCTTGTCTGTTAAGGCCATAATGAGAGTTTCCACTCCGTGTCCTAATCTGAACCCATGTTGCTGAGGGTCAAGAGGAGCGTGGCTGTCTACATGGCTTTGGAGTTGATTTTGTGCTGCTTTTTCTAGAATTTTGTCATAAAAGGCATGCTTGAAATGGTTCTGTAGGAGCTTGGTTGAGCTTTGTCCAGTTCCTTACCTTTGAAGATGGAGCAAATAGAGGCGGTTTTTACTTCCGCTGGGATATATCCTTGTTCTAAAGAGGAGTTGATTAGCTTCTGTATATGCGGAGATAGGTGGCCGCGAGTCAGTTGAATCCAAGTTGCTGGACAAGGGTCTAGTACAGATGTTGACGTGTTAAGTGATTTGATTATATTTTCTAGCTGTCTTTCGTTGATAAGGGCGAATGTTTTCCAAGTTTGATTGGTGGTGAGGATGTTTATTTTGAATTGGTAGTTAGTTGCTGCTATCGTGCCCACCTTTTCTTTGTAGTAGCTAGCCATGGTGTTGGTATTTGGTGTGAATGTGGAATTATCTTCCTTTTGGTTGATAGAAAGGGATTTGACAATGTCAAACATTTCTCTTGGTTTGTATAGTGTCGACATGATTAGTTTAATGTGATAGTCTCTTTTGTTGTTGTTAATTACTGATTTGTATTCTTCTAATTTGTTGAAGTAAGTTATTTTATCGGTAGGACTTTTTGATTTCCTCCATTTCCTTTTGATTCTTCTTAGGAGCCTTTTTAGGTCGTGTACTTCTTTTGAGTACCATACTGCATTTTTTCTGAATTGATGTTTATAAGTTGTGGGTCTGTTGGGTATGGTGGCTGCTTCGCTTATTGTCATGTTCCATCTGTTTATTAATATGTCAGTATTTATGGTGTCCAGTTGAATTTTAGGAAGTACTTATTTTAAAAATTGCTCCTTGTCGAATTAGTAGTATTTTCTTTGTTGATAGATGACTTGATTTAACATAGAAACATACAAACATGATGACAGAAAAAGATCACATGGCCTATCTAGTCTGTCCTTCCATATCAACAACTACAACAGTCCACTTTTTACCTTTAGAGATCCTCTGTGTTGGTCCCATGCTTTTTTGAATTCAGTTACTGTCCTCATCTCTACCACCTCCACTGGGAGACTATTCCATGGATCCACTACTCTTTCCGTAAAGAAATATTTCCGCATATCACTCCTGAATCTATCTCCTTTCACCCTCATCCCATGTCACCTCATAGCAGAACTTGCTTTCAATTGAAAGAGGCTCTCTCCCTGAACATTTATGCCATGGAGGTATTTAAACATCTCAATCATATCACCTCTATCCCGCCTTTCCTCTAAGGTGTACATATTAAGATCCTTAAGTCTGTCCTCATATGCTTTATAATGAAGCCCACTAATCATTTTAGTAGCCACCCTCTGCACCGACTCCATCCTGTTCACATCCTTTTGAAGGTGCGGTCTCCAGAATTGCACACTATACTCCAAATGAGGTCGCACCAAAGACTTATACAGAGGCATTATCACCTCCTTTTTTATGCTAGCCATTCCTCTCCGTATGCACCCAAGCATCCTTCTAGCTTTTGCCGTCGCCTTTTCTACCTGTTTAGCTACTTTAAGATCATCAGACACAACCATGCCTTGAACCTGATGAGTAATACGATTTTGTATTTTACTAGCCCCCCCCCCCCCCCCAGGGATGGGGGCACTGAATACTATATGTGATTTATGAGCAGCGCTACCATCCGGTGGCCTTTAGGGCACCAGAGCCTGACAAACAATACAGAAGTTAAGAGCTTTAAATCTTGGTCATATAATCTTGATTTGCAGAACATTATTTATTTATTTTATTTATTTGCATTCTCTTATATACCGTGCTATTCTGCATCAGTGCGGTTTACATTGAACAAACTGAAATTACATTGAACAGGGCATTATAACTTGGAGATAACTTTTTTACAGGGAACATGGGCTATGGAGGGTTAAGTGGCTTGCCCAAGACCACAAGGAGCACCTGTGGGACTAGAAATCCCACATTACATTACAGCTGCTTGTTTAGTCACTAACCCCTGAGAGCCCATGAGGTGGCTCTGTGGATATTTGCTCCCTGACTTGCAGAGAATGATCAATTTGATAATGGCTGCATACACACAGTCATAAAAAGGCACTATTGAGGGTACCAGCTGCCCTCTGGTGGCCATAGACCGTAGCACAGGCACTTCTTGGTTGACAGTTTAACTGTCAGTCTATTTTTCTATATCCTAAGGTTTCCTAAACCTGTCCCTGTGAATTTTGGGCAACTTTCACTATAGAATACATAAAAGCACACTTCCAGGCTGTCCCTCCTTCCAACTACAAGTTAGGGCTCTGCTCTTGAACCTAAAAACTGGCAATTTGCCTAATATCCTGGGACTTAACATGCTCCTCAGAGACATGATTAGGAGGGAAAGAACATGTGGTATCAGGGATCAATGCCAAAACTGCTGTCCTATAAAACTAAGAATAAACTTAAAAATAAAGAGGATTGACAACAGCCCCCTTAAGGCTGAGGAACCCCCCGAGCCTCAAAAAACCTACAAACAAAAGAAAGAAACACTAGGCCCAAAAATCTAGCTATTCTGCCTGTCGTCTTCCTCACACAGGCTGCTCCCTGCAGCTCTTGCCATGCGGTCCAAATACCTAGAGATGAAAATGGCCGCCCCTTCGCCTGCTGCAAAAAGGAGGCCTTCGTAGACCGACAGAGCCCGAAGGCCTTACCTGCAGGGCAGAAAGCCACACAGCCTGCTCCTACCACCTTGAATTCCTCCGATCCTCAAGCCGCGCGGATGCGCCTGGCAGCCGCGGCGAGGATCGCTCAGCCGGTTCCACAGAGTAAAATTAAAATCCCGCAGCAACGGAGAGGCTCCGTCTCACACAGCTTCAGTGTGGCTGTATGGGTCCCAGAGCTCTCTCCCGTACAGTCAAGGGAGAGAGATCTGCACCGGCAAATGTCTGTAGCAAGTGAAAATAACTGACAAGGAGGGAAGGCGAGAGCTGCTACTAATTTAAAGAGCCAGGCTCAAATTTAAAATTACTGTAAATATAAGGAAATTTGTTCCTAACTAAAGGGAACTAATCCCTGATTGCCAATTAACCAAAGGTAACTGAATTAAAAGTAAAATTAAAAGTAAATTAAAGGTAAAAATCAAAAGTAAAATCAGAATAGAATTTGTCACGCTAAATGCTCCTTATCTGTTTCCCCCAAGTAAGCCCAGAAGCTAGGCTCACTATGTCCTCCTGCTGCATGGAGACTGGACACACTGGGGGCTGATGGGAGATACCAGCAGGCTATATCCAGTGATGTCACGACTTTGACATGCCCAGTCTCCAAGCTGCAGGAAGAGGTGCACAACCCAGAGGTGGAGGACTAAACTGGAGGAACGATAAGGAACCATGGTTTGTGTAATTTTGATTGGACCTTTTGATAGTTGTAATTCTTTTTTTGCTAGTATGGTTACCCCTCCTCCCATTTTGTTTGGTCTTTGATGATTAAAGATGTCGTATCCTGCAGGTTTTAGTTGGTTGATCAACACTGTGTCATTAGTTTTGAGCCATGATTCACTTATGAAAAGGATGTCCAGGTTGTTATCTGTGATGTAGTCTGTTATTAGAGGTATTTTGTTCCTGATGGAGTGTGGATTAATGAGTGCGCATTTTAAATTGGGTGTTATTCTGCTGAGCGTGAATTTAGTATTATTTGCTTCACTTATATTGATTTGAATAAGACGTTGTTTGCGCTCCGTTTTGTTTATAAATGGGTCATATGCTCTTACTTCGGTGGCTGGTCGGTGGTAAGTGTGTATTGACTGGTATAGGACAGCTAGCTGGTGATAGGGCTTGAGATATGGTGAATACTGACAGTGCTATTAATAGTCCAAGGGCCATTACTGAGTGCAATTGTTTCATTTTTTTCTTTCTTTTTTTTTTCTTTTTCCTTTTGTACAGTATATGTAGATTCAATCAGAGGTAGTTTCTCTTCTTGTGCTCTTTTTTCTTAGGTCTGTATTGTATCCTTTTGAAGGAAGGATGCTTAGGTCTGTAGACTACATATTAACTTAACATTGGTTAGTAATATTAGAGATTTTTGGCTATAAGAAGCTGAAAGCTAGAGTAGTTGCTATGTATGCAAAAGTAAATGGTACCTCTTGAAGGCTGTTAAATGAAGAGCCTCTTAGTTTCGGTGAAGAAGATGTAGCTTTTGCAGACTATGAAATCCAGTGCATCGTTGGTAGCTTTTTGGTTTGAGGCTGTGTGGGGGCCGATTGGTGGAGCTGGAATGCTCAAATTGTTAAGTAGGCATTTGTTGTGTTCTGTGTGAGTTCTTCTGTTTTTTGTAGAGTCATGCTTTGTAGTGCTTTGTGGATCCAGATCAGGTGTTTGTTAATATGCTTCTGGTCCGCTCCTAAGGGCCACGCCAAAGGGCACTCTGGCGAGGCCCTAAGGCGTGGGCCCGCCGGTGCAGGCACGTCGAGGGGCGCCTTTCAATTTAAAAGTTGGTGCTGTGGCCGGATTGGCCTTGGAGAGCCGATCGGCGAGGAGCACTCTTCCCGGCTCTACTCCCCGATGCCAATTGGGCTCCGGTGGAAGGGAGAGTGCGGCTGTGTCCTGCTCTTCGCGCCAAGGGGTGCCTTTCAATTTAAAAGTTGGTGCTGTGGCTGGATTGGCCTTGGAGAGCCGATCGGGGAGGAGCGATCCTTCCTGCTCTATTCACCAGGAGCCACAGGTGGAAAATATCATAATTACACTTACCTGATAACTGTAGTTCCTTGAGTGACGACAGTGCAGTCCTCTACGTCTGGGTTGTCAATCTCCTCCTGCAGCTTGGAGACTGGTATGTCAAAACTGATGACATCACTGGATATAGCCTGCTGCACTCCGCCTTCCATCCCAGTGTGAAACTATTAACAAAGCAGACTCACAGGAGCAACAAATAAGTAGCCAACTACCAGCAATGCAAATAGGTGAAACCAAAATAACTAAACACCTAAACAGCCACCCCCTCCGAGCAGGCTTTCGTACTCTTTGCCTTGCCATAGAGAAAGTGAATACTTCAAACAAGAGAAAGGAAAAACAGAGCTCACCTGTAACTTACTCCTGTCCCTTACCTCGGCTGGAACCTCCTAGAAATTTCCGGGCGGGAATGAGGACTGCACTGTCGTCACTCAAGGAACTACAATTACCAGGTAAGTGTAATTATGATTTCCTTATCGTTCCTCCAGTGCAGTCCTCTACTTCTGGGATGTACCAGAGCAGTAATTATTGGGAGGGACCCTTCCAGCCAGCAGACAAAACCGCCAACCCAAAACGAGCATCGGCCACTGCCGCGAGGTCAAGTCTGTAATGCTTGCTGAAAGTATGTAACGACGACCATGTCGCCGCTCTACAAATGTCACCTGGCGGAACCAAACCGTGCTCCGCCCAGGAACACGCCTGCGCTCTTGTGGAATGGGCCCGTAAACCGACAGGTACCACTCGACCCTGAAGCAAATAAGCGGAGGCAATCGCTTCCTTTACCCACCGAGCGATGGAAGCCTTCGCCGCTGCCTCACCTTTGCGTGCTCCGCCGAACAGTACAAATAACCGATCCGACTTACGGAAGGACTCAGTAATCTGTAAATATTGACGTAAGACCCTCCGAACTTCCAAAAGATGAAGATTGCGATCTGAACCGCCGCTCTCCAGCGTTCCAAGAACGGGCAAACAAACCGCCTGATTCAAATGAAAAGGGGAAACCACCTTAGGCAAAAAGGACGGCACCGGACGGAGAATCACCTTCTCCCGCGAAAAAGATAAGAAAGGTTCCCGGCACGATAACGCCTGCAACTCGGAAATCCTTCTAGCCGAACAAATGGCCACGAGAAACACCGTCTTCAACGTCAAATCCTTAAGGGATGCCCGGCGCAAAGGCTCAAAGGGTGACTTAACCAAAGCCGCGAGGACGAGATTGAGGTCCCACGGCGGAATGTACACCCTACGCGCTGGCCGCAACCTAGTGACTGCCTTCAAGAAATGAACTACATCAGGATGCGACCCTAAAGGCACCCCATTGACCTTACCCCTATAGCAGGCCAGGGCCGCCAACTGGATGCGCAAGGAACTAGCGGTGAGACCCTTATCAAAACCATCCTGCAAAAACTCCAAGACCACCGGAATGGACACAGTGAGAGCTCGGACCCGACGACGAGAACACCAATCTTCAAAGATACGCCACACGCACACATACGCCAAGGATGTCGAATGCTTCCGCGCCCTAAGCAAGGTTGTCACAACCGCTGACGTATAGCCTTTCTTTTTCAGTTTAACCCTCTCAAGGGCCATACCGTAAGCGAGAATCGATCCACCTGCGGCATGAACAGCGGTCCCTGTCGTAACAGATCCGCCCGCTGTGGTAGCCTCCAGGGTACGCCCTCCAACAGGCGCACCAGATCCGCATACCAAGGCCATCTCGGCCAGTCGGGCGCTACCAACAGAACTTTCCCCTGGTGCGCTCCAATCTTTTGTACTACTCTGCCGATCAACGCCCATGGGGGAAAGACGTACAGAAGACCCGGTGGCCACGGGCGCAACAACGCGTCTATGCCCTCGGACATCCGCTCGCGCCTCCTGCTGAAGAACCGGGCAACTTTTGCTGACTGAAAGGTCGCCATGAGATCCATCACCGGTGGACCCCAATGCTCGACTATCTGCATGAAGACGTCGGGATGCAGCTCCCATTCCCCTGCATCCACGTGCACCCTGCTGAGAAAGTCCGCGGTGACATTGTCCTTTCCGGCAATGTGCGCTGCCGAGATCGCCGGCAACCGAAGTTCTACCCAGGCGAACAACTCGTCTGCCTCCGCCTCCAGGGCGGCACTTCCCGTGCCGCCCTGGCGGTTGATGTACGTCACCGTTGCTGAGTTGTTGGAGAGCACCCTTACGGGCCTGCCGCGGAGTAGGTCTTCGAACGTCTGCAGTGCCAGGAACACCGCTCTCAGCTCCAGACGGTTGATCGACCATGATACTTCCAGCGGAGACCAAAGCCCCTGCGCAAACTGACTCTCGCAATGAGCTCCCCAGCCCGCTAGACTGGCATCCGTCAACAACGGTACCCATACCGACTGCTCCAGTGGCATGCCCGCTGCCAGGGACGACCTGACCAACCACCATCGAAGGGAGCGCCGGGCTGCGAGCGGACAAGGGAGCCGCTTGCTCAAGGAATCGGTCTGATGTGACCAACGGCGAAGCAGAGCTCGTTGCAGAGGCCGCATATGGACCTTGGCCCAGGGCACCGCCTCCAACGTGGCCGCCATTGTGCCTAGGACTCGGAGATAGTCCCACGCTGACGGCGCACCCACCGACCGAAACTGTTGGACTAGGTGCCGTAACCCTTCGGCCCGCTTGTGTGGCAGAAACACTTGCCCTCTCTTGGTGTCAAAGCAAACCCCGAGGTATTCGAGGACCTGGGTTGGTTTAAACTGACTTTTTGCCGGGTTGACCACCCAACCGAGACTCTGCAAAAAGGACACTACCCTGTCGGTCACCCGAAGACTCTCTTCCTCGGACTTGGCCCTGATCAACCAATCGTCGAGATACGGGTGAACGAGAATGCCTTCCTTGCGCAACGCCACCGCCACCACCACCATGATCTTGGTGAAGGTTCGCGGCGCAGTGGCCAACCCGAAAGGCAATGCCTGGAACTGATAGTGCCCCCAAGGAAAGGCGAACCGCAGAAACCTCTGATGTTCGAGACGGATGGGAACGTGCAAATATGCCTCCGTAAGGTCCAGAGACGTCAAGAACTCTCCTTGACGCACCGCCACAATAACCGACCGGAGAGTCTCCATCCGGAAATGTGGGACGCGCAGGCAACGGTTCATGGCCTTCAGATCTAGGATAGGGCGCCATGTGCCGCCTTTCTTTGGCACGACGAAATAAATCGAGTATCGACCCGAACCGTACTCGGCTTTGGGTACGTCTACCATGGCCCCCAGTTGAAGCAGATGCTCCAAGGTTCCGCGAATCGCTGCCGTTTTCTGAGGACCTCGGCACAGCGACAGGACAAACGAATCCAACACGGGTTTCGAAAATTCCAGGGCATAGCCGTGCTGCACGATCTCGAGCACCCACTGGTCGGAAGTGATGTGGGTCCAGGCGGGAAGAAACTCCCGAAGTCGTCCGCCTATGGGAGTCTCCGCCGCCGGGACCCGCCTTGTTTCATTGAGACTTACGGGCAGCGGTCGCAGGGACGGAAGCGAAACCTCTGTTCGCTCTCCGAAACCCTCGAAAGCCCTGGGCCTGAGACGGAAACCTACCCCTCTGGAAACTTCTGAAACGAGGGGAACGAAACCTCTGGAAATCTCGAAACTGACTACGAAAGCCTTGGCCAGACTTGGCCTGCTTCGGTCTATCCTCCGGAAGACGACCCGCCTTGGACTCTCCCAGATCTTTCACCAACTTATCCAAGTCGTCACCAAAGAGCAAACCTCCCCTAAAGGATAGCTTGCTAAGACGGGACTTCGACGGGCCATCCGCCGCCCAATTCCTCAACCATAATAAACGCCGGACAGCTACCGCGGACGCGGTACTATTAGCCAGTGCCCTGATCAAATCGTAATGAACATCAGCCAAGTAAGCTGCCCCTGATTCCAGGCGATCCAATTCTTTCAGCTCCTCGAGATCTAAATGAGGAGACTGACGTAACCTCTGAGCCCAACGTAGAGCAGCTCTGGCCACCCATGCCCCACAGATGGACGCCTGTAGCGACATAGAACCCGCCTCAAAAACCTGCTTGAGCAAACCGTCCACCTTACAGTCCTGGTTATCTTTCAAGGCCGCACTGCCTTCCACCGGAATGGTGGTCTTCTTTGTAACCGCCGAAACCACCGCATCCACCCTCGGAGACCGGAACCGCTCCTTATCCTTATCGGCAATGGGATATAATCTCTTCAAGGTCCGCAAGCCCCTCAGGCCTGCTTCTGGCTTATCCCACTCATCTTGAATCATTTTGTCCACCACCTTGTGTACTGGAAACACCACCTGAGTTTGTCGGACTGCCTGGATAACCGGGTCCTCCAGCTCCTCCTCCACCGCTACCTGCGGTGCTAGCTGCAACATCTGCAATGTTTCCGAGATCAAGGCAGCCACCTCCTCCCTACGAAAGACCCTAACTATCGTAGCTTGATCTTCAGGTTCAGGAATCTCCCCTTCTTCGAGATCTTGGGTACCCTCTTCCGGATCCCAATCCGGGACGGAAACCTCAGGCCAAGATGCCTCAGCCAGCGCAGGGTCCCTGGTTCTCGCCCGCTTAGTCACCGAAGGACCCTCACCCAAATCTTCCGCAGCCTCTAGCTGCGGTTGGGGCGACGCTAGTGACGCAGGACCCACTGCTGCCCCCTGACGCTTTAGGCAAAAAGCCTGATGCATGAGCAGCACAAACTCCGGACTAAATTCACCGAGGGCCGGCGACGGTATGGGTAGGGAGATTCCAGAAGGCCCTGGCAACTCCTCTACCGGGGCCCCCTGTGACACAGATCGTGGGGACACAGCCCGGCCATCAGCTGGCGCTCCCTGCGTCTCAGTGGACTCCTGCAGATCCATCTGCTGTTCTACGGCGGATGATAGCGTTGCGCAACCCCGACAAACGCCAGTATCCGCCACCGTCCCTCTTCGGGTGCCACACACAAGACACTGGGGTCTGGTCGCCATAAGGTCAACGAGCCAAGGCCGCAGAGCCCAACTGCCTTTTTTTTTTTGTAAAACAGATTATGTGAAGAGAGAGACCTCTGCTGACCTCTGTTATGTACTGTATATATATATATATATATATATATTTTTTTTTTTTTTTAACACACTAGCAGCACCAGGAGAAAAAAGTCCTTGCAGCCAGCTCCACCCCCCCCCCCCCTCTTGCGGGAAAACTGAAGGAAGAGGAAACAACGATGAAGGAGACCCCTAAAAATAAAATTAAGCAACCCAAAAATAAAAGCAACAAAAAATCAAATAAAGAAGAGGAGAAACAAAGGAAAACGGGCCCCCAGAAGCTGACTGCACTGCTACCCGCAGCTGCACGGCCGGCTGTTCTCCTACACGCGGTCTCTCCCGCGGCTCAGAAAATGGCCGCCGAGAGACGCCACGCCGGCAAAAAAAAGGCGCCAAACACACCGCGGGAACCCTACCTGAAAGTAAGACTTTCCCCCGCAGAGCACCTGGCCGAAGGCGGCAGAAGGTTTACCGGCTCTCTCCGCAGCTGCCCGGATAAAAGCGGAACCGCATGGAGCTTACCGCACCGGCCTGAAAGTTCCCTGACGGCTTCAGCGCTGACAGGGGAGCCGCGGCAATGCCGACTAACAGAAAAATGCTGCCGAGGTCAAGAGAGGCGCTCCCCCGACAGTCCTGGGGGAGAGACCTCCGTGCTCCAAGGGGGGGAACTCGAAATTCCTGAGCCCGAACCCCCAAAAGACTTCTCATGCCAAGGCAAGGAGCAAAAGAGCCGGACTAAGCAGAGGTGCTTTCCCCGTTTGATTTTTTTTTTTTTTTTTAAAGAGACAGCACCCAAATAAATAATGTTAATAATGTTAACCCTAGCTACACTATACCAACAGCTCCTTATCCATTCTTCCAGAGAGCCCTGCTACAAGGCTCGTCAAGTCCTCCTGCTGCGTGGAGACTGGTAACACTGGGATGGAAGGCGGAGTGCAGCAGGCTATATCCAGTGATGTCATCAGTTTTGACATACCAGTCTCCAAGCTGCAGGAGGAGATTGACAACCCAGACGTAGAGGACTGCACTGGAGGAACGATAAGGAAATAGAACATTTCCTACTGGGGCCACATTTGTACTCATCAAGCTCACTGCCTGTGGGTCCCTGAAATGACTGATGAAACTGCTCACCTTGGCATTATTCCATGTGGCATTATTCCATGTGGCAAACTCTGGGAGACCTCACCTTTATGTTATGAGACCAAATGCATGAGAGATCAACTCCCATTTCCCAGAATTCATCATGTTCTGAGTCAGAAAGATGCCCTGCATGTTGTGGATACCCATTATGTGGGCCACTGACAAAGCTACTAGGTGCTCCTCTACTCAACTGTACAGAGCAGCCACCTTGAATGCCACTCTGGTGCTCTGAGTTCCTCCTTATTTGTTGACATATATCACTACCGTGGTATTGTCTGATAAGATACAAACTGTTTTGGCCATCAGCATAGCCTGAAACATATCTAGAACCAAAAGAATCACTCTGGCCTCCAGTTGATTGATTGGTCCTATTCAAATCCAGGCTAAAAGCCCACCTCTTCGAGGCTGCTTTTGGATATGGACCCTTTATTTTCATGTTTATCACCCATGTGTGTTAAAACCATCTCTTATTCCCTGATTGTTGTGTTTCTGACTTGCATTGATTGTAACCTCTATTGAGCAGGGACTGTCTCTCATGTGTATACGTATGGCGCTGCATATGCCTTATAAATCTATACAAATGATAAGTAGTATTAGTAGTGATAGTAGTAATTAGGCCTCCTGAGGGGCCCAAACCCCCTGCATCATCTGGCCTAGACAATGAGACCTTCACCCTTTAGGCTGTCATCAGTTGTCATCAGCAATCTGGTCATGGATATACAGTATTGACCAGGTCTACTTGGCTACAATTTACAATGTTAAGTAATACAATGTTGAGTAACTATATACAATAACAATATATAATTTACAATGTTAAGTACTATATACAGGTCAGCAGTTCAGTCACGGGTGCACAGAGTTGGCCGGAGCTGCTTGGCACTTATTTACAGTGTTACTTACTTGTAGCGTTATACAAATGATTAGTAGTAGTAGCAGTAGTGTTATGCCTCTCATTATATGGTGGGGATGCTGCTGCCATGCCAACTGTTCCCTGAGCTCCCAAGGAATGGGAAGGGTTTGCTCAAAGAGATGAGGAAGTGGAAGATATCAGGCACATTGCCAATGAAATCCTTTGGATGTGACTCCTGTAGCACCCCAGGACTGTCACCTGCACCTTGAGAGTTCAGGAACAAGCCCTGGTCCAGGACAGACTACCAAAAGGGCTTTTATGTAAGTTCAGGATGTACAGATTCTCTGGGCCCTAACAGGGTGTCTACTACTGCTCCAGACTAACCCTTCTTGGAAAACCTACAATCCTCATGGGTCAGGCTTTAATTGAGAAGGAACCCGAAACTTCCATTATCGGAAGCCCCCAATGCAGTAGGCCTCTTGAGGCAGCAAGAGAGGAGGCCATGTCCATTGGATTCAGAAATTCATGTACCAAAGTCTATGAGGGCAGTCTGGGGCCATAAGGATCACCAGGCCCAGATAGGCCCAAACCTGGGCAAAAGGTGGCTCACCAGGGGCTAGGGAGGGAGACTTATAGCATCTCATTCTGAGGTAGAGCATCCAAGCCTGTCATTCGTGGGTCCTTCTTGTGGCTGAGATAGCTCCACACATTGAAATTCTCCTGAGTTACCATCAAGTTAAATACTGGAAGGCTCCATCTTCACACTATGATCGCACGCATGGAGGTTAATCTCTCTCTCACCCAGATTCACCTAGTTCTAACTCTGGAAGTCAACCTGGATGTTGACAATGGTTGCGATGTGCAATGCTGACAGGATAATCAGTTGCTCCTTCAATCAACAACACAGCTATGTGGCCTTGAGATCCATTCTGGCACTGTGAGCTCTGTCTTGTTTGTAGACCTATGCCACCACCATGGCATTGTCCAGGAACACACAGACTGTTTTTCCCACCTTACTAGGATCACGTGGATCGCTCTTACCTCCAGTTGGATGATTGCCCAGGAGGCCTCCTTAGGGGGCCAGAGTCCTTGGGCCAACTGGTCCAAGCATTGCATACCCCAGCCTTTCAGGCTGGCGTTGAGGTGATAATCATCGAATCCAGTATGTCTAATGGCATTCCGAACATCAGATGGCAGAATCACAGACACTACCTCAGCTGCTCCTTGATCTCTTGGGAGAGAGGAAAGGCCTTTTATTAAACGTATCAAGGTCATTCTGAGATGCGAATAGCAGGGATGGACGTCCCATTGGGACGTCCATCCTCGCTATTCGGGTCCTCTTCCGACACTGACTAACTTCCCCGTAATTGTATGGGGAAGTTAGACAGGGGCGGGAAAGGGGTGGAGCGGGGGCGCTTGATTCCAATGTTGGCCCTGTACATCCGGGGCCGACTGCCTTTACGGGGAACTTATTCCACCTCTGAGGTGGAATAAATTCTCCTAGTCAGCAGGGGATGGCAGGCCCGGCCATCAGGGAAGGTAGGAGGAGGTAGAGGAGATTCCCCACAGCCCGACCCTGGCCTTGGGAGGCCAGATCGGGGGTCAGGCTGTGGAGAATGAACTGTTTGGTCGTGCGGCTGCGAGTCGCGGCTTTTGAATGGAGCCGCATGCCATGGCAACCGGATGGCATGGCGCCGTGGCTCCATTCAAAAGACCTGACTAAATTATCCAGGCAAGGCTTGTATGTGCAGGCCAACCTGAATTGGGGTCCCAGCCTGCACGTAAAGGCCTGGATGCGATTCTGATCCCACGGGGCTAGCGTGCCCTGCAGGATCAGAATCCTGGCTAATTCTGTGCGTCCGGTTCCGATTGGGTGCACAAAGGGCTGGGATGTCCATGACTGAATCGGGCCCTATATGTTGGAGCCATTTAGGATTTTAGAAGGTGGCATATAAATTTTAAAACAAAGTAAATTAAAGGTATGCAAATGAGGTCCAACAATGAGTCTTCACACATGGCCCCGAATCACCCTCAGGCTGCCTCTGGGTAAGGGAAGAGAAATACTGCTCTAGGGGAAAAGGGAGGAGAGATTACCTTAAGAGTAAGATCCTTTAATATTGCCTTACCCAAAGGCTCAAACGGCTCTCGTACAGAAGACAGGAAGGACAGACTAGATAGGCCATGTGGTCTTTTTCTGTCATCATGTTTCTATGTACCAACGCCTCCAGCACTAAATTGAGATCCCAAATGGGCACCGTTGGTCTGCATGGAGGCCTCAAGAGCGACGCTGCTCATAAAAATCGCTTAATATCCGGATGTGTCCTGAGCGCCATCCCCTGCATTTTTCCCCGATAACAGGACAGCGCTACCAACTGGACTCGCAAGGATGCGACCGCTAGTCCCTTCTCAAAGCCATCTTGCAAAAAGGATAGGACTTGTGGTACAGAAGCCTTCAAAGACTGCACTGGCCTACCTTCACACCATGACTCAAACACAAGCCAGACCCGTACATACGCCAGCGAGGTAGACCGATGCCTGGACCTCAACACGGTAGAAATTACCACTGTCGAGTATCCCCTCGCCCTTAGCCTCGCCCTTTCAAGAGCCAAGCCATAAGCAAGACTCGATCCACCTGAGGCATATTCAACGGACCCTGCACTAAAAGATCTCTCCTGACTGGCAGTCTCCACAGCTGCCCCACCAGGAGTCGTATCAGATCGGCATACCTTGGCCTTCTTGGCCAATCCGGCGCAATTAGGATCACCTGACCCTTGTGTCACTCTATTCGCTGTAGCATGCATCCTATTAACACCCAGGGTGGAAACATGTTTAGGAGCTGTTCCTCCGGCCAACCCTGTATCAGAGCGTCCAGACCTTCTGCCATCCTTTCTCATCTTCTGCTGAAAAATCTTTTGGCCTTTGCTGACTCGAATGTCGCCATGAGGTCCATCACCGGAGTCCCCCACCGATGCACCAGTAAGTCGAACACCTCCTGATGGAGAACCCACTCTCCTGGGTCCACCTTGACCTGACTCAAAAAATCGGCTGCCACATTGTCCACTCCTGCCACATGTGCCGCCGATAAAGCCACCAGATGTAATTCGGCCCAACTTAATAGCTCCTCTGCCTCTTCGAGAGCTACGCTGCTGGTGCCTCCTTGACGATTGATATTGGCCACCACTGTGGCATTGTCAGACAGCACCCAAATCACTTTCCCCTGCAGGCATTTTTGAAAGGCCCGACATGCTAGTCACCGCCCTTAGCTCCAACCTGTTGATGGACCAACTCTTTTCTCATCCTGTCCACTGGCCCTGGGTGAACTGTCCTTTGAAGTGCGTTCCCCAGCCGAACAGACTGGCATCCGTCGTCAGTGGTATCCAATCCGGTGACTCCAAAGGCATCTCCTTCTCCAGACACCCTGGACATAGCCACCACTGCAGAGCCTGCCTTGCCTCCTGAGGGCAGGGCAGCCTTTGCGACAACTGATCTGACTGATGCGACCATCTTCTGAGCAAAGCTCTCTGTGGCGGTCGCATGTGGGTCCTGGCCCACGGCACCAACTCGAACATAGCCATCATCGTTCCCAGAAGCTGTAGATAATGCCACGCCATGGGAGCTCTCATCTTCATAAAGGCTCGGATGAGCTTTCTTAGCCCTTGCGCCCTTAGATGCGGCAGAAAAGAGACTCTTCCTACTCGCGTGTCTAAGTGTGGAGGAGTGGCCTAGTGGTTGGGGCAAGGTACTTCAGGCCGGAAGGTCGGGGGTTCAAATCCCACTAGAGGACAGCAACCTTGGGCCGGAAGGACTGGGGTTTCTAGTCCCACAGGTGCTCCTTGTGGTCTTGGGCAAGCCACTTAACCCTCCATAGCCCATGTTCCCTGTAAAAATAGTTATCTCCAAGTTATAATGCCCTGTTCAATGTAAATTCAGTTTGTTCAATGTAAACCGCACTGATGCAGAATAGCGCGGTATATAAGAGAATGTAAATAAAATAAATAAATAAATAAGCGGGCCCCCAAGTACTCCAAATCCTGTGATGGATCTAGTCTGCTCTTTGCTACATTGACTACCCACCCTAGCCGCTGCAAGAATTGCACCACCCGGAGGGTAGCCTCCTCGCTCTCGCTCCTTGACTTTGCTTGAATCAACCAATTGTCCAGATAAGGGTGAACTAACACGCCTTCCTTGTGCAATGCTGCTGCCACCACTACCATCACCATGGTGAAGGTTCTTGGAGCTGTTGCCAATGCCAATCCAAATGCCAACATCTCGAACTGAAAATGTCCCAGAGGTTCGGGACTAGACTGGAGGGACGATAAGGAATGGTTCTTTGTTAGAACCTTTATTTATTTTTGAAGATAGGATATTGAATCCTTTGACTCATCAAGTGACCTCCTTCCTAAAAGATACCACACACATTCTGCGAATATTGGATTCTATGACTATTCCCATGGGGGATGTTTGATTAGTGAACTATGATGTGCAATCACTTTATATAAATATAGATCAGTCAGAAGCAATGGAAGTGATTCAGCAATTAACATAGGGCTCTAGTCTTCAAGGATGACTCCCCAAATCATATGTCATGGAATTACTAAGTATTGCACTTGAGAATAATTACACAGGTACACTAAAAAAAATTTTTTTAAACTGCCTCTAATGTTTCGATTGATTTTTATGTTTTTTGGTGCGCTGAATCCAAATCTGGTAACCAATTTGCTCCATCACGTACAGATTTTTTGCTACATTGGGTTAGCAGTTTGAGGTGAACGTTTCAGATTGAGTGCGATCGAGATAAAAGTTTCTTGGATGAATTCTTTATACTAATTGTTTAGTAGTTATTCAAATAAGAATAAAGAAAATTGTAACAAGGCAGCACATAAGAATAGAGTAATGTCAACAAAACACACTGTGATGGTAGCAAAATTGTCTGCACTTAAAACAGCCACATACATGTGCACAAACATTGAGCATATAAGAGCGAGGTTAGACACAAAGCAAAGCAAAGAAATGTGCAAAAAATGTTGTACAGGTATGTATGTAAGAATAGAAAACGCAAACCGCACCATTGCAATACATGAAGACAAACACCCGATGGTGTGAAAATAAAATTCTAATAAATGAGATCCGACACTGTGGTAATAACTAGCAAATTTTTATTTCAAAGTTTAGTAAAAACACGATATTTGTCAACACAGTTTAGATTTTAAAGTCATTCTTGGGTCAATCAATCTCCTGGTGGGCCCGTTTCTTCTTCCCCCGAATGCTTCTCTTGGTGCGCTGCTTGGCGTATTTTTCATCTGGGGTTTCCCGCAGCAGCAACCAGCAGAAATCAGCCATCATAGTGGTGTTCCATCTTCCTTGGTACCTTCTCTCTGCGTCCTTGATGTCCTGGTGAAACCTTTCACCTTGTTCTTCACTGTACGCCCCCAAGTTTTCGGGAAAGTAGTTCACATGGGAGTGCAAGAAATGGACTTTCAGGCTCATGTTACAGCCTTGTTCTTTGAAGGCATTGAGCATCCTGGCAACAATATCCTTATAGTTCTCATCCCGCCTGTTCCCCAAGAATTTGAGAACAACATCCTTGAAGGAATCCCAGGCTTCTTTTTCCTTCTCAGACATCGTTTCAGCGAATGCTCCATCTGAAATGAGTTTCCTTATATCAGGGCCAACAAACACTCCTTCCTTTAGCTTTGCTTCAGAAAGTCGGGGGAACTTTGAGCAAAGGTACCGAAAGCACTCACCATCTTTTGGAAGGGACTTGATGAATTGCTTAATGAGACCCAACTTAATGTGGAGAGGTGGTAATAGAATTTTATCACGAGGTACCAAGCTCTCATGAAGAACATTTTTCTCACCGGGTCTCAAATACTCCCGAATTGGCCAGTCTTTTTTCCCCCAGTGTAGGTCGCGGGCCCGGCTATCCCACAAGCAAAGGAAGCAGGGATATTTGGTGAAACCGGATTGCTGCCCTAATAGCATGGATAGAATTTTAAAGTCTCCACAAATCATCCACTTATGCTCATCATAACGAATCTTCTGAAGAATCAGGGCCAAATTCTCGTATTTTTCTTGGAGAATAACAGAGTGAGCAATAGGAACTGAAGCGAATGTGTTGCCATTATGAAGAAGAACACCTTTTATGCTGTCTTTTGACGAATCAATGAACAGCCGCCATTCAGCAGGATCATACTTGAGTTTAAACGTTTCCATCACTCCGTATATATCATTGCAAAATACCAATCTTCCTCTTTGCTGAAATACTTCAAAAATTGTGTCTCGCGGTTGCGGTACCAATAAAAAGTTGTTCCTGGTGACAATAGATTTTTCTGTTTAAGCCGAGAACCTAGCAGTTGGGCAGCATCTTTTGGGAGTCCTAAATCCCGGACTAAATCATTCAATTCAGCTTGAGAGAAAAGTTCAGGTTTCGGATCTGGTTCAGTTTCAAACTCGGAAGTACTGGACTCATCGGGAAAAGCCATCTGATGAGTCTCATCATGATCAGAACCGTCCACACAAATATGATCCAAAGATTTTGGTGGTTCAGGCACAGGTACTTCGTTGCTATGAGGCATAGGCCTAATTGCTGAGGGAAGGTTGGGGTAACTTATTACGTTCTTATTTTTTAAGTTGTATCCCTTCACAATGCAAGAGCAAAAATAGCAGTCACTGCTGTGGTCTCTTTGTTCACGCCACATCATAGGTATTCCGAAACGAAATGCTTGTTTTTTACCTTTCATCCATAAGCGTAGATCTTCCTCACATGTCTTGCACACTTTGTGAGGAGCCCACGGTTTGTCTTGATCGCCTAACTTCAAACCGAAATAGGCGAAATATACTTTTTTAATAAATGCAGAAATGTTCCTCTGCCGCTTTTTCACGGTATATTCCCCACAAATAAAACAAAAACTGTCCGGAGAGTTGACGCAACCTCTGGCTCTGTGAGCCATCACAAATACACAGCACTGCAAACTACAACTGTAGTGAACCACTTCGGAATAAAGCTGGATTACGACTGAGCAAACAAAAGGTAATAATGAACTTGCAAGAAACTGAAATTTGACAGGAACGTTCATGTCGCAACCACCGTGTTTGAGCGAGCGAACGAGGCGAGGCGAACAGGAAAGAACATGCGCCAGCGCGAGTACTGGATTTAGCCCCCCGCCTCCCAATTGTCCTGTTAATGTATAAAATGAATACAAAACACTCTAAAATATCATGAGGGAGTGTTTCTAGTTAGTTAACCATTACAACCTCTATTTTGGGCCAAGAAAATAAACTGCAGTCGGCTAAAAAGAAATTATGTGAACATTCCTTATATAGGTAAGAAATCTAATTTTGCAAGAAAACGTGACGTGATGGAACATTTTGGCTATTTTTTCTGGATTCAGCACCCCAAAATCTATAGGAATCAATTGCAAAACTGGAGGCAGTTTTTTGGTAGTGTACCTGTGTTATTTTTGCTTTAATGGGGATTTTTTTCCATCAGAACTATGGGCTGGCTATAGAAGCTACTGTAGCTCCTACTGTAGCTGCCCTATATATGGCTGCTTTTGAAAAACGATATCTATACCCCTCAGTTTGGATGCAACATATGCATTTATGGAAGGGCTATCTCATATCTTTTGCCTTTGTATGGGAAGGCTAGAGCTTCTGAAAGATTTTACTAATTGGCTAAACTCTATTATAGCTAATGTTACGTTTGAGAGTACCTTTTATCAATTGAAAATTGTATTCTTGGATATTATGGTTATACATGAAGGTCAGAAATTTAAAACTATCAAAAGCCTATAGTTCGAAATAATTTGCTATAATATAAGAGCCATTATCCGGTTAAGTTGAAAAATGGTTTTCCAGTAAGCCAGTTTCTCCGGATTAGAAGATTATCCTCTTCTAAGAAGGATTATACAGAAGTATCAAAAAAGATGTCCCAAAAATATCTTGATCTTTGCTATCCTTTTAGAGTTATAAAAGAAACTTACTTACGTGGTCTTCATGCTCAACGGGAACTGCTGATAGCAGCGCAGGATAAAAATGAAACAACAGAAAGAGATTTGCTTACTCGGGTTTCCTATGTAGCTTCTCTGATCTATAAGCATTGGAGGGTACTTCAGTTACACAAATGTTTTATGGAACGCCCCATAGTAGCCTTTCGGAGAGGAAGAAATATAGCTAATTATGTCAGTCCTTCTCAAACCTGGTGTACTGAAGTTGATAGTACTGACACTCCTGGCCATTTTGCCTGTGGTAACTGTGAGTTCTGATCCTCCACATTGGAAGGGAGTTCTTGGACTAATCCAGTAACAAAACATGTTATTAAGGCTTGTACTCGTACTGATTGTAGAATCCCTTATGTAGTTTACCTAATAGTATGCTCTTGTAAATGTAGATCATACCTGTAGAAGTATATATTTCATATATTACATTATTTCATGTTTTTATGATATTTTTTTTTTCATTTTCTTGTACTGGTTGCATGTTTTTTATTTTATCTTTTAAACAGATGTGAATGTTTTATGTTATAGAACAGGAAAGAGCTTTAGTAGCACCCCTGCCGTTCTCCTTGAGACGGCCTCCTACCAGTTGTTGGTAATGTATCTGGTTTTTTATCTTTTTTTTTTACCCGCTATGTTATTAATTGATACTCTTTATGTACTGTTTTATAATTTGCTTTTGGTTTTATCTATGTTTTTAGACCCCAGAGGAAGGCCTAGTGCTGAAACTTTTTAAAGTTTGGTCCTCAATAAAGGCTTTTAAAGTTTTCTTCCAGTATGACCTGGTTCTTCTTCTCCGCCTGGTTCTTGGACTATACCCATCTGCAGAGAACACACTCTTTTTCTCTTCTGAAGCATGCTCATATGCTTTCGTGAACATATATCTCACCTGAATATTGGTACCCGTTCGGCACCATTGGTTGAGCGCTGTATACAAAATCAACATACCTTTGTTCAATTACATTGGTGGATTGTGCAATATATACCTCAATGGAGGGGGAGGAGGGGATGCAGTGATTGTGATGCATTATTGAATAGAAGAGAACAATTTTGGATTTATTATTTGGGTAAGGTACAGCCTAAGGACTTGAACTTACAGATTGAATGGTATTTGCTTTTGTAATCTATCTGGCTATTTAACTGGAGACGGAGGGTGGAGTTTTGAAAAGTTAAAAAGACGCCACAGCCAATTTTCTAGCATAAGCCATTGAACTCCACAGGAAGAATGAAAAGCTGATTTCTCCCTGAAAGATGGAATGGGGGTTTATTTTATTCAGATAAGTACTGCCTTACCCCAACGCAGAACTAAATGCTATGGTTTGAAACACAACGGTTTTCTGGTTATTTCATGGCAGTTTAGATGCATGATCACTTAAAATTGATTAAAAAGGACTGGTTGGAAGATGGTCTTTAACAGCACCCTCAATTTAAATGTCCAACATAAATTATCTGATTTAAAACATTTTTGGTATAGGATTCTGTGAGTCACATATAGTGAAACTCTTTTTCCTATACTGGTCTTTTTTGTTTTTTAAATATTTTATGGAATCAATCATCTCAGTTATTAAGATCACAAAATCAAGGAAATCTAGATGTCCCTTTATTATAATACATATGCACATAGAGTAGTGGCATGAATTCCATCCAAGCAGCTCCTGGAGTACAGGGGGCCCAATCAAGGAGGATGTAGTGACTAAACTGCATCAAAGGAGCCAGAGTGTGGCAAATATGATTTACTTTTAAAAAGCTTGCTGTGCCACCTCCTTCTGGCTTTCTCTAATAAAAACATTCTCTCCCAACAGCTGAAGAAGCACCTCCCACTACCGGACCAGAGCTTCATAATAACAGTCACAAAATCACACAGCTCTTATTTCAAGACTTGGGATTAGCAGCGGGTTATGGGGTGTTTAAGGAGAGAATATTTTTACTAGAGAAAGCTAGAGGGAGGAGGAGGCACAGCAAATAATGTAAAAGTAAGATATGCTTGCCATGCTCTTCTGTATTTAGCTTTTGGGGGCTGGGAAATAGGAGGTGAGAAGGGGTGCCCTTCCCCTCCCCCCTCCTCCTCATTGCACTATAGGCCTAGAAGATGAGACCCCCAGGTCGGAAGACACTCAACTGGCTACTGGGGATGAGCTGAAGACTTCTCAGAGTAAAGCCAGGATTTATGATGTGGTTGGATCAAAGCCCTCGAGACGTCTGACTGCTGATGTAGCTGCACATAAAATGAGAGTCAGAAGCTGCAAAGATGTCTTACATATTGGGACATGGAACATACGAAGCATGAACCAAGGGAAGTCAGAAGTAAGCATGAAATGGAATGTGTACAACTCGATCTGTTGGGTGTCAACAAACTGAAATGGACTGGCATCAGGCACATTGCATCTGATGATCACATGGTCTACTATGATGTAAATGAAAGACAAAGAAGAAATCATGTTGCATTTATAATTAAGAAGAAACTTGCAAGAACTGTAATGAAATACAGTGCAGTCAGTGAATGCTTAATTTCTATTCATGTACAAGGAATGCCCATCAACACAACTATAATCCAGGTATATGCCCCAACAACAGTTGCAGAAGAGGATGAAGTTGAGTTCTATGAACAAGTACAAGCTGAAATTGACAGAACATGCAAATAGGATTTCCTGATAGTCATGGGTGACTGGAATGCAAAGGTTGGCAACAAAGAAGAAGGCAAAGTGGTTGGAAAATACGGACTTGGCAACAGAAATGAAGCTGGAGAAAGACTGATAGAATTCTGCAAGACCAATGATCGATTCATCTCAAACACCCCGACTCTGGAACTCACTCCCCCCAGACCTCCGCCTTGAACCCTCTTTTAAAACTTTCAAGGCTAACCTAAAAACCCACCTTTTTTGCTCAGCTTTTGACCTTTCCCTCCCCTCCCCCCTCCTCTCCACCCCTCCGCTGATACTCAAAAAGCCTGTTTTCTCCTCTGCTCTCTGCCCTCCGTCTGTCCTCTCCTAGCTTTACTCTATCCTTTCCTATCCAAAACATATTGGCGTTCCTTTTCTTTTCTAGCAGCCTTGCCTTTTTTTGTAAACCGCTCAGACGCTGTCGTGATGGGCGGTATATTAAGTAAACAATAAACCTTCTTCCAGCAACACAAGCACTGACTGTACATGTGGACTTCACCCAATGGAATGTACAAAAATCCAATTGATTACGTCTGTGGAAGACAATGATGAAAAAGTTTGATAATATCAACAAAGACAAAACCTAGCGTTGACTGTGGTACAGATTTATTTATTTATTTAACAAGCCTGCCCTTTAAAAGAAAAGTGCCATCGGGCGTGAGGAGAGAGACACGCTCCAGCCAGCTCCAGCTGCTCTCCCCATCCGGAGATCGAGCCTTCATCACCGGCTGAGGCAGGAACAGCCATCTTGATCCACGGCCCAATCGGGGCCTGAGCCTGCCCTTTAAAAGAAAAGCGCCATTGGGCGCGCCCGCGCCTGGCGGGCCCACGCCTGAGGGCCTCGCCAGAGGGCCCTTTGGCGTGGCCCTTAGGCGCGGACCGTGAAAGTAAGACCATGCAATTGAGACTCCTCTTCTGCTCCCTAATCCCAGTGACCACTGTGAGACAACAAATCAGGTACCTTATACCGTGTATGATAATGTTCCATACCCAGAGACGCTCTCCAGCCAGCCAGTAGTACATACATGTAGTTGAATATGTCAAACAGTATAGAGCTAAATACCGGTATTAGATCAGACTAGCCAGAAAGTGCTGTTAACCAATACCTCATGTAGTGTATGTACGCAAAAGGTTAAAACGAATATCTGTACCAGATCAGTCTTACCAGGAAAGTTTAGCCAGAAAAGTGTTGTTTACCAATATCCCACGCAGTATATGTATGCAACAGTGTAACACAATTTTCTGTACCAGATCAGACTCACCACGAAAGTTTTATTTACCGAGATGTCATGAAGTATATGCATGCAGCAGTGTAAAACAAATATCTGTACCAGAACAGTCTAGCCAGGAACGTTTTGCTCAACTAGACCTCATGAAGCATTAGGTATGTAATAAAACACACTGCCATAACCTATACCTAAGAGAGGAAATTTCCAACTTGTTATCTTGCATGACACAAAGAGACGGTTGCCTGATTGCATAATATCTTAGCTAAGAGCCCCTCTGATTCACTCCCCGACACAGGCCCCTTGCTTCACCAAGTTGGTCCAGAAGAGTCAGAATGGAACACACAATCATCACGTTAATAAGCCTTTACCTGCTCCTCTTAACCTGGCCATCCAGCTCACTAGCCCCAACTACATCACACAATCACATCCCTATCGTACCATCAAGTGGGAGAAAATGGTCAAGTGATTTCTACTACAATTCACGCAAGTGTAACTACCCGTACCACCACTACTTATTACACATCCCACTCCAACACACTACGAAAGCCAGACTAAGTAAAAGCCTCTACCCGAGTAGCCTAAAGTGTGCACTTGTAAATGCTCGCTCACTTCGCAAAAAGTGGCCAGTAATTACAGACATAATAACATCCCACAATCTGGATATCTTCATGGTCACTGAAATGTGGCTTTCCTCAGAAGACAGTACCATCCTCAACCAGCTACTCCCATCTAATTTCGTTGCCTTCACCAGCCATAGGCAGAACAAAAGAGGTGGAGAAGTGCTCATCATCACCAGAATGGATCTCCAGTTCAAAATGGATGACTCCAACAGCAACAACAACCTGGAAACTGTATCAATCTCCAACAACAGATGCTCCATAAACCTGATTTATAGAGCTCCATCAGCGGATCCAGACGACCTGTCAACCATAATAAACCTGGCATCCAACACCCAGGGTCCAAATAAACCTAATTGGATTTTAGGGGATATCAACCTGCCATCATTACAGGGCAATCAAGCAACTGCATTCATAGAAGCCCTAGAGATCCTTGGATACTCGCAAATGGTGCAGGAACCTACTCACGAGAAAGGTAACATCCTTGACCTCATATTCGCCCCGCAGTTAATTCCTGATCTACCACAAAACATCATGCTATCAGTAACAGCGGTCCCATGGTCTGATCATAAACTCATCACTTTTCAGATGCCTACCCTCAACAATCCACCAAGACCCAAATTGGATACAAGTAACAATGCTAACCCAGCTGCCAGAAGTTTCCACCCGTTTAACAGAGAACGCATCCTCGCGGAAACACGCACACTTATTGATGAGACTTCCTTAAGCCTAGATGAGTTTGTCACCGCTTGGAACGACAAACTCAGCACAATCGCGATCCGTCCTCCAACAAACAAGGCCCCAAAGAAAAGAGTATCAGCCCCATGGTTCACAGCGACTTAAAGTCATCACTAACCTTGCTACGAAGGCTGGAAAAGCGCTGGAAGAAGTCACGCACCAGCAGCGACCAATCAGCATACATCCAACATCTGACAGCTCATCGCATAGCCATCACAGACAAGATGAGGCAATACCACACAGACACCCTGAGACGGTCATTGCGTAAGCCGCATGACCTGTTTAACTTAGTCAAAACGCTCACTAAAGAACCAACCCCTGAGCACCATGGCGATATTCACCCGCAGGACTATGCGATCTACATGCAATCCAAAATGTGCAAGACCGACAAAATAGTAATTCCGGACCCCCCCGACAAGCAAGAGTACCCAGCATCGCTAACATCCTTCTCGACACCTTCAAAGAAAATTATCGAAGATACTATCTTAGCCCTAAACACTACCACTGCACAAACAGATCCTTGTCCGGCATTCTGGATAAAAGACCTGCGATGTGATCTCTCTCCAATTATAGCCAAAATCATAAACCAATCCTTTAACACTGGATCTTTCCCTCCTACTCTCAAGCAGACCTCCGTTAGACCTCTATTAAAAAACACCAAGCTAGATCCCCAAAAGGTAGAGTCTTACAGGCCCATATCTAGTATACCTATGCTCGCAAAAATCATTGAAAAAATAGTGCACAGACAATTACAGGATCATATCGACACCACCGCCCCACTAGATCCATCCCAACATGGATTCAGAGAGTCACATGGAGTGGAAACACTACTCACAGCCCTTTTCAACAATATAATTTCAGGCGTCGATAACATACGACATGGTTTCGCTCTCATCTTTTTGGATATAGCAGCAGCTTTCGACTCTGTATGCCATGAGATTCTCATCTGCCGGCTAAGAGAAAAAGGTATCAGCGGAACAGCACTCGAATGGTGCAGATCCTACCTGTCTGGAAGAAGGCAGCATGTTCGAGCAGACGGGGCTACATCAGAACCATTTCAACAATGTCAAGGTGTGCCTCAAGGATCCTCCCTATCATCCTTGATGTTCAATATATACATCCAACCCATCTGCAATATCATTAGATCCTTCAATGTCAGTTACATGATATATGCTGATGATGTGCTGTTATACATGCCAGTATCATTGGATGAACTAGACCTCGCCCCTCTGACCAACTGCTTCAACACCATATCGGAGTGGCTCCTGTCGCAAAATCTACGAATCCAACACAAGAAGACGGAGGTACTTTTCATCTCGAGGAATCTAAACTTCATACCACCTAGCTGTGTGAAGGTAAAGGATGCCGAACTTCAAGTGAAACCTGCTATACGTTACCTTGGAGTGACGTTGGACCAAAATCTGGACATGAAGAAACACATAGCCAATACCGTAAAGGCGATCTATTTTAAAATTAGATCCCTCAGACACCTACGCCCGTTACTTGAACCAAATGATTTCCGCACCATTTACCAAGCCCTGATCATTCCCCACTTCGATTTTTCAAACTCCATACTACAAGGGCTCCCCCGGTCCACCTTGAACCCCTTGCAACTTGCTATGAACAGTGCAGCGCGGGTACTCTTTGGGGCATCCAGGAGAGACCATGTGACACCCCTCCTAAAACAGTTACACTGGCTCCCCATTCAAGCCAGAATCAGTTTTAAGACCTCACTGCTGACTTTCAAAGCTGCCAAAGGGCTCTCCTCATCCTCCCTATCTGACCTCATCCAACCACTTGTACCTAATAGACCAAGAAGAACTGCAGAGTTAAACATGCTAGTAATACCAAAAGAAAAAACAAGATGCACCAAATCAACAGCTAACAGAGCCTTCCAACTCTGTGCCCCAAGTCTATGGAATGCCTTACCAGCACATATCAGAGCAATCCCCAACTTGAGCCAGTTCAGAAAGGCCCTTAAACATTTCCTCTTCATCAAATATCTCACTGACAGCTCCGAACCTCAGTCCCACTTGAATGGCGAGCACCCCAACAATCGCAGTAGTCAAACAGGCAACCCCTCGCAACAGACGTCCTCTACAATGTAAATTCCATGCAGTATCCTTCTTATTACGCTTCATATGTACATAGTTAACCCTGTTTCTCCAAGTTCCACTTCCTGTTAAATGTAATGACCAGACATATGTAAGTTGTCGGATGTTTTCTGTTCCATGTAAACCGCGCTGATGGCAAATAGTGCGGTATATAAGAAATGTAAATAAATAAATAAAATATGTCAAGTTTTTTATGCATATTGACACACACATATTTGTTTTTACTAATTGTTTTTATGTTTGTTTTTAACAATAGTTTTATTATGTATGTATGTATAATTTTATGTTTTATGTTCGCTTTTTAGACCCCTGAAGAAGGCCTCTGGCCGAAACTGTTTAGTTTGCCTTTAGCAGCAATGCTGATTGGGAAGAGTGGCTTGTTCCACATCTCATATTTTGTTCTACCTTGTGTGACCCCTGAAGAAGGCCTCTGGCTGAAACTGTTTAGTTGGGTCTACCAAATAAAGTTGTTCCGCTACCCTATCTGTGTCAGGCCGTAGTTTTTGGTGGTCCGCTTCTGCTCTTTTTTTTTTCTTCTTTTTTTTCTCTACAGGATAACGCCTGCAATTCCGAAATTCTCCTTGCCAAAGTGATAGCCACCAAAAATACCACTTTAAGGGTAAGATCCTTCAACGTCGCTTTAGCCAAAGGCTCGAAGGGCCCTCCTATCAGGGCCTGTAACACAATGTTCAGATCCCAGACTGGAAACGAACTCCTGCAGGGTGGTCTCAAGAGCGAAGCCGCCCGCAAAAACCATTTGACATCCTGGTGCGACCCTAGCGTCCACCCCTGCACCTTCCCTCTAAAGCACAACAGCGCCGCTAGCTGCACATGCAGAGAAGATGCCGCCAAACCTTTATCAAATCCATCTTGCAAGAAGGACAAAACCTGTGGAACTGACACTCTCAATGCCTCCGTCCGCTTGTCCTTGCACCATGCTTCAAACAAACGCCAAACTCTGATGTATGCCATTGAAGTTGATCTCCGCCGGGACCTCAGCAACGTAGAAATCACCGCTGACGAGTACCCCTTGGCTCTCAACCTTGCCCTTTCAAGAGCCAAGCCGTAAGCGAGAACCGATCCACGTGAGGCACAGTCAACGGACCCTGCACAAGCAGATCCCCTCTGACCGCAAGTCTCCACGGAGGCTCTACCAGAAGATGCATTAAGTCGGCATACCAAGGCCTCCTTGGCCAATCCGGAGCCACCAGAACAATTCGCCCCTTGTGCCTTTCTATCCTCTGCAGCACTCGACCGATGAGGACCCACGGAGAAAACACATATAGCAGGTACTCCGTTGGCCACCTCTGCATTAAGGCATCCAGACCTTCTGGCATTCTTTCTCTTCTTCTGCTGAAGAAATGGTCTACTTTTGCAGATGCAAATGTCACCATAAGGTCCATGCACGGAAGACCCCAGCGCTGCACCAGCATGTCGAACACTTCCTGATTGAGTGTACATTTCCCGGGGTCCACTCTGACTCGACCCAAAAAATCTGCTGTCACATTGTCGACTCCTGCCACATGCGCTGCCGACAAGGCCTCCAGATGCTCCTCCGCCCAACCGAGCAGCTCTTCCGCCTCCTCTTCAAGAGCCACGCTGCCTGTACCACCCTGCCGATTGATGTAAGATACCGCTATGGCGTTGTCCGATAATACCCGGATCGCCTTTCCCTGCAGACTTCGCTGAAAAGCCCTCAGAGCGAGCGTGACGGCTCTCAACTCCAACCGGTTGATTGACCACGTCCTTTCCTGATCTGTCCACTGGCCCTGAGCATACCGCCCTTTGAAGTGCGCTCCCCAGCCGAACAGACTCACATCCGTCGTCAACGGACACCAATCCGGCGGTTCCAGCAGCATCCCTCTCTCTAGATACCCTGGCGCCATCCACCACTGCAGTGAGTGCCGCGCCTCCTGCGGACAATTCATCCTCTGGGACAACTGATCGTTCTGATGTGACCATCGTCTGAGCAGGGCTCTCTGCAGCGGACGCATGTGAGTCCTGGTCCATGGCACCACCTCGAGAGTGGCCACCATCATCCCCAACAGCTGCAAGTACTGCCATGCTGAGGGGGCACTGTCCTCCAAAAATTCCTGCACCAACTGCCGGAGCTTTTGGAGCCTGAGCTGTGGCAAGAATACTCTGCCCTTGCCCGTGTCGAATCTGGCCCCCAAATACTCCAACTCTTGAGATGGCTGCAAGCTGCTCTTTGCTACATTTACCACCCATCCTAGGGTTTGCAACAACTGCACTACCCGGCGGGTCGCAATCTCGCTTTCCTCCTTTGACTTCGCTCGAATCAACCAATCGTCTAGATAAGGGTGAAACAACACTCCTTCCTTTCCCAGTGCCGCCGCCACCACCACCATCACCTTGGTGAAGGCCTTTGGTGCCGTTGCCAACCCAAACGGCATTGCCTGGAATTGAAAATGACCCATGAGCACCGCAAAATGAAGGAACCTTTGATGTTCGCCTCTGATTAGTATATGTAAATACGCTTCCGTGAGGTCTAGAGAAGTAAGATACTCTCCCTGCCTTACCGCCCCAATAATTGATCGCAGCGTCTCCATGCGAAAGTGTGATACCTTGAGACTTCGGTTTACTCTTTTGAGATCCAGAATCGGCCTCCAGGAGCCCTCCTTTTTTGGCACCACAAAATAAATGGAGTACCGACTGCATCCGCATTGGTCTGCTGGCACCGGCACCACCGCTTTGAGTGCTAGCAATCTGTCCAACGTTGCTTGTACTGCTCTCTGCTTTGCTTGCGTTCTGCAGGGAGAGGCCATGAAAGCTTCTTTCACAGGACACTGGAACTCGAGTGCATAACCCCTCTGCACGACTTCCAACACCCACCGATCCGAGGTCAATTGGGCCCAGGCAGGAAAGAACTCCCTTAAACGACCCCCCACGGGTACTATTCCTGCCTGGACCCCCCTTGCATCATTGTGCCTTCTTAATGTTCGGGGAGGAAGAGGCCCCAAACCCTCTGCCGCTCCCCGGAAACCTCGAAACCCCGAGGATCTATACTGCAACCATTCTTTCTGAGATGTACAGAATCGTCCTTGCCGGAACCAACGAAATTCTCTCTGCTGACTCTTGGAAGGCGCCATCGGGCGTCCCTGCTTTTGCTTGTCCTCTGGCAACCTTCCCCCTTTTGACTCTCCTAAGTCCTTCACCAACTTCTCCAGATCCTCCCCAAAGAGAAGCTTACCCCTAAATGGAAGTTTTCCTAACCTGGCCTTAGAGACCGCATCTGCCGCCCAATTATGCAGCCAGAGGTATCTTCGTGCGGCCACCACCGACGCCATACTTTTTGCCAGACCGCAAATCAGGTCATACTGACTGTCCACCAAGTATGCCACTCCAGATTCCATCCGAGCTGCCTCTTCTACCGCCTTGTCTACCTGTAATCCTCTCAGCCTTTGGGACCATCTAAGACATGCCCTTGCCACCCACGCTCCACAAATCGATGCCTGCATGGAAAGAGCATTAGCCTCAAAAACCTGCTTCAAAAGCGAGTCTAACCTCCTGTCCTGCACATCTTTAAGTGCTGCACTGCCTTCGACCGGGATCATAGTCTTTTTAGTAACCGCTGAGACTGCCGCATCCACTCTAGGAGATTTAAACAGCTCCTTATCCGGCTCTTGCAATGGGTACAATCGATTGAGCACTCGGGATCCCTTTAGGGTAGCCTCCGGCGTATCCCACTCTTCCTGAATCATCTCCTTAAATACTCTGTGAACCGGGAACGCCCTCTGAGACTTTATAATCGCCTGCAATAAAGGATCCTCCAAAGAGGCATCCTCTGCCTGATCCGCCGCTGGCATATTCAAGGCCTTCAGCATCTCCGCAATCAACGCTGGTAGCTCCTCCCTTCGGAACACTCTGACCATCCTCGCCTGGTCCTCCGGCTCCAGTAATTCTCCTTCCTCCAACTCCGACTCCATGTCCGATTCCTCTAAATTCTCCGACTGCTCATCCAAGAGCAAGTCCAGCTCTGTCTCCTCTGCCCGGAGCTTAGCCTTTTTAACCGATCCTCCAGCAGCATCCAGGTCTGATGAAGCCCCCGGTCGCTTGGCTGCCCTAACTGCCTCTGCCGGTGGCATTATGCTGCTACCTGCCCCGCCAAGAGCCTGTTGCAGCAGCGCCACCATATGCTGCGAAAATATAGCCATGGCCGCTGGTGACAAAAGTCCTTCTGGCCCCGTAGAAGGCCCTGGTACCGGCTCTAGCGGCAACACCAGAGGAGAAAGGGCCTCCTATGCCCCCACAACCTCCTTTGTCGCCTCAGCCCCACTTTGCCCCGCCATGTCCACCAGAGTGACCTCGTGTGTACACCCTTTACACATACCCGCCTCCAAAACGGAGCCTCTACGGACCCCACACAGGAGGCAGCAGGGTCTAGCCGGCATAAAGAGAGCCGATTGACAGTGCCCTGCAATCCCTGAAACAGCCCTCTCTTTTCTCTTCCTTCCTTGCCTCTTTTTTTTTTTAAATAATCCTTATCAGACAAGTTCCTACACTGATTCCACCACCGAATCGACAGTAGGACTCTTCCCGCGGCCCAAAATCTCCCTAGGAACCCCCGAAGTGCCAAAAACAATTGCCCCCCGGTTCCCACGCAAAAGCCACGTGGTCTGGACCCGACCATCAAAAACGACATGGGGCTAAAGCCGACAACCAACTACGTAAAAGAAACCACTGCCATACCTCAGCGCTAGGGTTGCCAACTGGACCCAGATGCGCCCGACAGGTTCGATCCAGTCCTGGGTTTACCTCATTGCATGCAGGGATATGTAGTTCTGATTTCTCCATTGCACTCCATAAGAAAAGGAAAACTACAAGTAACTGCATGCAATGGGGTAAACCTAGGACTGGAGCAAGCCTGTCGGGCGCATCTGGAGCCAGTTGGCAACCCTACTCAGCGCTGAAGATCCCCGTTCTACACAGCCTTGCTCCCCGTCATTCCTCTCAGCGGGCATCGAGAACTGAACACGCCAGCTGCTGACAGGCCTCCGAGTCTCCGCCTCCCCGCACTGCACGCTCCCCCGCAGTGCGGCCCGAGCGGCTTACCTCAACGGCCCTTCATCCGCTCTGTCAGGATGAAATTCGGAGGTCTCCTGCACAGCTCCTGCACTCTTCTCTGAGGTACCAGTTCACCTCAGAGAGGAGGGAGAAGGGGGAAAAGCATCCCTTGAAACTACAAATTCTCTCTCGACCCAAATTACCGCCAATTTAAAGAGACAGAGGCCTCTTTTTTTTTTTTTAACTTCCAAACTAACCAGCTACTCTAAACTGCTTAATAATTCCTCCAGTGAGTCAAGGACCTCTGGACTCACACCGCCTTCCACTGCTTGGAGACTGAGAACTGGAACAAAGGGGCAGGTCCCTGGACTACTTATCCTGGTGTCATCAAAAGAGTGACATGCTCAGTCTCCAAGCTGCGAGAGGACGTGCAGAACGCAGAGGTTCGGGACTAGACTGGAGGTACGATAAGGAATATCTGTGTTTTTTACCAACACTGAAGAAAGGTGATCTGACTGACTGTGTAAATTATCGCACAATTGCTCTGATCCCACATGCCAGCAACATTCTACTGAAGATTATTCAGCAGAGACTAGAACCATACCTCCTGGAACAAGAACTGCTTGAAGTGCAAGCAGGATTCAGGAAAAAGTGAGGAATGAGAGACATCATCGTGGATATGAGATGGATCCTTGAAAAGACAAAAGAATACAAATGGATATCCATATGTGTTTTATTGACTACAGCAAGGCTTTTGACTGTGTAAACCATGAGAAACTCTGGGCCACATTAAGAAGCATGGATATACCAGAACACCTGAACAAGAAGAAAACTGATGCCTTTGAATTACTCTATGGTGCTGGTGACAAATACTGTATATATCATGGACTGCCCAAAGAACAAACCAGTCAGTACTAGAGGAGATCAAACCTAAGCTTTCCTTAGAAGCTCAAATAACAAGACTTTGACTTTCATACTTTGAACATATCATGCAAAGAGAGAGATCATTAGAGAAAGTCATCATGCTTGGCAATGTAGAAGATCAATGCAAAAGAGGAAGTCCAGCAATGAGATGAATCAAAACAATAACAGCAACTATGGGTGCCACTCTATCATCAATGAGCCACCTGTCTGACGACCGAACACAGTTTAGATCAAGTATCCAGAGGGTCACCTTGAGTCGACACTGACTTGACGGCACTTAATAACAACAACAACATGTTTTCTTCTATTGTTTGTTTTTGTTTATAATATTTGATTATGCTTTGATGTTAATATTATTTATATGGTTTTGGATCTGATAGTTGTGGAACAGGAGTCTTTTCAAATAAATAAATAAACACAGGTTTGTGAGCAAGGGATATCACAGGGCTTGGGGGCTGTAGGTCCCTAACATGGGGATCCCATCTTCAGAGGTCTCCAAACTGGGCATTGCATGCATATTTTATGACTTCCCACTGGCTTCCATTGACATCAGTGGACAACTCGTGCTTTAGGAGAGGGAGCAGAGCAGTGGCTTAGGCTATTGTGATTGGGCTCTAAATTTAGAGGCTTGGGGAAATGGAGAGAGAGTCATGCTTCTAGTTTTGGGGGACTAGGAAGAGGAGGTAGCTTCAACCCAGCTGAGATGAAAAGTTCAGTTTGATGGGTTGGAGGCAAGATAAAGCTAATGTAGTTAAAACAGTGATGAGTGCATAATGAGGTGATGCTGAAGAAAGAGTACACTCAGCTTGCTGTCCTCACAAAATATCAGATCAATTTTCCAGAATGCTCAATGTCAAACTTAGCGTCCTAAATTTTAGATATGGAGTTTATGTGCCTAAGAGGCACATTTCATAATGGGACATCCAAGTGCAATCTGGGACATCAAAGCCAGAGCATTTGAAAAAAAAAGCAATTATATGCAAATTCAGGCACAATTTCGGCAATGTAGAGGTGCCCGATATGCACATGTATCAAATGTCTATATAGACATTCCCAGGACAGTAATCCAGAATCAGGATGTCTAAAAGCATAATGGTTAGAGTAGTGGCTTAACTGCTGCTAAGGGTCTGAGTTGTATTTTGAATCTGGGTGTCCAATGGAGCAGATGTGATCAGGATTTGGGCGTGATCAGGGTTTGGGCTTGACCACCGGGGAAACCACCGGTAAGAGCTGGGGATGTTAGAGGAGTGGGGGGGGGGGGGGGGGAAGGAGCTCTGATAGAGTTAGGGTTCTGAAGAGTGGGAGGAATTGTGATCATGTCGAGGGGTTAGGTATTGGGTGTTGGGGGTCGGAGAGTCTAGTGATGTTGTCAGGGGTGGTTGGGGGTAGGACTTGTTCATTGGGATGTTGGGAGTTATGGCTTTTGTTGAAGGGGGGAGGAGTTCCATCAGGCTTTGCACCTGTCCCTTGCCTGAGACTCAAGGTATAACCTGGTAGCTCGAACTTGTGCAAACCAATGTGCACATTTTTAAATATAGACCTGGCATCCCATTGTAAAATAGGAAGTACACATCTATTTTGCAGGGATGACCAAGCCATGCGAAAACCTCTGTTCCACCAAGCCTCTTGAAATCTCTGCATAGTGTGGATGTCCACAGGTAAATAATGGCTTTCTGAAATTGTCTTTACACATTTCTGCCAATCTCCATGCGTAAATGCCACTATTTACACATGCAGATGTTTTTAAATTTACCTCCATTGGCACCTAACTTGCTCCATCTTAGCTGCACACATTTTAGACACATAAATTTGAGCTCTCAAGAATACGCCAAAACCATAACTTATTGGTTTAAAATTGTTTTGACTATTTGTATATGTCACTTAAACACGTACAGAGAGCAGTTGAATTTCAGCACTCTGCATAATTTAGGCCCTGCTTCCACTTATATGAATACATTTTGGCTATAGAATAACTTATGGTTGAAGCTTTTTATTAAGTTCAAAATGCATTTGTACAAAACATACCAACATTATTAGGGTTACACTATTCACTAGAAACTTACATGCATCATTCCTTTTTTTTTAGATTTCCTCCCCTGCTCACCCTCCCTGTAGAGTGACTCATATGGCCAAAATGTATGCATTCCCTGGACAGCATTTTCAACACAAACCACTTAAGCATAGGTATCCATTTCTGACAGTATGAGAGTAATTTTGTGAAGTCACACCTAGTTAATGCACATTTTCATGTGCAAATTTTATGGCTAGTTTCTAAAATATGCACATATTTAAAGTTACAGTATAAAATACTAGAGTCAGTGAGAGAGAACATACCTTAAGGCACAATGACTTACTAGAAATAGTGTAAATTGCCACGCCTACGTTTTGCAAATATGCCCACACATTATGATATTCTATATAATCAATGTGCATACTTGAAGGCTTCATCCAAATTTTGCTCATATGCATGTCCACAGCTAAAGTATGTGCTGTGCAAATAATACTCGTACTTTTATGCTGCTTTGAATTTTATGAGGCAATTCTCATGCATAAATGGCCATTTATGGCCATTTATGCATGTAAATGACTAAAATACCAACATTAGGCACATTGTGGAGCCTAAAAAACATGACCCTCCTCTATAAATGGTTTTGAATGTTGAATGTTGTCCCGAACATGCTTAACCACAGCCAGAGCATTCAGCTCTACGGGAGAAGGGCAGGTAGGGGGCACTCCACCACCCTAGAGACCTATGCAAAATTGTTTTATAGAAATAAAGTGTATCACCCGGGGAAATATTAAAAAAAAATGGCAGCAATTTAGCCTAGAATGTTCCCTACTTCCCTTCATAACAGGAGTATGACAACTCAAAGCTACTTCAAAGGAGCGAACTTTTCAAACAAATTAGGCTTTAAACTAATTACAAATTACTCTTTCCTTGGACAGGGTAAAAGGTTGCTCAATATTGAGGGTGCTCAAACAAGTACCCACAGCTTTGCCAAATCATGCAGTACTGAGCACCTTGACACTTTAAGGCAGAGGCAAACTTTGCAGACTGACCTGAATCACGACCTCAAGCCTCTGCCCCGATTTCTCTTCTTCTCCTTCGCCCGGAGAACTCATCACAAAGAAGCCCAGAGCCTCCAGGCGACCTGGCACCGTCCTTCACTCCAAATACTAGGGCTCCCGGCAACAACAAAACAGACAATGTGTTCCAAAGGAAGCATTTAAAAGAGGGGAATCAGTTTGGGGTTACGCCGTCTGTCAACGTGCAACTCGGCGCCCGGAGCACTTTTCCGTTCACTTTGCAGAAGTTTGGAGCAGTGTTGTTGACTGGCGGGCGCGTGGAGCTGGCCCGGCGCTAGTTACCACGGAAACCAGGACGCCGCTAGCAGCGCGTTGCCATAGAATCACAACGCTAGCCTGGGCGTTGCCATAGAGACGGAGGACGCCGGCTGTTTCCTGTACAGTCACCGCCTCCTTAGTCCCCCCTGCCTAGACACGCTGTGTCCACAATCCAAACCCGAGCTGCAATGGACGCTAGGAAGAAGGGAAAGGGGAAGAGAGCAGGAAGGAATGGAATGGCCACAGGGCACAGAGAGTGGAGTAGGAGTGAATGGAGGAAGAAGAAGAACTGATGAAATATATTGGCCTTCGTTTCTCTTTTAGTCTTGCTGTCCTGAGCTTCAGCTGACGGATAGCAGATAAACTACAAAAAGTAACTCCACTACCACTAGACAATATTCTAGTAAGTTTCATGATTTCAGTTCTCAACCGGAGGGAACGCAGTTAAGAGCACTGCCGGCTGCACCTCTTTGAGAAACCTGTTGTTCCTACTGGCAGTTTGTTTAACTCCATGGTGAATGGATTGGATCTGATTCACCAACCAAGCCCAGCTAATCCTCTTGTTGAATTCTACCTCTTTTTTCACTCTTCATTGAGATAGTGAGACATATTGTAGCAGCAGATAAGCATGCAATAAATAAAACCAGGAGTCTTTTCAAGGATCCAAGCCAGTTTAATGTGCACATGGCTCAAGCAATAAGCAATTTCAAAATGGCTGAGCAATGGTTTCTAGCAAAACAACAGCTTTTATAGCGTTCTTCTCCATTCTAGACATAGGCAAACTTTTCATTGGTCCCAGGTAGCCCCCTCTACCCCATCTATTGGTCCCGGTACTGATATGGCTACCCAATCGGGACTCTGGTCTGGGCTCAGCACCTGGTTGCCCCCCTTCTAGTCCCAATTACAATGGTCAGTGTCTCTAACTTGTTACATCTCTCCTCCAAGGTCACTTAGCTTGTTAAAACATATGGGAAGCAGGGCACTGTAACCTTGCTTTTTGCAGAGTTAATTAATTCCATAGAAGCATAGCACACCTTATCAGTACCAATTAAACTTGTTTTTCTATATTTTCTAAGTTTCGTTTCTGCTTAGCTATGTTCAGTTAAACTGAGTTAAGTTTCAATTCTATGGTGTCATCATTCAGGGGGGTTTTCATTCCTCTGGGCCTAACTGCAGGCTTCGGTTACAGGTCAAGCTGCTTAGGCCTGTCTGCTTAGTTCAATTAGCATGGATCATAGGCCGTCGCCTACCACATTCCCCCCTTTGATTATTCTCACCCGCATGTTAATAAGGTGTGAGAATCAAATCACATAATACTAGGTAAAGGTATCGCTCTGTGGTATAGGGTAGTAAGTTCACATAGCTAATATCTTTGTAGCTGCCTTATGCTCTACAGTGTTATTAATAACTGAAGTTATCATTCGCAAGCAAAGTGGCAAGAAACAAGGGAGCAACAGGCAGATAGTCAAAGTCCATAGTTTGGCAAGAGTGGGGAAAAAAAAGAACTAAAGGATTAGAAGGTTCAGTTGCATCTTTGTTGTGCTGTCGTAAAGCTTCTGATTTAGACAGACCAGCTGTCCATCCTTCATAGTAGATTGTGGACCAGTCCAAACAAAAACACAAACTGTCAACAATGGGGTGGGCCAATACCCACTCACTAGTAGTATTATGTAAATCAGTCTGATTGTATAGGATAGAATAGTTCAGTTCTTGCGTCTCCCAGGGCCACTGATCTCCCATCTTAGTTCCTCCACAATAGAAACAGTCAGAAGTGTGGAGACTAGATGCTATTGCTCCAGCAAGTTCAAGAAACAAGTTCTGGTGGTGGTATGAGGAATTGCAACGGTGGCTTGCATAGCCTCGTAGAAAGTCAAGATCTAGAACAACTTTTGGATTGGAGAGTATACCAATGCAAGTATAGGAAGAATGATAAAACAAGGTCTGAGTGACCTTCGGTCCAGTTCATGTTGTACTTATACAGGCTGCCCAGGGAGGCAAGGCAAAAAGTCATTTCAAAGCACTCCAAAACTATTGCCAGAATAAAGCAATAATAATAATTCATAATGACATATGGGAAGCAGGGCACTGTAACCTTGCTTTTTGCAGAGTTAATTAATTCCATAGAAGCATAGCACACCTTATCAGTACCAATTAAACTTGTTTTTCTATATTTTCTAAGTTTCGTTTCTGCTTAGCTATGTTCAGTTAAACTGAGTTAAGTTTCAATTCTATGGTGTCATCATTCAGGGGGGTTTTCATTCCTCTGGGCCTAACTACAGGCTTCAGTTACAGGTCAAGCTGCTTAGGCCTGTCTGCTTAGTTCAATTAGCATGGATCATAGGCCGTCGCCTACCACAATATGAAATAGTATGGTGTAAGCAAGATCTATGAAATTAACTTTCTTGAGACTTACAGTCTAATTAAAGACACATAGGGGTATTTTTACTAAACCGCGGTAGCGGATTCCGTGCACTATCAACGGGGCCGTGGCTCCGATATCGCACGGAGTCCGCTACCGCGGTTTAGTAAACAGACCCCATAGTCAAAACAACAACAAAAACATATGAGGTGAGTTCACAGTTATATTAAACATGAAAGCACATTTTAGATATGTGAATATTGGAATTGAGATGTTGATGTTGTAATGTACAAAATTCAGACAGTATTTTAGAAAAAACTCTACCAAAGGTGGGGCCTGTTCTAAAATATTGCAGGAGTGCAGGTGTATTTTCGGATACATGGAACTGGAGGACCTGTTTGTACAAATCTTCATGGAAAAGTCAATGGGGGAAATTCAGCAACTTTCACATATATGTGCTAGCACTTACACCTGGAAATTGGTATTTCACAGCTTCTATGTATAAATGCCAGCACTTATATGTGTATGTCAAACATTTTGCAAACCTACACCTGTATTTATTTATTTAACCAATTTTATATACCGCCTTTGACACATCAAGGTGGTTTACATCAAACAGCAACATAGTTTACATCGAACAGGAAAGAATGTATCATACATAGAACCATAAATGCCATCAATTAACTTCCAGATGCTGCTGTCTTTAATTTCAATTTGGAGGGGGAAATAAACAATGAGGGGAGGGGTTAAAAAAGATAGCCCTCTTATTTCCTCCTATAAAGGACTAGACATGTCAGGAAGAAGCTATAAATCTTCATATAGACAACTGCAGTCGTGCAGGTGTAATCTCTAAGAAATGGGGAATACATGTGCAGATTTTTTATTTGCCCAGATCACTCCCTAACCATACCCCAAGACCTGTCCCTTGCAATTTCTACACAGTAAAGACATTCACATGTAAATGCCATTTTCACTAGACTGCCATTTCCATGTGCCTGATTTTTACATGTGGAAATTGCAAATAAGATTTTCAAAATAATTCTTGTACCCTGGGATACAGATGCAACCTGTTTATGGCCTACATGAGAAGTTGTTGCTGCACCTCATCTATTTTTAAATGCTATTTTAAGGGAACGTGTAGCACATATATATTTGACCTGTACTTGGAAATAGTTTTAAAACAGTAATTTGCTCATGCTGCTTACAAAATAGTCCATTCAGTTTAGTGCATTTTTTTCCCTTTGGCCCTACAGTTTCCACCTATTCCTTTCCACCTTCAGCTCAATCAGAACTAGTCCATGGCATCACAAACATTTATTTGTAACTATCTGGTGCTCTCCCCCCTCCTTATTTTTTAACCCCACTGTTTCTTCCTGATCTTTTATATTTCCAGCTCATTCAGAACCAGAGACAATATTTGGTACAGTAAGTCTTTATTCATTACTTCCTGGGGATCTTTTGTCCTGCTGTTTTTAAATATCTCCATTACACCAACAATCCTCCAGTGAGAGACATGTATCAGGGCACCTTCTATAACCCTGCAATCACATGTAACCATTGTGCAATGACTATGAATCCCCCCGCCCCAACTCCGGGACAGTAAATGTTGCCCTCTGCAACATCCCCAGCCTTTGCTGACCCAAAGAGTGGAAGATTTGAGCTGGGACTTTAACTCAAATCTGTCTGGATGGCAGTGCATAGCACTGCTACTGAGCCACCAGGATGACTTTTCTCTCTGTTTTTAGATCCCCTCCCAACTCATTTAGTTATTTATTTAAAAATACATTCCTTATCATCCTGCTAGCCCAGTCCAGATGAGTGGGTTATGCTCTTCAGTTAACAGGTGGAGGCAGACGAGCAACTTTCAGTGATGTCATCACTTGGTATATCCTCTGGTATAGCACTGAAAGATGCCAGTATAAAACTTCCATAGCAGAGTAAGTCAATCTGAACAACTCAGGAAAAACTCAGATAAGGTTAATAAACATAAAGAGCTTCACCACGAAGAGTGTGAGCAAGTACTTGGCGCTTTTATGATGAGAAAACTGGAGCCAGCCCACAAAGCTGATTAGACCTTCCACGATAGCCAGAGCCCTCCAAATCTGCAGAAAGAGTCTCCCTTACAGAGACATCACCAGGGCCAGGCCGTTCACCTGGGCGATTAGCTCCGGTGGATGGCATGGTGACCCCCAGCCCCTCCAAACTTTAAAATTCCGGCTTTCTGCTGCCATGGTAAGCTTTAAAGTGCCTGCATATACCCTCATGGCCTGCCAACCCTGCTACCTTTCTAATGCAACTTCCTGTTAGAAGGGGCAGGAAGTTGTGTAGAAAGGGGAAATAGAGTGGCAAGTGCGGGCATTTAAAAGACCACCATGGCACTAGAAAGCCACCACTTTAAAAGAAAAAGAAATAAGTAAAAAGCAGCTTGCAGGGATTGCTGTGCTGCCCCCTCTTCCAGGTGAGTGGAGGGGGGCAGCATGGTGTGACTGCCTAGGGTGGCAAAAGCCTTAGAGCCAGCCCTGGACATCAGCAGCACAGGCATAAATAGCTCAACCAGAGCTCTGTGATCCTCATTCTTGAAGGACTAGAAAAGGGACTGTTACTTCTGGAGAGAGATCTGCAATTGTGAGTATATACTTCTTTGTATTAAAGCTAATTAATCTGTGAACCCACTATTTTTTGTTAAATCAGTCAGGGCCCAGTAGCAGCAGTTTAAGTTTAAATTTAAAGCACAGAAGAGAACTTTCTGGTTACATTTCATACCCAGCAGAGAGCTTGTAGTTTAAATTTAATAGTCACTCAGGGCCTAGTAACTTTTAGTTTAAATTTAAAACACAGAAGAGAGCTTTCTGGTTAGATTTGGAACCCAGCAGAGAGCTTGTAGTTTAAATTTAATAGTCACTCAGGGTCTAGCATCAGCAAAGTAATTTTAGTTTAAATTTAAAACACAGAAGAGAGCTTTCTGGTTAAATTTAGAACCCAGCAGATAGCTTGTAGTTTAAATTTCATAATAAGTTAGAGTCTAGCAGCAGCAAAGAGCTATAATTTAAATCAAATCAGAATATAGCTTAGCACAAAAGGCAAAACAGGGTCAGTACTCTTTGAGCAATAAATAAAGTATTCTAGAGACCTTTACGAAGAGGCCTTCTACCTAGGGGGCAAGAGACCTGTGAAACATTTTCAATAGGTGTTAACACCAGGTGGCAGGTCAAAAGGCCATTTTGAAAGATTCCTTCTATCCAAGCAAGAACTGTTAATCACCCAGGGAGTTGGTCACAGCTTACCTCAGCAGCACAGGCATAAATAGCTCAACCAGAGCTCTGTGATCCTCAGTCTTGAAGGACTAGAAAAGGGGACTGTTGCTTCTGGAGAGAGATCTGCAATTGTGAGTATATACTTCTGGGAATTTTCTGAAAGGAATTCTTTGTATTAAAGCTACTTAATCTGTGAACCCACTATTTTTTGTTAAATCAGTCAGGGCCTAGTAGCAGCAGTTTAAGTTTAAAACACAGAAGAGAGCTTTCTGGTTAAATTTGGAACCCAGAAGAGAGCTTGTAGTTTAAATTTAATAGTCACTCAGGGCCTAGCATCAGCAAAGTACTTTTAGTTTAAATTTAAAACACAGAAGAGAGCTTTCTGGTTAAATTTAGAACCCAGCAGATAGCTTGTAGTTTAAATTTCATAATAAGTTAGAGCCTAGCAGCAGCAGCAAAGAGCTATAATTTAAATCAAATCAGAATATAGCTTAGCACAAAAGGCAAAACGGTCAGTACTCTCTGAGCAACAAATGAAGTCTTCTAGAGACTTTTACAAAGAGGCCTTCTACCTAGGGGGCAAGAGACCTGTGAAACCTTTTCAATACATGTTAACACTAGGTGGCAGGGCAAAAGGCCATTTTGAAAGACTCCTTCTATCCAAGCAAGGACTGTTAATCACCCTGTGAGTTGGTCACAGCTTACCTCAGCAGCACAGGCATAAATAGCTCAACCAGAGCTCTGTGATCCTCAGTCTTGAAGGACTAGAAAAGGGACTGTTACTTCTGGAGAGAGATCTGCAATTGTGAGTATATACTTCTGGGAATTTTCTGAAAGGAATTCTTTGTATTAAAGCTAATTAATCTGTGAACCCACTATTTTTTGTTAAATCAGTCAGGGCCTAGTAGAGCAGTTTAAGTTTAAATTTAAAACACAGAAGAGAACTTTCTGGTTACATTTCATACCCAGCAGAGAGCTTGTAGTTTAAATTCTTTATTTTCGTTTTATAACAACAAAGGAAAAGGAAGACATACAGCTAAGAGACAGATACATAAAGTGTAATACATACATCAAAGTAAACCCCTGCCACCCCCCTCCCCCCTGCTTCTTCTCTAGAAAACTAATCATTCCCGAAGCGGGTGTGTACTTACATTATTGTGTTACAAAACCTATCGGTGATCTGAAACATGATGAGTGCACATTAAACAGGCATGTCGGAACAATGAGCAGAGTGTACATAATCATTGAGCATCTGCCATTTAGACAAGCGAGAGTGAGTTTGGACCTGGGGAATAGCTCTCCGAGGTATCTGCTCATATTTACTATATAAGCAGACGAGGTTCCACCATTCATTAACAGTAAGTCGAGAGCTATCCTTCCAATTCCTCGTGATTAAGCATATGGCTATACCCAGCATGAAATCAAGGAGAAAGCGACCCTTCTTAGGAAGAGAGGGGACCTCCGCCACAGAGCGGAGTCCCACGATCTTCCAAGAGAGAGGTTCGTGAAGGTGTAAGATAAATTGAATACAACCCCAAACCCGCCTCCAATAAACCTGTAGTTGAGGGCATTCATAAATAACATGAGCGAGGGTTCCCACAGCAGCATGGCAAGACCAACACTGGTCCCTAGCAGTTGTGTTCCATTTGGCTATTTTTTCTGGGGTATAAAAGCATCTGTGTGCAAAGAAGAAGAGAGTTTGGGTAACAGAGGCGGACCGGGAAACCCGCACTACTTTGCTCCAGAAAACGCTCCATTGCACAGGGGTTAAAGTGGTTTGCAATTCGCGCTCCCAGGCTTGTTGAGCTCTAAAAGTGGCAGTATCTGTACCCTGACATAATGTTTTATAAAAGTTAGAGGCTACCCCGTGTGTACTACTAATAGAGTGAACTATCTCTGATAGCCCGTCCTCAGTAGGGGCAGAGGGCGGCATAATTTGAGCACTTTTGAGGCAGTGTTGAAGCTGCATCAATTGAAAGTAGTGTTTCGCTGGTAACGCAAATTCCTTTTGTAAATCAGAAAAGGTTTTCCAACGAGCTGCAGAAAAAAGCTGTTGGGGTGTCCAGATCCCCCTTGAGTACCAGGGTTTCCATGCTATCGTTCTATTTAGGACTTGAATTCTGGGGTTATTCCATAGCGGGAGTCCGTCCTGAGGACATACGTTCGGACCCAGTGATAGAATAAGAGTGTTAAAGGCCGCAAGAGTATCGACAATCATTGGTGGATGGCGGGTGTCTACTTGATAGGACATACCGGGGAGATGGGTCAACGGAATTGGGCTACTAAGCTCCTCTTCTATGTCAAGCCAAACTGGTCTGCTGTCTGTTGGGGCATCTAGCCATCGGGCACCCTGCTTAAGTAGGAAGGCTTGATGATATCTAAGAAAATCAGGAAATCTGGTACCCCCTAGTTCCTTTGCAGACTGTAGTTTTTGTTTAGCTATCCTTGGTGGCTTGCCCTGCCAGAGATATCGGACGAGAAGGCCCTCAATATCTTTATAAGTATGTAACGGGAGTAAGCATGGCAGCATTTCTAAAATGTAGTTCACTTTGGGGACTATCATCATTTTCACAGTTTCTAGGCGACCCCACCATGTAAGAGATAAGGGAGACCAACGATTTGTAAGCTCACGGACTTTGGAGACTACCTCTTTGGCATTAAAACTGATAGTGTCTTCTAAAGGAGAACAGTAATGGACCCCGAGATACTTCACCATGCGGGATTGCCAAAGGAAGGGAAAGGCCTGCATGTCAGCCTCATGTACCCAGCGGTTCAGTGTGAATGCTACAGATTTGGTCCAGTTAATTTTATAGCCCGATAATTGCGAGTATCCGTCAATCAGATCCAAGACAGCTGGAACCGAATCAAGGGATACGAAAAGCATAAGGTCATCTGCATATGCAGAGAGTTTAATCTCTCTGTGACTGAAGGGGACACCTCGAATACGTGCGGTCTGCCTAATAAGGAGGGCTAGGGGTTCAAGAGCTAGATCAAAGAGCATTGGTGATAGGGGGCAACCTTGACGCGTGCCTCTTTGGAGAGTAAATGGCTGAGACTTGATGGCATTTACACAAATACTGGCGACGGGTTGAGTATACATGACTTGGAGATATCGGAGGAAGCCCTCCCCAAAGCCATACCATCGGAGAACTGCAAATAAGAAGGGCCATTCTAGGCGATCAAAGGCTTTTTCGGCATCTAGGGAAAGACGCACCCATGGATGATCTAGATTGGCAGCACTGGATAGCACATGGCACAAGGTCCGAGCATTGTCAGTGGTGGATCGGCCGGGTATAAAACCGCATTGGTCGGGGTGGATTAGGGTGGCCATCCTGTCAGATAGCCAGGTGGCCAAGATCGTTGCGAAGATCTTATAATTGGCATTAAGTAGGGAGATTGGACGGTAGTTGGCGGTTAGCAGCGGGTCTCTGCCTTCTTTCTCAAATACTACCACATTAGCTGCAGAAAAGGATCCCAAAGAGGATGTATCTACCGCAAGGGCAGAAAAATAGAGTTTTAAATAGGGAACTAAATCTGCACTAAACGTTCTGTAGAATTCGGTCGGGAGACCATCGGGCCCTGCGGCACGGCCCGAGGCTGTTCGTTTTAGGGCAGATTGGATCTCTGAAGTAGAGAAGGGTTCATCCATCGCATCCCTATCATCTTCAGAGAGGGTCGGCCGCTGAATGCCAGAAAGCAGTCGCTCGAATGTCTCTGACGAGAACTCACATTCAGATTGATATAGGCGGGTATAGAAATCCCGAAAGAGTTCTACAATGTCGGAGTCTGTGGTCAATATGCCCCCTCCCTGTGGGGCTCGAAGGGCCGCTACACGTTTGGCTTCCCTTTGACCCTTCAAGGCGTTGGCTAAGAGTCGACCGGCTCGGTTATTTTCACGATAATATGTCCCTCGTTGAAGCTCAATACTCTTAGAAGCTGCAGTTGAGAGGATTGAATTATATTGAAAGCGGAGACGCTGTAATCGAATTAATACACATGGATCAGTACGTGAAGTTAGAACTCGTTCGCCTGCTTTGATTTGTTGGTCTAGTATGAGTAGCTGCTGCTTGCGTTGTTTCTGCAGGCGGATTTGATAGCTAGTGATCGTTGCTCGAATGGCCGCTTTGAAGCCCTCCCACCAAGCCCAATTCGCAGTATCCTGAGGTAGATTAAAATGGAAGTAATCCTGTATGGCTGCTCGAATTTCTAACTGGAATTCTGGCTGAGTTAACAGGGCTCTATCAAAGAACCAGGCCCCCGAATTCCCTTGGGGTGCAGTAGTGTGTAATTGAAAGGAAATAGCAGCATGATCTGAAATATGTTGGGAGTGAATCTTTGCAGTGTCCACCTGAGGAACTAACAGTTTTGATATTAGAAAGAAATCTATGCGAGACTGGGATTTGTGAGGGGAAGAGAAGAAGGTGAAGTCAAGCTCATTGGGGTGTAGTAACCTCCATAGATCAACTAAAGCAAGATCTTTGATCAAAGAGGTAAGCGTGGTGTGACTCTTGGGGGGACCACTTGTCCTAGGCGGCTGTTTGTCAATCAGGGGATCAAGGACTAAATTGAAATCCCCCCCAATTATCAATGAAGTATTAGCAGAGGCCTGCGCAACCTGAGCGATGGTAGCAAAAAAGGCAGGATCATCCACATTAGGAGCGTAAAGGCATATACATGTAACTTCAAGGCTACCTATCTTGAGGTGAACTCTGGACCATCTACCTTCTGTATCTGAGCTAGTCGCAATAATAGTAGCATGCAAAGATTTCCTAACCAGTATGGCAACCCCACATTTCTTAGAAACGGCTGGGGAATAGGCGGCCACCATGTAAGGTTTAATATTGAGTTTAAGAGTTTCCTTCGAATTTAAATGCGTTTCTTGGAGAAAAATCAGATCAGCAGCTTCCTGACTTAGGTAGCTTAGGATTTTCCTTCCGTTTTATCGGATTATTGATTCCTTTTACGTTCAATGAGAAAAGCTTACATGGTGCCATCAATCGGTAATAGACATTTTAGGTAAGGGCACTTGAAAACATACAACATAATCAGAATCTGTGCAACAATGACATAATCACCGAGTATACTGACTAATACACCCCATATTAAAAGGCATGTACCAACGTATCTTAGAGAAGAAGCAAAACCCCCAATGAATATGGCGACCATATGTCTGCGGGAGGAGGCCCTAGAGAGGCGATAGAAAGACATGAAAAAAGAAAAGAAACACCAGAGTCCATAATTAACACTGTCTCTGATACTCATCGAGGCTACTGTGGGTAGATGGAGTCGGGTCACAGATATCATCAAAAGTAAGGCAAACAAACTGCCCACGCCTGACTCTGTGCTGGGCTGCGGCAGATCCAGTATGGAAGGTACAGCGGATGTGGGAATGCTGGCAGGAATATTCTGGAAGTCAGCGCATCAAGTCGGCTTCTTTGGAATCCAAAAACTCCGCTAGTAGATCAGGGTCCTCGAATGTTCTTGTCTGATTGTGAAGCGTGACTCGGAGCTTGGCCGGGTACATCAGGCCATAGCGTGCTTGTAGTTGTTGAAGCCTCGGTCGGAATTCCAGAAAGCGCTTTCGGCGGTCGACCGTGGGTTTAGCCAGAGAGCTTGTAGTTTAAATTTAATAGTCACTCAGAGCCTAGCATCAGCAAAGTACTTTTAGTTTAAATTTAAAACACAGAAGAGAGCTTTCTGGTTAAATTTAGAACCCAGCAGAGAGCTTGTAGTTTAAATTTCATAATAAGTTAGAGCCTAGCAGCAGCAGCAGCAAAGAGCTATAATTTACATCAAATCAGAATATAGCTTAGCACAAAAGGCTAAACAGGGTCAGTACTCTTTGAGCAACAAATAAAGTCTTCTAGAGACCTTTACAAAGAGGCCTTCTACCTAGGGGGCAAGAGACATGTGAAACATTTTCAATAGGTGTTAACACCAGGTGGCAGGTCAAAAGGCCATTTTGAAAGACTCCTTCTATCCAATCAAGAGCTGTTAATCACCCAGGGAGTTGGTCACAGCTTACCTCAGCAGCACAGGCATAAATAGCTCAACCAGAGCTCTGTGATCCTCAGTCTTGAAGGACTAGAAAAGTTGCTTGACCCAATACAAGCATTGTGGAACCTGTGTCTTTTGGGGAAACTGCTAGGTATATATGACCTAGATTGGCCACTGCTGGAAACAGAATACTGGGCTTGATGGACCTTTGTCTGACCCAGTATGGCATATCTTATGTTCTTATATCCTGCAAAAAGAGTCCTCCAGGACAGGTCCTGGACTGGTCTAGCAGAATTCAAGGAAAGGAGATTATCAGCTATGATTAGATCTCTCCTTCCTTATCATCCTGCTAGACCAATCAAGATGAGTGGGATGTACCGAAGAAATCAGGACCCAGCGTGGGAAGAAGATGACATTCAAGACAGATTACCCTATCAAAAGAGTCAACTGAATATCCTCCACAAATGCTCTGAAGGGCCTCACAAGGTTGTCACCAAAGGCTAGGAAGCTTTTGATCTGTCTTCTGTGAATACCCAAGCAGACTTCATCCAGGAGGTTTGCACTCTGTGGAGTGAATTGTGACTCACTCCTGAATGCACTTACATGGAAGGATGCACCCTGACATCAACGGTCTCTGGGCAAACAGACAATAGAGGACTTGAATTCTGCCAGCTCCTCCTTCAAATTGCTGAAGATGAAGAAGGTCCATTTGGCTGGAGGAATGACAAATTGCAATGAACTCCAGGACCATGCTCTGCCAATCCACCGGCGTTGGTGAGAAGTCTGTTTGAAAATCCTTCACAGAAAGTTAGACCACATATCAAAGCTTTTGATATACACTGCAACTAGTATAATCAGATGCTCCTCTACCCAACAGCCCAGCTGTACGGCCATGAGAATCGCACCAGACTTGCAAGTTCTGCTGCAGAAGACATGCATTAATGTCAGGGCCAAAAACACACCATTCACCATCTCTATTAAAGGAGGTTTGAGCCTCTCCAGGGTCAACCTGATCTTTCTGGCCTTCAGGCGGATGATTCCCCAGGGGCCCCCTGAAGGGACAGACCTGGTCTCAAATCTTTAGGCCTTCTGACTGGGATTCAAGAGGATAAGCATCTCCTTAGATGCTTTCCGCAGCCTCCTGATCATAAGGTAGAAACATAGCTGCTACTGCAGCGACTCCTTGATCTCCTAGGGGAAAGGAAAAGCCTTGTCAAACAGGGAACATGGAAACCAAAAGATTAGCACTGCCTCGGATAAATAAAACATTAAGTACCTCTATAAAAATGGTAAAAGGGGTAACATCTTGAAAGCCCATTGTATGAGAAATAAGATTACAGATGTTGAGACTTAAATGGATGAGGCTGACTTGGATGTGGGTTACAGAGATATTGTTCATGGAAAACCATGACTGGGATGTAAATATACTGGGTGGGCTATAATTTATTCAGAAAAGACAGGGTAGGCAGAAAGAGAGGAGGAGTGGCACTAAATTTAAAAAAATGATATTAATGCTACAGAATTGCAGGGTTTACAAGAGAAGGAGGAGGCACTGTGGGTTAAACTGGAAAGAGGGAATGAAGCATCCATTTTCATTGGTGTGATATACAGACCTCCTTCACAAGCAGAAGAACTGGACAGATTTAACTGAAGGCATTCACAGTATTACTATGAAAGCAGAAGTGCTGCTGTTAGGTGATTTCAATAAATTGGATGTTGATTGGGACATCCCTGCTGTGGAGTCATCTAGAAGTAAAGTAATCCTGGATTCTCTATAGAAGAACTATTCTAGCAACTATAAGGGGGCCATACTGGATCTCATGCTTACAAATGGGGAGAGTATTTCTGATGTTATAGTGCACATCTTGCATTTAGTGATCACCAGTTGGTATGGTTCAGTATTAGGACTAGGGCTGATATAGTCCATTTAAAAGTAAGGGTCCTAGACTTTAGGAAAACTAACTTTACCAAGATGGGACAATACCTCTAGGAGTCATTAGCAGGATGGGAACAGCTAGGGGATGTAGAAAAGCAATGGGCAAAACTGAAAGGGGATATTCTAAGGGCAACAAACCTTTTTGCTAAAAAAGTAAATAAATGAAAAAGGAAAAGGAAGCAACTATGGTTCTCAAAAGGAGTACCTAAAAAGGTGACCTTCATAAAATAAAGAGATCAGAGAAAAAGGAAGACAAGCAGAAGCTATGAAAATAGTCAGGAAAGCAAAGGTACAAAAGGAAGAAAAAATAACCAATGCAATAAAATGGGGGGATAAGACATTTTTCAGATAAATTAGTGACAGACGGAAGTGCAAATATGGTATTGCCAGACTGAAGGGTGAAGGGGAGGAATATGTAGAAGCTGATGAGGATAAAGCAGAATTATTTAACAAATAGTTTTGTTCTTTGTTCACAGATGAAGGGCCAGGAGCAAGACTTCAGAAAAAGCCACAAATAGGAACAGAAGTGAGGTGGATATGGAACAATTTACAGAAGACTGTGTTTGTAGGAAGCTAGTTATGGTAAACTAAAAGTAGACAAAGTGATGTTCTAGCGGCTCCACTGTCTGACCTTTTCAATTTTTCTTTAGAGTCCCAGGACTGGAGAAGGGTGCATATGGTCATTTTATACAAAAGTGGAAATAAGGATAAGGTTGGGAACTACAGACTGATTAGTCTCTGTAGTGAGCAAATGTATGGAAACACTGCTAAAACAGAGGATAGTTAGGTTTCTGGAGTCCAATGGATTGAAGGATCCAAGGCAGAATGGTTATATTAGAAACAGGGCTTGTCAGACAAATTAAATTAAATTTTCACTGGGTGACCAGAGAGATGGACCAAGGAAGAGCCCTAGATGCAGATTTCAGTAAAGCACAGGCAACTTATAAATAAATTGAGCACCCTAGGGATGGACTCTAAAGTGACTGACTGAGTTAGACATTGGTTGAGTGGGAGGCAACAAAGGGTACAGGTAAATGGAGCTCACTCTGAGGAGAAGAATGTGCTGCAGGGATCTGTCCTTGGTCCAATACTTTTTAACATTTTTTAAAGTGATATTGCAGAAGGCCTGTCAGATAAGGTTTGCCTCTTTGTGGATGATACCAACATCTGCAATAGAGTAGACACCCAGGAAGGAGTAAATAATATCAGGAGTGATCTAGTGAAGCTTGAAGAATATGTTAAAAAGAATGGGACCAAGGACAGATTCCTACAGCACACCACTGTTAACATCCTTCTCCTCAGAGTGAGCTCCATTTACCTGTACCCTTTGTCACCTCCCAGTCAACCAATTTCTAACCCAGTCAGTCACTTTAGGGTCCATCCGTAGGATGCTCAATTTGCTTATAAGTTGCCTGTGTGGAACAGTGTCAAAGGTTTTACTGAAATCTAAGTACACCACTTCTAGGATTCTCCCTCAGTCCAAATCCCTGGTTATCCAATCCAAGAAATCAATCAGATTTGTCTGACAAGACCTGCCTCTGGTAAATCCATGCTGCCTCGGATCCTACAATCCATTGGACTCCAGAAACCTCACTATTCTCTGTTTTAGCAGCATTTCTAATTATTTACTCATCACAGACATTAGACTAAGTGGCCTTTAGTGTTCGACCTCATCCGTACTTCTGCTTTTGTGTAAAGGATCACATGTGCCTTTTTCCAGTCCTCTGGGACTACCCCTGACTCTAAAGATGCATTGAAAAGGTCAGTCAGTTCCTTCAACATTCTCAGATGTATCCCATCCGGTGCCATCGCTTAGTCTACTTTTAATTTAGCTAGTTCCTCACAAACACAGTCTTCTGAAAATCGTTGGAGATCCCCATCACTTCTGTTCCTATTTGTGGGTATTTTCTGAGGTCCTGCTGCTGGCCCTTTATCTGTAAACATAGAGCAAAAATATTTGTTAGGCAATTATGCTTTATCCTCATCAATTTCTACATATTCCTTCCCTTCACTCTGGAGTCTGATAATATCACTTTTGCCCTTCCTCGTCTCACTAACATATCTGAAAAATGTCTTATCCCCCCATTTTATTGCATTGGTTATTTCTACTTTTTAAATCTTTGCTTTCCTGATTTCTTTCCTAGCTTCTCTAAGTTTTTTGAAATATACTTCTCCTAGTAACATAGTAACGTAGTATATGACGGTAGATAAAGACCAGTATGGTCCATCTAGTCTGCCCAGCAAGGTAGCAAGAGTAAGTGCACTTGCTGCTCTGTGCAGGTCATCCCTCCCCATGCCTTTGTTTAGGGGTGCACGCACCTCTCCATGTAGGTCACCCCTATTTGTTCAGATATAAGAGATAGTTATGCTTATTTTGATTTTGTCCTGTTGCTATAAAGGGGTCCACTGTGTCTGTCCCATGCCATTTTGAATTCTGTCACTGTTTTTGCCCACACCACTTCCATCAGGAGGGCATTCCAAGCATCCACCACCCTTTCAGTGAAAACCATTTCTTGACATTGCCTTTCAGTTTACCCCCTTGCAGCTTCATGTTATGCCCTCTAGTTTTACAGCTTCCTAGTCTTTGGAAGAGGTTTGTTTGTCCATTAATACTCTTTAAGTATTTAAAGGTCTGAATCATATCTCCACCGTCCCTCCTCTCCTCTAGAATGTACATATTTAGGTCTTCAAGTTTCTTCTCATAAGCCTTCTGATGCAGGCTCCAAATCATTTTGGTCGCCTTCCTCTGAACCGCTTCCAGCCTTTTTATATCCTTTGCGAGATACGGTCTCCAAAACTGAACACAATATTCCAAGTGAGGCCTCACCAGTGACTTGTACAGTGGCATTAGTACCTCTTCCTTTCTGCTGGTAATTCCTTTCTGTATGCAACCCAGCATCCTTCTGGCTTTTGCCACCACCCTGCCACATTGTTTCTCCACCTTGAGATCGTCAGAAACAATCACTCTAAGATCCTTCTCCTGGTCTGTGCACACAAATCTCTCGCATACAATTTATTGCATACAATTCCCTTGGATTTCTGCTTCCCAAGTGCATGACACTGCACTTCTTCACATTAAATCTTAACTGCCAAGCATTAGACAATTCTTCCAGCTTTTGTAGATCTTTCCTCATGTTCTCTACTCCCTCAGCAGAGTCACTCTGTTGCAAATTTTGGTGTCATCTGCAAAAAGACAGACATTTCCATTCAGTCCTTCGGCAATATCACTCACAAATATATTGAACAGTACCAGTCCCAGGATCAAACCCTGGGGCACACTGCTAATCACCTTTCTTTCATCCGAGTGAGTTCCGTTTACCATCATCTTCTGTCATCTGTCAGTCAACCAATTTCTGATCCAGTTCACCACCTTGGGACCCATCCCCATAGTGTTTAGTTTATTGATAAGCCTCTTATGAGGAACAGTGTCAAAGGCTTTGCTGAAATCCAGGTACACCGCATCCATCGCACGCCCTTGATCCAGTTGTCTGGTCACCCATTCAAAGAACTCAATCAGATTTGTTTGGGAAGATTGTAATACTGTAGATGCTTGTCTTCCTTTTCTATCATCTCTTGTATTTTGTGAAGCCACCCTCTTTTTCTTCACCTTTTCAGCTACTTCTTTTGAAAACCATATTGGCCTCCTTTCCCTTTTACATTTATTTACCTTTCTAACAAAAAGTTTTGTTGCCCTTAAAATATCCCCTTTCCATTTTGCCCATTGCCTTTTTACATCCCGTAGCTGTTCCCATCCCACTAATGACTCCTTGATGTATTGTCCCATCTTGGCAAAGTTCATTTTCTAAAAGTCTAAGACTGTCACACTTGAATGGATTTTAGCAGCCTTAGTCCTAATAGTGAACCATACCATTTGGTGATCACTGAATGTGAGATGATCTCCTACTATGAAATTAGAAACAGTCTGGTAAGGACTCTTTATGGAAAGTTCTGTTATCAGTTGCTAGAATAGTTCTCCCTGTAGAGAATCTAGGATCTCCTTACTTCTAGATGACCTCACAGCAGGGATGAACCAATGAACATCTGGTATATTGAAATCATCTATCAGTAGCACTTCTTCTTTCATGGCAATACTGCGTATGTCTTCTATTAAATCTCTGTCCACTTCTTGTCCCTGTGAGGGAGATCTGTATATCACATCAATGCAAATGGTTCCTTTTTCCCTCTTTCTAGTTTAACCCACAGTGCCTCCTTGCTCCCTTTTAAGCCAGTCAATTCAATAGCTGTAATATTATTTTTTACATATAGTGCCACTCCACATCCCCTTCTTCCTACCCTGCCCTTCCAGAATAAAGTATAGTCTGGTATATTTGCATCCCAGTCATTGTAGTTTGTGAACCATCTCTCCATAACTGCCACTAAATCCAAGTCAGCCTCTTCCATTAAAGCCTCAACATCTGGGATCTTATTTCCCATGCTACGGGCATTTATACACACCACTTTCTAGAAGTTGCCCTTTTCACCAATTTCTACATAGATATTTAATGTTTCACTTACCTGGGGGCTCTCTTCATCCATTCCCAACCAATCTATTTTAAAGCCCTCTGCAGTAGGTTAGCCAGTCTGCTTCAGAAGACACTTTCACCCTTCTTGGACAGATGGATGTCATCTCTGCTCTGCAGCCCTTGGAAAATCGTCCCATGGTCCTGGAAACCAAAATACTCTCAATGACACTATCCATGCAGCCTTGCATTCATCTCTAGGATGCTAGTTTCTCTGCCTCAGCCTTTACTCTGAACAGGGAGGCTTGAAGAGAACATCACATGCATACCTATCTGTTTCACCCTCTGTCCCAGAACCATGAACTCACTTTTGATATGCTCAGAGGGATACCTAACAGTATCATTTGTGCTGACCTGGATGAGCAACATCAGATAATATTCAGTAGGCTTGATGAGTCTCTGAAAACTCTCCATAACATCTCAGATTTTGGCACCGGGCAGACAGCACACTTCTCTGGACATCAAGTCTGGTTAGCGTATGGACGCTTAAGCACTCCTCAGAAGAGAGTAACCAACCATCACTACCCTTCGCTTCCTTGTGGTCACTGATTTCACAACCTTGGGGTGCTTGAATTCTGGTTCTTTCCTTTCCTGGGATGCTTTCACCTTGTCTACTTCCAGGGCTGCATACTGGTTATTCAGTTCAAGGGCTGAAGGAGTTGGAGTGTTAATTCTGCAAGTTCTGGTAACTCCTGTCCAACTCTCTTCATTCTTTAGCCTCCCATCTTCTCTTATTTCAGAGTGCTTGGATGTTTCAAGAAGCATCTCATCAATGTACTTCTCGCTGTCTCAAATTCTTTTCAGCCTTGCCACCTCTTTTCTGAGCTCCTCCACTTGTTTCATGAGGGCTTCAACTTACAGGCTTCCTGCACATGGAACTGGTCCTTCAACTGGCATCAGACTCTTTGTCTGGACAGAGGCAGAAGCTGTAACAGGGGCAACAGCTTTAGCAATACAATTCTTCCCAGTCATCATTCAGTCGATGGAGCTTTGATACCTGTTGAAGTAAATGAGAGGGACATACCAAAGTCCCTTACTTTTCCTCTGCCGTTCTTTAAGAGAAAAAGCAGTTAACCTCTTTTTATGTGTTCTAACAGCACTGTTCTATGACCTTGTGTGTAGTTCCTCTTCCTTGCAAGACAGTAATTACTTTACATTAGTACATTTTGGTATTATGTGTCTGAAAAATACAGATTAACATGTTTCCTTTGTAAAATTACCTAATTAAAGCTCCTTGAAGAATAGCATATTGTTTGTGAACAAACTAATCGGGGAGTTGCACTATATAGCAAGAATTCTCACATGGGGTGAGTGGAAGCTGGGGTGGGTAGGGAGGGATCTAACACCTGATGAGGTCAGTGAGTTCAAAGAGCTTGCTTTGATTAGAAGGCTAGAGAAAAGAAACAATGAACCCTAATAGCACAGCTTTATCCAATGCCACAAAAATTCCCTTTCTGCAATACAACACCAGAAAAACAATTAGCTATTAAAAATGAAGGCCAAAACCCCTTTAAGAGCTCACAGGCAGAGAGCTTGTATTTAAAAGCAACACCATATCACCTTGCTTGCAATGAAGACCCTGTTAGGAATCTCTCCCCTCAACGATCAGTGAGTGACTCACAAAGTACCATGCAGGGATCATTACTGCAGCCTCTGCAACACTTCATTCAAGACAGCTCCCTCATCCTGCAGATGTTATACAACAACCCTGGAAGACCCCTGCACTATCAGTAACTCCATTACAAATGATCCCTGTTTCCCCTCCCTCTCTTCCACTACCACCATGTGTCTTGAAGGCATGGTTTGAGCAGTAAGGTACCCGTGGGGACTGATCACTATCCCATTACCCCACATTTTCTGTACAGAACCTGCATGACATCTGCTCCATACACGTACCTCTTTCTCCTGTGAATCATATGAAAAGGAGAAGATCCTCGAGTACCAAGAAATGCAGTCAGAGACTGAGAAAATGTGGCAGAAAGATAAGAAATATTTCCCATTGTACTGGAAGACACAGGCTTGTTTAAAAGGAATTTCCAATCACACCTTAATAAGTTTCCTATATAGTACATCTTATGAACTCCAGAGGAAGTTCTCTTTGGCACAATGCAAATACTATGGCAAATATCAACAGTAAACATGAGATATTGAGATCATACTTCACATACCCTAGCTTAGAAGTGAGGTTTGTTACTGCTATGGTATGTGCTAAACTATCCCATTTGGAGCAATTGCCTCCAAGCAGGACAACATGGAGGAGAACCATATCTCTCTTGGACCTAAAGCTGCTGTGCCTTAGGATTCCAATCAGGTATCCCAGGATTCTCCAGAAGATTTGTAAGATTCTCACCTTCAGCTCATTCTGTATTCCTGATAACAAGTGAGATTTCCAAGCCTTCTTGCAATCATGCAGCATCCACAGGGAAGTGGTAGGCTTCCCAGTGCAGCAGAATCTCCAGGATCCTCAGCTAAACATTTGGAAAAATCTGTGCCACCTGACCTGTGGAACTGAAGTACAAGATCCACACAGCCCCAGGTCATTACCAGGCACAGCTTCCCCATCACTCCATAGTTGCAGAAGCAGCACTCAAAACAAAATACAAATCCTCCAGCTAGCTACCTAATGTCCCTCTGGGCAAGAACCCAAAAGTGGTAAATACCATTGGTAAGAAAGTATGGATATACATGGGAAAATGTTTTAGTTTGGTCGGTATTCACCTCCAGATCCCATTTGGTGAATATTAGCCAAATCATTTGTGCATTCATCTCATTCGTCTGCAATCAAGTCTATGGGGAAAGCTTTTTTACAATTTAACAGTGAGGTTTGCCATCCATTTTCCTGCTTGAAACTTGCTGGCAGACATCTGTAACAGAGGCAACATCACTACAAACCATCAAGAGTGTCACAAACACCCCATGGCACCAGAAGGGGGCAAAGGGCACTAACAATGAAAGAAAGACTACCAGAAGCAACTATCAGAAGGGCAAAGTGGTACAAAGAGTGGAATGAACACTTCAAGATAGTTGAAGTGGGCAAAGCTGCATCAAAATTGATGGAAGAGCACCAAGGCACTTTGAGAGATGTAAAACAGCATAAACATTGGCAGGAAGACTCCAAGGCATAGGCAGAGGAGTAAAGCAGTGACTACACAGTTTGGACCACCCCAAGGCAGTGTGAATGGGTTAAAACAGTAAATATACTGGCTGAAAGGCACAGGAAAACTAGAAGAAGACCAATATGACCAAGATTGGCTGGAAAGCACTAAAGGTCTTGAAAAGAGCCAGAACAGCATAAAGACTAACTGGAAGGTCCTGAGACACCTGAAAAGAACAACACAGCACTCAATCGGCTGGAAGTCCTAAAGAGTGCCAAGACAGAAGGAAGACAGGCTGGAAGACCCCCAAAACCTAAAGAGAGTCAAGAAAGCACCAGGATCAGCTGCAAGGCCCTAAAATACCTGAAGATGATGAACATAATACCAATATCAGCTATAAAGCCCTAAAATGCTTAAAGTGGACCAACACAGCACCTCAGTCATCTGTAAGGCCCTAAAACATCATAAGAGGACCAGTTCAACACCTCAGTTGACTTCAAAGCTCTAAAACACCTGAGCAAAGCGAACACAGCAGCCAAAGAGACTGCACAAACCCAGTCCACAGAGGTGGGATGAGGTCTCCCAAGCAGTGTACCCACGTTAGATTCCTGGCACTGAAGACTTTGGTTCCATCATAGGTATCTTAAGTATAAGATCTTGGATATAGGGTTGCCAACTGACTAGTTTTCAAATGGCCTGGCAAATTTTTATGACCAGCAGACTGCTAAAACCAGCAATGGAAAAGTTGTTTTTTGTGAATGGAGAGGTGATGATGTTATGGTCAGGAGGGTTGAGTAAAAAAGCCAGTATTTAGCTGTTGTGATCCATCTTTGGCCCTAGGTGGTAATTAAGCACATACACACAAGTGACTCCAGTTACCTCCTGACCAAATTTAGCACATGGGGAGTGTACAGCGAGTTCCTTCCACCATGTGTTAGAGGCACGGCAGGCAGCAGGTTGGCTTGGCAGCTGTCAATCAGTGTCTGCATCAGCACGTGGCAATTCATGCTGTGTGAGGGAGGCTGACAGCAAGTATGACCACAACAGTGCAAATGCAGCCCAGCCACCAGTGCCAACCAGCTCCCAAGTAGGGCAGCACCATTGCAAGCTGCCAATTACTGCTGATTTCAATCAGAAGTCAGTCGATACTGCCAAACTAAGTGAGGCCCTTGCCCTTGGCCCTCCCAACAAGAAGGTACTTGACAAGGTGGGAGGAAGGGACACTGAGATGCTGGATGACCAAAGGAGGAGGGAATAGGAAGAGAAGGAAGAGAAGGAAGATGCTGGACATGGATTGTGTAAAGATAGGGACACAAATGAGACATGCTGGCCATGGGGAGGAGATAGGGGACACAAAGAGGAGATGCTGAACAAAGGGAAGACAAAGACACAGAGGAGACATGCTGGACATGTTAGAGAGGGGAAAAATAGGGATGGGGACATATGGGAGATGCTGGACACAAGGGGACACAGAGGATTGATACTGGATACAAGGGGACACAGAGGATTGATACTGGATACAAGGGGATTGGGACATAGAGGGGAAATGTTGGATATAGGGGGAAGACACTGGATAGGAGAGAGAGCAATGAGATGCTGGATAGGGATAAGGAAAATGTGGAAAGCGGGAGAGATGCTGGACATAGGGGAAGAAAGGGAGGAGTGGCCTAGTGGTTGAGGTAAGTTACCTAAGGCTGGAGGGCCAGGGGTTTGAATCCTGTTAGAGGACAGCAACCTTGGGCCTGAAGGACTGGGGTTTCTAGTCCCACAGGTGCTCCTGTGGCTTGGGTAAGCCACTTAACCCTCTGTTGCCTTAGGTACAAAAACAGATTGTGAGCCCTTTGGGAACAAGGGAAATTATTTATACAGTATCTGAATGTACACCACTTTGAATGGTATAAGCCTAGTTAAATAAATAAGAGAGAGAAGGATGAGGTAGTGAAAGACTGGACAAGAAAAGGCTGGGGAAAAAGAGAGAGAGGGGAAATGGGAGGACTGCAGTGAGGGAATGTGATAGAAAGCTGGAAGTAGATTCAGTAATGAGGGAAATTGAGAAGTGGTTGGTAAGAAAGAGGAGTGAATTCTGGAAGGAAGAGATCCATTAGAGACTGATGTAGGTAGGGGAGGAAGTGAAGATAGGAAGAGAGAGAAGAAATGTCAAACAGGACAGGAGATCCTGGAAACAGAGTTAACTAAAGATGAATAAAGCAAAGCACACCATAGACCGGGACCAACATAAGAAAAATATGATGGCCAGATAATAAAGCTAGAATAAAGAACCTTTTCTATTTAGTGATTAGAATATGCTAGATTTTGGAATGTACTGTACACCTATCAGAACTGGTGTTAGACATGGATGGGGGGAGGGGGTAAGACATAAATTTGGGAGAGGACCCCAAAGCGTACTAGTGAGCTATGTCTTCTTCAGCTTCATTCAGGCTTGGGGTCCTCCATGACCTGGGGGTCTAGGGCAGCTATCCTGGTTGCATTCCAGCCTTATATCTATAATCTTTCTATTTTGCAGTTTGGAGGAAATGCATCCCTTTCTATTTCTCTGGTATTGTATTACATGCAGTCTGGCTTATTGGCGTTTCAGTTTAATTTTTGTTTACATATTCTTATTTATGATCACTTATTCTGTTTTTGATGAGGGTCTGTGTTGTGTGACCAAGGTCAGGTATTAGCATGAATTTTCTATATAGTTATCTGTAGTATTATAGCTTGCTTATTTTTCACAATAGCTGTATTGATGATCTAGGGCCTACTGCAGTAGTTATGGTACTGCCTTTTGCTAGGTAGGGTCCTTGTTGTGTGAGTTTTGGAAGTTAGTGCCGGCATGGTAGAATATGCTCTAAGTCCTGAGTGACTTTTTTTGGCATAGTTTTGTATCACTTCACCATATTCCTGGCACTGAGAGGGTTTATGTTGCTGTAATAGTGATGACACTAGAAACTGACATTTTTTGTATGGTAAATTTTATGGGGTAGTCTCCTAGCTTTGCTGTGCACCATTATTGGGGGAGGGGCTGGAGTGGTTCTGTGGTGCAGAATATATGTTTGGATTTAACACCACATCGAGGAGCATATGTTTATTGGGGACTGAGGAAGGGACTATGGTTTAATGAAGGTTGGCTTCTTGTACTCCCCCCTTGATGTGGTGCTAAAACCTGCACTGCTACCATTACTACAGTTATTTGGGGGGGGGGGGGGTGAAGCAAGAGTAGGGCCAGGGCAGAGGTAGAGCACAAACATCGGCAGATGGTAGTTTTTTTTCTTTCAAGAAATTGGCAACTGTACTTAAAATCTGTATTAAACTGCTATTGCAGTATAACAAACAGATCTATTGGTTGGTTGGATGTACTCTCTGGGACTCACATTTCTAACCTCCTCAATGCTTGCCAGGGAAATGAAGAGAGGTGAAATTGATGAAAGGGGAAGAGGTTATGTAGCGATGAGAAGTGGAAGTAATAAGAACAATCCTTTCATCAATCACAGTAATATTCTGAGTGGCCTCCGATTTTTTTCCTGGCAATGTTCCTGTATGGGAACATGACAAACGTTACCTATTTTTTATGTACACAATTTTAGAATACATTCTTTGCAGAATGTGAACAAGTGGTGACATCATATTTAACAGTGGTGCAAACATTAAATGGTCTCAGTTGCACAACAGTTTTAATTTCACTTAGTAAGTTTCACATTTTTTACAATTTGAGGGTAAGTCAAATTTAGCAGTTGTAATTTTGAGATACTTAGTTGTTTTACATTTTGACGCTGATCATTGTGTACAAGGCATGCCTGGTCGTGTTGCACAGGTGCACTCACATTTTATTTGATTTGTAATGGGGGTAAATGTTATGTATATGTCTCATGTTCCTATATAGGAACACTGCCAGGATAATCCAAAAGTTGACTAATAATTGCTAATGCGCATTGTTTTCAGATAATTTCTTCAGTTTTGATAAACAATGGATACAAGAAGTTTCTATGGCACCAGACGTAGCAAAATTCATCAGGCAGTTACAGTCCAAGATGCTATGTCAACTATGGAACATTTAACTCATCCAACAACCAACATTGTGTTGCCGCCATCTGCAGGTGATTCTGCAGCTGACAGTGATGTCGAAGATGTTCCTGACAATTTGTGTTTGTCATGACTAGATTGTAAGTGCCGTATTTTTGTCATGTCTAGATTGTCAGCTCTGTGTTTGTCTTAACTAGACTGTAAGCTCTGACGAGCAGGGACTGTCTCTTACATGTCTGTATAGCGCTGCATATGACTGGTAGCGCTATATAAATGCTCAATAGTAGTAGTAGTAATTTGAACGATGTTGATCCCTTTGAAACTGCTGGCGAACTGGAAGTGATAGCAGAGGAGACAGACAAAGATGAGAGTGTTAGTAGTGAAGATGAAAGCAGCCCTCCAGCAAAGAAGTGTAAGAATCTCAAGCAGAAACAGGGAATTCAGTGGAAAAAGTCAACAAAGTTCACTAAAGTAATTTCATGACTGGTGCCAAGTCATTTACCTGACAGTTTTCCTGTTCTGTTGTCGCTTTCTCTGTTTTCCATATGGAGCCTTATATTCGATGACAAAATGCTGACGGAAATTGTAATGCAAAGCAACCTTTACGCTAAATGAGATAAGAACGACAGTCAGTTTCAAGTCACAGTGGATAAAATTTGTCGCTTTCTGGGAATCCTGCTGTTGTCTGGCTGTCACGTCCTGCCACAGGAGTCAGACTACTGGAGCAGTCAGCAAGATCTAGGCATGCCTATTGTCCGTGAGGCCATGAGCAGCAAGAAGTATCAGACCATCAAAAAATACTTTCACTTGGCTGACAATGCTGAACTCAAAGCAGGCGACAAGACGGCTAAGGTTGCTCCACTTATTACTGCCGTCAAAGCGAATTTGGTGCAGTTTGGGTTTTTTCACCATAAATTTAGTATTGATGAGTCTATGACTCCGTACTTTGGCCACCACAGCATGAAAATGTTTATAACAGGAAAACCAATTAGATTTGGTTTTAAGTGGTGGTGTATGTGTGGCATCGACGGCTACCCTTACAACATTAAGCTGTACACCGGACGAGAAAGCTCTACCATTCAATGGAACCTCTGGGCTCCAGGGTCATAAACCATATGGTTGATGTTATTGAAAAGCATTCAGATGTAATTCGTCACCACCTGTTCTTCGATAATTTTTTTACAAGTTACGCACTGATCAAGTCACTCGCAGAGAGAGATGTTGCAGCTACAGGAACCATTCGGGAACTGAGAACTGGCGGAGCACACAAAGAACTTCGAAGTACAAAGGACATGAAGAAGAGTGGCCAACGAGGAGACTATGATTACCGATGTGATTGGTCAGTCTATGTAGCAAAGTGGCATGACAATTCTGTTGTCTGCATTGCCAGCAACAATCTCACACATGACCCACTTCAAACCGCATGTCGCCGAGTCAAGGGTACATCAGATATTGCTATGTCTCAACCCTTTGTGGTGAAGCGCTATAATGAAGGAATGGGTGGAGTGCATCTCATGGACAGGCTCTTAGCAAGCTTCAGGCCATCTGTGCATGGAAAGAAATGGTGGTGGCTACTATTCACAAACATCCTCAATGTATCTGTCATGGCTGCTTGGAAAATACACTGTCACCTTCATGGAAGTGACATGGATCATCTGATATTCAGACGTGACATCACCTTGTGTCTCTTGAAGGGCACTGCCATTCAGGAACATTCAATCAGATCAAATCATGTAACCAACTTGCCAAAAGATGTCCGGCAGGCACAGGAGTTACTTCATGAACGCATCAGCTGCATGCAGGGATGCTGTCGCATGTGTTCAAAGAATACTACGGTCATGTGCAGGGTCTGCAAGGTCTTGCTTCACTCCGATAAGGGAAAGACTTGCTTTGTGGACTACCACAACTGACAGCCATGCATACTGTAGCATTAGTCACTAGTATCTGCTTGATTTATCTGTTATTTTTGCATTCTAGTAGGATGTTCTCTTGCATGGGTTGAATGTACAATTTCTTGGCAATGTTCCTGTATAGGAACATAGATAAAAAACTACAAAGACAAACTATGAATCTATTGACACTATACTTACGTCTTGCAGTCATTACATGTAGTAAGAAAAAGAACACTGTTAAGAAATTAATAGCGTTTTTGTGGTAGTGCCAGGAAAAAGGTTGAAGCATCCACGCCTGGGCCACATTCAGGACATCAGTGTGGTCTGGCACCATCTAGATGTACAGCACCAGTGGGAAAGGATTACTGGGAATGACTGCCTTATTTGGACTTTAGGAAATGTATAAGGTTATGGCTGGATGGAGGGATGAGATAGAAGGCAAGTTCGGCTGGGGGCTGGATTTGAAAATGTGGTGTGGGTTTAATAGGCAGGCAGTAGATTAAAAAAATGGCCAAAAGTTTGATCTCTGTGGACAAGCAGAAAGTAAATCCTCATGCATGGGTGACAGCACCAACAGAGTCCTGCATGGGAACACTACCTAGTTTCTGTTGGAAGCTTTTGGGAGGCTCCACCGCACATGAGTGCATGCCTACTGGCCTCCATGGCACCATCTTTTCCTGTCTTCTTTTTCCCATGGAGCCCCTAGGACAGCGATGGCGAACCTATGGCACGCGTGCCAGCTGTGGCACGCGAAGGCCTTGCAGCTGGCACGCGGGAAGGTCCGCAATCAAAATATGCGGCATTAAAAAATAAATAAATAAAAAGCTGCCGCTGCCGGGGCCGGGGCCGCCACGGCAGAATCGAGTGTGCCGCGGGGCCCCCCCGCCCAGCAAATCCTGCCCTCCGTCCCCGGTATCACCTTCTCTCAGCTGCCTCTAGTCAAACGCGCCTGCTTTCAGAGCGCGAGTGGAGTTCTTCTTCCGCGCTGCTCTGTTACGCCCACGGGGGCTGATGGGAAGTTCCCATCAGCCCCCACGGGCATACCAGAGCAGCGAGGGAGAAACTTCCCTCGCGCTCTGAAAGCCGGCGCGTGTGACTGGAGGCAGCTGAGAGAGGTGATACCGGGGACGGAGGGCAGGCTCTGCTGGGCGGGGGGGCCCCGCGGCACACTCGATTCTGCCGCGGCGGCCCCGGCCCCGGCAGCGACAGCTTTCTTTGTAAAAAAAATTTCGCTGGGGGGGGGGGGGGTTAGGAGTGGTAATGGCTGGGGGGGGGGTTAGGACTGGTGATGGGCGGGGGGGGGTTAGGATTGGTAAATGCAGTGGGAGTTTGGGGGGTTAGGACAGGTGATGGGCAGGGGGGGGCTAGGACAGGAAATGGGCTGATGGGGGGTTAGGAGTGGTGATTGGCTGGGGGGGTTAGGAGTTGTAATGGGCTGGGGGGGGTTAGGAGTGTTAATGGCTGTGGGCTGTTGGGGGGTTAGGACTGGTGAGGGGCGGGGGGGGTGAGGAGTGGTAATGGCTGTGGGCTGTTGGAGGGGCTAGGACTGGTACTGGGCTATGGGGGGCTAGGACAGGAAATGGGCTGATGGGGGGGTTAGGAGTGGTGATGGGCTGGGGGAGGTTAGGAGTGGTGATGGGATATGGGGGGCTATGGGCTATGGGGGAGCTAAGTCTATATGGGCTGATGGGATAGCTAAGTCTATATGGGCTGATGGGATTAGGACTGGAAGTGGGTTGATGGGGGCTTAGGACTGGTAATGGGCTATGGGGGGCTAGGACAGGAAATGGGCTGATGGGGAGGGGTTAGGACTTGAGGTGGGCTGTTGGGTGGGGTTAGGACTGGTAATGGGCTGTGGGGGGCTAGGACAGGAAATGGGCTGATGGGGAGGGGTTAGGACTTGAGGTGGGCTGTTGGGTGGGGTTAGGACTGGTAATGGGCTATGGGGGGCTAGGACAGGAAATGGGCTGATGGGGAGGGGTTAGGACTTGAGGTGGGCTTTTGGGTGGGGTTAGGACTGGAAATGGGCTGATGGGGGGTTAACACTGGAGGTGGTCTGATGGGGTTAGGACTGGTAATGGGCTATGGGGGGTTTAGGACTGATAATGGGCTATGGGGGGGCTGGGACAAGAAATGGGCTGATGGGGAGGGGTTAGGACTTGAGGTGGGCTGATGGGGTTAGGACTGGTAATGGGCTGTGGGCTGATGGGGGGTTAGGACTGGCAATGGGCTATGGGGGGGTTAAGACTGGTAATGGGCTGTTGGCTGATGGGGGCTGTCTGGTAATGGGCTATGGGGGGTTAGGACTGATAATGGACTATGGGGGGGCTCGGACAGGAAAGGGGCTGATGGGGAGGGGTTCGGACTTCAGGTGGGCTGATGGGGTTAGGACTGGTAATGGACTGTGGGCTGATGGGGGGGTTAGGACTGGCAATGGGCTATGGGGGGCTGACTGGAAATGGGTTGATGGGGGTTAGGACTGGAAGTGGGCTGATGGGGGGGTTAGGACTGGAAGTGGGCTGATGGGGGTTAGGACTGGTAATGGGTTATAGGGGGGGCTTAAACTGAAAATGTGGTGATGCGGGGTTAGGACTGGAAGTGGGTTGATGAGGGGGGGCTAGGACTGGTATTGGGTTGGGGGGTTTCTAGGACTGGAAATGGGTTGGGGGGCTGCTAGGACTGGAAATGGGCTGATGCAGGGACTAGAAGGGAATGGATGCTGGGTGAGGCTGGAACTAGAAGGGAGCTGGTGTTGGGGAGGATTAGAATGGGATGGGGCTGGGAGAGTAAAATGGAGAGGGGAAAAATATTTTGTGTGGGAGGGATAAAAAATCTACAATTGGCCGGGTATTGGGAGAATAAGTGGGGATTGAGGATGGAGGGGTAAATTTTGAGTAGATGAAATAGGAATGAGGAAAGAGCAAAAGGAGAAAGATTAGTATGTTAAAGCAGATGTAGAGAGAGAATGGAAAAAAAAAACCAAGAAGACAGAAGAAAGGACAAATGGACAGCAGATGGAGAGTTAGCAGAAGACACGAAGAAACCAGAAGAAAGTGGCTGGAACAATTGCAACTGAAAAAAAATGCACAAAAGGTAGAAAAATATCTCTTTATTTTGAATTTATTAACTGGAATATGTCAGCTCTGGGAAATGTGCATCATTAATTTTTGCGCTTTGTTTAGTACAAGAGGAAATTAGTTTATAGTTTTATTTCTACAGTGTTGTTGTATATTCCAAGTTTGGCTTTTGGGGTTCCCAGTTTAATTATTGTCTTCCTGTTTCTAAATTGTGATTCCTTGTTTGGTGATGGTCTGTTCTGCATGTGTAACTGAGCTGAGGTATTCTGTTTATATAATTCCTATTTGACATTGCCACTTGTTCTTTCCCCAGTAGGTCATGTATTGTTGTTCTCTGAAATGTATTGGTTTAATATTTGCAGTGTTGCCTTTTGATAGTTAGGGTATGGTGCTTTGTGAGTCCTGGTAGTGCTGTTAGGATACGGCGGGTTTGCTATGGGTTCTAAATGGGCAGCGTTTGTAGTAGTTCCTAATGTGCCTGGCGGTTGGTACTGGATTATAGTAATGTAGAAACCTTTTAGTCTTTCTTTATCCATATACTCATTAAGAGGCATGTTTACTAAAAGTTAGTGTATGGTAACATTATGCAAATATTTATGCAAATGAGGCACCTTATGCAAATGAGGCTTTAATTGACGTGCTGGCACTTTGAGGAAATTCTTTGGTTTTGTGCGGCAGTTTGGGCACTCGGGCTCAAAAAGGTTAGCCATCACTGCCCTAGGATGTGTCCTGCAACTGTGGAAAAGTTTTCACTCATTTACCCACTTGTGGGTACTTTTTCTTTATTTAATTACTGCCTGCCGTCGACTTTTTTTTCTGCCTTTCCACTACTGGGGTCTTTTTCCCACCATCAGCAAAATCGAGGCCTTCAACCTTGCCATTGCGGTCTTCCTGGACATGTCTAAGCCAACAAGTGGCTTCAAAAAGTGCACGAAATGTGGCCATACCATCTCGGCCACCAACAAGCACAACTGGTGCCTGCAGTGCCTTGGGCCCAACCACCAGCCCTCTTCCTGCAACCTTTTCCTGCGGCTGATGAGGAGGTGCCTGAAGGGCCGGGAAAAACAGAAGGAGTCCTCTTCAGAATGTTGGATTCAGCGTCCTTGGCTCCAGAATCAGTGATGCCATCAAGAGGTTACGCCAAGGCGTCGACTTTGTGGGACACCCAGGTGCACTTGAAACCAAGGAGCTACAGCATCAAGTGGAGAACCTCCATAAATATCCAACCAGAATCGAGGAAGGATCTGACATTGATGTTGAAGGGGGTGCTCGAGCACCAGTATAAGCCCTGTGAATATCAGCACCGAAGCTCTTCCCGGCATGACACCAAGAGCAAAGGCTGAAATCAGTCTGCCAAATTGCCCCGGTGGGAGGAATCAACTCCCAGACAGGAGGAATTAACCCCATAGCCCTGGAGGGTGGCCAGATGTCTCCCGATGAGCCCATCATTGTGGAGTCCCTGTCGGAGGTGGTGGCACAAGTGGCCAAAGTCACAATTCCGGCCCCAGCCCCCTCGGAGGCAGCAGTACTTGAGGAATGCCTTAGAGTTCTCATGGTTCTGGCCTTGCCGCAAGCAGGCCCTTCAATGCCTTCAGCAGCCTTGCTGCATGGCATACAGCCAGTTCTGGAGACCCATGAGCTGCCTGTCAAGGCAGGCACATCGGGTGGGAGATTGGAATTGACGCCAGTTCCCATTCCTATCTTCCTGTCTAGCATCTCAGTGTCTGATGTCCAGGGGCATCTGTGGGCATGCTTGAGGTGCCATGGGTCCCACCAATGCCCGCCCTCTCCACATGACCAGGATTGGCGGCGGGAGGAAGCCTTACACTACTTTGATTTCCTTTTGCAGTCCAAATCTGAGGGTTGGGAAACCAAATAAGAATCTGCAATATCGGACAGAAGGTCCCCAGACCTTCCCTCTGACCCATCCCCTCCTTATGAGAGATCCAAATTATCCCCAGAGAAAATGGGAAAACAGTCTTAGTAAATCAGGCTCTAAAACCTACTCTATGACCTGGGTTTCGGTGGCTGGCTCCTAGATTTTTAGACTGGCTCCTTGATTCCAAGAAAATTTGTCAAGTCCTAATATATGTATAAGTATTATACATTCTGCTACTACTCATTCAGCAAGAACCTAACCACTATGTCTTCACTTACATAAACAAAAATGCTACTTACATAAATGGTGATTAATTGGGATGAATTTGTGACCCCCAGCTATATTCTTCAGATGCCTGACTTGAATATTTCTGGTGCAGTTCAAGTGCTCTCACAGATCTTCCATCTATAGTACTTCCTACAGGATGGATTGAGAGAATTAGATATTCATAACAGCTTGTACTGTACCTCTCTTGGCAGATGTGAAACTCCTGCTAGGTGGGAGGAGAGGATGAGAGTTATGAATGCAGTACCAAGCATATTATCATTGTGGGTAATGGAATGCGTCCAACAGAGCCAGCAATCAAAGATTCATTGTTTTCAGCCTACATTGAATCTGTTTACTTTGAAAATAATTTGTCAATGATGTTATGTCAGGAACAGATGGGTGTGAGCTTTTCTGCATTGTTCTGTCTTGTGCAATCAACATTCATTATTATCATACCCTGTAGGATAATCTATGGATTATAATTATTCACCTCCATTATTGTTAAGGTGACTAGTCATAGACAATTTTTTTATGTTGTTCATTGCTACTTCATTGTTATTTGTTTTTCATTCCTGTTTCATTCCCTTTGTTCCCCTCTCCTTCTCCACTTCATCATGGGGACTAGAGCAAGACTCTTTTGATTTGTAAAACTTGGATTCATTCATGCAGATCATGCATACAGTATGTTTATGTTAAGCTCAGAGCTCTAAGAGCAGTCTTGATGGTCCCCTCTTTTCATTGTAACACTGGGAATACAAATGATAGCACATGAAAAACAGTAGGTATCCAGTACCTGTATGCATCCATGCCAACCAAGCTGTTTGAATTCCCTTTTTTAGGGTGGCCTCCATGATTTCAAAGATGAGGAATTTCTCTCTTTTTTTTGCCAGATATACAGTCCTTGAATTATTAGTCATTATTAGGATGGATTTCCTGGTCTGCTACCAGCAATGTCCAGGCCTTTTTTCTTTAAAAAAAATTTCTCTTGGAAATGCTTATCCTGAAGCCATCTTAATGGTTTAGTGGTAGTTTAGTTCTGAAGTCCAACTTGTGCTCATTGTCTAGCAGGAGGTAGCGATGCTTTCAGGGGGAGTAGTTCTTACCATTGCTTAACAGTGATTACCAGTGGTCTGGCTCATGGTTCAGGTGAACTACGTACCAGAGGAAATCCTGGCTTTTGGCTGCCAGCTGAAGCAACAGCTTAGATGGAAGGAAAGGGTTTACTATTGGATGGGAGGAAAGGGGGCATTATGAAATTGTGAATGAAACTTCATGGCACCATAGCTCAAATAAAGGCCTGTCCTAAAAGACAGCTCCATTACAAAATGTAAAACATATATTCATTCATTTTTAGTTTTTTGATTTGTAGACAGTGAGAGTCATAAGGACATAAGCCATGTTGAATCAGACCAAGGTCTATTTGGCTCAGCATCCTGAGTCCAATAGTGGTCAGTCCAGGTCATTTTCAAGAATTAATGATACTTTCCCCAGTCTATCTGACTAATAATTTGAAATAGACTTTTGAACCCTGCTATATTAGTCATATTGAAGACATCCTCCAGCAACAGATTCCACAGTTTAAATATGAGTTGTATGAAAACATACGTCCTACAATTTATTTTCAATTTCCTGGTTGTTTGTTTCATGAAATGCTTTCTTCTTTTAATGTTATTTGAAAAGTTAAACCAGGGCTCGACAAATCCCAGATGCCAGGTTGTGAGAGTGACTAGAAATTTGTCTCTAGAACCTGGGATTTTCATGCTCCCTCTTTTAAAAAAAGTTCCATATCATTCCTCCAGTCCAGTCCCAGTACCTGTGGGTAGTCACGCCTCACCAGCAGCTTGGAGACTGAACATGTCATGCTCTTCATGACATTAGCATAGATAGAGAGCTGGCACCTCCCACTAGTCCTCAGTATCTAAGTCTCCAAGCAGCTGGAGTGGCATGAATCCCATCATCAGGACTCAGTAAAGAAACGCTAGGTTAAATTTGGGGCTGACGGGAATATCATAAATTGCAGATCAGGAAATTGGCTGACATTGTTCAGCCAATTAATCTCCCATTATATCTGAAGGTCCTTGGGGGGTGAAGAGTGATATTTATCCTTCATCTCAGCTCTGTTGTTTTTAAAGTTCTGGTGAATGAAAAAAAACAAACCCAAATACTTATGGCAGAGCTCATTGTGTGGGAACAGCCTGGGAAGGACAAGGGACCTTGCTCGCTGCAGGGAAAATGTGCTCGTCGTGTTTTTGGAGCAGAGGGAGTCCTAGAACTGGAGGCCTGTCACTGACGCACCTGATGCCAAAACCCGAGGGGTGGTTGAGCATCACAGGCTTAACTGCACTGCCAGAGGCATTGTTTACCTGTTAAAGGCAGAAGCAGGAAAAGCACCTAAAATTGCAGGCACACTGGCACTGAAAGCTCAGAGCAGAGCAGCAGCCCTGGACAAGTTCGTGGCAAGGACTACGTGTGTCAGAGCGGCCATAAAGGCACCACGTGTGTCAGAGTAGCCATTTTGGGTGCAGGAGCGAGAGAACCACCAGCATTTAACTGCCTTGGGAAATACCGGTTCTTGTTCAAAGCCAGCCAGCCTCCTCAGCATCCTGGTAGAGGGGAGTTTGCGAGCAGATGTCAGGGGGGCTCTCTCTTCACATTTTGTTATTTTTTGAGGGGCGACTAACATTTAAAAAAAACGGTTGGAAAACAACTGTCTGAGGAGTGTGTTGTAATGGCAGGCAAGTCAACCTGCGTGGCCTGTGGTGCATGCAGAGGTGTGGTCTCCTCAGCTGGATTCTGCAGTGGGTGTGAGGCAGAATCCAGGTCGGTGAAAGCCGGGTGCAGAGAGGAAAGATCAGTGAGAGGCCCGGAAGGTGGAGAAGTGATGGACGGCCCTGCGCCGTCCTCAGTGTCTCAGGTGGCATGCTGACAGCTGCAGCAGACATGCTGGTTCCACAGGGGGATAGGGCGGAAGCTCTTTCCTCTAAGGGCCAGAAGTGTAAAAAAAAGGTATTTTTGTTGCAGCTACTGCAGCAATCATTGCTAGAACAGGGACTTTCTCCTCTCTGCACTGTGTGGCTGTGTGAGTTTGAGCCACACAGTGCAGAAATGTTTGTGTAAATCTTGCAAGACTTGAGAACCGGAAACCAATGAGAGAGGTCCTGCATTACATGACTCAGATTTGCAGAGAGTCGCATGATGCAGGCAGGAGGAAGTTCCTGCTCTGGCAACCTGGAGAGTAGGGCATCTGGTTTTAAGAGCTAGCTTTGGGGGATAAAGAGGGAGGATGGAGGCTGACTGGCTTCTGGGATAGACGTTGGAGGGAGTAAATGGCTGGCTTTCTGGGTGGGGATAAGAGCTGGAGGAGAAGCTGACTGGTGTACTGGGATGAGGTGGGGGTGACTGACTAGCTCTGTGATAAGTGATGGGGGAGTGATTGGCTGTCTGGGATAGGGTCTGGGGAGGTGGCTGACTGGCTCTCAGGGAGAGGCTGGGGGGTGATTGACTAGTTTGTTTGGATAGAGACTGGAGAATGGCTAACTGGCTTGTTGGGATAGGGACTGGGGAGTGACTGACTAGCTTAATAGGAGAAGAGGTGAAGGAATAGCTGACTGGCTCACTGGGAGAGGGACTGGGAAGGGGTGGCTTACAGGCTCATGGGGCTGGGGCTGGGGGATGGTTTACAGGAGTAGGGGGCCGATAAGAGGAAGTAGTTGACTGGCTTGCTGGATTGGGGGCTGGCTGACTGGTTTTCTGGATGATGAAGGCTAGTCGGGGTGGCATGAAGGGGGGTAGCAACTGGGGGATATAGTGGGATAGAGGAGATAGGCTGGTAGGAAGAATAGTCTAAAAGCAATTAGATGACTATAGGGTAAGAAGAAGGAAGAGCATGGCAAGGAGGAGAGAGGGCAAGAATGGGTGACAGGATAGGGGGAGAGTGAGAGAGTAAGAGTGGGCGATGACAGGGTGGAGAGGGGCTGCTCACTGTGTAGTTTGAGCTGTAGCTTGCAAGGGTGCATTAAGGGCCTGTGTTGCTAAGCTTTCCCTTTTCTCTTGGACATGGGATAACAGTTTTAGTAAAATAGGCCTTAATGGGACTATGGTAGTTCCTTAATGGAGACAAGGGAGATGGGAGGGCCTTAGCCACTGGCTCCAAGGTTTTTGGACTGGCTCCTAAGTCCGAAGAAAATTTGTCACCCATGGTTTCACAGTTTCACCCATTCATGATTTTATACGTTTCTATTATGTCCCCTCTCAGTCATGTCTTTTCCAAGCTGAAGAGCCCTAACCTATTTAACCATTCTTCTTATGGCAGGTATTGCATTCTCTTTATCATTTTTGTCACCCTTCCCTAAATATTTCCTAGTTACACTATATCCTTTTTTAGATGGGATGATCAGTACTGCTTACGATATTGATTGTGAGGTTGCAAATGGACCTATACAGAGCAATGAATCACAATAATCATCCAAACTGTTATAAGGCATTAATCCTTGTAATGGCCACCATTATCTGGATAAATGCCTTAGATGCACTATCTATAGATATTCATCTGCACTATCCAGATAGTTCCACTGAATATCTTTACAGTCTGCCTCACCACTGTCCAGATAGTGCCAGGGTGGCATGTGGGCCAAACAGAAAGTTATCCAGATAGCAGTAATATTCAACCAGCTATCTGGATAACTATGTGGATGACTTCAGGACAACAAAAAAGCTTTTCTATAGTTATCCAGATAGTGGACTGAATATCACTGCCTTCCAGATAATTTCAGTGCTGACCAAATAATAAATTGGTATTTGCACAACTCTCCCAGCACCTTGAACACTCCAATTTTCTGCATCCACGACAGTCTGGGTTCCCTGTAGCCCATAGCATGGAAACCATTTTACTTTCCCTACTCAGTGAAGTTCAGGAATCATGGGATAAGAACAACCTTTCTCTTGCTATCACCTTTGACCTCTCCTGTGCGTTTGACCTCGTCATTCACTCTCTCCTTTCACGTCTTTCCTCGGCTGGTTTGGGTGAGAGAGGACTAAGCTGGTTCATTTCCTTTCTTTCTTCATGTTCATTCCACGTATCCTTCCAAGCCACATCTCCCTACTCTCTTCCCTTACCATTTAGTGACCCCGAGTGCTCAGACCTTGTCCCCCTTCTCTTTAATGTTTTCCTGGCCCCTCCGGATACTCTTGTCCAGCTGCAGGGTGTCTCCACATATTATTATGTGGATGATATCCTGCTGCTTTTTCACCTGTCATCAACCACCACTAATCTGAACTCAGTTGACTCATGTCTCTCTCTAGTAGCGTCTTGGCTACGCAACAACCACCTTAAGCTCAAACCCTCCAAAACATTTGCTATCTGATTGATGGGCTTCCTCACTCCCCCCCCCCCCCCCACCTTTCTAACTCTCTCCCTAGGTGGCCTTTCAATTCCCTGTGTCCCCTCCATCAAGTACCTTGGGGTTATTCTGGATTCTTCATTTTCCTTCAATGAACACATCAGCTCTGTGGTTAAACGATCTGTCCTCCCGTTCGGCAGGTGTGCTCCGTTTGGACTCTCCTCCCCGACTCTTCTATCGTCACTCTTCTTTGACTTTGATGATAGTACGATTGGATTATTGGAATGTCATTTACCAAGGCTTACCCCAGTGTCAGTTAAAATGTCTCCAATCGGTTCAGAATACTGCAGTTCATCTTCTTCATCATGTCTCCCATTTTAACCATATATCCCCCCTTCTCATCAAGTCACATTGGCTCCCTCTGTCTCATTGTTCATAATTCAAACTCCTTGCTCTCATCCACAAGACCCTACATTCCAGCAGCTTATTTATCCTCTCGTCTTATCCCCTATATTCCCTCTCGTGTCCTAAGTTCGGTCCATGGAAATCGTTTGCATATTCCCCCACCCTTACAGGCCCATCTTGAGTCCACTCATCATGTTGCTTTTTATTTTGTTGGCCCAATGGCCCCAGTCTTTGGAATTCCCTTCTCGTTGACCTCCATCTTGAGCACTCCCTCCACAAGTTCAAATCTGTCCTAAGAACACATATCTTTCAGCTTACATATGATCTTCCAGCCTAGCTCGCAAAGATTCTGCTCCCCTCTCTTCCTGTACTCCCCATTTTCCCCTCCCTTACCTTCCTTTCCCCCTCTCGCCTTAGCCTCCCTGCCCTATTATTTCTTTACTATCACTTTCCTTTATATTAATTGGTGTTCCTTTTCCTTTTCCTTTAATTTTATATTTTATTGTAATTTTATCCTTTTTATACACCACTCAATTATATTGTGAAGGGTGGTATATCAAGCACCAATAAACCATAAACCATTATAAAATATTTAATGCTACCCACAATCTGGATAGTGGAGCTGAATATCCAGATTATCTTTAAATTCCATGACTGCTGTGGACCCTCCTCCGCCCCACCACCAAACGTGGAATTTAATGATTGACAAAATCCTTTTTAGCACTACTGAATATATGCACTGCTGTACAATAGTGATAAGTATTCAGTTACAATATGTCCTTGCAAGAAGAGCTTCCAGTCTAAGTGGGTACCAGAGGCAAGGGGAAATAAAGTGACTTACCCAAGGCCCAAAGGAGTATAAGTGGTATAAGTGGGAATAACCAGTCTTCTTTTAAATAATCACTAACATTTTATTTGCTATTTGGCAGCCATAGCACAGTGGGCTGAAAACCTCAATGTATTATCTACAATTTATTTATTTATTTATTTATTTAACAATTCTTCTATACCGCGCTATTAAAATCAGCGCGGTGTACATCGAACAAAGGTACTACAATGTATACAAACAACATCGAGTTTTACAGAGAACAGGGAATTGAACATGGAAGAAGAACCGGGAAACTATATACATATTATACTCAAACTATGTACAGTACTCTAATATAAAGTGGTAGTGGGGGCTACCTATTGTCTGAGGTCTTGACGTGCAGGGGTGACTGGTGTCTGGCGGAGTTTTGCTGGTTGGTGGTTGTGCTATTATCGCTTGAAGTTCCTGGGTAACATTTTGTGAACAGGTGGAATTTTAAGGCTTTTCTGAACATGATAAGGCTTTTTATTCCACGGATGTCATGGGGGAGTGCATTCCAGTTTAAAGGGGCGAATAAGGAGAAGGCTCTGTTGGAGGTAGCCTTTGTGCATGTGGTCATTAGCTTGGGCACTGCTAATGTGTTCAGTGCAGTGGACCTTCTGCTTCTATTTTCCAGGGTGCCATGGACTAGTTTGCTGATTGGCGTTGGGGGGCAGTTATTTAGGGCTTTGAAGGTGAGGACCAATGATTTGTATTGGAGTCTGGCATGTAGAGGTAGCCTCCAAGATTCTTTTTTTGGGTGATGATTGCTAATACAGAACCTAGCATAGCTGAAATTATTTTTTTCTGTATGCATCACTTTGCTCTTTTCCTCACTAAGGGTCTGATTTTATAACATGATGTCTATTTGAGAAGTTTTAAAAAGTGCCGATTTAATGCCCGTTTTCCAAAAGCAGAAATGATTTAAAATCATCCCCACAGTCAAGCAGCATACTGTATAAGAAAGGAATTTTTGCAATACTTTACACATTTGTAGGGATGAAGGTCATCAAAATTCAGTCAGTCATCAATTCATAGAAATATAGAAATATGATGACAGAAAAAGACCACATGGCCTATCTAGTCTGTCCTTCTATATCAACAACTACAACAGTCCCCTTTTTACCTTTAGAGATCCTCTGTGTTTGTCCCATGCTTTTTTGAATTCAGTTACTGTCCTCATCTCTACCACCTCCACTGGGAGACTATTCCACCGATCCAATACTCTTTCTGTAAATAAATATTTCCGCATATCACTCCTGAATCTATCCCCCTTCACCCTCATCCCATGTCCCCTCGTAGCAGAACTTGCTTTCAATTGAAAGAGGCTCTCTCCCTGAACATTTATGCCACGGAGGTGTTTAAACATCTCGCTCATATCACCTCTATCCCGCATTTCCTCTAAGGTGTACATATTAAGATCCTTCAGTCTGTCCTTATATGCTTTATAATGAGGACCACTAATCATTTTAGTAGCCACCCTCTGCACTGACTCCATCCTGTTCACATCCTTTTGAAGGTGCAGTCTCCAGAATTGCACACTATACTCCAAATGAGGTCGCACCAAAGACTTATACAGAGGCATTATCACCTCCTTTTTTCTGCTAGCCATTCCTCTCCATATGCACCCAAGCATCCTTTTAGCTTTTGCCGTCGCCTTATCTAACTGTTTAGCTACTTTAAGATCATCAGACACAACCACGCCTAGGTCCCGCTCTTCTTTAGTGGACAAAAGTACTTCACCCCCTATACTATATTGCTTCCTTGGATTGCTGCAACCCAAATGTATGACCTTACTTTTTTTTAACATTAAATCCCAGCTGCCAAATTCTAGACCATTCTTCAAGCTTAGCTAGATCCCTCCTCATGTTATCTACACCTTCCTGGGTGTCTATTCTATTGCAGATTTTGGTATCATCCGCAAAGAGGCAAACCTTACCCGACAACCATTCCGCTATATCACTAACAAAGATGTTAAAAAGAATCAGACCAAGGACAGATCCCTGGGGCACACCACTGGTAACATCCCTCTCCTCAGAGTGAGCTCCATTTACCTTTACTCTTTGTCACCTCCCACCCAACCAATTTCGAACCCAAGCAGTAACTTTAGGGTCCATCCCTAGGGTGCTCAGTTTGTTTATAAGTCGCTTGTGAGGAACAGTGTCAAAGGCTTTACTGAAATCTAAATACACTACATCTAGGGCTCTCCCTCGGTCCAACTCCCTGGTCACCCAGTCAAACAAATCAATCAGATTTGTCTGACAAGACCTGCCTCTGGTGAATCCATGATGCCTCGGATCCTGTAATCCGCTGGACTCCAGAAACTTCACTATTTTCTATTTCAGCAGCATTTCCAATAATTTCACCTACTCTTGCCATCGTGCTGGGCAGACTAGATGGACCATGCTGGTCTTTATCTGCCGTCATTTACTATGTTACTATGTTACTCACCACTGAAGTTAAACTAACCGGCCTGTAGTTTTCAACCACATCCTTACTTCTGCTTTTGTGTAAAGGCACCACATCAGCCTCTCTCCAGTCCTTTGGCACCACTCCCGACTCCAATGAGGCATTGAAAAGGTCAGTCAGTGGAGCTGCTAGAACGTCCCCAAGTTCCTTCAGTATTCTAGGATGTATCCCATCCGGTCCCATCGCTTTGTCTACTTTAAGTTGAGCTAGTTTCTCACGAACACAGTCTTCTGAAAATTGTTCAAGATGTCCCTCGCTTCTGTTCCTATTTGTGGGTGTTTTCTGAGGTCCTGCTCCTGGTTCTTCATTTGTGAACACAGAACAAAAATATTTGTTAAGCAATTCCACTTTATCCTTATCAGCTTCTATATATTCCTCCCCTGCACCCTTGAGTCTGACTCATCAGTAGAAAACGCCTGTTTCAACTTCATCTCCCGAATAGCTATTTGTCCCTTTAACTTATCCTCATTTTCTGCTGTCTTCCCCACTATTAGAGTCATCAAATCCATGCTGCATTTGTTGAGAATAACATTCTATTTTATTACAAATGAATTTTCATTGCTGAATAATACAGGTTCTTAAAGATAACCTTAATCCTCTCGGAATCATCTTATTCTTTATATACTGGGCCATGGTGTCACCATTTAGTGTTGCCCTTACTAAATGTTTCTTCAGCATTATCAACTCAGACCAAGTAATCTTAGGACTGGATGCATGCTAAATTATTATCAAAAAGAGAAGAATGCTACAAACGCTTAGCTACCTGTTTAGGAGTGTAACTAAGTAACTGCTCATCTGCCCATTGTTCATCATTTAATCCAATTACATCTTCTTCAGTATCTATAACCAAATCTGATGCCATAATAATAAAGACCAAATATGTGACAAAGAACAACCACACACGACTAAAGATCCAAAACGTGAGGTAGAAATTAAACTGTTCACATATGGCATCAGAATCGGTTGTAGATCCTGAAGACAATTTAATCAGATTGCATGATAAAAACATAAGATATGCCATACTGGTTCAGTATCCTGTTTCCAACAGTGGCCAATCTAGGTCATAAGTACCTAGCAGTTTCCCCAAAAGACACATGTTCCATAATGCTTGTATTGGGTCAAGCAGTGATATCATGGGTCCCTTTTTAATAATGGTTTATGGACATTTCCTCCAGGAACTTGTCCAAACCTTTTTTAAACCCAGCTACACTAACAGCCTTTGCTACATCCTCCGGTAACAAATTCCAGAGTTTGATTACACGTTGAGTGAAAAAATATTTTATTTTATTAGTCTTAAATACCCTGTAGCTTCATTGCATGTCCCCTAGTCTTCTATATTCTGATGAGGTAAACAATCGATCTACGTTTACCCGTTCCATTCCATTCATAAATTTATAGACCTCTATCATATTGCCCCTTAGCCGTCTCTTTTCCAGATTGAAGAACCCTAACTTTTTAGCCTCTCTTCATAGGAGTATCCTTCCATCCCCTTTACCATTTTGGTGGCTCTTCTCTGTACCTTTTCTAATAACGCTATATCTTTTTAAGATACAGTGGCCAGAATTGCACACAACATTCAAGGTATGGTCGCACCATGGAACGATACAGAGGCATTATAATAGCCTTTGTTTTATTTTCCATTCCTTTCCTTATGATACCTAGCATTCTATTTGCTCTCTTATCTGCCGCTGCACACTGGGCGGAGGGTTTTAACATGTTATCCATGATGACGCCTAAATCTTTTTCCTGGGTGGTGGTTCCTAATATGGAACCTTGCATCGTGTAACCATAGGTTGGGTTGTTCTTTCCTAGGTGCATAACTTTTCAGTTCTCCACATTAAATTTCATCTGCCATTTGGATGCCCAGTCTTCCAATTTATCAAGATCCTCTTGCAATTTTCCACAATCCTCATGGGCTTTAACAACTTTAAATAATTTTGTGCATTCTGCAGATTTGATAACCTCAGTCGTTATTCCCTTTTGCAGGTCATTTAGAAATATGTCAAAAAGCAGCAGACAGCACAGATCCCTGGGGTACTCCACTATTCACCTTTCTCCATTGGGAAAACTGGCCATTTAGTCCTACCCTCTGCTTTCTATCTTTTACCCAGTTCCTGATCCACAATAGTACACTGCCTCCTATCCCATGACTTTTTAGTTTTGCCAAAAGTCTCTGATGAGGGACCTTGTCAAAGGTTTTCTGAAAGTACAGATATAGTATATCAACTGACTCACCTTTGTCTACCTGTTTATTCTCACTTTAAAAAAGACATAACAGATTAGTAAGACAAGATCTTCCTTGTCTAAAGCCATGTTGGCTGTCTCCCATTAAGCCATGACTATTTACATGTTCAGTAATTTTGTTCTTTATGATGATTTTTCCCGGTACTGACATCAGGCTCACTGGTCTGTAGTTTCCTGAATCACCCCTGGAACCCTTTTTAAAAATTGGTGTTACATTGGCCATTCTCCAATCTTCAAGTGTTATAGATTATTTTAATGATAGTTCACAGATTACTAATAGTAGGTCTGCAGTCTCATATTTCAGTTCTTTCAACACCCTTGGATGTATACTATCCGGTCCAGGTGATTTGCTACTCTTCAGTTTATCAAATACTTGTAAAACATCTTTCTGGTGTATCTATATTTTTTTCAATTCTTCCGCACTATCACCTTTAAATACCATTTCAGCCATGGGTAGCATCCCTACATCTTCTTCAGTAAAGACCAAAGTAAATAATTCATTCAGTCTCTCTGCTATAGCATTGTCCCCTCTTAGTGCCCCTTTTACCCCTCTATCATCTAATAGTCCAACTGACTCTCTCTCAGGTTTTTTGCTACAAATGTACTTGAAAAAGTCTTTATTACGCCTTTTTGCTTCCACAGCAAGCTTCTTCTCAGATTCTCTCTTTGCCTGCCTTATCAATGCCTTGCTTTTAACTTGCCATTGTTTGTGCTGTTTCTAGTTTTCATCATTTGGCTCTTTTTTTTCTTTCCTGAAAGATGCTTTTTTGGCAACAACAGCCTTGCTGACCTCACCTTTAAACCATGCTGGCAGTTTTTTGCACTTCCTTCCACTTTTCTTAAAGCATGGAATACAGCTGATCTGGGCTTCCAAGATAGTATTTTTCAACAACACCCAAGCTGGATGTAAGTCTTTGACCTTTGCAACTGCTCCTTTTAGTTTTTTCTTAACTATTATCCTCATTTTATCATAGTCTCCCTTTTGAAAGTTAAAAGGTATTACTGTGGATTTCCTTACCATCCCTCCTCCATTAATTAAATCAAACATGATCATGGTATGATCACTATTGCCAAGATGAACAAGGCAGGGTAGCTATCCTAACCAGTTCATCTCTAATTGCCACACCTCTCCCCCGGCAATGCTTACATTACTCTGAAGCTTATGCTGCCAAGATCAGTCAAGAACCCTTTGTCTTTTACTGTACTGAATGGCACTGCTGCTCACACAGCAACATCCAAGCAGTCTTTACATGTAGATGCCCTGGGATGGAGAGATTTCAAGAAGGTATGGTTTGTGCGGGATGAAAAACTATATGTGTAGTTTCCATTTTGCAATGAGAACATACATATTTTAAAATATTTCCACATTGGCTTTTTCACCTGCTCTAAGGCATACGCTAGTGCTAGCTACTTGCTCATTTGCTCCACCAGTGATTCAGGGGGCAATTATGCTATTCTCTGTAGAGTCTTAAGCCACCTTATAAATTTATTAAAAAGAGTTATTTCACTTGGCTCATTAATTGGATTCTCTTATGCATGTAACTTTGTAAAATCCAGCATAAACACACATGAAGGCACATTTTAGAAAGGCTATTTATATGGTTGTTATGATGTTCAAATGAAAACATCTGCAATTTCTTTGTAAGTTTTCAAGGAGAAGGTGGGCATGTGCAAGTCCGATCTAAAATCGAAATATCTCCACTCCTCACAGTAGACATGTGTGTTAAATCAAACCAGGAAATGGAGGTACACATGAAGATGGGCATCTATGTGCAACAGGAGATGCAGTTTTTAAATCATGCACGTGTAAAAAGTCATTGAAGGAACCCAATGACTTGCATGTATGTACACTGGTAATTTTAGAACACACATGTGTAAATTTTATGGTAGCGCACATGTATCCTGGCCATTATGTAATCCTGGATGTCCCACCGCTCTTCCACAATTATAGATAAGTCAATGTTTAACAAAGTAACATGCAGAGGAGGAAATTCAGATTGCAGATGGCCAAAGTGAGCACTGTCTAAGAACCTAAACATGCTGTGGAGCAGGTGTAAATACAGACGTGGATAATTTCCATCGCCCACATGTAGCCCCTCTATGAAACTGGAGATGCACGTGTAATTTGTCGTTCCATCCATACTACACCCCCAACATGCCCCTGTGTGACTTAGATGTGATCGGGTCAGATTTGCACATGTGAGTGGTTGTTTTCACAGGTGCAAATCGCACATAGCACTTCTAAAATAACTCCTGCACTCAGCAGCAAATAGATGTGTATATTGTAAGATTAGCATCTACACTTGTAGACTACATGCTGGGGCTTACATGTCTACTGCCCTGAATGATATTGTTACTTTTCTGTACATGTAGGTTTTTAAACTGGATGCTCCAGCTGTACATTCCAGCAAATACATGCACACGCCTGCATGTCTTTATACGTATTTTACTAAAGTCCCCAGGTTCAGCAGAGACTTTTGTAAAATACTTGTGGGAAATGTGAACATCCTGACCTGGAAATCTCATTTCCCACATGGAACTCTTGTGCAAAATGGGACTTTATGTCACAGGGGAGGCTCACAAATCAGAATTAAATCCACCTCTCTTTACGTTGCTGCATTGCCTGATGTCAGATACATGAGTCTTCTTCGTTCATATGGTTTAAGTAATAAAGTATTACAACACTTTTAATTCCATGAGTGTGAAGAAAGAGAAGACTGTTTTGAAATATTTCTTGCATCTGACTACCATCTCAGAAAATTTGTGGAATGTAGTGGTAGATCTTAGTGGCAGAATGTCACAATGAAAATGTCCTTGCTTTTCTACCCACCCTCTGAGTTGGAAGAGTGCCACACTGAGAATACTACAAGATAGGAAATCTCTCAGGCAAGAATAGCCACTGGCCACAACTACTACTTGAACAGGGGTTAGTCATGACAAGTCTGAAACTCGGTATAGGCTTTTTCGTATTTCTGTGCTGGAAGCAGGATAAATGGCAGCCTGGCTGCACTCTGGAACAGTATTTTAAAACTTAAGGCACTCCCCTCTCCTATATCATCTTTGAATTCCATATGAACCCCCTCTCCGCTTCTCTCGGAGGCAATTTCTCCAAATGAGTTCGTTTTGCGTACACCATGATGGTCATGAACTTCACTCCCAGGCCAGGGCATGTGGAGTATTTATTTATTTATTTTATTTATTTCAATTTTTATATACCGCGCTATTTACAATCAGCGCGGTTTACAGAGAACCAAAGACCAGAACAACAGGCTGCTCGGTATTACATAAAACCGGAAAATAAACTTGGATAGTATGATCTCAGTCTCTCAAATTTACTGCTAGCACACGCCATAATACTTGCACTGTGCCAAAGAGAGCACCAGTAATGCTTTCTTTTCAGTTTTTTAAACAGCAGCACTATGGCAAGGTAGAATAATAATGGGACTGAGTAAGAGAATATAAAGTCCTCCTTCATGCTCAACACACAGGAGTAGCTTTTTCAGCATAGTGGTCAAGTCCTTGCTGTGACTTGCTGGAAACCTGAAAGATGAAATCAGATTCTTGACAAATGCTTTGTATTTTCCTCCTTACATTCAATGGTGCTGATTGAAGGTCTCTTGCAAACAGATTGAGTGACTGCACCCATAGTAAAATTCATGAAATTAATAATTGGCAGTCTACTAGAGATTTATTTATTTAATTATGTTATGCACAGGGTAAAAATTGTCAGTTCATTTTCAGATTTTTGGCCTTTTTTATTTTGGAGATTTTTTTTCAGTTTATTACACACATTTGTGTTAATAAATTTGTTCTAACATATATTAAAACTTTTTAATGCATGCAAACACAGAATAAGTCATAGGTTAATATGTGTTAAATTGATTTTGCATGCAGTAAGGGACTGATGCACAAACCTTGTGCTAGAGCCTGGCACTAAAGCTCTGGCACGGAGTTTCCAAATTCAGACATTTTGCACAGGCATGCAGTGAGCAAACAGCATGCAAATAAGCTGTATACAAAAGGTCTACGCTAAACCTGGAGAGCAAGCCAGGCACATGCACACAGATGTTTGTGCATCCCCTGATGGTGGTGGCAGCATTGCCACAGGGCATGCACAGCAATGGTACTGGCCAGTGTAGGGGGAGCTGAGGTTGGGCTGGGCACTGCAAGGGACTCTGCCTATATTCTATGCGCAAAAATGCACTTGTGCACATGTGCTGAAATGCTGTGTGGTGCATATAGCAATCATTCTTCTCTGACATTCTGCTCTGAAAAACCTTGAACACATGATATTATTTTGAGCAGAACATCTGAGCAGAATGATTGCCCTATCCCCCTCCTAGCATTCCAGTACATGTACATACATGATCCAGCACGCTTCCCCTACAGTTTCTTTCAAGCCTCTGTCACTTCAGCAAAGCCCCCCAAAAATCTGTGGGCCTTGTCCAATCAAGAAACAGGCACAAATTCCTTGTCAGCACTGAATGCAGACCCCTTACATTTCCTCCAACCTGGCGTTAAATCCCAGTGTTGAGCTCAGCCTTCTGCTCTTCTGCGCACTTCTCTGCATCCGGGTGACATAGTTACTTGCTTAACGATCATGCTAATTAGAATACCTTGTCAGAATCTGGGCAGTGATTATGCTCACACCGGTCCCCTTTCTGCCTTGTGGCACAATGGTAGCACATAAAAAATATGCGCAGACCTTGCGCCAATCATGTGCTAAGCATGCGCTGATGTTACTGCATTGGTATCTAACTTTTGTAAAGCAAGCTAATGAGCTAAATGCATGCTAACAAATGCACATCCCTACATATCCCTACATGAAATATGTGTACATAAGGAAGTTGGAACAATTTTGATAGTGGGAATGTTGAAAACTGTTTTTTGGCCCATATATAATGGAAACCTGCACTCTCCTGCAACATTCTTAGTACCAACAGCTTTTATGCCATCTATTAGGGATGTGCACAGGAAAAACAATTTTGAATCGTTTGAAAAATTTGGTGTTTGTCTATGATTTTCATTAATTATTTCAGTTTGTTTCACACATTCATTTTAAGAACATTGTTTAGCCTGTTTAATGTTTGAAAATCAATTGTATGCACATAGTAACATAGTAGTTGACGGCAGATAAAGACCAGCATGGTCCATCCAGTCTGCCCAGCAAGATGGCAAGAACAGGTGCACCTGTCGCTCCGCGCAGGCCACCCCTCCCCATATCCTTGTTCAGGGGTAAACCCACCACTCCATGTAGGACACCCCTATTTGTTGAGACGTTATATGGTTCAGAAGTTAGATGGTACCTTTTATTTTGTTTTTATCCTATTTCTGTAAAGGGATCCTCTGTGTTTGTCCCATGCCTTTTTGAATTCCGTCACCATGTTCGCCCCTACCACTTCCATCGTGAGGGCATTCCAAGCATCCACCACCCTTTCAGTGAAAAAATATTTCCTGACATTGCCTTTCAATTTACCCCCTTGCAGTTTCATGTTATGCCCTCTAGTTTTACAGGTTCCCCGTCTTTGGAAGAGGTTTGTTTGTTCATCATTTCTCTTTAAGTATTTAAAGGTCTGAATCATATCTCCCCTGTCCCTCCTTTCCTCCAACGTGTACATATTTAGGTCTTCAAGTCTCTTCTCATAAGGCTTCTGACGCAGGCTCCAAATCATTTTGGTCGCCTTCCTCTGAACAGTCTCCAGTCTTTTTACATCCTCTGCAAGATATGGTCTCCAAAACTGAACACAGTATTCCAAGTGAGGCCTCACCAGTGACCTATACAGTGGCATAAGTACCTCTTCTTTTCTGCTGGTAATCCCTCTTTGTATGCAACCCAACATCCTCCTGGCTTTTGCCACCGCCTTGTCGCACTGTTTTGCCACCTTGAGATCAGCAGAGATAATCACACCAAGGTCTTTCTCCTGAACTGTGCATACCAACCTTTCGCCCCCTATCGCGTACATTTCTCTTGGATTTCTGCTACCCAAGTGCATGACACTGCACTTCTTTGCATTAAATCGTAGTTGCCAAGCATTAGACCAGTCTTCCAGCTTTTGTAGATCTTTCTTCATGTTAACCACTCCCTCGGGGGAGTCCACTCTGTTGCAAATTTTTGTGTCGTCTGCAAAAAGACAGACTTTTCCATTCAGTCCTTCAGCAATATCACTCACAAATACATTGAACAATGCCGGGCCCAGGACCGAACCCTGGGGCACCCCGCTAATCACCTTCCTCTCATCCGAGTGAGCTCCATGTACAATCACCTTCTGTCGTCTGTCAGTCAACCAATTTCTAATTCAGTTTACCATCTTGGGACCCATCCCCAAGCTACTGAGTTTGTTGACAAGCCTCCTATGAGGAACAGTATCAAAGGCTTTGCTGAAATCCAGGTAGATAACATCCATCGCATGCCCCTGATCTAGTTCCCTGGTCACGCAGTCAAAGAACTCGATCAGATTTGTTTGGCAAGATCGTCCTTCGGTAAAACCATGTTTCCTCGGGTCTTGCAACCTGTTGGTTTTCAGAAAGTTCACTATTTGCTCTTTCAGGAGCGCCTCCATTACTTTTCCCGCCAACGAGGTAAGGCTCACGGGCCTGTAGTTTGACACTTCTTCCCTGTCACCACTTTTGTGTAGAGGTACGACATCAGCCATTCTCCAGTCCTGAGGAACCTCTCCTGTTTTCAAGGATCTGTTGAAGACATCCTTTAACGGTCCTGCAAGAACCTCTCTGAGCTCTTTCAGTATCCTGGGATGTATCCCATCTGGTCCTATGGCTTTGTCCACTTTCAGTTTAGCAAGTTGTTCTAACACCTCTTCATCTGTGAATGGTGTGGTATCTACTTCATTCCCATTTTTATATTTGGGAGTCTCAGCTGGTCCATCCCCAGGATCTTCTTTAGTAAACACAGAGCAGAAGTAATTGTTTAGCAATTTTGCTTTTTCAGTGTCACTTTCCACGAGTCCTTTCCCAGCACGTCTGAGTCCTGCAATTCCAACTCTGATCTTTTTCCTTTCCTGAATATACCTGAAGTAATTTTTTGTTGCCACCCTTAACATCTTTAGCCATCTTTTCCTCTGCCTTTGATTTTGCTATCCTTATTACTCTTTTAGACTCTTTGAGTTGGATCCTGTATTCATTTCTGTGTTCTTCCGTCTGCAAGCTTTTGAATTTTGCAAAAGTTGTGTTTTTTGCCTTTATATGTGCAGCCACCTCTTTGGAAAACCAAATAGGTTTCCTTCTCCTCTTGCTTTTATTTACTTTTCTTACATATTTATCTGTTGCCCCTTTTATTGCCTCCTTTAGTTTAGCCCATTGCAATTCCACTTCCTTTATCTCTTCCCACCCCGTCATCTCCTCCTTTACGTACTCTGCCATTTTATTGAAGTCAGTGTATATGAAGTTTAGGACTCTGAGCTTGCTATGATTGGCCTGTACCATGGCTTTTATTTCAAACCACACCGTGTGATGGTCGCTGTTGCTCACAGGGGCACTCACGCAGACATTCGACACACTGTCACTGTTGGTGAGCACTAGATCCAGCGTTGAGCTTTCCCTGGTTGGTTCCATCACCATTTGTCTAAATAATGCATCTTGGAGAGCATCCACAATTTTTTTGCTTCTTTCCAGATGTGCAGAAGGAGTAATCCAATCCACATCAGGTAGATTAAAGTCACCCAATATGATCGCTTCCCCCTTTGATGCTATCTTGGCAATATCTATAATCAGTTCATTGTCTCTCTCTTCAGTTTGAGTCGGAGGTCTATAGACTACAGCAATATGGATGACGGTGCCATCTCCTCTCTCCAACGCAATCCAGAGCGTTTCTTCTTTTACCCATGTCCCCTGCATTTCAGTAGCTTTAATATTGCTTTTGACATACAAGGCTACTCCTCCTCCTTTTCCATTTTCTCTGTCCCTTCTGAATAGATTATAGCCAGCTATGGCTATATCCCAATCATGTGATTCATTAAACCATGTTTCTGTAATGGCCACAATGTCCAAGTCCGTTTCCACCATTAGGGCTTCCAGGTCTGGAATTTTGTTGGCTAAGCTTCGAGCATTTGTGCTCATTGCTTTCCAGCACTTTCCTGGCTTGTGTGTATTTTGCATTGATTTTGTTCTGCCCACTTCCTCCCACATGTTTTTGATGTGTGGTTTAAAAGTGTGGCTGTTTCTGATGTTGTTCTGCTTTTGTTGGGGGTGGCATGCAGATGTTGACCTTCCACATCCGTCACCCCCTTTTCCTAGTTTAAATGCATGTCCACATACTGCCTGAATTTTTCACTTAGGATTCTTTTCCCTGCGGAAGAGAGATGTAGTCCATCAGCACAGTATAGTCTCTTGTTGGTCCATAAATTTGCAAGTTAATGTGCATTAAATCAACATTGCACACATCAAAATCCCGTGATCACCAGATTTTATCAGCCCTAGTATTAGGACTAGGGCTGATAAAATCCATTCAAAAGCAAGGGTCTTAGGGCCCAATTTTCAACAAGGCACTGAGGTCTACCATATCCGCAGAAACTTACCCAGTCAGGAAAAGTGCTTGAATCATGAGTCAGGCGCCACCAAATAGGCAGGCTACGAAAATGCAGCACAAACTGAACACAGCAGCAGGCGCCTACTGTGGAATATATGGGTAAGTGCAAGGCACAGAACCCGGGCTCTGTGCCCAAGGTTGACATGCGATACCCATGTATGTGCCACAACGGCAGCCAGAGAAGCAGGATGGCAGGTATGCATGAACCCAGGTAATGGGCATCCAGCGCACCCATGCATTGCCCATATGGTGTACCCATGCATAGACAGCACCATCATGCAGCTATCCATGGGCTGCCTGAGCCAGAGCCCCCGTAGCAGGGCAAAGAGACACCTGCGGAATGGTGGTGACGAGAAGTGTGAACTTCAGCCCCTGCGAGAGTGAGAACCTTGTCCATTGTGTGCTGCAGCACAAGGGGGTGCTGTACCCCAGGGTTGGCTGTCGGGCAAATTTGCGGCTGTCAACAGCCATATAGAGGAGCATCCAACTCCGGCTGCGCAGGTAAGGAGGAGACAACAGGTGGGGGGGGGGGGGGCAGAGCACCATGCCAGGCTGACAAACCCTGAAAGGCACAGCTGTAGGTCTGCACAGGGAGACAGTGCTGTGATGCCAAGCTACATGCTGGTGGCTGCCCCAAAGGATGCTGATCAGGCAGTGGTGGAAGGACGGGCCATACATTGGCATAGGTGCCAGTCCCAAGTGCCCACAGCAGGGGGCATACAAACAAACAGCAGGTGGAGAGGTCGCTGCACCCCCTGGTGGTGGTGGCAGCATTGCCACAGGGCATGCACAGCAATGGTACTGGCCAGTGTAGGGGGAGCTGAGGTTGGGCTGGGCACTGCAAGGGACTCTAACAGCCAGTGTGGATGTCCTGGATACCTGCTCTACCCCCCAGGCCCTGTGCCCCAGTGCAAGGGCCTGGGGTCACCGGTGGCAAACCCCACATATGTATTGCCTGTCTGTCCCTGCAAGCATATCTGATAACATTGCCTGCCACCCCCTGCCCAGCTATGGCAGCATCCCAATAATGTGATGCCACAGAACTTGACAGATCTGCACTGGCGAGCACACACAAACAGTGACAGCCTGTCCATGCATGGTGCATGACAAACCATGCAGTGCAATGGCCCCTGAGGCAGTGGATGCCCCTGCCTCAGGGGCTGAGGCCATGCACAGCTCACAACCAAGTACCATGATGTCAAGGGATACCTGTGTGCAACAGATAGAACCAAAGGAGGGGGGAGGACTGCAGAGGTGCCAGAAGGGCCCAGAAGGGTGACACAGGTGAAGCAGTTGCCCAGATGGCACTGTCACTGGTGGCACAGGACACATCGCAAAGGGCCAAGGGAGTGGCAGGCAGGAACATGGTAGCAGACACCAGAGGTTTACCAGCACATGCACTCCATACCTGCCACCCATAGGTATGCCCCCTGTTGTGAGTGCCGCCCCCAAATGGCCTCGATCCTGTCATTCACCCAGGTCCGAGGTACAGCAGGCATAGATAGACAGAAAACACCAAACTCTGCAAGGTAACAGTGAATGTAGTCTGTACAGCAGCAAGGGGCACAAGTAATGGAACTACAGGTAACCATGTCACTGGCAAAGTACTACGCAAATACCTTTATTGGTGCAATGAATGTTGGTGGTCCAGGATACACCTTAGGACCTTACCCATGGACAAAGCAAAGTAATCTTACAGGCTGTTACCGTGGGAACAAATGCCATGTTGAGGAAAGGTGAGATAGGGATGTGGGTGATGGAGGTGTGGGAGGGAGGAGGGGGGAAAGTAGCACATTGGTCATAGAGAGCCAGCCAATAGATCCCCTCAGGAACATATGTAAGACCTATAGGCCTGTTGGGCAGGGTTCTGAAGCCCCCCCTACAGATGGGGAGATTAGAACTGGACCTTATGGGCGATATCCAGAACATAAGTGCAATGACAGCTAACAAGCTCAGACAGCCAGGAGGTGAGGAAAAGGGCCTGAGGAGCAGCTCCAGTGGGCTCTGTAAGTAGAAGCTTTCTATGTGCCCTTGACGAGATGTTCACTGTGAGTTGCTATCTCCATCACAGCATGCAGCTGTGTCCTTATCAGAGTCACTCTGAGAGGAAAGGACTGTCTGTTAGGCCTTCTGCAGCCTGTTATCTAGGCTGGCCAGGGAAAAAGAGAGCAGGCATGTTAGGGAGCATGGAAGACAGACAGACCAGGATACCAATTAGGTCCAAGAATGGTGTCTGTGCTACTGCAGTAATAATAATGCAGCATATATAATACAAATCACAGTGGCAGCATAGAAGGGCCTGTCTATATCCCATACCCCAGCCAGGATGGGCAGGTTGCCAGACGGCAGCAAGATACAGGTATGCACAACAGGTGATAAGGTTGCGCCCAACTGAGTCCATGTGTGTCCCCTCTCTCTCCCACAGGCAGGGCCGGCCCGTCCATTGAGCGAGAATGTTTTTTGCACAGGGCCCCGCGTTTCAGGGGGCCCCGCGCAAAAAACATTCTGATCCTAAAGTTAAATTTAAAAAAAAAAAAAAAAGCTGTCTTCTTCCGCTGCCGGGGGCCGCCGCGGCAGCATCGAGTGTGCCGCGGGGCCCCCCCTGCCCAGCAGAACCTGCCCTCCCCTTTATCACCTCTGTCTCTCGTTGTAGCTTCAGTCACACGCGCCGGCTCTCAGAGCGCGAGAGGAGAGTTTCTCCCTCGCTGCTCTGTTAAGCCCGCGGGGGCTGATGGGAAGTTCCCATCAGCCCCCGCGGGCTTATCAGAGCCGCGAAAGGGAAACTGGTCCTTTCGCGCTCTGAAAGCCGGCGCGTTTGACTGAAGCTACAATCAGAGACAGCGGTGATAAAGGGGAGGGCAGGTTCTGCTGGGCAGGGGGGGCCCCGCGGCACACTCGATGCTGCCGCGCGGCCCCGGCAGCCGGAGAAGAAGACAGCTTAAAAAAAAAAAAATTATCCCGGGCTGGGGGGGGGGGGGGGGCTATGGTGGGGGTTAGAAGGGGTGATGGGCTATGGGGGGGGGGGTTAGAAGTGATGATGGGCTATGGGGGGGGGTTAGAAGTTGTGATGGGCTATGGGGGGTGGTTAGGAGTGTTGATGGGCTATGGGGGGGTTAGAAGTGATGGGCTATGGGGGGGTTAGAAGTGGTGATGGGCTATGGGGGGGGGGTTAGAAGTGGTGATGGGCTATGGGGGGCTATGGGGAGTTAGGAGTGGTGATGGGCTATGGGGGGTGGTTAGGAGTGGTGATGGGCTATGGGGGAGCTAAGTCTGTATATGGGCTGATGGGATTAAGACTGAAAGTGGGTTGATGGGGGGGGGGTTAGGACTGGTAATGGGCAATGGGGGATCAGGACTGGAAATGGGCTGCTGGGGGAACAGGACTGGAAATGGGCTGGTGGGATTAGGACTGGGAGTGGGCTGATGGGGAGGTTAGGACTGGTAATGGGGTATGGGGGGGCTTAAACTGAAAATTGGGTGATGGGGATTAAGACTGGAAATGGGCTGGTGGGATTAGGACTGGCAGTGGGCTATGGGGGGCTAGGACTGGTAATGGGTTGGGGGGGTTGCTAGGACTGGAAATGGGCTGGGGGGATTAAGACTGGAGGTGGGCTGATGGGGTTAGGACGTAATGGGCTATGGGGGGGCTAGGACTGGGAATGGGCTGATGGGGGGGGTTAACACTGGAGGTGGGCTGATGGGGTTAGTACTGGTAATGGGCTGTGGGCTGATGGGGGGTTAGGACTGGTAATGGGCTATGGGGGGGTTAAGACTGGTAATGGGCTGTTGCTGATGGGGGCTGTCTGGTAATGGGCTATGGGGGGGATAGGACTGATAATGGGCTATGGGGGGGGGGGCTAGGACAGGAAATGGGCTGATGGGGAGGGGTTAGGACTTGAGGTGGGCTGATAGGGTTAGGACTGGTAATGGGCTGTGGGCTGATGGGGGGGTTAGGACTGGCAATGGGCTATGGGGGGCTGACTGGAAATGGGTTGATGGGGTTAGGACTGGAAGTGGGCTGATGGTGGGTTAGGACTGGAAGTGGGTTGATGGGGGGGGCTAGGACTGGTATTGGGTTGGGGGGTTGCTAGGACTGGAAATGGGCTGATGGGGGGCTAGGACTGGAAATGGGCTGATGCAGGGACTAGAAGGGAATGGATGCTGGGTGAGGCTGGAACTAGAAGGGAGCTGATGTTGGGGGAGGATTAGAATGGGATGGGGCTGGGAGAGTAAAATGGAGAGGGGAAAAATATTTTGTGTGGGAGGGATAAAAAAATCTACAATTAGCCGGGTATTGGGAGAGTAAGTGGGGATTGAGGATGGAGGGGTAAAATTTGAGTGGATGAAATAGGAATGAGGAAAGAGCAAAAGGAGAAAGATTAGTATGTTAAAGCAGATGTAGAGAGAGAGAATGGAAAAAAAAACTAGAAGAGAGAAGAAAGGACAAATGGACAGCAGATGATGGAGAGTTAGCAGAAAACATGAAGAAACCAGAAGAAAGTGTCTGGAGCAATTGCAACTGAAAAAAAATGCACAAAAGGTAAAAAGATATCTCTTTATTTTGAATTTATTAACTGGAATATGAAAGCTCTGGGAAATGTGCATCATTAACGTCTGCGCTTTGTTTGGTACAAGTGGAAATTAATTTATAGTTTTATTTCTACAGTGTTGTTGTACATTCCAAGTTTGGCTTTTGGGGTTCCCAGTTTAATTATTACCTTCCTGTTTCTAAATTGTGATTCCTTGTTTGGTGATGGTCTATGTTCTGCATGTGTAACTGAGCTGAGGTATTCTGTTTATGTAATTCCTATTTGACATTGCCACTTGTTCTCTTTCCCCAGTAGGTCATGTATTGTTGTACTCTGAAATGTATTGGTTTAATATTTGCAGTGTTGCTTTTGATAGGTAGGGTATGGTGCTTTGTGAGTCCTGGTAGTGCTGTTAGGATATGGCGGGTTTGCTATGGGTTCTAAATGGGCAGTGTTTGTAGAAGTTCCTAATGTGCCTGGCGGTTGGCACTGCATTATACTGTAGTCTGGGCAGTGTTTGTAGTAGTTCCTAATGTGCCTGGGCAGTGTTTGTAGTAGTTCCTAATGTGCCTGGCGGTTGGCACTGGATTATAGTCTGTCTTTATCCATACACTCATTAAGAGACATGTTTACTAAAAGTTAGTGTATGTTAGCATTATGCAAATATTTATGCAAATAAGGCCACTTATGCAAATGAGGCCCCGCACCGAGTCTCCGCACATGGCCCCGCACCCCCCTTGGGCCGCCCCTGCCCACAGGGAATATGGCATACAATGCACTCTTGAGGCCATAAAGAGCTGCTTCTGAACACTTCACCGGAGACCGAACCAGCTGCAACAGATCATGGAGCAATTGGCAGGTGATGAAGGTCAGTGGGGTACACAGTGGAGCCCAGCAGATGCAGGTGGTGGCAGCCATGGCTACTGGACAGGTGCAGGCAGAACACCCGGTGGTGGTCCCTCTCTGTATGAAAATATGGGAATGTGCTATAGGCAGCTGTACCATCCTCTGGTGCCACACTCCCTTGTGTGCACAGGCCGGCACCCAGGACATGTATGTGCACACACACATGGCTGGGGCATGGTACAGCTGGGCTGTACAGGGGCATGCACCCCCAGTGATGGCCCCAGGTGCACATTGTGTAGCTGCCATGCTGCCCCCTGCACATGACCAACACCCGGAGATGCCGGCAGGCCATGGGTCGGCATATGGAGGGGTCAACAGAGCTGACTGGGGGTGGGAAAAGGAGAGGGCATGCAGTGTGCACTGTGGGGGTGGCATGCCCCTGTGGGCAGAAGGTGGGTTAAGCGAGGCATGTGTGGGCCCCCCAGGGGCCACGCCCATGTGATCCATTAACCCCCCTCTTCCCCCACAGGTATCTCCCGGGGGGACAAGGACACCACCAGCCCAACATGCCTACCTTGCAGGAGCATCGGCCCAGCACCACAGGAGCAGCCCAGCACCAATACCACCAGCAATGCTGGTGGCGATGAGGAGGAGGAGCCCAGAAACCCCACATCAGAGGACACATCATCAGAGGGGGAGGGCAACATGGGAGCTAGGGCACAGTGATGGCATGGGAAGTCAGTGAGGGAGGGGTTAGAGGGAGTAGCAGGGGTGATGCTGGAACCACCCACCAAGCACCCCAGGTACAATGATGTGGCACAGGGCATCACAGGGCACCACAAGGGGGCCCAGAGGCATATCTGCATCCCTGAGCTGTGGGTCACATCCCACAGCCAAGCCCACCCACTACCCTACCAGGGGGCCATGCGCCTGCCACATGGCTCTTCATGGACCAGAGCCGCAGTCCACCCTCCACAGCTGGGGGCCCCCACAGCCACTCCAGTGCCCATGGGTGGACTCTGGCTATGCCACGCCAGGCCCCTCTGTGCCACCACCCCTCACCCATCTCGTGACTGGGCTATGGCCACCCTGGCAGTGCAGGTGTGGCTCCTGAGGGAGGAGGTGTGAACAGCAGCAGGCTCCCTCTCCAAGCACATAGGTGCCCTTGCCAGTGCCATTAGAGGGCAATGTTGTACATGTTGGCACATGTTTTATAATACAAAGGGTCCTTTTTTCAAAAATGGTATGTTGTCCATTCTGTGGGGGCAGGGTGTTGTGTCTCTATGGGTGGTACATGGGACCAGGAAGGGGTCTGGGTGTCTGTGGCCATGAGGTGTGTGCTTGCCCGTATTGCATGGGTATGGCAGAGGGACACTACCCATGCAGACAGACTGGATTCAGAGACGCTACCTGTGGTGGGTAGTGCCTGTGAGCATCTGCATATGTAGTGCCCCTCTGCCATGCAACTACAATATAGGCTGAGGCAGCATGGTGCGGCCCAGTGGCACTGCACATGCAGGGCACACCCTGCTCCATGGTGGTCCACATTCAAAGCGACGTCATACGCCTATCCATACGCCGCAGTTGCCATGCCCGCATATGGTGATATCTGCCCTACCTGGGTACAGCGGTCTGGATGGCCCTGAGTGCCTATGTTGCCATTGCTCCATGCTGTGTGGCTATGGCATCCTACGGCAACAAGCTATGCCGAAGATTTTTAAAACATCGACACTCATGGCCCTACGTGGGTACTGAACATGCCTTTGGATGGGGCGTGGCACCGCTGCATGTCATAACCACGTATTTTTAACATAACCTATGTGGGTAGATAAACATCGCCATAGCAACGGCCTACACAATGGTGGACAGGGAAGTGGTAATGGCATGGCAGGGAGCCCAGGGGCAGGGGACAGATGTGGGGGGAGATAATGAGGCACACTGCATGCATAAGGTACTAATAGACACTTTTTATTGTTCATTCTGCATGTCCCATGCTGGTGCTGGTGTGGGGTGTGTCTCGCCCATAGCCCCTTACATATGTATGGAGGGGCGTGCTGGTTATATAGAATTCACCACTTTGGCAATGATCCAGATTGACTATCTTGCAAAGGATTATGGCAATGGTAGTCCAGTCATGAGGTGCTTGCCTTTGAGGTAAATGAAGACTATGGTAGTTGGCTCGAGTGTTAAGGCAATGACAGAAAATTTATTTATGAGGTAAATCAAAATGCACACAGATTCATTTGGTAACACCTTAGGATGTCTTCTCCAGGATTTATATTCAAAATAACAATACAACTGAAAGCTTATGCAAGTAGCATGTAAAGTCCATTAAACAACGGAAAGTCTTTCTCTCAGCCACTGCTGACAAACTTGCTCAGCAGTGCTGGTGTAGAGCAAATCAAAAATAAAAGCTTCTTCACAAAACAGCTTTTCTTTTCACATTCAAAGAACGTTTTATATCCAACGTGTGCACAGCCTGAGCTGTGCTCTGCTTTGATATCAGCTGGCTAACAAGCTTCAATCAACAGCTTTTCTCCTTCTCTGCACAAGTATTTCACTTTCCCCAAAACCTTCTTTCTTTTCACACAAACTTTCTGCTGTGCCAGTTACTAGAACGTTTCCTTTTTATGTTTGATCACACTTTCAGGATTTCTCTGGGCTAGCAACTTTGCATAAAGAACAGTCCATAAAAGTATCGTCTTCCTCTGTAATTATATCTTGTTCTTCTATTTACATAGGTTCTATATCGGGGTCTGGAGCAGAGGGCTTTCCTATTTATTTATTTATTTTTATTTATTTGCAAATCTCTTATATACCGCCACTTCCCAAGATCAGTGGCGGTTTACATTAAACAACAAATACATAAAACATTGCTATGGTAAGCAGTTACATCGAACAGTATTTAAACTATATACAGGTATATTGAACAGTGTTCAAAACTATATACAGGTAGTTAATATCAAGTACTAAGAACAGAAATCAGTACTATATATAGATAGATTTGATCAATATTTGAAACTATTTACATATATATATTGAGGTTTTATCAATGGGTTTCTATTGGAAGTAGTTTTGCAAGTATTAGGGCGAGCATATTATGGAGATCTAGGGTAGCATTGCAATAATTAGAGGGAACGTTCATAACGTTCCTAACTGACCTCCATTGGGACAGGAACTGTTTCTAAGCCCTTTACAATACTCTAGGTTAGACAAACGTCCAAAGTTCATACCTGAGTTAAAGGTGACATTAGGCTGTCCTCTTAGATACTCTGGCCAGTATGCACTTGAGCTTTTATGACCTGTCCTCCAGTCTGTATTCCTGGACCTCAGGGCATCTGCTCCATACCTCTTCCAAAAGGTATTCGTGTTCCTTCTCCCTTCAGCTGCTTCGGTCCTCTTACCGGCTGCTGCTTTAGGGTTCCTAGCTGAAGTTCTCCAACCCTCTGGATTTCTCCAATTCCTTGAAGCTGGCTTCTCATAGGAATCTCTCCAAGAACACGGATCTCTCTGAGCTCCTCTCTCCTTCTCGCTCCTACTCCTGCTCCTTCTGCTACTGCTTCTCTTCTCTGAATATCCTGTTCTAGTTTTAAAGTTCCCAGTTTCCAACTCCTCCCTTTCACTCCTCAGGTGTTGGTGGTCAAACTCCCTCCTGGCAGCTGAGTAATTAGGAGTGACGTAAGGGTTTCTCAATCTGGGCTTATACTCCTTCACCTCATCTCCACTAGGGGCTCTCTGCAGGCCATTGCAGCCTGGAATAACCTGTCTTTTAGGAAAACATGCAGTTTTATTCCTGTGACCTGACAAAACAGGTCCCTTGATTAGGGTAAATTCCCTTCCTTTGTCACTATTCTCTGGGCTCTGATAAGCTTCCTTATCACAGGTGGCACACTGGGGTCAGCAGCCAGGTCCTCAGCAGATAGCCATGGTTACCTGTGGGGACAATGTGAGATGTGCACATGAGCATGGGGCATTCTTGGGGCAGAGTCTATAGGCAGCTATGGTCAGCAGGCCAGGGTGCATGTTCTACCAGTCAACATCATTGTGGCAGTGGGATGGCACTAACATGTGGCTTGTGCAGCTGGCAGCCATTTGGGGAGGGGCAATGGGCGATGGTGACATGGGCTGGCCTGTTGGGAGGGGGCACACAACAAGCAGGTTATTTTATTGCATTTTATATGTTTCTATGTGTATTTTTATATATAAGGTCACAGTCCCCTGAGGAAGGCTTTGTGCTGAAACACGTGTTGGGCTGACCTGGTTAGACAATAAAGCTCATTTCTCCAGTGGCAAAGTTCTCTTGCTCATTGTGTGCTGGCTTGAGTTTGCAGGAGGGGACTTTTTCCTGCATTCTTCCTGTTGGGAGGGGGGCAGGGGCAAGGCATAGGATGCAGTTGTGGGGTCTGCAGGCTGGGTTGGGAGTCAACGTGGCTGTGCCCTACATGTTTGCTGCCATGTGGCTGCAGTACATGGTGCCAGCCCATGCCCTTCCACATTCCACATGTTGGTGCACATTGCCTGTATTCAGCCACATGGATTCTCCTGGTCATCACCATGATGTGCACTGTGGCCCATGGTGCACATGGCTCTGCAGGGCAGCAGACCATGTGCATGCAGTGGTCCCCATCTGTTGCATTACATCTGTCACACATATGAGGCCTGTCCCAAAAGTAATGAGAATGATTTAAAAAAAATTTATTGAACGTACATGCAATTACAATTTATCCCCTTCAAAATAGGCTCCTTGTGATCAAATACAGCGATTCCAGTGTTGCTGCCACTCTTCATAGCAGTGAAGGAAGTCTTCACTTGAGATGTTCAAAGCCCTCTTCACAGCTGCCTAGACATTTTCAACTGTCCCAAAATGATGTCCTTTGAGGTGGGTTTTGAGCTTGGGGAATAAAAAGAAATCACACGGAGTCAAGTAAGGGCTGTACGGTGGGTGGGTTAGCGTGATATTATTTTGAGCTAAAAATTCCCTCACAGCGAATGATGTGTGACTTGGTGCATTGTCGTGGTGAAGTAACCACATGTTTGCAATTTCACGGTGGATGTGCACAGCTCTGTTTCTAACTCTCGAGTACCTGTAGGTAAAATGTTTGATTCAGTCTGTCTGGGTGGCACAAACTCCTTGTGAACAACTCCCTTTGAATAAAAAAAAATGATGAGCATGGATTTCACTCTTGATTTGCTCATTCGGCTTTTCTTTGGTCGAGGTGAGAAGTGTGCCACTCTGAACTCTGTCTTTTGGCTATGGGATTGTACTCAAAAACCCAAGTTTCATCTCCAGTTATCACTTGCTGCAGAAAGTGGGCTCACTTGTCACACGATCCAAGAGTTCCCGAGAAACCAATACATGATTGTCCTTTTGTTCATTGGACAAATTCTTCAGAACCAGTTTCACACAAATTTTTCTCATGTGCAGATCTTCCATAATGATTCAGTGGACGTCCGTTTTCAGTAGTTCCACCTCCTCTGCAATTAATCGCACTTTCAAACATCAGTCCCTATCCTGAACAGCCTTCACACAAGCCACATTATTCTTAGTTCTTGAAGTTGAAGGGTACCCTGCATACTGTTCGTCCTCAACGCCCTCCCTTCTGTCCTTGAACGCCTTGTGCCACTTGAAGACTTGGGTGAAGACAAAACAGCATCCCCATAAGCTGTCCTCAACAACTACAACATTTTGGAACCAGATTTTCCGAGTTTTGCACAGAATTTGATCATGTAATGCTGCTCTAGACTCCTCTGCATTTTCGCCCGTGACAAGACACAAAACTACTACATACTTTGCTAGCATACCAACTGCTACAAAGATGCAGACTAAACTGAGGAAGGTCAAACTGTATACCTGGGTTCCCCCTCCACCTGCCTCGACCCCCACTTTCTTTTCCTGGACTTTTTGCGCTGTGCAAAAAAATCATTTTCATTACTTTTGGGGCAGACCTCGTATATCACCACCTGTCTGCAATACACATAGCATCATACTACTGCATGCATATGTTTGGGCCCTGTCCTGGGGCTCACACATGTGCCTACTCACCTACCAGCCATCGAACTCCGAGCTGACTCCCAGTTGCTGCCTGCCCCAGGCTGAACTGGTCGAGGACAAAGGCATCATGGCAGGACCCCGGGTAGCCAGGACCCCAATCCATGAAGGTCATGTTGGCATCAACGATGACCTGCATGTTCATTGATGTATACCCATGCCTGTTCCAATATGCCCTCTGATCGAGTTGTGGTGTCTGCAGTGTGATGTGGGTGTAGTCTATGCTTTCTAGCACCGATGGGAACCCAGCAACATTGTAGAAGGCCTGCATGGTCTCCTGCCACATCTGCTCTGTTCGGGAGAAGGCTATGAGGTGGCGCATCCTCCGCAGCAGGTACATGGTGAAGGTTCCTATGCAGTGGCTGGCAGTTGACTGTGTGATCCCAACAGTTGCCCTGATCACATGCTGGAAGCTGCCAGTTGCAAGGACTCCCAGGGCGATGGTCACCATCATGGCCACTGGCAGGGCCTGGCTTCTGGAGGTGGAGGGCTCTAGGTCCATTCTGAGGATCCTGCACAGCTCTGTTATTGTTGCTTCATCCAGTCTGTACCTCTGGTAGACCTCTTCCTCCGTCAGTTGCAGATAGCTCACTCTGGGCCTGTGTACACGTGGGGCATGGTACCTGCATCTTGGGTGCTGGGCTGCGGCCTGCTGCTGGACACACACTGCCTGTCATATCCTCTGCTGTGCCCGGGCACGGCAGGCACATCTCCATCTCTGGATCACCAAGTGTATGGCCACATGGCTTCTCTGCTGGTCTGGCATCACTTTCCAAGTGCACGGTTAGTGTACAGACCTGCACATACTCCCTCACTCTACTGTACACTGTTGCACCTCTCCATGGGTTTGCCGGACCTCTTCTGGGGTCTTTATGCTTCGGAAAACATTGCTTAGGTTTACGCGGTTTGTGACATCCAATGTCAGTGCACATGGGTTTTGAAAATCCACTTTACATGGGTTTCACGGAACCACACCCCATTATGCCCCAGGGCCTTGGTGCATGGCGCTGTGCGGGTAGCTGCAACTCAATGATTCAAGCTGCCATGTTGAAAATGTGGTAGATACGGATTTGAGAGTTTTACACAGGTAAGACCCTCTTTTACATGGGTAACTCGCACCTAGCGCTTCGAAAATCATGCCCTTAGACTTTAGAAAAACTAATTTTCTCGAGATGGGACAATACCTCAAGGACTCATTAGCGGGATGGGAATAGCTGGGGAATATAGAAAAATAGTGGGCAAAACTGAAAGGGGATATTTTAAGGGCAACAAACCTTTTTGTTAGAAAGGTAAATGAATGTAAAAGGCAAAGGAGGCCACTATGTTTCTCAAAAGAAGTAGCTGAAAAGGTGAAAAAAAAGAGGGAGGCCTTTATAAAAATGCAAGAGATCACAGAGAGAGGAAGACAGACATCTATATTTGGAAAAACTTAGAGAAGCTAGCAAAGAAGTCAGGAAAGCAAAGGTACAAAAAGAAGAAATAGCCAAGACAATTAAATGCGTGGATAAGACATTTTTCAGATATGTTAGTGAGAGGAGGAAGGGCAAGAGCAGTATTGTCAGACTCAAGGATGCAGGGGAGGAATTTGCAGAAACTGATGAGGATAAAGTGGAATTGCTTAACAAATATGTCTGTTCTGTGTTCACAGATGAAGGGACAGGAGCAGGACCTCAGAAAACACCCACAAATAGGAACAGAAGTGGCAAGGATCTTGAACAGTTTTCAGAATACTCTGTTCGTGAGGAACTAGCTAAACTAAAAGTAGACAAAGGCATGGGTCCGGATGGGATACATCTGAGAATACTGAGGGAACTTGGGGACATTCAGAGCCTCCACTGTCTGACCTTTTTAATTCCTCTTTGGAGTTGGAAGTGGTGCCAAAGGACTGGAGAAAAGGACACGTGGTCCCTTTACACAAAAGCGGAAATAAGGGTAACATTGAGAACTACAGGCTGGTTAGTCTAATGTCTTTGGTTAGTAAATTATTGGAAAGGCTACTAAAAGAGAGACTAGTGAGGTTTCTGGAGTCCAAGGGATTGCAGGGTCCGAGGCAGCATGATGTACTTCGATTTCAATAAAGCCTTTGACACTGTTCGGCACAAGTGACTTATAAACAAACTGAGCACCCTAGGGATGGACCCTAAAGTTACTGATTAGGCTAGAAATTGCTTGAGTGGGAGGCAACAAAGGGTACATGTAAATGGAGCTCACTATGAGGAGGAGGTTACCATGGTGTGCTGCAGGGATCTGTCCTTGGTACGATTCTTTTTAACATCTTTGTTGCTGATATTGTAGAAGGGCTGTCGGAGAAGGTTTGCTTATTTACAGATGATAAAAAAATGTGCAATACAGTAGACACCCAGGAAAGAATAGATAATACTTGCTTCGGTCTTTACTGAGGAAGATGTAGGGATGTTACCCATGACTGAAGTGGTATTTAAAGGTGCGGAAGAATTGAAAGAAATATCGATACATCGGGAAGATGTATTACAACTATTTGATAAACTGAAGAGTAGCAAATCACCTGGACTGGATGATATACATCCAAGGGTGTTGAAAGAACTGAAATATGAGATTGCAGACCTGCTATTAGTAATCTGTGAACTATCATTAAAATCATCTGTAATACCTGAAGATTGGAGGATGACCAACGTAATGCCAATTTTTAAAAAGGGTTCCAGGGGTGATCCGGGAAATTACAGACTGGTGAGCCTGACGTCAGTACCGGGAAAAATGGTAGAAACTATCATAAAGAACAAAATTGCTGAACATGTAGATAGTCATGGCTTAATGGGAGACAACCAACATGGCTTGAGACAAGGAAGATCTTGTCTTACTAATCTGTTAAATTTTTTTGAAGGTGTGAATAAACAGGTAGACAAAGTTGAGTCGGTTGGTATAGTGTATTTGGACTTTCAGAAAGGCTTTGACAAGGTCCCTCACCAGAGACTTTTGGAAAAACTAAAGAGTCATGGGATAGGAGGCAGTGTACTATTGTGGATCAGGACTGGTTAAAAGATAGAAAGCAGAGGGTAGGGCTAAATGGCCAATTTTCCCAATGAAGAAAGGTAAATAGTGGTGTACTCCAGGGATCTGTTCTGGGTCCGCTGCTTTTTGACATATTCATAAATGATCTGGAAAAGGGAATAACGAGTGAGGTTATCAAATTTGCAGATGACACAAAACTATTTAAAGCTGTTAAAACCCAGGAGGATTGTGGAAATTTGCAAGAGGATCTTGATAAATTGGAAGACTGGTCATCAAAATGGCAGATGAAATTTAATGTGGACAAGTGCAAAATTATGCACCTAGGGAAGAACAGTCCAAATTATGGTTACACGATACAAGATTCCACATTAGGAACCACCATTCAGGAAAAAGATTTAGGCGTCATTCTGGATAACATGTTAAAACCCTCCACCCAGTGTGCAGCGGCAGCCAAGAGAGCAAATAGAATGCTAGGTATCATAAGGTAAGGAATGAAAAATAAAACAAAGGATGTTATAATGCCTCTCTATCGTTCCATGGTGCGACCGCACCTTGAATATTGTGTGCAATTCTGGTCGCCGTATCTTAAAAAGGATTTAAGTAAGAAAGAAGTAGCTGAAAAGGTGAAGAAAAAGAGGGAGGCCTTCATGAAATAAAAGAGATCACAGAGAGTGGAAGACAGGCATCTATATTTGGAAAAACTTAGAGAAGCTAGCAAAGTAATCAGGAAAGCAAAGATTCAAAAAGAGGAGGAAATAGTCAGTGCAATAAAATGGGGGGATAAAACATTTTTCAGATATGTTAGTGAGAAGAGGAAGGGAAAAAGTGGTATTGTCAGACTCAAAGGTGAAGGGGAGGAATATGTAGAAGCTGATGAGGATAAAGCGGAGTTGCTTAACAAATATTTCCGTTCTGTGTTCACAGATGAAGAACCAGGAACAGGACCTCAGAAAACACCCACATACAGGAACAGAAGCGAGGGACATCTTGAACAATTTTCAGAAGATTGTTTTTGTGAGAAACTAGCTCAACTTAAAATAGACAAAGCGATGGGACCGGATGGGATACACCCTAGAATACTGAGGGAACTTGGGGACTTTCTAGCAGCTTCATTGACTGACCTTTTCAATGCCTCATTGGAGTCGGGAGTGGTGCCAAAGGACTGGAGAGAGGCTCAAGTGGTGCCTTTACACAAAAGCGGAAGTAAGGATGTAGTTGAAAACTACAGGCCGGTTAGTTTATCTTCGGTGGTGAGTAAATTATTGGAAACGCTACTGAAAGAGAAAATAGTAAGTTTTCTGGAGTCCAGCGGATTACAGGATCTGAGGCAACATGGATTCACCAGAGGCAGGTCTTGTGAGACAAATCTGATTGATTTCTTTGACTGGGTGACAAGGGAGTTGGACCGAGAGAGATCCCTAAGTGTGGTGTATTTAGATTTCAGTAAAGCCTTTGACACCGTTCCTCACAGGCGACTTATAAACAAACTGAGCACCCTAGAGATGGACCTTAAAGTTACTGCTTGGGTTAGAAATTGGTTGTGTGGGAGGTGACAAAGTATACAGGAAAATGGAGCTCACTCTGAGGAGAAGGACATTACCAGTGTTGTGCCACAGGGATCTGTCCTTGGTCCGATTCTTTTTAACCTTTGTTAGTGATATAGTGGAAGGGCTGTCAAGTAAGGTTTGCCTCTTTGTGGATGATACCAAAATCTGCAATAGAGTAGACACCCAGGAAGGTGTAGATAACATGAAGAGCTAAGCTTGAAGAATGGTCTAGAATTTTGCAGCTGGGATTTAATGTTAAAAAATGTAAGGTCATGCATTTGGGCTGCAGTAATCCAAGGGAGCAATATAGTATATGGGGTGAAGTACTTTTGTCCACTAAAGATGAGCGGGACCTAAGCGTGGTTGTGTCTGATGATCTTAAAGTAGCTAAACAGGTAGAAAAGGTGATGGCAAAAGCTAGAAGGATGCTTGGGTGCATACGGAGAGGAATGGCTAGCAGAAAAAAGGAGGTGATAGTGCCTCTGTATAAGTCTTTGGTGCGACCTCATTTAGAGTATAGTGTGTAATTCTGGAGACCGCACCTTCAAAAGGATATGAACAGGATGGAGTCGGTACAGAGGGTGGCTACTAAAATGGTTAGTGGTCTTCATTATAAAGCATATGAGGACAGACTTAAAGATCTTAATATGTACACCTTAGAGGAATGGTGGGATAGAGGTGATATGATTGAGATGTTCAAATATCTCCGTGGCACAAATGTACAGGGGGAGAGCCTCTTTCAATTGAAAGCAAGTTCTGCTATGAGGGGACATGGGATGAGGGTGAAGGGGGATAGATTCAGGAGTGATATGCAGAAATATTTCTTTACAGAAAGAGTGGTGGATCCGTGGAATAGTCTCCCAGTGGAGGTGGTAGAGATGAGGACAGTATCTGAATTCAAAAAAGCATAGGATCTCTAAAGGAAATAAGGGGACTGTTGTAGTTGTTGATATGGAAGGACAGACTAGATAGGCCATGTGGTCTTTTTCTGTCATCATATTTCTATGTTTCTATATACAGTAGCATTATTAGGAAAGGTTCAGAGAAGAGCCACCAAAATGGTAAAGGGGATGGAAGGATACCCTTATGAAGAAAGGCTAAAAAGGTTAGGGCGCTTTAACCTGCAAAAGAGACAGCTGAGGGGAGATATGATAGAAGTCTATAAATTAATGAACGGAGTGGAATGGTTAAACTTAGGTCAACTGTTTATGTTATCAGAATATAGAAAGACTAGGGGACATGCAATGAAGCTACAGGGTAAACTATTTAAGACAAATAAAAGAAAATATTTTTTCACTCAACATGTAATCAAACTCTGGAATTTGTTACCGCTGGATGTAGTAAAGGCTGTTAGTGTAGCTGGGTTTAAAAAAGGTTTGGACAAGTTCCCGGAGGAAAGATCCATAAACCATTATTAAAAAGGGACCCAGGATATCAATGCTTGACCCATTACAAGCATTGTGGAACCTGTGTCTTTGGAGAAACTGCTAGGTACATATGACCTAGATAGGCCACAGTTGGAAACAGGATACTGGGCTTGATGGACCTTGGTGTGACCTAATATGGCATATCTTATGTTCTTTTGTTCTTATGAGGAGGGATCTAGTTAAGCTTGAAGAATGGTCTAAAATTTGGCAGCTGAAATTTAATGCTGAAGTTGCAGGATCATGCTCTTGGGCTGCAAAAATCCAAAGGAGCGGTATACGGTAGGGGTGAAGTACTTCTGTCAACGAAAGAAGAGTGGGACCTGGGTGTAATTGTGTCTAATAATCTTAAAGTAGCTAAACAGGTAGAAAAGGTGACTGCGAAAGCCAGAAGGATGCTTGGGTGTTTAGGGAGAGGAATGGCCCGCAGAAAAAGGAGGTGATAATGCCTCTGTTTAAATCACTGGTGCAGAGCTGACACAAGAGCTTTTTTTTTTTTTTTTTTTTTTTTAATTCTTTATTTATCAGTTTCCAAACTTAACAATCATAACATAACATAACATAACAATCAGAAGTATACATCCTAAACATAGCTGGCAAGCTAGACAGGTTGACAGTCACCATATCATTTTAAGCGAAGCGTCTATGGGGAGAGGGAGGGGGGGAGGACCACGAGTGCCTTACCTCCGTAATGTCAGGTTCCTCTATACTAAATAGGGCCTATTTCTGTATGAGGGAGTCCCATTTTTTCAGTAGGTTACTGGAGGCATGGTTCTGCTTGACATATGCTTAACCTAGTTATTATGTAACCTAGTTTATGTTCACCAATATTTAATGTAATTCAATATTGCACTGTTCTGCTATATTGTTGTTTAAGTTCCTTGTTTTTACTCAACTAATGTTTAATGTAATTCAATATTGCAATGTTCTGCTATATTGTTGTTTAAGTTCCTTGTAAACCGCCCCTGATCTCTGGAAGGGGCGGTATAGAAAAGCACTGAAATAAATAAATAAATACATAAATAAATATGCTGTCTCACAGGAGTGATGGTAACAGACCAAGCTCCACCAGTATTCCACATTTAACGTGCTGAAAGTTTTCCAGTGACTCAGAATGGCCTTTAGCGCCAAACTCAGCATTAGGTCGAAGAGAGTGTGGTACTCCTTTTTTAGGTCAGGAATGCCCGCCAGGGATTTGTAGACAACAATCCTGAATGTTAATGGGGTGTTCATACGAAACAGCTGCTGTAGCCGCCGCCATACCCTTTGCCAATAGGTCGTCAAATAAGGGCAATAGTACAGCATATGCGCCAATGTCCCCACGGCGGTACCACAAGACCAACATTGATCATCCTCCTGCGCCTGCCACTTGGCCGTCTTCACAGGGGTCAAGTACGCATGATGCACAAGGAAATACAACTTCTGTGTGAGAGAGGCCGCTCTCGATATCCGTATCTGAGATCCCCAGAAGGAATTCCACATTTCCGAGGTAGGGAGGGGCCCCACCTCGGTTTCCCATACCAATTGAGCCCCTTTGGGACTGCGACTATCCGCATTTCGGAGGAGTTCGACGAACTTCGATATTAGTTGAGTTCCCATTCTAAATTCCTGTATCCAAAGGTAGATTGGTCGTCCACTATCAAGGTGTAGGGGTGTAACACCAGCCTTACTCAAACAGTGGCGCAACTGACCCCACTGAAAGAAACATCTGTATGGTAGTTGAAACTCCTGTTGCAACTCTGGGAAGGATTTAAACTTCTGCCCATTAATCAGCTGTCCCAATTGTAGAATACCTTGATGTATCCAGGTGGTCCACGCTATGCATCTCCCTCCTATTTTAAAGCGCGAATTGAGCCAGATTGGAGTAGCACTTGTAAAAATCTGCTCATCCTCAAGGAGTGGCACAACATGTATGAAGGCTTGCTGGGTGGCCTTCAGGATCGGATTATCTATCTGCACATGCATCACTGCCGCCCCTATGCGCAGGCGTAATGGAAGCGGTCCACTACCTACTTCTTCAACTATCAACCAACTGGGGGCTCCCTGGCTCTTCGACTCCTCCGCCCACCAGGAGCCCTGCTTTAGCAGAGCCGAAACATGATACCAGTAGAAGTCTGGAAAGTGTACTCCGCCCTGTTTTTTAGGGAGCTTTAGTTTCCACGCCGCAATTCGAGGTGTTTTCTTCGCCCATAGGAAGGCCAACAACTTTCTCTCCAAATCAGTATAAAATTTCCTATCAAAAAGCACCGGTATCATACTTAAGATATAAGTTATCTTGGGAACTATGACCATTTTAATGGTTTCCAGTCTGCCCCACCAGGTCAAGTGCAATGGTGACCATTTATGTATATAATCTTGAAGTATCTCAGTGCAGCGATGCACGTTAAGGGAGACCGTGTCAGGCAAGGTGGTACCATAAGTAACTCCCAGGTACTTGAAAGATGTTTTTTCCATTTGAAACGAGTACCTTCGAAGATCATCTTCTAAGACTGTGGCCATGAGAGGAATACTGATAGTTTTATCTAAATTTAGTTTGTAGCCCAAGATGTTAGAGTATTCCTCTATAGTCTTCAAGGCAGCGTCCACTGAATTGATATCTAGAAATAACATCAAGTCATCAGCATAGGCCGATACTTTACAATGGTACCCCTCCAATTGCATTCCAGAGATATTGGGCAGCTGCCGGATTTTGAGAATCAAAGGTTCCAAGGCTATGCTAAATAGCATAGGTGATAGGGGACACCCCTGCCGAGTTCCCCTTGTGAGCTGGAACTCCGATGAAATAGCGTTATTTGCCGCTACACGGGCAGTCGGCTTGATATACAGCAGCTGGACACTCTTCAGGAAATTGTCGGGCACCCCCATCCAACGCATGACTTGAAACAAGTAAGGAAGCTCAACCCTATCAAACGCCTTTTCTGCGTCGAGCGCGAGGCCCACTATAGGTCAGACCTCCTGTTGCGCCTTCCGGAGAACATGGGCCAACAGACGCCCGTTATCTATGGTGGATCTCACGGGCATGAATCCGCATTGGTCTGGATGGATTATCGTCCCCATAACTTGGGATAGCCGACTAGCCAGGATCTTAGCATAGATTTTATAATCGGCGTTTAATAAAGATATGGGTCTATAATTCTCAACTCTTTGAGGGTCTCTCCCCAGCTTGGGGTGTATGACTATCGTCGCAGCTGCTAGTGCACCAACTGCTGGGCATTCATCTTTAACCCCGCTGTAGTAGAGCATTAACTCCGGCATCAATTGTTCCGAGAAGGCCTCGTAAAATTCCACTGGCAGTCCATCCGGGCCACTAGCCTTCCCTTTGGCTAGTTGTTTGATAGCGGTGCGTATCTCCTTACTCGAGATAGTGGCTTCAAGACACTGCTGTTGCTCTCTCGTGAGCCTGGGACCGTCTATGGAGGAGACAAAGTCTAAAAAGGCTGACTCATCACATTTTACTTCAGATTGGTAGAGTTTGGAGTAGAACGCTTCGCACAGCGCTAGAATTCCATCATCCGCCACCTGTAGTGTTCCGGCAGAGTCTTTCAGCCCTGCTATCCAGGTCGCCGCACGTCTGGTTTTTAATGAGTTCGCTAGCAGCGAGCTAGCCCGGTTACTGTCATGGTAGTACCGCCCCTGCTGAGCTCTAAGGGACTCGCTGACTTCTTTATGAAGGATATTGTTATATTGGAGCCGAAGCTTCTGAAGTCTAAGGAGAACCGTCGGATCAGCCCACTTTGCAAGGAGCCGTTCGCCCGCTCGTATTTCCACTTCAAGTTCCATCCTTTTCTTATCGTCAGCCTTGCGTGTACGTATTTTGTATGCAGTCATGTGCCCACGAATATTGGCTTTGAAGGCCTCCCACCAGGCCCACGTCGGGGTATCTCCATACCTATTGGTAGCAAAATACTCAGTGATAGCTTTCTTTATAGAATTTTGAAAATCCTCTTCTGCCAGCCAGCGTTTCTCAAAAAACCAGCGTACCTGGGACTTTTTAGCAGGGCCCTCAGTAAGATCCAAGAGGACCGCTGAGTGATCCGAGACTGTCCTGGATAGCATGCTAATATCCACAATCTGAGGTAGTAATGTCTTAGAAATGAGAAAATAGTCAATCCGGGTTTGCGAGTTATGAGGCAGAGAGTAATAGGAGTATTCTTTGTCATTAGGAGAGAAGAGTCTCCAGGGATCTACCAGACCAAGTAGTTCCATCATGTTCAATAGTTTCCTGGAAGATTGAGGCTTATGTTGTGCCTTGTAGGGGGTTCTATCAAGTAGTGGATCTTGTATAAGATTAAAATCTCCCCCTAGAATTATGTGTGAGGATCCGGCGGCTATTAATTCCTGAGTGACGTTGATGAAGAATTGCGGGTCATCAATATTGGGACCATATATCGTCATGAAAGTGAAGGTTTCACCTCTAAGCCGCGCTGTTATCTTAGCCCACCGGCCTGCAGGGTCAATTCTGGTCTCTTGAATTTCAACAGGGAGGGTTTTCTTGAACAGCACAATGACCCCACCCTTTTTTTTATGGGCGGGTGCGGACAGAGTGTTCTGATAGATCCCATCAGCCACTTTATGGGACTCGGAAAGTGAGAGGTGGGTCTCCTGCAGATATACTACGTCCGCTTTTTGATGTTTACAATAGGTTAGGATCTTCTTCCTCTTTACAGGATTAATGATTCCTTGGACATTCAGGGACAATACCCTCAGTTGGCAATTAGCCATAATTTGCCCCAGAGAGGCACGGGAGGGTGGCACTCGCAGTCATCTGCCCCGAATGGGAAAAAAGAACAGTGCTTCTAGGGTCTAAACATGTACAACCCGACTGTTTAATGCCAATAACTACTTTAGCTTGCATAGTGAAGCCCAAGCCGCCCATCTTGGCCCAACCTTCCCCCTCTCTATCATCATACCAACATTCTGCGAGCTATATTAAGGTGACAGAGTTACAACCCTTACACTAAGGAGAAGCTCACCATAGAGGCTAGTCAACTAAAACTGAGCAGCGACATTTATAGTAGCTCCAACAACATATCTATTCATTACAATATATATATGCCGAGAATAAAGACAGGAAAAGTACAGGATATTGACAATCTTTACCCTCCCTTCTTAACTATCTCCTACCGCAAGTGAGTTTAGATAATAGTCCCAATGTTTCTTAATCAGTCAGGACCCCACTTCCATCTGAACTCGCTCTTGAAGGTATGTGCGGAGTGCCGGGCCATCTGAGAAGGTTTTGGTAACATTGTTGAGGGTAACCCGCATATTCGCGGGGTAGAAAAGTCCAAATCGTGCTTGCAATTGCTGCATCATAGGTCTGCAAGCTAGGAGTTCCTTACGACGCTGAACCGTTTGCTTGCTAAGGTCCGGGAAGAAGGAGATCCTCTGGCCCTCGAGTTGCAAATTTTGCCGACACTTTGCCGCTTGCATGATCTGAAGAACATGTTGATAGCGAAGCACTTTTATCACAAACGGGCGAGGTCGCTGGGTATGGGAAGATGGATGCGATGGGACACGGTGGGCCCTTTCCAGTTCCAGGGGCCGTTCAAAGGTAATTTCCAGGAGCTCTGGTATTAATTTCTCCAGGTACTTGATAGGGTCTAACCCTTCTCGGCCCTCTGGAATCCCCACAATGCGCACATTGCTTCTCCTGGCCCGGTTAGATTGGTCCTCAATTTGCACTTCAAGGGCCGTTACCCTTTTCGCCAGCGGGCCTATCTGTGCTATCACATCAGATTGCCTCTCCACCTCGGCTTCAACGTCGCTTAAGCGCTTGGTTAAGTCCCCTAGTCTTTCTTTAACTTCCTGTAGGTCTTCTTGAACCTGCGCCAGTGTCCCTGAATTGGTAGTTATAATGTCCTTAACTGTGCGCAGCTCTTGCAGTATCTCCCTTACCCCTTCCGTGGGAAGCTTCTCGGGCGCCATTTTTTGAGGGGAAGGCAGATCCTGCTTAGCCCGCTTATTCGACTGACCCGCCGCCTGTGGGAAGTCCAATCGGGCCGGTTTCAATGCAGACATATCTCTGCGCGCCCCGACAGAGAAGGCTGATGTTGGAGGGACCACCCGTCACCAAAATAAGCTCCGGATTCTGCGATTGCAGGAGGGAGCCTCAAACTAAGCGGCCATCTTCCACCACGGCAGACTCCGCCCCCGACACAAGAGCTTTGACCACCCTAGGCAGAAACCCCGGCTGTGCCACCCCTGGCAAGTCATTTTGCTGCCCCTGTCAGCTGCCGCTGCCCCACTTCAGCTGCCACCGATTCCATTGCGAGGGATGGGGGGGTGGCAGCAGCAGTATTTCAAAAGGTGGCGGCTTTCTGCCACCTCTTTCTTCCCTGCTTCAGGCCATTTCCAGGGATCAGAAGTGGCAGGCTATGTGTGCTAAAGAACATGGCCTGAGGAGGGGAAGAACGCCTTCTTCTGAAATACTGCTACTGCTGCCTCTCCCTCCCCTCTCCCCGGCAGAATCGGTGACAGCTGGAGGGGTGGGCAGCTTGGCCAGTCATGTGTGCTGCTGCCACCGCCGGCCACCCGGGCCGTCCACCCTAGGTGGCTGCCTAGGTCACCTAGTGGACCACACCTTCAAAAGGATAGAAACAGGTTGGTGCAGAGGGTTGCTACTAAAATGGTTAGTGGTCTTTGTTATAAAGCATTTGAGGACAGACTTAAAGATCTTAATATGTATATGTTAGAGGAAAGGCAGGATAGAGGAGATATGATAGAGACATTTAAATACCTCCATGGCATAAATGCACATGAGAGTCTATTTCAATTGAAAGCAAGCTCTGATATTAGGGGACATAAATTTATTTAACTACATTTATATACTGCTTTTCTACCAGTCAGAGCCGTGTACATTCAGGAACTATATATATATTTTTTTCCGTTGTCCCCAAAGGGCTCACAATCTGTTTTTGTACCTGAGGCATTGGAGGGTTAAGTGGTTTGCCCAAAGCCACAAGGAGCACCTGTGGGACTAGGAACCCCAATCCTTCTAGCCCAAAGTTGCTGTCCTCTAGTAGGGTTTGAATTCCTTGTCCTCTGGCTGAGGTAACTTGCCCCAACCATTAGGCCATTCCTAGGATGAGAGAGTGAAAGGGGATAGATTCAGGAGTAATATGTGGAAATGCTTCTTTATGGAAAGAATGGTAGATACGTGGAATAGTCTCCCAGTGGGGGTGGTAGAGACAAGGACAGTATCTGAAGTCAAAAAAAGCATGGGACAAGCACAACAATGAACTGAATGCATACTGTTCTTTGTAAACTCAATGTTGCCTGCATGCATTGCAATATGTTTTGTTCATTGTACACCGCGCTGATTTTAATAGCGCGGTATAGAAGAAATGTTAAATAAATAAATAAATAAATAAAAATACTAATGAGTACATATCCATACCATCTATATATAAATACTTACAAGTGCTTATGTATGTGCAAGAAAGAATGAGTGTGTATACACATGTAAGCAGGTATGTGTTACCTGTACATGCTTGGCAACATTTGCACACAATAGTTTTTGCCTGGAATGAGGTTTAACTTCATTCCTTCACAACAGGAGCAAAATACCTTAGGCATCAAGTAAACAAATGATTTGACTCTGAGCACAGTATCTGCCAGTCTACGAAAATTAATACGGTGACATGAGTGATATTCTCACCCTTCCTCAAGGTGACATGCCATTCTCTACCATGCCCAAGACAGATTTCTATTGGTGTGATTTGTTATTACTTAATCAACCTGACTTGGGACATTCCAAAGCTCTTGGCCACAATCCAGCCATTTCTATGAAACTCCTTTGCACTACGTTGCACATATTTTAATCATCCATATGATTGCCTTACACTACAGCATGTCTTAATTTCCCTTTCTCTGTATCCTTATTGCTCTGGTATTTTATTCTCATGCTTCCTTTTCTCTTTAACTCCATCCCACCCCCTTATCTTTAGTCATCTCTCTGGGGTTTTTTTCTCTCCATTCCTTTCATGCCCTTTATATTTCTCCTCCCTTTTTTGTTTTCCCTCCCACTTGTTTAACAAAGTGCTGCCCTGTGATTTCAGCACATATGCACACTGTACAGTACACTGAGAGACTACTGTGTGCTCTGCTCCTTTCAAGAGTTCACCACCATGGCTATTAAGATCTCTCCTTGGTATCACTACTGGCATGCAATCATGTCTCAGAGTAGCCAGAGGATCCAGCATTTCCACAGAGCAGAGAACGTGCTGTTCATAGTGCTGGAAAGAGTCAGTGCCATGGACTCTCGTTTCAGAATGGATTACTGCAGAGACCATGAAGCTTTTGAATTTTCTCTCCGTACCTCAGTGGATGGATTAACCATGGATGTGCCCCTCTGGGTAAATGCTGAAGGCCTTTTGGTTCAGGAGAGTTTGAATATTCAGCAAGGGAGTCACGTAGCTTCCAACAGTCATGATCAAACACTTAATGGCTCTTACTATTTGGCAGTGCCAAAGGATTCTCCTATGCCAGAATGCTGGCGCAAGGATGATGTTTTTGATGCAATAGATGATTCCAGAAGCATTGGGCATATTGTGCCAGGAAAGGTGGTAAAATGTCTGAAGGACCTAGTAGTGGCTGCCATTGTTCACTGTAAGCATCACTCTCTTATCATGCCAGGTAAGTGCAATGTTTGTGCATTAATAGTGTTATTTATTTGTTACTGTGAGAGACAGGAATAACGAGGTGTTGAAGATTAACATCTGGGCAGGTAGTTCAACAAGGAGGGATCTTGTCTTATTTTTGACAGGTAACAACAAAATTCCTTTGCTATGGTAGGCTCCACTGAAGTGTAGAGTAACAGTAGGTTACCACATTTTACTTTTCACAGGCTCACTGTTTTGAAACAACTTTCTCATATCAGTTTTCTTTTTTGTGTCTCATTCCCCATCACCCTGCAATCTTCCCCCATAATCCAAAACTATCCTGAGACTGCTCCATCACCACCCAAATTGCCAACTAAACCTAAGCCCCTAAAACTGGCCCACCATCCCACAAAGAGCCCCTTCCTCCAAAACCTTCTTGCTACTGCCTCACTATCTTACAAACTGCCCCACCCCCAAAATATACCCGCTGCAACTGCCTCACCTCCCTGCAAACAGTTCCCACCCTCAAAAACAATCCCCAACATCTCCCACCTCCAATAACTACCCCAGTTACCCCACAGCCCACAAATTGTCTCCACCTCCAAAAATTATCCCCCCAACAACTGCCCATTACCCTGCAAAATTCCCCCACTCCCAAAAGGTACCCACTCACAACTATCTCACCACTCTGCAAATTGCCTCCACTCTCAAAAACAACCTTACCACCCGTCAAACTGACCCAATTCCAAATTACTCCCCTTCAACTGTCCCACCCTCAAAAGCTACTTCATTGAAAGTGTCCCATTATCCACCATCTGCCCCACCCCCAAATACTATTTCTGCACAACTTCCCTGTCCCCAAAATCTACCTCAGCAACTAACCCACCATCCCACAAACTGCACCACTACCCTGCAAATTGCTCCACCCCCAAAATTACCACCTGTAACTATCACTACACACAACAAACTTTCCCTCCCCACAAAATTATCCATTTAACTTCCCCACCTCACCCTAAACTGCCCCACCCATCCTTACAACTGCTCCACCACCTCCACCTACCTCCCGCGCAAAAGATACAACATATTCACAGCACACATATAGCAGAGAAACAGAATCACAAATGCATACCACACACAGGCACATAAAACACCTACAGATACACACACATACAAACACATACATTACCTCAGGTACAAACTTAGATTGTAAACCCTCTGGGAACACGGAAATACCTATAGTACCTGATTGTAACTTGCTTTGAACTATTACTGGAAAGGTGTGTGCTAAATACTACTAATAAGATGCATTTTCGTCATTCTGAACTATATTTCATATTCTTTGTTAGTTCTACTGTGAAAACTACTGACTTACTCATACAGGACCTGATACTGAAAGAGATGAATGCAATTAGCAGACCAGCTAACTATGTTAATCCTCTTGGACGGGATGCCGCTGCTGAATGCAGAGATGCTAAATGGTTAGCATTGGGGCGTTCTGGGGGCGGTACCTAGGGATTACTGGGCAGTGATGATATTAAGCAGCTGCCTGGTTATTTGCAATGTGGCAAAAGTCAGGTGCAATAACGGCTGGTCTAACTTTCACCATTGAAGCCTACTGGCAAGTGGCTTCACTGCAATCCGGGCTACCCGGATATTTACTGCTGGGGTCCAGACATTGCGCTGGAGTTGAGTATCCAGGTCTAATGTTCAGTGGTGATGGCTAGCCACTTTAGCAGCCCTAGCCACCGCCGCTGAATATTGGGCCCACGGTTTTCTTATTGATTGCTATGTGTACTGCCAAATAATATCTGTTCCCATAGGCAGGGCTGGATTAAAGCACTGGCAAACTATACATGTACCTTGAGTCCAAGGGGACAATATTCAAAAGAACTTATCCAGTTAACAGGACCTGCTAACTGAATAAGTCCTGGTGAGAGTGATATTCAATGTCACTATTTAGACAGTGCTGTGAATATTTCCTCTGATTATCTCAGCACTTATCTGGAGAGTAGTGATTTTCAGTGCTGTTGTTCCGATAACAATCCGCATAACCTAGGACAGATAGCAGCTGAATATTTTTACTGTCTGGATTGTGCCATTGCTGACTGCTAAATCTGGATATTCAGCATTGGCTGGTGTCTGATTTCTATGAGAGATATAATTCCAACAGCTGCAGCAACTGATTCCCCACACCCTAGTCATTAAGGAATTGCACCTTTCTAACTGGTCTCTTTTCTCCTCTCCCAATTACAGACACACAGATTCTATATGTACACATGTATTTTTTTAGTGCCATCAAGTTAGTGTTGACTCATACTGACCCAGCTACCTCTGGGTTTCCTTGGCAATGCATCACCAGAAGTAGATTACCAGCCTTTTCTTCTGAGGTAATGGAGAGTAAAGTGACTTGCCCAAGGAGAGCCAGTGGGAATCAAACCCTTGATCTTTTGGGTACGAGGCAGTTGCTCTAACCACAAGGCTACTCCTCCACTCACATGTATAAATGCACATATATACATATGTGCATGTGCGCATAAACACACACACATACCCACGTACATACAAACATACTTGCACTTGCCCACTTAGACACAAACAAAACAGATCAATATGAAAAACAGAGATACACACAAAGGCAAGACAGATACAGACAGATGAGTGAGCACATGCACAAACACACGTGCAGAGGGATTGGAAAGAATTCCATGAGCCATGCTCTGAATGCTTTCCTCACTTGTTTTGGTCATAACTTCTTTAAAACATGTTTATCCACCCAGAGTCGGCCCCAAACTTGGTTCAAGGTACTGGTGTCCTAAGCAAACCTTAAGCCTTACATCCCTACTGGCTGTCATAATCTATTATTTAGCTCTGAATGCCCTGCTCTTTGCTGTCCCATCCCCCATCCAGACGTTGCCGCCCAGGCAACCACCTAGTTTGCCTGTGGTTGACTTGGGCTTCTATCCACCATCTCAACACTGTACAGTGACTAACGGGGGTTCTCTATTTTTGTTCTTGTATTTTAAGTTAAGCCCATTGAATAATGACAGAGTAGTATATAGGGATAGTAGTCTGCAGATTTTGGGCACAATTTTCAAAAGGCAATTTCACAGTTTACAGCCCAGTAAACCATGTAAATGCCTCAAATAGGGCTATTTAAAGGCACTTACACAGTAGTGTCGTTGAATATCCCCTTCTAACTCTCCTATGTGCCCCAATGTTATCCGGTTAGCATCGGGGCATATTGGGGGCATTCCAGGTTGGAGTGGAGGAGGCAACAAGCGATAACCGGGCAGCAGCGATATTGCATGCTGCCCGATTAGCGATCTGCACCGAAAAGATAGCATGCAATATCGCTGCTGCTCGGTGAGCTTCGGCAGCTTTAGGCATGTGCAGTGATCCCTGGATATTCATTGCCATCGCCGTGGCATTGAATGTCTGGGGTTAGGGGTCAGCGGGCAGAGCTATGCGCCATAGTGGCGCCTAGCCTGCCCAGATGAATATTGGACCCTTTATTCTTTACAACCCAACAGAAGTTGGAAAGAGTTATACAAAAGGGGTCAAGAAATGTCTGTGTGTCTATCTGCCTGTCCGTCTGGGGGCAAATAACAGAAAATTTAGCAGAATGGGATGACACATGGTGTATAGGAAAAAATAGTAAAAAGACACATCAGGTTTGAAAATGGGCCAAATTGGACTGGGATTTCAAGAGAAATAAGCCCTGATACAAAATGTCACAATGCATTTCTACAGGAAAAGGAGTTACTGCTGTTGTAGCATAGAAAGCGATATACAGTGAAACATAGCAGTTAGGAAATTCCTCCTTTTGAACTGCCTTTCCCTGTTCTGTACTCTCTCAATTCCTCAAACTGCCATACCCATAAAATCTATATTCCAGCAACTATCTCAGCACCCCATACACTTGCACCCACCCCCAAAAATTACCTTTTTAAACTTGCATCACTAGCCCGCAAACTGCACTCCTCCAAATACTATCCCCTGCAACCTATCCCACCCCCTAAATCTTTGCCCCACAAATGCCCCAACACTGCACAAACTATTCCACTTCAAAAAATTACTCCTACTAACCGCACTAGCACCCCACAAACTGCTCCCCCCAAAAGGTAATTTCCACATCTGCCCCAACACCCTGCACCTCACTCATCCCCAAAAACGACCTTCTCGAAACTGCACCACGATCCTGCAAACTGACTCACTGTAAAAACTAGCCCCCTGCAACTGCCCCATTCGCACACTATCCTGCCCACAAAAAACTATCCCACATAACTACACCACCACACTGCAAATTGCCCCACCCCAAAAACTACCCTCTGCAACTTCTTTGCCACCACACAAAGTGCTCCACCTCAAATAACTACCTTTGAAACTACCTGATAAATCACTCCATCCCCAAAAACTATCCTCACAAATGCTCTGCCACCCTGCAGACTGCCTCACCTCAAAACCCACCCCCAAAATCTAATGCCATAACTGCTCCACAACTCCGCAAACTGCCCCATCTGCAAAATCTACCACTGTGAATTACCCCCTCCAGAAACTACTCTCCTATAATTGCCCCACCATCCCACAGTTCTAACAGGTGCAACAGTGATTCACAGTAACATAGCAATTATGAAATTGCACCTTTTAAACAGTCATTTCCTTTCATCTCCTTTTTCAATCACACACAGACACAGAGAATCAACACAGATATAAATATACACACATGCACCTAACATAATAACACATACAGACATACCATCCACAAAATTACCACACACAAACAAAAGAGAGAAATACATTTAAACAAAATAGATAAATATACAATGACACATGCAGATGAAACACCGAAACATACTGTAACACATTCAGAGGGGTTGGAAGGAATTCTATGAGCCATACTCTGCATGCTTTTCCTACTAAGTTTCCTTTGAACTGCAATTTGGTGAAATTTTGGATTATTCTTTTTTTTTATTATGAATTTGAAAAATGCATTTTGTCTAAAATATTAAAGGCATCACACCCTCCTGTGGGGAAAAATAGATTTTTCTTATAGGTTATAAAGATTTAAAATGAAAGTAGGTGAAGGTATTTCATTGCATATGTTTGAAAGTTTATTTCTCTATGAATGATTTAATTTTCTTGAGTTGACAGGCAATTAAAAGATACTTCCTTATCATCTCTCCAGTCCAGTCCAATATGTGTGGATTATCTCCTTCCACCAGCAGCTGGAAATTGAGCATGTCAGATTTCTGATGTCACAGTAGAAGGGCTCCCCTTAGTCTCCAGAAATCAGTTCCCAGCAGCTGTGGTGAAGCTTCCCGTGGCTGGACTCCGCTGAAAGGACTTCCGTCCTTTGATTCGCTGACTAAAATTTAGAAAAAGAAAAAATATGTGCAGTCTGAACTTGACTAGAGGATAAGAATGATTTAGAGGGTTAGTTGACCTTGGCCGCCATCTGTCCTTGGGGTGTTACACCTGGTGATATCAGGTCCCTTCCCCTCACTACCCATTCACTTCTATTTTCTGGCTCTGAGAGGTGGTAAATCATGGAGACAGGTATGCTGTCAGTAAAAAAATAATAATAAAAAAAAGGCAGTTGCATTATCTTACGGCTCATGTCCTCTTGACTTGGGAAAAAGCCGCTAGAAGCAGAGTCGAGGGCTGAGGTTCCCTTTGGTTTCCCCAAGAATCGTCTATCCCGTCTTCAACGCATTCAGAACACTGCCGCACACCTTGTCACTCACTCCTCCCTTTGCGATCATATAACCCCCATATTATTTCACCTCCACTGGTTGCCAGTCTCTTTCCGTGCTACGTTCAAATGACTGATCTTGGTTCACAAAGCCTTTCACGATAGCACTCCACAATACCTCACGGACCTCCTCTTTTTCCACTCCCCTAGACACACTCCCCGCTCATTTCATCTTAATCGTCTTACCCTCCCCTCCCCTTCCCGTGCTCACCTTCAGTCCACCCGCTCTACCGCCTTCTTCTTCGCCGGACCCGCCCTTTGGAATGCCCTTCCTTCTTCCCTCCGTTTAGAACCCCAACACTCCACCTTCAAACGAGACTTGAAAACTCATCTGTTCTCTTTAGCTTTTGATGTTCCCTCTCCTTTTGTATGACTCCTACTTTCCCCTTTCTTTTGTTTGCCCTTAGGTCTTCTTCCTTTTCATGTTCCGTCTGTCTCCTTTCCCCTCCATTCTTCTGTCCTATAATATATTGTACATTTCTCCTCTTTTTCCGTTGGCTGTTAGCCTTCTTGTATTGAATTTTTTTTTAAATTGTACACCGCCTTGGTTTCTGTAGAAAGGCGGTTTTTATCAAATAATAAACATAAACATAAACATAAGGGCAAAACACAGTCTTATCTAGTTGTCTAGCCTGCTCTCTGTATTGGGCCGGTCATGCCGTGGCTACGCCAGGATCCTGTCAATGAGTACCTGAGTATCTCTCTGTCGCCTCGGAGAAAGGCATGCACTAGCACTGTTTTTACCTTTCCTTTTGTTTTGTTTCTTGGCAATTTTCTTGGCATTGGGGTTTCCGAACTGTGGTGGGCCGTTATATGTCTGGGGTTCGCTCCTTTTTTTGGCGGGAATGTCTGTTTTTGGAGGCTACATTATGCCCTTTGCCTACAAGCCTATAGGGTGGCTTAGAGAGAGTGATGGCATGAAATAAATACAATAAATGTGATCTATGAAGTAAATGAGGAAAGGATATGAATGAAAGAAATGAACTCAATGAAATAAATGATGTAAGTGAAATAAATGAAGTCCATGAGGTAAAAGATATGTCTGAAATAACTGACATATCTGAAGTAAAAGAAATCTATTAAGTCAATGAAATACATGAAATAAGTTAATTGAATGGTGAAGATGGGGTGGCCTCGGAGCGGGGGCTCTTGCTCAGGGGCATCTGCCATTGTCGGAGGAGAAGTAGTTTTTGGATTTTGGTGTGATCCACCATTTCCCTGACTTTGGCTCTCCTCAGTGTCTAGTAGTTGCTCACATCCGAGCTGGACGGAACTCAAATCCCAGGGATGTTGTGAGTAATACACAAAGTAAATGACAAGCAGAGAGTGAGCTGAAGGGTTGCCTTTTTTGGGCAGAGCTTCCTCAGCAAAGTCTATTTGTTCGTTCCATTTTTTTCCCCCAAAGGTCCTGTCTTTCACTAGCAGCAAGAATTGGTGAGAACATCCGCTATGTTTTTCATTGCACATGGCTTGAGCGTCAGAGTTAAAAAAAAAAAAAACTCAACAAAAAAGAATTTACAAGGATACAGTCTACAAGCGATTATTTGTCTTGCGCCCTGTGGGAGTATCCAGTCGAAGGGTCAAGCCTACGGCCGTTGGGCTACATATTTTTCGGTGCCAATGGACATCCTTTTTGTTGTTCAGGCTACTGAACCACAGGAAACCTTCCATGTGTGATATCAGGGCCCCAGAGATATTTTTTTGCTAAGCTGACACGGTTTCTCCATGCTGCGGGGGCTGATCTGGCCTCTCCTATTGAAGTTTAGGAGAGTAGAAAGTTTTGCTTTGGAGTAAAAACAAAACAAAACAGCATAAATTGAAATGACTTAATAATGAACAGATTGATTTTGCCCCTATACTTCTTCTTGTGCGCTGTTGTGCATTCCCCAGGGAACAGCCTAGAGAGGTGACTCTGCTTGGTTTAGCTAGTGGACCTATGTCAAAGTCTCCTTGCCTCCTTTGTTTACGGGAGCAGGAGAGTTTGTGTTGCTGATAAGTGCTTCTCCTCATTCTACTTGGGCCATTGTGTCTCTCTGGGGAGTGAAGAACTGGTCTAGTGGTTAATGCACTGGTTGGGTGGCTGGAGACCTGGGAATGATTCTCGCAGGCACTCCTTGACTTCTGCCAGCCACTTATCCTTTGATTGGAGGTAGTTAGGATAGCTTACGGTATAGGCCAGCAGGATAGCTAGTGCTTCTTGAAGAGTTCTGGTGGGTTCCTTTGAAAGTGTCTCAATGGTTAGTCTGAGTTTCTTCTCAGGGGCATTGGATTTTGGTAAGCCTCGCCCCAGATACAGGCATGTGGCCTTCAGTTGTTGTTTTTTTTTCCTTTATCTTTTGGGTGCATTTCTCTTAGAGATATGTGCTCTCGCTTAAATAGGTTGTTCCTAATTGAGTTTCTATTTGGTGATATTTACACTATCCTGTTGTACAGGTGACAGGCTCACTAGGGTTTCGTACCTGCCAGAGGGCAGGCACATATCTAAACACATATCTGAGGGTGGACAACCCGGCATGGAGCACTGGGGATTACTTATCGCATGGCCATTCTGCTAGATGGGTGTGGTAGTCGTTCTCTCATCTGGGTTTCAGTCAAGTGGTTCGGTGTGGCTGGAGGTGGCTGGATTCACCTCTGTTAGGGCTGTGTCCAAGGGGCTTGGAGCCCAGGGCCTGGGGCTCTGTTTTTCTCTTCTGTTCTGGGGCCAGTTACAATCTTGAAATCTAGCTGGTCACTTTAGCCATGCTTCAATATGTTTCTGAGCTTGGTGACCTCGTCAAGGGGCTCCGGGCCTCCGGAGGCACCTTGTTCATTTCCTTGGAGTTGATACCGTGGCTTGGGCACATATGAGCCACCTAGAACTCACTCTGCTCTCTCGTTGGTCACTGCAACATCACCCACTGTCAAAGATGTTGGTCTGATTGCTGGACACGAGAGTGAGACTATCCTGGTGGCTGCAGCTGGAGCACTTGGTAGCAGGGATGTCATTAGAGCCACTGAACTGACCCCAAATGCAAGCCTCACAGATTGGGGAGCACATTATGAATTGCAAGTGACACATGAGCTTTGGATTCTGGAGGAGAGTGCCTGGCCTATCAGTTGACTGGAAATGAGAGCGGGGTTCTTAGCTCTGCAGTTTGTTCCAGCCTCTGATTCATCGTCGGTCAGTATAGGACTGCTCCAACAATACGACAACAGTGGCATGCATTGATTGCCAAGAAGGCATGAGCAAGGCAACATTGGCAGTAGAAATTTACCTCCTACTGCTCTGGGAGGAGGAGATCCTCGAGACACTCTCACTCTGCTGCTCATACGGCAGGCAAAGAAGCCATTCAGGCAGACTTTTTTCAGTCGTCACCCTTTAACATTTCCCAGCATTCGCGGCTTCACAGATACAGCCGCCAGCGTGAGGGAAAAGACTCCTCACACTGGCGGCTGTGCAGAGGGAGCCGGAGCCTCACGCGGGCTCCCCTGGCTCCCTCTGCAGCCCCTTAGACAGTGCAGGGCTGTTTGGAGGGGGGGGGGGCTAGGACTGGATGGGCTGTGATGGAGGGGGGGAACAGACTGGAAATGGGCTTTGATGGTGGGGGAGGTGGGAAACTGACTGCAATTGGGCTGTGATGGTTGGGGGGGGGGAACTGACTGCAATTGGGCTGTGATGGGGGGAATGGACAGCAAATGGGCTGTGATGGTGGGGAGATAGGACTACAAATGGGCGGTGATGGTAGGGGGGAATGGATGAAATGGGCTGTGATGGTGGGGGGGGGGGAAACAGAATGCCATTGGCCTATGATGGGGGGAAAAGGACAGCAAAGGGGATGTGATGGTGGGGGGTGGCAAAACAGATTGCAAATGGGCTGTGATGGTGGGGGGGGAATGGACTGGAAATGGGCTGTGATAGTGGGGGGGGGATAGGACAGCAAATGGGCTGTGATGGTGGGGGGAATGGATGAAATGGGCTGTGATGGTGGTGGTGGGGGTGGGGGGAACGGACTGAAAATGGGCTGTGATGGTGGGGGTGGGAACAGACTGGAAATGGGCTGTGAAGGTGGGGGAGTAGAACTGCAAATGGGCTGTGATGGTGGTGGGGGGGGGGACAGGCTGTAAATTGGCTGTGATGGTGGGGGGGCTAGGACTGGAAATGGGCTGTGATGGGAGGGCTAAAATTGGAAATGGGCTGATGAAGAGCTGGATTAGGACTGGAAATGGGTTGATGGGAGCTGGAAAAGGACAAAGTGGGCTGACGAGGAGGCTAGGATTGGAAATTGGCTGATGGGGGAGCTTGGAGTGGAAATGGACTGATGGGGCACTGGAATGGAACTGGAAAAGAGCATATGGGGGGCTAGGACTGGAAATGGGCTGATGAGCTAGAATAGGACTAGAAATGGGGGAAAATGGACCGAAAATGGGTGATGGGCTGGAATAGGACTGGAAATGGGCTGACGGGGGCTGGAAAAGGACTGGAAGCAGGCTGAAAGGAGTTGGAATAGGGCTAAAATGGGCTGATGGGGGAGCTTGGAGTGGAAATGGGCTGATGGGGGGCTGGAATGGAACTGGAAAACAACATATGGGGGGCTAGGATTGGAAATGGGCTGATGTGGAGGCTTGGGAGAATGGGACTAGAAGGGGGCGGATGCTGGGTGGGTCTAGAACTATAAGGGAGCTGATTTTGGGGGAGGACTAGAAAGGGATGGGGAATGAGAATGGAGAGGGAAAAAGATATTTTGTGTGGGAGGGAAGAAAAGTCTACGATGGGCCGGGTATTGGAAGAGTAAGGGAATGGAAGGGTGAAATTTCAGTGGATGATAAAGGAATAAGGAAAGAAATGGGGGAAGAGCAAAAGGGGAAAGATCAGTATGTTAAAGCAGATATAGAGAAAGAAAATAGAAAATAATCTAAAAGAGAAGAAAGGACTAATGGATAGCTCGCAGAAGACACAAAGAAACCAGAAGAAAGTGTCTGGAGCAATTGCAACTGAAAAAGAAAATGCACAAACAACAAAAGGTAGAAAAATACTTTTTTATTTTGAATTTATTAACTGGAATATATCAGCTCTGGGAAATGTGCCTCGTTAACGTCTTTTGTGTTTTGTTTAGTATAAGAGGAAATTAATTTATAGTTTTATTTCTCCAGTGTTGTTGTACATCCCAAGTTTGGCTTTTGGGGTTTCCAGTTTAATTATTGTCTTCCTATTTCTAAATTGTGATCCCTTGTTCTTTGGTGACGGTCTATGTTCTGCATTTTAACCAAGCTGAGGTATTCTGTTCATGTAGTTTCTATTTGACCGTGCCACTTGTTCTCTTTCCCCAGTAGGAGATGCATTGGTATTCTCTGAGATGTATTGGTTTAATATTTGCAGTGTTGCCTTTTGATAGGTAGGGTTTGGTGCTTTGTGAGTCCTGGCAGAGCTGTTATGATATGGTGGATTTGCTATGAGTTTTAAATGTCAGTGTTTATAGTACTTCCTAATGGGCCTGGCGGATGGCACTGAAATATAGTAACGTAGAAATCTGTTAGTCTTTCTTTATCCAGACACTCATTAAGAGGCATGTTTACTAAAAATGCATGTTAACATTATGCAAATATTTATGTAAATGAGTCTCCCTATGCAAATGAGGCCCCGCAATTAATCTTCGCACATGGCCCCGCATCCCCCTTGGGCCGCCCCTGACTCTTGGTAGCAAGTCCATGGCATCTCCCGAACAGGGTCAACATGCTTTCACAGGGTCCAATTCTGATGCCTCAATTGGATTGATTCTCTCTTATGGCTAGGCTCTTGAAAGGGCACAGCTAAGTCAAAAAGGCTACTCGGCACTGGTGGTAGCCACCCTATGATGAGCCCGTAAACAGACCATATTCTTGGCATATGTCCGAGTCTGGTGGGGGTTTGCAATTTGATGTGAAGATAGAGGGCTCCAAGTTTTTTTCATCCTTGCTTCTGGATATTTTAACCTTGTTACAGGCCAGGCTGGACAAAGGATTGGATTGAACTCATTATGGGCCCAAATCTGCAGCTATTTCATGTTACTGAGGGTGCGTACCCTGTTCAAGAGATACCATGGACTTGCTATGAAGAGTCTGAGAAGTCTGAGGAGTCTGCGGGGCCCGTATTGGCAATGAGAACCACCTAACCGGGGTGGGCTTCTAGGCATTAAAGAAGGTGTCTTATGAGGGGTCACGCAGGAAACACATTCAGCAGACCCTCTGTCGGCCAACTTTGTGACAAGGCGACGACTCACATGGATATGCGCTTCCTCTAAGTGATGAAACAGTATTGCCCACCATTTTGGATTATGGCTTCACCGTGGGATCTCAATCTGGTGCATTTGGCCCTGACAGGATCACCTTTTGGGCTGCTGGCTCGGGTTTCCTTGACAAAACAAATTAAAAAAAAATCCTGCCCTCCAAAATGGTTTTATTGGTGACTATTTATTCGGTGCAAAACAACTACGTGTGGTCTTATTTTACTGAATGACGTAAATGTCAACTAATTAGTAAATATCCACTCAAGTATCATTCAGAGAGTAAAAATCGACTCCTTAACTTTGTAAATGTGTCACTTACAGTAATAGTTACCTCACTTTTACTACTAAAGGAGGTCTCAGACTCTATTGCACTGCTCTAGACAAGAAAATCCATCTAGTCAATGTGCTTGTTCGCATCAACGACCTCCTTCTTGAATTTAATATGCAACTTATCTCTCTAATATCTCAAAATTATATCTAGTATTTCACTCTGTTCTTTGATCATGATATGAAGAGATCTTTAAGACTGTGGGTCGTAACTAGGCCATATTATGCTCCCATGCAGGTTAACTTAACTTAGATATTTTGCTTATCTCTCAGCTTTAATCAGCTTTGATCAGCTTTAGTCCCAATGTCGTCCTTCGGTACCTTGTACACATTTCACTCCGAGTTTCCTCAGGGGCATATCAAAAGCTTGAGACTATAAAAAGATGGAAAAATACTCATACTTAAAAAATACTTAAAAAATATATTCTAAAGTCATCTCCTCTCTCTCTTACAATGACTTGCTTATACTATATCATTTCTGGCCCACCTGAGCAAATGTAGATGCTGCACACGTTTCCTGCCAGTTGTCTTCTTCCAACTGATGTTTCTTAAAAAATGCCGCGCATGCTATGTGTTGATCCCACCCGTATTTTAAAGCCTCAACTTGCTTGAACCTATCGGGTGCATGCACAGTGTCTGTTCGATCTAACCTATTGTGCTAACCTAACCCCTCCTCTCTCTTACTTTGCATTAATAATGCAATATCTGCTTAATTAGACATGTATCGGCTTCTCTGCCTTACACACAGGAATTCCAATCGATGGACATATTCAGACCCCCCGGTGTTACCGAGTTTAACCTATAAATCCATCTTTGTTCCCTTATCAGCAAGGACTGTTCTTTAGATTTTCCCGCCGTTCCTGATTCTATTTTATCTATACAAAAACAGCATAGATCCTCAAATCTATGTCCAGTGTCCAGGCAGTGACCCACTAATGGTGCTTCTCTCACTTTATGTTTAAGGCGGCTTTTATGCTCACTCATTCTAGTTTTAAAGGGCCAGATCGTTTTACCCACATAAAACAAGTTGCAGGGGCACTGGATCACATATACCACATACGTGGAATAACAGGACGTAGATGTCTTTAGACTATATTGGGTCCCTTGATAACTGAAGCTTTCCACTTCCTTAGTGATTCCACATATATTACATGCCCCACATTTTTTTATGTCCCTTTTCTATATATGATTGTTTTTCTATATTTATTGAAGCTTTCAAAACTGCTGGGCTGAGCTGTTCTTTAAGATTCTTATTTCGTTGCCAAACGCAACCTATCTTTTTATACTCTAGTCCAGAGGGACATTGCTCAGCACATCAGTGTGTTTTTAATGGATACGTTGTATCCTGAAACTTAAAGGGGAATACTTTGTGACTAGATTTATGTGTTCTACACTATTTTCTATCTCCTGTTGCCTAGGTTCCAACAAGAGCCTCCTATTATTGTAAAGGGCCCTTTGATAAGCTTGCTTTATCACAGTAGAGGGATACCCTCGCTTTAGAAAAATTTCCAATAATTGTTAGACAAGTTTTTAAAATCTTGATTATCAGAACAGTTTCTCCTGTATCTCAAAAACTGTGAGAAAGGGAGCCCTTTTTTTAGGCGCGGGGGATGCGCACTCTCGTAGTGTAGGAAGGTGTTACGGTCCATTAGTGGGTCACTGCCTGGACATTGGGCATAGATTTGAGGATCTATGCTGTTTTTGTATAGATAAAATAGAATCAGGAATGGTGGGAAAATCTAAAGAACAATCCTTGCTGATAAGGGAACAAAGATGGATTTATAGGTTAAACTCGGTAACACCGGGGGGTCTGAATATGTCCTTCGTGGTATTGTGCTTTCATCTGAACCGATTAGTGTCCTTGCTGATTTTTGTAGGGGTGGGGGAGTCTCAGGAGGATCGTTGACTCTGCAGTCTGTAGTTGCGCGGAGTCTTACATCACTATTTTAAGCAAACAGAGTCTTCCATCAGTCATCGTTTCTTCATCTTGTTTTCAGGTCTGCACAAAAGGGACGTGGCCTCCAAGGCTTCCATTGCACACTGGGTAATGGAGGCGATTCCCCCTACCTATTGGCTGAAGAGCACAACTCTGCTGAGCAATCTTAATGCTCATTCGGTGAGGTCGCAAGCAGCTTCTTGGGCAGAGCATGGTTTAGTTATGCCGGTGGACATTTGCAGAGTGGCTTCCTGGTTGTCTTTGCATCCTTTCATACGTCATTACCATCTGGATGTGCAGGCATCTAATGATGCACATTTTGGGACCTCTGTGTTACAAGCTGGACTCGCGGGTTCCTCTTTTTCTTAGTTACTGATCTGGTACATCCCACACGTACTGGAGGGACAATAATGAAGGCAAAATTAGACCTTACCTGCTAATTATCTTTCCTTGAGTCCATCCAGTACAATCCAGGACCCTCCCCCCCCCCCCCCCTTATTTCCAGTGACTATTTTTCAGGGTTTTTGTAAGTCCTGGAGAACTGGACATGTCTGGCTAGTTTCCCTGGAGGGTGCTATTCAGAATCACATCACTTCATTCACAAGAGGTTCGGTTCTCCTAGATAGTACTCAACAGAATGGCAAGTATGACCCCATCGTTTTGCTTTGTACATGGCTGTGTAAGTTGTCAGAGCAACAATTTAAGATAGTAGTTGCTCATTTTAGCGAAGGGAAAATATTACTCTAATTTAGCTTGATATGCATTTTTGGAGTCTGCTTTATCAATAGGATACTGATTTCTGGAGCCTAAGGGGAAGCCCTTCTACTGTGACATCAGAAAATCTGACATGTTGAGTTCCCAGCTGCTGGTGGAGGGAGATAACCCACATGTACTGAACTGGACTGGATGGACTCAAGGAAAGACAAATAGCAAGTAAGGTCTAATTTTGCCATTTTTAAAGACTTTTAGTTGCCTTTTTCGCAGGCAAAAATTGCATAAAAACATGTAAATCAACCATAAACATATCTTTGAATTTTTAGTCATCAGTAAGAACATACATACTTTTATGTTGTGTATAAACTTGACCATATAAAAAGAGAAGTTTTGGGTTGATGGTGTTCCAGGGTTGCATATTAGGTGCATGCTTTTGCCTTATGTTTTCAAAAGGTACCCACGTATATGGCATGGCACTTGTATGTCAACTTTGCACCACCGTTTTCGTCTCCTAAATATATGTGCTCACATTAGGGGTTCTCGTGCAGGGTCCTCATGCAGGAACCTTTCTCAGCTTCTTCCAAAGTTTTTAGAAGGGTTCTACTGCACATGTGCATGTCTTCCTGCCTGCTGTCACCATGCTTTTTTCCTCACTCTTAGTCATGGAGCCTTATAGACATGTTTGTACAGTATCTTCACAATTTTGCTACGTTATGTGCCATGTTTATTGTCCTCTTAGCTTCTTTAGTTAGGTTTTTTTGGTTGTTTTAAAGCTTCCCTTATTTTTCACACATTGTTATTATAGACCACATTTAGGTCTCAAGCAATCCATCCATATTGAAGTTTTTTTTTTTTACTTTCATCATTGAGTAATTTTATTTCACAGTGGCTATTTTTCTGAATGAGGTGTCCCAAAATCTGCCACCAGGTTTAAAAAGTGCACCCAGTGCAGCAGGACCATGTAAGAACATAGGAACAAAAGATATGCCATACTGAGTGCTTCAAATCCAGTATCATTTTCCAGCAGTGGCCAATCCAGGTCACAAGCACCTGTCAGGTTCCCAAAAGATGTAAAGATTCCATGCTGCTTGTTCAATGGGTAAGCAGTGGATTTCCCCAGTCGTCCTCTTTAATAATGGTTTGTGGACTTTTCTTCCAGGAACTCATCCAAACCTCTTTTAAAACCAGCTACTCTTTTACTACATCCTCTGGTAATGAATTCCAGAGTTTGATTATGCGTTGAGTGAAAAAATATTTTCTTCTATTAGTCTTAAATGTGCTACGTTGTAGCTTCAGTGCGTGTCTCCTAATTGAAAGGAGGCCTATCTGTACATGCTGTGTACAGCTTGAAGCACTGAATAGGTGTTCAGTAATAGTAATACTTGAGATTCAGTAGCTTAGACATTCCAGAGAATATTGCTAGGGAAACGTCCTCTGCTCAAAGTTCCAGAAGCTGCAGGAAGACATTGAGTCTAGAGAAAAGAGAAACATCAATTGGTGAAAAGTCAGAAATGCTTCCTTGTAGAATATTTCTTAAGAAATTATGTCTAGAAATGGATGAATGCCTCTGTGTCCAGATGACCTATAACAATAAAGCCTGAACTATGACAAGTAGATTCAAATTATGAATATACATTAATAAAATGCAACACAATGTTTGACGTAGAAAAATAAGGTTGAAATTATACTGTGTAATGGTTTTTGATCCAATAAAAGATGGCTGAAGCTGAGGGGGTTGGGCAGGAGCATTGCTGACCTCCCCAGACCTCTGTGAGTTATGCAATCCTCTCCTGAAGCTACAGTTATTGCTTGAACACAATTATGTGTGTGAATTGTTTTATTATTTATTATTACTTCTCTCTCTCCCATTGCTTTGAGTGAAGGGATTGAAGCCCAAGAGCCCAGGTTCTGTTGCCTGGTGAGGGATGGAGCAGGTCATACACTAATCTTTCTACTTTTTGAAGGCATAAACAACGATCTACATTTACCCGTTCTACTCCATCCATTGTTTTATAGACCTCTATCATATTTCCCCTCAGCCATCTCTTTTCCAAGTTGAAAAGCCCTAACCTTTTAAGCCTTTCCTCGTAGGGATATCCTTCCGCCCCCTTTGCATTTTTGTTGCTCTTCTGTACCTTTTCTAATTCTGCTATACGGTATCCGTTTAAAGTTATGGCGACTAGAAATGAACACAATATTCAAGTGTGGTCACACCATGGAGTGGTACAGAGGCATTATAATAACTTTCATCTTATTCTCCATCCCTTTCTTTATGATTCCTAGCTTCTGTTCGCTTTCTTGGCCACCACTGCACACTGGTCAAAGGGTTTCAAGGTATTATCCACAATGACTCCTAAATCCTTTTCCTGGGTGGTGTTTCCTAATGTGAAACCTTGAATTAACCATAGTTTGGGTTCTTCTTCCCTAAGTGCATTAACTTTGCGCGTGTCTACATTACTTGTCATCTGCCATTTGGACTCCCAGTCTCCCAATTTATCAGGATCCTCTTACAATTTTTTACAATCCTTCTGTGTTTTAACAACTTTGAATAATTTTGTATTATTTGCATATTTGATCACCTCACTTGTTTTTCCTATATTCAGGCCATTTATAAATATGGAAGAGTAGCCTAATGGTTAGAGCACTGGCTTGGCTACCAAGCGATCAGGGTTTGATTCCCACTAGTATGCCTTGGGCAAGTTACTTAATCCTCTATTGCCTCAGAACAAGTTATCAACACCCCTGTTTCATGTACTTTACCAAGCTTACATTACAATGTAAACGGCTTTGACTGAAATGATAAAGTGTATAAAAAAACTGTTAAATAAATAAATGTTAGAAAGCAGTGAGCTCAACACAGATCCCTGGAGTACTACCAGGAAAGTCTCCATTGAGAAAATTGGCCATTTAGCCCTATTCCCCGTTTTTTATCTTTCAACCAGTTCCTAATCCACAATAATACATTGGTTCCTATTCCATGGCTTTTAATTTCCCCAAGAGTATCTCATGAGAGATTGTCAAAGGATTTCTGAAAATCGTAATACATTATATCAATCAGTTCACCTTTGTCTACCTGTTTATTTACACCTTCAAAAAGGTTTACGAGGTTGGTGAGACAAGACTTTCCTTGGCTAAATCCATATTGGCTTTCTGCCATTAAACCATGACGATCTACATGTTCAGTAATTTTGTTTTTTATAATGGTTTCTCCAATTTTTCCCAGTACTAACGTCAGGCTTACCGTTCTGTAGTTTCCCGGATCACCCCTGGAACCCTTTTCAAAAACTGGTGTTACATAGGCCACTCTCCAATCTGTGGGTACTACAGTTGATTTTAACGATAGATCACAGATTACTAATAGTTCTACAATCTCATATTTCAGCATCCTGGGATGTATACCACCCAGTCCAGGTGATTTGCTGATTTTTATCAATTAGCTATATTACATCTTCCCGATTTATTGAGATTTGCTTTAATTCCTCTGATACATCACCTTTAAATATAATTTCTGGCATGGAAAAGTTTCCTACATCTTCTACAGTAAAGTCTGAAGCAAAAATTTCATTCAGTCTCTGCTATGGCCTTGTCCTCTCTCAGTGCACCTTTTACTCCACTATCATCTAATGGTCCAATTGACTTCATAGGTGTTTTGCTATAAATATACATGAAAAGGTTTTTATTATGGGATTTTGCTTCCACGGCAAACTTTTTTCAGATTTTCTCTTTGCCTTCCTTATCAATGCCTTTCATTTAATTTGCCAGTACTTATTCTGTTTCCTGTTTTTGTCGCTTGGCTCTTTTTTCTATTTTCTGAAAGATTCTCTCTTAGCTATAACAGCTTCTCTGACCTCATTTTTCAGCCATGCTGGCTGTTGTTTGGCCTTCCTTCCACCTTTTTTAAAGCATGGAATATATCTGGTCTGGGCAGGGGCGGCCCAAGGGGGGTGCGGGGCCATGTGCGGAGACTCGGTGCGGGGCCTCATTTGCATAAGTGGCCTTATTTGCATAATGTTACCATACACTAACTTTTAGTAGACATATCTTTTAATGAGTGAATGGATAAAGAAAGACTAAAAGATTTCTACATTACTATAATCCAGTGCCAACCGCCAGGCACATTAGGAACTACTACAAACGCTGCCCATTTAGAACCCATAGCAAACCCGTCGTATCCTGACAGCATTACCAGAACTCACAAAGCACCATACCCTACCTATCAAAAGGCAACACTGCAAATATTAAACCAATACATTTCAGAGAATACTTGGGAAAGAGAACAAGTGGCAATGTCAAATAGGAATTACATAAACAGAATACCTCAGCTCAGTTACACATGCAGAAGATAGACCATCACCAAACAAGGAATCACAATTTAGAAACAGGAAGGCAATAATTAAACTGGGAACCCCAAAAGCCAAACTTGGAATGTACAACAACACTGTAGAAATAAAACTATAAATTAATTTCCTCTTGTACCAAACAAAGTGCAGACGTTAATGATGCACATTTCCCAGAGCTTTCATATTCCAGTTAATAAATTCAAAATAAAGAGATATCTTTCTACCTTTTGTGCATTTTTTTCAGTTGCAATTGCTCCAGCCACTTTCTTCTGGTTTCTTCATGTTTTCTGCTAACTCTCCATCGTCTGCTGTCCATTTGTCCTTTCTTCTCTCTTCTAGTTTATTTTCCATTCTCTCTCTACATCTGCTTTAACATACTAATCTTTTTCCTTTTGCTCTTTCCTCATTCCTATTTCAACCACACAAATTTTACCCCTCCATCCTCAATCCCCACTTACTCTCCCAATACCCGGCCAATTGTAGATTTTTCATCCCTCCCACACAAAATATTTTTCCCCTCTCCTTTTTACTCTCCCAGCCCCATCCCATTCTAATCCTCCCCCAACATCAGCTCCCCTCTAGTTCCAGTCTCACCCAGCATCCATTCCCTTCTAGTCCCTGCATCAGCCCATTTCCAGTCCTAGCCCCCCATCAGCCCATTTCCAGTCCTAGCTCCCCCATCCATTTCCAGTCCGAGTCCCTTCATCAGCTCATTTCCAATCCTAGCCCCCCATCAGCCCATTTCTAGTCATTTCCTAGCCCCACCATCAGCCCATGTCAAATCCTAGCTCCCCTCCACTCAGCCCAATTCCAGTCCAAGCCCCCCCATAAGCCTACTTCCAGTTCTAACCCCTCTATGAGTCCATTTCAATTCAAGCCCCACCACAGCCCATTTCCAATCTTAGCTCCCCCCAACAGCCCATTTCCAGTCCTATCCTAGCTGCTCCATCAGCCCATTTTCAGTCCTAGCTCCCTTCCCTCACAGCCCATTTCCATTCCAAGCCCCCTCCCCATCAGCTATTTGCAGTTCAAGCCTCCCCTTCCACTCAGCCCATTTCCAGTCCTAGCAACCCCCCAACCCATTACCAGTCCTAGCCCCCCATCAACCCACTTCCAGTCCTAACCCCCCATCACCCCAATTTCAGTTTAAGCCCCCCCTATAACCCATTACCAGTCCTAACCCCCCATCAGCCCTCTTCCAGTCCTAACCCCATCAGCCGATTTCCAGTCAGCCCCCCATAGCCCATTGGCAGTCCTAACCCCCCCATCAGCCCACAGCCCATTACCAGTCCTAACCACATCAGCCCACCTCAAGACCTAACCCCTCCCCATGAACCCAATTCCTGTCCTAGCCTCCCCATAGCCCATTATCAGTCCTAACCCCCCCATAGCCCATTACCAGTCCTAACCCCCCATCACCCCATTTCCAGACAGCCCCCATCAGCCCACAGCCCATTACCAGTCTTAACCCCCCCATAGCCCATTACCAGTCATAACCCCCCCAACAGCCCACAGCCCATTACCAGTCCTAACCCCATCAGCCCACCTCAAGTACTAACCCCTCCCCATCAGCCCATTTCCTGTCCTAACCCCCCCATAGCCCATTATCAGTCCTAACCCCACCATAGCCCATTAGCAGTCCTAACCCCCCATCACCCCATTTCCAGACAGCCCCCATCAACCCACAGCCCATTACCAGTCTTAACCCCCCCCCCCATAGCCCATTACCAGTCCTAACCCCCCCCCAACAGCCCACAGCCCACCTCAAGTCAAGTCCTAACCCCCCCCCCCATCGGCTCATGGAAAATTTAAAAAAAAAATAAAGCTGGCTGCTGCCGCTGCCACGGCAGCAGAATGGAGTGTCCCGCGGGGCCCCCTCTGCCTGACTGAGCTCTCCCGGTCTGGCTGAGCCCCTCTGCTCTGGCTTTCAGATACGCGAAGGGAGAGTGTCTCCCTCATGTCTCTGTTAAGCCCGCAGGGGCATATGGGAAATTTCCCATCAGCCCCTGCTTCCCATCAGCCCCTGCGGGCTTAACAGAGACGCGAGGGAGACTCTCTCCCTTCGCATATCTGAAAGCCAGCGCAGAGGGGCTCAGCCGGGCAGAGGGGGCCCTGCGGGACACTCCATTCTGCTGCTGCTGCGGTGGCAGCGGCGGCAGCCAGCTTTTTTTTTTTTTTTTATATTTAATTTTTAAAAAAGCAGAATGTTCTTTGTGCGGGGCCCCCTGAAACGTGGGGCCCTGTGCAAAAAACATTCTTGCTCAATGGACGGGCCGGCCCTGGGTCTGGGATTCCAAGATAGTATTTTATTAAAATGGTACCTGCAGCATCTAGGGCCCAATTATAAGCTGTTCTCTTGTCTTCAATACTTAGAAATGACAAAAAGAGGGATTTGGGGTCAAGAGAAACAGCACAAATGCATTTACTACACTGAGAGATCAAATCCATCGGCATCAGTGGCATTGGTCTCCATGGCCTCAAAAGCTGCATCGGACACTGGCGGAGCACTGGCATCAAGAGGCCCTTGAGCTCAATTGGAACTGAGCTTCTTTTGGTTGCCCCAAAATCGGTCACCTATCATACTGCCCTGAAGAAAAGGAAAGACTTGTCCTCGCTTTTTTTGGCATTGAGAACCAAGATGTCGAACCTGGGCAGAGACTATGCCACATAGATGCCGAGGTTCATCAAAGTGCGATGCTCAGAGCACTGAGGATTCACAGTTTGACCTCAAAGTAGCCCTGATATAATAATTGCTCATCCTTCTCGAAGATAAGACCAAGACCAGTCTGACCATATTCCCTTACCATACAGCTCATGCCTTCATTGATGGCAACCCTGAAGCGGCTGATGAAGAGTCTCAAAGACAGAAATTTGATGTTCTTCACTATGTGCAAATCTAAATCTCCAGTGGCTTTAACTGTGCCACAAGAGCTTGATTCTATTCTCGAAACCCACCACCTGCCTGTGGTAGAGGCATCGTCATCGAGGCATTGAAGGGCCTTGACACCCATGCCTGATTGGCTGATATCACTTTTCAGTGCATCAAGAGCTGAGTTCTCCCTAAGGCGTCAGAAGTCATGGATACATAGGTGCTCCCAAAGGAGCCCCATCTGCCTTAGGAGATAGAAGCCATTCAGACAGGGACTCAGATGTCACTTGAGTACCACTCAATCAGATTCAGACCACTCATGGGAATCCTGGTATGACTGCTCTAAAATTTTCAAGCAGCACTCCTCACACTTCAGGGATCAAGAGAGTATTCTTTCCATTCTTACTGCCATGATACCTATACATATATCGACTATTTGTTGGTGGACTATGGTCTACAGGAATAAGTGAGCCGATCAGTGATAGCGGATATCACTTCGTCTGTAATATACCCTGTTGGCTGTAATTGTGGCAAGCACAGGGGTGTCATGTGATAGAGGCTGGATGTTAAATGATTCTCTCTTGCATGATGAGGAGGTGGTCAAGTCTTTTTGGGTACTGATTAAGGAGCACTTAAGTGACACGAGAGCACAGATTTCTGCCTATAATTTGGAATGTGTTTAAGGCTGTTGATCCGCTGTTTTTTTATAAACAGAGCAGCTTGCCACAAGAAGCAGTATGCATGGCAGGTGCAGGTATTGTAGTAACAACTCTCTGCCTTATCTTTATCTTTATTCGCAATATTACAGCACAGGGCTCTAAGTTGGTCCTGTGGGCATGGTAGCAGTCAAAATTCATCTGGAGCAGCTGGCTCCATTTTATGCTTCAGAGGTGGAAGCAGTGCAAAACAGGTCTGGGAAGTTATTAACTTTCCAATTACAAAAGCAGAGGACAGAGAAAATCATGCTCAAGATTCAGGAATTGTGAGGGCAGATGGTGTGTACCACTATAGAGATCAAGGACTGATTTCTGAGTAATTGAGGAATCTGTACATTGGGGATAATTCAGTCAATGGAGGGGAGGGATGCAATAGAGAAGTGCTTGCATCCAATTGAGTTGCCCCACTTAGAGGGTGATCGGGTAGAAACCCTGGATGAGGCCATCACTTGTAAGGAGGTTAAAGAGGCAATAGCAGCCCTGCCTATGGGTAAAGTGCCTGGGTTGGATGGATTTACCCCTGAGTTCTTTAAGCTGTTTGGGCAGCAGCTGGCCCCTATTCAGGTCTGGGTGTACAATGAGGTTCTGGGGGGATCAGGACTGACACAGTTGATACTTGAAGTGTGGATCACGATGATCCCTCAGGAGGGAAAGGATAGAATGTTCTGCCAATCGTATTGGCCTATTTCACAACTTAATCTGGCTGTAAAGATCCTTGTGAAAGTGCTGGCCAGCTGTTTGAACTCAATTCTCCTGCAACTGGTACACCCGGACCAGGTGGGGTTTATTCAGGAGAGGCAGGCAGTGGACAATGTCCGTTGGGTGTTGCAGCTTGTTCATATGGACCGAATGCAGAAACAGCCTGCCTTCTTTTTAGAAGTGGATGCCGAGAAGGTGTTTGATCATGTACAGTGGAATTTCATGCATGTGACTTGGAGAAAGTGGGGTTAGGCCCAAGGTTTATGTGGGTTATGCTATTATATGAGGTGCTGCAGATGTGGCTAAAGATTAATGGCAACTGTTCCCCTTTTTCCCTCTGGGGCCGGCCACTGGCATTGAATATCCAATTTGCCCAGATAGCGAATTAGCTATCCATTTAGCAGCAATATTCAGCTGCTGGCTGATAGCTAACCTGGCTAAAGTTAGGCCAGCTTTTTTTTGCCTAATTTGAGCCAGTTAGGGTTAGCAGTCCAGCAGTTCAATATTGCTATGGACTAACTTACCCTTGGAATGCTTTGACGCTAAGCAGTTAGCCTCGGGGCATTGAGTAGGGTTAGGAGGGGATATTCATTGGCACAAAACGGATATGTGCCACTGACCTTTAAGTATCTGGAACAAGTGGTAATTATTTATAGATTTCTGAGTATAAAATCTTGAAAATCACATGTCAGTTTACCTTGATTTCCACCTTTAGGCAGAGAAATTCCTCATCTAAGGCCCCTATGTTCCTATACTCTCAGTGATCTCTCCTGAGACCTCCACCAGTACAGGAAATCTTCCTGAAACACCAGTCAGATACCTTTTAGCTGCTGGAGATTGGTCTCAAGTTCCTACACAGTTCCCTCAATCCTGGGAACTCCTGTTATTCTGTATTCAGCTCCTGGAGTTTTCTTCTAACTCCTGCCACTTCTCTTCCAGGATCAAAACAACCTTTGTTCCAAAGCTTCCTTACACTTCTGACTTCTCACTTTAATTCTATGGTTGAGGTAGTGCATTGGTTTCACCAGCCAAGGTGCAAAGGTACTGTGATCGTATGATGTTTTAGCCAATTAAAGACAGAAATCTGACTTTTTGGCTGTAATATATATGCAGTTCAGATTTCCCTCCCTTTTGGGTGCAGACTTCTACCATTACCTCCAATTAGGGAGGCCCTCCTTCCCAACTGCAAAGTTCAGAGTTTTAGAAAATATCACCTCCTACACCTGTTAAAGTCACTAATAGTCTTCACACCTATTTCTCCTGCACCATCTCTAGAGCCACCATGTATTTGCCCCTCCCCAGGAATGTGATGCTGTTGAGGGCAGTCTAATTTTGGAATTGACCTTATTGTGTGTCACTGAGAGAGGTGATCTAAAATCTATAAATCCTGTATCAATGCTAGGGTGTGCCAATAGAGAAGGAGCATGTCAGGGACCAGTGATGGTGGGAGAAAATCCTGAGCGTATCCTTATGTAAGTGCTTGTAAATACTGTACAGTTGATTCCAAGTAGAAATGCTGGGGTCAATTTTTAACCACAACAGTCATGTCTAACTGCCATAGTTAAATAAAATCCAGATACTCAGCACTAATATCCGGATAGTGGCAGGTGCTGAATATCCGGTTTCCAGATAGCTAACTGCCTTGTTGCTGTTCTAAATTTATCTGGTTAGCTATCCAGTTTGTGGCTGAATATTGCCACTCTTTGGATAACTTTCACCTCTTCCCCATTTCCTCCCATGAATTTCCATGGCACTATCTCGACAGTGCCAAAACAGAGGAAATATTCAGCGCCAATATCTGCATAGTGCTACTAACCAAAAAATGCCTTTAAATATCGGCTCTGCTGTGTAATTTGCCTGTTTATAGGTGTAGAGACCTCTAGTGGCTCTAACAGGTAAAGAAGTTTTCATTGTCTGTAACAGTGATCTCCAACTTTTTTCAATTAAAGGGCCACAGAGTACGTAGTAAAAAGCTCTGGGGGCTGCCAATAGTTTCCAAATTTCAAAGCATCTTTAAGCTTATGCATAAAGTTGTAAATATAAATATAAATTCTACAACACAGTTAAATTTAAACTCATTGTATTGTGGCCTTATTAACAGTAGCAAATATTACTAATGAGACACCTGGGTCTGCATATTGCTCACCAGCTTAGCATAGTGTGGTCATACTTTGTTGTGCACAGTGATAAAGTAATATACCATTTAATTTATCAACGCATCTAAAACATACTTTTAAGGGATCAAATGCTTTTTTGATAACTCCCTATGACTTAATCCAACAGAGACTTCTCAACCCACACACTGCCTTCAGTACTTCCTGTGTCTTAGCCACAAAAAGGCTTCATTATTCAGTATTACATAGTAATCACCCCTAGATCTGGTGCACTTAGATTTCAGTAAAGCCTTTGACACCATTCTGCACAGGTGAGTTATAAAAAGATGTAATACCCTAGGGATAGGTCTTAAATTGAATGACTGGGTTAGAAATTGGTTGAGTGGGAGATGACAAAGTGTACAGGTAAATGGAAGGATGTTACCAGTGGTGTGCTGCAGGAATCTGTCCTTGGTCCGATTCTTTTTAACATCTTTGTTGGTTATATTACAGAAGGGATGTCGGGTAACGTTTACCTCTTTGTGGATGATACCAAAATCTGCAATAGTGTAGACACCCAGAAAGGAGTAAACATGAGGAGGGATCTGGCTAAGCTTGAAGAATGGTCAAGAATTTGGCAGCTGAGATTTAATGCTAAAAAATGCAGGGTCATTCATTTGGGCTGTAAAATTCCAAGGGAGTGGTACAGTGTAGGGGGCAAAGTACTTCTGTCCACAAAGAAGAGCGGGACCTGGGTGTGATTGTTTCTGATGATCTTAAAGTGGCTAAACAGATAGAAAAGGTGACAGCAAAAGCCAGAAGGATGCTTGGGTGCATAGGGAGAGGAAAGGCCAGCAGATAAAAGAAGGTGATAGTGCCTCTGTATAGGTTTCTCATGCGACCTCATTTGGAGTATTGTGTGCAGTTCTGGAGACCACACCTTCAAAAGGATATAAACAGGATGGAGTCGGTGCAGAGGGTGGCTACTAAAATGGTCAGTGGTCTTTCTTATAAACTATATAAGGGTAGATTTAAAGATTTTAATATGTATACATTACAGCAGTGGTTCTAACCCAGTCCTCTGTGATCCCCCAGGCCAGTCAAGCTTTCAGGATATCCACAATGAATATGCATGAGATAGAGCTGCATACAATGAAAGCAGTGCATGCAGATCTATCTCATGCATATTCATTGTGGATATCATGAAAACCTGACTGGCCGAGGGGTCCCAGAGAACTGCGCTGAGAACCAGTGCATTAGAGGAAAGGTGGGATAGAGGAGATATGATAGAGATGTGTAAACACCACTGTGGCATAAATGCACAAGAGGAGAGCCTCTTTTGATTGAAAGTAAGCTCTGCAATGGGGGCACATAGAATAAGGGTGAAAGGGGATAGATTCAGGCGTAATATACGGAAATATTTCTTTATGGAGAAAGTGGTAGATGCGTCAAATATTTTCCCAGTGGAGGTAGTAGAGACGAGGACAGTATTTGAATTCAAGAAAGCATGGGACAAACACAGAAGATCTCTAAAGGAAAAAAGGGTGCTATAGTAGTTGATATGGAAGGGCAGACTAGATAGGCCATATGGTCTTTTTCTGCCATCATGTTTCTATGTCCATGTGTTATGGAGTGAGAGCTGAGACACCCTTTACTTAGGGGCTGTGAACTTTGCCTTTGGAGCATTCCTTGCCCTATTTGGTGTGGGAAGCAGAAGCTGGGCCCAATAATTGAACCCTGCTACACTGCATAGAAGTGCTTGTCAATAAGCCAGACAGCCACCTAACCACATAAAGCCTTGAATAAGGAAGAAATTCATGATATATTTGTCAAATTCCTGCCATAGTTTGTTCTGTCTTCTATGTAAAAGCTAAATTGCAAGGTTTCAGGTTTGCTTATGTCAACAGATCTTGCTCCTACTGGTAAAACATGTCCTTTTCTTTTGGGTGGTATATCTATTCAGAGGTAATGATGTGGGAGGATAGGGTTTGAAGGGTGGAGATTTAGAGCCAGTTTGTCCTGTTAGTTTGCCTGAATACTATAATTTATTTTCTTGTTTGTTTACTTGGGGGAATTGCGACAGTGAAAGAATTTCTGCATTCTGCATGAAAGAATACTGTAACATGACAGATTTTATTGCATTCTAGTGTTTATAGGCTTTTGGTTACTGCAGTGTAAATTAGCAGATATATCAAGTGTCTAAGTATCCAACGCACATAAGGAGTAGTATTACAATGGTAAGGGAGTTCTTTTTGTACTGAAGGTTAATGCAATCATAGGGAGGGCACTACCCCTTCTTCTAATACTCCAGGTTCTGGTGCTGCTTTGAGCATTATCCCCCAACCAATATGACCTCTCTATTGCTTCCCCCCTCCCCCCAGACTAAGCAGTTAATCTATGCCTATGGCTGCAATAAACACATAGTAGAGAAAATGCAATTATAGTTTACATGTACTCAAGTGAAGTCTGTGTAATTAAATAAAATATAATCCTCCTGAATTGTCTCTCAACTTTGAATATGCTTTATCTGAAAGGGGCGGCCACTGAGTAAATGCATACCACTGGCTCCAATCTGGATGGATGTAAACTTTCCTGTTCGTTCTTTTGGATTTAAATTTCCTTACTTACATGTGGTAAAAGGGAAGAGCAAGAACCAGACCTTTTCTCTGAGCTGGAGTACCCACAGGTTCTAGTCAATATGGTGCATTGAAGAATAACAGCGCAAGTACAGGGGTTATTAGGGGTCCTGTTGGTCCAAGCTGTCCATGGATGGGGAAATGCATACCACTAACAGATCAGCAGCAGAGTCATCAACAGGTATCACATGTCCAAATGCAAAGGCAGTGTGTGTCTTCAAGTCGATGCTGACTCCTGGTGACCTAGCACACTTCTGACATTTCTTGGCAATGCGACCGGAAGTAGATTTCCAGGCCTTTCTTCCAAGGCCATGGAGGGTTAAGTAACTTGCTTTTTGCAGCACTAGAGATCATTGGAGGGGGAAGGGTTTTATTAAACATGGCTGTGAATTTGAGGTATAGGAGTAGCTAGAAAGTCCATGCAATCAGATATTAGGGATGTGATTTTGGTTTGTTAGTGCCTTAATTTAATAGTGTGCATGAGATTAATTTAATGCATCTTAATTTATAAATGAACACACATAAAGTCATTTAACATGCATTACAAATCATTTTATTAACACAAAAGTGTGAAATCAACTAAAAATAAGAAAAACAGTCTTAAAGTGACCCATACATTAACAGAAAGTGCTTCTCTGCACATCCCCATCTGATATCCCTGATAAGAGACAAATCCAACAATAATGGACTTGAGCCCAGACAGTGAGGAGGGAATGGACAAAGGAAGAAAATCTGTAGAACTTCCGCTACAGGAATTACTAAGGTTATTCCTCCTACTCCTCAGATCATCAGCTTATTTATTTATAAAAATGTATAGCCTGCTGATAAAGCCTTCTAAGTGAGTTACAATAAAACTTTTGAGGTAATCAAAAGTATAATACAACAATATATTTAATACATATATGCCTAATATATCAAAACAAGACATCATCATGTCAATAGTACTAGTTTGTCTTTTAGGACTTAACATTTATCTTTCTGTTCATCTGAAAGACTCGTCTTCTAAGTCTTTGACACTGCAGAAATTCATGCCACACAATGTGTACTTCAAGATAGTGTGGTGTTGCTTGATGAAGTAAACATATTAGTGAATTTAGGAAGAAGAACCATCTTCAATCAACTTTCCTAAAGTTCCAATTCTTTTACCAGAGGACATGCTTAAGAGGCATTTTGTTGAGATGTTCAAAATGCTCCCCCCTGAGGCAGACCTTCCCCATCTAAGAAAAGAAATGGGGGATAAGGGGAAGTTCAAGTTTTCAGGATAACCATAATGAATGTGCATGAGATAGATTTGCATGCACAGCCTCCATTGTATGCACATCTCTCATGCATACACTATTATTGTGGTTACTCTGTAAACCTCACTGGCTAGGTATGTCCCAAGGACTGGACTGAGAACCCCTCATCTAGACTGTCAGAGGATGGTCCAGAATCTTGAACTTCCCCTTATCCCCCATTTCTTTTCTAAGATGGGGAAGTCTGCCTCAGGGGGGGAGGGGGAGGTGCATTCTGAACATCTCAAAAAAATACTGCATTTTTAAAAGGGAGGTATTCTAGGTATAGTTTGGATGGACCTTGAAAGCACACATGTATTTTGCAATGGCAAAACATGTATTTCTTTAAAAAAATGTGATGTCAGCAGTATGCCTCTTTCCAGTAACACATTTGTTTGGTAACTTCTCACCTGGCCTAGGCTTGAAAGAAGAGCTTGAGCAATGAATTGTGTTTCCCCCTCAGGTGTCGGAAACCACCTCAAAATGCCAAATATTTGCATTTCGGAACTTGACTCCTTAATTGGGCCCCTTCTATGTGCAATTTTAGAAAATCTGCCATTACAAAACTGACCACTTATGCGTGTAAGTATTACTACTTACACACATACAAAGTCTCCAGTAATGCCGCTCTTTGGGACATATTTATGAAGCTCTTGTAGGTTACTGCGTGTTAAGCCCCAAATGTTAGTGTGAGTTGTGGCGTACCTCCAGAACATTCCCCTGCAATTACCACAGGGAGACCTCACTGTGCTAACCACTGAGCATACCTATTATTGGTGCCCTTACTACCACCCAATGAGGAGGTGGTAAGTTTACCCTTGCTAACAACAGCAGTCACGGTTAGTGTGCACCAATGATGCCTGCACTAACCACGATGTGTCCTCCGTGCCCACACTCTGCCCCCTATCTCACTCAGTTACCATCCCTCCTGCACTTACCACTTAGTGCAGAACTTTTAGCATACTACCTCAGGCTAACAGTCAATGTGACACAAATACCAGGGATGTCTATGTTTCTGGTGAACATCCACACTAGCAGTCATATAGATGTCCCCCTTGGGAAAGTGTGGGGAAGGGACATCCATCTCATGCAAGCTAGGATAAGGGGATGTCCAGCAATGTAGCAAAATGAAAACATGAGTCCCTATTCCCTGTCAGTGTTCGATGACATGTTGCAAGATAAAGGGGGTGTTGGTATATCTTGTTTTCCACACTTTCCAGACATTTGCCTGAGAAGACAATCACATTTGAAATGCTTGTTCATACCGTGACACAATTCTGGGCATCCAGGACATTTCTAGGATCAGGCAGGGATGTCTAAATTCTTGGGAATGCCCCAGCCATGGCTCCACTATGCTTCACCCTCACCCCCATTCAGAATTGGACATTTTTGCACCGAGGGCATCCATAGATCCCGGATTCTGAATTGGCTCTGGAGATGTTTCCCTGCTTTGCATGTCACTGCCCATTTTCAGAGTTACAGAGGAAGAATAACCCCCTTCATGTGTGCTCCTTAATTTCTACACTTATTGTTTTTTTCTTATTTTGGGAAATATTTTCTTTTTTCCTTTGTAGCTTTATGACTTGAACCTCTCTATATCTGTGGACGGTGCGACTTTTGACTAATTCATATTTCCTTTTTATTTTTCTGAGGTTCAAATAGTTAATTCAAGGTCATCCCTTTTTCAAGATGCATTTCTTGGATATATTTGTCTAAAATTTTAATAAATAAAATATTTTAAAAATAATGAGGCATGTTTACTAAAGTGCACTAATGGCTAACCTGTGCTGTACTGCATACTGAGCGGTTAGTGGAGGACCATGATAACAGCTACCGCATGCTAAAATAGCCAGCACAGTAAAATTCCTGCACTAATTACTTACCACGCGATGGAGTGGGAAATGGGTGAGTTAGGGGGCGAAGAGTGGGTGTTGATTGCACATTTCAGTTAGTGCTGGGGGTATTAACCATGTGTTGTTGTTAAGTGTCGTCGAGTCGGAGTCGACTCATGGCGACCCTCTGGATAGCTATCCTAAATTGTGTTCGGTCTTGAGTCAGGCGGTTCATTGTTGACAGACTGGTACCCGTAGCTCCTGTTATTGTATCGATCCATCTCATTGCTGGCCTTCCTCTTTTGCGTTTACCTTCTATCTTGCCAAGCATGATGTCTTTCTCTAATGATCTCTCTCTTCATATGATGTGTCCAAAGTATGAAAGTCGAAGTCTTGTCATCTGAGCTTCTAAAGAAAGCTTAGGTTTGATCTCCTCTAGTACCGACTGGTTTGTTCTTCGGGCAGTCCATGGTATGCACAGTATTCGCCGCCAGCACCATAATTCAAAGGCATCAATTTTCTTCCTGTTTTCTTTTTCACTGTCCAGCTTTCACATCCATATCATGTTATTGAAAATACCATGGATTGAACAAGTCGAATCTTTGTATGGAGAGAGACATCTCTGCTCTTGAGAATCTTATCTAGGTCTTTCATAGCCATTCTGCCAAGTTCAATGCGTCGTCTGATTTCTTCACTGCTTGTTGCTTCTTTATTGATTGTTGATCCAAGTAGGTTAAAGTTGTTCACGATTTCAATTTCTTCTCCTTCAATGATGAACCTGTTGATTATGCCAGTTGTCATGATCTTTGTCTTCTTTACATTAAGGTGCAGGCCCATTTTGAGACTATGTTCTTTGATTGTGAGAAGCAAATGTTTCAGATCATCTTCACTTTCAGCCAGTAATGTGGTATCATCAGCATAGCGAAGGTTGTTGATGAGTCTTCCATCAATCTTCACACCTCTGTTGTCTTCATACAATCCTGCTTCTCTGATGATTTGTTCTGCATATAAATTAAACAGGTAGGGGGAAAGTATGCAGCCTTGTCTTACACCTTTGCTTATTTTAAACCATTCTGTTTCTCCTTGATCCGTTCAAACTGTTGCTTCTTGATCAATGTACAGATTGTGCAAGAGTACGATCAGGTGTTCTGGTATACCCATGCTTCTTAATGTGGCCCAGAGTTTCTCATGGTTTACACAGTCAAAAGCCTTGCTATAGTCGATAAAACACAAATAGATATCCTTTTGGTATTCTTTAGTCTTTTCAAGGATCCATCTCACATCCACAATGATGTCTCTCGTTCCTCGCCCTTTCCTGAACCCTGCTTGCACTTCAGGTAGTTCTTGTTCCAGGTATGGTTGTAGTCTCTTTTGAATAATCTTCAGTAGAATCTTGCTGGCATGTGGGATCAAAGCGATTATACGATAATTTCCACAGTCAGTTGGATCACCTTTCTTTAGTATTGGTATAAACACAGATCTTTTCCAGTTAGTTGGCCATGATGTTGTCTTCCATATTTCTTGGCAGAGCCTTGTAAGTACGATAACAGCTGCATCAGATTGCTGTAATACTTCTATGGGAATGCTATCAATGCCTGGTGCTTTGTTCTTTGATAAGGCTTTCAATGCTGCTTTAACGTCTTCTTTCATCACCAATGGTTCTCGATCATAAGGTACAGGTTGAAACGGCTGTTGGTCCACTTGATCTTTATCATATAAAAACTCTGTATATTCCTTCCACCTTTTCTTTATCTTCTCAGCATCATTCAACATAGAACCTTGAGCATTTTGTAACATTCCAATTTGAGGCTGGAACTTTTTCTTTAACTCTCGTAACTTTAGGAAAGCCGATCTTGTTCTTCCTCTAATAGTTTCTGCTTCTATTTCCTTGCATGCGTCGTTCTAGTACTTTTCCTTGTCCTGTCTTGCTGCACGTTGGAAATCTCTGTTGAGTTCTGTTATTGTCTTTCTTTCTCCTCTGGCTTTAGCTTCAAGCATTTCTGAGCAATTTTCAGAGTTTCTTCCGTCATCCATTTTGGCCGTTTTAGCTTTTTCACCTTTTGTAGAGACTTCTAGCTTTCTTCCAACACAACCTTCTTGATGTCATTCCATAACTCTTCTGGAGCTCTGTCATTTGTATCTAAAGCAGCAAATCGATTTTGCAGGCAGTCTTTAAATTCCAGTGGTATATTCTCAAGGTCATATTTTGCTGCATTCATGAGTGGTTTGCTCTTTTTCAACTTTAGCTTGAGTTTGCATACTAGTAGTTGATGATCTGTACCACAGTCAGCTCCAGGTTTTGTCTTTGTTGATGTTATAGAACTTTTCCATCGTTGACTTCCACAGATGTAGTCAATTTGATTTTTATACAAGTCATTGGGTGAAGTCCATGTGTACAGTCACCGCTTGTTAACCATGTGCTAATTATCAAAACTGCAGTTAGGATGGGCGCACTTGATGCCATCTCAATGAGTGGTATTAAGTGCATCTGCATTAAATGTGAATGAAGCTATAGTGTGGAGAGGTACTTTTCAGTACAGTAACTGTGGATGGATATGTTGGGCAACACCTCCAACAGTTTGAGCACAGCCTTTGCACTTATTATGCACTAATGTTTGCTCATAGCATCTGGTACATGGAAAAATTTGCCTCATTTCAGTAAACATGTCCCGATATGTTTCAGTGGAGTTTCACATATGTTTGACTAATGCATTGTTCTAGTATGTGTGCTGCCTTGAAGAAAATGTGATTCTTTGTAGATTCTGAAGAAGAAATTTGTGTGATCTTGAATGCTTATTTGCAACATCGTCTTTTGGTAATTGTTCTGTTTCTCCAATAAAAAAAACTCCTGGCTCCATGGGCCTTTCTCCCTCCTGCAGCCTGCTGGATTTTAACTTCTCCGTGGAGCCATGCCATCCCAGCTTTGAACTCTGGGCTGCAGGCTCTCTTAAAGGGGCCTGTTGATAATCCCTCTAGAGAGTGATGGGCAACACTCTATAGACCCCATCACACACCCTCCTCCTCAGCTCATCAATGCCCCGTTGAGCACCTGCCTCACCTGGGACCCCCAAACTGGAAAAGGAAGTCTGCATTCAGGTGAGTTTGATGAGCCCTATGGCAGACCTGGAACTGGTAGGATTGGAGACTCACAAACCACCGTATAATATGGCTGCTGGACTCCTTCTGCTGAGCCAGCCACTTGAGGAATTAGTGGTCCATTATTAGCATAAACGGCTGACTGAGCAAGTAGTATTTGAAGGTTTCAAGTGCCTTCTTGACAGCGAGGGCCTCCTTCTCTATCACTGCATAATGCTTCTCCTAAGGAAGCAGTTTCCTACTGATGAAGGCTAAAGGATGTTCTTCACTCCTGACTTCCGGGATCAAAACAGCTCCTAGGCCCACCTCCGAGACATCGGTTTGCACCATAAACAATAGAGAGAAATTATGACTACTCAGGACTGGTTCAGAACACACGGTCTTCTTGAGATGCTGGAAGGCCAGGTCCAGGTCCAGTGACCACTGGATCGGTTTGGGAGCTCTCTTCCAGAGGATGGTTAACGGCTCCACCACCTCTGCCAAATTAGGGATGAACCAGCTATAATAGCCGTTCAGTCCAAGGAAGGCACAAACCTCTTTCTTTGATTTCAGAGTGGGGACCTGGGCAATGGCATCTACCTTCCATAGATGAGGTTGTATCTGCCCATTCCCAATTAAATACCCCAGGTAATGAATGTTGCGACCTCCCAGAAAACATTTCTTGGTGTTGGCCATCAATCCGGCCTTTGCAGGCTGGTCACTACAGCTTGTACTTAGATTAGATGGGTGGTCCAGTCCCTGCTGTAGATGATGATGTCATCAAGGTAGGCAGACGCATACTCCTTGTACAGTCTCAGTAGGCGGTCAACTAGATGTAGAAACATGGCAGGAGCCCCGTGTAATCCAAAGAGCAGCACTGTAAACTGGAACAGACCTTGTGGGATCCAAAAAGCAGTTTTCTCCCTGGCAGCCAGAATCAGGTCCAAGGTTCGTATAGAGCATGCTCTACCGAGTTGCTCAATTAGATCATCTGCTCTGGGCATGGGCTACGCTTCTAGTTTAGAAGCTGCATTGACCCTCCAGAAGTCAATGCAGAATCTGATGCTTGCATTTGGTTTGCGAACCAGGATGATGGGTGATGACCAGTCACTCATGGACTCTTTTATAACTCCCAAGTTGAGCATCTCTTCCGGCTCCTTGGTGATGGCCTGTCATTGGTCTTTCAGAATCCAGTGGGGTCATTGCCAGATAACCACCCCAGGATCAGTAATGATATTGTGTCAAATGAGATGGGTTCATCCTGGGAAGGTGGAGAACACCTTTAGGTTCTTCTAGATCTCTTCTCTGGGCAGTAGAGAGCTGGTATCCAATTGGGACTTGAGCTAGATCCAACAGGGCTGACATTTCTGGCCCAAAATCTTCTCCATGTACCATCATAGCTGTCACTGGAGTCCACTTTTTCAGTAGGTTAATATGGTAAATTTTGACTTTCCTTCATTTATCTGGCTGGGCAATCTTGTAGTTAATAGGCCCAACTTTCTCTTTGATCTCATAGGGCCCCTGCCATTTACAGAGAAACTTGCTCCTGGATGAGGGCAGCAAACTAAAACTCTATCTCCTGGTTGGAAAGTGCAGTGCATGGCTACCTGATTGTAGCCCCTGGCTTGCTCAGTTTGGGCTGTTTCCAGACTGAGTTTAGCCACTTCTCCAGCTTTCCTCAGCCGGTCTTGCATTTATATAATGAACTCCACCAAATTACTCCTGGCACGGGGTTCTTCTTCCCGGGTTTCCCTTACCATGCCTAATATGCCTCTTGGCCATCTTCTGAAGAGCACTCAAAAGATGAAAACCCAGTGGAACTCTGAGGTACCTCGCAGATGGCAAACATCAAATAGAATAGGAGAATGCCCCAATTCTTCTCGTCCTCCTGCACGGACATTTTAAACATCTGTTTCAGAGTTTTATTGAATCGCTCAATGAGGCCATCTATCTGTGGGTGATATACTGATGTTTGCAGTGCCTTGACCTTCACCACCTTGGATACAAAGTGTGTTCCTTGATCTGTGAGGATCCCATTGGATATTCCCACTCACAAGAATACTTCCTAGAGGGCATTCGTGATTAAAGAAGTCTTCATATTCCTTAGAACAATGGTCTCCAGGTAGCAGGTAGCGTAGTCTGGCATAACAAAAATATACTTGCCTCGGGCAGTTTGCTCCAAGGGACCTACCAGGTCCATGGCCACTCTTTCAAATGGGGTTTCAATAATAGGCATAGGCCCTAGAGGGGCAGGTCAGACTCTAGTGGGATTATGAAACTGGCAGGTGGGTCATGACTAGCAATATAATTGTAGCTGTTTATGGACCTCAGGCCAGAAAAATCGAGCTAAAACACACTCTTATTTATTTATTTGTTTTTATATATCGCTTTGTCTTAGAAATCAGAGCGGTTTACATAGAACTTTAGAACTCCTACGCAATGCAGGTTACATGGAACAAGAAACGCTTACATATAACAATTGTGATTAACAATAACAATAAATAATGTAACTATTTACAGGTACTTGTATTCTTATTAATTTACAAGGGAATAAGTGGTAACAGTGCGAAAAGTGTAAGAGTCGTTATAATGTAGGCTGGAGGTAAATATGAAATTTATTGCTCACATTTATAGTAGTCGGTGAAGATGAAAGTCTTGAGGTGTTTTCTGAATTGGGTGAGATCTTCCACTTTCACTGCCCCCTCCCTCTGGAACTCCTTACCTCTATCAATCCGCTCAATCAAGGATCTCCAGCAGTTTAAAAAATCACTCAAAACATACCTCTTCACTGCACACTACAGAACGCAAAACACAACACAAAACACCTCCAAGAACTCACAGGCACACTAATCACATACCCCAATCCAAAGTACAGGCAACATTCGCCTTTAAACAGCATGTACATAGTTCTAAATAATATTTTAAGTTGTTAAGTGTTGCAAGTTTTTATGTAAATAGTTCTAAAAACAACTGTTCTATGTAAAATATTAGTTATATGTAAACCGCCCCTGATCTCTGGAAGGGGCGGTATAGAACAATGTAACAAATAAATAAATAAACAAAATCTTTGGTTTCTCTTAGGGTATTGGGTATGTTATTCCAAAGGACGGGTACATAGAAGAAGAAAGCTCTGTTGGTGGTTGATTGATTTGCTTTTCTTGCATTTTTTGGGATGGATAGGGTGTTTTTCAGGTTCTCTCTTGTTGTCCTTGTTCATTGCTGTATGTTTATCAGTGTGCTGAGGTATGTTGGTGCAATGTTGTGTACTATTTTATAAATGTTTGTAAGGGAGTGGAGGAGTGGTTAAAGCAACTGCCTAGTACCAAGCAGATCAAGGGTTCAATTCTCACTGGCACCCTTTGTGACTTTGGGCAAGTCACTTTACCCTCCATTGCCTCAAAAGAAAAGGCTGGCAATCTACTTCCAGTGATATATTGCCAAGAAAACCCAGAGACAGCTGGGTCACTATGAGTCAACACTGACTTGATGGCACTAAAAAAAAGGGCTTTGAATTTGATTCTTTGAAAAATTGGGAGCCAGTGGAGGTAGAATAGAATTGGTGTTATGTGGTCAGAACTTTTGGCATGCATAATTGTACGTGCAACAGTATTTTGAGCAAGTTGTAATGGTTTTAATGTTTTCTTGGGGAGTCCATGAAGTATGCTGTTGCTGTAATCAAAGTGTGGGCAAATCAGCGCTTGAGCTACAGAGTGGAAGTCGGAGAGGAAGAGCAGTGGTCTCAGGTTATGTACCATTTTGGTTTTATGGTAAATTGCACGGGTGGTCATGTGGATGTGTCTGGTCAAGTCAAGCTGTTGATCTAAGTAGACTCCAAGGTATTTTATTTCTTTTTTTATTTCCAGTGTTGCGTTGTTTACATGCAGTGAGCAGGGAGGGCTGAATGCTTTGTTTCTAGTAATGATGAGTGATTCAGTTTTCTTCAGGTTGACTGCGAAGTTGACTGAATTGAGCTATGTAGCGACGTCATTGAAGCGGTGATCTTCTTATAGGAGGGGTCTGAGGTGTCAAAGGTTGTGAATAACATTATAACATCTGCATAAATTCTGTAGTCAACATCATATGAGATTGTATGATTTTGCAGATAGGTTGAAGGTATATATTGAAAAGCAATGCAGATAATGCAGATCCTTGGGGGACACCCTGAGGCTGGGTAAATAGGTTTGATAGATTGTTGTTGAAGTATACTTGTTGGGAGCTCTGGTGTTTTATCCACCCCCAGATGTCCTCCTAATAAGTAGCTATGAGCCAACAATAACACCTGTTGACGATGGCCAGAGAACTATCAGTTGTTCTACCTTTTCCCTCTCAGCCACTCTGTACAATAAATCTCCCTTTAGCACAAAATAGGGAAAGGTTTTTGCAGGGGACTCTCTGTTAGCTACTGGAATCCCATCCACATCCAAAACTCACTCTCGGGCATGTTGGACTCATCCTCTTGTTGGGCCCTCCTGAGGTTTCCTGGGTTTTTCCCCAGTCCCCACTCTGGGAAAAGGACAATTGTATTTGGATCACTACCATCGAGGGGTTCTTCCCTATACTCTCCCTCCTTGGATCCCTTCCTCTTAGCCACCCCTAGATTCTGTTGGTAGCATAGATTTTCCTGGTGATGTTGACTCCAGGACTTAGCAGGTTTGGGAGCCTTGACATATACATCCAGCTCTTCCAGGGGGAAGATCTCTGGGAAATCTCCCTGGTCAGACTCAGCAGAGCTATCAGTTAGTTGGGTCCATATAGCTCCAAAGTTTGAATAGTCTCGGCTGATCACCACTGGATATGGGAGCCAGGGCAGCACCATGACCTCAAATAGTGATTGCTCAGCTGGTATCTTCAGCAAAACTTGTGCCATTGGATACTGCTTCTGGTCCCCATGCACACAGGCCAGTGTTACCATATTTGCATAGTCAATTTGAAATCAGGTTACTGTTTCTCAGCGAATTAGGGTCCGTACACTCCCGGAGTCTATCTAGGACTGGAGGTAGGTCCCCTCGAGCTCCACAGGAATCACAAAGTTCTTTGACCCTGGGTGGGGAATAACCACAAAAGCGCAGGTGGACCTCCATGGATTCTTCTACACTGAGGAGACATTCCCGAACAAAGTGTCCCTGGGCTCCACACCAAAAACAGATAAAAGGGTCATGGCTGGGGCCCTGCCCTCGCCTAGGAGGTGACTTTGGAGGTCAGGACATGGAAGCCAACATCCGTTCGGACTTCCCCTTCCATCCTCCTGGGCTAGGGTGACTTCTTCCCCTTCTCACTGTCTGCTTCAGTCACTGGCTGGGCTTTATGGTACCTCTCAGCTATTTCCAGTGTACTCTCCAGTGTAAGATTGGCATGCTGACATACCCACTGTTTCATCGGGGCAGTCAAGTCCTCCAAAAACTGCTCCAGTAGAACAGTCTTGGGTATCTCAGGCCTGATCTTTCCTTCCGTTTGCAGCCACTTCCATGCGAGGTCCTTCAACTAAAAGAAGAAGCTCCGGAGGCCCTCTTTTATTTGGACCCCTCCCCTTCTGAATCACTGATGGTAGGCCTCTGGAGTACAGCTGGCCCACTGAAGTATGGTGGCCTTGACAGCTGCATACATCACTTGCCCATCTGGGTGGGCATCCAGGAATGCAACCTGACTGTTGCCATCAGCAGATTCCCCAAATAAATAACACGGTAACATAGTATATGACAGCAGATAAAGATCAGTGTGGTCCATCTAGTCTTCCCAGTAAGGTGGCTAGAGTGGTTGTAACTGCAGCTCCGTGTAGGTCACCCCTCTCTATGCCTGTGTTTAGGGTTGTACTGCTGCTTCGTGCAGGTCAATCTCTCTCTATTTATTGAAGTATAAAGGATATTTAAGTTTGCTTTGATTTCATCCTCCTGCTATAAAGGGATCCACTGTGTTTGTCCCATGCCATTTTGAATTCCATCACTGTATTTCCCCCACCACCTCAATTGGCAGGGCATTCCAAGCATTCACCACTCTTTCAATGAAAAAGCATTTCCTAATATTGCTTTTAAATTTACCGCTTTGCAGCTTCATCGTATGCCCTCTAGTTTTACAGCTTCCCCTTCTTTGAGAAAGGTTTGTTTGATTCCCTATAAGTATCATCTCCAGGAACAAGTAGGAATGCAGTCTTCACATATGGGTGATGTCGGCACCGACGGGGCCCGCGCAGGAACGCTCCCCAGTGTCCAATAGGAAACCCTTTGGGAGCACTCCATTGCACCTGCGTGCCTGCCTTCCCATCTTCCCAACTCCTCTCCTCAGTTCTTTGTTTTCTGTGGATCCAGCAGGACATACAATCCTGTCACCACTGAAAAATGTTTGCCTTTTTTGGTGAAATGCCATGTTTCTGCCTTCCCGTAGATGCCAGTTCCATCAAAACTGACACTGGTCCCGATCATTTTTTTTCTATTTCTTTTTTTTTATTATTTTCAATGCAGTTTTCACTACTAGCTAGGCCTTTAGGCCTCCATAACCTCATCTTCAGTCTTGAAGAAAACTTATTTGAGGCATGGAAAAACCAACTAGTGGTTTTAAAAATTGTACAAAATGTGCCGGTACCATATCAGTCACTGATAAGCATGACTGGTGTCTAAAATATTTGGGCACTGACCATCTACAAAATTCTTGTCCTTTGTGCCAGCAAATGGCAAAGAGAGGTCTAAAGAACAGAGCCAGACAGTATGGATCACTGTTCGCCCTGGACTCAATTTCAGCGGCTTCCACTTCATCGAGGACATCAACCTCCTCTCATGGTTCTCAGGTTTCTTCAAAGTCCAGACATAAAAGTAAATCAAAGTTTCTGGCTTCTACTAAGTCATTGGCATCAAAGACTGATACCGAGACCAGAGAAAAATGGCAACAGAGGCATCAAGGCTCCCCTAGAGTGCCTCTGATGCAGACTGGCCAGCCAAACAGCCCCAGTGGGAGGGTCTGTCCTCCAAAGCACAGGAGGGGCTCCGGGATGCTCCCGAGGAATCGACCTCTGGAGAACTACCAGTTCCATGCTCTGGGATGGTGACTCAAAGCCCCGTGGGTGATTCCACCCAGACATTGGCCATCTCCCTGGACCAATGCTTGCTGGCTCTCGAGGGGAGTTTGGCCGCACTCCTGGCAGCCTCTGTACCAATAACATCAAGATCTCCAGGAGTTCAGGTTTTGACACCGATACTACAGTCAAGTGTGTCGGCCCTGAAGCTGGCCCCCTAACGGGCATCATCGGAACCCCCGAGGTTAATACCTTCATTGGAACCAATCAATACCCCCGGTATCCTACAGCCTCAAACTGCCATGGCTCCTGATTCTGATGTCTCCAAGCATCAGTATTGGCATTGAACCTCAACGTTGATGAAGCATCAAGGCTATGTACATGACCACTGATACTTTAGCTTCTTACCAAACTCTGATTCCAGTTCCTCCGAATCAGACGAGCAATCACTCAATTCCCAAGAACTTCCATATATCCCTTCAGCCTCCTCAGGAATGGTATAGGTCCCCACAAGAAAGTATGTCCTTTCAGGACTTCATATGGGACATGGCAGCAGAATCTGCCATCACAGTAGCCCCAGAGAAGGAACCCAGGGTAGAGGAATTGGAGATACTCCAATACCTTCCCACACCCAAAGAGGTGGCTACATTAACGGTACATTGGATCCTGCAAGATCTAATGCTCTGCATGTGGGAGGCACCTCTCATAGTTCTGCCTGTCAGCAAGAGGCTCGACATCATGTACCGAGTATCAGAGTGCCCAAGCTTCCAAAAACCTCAGCTCCTCTACCACTCAATGGTGGTGGAATCAGCGATGCGCCAAATAAAGAGTTTAAAAAAATCACTCATCCATGCCTCCGGATAGAGACTGGAGGTCACTCGATGTCTTTGTGTGTCGATGCTTTCAGGCATGCATGTTGGCCTCTAGAATAAACTCCTACATGCTGTACATGGGCATGTTTCTAAAGGATGTCACCAAGGATCTGGAGATATTTGTCCCCATGTTTCCTGAGGATAAATGGAGTACATTCCAGACCCTCATCAAGCAAGGCCAAAATACTTCTAAATGTATTGCCAGGGCTTCTTTTGATGCCTTCGAATCAATGAGCAGAGCTTCAATAGTCTGCACTGGGGTTCACAGAATGGCTTGGTTACAAGTATCAGATCTCACGCAATGGGTCCAGGACAAACTGGCCAATATCCCATGTACTGGAGAAAACCTCTTTGGAAAAGATTGGAGAGAAAAAGCCGGAGAGTTTGAGACAGATGTTCTCACTCTCAAACGCCTTTCCCGAAAAACAACTGACCTCTCCAAAAGGAAGATTCTTTCCAAGAAACCTTTCTATTCTAAAAGGAAGAGATATTATCGTTCTTATCCACCTTCAGCTGCCTATCAGCCTCAATAGCAGCAGCAGGACCCTCGCCAACCCAAAAAGCCCAAAGCTCCTAAGCCTTAACCAGCTGCACAGGCACAACTTGCGCCTTATTTTTGACTCCTTCCTAGAGAGCATTGCCAGTCTGCCTCTGAAGGGTCCCCAGCCCCTCCACATAGCGCTATGCGCACAGGTGGCACCTCATAACTTCAAAAAAGTGGACACTTCACATGTCCAAAGGGGATATAGCTTCACTTCAAAATCTTAACTCCCATCAACTTCACAGGGACTATCCCACCCATCCCCTTCAAAGCACTCTCTTAAGAGAAGAGGTGGCCACCCTGTTGTCCCAGGGTGCCATAAAAAGAGTTCCTCCTCCTCAAGAATGGATGGACTTCTACTCTTCATATCTTCTCATTCCAACGAAAACAGGAAGATTCAGGCCCATCTTGGATCTCAGAGACCTAAACAAGTTCCTGGTCTGAGAAAAATTCAAAATGATTTCTCTGGGAACTCTTTTTTCATACCTCCAGAGATGCCAATTGGTTATGTTCTCCATCCTTTGCACAGACAGTATCTGTGCTTCGTGTTTCAAGGAAACCATTATCAATACTGGATGCTTCCCTTTGACAGCCTCTGCACCGCGAGTCTTCATAAAATGCATGGCAGTAGTTGCTGCCTATCTACGCACTTTGGGGGTCTTTGTCTTCCCTTACTTAAACAACTGGCTGATCAGGGGAGAGTCCCCTCAGGAGGTAAAAATCTTCCTTTATCGTATCATCATGGTGCTCCAACATCTGGGATTTGTCTTAAACTTTCCAAAGTTTCACCTTGCTCCAACCAATCTAGAGTTCATTGGGGAACCCTTAGACACTCAACAGACCCGAGCTTTCTTTTCAGAAGATCACTGTGCCTACCTCATCGAGCTGGCAAAAGGGGTGCAAAAGTAAAGCTGCGTAACAGCTCAAGAGAGATCGATTACACATGCGACAAGCTCAATGGACTCTGTCATCTCAATGGATGCAAGCAAAGGGGTGCCTCAGAAACAAGATCCACATTAACCTCGACCTGCCACAGGAGGTCAAAGATATCCTTCTTGCATCACACAGACATTCCACCAGGTGATCTCATGCCTTCAAGTGGCATAGGTTTGCACTATGGTGCTCCCTAAAGGGCATTGACCCTTTTTCTTGCCTGGTGGAATCCCTTCTATAATATCTCCTCCATTTATCCTTGACAAATCTTAAAACCAATGCAGTGAGAGTTCACCTTCGTGCTATTGAGGCCTCTCACAAACCACTGGATGGACAGCACATCTCCTCACACACCTTAGTAGCATGCTTCATGTAGAGTCTCCTGCTGTCATATTAAGCCACCTCCGGTAGCCTGGGATCTCAGTGTGGTTCTTGCTCAACTTCTTAAGCCTCCTTTTGAGCCTTCAGCCACCATTTCACTGAAGTTTCTATCTTGGAAGGTCATCATCCTTATTGCCTTCACTTCAGCTTGCCACATCAGTGAACTGCAGGCTCTGGTGGTGGATCCGCCCTATACCCAATTCCACCATGACAAACATACCCATCTGCATTTCCTTCTGAAGGTAGTCTGCTCCTTCCATCTGAACCAGTCATAAATCCTCCCTGGACCACATGCATCTCGGGCTGAAGCAGCGCTACCCACCTTAGACTACAAGTGAGCACTGGCTTACTTCTTAGAATTAAGGATTGCAGAAGATCCTCTCAATTATTCATTTCCTTTGATCCTACTCACCTAGGCCTACTGGTGATGAAACTTACTCTATCCAAATGCTAATACACAGGCAGTACTCTCTTTGGAGGGTCATATCACTGCTGATAATGTGTTGGTTATGGCAACTTCCAAAGCCAATCTCTGTTCAGTAATCATTGAGGAGATCTGTCAGGCAGCTACCTGGTCCTCTATTTATACTTTTGCTGCACACTATTGTCTGGACAGAGATTCCAGTCAAGACGCTGTCTTTGGCCAAGATGTACTCTGGCACCTTTTTGGGACTTAGACTCAACGCCTACCCTCTGTCCCGGATTTCTACAAAAGACCAGACTATTATTGGGGGAGTATCGCCTCCTCGAATTGAGTCCAAGGGCCCACAACTCTTCCAGACTCTTCAGCTACAAGCTTTTAGCCTCAGGGATCACTGCTCTACCCACCATATCAGTCTGGAACCTGGGAACTAGTGAGCCCCATATGTGAAGACTGCATTCCTGCTTTTTCCTGCAGATAGCGCTGTTACTCACCTGTAACAGGTGATCTCCGGGAACAGTCTTCACAACCTGCCCTCCTCCCCTAGGAGTTAGAAACATAGAAATATGATGACAGAAAAAGACCACATGGCCTATCTAGTCTGTCCTTCCATATCAACAACTACAACAGTCCCCTTTTTTCTTTTAGAGATCCTCTGTGTTTGTCCCATGCTTTTTTGAGTTGTGAGGTTTGTTTATTTTTTTCTCTTCCTCTCAGCTACAAATCCAACTGAGGAGTACAGTTGGGAAGGCGGGAAGGCAGGCACACAAGCACAGTGGAATGCTCCCAAAGGCTTTCCTATTGGACTCTGGGGAGTGTTCCCACACAGGCTCCGTTGGTGCCGATGTCACCCATATGTGAAGACTAATTCCTGCTGTTTCCGGAGATCACCTGTTACAGGTGAGTAACAACACTATATTTCCCCTGTCCCTCCTCTCCTCTAGGGTATACATATTTAGGCCTTCAAGTCTCTTCTCATAGATCTTATGGCACAGGCTCCAAATCATTTCGGTTGCCTTCCTCTGAACTGTTTCAAGTCTTTTTATATCCTTTGTGAGTTATGGTCTCCAAAACTGAATGCAATCCTCCAAGTGAGGCCTCACCAATGACTTGTAGAGGGGCATTAATACTTTCTCCTTTCTGCTGGTTATTCCTCTCTGTATGCAGCCCAACATCCTTTTGGCTTTGGCTACTGACGTGTTGTATTGTTTCACCACTTTGAGCTCCTCAGACACTAGCACTCCGAGGTCCCTCTCCTGGTCCATGCACACCAACCTCTCTCCCCTTATCGCATATGATTCCTTTGGATTTCTGCATCCCAAGTGCATGACTCTGCACTATTTTGCATTAACACTAGAAGCCCCAAAAGGCATTTTATCTAGAAACCCCAAAGTGGGTCAATTGACGCATTACCACGACGACTGCATTTAGCATGAAATGCAGATGTGAATTAATTTGAAGTTACTTATTTGTTTAATATGTGCAGTATGTGACGTCAATACATGACATCATCATGTGTTTATTGTTTTGTAATTTCGGAGTAAAACTGTAAACAGTGATTGATTTAAAACCAAAGTTTACTCTGTTACACAGGTATGTACAATGTCGTGACTTTCGAACACGCCCTAGAACAGGCCGTCACTCCAGAACTTTTAGCATATCGCTTCCTCCCTGAAACTGTATTCATTTTTTTTCTATGATTCTATTTACAGAATGCCGAGACCTCGTAAGAAGACAGCAGTGCCTAGATGTGCTGGTGCAAAATCAGTTAATCTGTTGCCAGCTGCGGCTACCGCTTCGATGCAGAAAACGAGAGAACTGCATCCGCAGCGCATGACAGCAGCACAAGCACTTGCCAAGCTGCAAGATATTTTGGAAATTGATAGTGACTCTGATTCGACTGAATCAGATTCAAACATTGACCTACATGTTACAGGTTGTGCAAGCGTAGAGGATTTGACTGGTTCAGACTACAGCAGAAACACTGATGAAAGTGATGATGATGCTCGTTATCCAATAATCGCTGAAAACAAGAGCAGGATGACAGGGTCAACAGTAGTAGAAAAAGATGGGACTGAATGGAAGATCATGTCACAAGGTGAAAGCAGTGGCAGATTGCAGGCCCAAAATGTATTCACTGCTAAAAGGGGGCTACTGCATATTCTCGTAATGTTGAAACACCAGTAGATGCATTTAGATTTATCATTGACCCCGGTTTTGTGAGTCACATCAGGAGCTGCACTGTGGAGTATGCCCGTTTATCAGACCCATCATGGGATGTAGCCGAAGATGAAATAGAAGCATTTCTGGGACTGGCATATCTAAGAGGTTTCATGAATGCCAAAAACTTTCCAATTGATTTGATGTGGTCCGAAACTTATGGCTGTGCAGCATTTAGGCAAACAATGTCACGAAACAGATACGAAGAAGAAATTCATGCGATTTGATGTCAGAGCTTCATGGCAGGAAAGAGTGAAGTGTGACAAATTTGGCCTAATGACATGGGTGTTATCCATATTTGTTGATAACAGTCAAAAGTGTTACGTACCAGAAGAATTACTTACTGTAGATGAACAACTATTCCTAACGAAAAGCAGATGCAAATTCACGCAGTACATGCCAAATAAGCCAGATAAATTTGGAATAAAGTTCTGGATCTTGGCAGAATTGCAGTCCAAATACTGTTGGAATGTGAAACCGTATACTGGGAAAGATGATGAAAGAGTTGGCAGTTTAGGAACGCATGTGGTCATTACTCTAATGCAGGTCCAATTAAGAGCAAACAGTCACGTCAGAGACAGTCCACAGTAGAGGAACGTGATGTGTCCAAGGATAGAACAAGACAGAATAACGAATTCAAGACGTTTTTACGGTTTCTGTGCCGCGATTTGTGCAGCTCGGTGAGCCTTGTAAAAATTGTAAAGAGGAGATATCTACAGCTTTGACCAATAAGTTGCCCTGTACCCTTGATGAAGTTTTGTTAAACGAAACACGGCCTGTGTCGGGTGGGCACCATCTATTGGTTTGTGAATAAATGCCTCTTTTTAATATTATATGATTGTCTTGTTCTATCCTTGGACACATCACGTTCCTCTACTGTGGACATTACTCTAATGCAGCCATATTATCAGCGAGGATACAACGTTACGGTTGATAATTTTTTTACGAGCTGTGGCCTCGCTGAGAAACTATTGGAGAAGCGCACATTGGTCGGGACCATTCATCTGAATCACAGAGAACTACCATCACTTACAAAACTCGAACTGTACCAATCCAAGTTCTACACCAATGGATCAATGAACATAGTACAGTACCAGATGAAACAGAAGAAGACTGTTGCCGTTTTGTCGACTTTGCACAAAAATGCGATATGTGAAACCAGCGGCAAGCTGAAGCCTGAAAGTGTGTTGTACTACAACAAGAATAAATGCAGTATCGACATGCTGGAATCAATGTGCCGTCAAATGCCCACCAAATCTCCATGTCGTAGATGGACACTAGCCATTTTCTTCAATATTCTCGACTTGGTGGCCATCAATGCCTGGATTATTTTCTGCAAGCAAACCGGTGTCACCATGCCAAGGAGACAGTTTCAACACACACTGTCGGAGCAGCAGCGACAAACTTGTGCTGCTTGAAGTTCGTACACCGAGTCAATGCCAGCCACTGTTGCGACAAACAAACTGGCAAAGCGAGTAACATGTGCAGTCAAAGCCAACTGCAAATGAAATCGCACTGTCACTCTGTGTGCTAAATGAAAGCGTCCAGTTTGCGGACAGTGTCTGTCGACAATCTGCACCAGTTGCGCATAGATTCTAAATGTACAATAGCAAACCGTACATGCTTATCCTGTTTGTTCGTTAACTGACATGGACTTTGCAGTTACTTTTGAATTTGCAGTTACTTTTAAATTTAGTTAACACTGTTCTTATGTTAGTCGTTGTAAGAAAACTGGTGAAAACCACTCAATTTTCTTGGTTGCGTCAATTGACGTACTTTGGGGCTTCTAGGTATAAATTCATTTTCCCGCTAGGTAGCACATCTGTCATTAATTTTCTATGCACATATTTGAACATCTTGACCTTGCTAACAAAGTCATGGAACATAACTGACATGGTTCTAGCAGTGGCCCTGGTATACAACTTCGAAGATGCATTTGCGTTAATTGGCGTATTTGGGGCTTCTAGAGTTAAATCTTAACTGCCAAGCATTAGACCAGTGTTTTTAGATCTTTCCTCATATTGTCCACTCTCTCAGAAGTGTCCACTCTGTTGCAAATTTTCATGTCATCTGCCAAAAGGCAAACTTTTCCATTCAGTTCCTTCGCAATATCACTCACAAATACATCAAACAGTATCGGCCCCAGGACATGAGGCATGCCACTATGCACCTTCCTTTCTTCTGAGTGAGTTCTGTTTACCACTACTTTCTGTTATCTGTCAGTCAACCAATTTCTGCTCCAGTTCACCACCTTAGGACTTATCTCCAGGCTGCTCAGTTTATTGATAAGCCTCCTATGAGGAACAGTATCAACGGCTTTGCTGAAATCTAGGTATATCACATCCATCACATGTCCTTGATCTAGTTCTCTGGTCACCCAGTCAAAGAACTCAGTCAAATTTGTTTGGCATGATCTTCCCCTGGTAAAACCATGTTGCCTCGGATCATGCGATCCGTTGGTTTCCTGAAAGTCCACTATTCTTTCTTTCAAGAACGCCTCTATTACTTTTCCCACCACAGAGGTAAGGCTTGCCGGCCTATTGTTTGTCACCTCTTCCCTGTTACCATTTCTGTGAAGAGGTACCACATCAGCCCTTCTCCAGTTCTGCAGAACCTCTCCCGTCTCCAAGGATCTATTAAAAACATCCCTTAAAGACCCTGTATGAGCTTCAGCAGTATCCTGGGATACTGTCTCCTCCGTGTCTCCTCCAGCCACCCAGCCCTGTGGGCAGTTCATTAAAAGTTCACCAGGAAATGGTTCATCTTCTGCCATCATTTTAAGAACCACTTGTGCTGGGAAGTGCTGTTGCTGTCTCTGCAGGGCCTGGGCCAACTGAGCTAGGGAAGTCTTCTTTAGTTCCCTCTGCGCCTGAACAAAACTCTATATTTGCTGCTGCTGTTGTTGTTGCCCTTCCAGCAGGGTGCATTGAAACTGCTGCTGATATTGTTGTTGTCACTCTTGATACTGGAGTGGAGGAGTAGCCTAGTGGTTGGGGCAAGGTACTTCAGGCTGGAAGGTCAGGGGTTCAAATCCCACTAGAGGACAGCAACCTTGGGCCGGAAGGACTAGGGTTTCTAGCCCCACAGGTGCTCCTTGTGGTCTTGGGCAAGCCACTTAACCCTCCATAGCCCATGTTCCCTGTAAATTAGTTATCTCCAAGTTATAATGCCCTGTTCAATGTAATTTCAGTTTGTTCAATGTAAACTGCACTGATGCAGAATAGCACAGTATATAAGAGAATGTAAATAAATAAAATACTGTTGCTGTTTATACTGTTTCTGCCAGGAAGCTAGAGGAGCCTCTCTGTCTTGGCTTGTCACTGTTCTCTTGCAACGCCACAGCAGCTTCATTTTCTGCAGCTGAGTTAACCCTGCAGTATTCCAGCTCCCAAAAATTCTTTTACACCCTCCAGTGGTCAAACAAAGCCTGCCTTTCAGGCACTAACCAAACCTTCATAAAACTCCCTAACTAGGGCGAGGCTAACACTCTTAGCCCACACAAACAAGCAAAAACCCCTAACTTGCTGTAGAAGCCCAGTCCTAGAGGAATGTGGATTTGTCCTCAGTCACATGGTAGAGAAAATCCCCAAGCTGCCACCATGTATGGTAGTGTGGCGTGTGGTGGGAAGGGGTTTTCTGTCAAAACACGAAACAGACAGCAGTTCAGGGGAAACAAAATGTGTTTTTATTCAGACCCAGTTTGTTAAACCTTCACAGAGCTGGTCTCCCGGCCTTTCCTCCAGCCCAGTTAAAGTGCCTTCTTTGCTCAGTTAAAGTTCCTACCTTTGTAGGGCTTGCTTTGAATGAACTCCTAATTCCATGGGCCTCTCTCCCTCCTGCAGCCTGCTGGGTTTTTAACTTCTCCCTGGGAATCACTCCCTCCCAGCTCTGAACTCCAGACTGCAGCCCCTCTTAAAGGGGCCTCTTGATAATCCCTTTGGAAAGTGACAGGCAACAATCTGTAGACCCCATCATAGCATACTTTTACTAGCATTTGCAGAAGCGTTCCTGGGGGTGGGGTTAGGACAGAGAGTACAATGCAACCTTAGTAGTTTTTACAACCCAGAGAGGAATATACCTCATTTGTAAGCCAAAATATCAGGCCGATGCAGAAAGCCGGCACTGGACCGGTGCTGGATCGATTTTTTATGTTTCTGACAATGCACACATTTTAATGTGCGATGCTGGAAGGATAGGGTATGCAAATGACCCCCACGTTATCCGTGCGCATGCAAATGAGCCACCACAGCGTTAAACTGGGAGAGCAAGCCAAACACATGCGCACAAGAAGTCTTCGCTAGTTTGGCTTCCACACTGGGCACCGCGTGTCTAATTTTCATATCAGCTCCGACAGTATTTTAATGGCATCGGGGATGATCGCGGCATCAGAAAAAGCCCCCCAATGCTATGGAAATACTGTTGGGGGCTGGTGCCCGACAAAAGAGAATTCCTGGTGGCCCAGCAGCCCCGATTTCCCCCTCCCTGACACTATTTTGTTGGCATCAGGAAAAGCCTCCGATGCCATCAAAACAATGTTGGGGGCTGGTGCCCCGACAGAAAAGTATCTGGTGGTCTAGTGGCCCCTGTACCCCCCCCCACCCCAACCCAAAATAAAAGTGAATAAAATAAAAGTCACCTGGTGGTCTAGTGGCCCCTGTACCTCCAACCCCAACCCAACTCAACCCAAAATAAAAAAGAATAAAATAAAAATCACTTACCAGTCTAGCGGCCCCTAAATCCAACCTCCCCCTCCCCCTCCCCCAATAACTGAAAGTAGGCGGGAGTGCTGCCTATGCGCTCCCGCTCAGGTCTGCCATCTTATTAAATGGCGATGCCTGGCCCCACGTGGTGCATCCTGGGATGCACCGGGCAGGGATAGACTGCCATATAAAACATAGTCTATCATATACGGCAGTCTGACTTCAGCCGGTGCATCCCAGGATGCACTGTGTGGGAACAGGCATCACCATGTTACAAAATAGCAGACCAGAGTGTGAGCACGTTGGCAGCATGTGATAAGGAAGCTTATCAAAGCTCAGGGAGTAAGGACAAAAGAGGGGAATTTACTCTGATCAAGGGACCTGTGCTGGCAGGTCAGAGAAATAAGACAGCTTGTTTCCCTAAAAGACTACATGTTCCAGGGTGCATCAGTTTGCAGAGAGCCCCTAGAGGAGCTAAAGTGGAAAAGCACGAGTCTAATCAGAGAAACCATTATGTCATCCCTAATCAATCACCTTCTAGGAGAGAGCTTAATCCACAACACCTGAAGTATGCAAGGGAGGAGTTGCAATCTAAGCCCTTTAAAACTAGAAGGGAATCTTCAGGAAAGAAGAACCAGGACAGGAAGAGGAACGAGAACCAGAACGGGAGCAGGAGGAACAGGAACAACTGGAACCTGAAGGAACAAGGACAAGGAAGCAGACGGTCCAAGAGAGGAGCTCAGAGAAGTACGTATACCTGGAGATATTCCTGGGGGAAACAACCTTCAGAGGACTGGAGGAAGCCAGAGGTCTGGAGATCCATGGCCAGGGACCATCAAGCAGCACCTAGAAGGAATACTGCTGCAGCTAAGGAGAAAAGGAGCCCAAATACCTCTTGGAGGACATATGGAGAAAAGGCCCTGAGGTCCAGAGATAACAACTGGAGGACAGGACACCGAAGCTCTGTTGTATACTGGCCAGAATACCAAAGGAATCAGCCTGATGCCAGCCTGGATTCAGGTATGAACTGTGAACGTTTCTCTAGCTATGAGCATTGCAAACAGCAGGGAAACAGTTTCTCTCCATATAGAAGTCAGTTAATAAAGCCCTCTGAGTCAGACAGTGAAATTTATTTATTTTATTATTTTATTTATTTATTACAGGCTCTTATATACTGCTCTATTCAGCATCAGCGCGGTTCACAATGTAACAACAGACCAGAACAACTGTTTGGTTTTACAGAGAACAGGTCAGAGAACTTGGATAAAACAAGGGGAAGTCATTACTGCAACTATTTACATGAGTATTTACATGTATATACACAATAGGATTTCTTAGTTTGGGTAGTGTTCGAGATTGGTTGGATGGTCTAGTAATATTGGGGGAAAAGGTGGGATTTGAGGGCCTTTCTGAAAAGAGATAGATCGGTGATAGCCCGCATCTCTGGAGGTAAGGCGTTCCAGCACTTAGGGACATAGAAGCTGAAGGCCCTGTTAGATGTCGCTGATAGGCATTTTGTGGCTGCTTTAGGGATAATTAGCACATTAGTTGATATCGTTCTCCTAGATCTGTTGGATGGAACGGTCTGGATGAGGTCTATTAGAGAGGAGGAAGTGATGCTTTTGGTGGCCTTGAAGGTGAGTACTAATGTCTTGAATAATAGTCTGCCATGTATGGGGAGCCAGTGGAGTTGCTTTAGGATGGGTGTTACATGGTCCTTTCTTGATGCTCCGTATAGGACTCTAGCAGCGGTATTGAACCCATGCAATTCCAGGAGCAAGGTTTAATGTCTGATGAAGAGAATGTTTGTATGGACTGTTCCCTGTGTAGGTTGTTAGTTTAGAAAAATCCTCCAAATAAGAGCAAACATCAAAAGGAAACATTCTAAATATTGACTCCCCAGAAAGTTCTCTTAGTGAGAGAAAGCTTTTGGGGATGTTTGCCCGTGTGCTGAGAACAAGCTGTTAATTGCATTTGGATTGTCACCTGTTGCTAGAGCAGAGCACAGCCCAACCCAAGCACACGTGGAATGTAAAAGTTCTTTTCTGTGTGGATAAAGAGAACTGTGGTTTTTTTTGTATAAAGAAGTTTTTTTTCTTTTTGGTTTGTTTCCACCTCAGCACTGCTACAAAGTTTGATAGCAGTGGCTGTAAGAAAGCTTTTCTGTTCCATAAAGGACTTTGATACTTATTTACATAAGGTTTTTCAGTTGCCTTGTTTATGTTGAATAAACCCTGGAGAAGTTATCTGGATGGTGTTACCAAGTATATCTGTGTGTGGAATATTCACCCCATAAATAAACTCTAATTTTGCCTTACACTCGACCAACTACAAGTTTCTTCATTTATTTAAAAGGCTAGCTTTGTATGAATGGACTTCAATAACCACAATCCTTTGCAAGACAGTTAATTTACATACCTGCCAAGATGATGGTACCTTCATAACAAGCACCCCCTTTTACAAGCATTCCCCGCCTATTTTAAGGTACCGGGGGTAGGGGGGGGGTGTTAGATTTAAGGGCTGCTTGATCACCAGGTGATTTTTTATTTATTCTCTTTTATTTTGGGTTGGGGTGGGGAGGTACAGGGGTCACTAGACCACCAGGTACTCTTCTGTCGGGACACTGATCCCCGACAGTGTTTTGATGGCATCGGGAACTTTTCCCAATGCCATCAATATACTGTCGGGGGGGGGGGGGTACAGGGGCCACTAGACCACCAGGTACTTTTCTGTCAGGGCACTGGTCCCCAACAGTGTTTTGATGGCATCGGTGGCTTTGCCCGATGCCTGAGCATCTGAGAAGATGATCTAGGCATGGGGGAAAGCACCCATTGCCAACAAAATACTGTCGGGGCATGCATTATTTTTAAGTCACCTAAGACCCTGAAGTAAAAGTTTTGGCGCTATGGTTGGTTGCAAAATCATCTACGCCTGTCTCTGCATCGAGCGTACCATGATTTGCATACCATGCAGCTGATTAAAATACATTTAAATGCATTTAAATACTCATGGCGTTAATTGGGCGTTAGTTTTTCTGCCGGGGTTTATGTCTTTTTCTGCATTCAAAAGGTTGTAAAGTGTGCTTAAATGTGGTGTGCTTAAAGACCGTGCTAGCTTTCCGCGTTGACCAGTTTGTTAGATGTGACCTCGAGTTCTCAAATTCACTGCTAGTATTTATTTTCATACTTGCTTTATGCCAAAGACAGCTTCCTTCTGGAGCTCATATGTACAGGTAACATACCAAGATGCACTTGGAAGTTGTTCTTAATCAGCTGGATGCACCCAAATACTATCATGACCTCTTCTGTACCTTTATGCCACATTTGGTCTCTTATTGTATCTGTTGGTATAGAATAGTCTTTTGATACTGATGGTTCTATTAGCAATTACATTTTTGCAGTTTTTCCTTCACTGAATAAGCTTCCATTTCCCTCTTATTCTATGGGGTCGATATTCAGCCCCAGTGGTCAGCATTGCTCAAATGTCTGACTACCATGGACAAAAATGAAACCAGATATTTAGCACTAGAGCCTATCCGGCATCTGGTGCTGAATATCCTGTTTTGTCACTGACCTCAGTGGCTATCCAGTTAGTGGCAATATTCAGCTGCTAACCAAATAGCACAACTGCATAAAATTAGGATAACTATTCACTTGTCCTAACTTTATGCGGTTTACCGATATAGTTAGCAGCTGAATATCAGCACTAACCGGGATGGTCGCTGGTACCAAAGCAGCTCCACCCATGGACCCTCCCAAAACTAACTAGATATTTTCAGGAAGGCCTTTAGGGATATTCAGTGGCACTAACCTGTTAATGTGACTGAATATCGGGCTAAGCGGGACTGAGATGGCTAGTAGGTCCTGCTAACCGGCTAAACCCATTTAAATATCAACCCGCATATTTTCTATATCCCTTCTTTTCCCATTCTTTATTATGTTTCTGCTATTATAATTTGATTAACATATTACTTTTCCTAGTGTTTGAAAATAAGAAAATAACTTAGAGGCATGTTTACTAAAATGCAGTAGTTTAGCGTGCGTTAAACCCCAAAAGTTAGCATGGGAGGTGGCGTAGACCCACACTAACTGCTGGAGACATGCCTAGGCAAGATTTCACAAACATGGACTTGCCTGATATGGACATTTTAGCAGAAAATTTGCATATAAGGCATTTATGTATTTAGTGGCCACCACTAAACGCATAAGCGCGTTGAATATTTGCCTGCATGTATTTAAATTTAGGCCTGCTATTTAGAGGGCAAAAATGATAGACACTTGAAAAAATGAGTCTGTGGCAGAAACATGATTAAGCCAATGAGCAGACAGGGGAACTAGTAAAGTAAATTATTTAAAAATAGTTAGGGGAAGAAATAATCAGGGCTGCTGAATGAAGACAATGAAAATATAATACTAAAGGAAAGTTATATTCCACATTCAGGAGAACTCTGTGCTGTGGATCTGAACAAAGATAACCTACAGATCCTGCTTCAGGTACAATGTGGCGTGAAGATGGTCCATTTCAACATTGTACCTGTTGTGAAGAGACAAGAGGACACTATCAAGCTGGAGAGGAAACAAAAAGGAAAAGTAAGAGGTTTTCCACAGGATAAACTGCAGGCAGCAATAACTCCAGGGGCTGATCTGGTACCCGCAACCCACCATCAATGGAGGTAAATACACCCCAAATTCTGTTTGCATTTTCATAGGTTGCATCTAGAGACCAAGCCTAGAAGTAGGAGGATGGTGACTATACAGTGCTGTGTCAAAAAGGATAGCCTGAACTACTTCTGGTTATCCTTAGATTTCATACATGCACCTATAGTTACAGATTCTTAAGTAAGTGGAACTACAATCCATACGTGCAGCGGGAATTTTACCAGAATGGACTCAACCTGTGCTTTTTGACATGAAACTATGTGATCTCCCAAAATAGAAATATCTTCACTAGTTATGGTGTTCTTATCTAGAATGCAAAATTACACTTTTGGTTTATTGGAAGTCTCTCTATACATGTATCTTACTGTTTTATCTTTGGAATTAATAAATAAGTGGGCAATGTGTACTCCTGCTGGTTGGACTCAGAAATGCCAACAGTATTTTTACTAATACACCGACTAATCCAACTCTTGGTGCTGCCTCTTTTCCCTGCCCTTTTACTCAGCTGATATGAAGTTACAGAAGGACAGACACAACCTACCCATGAGTTGCCTTTTGAATAAAAAACATCTAATAAACTGAGCCTTCAAGAAGTTTATCTTAGTCACAAAGTCCTTGATATCATGTTCCTTTGTACCAGTGAATTTACTTTGAATGAAAATTTGATTTTATTTGCCATGTTGAGGTACAAGTTTGATCTTTAACTAAATATAGTTTATATCTTAGTGGTTACATAGTAGTATCTTAGTGGTAGTTAGAAAGGGATGCAGACACCACATTTGTGTTCTGTTGGCATATCATTTTACGTTCTAATCATTGACCTGGAACTTTTTAGCACTACATATTTTAAGACTATACCATACTTTTCAAAACTGGTGGGCTACACTTTCTGGTTGATGATCCTGTGCATTGACAGATCAGCAAGCAGGATGCTGTAGCTTGCCAGTTTTAACAATGAAGGGATGGGATGGCCAAATGAGGAGGTGACCTTGAATGATGACAGTAGAAGCTAGAAGATTTAACCCCCAACCACTGAAAGAACAAAGAGACAACCCATAATGACAGCAGTTGGCAGAGCTCACCCTGTCAGTTGCCAAAATAAAATGAGAAGACAATCTATGATAGTGGCAGCTGGTAAAGCTTATCCTACCAGCTTCTGAAGAAAAAAGAAGGTGAGAGGCCCACCACTACTTGGGAGGAAATGTAGATGGGGCTGGAGGGTGACAGATAAAAGGTTGGCACAGTCCACTTCCTCCTGCTATCAGCCACCACTTGACCTTTTATATTTAGAAAAATCACCCATTGTTCTAATACTATGAAATTATCAGGAGCTAAACAATGTTGTAGCATGCCACTTCTTGGATGGGAAACTTCCAAAAAACATTGAATACTATAGGAAGTGTTGTGCATAATTCTGTAAGAGGTACTTTTCTCTCCAAGCTAGTATGAAAGCAGTTGCCCCAGCATGGTGTTGGGATGGGGAGGGGGATACACTGTGCTAATGAGGATGCTATCTTATAAAAGAGGTCCTAGGGGGATAATTTTAGAAGTAACTTGAGGTGCTTACAAAATTGCCTTGTTATGCCAAATTTCACAGGTCTGCAAAAAACATTTTTCGAGAGCTGTTTTGGTTATTCCACATAATCTTTATGTTTTTTGGTGCGCTGAATCTGAAAATGACCTCCATTTTGTCAAAGGACACCACGTTTCCTGACAATTTAGGTAACTATGTTAAATAAGGAAATACCTCAAAATAAATGGAAATAGACTTATAAAATTAAAGTTTTATTACAATATTTTCATGAAAATCCTTTTTTGAACTGAAATGAGCTCACCTACACACACTAAACTCGATTCTTCTTCCTTGTGAGGCTCCTCTTGGTGCATTTACGCTTGTGAGTAGCATATGGAATGTCTCTCTGAAGCATCCAACAGTAGTCTGCCATCATTGTAATGCTCCATTTTCCCTGGTATCTCCTTTCCATCTCTTTAATGTCTTGGTGGAATCGTTCACCTTGTTCCTCACTCACAGCTCCCAAATTTTCAGGAAAGTAGTCAAGGTGGGACTGGAGGAAATGCACTTTCAAACTCATCAGGCAACCTAAAGCTTGAAATGCTTTCAGCATTCGTCCGATGATCTTTTTGTAGTGAGGATCTTTGTTACTGCCTAAAATTTTCTGTACGACTTCTTTAAATGCAATCCACCCTTCTTTTTGAGGATCCATCATGGTATTGACAAACTCTTGATCAACTATAAGCCTTCTAATGTCTGGTCCGACGAACACACCTTCCTTCAATTTTGCCTCCAACAGGCCTGGAAACTTGGTAACCAAGTATTTGAAGCATTCTCCATCTCTTGGAAGTGATTTTACGAATTGCTTCATCAATCCCAATTTTTTGTGGAGAGGTGGTAGAAGAACTTTATAGGAAGGTACCAAAGTTTCTCGGAGGACATTTTTTTCACCAACTGTTAGCACCCTCGGCTGCCAACTCTTCTTGGTCCAGTGATTATGTCGGTCTCAACTGTCCCACAGACACAGAAAACAAGGATATTTTGTATACCCAGCTTGTTGCCCGAGCAGCATGCACAAGACCTTCAAGTCCCCACACACTTGCCAACCATGGTCTTCATATTTAAGTTTACGAAGAACCAATTCCAAGTTCTCGTAGGTTTCCTTCAGGTGTGCGGAATCACCTACAGGTATGGAAGCGTAAAAACCGTTGTGGAGTAAAACTGCTTTGAGACTTTTTTTTTTTTGAAGAATCTATAAAAAGACGCCATTGCTCTGAATCATATTGGATTTTAAATTGACCCATCAGACCTTCGACATCGATGCAATAAACCAATTTGTCTTCCTGGGCGAAGTAAGGAACGAACTCCTTTTCACGATGTCTGAACCATGAAGATGACACTCCTGGCAACAATAAATTCCTGCTTTTCAGCCTTGATCCGAGTAACTCAGCGGCATCTTTGGGAAGATTCAAGTCTCTTACCAAATCATTCATCTCCTCCTGAGAAAACAATTTTGGTCTTGTATCTTCAAAGTCAGAACTTGATTCGTCATCTGGTTCAGGTATGACTTCACCTTCATCGGAGCTAGGTATCTCTTCCAAGGTAGCAGGGGGCTTGGGTACATCTGTGCCATGGGGGATGGGACGAATTGCCGAGTGAAGATTGGGGTATGAAATGGAATGCTTCCATTTGGAATTAAACCCTTTCACATCGCATGAACAAAAGTAACAGTCGTCACTATGGTTCTTTTGCTCTCACCATACCATAGGAATCCCATAACGGAAAGATTTTTTCTTACCCTTGAACCAGTTTCAGAGGTCCTCAACACACCGTTTGCACACTTTATGAGGCGCCCAGACGTTATCTTGATCTCCAATTTTTAGTCCAAAGTATGCAAAGTATACTTTTTTCACAAAGTCTGTAATATTCTGCTGTTGCTTCAACACTGTATATTCACCACAGATGAAACAGAAACTGTCTGGCGAATTAATACATTTTCACGGAGCCATAACATAACGGTTGAAGAATCTTTATTATCTTTATCTTTATTTGCACAATTTGATGAACCGCCCAGGCCGAAGCATCAGGACGGTGTACAATACAAAAAGCAGGCTACTGGAAACAAAGCCAGAAAAGAACGCCAAAAACCGATAGGATAGGAAAGAGCAGAGAAAATATAGAAAGGGGAAAGAGCCCAAGAGGGGCAAGAGGGACAATAGGGCGGGAGGAGGAAAGAGAAAAAGGAAGGGAGACGAGGAACGGACAGGCAAGGGGATAATCATGAAGGGTGGGGGGGACGACCAGGGGAAAAGGCACCATCATCGGGAGGAGGGAGATCAAAGGCCTGGCAAAAGAGATGTGTTTTGAGGAGAGTTTTAAAGCGGGAATAGGAGAGTTCCAGACGAAGACATAAAGGGAATGAATTCCAGAGAGACGGACCTAAGAAGAAGAAAGCAGAATGACGGGTGAGCTCTAAGTGGGCCTGAGCGGGGGAAGGGAGAAAAAGACGGTTATCAAAAGAGGATCGGAGAAGACAAGGAGAGGGCTGAAGGTGAATGACGTCTGACAAGTATTGGGGGGTGCAGGAGTGGAGGGCCTTGTGTGTGAGGATGAGAACCTTAAAGATGAAATGGAACTTAACCGGAAGCCAGTGTAAGGCAAGGAGGCAGGGGGACACGTGGGAGCGAGCTGGGGAACCAGTGATGAGGCGAGCGGCGGCATTCTGTACTAATTGAAGACGGCGAAGCTGAGAAGAAGGAAGGCCTGCATAGATGACATTACAATAGCCTAACCGGGTCATGACTAGGGACAGGACAAGGGTGACAACAGAGGAAGGGGGGAGTGATGATTGGATGGCCCGAATCCTGCGTAAATGGAAAAAAGAAGTACGTATGACAGAAGAAATGTGTTGGTGAAAGGAAAGGGATGAGTCCAGAGTAACACCCAAATAGCGAAGGGTTGGAACCAGGGGAATTGAGTGGGAAGACATTACAGGTGACAAGCAAGGAGAAGAGAGACCGAAGCAGAACCAAATTGCGGAGGACTTGGCGGGGTTAGCGTGTAGAAAGATAGAGTCAAACCATGATGCAATGGAAGACAGACAACGGTTAAGTGGAACAAGGTCGGGAGTGGAAGAGGAAGTATGGTGAACCAGCAGGATGTCATCGGCGTAAATGTAGAAGGAAATGCCAGATTGTTGGATAAGTAGAGCTAGTGGAGCGAGGAAGGCATTGAAAAGTAGGGGGTCGAGAATAGATCCCTGAGGAACACCGCAAATAGAAGGGGATGGAGTGGAGGCAGAGTGATGGGAGTGCACGGAGAAGGTGCGTGAAGACAGAAAGGAACGGAACCACTGTAAGACGGTCCCACAAATACCAAAGTCAGACAGACAAGACAGGAGAGTGCGGTGATCGACCATATCAAAAGCGGAAGAAAGGTCCAGAGATACCACCAGAGAAAAATCACCACGGTCGTGAGCACAGTGAATATCGAGCTAACACGAATTGCGATGAAAAAGTGTGAACAGCCTAGAACCAAGAACCTGATGATGATTCGTGCACAAGTATGGTTTGCAGGAGAAAGCAGCTCTGAGTCTGTACACGAGACGTCACAGTGCTGGCCACGCCCCCCTGCACTGATCGGAGCTGCTGGTATCTGCCCTGTATCTCCCTCCCACTGGATTCTTCAGGAAAGATTAACCCCTTCTGCCATTAGAAGCACGGACTTAAAACTTGCTTAGCTTATGTATATATTGCTGACCATCAGATTTACAGTGCTATATTTTTTTTTGCATAACTCGGACAACCCCTTTAAGGTTTTTTGGCATTTTATATCTTAAATGCACTTATGTGAATTAATAGTAATTTGAATTAATTAATAGTAATTTGAAAAAATTTGATAAATTTGAAGACAATTTTGCATGTTGTGGCAAATCATGACGTCTAGGAGTTTTTTCAATATTTTATTTGTTTTCAGCACACCAAAATACATGGAAATTAGATGAAAATAATCAAACAGCTTTTTAGTCGCAGACCTGTGTTTCTTTTCAAAGTAAGGGCCCTAAGTATTTTCCTGTGATCTTTTTGTTAGTGCAACAGAAATACTGTAGGTTTGCTCATGACAGTTTGATGGCAAGAGCCTATCTATGGAGATACCTGGATACTGCTTTATATGCCCCTCAAACGAGCTCATTTCCTCATAAAACTCTGACTATAACCTAATCCTACTAGAGATTCTGTGCCCACCACTGAGAGGATTTGGAGTCTACATACCAGTGCTGGTGCTGTTTTACCCCTTGCCTAATGTGTTACAATTTTTCTGCCAAAGATTTTGCCACTTTATTCCTCTTCTAATGCTTTGGGGTTTTCATCCCAATGTTGGTGCTGCTTTACTTCTCTCCAGGTGCCTTGGAGCCTTCATGCCAACGTTTGTTTTACTTTACCTCTCACTTGGCATGGGTGTTCTTGCCAATATTGGTGCTACTCTGCTCGTCTCCTGGTTCCTGAAGCAGAAGGAAATAGAGCTTGCTGGCTGACTTAAGGGCCCTTTCTCAAATTTCTGCCCTGGGCCCAACTGGTTAACTTCTTTTGAAGGATGAGGTGCTGGTATAGCGGGTCAAACCATAACTTGAATTATGGTCCATAAAAGGGAGGAGTAGCCTAGTGGTTGGGGCAAGGTACTTCAGGCCAGAAGGTCGGGGGTTCAAATCCCACTAGAGGACAGCAACCTTGGGCCGGAAGGACTGGGGTTTCCAGTCCCACAGATGCTCCTTGTGGTCTTGGGCAAGCCACTTAACCCTCCATTGCCCATGTTCCCTGTAAGTATTAGTGTATGTGTCTCATATCCCTGTGTGTTAAATGTATCCCCCAATTGTGTTGTGACCGCTTTGATTGAAGGATAAGGCGGTATACAAAACTGTCTAAAATAAATAAATTAACATTTCAACTCTCTGTGCAGGCCACATGCCAGCAGAATCCCATAATTGCCTGTCCTCTTATTACTCTCACAGAAAAGGTTAAGGTCATACCACTATTATTGTATCTTATCATTGAATTTTTTATGTATTTTTATTTGATATATTTTATTATGCTGTATTAGCTATTTATAGTACTATTTTGTTCTGAAAACTCCTCTAGATTGAATTATGTTCAAGGAAGATGGTACATGATACTTTTCTCCCTATTACATCCATAATATGGCATAGTCCAGGTAAAAAGCAATTCTGATCCTTCTCTGCACACCATTTTGATATCCCATCATTCCTTTTCTGGAATTCATATTCCTTTTGGACTGGTGGTGAGTTTCTGGCTCTCCAAAGGTCCCCTTCATCGTGGGAATACTCTCTACTGAAAATAATAGCAAGACCCAAAATAAAATGTTATATTTATTTATTTGCATTTGGTTACACAGCTTTATAAAAAATTCAAGACTTGGTACAATAAAACAACAAAGTTCTTTTGCAGCCAATATAATCAACAATCCCTCTCCCAATAACCCAGAAAAAAAATTACTTAACTAATCAACTGCAAAATGTAAATGTCCTTAGTGGATCTTTCAAATTGATCAGTCTATATAAAGAACCATATTTTAATTAATTTATGAAACTACAAATAATTTGATACTGTTCCACTTCAATGGGGAGCATATTTCAGAGGCAAGGGTCCACATAGATGAAGGCCTTTGTCCTGGTATACTGATGTTTAACATGATCTAGCATATTCAAAAACAACAATACTAGACTATGTTGCCCTATTTGCAGTCCACTACAATTCAGATATAGGAGGCTGTCTTCCACCCTCACCAAATTCAACTCTGCGCCGGAAAGATAGCTTCAGCAGCTTCCGGGTTGTGCGGTGATACCTGGATATTCAATGCCGAGGTCACATATGACCCCAACATTGAATATCTGGGTTTAAAGATCGGCAGGCAGGGCTATGCGCCGATGCAGCACATAGCCTGCCCAGAAGAATATTGGGCTGTACATGTCTAAGTTCATAAGGCATATAAATTTGACCACTTAACAAAGAAGTGTTCTGGATTGTGTTATCTATCTATGAGCATAACTTAAATTTTCAAAAAGTCCATGCATAACTGACAGACTGAAAACATTTATAACTTACATCATCATTTTTAAGAAGGTAAGACAACATTCATATATTTAGCCTCTTAATAAAATGATATTCAAATACAATTTAGGAGGGTACTTTGGATTTGAAAATTAGGTTTTATGCTGGGTTTAAAGTACATGTATAACTTTATATTTAGCAACACTATTGAAAATTTACCCAGAAGAGTTTTAAACGTAACAATACTAGAGAGAGGTACCTTGACTTTCACAGAAACTGGTTTCACTCTTCTACATCCAAAGTTTATTGGTGGGAAACTGGCATGGAAAGCTCCCATTAATACTGAATGAGCTCATCTTGATTAATCTTGTTCCAATGAATACCAAGGGAATGGCAGAGACATAGCCCATATGAGTTGGGGAAACCTAACACTGGTGGGTGGATGTGACAGAGGGCCAGATGTTGTTAGAGCTATATACATCTTACAAGTGTTATTGTCTTGTATTCATGTGGCAACAGAGAGAGATGGACTGAATTAGAGAAACAGAAGGCCGAACAGCCAAGTTAATGGATGTTTTTAATACAGGTCTAAAAATGTCTCAAAAATAGAGCCATATGATTAGTGAACAGGGTACCCATCTATCTGTATATGTACTAAGGATGAGCAAGTTGGTTGTGCTTCTACTCAGATGTAACAACAATAGAACCATTACAGTATACATCTGGACTATAGAAACTCCTTACTCCAAGGACTTCCTAAGCAGGCCACCCATCCACTCCAGCTAGTACAGAACACTGCAGCCCAAATCATAACTGGCACAGCCAAACACGAACACATTACACCTGTACTTCAGCAACTACACTGGTGACCAATACCTGCACGGGCAAAATACAAAACAATAGTAAACATATTCAAGATCATACACCTATGCACAGCAGACGTCCTTCACATTTTAATAACCAAGGACACAATCAACAGACCCAGGAGAACCAACAGCAACAATAGACTCCGCGTACCCGCTGGATATCACGCCCTACGCTCTACGATCTTCATTTCCTAACCCTCCCCCCCTCCCCCCTCACCTCTGACATCTCCATCAGATTCCCCCTCTGCCCCGGCTCTTACTGACAAGTCATCCAGTCTGGGTCACATTGAGTCACCGTCTTCCCCTCCCAATCAGGCCCTTGCCCATGTCTGGTCTTCCTTTTCCCTTATTTCCTCTGCTGAACAGATACAAACACTCTCCAAATCTAGAAAGATAACTTGCCAGTTGGACCCTATTCCATCGCACTGGCTGGCCGAGCCATCCTTAGAACTTGTCCCCATTATGGTCACAATTATTAATACTAGCTTATCTACGCGCGTTTTTCCTTCTGTGTGGAAATCAGCTATAGTTCACCCTCTCTTAAAACAGCCTACTCTGGATCCCTCTGTACCTGCCCATTGGCGGCCTGTATCAAATCTCCCTTTTTTGGCTAAACTGCTCGAACGCTTCGCTTTTCTACAACTTAAGTCGCATGTCGAAGCAACTAACACTCTCCATCCCCGGCAAGCAGGCTTCCGTCAGGGACATAGCACCGAGACAGTTCTCCTGGCATTGTTAAATGATATCCACGTTGCTCATGACCGAGGAGACGTCACTCTTCTTGTGTCACTTGATTTGTCCGCCACATTTGATTTAGTAGATCACCAAACTCTCCTTTCCCGTTTGTATGATTCTGGTGTACGTGGTACTGTGTGGGACTGGTTTCGTTTCTTCCTTACAGTTCGTTCCTTTTCTGTTCATGCCAACAGTCAGTCCTCCTCCCCTTTGTCTCTTCCCTGTGGAGTCCCAAAGGGCTCTGTTCTCTCCCCCCTGTTGTTTAACATTTTTCTTTCTCCACTTCCACTCCTGATCCAACAGTCCCCAGTTTCTACTTACATATATGCTGATGATATCATTTTTCTCTTTCACACCTCACCTGCTCAGTTGGACATTTATCAGGTTAACCAATGCCTCTCTCATGTCGCTTCTTGGCTATCTTCTAATTTCTTGCACTTAAATCCCTCCAAATCCACTGCAATGTGGGTTTCTTTAAGTGGTTCCTGTCCGACAATTGCACCCTTGATTGATCAGACTCCGATCCCTCTTGTCATCTCCTTCCGTTATCTCGGAGTGATCTTAGATTCATCTCTCTCCTTTCATACTCATATTTCCACGCTTACCCACCATTCTTTTGCAGCATTACGTCGCATCAGAGCTGTTCGTTCCTTTCTTCCCACTAGTTCCCTGATTACCTTGGTGCTGGCATTAGTCACTAGTAGACTCAACTATTGTAATATCTTTCTGGCCAATCTGCCAGCTTATCAGTTGCACTGTCTCCAATTCATACAGAATACCGCTGCTCGCCTTCTTACATTTGCTCGTCGTTATGACCATGTCTCCCCGATTCTTTATCATCTCCACTGGTTGCCCCTTCGTTTCCAGTTTCAATATAAATTTCTCATTTTGACACATAGAGCTATCTATACATCCACCCCATTGTACTTATGTAATCTCATTTCACTCCATACACCTTACCGTCATCTTCGTTCCTTGCACGCAAATCGTTTATCTCTGCCATCACCATCTCAGGCTCATCTCGAACAAACCCGTCACGCAGCTTTCTTCTTTCTCAGCCCTGTTCTTTGGAACGCCCTCCCTACTTCACTCCATCTTGAACCCTCTTATACAAAGTTCAAGGAACTGCTAAAAACCCATCTATTCCAACAAGCTTTCGATCTGCCCTCTACCATCCCTTCCTGAGTTGGTCTTGTCTTGTCCGTTGTATTTTGCTGTATGTTTGCACTGTCCTTTCTCCCTCTTTCCTATTTTACTTTGGCGTTCTTTTTCTATAGTTAGGGAGCGTAGTCTTTTTTTTTTTTTATTATTGTAAACCGCTTATATGTTTCGACAAAGCAGTATATCAAATGTGAGAATAAAGATAAAGATAAAACAAGACAAGTGACCTCCAACAGAGCCATATCCTTCTCGGCACCAGCCCTCTGGAACTCCCTCCCAGACGGACTGCAGTCAATAAAGGACCTCAAGGACTTCCGTAAATCCATGAAAACCTACCTATTTATGGAATGCTATGACCAAACATCCTGCAGAACCCTCCACTAACCGGAAGGCACAACGGCACCAAGCACTATGTACAACAATCACAACCACTATCTACGATAGCCCAACATTAAAGTATATGTATGTCCTGTTGCCCCTGTTAATGTTATCCCAACCTGTGTAAACAACCACTTTGATTGAAGGAGAAAGTGGTATAGAAGTCTGGATAAATAAATAAATAAATACATGTCGCTCAGCGCAATAAGAAAGAAGGCTGCATCCTCTGCAGACTGTCTAGTATTTTAAAGGTATACAAGACTAGCAGTAATACTGAAATATTTTTTGCAATTGATTTTGTAATTCTTCATTCAGCCCCCTTAAAATTACCCTGAACCTCCAAGCAAAGCTAGTAAACAGTCACAAAATAGTTTGCTCTCACTGTCCTAGTTGGTTTAATTATACACCCTATATGGAACAAAGAAAGTCCATGGTTGATCCCAGGGACTCAGGGAAGCAGCTTAAACATTTTAAAAATAATGAATTACAATTATTATTATACTGAGAATAAACATAATATGCAATCATAAATTTCCACATGTTTTATACTCTACTTTCTATCATGCAGTCAAATGATGTGTAATGACACCTATGCAATTGTAAATATGCTTCACATGCGTGTACATGGATTGCCCTAGTATTAACCTAAATGCTGTTTCCATTCAGCTCCTTTCATTGTCTAAAATATACACATTCCACAACTTAAAGGTATTCCTTTGATTCTGTACCAGTTCTGAGCAGGCAGAAGGGATTTTTGTCAACTAGCAGAGTTTTGTCTTTCTTGATTATCAGATACTCCTCCCAACAGCTACTGAGGAAACTGTTTAATCTTGTTGAATCCCTGGGAGGCCACCGCCTGAAGAGCCTTTCTGTTCTGGACAAGGTGAACACTGAGCACTGGCAAGAAGGGGACAAGAGCAAGGGACTTTCCTTCTATCACCTGAAGGTAATCTTGACAGAGTTTGTGTTAACTCTTTCTGACCTGCATATTTTAATAATTTTTTCAAAGCAAAAAACTTAATTATAGCACCTGGTCATGTAGAGTACTGGGTTTCTCAAAGCAGTCTGGTTTTCATGATAGCCAATATATTTCCTGCATATCCATTGTGGATATCCTGAAAACCAAACTGGCTAGGGGGTACTCAAGGACTAGCCTGAAAAACACTGATATAGAGGATAGTGAGAAGAGACAAACAAATTGATGAGTCCACCATATTTTATAAATTTAGAATAAATGAAATTTAGCATGAAGACTTTTTTCATATTTAACTCTCCACAGACTTGTCCAAGTTCAGTCCGAGGGCCGCAAACACGCCAGAGTTTTAGGATATCCCTAATGAAAATATATTACAGATTTGCATACAGTGGAGGTAGTGGGCATGTAATCTGTCACATGCATATTTATTAGGTTATCATGGACATTTGGTTTATTTGTAGGCCTTGAAGAATGAACTTGGGCAAGCCTGGGCCAGAGTATTTGTTGGTTGAAACTAATACCTAAAGTTGGGATGCCCTATACCTTAAGAATGCACATGATATTATTCCAGTGCTAAAACGTCTTAGAAGGGATCCACATGGCAGAGAATGTAGGCAACCTATGATTGCAACACTCGCCTCAAGTATGCTGTTTGGCATGATGTCAATAGCAGAGGATTTCCAGCATCCAAATGTTTTCATATGCACTCTGGTGTGTGTTGTTGAATTTATTCATTTCTCTTTAAAAGGTAGTTCATTTATTTATATTTTAAAATATGAAAATTACAAGTTTTGGGCTGGATTGGTTTATTGACAGTGCTGTGCATTGCCAAGTGGAAAATCCAGGTTTAATTGCTCGGGTCAACTTTTGCCTACTAGGCTTCAAGGACTGGGGATACCAAGGGGCAGGATGCCTAGCTTCATGGGTAGGGAGGGAGTCTCAGCCATGCTCAATGGCGACACCTCCTGGCTAAAACTAGTGTTCATATATACTGAATTCCAAAGTTTTAGAAGTTATCATGTACTGTGGCTTTCAGCCAAGGACTGTCACTGCAATAATTTGGCTAGGAAAGATTATAAAAAATAGGGGAAATATCCCAGGTATTTATGTATAAAGATTCATGGTGCTGTAGGAAAAGGGAGTTGGAGGGTATTGCTGGGCTAAATATAACTACAGATTTTCAGCCTTGTTTGCTGTGGATTCAGGTGCAATGACAGGGTCTTGAATAAGGGTTTAAAAACGTGGGGCCCAATATTCAGCGGTGGCAGCTAGCCCTTGTAAACCGGCTAGCTGTCACCGCTGAACTTAAAATGTGGATATTTAATGCTGGGACCATATCCAGCCACTGGCACTGAATATCTGGGTCAGTTGGATAGCAGCGAAGCTAACTGAGCAGAAGTAATATTCAGCCGCTGCCCGGTTAGCTTCTGTGGCAAAAGTTAGGCCAGCTTTTAAAGGTGCCTTTCTTTCACTGCTTAGAGATAATCAGGTAGCGACTGGATATCACCACTTCCTGGTTATCCCTGGGTTCTGCCTCCGTTCCACTCCTGGAACGCCCCAATACTAGCCAGCTAGCATTGGGGCATTCAGTGGCACCACCCATAGATATTCTGTGGCACTATCTGCTTTAGTACCGCTGAATATCCATATTGCCGCGAATAACATAGTTAGAAGACCTGCTAACCGCATAATCACTCTGAATATCAGGCCCTTGCTGTTCATGTTTCAGTAATGGGATTGGTAGGTGGATATTGCGTTTTTGTATTTCCATATTATTGCTGTTGCTTGTAGGTTATATATATGCAAGTTTTAGATTGATCTTCTGAGTTTTGTGTATATTGTATATTTGTGCTATGCAAACCTTTGCATTTTTGTTTTTAATGTGCACTGCTTTATGACGTTCTCTGAATTGGGAAGGCAGTATAAAAGTAAATGAAATGAAGTGTTATAGTACCATAATTTTTCTTGGATTAAAGAATTCTTTCCACAGAAAGGGTCATAATTTATTTCCCTGTAGCCAGAAAGAACCTCTCCTCGTTTTTGTTTTTGCTGGGGAGATATAAAATCCTTCAAATATTCATTAGGAATGATTGTTAAAGCATGGAGATTAGGATTAATTATCATGTGGTGGAAAATTTTATAAAGTTGTGCATAGCTAATGTGTCTTTTCGTGCTTCTATTTTATACAATCAAATACTTCCATACTTGACTTTATAAAATACGAGCGTAAGTGGCAGGGAATATGTCTTAGGGTGCAATCACTTACACCAGTCATAGAATTAGTGTAAATGACTATGTCTACTTTTTCAAGCATGCATAAATTATTGTAATATATAATGAATGTGCACACTTGCTTTTATCAACCATGCTCTGCCCAAATTCCACACATGTCACGCCTATTGTGAAAGTACATACCATGAAGCCAATTCCAGTCTGTGCGTCCCCAGGCCGTCCGGACGTCCAGGCATCTGGACGGCCAGGAGATGCACCCGATTCTGTTCCTGTGGGGGCTAGATGTCCTTGCATGAGCAGAATCACATCACTGTGGCTGAACGTCCAGCAAGTGCCCCAATTCAGGACCCCGGATATCCAGCCACTTCCCCAGCTAGCTCAGCCAGGCTCCTTCATGGACTCGCAGTACCATGGTGTCTCATCACCATGGCACTGCAACTCCACGAAGGAATTACGATCCCTGGTGACAGCGGTATCTGGCCTGTTCCCCGCAGCCCTATCTCTGATTAGGCCTCCCATGGCAAGGGTTGGGCTGCGGGGAGCGCCCTGCATACCCATTCCTCCCTTCTGCCTCTCAGCACCACCATCCCCCGATGTCCAGGGGGACTTATTCCACCTCCGAGGTAGAATAAGCCCCCTATCTAACTGGCCGGCCTCAGAATCGGCCCAGTACATCCGGAGTGGCTTCCCCGCCCACCGCCTACCCTCGCTCCACCCCCGGCCCACCCCCTCCTACTCATGAACAGAGCTCCCCACACAAGTCGGCTATACGTACAGGGAACTCTGTGGCTGCCAGTGTGATCCAGATGTTTAGCGGGTAGACCTGCTTGTACTTTCATACTAGTTTGTATTTTATAGGAGGTCATTTATGATTGTAAATGGCAACTTAAATGCGTAAATGTCTAAAATACCAACATTCATGCATGTTGCAGGTGCCTAAAATTAGGCATCTCCTTATAAAATGATATTTCAATTATTTTATTTCTATGTTTGTAACTCCTTTTCCCATAGGCATAATAGACAAAAAATGTATGTAATAAGATTTAACTAATATAAAACTACAAAGAGCAATAAATCAATTTAAATAGAGAAAATTTAAAAACAATTTGATAAAATAGTAATTAAACACCAACATGACCATGTTTCAGCTGAAGTCTGCCTCAGGGGTACAATGTAAAACATCACAATGTAAGATAATTAACACCACTCAGACTACAGAAATCACCAATCACAATCCAGCTTTTGTCTGGAGGGAGGAGTGGTCTAGTGGTTAGGACAAGGTACTTCAGGCCAGAGGGCTGGGTGTTCAAGTCCCACCTGGGGACAGAAATCTCAGGCCAGAGGGACTGGGATTTCTAGTCCTATAGGCACTCCTTGTGGTCTTGGGCAAGCCACTTAACCCTCCATTGCCCATGTTCCCTGTAAGTATTAGCATATGTGTCTCATATCCCCTCATGTTAAATGTATCCCCCAATTGACCGCTTTGATCCAGTGAAAAGCAGGATATAAATACAGCTAAATAAATAAATAAGGCAGCATAGAAAACTGGTTAAATAAATTCATATGAGGAACTTACCTTTTTTCAGTTGTTCTTTTTCCCATATACAGTCCCTCACCTTATCCTTATTACTTTAGTGGATTCTAAAATGTAATCTGATTTGATATTAAATAGCCTTTTGAATTTGCTATATGGGATTTGAGTACATGATCACATGACACTATCTACTGTATGTTTGATTATTCCCTCAATTATATACTATAGGGGATGATAAATCTGATGAATGGAAAGGAGGAAATATTTCAGTTTTAATAGTATTAAAAGTTTTAAAATGGTAATTTCCACTCCTATTTTTTCTTATTGTATTATCACAGCTTGCTAGAGTTTGAGTACCTCACCCAGTTGGTGGATGACTCCATTTGGATTTCAAATTGACATCATGAATTCTTGTGCTGTAGTCACTGCCCCTCAGAGGTTGGCGTACTCTAACATGCACTAGCAAACAACTTTGGAAATACATTCTGTTACTATGGGCATCCAGAGAATTGTGAAATTATTTAGCTTTTATTTATAAACTATTGGTTTATAATTTTGATATCAATATCATTTTTCTTGTGTTATAGATCGTGCTTTTCTGGGCCACGGAACTGTTTCCATCCCCTGAGGACTGGGATGACTTGGAAGCTTCTGTGTATAGGCTCCTGGTAATCCTACTTTGTTGCTTGGCCACTAAGAATCTACCTGACTTCTTGTATCCAGATCAAAATCTTTTCCAAGGGGTGGATCTAAATCTAAGCTCTTTGTACAGTAAAGTGGAGGAGTTTGCTAATAAACCTGAGCAGTTCTTGAAAATTTGCGTTACTCATCGGGTGGCTAAAAGAAGTCAGCGGGTTGAAAATGGCATTAAGACATTATTACAACTTCCAGCTAAAGATGGAATCTACTGGGATACTCCTTACTTTGACATCCTGCTTAATAAGGTAATTCAGTATCTTGCACAAGTGTTGGGTGGGAAGGGATACCAACTCATCATCATAAAAATTAGTTACATAACATCTTTCATCCAGCCTGGATGCTAATCTCTTCTATCATCAGAACTATATAGTGAACCATATACTCCATCTTGCATATCACGTAACAGAGAGTAAATAGGAACAATGCCAATATCATATTATTACGTGATGTCAGCCAACTAAGCCAAGGCATATCAAGCCTTTGGAATAAATAAATAAATAAATAAGAAGTGATTTGTTCTGGTTTACACACAGATGGAACTAAAACTTATATCAGGGTGGTGAAAGCTGATCTTCAAGTGCTACAGTTGGCATGGTTGTCTGGTTAGACAAATTATATAAACATAAAAAGTTACATAGAGGCCCATTTACTGAAACATGCTAAGTATTTAATGTGCATATTAGCAACACACCTGCAGTATCTGTTAGCACATTGTCATGACAGCTTTCGCTAATTCGTGTGCTAACTGCCATGCTGTTCTGTGGGGTGGGAATTGGGTGGGTTATGGCATGGACTGAATATTTAGTTTGCATATAGTAATGTACCATACACTGTCACTTGTGGAGTTAGTGTGGGTGCACTTACCACTCTCTCAAGGAAGTGGTAAGTGTGCCTATGTCAATTGTAGTAACTGTAGGGGAAATGCTGGACCCCCAACAGTGCACAGCTTTTGCACTTACCCCCTGTTACATGCAAAACTTAACATGAGGTAACTGCAAAAACTTATCCTGCTTTAGCAAAAGGGACTGATAGTCAGATTGAAAGATGATCCAAGTTTCCTCAACTCCAACCTCCCTCGTATGACTAGCTCTGGATGAGAGGTATCTAATCTTTTCATGCAGTGATAGGGGCCTACATCTAAGTTTTATTGTACAGGGCTGGTAAGCAAATTTCAAAAATATAGGACATTAGAAATTTATCTTACTACTTACTAGGAGTGGCCTAGTGGTTGGGGCAAGGTACTTCAGGCCAGAAGGTCAGGGGGTTCAAATCCTACTAGAGGACAGCAACCTTGGGCCGGAAGGACTGGGGTTTCTAGTCCCACAGGTGCTCCTTGTGGTCTTGGCAAGCTACTTTACCCTCCATAGCCCATGTTCCCTGTAAATAGTTATCTCCAAGTTATAATGCCCTGTTCAATGTCATTTCAGTTTGTTCAATGTAAACCACACTGATGCAAAATAGCACAGTATATAAGAGAATGTAAATAAATAAATTATGTTTCTGTACAGTGCTGTATACAACTGGTGGCACTACATACATAGAAAAAATAAGTGGTGCTGCATTTTTCCTTTTCTTGCCTATAATCACGCAAGCTGCTGTGCTTGCTCCAGTTCCCTTCTCCTTTCCTCATAACAGAAGCAGGAAGAGAAGCTGCATATGCCATAGGGGAAGGAAGAGAAGGCAGAAAAGTCAGCAATGCTGGTCACTGCAATCCTGCTACCTGCCAACTTGTGCTCTTTAAAACAACTGGTGAGTAGAGAAAGAGGGGCGGGCATGCACCACTGAGAACTGCATGATGCTTGAAGTCCAGATGACAACAAATCAGCTGACACAAATTAAGGACAGGCAGACTGGAGAAAAACTATGGGTGAGCAGGAAATTTGGCCTGCAGGCCATATAAAGGACAGACCTGCTATAAATGATAATCCAGAGAAAATGAACAAACAATAAAAAAACTTTACGCAACTGGCATCCAATTCTGCAACAGTGAAAACTATTCCTTCCTTACCCCAGACATAGCAATCATCTTTAGTCCCAGGGTCATCACTTTTCTAAATAGTCAAATGACATCATCAAACCTTTTTCTGAAAACAATGTGTAACCTCTTCCCAAAGGTGTGAAGTGGAATTTTACAAATGACATTCAAACCAGAACATCTGAAATAAAAGCAGGCGCATCTAAGCTCAGGCACCATTTCACAAATGTCGATGTACCCGATATGGACCTCTGCAGGAGCATCTACATAGACATCCCCAGAATAATGTTCTAGAAGGTGGCCATCTAGAAATAGCCTAATCATTCTCCGTGACCAAGCAGGAAGTTAATCCTCACTAGGTGACGTCAACGATGGAGCCTGCGTGGGAACACTTCCCAGCTTCCAAAGGATCCTTCTTTACCCCAGCCTTCTTTTGTCTGCGGAAAGAGTTGTTACCTTTTGGTATGAATTTTTTCTCTTTTTCGGTCATATGCCTTCGTTATCATCTTCCTGCCCATTCCCAGGAGTGTCAGTACCTCAGTGCCGTGTTTTCTTCGGGTCTATTTTTCTTCTTAAAAGCGCAGGGGGGTCTTTTTCTCTCATGCCCCCTGGCAGTCCAGACATTGGAGTCATTTGACTTGGCGGATGCTGTATTCCCCAACACATTGAAGCTGGCCCGTGATTTTATTTTATTTATTTATTTAGCAGAGCTTACATATCGCTTTTCACTGGTTCAAAGTGGTTTACATTGAACAGAGGAGATTCAAATTACATGTAAAAGCCAACTATGTACAAGGAACTATGTACAGGGAACATTGTAACTATATACAAGTAATGGGTAGGTCCATATTATCAGCAGTTTCGGTGGGCACATTTACTAAGGGGATCAACATGTTCCTGCTTCGGAGTTAGGGTTGAAGTGTTTTATAACAGGAAAGTTTTGAGGTGTTTGCAGAAGGAATGGAGGTCAGAGATATTTCTTATAGGGTTTGGGAGTGTGTTCCAGAGGGAGGTTGTATATAGTTCGGAGGCTCTGCAGCGTGTTTCTTGTGAGTGTTTTGTTCTGGAGTGTGATATAGTGCACCCATTGTGATCAGATGATGTTGGTGACCAACCACCACAACTGGTGTTTGCAGTGCCTCAGGCCTTACCACCAGCCCTCATCCTTTGCTCTCTGCTTTCAGATGATGTGCAAAGGGCTTTGGAACTGGGAAAAGCAACAAGAATTGCTATTCAGTTCGTCAGAGTCCTTGGCATTGGCTCCGCTATCAATGTCGGCATCGACGCCCTCGAAGACCTCCGCCAAGGCATCAGCTTTGCATGGGAACCATGCTCATTCAGAACCGAGGGGTCATGGAGCATCAGAACAGTAACTCTCCTTTGGAAAGGAGCACCCCCAGAAGGACTGGCCTCACACCCAGTCGGCATCCTCTTCATTGGGACTGTCCTCGATACCACCCTATCACGTGCACACCTGCCGAGGGACAGGGCCCATGATGGTCCTGGCAAAGCAGTCCAAGCTGTTCCTCTCGTCACCACTCTTCATATGCTATGCCTCCTCGGCCACATGGCTTCCACAGGCCATGTCACTTTAATGGCACGCCTTCACATATGCCAGGTGCAATGGCCATTTTCTACTCAGTGGCACCAGGTGACGGGCCAGCTCAGAGACAAGAGTCCATTTTATCTCTTTACTCTAGAAGGTTCTTTACATGTGGCAGCATTCCACGAACCTCCTGGAAGGCCTTCCCTTCCAGGCCGTACTGCACCAGTGCATCCGGGCAATGGATGCCTCCAAGTAGGGCTGGGGAACTCACCTGAATGGTCTGCACACACAAGGACTTTGGACATCTTGGGAGAGTCTCCACCAGATCAATGTACTCGAACTCCAAGCCATTGCTAATGCACTCTGAATTTTCCGGTGCCAACTCACCCACCAGGAAGTCCTCATCCAAACAGACAACCAAGTGGCTATGTTCTACATCAACAAGCAGGCTGGCATGTGGTCCTACCTTCTCTGTTGGGAAGTGGTACACCTCTGGAAATTTACCATCTCCCAGGACATATCCCTCAGAGCAGTATACCTCCTGCGGGGCCTCAATATTTCATCGCCCACCTCAGCAGAGTCCTCCAACCGCACGAGTGGACTCTCAACAGCAAAGTGGCCAACCAGATCTTCCAGGCATGGGGCACACCATGAATAGATCTCTTTGCCACTCCTCACAGTGCTCAAATGACACAGTTTGGCTCTTGGGTGCTCTGTCAATGTCAAGTGGCTCCCGATGCCTTCCTTCTCGACTGGAGCAAGGGTCTTATCTATGCATACCCACCAACTCCTCTAGTGGCCAAGACTCTTTTCAAAGTTTGGGTGGATGGCAGCTCCATGATTCTCATTGCACCGTATTGACTCAGACAGCCCTGGTTCTCCCTCCTGCTAGAACTGTCACAGCGACCACCTCTAGGCTGAGGCAAAGAAGTATTTTGAGTCTGAATCAGAAGACTTGGTCACAGATGAGGAGTCTGAAGGTCTGTATGAGGACATATCTCCACAACTCCTCTCTTACCCCTCTCTTCCTCATGAGAGATGAAAGTCACCTCCTGAGTACATGACATTCCAAGATTTTGTTTGGGATATGGCTAAGGCCAAACTATTTTCTTTGAAGACTGAGGATGAGCTCAGGGCAGAAGAACTGAAGATCCGGAAGTATTCTTCAGCCTCTAAGGAAGTGCCAACAGTGCCCATGCACCACATTCTTCACAGAGTACAGATGAGAATGTGGGAGACCACCCTCTCTGTACCTCGAGACAGTAGAAAGCTGGACTCTATGTACAGAGTTTCAAAGACTCCCGGATTTGAGAATCCCTAGCTTCCCCATCATTCATTGGTGGTTTAATCTGCCCTCAAAAAGTCTGAAAGCTACAAGACACACTCCTCGGCACCCCCAGGGACAGAGGCTCGGACACTGGATTCTTTTGGGAGGAGTTTTCAGAACTCCATGTTTGAGGTCCACATGGCCTCTTAACAGCTCTATATGGGCATGTTCTTGAAGGACATCATGCATAACATTGACGATATGTCCCAGTTTCTTCCTCCAGAGAAATTTCCTATCTTTCCCTAGTGAAACATGGCAAGAACTACTCGAAGTTCATGGTCTGGGCAACTTATGATATGGTATCGAGAGCTTCTGCAGCAAGTACTGGTGTCCAAAGACTCGTCTGGCTCCAGGTTTCAGATCTACAACAATCTATGCATGACAAGCTGGCACATACTGTGCTATGGAGGGAATCTTTTCAGAGATAAAGTCAAGGAGAATGCTAGCTTTATAGAAAAGCAGCATATCACTCTTCAGAAGCCATGTCAAGGCCTATGTTTGAGCCAGCCTCCTAACACAGGAGGCACTAAGGTGGCAGAGAAAGACTTACTACTCTCAAAGGCATAGTTATTTTCCTGGATCTCACTACTCCCCATTCAAATAGACTCCTTGAGCACAACCAAAGTCCCAGAAGGCCCAGCCCACTCCTCAAACAAAATGCCCATTGTCAATTTTGCTTGCAGATTGCATCTTTCACTTGTGCCCAGGCAAGCTTAAGCCTTGAGCGTCATGTCATGGCTCTGGATTGAGTGAAGTCTGGAGTTGACAGTAGCAGAGAGGAGCACAGATAAAAAGGATCTGCCAGAGGAGTGTAGTTCCCTACACCCCTCCTCGAGAACTCCGTTCCTCTGGCAGATCCTTTTTATCTGTGCCCTTCTCGGGGGTGCTCGAGCTGTGGTTCTTCCTTTTCCTCAGATGCTTCCAACCTCCTCTACTTCCAGGTCTGCATACTGGTTCTTCAATTGAAGGGTTGGAGTGACAGCAGCTTTGGCCAATCAATACTTCAAAATGTGTTTGGGGAGTAGAATCCAACTCTGTCCCCTCAAGGCCCATTTCCTTCTGTTCAGGCTACCTTAAAAAAGAAGAAAAAAAAGAACAAAACATATAAAAAACCTGTTGCTACCAAAACTAGTTATATTGTTGCCCCAGTTCAGTTTTCTATTATCCCCTTTTTTGTTCAAGGTAGCCTGTAGCTAGGGAGTCCCATACATGAGGACTTTTCCCCTGCTTTCCACAGAAAAAAAGTAGTTACTCACTTGTAGCAGGTGTTCTTTGTGGACAGCAGGCAAAGTCCTCAGAACCTTCTTATGACCCCTAGGAATTGAATTCTTCTCAGTTCAGTAAGGTTGCATATGTATATAGTGGAGGTATGTTTGTATTTATGGGTATTATTTATTTATTTATTTATTTAATTAATTTACTTCTCTTATATACCGCGCTATTAAAATCAGTGCGGTTTACAATTGAACAAAAAACATACTGCAATGTCACACGACAATTGAGTTTTTACATTGAACATGGACGAGATAACCTGGAGGTAACAGGGGTAACTAATTACAGAGTAATTATTCATGGAGTATGGTGAGAAATTATACATATAGTATGGTGAGAAATTATACATATAGTATAGCTTGGGTATAAGGCCCATTTGAAGTCATTACCATAGGAGTGCATGTATATGGATAATGGATGTGTGTGGGATATGTTTTTTAATGGGTAGGAAGATATGTAGTAGGATGGATTTGTATAGGGGCTGTGAGAGTTGGGATGTGTATTTGTAGGAGGCGTGGCTGTATGTTTATTAGTAGCAAGTGTGGTAGTGAAGGAGAATGTGCGTGGAGGTCTTTGTGGAGGATGTAATACTTGTATGGGAGCTTTGTGTATGTTGGATGCATGTGGGAGAATGTGCACATGGGGACATCTGTGTAATGTAGGAATGTGTGTAGATGTGGAGAGATTTATTTATTTAACAGTATTTCTATACCACCTTCTCCTTCATGTGAGAGATGTGTGTGGGGTGGGGGGGGGGGAATAGGTGTAGGATGTAAATGGAAGTGGATATGTGTGTTTGGCTGGAGAGTTCTGTGGGCAGATAATGCATTTTCTCTATGGACAAACAGGATAATGTCCTCATGTATGTTTGATATCACTGTCATAAACCTCTGTGGGAACATTATTCCTAGCTCCTTCTGGAAGTTTTTGGAATTGACTCGCTTTGCATGTTTATGTTTATTGCATTTGATAAATTGCATGCACATCGGTTCCTACATGTTGCTGCTTTGCATGATCTCCTCAGTCTTCGGTAGCACAGTTCAAAATATTTAAGCCTAGTCTTCTTCTCCTGGTCCTGTGGGCCCTTTCAGGCTCCAAGTATTGGGAAGGAAGCAATCCAGTTGAGGATTTCCCCCCTGCCTGCAGCTAGGCTCTTGTCAAAACTCCCAAAGGAAAACAATACTTATCAGCATTAAGAATTCACCCCTCAGTCTTTATACAAGTTTAGCTATTTGTCTACCATCATTAATACTTCATTAGCTTCTTATTTTGTGAAAAAGATTTCTGACATTTAGGACACTATTGTCCCCATTTGCTCTAATCCAGCAGGGTAATCTTCACATGACCCTCACAAACTGAAAGGGTCACAAATAATCCATTTACATCGGCTGTACTAATACACACCTGATCTTTGTTTTCTACCATTACTTCAACTACTTTAACCAAGCTGATCATCACTTTCAGGAAAACAGCTTGTTCACTAGATCCTACACCACCACACTGGCTTACAGAGCATTCCCTTGGTCTTATTCCTATTGTGCATACTCTCATAAATCATAAAAAAAGTCTAATGTGAATTCATCTGATCCTGACAACTACCGGCAAATTTAAAATGTATCATTTTGATCAAAATTAACTGAAAAGATGGTATTTACACAACTTTCAAATCATGTGAAATTTGCCAATATTCTCTGCCCTCGTCAGTCAGGGTTCTATCTGGGACATAGTACCAAAACGGTCCGCTGTTCTCTACTTAGCAAGGTTCATGGTGCCCTCGACCATGGGAGCATCAACCTGATGATTTTTTTAGACTTATTGAACTCCATAATACAGTTTTATCATGGCTTACTTCTTTTCTTTCAAACCGTGCATTTTCCCTGTCCATCGATTCAATCACATCTGCCCCATGTCTCCTCACTTGTGGAGTTTCACAAGGTTCCATCTTCCTGCCATTGCCATTTAATATATTCATGACCCTTACCGCAGGTAATCCAAGACATAGGTATTAGTACATATTATTATGCAGATAATATTTTACTATAAGCATACACTGATTCTCACTCTCCAGATTTTCTCATCTCAATCACTATCTAGTTAAAAGATAAAAACCTTAAGCTAAAAGTGAGAAAAACTACAACCATATGGCTGATTGGGAATGTGAGAATATCCACATTCTCTCCTTTATTGGAAGGTCACATTATTGTACCACAACCATCATTAAAGTATTTGGGTGTACTTCTTGACAACAAACTATCCTTATCACATCAAGTAAGTACAGTAGTGAAAAGATCTTTCTTGGCACTCTACCAGTTTTGTGCAATTTGACCGTTCTTGGACAATGTAGCACTAAGAACATTAGGGGCATGTTTACTAAACCGTCTTAATGTGCACTCTGACACCTTATCGCATGATAAGGCGCCTTATCGCATGATAATGACGCATTACCGTACGATAAGGTGCCTTATCGCGCGCTAACGTTGTTGTGATACATGTGCACGGAACAAAAGGGCAAATAAACAGTGAAAATGACCCCAACAAAATATAAAAAAAACATAACCAAGCTGGGCAATAGTGATATTAATGGGAAACATCAAAAAGCACTCCCGAGAAGGTTCCAAAAAAAAGATATGAATTGTGGAAGGGTCTGCGCTCCGTCCCCATACAAGATGAATGATCCCACAGTGCAATTGTGCTCATCAGGGTTTCCCTCTCCATTGGACAGGTTTCCTATGGGGTGCACATGTTCCACAACAGCAGGGCGGGCATGACGGAATGGGCAACTGGACAGATGCTGGGAAAGGGGACACAGAGGGCTGCAGACGGCACATGCTGTACTGCAGCTGGGCCACAGTGCGGACTAGGGAGATGCCTAGGTGGCCCATAGGAATGCTGAAACAGTAGAGCAGCCAGACAGCAACTAATGAAGGCCCAGCATGGGCACGAGTGTGCTTCCCACAGTGTCACAGGGGATAGTACCCAGTAGGGACCCCCAAGGGCACAGAACAGTGGCAGGCGGTGCTGGGGGGAAGCATGGACACCTATGCAGGCACCCCTACCCCAGAACCCACACCATAGGCAGCCGCCTACCCGCACACTGGATGGCCTGAGACTGCGCTCCACCAGCACCACCAGCAGAAGGGCATGTCAGCAGGGTGGCAGAGAGGCACTAGTGGTGGAGGGGGCAGTGGCAGCTGCCCAGAGCAGACCGTGGCCTAGCCCTGTGTAGGTGGGTGCCATGCACTGCAACAGACAGGCCCCGTCTGATGAACAGTCATGGTATCCCCAGGAAATATGCTGTCTCTGTGGCAACACTGTGGTGCAGTGCACACAGCCAATGTGTTTAGGAGCAGAAGGTCACAGGTTCAAGTCCCAGCTGTGGTTCCTGCCAACCCAGCCCCCATTTTTTACCCACTACTAAAACGTGCTAATACAGACAGAACCTTTATTGCAGATGACGTAAACATGCCCAAAACACCTACATTTTACCCTACAGAGCACAGACACCATAAACAGGCGCATTACCTAGAGCAGAGTCTCCCAAATGCAGTCCTGGAGGGCCAAACACCATTCAGGTTCCATGCTGCCTCTAACAAAGATGCCTGTGCTGCATATATATGCACCACCCCCATGGTATGCAGATGTATCTCATGCATATTCATGAGGGACAGCATGAAAACCCGAACAGTGTTTGGCACACCAGGACTGGAGTTGGGAACCTCTGCCATAAAGCAGCAGCCAACAGGGGCAGACACACCCACACCCACAGGCTCCATTAGCCAATGCCTCCTGGAGAGGCAGGACATTGGGCCCTGTGTGCATCTCCCAATACTAGCACTTGCATACCTTAGCAATGCCACCCTAAACCTGGGAATACGGTATCTTTATCTTTATCTTTATTGCATCATTTGATAGACCGCTCTTGTCAAGACATTTGAGCAGTGTACAATAAAAGGCAATATGCCACTAAACTAAGGAAAAGGAATGCCAAATTGTAAATAGAAAAGAAAGAGTAAAGGACAGAATACAACAACAAAAGAGCACAGAGACATACAAGACGAAGGATTCAAGACAGACAGCAGGCACAGAAAGGAAGGCAAAACAATAGAAGGGCGGCAAACAGTACATGACCAGACTAGACAACATCACCAGGGATAAGCAAACAAGGACTGAAGGGTTTCAAGGGGGGCGTCCGGGGGAAGGTCAAATGCTTGTTGAAACAGGTGAGTTTTCAATTGCTCCTTAAATTTGGAATATGAAGATTCTAGTCGGAGGGAAGGAGGCAAAGCATTCCAAAGGGAGGGGCCCAGAAAATAGAAAGCGGAGTGACGGGTCTGTTCTAAGTGTGCTTGTGATGGAGAGGGTAAGGATAATCGATTAGCATGCAGGGAACGGAGTTGACGGTAGGGTGTGTGCAGAGAAATAAGATCGGCCAGATAACGGGGAGTAGAGGTGTAGATAGCTTTATGTGTTAAGATAAGGAACTTATAACGGAAACGAAAGCGGAGAGGCAACCAATGTAAGTGGAATAGAATGGGAGTAACATGTTCGTAACGATGGGAAAAGTTGATAAGACGAGCCGCTGTATTCTGAATTAATTGAAGGCGCTTAAGTTGAGTGGCAGGGAGGTTAGCTAAGAAAACATTGCAGTAGTCAAGTCTGCTGATGACCAAGGCTAAAACAAGAGTAATCAGTGCAGTAGAAGGGAGAATGGACCGAACAGTTCTAATTTGTCGTACACAGCTATCAAAAGGTTGCTATGATTACTGGCAGATAGCAATTCCTACGTTAAGCAGTTTGCTGATTGAGCTCCATCATAGCAACCTTTCTGATGTCTGTGGAGTGTGCTTCAGGTCTGGTGTCTGACAGTGTTTACCACCCTGCGGAGTGACCCCCACCAGTATTGCATACCATATCCATGCCTGCACTGTGCCCAGGACTGGTGTGGTGGCCAGGGCTGCTAAACACCTCTATAGTAGCACAATGCTGGCATAGGTGTGGGAGTGTGTGTCTGTCTATCCAGTGTGTGGTGGCTGCAAACACCCTTCACCGCCCACACTGCCAGCACTGTTGCCAGTATTGGCCTGCCAATGTGCATAATGAGGAGCAAAGTACCATGGGTATAGCCCGGACAGAGTGGCCTGGCCAGGATGCATCTGCACAGGGCATAGGGCACTGGCTGGGACATTGTAGTGCCCGGCCACCACCTGCACAGACAGGGTGGCCACAGCATGTTCTTATGGGAGATCACTCTCACCCTGACTGAGCAGTGACCACAGCATGGCTAGGTTCCCCCATAGTGCTATATAGTATTTTTCTCATGTGATATTTATGGGTTCCCTTTTGGGGCCATCACTGACTTATCTGCTTGTTGTGTATGCTGACATTCCAGTTCTGGGTGCACGCATTTCCACCAGGAACATGCACTATGGACTAGCTAGCAGACTGTCTGCAGCTAGTATGTGTCTTGCTGGAACACCTTGCAGGGTGCAGCGGCTGAAGGCTTGCTGCAGGAGAGTATCAGATAGTGGTGGGGTGCAGCTTAGCATATCCAGGCCTAATGTTTGTCTACTATTACTTTATAGATGTGTACAGAGCTGCATTGACTGCCCTGTAGAGTGTCTGCTCCCCAGCAGGGCTGGGGTTGATGGTCCCCTCTACTGCCACCATTGCAGGGAGGTAGAATGTGGATCTGTTGGTGGGAGACCCTGTTTACCACCCTCAGCCCCGAGGGAGGAGGGTGGTGGTACATAATCCTCCTATGGGTCCATAAGGGCTAAATCTGACTGAGAAATACAGATATATCCAAGGTGTGTCTGCAGAAACTACCTATCTCACACATCAGCACTGCTGGGGATCTGCAGCATGGCCTATCGCTGCTGTGGACCTGGTGCTGGGCACCCCACCTCACCCTCAGGGTGCGTGCAGTACCTGCACAAAGTGACAGTGTGTAGCTACTCTGTGCCAGTACCACACACGGTCAGTTCCCCCTACCAGGCCGAGGTGCTGTGGGGGTGCATACCCCATCTTGTGATCATCTGTAGACTGCTGATTTGCATGTGCAGTGCATCATGGGTATGGGTGGGTTAACCCTATCCTGGTGACCACAGCAGACTGTTTGTGTGGTGACGTGCAGTCCTTCTGCAGCCAGCCAGGGGTTTGCAAGCAGCTTTGGAGCTGTAGCCCACTGGTTACTTCACTACTTGTGAATTCAGAGGTCATGGGTTCAAACCCACAGTGGGGTTATTTGATAGGGCTGTCCAAAGCATTGTCTTTTTTTAACGTACATTAGTGCTGCCAGCAAAACACCCTCAGGGTACTGTAACCATAAGGTGCTTCAGAAGGCGCCTTATAGGGCACCCTATAAAGCACCTTCTGAGGCACCTTATGGTTACAGTCCGTATAAGGTGCCTTATAAGGTGTCCTATGGAGCGCCTTATAGGGTGCCCTGTAGGGGACATTATAGGGTGCCGTGGCAGACAGTGCACTTTATAATGTGCCCTATGGTGTGCCTTTTAGGGTGCCTTCTGCTGCACCTTAGGTTACGGCACGTGAGGGTGTGTTTGCTGGCAGCAATAATTAAAATACACATAAAATGCCTCAGGAAAAGCTGATGTTTCAGCAAGCCTTATGCATTAGGCACACTGCGGAATCAAACTCATGACCCATGTATTATCAGTCAGTGTATTAACCATTGTGCTACACTTCTGTTTCTATGCTAGATGTCTGTGCGCCCACATAAGATTACCGCGCGGTAACGCGCTTAGCGGCGTTTTGCACGATAATGTGCGCAGCAGCACACGTTATTGTGCGCTAATCCCGTTTTGCTACTTTACACTGAAACGCCCACTCCTTATATGGCAGTCTGCACACTATCGCCGGGCGCACATTAAGACGGTTTAGTAAACATACCCCTTAGTTTTCAACTTAATGATTTTGAGCCCGATATTCGAAAAGGCATTTGCACAGTTTACAGCCCAGTTAACGATGTAAATGCCTTAAACTGGGACATTCAACAGTACTTACATGGTTAGTGCCATTGAATATCCCCTTCTAACCCCACTATATGCCCCGATGCTATGCGGTTAGCATAAGGGCATGTTGGGGACATTCAGGGGTGGAGCGTAAGTGGAGACTGTCGCTAACCAGGTGCCTCAGGATCCTCGAGGGGGCGACCGGATCTCTCACCTACAAAGGCTTGAGCAATGTTGGATTTACACTTTGGGCATGGTTCAGCCACTGGGCTTGAACAAAGAGATCGATTGGTTCAGCAAATTTTGATTTGAACCAAAGAGGGTGGGGCTTCCCTGATGATGCTGGGGATTTCCCCTTCTCAATTTGGTGGTTTTGATTATTAATGCTGGCTACATGTTTACGGCTCAGCCTTTTGGTTTTGTAGACGAGACTGATTGGCTTCATCTGTTCTAATCTTGTCCTATGGTAGTTGGGTTTCCCCAATGACAATGGGGTTTCCCCTGCTTCCATTGGAGGTTCAATTATGAGTGATGTGAGAGTTCAGTCTATCAGGATCATAGCTGTCTTTCAGAAGAACCACCGTGTGAAACGGCAGTGTTCAATGATGGTTGGAGCGTTATCGTGGAAGGCACAGTACTTGACACAGGGATTTCTCCCAAAACATGCACATCGTGCTTCCTGGTTCCTGCATTTTATGGCTCCTTAACCAAGATAAGTGCTATTATATACTGAATTGGTTTACGAAGTTCTTTGAAACTTTATTGATTAAAAAGGATACTGCGGTCTGGCGTGGGTGATTCAGGATTTCCCCTCTCGCGGCACTATCCGACAAAAAGATTATTTTTTGAAGGACACTGTGGGTGGCTTTTTCATTTTGTCCTAACCAGGTAGCGTCAATATTGCATGCTGCCCGGTTAGCAACCTGCGCCTAAAAGTAAGGTGAGGAAAACCCTTGCCTATCTTTAAGGTGCAGGAATTAACTGGGCAGCATGCAATATTGCCACTGCCTGGTTAGCTACTGTGATTTCCGACATGTGTGGTGGTCCCCGGATATTCAATGCTGGAGCCGCATATGACCCCTGCATTGACTATCCGGGCTTAAGAGTCGGCAGGCAGGGCTATGCATCATAGCGGTGCATAGCCTGCCCAACTGAATATCGAGCCCTTTATGTCTTGATTACTGTAATGCAGGGGTAGGGAACCCTGGTCCTGGAGAGCCGCAGACCAGTCAGGTTTTCAGGATATCCCTAATGAATATGCATGAGATATATATGCATTAGAGATATCCTGCCAACCTGACTGGTTTGTGGCCCTCCAGGGCTGGATTTGGAGACCCCTGCCTTACACCTCTGTCATTTAAGATTGTGAGTGGGCAAGGTGCAGATGTCCAAGACATCAAAAAGGTTAGATAGAATGTGTCACATTCCTCCTCACTTCTCACCACCACCAAAATATTGTCTATTAGACAACTTTTTGGTGGTGGTGAGAATCGAGGAGGAATGTGACACATTCTATATACCCTTTCGATGTCTAGGACATCTGCACCTTGCCCACTCACAATCTTAAATAACAGAGGTGTAAGGCAGGGGTCTCCAAATCCAGCCCTGGAGGGCCACAAACCAGTCAGGTTGGCAGGATATCTCTAATGCATATATATCTCATGCATATTCATTAGGGATATCCTGAAAACCTGACTGGTCTGTGGCTCTCCAGGACCAGGGTTCCCTACCCCTGCTCTAAGAGCTATCCATGGGAATGGCTTAATATTCCACCCATTACCTGAGCAAAATTAGAGAATACGCATCAAACTGAATTCTTTTTTAAGGCTCCTACTCTTTGGAATGATCTGCCATTTTCATTGTGCTTAGAAACTTCATATAAAATGTTCAAATCACTCCTAAAAATGCACTTGTTCCAAATGGCATATGATGAGAACTCAGGGTCTGTTTGCTGATGTGGACAAGGAAGCGTTAACGATGTCTTTCTCTATTAATTTTTTGTTTCTCTATCTGTCATTGTGATTGGAGTTCATTTTTTAATTTAAACTTTTATTGTAAAAAGCTGATATTTGATTTAAGGGCAGTAGGATATACACAAGTGGAGGAGTAGCCTAGTAGTTAGATCAACAACCTAGTACCCAAGAGATGTGGGTTCAGTTCCCACTAGCACTCTTTGTGACCTTGTGCAAGTCACTTACCCTCCATTTCCTCAGAAGGAAAGGCTGGGCAATCTACTTCTAGTCATATCTTGCCATGAAAACTCAGGAGCTGCTGGTTTACCAGGAGCCAGCATTGACTTGGCACTTAATAAAAAAAAAAAAAGAAAAGACTAAATAAGCCATCCTGTGTTGGAGTTGCTTGGGTTTGTTATAAATTATCCCAAGTCTAACTTAAGTCAGCCAATTCATTTGACAGTCACAGAAGCTCTGCTAGACAGGTGAAAGCCTTTCTTCCACGCGAAAAAATCTCCAATCATATGTCCATGGTGAAAACATTTCATAAGAGACCGCAGACAGCAGCATGGTACATGTTGTGAATGTTGGGCCTCGTGGCCTCAACATTACACAGAAAATCCTTGGTACATCTCAAAATTAGACAAGCTCAATGGATCCTGAGAACACAGTGGACTTAGGCTATTTACAGTCTCTAGAACATCATATCTGTCACTTCACCCCTTCAGGATACTCTGACCTGGTGAATGATGCCTTCCAATCTGGCAAAAGGCATCCCCTTCAAAATTTCATCTTATCAAAAAGTAGTTATGATGGATGAGTCCAGACTTGTCTGCGGAGCCCATGTAGATGGATGTCACACTCAGGGACCGTGGGGCACCTAGAAGAAATGTCATTTAATTAATTTTCTGCGTTTGAGAGCAATATGAGAGCTCCCCCCACCAAGGATCAATCGGGGGGTTCACCTGCATATTTAAAAGCCTGCACACCAACACATGTAAGCCTCTTCACCGGACCTCTCCTCTCCAGCTCAGCAGCTCAGCGATCGGACATCGGGGGAGGAAGCGAGAGCTGCTTGCCCCTCCCGCTCCCCCACCAAGGACCAATCGGGGGCTCACCTGCATATTTAAAAGCTGCACACCAGCAGGCATGCCTGCGTGTGGTGGGCCCGTGCCTGAGGGCCTCGCCAGAGGACCCTTTGGTGAGGCCCTTAGGCATGGAAATTAGGCAACAGAAACAAATGTACATCTGTTTAAGCGCATAACAGAACTATACTATGAAGCTTTATTGCCTGCTGTAAACTAACAATTGTAAAATAGCCAACATAACCATATAAGAACTTGACTGCACATCACCCATGTTATGCTCACTATATGTTACACTCAAATTAGCACTCCTACACCAACAAGTAAGCTTAAAAAAGCATTAACAGAGACATCATTGATTATTTACAAACACTATAATCCTTAGCAATAACACTCCTGTTACATTGTATAATCCCTAGCAATAACATTCCTATTACATTGTATTGCATCCTGTAACAACTTGATTTAAGCACCTGGAAAGGCTACACTATTCAATCTCATTCTCTATAAGGACAACAAACAAACTCAGAATCTGGAAAACTGAAACCTAAATGTAAATACAACTGTATGTATGTACTGTTTAGCCAACAATAGCTACCTATCATTATACACTAATATAGCCTAATATAACACACTAGTCTAAGAAACGGGTAGCTCTGTATCCACCAGCAGCATCACAATTAACAAAACTAGAACGCTAAAAACTGAGAGAAATGAAATACAATTCCTTATTTGCACTGCTCTGTGCAGCAAACCTGCTAAGTCTGATCACCCCAGCAATACACCAAACATGCCTCACTAAGCAGCTAATGTACAACATACCTATAAACCCTTACAACTATCGCCAAACAGACACTGATTACAGACACAAACACCTAGGAGGGACACATAATACACAACAAAGATGCATTCATATAATTCCATGCAACAACATACTTCATGCCCAACCAACAAACCAGCAGATCCCAGACAACATAACCTGCCTCCTAATAAATCAACAACAAGCTAATCAACCAACATAAACAGGAGCACCATACCAACTTGTCCTCAAGGCAAAAAACAAGCCTTGTGAGCTCTTCAGTATAGTCTGCATGCTCACAAAGGATCCAAGCAGTACTGGAGTGATTAAAATCTCCCCAGAGGCCTTTGTACAACACCTGGCTACCAACCCCCCCCCCCCCCCCCCCCTGTACTGAACAAGCACAAGATGCAAACCACACACTTGCTGCTACAATCCCCCAATTCTACATGGAACAAATTTCACATACCCACAAAGAAAGAAATCACCCATACCATATCTATTCTCAACACCAGTACAGCACCTACGGATCCCTGCCCGGTCACATGGGTTAAATCAACAAATGAAGATCTGGCAAGCCACATCCAGAAAATAACCCACGCCTCCCTAGCCCAGGGCTACATGCCCCCACCACTCAAGCTTGCCACCATACGCCCTGTCTCCAAACTCACCACCCCCTCTCCTACAGACCCATCAACCTATCATCCAATTTTCAGCCTCCCCTTCCTTGCCAAGATCCTGGAGAAGATGGTATACCGACAACTTCAAGACTACGTAGACACCCATGCATCTCTTGACTGCTACCAATACGGCTTTTGACCTCTTCACAGTGTTGAATACCTAATTACACTGCTCCTAGACAATCTCATCAAAGGACTAAACAACATCAAGACGGCCTTCCTCCTCATCTTTGTTGATATAGCTGCTACTTTCGACACCGTATCCCACCCTGTCCTCCTCAAAAGTCTAGAGGCCATCGGACTTCGTAACAATGAGTAGGAGGTACAATGTAAACCACGCTCAAATGGTTTGACTCATACCTCAACGGAATACAGCAACAAGTCAAGATCAGAGCTACCTCTTCATCTCCATTTCCATTAAAACAAAGAGTACCTTAAGGATCCTCCTTATCCGCCCTACTCTTCAACCTCTAAGTCCAACCCATCTGCGAAGTCATAGCGCAACACGACATCCAATATGCACTATATACCGACGACATCATGATCTACATCCAAATTGACTTAGACAAGCCTGACTATGCACCTATAACCAACTGCCTCCACAATTTATCCCGATGGCTAACCAACAACAACCTCAAGATCAACTACAAGAAAACAGAAGCTCTTTTCGTCACACGCAACAACAACTTCTCTCTTCCTCAGCACATTGACCTTATCAATGAATCCATTCCTGTCAAAGAGGAGATAAGGACCTGTGAATAATTCTAGATAAAAACCTCAACTTCCACTCCCACATCGCCAAAACTACAAAGAATGCATACCACAAACTGGCAATCATTCGACGGCTAAAGCTCATACTAAGCTAAGACCATTTCAGGACAGTCTGTCAAGCAATAATAACACCCATACTGGATTACTGCAACTCCATTTTCCTTGGATTACCTGTGTCAACTATTCGCCCCCTACAGATGGTACAAAATACAGCTGCACGTATCCTCACAGGCTCTGCAAGACACCTCCACATCACCCCTGTCCTGAGCCAACTACACTGGCTACCTATCATGCTCAGAATCAAATTCAAAACAGCCCTCATCCTTTTCAAAATCCAGCGTAATCTGGCACCGAACACCCTCAAGGACTTGATCAAGACAAAAGCTGACACTAGGCCCAGATGTAGACCAATGATGGACATCATCCAGACACCGGCCGCATACTGCAAATCAATGAACTCGACATCCAGGAGGGCACTGTCTCTTGCAGCACCCTCCCTTTGGAACTCACTCCCTCAGGACATCAGGACTACTACAGATGCGAAAGTCTTCAAGACAAGACTGAAGACCTTCCTATTCGCTGATTACTATGAGACCATCACATAGTCCACTCTTCCTTCAGTAAAGCCCTTACACCAACTTTTTCCCTTGCTGTATATAACCCACCCATTTGTAAATAAGCACCCTTGAATCCCTTCTCCCTTCTCCCTACAATCCCCCCCTTTGCAAAGGCCTTTCACTGTATATAGCTCCCTTACTCCCACCCTTGAAGCGCCCTTTTCCAGTGACCCCTTCTTTCCTCCCTCCAAGTACACCTTTATATCTCCTTACAATCCAATCTTCACTGAAATTAAGTGTTAGTTATACTGTTGTGTTGATATAAGACTAATTTTATTTTGTAAACAGCTCTGATTGAAGGATAGAGTGGCATATAAAACCTGATAAATAAATAATAAATGCCAGATCAATAAAAAACAAAATTCCCATAATACTGGATTACATCCAAGACAACAAACCAGAAATTGTATTCATCACAAAAACCTGGCTAGCTAAAACAGATACAGCTCTGCTCAACCAGATTAAGTATCCTGAATATGATTCCTTTCACACCACTAGAAAAAGTAAGCGTGGAGGAGGAGTTTCAATACTAGCCAAGTCGAGCCTAAAATCCACCTTACTAGAGACCATATGTTATGAAGGTCTAGACACCATCCTAATTGAGACAAGTGAGGCAAAATTCTACCTTATATACAGAGCACCCTCCAAAGGACCATAATTCCCTTAGCACAATACTTAAAACAGTATGCACCCACAATAACCCACACAAAAGATTAATAAAGCTTGGTGACTTTAATTTAGCATCCCTTCAAAATACCCAAGCCCTCTCTTTCATTAAAGCCATGAATGAAATGGACTTTACCCAAATTATAAATACCGCAACACACAGCAAAGGAAATATACTGGAACTTATTTTCCTCCCATCCCAGACATTAAGAGATCATACCCTACCATACAAAACCCAACCCGTCCAATGGTCTGACCAGCATATTATCACTTTTGAAATATCACATAATGTCACAACACATAAACCGAAACCTAAGATCCAACCCAACAAACGCTTCAAACACTTTAACAAGGATTCATTCATTCGAGATATCCTTCCACAATTAAGCTATGACACAACTGATATGGATACACTTCTGAACTCTTGGAACATGGCAATATCAGAGGCAGCAATTGCCCCATTAGCCACAAATGATCAAACTCCCAGAAGCTTGCACTGAATTGGCTACCCATTGCTTGCACTGAACTGGCTACCCATTACCTGCATTGTACCTCCTACTCATTGCTACCCATTGCCTACATTGTACCTCCTAATCATTGCTACTCATTGCTACCCATTACCTGCATTGTACCTCCTACTCATTGCTTACATTGAACCTGCATCGAACCTGCTTCCCACTGCTTATATGGAACCATGCTGCACAGGCTATAATCTCCCCACTACCCATTGCCTGTACCTTAACCTATATCCCACAGCATGTAGTCCCCACTTGTAACCCAACATATACTGCATAGTGTTTAGAACCTGTAGCCTTCTCATTGCTGCAAGATAAATTACACTGCATAGCCTCCACTACTCCTCAGCCATGGCCCCACATCAAATTGTCCTTCTCTTCATCATACTCCCCTCCTACCAGCACCCTCACTCCTCTCCCCCCCTACTCCCCCTCTACCTTCCTCACTTCTCCCTCCATTCTGTCTTCTAACCTAGCATCTGCCCTTGAGCTTCATCACTATCAATCAGCCCCACCTCTTTAAGGCAACCCCACCCTCACTTCCACCGCACTGCCTCCTCTTTACCCCGCTCTCTACTATCCTTCTTCTTCTCTCATCAGGTAACATCAACCTTATCTATCTATCTATCTATCTATCTATCTATCTATCTATCACTTATATAGCGCCATGCACACAGCGCTGTACAGACATGAATACAAGAGACAATCCCTGCTTGTCGGAGTCTTGCTCATCAGAGCTTACAATCTAGTCGAGACAGTACACAATACAAGACAGTACATAATACAATTTAGTGCAAAGCATAGTATGGTCATACAGTTAGGTTATGCAATGATGGGGAGTTAGGTAAGATAAGGGATAGAAAATAATGGGGTTAGGTTAAGATGAAGGATGGGAGTCAGGATCTGAACGCGACAGTGAAGAGGTGGGTATTTAACCTGGATCTGAAGAGGGCCAGGGAGGGTGCCTGGCATATAGACAGAGGTAAGCTGTTTCAGGCGTAGGGTGCAGCCAGGCGAAAGGAGCAAAGCTGGGAGTTAGCGGTGCGAGAGAAAGGCTTAAATAGAAGTAGTTTGTTAGCGGAGTGAAGTTGTCGACGGGAGATGTAGGGAGAGATGAGAGGTACTGAGGGGCCGCAGAGTGAATGCATTTGTAGGTCAGAAGAGAAGCTTGAATTGGATGCGGAATTGAATGGGGAGCCAGTGAAGCAATTTGAGAAGAGGAGTAATGTGGGCATGGTGAGGCTGGCGGAAGATTAGTCAGGCAGCATATGGTATAATGATGAGCTAAGAACTCTAAAAAGACTCCTTCGAAAAATAGAAAGAAAATGGAGGAAAACCAAACGCACAACAGACAAACGCACAACAATACATGAACATACTACAAAAATATAAAGATTCCATTAACAAGGCCAAGAAGGAAAATCACATGAAGATCCTAATGAACTCCCTCAATAGACCAAGGGACCTGTTCCAAATAGTAAAATCTTTAAGTCAACAGACACCGCCAACCCCTCTACCCAAATTAACCCACAGACACTAGCAGACTACTATAGCACCAAATTATGTTCTACCTCACAAATCCCCCCAAAAACTTTATTGCAACCTCCACTTGATTCCCCAAACTCATTCTCAACAATCTCCATAGCACAACTGGAAAAGATTGTCTCTACATTAAACACTACAACAGCCCCAGGGATCCATGCCCTGTTGCCTGGGTAAAGATGGCCCATGATGTCCTTGCTCCAGTAATACAAAAGATCGTAAACCTATCCTTAACTCAAGGCTACATGCCCAAACCTCTTAAACAGGCAACTATATGGCCTATATTAAAATCTAATAAGCTAGACAAACTACAACCAAGCTCATATAGACCAATATCAAGCCTACCTTATCTAGCAAAAGTAATAGGAAAAAACAATACAAAACTGACTACAGGACCACCTAGTGTAGATTTGAACTCTCCTCTTGATACTCAACAGTATGGCTTCAGAACACACCATGGAGTAGAAACCCGACTCATAGCCCTATTTGACACCCTCACCAAAAGTATTGAAAAACCCAAAAATGCAGTCATAATGATTTTCCTAGATATCGCAGCAGCTTTTGATTCTATTAATCACAGCATGCTGCTAGCAAGACTCCAACAAATTGGAATCTGTGGAATAGCCTTGGCCTGGTTCACCTCATATCTAAACGACCGCACCCAACAAGTAAAAATTTACCATACGACATCCCAACCCCTTAGCCAAAACCAGGGAATCCCCCAAGGATCAGCCTTATCTTCCCTCCTATTTAATATCTACCTTTAACCATTATGCAAAATCTTCCAAAAACACAACATTTTCTACCATATTTATGCAGATGATATCATGATGTACCTCCCAATCAGTACTTTAAAACTTAATCTAGAGCAAATCGCAGCATGCTATCATGAAGCCTCTGACTGGCTTGCCTCTAACAACCTGAGAATAAATATGAACAAAACAGAAGCCATATTCATAAGAAGAGATAAAGAATTCACCCCACCATCCCAGATAAAACCTTGGAAAAGCAATAAAAGATGAGATAAAATACCTAGGAGTCATCGTTGATAGAGCCCTAACACTTACCGCACACATAACTAATTCTGCACAGGCCATATACAGAAAAACCAAAATGATTCAATGGCTAAGACCACTCCTCGAACCATCAGACTTTAGAACAGTCATTCTAGCAATGATCAATCCCCATTTAGACTATTGTAATAATATCCTCCACGGTCTCCCAATGCAAACACTATCACACCTTCAACTTGCGCAGAACACAGCCGCACGTGTAATAATGCATGCAAATAATACTGATCACATCACACCAATCCTACAAAGCCTCCACTGGCTCCCAATAGCCAGTTGAATTAAATACAAAAACCTGATTATTATATTCAAACTATTACATGACATAACATCATCACATTAATATCAAAAACCCAGGATACCAAATTGAGAAAGAGCTGCACACAAAATTCTCTATGCCACCCAGACGACTTCCGTAAGGCAACCAAAACCACAAATAAAAGAGCCTTCTCACACTATGCCCCAACGCTTTGGAATGCCTTGCCTCCAGATATGAAAGAAATAAAAGACCTCACTGACGTCAGAAAAAGATTAAAGACATTCGTTTCAATGAGCCCTATGGACATTCCCACCCAGAATCCCCTACCACAAACCAGAAGGCACCTTAACAACACTCCATATACCAACCTTCTGTCACTCATCCTCCGCAACTCAAATATTACACAGCTTTCACTCCAGCCTTCTTCCTTCAAGTCCTAAATCAACACTGCATCCCCTAGCTCTGTCAGACCAACTAATGTAAATAGTTTTACAGTTAACTCTGTTATTGTACATAGTTAATTATGTTTAATGTACCTTGTTCACTTAATTGTAAACTGCTTCGATTGCCAGATAAGGAGGTATATACGAATGTGAAATAAATAAATAAAAATAAAATAAATAAATATTGAATGCTCTAAAGCAGGCATGTCCAACAGGTAGATCGCGATCTACCTGTAGATCACGGAGAGGTCAGAGGTAGATCGTCAGCCCCACTTGGCTCCATTTCTCCAGCAGCTCGCCCCATCGCTAGGAGAGAGCTCGTGCTGACAGGTCATCTGCCGAGGGCTTGCCGCCACTGCTGATCCTTTGCCTGTCTTTTTTCCCTGCCTGCGGGAATCTTGCCTGCAGGTATATTGGGGGCGCTTGTTGTTTTCGTGCAAATAGTTTGTGGGTACCCCAGGGGGCTACCGCCCGCGCCCCGCAATGAGACATCACAGGCCCGGCATCATACCTGGTCTCCTGCCTCTCAGAATCACCCGTTCCTGCCCCCGCCCCAACACCCCTTAGAAGTGTGTTATATACTGGGCGATATCCATTCGCCCGTGCTTTACCTGAATATACTTACTGTATTAGTTGTGTCGTGTGCTGATCATTGGTTGCTTTATAGTTCGCTTTCATTAAACGTTTTCGGGCAGACACAACAAAGTGTCAAGAATTTGGTAATTTTGGTGGGCTTTTCCAATTTTGTTTTATCTTGCCTATGCCTTGCCTTCGAATTGGTTCAAACCACTGTGACTTTTGCTTGCCTCTGCAATTTTATCTTGCCTAGCCTTTGCGTTGATTCTACACTGCAATTTTATTTTGCCTTGCCTTTGCGTTGATTCTTCACTGTGTGCAGAATTTATTAAATCACGTGTGGTGGTATTTGAACTTGTTTGGTGGTATTTGATTTTATCTGGTTTGATAGACAGGTGTTTGAGTTTTTTGATGATTGTTTGGTGGTATTTGATTATTGGTGCCAGTATGATGAATTCTTATTTTTACTTTTAGAACTGCATGTGTGGTTTTGGCATTTGCAGTCCTTGTATTGCACATCATCCAGAGGTCTTCAGTTCCTGTTGATCTTTAATACTTTGGGACAGTAACAGTTGTGGACCAGTTTCAGCCAGTGTTTATACTAACTTAGCAGATTTTGCCTTCTTACATCCAGCCACCCAAGTATAACGAAGATGAGTGTTCCAAAGAAGAGCAAAACCTACCACTTTCATGATGAATGGGAAATGACTACTTCTTCATCATGGTGAAAGACAAGTGCTGTTGTCTAATTTGTAACGCCCCAGTATCCTTGCCCAAAAAGGGTAATCTGGAACGTCATTATAAGGCTCTGCATAGCAATAAGTTTGATCCTGATTTTCCACCCAAAAGTGAAATTCGTAAACTGAAGCTCAAAGAACTTAAATCGAAATTGGCTACTCAGCAACAGTTGATGGTGAAGCCAAGGTCACATTGGGTCAATGCAACCATAGCATCCTTCAAGGTCAGCAACCTGATCGCAAAGAAATGCAAATCTTTTACTGAAGGGGAATTTGTAAAAGATTGTTTTCTTGAAGCAGCTGACAATCTTTTTGAAGGATTTAAAAATAAGAAAAAGATCATAGCTGCTATTCAAAATGTACAATTGTCAAGAAACACAGTCGTGCGGCGAATAGAAAAGATGTGTGGAGACACACCTGAACAATTGTTGGAGGATGTTTCAAATTGTGTTGCTTTCTCACTCCAGCTGGATGAATCTACAGACATAAGAGACATAGCCCAGTTACTAGTCTTTATCTGGATGGTTTTTTAAGACTTCAGTGTTAAAGAATAATTATTTGGAATGATTTCTTTAAAAGCGAGAACTACCGGTCAGGAAATATTCAGTTCTTTCCATTCTTTTGTGACAAAGTGTAATCTTCCATTGCATAGACTTGTTTCCATCGCTACTGATGGAGCAAGAGCAATGACAGGTGAGGTTAATGGTTTCATAGCCCTCTGTAGACAGCATGACTACTTCCCAGATTTCCTTTCTTACCACTGCATCATTCACCAGCAGGTTTTGGCAAGCAAGAGACTGAATACAAAGACTGTCATGGACATCACTTTGAAAATTGTAAATTCAGTTCGTGGAAGATCACTTCAAAGATGGCTTTTCAATCTTACTCTTGATGAAGGGGCAGTGGAAATTATTTTGCACACAGATGTAAGGTGGCTAAGTAGGCACAAATTTCTGCAAAGATTTTGTGATTTGCTGAATGAAATAAGATGTTTTTTGAAGGAGACCGGAGATGACCAAGCAGAGTTGGAAGATGAGGAGTGGTTATGTGATCTGTCATTTCTCGCTGACTTTACAGGCAAACTAAGTGATATGAACCTTGAACTACAAGGTAAAAACAAATGCATTGGCGAGATGATGAGTACAGTTTCATCCTACAAGAGCAAATTTGAGCTAATGATGACTGACCTTGCAAACAATACTATTGATAATTTTCCTAATACGCAGGACCATCTGGGACAATATCCAAATTTTGTTTTTCAGAACGAGAAGTATGTGACAGAAATCTGTTCTGTTATCCAGGAATTCTAGAATAAATTCTGTGACTTCCAAAAAATTGGAACAGTTGTGTAGTACTTGTCATACCCATTCAAAGTAGATGTGGACATTAAAGAAACTGCAGCTGCTATCAGTAAAAATTACTCATTGAAAAAGCCATCTCTTGAAAATGAAATATTAACCCTTAAAAATGGCATTTTTCTCAAGACCCGTGCTGAGCAAGAATCGTTTTGAAAGCTAGTGCCTAGAGACAAATTTCCCAACTTGAGAAGATGCAGTGAAGCTGTGCACTCCTGTTTCGGTTCAACTTATTTGTGTGAATCTGCGTTTTCCCATCTGAAAATGACAAAGAGTACACAACGTTCCAACATGACAGATGAACATCTCTAGGATTCCCTGAGACTGGCCCCCACACAATATTCACCCAACTTCAAAAAGCTGGTGGATGAAATGCAGGCTCAGACGTCTCACTAAGTGTGAAATATTAAAGATTGTGCAAGATCAGCCTGGATCAATACTCAACCTAAACTTACTACAAATTACTCAGTAAAAGTTAAAGAAAGTTATTAAGACAGTTAAAGAAAATTATTATTCAATAGAACTTTAAGAAAAAATGTACTTTCCATTTCCCCTCGCAGTTCTTACTGGATCTTCGTCTCTCTGTTTTGTTTTTGCTTAATTTGCTTAACAGCTGATCACATCCAAGTGAATGACAGAAGGTTCATTAAAATGGAGGGGGGGGGGGGAATCCTCCAACTTTATTAGGTTAAAATTTAATTTGAAACTATTTTGAAACTTAATTTTCATTGTGATAGATCACCGGTTCTTTGGGCTGGAAAAAGTAGTTCACTACCTGTTCGAAGTTGGACATGCCTGCTCTATACAATGCCTCAGCTGAATCCACTGAAAGTATAGGGACTGAGGCAAATCAAATTCACTTTGCAAAGAGGAAAAAAGGTTTCCACTTGCCATCCTTTATCAATTGACCTACATTCCAAATGCCCTTGCTAAACCATTTTTGCCATGCAAATGAACTTTGATTGATTTTAAAAAAAGGACTATGCCAGATGGGTATTAATTTCGATAGGCAATCCTCCTTAGGAATTGCATTTGCTAACTGTTGAAAAGCCTTCTGAGTGTCCGACATAACCCTATGAGACTTAATAGACACCATGCCAGGAAGAAGATTCAAGGGAAAAGGAGCACTTAATCTCTCTTCTAGTTCAAGCCAAACTGGGCATATACCTACGGCCCCTTCCTCCCAACGTGAACCTTGTTTTAGCAACAAGGGGGGGGGGATCCTCCAACTTTATTGGGTTAAAATTTAATTCAAAACTAATTTGAAACTTAATTTTCATGGTGTTAGATCACCACCACTTTTGGCCAGAAAAAGTAGATCATGACCTGTTCGAAGTTGGACATGTCTGCTCTAAAGGCTTTCAGACATCAGTTGGCCAATAAAATCATACTAATAGAGAAAGACAATCAAGTAGCTATGCACTACATCAAGAAACAGGGAGGAACCTACTCCTGTGTTGGGGAACCATTGGACATAGAGCTCTGCCATTTCTCACAGGGTGACAGTCAGAGCCTCATACCTATCAGGAGAGACCAATATCCTGGAGGACAGGCTGAATCATGTTCTGCATCTACACAAATGGTCTTTGGACATGGGAGTGAAACAGAAAATCTCTTGAGAGTAGGACGCCCCCCTTGATAGATCTGTTCAGCACTCTCCAGAGTAGGAAAGCACCTGAATCAGTGAAATCTCATATGAAACTAGGTAATATGCCAACACTGATCATGCAGAATCAAGGAATCCTGTTGTATACCAACTTTAAGTTCCTAGCCATCGCAGATTCAATGTTAAGAGGTTGACCTTGGCTTCTTTGAAATTGCTAGATAGTGCCTTAAATGTCATTCTGGATTCCAAGTAAGAATCCACTAGAAGCTCATATAATTTTAAATGGAGGAGATTTGCCATGTGGTGTGACAGAAAAGCCCTCAATCCTTTTTCTTATTCCAGACAAAAATTGCTTGAATGCCTTCTGCATTTGTCTGAGTTTAGTTTGAAAACCAACTCCATTATGGTACTGTACAAGTCAATGCAATTGGCGCATATCATCACTATGTAGAAGGTAAACCCATCTCTCTTCGGCTTTTAGTTGTTTGATTCATGTGAGACTTGCTCACATTATAATATTGTGGGACCTTAATGTTGTTTTAACCCAGCTTATTAGTTATTTTTGAGCCATTAAATATCTGGAAGGTCCTGTTTTTGATGGCAGTAACGTCAACGCTCAGAGTTATTGAGGTCCAAGCTCTACTGACTAATCCACCCTCTACCATGTTTTTTACTAATAGTAATACTAATAGCACACATCCGAAGTTCCTCCCTAAGGTAATGTCAGATTTCTACCTTAACCAGTCAATCATTCTGCCAACATTTTTTCCCAGACCTCATTCCCATAAAGGTGAAAGCAAATTGCATACTTTGGACACAGGACTGACCCAGCTATTAGGAAAACTAGGTGGTTATCTAGGGTTCCAACATCTGGGTGTGGTAAAGAACAGGGCATTCAAAATTTAAAAATATATTTTGCTAGTGTGGGGAGGGGGGGGGGGGGGAGTGTATAAAGCTTAAGGTCTGCCTATGGCGCCAACACCTTCAATGAACTCTGGGGCCGGTCCTGCTTGGATTGCAAGAGAGCCTTGTTTTTTTATTTGGAGTATACGAAAGCCCTTAAAAAGTCCGCACAATGTTTTGTTTCTTTTGACCCAAATAGGCCAGAGACTGCCATCAACTGCAGTGTTACAACAGTAACATCTGTCCATACATTCACATCCCATTATTGTGTGTCCTTCATTATCTGTTTGGGGAATAGACTCCATCTCCATCCCCACTAGGCCCATGTCATTTTATTTCAAGGCTCTTTAAAACAAAAACATATCTAAAAAATCTGGTTGCTGCCAAAAAAAGTGGGTATCTGCCCATTGCACCTTTATTTTGCAGTTTTTCTTATTTTGTTCTTTTCAAGGCAGCATGTAATTAGGGATTCCCATAGGTGAGGACTCACTGTCCTGCTTGTCTTCAGAGAAAACAAAGTTACCTACCTGTAGCAAGAGTTTTCCATGTACAGCAGGATATGAGTCCTCAGAAATCCACCCACCTCCCAAAGGTTCTATCTATGTTCAGCTATCCTAATAGACTGAGGCAGCCTCATGCAATTACAACAAGTGGGAAAAGGCGCACATGCGCAATGGAATACTTCAAAAGCTTCAGGAAAGAGATGGAGATGGGAAACTGCTCCCACATCAGGCTTTGTCAGTGACGTCACACACATTTTTTTTATTTAACAGTTTTTCTATATCGTTTTATCCTGTGGTCAAAGTGGTTTACATTATAACAGAACAGTATACATTATAACAGGGTAATCAACATGAGGCTTCAAAGCTTGCTGTCCATAGAGAACTCTTGCTACAAGTAAATAACTTAGGAAGAATATTCAGCTGCCGTGGCTAGTACTTACAAAGTGGCTACCTGTCACCACTGAACCCTGAACCTGGACATTCAATGCTGGGGCCATATCTGGCCATTGGCATTGAATATCCGGGTTGGCTGGATAGCACAATAGCTAACCAGCTAACAGCAATATTTTGCCACTGGCTAGTTAGCTAAAGAGGTTAAAGTTGGGCTAGCCTTTCAAATGTCTAACTTTAGCCACTGTAGGATAACTGGCTAGCGTCAGAATATCACCAGTAATCTTTGAGTACTGCCTCCACTCCACCTAGGAATGCGCCAATGCTTAGGAGCCAAAATCAGGGATATTCAGAGGCACTAATTACTGAGCACAGGTCGGAAAACCAACTAAATGGCTTTGAATATCCTCCTCCTTAGCTTTTAGTGCACACATTTTTTAAGGCATACTAAAGAACTGCATACGCATTAAAGATACATCCACATCACTATTGTGGATTTTTATCACTGTCCAGAACCACAATCTATTGAAACTCCTCCTGTAGAAAATCCCCCAATTAAAGGTGGAGTTAAGGATTACAACCTTGAATCAGGATAGTAACAGCATTCTGTATTCCGCTGTCTCCCAGTCTTGCAAGAGCTTCCCAGTGCTGTTCTATCTCCACATATTTCTCCTCAGAAGATGTAATTCTATCACTTCCTCCTCCAGCTGTCTAGCCCGATCTCTGTCAATACTCTATTGAATTTGGAGCTGTAGTTTCACTAGCTCCTGTGCCTCTCCTCTGATTTTCTATGTGTATGTTCTCTAATATTAAAACCACATCAGCTTCTACTTTCATATTTCATCTCCCCTTCGTGTGTTCCTTTCTGTCTTGCCCCTTCACCTTCTTTTCCATCTATGTTTACTAATGTACATTAATAATGCATAGATTAAACATATGAAGAACAATATTCTGTGTTGCTATAGCATTTTTATTGTACTGTATCAGTAATTCAACAATGATGGAACTAACACACAGAAGGCCAAATAAACTAATGAATTTATTCATAGACATAAATCCTGTGGTATATCTAGACCAGAGAGCTTTAGGGGAAGGACAGTGAGGTTTTGGGCTCATGCTTCTTTGGTATCAAACTGAGGAATTCTATACAAATTTGAATGTTAGATTCTGTATCTTCCAGAGGGGTAACCATGTTTGTCTGGAGTTGCAAAAGTGACAGAAGTTGGTGGCACCTTATAGACTAATCAACTTATCAAGGTATGAGCTTTTGAGAACAAGAGTCTTTTTTATCTGTTGTCCCTAAAAGTTCATGTCCCAATACATTGGATAGTCTGTAAAGTGCTACCAGTCTTTGCCAAGTTTTATATCTGTTCTGTTTTCATCACTTTTTTAATGTCTTCTCTCTTTTTTGATATTCAGTTCCTGGTCTACCACATCCAGGATAAGGATCGAATCTCTGCTATGCAAAATCTCTTGTCAAAGATCAAGAATCTAACTGACCAACGCTGAACCTGTAGCACCATGGTATCACTCAGCACCACAAACTTATCAATCTGAATTGAACAACTTTTATAGGCAGAAATATGGAAACATATGAGATCAGGTTCTGATGTATTCCATGTATTGTTAAGTTAATCACATCATTGTGAAATTTGTGTCCAGTTCTGGATTTATATTTCTCTTCCCAATGCTCCCAGACTATTCTCCTCGTCTCTTTATATCGGGCTTATGAATCTAGCACTGAAGTTGTTCTGCAGGCTCAGTGCTGTTGTGTTCTCCGCTACAAGTGAGCTAGATTCAGTTTCCAAGGCTCACTTCTGTTCTCTCAGCCACGGAAATGTTCTGGAGGTTGAGTTTAAAACATTTCTGGGAGAGGCACAATGATAATATATAGCGGTCAGACCCAGGACATGCATACACTGGATTTGGGGAGGAGACGCATTCTTCAGACCTGGCCAGAGACTGACACTGTGATGGATAGGCTAAATGGACTTATGGAGGAATTTATAAAATGTGGAAACACAGCTTGTAGCTACAAATGAAAGTTTATGGTGCCATAGGCCAGTCGAGGTTGGTTCCAATTGAGCAGGAAGCCCAAAGTAGAAGTTGGAAACTTTGGAATACAATTTCTCTTGTCGATATGGAGTCAAGCTGCCAACATACTTTCATCAACAAGCACGCTTTGTATGTGGATGTTATGTCTTCTTGTGTTCTTCCATTACAGTAGATTTGCATGTATCAACTGCAGTATTCTATAGAAAGGCCAAATTGTACATACTAAATATTTACCTATAATAATGATAAATAAGACTAAGGGGCATGTTTACTAAAAACCGCTAATTTGCGCGCCGCAAAATAGCGCACTAAAAGTGGTACTTAAGAGCGCTTTAACGCCCCGCAAACGTGCGATGAAGCCCCGCACACTTGCGCGTCACAGTAACGGGTGCCACACAAGTACGGGCCCACAAATGTCCGATAGAGGCGTGGAAAGGCTAACGGAGGGCGGAGGAAGGCCCCGGAGGGGCAGAGAGAAGGGGTTAATGGGCGGGAAAGGGGAGGGGAGAGGCGCCCCGCACATTATCGGTGCTGAATTTCCAAAAAAAAAATAGCGCGAGTGAATCACTCGCGGTAGAATGCATTTAAAGGGAAGAGAAACCATTTCCGTCAGCAATGTACAGCAAAACCGGGGAAACCTGAAAAACGTGAGCAGTGTGATACACGTGCACAGCCCAAAAGTGGAAATAAAAATAGAAAAGGGCCACAACAAAACTTGTAAAAATAGTAATTCAGCTGGGGAACAGTTATAGTAATGGGCAAAACCAACAAACACACCCAGGAAAGCTCCAGCAAAAAGAAATGTTTTTTGGAAAGGTGTACGGAGCGGAGACTCTTCCAAAAACATTTCCTTTTTGTTGGAGCTTTCCTGGGAGTGTCTTCTATGGCTGCCCATTAATATCACTGTTGCCCAGCGTGGTGATATTGTGTCCCCCATTTGCCGTGGTCATTTCCGGGGTTTATGTGCACGTTTGTCACCAGACAGGGTGCATGTGCCCACAGTAAAAATGCGTAGAGCAGGGTTTGTGACTCCATCCTGCCAGGTTTACTACCTCCAGGGGCTGCACTGTCTCTGTGGCCATAGTGTGGTGCAGCGGACAGAGCCATTACCTCTAGAACTAGAAGGCCAGAGGTTCAAATCCCAGCTGGGGCACTTGCCAGCCCAGTCCCTATATTTTACCCACCACTAAACAAAGATAGCGCAGACACCCCTGTATTGCAGGGAACATAAGCATGGGGGAAACACCCATATTTTACCCAACAATGAACACACACACCACAACAATGGGCATTACCTACAGCCAAGTCCCCCAAATGCAGTCCCGTACTGCCACATTGCAATCAGGTCATCTGCTTTTTCTGAGAGAAGCTCATGCCAGCATGTTGGCGGACCAGTACATGTGGTGCAGGGGGCAGTAGCTGCTTGCCACAGAAGTCAGAGGCCTAGCCATATGCAGGCTGGCACAGTCCACTGCAACAGACAGGCCCTGCCAGATCCACAGGCATGGACATTCCAGGGAATCCAGCCAATCAGTGGCTACAAGGTGGTGCAGTGCACACAGACAGTGCATGCAAGAACAGAAGGTCACAGGTTCAAAGCCCAGCTGGGGCTACCGCCAATCCTGCCCACATATTTTTCCCACAACTACACAGTGATAGTAAGGACAAACCTTTCGTGGCGAGGACATATGCAATGGTACTACGTCTATCTTTTACCCCACTGAGCACAGACACCATGTACAGGGGCAGTACCTAGAGCAGAATCTCCCAAATGCAGTCCTGGTGGGCCACACACCAGTCAGGTTCCATGCTGCCACTCATACAAATGCCTGTGCTGTATATCTATGCACCACCCCCATGGCATGTAGATGTAGCTCATGCATATTCATGAGGAACAGCAGGAAAACCCGAACAGTGTGATGGAAACCTGGACTGGAGTTGGGAATCTCTGCCGTAAAGCAGCAGCCAACAGGGCAAGACACACCCACACCCACACCCACAGGCCCCATTGGCCAATGCCTCCTGAAGAGGCAGAACATTAGACCCTGCGTGCATCTCCCAATACTAGCACCTGCATACCTTAGCAATGTCACCCTACACCTGAGGTATACGGTACACAGCTCTGAGATGCTTGCTAGGAGTACTGGCAGATAGATATCCATACGTTATGCACATACTGCTAGTTGACCCCATCCGAACAATCTGTTCGGTGTTTGCGGTGCGTGCTCCAGCCCTTGCCTCTGACGGTGTTTACCACCCTGGGGAGTGACCCCCAGCAGTACTGCGTAGCATATCCATGCCTTGCCGTGCCCAGCACCGGTTTGGTGGGCAAGGCTAATTACCTCCTCAATAGTAGCACCATGATGGCATAGGTGTGGACTTGTGTGTCTATACAGTGGGTGTTGGCTGCAAGCCCCTTCCACAGCCCACACTGCCAACACTGTTGCCAGTATTGGCCTGCCAATGTGCATAATGAGTAGCAAGGGACCATGGGTATATATCAGACAGAGTGGACTGACCAGGATGCAGCTGCACAGGGCATAGGGCACTGGCAGGGGCATAGTAGTGCCCGGCCAGCACCTACACAGACAGGGTGACCTCTGTATGTGCTGCTGGGAGATCCCTCTCACCCTGAGTGTGCAGTGACGGCAGCATGGCTAGGCACCCCCATAGTGCTATATTGTGATTCTCCCATGTGATATGTATGGGTGTCCTGTGGTGGCCTCTTCATGGACTTATCTGCCTGTGTGTGTGCTGCCACCCCAGTTGTGGGTGCATGCATGTCCATCAGGACCAGCCAGCAGACTGTTCACAGCTGGTATGTGTTTTGGTGGAGTGCCGTGCAGTGGCTGATGGCTTGCTGCAGGTGAATATCAGATAGTGGTGGGGTGCATCTGTGAATATCCAGGCCTAATGTCTGTCTGATATTGTGTTATGGATGTGTGTGGAGCTGCTTGGACTGCCCTGTAGGGTGTCTGTTCCCTAGCAGGACTGTGGTTGATGGTCCACTGTACTGCCATCAGTGCAGGGGGGGGGTGGGGATCTGTTGAGAGAAAGCCCTGTTTTATCCACCTGGGGGTCCATGGGGGGGGGGGGGGGGGAAGAGCCAGACAGAGATCTCCAAAATGTTTATGCAGCACCTACCTATTCCACAGGTTATTACTGCTTTGGAGCTCTGACATGGCCTCATTCAGCCATGGCTGGTGTTGTGGACCTGGTCCTGGGCGCAACATCTCACACTCACACTCAGGGTGAGCACAGTAACCGCACAATGTGATGGTGTTTAGCTACTCTTTGCCGTTTGTCCACCCACTCAGGACACCATACCAGGCCGAGGTGCTGTGTGGGTGCATTTCCCATCCTGTGTTCAATCGTGGACAGCTGATTTGCATGTGCAGTGCATCATGGGTACGGGTGGTTCACAACAGCAGACTGTCAGTGAGGTGACGTACAGGCTATCTGCAGCCAGCCAGGGGCTGCTTACAGCTATAGAGCTGTAGCCCAATGGTTATGTCACTGACTGTACAGCCAGATATCATGGGTTCAAACACACAGTGAGGTTCTGTGATAGGGGTTTCCAAAGAGTTATTTTAATTTACTGTACATATGTTGCTGCCAGCAATGACACCCTCAGCGTACTGTACCCATAAGGTGCCTCTGAGGGTGCTTTATGGGGCGCCCTATAGGGCACGTTACGGTTGCCAGCCATATAGGGTGCACTATACATTATCCTGTGTCGCAACATACATGCTGCCCTATAGGGGACATTCTAGGGTGCCTTGGCGGATGGTGCACTGTAACATGTGCCTTATGGGCCGCCTTATATTAATATGCTGTGAGAGTGCGTTTGCTAGTAGTTATCACAAAATAAAATTAAAAAGCCTCCTACAGCACTCCACAACATAACATACTGCCTCAGCTAGCCTTTTTCACTGGCCATTGTGAGGGATTGAACCCCTGGTCCCTGCACCATTGCTCAGTGTCTTCACCATTGTGCTATGGCTCCATTCATATTATTTGCACATCAGCGCGCCACTTATCCCACCCACTATTGGGCTGCCTCCTCACACATCAGCGCGCCGCCTTCTGTCCACCGGCTCGCCGCCTTCTGTTGCCCAATTTTATCAGCGCGCCGCCCTCTGCCGCCCAACCTTAACAGCGCGCCGCCATCTGCCGCCCACAATGAACAGTGCGCCGCCTCATGCCATATAAAAAAAGAGTGCGCCGCCTTCTGCCGCCCATAATCAATATGCCTCCTACACCACTTTTGCCCATAAAAGTTGATGCCTCAGCTGGTCTTTTTTGTTGAGCGCAATGGGGGTTTGAACCCATGGCTCCTGCACCATAGGTCAGTGTCTTCACCGTTGTACTACGGCTCTGTTGTTTGGTTATGCAGCATCGCCCCACTTAGCCTTTCCACGCGCTAATATGGGCCCCGCACATTAGCGCGACGCACACACGTACGGTCGGGTTTTTTTCTTTTTTCTGCCTGAACCGCCCACTCCTTATATGGCACACGCACACTAACGGGGACCCGCACAGCAACGGAGTTTAGTAAACATACCCCTAAATTCATTCCTGAGTTTTCTCCCACACTGTCTATGGCAAAAGCCATCAATGAATCATGCTCATAGTACTATACATATAGGAATTGCATCACAGTATTTAAATCAGTATTTTATATAAAAATAATATATGGATTTGTGTGGGTTGAATGCATATTTTGTTATTAAACTTGATTAAAAAGAATTAGCTTTTTTCATAATTATTGTCTGCTCTTGCTCAGTGTGGAAATATCAAAAGAATTCATTCCACCAAGTGATATGTGAAGAAGGATTCCAACAAAAATAGGAAAATGAAAGGAGATGACAATAGCTTATGGATGATGGTACTAAACAAAATATCATATCATATTAGAGTCGATATTCAAAGTAGTTTGCCCAGGCAACTTTGTCCAGACATAGCAGGTTTGTTTTGGATAAAAAAATGTAGCTATAAAATGAGTGTCCAATGCCTCTCTACTCTTCCAAGATATTTAAACAATGTTGCTAGAGCCATTAATGAAAGGACCAATTACTGGAAGGGATGCTTTTACTAACACTTAGCTCAAGCTATCTTTTGCATGGACTATTTTTTTTTCCTATGGGCTGTGTGGCAGATAGTTTAAGCAAAATTTTAGTAAAATGGGTCCTAAGTGCCAGTATACCTGAATGATGTCCTGGCATTTAATATTCATCCCGGTGGTAAAAAAAAGTAAGACCCTGTCCTCCTCCCACTGGGCTTCAGAGCCACCTTTGCAGATTCAGGAAATGGGAAATATGGATCTGGGAATAATCTTTTGAAAAATAGGGGATGGGGAGGCACTTGCAATATTTCAATATTTTGGGGGGAAAATTCCAAATCCTTGGCCCTGGCTACACAGTTTTAAATACCTTTTGGTGGGGAAGAGGGGGGGGGGGGCATGCTAGCCTAGCTGCTTTTATTTTAACCTACAGGGAAGGAGCAGAGGAAGGGAGGAGTGGATGTAACTGGGAACCTGGGAACCTTGATTTTTTAATTCTGTAGTTGGGAAGGAGAGGGATTGAGGCATCACTGGTTCGCTACATGATTATGATGATGATGATGATTATTATTATTATTGTTATTATTATTTTGCAATATTCAAGGAATAACTTTATCTGGGTAAATTTAGCTAAATACATTCAGCAACACTTTTACCCAGAAAAGTATTGTTAATATTCAGCTAAATTTATCCAGGTAACATTATTTGGATAACTTTTCTTTTCCCTGTTTACTGAATATTAGCCTGCCTTGGTTTTATGTAATGAAGATAGCAAATTCTGGGATCTTTTTGCTAAGCTGTATTATGATAGTAGCAAGTGTTAACTGGTAATAACATGCGTAATTTGGTAATATTGTAAGGAACTCAGGGGCCAGTTTACTAAACCACATTAGCTGTTAACGTGGCAGATAGCCTGCACTATTGTGCCTTGTTGACAGCTAATGCAGGCAAAATGCAGATAGCATGATGATTTTCCCTGCTATTTGCATTTTGCAGATTAGATGATGAGAGAGGCAGGACTGGGGTGGGGAGAAGGTGTGGCGATTGGAGGCAGCCAAAGCTTGAGCAATTGTCATGCATGAGCTGTGCATATTGTCAATACAATGGCTGCCTTTTGTGAGACTAAACCGGTCCTAGGCGGTTGCCTAGACCCGGGTATAGCCTGGAGTTGTGGAAATAAAGACACTGCAGTCGTGTCCAGAGTGAAAATTAAGGTTGGGTTTTATTCCCTTTCCCTTGAGGATGTCATAGAATAAGGACAACATAAAAGAACGGTTGCTTCACCGGTGTAGAGGATTCTTAACAAATAATAATTATGCTTCTTTCCAGCAAATAAAGTTCATCACATTTCAAATGTGCAAAAATACACTTTCTTTCTTGCTCCTTTTCTTAACAGAGAGACTCTATGTTATCAGCCACACATAAAGCACATTCCATGGGCTCAGGGATGTTTTCTGGGCTATAGCTCTCCCACTGCATAGGGCCAGGACCTGGTCCTGTGTATGGGCACTGGGTCCCTGTGAAGCTGCTCTCAGAGCCCTGCCCTTGGGAAACCTCAGTTGCTGTGAGTTGGAGTTGCTTTTGGGTGTCACAGATAGCAGGAGCTGTGCTGGGGATTTCTTCCCACGTCTTAGGCCAATACGGATTCTCTAGCCTGTTGTAAGCCTGGCTTCTCCCACAGGGACCCACTTCTCTCCCTTTACAAAGGACAAGGTACTTATCTCTTTCTGTGGAGAAGATGGTTTCAAGCCCTTCTGCTTCCAGCCAAGGCTTTCTCTCTGGCTTGCAGCCTGCTCTCCTCTGGGAACACCCGTTACTGTGCTTAGCTGAAGAGAACTCACTTCCTGCCTTCAGTGAGTTTCCCTGGACGTGACCTTTGCTCTCTGTTGGCTTGGCTGTTTGCCTCGGTACGAGGACCCCTCTGGCTGGGAAGACTTTGCCACTGTCTTTCTTAGCTCTCCTGGGTTTATCAGCCTGCCTTTCTTCAGCCCTGGTTCTCCAAGGCAACGTGTCTTTCTGTAACTGCTCTGGAGTTCTGGTCTCACCTTCTCTCCAAGCCTGCCTGGAACTGCAGTCAGACTTCCTTTGGTCTCTGCTTTCCTCCTCAAACTCAAACTCCTGCTCCAGCCCTAGTCCAGGCTCCAGCTTGAGCTCTTGCTCTCCTTCAAGTTCCAGCTTCCGACTGCCTCTAATTTCCTGCTCGGGCTCTTGCTGCCTCTGTGGGATTTCCCACCTGTTTTTATCTCTCTGCTCATTAAACGTAGAACGTGGGTCTGGCTCCAGGTGAGCCTGATTGGAACCCTGAATTCTTACTGCGTCACTAAAACCATGAGGAAAGTTTGTTTCCCTTTTCCCTGCCTCTCTGCATTGTGAATGCTGCAACTGCACATGTGGCTGTAAGGTAAGCTCTTCTTTCATATTACTCCTTAATATTTCAGGGTCTGTGCTGTCTACCTCATGACACTTTAAGTGCAACCAAGCTATGGGGAGCACCACTGAGTGGCCATGGCCGAGCACTGTTGCAGCAGCATTGGTGCTGAGTCCCCCATTGCTCCCCAAAGCCCTGACAAGCCTCGAAGGCCCCCAAGCCTGATCCGTTTGAAGTTCCCCCAAGCCGTGACAAACTTGATTTCCCTGGAAGGCCCCCCATGTCTCAAACACCATGAACCCCCTGAAGTTTCCCCCCAAGCCCTGACAAACCTGATCCCCCAGAAAGTCCCCCAAGCTCTGACAAGCCCAGACTCTTCCAAGTCCCGACAAGCTTGATCCCCCTGCTTACCCAAAGCCCTGACAAGTCTGATCCTCCATCAAAGGCCCCCCCAAACCCTGAAAAGCCCACTACCCCCTCAGCCCCCCTCTCCAAGCCTTGTCAAAATTACAATCCCCCACAAAGCTCACAATCATCTTGGGGGAGGGGGGAGACTAGAGGTCTCAAGAGCTTGGGGGACTCGGTGCTGCTGTGAAAAGGAAGGGGAAGGACATCACTGCTATCGCCACTTGTCCTTTCCCTTCACTTTCGCTCCGGTCCCACATTCCCTGCATTGGCAGGTAGCACGAGTGCTCCCACGCTGCCAGCCAATGTAGAGACAATGAATCTGTGCAGTAATGGGCTTCCCTGTGTGGAATCTGCAGGACATGCTGGCTACTCGCCCTGCATTTACTACACAGGTTTTGCACCTACCACATGGAACTGTGACATGCCATGTGGTAGGTGCAAAACCATTATCACAGTTTAGTAAACAGACTCCGTATTGTGTTATTGGCCATGCCTCCCTCTCTGACACTTATCACATCATCCCTGGGGTCTAGAGGGGGGTAGTCACTTCTTCTGTAGAGGTTACCTAATCCAAAATGATGCCCCTCAAGCCCCTAGCTGGAGATAGTCCCCTAGTGGGATAGTGTTGACGGCAGAGGATCACATTTTTGTGACAATGGCAACAACACCAAACTTAAACTGCGCGGAAAACTGCATGAAAACCCAATGGGTATCTGAAACATTTGCTTCTCACAATCAAAGAACATAGTCTCAAAATGGGCCTGCACCTTAATGTAAAGAAGACAAAGATCATGACAAATGGCATAATCAACAGGTTCATCGTTGAAGGAGAAGAAATTGAAATTGTGAACAACTTTAACCTACTTGGATCAACTATCAATAAAGAAGCAACAAGCAGCCAAAAAATCAAATGACGCATTGCTCTTGGCAGAATGGCTATGAAAGACCTAGATAAGATTCTCAAGAGCAGAGATGTCTCTCTCCATACAAAGATTCAACTTGTTCAAGCCATGGTATTTTCAATAACATCATATGGATGTGAATGCTGGACAGTGAAAAAGACAGACAGGAAGAAAATTGATGCCTTTGAATTATGGTGCTGGCGGCGAATACTGTGTATACCATGGACTGCCCGAAGAACAAACCAGTTGGTACTAGAGGAGATCAAACCTAAGCTTTCTTTAGAAGCTCAGATGACAAGACTTCGACTTTCATACTTTGGACACATCATGCGAAGAGAGAGATCATTAGAGAAAGACATCATGCTTGGCAAGATAGAAGGTCAACGCAAAAGAGCAAGGCCAGCAATGAGATGGATCGATACAATAACAGCAGCTACGGATACCAGTCTGTCAACAATGAGCCGCCTGACTGAAGACCGAACACAATTTAGGATAGCTATCCAGAGGGTCGCCATGAGTCGACTCCGACTCGACGGCACTTAGCAACAACAACAAGCCCCTAGCAGTACTCTTTTAGTACCAGCACTAAGACAAGACAGTGATGCAAGACATTTAGCAAACTGAATCTTTTTTTTAGCAGAATCACCACCATCAGTTAGAATTTGTTTTAAAAACTCCCGTGATAGAAAGAAAATCAAACTTTTGTCTTTCTTGTGGTCTCTGAGCAACAACTTTAAGCAGAGATTTATTCTTATCTGGGATCATTCTTTCTTTCTTTGCTTTGTCTTCCATTGTGCCTGCCTCAAAATCACAATTTTAGGTATAACTCTGAAACAACTGAGAAAGCACAAGTTTGATATTTCATAAGGCTTGCTTCCTAGTGCCATGGAACCTGTAAGTGGCAACACCAGCTTGAAAATAGTTCTCTGCCTGATTGATACCAGATGAAATGATTATCAAAGAGGAGGGACCAGAATCTCTAAGTACCTTAAAAGCCAGAATCAATTGTTTAAACTTGACACTCTCAAAAAGAATCAAGGTAATTTTAGAAAGGCTATCCACATGTAAAACTGGGCTTTACACATGCAAAGAAATGTTCTTAAATAATGTATGAGATAAAACATATAAAAGTATATGCAGGTAGTGATATACACTTATAAATGTCTTTTTTTCAAGTGGACATTTCCAGGGGTGGAGATAGGCAGAGTTTAGGAAAGAAACATAGAAACACAGAACCGGTAAAAATGAATGCAGAAAAAGACCACATGGCCTTTCTAGTCTGCCCTTCTATAGCCACTACAACAGTCCCCTTTTATCCTTTAGAGATCTTCTGTGCTTGTTCCATGCTTTCTTGAATTCAGATAACATCCTCGTCTCTACTACTGTACCTCTACTGGGACACTATTCTACGCATCTACTGCTTTTTAGAAATATTTCTGCATCTACTGCATCTAAAGAAATATTTCCGCATATTACTCCTGAGTTTATCCCCTTTCACTCTCATCCAAGCTCAGCAGAGCTTGCTATCAATCAAAAGAGGCTCTCCTCTTGGGTATTTTTGCCATGGAGGTATTTAAACGTCTCTATCATATCTCCTCTATTCCGCCTTTCCTCTAACGTATACATATTAAATTCTTTAAGTCTATTCCCATATGCTTTATAATGAAGACCTCTAACAATCTTTGTATCCATTTTCTGCACCAACTGTATCCTGCTTATATACTTTTGAAGATGTGGTCTCCAGAACTGCACACAATACTCAAACTATGGTCACAGCAGAGACTTGTAGCACTTCCTTTTTTTTGCTGTCATTCCTCTCCCTATGCACCCAAGCATCATTCTGGCTTTCACCATTGCCTTTTCTACCTGTTCAGCCACTTTCAGATCATCAGATACAATCACGTCCATGTTCTGCTCTTCTTTTTGCAGACAGAAGTACTTCACCCCCTACACTGTACTGCTCCCTTGGCCCTGCATTTTTTAGCATTAAATCTCAGTTGCCAAATCCTCGACTATTCTTCAAGCTTAGCTAGATCCCTCCTAATGTTATATTCTCCTTTCTGGGTGTCTACACTATTGCAGATTTTGGTATTATCCACAAACCTTACCTAATAGCCCTTCCACAATATCACTAACAAAGATGTTAAAAAGAATTGGACCAAGGTCAGATCCCTGTGGCTCGCCACTGGTAACCTCCTTCTCCTCAGAGAAAGCTTCATTTACCTGTACCCTTTGCTGCCTCTTACTCAACCAATTCTAATCCAGTCAGTCACTTTTAGGGTCCATCCCTAGGGTGCTTAGTTTGTTTATAAGTCACTTGTAAGTCCCTGTAAGTCGCTTGTAAGTCCCTGTAAGTATTAGTGTATGTGTCTCATATCCCCTCGTGTTAAATGTATCCCCCAATTGACCGCTTTGACCCGCTGAAAAGCGGGATATAAATACAGCTATAAATAAATAAATAAATACAGCTTGTGTGGAACACTGTCAAAGGCTTTACTGAAATCTAAGTACACCACATTTAGACCTGCCCCAGGTAAACCTATGCTGCCTCAAATTCTGCAATCCACTGGACTCCAGAAACCTCGCTATTCTCTGTTTTAGTTGTGTTTCAAATAATTTACTCATCACAGAGGTTACACTAACTGCCTGAAATTGTCAACCTCATCCTCACTTCCGCTCTAGTGTATTGGAACCACATGTGCCTTCCTCTATTCCTCTGGGACCATTCCCAACTCTAAAGAAGCATTGAAAAAGTCAGTCAGTGGAGCTGCTGGAATGTCCCCTTCAATATTCTCAGATGTCTCCCATCCAGTCCCATTGCTTTGTCTACTTGTAGTTTAGCTAGTTCCTCATGAACACAGTCTTCTGAAAATCATTCGAGATCCCAGTTGCTTCTTTTCCTATTTGTGGGTGTTTTCTGTGGTCCAGCTCCTGGCCCTTCATCTGTGAACACGGAATAGAAATATTTGTTAAGCAATTTCACTTTATCCTGTTCAGCTTCTACATATTCCTCCCCTTCACCCTTGAGTCTGACAATAGTACTTTTATTTTTTGTTTATTTATTTATTGATCTGTTTTTTTTTATGCCACCTTATCTGGGAATCAAAGCGGTTTACAGGGAAAAAAATCTTAACTGTTTTACATGGAATCTTAATAACACTGAACAGTACAATTACAATTGGTAACTAGAGTCTATGGTCCATAACATATTTACAATACAGAGATTATGTAAAATCGGGGTTGTGTAATGTTAGGGGGGGTGAAAGTGGGAGGGTGGTACTTTATGACAGGGGAGTACGTATTCATAATTTTTGCTTTTCCATGGGGATACACCATTTATTCCTGGAAGTGTTCCTTGAATATGAATGTCTTGAGATCTTTGCATAATTTTGTTAATTCATGTATTTCTCTGAGGTCATTGGGGAATGCATTCCATAGATCCAGTGCGTAAGTGAAGAAGGCCCTGTTGTGAGTATTTTGGTTCATTCATGTTATTTCCGCTGGCAAGTCATGTACGTTCTGGTTGCATTTACGCCTTTTTCTGGTGGTTGTTGGTGTGTGGATGAGGGACTTTAGGCATGGTGATGTTTGGTCTTGTAAAGTTTTAAATATGTTCATTATTGATTTATATTTAATTCACCTGTGTACAGGTAGCCAGTGTAGATCTTTTAAAATTGGGGTAATGTGGTTGCTCTTCCTTGCCTTTACTATGCCCTTTTGCCCTTCCTCTTTTTACTAGCATATCTGAAAAATGTCTTATCCCCCCATTTTATAGTATTGGCTATTTCTTCTTCTTTTTCTGTCTTTGCTTTCCTGACTACTTTGTTAGCTTCTTAAAGCTTTTCCAAATATAGATACCTGTCTTCCTCTCTCTGTGATCTCTTATATTTAATGAAGGCCTCCCTCTTTTTCATCACCTTTTCAGCTATTTCTTTTGAGAAAGTATATGTGTGCTTTCCCTTTCTAAGGGTGCTGCTATTTAATTGTACCCCAGACCCATGAACTTATGCAGCCAGTTTTAAAATTACCTTCCAGTACTCAACCTTTAGGTGCTTCCTGTTGCTGTTCTCTCTGCTACATTCTGAAAGACCTACAGTTTCTTAGTGAATCCTTTTTATTAGATTTTTTCCCCCCAAGGATACATAAAACACATTACAATAATCTATAATACCCAGGACCATCACGTGCATAATAGTACTACTACTACTGCTATTACTACTTATTTGTATAGTACTTACAAGGCATATGCAGCGCTGTACAGAGACAGTCCCTGCTCATAAGATCCTACTATCTAGTCAAGACAGACAACACAACCAGGTACTAGGATATATCTACGGGAATGTTAAGGAAACACATAGGAGGTGAACAGGAGACTAGGGGGATCAGGATCCAAAAGCGAAGAAGGGAATTTTGTGCCTGGATTTGAACAGGGCCAAAGATGGAGCCTGGTGTACCAACTCAGATGGTTTGTTCCAGGCATAAGGAACAGCAAGGTAGAAAGATCGAAGTCTGGAGATGGCAGTGGAAGAGAAAGGTCACAGATAGAAGGGATCTGCCAGAAGAGCAGAGTTCCCGAGGAGGGGTGTAAAGAGAGATAAGAAAGGAAAGGAAGTGAGGAGCAGCCGAATGAAGACACTTATAAGTCAGTAGTAGAAGTTTAAACTGGATGTGGAAAGGAATAGGGAACCAATGAAGTGACTTGAGAAGAGGGGTGACATGAGCATAGCGACATTGGCAGAAGATTAGCCGTGCAGCTGAGTTTTGAAGAGATTGAAGTGTGGAGAGATGATTCAGAGGAGGACCAGTGAAGAGAAGCTTGCAATAATCTAGATGAGAGATGACTAGAGAATGGATAAGGGTATTTGTAGTGTGTTCAGAATGGAAGGGATGAATTTTGCCAGTGTTATAGAGAAAGAAGTGACAGGTTTTAGCTATCAGTTCGATGTGAGTAGCGAAGGAGAGGGAGGAGTCAAAGGTGACCCCAAGGTTGCGAGCTAAGGAAACATGGAGGAGTAGAGTGTTATCAACAGAAATGGAGAAAAGAGGAAGGGGGAATATGGGCTTAGGGGAAAAAATAAGGAACTCAGTTTGGCCATGTTCAATTTCAGATGATGGTGAGATATCTAGGCACTAATGTCAGATAAGCAGGCAGACATCTGGGCCTGGATTCCTGGAAAGATTTCAGCTGCAGAGGTAGATCTGAGAGTCATCAGCATAGAGATGGTACTGAAAACCATGGAAGGACATGAGTGCACCAAGGGACTGAGTGTAGAGAGAGAAAAATAGAGGTCCCAAGACGGAGCCCTGGGTTACACTGCCTGAAAGGGGGATAATAGTAGAGGAGGATCCACCAGAACATATATTAAAAGTGTGTATGGGAGAGATAAGAAGAAACCCAGGACAGGAAAGAACCCCTAAATCCAAGCGAGGACAGAGTATCGAGGAGAAGGTAGTGATCAACAGTGTCAAAAGAGTAGAAAAGTCAAAAAGGATGAGGATCGAGTAAAGGCCCTTGGATGTGATGAGGAACAAGCCATTGGAGACTCTTGCAAGAGCCGTCTCAATAGAATGTAGAGGGCGAAACCAGATTGCAGTGGATCCAGAAGGGACTGAAAGTCAAGACAGTGGCGGTGAACCACATGTTCAAGTAGTTTAGAAATAAAAGGGAGAAGAGAGATGGGTAGATAATTAGAAGGACAGGTACGATTAAGGGATGGTTTATTGAGAAGAGATGTAACCACAGCATGCTTGAAGGCTGCAGGAACAGTTGCATTAGAAAACGATAGAGTGAGGATATGAGCGATGGAAGGAGCAACAGTGAAGGAGATGGAGTTCAGTAAATGGGTAGAAATGGGATCAGAGGAGCAGGTAGTAAGTTTAGAGGAGGAGAGAAGATGTATGGTTTCTTCCTGAGTGATCTTAGAAAAGGAGGAAACGGTGACAAAAGTTGGGGGAAGGATTAGGGAATAAAGGGGGGATGGGGATGACCACAGGGGGAACGCAAGAATAATCTTGTGGACTTTGTTATGAAAGTAGTCAGTCAAAGTCTGGACAGAAAGAGAAGGAGGCAGCAGAAGTGGAGGTGCTCTGAGGAGAGAGTTGAGAGTTCTAAAGAGATGGCGAGGGTCAGAGGCAAGAGAGTTAGTCAGATGGACATAGTATTATGGTTTATGGTTTATTTAAAAACTTGATATACTACCCTGCTACAGTGTGTCAGAGCAGTTTACAATAAAAACAGCAAGAATAAGAATAGGCTGGAGAAGATGCAGGAATCGCAACGTGATCCGGGTAAGAAGTAAGTGAGATATCAGGGTTGATGTGTTCTAAGCAATCTTGGAAGCAAGATTAAACGCCTGTTGAAAAAGATGAGTTTTGAGTGCTGCTTGGTGAGTGCTATGGCAGACTGGAAAGAGGCTAGAATGAATTTGAAATCTAGGAAATCTGCAAGGGTGCAGAATTTGAGCCAAAGGTGCATAGCTGAGCGGGCACGGGAATATAGGTAGGAGGTTTTAAAGGACAGCCAGGGCTAAGGTACAGTACGCCACACAGGACATGAAGTGGGAGGAGTAAGACCCTCCAGAGCAGAGGAAAGTGCTACTGCCTCATCATCAGACTTAGATGACATAGTGGAGGAAAGAGATGGTGAGACAGCAGTAGAGAGAGCGAGAGCCGATGGGTTGATAGCATGAAGATTCCTAGATGTTAGAGGAGATTAGGTAAGAGTGAGGAGTGGGGATGCGGTGATGAAGAGTGAAACTTAGCAGGTGATGGTCAGATAAGGGAAGAACTGACGTTGCCTTTCAGTTTACCCCCTTGCAGCTTCATAGCTCTAGTTTTATAGCTTCCCCATCTTTGGAAGAGGTTTGTTTATTCATTAATACTCTTTAAGTATTTAAAGGTCTAAATCATATCTCCTCTGTCCTTCCTCTCCTCCAGAGTGTACATATTTAGGTCTTCTCATATGACTTCTGATGCAGGCTCCAAATCATTTTTATTTAACATTTCTTATATACCGTCTTTCATGATATCAAGGTGGTTTACATTGAACAAACTGAAATTACATTGAACAGGGCATTATAACTTGGAGATAACTATTTTACAGGGAACATGGGCAATGGAGAGTTAAGTAGCTTGCCCAAGACCACAAGGAGCACCTGTGGGACTAGCACCTGTGGGACTATTTTGGTCACCTCCTTCTGAACTGTTTCCAGTCTTTTTATATCCTTTGTGAGATATGGTCTCCAAAACTGAACACAGTATTACAAGTGAGGCCTCACCTATGACTTATACAGTGGCATTAGTACCTCTTCCTTTCTGCTGGTAATGCCTCTCTGTATGCAACCCAACATCCTTTCAGGAGCACCTCCATTACTTTTCCCACCACCAAAGTAAGGTTTACTGGCCTATAGTTTGTCACTTCTTTGCTTTCGTGAAGAGGTACCACATCAGCCCTTCTCCAGTCCTGTGGAACTTCTCCAAGGATCTATTAAAAACATCCTTTAATGGAGAAAGTGACGTCGCCATCACTAATGGAGGCTTAGGTTATTCTCTCTGCCTCCTCAAGCAAGCAAAGCCCTCTAAGTCACCCTAGCAGGAGATCGATCTGGGTATATGGTGCAGTGGGGAGTGCCGGAAGCACCATGGAACCGATAGCAGCAAAAATTAACCAGCTGAAGACAAAAGAGAAGTTGTGTGCTTCACAACTGTTCCTTGGCAGAGCTGGACCACGTGGCAACTCCCCATTAGATATGGCATCTGATGAGTTGGGAGAGGAGAATCCAGATGGGACAGAGAATGGGGGTACAACAGCCCTTGCGCACATATTTTTGCAATGTGATTCGAGGAGCTGGCAATGGAGTTCCGGTCAATGCGGGAGGATGTCATGAATACAATTGCTGAGTTCTGCGGGGATATAAAGGAACTGTGGCACCATGTAGAGGAGGCCGAGACAAAGCTGGAAGACCATGCTGAGGCCCTAACAGATCTGCAGTGTTCAGCGGATAGGCAGCACTCCCATTTTGGAGCTTACTTACAAGATTGATGACACTGAGAATAGAGCCCATCGTAACAATGTGCAGCTGAGAGGCATACTGGAACCCACAGGGGGAGCTGAGAATTTCAAGGATGTGGTGAGAGCCATCACTCAGGGCTTGCTGATGCAAGAGGAGTTTCAGGCCCAGGGAGCCTTAATGGAGATCGAGAGGATCCATCGGGTGTTGTGGAAGCCCTATGGTAACAAGCCGCGTGACATTATCGTGCACTTCCTGTGCTACTCAGATATGAATCTGCTATTGTGGAGGGGCCAGGAAAAGAAAATGCTACAATATAGGAAGGTGCCAGTGTCCCTATTTCAAGACTTGTCCACTTTTATACTAGTACATCGTCATGAAATGAAGCCTATCATTGAGGTCTTACTAAGGGAGGAGATTCAATACTCCTGGTCCTTTCCCTTCCACATGAACTTTGTGGTAGGAGGCAAGAAGGTGTCAGCTAGGACAAACTCAAGGGCTGGTGGGCCTTGTGACAGGTGGGCTTTATGGAGAGAAACACAGCACCCATGGCGCCTTCTTCACGACCTCTACCCTTCAAGTGGCAGCGGGTGGGGAAACCCACCTAGTGATGGCCTTGGTCTAGATTGCATCATAGTTTTCTACATGAGGGATGTTGTGAGACTGTGATGTGGAGCTGACCCTGATTCTACTAGCCTGTACTGAGACTGGACCCTTGTTGCGTTCACCACACTGGGAGACTGAACCTATCCCGAGCCTATTGGCTGGATTGTTGACCTCAGCTGTTTGTAAATAGCCATTGCTGTTCACGTTCTCATGCTTGGGGTTTTCTCTTTCTTCTTTTTCTGTTAAGTATTGTTATCTGGGGGACTGTAATGAGGAGAGGGAGGTGGGTGGAGGGGAGACCTGAGCTGACCGGAAGATGTGGGATGTTCATTCCTCTGATCTGCCATGAGGGCAGATATTCATGTGGGTCGTAAAGGGGGGGGGGGGGGGTGGGAGTAGGGGAGGGGGGATACTAAGGGAGTTGGGAATAGTCTTGGGGAAGGTTGAGGCTTGGCTTCATAGTGGGGGTCCACTGTGAAGGAAGGCCGAGAAAGGGAGTACTGCTAGTGAGCCTGGATGAGGGTGTGGTGTGGAAGAGCATCAGTGTGCGCATGGTCACTGGGGAGAGTGCATTCCTGCACTCCTTGACATTGGAGGAGAGGGTGGGGGGAGATGATAGTATGCCATGTTGAAAATTGTGTCCTTTAATGTGACTGGTGTGAACCCTTCTTGGAAACGCTCCCTCCTGTTTAAGGAACTGCAGATCCTGGGAGGGGCGATAATTTTTCGATAGGAGATACATCTTCACAATATCCATCAGGCTTGGTTGAGGCATAGGCCCTATCTAGAAGTTTTGGCTGTCTCTGATGTGCGGGGCCAGAAGTAGTGTAGGGTAGCCATATTGTTTCACCAGACCTTGCGCATTGATGTGGAAGAAGTGCAGAAGGATAAAGCAGGGCAATGAATCTTTATGAATGTTCATCTTGATGGTGGTCTCTTCAGCCTAGCTAATGTCTATGCCCCTAATGAAGGTCAGGCACGATTCTTTGTGGTTTTGAAAGTCTCACTGGCAGAATTTGCTAAGGGGCGGGTGGTCTTGGATGGAGATTGAAACACTTATATGTTATCTAGTTTAGATTCCACAGTCAAAGGCACCAATGGGGAAAATGGGTCCAGTCGAGCAGTTTTGGGACCTGCTGGTAGATTTGGGTTTTCAGAATGCTTGGACACCCACCTTGCAATTCACCGGTTCATTGGGTTCACACGAGAATTGATTATTTGTTAGTGGATCAAAGCCTGCTGTATGGCGGGGTAATGGCGGATCATGGGACTATTATGTGGTCGGACCACGGTCCTTGCTGGGTTGACATCTCAGACCTATTAGCTGCCATGGGTGATCTGATGTGGATGTTACAAGGGAGCTTCTTTTGACATGCTGCAGCTGTTAGGGAGCACAATCTTTTTATACAGGAATACTTTGAGCTGAACTCCTCAGAAGAGGTGGCATTACCAGTGGTCTGGGATGCTTTTAAGGAAACGAACTAGGGGAGCCTCATTGCGGAGGGAGCGTGCATTAAGAGGCAGTGGGCAGAAGTACCAACATTTAGAGGTGGAGGTTAAGGACTAGAAAAGGGGACTGCTACTTCTGGAGAGAGATCTGTAATTGTGAGTATATACTTCTGGGAATTTTTCTGAAGGGACTTCTTTGGATTAAAGCTGATTAATCTGTGAACCCAGTGTATTTGTTAAATCAGTCAGGGCCTAGTAGCAGTAGTTTAAGTTTAAATTTAAAACACAGAAGAGAGCTTTCTGGTTAGATTTCATACCCAGCAGAGAGCTTGTAGTTTAAATTTACTACTCACTCAGGGCCTAGTATCAGCAAAGTACTTTTAGTTTAAATTTAAAACACAGAAGAGAGCTTTCTGGTTAAATTCAGAACCCAGTAGAGCGCTTGTAGTTTAAATTTCATAATAAGTCAGAGCCTAGCAGCAGCACAGAGCTTCAATTTAAATCAAATCAGAATATAACTTAGCATAAAAGACAAAACAGGGTCAGTATTCTTTGAGCAACAAATAAAGTCTTCTAGAGACCTTTACAAAGGGGCCTTCTACCTAGGGGCAAGAGACCTGTGAAACTTTTTCAATAGGTGTTAACGCCAGGTGACAGGTCAAAAGGTCATTTTGAAAGACTCCTTCTATCCAAGCAAGGACTGTTAATCACCCAGGAAGTTGGTCACAGCTTACCTCAAAAGCACAGGACAGGGTACTGTGTAGCAGCCCTCTTTTAATATCTTTATCTTTATTCGTTACTCGATACACGGCCCAGGCAGGTGCGTCAGGGCGGTGTACAGTATAATCAACCAATAAAAGCAAGAAAAGGAAAAAGAACGCTATTATTTAGACAGGACAGAAAGAAGCAGAAAAGGCAAAAGTGGGAAAGAGACAAGTGAGGGAAGGTACTGGTGGGAAGGCCGGTCTTAAGGATCTGGGAAATCAAAAGCCTGCTGAAAGAGATGAGTCTTGAGTAGGGACTTAAATCTTTGAAAGGATAGCTCGGTACGGAGGGCAAGTGGGAGTGAATTCCAGAGGGCTGGGGCCAGGAAGTAAAAAGCAGAGTGACGTGTTGTTTCCAAGTGAGCTGAGGATGGAGCAGGGAGATAGAGACAGTAACCATGTGCTGAGTGGAGAAGACGGGGGGAAGGTTGTAAACGAATGGAATCGGCTATATACTGAGGAGAACCAGTGTGCAATGCTTTATGAGTTAGTATGAGTATTTTGTAATGAAAACTGAAGTTAAGTGGAAGCCAGTGTAAACGGAGGAGGAGGGGAGTAATGTGGTCACGGGGGGAGGAATAAGTGAGTAAACGTGCAGCTGTATTCTGGACTAATTGAAGACGTCGAAGCTGATATTTTGGGAGACCCACTAAAACAGTATTACAATAATCTAACCTCGATAGGACTAGAGAGATAACTAAAGAAGCGAGAGAGGAGGAAGGGAGAAAAGGGCAGTCAGTTCGGATTTGACGGAGAAAGAAGAAAGAACGACGAACAAGTGAAGAGATGTGATGTTGAAATGAGAGGGAGACATCAAGGGTGACTCCGAGATAGCGGAGGGAAGAGACTAAAGGGATAGGAGTAGAGAGAAAAAGTGGAGAGCAGGTGGGTGGAGGTGTGTTAAAGGAGAGCCAAAGAGCAGCTGATTTAGAGGGGTTAACATGGAGAAAATTAGTGTTTATCCACGTAGCGACACGGGTGAGACAGAGGTTGAGTGGAAAGATATGGTGAGAGGGAACTAGTGTGGTGAACAAAAAGAATGTCGTCAGCGTAGAAATATCCAGAAATCCCTGACTGTTGGACGATAAGTGCTAAAGGGGCAAGAAAAATGTTGAAAAGAGGAGGAGGGGGCGGAGCCAACCGCGAAGCATAATGGATGGGTAATCGCAGAGCTCCCATTGCCGGTAAAGAATCCTGAACAAATACTGCCAGATATAGCCCCTAAGGGTGAATACTGAACTAGCTCGACTCAATAAGCGATGTCAACGTTGAAACCTGCAAGATTAGAGTTCCCGCAAGGCACTAGTTCAGCACCGAAGAGGCTGAAGTCAGAGACCGGATCCCCGCAAAAAATGGCCGCAGCTAACAAGGAGGCGACCGGTGAAGGCATAAAAGAGATTCTAATAGAATTGAGAAACGTAAAGGAACTCATTGTAGCCAATACATCCTCCTTGTCAGCGATCCAGGAAGACTTAAATGAAGTGAAAGGTCGAATGCAGGACCTGAATAGTCGATTAACCATAACGGAGGGAGTTGTGCAAAAACATGGCGCCATGCTCGAGTGCGTAGGATCCTTAGCAAAGCGTGTCAAGCTAATAGAGACTCAACTGGAGGATCAAAACAACCGATCGCGACGGAACAACGTTCGCCTGGTAGGCGTCCCCGAAGGAGCTGAAGGGACAAATATGATAGTCTACCTTGAAAAAATGATTCCAGACTTATTGCAGATCTCCTTTGACAAGGCCTTCGAACTCGAACGGACGCACCGTGTACCAACGCATAAAAGCGAATCCAGCAAACATCCGAGGCCAATCGTGATGAGAGTCCTTCGCTATCCACAAGTGCTGCATATACTCCAAGCGTCGAAGAAAGCGACACCACTACGAATACAAGGACAGAGGATTTCCTTCTTCCCGGACCTCAGCAAGCCCACAATGGATCGCAGAAAAGAATTGCTTGCATGCAGGCCGTTACTACAAAAGTTACAAGCACGCTATGGCCTCTACTATCCCAGTATAATGCGGGTCACGCTGAACAACTCCACAAGAAACTTTACCGATGCCAAAGCCCTGCGAGCCTTCCTGCAAGAAAGCAGTGATATGGAGACTTATTGACACTCGAGGAAGAGTTTTTCTGCTAAGTATACGTTCAATAGCTATAAGTGGGAATGTACTGGGCTTTGACCGGGTAATTGCACACTGTACATGTATTCCCCAAAATAGCTAGTGCAGGGCAGTCATGATCAAGTACTTGCTGCAAGTTATATTTTAAACTGTTTGTATCATGTCAACCTGTACCTTTCATTACTCTCCATATATTACGTGCTAGTTAGAACTATTGTATTGTACCATATTCTAAAGGGTGCGATCATATCGAATAGCATGTTGTACTGGGCAATGTTGGATGCTATCAACAGGGAAATTCTGCTAAGATGGGATGGTTTTTCACCAACAGATGTTTCATTGTTAAGTTCAAATGTTTTCTATGGGTAATCCAATCTAACGTACTGAATTCTCTGCAGCAGCCCTATTTGGACCGGTATCATAGAGCTATCATGTCCAACATCACTCCACATATCCCCTACAATGAGTAGAATAACGCTGCTCACCCTGAATGTGAAAGGAATAACTAATCCAGCAAAGCGCAAAAAAATCCTCACCTACTGCCAACAAAAACACGCTGACATAGTGTACCTCCAGGAGACGCACTTGTCTGAGAGTGAATCCTTAAAGGTAGTCTCAACATTTTACCAGGTGATCGCCGCAGCACCTGCACTCAAACGGCGAGGAGGAGTATTGATATTGCTGCGGAAGTCCTTGGCTGCGACAGTTAGGGAAACGAAAATTGATACAGAGGGTAGGTGGGTACAAGCTACCCTGGAAATTGCACAACAATCCTATACATTAATGAACATATATGCCCCAACTAACGATGAGCCCTCCTTCTTCAGGGCCGTAGCCAAGACACTAGTGGACGCTTCCCACACTGAAATAGTGTTAGGCGGGGACTTCAACTTGATCCTAGATCCCCTGATGGACAGGAATCCATATCGCTCGATATATAAAGTAAAGTCCCACGCAATAATACAGAGCATGATAAAGGAATTACACCTCAATGACGCCTGGCGTCTTCTAAATCCCACTGACAGAGAATATACCTTTTATTCTGTGCCACACGCTACCCAGACGAGAATTGACTACTTTCTTGTGACAAGTGGGCTGGTTAAACAACTAGTTGCTTCTGAAATCAAAGCGGGAACAGTCTCAGACCACTCAGCTGTCACTCTAGTCCTAAACCCCGGACAGACACATCAGACACCCCGTCGATGGACCTTCAATAAGGCCTTGTTATCCGATGCTGATTTTGTGGCCTACATGAATAGAGAAATTGAAACATACGACAAGGTTAACAACCCTTCCGAGACATCATCATGGGCCTGGTGGGAGGGCTTTAAGGTGACCATCAGGGCGCATATCACCACCTACTCCATTCAAAAGAACAGAGCCCAAAAGAGGGCACAACAAGACTTAGAGGACCAGATAAAAGCGGGAGAGCGCCTATTAGCAAAGAGGAAAGATTCTATGATTTTGATAGGGCTTCAGAAACTTCGGAGCAAATACAATAGTATTCTTTCCGCACGGGCTCAAACTTGTATTGGACTGCAACAGAGTACTTATTATCATGAAAGCAACTGAGCTGGCTCACTCCTGGCGAAAATGCTAAAGGCAACGAGAAATATGACCCACATTGCAGCACTACACAGTGAAGACGGTAACCTCCTATTGCAAAATGACCAAATACTAGGTCGTTGCAAAGAATTCTATGAAAAGCTGTACAGCTCTGAGGTGGCTTGTGATGCAACGAGATTCCAAGAATTTGTTGCGGGCATTGAAGGACCCAAACTATCAGATACTCAAGCACGCATGCTAGATGACGATCTCACCATACGGGAAATACAGCAAGCGATTAGTCAACTGGCTAAAGGGAAGGCCTCCGGTCCTGATGGCCTTCCACTTGAGTTTTATCAAATATGCCAACAGTGTCTAGCACCCATGTTGTACATATACTACAGTGGGCTGACCTCAGAATCTCCCGAAGTCGGAACCTTTGCTGAAGCGACTATTGTGATACACCCAAAGCCGGGACGAGATACACGGAAGGTTGAGAACTACAGGCCAATCTCACTGCTCAATGCAGATTACAAAATATATGCGAAGATACTTGCGAATCGACTCAACAAAGTTCTCAGTTCGCTAATACATATAGATCAATGCGGCTTCATGGCCGGCCGGTCCACCTCTGACAATGGAAGACTACTCGCTCACGTGCTCCTCGAAGCAGAAACGACTACAGAACCATTGATAGGATTATCGTTAGACGCCGAAAAAGCCTTCGATAGGCTGGAATGGTCCTTCCTGTTTCAAGCTCTTAAATGGTTTGGGATTGAAGAAACTTTCCTCAAGAGGATTGCGCTATTGTATGCCAATCCAACTGCTCGGATAGCGGCGAATTCTGACACCTTGGGTGCTTTCGTACTCCAAAGAGGCACCAGGCAGGGATGCCCGCTATCCCCGCTGCTTTTCAATCTCGCCTTAGAACCGCTCCTGATATCGGTTCGACAGTCCGATCGGATTACAGGAATTGCCCTGGCGGATGGTCCCTGCAAGTTATCTGCTTACGCCGACGACCTTATACTGTTCATGCAACCCGCCTCCTTGCCTGATGCCTTGGCCCTGATAGGCACCTACTCGTCGGTATCCGGCTACAAGATTAACCAGACCAAAACGACAGTTGTTCCCCTAAATTCTGGAGTGCGTGCCGACATGTTTACCGATTACTCCTTTCAGTTTGCACAATCATCTTTCAAATACCTGGGTGTGGAATATGGGCGCACAATGTCTGAGACGGTGACTCGGGCTGCAGAAAGTTGTAAGGAAATAATCAGTTCATGTGCAAATGCCTGGTCCCCCCTAAATCTAACCTGGTGGGGCAGATTGGAGACGATTAAGATGGTGCTGGCCCCGAAACTCAGTTACATACTTGGCATGGTCCCAATACTTTTCCCCCATGGTTTCTACAAAAAAGTAAACAGCATGTTAATAACTTTTCTATGGAACACGAAAGTCCCCAGGATAGCAGCTTGGAAGCTCAAGCTACCCAAAGAGAAAGAAGGGGTACAGTTTCCTGACGCTGAATGGTTACATCTATCAGCCCTGTTAAAACAAAGCGTGCAATGGGTAATAGCAGGGGACTGTAAAGAATCTCCTCGATGGCGGCTAGTCGAGGAAGCTCTAAACGATCTGCCAGACATGAGTATGATGATTGGCACTGTCAATCCTCGACAAAATGCGGTCATCATGGCAACCCAGCAGGCCTGCCGGCTTGTGGCGCCATGTATTGAAGAAGGCGTAGATTTTGCTTTAGAAACGCCACTCTGGTTGAATCGTGCGATCGTCATAGGCGGGAAGCCCTTTTTATGGAAAAAATGGACGAGGTGTGGTATTACTGTCCTAGGACAACTGATACAGGGCCACTCTTTTAAAACTTTTGAAAGGCTGGTTAACGAGTTTGGCCTACCCAGCACCTGCTACTTCCAATGGTGCCAGCTTCGGTATTGTTTGAGCAAAGCGGGAGTCTCGCCACTACTCCTGAAGCCCGGATGGCCCCTACTTCAGAAATTTTGCGAAATTCAGCTAGAATCCCGAGTCATCTCGAAATTCCTGGTTCTCTTTAGGACCGGCACCAACAAGTCAAGTACAGGGGTGCAATCAGTATGGTCGAAAGAAGCAGGGAACCATATACAACCTGACAATTGGGACACCTTCTGGGCCCTCACGCGAGTGACTAGAGCAGCGTCTCTTACACAGTCAATGTTTTTCCTCTCGCACCGGGCGTACCTGACTCCCGTAAAGATAATGAAGTGGGCACCACAAGCTGGAAATGGATGCTGGTCCTGCAAGACAGAGATGGGGACGCTACCTCATATGCTATACTACTGTACCTATCTCCAGGGCTACTGGAAAAGCGTGCTGAAGCGAATATCCGAGATTTTCGGTTTTATAATTCCCACTTCCTATCACATAATCATATACAAGTCAGCGGCAGAAGAGCTTCTACTTGGAAAACCAGAAAGTCGACTCCTGGATGTCTTGCTCAGTATAGCCATCAAAGTTATTCTGCTCAACTGGAAGAATTTTGCGAAGGTGCAGAGCGATCACTGGTGGAATCTAGTATGTCAGCACAAGGTATATGAGGAACTATATGTGCTCAAAACTCCTGGCCTGACTAGGATGCTTGCTAAATGGGAACTTATCAATAAGTACTTGAAGTTAAGCGTTCCCTAACCCCCCCCCCCCCCTCTGTTATAATGATAGACACTCCACAATGACCACGAAAGGATAAATAAGAGTATTCGCAATGACAAAGATAGCTCGACACACGTCAAGATTGGATTGCCCTCTTAGTTCTTAGTTCTAGAAGGTTTTGTATCTGTAATATGTATCCTACTTCTGTTAAGTATGAATTCTACGGTATGTTACTGTTATAGAATGTACAGAGTGAACAGTTTTTGCCTTGTAAAATGTTTAAACATAATAAAAAAAAAAAAAAAGAAAAGAGGAGGAGCTAGGACAGAGCTCTGGGGAACACCACAAAAAAGGGGTAGGGTGGAGTAGGTAGATGAGCTAGTCTTTACTGAGAAAGTGCGAAAGGAAAGAAAAGAACGAAACCAGGCAAGGACAGACCCACAGATCCCAAGGTCAGCCAGCCAAGTTAGAAGAGTGCGATGATCCACAATATCAAAGGCAGAGGAAAGATCTAAAGTCACCACAAGGGAAAGATCACCTCGATCGTGGGCTTGATGAACTTCACTCAGAAGGGAAGTGAGAATGGTCTCTGTGCTGTGGCCTGTGCGAAACCTGGATTGACGTGGATGGAGAGAGAGGGTAGAGTCCAGATGGGCAGAGAGCCGTATAAACACAAGTTTTTCCAAGATTTTAGACAGAAAAGGAGGGTTGGACCCGGGACGCCAATTAGCTGGTGTGGGCATCAAAATGGCAGATGAAATTTAATGTGGACAAGTGCAAAGTTATGCACCTAGGGAAGAACAACCCAAACTATGGTTACACGATGCAAGGTTCTACATTAGGAACCACCACCCAGGAAAAAGATTTAGGCGTCATTGTGGATAACATGTTAAAACTCTCGGCCCAGTGTGCAGCGGCGGCCAAGAGAACAAATAGAATGCTAGGTATCATAAGGAAAGGAATGGAAAATAAAACAAAGGATATTATAATGCCTCTATATTGTTCCATGGTGAGACCGCACCTTGACTATTGTGTGCAATTCTGGGCGCCGTATCTTAAAAGGGCTCTTTAACCTGGAAAAAAGACAGCTGAGGGGAGATATGATAGAAGTCTATAAATTAATGAACGGAGTGGAACGGGTAAACGTAGATCAATTGTTTACGTTATCAGAGTATAGAAAGACTAGGGGATATGCAGTGAAGCTACAGGGTAAACTATTTAAGATTAATAAAAGAAAATATTTTTTCACTCAATGTGTAATCAAACTCTGGAATTTGTTACCGGAGGGTGTAGTAAAGGCTGTTAGTGTAGCTGGGCTTAAAAAAGGTTTGGACAAGTTCCTGGAGGAAAGGTCCATAAATCATTATTAAAAAGGGACCCAGGATATCAGTGCTTGACCCAATACAAGCATTGTGGAACCTGTGTCTTTTGGGGAAACTGCTAGGTACGTATGACCTAGATTGGCCACTGTTGGAAACGGGATGCTGGGCTTGATGGACCTTGGTCTGACCCAGTATTGCATATCTTATGTTCTTATGTTCTTAAATGCCTCCAGCTGGAACATACACGTAGCTCTCAGTAAGCCTGGAACGAATGGTGGGCATTTCGAGCTCACCTAGATAAGCTCATCCAATGAGATCTAGATCTCATGAGGCGTAAGTTACACCAAACCTTCTATGAACAGGGTAATAATGTTGGGAGGTATATTGCATTCCGCCTTCGGAGGCAACAGACTAGACACATGATACGCAAAGTGCAGGATGCAACGGGGACACTGCAGGTGGAGTTGGGGGCGATCCGGGCGGCATTTGCAGGTTATCTGGAACACCTGTATGCTGAGGATCTAACTGGTCATACTCACATTGATAGCTATCTGCGAGATATGGAATTGCTTCTGCCACTGGAATCGGATAGGAACCTTTGGAGGCTGAAATCACGGCACAGGAGGTGAAGCTGGCCATACGCCGACTGCCGGTTGGGAAGGCCCCGGGGAGTGATGGCTTTTCTTCAGAGTATTATAAAAAGTATGTGGGCTGTCTGGCCCTTTTCTGGCTTAGCTCTTCAATGATGTGCTGGCGGGGGGGCAGCAATACCTCCAATGCAGATGGAAGCCATTATCACCATCATACCTAAGCCGGGAAAGCTTTTCACTGAGGTGACCTCTTACTGCCCCATCTCCCTTCTCAATATGGATGTAAAAATTGTGGCTGCATTGCTGGCAGCCTAGTGAAATCAACTACTCTCTGGGTTGGTACAAGAAGACCAGGTGGGGTTTGAGCCGGGGTGGCAGGCAGCCAACAACATTCTCCAGATGCTCCAGGTGATACATGTGGTGCGATGTGATCCCCAGCTTATGCTCCTTGTGGGAGTCAATGCAGAGAAGGTCTTCGATAGAGTCAGTTGGGATTTTTTTGTGTTGAGTCCTGACAAGATGGGTTTTGGACCCCATTTTCAGAGGTGGGTTCGCAACCTTTATCAGGGACCTTGAGCTAGCATTCATGTCAATGGTGGCCGATCCGCGAGTTTTGTTCTGGGGAGGGGCACACATCAAGGGTGCCTGCTATCCCCTCTTTTTTTCACCTTAGTAATGAAGCCACTGACGCAGTAATTTCACACACACCCAACAGTAAATGGCGTTCAGGTGGGCACTCGAGAATATAAGATCGTGCTATTCGTGGACGACATTATGTTGTCTTTGACCAACCCAATAGTTTCTCTGCCCTGCGCAATGCAAATTTTTGAGGCCTTTTCACTAGTCTCTGGATTCAAGATTAATTTCTCAAAATCTGAGATCTTGAACCTTGGGGTAGGTTTGGCCGACTATACTCACTTGCAGACGGGCCTCTCCTTAACGTGGGTGGAGAAAGCTGACTGCTATCTGGAGGTGAATTTGACCATGGAACTGGGAGCTTTATATTGGGCTAATTATGGACCCTTGCTTCAGTAGGTAAGGAAAGATTTGGACTCATGGACCGGGTTGATGTTCTCGTGATTTGGTCGTATTGCTGTGACAAAAATGGTGGTTGTCCCACGTTTCTTGTATCTGTTTCAGGTACTGCCCATCCCGTTACTTCGGAGGCCTTAGTGTCTTGGCAGAGTGTGCAAATGAAGTTCATCTGGCAGTCATGGTGGCCCCAAATTGCACAGCAGATACTTTTTGCTCATCCAAGGAGGGGGAGATGGGAGTCCCCAACCTTCAATGGTAATACGTTGCAGCGCAGTGTCATGCTGGTGTAAAATAGATGAACTCTACTAGCCCCAAATGGTTGATACAGCTTGAGAAAAACGTGGCTGGTGGGCCAGGCCTGGGAACCCTTATGTGATCCACACTATCCATTGTTGGGATCGGGGTTTTTTGGCCATGGGGGGGGGGCTCTTTGTCACCACTCTCACCCCTGTCTATAACAAGGCCTTTATGCTGGGTACTTCCGTGCCCATCTTTCGACTGTGGGGACAATTGGGGCTCAGACAAGTAGGGCAGTTGTTTGAGGAAGATAAGTTCTGCTCATTCAGTGACCTACAAAACAAATTTGCCTTGCCTGGGTATCATTCTTTATACCATGCCCAGATAGCACATTGGGCAGGGTGTCGTAGCACCAAGCAGCAGGTATATCAAGCTCTCATTGATGTGGAACTTATTTGTGAGGAACATACTACCACCCAGGGTCTGGTTGCCGCACTGTATACCAATTTACAGAGCCAAGATTTTGTGGTGGGAAAGCATAGGGCCATTGGACCCAGGACTTGCACCTTTCCTATACTGACCAGCAGTGGGAGCAGATGGAGGGAAGACTTTGGAAAAGCTCGGTGGCAGTTAATACCCGGGAAACCAACTATAAGCTACTCTATGGGTGGTATATGACTGTGCCCGGATCGCTCGGGCATTTCCAGGACCTTCAGACCGATGCTGGTGTGGCTGTGGTATTAGTGGCACCTTGACACATTTGTGGTGGCTATGCCTGTGAGTGCAGGGGCTACTGGAAGGGCATTCAGCACTGTATGGAACAAATGATTGGGTTGAGCATTCCCTGGAATCCGGGGATTTCTCTTTTTGGAAGGGCAATCTCCCCAACTGGCGTTGGTGCGTCACTGCATGAATGCTGGCAAGCTAGTCTTGGTAACAGCTCGGAAACAAGTGGCACTCCCGGTGCTAGTGTGTTGGCTGGAGCATATTTATATGCAATGGAACGGGAGGGGGGGGGTGGCTACCAGATGAATGTGTGTGCCTCAATTTGAACAGATTTGGGAGCCTTTTGTGCAATTGTATGGTCTGTGTGCTATCCTCTAAAACACCAGTAGGGGGCATTGGCGGGGTAGGCCCCCCACCCTGAGGGGGTTTGCTCCTGTGGAGGACCCCATGTGGATGGGGGTGGGGTGGGGGAAAAGAAGGGAGGAAGTCCAGGGACTTGTTCCGCATCCATAGGGGAGCATCCTCCCACTCAGTGGGGTGTTCGCGGTGTTAGGATACTGTGTCCTGGCATGGCATTTCACTATGCTGCAACGTTTTGTTAGATGTATGGTTGTTGTTATCATCATAATGTTTTGTGATATTATATAAAAGTCAAATAGCCCAATAAGATCCTCTCCCTGACAGAGTTCCACAGCAGGATGATGGGGGGGGGGGGAGTTGAGGGGGGTAATGAGATTGTTTCTAGGGATAAATGGAAAAACTTTAAAAGGATAGGGCTACTTCATTGCATTTCTACTGTGTTTTGACCTTGTACTCCGCTGTGTTGACTTGATCTCTATTTTGTTTTTTTGCTATAATAAAGCCTCGATTTACCACAAAAAACGATCCTTTAATGGCCCTGCAAGAACCTCCCTGAGCTCTTTCAGTATCTTGGGATGTATTCCATCCAGTCCCATGGCCTTGTCCACTTTCAGTTTTGCAAGCTGTTCTAACACATCAACTTCTGTGAATTGTGTGGTATCTACTCCATTCCCATGTGTATATTTGTCAATCACAGGTGGTCCTTCTCCAGGATTTTCTTTGGTAAAAACAGTACAGAAGTATTTTATTTATTTATTTATTTAATGTAATTTATATACCGCCTTATCCTACAATCAAAGCGGTTTTCACAGCAAACAATCAAGAGAAGGGCAAGTGTTATCATGCAGTGGTGACTGTTTGTCTGTTAGTGGTGGGGTGGAAGATTTAGGTGAGATTTCTACCTAGTGCGCTATATACATAGTGAGCTATAATACATTCAATTGTACTGACTTAGGGTGGGGGAGGGACTGAGGTCTGTCTCAAGGTGTATGACCATAATGTTCGATGAACAGGGTTGTTTTCAACTGTTTTCAGAAGTCCTTGAGGTCTGTGTTTAGTCTCAGTTCATCTGGGAGGGTGTTCCAGATGGCTGGAGCAGCCAGGGAGAGTGCTCGTTGTGTGGTGTCCTTTCGGGTCTTGGCGAAGTCTTTTGGGATGCTTACACGATAGGAGGTGCCTCTCCTCCTTGGTCGCGTGCTTGTGTCGGGTTGTATGAGTGTGTGTAGGCTTATGGCAGATGTGTGTTGTTTGATCTTGAATATGTTTATGATAGTTTTGTATTTGATGCGTGAGGTGATTGGGAGCCAGTGTAGATCTTTCAGTATGGGTGTGATGTGATCATGGTTTGAGGTACCAGATATAATGCGGGCGGCTGTGTTTTGTGCCAATTGTAGCGGTCTGAGGGTCTGTTTTGGTAGCCCGTTGTAGAAAGGATTTCAGAAGTCTAGTAGTGGGGTTATTAGAGCTTGGCATACAGTGCGAAAGTGCTCTGGGGCGAGGAGGGGTTTAAGTCTTCCGATGAGCCGCATTCTGTAGTATGAACTTTTGGTTGTTCTGCTTATATGTGCTTGGAGGTTCAGTTCTTTGTCCAGGGTGACTCCGAGATACTTTACCTCTGATTTTATAGGTATGAGGTCGTCTTTTATCTTGATGTTGGGTGGTAGGATGAAGTCCGGGTTTCGCGTGATGTATATTTGTCAATCACAGGTGGTCCTTCTCCAGGATTTTCTTTGGTAAAAACAGTACAGAAGTATTTGTTTAGCATTTTCTCTTTTTCAATGTCACTTTCCATAAATCCATTCCAGGCTGACATATTCCAGCTAATAAATTCAAAATAAAATAGGTTTTTCTACCTTTTGTTGTTTGGGGATTTTAGTTTTCAATTGCAATTATCCCAGTCGCTTTCTTCTGCTTTCATCATGTCTTCTGCTAACTCTCCATTGTCTGCTGTCCACTTGCCCTTCTCTTTTTTAGTTTTTTCCATTCTCTCTCCACATCTGCCTCTAACATACTGATCTTTCCCCTTTTTCTCTTTCCTCCATTTCTTTCTTTATTCTTTTTTCATCCACTCAGATCCCCACTTACTCTCTCAATACCCAGCCAGTCATAGATTTTTCTTCCCTCCCACTCAAAATATCTGTTCCCCTCTCCATTCTCACTTCCCCAGCTTCTTTTTTCCCACCAGCCCCAGCCCCACCCCCTTCTAGTCTGCCCCTATCATCAGCTCCCTTTTAGTTCCAGCCCCTCCCAGCATTCGCTCCCTTCAAGTTCCAGTCTCCCATTTCCCAGCATCAGCCCATTTCTAGTCCTAGCCCCCCCAAGTATCATTCCTCCTCCAGTCCCTCCCAGCTTCAGCTCCCTTCCAGTTCCAGTCTCCCATCCCCCAGCATCAGCCCATTTCCAGTCCTAACCTCCCCCCCCCCGTATCACTCCTCCTCCATTTCTAGCCCCTCTCAGCATCATCTCCCTTCCAGTCCCTCCATCCCCCAGCATCAGCTCTTCCAGTCCTAGCCGCCCCCCCAGTATCAGTCCTCCTTGAGTCTAATCCCTTCCAGCAACATCTCCCTTCCACTCCCAGGCTCCCTATCCCCCAGCATCAGCCCATTACCAGTCCTAGCCCCCCAGTATCAGTATCAAGAGGGCAGAGAAGCTGAACAGAATTACAAAAAGCTGCCAACTAAAAATACATAAATATATCTACATACAAGCTGTACTGTAAGTGCAAAGTGATGAAGAGTTTAGAAAGGGTCTTAACTGTTTAACCAGCTTCCATAGATTATTCTCAATTGACAACATCTGAGATTCCATTGAAAACTCATAATCCAGTCTCACTCCTAAATCAAATTCTTGGTATATAGGAATAACATATGCACTTTAGAGGCTACATGCAGTTTCTGTTAATCTACAGAATGTATACATAGTAACCATTTTAACACCTCAAAAGACATCTATGTAGAGGTATAGAAAATAAATCCATAGGCCCTAATCATTTTTCATGATGTAAATGGTCCCCTATGAACTCCCTGTTCAGTTTGGTGAATTTATGGGGCCACAGAACATGTTTTGTATTTTGTTGGGTCCTGAGGGATTCGGGGGTAGGAAGAGAAACTCCTCTCCAAGGCCTTTCACCACTACCCACTCTGCAACTGCTCTTCACCACACTCTATATCTCCAGAAGGGGGTGATGTATAACTCAAACTCCAACTTTACATGAGAACTTTAGGGCAATTTTAACTTGGTACAGCACCTTCTCAGAAGACAATTAAGAAAATATTTGCAATTTCTCTTCAAACAGTCAGCTGCTTAACTCCTTATCATGCATTCTTACATGCCTTCTATTAGTAATGTATATTGAATTCATCTACTCAGCTCTTGGGAGGCTCCATACAGTGCTTCCTGAATAAATGTAATGCAATGTGTGCTGTTGAGTCAATGCTGACCCAGCAGCTCCTGGGTTTTCTTGGCAAGGTATGACTGGAAATAGATTGCCAGGCCTTTCTTCTAAGGCAATGGCGGGTCAGTGACTTGCCCAAGGCCACAAAGAGTGCCAGTGGGAAATGAACACTGCTTTCTTGGTCACCGGACCACAGGTCCTGAATAAGTAGTCACAAACTTAGTCCACTACACTTCTCTACCTTTGGTAGTGTGGGGCCCTGTGTAGTCCTTCCATTCTGGCACCAGTGATCAGAGTAACCAGAAGCAATCTGCAGCTCAACCAGCTGGTTCACTTATCTCAGCATTACTCAGCCATGGTTCCTTTCTCAGCCCTTTCTTTCTGTGGTCAGGAAAGGTACCTCTGCTCACAGGATCTACAACTCTTTCCCAGATCAGAGCTTGGTCTGTTCCTTGGGAGAAAAGAATTCTGGAACCATCCATCTCCTCTGACTAGAAGTTCCCTCCTTTCTTCTGAGATCTGGGAACCAAACAAGGCATGGGACTACAGGGCACAAGTTTGCTTTTGCTACTGCATGGCAGAAAAAATATAGGAGGCAACAGACAAGGCAAGACTCCTCTTGAGGTGATCCTGTTTTCCTTTGCCATGATACTGGGTGGTGCTCAGTGCCCTGCCTTTACAAGACTCCAAGTCTACTTGCTTCTGGCTAGAAGAAACGTGGCAAAAGCTGCTTTCCCTCCAAAACCTGGACTGTAAATAAACAAATAACTCCTAACTCCCTCCCCCCACCCACCCCCAGGGGGGCGCTCCATTTGACTATCGAGCTAGAATATTCTTGGGAGTTTATTCTTTGATGCAGCTTACAGAGCAGTTCCACCCCTGCATGGGCATAAAACGATAATCCCCATCTTGGATGCAAGGGCTGTTAGTAACACCTGGGTCACAATGAAGATATTAAAAAGAAGAGGTGATAAAGCAGAACCCTACAGAAGATTACATTGTGAGCTGTGAGACCATGGGGTGACTCCATTCATTTGCATTCTTTGTACGTGTTCAGGAAAAAATAAAAGCAATCTATGTGAAAATTGTTCCTGCCATATCCAGCTGTCTACATGTATCTAGCATTATCATCTGATCAAGACCGAAAACGTTGGATAGATTTATCAACACCAGTAAGACCTGCCCATGGTTAAAATATTATCATTTACATATGGCCACCAACACGGTTTCTGTCCCCAGCACCACACAAAATCCTTCCTAACATTGCGCTTATGAAATTTTTCCAGATATTCTTTCACTTGACAGGTTACAACCTTGGCAATCACTTTTCGAAGGTGTGGAATATTTGCTATTGGTCACCTTTATATACCAGTGCTCCGTGACAGAAGCCCTAGTTACTGTGGTAAGCAGCAGAGCCCAATCTGTCACAAATCAAAATCCTACATGAATTTCAGTGTCACATTACCTTGAAGAAGCCATCGATAGGCTTGCCAGAATTTTGGAAAGCAAATCTGGGATATGTAGACAGGGATGATGCTGGGTTGGGTAAGGCAGTGGTCCTCCCTTCTCGAGCATCTTATCCCCATATATTTCAAAATGACCAGTCTAAACATCATTCAGTAATTTGAAAAGTTAAAAAAATGGACAATAGCAGTCCTTCTTCAGTTATACGTGTGCATATACACATATCTGCTTAAACTTATATATACAGTAGAAGTATAAAATATTCTAAAATTCCTCCTTTTTTCAGAAACTAAGTTACATTTTACATCTTCTTCTACCCGCATCAAGACTACATTAGAGGGGTATGCAGGAGAAGCAATGTGTTTTGCCTCTGTCTCCACTGAAATCAGGGACAAGAAGCAATTAGAGTTCATGGAGTCAGGAACATAACCTGAAAATCTAGGACATCTGGTAGCCTAACCCATGGAACCATGGTCACAGATCCCTTGGCATACTGGGCAGACAATCTGGTTGTCTGGCATAAAGTGGCAAAGGCTGCCCATCATTTCCTGTCCTGCCCTTCAACCAACATGCCTAGGGAACAGTATATAGGGGATATTGTAGCTGCCCATCATTAATAGCTGGTGCAAGAGTTGGTGGAAAAGCTAGAGTTCCTAAAGAAAAACTTTCCTTTGCTTGGCTTCCCTCAGTTTTCATGTGACTAAAATAATCACTCAGACTCCATGCCTTGAGTGTCTTGCTGTTTTTGTCAGTTTTCACTGCAGTCTCTCTAGACTCCTGCCTGTTCTCAGTGGGTACCTTAAGCACAGGGTTGCTAACTTTTTGAAAGAGAAAACCCCACCATCCATGATTAGTCATGCCCCGCCCATGCCCACTCCCTGCTCCACCCATAAAAAATAACTGCAGAGGGCAACGGTGCAGGCCTCAGTGTCTATATCAGGCTATATCAAGGGGGGGGGGAGTGGATGGAAGTGAGGGTACAAGATGTTGAACTCTTCAGCACCTATTCATCTATAATTCCCTTCTCAGGCCCCTCCGACATACATATGCTCTCCTATATGACATTAAATCCAAACATATATTCTGCATCTACTGAAACTGCACCCCCCCCCCCCACTCCAGCCACTTCCCTAACAATCTGTGCAAAGCAGAGAATCATAACAGAAAAAATCCCTCTCAATACCCATCATATTGTGAATTAATCAGGAGCAGCCTCAGAGTTGGTTCAAAGTGTTGGCACCCTAAGCCGAAACCTAGGTCACAGCTAGGGTTGCCAACTGACTCCAGATGTGCCCGACAGGCTTGATCCAGTCCTGGGTTTACCCCATTGCATACAGGGACATTTAGTTCAGATTTCTCCATTGCACTCCATAGGAAATGGAAAACTACAAGTCCCTGCATGCAGTGGGTAAACCCAGGACTGGATCAAGCCTGTCGGGTGCATCTGGAGCCAGTTGGCAACCCTAGTCACAGCACATGCCACCTCCTCAAAAAGGTGTATTGCAGTTACTTTTTTAGGTTTTAGAGCCTGATTTACTAAAACAGTTTTCCCATTTTCCATGGTAAAAAGCTTAGTAATCAGGCTCTTAAAGGGCCACTGCACTGTGGCCCCACTCCTCCTCCTCCCTCTCCCACTACCCCCACTGACCCATTAAGGCACACTTGTTTGCGTGTGTGTGGTACAGAGGTGGAGTGGCACTGTATATGCCTTGTAGGGCTATATAAATGATAAATAGTAGTAGTAGGTGGGGTGCCTGTGTGTGATGCATAGTTGGGGGTGCCTGTGTGTGTATATGGTAGGGGTGTGCCTTTTGTACATTGTACTTTTTACTTACTTCCCATGCATTCATCCCTTCCCATGCCAAGTCCTCTCCTGCTATCCCTCCCCCACCCCCAGACTCTCCCCTTCATCCTCCCCCACTTGCACTCACCCCTGCCTTCCATTCACAGAAGTGCCGAGGCAGCCAGGAGAGCCGGTGACTGCACAGCTTGCCAGAAGAAAAAAGATTACTAAGTTTGCTGTGCAGTCACCGGCTCTCCCGGCTGCCACCACTGTTCCCTCTAAGCTGTGCGCATGTGCGCGCGCACACACCTCGCCGAGCGAGCGCACATACTTTACAACAGAGCGCACAAAAATTACGGCTCTGATTCTGATAGAAAACACAGACGTCTTAAAATTTAAAAGTTATGATTGTAATTACTAGAAATTTCCCACTTCATTTAGTAATCGTCTATTTTCATTTAATTTGATTAAAATCAATGTGGTGTACATACTGTATTCTGAAGTGTAGTCAAATTTTAAAGTATATAACTCAGAGTGTCGTTATGTGGCGCACAAAAATTTAACCTTCCTTCAAAAGCTGCACACAGCTGATATTTTATGCGCACACAGCCCACAGAAAATTAGAGGGAACATTGGCTGCCACGCAGGGGGGCGGGGTGTGATCCCCACGGACAGTCACCAGTTTGGCCACTGGCTCTCTCTGCTGCCTGCGAGGGTTGGGATCCCTATGGGCAGTCACTAGTTTGACCACCAGTTCTCCTGGCTGCAATCACAGCATTTCTGTTGCAGACAGGGCAACAATATTTAAAAAAAAAAAATCCAAAACAGGTGCACAGTCTCCGCCTTCTGGCCTCTACTATTGCACTCCTGCTGCTGCGTACCACTCCCTCTAGCATAACTTCCTTTTGGGGGCAGGACACAGCAGCAGAGGTTCAATAGCAGAGGCCGGAAGGCAGTGGCTGTGCACCTGATTTGGATTTTTTTCCCATTATTATTGATATCGCAGCCATGGCTCTGTAAGGTGCAGGAGCCGAGACTGGATCAGAGGAGAAGCTGAGGCTGCAGGGCAACAACTAGAGAGAGATGAATAGCCGGTTTTCTGCTCTGGCCACCCCCGGTCCCACGGCCAGAGCAAAAAAGGAGACTTTCAACAACCAGTTTCAACTCTCTGCAAGCAGCCGGCTTGGCCATATATAAACCGTCCAGGTCGGCTGAAAAGCAGCTGGTTGGTAACCCTACCACACACCAAAACTTAAAAAAGAAAATCCTCCTTACCCCTTGCTTCCCTCTGTAGCTGCTACTTGTGTACCTGTGCTGCTCCTTTTCTTGCTGCACTACCTGGAGAGGCAGCCCAAGGGGGGTGCGGGGCCATGTGCAGAGACTCATTGTGGGGCCTCATTTGCATAAAGAGCCACACATGCATAAATATTTGCATAATGTTAACATGCACTTTTAATAAACATGCCTCTTAATGAGTGTCTGGATAAAGAAAGACTACCACATTTCTACACTACTATATTCCAGGCCCATTAGGAAGTACTATAAACACTGACCATTTAGAACCCATAGCAAACCCACCATATCATAACAGCACTACCAGGACTCACAAAGCACCAAACCCTACCTATCAAAAAGGCAACACTGCAAATATTAAACCAGTACATCTCAGAGAATACCAATACATCTCACTGGGGAAAAGAGAACAAGTGGCACTGTCAAATAGAAACTACATGAACAGAATACCTCAGCTTGGTTACACATGCAGAACATAGACCGTCACCACACAAAGAACAAGGGATCACAATATAGAAATAGGAAGATAATAATTAAATTGTGAACCTCAAAAGCCAATTACGAAATGTACAAAAACACTGGAGAAATAAACTATAAATTAATTTCCTCTTGCACTAAACAAAAACGCAAAGAAGTTAGCGATACACATTTCCCAGACCTGACATATTCCAGTTAATAAATTCAAAATAAAAAGTATTTTTCTACCTTTTCTTTGGGCATTTTATTTTTCAGTTGCAATTGCTCCAGTCACTTTCTTCTGGTTTCTTTGTGTTTTCTGCAAGCTGTCCATTTGTCCTCTCTTTTAGATTTTTTCCATTCTCTCTCTATATCTGCTTTAACATACTGATCTTTCCCTTTTTGCTCTTTCCCCCATTTCTTTCTTTATTCCTTTATCATCCACTCAAATTTCACCCTTCCATTCCCAATCTCCACTTACTCTTCCAATACCCGGCCAATCAAAGATTTTTCTTCCCTCCCACACAAAATATATTTTCCCCTCTCCATCCTCATTCCCCAGGCCCATCCCCTTCTAGTCCTCCCCCAAAATCAGCTCCCTTGTAGTTCTAGATCCAACCAGTATCCCCTCCCTTCTAGTCCCATTCTCCCATGCCCCACATCAGCCCATTTCCAGTCCTAGCCCCCATATGCTCCTTTCCAGTCCTATTCCAGACCCCATCAGCCCATTTCCAGTCCAAGCTCCCCCCATCAGCCCATTTTCAATCCTAGCCCCCCATCAGCCAATTTCTAATTATATTCCAGTCCCCCCCATCAGCCTATTTCCAGTCCAAGCTTCCCTCATCAGCCAATTTCCAAACCTAGCCCCCCATCAGCCTATGTCCAGTCCTAATCCAGCCCTCCATCAGCCCATTTCCAGTCCAAACTCCCCATCAGCCATTTCCAGTCCTATTCCAGTTCCCCATCAGCCCATCTGCAGTCCAAGCACCCCCCCCCCATCAGCCCATTTCCAGTCTTGGCCCTCCCCATCAGCCCATTTCCAGTCCAAGTTCCCCCCATCATCCAATTTCCAATCCTAGCCCCCCATCAGCCCATTTCCAGTCCTAATCCAGCCCCTATCAGCCCATTTCCAGTCCTAGACTGCCATCAGCCATTTCCAGTCCTATTCCTGCCCCCATCAGCCCATTTCCAGTCCAAGCTTCCCCCTCCCATCAGCCCATTTCCAGTCCTAATCCAGCCCCTATCAGCCCATTTCCAGTCCTAGACTGCCATCAGCCATTTCCAGTCCTATTCCTGCCCCCTTCAGCCCATTTCCAGTCCAAGCTTCCCCCTCCCATCAGCCCATTTCCAGTCCCAGCTTATCCTCCCATCAGTTCATTTTGTCCTAGCCCCCCCCCCATGCTAGACCCCGCCTGCCCACCAAAGAGCCCTGTGACCATCTAAGGGGCTTCAGTGGTGAACCAGGGAAGCCCACGTGAGGCCCCAGCTCCCTCTGCACAGCCGCCAGCATGAAGAGTGTTTTCCCTCACGCTGGCGGCTGTTACTGTGATGCGCGCTGAATGCCGGAAAAGGTTAAAGGGCATTTCCCGGCACTCGCGCAATTCACAGTAACAGCCGCCAGCGTGAGGGAAAACACTCTTCACGCTGGCGGCTGTGCAGATGGAGCCGGGGCTTTGCGTGGTCTTTCCCGGTTCCCTCTGAAGCCATCCATTTGTGCGAGAATGAAGTTTGCGCGGGGCCCTGTGTGAACAATATTTTCGCGCAATGGACGGGCCAGACCTGCCTGCCTGTTTTCATGATCTGTAGCTCAGCTCTATTGTAGCTAGTTTAGCTCTTGCTACTTCCTGCACTGCTGCTCTGAAAGCACTATATAGTTTCTAATGGGAGCCTTTAACCCCACATGCCAAAACTTAAAAGAACAAAAAGGAAATAAAGAAAACCTCTCTTCCCCCTCGCTTCTTTCTGCCACTGCTGCTATGTCACTTTGCTGCTTCACCACTATTGCTGCTGCTTTTTCCTCTCTCTCAGTGTCTGTGGTCTTCTTCCAGCTAACCAGGATCTTCACCACAGTCCTCAGTGCCAGACCTCTGACTTGCAGGCACGCACCTTATCTGACCTCAGTTCACTCCTGCTGCCTGGGCTCTTTCAGCTTATCTTGCAGCCGTGTTGGCACCCTACAGATGTTTTAGAGCCGTCCAGCCTGTTTTACTGTGTTGGCCCTCTGTAGGTGTTTTAGGACCTTGCAGCCTAGGTGCTCTGTTAGCTCTCTTTGGGGATTTTTGGATCTTCCAACATCTTGCCATTATTGGCCCTCTTCCAGTGTTCCTTTGTGTGTCTTCCAACTTAAGTTAGCACTACTTTAACCCATTCACACTGCTTTGGGGTCGTCTGGTCATTGTTTCTGCTTTACCTCTCTGCCTATGCTTTGGAGTCTTCCTGCCAATGTGGGTGCCTTGGCGTTTTCCACCAATTTTGGTGCTGCTTTGCCCTCTTCCACTCCATTGGGGTGTTCATTCTGATCTCTGTGCTTCTTTGCCCTTCTGACGGTGGCTTCTGGCAGTCCTCCTGCCAGTTTAAGTACCCTTTGCCCCTCTTCTGATGATGTGGGGTATTTGTGGCACCCTTGATGGCTTGTAGTGCTGTTGCTCCTGTTACAGATACCTGCTAGCAAGGTTCAAGCAGGTTTAACTGAAAGTGAATGGCAAGCCTTACTTTTTCATTGTAAAGAGTTTTTCCCCATAAACCTGAACAGGGATAAACAAGACAAATGCATGAATGATTCAATGCATGAATACCAGCCAAAGGGAATTCAGGGATGAATACTGACTGACACAAAATCTTTGGCATGCACACCCCAATTATTATCTTTTCTCTTTTCATTTACTTTACTGCTTGCTTCAGGGGCTGCAGATTGAGAATTTCTACTATCCATATTGGAAAGGCATTTACACAGTTTACAGACCTGTAAACCATGTAAATGCTGCTGAACGGGATATTCAACACCACAACTAATGCCCCTATGCTAAATGCTTAGCATTGGGGTGTGTCATGGGCATTCTGGGGGGTGGCAAAAGTCACTAACCAGGTAGCAGTGATATTGCACCACTACACATAGCAACCTACAGCCTAGTTTTACCTGTGGGAGATAACCAGTTAGCAGTGCAATATTGCTGCTACCCAGTTAGCTTCTGTGACATCAGAGGCTGTGAGGTCACCGCAGAAATTCAATGCGGCATATTTATTTAGACAGCTTTGTATACCACCTTATCCTTCAATCAAAGTGGTCACAACACAATTGGGGGATACATTTAACACAAGGGGATATGAGACACATGCAATGCAATGTGTGCCTTTGAGTCAGTCCTGACTCCTGGCAACCCAGAAGCTCCTGGGTTTTCTTGGCAGTGTCACTGGAAGTAGATTGCCAGGCCTTTCTTCCAACGCTATTGTTGAACGTGATGAACCAGGCTGCACTGTGGTCTAAAGTCTAAAGTTTATAGAATGCTCGGAAAACGTCTCAGACTGGTCGGCACTCAAACAATGATACTATGTATCTAATGGTGCCTAATAGCATCAATGACTGTTTTCCGGCAATAAACGTTTTCTATATATCTCCACAGTTACCGCAATCAAACTTAGTTTTAATCCACACTTAGCTTATTAGTGTTCCCCAAAGCCATCTGTTGGCGCCATCCCTTGCATTTCACTCAAGTGTTGAGTTTCTTCAGGGGGATTTCTCACTTTAGAAGCTTTCAGATGCTGCACACGTCTTCAACACCAAAGGTTTTTCTTTAACACCAAGTCTTTCAAAAAGTACTCGTTTCGCCGAGTGCTTTTTCAAGCTAGCCAGCATCATTGGTGGCATCGGGGTTTACCTTGCTGTGATGTATTTGGCTGTGTTATTTGGAAAACGGAAGATTTTTCGGTTGAGATAAGTGCACCCTGTTTGTGATGAATATGTGTTACATTACCTATGCTCCAGTTGAGAACAGAAAGATTTACAATACCTGAGGAGTTTTTTTTAGGCCACTGATGTTTCTGTTTTTGAGCTTAGGGCAGTTGCTGCCTACTGTGTTAGCTCTCTGTTAAAACATTTCTGAGGCCTTTTTCTCCTCTGTGTATTTTTCTTGTACAAGTTTGGAATATATGTATAAGTGGAGTGAATTCTTTTCTATATTTGACTGTAGTCCTTCACTCTGAGATTGACCCCTTTTTCTTCATTGTGTGTACAAATTAAGCCCTGGCAAAGTAGCTATATACAAACATATGGAAAGGGATGTAGTCATAATAACATAAAAACATAGTAGCATAGTAAATGATGGCAGGTAAAGACCATAATAACATTCTTAACATAATAACATTATCAATGATAGCAGGTAAAGACCAGCATGACCCATCATCTGCCCTGCAATGAGGCCAATTCAGAAGTCTGCACGTCCGGGTCGTCCAGACATGCAGAAAATGTACATAGCCCAGCTGTGCCCGATTCTGCAACCGTGGGAGCTATACGTTCCTGAGGTTGCAGAATCAGGGCACTTGGACGGCCCAGCGTGCACAATATTCTGAGCTGGGGGATGTCCAAGTGCCTACCCATCCCCATTGCTCAAGGCTCCGGCTGGTGTGCCAGTGCTGTGGCGTCCTGTCACCATGGCACTGGCACGTCCAGCCTGAGCCGAAATGCCGCCCTTATATACAGACCTTTTCCCCGACGCCCAACCCTCTGCGGGTGCTGCTAGAGCTGGGATCAGGTGGTGGGGGCTATCCGTGGCAGCCCTATTGTGTGTGGGGGTGGGGGGAGCACTTGCCCTGATCGCACAGGCACCCATCATGTATTCCACCTCCATGGTAGAATAAGTTGGGCATGCAGCAGACAGCCTGTGGACGTATGGGGCCCTGACCCGAATAGGTCCTGTATTTATTTTTATTTATTTATTTAAACTTATTTATATGCCGTCTTTCTACTATTCAAGGCAGTTTACGGGTAACAGAACAGAATAACAGTGCAGGGATGCACTATTGTGCAGGGAACAAGAACTTTTAATTTCAAACAACCAGTACGATGAACCATTTAAGAAGGATAAGCATTACAGTATCTATTTTAACTATATGCACAAGTGTGTGTGTGTGGGGGGGGGCATACATTTTCAGGGAATGGTGAACGATTTGGATTTGTGACATCTGATGAGGTTGGGGTTTGTGTTACTTATGTCACACTTGACCGCAGCATTCCATGAATACTACAGCACAACCACATTTGAGTTGCGGTTATGCTATAGTATTTATGGACTATGAAGGTTTTTAGCTTTTTCCTAAATTCTGAATGGTCACAGCATCCTCTCAGAACAGGTGGGAGAGTGTTCTATGTGGTTGAGACAAAAAGGGAGAATGCACAGCTATATGTGGATTGTTTGCTTTTCGTTTCTACGCTGGGATGTTGAGGTTGATAGAACTAGATCTTCGGAGTCTGTCACTTTTGGGTCTGGTGAGTAGGGGGTGAAGACAGGTTGCTAATTTGTTATATAGGACCTTGTGAATGAGTGCTTTAAATTTTATTCTGGCTTGGATAGGGAGCCGGTGTAAGTGTTTCAGGGTAGGGGTGATGTGGGCTTGTCTGGGGGTTCTATGGATCATTCTTGCAACAGTATTTTGTGCCATTTTGAGAGGGTGTAGTGTTTGTTTGGGGAGGCCGTGATTATATAGTGTTGCAGTAGTCAAGGGTGGGGATAACTATGGCCTGGCAGATGGTTCAGAATGAATCTGGACTTTGAAGAGGGCAGAGGTTCTTCAGAGTTCTTAGTTTATAAAAGATGGATTGGGTTGTTTTTCTTATTTGTTTTTGGAAGTTGAGTTTCTGGTCAAGGATTATACCCAGGCATTTGACTTCGCTTTTCACATTGATGGTGTAATCATTGAGCTTCAAGGTATGTGGAGGGGAGTAAGATGAATTGGAGAATATGTGGAGGGCCTCTGTCTTTGTCTGGTTAATGATAAGACTGTGATGTTGGAGTCACTGCCTAACCTTGGTGAAGCATTTTCTGATGTTACTGAAGTCTGGTGCTGAGGTGTTAAATAGGGTGAAGAACATTATATCATCCACGTAGAGCTGGTACTGTATCTTATGTTCTTTGAAGATCTGGCATATAGACTGGAGGAAGATTTTGAATAATAGGACTAATAGGCTAGAGCCTTGGGGCACTCCTTTTTGCTGGAGGAAAGGATGAGATGTTTTGACACCGATTCTTACTTGTTGGATCCTGTTTTCTAGATAAGAGCAGAACCAGTTTAGGGAGGTGTCACGGAGGCCATTGTCATGTAGCTTTCTAGTAGTTCATGGTGCAGTAAGGAATCAAAGGTGGATGATATGTCTAGAAATATTAGGAGGCAGCCTTGGGTAGCAAATTGTGTATATGTGAGGACAGAATTTAATAGGGATATAAGCAGCATTTTAATCTGTGGTTTCGTTTAAATCCATGTTGGTAGGGATCAAAGGGAGCATGGTCATCAATGAAATTCTGGAGTTGGTTTTGCACCAGTTTCTCTATTATCTTTGATAAGAATGGAATACTTGCTATCGGTCTGTAGGAATTCATGAAGTGTGGTCCAGTTTGTTCCCTTTTAGGATTGGCGGATTGAGCTTTTCTTCAACAGGGTAGGCATTATACCATGGATAGGGATGTTCGTACTATGGTCTGGAGGTAGGGCTCAGTTGTTCTCTAGTACTTTTAATCCAAGTAAATGGGCAAGGATCTAGGGCTGATGTAGTTGTATTGAGGTTTTGTTGGTAGTCTCAATGTTTTCTAGGGATGGGGTGTCAAATTGGGACCATGTGGGTTGAAGGAGAAATGTGCATTTAGAATTTCTGGAGGATGAGTTATGGATAGAGTTGAATGGTATTTAGAGCAGAGGTGGGTTGCTATGTTCTGTGGGGAAATATCATCTTGAGGCATCTGTTTGTTTGGTTCATTTAGGAGAGATTTTGCAATAGTGAAGAGCTCTCTGGGCTTGTTTAGCAAATGCATAATGATATTTTCATGGTATTCTCTCTTCTGTCTTAGTGTTTCTTCACAATATGCTTGTTGCTTTTCTAGGTAGTGGCATGGATGACAGGGTCTCTCGATCGTCTCCAGTTGCATTTGAGTCGCCGTACTTCCTTTTTTTGCTCTATTAATGCTGTTGAGAACCATGGGGTTCTGTTGTGGTGTTTGGTCATTGATTCATTCTTTGGAGTAGAGAAGAGGATCAAGGCATGGTCTGACCATGGAACTGGAAGGACTGAGTGTGGAGTTTGGCTGGCATCTGGAATGAGGGTGTGTGGCATGAAGCTCAGGTCAAGAATGTTTCTTTTATTGTGTGTTGGAAAGGTAAGGATTTGGGTGAATTGGAGAGCTTCCACAGCATCCAGGAAGGAGGAGATTGCTTTTGTGTGACTGAGGATAAGTTTGGTTCTCCAAGGACGATGAGGGGTTGATGGCTGGTTGTGGGAGAGCAGACTGCTTCTAATATTGTGGATAGATCCACGGCATCACCTTGCGGAGCTCTGTATGCTAAGTATAGTGATATAGATCCATTGGATACTTTGAGAATGTCCATGCCTGGGGTGGAGTTAGTGTCAGTAGTGTTGAGTTCGAGGTTGCTTCTTGCTATGATGCAAACTCCTCCACCTCTGCCAGTAGATTTGTTACATATATGAATTCTGTATGATGGAAGGCAAAGTTGGTTGATGAGAACAGTGTCGGTTTCATTGAACCAGGTTTCAGTGAGACACAATACATCTAGCTCATGCTCTGATATAAGGTCAACTAATTGGGATCTTGTTTCTGGCAGTTTGTATATTAATGAGGGCACAATGCAGGGGGGACTATTGGAGCATGGGAGAGGTCTCTGGCTGGGTGTAGGGGACAGTGCGATCTTGGTTAAGGAGCATCTATGACTGTGGTGGTGGAGATGTAACTGGAACGCTTGATTGGTGTTTGGTGGAGTCTGTGAGTGTGAATTATTGGTATTTGTATATTGTCCTCTAATTTAAGAGAGTTTGTCAGTAGTGCCGATATGATCATGAGTAGGACAAGGTGCATGAGTAAGGCAGAGGACCTTGTTTTTATTGCTTCCATCTTGTCTTAACAGCAATCATACTAGAAGGGGGCAAGCAATACTAGAGCAGAGTAAGGGGGGGGGGGAGGGTGATGTTACCAGGAGTGAAGGAAGTGGTGAGGAGTGAAGATACAGGTCTTTTGCTTCTGGTTTATGGGGAATATTAACAATTTATGGATACTCTACAGATTGTAATACTGTTTTAACCACTGCTTGGAGAAGCAAGTTGACAGATATAATAGATACAGGGTCCTGAGTTGTGTAACAATGAAGTATAATCACATAGCAGCAACAGAAAACATTTCACATACAATACCAAGTTTAGAGTAGTCACCTAGTGACCAGGGAAGTCTATGGACAGTGATAATAGGTTATTGGAGCCATAGTAAATATTATAATTAGTGAAGCAGAGCTATAGGAACATGTATAATTCCTTTAGTAAGAGGTTAAATCCTGCATCACAAAGGAGGAATGTTAGGCCACACTAATGCATTAACAGTAGTTACCTGTACTGTTAGCATGGAGATAAGGTAGAAGGTAGGAAGAAGAATCCAGGGATAGCTGTCACTTATGTCCACACTTAAGGGCCACGCCTAAGGGCCCTTTGGTGAGGCCCACCAGGTGTGGGCACGCCCGATGGCACTCCAAATTTTAAATGAGGCAGTCTGTCCCACAGTGAGGCCCGATTGGCTTTGCAGTGAGAAGGAGGGGTGATGGGCAGTCCTTCTCCTTGCCCCGACGCCGATCGGGTGCTTCTCTAGTTCCCTCACTGCTGCTGCATGTGCCCAATGGCACTCCAGATTTTAAATGAGGCAGTCTGTCCCACGGTGAGGTCTGATTGGCCTTGTATGTCCGGGTGCTTCGGCCCACCCTCGCTTTGCCCTCTCTCTGCCTCAGCCCCGCCCCCTCCTGCCTCTGTCCAGAGCTCCCCACACAGACCCTCTGTACGTGCGAGGAGCAACTGCCACAGAATATGGTACCAGTGAATAGCGGGGTATTGCATGTCTAACTCGGACATACAACCCCGCTATTCAGGGATCAGAATCTACCCCAATGTGTTTAGGGTTGTTAACTGTCACTCCTTGCAGGTTACCTTTGCTCTATGCTTTTTACTTCGGATTGAAACCGCCTTCTGTGAGAACTATGCTTTTTTGAAATGTGAAAGTCATTTAAATTTTGCTTTGAATAGGAATGCCCCTCTTCCTATATAGAGATCCTGTGTGCTTATCTCATATCCTTTTGAATTGTCACTTTTTTCCTCCCCACCATCTCCAGTAGGAGGATAGTCAAGGCATCGACCACCCTTTTTGTTAAAAAGTGTTTCCTGACGTTGCTTTTAAATTTTCCTCCTTTCAGCTTCATTTCATGTCCTCTAGTTTTATAGCTTCCCTGTCTTTTGAAAAGGTTTGTTTGCTTATTAATACCTTTCAAGTATTTAAGTGTCTGTATCATATCTCCCTTGTCCTTCCCTTCCTTTAGTCTAAGGCAGGGGTGGACAATTCCAGCCCTCGTGCACCACAATCCAGCCTGGTTTTCATGATGTCCCTAATGAATATTCATGAGATCTATTTGCATCCACTGCCTTCCATTGTATGGAAACAGGTCCATGAATATTCATTAGGGACATCATGAAAACTCGGCTGGATTGTGGTGCACGAGGGCCGGAATTGCCCACCCCTGGTCTAAGGCATACATATTCAAGTCTTCAAGTCACTTTTCATATAGCTTCTGATATAAACCCCATACTATTTTGGTTGTTCTCTGAATTCCTTTAAGTCTATCTCAGTAAGAATATAAAAAGTATTTTTATATTCTTATTGAGATACTGCCTCCAAAATTGGACACAGCACTCCAAGTGATGCCTTACAAATGACTTGTACAGGGGCATTATCACTTCATTTTTTTGGATGGTTACGCCCCTTTCTATGCTACCTAGCATCCTTCTGGCATTGGCCTCTTGTCACATTGTTTTGCAACCTTGAGGTCTTCAGATACTATCATCCTGAGGTTTATCTCCTGGTCTGTTTGGATTTCTGCACCTCAAGTGCATCATTAGCACTTCTGTGCATTAAATATTAACCTCTAACATTAGATCGTTCTTCTAATTTTTGTAGATCATTTCTTATATTGTCAACTTCAATTAGGTATCCACTCTGTTGCAAATCTTTTTGCCATCCCCAAAAAGACAAACCTTTCCTTCTAACCCTTCAGTAATGTTACTTACAAAGATATTGAACAGAATCGGACCCAGTATATATCCTCAAGACACTCCACTACTCATCTTTCTTTCTTCTCAGTGAATACCATATACTACCACCTTCTGTCATCTGTCGGTCAGACAATTTCTAAGCCAGTCCATCACCTTGAGTCCTCGTTTCAGGCTTCTCAATTTATTTATGAGCCTCCTCTGAGGAATGGTATCAAAGGTTTTGCTGAAATCCAAGTAGTCCATTGCATGCCCTTGATCAAGTTCTCTGGTTGCTAAATTAAAGAAATCTGTCAAATTCACCTGTCATCATCTGCCTTTGGTAAAATTATGTGGTCTGAGATCTTGCAAACCATTGAAAAGTAGAAATTTCACTATCCTTTTCTTTAGTTGTGTTTCCATTATTTTTCTAACCACAAAGCTAAGGTTTACAAGCGTCCCATCTCTTCTCTGTGGCTATTTTTATGAAGAGTGACTACATCATCCCTTCTCCAGTTCTGAGGAGCCTCTCCAGTGGTGGGATTCAAACCAGCCAGGAACCGGTTTGGTCCATCCTGACAGTGGTCGGGACATGTGGCTGGCAGCACTGCAATGGTAGAATTGCATGAACCACATGCCCAGACTGCTGCCGTCCACCCGACAGTAGATGGATGGCATCGGGAGCTTCTCCCAATGCCATGATCCCCTCAATGCTGTCAAACTACTGTCAGGTGGGGAGATTCCCGACACTGCAGAGCTGGTGTTGCAACACTGTATTCGACCTGGTTTGGCGAACACGGTCCGCAACAGGAGCCGGTTTGCAAGAACCGAGCCGAACTGGCAGAATTCCATCACTGAATCTCTGCCATTTCTAAGGATCTAAGAAACATACCCTTAAGAGGACCCACCAGAATCTCTTTCAGCTCCCTCAGTATCCTGGTATGTATTTCATCCAGCTCCATCGCTTTGTCCACTTTTAGTTTTCTCAAGTTGTTCATAGACACTTTCTTCCACATGTACTGTACATTTGTCATCTGTGGTCCTTCTCCAGGATTTTCTTTTATGAACACAGAATAGAGGTATTTGTTCTGCATTTCTGCTTTTTCCTCATTATGCTCCACACAATGGTCCTCTGCATCTTTCAGTCTTACAATTCTATTTCTAGCCTTCCTCCTTTCTCCAACAAATCTGAAAAAGCCTTGTCACCTTGCTTTACATCTTTAGCCATGTTTCCTTCTGCCCATGCTTTTGCCATTTGTTCTCTTTGCTTCGTTGAACTTTATCTGGTATTCTTTTCTATTTTCTTCTTGTGATCTTCTGCATTTTGTGAATTCTACATTTTTTGCCTTTACTTATTTTAGGCCACTTCCTTGGAGAACCATATTGATTTTCTTCTCCTCTTGTTTTTATTAGCTTTACTTCATAGAGATCAGTTGACATTTTTATAGATCCTTTCAGTTTGATCCATTGCCTTTCAACTCATCCATTGTGCTTTCTATTCTGGCTTACCCACCTATCTTCATTCACACCTCATTCTCTATCACCTAACATGTGTCCTTCAATCCTCAACTGATAACTACTTGATTGTTCCAACAAAGAATATCTTGTGTCTAGTCACTACAGATCAATGACTTTACGTATCAAGGCCCCTACCTCTGGAGCTCACTGCCCATGGAACACAATTTAGAATTGTCATACTCAAAGCTTAAGACAGGGTTGAAAACCTAGTTTTTTACCCAGGCCTTCAGAGAGTGATTTAGGTGCTTTTTCACTTTGGCTCCCCTTCCTTTTGTGTATGTACTAAGAGCCAGACAGTTCTCGGGTTGAAATTGTTGTGTTACCCCTCTTCCCTCCGTGATGTTTTTCTTTAGTTCAGCCCTTGTGTTGTCTTTTATGTAACCGATGTTCAAACTACTGGATTTTGTAAACTGCTGTAACGTATATGCCATTAGCGGAATATAAGTTCTGCAAATAAATAAATAGAGAAACTTCCCTTATCTCTTTCCATCCTGCCAGCTCCTCTTTCAGGTGCTTCCTTATTTTAATTAAGTCAAAGTTTTTGAAGTCCAGAACTTTGAGTTTTGTATGTCTGGACTCCGCTTTAGCTTTTATATGAAACTATACCATATGATGATCATTAAGTGAGGACCTAACGGGACATTAGACACACTGGGCCTGATATTCAGTGCTGCGGCTAGCACTGCTAACTCAGCTAGCTTCTGGTGCTGAAAGTTAATCCCAGATATTCAATACCGGGTCATATCTGGCCCCGGAACTGAATATCTGTGTTAGCCGCATTTGCCGCTTGCTAAACAGGCAGCAGCGATCAGGGCCGGCCCGTCCATTGAGCAAGAATGTTTTTTGCACAGGGCCCCGCGTTTCAGGGGGCCCCGCGCAAAGAACATTCTGCTTTAAAAATAAATTAAATTTTAAAAATGAAGCTAGCTGCTGCCGCTGCCGCAGCAGCAGCAGCAGAATCGACTGTCCCACGGGGCCCCCCCCCCCCTGCCCGGCTGAGCCCTCCCTGCCCGGCTGAGCCTCTCCGCGACGGCTTTCAGATCCGCGAAAGGAGAGTGTCTCCTCGTGGCTCTGTTAAGCCTGCAGGGGCTGAAGGGAAATTTCCCATCAGCCCCTGCGGGCTTAACAGAGCCGCGAGGGAGACAGTGAGACACTCTCCCTTAGCGGATCTGAAAGCCGTCATGGAGAGACTCAGCCGGGCAGGGAGAGCTCAGTCGGGCAGGGGGGGCCCCGCGGGACAGTCGATTCTGCTGCTGCCGCAACGGCAGCGGCAGCAGCCAGCTTTTTTTTTTTTTTTATTTTCCCTGGGCCGATGGGGGGGAGGGGTTTAGGACTGGTAATGGGCTGTGTGCTGATGGGGGTTTAGGACTGGTAATGGGCTATGCGGGGGCTAAGTCTGGAAATGGGGTGATGGGGTGGTTAGGACTGGTAATGGGCTATGGGGGGCTAAAACTGGAAATGGGCTGATGTGTTAGGACTGGAAGTGGGCTGATGGGGGGTTAGGACTGCTAATGGGCTATGGGGGGCTTAAACTGAAAATGGGGTGATGTGGGGTTAGGACTGGAAGTGGGTTTATTATTTATTTATTTATTTGTATAGGGAGTTGATGTATAGGGGTTGATGGGGGCTAAGACTGGTAATGGGTTGGGGGGTTGCTAGGACTGGAAATGGGCTGAGTGGAAGGGGAGGCTTGAACTGCAAATAGCTGATGGGGACGGGGACTTGGAATGGAAATGGGCTGAGTGGAAGGGAGGCTTGAACTGCAAATAGCTGATGGGGAGGGGGGCTTGGAATGGAAATGGACTGTGAGGGGAGGGAGCTAGGACAGAAAATGGGCTGATGGAGCAGCTAGGATAGGACTGGAAATGGGCTGTTGGGGGAGCTAAGATTGGAAATGGGCTGTGCTGGGTGCTTGGATTGAAATGGACTCATGTAGGGGCTAGAACTGGAAGTAGGCTCATGGGGAGCTTGGATTGGAATTGGGCTGAGTGGAGGGGAGCTAGGATTTGACATGGGCTGATGGTGGGCTAGGAAAGGACTAGAAATGGGCTGATGGGAGGCTGGGATTGGAAATAAGCTGATGGAGGGACTCGGATAGGACTGAAAATGGATGGGGAGCTAGGACTGGAAATGGGCTGATGGGGGGCTAGGACTGGAAATGGGCTGATGCAGGGACTAGAAGGGAGCGGATGCTGAGTGAGCCTGGAACTAGAAGGGAGCTGATGTTGGGGGAGGATTAGAATGGGATGGGGCTGGGAGAGTGAAATGGAGAGGGGAAAAATATTTTGTGTGGGATGGATGAAAAATCTACAATTGGCCGGGTATTGGGAGAGTAAGTGGGGATTGAGGATGGAGGGGTAAAATTTGAGTGGATGAAATAGGAATGAGGAAAGAGCAAAAGGAGAAAGATTAGTATGTTAAAGCAGATGTAGAGCGAGAGAATGGAAAAAAACTAGAAGAGAGAAGAAAGGACAAATGGACAGCAGACGATGGAGAGTTAGCAGAAGACACGAAGAAACCAGAAGAAAGTGGCTGGAGCAATTGCAACTGAAAAAAAATGCACAAAAGGTAGAAAAATATCTCTTTATTTTGAATTCATTAACTGGAATATGTCAGCTCTGGGAAATGTGCATCATTAACGTCTGCGCTTTGTTTAGTACAAGAGGAAATTAATTTATAATTTTATTTTTATAGTGTTGTTGTACATTCCAAGTTTGGCTTTTGGGGTTCCCAGTTTAATTATTGCCTTCCTGTTTCTAAATTGTGATTCCTTGTTTGGTGATAGTCTATGTTCTGCACGTGTAACTGAGCTGAGGTATTCTGTTTATGTAATTCCTATTTGACATTGCCACTTGTTCTCTTTCCCCAGTAGGTCATGTATTGTTGTTCTCTAAAATGTATTTGTTTAATATTTGCAGTGTTGCCTTTTGATAGGTAGGGTCTGGTGCTTTGTGAGTCCTGGTAGTGCTGTTACAATACGGCGGGTTTGCTATGGGTTCTAAATGGGCAGTGTTTGTAGTAGTTCCTAATGTGCCTGGCTGTTGGCACTGGATTATAGTAATGTAGAAATCTTTTAGACTTTCTTTATCCATACGTTCATTAAGAGACGTGTTTACTAAAAGTTAGTGTATGGTAACATTATGCAAATATTTATGCAAATAAGGTCACTTATGCAAATGAGGCCCCGCACCGAGTCTCCGCACATGGCCCCGCACCCCCCTTGGGCCGCCCTGGCAGCAATATTGAGCCACTGCCTGGTTAATGATACACAGTGAAAGTTAGGCCAAGGTTATCTGCGCCTGACCTTTGCCTCAAATTGCTAATCGGGGAGAGGCTCAATATTGCCGCTGCCCTGTTAGCAAGTGGTGTCACCTCTGCTCCATCCCAGAATGCCTCTGACATGTCCTGATGATAACTGGTTAGCATCAGGGCATGTATGGCCAGAAGCCATGGATATTCAGCGACACTAACCGTATTAGTGCCGCTGAATATCCCGTTCACAGTGATTAACACGGTTAGCAGCTCTGCTAACCACGTTAATCACTTTGACTATCAGGCCCACTATCTCCATTTGTGAGTACTAGATCCAGTGTGGCCCCTTCTTGCATGGGTTCCTTCACCATTTGTTTGAGCAGAATGCCTTGCATGGCAGCCAGAATCTCTCTACTTCTTTCTGATTTTGCATATGGGATATTCCAATTCATATATGGCAGGTTGAAATTGCCTAGCAATAGCACTTCCTTTTTCATTCCCAACTTTTGAATATACATGGCCAGTTTCTTTGAGTTGAAGGTCTGTAGATAACACCAATTTGGATATAAGTTCCATCTTCTTTTTCCAAAATGATCCATATTGCTTCGTCTTTTCCTTAAACCCCCTGTTGCTTTAATATTGATTTTCACGTAAAGGGCTACTCCTCTACCCTTTCGGCCATCTCTGTCCCTCCTAAGGAGATTATAGCCTGGTATGGCCAAGTCCCATTCATGACTCAGTGAGCTATGTCTTTGTAATAGCAACAGCATCTAAGTCTGCCGCCACCTGTAAGGCTTGCAGATCTGGAATTTTGTTGTCTTCACTATGAGCATTTGTGCCCAGTACTTTCCAGTTCTTTTTTTTGTTGGCTTTTTCATGTTCTTTATAACCTTTTGCCTAGTCTCCTCTTCTACTTTGTTATTGAGAACTGAGTTGCTAAGATGGTTTATTTTGTTTTTCCCCACTGTTGTCTTGCTTTGGCTGGGGGTGACATCCTGAACTCAACTTCCACGTGCTGCCCCATCCTCTATTTTAAATGCTTTGTAATATGTGAAAAGGGATCTGCAGATAAAGAATTTTCATATATACACATGTATTGACTTTCACACAAAATCTACGGTAATCATAATCATGCAAAACTTGATCCCATTGTGCTTTATAGTTTAGTACTTCATAAACATGCAGTCAATATGTGGGTGGAATGTCAACCAGTTAAATGATTGGCTTGTATGACAGTTTTCAACTGTGTAAGGGAAGAAGAAGCAATGCCAGAAATATTATTGCACAACTAAGGATGGGCAAACGGAGGCACAGGGGAGCAGGTGACTTGCTCAAGGTCACCCAGAGTGTTCATGCTAAGAGGAATTTAGCAATCGAGCATGCCAGAAGCTTTTCATCACAGCTATAATAACAGAGCACATCTCCTCCCTCATTAATTGCCAAGCATTTATAATTGATTTTCTGCCAGAATTCCATGAAGCAGTTTCTCTAATTTACTTTATAAATGATCATGAATTGAGCATATCTGACAGTAACTATGAGTAGCTTAAGCAATAAATCGCCCACAATGAACTTTACCATTGGATCAGCACACCCATTTTGGCTGCTTTGCAGGTGTCACTCTGAATTATTTCCCAGAAACCACTAGGGTTAAACTACTCAGTGTATATGCCAATTCTTTGTACTACACTCTTTGTCTCTTAGAATCCTCTTTGTCTCTTAGAATCCTCGGAAATCCCACTAACAGAAGAAATTAGAGGAACATTATTCAGAAGAAAAGAGTTTATTCAATCCATTCTTAGCGCAACATTCTGCATTTCCTAAAAGTAACAAAACCTAATTTCACTACGCTGCCCTGATGAGCTGCTGAAGTCTACGGGCTCAGGAAGGACGTCCTCTCAGATTTTGTTCTTGTGGCAATGCTGCAGAGCATCTTTCAAAGCCTGCAAAACCCGATCCACATTAGTCCTGGTGGAGTTGTAGCCCATTAGACCTATCCTTAGTACCTAAAAAAAAACCAGCCATTATTTGGGCATTATAGGGGCAACTTTTAAACTGTATTTGGGACTTGTAGTCCTGCGAAGATTATGAGCTTATTTTCAAAGGGCTTCCCCCCTTTGAAAATGCTGGTGATCGCAGACAATGAGCGAAATGTAAGCATGTATAATTGTACTTGCTTTGTAGGAGGTGAAAATATGTCCACAGAAAGAATGTGAAGGACTTTCAAAAGTAAAAGCAGCTCATAAAGAAACAATACAGGTAGTTACTAAGACAAAACCAAAGACAGAAATTAAAGGATTAAATATCAAACTCTTCAGTAAATTAACAAATAATATAGACTGATTGAATATGTAAATTAACAGTTGTACAGGTGGCAGAAAACAAAGATCAGACAATTATGACACAAGTACTTTAAGCTCTGGATGGATCAGGATACAGGCCCATTCTTATCCAAAGTCCTTGGTGCTCTCCTGCTAGGAAAAATCCTTCTTTCTTTACATCAGTTATGGAAAGGTCTCACTGTCTGGAGGCAGCTCACTTGGCTTGGAGGCGGTTGCCGGCTCAACTTCTTCCCCAAGGAAACCTTGAAATTGCAGAGCTGATAGCAACTGCTCTTTTCCTTCTGAAATCTGATCCAGAGCTGGGGCAGAGTAAATCCTTATTTTTTAAGTTTGAGACAAAGACTTGGAACTCTGAATGAGAGCTGAAGCAAAATTCCCAGGCCTTCTCTCCCAAAAACCAGGAGCAGCCCTTTGCTAAATCCTAGCTAGAGGCTAGACAGCAACCAACTGACTCAATTCAAAAAACTCAGAAGGCTTCAACAGAGGGCTGCAGTTCAATGCAAGAATTAACACTTCTGTTGCTTACTATAGAGTCAGTATAGCATTTCCTGGGCAGTCTTAAAGATTTTCTTATAGAAATCTACTTTGGGCTTTCCTGTTAGCAATCTGTATGCTCAGGCTTGTAATTCTCAAAGCTGGTAACCAGCATCTATGCCAAGATTTGCTTTTTTTTTTAAAGCAAAAACCTCTAGAAGGAGATAAGTATCAGTCAATTCTGAGTGTACACAAGGGCTAGATCCTTTATTTTAGTGAGGTCCTCACGCTCCTTTTCTCTGTACTTTCCTCCCAGTCAATCCCAGGTTGTATACTCTACTTCATGCTCCTTCCAATTCAACCCTCTTAGATAAAAAGTACCCCCAGTATTATATTGGGGCATCATAGCATGGCCGAGACTCACCAAACTGGCAAGAGACCATTAGAAACAGAGCAAAGGATGGGAGGGGAAGGTTGGAGGGGTGGTTAGTGATTGGGTGGGATGGGGAGAATGAAGGGGAGGAGTGCACAGGAAGGTGGGTTAGATTTGGCAGGCAGGATGGGTAGGGCTGGCGTGGGAGCAGGAGGATAAAGGTTCCTAGCCTGCCAGTCCTGCAGTTGGGGGTGGGATGGGCATATAAGGTGTGTGTGTGGGAGGGGGGGGGGGGTGTTGCAGTCACAGCAACTGGGGGAGGGGATTTAGTAAGACTTCAGATTCAGCCTATGTTGTGGGGGAAGGCAAAGATGGGGAACATGAAACATAAAGGCTGGCATGCAACACTGCTGCGAGCTGATCGGCATAATTATGGGGTCACCTCAAGCTATGTGGAAAATGGGGGTACTGGCTAGGTCATCACTGGGGCGGGTGGTAGAGTTGGGTTTGGGAAAGAGGAATATTGTATTGGGGAGAGCTGCTCTGTTTGTGTTTTAAGTGGCTGAAGTTGTTAAAATTACATAAAGCTGCGGCAAGTGTATTACCATCAAGTCAGTGTTGGGTGAATAATTTGGAGTGGTATGTGCGGCAAGTGGTGTGAGTGTTGATGTTAGAGGGATGCACTTGGATAGAAGGTCTCTTCCATGCAGTATCAAGTCTTCTACAATACTCAGCATGGATGCACTTTGGTGATAGATCCCTCTTACACTCTTTGGGGTAATTTTATAAAGTAATTTTAGCACGTATGTGGAGATCTATGCATGTAAAATGGCTTTTATAAAGTGAGGTCAGATGCAAAATGAACACACCTATTTCTACTATAAGTGTAATCAGGGTGCAGTTGGAGCAGATTGTGGGTGATGTCACAAAACAGCAAGTTGATTCTACAATACATCAATTTGAATGGATACTCGAGCAGGTATAATGTCTTTGCCTTCAAAATAGGCACTAGATTCATGCTAAGTTTTTTTAAAAAACACATAGGCACCTATATGTCTTTTAAAGTAGGTACCTACTGGCAACCAAACCGGGGCACCCTTTTAGAAAATTACCATCTGCATGTATTTTCTATTCTCCACAACAGAAGGAAAGGTACTTACTTTCTTCCTTGGTATCCCTAGTTCTCCATTTGCTTGAGCCTCTCCTGCATGATCCTCCCTAAATCTGTGCTCTCCTTTCCCTTGGATTACCTTTTTCCTTATTTAACTCAGGCTGGCTTGGGATCACTGCAGCCAAATCAGTTACAAAGAGATGCATCACTCTGGCTGTGCTAGGCCTCAACCTTAGGCTCAGTCAGTTTCTCCTCCTTTACCTCTTGGACTCCTTGCAGAAGGAAAACATTGGACTTTAGTTGTGCAAGCCTTTTATAGTTCCCTCCAAAATGTGAAGATAACTCCTTCTGTCTTGTGACTGACAGAGAAAGCTATCTCCCATTACATTAACCTATTTTTTTTTTTAAGTGCCATCAAGTCAGTGTTGACTCATAGTGACCCAGCTACCTCTGGGTTTTCTTGGCAATGTATCACTGGAAGTAGATTGCCAGCCTTTTCTTCTGAGGCAATGGAGGGTAAAGTGATTTGCCCAAAGTCACAAGGAGTGCCAGTGGGAATTGAACCCTTGATCTTCTTGATACTAGGCAATTGCTCTAACCACTAGGCTACTCCTCCACTCCATTATGTTAACCTATACTGGGGCTTAACTTAGGAGCATAGACTCCAGAATATTCCTCACTTGTACAGTACAATGAAGGACACATAATGAGGTCCTGCTACACTAGTTTGGGTGTGTCATGATGCTGGTAGCATTTACAGTTCTTCTGGTTTTTGTTCTTCAAGATCTCTGGTTTCAGGACCATCAGGCTCTGCAGATGAAAAGGTGGTAGGCTCAGTGAATGGTACCAGCAGTGTGTCTGTTTCTGTTGCCATGTTTGTCCCTCCTGTTTCTTTGCCTGCTCGCTAGTTTTATTTCACTGGTACAAGTGTCCTTCTGCCTCCATGATAAAATTACCCCAAAGAGTGTAAGAGGAATCTGTCACCAAGGTGCATCCATGCTGAGTATTGTAGAAGACTTGATACTGCATGGAAGGGACCTGCTGTGCATTCCTCACCTCACGGTAGAAAAGTGAGTTTTGACTCTTTTTGCTAAGGAGCGAGTTTTGACTCTTTTTGCTGTCCTTGCCTGCCACATCAGGAGGAGAGCAGTAGATTTCCTCTTAATTGTGATCTCCAAATCAGGGCTATGTATTTTAGTGCTTAGAAGGACTATGAAGGAATTTTTACTTGAGTTTGGTGTCTAGGACATGGTTATACTGATAGAGGGTAATTCTATAAGGTGCAGCTAGATTTCTGCATGTGTTTACGTACATAAATCATGTTATTTTAGTAATTATGCATGTAAATGATCTCTTAAGTGGGAGACTAGTCAGTTGCTATTCTAAAGTACACACCACCAGCCAGTGGCACAAACTTTCAATCTCGGTGAGCAGAGGGGCAGAGCATGGGTAGGTTTTTCCTTGCCTATCTTTAAGGCGCAGAGGCTAAGCGGGTAGCATCAAAAATTGCTGCTACCCATTTAGCCTTGGTGGCTGCCGGTGCATCCAGACAAACCCAGATTTTCACTTCTGCCATCACGGAAGTGAAAATCCGGGTTAAGGGGGTCGGCGGACAGGCTATGCGCTGCTGCGGCACATAACCTGCTGAATTGAATATCGGGTCCTTCATGTGCTACAGCATCTGTTATCGGTCCTTTAAAAAGTATCACAACTAGCAGAATTCCAGGCTGAATATGGCTATTAGACCTTTAAGATCAATGAATGAAACTCCATTGACATCCAGGAGTATAAACAAGGAGCCAGACAATATAAGACGTCTCTGAATTTGCTTTAAATTTAAAAAACACCTACTTGCATCCTAGTGCTAGCCATGCAGTCACAGTCTCGTGAGCATGCAAATTGCATTCTTCACTGATCTCGCAACACTGAAACTGCAAGGCTGGCACAAGAATGCAAACACTCCAACAGTTTGAACTGATATTGAGCAAGACTGTGCCATACTGACATCAGTGGTTTTGGAAGAGACACTGAAGAGCTGTGGCAGGAAAGTTGGTCGGGCCAGGGCTCTCTGTTCAGATGCCTATGCTCATGCTATATGTCTATTGGAAAGTGGTAAATTGGTTAGGTTACTCTAAAGCTCCCTGTAGAGTTCCATGGATCAACCCTGCTCTAATTTAGACTTACCTTTCCAGCAGAAGGTCCAAGTCCTCCAGTTATCTCAATGCCATGCTTCTTCATGATGTAGGATGTGATTTCCTTCCAGTCATAGCCTTCGGGAACTAATACCGTTGTCACTGTTGGCAGCCTTACCGTCTAAGACATGACCAGAGGTAAACATTCATGTAGCAAACTAGTGAATAGCAATTAACTTGCATACTGGTTTTGATAACCCCTGACTGGCATTCCCTTTTCTGTCTGCTTCTCCTCCCTTCTCCAGAACAGTTTTTGGCATGTTTCACATCAGGCAAAATCACTTATTGCTGGGAGTCAATCCATCTGTCTGTCTGTGTGTATGCATAACTTTGTTTGCACATGTGCGAACAAAACTATGTCAACAAAGACGTAATACAGCAGGCCACACACATCACCCCTCACACAAACAGTCACTCCACTCCCATGCCACAAACACACAGACATACTCCATCCCCACAGCACACACATATACAGACATCCCAACCCCACACCACACACACAAACGTATACAGGCACCCCACCCCCAAACCCCTCCCACACATGCATACCACACACCCACTGCTGCACCATACACCCACACACTATCTCAAGGCAGACACAAATATATAGATGTCACAGGTCATAACGATGCCTCTTACAGTCCCATAGCCCTGCTACCCTAAGGAGACACACTTTACAGTATCAAGTCTCTTCGCTCCCCCCCCCCCCCCATGCATGTATGAGTTTGCAAAGGGAGGAAGGGAAAATTGGTCTTTTTGTTACAAAGATAACTAATCATCTTGCAAGTCTTCAGTGCTCCATCTACTCACTCATATATGGCAACCATTCACTTCTCAGTGAAACATACCTTTTTCAATGTTTACAGCAAGCACTTCTCAGCTTATTTATTTTCTATTTAGCTCATGCATTTCCCATAGTACCGTAGTTCAAATAACATAAGTAGGCTACATGAACCTCAACAAGCAGAGAGATAAGAAAGAAGCTTCTACTAAGACTAAACTTCTCAATACCCAACTGAAATTCAATTGCTTGCCTTGATGTGAGATCAAAAGCATGTTTGTGCTCTTCCTAGAATCCAGTTAACAGGAAAGCAGAATTCTCTGCACACAAAGCTGCTGCCAAACGTTCCGTTTTGCAGTGTTCTACTACATTCTGTTCTAGCTCAGCTTTATGGGCTGATGGCAGGACATGATGACTCAGTCTGTCAGTCTGTAGTCACTTGCCAGCTTGCTGGTGCTGGCCTTCTGTCATATTCAAGGCCTGCAGAACTCCAAAAGCTTACTCTAGTCTGAGACAAAAGTCCCTTCAAAATATGCCTGAACTTCATACATGGTGTGCTCAGATATTGTACTAAGATCATGAAGACATTGAGTAGAAGACAAACAAATGTTGACCCTGCAAAATGATTTACCCCCTTACATAAGAACATAAGAAATGCCATACTGGGTCAGACCAAGGTCCATCAAGCCCAGTATCCTGTTTCCAACAGTGGCCAATCCAGGTCACAAGTACCTGGCAGGTTCCCAGAAAGGTACATAGGTTCCACAATGATTGTCCCAGGTTAAAAAGTGGATTTCCTGGGTCCTCTTTAATAATGATTTATGGATCTCTCCTCCAGGAACTTCTCCAAACCTTTTTTAAACAGCTATAATAACAACTTTTGCTACATCCTCCGGCAACGAATTCTAGAGTGTGATTACGTGAAGGATGTAGTAAAAGCTGTTAGTGTAGCTGAGTTTAAAAAAGGTTTGGACAAGTTCCTGGAGGAAAGGTCCATAAACCATTATTAAAAAGGATCTCAGAAATCTACTGCTTACCCTTGGACAAGCATTGTGGAACCTATGTATCTATGGTGACCAGAACTGCATACAATATTCAAGGTGCAGTTGCACCATGGAACAATATAGAGGCATTATAATATCCTTGGTTTTGTTCTCCATAGAGGCATGGAGAACAGTGGAGAATGCAATTTTATAAACTAATTTTAGGCTCCTTTAACGATCAAGTGCCAGTGGTCATACTTGATAAATTGGAAGACTGGGCATCAAAATGGCAGATGAAATTTAATGTGGAGAAGTGCAAGGTTATGCACCTAGGGAAGAACAACCCAAACTATGGTTACACGATGCAAGGTTCCACATTAGGAACCACCACCCAAGAAAAAGATTTAGGCGTCCTTGTGGATACCATGTTAAAACCCTCGGCCCAGTGTGCAGCGGCAGCCAAGAGAGCAAATAGAATGCTAGGTATGATAAGGAAAGGAATGGAAAATAAAACAAAAGATATTATAATGCCTCTATATCGTTCCATGGTGAGACCGCACCTTGAATATTGTGTGCAATTCTGGTCGCCATATCTTAAAAAGGATATAGCAATTTTAGAAAAGGTTCAGAGAAGAGCCACCAAAATGGTAAAGGGGATGGAAGGCTACTCCTATGAAGAAAGGCTAAAAAGGTTGGGGCTCTTTAACCTGGAAAAGAGACGGCTGAGGGGAGATATGATAGAAGTCTATAAATTAATGAACGGAGTGGAACGGGTAAACGTAGATCGATTGTTTACCTTATCAGAATATAGAAAGACTAGGGGACATGCAATGAAGCTACAGGGTAAACTATTTAAGACTAATAAAAGAAAATATTTTTTCACTCAACGTGTAATCAAACTCTGGAATTTGTTACCGGAGGATGTAGTAAAGGCTGTTAGTGTAGCTGGGTTTAAAAAAGGTTTGGACAAGTTCCTGGAGGAAAGGTCCATAAACCATTATTAAGAAGGGACCCAGGATATCAATGCTTGAACCAATACAAGCATTGTGGAACCTGTGTCCCTTGGGGAAACTGCTAGGTACGTATGACCTAAATTGGCCACTGTTGGAAACAGAATACTGGGCTTGATGGACCTTGGTCTGACCCAGTATGGCATATCTTATGTTCTTATGTTCTTATGTACTTGGCTATTGCACGAGTATAGCCCATGATGTCAAGTCAGTGAGGGTGCTGAGAAAGAGATATGGCGCCCCCTGCTGCTGGCACCTCTCCCATCCATAGTCTATGTGGTTTACACAGCCTAGTTCAAACAGCTGTCAGTGAATCACATGACTACAATGCAACAAAAGTAGAGGTGCCATAACAAGGGGAGCAGCTGGGCATAACGCAGCGAGGTGCACCAGGATTAGGAAATTAAGAAGAGAGTGAAGGGATTTCCAAGGCTGTCAGGCTTTAGCATAAAAAAGGGCTGAATTATTGGAGCAAAAGCCCATTTTGGGTATTGTTTAGTCATCCTTTTTGATGTTTTGTTTCTCTTCTGTGGTATTCTTGGTCTGCAAGTCATACCTGGTCTTTCACATAAAGTTTGATGCCTAGTTTCTCCAGGCCCTGGTGTAAGTACAAAGCATTCTCCTTGTGCAGCTGCCAAGACTTTTCAAGACCCTGTACAGAAAAAGGAGGACACAAGTGTTCAAATAGCTACAATAGACTGAAGCTTGTGTATTAGTAATGACCTCTGGGATAAAAAGAAAAGTGAAAGACATTCCTAACAAGGAAAACTAGTTGAAAGACTTCTGACCTTTACTTTCACTTCTTCCTCTTCAAGTCTGCCTCTCCTTTTATGCTGTTTTGCTACCTATGCTTACTAGTTAATTTTTCTTTCACTTCTCGTCTTATTCTATTGTCGTTATACTATTTCTTTCCTTTCCCTTTTTCTTAGTCTATGTCCCAGAATCACTCACCTGCTCAGCTAGAATGGCCAAGCTCTCTCTCAGACTGAAGAAGTTGGTGACAGGTCCAGTATGGTGATATCTGTGAAACACATACACAACATCACAAGACTATTCAGAGTCTTAGAGTGAAATATAGGGCTCTCATTTAGTGGTCAAATAACAAGTGCAGTTAGTCAGTTATGGATTCACTGATAGCGCTGAAATGTTGGCGTATGTTTATGAGTTTATCTGTGGGTAGGGTTAAACACTTGTCGTTTCTGCATGTTGCGCTGCTTACAGTGTGTGTGCCTTTCTGTGCACACATGCTGCCAGGTCTATAGCACGAATTTTGCAGCATAGGACAAGTTGTCAGTTTGGCACCCCTTTTCATCATCCTTTTTTAAGGTTTTTTTTACATTCTTGCTTGCAATCCTCTGTCTTCTTTTCCTATTGAGACTGCGACTGCAGTGAGCTGATTACCTTTCCAGCAAATATTGCATGGGCCTGTCCTCTGGTTCCTCCCATGATCACTGCGTAATCCCTTTCCTTCCTTCGGCTTTGTTCTGTCCCTTTCTTTTCCTCATCCCCCCCAGTTCCTGTTTGCTTTGTCTTCCCCTCCCCCATTTAAGCCCATTCTTTCTTTTGCTCTGTCATGCTTTCCTCCCCTCCTGTCTCCTACACAATGCTGCTCTCTATTGCAGCTCTTTCCCTTCATTCTGTTGCTTCCTCTACTGTTCTCCTTCCCTTTCCTATTCACCCCCCTTCAACTTACTCCCCCAATTCTTATTCTCTCTTCTACACTCTTCACACCTCATGCTCACTATACTTAAATAGCACATCAGTGAGAGGGGGTCAAATGAAGCAGACACACTGAGACTACGAGGTGCAGGGAGGAATGAGGGTGAGCAGAGTGTCACCACTCACTCACTATGGAAATTTTTATAGTTTGACTACGAAAAATGTGGTTCAACTAGGGCTTGGATGTGGAGTTGTGTCCACTGGTATCTGAATGGCCCATTTTCACAGGAATACAGCCCAGATAAGGTGCATGGAAGTAATTATTATCTGCATGCTCACAGGCAAAGAGGTAACTAGTGTACTCCATAGCAGTTCACACCCAGGAAGTCTGGGTTAAAGTTTGTAGACATTTGGATTGAGGGAGACATTTGAGATTCTTGCAAAGGTTGGTTTGTATGAGCTGGCGTTAGATTTAGGTAAAAAGAAAATTTGGATTGAAAAGGATGGTAGTTTGATGAAATTCAGAGCTTTTGGCTGAGATTAGGGCACTGTGATCCAGAGGAAGGTAAAAGAAATCCTGGTTAACACCAAACATTTATAGTTCTCAGATGCAAAATGCCTCTTTTTATAGAAAATGAAAGAACAAATACTTTTATCGGCACCTATCAATTACCATCCATAATCTTCAGGAAACAAAGTGACAAAATGTGTTCTCATTTGTAGACAACTGGATAAATGTAGTACTATTTGTGCAAGGCTAGTGAACACTGGTTAGTTGCAGTCATGATTAAAATCAGTAAAGTTTGGTCAGGGAAGTTACATTATGTCAGAAGTTACTTTAGGTTGTGGATGGGGTTATGCTCAGCCCCTGGGGGAGGGGTAAAACATATGGGGGTAAATATTCAACTACAATTATCCATATAGGAGGAGCTGCTAACTGGCAGTATTATGATAGTGCCTCTGAATATCTGACAGTCCATATCAGCACTATCCAGGGCAATCCATGAGTGAAGTCAGCGTGAAGTGGCAAATTATTAGCAGCGATCTTCAGATTGCTATCCACATAAACTATCTGGACAACTAAGGACAACCTTTTCTGCTGTCCTAACTTTATTGGGTAGCATCAACACTAATACTTCTATCTGGAAAGCAGTATGCATGAATGTCCGTAGTATGGGAAATAGGATTCCAGAAGCTGAGGCTTTAGTGGAAGAGGCTGACTAGGATTTAGTGGAGACTATGGAGGCATGGTTCATGGAGAACCATGATTGGGAAGTAATTATATTGGGCTGTAATTTATTCAGGAAGGACCGGGTAGGAAAAAGGGGAGGAGGAGTGGCACAATATGTAAAAAATAATATTAAAGCTATAGAATTGACCGGCTTAAAAGGGAGCGAGGAGGCACTGTGGGTTCAACTAGAAAGAGGGAAAGGGAAATCCATTACCATCTGGAACCCCACACTGATGATGTCCCCTCAAATGGTGACAAAACATCTGCAATCAAACTATCAAGCTCAGAGAACAATCCAACATCATACTTGCCAACCTGAGCTACCAATATTCATGAAGGAATATGTAGAAGCCGATGAGGATAAAGTGGAATTGCTTAACAAATATTTTTGTTCTGTGTTCACAGATGAAGGATATGAGCTTGCATCACGATTTATATACTCTAGTGTTCTGTATCGTCTTGGCGATCAATACTTAGCAATGCCAGTTAAAATTTGGCTTTCAATGTTGGCCATTTTGCGACCTCTTTGAGTGCGCTCTATAATGGTTTTAAGAAGCAGTTTTGCGGTTCAACTTATGAACTGGTGGTATTGTCAGACTCAAGGGTACAGGGGGGGAATATGTAGAAGCTGATAAGGATAAAGCGGAATTGCTTAACAAATATTTTTGTTCTATGTTCACAGATGAAGAACCAGGAGCAGGACCTCAGAAAACACCCACAAATAAGAACAGAAGCGAGGGACATCTTGAACAATTTTCAGAAGACTGTGTTCGTGAGAAACTAGCTCAACTTAAAGTAGACAAAGCGATGGGACCGGATGGGATACACCCTAGAATACTGAGGGAACTTGGGGACGTTCTAGCAACTCCACTGACTGACCTTTTCAATGCCTCGTTGGAGTCGGGAGTGGTGCCAAAGGACTGGAGAGAGGCTCATGTGGTGCCTTTACACAAAAGCGGAAGTAAGGATGTGGTTGAAAACTACAGGCCGGTTAGTTTAACTTCGGTGGTGAGTAAATTAATGGAAACACTGTTGAAAGAGAAAATAGTGAGGTTTCTGGAGTCCAGCGGATTACAGGATCCGAGGCAGCATGGATTCACCAGAGGCAGGTCTTGTCAGACAAATCTGATTGATTTCTTTGACTGGGTGACCAGGGAGTTGGACCGAGGGAGAGCTCTAGATGTGGTGTATTTAGATTTCAGTAAAGCCTTTGACACTGTTCCTCACAGGCGACTTATAAACAAACTGAGCACCCTAGGGATGGACCCTAAAGTTACTGCTTGGGTTAGAAATTGGTTGGGTGGGAGGCGACAAAGAGTACAAGTAAATGGAGCTCACTCTGAGGAGAAGGATGTTACCAGTGGTGTGCCCCAGGGATCTGTCCTTGGTCCGATTCTTTTTAACATCTTTGTTAGTGATATAGCGGAAGGGCTGTCGGGTAAGGTTTGCCTCTTTGCGGATGATACCAAAATCTGCAATAAAGTAGACACCCAGGAAGGTGTAGATAACATGAGGAGGGATCTAGCTAAGCTTGAAGAATGGTCTAGAATTTGGCAGCTGGGATTTAATGTTAAAAAATGTAAGGTCATGCATTTGGGCTGCAGCAATCCAAGGGAGCAATACAGCATAGGAGGTGAAGTACTTTTGTCCACTAAAGAAGAGCGGGACCTAGGCGTAGTTGTGTCCGATGATCTTAAAGTAGCTAAACAGGTAGAAAAGGCGACGGCAAAAGCTAGAAGGATGCTTGGGTGCATACGGAGAGGATTGGCTAGCAGAAAAAAGGAGGTGATAATGCCTCTGTATAAATCTTTGGTGCGACCTCATTTGGAGTATGGTGTGCAATTCTGGAGACCGCACCTTCAAAAGGATGTGAACAGGATGGAGTCGGTGCAGAGGGTTGCTACTAAGATGATTAGTAGTCTTCATTATAAAGCATATGAGGACAGACTTAAGGATCTTAATATGTACACCTTAGAGGAAAGGCGGGATAGAGGTGATATGATTGAGATGTTTAAATACCTCCGTGGCATAAATGTTCAGGGAGAGAGCCTCTTTCAATTGAAAGCAAGTTCTGCGACGAGGGGACATGGGATGAGGGTGAAGGGAGATAGATTCAGGAGTGATATGCGGAAATATTTCTTTACGGAAAGAGTAGTGGATCCGTGGAATAGTCTCCCAGTGGAGGTGGTAGAGGTGAGGACAGTAACTGAATTCAAAAAAGCATGGGACCAACACAGAGGATCTCTAAAGGTAAAAAGTGGACTGTTGTAGTTGTTATGGAAGGACAGACTAGATGGGCCTTGTGGTCTTTTTCTGTCATCATGTTTCTATGTTTCTATGTTTCTATGATAAAAGTTTATGCTATACAATGACATATGCATTAATGATTTTTATGCCTGTTGCCTATAACACATTCTTATACGTTCCCTTTCTCCCTGTTTTCAAATTGGTTTTCACTCAAAAAATATAGTTTTCTAATTGATTTAATAATGTTTTCAATTGTCTGTTTGTATCTATTTAGTTCCTTTTATTGGGTCACTGTAAATGTAGTGGTGTGTATTTGCTCCAATCTTTCCAACCTTGTTTTTGTTTTTATTGTTTTTATTGGCATGTTATTTATTGTTCACTGACTTGGATAATATATTGTCCTTTACAGTGAATTGCGCTTACATTACTACTAAGGAAATGATTTATTCGAATAGGTCCAAGTATTTTGAGTATGTTTGTATGTGGCCCCTCCCTCCTCACAACTTTTTTTGCCACTCTTGATTCTCCTCTACTATATGCATAATGCATTTTGTACTTCCTCCTCCCTTTGCCTTGAACTCTTTTGAATATTTTAAGCCCAGTGCATCTATTTTATCTCTCTAAATTTTTGTTGTCCTGCTTCCTACTCTATATACATGTTTTTATAATGGCTTTGTTCTTTATTTACATGTTTAGGATTGATTTCCCACATGACCTGTAGGGATTCACTTTGGTACTCTTTGGGTTTTATGGTTTAACTCTTAGGGCTTGTTTACAAAGCCGCGGTAGTGGTTTCTGATCGTTATCGGAGCTGCAGCCCCATTGATTTCAATGGGGCCGCGGCTCCGATAACAAATGGAAATCGCTTGAAGAATGGTTGAAAATTTGGCAGCTTAGATTTAATATTGAAAAATGCAGGGTTATGCATTTGGGTAGCAAAAATCTAAGGAAGTGGTGCCGTGTAAGAGATGAAGTAATTCTATCCACGAAAGAAGAGTATGACCTGTGTGTGATTGTTTCTGATGATATTAAAGTGGTTAAACAGGTAGAAAAAGGTGATGGGTAAAGCCAGAAGGGTGCCTGGGTACATAGGGAGAGGAATTGCCAGCAGAAAAAAGGAGGTGATAGTGCCTCTGTCTAAGTCTCTGGTGCGACCTCATCTGGAGTATTGTGTGCAGTACTGGAGACTGCACCTTCAAAAGGATATAAACAGGATGGAGTCAATGCAGAGGGTGGCTACCAAAATGGTCAGTGGTCTTTGTTATAAATCATATGGGGACAGTCTTAAAGATCTCAATATGTATATGTTAGAGGAAAGATGGGATAGAGGAGATATGATAGAGATGCTTAAATACCTCCATGGCATAAATGCACAGGAGGAGAGCCTCTTTCAATTGAAAGTAAGCTCTGCAACGAAGGGACATAGTATGAAGGTGAAGAAGTAATTACTCAGGAGTATTATGCGGAAATATTTCTTTACAGAAAGAGTGGTAGATGTGTGGAATTGTCTCCCAGTGGAGGTAGTAGTGACGAGGACAGTATCTGAATTCAAGGAAGCACGGGACAAACACAGAAGATCTTTAAAGAAAAAAAGAAGGATTGTAGTAGTTGATATGGAAGGGCAGACTAGATAGGCCATATGGTCTTTTTCTGCTGTTATGTTTCTATCTTTCTATGTTTCTATCTAGATATTCAGCGCTGGCCACTATCCAGATACTTGCAATATATATGGATTATTTTTTGGCTGCTGCAGGTCATGTTTAAACAAAACACTGGTCCTTTGCTGAATATTGGTCCAATGCCTCCTTAGGTGGAGATTAAACAGAGAGCTCTATTTGTAAGAAAATTCCAGAAGGTGGGCCTCACATTCTTGGCTTATCGTCACAGCCCCAGTAGTTCGCTAACCAGCCCATATCCACGTAGAAAGAGGGTGACTTTGTTTTCCGGCTAAAGATCTTCTTCCTAGAAAATGAAGCAATGAAAGTCTCATGCACACATTACAACTCTACCCTGCACTGCCCACTAAGCTCCTGGTAACTCCCATAGTAGGCATTGTTTCTGTGTGTATGCACCCACAAAGCTTTATAAGCCATTTTCCATGTGGAAACCATGCCTTACAAGCAGAAAATGCTTCAGAAAATTACCCCCATAAAGTATAAGCACTGGATACCTCTTATAGTGGCCCTTTTACTAAGGTTCGGTAGGACTTTGCACCCACCGTGCATTTAGCACTAAAACTAATGCATGATAAGTACAAAGTCTTTATGGTAATGGTCAGGAGCATGGCCAACATATACCCAACAGTTATCGTTCAGACAAGCTCCATAGTGCGCATTCTTGTCCTTGACAATTACATGGGTGCCCTTATCGCCCTATTGAGGTGGCAGTAGGCACACCCATGATAATTGCCGCATTGATTAGCATGCATTACTGGCTCTTGTGCAAACTCCAATGTGCAGTCAATGCATACTGTCCACCCAAATCCCCCTCAGACCCCACCCTATCACACGATGCATAATTAACATGCCTACCAGTGTGTGGTAATTGTTCTGCTGGACGATAACAATTATTGTGAGCCCATGGAAACAGTTAACATGCACTGAAAAATGCATTAACTGCATAAAACTTTAGTAAAGAGGCCCCATAGACTGCTACTCTTTCTTTTTACAAAATAATTTAAAAAGGAGCTCTGAGGAGGCCTTTCTCTCAGGTCATTACTAATAAATGTGAAGTGCGTGGATCTCTGTCTTAAATATCTACTTTATATTTAGAACTTTTGCATAAAGTAGACTGCACAGTAATCTAGTAACAGATCATTTTGACCAGAGTACAGCAGCAATGCATAAATGTTTAAAAAGAACAAAGACAAGAGGACTTACAATAAAGATACAAAATAGGACATTTTAAACATATAGGAGAATTTTTTTCATGCAATGCATAGTTAAGCTTTGGAACTGGTTGCCAGAGGAGGTGGCAAGGCAATTAGCGAAGATGAATTAAAAAAACAGTCTAGACAAGTTCAATCAAGAGCAGGGCCAGCCCAACCATTAGGCAAACTAGGCAACCATCTAGGACCGCAACTTCTGGGGAGAGGGGCAGCAAAGTGCAGGACATTCAAAGCGAAACGATAGATTGACAACCACAAGGGAATAAAACTTCAGGTTTGTCTAAGGCACCTTGATCCAGCTCTGGGGCTGGCCCTGGTCAAGAGATTGTTAGTAAAGGAAATGCGGGGAAAGCCGCAACTTATCTCTGGAGGTAAGTAGCATGGGATCTAGCTACATTTTGGGATCCTGCCAGGTACTTCTGACCTGGATGGGCCATTGTTGGAAACAAGATACTGGGCTTGATGGATCTTTGGTCTGACCCAATGCTTTAAGTTGTAGATAAAGACTGAATCTCGGGCCACTTATCAATGCAATAGTTTGTTGCACCACAATAAAATAAAACCTCTATGGCAGCATTTAGTTAGTGGCATGGTAAGGGTTTAAAAATCTCACATTCGATAACAGTATTTGTCATTTTATAGCTCTACTGGGATTATGCAGTGCTATGCAATGGTGATTAATATTTTGGTACAATATGGCCCTGTCCAAAAGAGCTTGCAATCAAAGTGGCTTGTCCAAGGTTCCCACTTAATCTCTTAGAGCCTCAAGTCTCAAGGTGGGCCCATAGTAAGATTTAAACCCTGGTTCTCTGGTTCTCAACCCATTGGCTACAACCACTTCTGCTACAATACAGTGGCTCTCCTCCAAACTATGGGCTCTCACATTTTCAGACCTCCTCCCATTCCTATTCCCGGAACCCTTCTTATATCCACAACATACTAGGCACCCTGTGGGACTTTTCTTACCTGGCTTTTTCACTGAATGAAATGGGAGCAGTTCCAGGTGGCGCATTGAGCACTTTTTGAGAACCAGAATATAAAATATCAATACCTATACGGAAAGAAGACACTCAAACTAAGTGCATTTAATAGTTGGGCTGATTTTTCATAAGGCATCAATGGATGGATTGATTAAGTCTACATAATTAGAAATTTGCTGTAATATCATCAATTTAAACCTTCCAAAAATGTACTGTCTCGTTCTACAGATGCTTTCAACACTTCCGCGCTGCCTTCAGTAGCAAGTTCACAGATCAGCACACAAACTTCCTGAAATTCCTATAGGAAATGCAATGAAAAATCTGTTCTTCTATATCCTCTATTAAACACTTTCTCTGCAGACATTAAGGAGCTGATTCTATAAAGGATGCATGGATAGTCACACATGATGTATGCAACTAAATCTCTATTCTAAAGGACTTATGCAGCTGAATGGGCCTTTATGTGCATGCTTTGGGCGATCACTATTCTGTAAGCATGTGCATAAGTCCCATTGTGTGTACTTAGATTTGGTGTGTGCACAAGGCAGAGCTTGGGCAGAGTGTAGACGTGGCCTAACTTTACACATGTAAGTTACGCAATAGTATAACTTACGCACATTGCGCGCTGATCTAGGCGCAGACATTTACACCTAATCTAAAGCCAGCATAATTTCTATGACTAGGTGCAGGTGCAACAGTGCACCCCTATTTTATAAACTAAACTAAGCTTATATTTACTTTATAGAATAGGCCCCTAGTATGTACATGGCAGTGCACAATAAGGAGGTCATTCCGATCCCAAATACTAGGGACTGGATGTCCAATATGGACATCCAGCCCCTGCTATTCACCTATACTCGATGCCGAGGACAGAGCTCTCTGCACATACACAGATGTGTGGGGAGCTCTGAATGAGGGTGGTAGGGGCGGGCCGAGGCAGAAGTGAGGGCATGACCCTGACCCTGGACATACAGGGTCAATTCTGGTCCCGGCCCTATACGTCCGGGTCAGAGAGATTAATGGGGGACTTATTCCACCTCAGAGATGGATGGAACAAGTCCCCCTGACTGTGGTAGTCTGCAGCAGAGGACCCCCCCCCCCCGGGAAGGTGAGGAGTGTACAGGAGAATCCCCGCAGCCTGATCCTGGGCTCCGCAGACCCCTTCAGAGGTTAGGCAGCATGGAAAGAAGGCCATGCTGTGTCCAGGGGTGAGTGCGGCTTCTGCATGTCGTCCCGGTGCCATGGTGATAGGGCTCCATGCAGGAACCATGGCTGTGTTTTGCGGGGAACAGGCTGGATGTCCAGGCCCTCAGAATTGGGGCACGGCCTGCCCGTCCTAGCCAGTTGCACCGGATTCTGATCCTGCAGGGACGTTTAGCCCCCATGGGATCAGAATCGGGTGCAGGACCAGCCCATCCAGATTTGGACATCTGGATGGGCCAGAATGGGAATTGGCTTCTAACTGCATGGGAGTTTATAGAGGTGCCCTCCATGAGAGTAGTCTTATAAAGTGATACCTAATTGCCACACGTCTATCGTACCTATTTTATAAAGTCAAGTAGGCGCATACTTAACTTTATAAACTAGCATCATAAGTTGTGGAAAACACATAGCAAATCTAGACACAATCAGTTACACAAACCCTAGGGCTGTTGTAAATGCAAACGCTTATGAGGTTATTCCATGGCATGAATAGTGGGGATGGATGTCCATATCCGCTATTTGTTCCCCCTCCCGACCCCATCTAACTTCCCCACTTGTTGTACGGGGAAGTTAGATGGGGGCAGGAAAGGGGCAGATCGGGGGCAGCGTTAGTGCGGGCAGTCATCAGCCCCGGACGTACAGGGCTGATTCCAATGTTGGCTCTGTATGTCCAGAGCCGACGGCTTGGATGGGGAACTTATTCCACCTCTGAGGTGGAATAAGTTTCCCAATGTGAGAGGAACAGCAGGCCTGGGGCCGCTCTATATATGTATAGAGCAGTCAGTGCAAATTGTTATCCAGATAGAGGACTGAATATAGCCACTATCTGGATAATTATCCAGATAACTTTAGGACAGCTTTTCTGCTGCCCTAAAGTTATCTGGATAGTTATTGGGATAGCAGACTGAATATTGCCTCTATATAAGAATTTCTGGGAATACCTATACTTTTCACACTCTGCCCCAGCACTACATGGATAGAGTCAAAGCAGTCTGGAAGGGTTTGCAGTGGCACCATTTGTATAGTGTTCCTGAAAATCCACGGATAGAGGCAGCAAGAGCAAATATCCATATAATGACTGCCATTGGCGAGCTGTTTGCTTTTCATATTGAGCTGATAGTTAACCACTTTGCTTACATCATAAAGATGAGGTAGGAGCCCACTGTCTTTGAAACCTAGAACTAAGAGTCCTCTAAGAACACTTCAATCTCTCTAGTTTCTGATTATCCCAGTAGTGTCAGAGTGGTAAAGGGACTGGGAGTGCTGGTTGTGAAGACAGCCCATAGCCCTTCAAGCCCCTACCTTTCCCTGAAAATAAAATTGCTCTACTACTGCAGGCCAAAGGTCCATCAAGCCCCCTATCCTATTTTCAACAATTGACCAATCCAGGTCACAAATATCTGGCTAGATACCATGTTACTTCCCCTCAGGGATAAGCAGTGGCTTGCCCCAAACCTCTCTTTATAACAATCTACTAATGTTTTCTCCAGGAACTTGTCTACAGGGCCATACCAAGGTTGTGTAAGCAGTGTGACCACAAGAACAGAAGGGGTATTGATGCTGTCACTGGGCTTCCGAGAAGCCCAACAAGGAGCAGTTCCTGCATGTGAATGGCAGAGGTCTGGTTCAAGATGCACAGGATGCATTTCTAGCTTGTCCAGATCTTTTTTTGACCCAGCTACTTCAACAAATAGGGGGGGGGGGGGTGACCTGCATGGAGTGGTGGGTACAACCCTAAACAAAGGCATATAGAGGGAGTGACCTGCACGAAGCGGAGGGGTACACCTACTTTAGCCACCTTACTGGGTAGACTAGATGGACCATACTGGTCTTTGTTTGCCATCATATACAGTACTATTTTACTATGTTACTAACTGATTTTATCACATACTCCAGCAACGAGTTCCAAAGCTTAACTATGCATTGAGAGACATATTTTCTCCTGTTTGTTAAATGTACTGCTTTATAACTTCATGGCTTGTCCCTTAATCTTTGTATTTTTTTAAAGAGTAAATCGATTTCTTTACCCATTCTACTGCATTCAGCATTTATAGACCTCTCATATCTCCCCACAACCTTCTCTTCTCCAAGCTGAAGAGCCCTAACCTCTTTAGCCTTTCCTCATAGGAGTCATTTCATTCCCTTTAACATTTTGGTTGTCCTTCTCTGTACCTTTTCTAATTCTACAATATCTCAAGGTGCAGTTGCACTTTGGAGCAATACAAAGGCATTATGATTATCTTTATTTTATTCTCTCCTAATTCCTAACATTCTGTTTGCTTTTTTGGCTGCCACCACACACTGAGCAGAAGATTTTAGCTTATCTACAATGATGCCTGGATCCCTTACCTGGGTGGTGACTCCCAATGTGGAACCTAGCATCATGTACCTATAATTGATGCTATTCTTAGTTCAGTGTTCTGAGCAATTCTTTAGTAGCTTTCCTAGTAGCCTAGTAAGAATCATTGGTTGTGAATGAAGTAGTCTGCAAAACGAACCTTGAGTCATTTAATTTTCAGGATACAAATAGAGTGTCTCATGTATTTTCTTTAGGGATATCCTGACAATCTGACTGGATTTGAGGACTGGTTTGAGTACCGCCAAGTTAGAGCACTGTTAATGGAATATGGAAGATTGCACTCCGTGGAGAATAGGGTTAAGACTAATATAGCATGCATGGTTATCTCCAAGTTGGTGAGAGGTCATGTGTGCCCTCAGGGCAGAGGTCCTGTTCCTCAGAGAACAAATCTGGTCTCTAGAGGCTAGAGGAGCTGAGGTAGACAAAGGTACATAGAGGAGAGCTTCAAGGGCATAGTAGAGAAGTCCCACCTCCAGTCTAGCAGCTGCCTTGGAGAGAGGCTACCTGGAAAGAAAGCATAACCTTGGCGTAACAGGAAGTGGTCTTGTAGTAAAGAGCTTCTCTCCAGGGAATGCAATATTCACTCGCACTGAGGATATGTCTTTGAGAGCTCTGACCAGGAAGGAAGGGTTAGGACAACTGGTTTAGCAGGTGATGCAATCAATAAGTATCTAGATAGCTGGGTGGCTGGTGAGTATGAGGATCACCTGGTCACTTGCCTGCCTGATGCAAAGGTGACGGACCTCATGAGTAACTTAGACAGAATTTTAGACAGTGCTGGGAAGCAACTGGCTGTCCAATGACATAGAAAAATGTGGGAGGGAGATTCTGAAAGACAAATTTAGGCTTTCAGACAGAAAGTTGAAATCTGGAACTTCCAGGGTAGCATTCTTAGAAATGCTTCCTGTTCCACCCGCAGGACCCAAGAGACAGGCAGATCTCCAGAGTCTCAATGCGCGGAAGAGATGAAAGTGCAGGGAAGAAGGTTTTAGATTTGTTAGGGAATGGACTCCATTCTGGAGAAGGAGGAGCCTATTCCACAAAGGTAGGCTTCACCTTAGCCTGGTACCACCCTGGTTAAGGTTCAAAAAGGAGAGAGCAACTTATTGCTCAGGAGTGCATGGTTCAGAATAAGGTATCTCTAAAGGAGATCATCACAACAGGGAAGTTAGGGCATCATGATATTGAGTTTGAAATTAAGCCTTTAATAGCCCAGATGCCTTTAAATAAAGAGCAGAAATAGCTGATTGAAACTTATCCCTGCCAACTGCTATGAAAGTTGTAAATTCATGTCTCTTGACATGCTAGAAGCCTAAAAACTGAGATGGGTGAATTAGAATATACATGTATAACACTAAATGAATAAAAAGATATAAAAGGCATCTCAGAGACCAGGTGGAAGGGAAATAACCAATAAGAACATAAGAACATAAGATATGCCATACTGGGTCAGACCAAGGTCCATCAAGCCCAGTATCCTGTTTCCAACAGTGGCCAATCTAGGTCATACGTACCTAGCAGTTTTCCCAAAAGACACAGGTCCCGCAATGCTTGTACTGGGTCAAGCATTCATATCCTGGGTTCCTTCTTAATAATGGTTTATGGACCTTTCCTCCAGGAACTTGTCCAAACCTTTTTTAAACCCAGCTACACTAACAGCCTTTACTACATCCTCCGTAACAAATTCCAGAGTTTGATTACACGTTGAGTGAAAAAATATTTTCTTTTATTAGTCATAAATAGTTTACCCTGTAGCTTCATTGTATGTCCCCTAGTCTTTCTATATTCTGATAACGTAAACAATTGATCTATGTTTACCCGTTCCACTCCGTTCATTAATTTATAGACTTCTATCATATCTCCCCTCAGCCGTCTCTTTTCCAGGTTAAAGAGCCCTAACCTTTTTAGTCTTTCTTCATAGGAGTATCCTTCCATCCCCTTTACCATTTTGGTGGCTCTTCTCTGAACCTTTTCTAATAACGCTATATCCTTTTTAAGATACGGCGACCAGAATTGCACACAATATTCAAGATGCAGTCTCACCATGGAACGGTATAGAGGCATTATAATATCTTTTGTTTTATTTTCCATTCCTTTCCTTATGATACCTAGCATTCTATTTGCTCTCTTGGCTGCCGCTGCACACTGGGCCGAGGGTTTTAACATGTTATCCACAATGACGCCTAAATCTTTTTCCTGGGTGGTGGTTCCTAATGTGGAACCTTGCATTGTGTAACCATAGTTTGGGTTGATCTTCCCTAGGTGCATAACTTTGCACTTGTCCACATTAAATTTCATCTGCCATTTTGATGCCCAGTCTTCCAATTTATTAAGATCCTCTTGCAATTTTCCACAATCCTCTTGGGTTTTAACAACTTTAAATAGTTTTGTGTCATCTGCAAATTTGATAACCTCACTCGTTATTCCTCTTTCCAGGTCATTTATGAATATGTCAAAAAGCAGCGGACCCAGCACAGATCCCTGGGGTACACCGCTATTCACCTTTCTCCATTGGGAAAATTGGCCATTTAGCCCAACCCTCTGCTTTCTATCTTTTAACCAGTTCCTGATCCACAGTAGTACACTGCCTCCTATCCCATGACTCTTTAGTTTTGCCAAAAGTCTCTGATGAGGGACCTTGTCAAAGGCTTTCTAAAAGTCTAGATACACTATATCACCCGAACCCATTATATTGCAATGATAGGATGGATCAAATTGGTGGAGGGTGGCACTATATGTTAAAGAGCATTGATTCAAATAGAATAAATGTTCTGCAGGAAACAAACTGTATCATTGAATCCTTATGGATAAATATTTCATGTGTGAAGAGGAAGAAAATAGTGGTAGGGATTTACTACAGTTTGCCTGGGCTGAATAAGCACAGGAGATGAAATGTAATCAGATATTAGGGAAGCTAGCAAAATCGGCAGCACAGTAATAATGGGTGATTTCAATTACCCCAGTATTGATTGGATAAACATCATGGAAGTGAAGTTCCTAGATAAAATAAATGATTGTTTCATAGAGCAGCTTGCAGGAACTGAGTAGAGAAGGAACGTTTTTAGACTTAGTCCTTTGTGGAACACTGAACTTGTACATGTTAGGGTCACTTGGCAGAAGGGATCATAATATGATCATATTTGACTTAACTGGAGTAAGTATACAAAGTAAATCTACTGTTTCAGCATTTAATTTTCAAAAGGGAGACTATACTAAAATGAGGAAAATAGTTAGCAAAAAACTAATAGGAGCAGCTGCAAAGATCAAATGTTTACATCAGGCATGGACAAGATTTAAAAATACAGTTTTGGATGACCAGACAAGATGTATTCCATGCATTAAAGGCAGAAGGAAGGCAAAATGACAGCCAGCATAGTTAAAAGCTAAAGTGAAAGAGGCTATTAGAGTCAAAACATCATATATTACAGAATGGAAAAAGGAACCAAATAAAGAAAATAGGAAACAGCATAAACACTGCCAAGTTAAATGCAAGGCACTGATAAGGAAGGCAAAAAGAATTTGAAAAATAGCTTGCCATAGAGATAAGCTCAGAAACGTTTTTTCAGGTATATACAAAGCAAGAAGCCAGGGGAGGAGGCAGTTGGACTATTAGATGATCAAAAGGCAAAAGGGGCACTCAGAGGACAAGGCCATAGCTGAGAGACTAAGGGGTCTATTCTGTCCCGCTATTTGTCCCCCTTGCCGTCCCTGACTAAGCCTCCCTATACGAACAAGGAGTTTGTAGAGGAGGCTTAGACAGAGGTGGGAGGGGGATGGTGCGCAGGCAGAGGTGGAGTTAGGGCGGGCAGTCTGTGATTCTGAAGTTGGCCCTGTACATCCAGGGCCAGCAGACTGGACAGGGAACTTATTCCACCTCGGAGGTGGAATAAGTCCCCCTAGATGTCGGGGGATGGGAGGCCTGGCTGGATGGAAAAAGCTGAGGGGGTGCAGGAGATTCCCCACAGCCCAACCCAGGCCATGGGAGCCATATCAGAGGTCGGGCTGCGGGGAAAGGCGAAAGTGGTTGGCAACTGGGGATCGCAGCTCCCGAATGGAGCCGTGGTGCCATGGCAACCGGATGCCATGGCACCGTGGCTCCATTCAGGAGCCTGACTGAGTTAGCCGGGCAGAGGTCTGTATGTGAAGGCCGATGGAAATCGGGTCCTGGCCTGCACGTACAGGCCTAGACGTGATTCTGAGCCCACGGGAGCTAGACATGCCCCACGGGATCAGAATCGAGTCTATCTCTGCATGCATTTCTGACTGGAACCACAGAGGCCAGGACATGCAGAATGGAATATACCTTTAAATGAATTCTTTGTTTCGATCTTTACTGAAGAAGATGTAAGGAAGCTACCCATGGCAGGGTATTTAATGGTATGAGTCAGAATAGCTGAATGAAATTTCAGTGAATCTGGAAGATATAGTGGAACAAGTTGATAAATTAAAGAGTGCCATATCACCTGAACCAGATGGCATACACCCAAGAGTGCTGAGAGATGAACTTGAAGAACTATTATTAGTGATTTTTAATCCACCATTAAAATCATCTATGGTACCAGAAGATTGGAGGTGGCCAATGCAATGCACATTTTTAAAAAGGACTCCAGGTATGATCCAAGAAACTACAGATCAGTGAGCTTATCGTTGCTGCCAGGCAGAATGGTGGAAACCATTATTAAGAACAAAATTATTGGGAAAACAGGTGAAGGCACATTTTTTTAAAAGATGTCTAGGTGCAATCTGGGATATGCAGGTCAAAACATATGAAAAAAGGCTGACTAGGTGCCCTTCAAGTGGAGGAGTAGCCTAGTGGTTAGAACACAGGCTTGGTGGGGAGAGCCAGGAAGAACAGCCCGATTGAGAGGGAACAGGCTCCTGCTCCGGTGGCCCCGACGTCATCAGGGGGCCTCGTTAAAGCCCGGGAGGTGCGGTGAGCAGTTGGGAGAGCCAGAAAGAACAGCCCGATTGAGAGGGAACAGGCTCCTGCTCCGGTGGCCCCGACGTCATCAGGGGGCCTCGTTCAAAGCCCGGGAGGTGCAGTGAGCAGTTGGGAGAGCCAGAAAGAACAGCCCGATTGAGAGGGAACAGGCTCCTGCTCCGGTGGCCCCGACGTCATCAGGGGGCCTCGTTATATGCCCATCTCACAGGTGCAGCCGGAGGCGCGAGTCCGGGGCAGCGATCTAAGGGGCTAGATACAAGGGGCGTGACAGGCCCCTTGGGAGCCCCTTGGAGAACCGAAGGAGAAGCGTTGTAGGGGTCCCAGGCTTCACAGTATTCAGATGGGTAAGAGGAAGAAAAAGATTGTGTCGGAAGCGTCAGCTGCGGCTGCTGCGACAGTGGGTCCTATGGACAAACACATTAAGGTACTGTCTGCTGCTGATGTGTCCTTGGGCCCTGACTTTTTGACTTTGGGGTCGTCTGCTGCATCCCTTAGTTCCCCTGATCGTTCTCCTCCTTCCCCTCCATGTGTAATCTCACCTGCACCCCTATCTACTGAGGGCGGTCAGTTTCAGCAGAGTACTCCAGTAGCTCTGGGGGACAAGCTGAAACCTGTTGCCTGGTCTGCTGTTCCAGGTGCTGCCGGGGATTTACCTGATGCTCAGGTTACCTTGGCAGACATCTGGAAAGCCGTTAACCGGATCGAGAATTCTCTTGTTCCTACTGTTAAATTGCTTTGTGATTTTTCCTCTGAGACTTCTAGTAAGATTAGTGAGGTAGAAGGGTGTGTGGGGAATATTATGTCTCGAATGTCTGCTTGTGAAAATCAATGTCTCTTTTTAAAGGCTGTACATTCCTCTACTGTTAAGGATAGTTTAAATATTCACCACAAATTGGAATCATATGAGTATTGGTTACGGTCCAAGAATATCCGGTTCTTAAATTTTCCTGTTTGTCATTTACTTTCTCCAGAAATTTTACTTTTGAAGTATTTTAGAGAAGTGTTGGGTCTGGCTACTGCTGATTCAATTGCTATTTCTAAATTATATTACCTGACGGGGCGTGGGGTTGCACCTAACTCCCCTGGAGATTTTGATGTGGTTCAGGCTCGTCCTGAGCTTGACCTCACCAAATTTCTCGAGGATTCTCAGGATAATATATTATCACGTGCTACATTGATAGTAACTTTTGTTTCTGATAAGGATAAAGTTTTGGTATTACGTAGCTATTTCAAGAAAATGTCTTCCTTGTTTTGTGGTGCAAAAATTCAGATATTTCCAGATGTTTGTAGGGCTACACAGGTTAGGAGACAGGCCTCTTTGGCACTGAAGCCTAGAGTTTTAGCCCTAACTGCTTCTTTTTTTTCTTCGTTATCCCTGCAAATGTTTAATTACTTTGCAGGGTTCAAAATTTATCTTTATGGAACCTTCGCAATTGGAATTGTTTTTGATTGGTAAGGAGAGTCATAGTAAAGAGTAGGGGGGTTTTAGGAGAGATTGTTTAAATGCTGTTGGTATTTAGAGTGCTATAACTCTTAGTTTTCTTTTTATATTATTGTTTCTTGGGTTTTATATCTCCCCAGTATAGAGGGCTAGGATTAAGTGACGTTAGGGTGTATGTATTTTCCTTAATGGATGTACTTAATGATTTTGTGTTGTATAACTTCACTTTGAGTTGCTTGAACTTTGCTTTTGTAAGTTTGTTGAAAAATTTGATAAATAAAAAAAAAAAAAAAAGAACACAGGCTTGGTAACCAAACAACACAGGGTTCATTTCCCACTAGCACTCCTTGTGGCCTTGGGTAAGTCACTTAACCCTCCACTGCCTCCGAAGAAAGGCCTGGCAATCTACTTCCAGTGACACCACCAAGAAAACCCAGGAGCTTCTGGGTCACCAGGAGTCAGGACTGACTTAAAGGCACACATTACAGGTGCACTTTAAGCTTTGCCCTGATTTTATAAAGTTGCATGCATCCAAAATAGACAGCAGTGGCCTCAGCCACATAGATCTCTCCACAACAATTTTAGGATGGAGCACTCTATTCCATGGTGCATACACATCCCTGCAAGCGGATCAGAAAACCAGTGTCTCCATTTCTATTCAGTGTTTTTTATAGTCATGAAAAGTATTGGGATATCAGAGTGCCTTCTCTACCCACTCGAGGTGTTTTGGTGGCAGAATGAGAGCTTTTCTGATGCCTATCCGTGCCCTGGAGCAAGAATAGACATGGACATTACCGCTGGTGGTTTAGACATGCTCGCGGTTTCTGAAATAAGGTACACACGTGTATCTTTCCCAGAACACCCTGGACACACCTCTGCATGACAAGCCTCGCAGAAGTTCATATACCTAGCTTTCTAAAATGGCTGATGAGAGAGATTAATAAAGATCTATGTAGATGGATGTGGCTGGCTATTTCCTGGCTGGGGTGGACTGTCATAATTAAAATGAACAGTTTGCTTCAGCTTGTCTTTTGGTTCCTGGTTTTACCTGTGAAGGTTCTGGTTAAACTGTTGAAAAAGTTGCCAAAAGTTATCTTTGATTTTTTGTATGGCATCAGAGGCCACAGATTGTAGCTAAGTGGGTTTTAGTGCAGCTGAAAGAGAAACGGGGTATTGGGGGTGCCCTTGGTACAAGGGGACTGCCCAATTGAAGGCGGTTTTTGATTGGAGGAGGGTGAGTGGAAGAAAAGCGGTGAGTGGAGGTTGAGAGGGTGGGAAGGGAGGAAGGTTATTTAGAAGGGTTAGTATGGACAAGAGAGAGGTTTACCCAGAGGATAGTTGGGTTAGCCCTTTTAAGGGCCTCACCCTTCAACTGTGGAATAGGATGTGTAGGGCACTCATATGTGGCAATAAGCTGACTAGATTCCAGTTGATATGACATAATTCTGCATTCCCACCAGGATGGTCTATCAGGCCTATGTAGAGTAGGAGCGCAAAGGTCTGAAGAATGTAGGGCAAATGAATTGCAGGAGGCATATTAATTGGGGGAGAATGATTACTTTTATTATCTGCAGTTAGTGCACGGTCTGAGGGAGCAGGGTAATAGGAATGACTTATATGGGATTAATCCCATCAAAATTATTTTATAAGCACTTTCAAGGCTCTAAGAGGTTGTTGCCCAAACTGTATAAGATCTTTTTGGGGTCTAGTTTTAGGAGACCTATCTTTTTGGGTAGACGGGAGGATGATTTGGAGGATAGGCGGGAAGAGGAAAGGTGGGATCAGGTTTTTATCGCCTCAGCCAAGCTTTTCTTGGCTGTAGGTTTGCTGGAAAATGTATATAAAATTTTGTACCATATGTACTTTACCCCTTTGCATTTAGCTAGAATTCTGATGGGACTTGATGGGGGGTGTTGGAGAGGATGGAGGAGGACCTTTACCACATGTGGTAATTTACAGAAATATCGGAGGGATATTTGTGGATTTTATGGGGAGATGACATACCAGAGCTTACAAATGGACCCATCTTTTTTTCTGTTAAATCTGGCTCCAGCAGAGCTGGATGAGAATTGTGTGTGACTTGCAATGTGTATCCTGGCTGTGAGAATGGAGCTAAAATTGCACTGGAAGGACAGGGATATCTATATTTTTGAGATCATGGCCTATAGGAAGCAACAAGTATCAAAAATTGTCAATGTCTGGTTGCCCTTTGCCCAATCAACAGCAATGCATGAGTAGGTGACTGGGAATAGGGATATTTGGGAAGCTCATAGGTTGAAACGTATAGAGGGTTGAGCGGTGGAGGGGGGAAGAGGGGCTTTAGCATTTTCTAGTAGTATCAGGCAGTAGTTGCTGCTGTGTTATTAAACGGGGCTGTATAATTCATCAGTTCCCTCTTGTACGTATTCAGTTGTATTGTTCTATTGTAGAGCTGATGAGGTAAAATGTTAAAAATGATGAATAAACAGTAAATAAATCATGGCATAGGAGACAATGTCTTATTGCGAACTGCAATCTGATTGAGAGATAGAAAAAAGAGAATATGGATAAATGGTCAATGGAGAAAGGTAATAGAGTACTCCAGAGATCTGTATTAGGACCGGTGGTTTTTAACATTTATAAATGATCTGGATTTGGAAACAACAAGCAAAGTGATTAAATTTGCAGATGGCATCAAAATATTTAGAGTTGCTAAATCACATGTGGATGTGAGAAACTGCAGGAGGACCTTGGGAGACTGAGCATCCAAATGGCAGATGAAATTGAATGTGGACAAGTGTAAAGTGACATACAGTATGTAGCAAAGAGTAACCCAAACTATAGATACACAATGCTAGGTTCCATTTGAGTCAGCACTCAAGAAAAGGATCTGGGTGTGATCGTAGACAATACATTGAAATCTTCTGTTCAGTGTGCAGCTGTGGCCAAAAAAGCAAACAGAATGTTAGGAATGGAATAGACAACAACAAAACAAAAATGTATCATAATGTTTCTGTACCACTCCATGGTGCGACTGCATCTTAAATATTGTGTGCAATTCTGGTCTCCATATCTCAAAAAAGATATAGCAGCATTAGAAAAGGTACAAAGACCAAAATGATACAGGAGAAGGAATGACTCTCCTATGAGGAAAGGCTAAAGGGGTTCAGGTTTTTCTGCCTGGAAAAGAGACGACTGAGGGGAGATATGATAGAGGTCTATAAAATCCTCAGTGGAGTGGAACGCAAATTGATTGTTTACTCTCTCAAAAAATACAAAGATTAGTGGACATGTCATGAAGCTACAGAGTAATATACATATTTAAAAAAGATGTAAATATTTTAACTCTCAATGATGTGGATGTAGTAAAAGCAGGTAATATGGCTGGGTTTAAAAAGTTTGCACAAATTCCTGGAGTATAAGTCATAAAACAGTTTTTAAGTAAGTTCAAGATAATCCCTGCTTATCTCTGGGGATAAGTAGCATGGCTACTTTTGGGATATGTCAGGTACTTGCAATCTGGATTGGCCACTGTTGGAAAACGACAGTGGGCTTGATGGACCTTTGGTCTGACCCAGTACGGCAGTTCTTATGTCAGGAAATGATGTACTGTCGATTGTTTACAGTAAGGCAGGAGTTCTCATTAATGGAGTCTTCAGGGCACACCCAACTGGTGAGTTTTCAGGACAAACACAGTGAATATGTATGAGACGGATCTGTATGCACTGCCTCTTTGTATAGATATCTATCTCAAGCATATTCATTCTGGATATTCTGAAAATCTGACTGGCTGGATGTGTCCCAAAGCTGGATTGAGAACCAGTACTATATGGTATGATGCAATAAAACTTACTTTTGTAAGATGTTTTGCCTGTAGAGAGCCGCATAAGAATGTGGCTTTGGAATGTATCACCATCCACCCTTAGAGTGTTTCATACTTCCAGCATCTTTTCTGTGAAAATATATTTCCTGGAAATTTCTCCTTGTTCTTAAAAGTGTCTCATAGGAAAGAATGTCATCGAACAGTGGTTCCCAAACTTTGGACGGGACCCCAAAAGGGGTCACTACATCAGTGAATGGGGTCACAGAAACATGGCCATTTCCCCACCTCTTTGGACTTTCACTGTGACCTATGCCAAGTCACCAGTCAGCATGTGACCTGTGAGCCAGTGAATATTCATAGGCTCTTGTCCTTTCCTGGGTAAGCTTCCTGTTAGGCTGGAACCCATACTGAGTTCTGGCATCTGTAAGCACGTGTTGCACACTGACACAAGGGACCCTGTGCTGACTGCTGCTGTTGTTGCCACTATTGTTGCTGGTGCCTTCCTGCTTTGGATGAGTGTAGGGAGGGGAAGGAGGCTGGAGTTCTGCTAGTTTGATGTCATATTCATCTGGGGTCATGTAAAATTTCAGTTGTTAAAATGGCATCATACAGAATCGAAATTTGAAAAGCACTGCTCTAAAATAAGAGGTCATGATATGATGCTCTGAAGGGATACACTGAGGAGAAATTACAGGAAAACGTTTTTCATGAAATGTGGTGGCAACACGGAGCACCTTTGGATGGGTGACAGTTATTATGCAGCATCTTATAAGAAATAAGGGAAAATGAGTTACCCCTGATTTTCTGCATAATACTGTGTTTCCATCTTGATAGCGGACACTATCAAATTATAATTTATGCTAGCTGTCTCAGATAATGAGAATCTGACAACCATGTCCACCCCACAAGTTCAAAATTTAAATGGTGAGAGTTGTTGCCTCCTACCTTGCTGGTCCATAAATAATGGAACTCCCCCTAATGACGCGACAGAGTCCACCAGCAGCAGACAGTTATACCTGAAACCAAGAAGAGAGTGTGAGGCTGGAAAGGGAAACTGTACATTTCAACGGAACAAGACATCATCCCCTTCCTCTGATTTGTTCTATATTTGTCTTTGTCTTTGTTTCTCATTCTATAATAGTTTTTCCTTCTTTCTACTCCTAGTGTTTCCTTTCGTTTGTCGGACTTTCTTCATCCTGCTGTTTCCCTATGTCTCTTGCCCGCTCTGTCTCATCTTTCTTTCCCACATTTTCTCTTTTCTTTACCTTTCTCTGTCTCTTGTTCCCTGCCGTCCCATTTTCACATGGCTGGCCCTTCTAAAATGTCACAGATACAATATTACCGCCCCTGCTGACAGATTTTGATCGTCTAATGCTTCCCATGGGCAGGGCCGCACAAAGCTAGAAATGTGCCCTGTTTGACTAAGGAATCTGATGCCCCCCTCCGCCCCAGCTGCGTGCAGTAACTCGCACCTTTTGAGCTTCCTAGAAGCTCAGCAATGATATCAGTGCCCTTTCTGTATTTGCGCTCTGTGCAGCCACACCACTTACACAGCCCTTGGTACAGCTTTGCCCAGGGAAATGCACAACCAGAAAGGTTTGGTTCATGCTGGTTTAACCTTTTCTTGGCCATTTGTCTATGTTCATTTTACCTATTCATTTTTTAAGCATAAACTGTAAGCAAGCAATGATTTTAAAATGCACATAATCTATTTTATTTTAGACATTCATAAGATATGTCCCCGCCGCTGAACTTTAAACCCGGATATTCAATGCTGGGGCAAATATCTAGACCCCAGCATCGAATAACCCTATTGCCTGGACCGGCGGGAAGCTAACTGGGCAGTGGCGATATTCAAGTTAGGCCACTCTTTACTGCACCTGGCTTTCATCGCTTAGCAGTAACCGGGCAGTGAGCCGATATCGCCACTGCCCAGTTATTGCTGGGTGCCACCCCCAGAATGCCCTGCTGCTAACCAGATATCATTTGGGTGTGCAGCAGCAGCACCTGTGGATATTCGGCAGCACTAAATGTGTTAGCGTCGCTGAATATTGCAGCTAGAGGAATTAACATAGTGAGCAGGTCTGCTAGCCATGTTAATCCCTTTGAATCTCAGGCCCTAAATTTTTCGGCATTCAAATGAACCAAATATGCATTCATGTATACATACCCCTACTGGGTTTTTTTCTGTGTGTAAAAGGTTATAGATCCAAGATGATTCATCTTTATTGCAGGCTCCATAAGACAGTGAGAGGAAGAGGAGGTAAGGTTTTCTGATTTACCCCTTCCCATCATCATTTCCCTAACCTTTTGGATCCATTCTGGTAGAAGGTTTTAGTGAAATGTGATTACTTACTTGTGACAGAGATCTCCCAATCCATCCAGTGGCTGTGCTACCCCACTCGATGACTCTCCATGAGTGATGAAGAAGAGGCAAGGCTTGTGCTCTGCTAGGCCCTAAAGAGAAGGAGAGTGAAAACTGAAACGGGAAGATAAAAAGATCAATAGGTGAGGCAGCCTGATGACCTAGTGACTGAACTGTGCACTGCTATGCAGGAAACCTGGGTTCAGCCCTCAACTTGGTAAATGCTGAAGAAGCTATAGTGGTAACATTCACAGTCCCTGAGGGAAGGAATCCCAGTCATTGCACAACAGCACGTGTACCAGATTCTTATGGGTGAAGACTGTCACTGTGATGACTGAGTTATAGAGGGAGGAGACGATAGGGGACAACAACTGGGGAAAAAATAAGTAGCTGTCAATGGGGGTGCCATAATTCTAGCTGGAGATGGTTCGAATTGAGCAGGAAGTTAAAAACAGCAAGAGGAATGAACTGAGTTGTTTCCTATTCTATTTTTAATTTGAGTTAAAAAGGAAAGGGGCAAACATTTCTTTATATTGTACTTAGAATATAAGCTATAAAATCACATAGACATACGAAACCATATCTCATATTTGGCAATATGAGCCTCTGGACTGAATCAAAGTTTCCCATTCCAGTCATATTACAAAACATTAGTCCCTTAGAAGTTCACCACAGCCCCATAACTAATCATTTGACTAGAAGCAAATTATAACGGTGTCCCTACTGACACTGAGAGATGACGTCATATGAGGTGGGTGCATTACAGTATATGTCAGACTTCCCAATGGAAAGTGTGTTTCTATAAACTGATGAGCCCACTTTGGCTCTTCTTCTTTCTTCTTCTTCCTGTCTTTCTCCACAGAAGTATGAAGAGGCTGGTTGGCCCCCCAGGAGAGGAACAGATGAGTGGGTTAGATTCTGGTTTCATCTCAGTAACAAGCTCTCTCTTGTACAAGGCATATTATGCTGAAGCCTCAGCAAGCTACACCCTGAATGAAGTGTAGCACTAGAGAAATAAAAATAATGATGCATGTCCCACTGTATTATGCAAAATATAGAGACAACAGATGTAAATTCCAAAATCTGACATATTCCAATCATAAAACAATAACATTCTACATTCCTCAGAGTTCTGACACACATACAAGCACCTAACCACAGCCTGTAAATCGGAGACTCCTAAACCTAGACAAGCAGGCATTCCTAAACAAAATTATGCCACAGCTTGACATGGACTCAGATAACAATGAAGAACTAATCCTCAGTTGTAACAAAATAATAAGCAAAGCTGTGAAAGAATCACAAAGAAAATTAAACACAAGAAAACACCGCACCGCAGAGCTAAAAGATAACAAACGCAAGCTCAGACAGAGAGGAGATGGTACCACTCAAAAAATACAAATGACCAGGAGGCTTACTTAGCTAAACTACAAGAATAGTGGCACATGACAAACAGGAAAAAGAAGGATTAGCACTCCAAAATTATATTGAACAGCCTAAACCACCCACGAGAGCTATTCCAAATAGTCAAATCTTTAAAAAAAGACCCTAACTAGAAGAGAGAACATAGTGATCTAGCCCCACAAATACTAGCTAACTACTGTCAACCCAGAACCTGTCAAAGACACAACAGCAGCCTAAACACAATCTCATCAATGCAGAACCCTAGGCCACCACCAACTTCTGGCAAAATTTCAAACCAGTTTCAACAAAACAACTAGGGGACATTATCTCCAGCCTTAACACTAAAACGTCACCATTCGACCCCTGCCCAGTAAGCTGCATCAAGATAGCCCAAGCTATCTGGTCTCATCAGAATCACCCAGTTATCTCTTACACAAGGCTACATGTCCACCAGTCTCAAAAGTGCCTCTGTATTTCCAATAATAAAAGGTACTTTACTAGACCCAAAGCTTTCCAGTTCCTAAAGAGCCATCTCAAGCCTACCATTCCTTGCCAAAGTTATTGAAAAGGTAGTAGAAATCCAGCTTTGGGACCACATTACATCAAATGCACCTCTCAACCCACAACAATATGGCTTCAGGCCCAACCATGGAGTTGAAACCCTCTTGACAGCCCTCATAGACAGACTCATAAAGGACATTGAAAAGCCACATCAAGGATTTATCTTAATATTCCTAGACATTGCATAAGTGTTTGATTCAGTTCTGCACAATATCTTATAATCATGCATTAATTCCCTAGGATTAAATAATACAACCTTAAAATGGTTCTAATCTTACCTAACAGGATAACAACAGAAAGCCAAAATGGGATCACAAAAGTCCACACCATATGCCCAACAACAAGGGTTCCCACAAGGCTCGGCTTTGTCATCACTACTATTCAAGATCTACCTACAGCCCATCTGTGCAATCATACAGACTCATAATGTGTATTTTCACATATATGCTGATGACATAATGCTATATGTACCCTTTTCAACCACAAGGCCAATATACACCTCCTTAGTAAATTGCTTCAGCACAATCACCCACTGGCTATCCCAACACAACCTTTCAGTGACTTACAAGACTGAAGTTCTCTATATCACCAGAGCCTCAAACTTTGATCCCCCAACATCTTTAAAAATTCCAGAAGCAGAACTAGAGGTTAAATCTGAGGTATGATACCTAGGAATAATCCTAGACCAGTGCCTAACTCTACAATCACACATTAGTAACACTATGGGGTATGTTTACTAAACTGCGTTAGTGCAAATCGCGTTAGGAGCCGCGTTAGTGAAAGGAAAGCCAAAAAAGGACATGGGCGGGACATCGTAACGACTAACGCGCGTTCCAAAAACTAATGAGCGTTACAGGGCGCCGTGGCGCGTTAAGCATATGAAGGCGTACAGACACAAATCATTGAAACAGAGCTGTAGCACAATGGTTAGTGTACTCATCGCTGTTACAGGCAGCATGGGTTCGAGTCTCCAGTGTGCCTAAGGCAGAATGCTGTCCCAGGCAGCACCCTGTATATTACATAGGGAATGAGGAGGCATGTTTTTCTTTACGTTCAGTAGTTGTTAGTGAAACACACTCTCGCAATGCGCATAGCCATGTACGTTGGTACATGCGTGGCTGCATGCGTTGTTACGGGCGTAGCCCCGTGCGTTGGTACGTGCGTACAATCGTGCGTGGGTACGTGTGTTTTTACCAGCTTGGGCACCTTATAGTACAGACAATTTAGGGTGTCTTGCACTTATGCACTATGCTAACAGATGTACGTGTGATGGCCTATGGTTTATCAGAGCCTGAGAGCAGGCGCTGGATCTTCCCAGGGTTGGATCGTGCCAGTCACACCCATGATGCACTGCACATGCAAATCAGCTGTCCACAGATACACACCATGGGGAATGCACCCCCACAGCACCTCGGCCTGGTAGGGGGAAGTGACCATGTGCACCCCCACAGCACCTCGGCCTGGTAGGGGGTACTGACCGTGTGTTGTACTGGCACAGAGTAGCTACACACCGTCACATTGTGCTGGTACTGTGCTCACCCTGAGGGTGCAGTGAGGCGCCCAGCACCAGGTCCACAGCACCACCCATGGCTGAAAGAGGCCATGGCACAGGCCCAAAGCAGTGTTAATGTGCGAGATAGGTAGTTTCTGCACTAACACCCCACAGTCAGGTGCAGCCCCCATGGACCCCCCAAGCGCAGCAAACAGGGTCTCCCAACAATAGATCCACCTTCTACCTCCCTGCAAAGGTGGCAGTAGAGAGGAACATCAACCCCCACAGGGCAGGCACCACAGCTCTGTACACAGACAGACATCAGGCCTGGATATGGTAAGCTTCACCCCACCACTATCTGATATACTCCTGCAGCAAGCCATCAGCCACTGCAAGCCACTCCATCAAGACACATAACAGCTGCAAACAGTCTGCTAGTTAGTCCATAATGCATGTGCCCAGTGGATATGCATGCACCCAGAACTGGGATATCAGCATACAGAGCAAGCAGATAAATCAGTGACTGGGCCCCAAAAGGAAACCCATATCCATCACATGACAGAAATACCATATAGCACTATGGGGGTGCCTAGCCATGCTGTGGTCACTGCACAGTCAGGGTGAGAGTGATCTCTAAGCAGGACATACTGAGGTCACCCTGTCTGTGTAGGTGGTGGCCGGGCACTAAAACGTGCCTGTCACTGCCCTATGCCCTGTGCAGATGCACCCTGGCCAGGCCACCCTGTCCAGCCTATACCCATGGTACCTTGCTCCTCATTATGCACATTGGCAGCTCAATACTGGCAAGATTGCTGGCAGTGTGGGCTGTGGAAGGTGTTTGCAGCCACCACACACTGGATAGACAGACAGCCACCCCCACACCTATGCCAGCATTGTGCAACTATAGAGGTGTTCAGCAGCCATACCCACCACACCAGTCCTGGGCACAGTTCAGGCATGGATATTGTACGCAAGACTGTTGGGGGTCACTCCCCATGGTGGTATGCACTGTCAGAGACCAGACCTGCAGCACACACCACAGACAGCAGAATGATTGTTATGGTGGAGCTCACTGAGCAAACTGTGCTTAATGTAGGAATTGATATCTGCCAGTTATCACAGGAAACGTTTGATAGCTGTGTACCATATACCCAGGTGTAGGGTGGCATTGCTAAGGTATGCAACTGCTAGTATTGGGAGATACAGGCAGGGCCCAATGTCCTGCTTCTCCAGGAGGCACTGGCCAATGGGGCCTGTGGGTGTGTCTGGCCCTGTTGGCTGCTGCTTTACGGCAGAGTTCCCCAACTCCAGTCCTGGTGTTCCAAACCTGTTCGGGTTTTCATGCTGTCCCTCATAAATATGCATGAGCTACATCTGCATACCATGGGGGTGGTGCATAGATATGCAGCTCAGGCATCTTTATTAGAGGCAGCATGGAACCTGAATGGTGTGGGACCCTCCAGGACTGCAATTGCGAGACTCTGCTCTGGGTAATGCGCCTGTTTCTGATGTCTGTGTTTGGTGTGGTATAATATAGGCGTATTAACCATGCGTATGTTCTCTGCAATAAAGGGGTGTCTTTACTATCACTGTTTAGTGGTGGGTAAAAATATGGGGACTGGGTTGGCAGGAGCCCCAGCTGGGATTTGAACCTGTGACCCTCTGGTCTTACAGGCACTGGCTGTGTCTGTTGCACCACACTGTGGCCACAGAGATGGTGTAGTCCCTGGAGTTAGTTAAAGCGGCCTGACGAGTCAGAAACCCTGCTCTGCACAGGTTTACAGTGGGGTCATTTACCTTGTATGGAGACAAAGGTGCACATAAACCTCAAAACAGACCTCAAAAAAAGGGGCAAACACCCATAACCAAGCTGGGCAACAATGATATCATTGGGCAACATTACACACCACTCCCAGGAAAGCTCCATCACAATGAAATGATCTTTGAAAGGGTCTACGGAGCGTAGACCCTTCCAAACATCATTTCTTTCTTTGGTGCTTTCCAGGGAGTGTTGTTCATTGTTGCCCATTGCTATCACTGTTGCCCAGCTGAATTGTGCTTTTTACAATGTTTCTTGTGGTCATTCTTAAGGTTTTATGTGAACTTTTGGTGTTTGCACATGTATCATACTGCTCACGTTTTGTGGGTTTCCCCGGTTTTGCTGTACATTGCTGACGGAAATGGTTTCTCTTCCCTTTAATATGCCTTTAACGACAGGTTTTCATTCGCGTTGGAATTGAGCTCAGAAATTCAGCGCGTTAGTATGAGGGGAGCCTCTCCCCGCCCACTCTCCGCCCATTGACCCCTTCTCTCCGCCCACTCTCCACCTTCTGCGCTGTTTTAACGCGCCGCGGAGGTTTACGATCGTTAACTGCGGTTAACGCGCGTAAAGTACGTTTAACGATCGTTAGCACGTCAGAATGCACGTTCGGACGTGCTAACGATCTTTAAACGTACTTTACGCGCATTAATCACGATTACCGCACTTTAGTAAACATCCCCCTATAAGGCTTGTCTACCACAAAATAAAAACACTCTAACTCCTATGACCACTATTGGATGTTAACAGCTTCAGAACAGTCTTTCAGGCCCCATTGTTCCCACAACTCTCCTACTGCAATTTAATCCTCCAGAGCTGAGCATATAACGTCAATCTTGAAACAGCTACACTGGCTTCCTATATCACGCCGAACAAAATACAAAGTCCTATTGACTATATTCAAAATCTCACACTACCTTCAATCTCTACTACACAAGACACCAAACAACAGAATTAGAAGAACCAACACACAAAACACTTTACTATCCCCATTCTGAAAGTGAAGAGCATCCAACCGAGCCTTCTCATTCTATGGTCCAATCATTTGGAATGCACTACCTGACAACATATGAGCCATTACTGACCTAAAAGTGTTCCAAAAGAATGTTAAAACTCATCTCTTCCTGGAATATTTTAACAGCAGAAATTAAAGCATCATTACCCCACCAAGCAAATTCATTATCACCTTGCAGACTATTATTGCCTGTTAAACTATCCCCTAGCACAATACATAGTATACACAAGCTTTTCCTCATCCTATGTAACATCCAAAACCACCAATCCTATGTGTCTATGTGATATTATCATTATTATTATTATTATTATCATTCACATTTATACCACCTTGAAGTTAGCAGTTTTTTACTTTCTATGTAATGTTATACATTTATAAGTTATTAGTTACTCTGTAAAGCACTTTCATTCTGAGATAAAGTGGTCTATAAAACAGCTAAATAAATAAATACATAAATTGAAAATGAAATTATTTTTTCTACCTTTGTTGCCTGGCCATTCTATTTTTCTAATTGTCTTGTTCCCATTGTCTTGTTTCTGCTTTCCTTTGTCTGTCTTCTCTTAACTTTGTTCCAAGAATCCTCTGTCCATTTGCCATGTATTTATTCTCCTCCTGCTTTCACTTCCTCCCCTACATCCATCTCTGACATTTTTCCACTTGCTTTTCTGCTTCTCAATCTAATTAGATTTCACACCTCCTCACCATTAACTCCTGAATCTCACTCTTGTTTACTTCATCTACCAATGTCTTTCCATCTCAGTCAATCCAGCCCTCCCATTCCCCATTTCTCACTTCTTTTCCAGCCTAACTCCCTTGCTATCTCAATTTACCATGCCCCATGTCCAGCATTTCCCTCTCTCTTCCTTTGCCCTTCCTCCATATCTAGGATCTCCTTTTCTCTTTCTTTCCTCTGGCTTTTCTACTTGTCCTCCCCAACATTCCCCATAGCCCTGCATCTCCCATTCCCTACTGTACATGAATTAAAAAAAGTTTTACAATGTACCTCTCTGGAGAAAGGAAGAACATGTCACACTTTACTGCAAACCCGACAGTATGTATTACTCCAACTTTCTCCCATGGTAATGGTCCAGGCCCTGAATCTCGAAGTAGGCCAGCTGCTGGCCATGGGAAAGAGAAAGGAGAACCACAAAGACTGTGGCGTTAATGATAGCTACAGGGAATAGGAATTCCCCCAAAGAGAGGAATGGCAGTCAGCTAGCAGATGCAGTGGTAGAAGAGCAAAGCCATATAAGATCAGGGTTTCCACTGGGGAATGTAATCCACTCCTCACCTGCAACCTGAAGAAATGGAGAGGGAAGAGCATGCCGGGGGTCAGCTTTAGATAGTGGCAGGAGCAGTAAGAGTCTTCACAGCAGAGACAACAACAGTGCTGGGCCACACCTCAGAGAAGGGAGTGCTGGAACTGTGTCCAGTAGGAGCTCTCACAGCACCCAGTGACAAAGAAAAAAATCCTCCCTCCCTCCAGAACACAGCCAAGCAGGAATCAGGAAAAAGGAAGGTTCCCATCATCCAATGTCCAGCTGATATCAGAGGAAATGACACGGAGAAGGGCAATGTCCCCCTTCCCCCAGAAGCAGAAGCGGGGAAGTGAAGAAGAAATAAAGAAGATCAAGGAAAAGAAGTGACCATCACATGGAGCCCATGCATACTACAGAAAGAGCAGGAGAGCAAGTGGAGGCATATGCTGACTGTGAAAGCATTAACAGAAGATCAAAGAGCCCTATGTGCATAAGACAAGAAGCCCATAGATTTCGGACAAGCAGAGCAACCGGGAGATACCAGGTCCCCTCACTCACCTTTCTTAGAGAGGAATGCTTGGAAGAAGATTGAGAAAGAAACATAGAAACATAGAAATATGATGACAGAAAAAGGCTACATAGCCTATCTAGTCTGTCCTTCCATATCAACAAATACAACAGTCCCCTTTTTTCCTTTAGAGATCTTCTGTGTTTGTCCCATGCTTTTTTTGAATTCAGATACTGTCCTCATCTCTACCACCTCCACTGAGAGACTATTCCACGGATCCACCACTCTTTCCGTAAAGAAATATTTCCGCATATCACTCCTGAATCTATCCCGTTTCACCCTCATCCCATATCCCCTCGTAGCAGAACTTGCTTTCAATCGAAAGAGGATCTCCCCCTGTGCATTTATGCCATGGAGGTATTTAAACATCTCAATCATATCACCTCTATCCCGCCTTTCCTCTAAGGTGTACATATTAAGATCCTTATGTCTGTCCTCATATGCTTTATAATGAAGACTACTAACCATTTTCGTAGCCACCCTCTGTACTGACTCTATCCTGTTTATATCTTTTTGAAGGTGCGGTCTCCAGAATTGCACACAATACTCCAAATGAGGTCGCACCAAAGACTTATACAGAGGCACTAGCACCTCCTTTTTTCTGCTAGCCATTCCTCTCCGTATGCATCCAAGCATTCTTCTAGCTTTTGCTGTCACCTTTTCTACCTGTTTAGCTACTTTAAGATCATCAGACACAACCACGCCTAGGTCCCATTCTTCTTTAGTGGACAAAAGTAGTCCACCCCCTATACTATATTGCTTCCTTAGATTGCTGCAGCCCAAATGCATGACCTTCCATTTTTTAACATTAAATCACAACTGCGAAATTCTAGACCATTCTTGAAGCTTAGCTAGATCCCTCCTCATGTTATCTACACCTTCCTGAGTGTCTGCTCTATTGCAGATTTTGGTATCATCCGCAAAGAGGCAAATCTTACCAGACAGCCCTTCCGCTATATCACTAACAAAGATGTTAAAAAGAATTGGATCAAGGACAGATCCTTGGGGCACACCACTGGTCCATCCCTAGGATGCTCAGTTTGTTTATAAGTCGCCTGTGAAGAACGATGTCAAAGGCTTTACTGAAATCTAAATACACCACATCTAGGACTCTCCCTCGGTCCAACTCCCTGGTCACCCAGTCAAAGAAATCAATCAGATTTGTCAGGCAAGACCTGATTCTGGTGAATCCATACTATCTGGGATCCTGTAATCTGCTGGACTCCAGAAACCTCACTATTTTCTCTATCAGCAGGGCTTCCAATAATTTACTCACCACTAAAGTTAAACTAACCTGCCTTTAGTTTTCAACTACATCCTTACTTCCGCTTTTGTGTAAAGGGACCACATGAGCCTCTCTCCAGTCCTTTAGCACCACTCCCTACTCCAATGAGGAGCAGAAGTTGAGGCAGAGAAGAAGTGCTTGAGACTAAGAAGTGATTGAAAGAGAAGCAGTAATCCGACAAGCAGCTTGGGCATGAAGCATGCAAGCAGACAGTGAGAATCCTAAGTGGAAGAAGCAGAGTCCATCAGGGAGCAGAAACATAGCTGAGCCTAGAATTCAGAGGTGAAATACAGCTCCTGGTGAGTGAACAAGTCTGGTGTGAGCAAGAGGCTGTACCAAGGGAAGATGGCCAGCACTGGAAGGCTGCCTGGATGTAGGCAGGAGAACAGATACGTGTAAGAAGGTCTGGAAGCAGCTCTGTGGGGCCTGTATACTACTGCAGTTATAGTGAGGAAGCCAGCAGAGTAAATCCAGACTGAGTAAGATGGGGAGGCTGAGCTACTGCGGAGAAAGAGAGACCGGGCTATGAGCTGGGAAAGAAGCGGAGGCAGTCAGCGTGAAGAAGTGCTGTGTGGAGACCACCTCCAAGTAAGAAGAGCCTGCAGTGAGATCTTGTGCTTGCATTACATGCCATGGAATGATTCGCACCATCTGTGCTTGTAAATCATGAACTTTTAGTGATTTACTTGTATAAATGGGCTTTTATGTGCATACTTTAGCTGGTCACTATTCTATAAGAACACTTGTAAGCACAATGTTGCATACTTTCACTGTGGGTTTGCACATGGACAGAGCTTGAGTTGAGCATGGGCACAGCACACAAGTACCCATGTAAATGATAAAATATAATGGATTTAATCTACATTTTCCGAATACTTAACCCTATTTTATTCTTCATAAAATAAGCATAAAAACATGTAGAAAAACACATGAATTATGTGGGACTTTATAAATTACCTTCCACATGTTATTTTCCTGTTAGTGTCACAAACGTACACCAAGGGGTATGTTTACTAAATGGCGGTAGTGGCTTCTGTGCGATCTTGGAGCCCGACCCCATTGATTTCAATGGGGCTGTGGCTCCGAAATTGCAAGGAAGCCGCTACCGCCATTTAGTAAACATACCCCCAAGTTTCTGGAAAGGAGACTCAAGGCTGAAGGGGAGGAATATGTAGAGGCTGATAAGGATAAAGCAGAATTGCTTAACAAATATTTCTGTTCTGTGTTCACAGATGAAAGGCCAGGAATGGGACCTCAGAAAACACCCGCAAATAGGAATGGAAGTAAAGTAGAACTCAAATGATTTTCAGAAGACTATGTTTGTGAGGAGTTAGCAAAACTAAAAGTGGACAAAGCAATGGGGATTCATGCAAGCATACTGAAAGAACATAGGGGAGTGTCTACTAAACCGTGTTAGCTGCTACCATGAGGCTAACGTGGAATTATTGCCCGGAGGTAGCAGCTCACGCGGGCGAAATGCAGTTGGGCCCCCCTCCCTCCCTCTGACCCCCGAACTCCAATTAAAAATCCAGGCTAGTAGTACTATTATTAATATAATTTTCTGTTATGTGTTTTCATTTCATTCCTTATTTGAATTTAGAGATTTGAAGTCAAAGAGCCGAAGTTGAATTTTGCTACCTGGTGATGCCTGGTCAAGAGTAGGTCATGCAAAGAGATTCTTTCAGTATAGATCATAATCTTATTCCCTATCCATCATCTGGGATGATGAAAACTTCCATGAAAACAATAGAAAAACTTTGAGGAGAAAGCAATGCCTCCTTTATGCTTAGGACTTCGTTCTTTTAATTTTGTGTGTGCATGAGAAGTTTTGAAAACTCCCACTTCCTATGAGCTTAAGTAGGCACGCCTTTTATTTATTTATTTTATTTTATTTTATTATCATTTCTATACCTCAATTTCCAGAAGATCAATCGCGGTGTACAGGTAACAACAATTTGAGTAATACAAACCAGTTATATACTCATTTACAATGAACAATGTAGAGCTATTTACAATGGTATAATATGCATTAACTACATACATGAACAAGGTAGTGAGCGTTCAAAGATGGGTTGGTTAGGAAATATCTATATAACATTCTTCGAGAGTGGGGAGGTAGCAGACACTGGGTTATGTTTGGGGAGGAGGTGATCTTTGAGTTCAGTGTATTATGTAGGTCTTGATTACCCAAATGGAGGGTAAACAGGTGGGTTTTAAGGTTCTTTCAGAAAGTTTGGAGGTCAGTCAGTTCTCTAATATTGTCAGGGAGAGCGTTCCAGTGGTAAGGAGCAGAGTGAGAGAATGAACTGTTATTTGTTATCTTTTTAGATTTCCTAAAGTCTATTGGAATAGCAAATTTGTTCTTATTCTGGATACATTGGGTACGATTGCTATTATCGTTTGAGATGAGTGTGGATAAGTGGGAGGGAGCAATGTTATTGATGAGCTTGAAGGTAGTTACAAGTATTTTATAGATTATACAGCTTTGAACCGGAAGCCAGTGGAGTTGATACAGAGTAGGTGTGATGTGTTCTATTGAGTTGATGTTCATTATTATTCTTGCAGCTAGGATTTGGGCTAGTTGAAGTCATCTTAGTTCCTGTTTTGTAATGCCTTGTAGAATGGAGCTGGCAAAGTCAATGTGAGGTGTAATCATTGCATGGATTACTGACTTGAGATCATGTTGGTGTAGAAGAGGACGGAATTGTTTTAGAAGTTCGAGCTTATAATAAATCTTTTTAATTGTTTGGGTTATGTGGTATGTCATGCTGAGTGTGCGATCAATGATTACACCAAGGTATTTCACTTGATTCTTGACTGCAATATTCATGTCGTTGACCAGGATTGATGTGGGAGGGGTGAAATTCTGGTTTCTGGTCACATACATGGCTTCTGTTTTTGAAATGTTGATATGTAGGTTGTGATTCTCTAGCCATTTCTTAATTTCTGAGAAGCAATCAAAGAGTGGTTGAAGTTTGAGGTGTTGAATGGAAGATATAAATTATATCGTCCACGTAAATATGATAATTTATGCGGAATCTTTTAAAGATGGAGCAGATGGGTTGAAGATAGATATTGAAAAGAAGGGCGGATAGGGCGGAACCTTGGGGGAACCCTTGTTCTTGTTTGTATGGGTCTGAGATCTGCTGTTCAATCCTTACTTTCTGTGTTCTGTCAGATAAGTATGAGGAGAACCATCTGAGTACTACTGTATATTATTGAGGCCTATCTGTTGTAATCTAGTTTGCAATAGTTGATGGTTAATGCTATCAAATGCAGCAGTGATGTCCAGGAAAATAAGGATAAATGCTTGCTTTGTGTTGTCGATACCTTTTACAAGTGTGTCAAATAAAACTGTGAGAAGTGTTTCCACTCCATGGTATGGACGGAAACCATATTGCTGATCATCTAGGGGAGCACAGGAGTCAATGTGATCCTGAAGTTGGAGTTAAACAATTTTCTCTATTAGTTTAGCCATGAGCTTGATATTGGTCTATATGAGTTGGGGGGAGTTTTGTCGCTGGAGTTGTTTTTATGAATGGGGCGGATTTGCGCATGTTTCAGAGAGGCTGGTAGATATCCATTCTGGAATGAAAGGTTGATTAAAGGGAGGATGTACGATGAGAGTTCTGGAATCGATGCTTTTATCCAGGTTACTGGACATGGATGAAGGGAGGACGTGGTAGTGTTAATTTTGGAGATAATGTTTTTAAGAGCATCTTTTGATGTTGGGAAGAAGGTTGACAAATGTGTACTATGCGTAGTAGTGTCATAGGTTTGGGACCTTATGGGTAAGGCCTGTTGCTTAAGTTTATTTTTGTAGTGGTTGGCCAGGAAATATGGAGATATTGAATTCTTGGTGGGGCTTTTGTTGGTAGTGTGGCTAGTTAGAGATTGTGCAATACAGAAAAGTTGTCTTGGGCGGTTTAAGGACTTGGCTAGAACTTTAGAGAAATAGTTTTTCTTTGAAGTGTTAATTGGCTTCTCCCCTGCACAGGTATAACTTAGGTCAACTTACTGGCTTGATAAACATAGTAAAAGTTAGAATGGCTGTAATTACTATGCAATAAAGTCTTAAATTCACCCTCTGTACAAACAGAAACATATCCATACCGCTTCCCTCTCTGCTTCCTCTGCCCCATTAGTATGAAACTCTTGCCAGATGCACTTCAGATGGGTCGTCAGTGAATATGTCAAGGAAGCTGCATGTCACCCTTCCATAGAGTGATAGGGCCAGTTACACACCACAACTTCAAATGTGATCAGACTTGGAGTTTTCACTGTCATGAAACCATCTCAGAACATATTTAAAGCCCTAAGTGCTTTTCCAGAGTTACTTTATTTTGATTATGATATTATTTCTGTGTAAGGGGGATGAAGAATCCTGTTGCTATTCCTTATTGGTTTCAGAAATTCAGCAATTGCTGCTTTCATGAACGTCAAATATGAGTATGTGAATCCTTTCTAAAGGGAACAATCATTGTTGGGCATAGGAGTATTAAAGGTCTTGTTAAATTTTCTACCATTTTTTTTTTTTTTTTTGGAAATGCCAGGGCTTCAGGGAGAAGTGCCAGGGCTTGGTTCTGGGTCCAAAGAGAGTGAGGATGTGAGAGAACATTCACAGGTTGGGATTTGTAAGCCACAGAATCCAGGGAGGCTTAATGAGCTAAGAAGAGGTTCCCGGAACCACATACAAAAAGGTGTGATTAAGGAAGTCAGTGAGGAAACTGCAAGCAGAAAAGCTGTTAGAAAAGTAGGACTCTACAAAGAGGAGAGCCAACTGGAGAAGTCATTATTGGGAAAAAACTCAGCTGGCACTCATCCTAAAGAAGGCAATTGGACTATTAGCTAATCCTGGAGCCCACTAGACCTGTAGAACCAGAGACTCTTTATCTTCACCTGTTTTGGTTGATGTTCCACAGAACTCTATCCTGTGTTTCTTGTTCATTTCTATTTGAGTCATTCTGAACAACTTGTCCAGTGAAGTTGTATTTCATTTTTTAAGAACACCAACTTAGACACTGGAATACTTGTCACGATTTGGACATGCAAGAAAGAATATTCCACAGAGGTAGGTCCCTACTAGTGAGCTACTACCCGCCGCATCCAATATGGCCCCTGGGTTAGGAAAGGAAAGGTTTGCTCCTGCTTTAACCTGTAAGTCTGGCATGCAAGTCCTAGCCAACTGGGTACTACATCTGTTTAAACCAGGACATGCCAGAAGATTCTAAAATGTCATATTTCTTCCTAGCTATCTTATTCTTATCCTACTCACCTTTTCTACATCCTTCAAAGCGAAACTTTCTCCAGAGGGCTTCTCCAGACGTCGGACATCTGCCCCTACAAACAATGGCAAGGATAGAGAAGATCAGTGATTAGATTTAGAATGAAGGCTGAGTAAAGAGTTTTTAAATTGAGAGTGATTAAGAAAATTAAAATAATATCTGTTGGCAGTTTTAACACCAGGCAATATGGAGTGGAGGAGCAGCCTAATGGTTAGAGCACTGGCTTGGGAACCAAGAAACCAGGGTTTGATTCCCACTAGCACTCCTTGTGGCCTTGGGCAAGTCACTTAACCCTCCATTGCTCAGAAAAATCCAAGTTATCAATGTCCCTGTTTAATGTGCATTATCAAGTTTAAAGTTGCAATGTAAACCACATTGATTGAAATGAAAAAGTGGTATAAAAGAAGTTAAAGTAAGTGTGTTTACTAAAGGGGTGGGAAGAGAGCTGTTAACACCTGTTATTGGTGCCTGTGAGTGTTTGATGCCATGGAAAGCACAGATAATGCTGGTGTAAAGATCAGTAAAGGAGCCTGGAGAGTTAAGGGAAAAGGATGGAGTGGAGAGTGTGCAGGGATAACATGTACTCCCTTACCACAGTGTTGTGTTACCTTGTGTTACAGCTCCTAGCACTGGGAACCCTAACACCAGCTGAAAGCTTGCAGAAAGGGGTATTTGAGGGGAGAGAGCCTATTTAAGCATATGCAATGTGCTCTACACACCGCTGACCCAAATGTGTGATAATAGTGCTCCATTGGCAGCAACAGCAGTGAGCCTTATGTTGATGTTGCCCAACTGGCATAGGGGGAGCCACTTGGGTGATGCAGTGAAGCTGGCAGGTCCACTAGACTGACAAGGCAACTGCCTAGGGCATACTTCTGTGATGCCTGGCAGGACCCACACCATGATAGTAGCAGTACACATACATCCTGCTGCTGCCAAAAAGGAGTTGTGCCACCCCCTACTACCACCATGCTGCCATGTCAGCATGGTGGGGGGTGGGTGGGGGGGGGGGGAGACACAAGGAATGTGGCCTGCTGTAGACAGAATGTTCTCCAGTCCTATGTGTCCGGTGCAACGCTGCAGTTGCCGCAGTGAGTGAGATGGAAAGCATGCCTGCAGCAGGTATAGCATAGCCAAGGGTACCAGCCCCCAGTAGAGGGAGGCAGGAGCAGCTAGGTGTGCCAAACTGCATGTACAGTGCATTGCAAAAGTATTCATCCCCTCTGTGTTTGTCCTGTTTTGTCGCATTACAACCTGGAATTAAAATGGAACTTTGGGGGTTAGCACCATGTGATATACACAACATGCCTATGACTTTGAAGGTGCAAAATATCCTTTATTGTGACACAAACAATAATTAAGACAAAAAAAACTGAAATCAGGAGTTTGCATATGTATTCACCAGCCCGCCCGCCACCCCACCCCACCTTTTGCTGCAATTACAGCTGCAAGTCTCTTGAGATATGCCTCTATTAGCTTAGCACATCTAGCCACTTGGGTTTTCTCCCATCCCTTAAGGCAAAACTCTAACTCCTACAAGTTAGATGGGTTGCATTGGTGTACAGCAATCTTCAAGTAATGCCACAGATTTTCAATTGGATTGACATCTGGGCTTTGACTAGGCCAGTGATGGCTAACCTTTTTGAGCCCGAGTGCCCAAACTGCCGCACAAAACCAAAGAATTTCCTCAAAGTGCCAGCACGTCATTTGCATAAGTGGTCTTATTTGCATAAATATTTGCATAATGTTACCATACACTAACTTTTAGTAAACATGTCTCTTAATGAGTGTATGGATAAAGAAAGACTAAAAGATTTTCTACATTACTATAATCCAGTGCCAACCGCCAGGCACATTAGGAACTACTACAAACGCTGCCCATTTAGAACCCATAGCAAACCCGCCGTATCCTGACAGCATTACCAGGACTCACAAAGCACCATACCCTACCTATCAAACGGCAACACTGCAAATATTAAACCAATACATTTCAGAGAATACTGGGGAAAGAGAACAAGTGGCAATGTCAAATAGGAATTTCCTCTTGTACCAAACAAAGCGCAGATGTTAATGATGCACATTTCCCAGAGCTGACATATTCCAGTTAATAAATTCAAAATAAAAAGATATCTTTCTACCTTTTGTGCATTTTTTTTTCAGTTGCAATTGGTCCAGCCACCTTCTTCTGGTTTCTTCATGTTTTCTGCTAACTCTCCATCGTCTGCTGTCCATTTGTCCTTTCTTCTCTCTTCTAGTTTTTTTTCCATTCTCTCTCTCTCTCTCTACATCTGCTTTAACATACTAATCTTTCTCCTTTTGCTCTTTCCTCATTCCTATTTCATCCACACAAATTTTACCCCTCCATCCTCAATCCCCAATTACTCTCCCAATACCTGGCCAATTGTAGATTTTTCATCCCTCCTACACAAAATATTTTCCCCTCTCCATTTTACTCTCCCAGCCCCATCCCATTCTAATCCTCCCCCAACATCAGCTCCCTTCTAGTTCCAGTCTCACCCAGCATCCATTCCCTTCTAGTCCCTGCATCAGCCCATTTCCAGTCCAAGTCCCTTCATCTGCTCATTTTCAATCCTAGCCCCCCCATCAGCCCATTTCTACTCATTTCCTAGCCCCATGTCAAATCATAGCTCCCCTCCACTCAGCCCAATTCCAGTCCAAGCCCCCCCATGAGCCTACTTCCAGTTCTAGCCCCTCCATGAGTCCATTTCAATTCAAGCCCCCACCACAGCCCATTTCCAATCTTAGCTCCCCCCAACAGCCCATTTCCAGTCCTATCCTAGCTGTTCCATCAGCCCATTTTCAGTCCTAGCTCCCTTCCCTCACAGCCCATTTCCATTCCAAGCCCCCTCCCCATCAGCTATTTGCAGTTCAAGCCTCCCCTTCCACTCAGCCCATTTCCAGTCCTAGCAACACCCCAACCCATTACCAGTCCTAGCCCCCCGTCAATCAACTTCCAGTCCTAACCCCCATCACCCCATTTTCAGTTTAAGCCCCCCCCTATAACCCTTTACCAGTCCTAACCCCCCATCAGCCCATTTCCAGTCAGCCCCCCATAGCCCATTGCCAGTCCTAAACCCCCCCATCAGCCCACAGCCCATTACCAGTCCTAACCACATCAGCCCACCTCAAGTCCTAACCCCTCCCCATCAGCCCATTTCCTGTCCTAGCCCCCCCCCATAACCCATTATCAGTCCTACACCCCCATCAGCCCACTACCAGTCTTAACCCCCCCATAGCCCATTACCAGTCCTAACCCCCCCCATCAGCCCACTACCAGTCTTAACCCCCCCCCATAGCCCATTACCAGTCCTAACCCCCCCATCACCCCATTTCCAGACAGCCCTCATCAGCTCATAGCCCATTGCCAGCCCTCATCAGCCCACAGCCCATTGCTAGTCTTAACTCCCCCCCATAGCCCACTGCGTCTTAACCCCCCTCCCCAGCCCACTGCCAGTCTTAACCCCCCCTCCCTAGCTCATTGCCAGTCTCAACCCCCTCTCTCCCTCCCTCCCTCCCTAGCCCATTGCCAGTCTCAACCCCCCTCCCTCCCTAGCCCATTGCCAGTCTCAACCCCCCTCCCCCCCTCCCTAGCCCATTGCCAGTCTTAACCTCCCTCCCTCCCTAGCCCATTGCCAGTCTTAACCTCCCTCCCTCCCTCCCTAGCCCATTGCCAGTCTCAACCCCCTCCCTCCCTCCCTAGCCCATTGCCAGTCTCAACCCCCCTCCCTCCCTAGCCCATTGCCAGTCTTAACCTCCCTCCCTCCCTAGCCCATTGCCAGTCTTAACCCCCCTCCCTCCCTCCCTCCCTAGCCCATTGCAAGTCTTAACCCCCCTCTCTCCCTCCCTAGCCCATTGCCAGTATTAACCCCCCTCCCTCGGCTCATGGCAATAAAAAAAAAAAAAGCTGCCCGCTGCCGCCGCGGCGGCATGGAGTGTCCCGCGGGGCTCCCTCTGCCCGGCGGGACTCTCCCGGCGCTGCTCAGCCCTCTCTGCCGGCTTGCAGAGACGCGAAGGGAGAGAGAGAGTCTCCCTCGCATCTCTCTTAAGCCCGCAGGGGCAGATGGGAAATTTCCCATCAGCCCCTGCGGGCTTAACAGAGACCCGAGGGCGACTCTCCCTTCGCGTCTCTGCAAGCCGGCAGAGAGGGGCTGAGCAGCGCCGGGAGAGTCCCGCCGGGCAGAGGGAGCCCCGCGGGACACTCCATGCCGCCGCGGCGGCAGCGGGCAGCTTTTTTTTTTTTTTAATGTGCGACCTTCCCGCGTGCCAGCTGCAAGGCCTTCGCGTGCCACAGCTGGCACGCGTGCCATAGGTTCGCCATCGCTGGACTAGGCCATTCCAAGACATTTAAATGTTTCCCTTTAAAACAGCTTTAGCAGTATGTTTAGGGTCATTGTCCTGCTAGAAGGTGAACCTTCGTCCCAATCTCAAATCTCTGGCAGATTGAAACAGGTTTTCCTCAAGAACTGCCCTATATTTAGTGCCATCTATAGTTCCTTCAATCCTGACCAGTTTTTCTGTCCCTGCCAATCAGGGGTAGCTCGAGGCAATCTGCTGCCTAAGGCGAAGTATGAAATGGTGCCCCTCCCCCCCACCTTAGAGGAGGTGGGGGTTTTCCAGAAATCCAATCAGAGACTGAACCAAACCAAAAAGCCGATTAGATTATATGGAGGAAATGCAATATGTTTGCACACAGGGCCATATCGAGCTGCAATCGCACCCTGTGCAACTTGCAACTCAGGCGCACGCCCTCCCTCTCCCCCCATACCTCCGTCCAGCACTGCCTGCTCTTTCCCTGCTGCTGCCGCCCTCTGTTTTTTTCATGGCAACAGGGAAAGAGCAGGCAGCACTGGATGGAGGTATGGGGAGGAGGAGGGGGGCATGCGCCCAATCTGAAAGGCACCGTCACTTTAAGCAGATCTGTCCCTCCCTACCCTGACACTGCGTCGGAGGTGGGAGGGACCAGACCTGCTTAAAGTGCTGCGAAAAGGCTTGGGGGCACATTTTGGCTGCCTGCTATTGTCCTGCCAGCGGCGGCAGGGCAACAGCAGACAGCCGAAATGTGCCCCCCAAGCCTTTCTGCCCTCTGCGGCTGCACCGCTTACACAGGTCTAGGTACGGTCCCGTTTGCACATCAAGGAACTAAAAGACAGCAAGAACCAACAGCACAGTTTATAAAACTAAATTATAACTCATTTTTATTTTGCTGTTATAAACTGCGTTATAGTTCTTGCTTTTTCTTTTTCAACATATATTTTTGCATCCACAGTAGGTGCAGAGCAGAACCAGGACATTCACCCACAGACCTCAATATTTAAAAAAATAATCTGATTCTGATCATCTCACTAACAACAACAACCACTTTTCTCCAGTACCAGGCATATTGTGAACTAATACAAAACCGTACAACAAAGAGCAAACCTACCATTCCACATCAGCACAAACTTCCAAAACTCACATAAGGAGCCCATCCAAAAAAAGTGTCACTGTAAATATTACAGTGGGCCCTGGAACATCCATATACCTATTTGAAAAGCAACAAGTCAAATTACTACAGTACAGTATAAATCTTTATGTACAAATTCCATGTTAACAGAACACCTGACTTCAGTCACACACTCACAACATCGACCCTCACCAAGTACAGAATAAGTAACTACAATCTAAAATAAAATAAAAATATGTAGACAAAATTTAAATTGAAACCCCAAGAAGCCAGAGTCCACATGCAGTGCAACATCAGATAAATAAGAGATGCAGTTCCCCAATACCGTGTAAAATATAAAAATAGCACAAAGTCCAATCACTAAAATTAAATAAAATTATTTTTTCTACCTTTGTTGTCTGACCATTTTATTATCTGATCATGTTGGTCCCGATCTGAGGCTTCTGCTTTCCTGTCTTCTCTTAGCTCTCTTTCAAGCAGCATTGAAAGCCTTATCAAAGAACAAAGCACCAGGCATTGATAGCATTCCCATAGAAGTATTACAGCAATCTGATGCAGCTGTTACCGTACTTACAAGGATCTGCCAAGAAATATGGAAGACAACATCATGGCCAACTGACTGGAAAAGATCTGTGTTTATACCAATACTAAAGAAAGGTGATCCAACTGACTGTGGAAATTATCGCACAATTGCTCTGATCCCACATGCCAGCAAGATTCTACTGAAGATTATTCGAAAGAGACTACAACCATACCTGGAACAAGAACTACCTGAAGTGCAAGCTGGGTTCAGGAAAGGGTGAGGAACGAGAGACATCATTGTAGATGTGAGATGGATCCTTGAAAAGACTAAAGAATACCAAAAGGATATCTATTTGTGCTTTATCGACTATAGCAAGGCCTTTGACTGAGTAAACCATGAGAAACTCTGGGCCACATTAACAAGCATGGGTATACCAGAACACCTGATCGTTCTCTTGCACAATCTGTACATTGATCAAGAAGCAACAGTTCGAACGGAACAAAGAGAAACAGAATGGTTTAAAATAAGCAAAGGTGTAAGACAAGGCTGCATACTTTCCCCTTACCTGTTTAATTTATATGCAGAACAAATTATCAGAGAAGCAGGATTGTATGAAGACAACAGAGGTGTGAAGATTGGTGGAAGACTCATCAACAACCTTCGCTATGCTGATGATACCACATTACTGGCTGAAAGTGAAGATGATCTGAAACATTTGCTTCTCATAATCAAAGAACATAGTCTCAAAGTGGGCCTGCACCTTAATGTAAAGAAGACAAAGATCATGACAACTGGCATAATCAACAGGTTCATCATTGAAGGAGAAGAAATTGAAATCATGAACAACTTCAACCTACTTGGATCAACTATCAATAAAGAAGAAACAAGTAGTCAAGAAATCAGACGACGCATTGCTGACCTAGATAGAAGACCTAGATAAGATTCTCAAGAGCAGAGATGTCTCTCTCCATACAAAGATTCGACTTGTTCAAGCCAAGGTATTTTCAATAACATCATATGGATGTGAAAGCTGGACAGTGAAAAAGATAGACAGGAAGAAAATTGATGCCTTTGAATTATGGTGCTGGCGGCGAATACTGTGTATACCATGGACCGCCCGAAGAACAAACCAGTCGGTACTAGAGGAGATCAAACCTAAGCTTTCTTTAGAAGCTCAGATGACAAGACTTCGACTTTCATGCTTTGGACACATCATGCGAAGAGAGAGAACATTAGAGAAAGACATCATGCTTGGCAAGATAGAAGGTCAACGCAAAAGAGGAAGGCCAGCAATGAGATGGATCGATACAATAACAGCAGCTATGGGTACCAGTCTGTCAACAATGAGCCGCCTGACTGAAGACTGAACACAATTTAGGATAGCTATCCAGAGGATCACCATGAGTCGACTTCAACTCGACGGCACTTAACAACAACAACATGGTCCATGGTCCATCTACCATTTCTTATCTCTTCTTTTGTTTTCTTCACTTCCTTCCATCAGCCCATTTCCAATTCCAGTAACCCTCCCCAGTATCAGCCCCCTTTCCAGTCCTCCCCTCCCAGTACCTTCCAATGTCAACCGCCTTGCAGTCCCACGACTGCCACTGGTGTCCATTCCCTTCCAGTCCCCCTCCTTCCACACTGTCCAGCCCCTTCTAGTCCAAATACCATCCCAGATATCAGCTCACGTCCACTCTCAGTGCCACCCCCCCATCAGCTCTCTTCCAGTCGCCCTACCCTCTGTCCATCTCCCTTCTAATGCCATTTGTATGTCAGCTCCCTTCCAGCTTCCTCCCCATTACCCAACCACCTACCACTCCCATCCCCAAGTGTCAGCTCCCTTCCAGTCCCCCTTCAGTACATCCAAGGTATCAGCTCCTTTCCAGCCCCTCCTTCCCCCGTGTCAGCTCCCTTCTTGCCCCCTCCTTCCCCTGGCAGACACTCTCATTATCTGCTCCCTTCCAGTCCTATTCTACCATCCTCCCACATCAGCCCATTTATAGCCCTAGCCCCTAGTTTTCTTCCAGGGCCAGCAGCACTCTCCTCCCCTCCCCTCCCCCATTAGCCCATTTCCAGTCCCAGCCCATTTCCAGTCCTATCCCCTTATCAGCCCACTCTAGTCCTAGCCCCCCAATCAGCCCATTGCCAGTCCTAGCTCATTTCCGGTGCTAGCCCCCCATCTGCCTATTACCAGTCCTAACCTCCCACACAATAAGTCCATTTCCAGTCCTAGCTTTCCAATCAGCCCATTTCCTGTCCTAGCCCCCCTCCTAATCAGACCATTTCCAGTTCTAACCCCACCCATCAGCCCATTTCCAGTCCTAGCCCCCCATAACCCATTACCAGTCCTAACCCCATCCCATCAGCACCGGCGGGCTTAGCAGAGCTGCAAGAAAGGGAAACTCTCCCTTCGCGGTTCTGTAAAGCCGGCGCTGAAGGGAGAGAGGAGGGCTCTGCCGGGGCGGCCGCAGGGCACTTCCTTATGCCGCTGCCGCCACGGCTCTTCCTTTCGGCAATTTTTTTTTTTTTTGAAGGCCGAGTGAGGCGGGCATTTTGGGGGCAATTTTTGCCGCCCCCAAAAAGTTGCCGCCTGAGGCCACCGCCACACTCGGCCTAATGATAGAACTGCCCCTGCTGCCAATGAAAACATCCCCACAGCATGATGCTGCACCAGCATGTTTCAACGTGGGAATGGTGTTCTCAGGGTGATGGGAAGTGTTGAGTTTGCGCCACACATGGCGTACCATAATAGCCAAAAAGTTCGATTTTCCTCTCATCTGACCAGAGAAATGTCTTCCATGTGTTTGGAGGGTCTACCAAATGCTGTTGTGCAAACTCCAAACGTGTTTTCGTATTTATTTCTTTAAGCAATGACTATTTTTTTGGCCACTCTTCCATAAAGCCCCACTTTGTGGAGTGTATGGCTTAAAGTGGTCCTATGGACAGATACTCCCATCTCCGCTGTGGATCTTTGCAGCTCCTTCAGTGTTATCCTTGGTGACTTCGTAGCATCTTTGATTAATGCCCTCCTTGCCTGGTCTTTGAGTATTGGTGGGCGGCCTTCTCTTGTCAGGTTTGTAGTGCTGCCATATTCTTTCTATTTTGTTATAATGGATTTAATGGTGCTCCGTGGGATATATAGAATCTGGTATATTTTTTTTATAATGTAACTCTGATCTATACTTCTCCACAACTTTGTCTCTGACCTGTTTGAAGTGCTCCTTGTTCTTAATGTTGCTTGCTTAGGGATGTTGCAGAGTCAGGGGCCTTTCGGAACAGTTATATTTATACAGGCATCATGTGACAGATCATGTGACACTGATTGCACACAGGTGGACCCTAATCAACTAATTATGTGACTTCTGAGGTTAATTGGTTGGACCAGATCTTATTTAGGGGTTTCATAGCAAAAGGGATGAATACATATGCACTCACAACTTTTCAGTTTTTACTTGTTTTTTTTTATATACAAGGTGTTTTATTGTCATTCCACTTCACCAATTTGGACTATATTGTTAGGTCCATTACCTAACATCCAAATGAACCTCCATTTTCATTCCACAAAACTGGACAAAAACTAAGGGGATGAATACTTTCGCAAGGCACTGTATGCAATGACAAAGAGGCTGCCTGCAACACTGAAGTGGTGCCTGTTCCATGATGGCAGGGAGGGAGGCATCGGCCGGCATGCTGTCCATCCTGATTGTTGAATCCTGGCACCTGCCTACCTGTCCTACTGGATGGGCTGGATCTGGGAGCAGGATATATGAAGTTGGGGGGAAAGATATGCCACTGAGGCAGAAAGCTCAGGCAATAGCATAACACCCCAATGCAGAGGAAACCACACTGCCTGCTCGGTTGCCAAACAATGGCCAGGACCTGTCTGTGCACAGTAACCCTTTCATGCATGGTACTCCTATAGATCTCACATCCAACTGTGCCACTTGGGTATTTAAATGACTAAGTGTGGCCTGTCAACCATGTTATCATAAGAGAAAGTGGCCTATAAGCACACCCCATGAAATGGTTACGCTGGTCACTCTGCTAGGTCACCCAGTGTCCTGCATGTGTGTGGTCATGTATCATGCCCTGCCCCTCTGTCAAGACAGATCCCACATGTGAGGCATGAATGTTAATTCCATATACCAACTTAACAGGATGTCCCTCACCCACAGCAGCATGACAGACCTTGTCAGACGAGTTTGGCAGGGAAACTGCAGAGATCCAAGCAGGCAGAGACATACCCTGAACCCTGCGTGCATGCATCCAGACCCTGCCCACGGATATACATATGGACTGATACACTCACATGTCTGCTCTGTGGCTTCACCCACAGGATCAGTGTGTGCAAGAGAGAAGGGTCACAGATTCAAGACCAGCCTGTGGAGCAGGAATGGTAGGTTCAGATGTGCTAACTTTATCCCACCTTTCACAGAATGGATCAGCATGTGCAACCCTGAACACTCCATCCAGCAGGAGTCCACATTCTCAGCTGCCTAAACTGAGTAGTCGCACCACCCTTGGCTGGATGCCAGAGGACTCTAATAGCACCGGCACACTGAGGAGAGGAGGATTCTGGGTATCGCCTAGAACAGAGTGGTTTGCACAGGCTGTAGATGTGTCAGAAGTTAGGTCAATGCCTATGTCATACTTTTGGCAGTTCAGTCACTGGACAGACTGCTGGGTATCCATGCTGTTTGCACAAAGCCAGTGTGGTCATGCTGGCTATGTGCACATGCAGAGTGTAGTGACTAGCATACTGGGCACAGATGGTATGTGAGTGGCTGATACAGAATCTTGTTGCCCAACATTTTCAGGCTGCCTGGGATTGACTGGTTGCTTGGACTTCCCAGACAGTGCAGCTAGCAGCTGATTTTGGGCTATTTGTAATCTGCTGATAACAATGGTCTTGGCAGGCATCTCTGCTTGGTGTCAGTGCCCCCTCCTACCCCTTCCTTTTGCCTGGACAGCACTCACTGCTGTAGTCAGGTTGTGTGAACACAACTGTCACAACCAGTGGAATAATCATGAGCTGTTATTGGAGAGTCCGTGCCTAACAGGAGCAGGGCTGGACAGGTCACTACAGCATGCTTCAGTGGTACAGATTACTCACTGACTAACATCACACACTGCTGACTATAACTGTAGCATAGTAGCAGTGTTAAAAATCTGTTCCAGGATGTGGAGGGTCCATCAATTGCATGCTTTGCTCTGAGGACCAGGTTATGTGTGCTCTGCCTCTCATTCAGGGTGACTTCCGAAACAGGTCATTTGCACGTTTTGCAGCTATCATGTGCTGGAGGCACACATTGTCACTTCAGATTACAATGCTGCTGCTGATCATGGCATTTCCATGTGGACATTGTGGTGTATATGTGCTCAGATTGTACAGGGCATCATGGGCAATTGAATGGCTAATTGCTACCGACACCCAGGGCCACAGTTGCAGCCATAGTGGCATCTGTGACCACTGGAGCATTGCCGAGTACCTGCTTGTCTTCTATGGTGCTTTTAGACATGTGCTTGGCCTCGCCAGGTGGGCAGGATGGGCTGCAGGGGTCATGATTGTGGGCAGGATGGGCTGCAGGTGGGCAGGATGGGCTGCAGGGATCATGATTGTGGTTTGAGGTAGAAATGTGTGCAAGTGTACCTGTTCTGCAGTGCACAGCAGGTGACAAGGGATTGCATGCCCTGCACATGTGCTGCCTCAGGGGTTAGTGCCATTCTGCGGTGCAATGAACCTCTGCGTGTGACTGCAGTTCAGTGTTGGAGGTACAGTGGCTGGATATGCCTCTTGACCTAAAATGTGGCTTGGCCTTTGGACAAGGGATGTATATTGCAGCTGTGTGTCTCTTATGCAGCTAGGGTCCGATTTCGTCCCGCATGTCCAGCCACTTTGTACCTCTGGACTGAGCCGGACATACAAAAAGGGTTGCGATTCTAATCCCGTGGGGCATGTCTAGCCCTGCGGGATCAGAATTGTGATCAGGCCTGTACATGCAGGCCGGGACTGCGATTCAGTCCCAGCCTGCACATATAGGGACTGCCTGGATAGCTCAGTCAGGCTTTTAAATGGAGCCATGGCGTCATGGCATCATGTTGCCATGGTACCGCGGCTCCATTTAAAATCCTTGATGCCGGCCGCCACAGAAAAAGGTTTATTCCCCGCAGCCTGACCCCCAATCTGGCCTCCTAAAGCCAGGGTCGGGCTGTGGGGAATAATCCCTGCCCCCCCCCCCCCGGCCCCTTTCCGTGCCCCGAGGTTGAAAAAAAAAACGTCCAGGGAATTATTCCACATCGGAGGTGGAATAACTTCCCCGGTCATTTCGCTGGCCCTGGGTGTGCAGGGCCAACATTAGAATCAGCCTTGTATGTCCAGGGCCGGTGACCACCCACTGCCCGCCCACTCTCCACTCCCGGGCTACCTCTTCCCTGCCTTCGACTAACTTCCCCGCAGAACCGGCAGGGAAGTTAATCAGGGGCTGCCGCCAGCACGAATAGCGGGGATGGACGTCCTGTTGGGACGTCCATTCCTGCTATTCATGTCTCAGAATAACCCCCCTAGTGTACTGAGTGTGCAGTACAGGGCGTAATGTGTTCATGCCATTGTTGGCAGGCCCTAGGTGTGGTGTTTTACTGTCTCAGCATGTGCCATGTGTTTCCTGTCCTGCATTGCGCCCATTGCGGGAAGGGACCTGCAGTCTCTTTATTTCTCATCTGTGCCATAGGGAAGGGTGTAGAGGTGTAGCTTAATGGTTAGAGCACTGGTAGCAGCAGATATAGGTTTAACTTCCATTTGTTTTCATTGTGGCCATGGGTACCTCACTTCAATATATTACCAGAGGCAGTTGGGGTCTGCATTGACTGGGGGACACACATTCTTCTATTTTTTTCTGTGTTACGGTAGCAGGTACTAGGTCTGCAGACATGTACATTGCAATCATGCACATCTGACAGTATGACTTTATTAGCTTGGCTGTAGCTGGCTGCAAGGGGTCAGCCATGCTCACCCTGCAGTTGTCTGGCACCTGAGTTATACATGGGGACATTTCATCATTACTGTGACTGCTCATCTTGAGCTCCATCACATGTATGCAGTACATGCAAGCACATCCCACTCCTGGGATCGCCACCCTCAGGGCTCATCACACATCCTGACTTGCTCCATATGGTAACACGTGTGAGACTTGTCCAGTTATTACTTGCACATGTGTCAGGGGGATTGTGTGGTGGTTAGGAGGCTGACATAAGTGTCATACCTAACTAGTTGGTATTGGGACTTCCCTTTGGCACTGCTACATTTTTTTTCATACACACTATAACTACATTTGTCTGGTCACAGCATGTACATACGAGCAGCAGGGCCATAGCACACTCTCAACTACTGCCATCCATCCTTCAGCCCATCCACCAGCATATGCCCATTATGTACCGTCATGTTTTCTCCTGGCAGCTGTTACATCATAGCCCACACAGGCACATTTTCATATTTGGCTGTATCACTTGCTCCTCTCCGGGGAATGATCTGCATGTCCCCACTGCTGCTCAGTCATCCTTTGGATGCTCACATCGTGGCGTTTCTGGCTCCGCATGGGGATACGTCATCACATTCCTATGCCACTCACGGACCTTACAGCATATTATGTGAGCCCCCTCACTGGTTCAGTGCAGCTGCCTCCCACATGCTCCTCCCACTTACTGACTGACACGTAGGTTACCCATGCATCTGACATGTCCATCAGCTCTTATCTTTTCTTCCATCCATCATCTCAGATGTGTCTTTTACAGGGGCTCCTTTATCCAGTGTTACAATGACTGCTCTTTTTGTGTGTTAAGGTGCACCCTTGCCACCTTAACGCCCAATGTCCTCTTAGCACATGATATGTGGAGCCAGCGCCCTTACTGCAGGAACGCGTACTGCCCGCCCTGGCCTTTACATCCCACAAACACCCTTACCGCTGCTGTTACTGCTTGCTATCCACTGCTCCCTTACCGATCATGCTACTACACTAGTACATGTGCTCTCTTGAGTGAGATGTTAGATTTCTTAGCTTTGATGTTTAACCTAAAACTATAATTACGTAATAGCCTCCCAGCTATTCCCATCCAGCAGTATTAGAAAGAGCACAGAAGAAAGCTGCATACTGCAACCTGATTGCCAAAGGTCACTGAAGAATTATTCTGCACAGGTGAGGAAAGACATGATCTTGCAAGGGAGAATATGCAGTCTAAAAGGGAGATAAACTCTTGCTTCTCTGTCATACTGCAGAGGGTGATATTATTTGTACCTCAGTACATCAGCAGTGCCCAAATCCAGGTCTGACTTACAGGATAATAACAATAAGTAATCATGAGATATACTGACATGTATTTGAGCTAAGACCCAGTTTAATTTACATTATTTTAGTTACCCAGAAATCTACCTGATGGAAAATCTTACGAAACTAATCTGAGAGCCACTGGATTAGACTGTCACAGCAAATCTGTATGTGCAGTCTTAGGGGTATGAATGCTGGACTCCTGACAAAGGGAAGCCTTCTTACGCATACATAAACTGCTTGCCATTTCTGTCTGCTTCAAGTGAGGGTTATATTGTAATGTATCTTTTGAAGAAGACATTTATGGAAATTAGGAAATAGAGAAGTTCAGTCATTTGAAACTGCAATTTCTATATCATTTCATTTATTTTCAAACAAAAACGGAAGAGAAACCCGTAAATTTCATCATTTCCCATCAGCTGTTCATAATGCTCATGATTACTAAATAGTGCAGCATATGGGCAAACAGTGTGCAATATTGAGCTATGGTGGGCTATCTGTGTATTTGTGCACATGTATGCATAGTGCACACTAAGGGGTATGTTTACTAAACTGCGCTAATGTGCGCTAATGTGCGCTGCGTGACGTTAGCGTGTGCTAAGGTACCTTAGCGCATGCTAATGTCGTGTACGGGGCACAAATATGCACGCTCATGTGCGCGGCGCTCACGTGCGCGGCGTGCTAATATGCGATGAAGGCGTGGAAAGGCTCCCGGAGGGCGGAGGAAGGCTCCCCAGGGGCGGAGAGAAGGGGTCAATGGGTGGAGAGTGGGAGGGGAGAGGCTCCCCGCACATTAGCGAGGCTGAAATCCGAGGCAAAAAATACCACGAGTGAAAACCTCGCGTTAGAGCCAATTTAAAGGGAAAATAAACCATTTCTGTCAGCAATATACAGCAAACCCAGGGAAACCTACAAAAAGTGATAAGTGTGATACATGTGCATGGTACAAAAGTACAAATAAACATTGAAAAGGACCCCAACAAAATTGAAAAAAATTATAATCAAGCTGGGCAATAGTGATAGTAATGGGAAACATCAAAAAACACTCCCAAGAAAGCCCCAAAAAATAAATATGAATTTTGGAAGGGTCTACGCTCCGTCCCCATACAAGGTGAATGATCCCACAGTGAAATAGCACTGATCAGGGTTTCCCTCTCCATTGGACAGGTTTCCTATGGCATGCACATGTTCCACAACAGCAGGGCGGGCATGTCGGAATGGGCAACTGGACAGATGCTGGGAAAGGGGATACAGAGGACTGCAGGCGGCACATGCTGTGGTGCAGCTGGGGCACAGTGCAGACTAGGCAGATGCCTAGGTGGCACTTAGGAATGCTGAAACTGAACAGCAGCCAGACAGCAACTGATGAGGGCCCAACATGGGCACGAGAGTGTTTATCACAGTGTCACAGGGGATAGTACCCAGCAGGTATCCCCAAGGGCACAGAACATTGGCAGGCGGTGTTGGGGGGAAGCGTGGACGCCTATGCAGGCACCCCTACCCCAGAACACGCACCATAGGCAGCCACCTACCAGCACACTGATTGGCTTGAGACTGCACACCACCAGCACCACCAGCAGAAGGGCATGTCAGCATGATGGCAGAGGGGTACTGGTGGTGGAGGGGGGCAGTGGCAGCTGCCCAGAGCTGACCATGGCCTAGCCCTGTGTAGGTGGGTGCCATGCACTGCAACAGACAGGCTCTGTCTGACAAACAACCATGGTATCTCCAGGGACTGCACTGTCTCTGTGAGCTCAGTGTGGTGCGGTGAGCACAGCCAGTGTGCTCAGGAACAGAAGGTCACAAGTTCAAGCCCCAGCTGGGGCTACTGCCAATCAAATCCCCATATTTTACCCGCTACCAAACCATGATAGTAAGGACACATCTTTATTGCAGAGAACATACGCATGGTTCAAACACCTATATTTTACCCCACCAAGCACAGACACCAGAAACATGCGCATTACCTGGAGGAGAGTCCCCCAAATTCAGTCCTGGAGGCCCACAAATCATTCAGGTTTTATGCTGTCTCCAATAGAAGGCCATGTCAGCATGGTGGCGGAGGGGTACTGTTGGTGGAGGGGGCAGTGGCAGCTGCCCAGAGCAGACCATGGCCTAGCCCTGTGTAGGTGGGTGCCATGCACTGCAACAGACAGGCCCTGCCGGACAAACAGTCATGGTATGACCAGGGAATACACTGTCTCTGTGGCAACATGGTGGTGCAGTGCACACAACCAGTGTGTTTGGAGGCAGAAGGTCACAGATTCAAGTCCCAGCTATGGTGCCTGCCAACCCAGTCCCCATATTTTACCCACTACTACAACCTGCTAATACAGACAGAACCTTTATTGCAGATGACGTAAACATGCATAAAACACCTACATTTTACCCTACAGAGCAAAGACACCATAAACAGGCGCATTACCTAGAGCAGAGTCTCGCAAATGCCGTCCTGGAGGGCCAAACACCATTCAGGTTCCATGCTGCCTCTAATAAAGATGCCTGTGCTGCATATCTATGCATCACCCCCATGGTATGCAGATGTAGCTCATGCATATTCATGAGGGACAGCATGAAAACCCGAACAGTGTTTGGCACACCAGGACTGGAGTTGGGAACCTCTGCCGTAAAGCAGCAGCCAACAGGGGCAGACACACCCACACCCACAGGCTCCATTAGCCAATGCCTCCTGGAGAGACAGGACATTGGGCCCTGCGTGCATCTCCAAATACTAGCCCTTGCATACCTTAGCAATGCCACCCTACACCTGGGAATATGGTACACAGATATCAAACATTTGCTATGATTAGTGGCAGATACCAATTCCTACGTTAAGCACAGTTTGCTGATTGAGCTCCATCATAGCAACCTTTCTGATGTCTGTGGAGTGTGCTTCAGGTCTGGTCTCTGACAGTGTTTACTACCCTGGGGAGTGATCCCCAACAGTATTGCATACCATATCCATGCCTGCACTGTGCCCAGGACTGGTGTGGTGGCCAGGGCTGCTAAACTCCTCTAGAGTAGCACAATGCTGGCAAAGGTGTCGGAGTGTGTGTCTGTCTATCCAGTGTGTGGTGGCTACAAACACCCTCCACAGCCCACACTGCAGGCACTGTTGCCAGTATTGGCCTGCCAATGTGCATAATGAGGAGCAAGGTACCATGGGTATAGCCCGGACAGGGTGGCCTGGCCAGGATGCATCTGCACAGGGCATAGGGCACTGGCTGGGACATTGTAGTGCCCGGCCACCACCTGCACAGACAGGGTGGCCACAGCATGTCCTGCTGGGAGATCACTCTCACCCTGACTGTGCAGTGATCACAGCATGGCTAGGCACCCCCATAGTGCTATATAGTATTTCTCTCATGTGATATTTATGGGTTCCCTTTTGGGGCCCAGTCACTGACTTATCTGCTTGGTGTGTATGCTGACATCCCAGTTCTGGGTGCATGCATTTCCACCAGGAACGTGCACTATGGATTAGCTAGCAGACTGTCTGCAGCTGGTATGTGTCCTGATGGAGCGCCATGCAGGGTACAGTGGCTGAAGGCTTGCTGCAGGAGAATATCAGATAATGGTGGGTTGCAGCTTAGCATAGACAGGCCTAATGTCTGTCTGCTATTGTGTTATGGATGTGTACAGAGCTGCATTGACTGCCCTGTGGGGTATCTGTTCCCCAGCAGGATTGGGGTTGATGGTCCCCTCTACTGCCACCATTGCAGGGAGGTAGAATGTGGATCTGTTGGTGGGAGACTCTGTTTACCACCCTTAGCCCTGGAGGAGGAGGGTGGTGGTACATAATCCTCCTAGGGGTCCATAGGGGCTACACCTGACTGAGACATACAGATATATCCAAGGTGTGTCAGAAGAAACTACCTATCTCACACATTAGCACTGCTGGGGACCTGCAGCATGGCCTATCTCTGCTGTGGACCTGGTGCTGGGCGCCCAACCTCACCCTCAGGGTGAGTGCAGTACCTGCACAATGTGACGGTGTGTAGCTACTCTGTACCAGTACCACACACGGTCAGTTCCCCCTACCAGGCCGAGGTGCTGTGGGGGTGCATACCCCATCTTATGATCATCTGTAGACTGCTGATTTACATGTGCAGTGCATCATGGGTATGGGTGGGTTAACCCTATCCTGGTGACCACAGCAGACTGTTTGTGTGGTGACTTGCAGTCCTTCTGCAGCCAGCCAGGGACTTGCTAGCAACTGTAGCCCACTGGTTACTTCACTACCAGTGGAGCCAGAGGTTATGGGTTCAAACCCACAGTGGGGTTGTTTGATAGGGCTGTCCAAAGCATTATCTATTTTTAAAGTACATTAGTGCTGCCAGCAATAACACCCTCAGCGTACTGTACCCATAAGGTGCCTCAGAGGGCGCTTTATAGGGCGCCCTATAGGGCACCTTATGGTTACCGTCCATATAAGGTACACTATACAGTATGCTATGGAGCGACTGATAGGGTGCCAGTCCGTATAAGGTGCCTTATAAGGTGTCCTATGGAGCACCTTATAGGGTGCCCTATAGGGGACATTATAGGGTGCCATGGAGGACAGTGCACTTTATAATGTGCCCTATGGAGTGCCTTATAGGGTGCCTTATGCGGCACCTTAGGTTACTGCACGTGAGGGTGTGTTTGCTGGCAGCAATAATTAAAATACAATTAAAATGCCTCAGGAAACAATACTTACATGTCAAAGCTGATGCCTCAGCTAGCCTTACGTATTGGGCACACTGGGGATGGAACTCATGACCCCTGTATCATCAGTCAGTGCCTTAACCATTGTGCTATACTGCTGTTCCTCCTTGCATTTCAGCGCACCTACTTATGATTTCCATGCGTTTAAATGCACAGTGCTGCCATCAAAAACAGTGCTATGACCTTGCTGTGCCTCATAGGGCACCCTATATGTTGCCCTATACGCCACCCTTTATGCAACATTGTAGGGTGCCGTGGCGGACAGTGCATTTTAAAATGTGCCCTCTGGGGCACCTTATGGGGTGCCTTATGCAGCACCTTATGTTACAGTGCTTTGAGAGTGCGCTTGCTAGTAGCAGTAATTAAAATAAAATTAATATGCCTCAGAATGCAATATTACACATAACAGGTAGTGCCTCACCCAGCCTTATTCATTGGGCACAGTGGGGGATTGAACCCATGATCCCTGCACCATTAGTCAGGGTCTTAACCATTGTACTGTGGCTCTGTTCCTGTGCTTGCACATCAGCGCACCGGCTTATGCTTCCTGCGTGCGTTTCTCATGCGCTAATGTGCGCGGCGCACATGAGCGCACAGCGCACATTAGCGCATGATTAATCCCGGTTTGCTTTTTTCAGACTGAAACGCCCACTCCTTTTATGGCTTCCCGCACACTAACGCGGCGCGCACCTAACGGGGTTTTAGTAAACATACCCCTAACACTTAATAGTGCATACTGCTGCTCAATAGTGTGCATTATTCACCCATTGCACATCACTGAATGATAGGGTTGCTATTAATGACATTTCCCCAAAACAAAACAAAACAAAATGAACAATCCCGCAAATGATACAGGAAACTAAAGAATGAAAAGTTTTGGCCTCCTTTCACATCCCTCCGCCTCCTTTTAGGGAATTGTGCACAATACACTGAAGGAATTGATTGGCAGACACCATGATTCTAATTTTTGCTAGTAATAGCACTTCAAAAGTGCCAAATATTTAATCCGAGGGATACTGTTTTTTCCCTGAACTATTGTGCTTTGGTTCCAGTCTCTTACTCAGTGTCTGTAATGAGTAGTGAATTAATACACAGATAGTGCAGGGTCCAAAGTCAGACCCACGAGAGTCTCTCATGTGGAACCAGGACAAAACAGGAGACACCAATCATTAAACTTCATTCCACATTCCTCTGCTTGTCTGCATAAACCTCAGCAAATCGTCAGAGAAAATGTAGTTCTCAGCATGCTGGCAACTCGACCTGTTTCTTTCAGCTTCTCCATAGTCTGAGAAGGATTCCTTCATTTGGAAGGAGATGCTTTTATTTGGGGCACCTTGCTAATAGCCTTGCTCAGTGTCACTTTTCTGCAATGTCATGCCAGGTCAGCAAACTGGAATCTTTCCACACTTCAACTAAGAGTGTAAGGTGGAGGCCGCCACTGGCTCTGATCTGGCACCTTCTTCAAAATCAACATCATCCTTACTCTGTCCATTAAATTGAGATTGTAGAGATTAAGAGGAATGTGTCACTCTTATGGGAATCTGGATAGTTTGTGCTAGTTCCTCCAGAGACGTCCATTGTAAGCAACGTCCCCAAAAGGAGAGAACCCCTCAAGGACTCAAGATGTGTATTTACACTACTGAAACTGCTTAATTACAGCTCTTCTTTTCGAAGAAAAATGGTAGGAGAGGGGGGAATAGTGGGAAAGCAGTCTTCTATTTATTTTAGGGCCTCATCATGCAAACTTGTAGCCTATCTCTGGTCTCTGCTGCCTGGCCTATAATAAGGCTGCAATAGTAGACGGTCTCCCCACATTTTGTTTTCCGTTTTTGACACTCACTATGGCTTGGAGAAATATTGAGTAGCTGTTAGTGTTGGCAGTTGTTCTCTCATTCTATCACTACAGCATATGATGTTAGGCTGGAAAACCTGTTTCACCACCGAAAGATCACCCCTTCACCAGAACCTGCTAGTGCATGGGTGATCATCATAGAAAAGGCCAGATTATGCCTGAGGTTGCAAATACTACTCCAGCATGTGAAAGATAAAGAAGAAACAGGGAACCCACAGAAAAACCTGTGATCCAGAGAGTCCACTTGATCACACTGTTTGAAGTTAGGGAGGATTTATTTTCTCCTCTTGACTTCAAATGTACATTTTTTCTATCCACCTCTATGTTACTTTGTATAAGTAGCTGGCAAGAAGATCAAAAGAAGCTGGCAAGAAAACCAAAAGAAGACCAAACTTGATAGAGTTCTGTTCTGCTTTCAACTTAAGTTGCTATTTAAGTGTGCAACTTGATTGCTTGTCATTTCTTTTTATTCATTCTGTCCCCTCCTCCTCCTCCCACCCTTCAGCACCTCTCTAGTTAGACTGTCTCATGCAACTCCCATATCAAAGCTATCATGCACAGCCGTCAGCCTCTGGTTCACAAACCACATGCAGTCCAAATGCTACCACTCTTTCCTATGGTTGAAAGAGCTTCTTCTGCCGCTGCTCTTTGAGGATAGCCTGAAAATCCTTTCTCCAGCACAACTAGCTCTGGACAGTCCATGAAATAGAAAATAAAGCTAATAACTGACTCCAAGTCTATCATTTTGTTCCACCTTAGAGGTCATTAACAGAGAGAAAGAATGAAACTTCCACCCCCTACTCTTACAGCCAGAATTCATTTTAATTGTTTTATTTGGATTTAGTGCAAACCTTTCTGGTAGTAGTTCAAGGCGAGTTACAGTCAGGTACAGTAGGTATTTCTCCATCGCCGAAGGGCTTACAATCTAAGTTTGTACCTGAGGTAATGGCCTTTCAGATCGTAACTTACCAATTCTCTCTGAAATGTCACTGGCACGGTCACCCCAGATACCATTCACAGCGATCAGCACCACCTCACCGCGCTCCACAGTATTGAAGAGCGCAGCCTCCATAGCGCAGTGCCCAGAGCCACTGATGGCCAGAGTGAGCTTGTTCTGTGTCTGGAAGGCATATTGAATTCCCTGCTTTATTTCATCCATGATCTGAAAGACAGAAAGGAAAAATTCATGCTAAAAGAAACATTGCAATAAATCAAATACTTTCATATGCTAGCAATTTTGTTCGGCTCTTCTTACTATTCCTTTCGCCTATTCTGGTTTTCTCCTTCTCCCCTCTCTTGCTTTCTGTTTCCCTCTCTCTTTCTCCCTTCTCCTTTACCTTACTTTTTCACTTCTTTTCCTCTGTCTGCTTTTCTTTCCCTGCATTTCTGTCATTTTCTTCCAATCTTAGACTTAGAAACCTTCCTTCAGAAATACAGTTGATGGGTCAGCCTGGAGGCTCTGTAGCAAGTGCTATAGACCACCTTTTAAAAGATCTAAGTTTGACTTGTGCTCCCAAATCATCCAGGGCTAGTCATACCATAGAGTCAAGGCCCAGAACCCTATGGAGGAAGAATATTGGGCATCACCAAATGACATGGGGCAGCACAACTATTAGGTAAGACTAGGCACCAGCTTCTGGGAAACAGCAAAGAGCAACTGCAGTCACAGCATAAGAATTGGTCTTAACAATTACACAAACTCCAAAAACCATCAGCACATACTTTTACCTGCAGGAAGGGCATTTTTCAAACAATCCATTTACCCAGCTATATGACTTTAGGAAATTGCTCTTGTTATGCATTTATTGAAAAGTATGGGGCCCAACTTTCAATTGTCCAGATTTTGGAAGGGCTATGCACATTGTCGGCGCATAGCCCTCTCTGCCGACCTTTAAACCAGATATTCAATGCCGCGGCGATAACATTGAATATATATTTATTATTTATTTATTTAGCTGTATTTATATACCGCTTTTCACCGGGTCAAAGCGGTGTTACATGGGGGTGGGGGAATTAAGTACAAGGGTGGGGCCATCGCCGGGGAGGCAACATTGATGATTTTGACATAGGACAGACTTTGGACGTAGGACAAACATTGGACATAGACAGGTTGGGGTAGCTTTGTGTTAGAGGTTCATTTTGGGTGAGATCAGGGGTTTGCGGGTTTTTCGGTGGGGTTCGAGTTGAAGTATTCCTGGAAAAGGATGGTTTTTAGCTGTTTTCTGAAAGATAGCAGGTCGGCGTTGTTTCTGAGATAGCTCGGTAGAGAGTTCCATAAGGACGGAGCATAAAGTTTGAAGGCTCGATTGCAGGTCCGTTGCGAGCATTTGGTTCTTTTGTGGGGGACGGTGAGGAAAATGCTGGAGGTTTGTCTAGTTGAACTGCCGTGGGCTGGACGAGCCAGTAGGGTGCGAAGCTGGGAGTCTTGTGATTGATGGATAGCTTTGTGGGTGAGTAGGATGGCTTTGTATTTTGTCCATGCTTCGAGGGGGAGAATGTGTAGTTCTTTCAGAATTGGTGATCACCAGAATATCTGGTGATCACCAAAAAAAACTGGAAGCTGCTGAAGTTAACCGGATAGCAGTGATATTAGATGCTGCCCAGTTAGCTCCAGTGCCTTAAAAATAGGTGAGGGAATGTTGCTGGATGGGAAGGTGAGAGAGAGAGAGAAAGGTGAGATGCTAGGGACACAGAAGGGTAACATTACCAGATTTTCTGGCAGGCAAATCTGGGACACTTATTGGAGGTGGGGGGAGGAAGGAAAAGACACCTTAGTTTCAGGTATGAGCAAAAGGTTATGGAGGTGGGAAGACGAGTCATTATCCTCTCTCCTCCTCCCCCCCCCCCCACATCCATTCCATGACAACAACAATATCACTTCCAAGCAAATAAATAGAAACAGTGATGCATTTCCCTTGTACTATGCAAAATATAAAGATAATGGATGTAAATTATAAAAACTAATATATTCAAATCACTAAATTGAACATACGTTTTTTGTCTATCACTTCTGTCTCCATTGCTGGAATCAGGGACAGGAGATTGCCAAATAGGTGAGAGTTGGGGATACAGTTCTAAAATCAGGAACAATCCCTGAAAATTGGGGACATCTGGTAACCTGGGTACATCTGGGTACCGAGGGGTGATGCAGATGCAGGACATGTTGGTACTAGGGGGTGGGTTGGCAAGCATATCAGTGAGAGGAGGATGCTAATAAAGCTGGGGAAGTGGTGAAAGGGGGACTTGCTCAGAGCCGGGGTGAGGAAAAAAAGAAAGGGAGCGAAAGCAGGGAAAGGATGACAGACATGGGAGGATTATGGACTGTTGAAGGGAAGAAAGGCAGAGGAAAGTAAATGAAGACTGGGGAGGGAGTAAATACACTGCAGCTTCATTGCATGTCCCCTAGTCCTTCTACAATCGATCTATGCTCACCTGTTCCACTTCATTCATTAATTTATAGACCTCTATCATATCTCCCCTCAGCCATCTATTTTCCAGGTTGAAGAGTCCTAACCTTCTAAGCCTCTCCTCATAGGGGTTTCCATCCATCCCCATTACCATTTTGGTGGCTCTTCTCTCTACCTTTTCTAATTCTGCTATATCCTTTTTAAGATATGGTGACCAGAACTGCACACAATATTCAAGGTGCAGTTGCACCATGGAACGATACAGAGGCATTATAATATCCTTTGTTTTATTCTCCGTTCCTTTCCTTATGATTCCTAGCATTATATGATTTGCCTTCTTGGCCGCTGCCGCACACTGGGCAGGGTTTCAACGTGTTATCCACGATAACACCTAAATCTTTTTTCTGGGTGGTGGTTCCTAATGTGGAACCTTGCATCCATGGAACCATAGTTTGGGTTGTTATTTTGTAGGTGCATAACTTTGCACTTGTCTACATTAAATTTCATCTGCCATTTTAACATCCAGTCTTACAGTTTATCAAGATCCTTTTGCAGTTTTTCACAATCCTCTTGAGTTTTAAACAACTTTGAATAAGTTTGTGTCATCTGCAAATTTGATTACCTCACTCGTTATTCCCATTTCCAGGTCATTTACGAATATGTTAAAAAGCAGTGGACCCAGCATAGATCCCTGGGGTACTTCACTATTCACCTTTCTCCTTTGGGAAAATTGGCCATTTAGCCCTACCCTCTGCTTTCTATCTTTTAACTAGTTCCTGATCTACAATAGTACACTGCCTCCTATCCCATGACTTTTTAATTTCGCCAAGAGTCTCTCATGAGGGACCTTGTCTAAGGCTTTCTGAAAATCCAGATACACTATAGCAACCAGCTCATCTTTGTCTACCTGTTCATTCACACGTTCAAAAAAATATAACAGATTATTAAGATAAGACCTTCCTTCACTAAAGCCATGTTGACTTTCTTCCATTAAACTATGACTATCTACATGTTCAGTAATTTTGTCTTTATAATGGTTTCTACTATTTTGTCCAGTAGTGACGTCAGGCTCACCGTCTCTAATTTTCCGGATCACCCCTGGAACCCTTTCTAAAAATTGACATTACATTGGCCATTCACCAATTTTCAGGTATTACAGATGATTTTAATGATAGTTCACAGATACTAATAATTATTGTAATAAATCTGCTATCTCATATTTCAGTACTTTCAACACTCTCGGATGTATACCATCCAGTCCAGGTGATTTGCTACTATTTATTTTATCAAATAGTTGTAATACATCTTCATGGTTTATCGATATGTCTTTCAATTCTTCCGATGTATCATCTTCAAATACCATTTCAGTCATGGGTAACTTCCCTATATCTTCAGTAAAGACTAAAGCAAAGATTTCATTCAATCTCTCCGCTATGACTTTTTCCCCTCTTAGTGTACCTTTTACCCCTCTATCATCTAATGGTCCAACTGATTCTCTCATAGGTTTTTTGCTATAAATGTACTTGAAAAAGTTTTTATTATACGTTTTTGCTTTCACAGCAAGCATTTTTTTCTCACTTTGCCTGTCTTATCAATGCCTTGCATCTAATTTGCCAGTGCTTATGTTGTTTCCAGTTTTCATCATTTGACTCCTTTTCCATTTCCCAAAAGATGCTTTTTTTACTACAACAGCCTTTAAACTATGCTGTCAGTTTTTTGGACTTTTTTCCACTTTTCTTACAGCATGGAATACAGCATGTCTGGACTTCCAAGATAGTATTTTTAAACAACACCCATGCTTGATGTAAATCTTTAATCTTTGCAGCTGCTCCTTTTAGTTTTTTTAAACTATTTTCCTCATTTTATCATAGTTGTTAGCTACCTCAGCCCAGCTTGGGTTCTTTTATTCTATGTATCAATTACCCCAACTGATATTATTTTCTCTCAGTTACCACAACTGATGCTTATGCTATGAATTTGGTTTTGTCTCCCTGGATACTGCTTCTCAGTACAAGTGCTTGGGAACAGCCAATAACAACACCATAGGTATGATATAAGCTGCTCAGTTTATTCAGGATATACATTAGCTTATATAGCCTAAAAATGTACCATATACGTCATAGAAAGTTACAGACAGATGCAAGGCTGAATTATATTTGGGTAAGGAGCCATCTTTGCACAGCTGTTTGCAGAGTTAAAAGATTTTCATTACAGAACTTCCAAAAAGGGGATCTGAAAGAAATTGAATCAGCATGTCTTCTTTGCTCTCTTTACCTATTTCTCCATACAATGTGTGTGCATTCCATTTGCAAAGCTAAGCTAAAGAGTTTTTCTGCAAGATTAGCAAATGACCTATGTCCTACATTCACAGTAAACAAGCTAACAGACTTGTCTGCATAGTTGGTAACTGACCTGTGGCCTACTGGCAGCAAGCATACTTATAATAACCCTGATATGTCTGATACATATATAAAATTCCTTCTAATATACAGGGTGGCCCAAAAAAGTGAGAACATCTCGAAGCATATAAGTTATTTAAAAATTCAAAAAGACAAATTTAAAAAAAAAAGATGGTGACCGGAAATTGTCGAAATAAAGACGTTATATAGCTAAAAAAGGTAAATAAGTAAACTATTTAAGCTTTTAATTTACGAGATGTTCTCACTTTTTTTGGGCCACCCTGTATACATATTATTACTCCATACATAATATTCCTCCTATCAATAGTCTCCATTTTGAAAGTTAAAAGGTAGAACTGTGTATTTTCTTGCTGTCCTTCCTCCATTTATTAAATCAAACGTGATCATGCTATGATCACTATTGCCAAGTTGTCCCAACACCCTTATCTCTTGCACCAGATCTTGTGTTCCACTATGGACTAGGTCCAAAATGGCTTCCCTCGTCAGTTCATGAACCAGTTGCTCCAAGAAGCAGTCATTTATTTCATCTAGAAACTTTATCTCCCTAGCATGTCCTGCTGTGACACTGACCCATTTGATACCGGGATAATTGAAATCACCCATTATTATCACTGTGTTGTAACTTTTGTTAGCTTCCCTGATTTCTTTGAGCATTTCATCATCCTTTTGTTCATTTTGGCCAGGCAGTTGGTAGTATACCCACACTGCCATCGCCTTCCCCTGTTTACATGGAATTTCGATCCATAGAAATTCTACAGTGTATTTTGTTTCCTGCAAAATTTTAATCCTGTGTGACTCAATGTCCTGTCTTACATAGAGTGCAACCCCTCCACCAATTTGATCTACTCTATCATTGCAATATAATTTGTACCCAGGTATCACTAGGTTCCACTGGTTGTCCTCTTTCCACCAGGTCTCTGAGATACCAATGATATTTAACCTCTCATTTAGTGCTATATATTCTAACTCTTCCATCTTATTTTGTAGACTTCTAGCATTTGCATACAAGAATTGTAGATGATGTATTTTATTCATATTAATCTGGTTATCAGTAAGCAGAGGTAATTTGGAATCTTTAATCTTTCAATATGCCAGATGTTGATTGACACAGCCCTGCTGCAGTATCATCTAGAAGTAAGGAGATCCTGGATTCTCCACAGGGAGAACTATTCAGGCAACTAGTAACAGAGTCCACATGTGAAGGGGCCATACTGGACTTGGTGCTTACCAATGGTGAAAGTGTTTCTGATGTTATAGTGGGAGATCATTTTACATCCAGTGGTCATGAGATGGCGTGGTTCAGTATTAGGACTAGGGCTGATAAAATCCATTCAAAAGTGAAGGTCTTAGATTTTAGGACAACTAAATTTGCCAAGATGGGCCAGTACCTCAAGGAGTTGTTAGTAGGATGGAAACAGCTGGGGGACATAGAAAAACAATGGGCAAAACTGAAAGGGGATATTTTAAGTGCAACCAACTTTTTTAAAAAATGGTAAATAAAGGTAAAAGGAAAAGGAGACCACTATGGTTTTCAAAAAGAGTAGCTGAAATGGTGAAGAAAAAGAGGGAGGCCTTCATGAAATACAAGAGATCACAGAGAGAGGAAGACAAACATCTATATTTGGAAAGAGAAGCCAGCAAATTAGTCAGGAAAGCAAAGACTCAAAAAGAGAAGGAAAGAGCCAATGCAATAAAATGGGTGGATAAGACATTTTTCAGGTATGTTAGTGAGAAGAGGAAGGGCAAAAGTGGTATTGTCAGACAAGGATGAAGGGGAGGAATATGTAGAAGCTGATTTGGATAAAGCAGAATTGCTTAACAAATATTTCTGTTCTGTGTTCACAAATGAAGAACCAGGAGCAGGACCTCCGAAAACACCCACAAACAGGAACAGAAGTGAGGGGCATCTTAAACGATTTTCAGAAGACTGTGTTTGTGAAAAACCAAGTAAACTTAAAGTAGACAAAGCGATGGATCCGGATGGGATACATCCGAGAATCCTGAGTGAATTTGGGGATGTTTTAGCAGTTCCATTGACTGACCTTTTCAATGACTCGTTGGAGACAGAAGTGGTGCCAGAGAACTGGAGAGAGGCACATGTGGTCCCTTTACACAAAAGCGGAAGTAAGGATGTGATTGAAAACTACAGACCAGTTAGATTAACCTTGATGGTGAGTAAATTATTGGAAGTGCTGCTGAAAGAGAAAATAATGAGGTTTCTGGATTCCAACAGACTACCGGATATGAGGCAGCATGGATTCACCAGAGGCATGTCTTGTCAGACAAATCTGATTGATTTCTTTGACTGGGTGACCAGGGAGTTGTATCAAGGGATGCGGTGCATATATATTTCAGTAAAGCCTTTGACACCGTTCCGCACAGGCGACTTATAAACAAACCGAGCACCCTAGGCATGGACCCTAAAGTTACTGCTTGGGTTACAAATTGGTTAAGAGGGAGGCAACAAAGGGTACAGGTGAATGAAGCTCACTCTGAGGAGAAAGAAGTTACCAGTGGTATGCCCCAGGGAACTGACCTTGGTCTGATTCTTTTTAACATCTTTGTTAGTGATATTGCGTTAGGGCTTTTGGGTAAGGGTTGCCTGTTTGTGGATGATACTAAAATATGCAATAGAGTAGGCACCCAGGAAGGTGTAGATAACATGAAGAGGGATCTATCTAAGCTTGAAGAATGATTTAGAATTTGACAGCTGATATTTAATGTTAAAAATGAAAGGTCATGCAATCTGAGGGGGCGATATAGTATAGGAGGTGAAGAACTTCTGTCCACAAAAGAATAGCAGAACCTAGGCATGATTGTGTCTGACGATATTAAAGTAGCTAAATAGGTAGAAAAAATGACAGCAAAAGCTAGAAAGATGCTTCGATGCATAAGGAGAGGAATGGCCAGCAGAAGAAAGGAGGTGATAGTGCCTCTGTATACATTTTTGGTATGACCTCATTTGGAGTATTGTGTGTAATTCTGGAGACCGCAACTTCAAAAGGATATAAAGAGGTTGGAGTCGGTGCAGAGGGTGGCTACTAAAATGGTTAGTGGTCTTTGTTATAAAACATATGAGGACAGACTTAAGAATCTTAATATGTATACTTTAGAGGAAAGGCGGGATCGAGGTGATGTGATTGAGGTATTTAAATATTTCCATGGCATAAATGCACAGAAGGAGAGCCTCTTCCAGTTGAAAACAAGCTCTGCTACGAGGGGTCATAGGATTAGGGTGAAAGCGGATAGACTCAGGAGTAAAATGCAGATATATTTCTTTACAGAAAGTGTGATAGATGTGTGGAATAGTCTCCCAGTGGAGGTGGTAGAGATGAGGACAGTATCTAAATTTAAAAAATCATGGAACAAACAGAGATCACTAAAGGAAAAAAGGGGACCGTTGTAGTGGTTGATATGGAAGGGCAGATTAAATAGGCCATATGGTCTTTTTCTGCCGTCATGTTTCTATGTTTCTAAGTACTCTGTACTTAAGGACATTTGGTTTACTTTTGTCTTTATTGGAACCTCTCTATTGATATGCCCTAACTTTAATCTTTTGCTAGTATCCTTCAAGGATACAGCCTTCCGAATCATGCGCTCTTCGGCACCTGTCTGCTTTCCTCTATGATCTCATTTTAAAAGCTGCTCTATATCCTTTTAAAAGGTTAATGCCAGCCACCTGGTTCCATCCCGGTTAAGATGGCGCCTATCCCTTCGGAAAAGTCCCTCCTTTCCCCAGAATGTTGCCAAGTTCCTAACAAACCCAAAACTTCCTTCCTTGCACCAATGTCTCATCCACACATTGAGACTCTGGAGCTCTGCCTGCTTTTTGGGTCTTGCGCATGGAACGGGAAGCATTTCTGAGAATGCAACCCTAGAGGTTTTGGATTTCAACTTCCTACCTAAAAACCTAAATTTGGCCTCCAGAATCTCGCTACCACACTTTCCTATGTCATTGATACCAACATGTACCAAGACAGCAGACATCTCCCCAGCACTAAATCCTTGTCTAGGTGGCTTGTGAGGTCCACTACCTTTGCATCAGGCAGGCATGTTACCAGGCAATCCTCATGCTCACCAGCCACCCAGCTATCTACATGCCTAATGATTCAATCACCAACTATAATGGCTGTCCTAACCCTTTCCTCATGGGCATATGGCTCAGGAGAAACCTTCTTGGTGTGAGAGGGTTTTACATCACCTGGAGGACAGGTCTTAGCTACAGGACCACTTCCTGCCACATCAGGGTGATGGTCTCCTGTCACGTGACCTCTCTCCTACATGGCAACAGAGAGGTACTACATTCCTGTAGATCTCATATATATCTCTCCTTGTCTTCCTTATGTCACCTTATCTTAAGAACATAAGATATGCCATACTGGGTCAGACCAAGGTCCATCAAGCCCAGTATCCTGTTTCCAACAGTGGCCAATCTAGGTCATACGTATCTAGCAGTTTCCCCAAAAGGCACAGGTTCCGCAATGCTTGTATTGGGTCAAACATTGATATCCTGGGTCCCTTCTTAATAATGGTTTATGGACCTTTCCTCCAGGAACTTGTCCAAACCTTTTTTAAACCCAGCTACACTAACAGCCTTTACTACATCCTCCGGAAACAAATTCCAGAGTTTGATTACACGTTGAGTGAAAAAATATTTTCTTTTTTTAGTCTTAAATAGTTTACCCTGTAGCTTCATTGCATGTCCCCTATTCTTTCTATATTCTGATAAGGTAAACAATCGATCTACGTTTACCCGTTCCACTCTGTTCATTAATTTATAGACTTCTATCATATCTCCCCTCAGACATCTCTTTTCTAGGTTAAAGAGCCCTAACCTTTGTAGCCTTTCTTCATAGGAGTATCCTTCCATCCCCTTTACCATTTTGGTGGCTCTTCTCTGGACCTTTTCTAATTACGCTATATCCTTTTTAAGATACAGCGACCAGAATTGCACACAATATTCAAGGTGCAGTCTCACCATGGAACGGTATAGAGGCATTATAATATCTTTTGTTTTATTTTCCATTCCTTTCCTTATGATACCTAGCATTCTATTTGCTCTCTTGGCCGCCGCTGCACACTGGGCCGAGGGTTTTAACATGTTATCCACAATGACGCCTAAATCTTTTTCCTGGGTGGTGGTTCCTAATGTGGAACCTTGCATTGTGTAACCATAGTTTGGGTTATTCTTCCCTAGGTGCATAACTTTGCACTTGTCCACATTAAATTTCATCTGCCATGTTGATGCCCAGTCTTCCAATTTATCAAAATCCTCTTGTAATCTTCATCTCTTATGTGCTTCCTTACCATTCTCCTTGATACTTGATATATCCTAGTCCCCAGTTGTTTTTTTGTCTATAGACTGTAGGCTCTGATGAGCAGGGACTGTCTCTTTCATGTGTCTGAACAGCACTGTGTATGCCATGTTGCACCATGCAAATGATAAAACGTAGTAGTAATAATTTGGCATCTTACATGCGTATTTGGACCATTTTGGGGAATACATGTGTAGATTTTTTACCTACCCAGGTCATGCTAAAACCACACCCACTGAGCTCTTTTGAAAATCGCTATTTGCACATGGATGCTGTTTCCATGTGTAAATGCCAGAATTTCCACATAGAAATTGTGAATAAGTCTTCTAAAATAACCTGCATGTTGTTGTTGCATTAAAATGTGCAGCACATTTTAGAAAGAGATCACACTTGCTTGGGCAGGGGAAGGCAAGATACTTTTGTACTTGACTTTTATGGCATACATACTTTCATAATGGGCTGCAGTAATCCAAGGGAGCAATACAGTATAGGAGGTGAAGTACTTTTGTCCACTAAAGAAGAACGGGACCTAGGCGTGGTTGTGTCCGATGATCTTAAAGTAGCTAAACAGGTAGAAAAGGCGACGGCAAAAGCTAGAAGGATGCTTGGGTGCATACGGAGAGGAATGGCTAGCAGAAAAAAGGAGGTGATAATGCCTCTGTATAAGTCTTTGGTGCGACCTCATTTGGAGTATGGTGTGCAATTCTGGAGACCGCACCTTCAAAAGGATGTGAACAGGATGGAGTCGGTGCAGAAGGTTACTACTAAAATGATTAATGGGCTTCATTATAAAGCATATGAGGACAAACTTAAGGATCTTAATATGTACACCTTAGAGGAAAGGCGGGATAGAGGTGATATGATTGAGATGTTTAAATACCTCCGTGGCATAAATGTTCAGGGAGAGAGCCTCTTTCAATTGAAAGCAAGTTCTGCTACGAGGGGACATGGGATGAGGGTGAAGGGAGATAGATTCAGGAGTGATATGCGGAAATATTTCTTTACGGAAAGAGTAGTGGATCCATGGAATAGTCTCTCAGTGGAGGTGGTAGAGATGAGGACAGTAACTGAATTCAAAAAAGCATGGGACCAACACAGAGGATCTCTAAAGGTAAAAAGTGGACTGTTGTAGTTGTTGTTATGGAAGGACAGACTAGATAGGCCATGTGGTCTTTTTCTGTCATCATGTTTCTATGTTTCATATTTCAGCTTAGCACGTATTAATCAGAAGAGTGAGGAAAGAGGGGCAGGACAGGTATAGACAGATGGAGAGAGCATTTCAACAGCATTCAGCAGAGATGGAGAGAGGGGATCCAGGCATACAGCAAAGACAAGGCCATACGTCCGGACTAACAGCTGGCCAATGCTGGCTCTGAAGAGGATTCACTGGTACATTGCTTGGATGATCCCTTAGGTTCATGATGGTGAAAAATAAGTCCAAACCAATCTAAAAAAGGGACTATACTAATGCAATAAAAGTTGCAAGATAACTATCAAAAAACAAACACAGTTGTACTAGTTTGAATTGTTATTGCAACAGTGAATTTAAATAGGTACGGGGCAGGATGATACATAGTACAGCAAGGCTTTCATCACATCATTGTCATTCCAGCCAGGCATTTAATCATATGATGTCTTACAGACGTTATTGTCAATGTGAAGTTCTTCAGCTATTTTTTTTTTTTTTTTGCTTCTTATACCACTTGTGCTATAAATTTCCCCATCAATAAAAAATAACACGCTACTTATCTTGGTAACAAAAAAACAGATGAAATGGTATTTTCTGACTACAAGTTTAAGTGAAACATAAAGGACTAATGTGCACTGTAGCAAACATAGGTCGCTGTTTCATCCAAACTGACACTTTAAAAGTATTTGGTGGGTTTCTAACTGGGGAGCAGTTCTGAGCCCTTATGGTGTGCATGGGGAAAATTAATAACCTGATTTTGCTCTGCTGCCTTCTTCCTGCAAAATAAATCTCATTGTTTTCTCCTTCACTGGACCACTCTAGAACTCTTTCCCAAATCCCATCTTCGGATGATTAAAAGAGAAAGAAAGTAATTGGATACTAAAGTTAGGATTCATAAAACAGTGTCATGACAGAACAGGGCAAAGGACAAAATTAAGATGTGGGAGAGGCTACAGTTTTTACCTGGAATATTTCTGAGTGCATATGTCCGATCATCTGGCGAGCTCCTGCCGCTTGGATCCTGGGAGGCACATTGGAGGGCCCAGGTCCCAGCATCAGTCGGTCTGGGACTGACAGGGGTTGCATTAGCACAGCAGGAGCAGGGATGAGCAAATCTGCTGAAGACGACATGATGCGGGCCCTGGACACAGAGAGACGTATTCCACCACGAGCTGCAGCCTGAAGCAGCAAAGAGAAAGTGCTTCTGGCAGCCCCCTGCATCCTTAAAAGGACTCAATGAACAAGAGGTGATGACACAGTGACCCTTAACCCTGCTCTCTGGACTCCAGCACCTGGCACCTGTGTCTCACACGCTTTAGCTCTCACTAGCCTTTTCTAGAGGAAAAGAAATCTCAGGGAGATTTTTTTTGTTATTTTTTTGCTATTTTCTGTGACTTTTGTGCACCTTTTCAAATAACCCTGCGGCCATTAAACCCAGTGTCTCTTGATCTCTGACCTTCAGTGGGATCCATCCATCAGTTTAGATCTCCAAGTCCCCTTTCACCCAGTTTCTAATCACTGCCACAACCTGGTGTTTAATCGTTTAAAAAAAAGAATCTTAAAACCTCTGCTGACACAAACTTGCTCCACTACTTTCCTCTGATCCTCTCCCCTTTTTAAATGCACCGGAAAAAAACAATCAACTATTAACAACTCTCAGCCCCTACTTTCTGTGCTGAGAACCAAACACCTGTCTGCCTGAAATAGTATTTCAGAATCCAGTTGATAGAACTCCTAGGTTTTACGCTTTATTATGAATTTGCTTCTCACTTGAAAATAGATATTTGTGTCAATCTCTTTTAAAGCTTAACTAAAGTGCTGGAAAATACAACTATATTGTTGATAATTAACAAACTGATATCTCTTCTTAATCAGCACTCCCCTTTCCTTTGCAATCAAAGAATACTTGCTTTTAAAAACTATATATTTGGAATACTTCCCTTTCATCTACAAGGACCTTCCTCCCTCCTTTGGGTCTTAACTGGAGACCTTGTTGCTTTTTGTAGGAGAGGAGATTCCAGGGTAAAGATGCCTGATGTCTGCTCCTTGTGGTCTCTGGCCCAGGGAAAGGGGTTTTATAGATCCTGCCTGCCACACTGGATTCTGTCTGAAGAGTAAATATTTTCCAGAACATTCAAGTGTTAATTACTGACATAAGTAACTAGTGACCCCTAAAGTCACCGGTCGTTATACCCAGAAAAACAGATAGCACTGTTTGAACAGAGATCCGAAGGGGAATGTGGCTGCAAGTTGCTTTGCCCCCAAGCACTTTGTAACTTTGTCCAGTAGTTCCTATGGACAGATTATTTACTCTGCAAAACTGATAACATGCCAAATATTTTTTTTCTTGTTCTATTTCCTTTCTTCTCTGTTCCAGTTGAGATCACTTTATTGGCACCCTTGCATTTTAGGTATGTTGTGTACAATATCTTGAGAAATAATTGGAAATATTCCAACTGTATGTCATCATAATGTTTTAATAGTATGTTCAAAGGTATACAACAAAAATAAAAGATGTCTGTGCAACTTAGACATCGCAATTTCTGAGAAAAAAACAAAATATAACATGGACAGGATTAATGATACCGTTCACTAATATTTGGCTTCACAACCCTCGGCAGTGATGACAGCCTCCAAATGTTTCTTGTAGCCATCTATAAGTTTCATACATCTGTCTGCTGGTAGTTTCTCCCACTCTTCAATTTTGTTCCAGCTCATGAATGCTTCCAGGATTCCTTTTACCAATGACAGATTTCAGCTCTTTCAAAGATTCTCCATTGGATTAAGATCAGGACTCATTGCTGGCCAGTTAAAAACTGTCCATTTGTTCCTTTTTAACCATTCTTTAGTACTTTTGGATGTATGTTTTGAGTCATTGTCCTGTGGAGGACCCATGACCTTCGACCCGGACCTAGCTTTCTGACTCTAGGTAGCACATTTTACTCCGAAATACCTTGACAGCCTCTGACCATGATTCCTTTAGTATATTCCAGGCTTCCAGTTCCTAAGGCAGCAAAACAGTCCCACAGCATTATAGAACCTCTACCATATTTAACTGTAGGAAGGGTGTTTTTTTCCTTATAAGCTTCATTTCTTTGCCTGTAAATGTATCGCTGGTCTGCATTGCCAAAGAGCTCAAATTTGGTTTCATTTGTCCACAGAACATTTTCCCAGAAGGATTGTGGTTTCTAAAGGTGGGTTTGGCAAAGGTCAGGTGTGCCTTTTTATGTCTGTCTTTGAGCAGTGGGGTCCTCCTTGGCTTTCACCCATGAAGTTCTTCTTTGTTTAGTGCATGGTGTATGGTGTGGGTTAAAACCGCCACTCCAGATTGCTTCAGGTCGATCTTAATTCTGTAGCCCCCTTCCCTGAGAAGAAGCAGCCAGACTCTTACTAATATACTAGTGTTGTTATTGAATATTCAGATGTGCCAAGTGCTTACCTCTGAGTCTGCTGTCTTCTCAGGTAGAAGCTCACAGAGTTCACTAACCTTGTCTCATTCAGCTTCACTGTTAGTTGAAGAAAGGATGAGAGGAAAATAAACTAATTTGGATAAACCCCTACCAATGTGATGTTACAATTATTGTATCAGGGTAGTGTTTTGCAAGAATGGAACAAGTAAATCATATTTGTTTCTATGAATAGACTTTTCAGATGATTTTTTTTTAAATTAAAGCTAAAACACATTATGCAGGAGGAGTAGCCTATTGGTTTGAGCAACTTCCTCATACCCCGAAGATCAAGGGCTTGATTCCCACTGGCATTCCTTGTGACCTTGGGCAAGTCACTTTACCTAGAGGCAGCTGGGTTGTCAGGAGTCAGCACTGGCTTGACAACACTAAAAAAACAAAAGAATAGATTATTAAATAAGCTTAAAATGGATCCAAAAATCTCACAGCTAGTTAAAAAATATATGTTCAATAAATAAAGTGTTTTCACACTGTTGCACTTTGGCACTTTAAAATTGAATTAACAATCACTTTATTTCTTCTGATCCCAGCATTCCGCTAATTTTTATTTATTTATTTATTTTTATTTATTTATTTACATCTCTTATATACCGCACTATTTGCGATCAGCGCGGTTTACATAGAACAAACCATATCCGACAATAAACAAGAGTCAGGTCATTACAATGAACAGGAGCAGAATACAATACAATAGGTTCAAGTATAACAGAATTTTCCCTTTAGAATATGCTTTGCAGCATTTACAGATAAGTTACATTGTCATAAAACAACTTTCTTTTCTAATTTTTCCAATTAATTTATTATTAATAAATGTATTTTCCTTGGTTCTGGAACTTTTAGCAGGTAAGTTCTTTATTATTCAGAGTACTCTGTATATGTTTCAATTGTTAATGTGAAATATGAGCTTATAAATGTATTGTTCTTTGTCTCTCAATGTGTTGGTTCACAGGTACCTCTCTTCCTAGACTCTCTTGTCCAATAGTCCAGCTTCGTCCTCTGTCAGAAGAACTGGTGACACAGGCACTCAGGATTCCTCTGGCCCAGCGATGTCTTGTATTTACGTACTCCCTAACTTAAAAAAGTTAATAAATAAAACTACTCTAAAAAGTGAGGCTGAATCCACCGTCACTTTAATCTCAAGACTGGGATCTGATTTGGAATACTTTCTCTATTTCTATATAAAAATAAAAGATAATCAATTGTCCCTATCTAAGCCACTCACACACACACTGGCCAGTCACACATACCCTTTTCTCAATCACAGAAAAATGAAATTCCTTTAAGAAATCAGGAATCTCCTTTTTAAACCCTAATCAGGTAGCGATTGTCTGACAGGGGTTTAAATCCAGCATCTTTTTCTCTCAGCACTGCTTCCAGCAGCGCACTGAACTGTCACTGCTTTTAAATTGCCAGAGCACAGCAGAGCTATCAATTTCCCTTCACAGGTTTTAACATATTTTTCTTCACAAAGATTTTACAATAGTTTTCGCTTCTGATATATTTTTTTTTAGTTCCTTGAAGGAGCTGAATACAATATTCTTATACAACTTTCCAATTGATAAAGAATGAGAAGTTTTTCTTTCTCTTCTCAAACCACAGCTTCAGAAAACCCTTGTTCAGGATTTTGATTTTAAATTTCTTCAGCCAGGCTTCCGGTCTGGCAGGCGAGGAAGAAGGACAGGTGTGAGTGCTCTCTTCTCTCTTCCCGCAAATTCGCTGAAGAAAACCCATACATCATTGATCACAGCTAGGGACTAAAATGGGTATATAATATGAAAGACGGAGTGACTAAAAGCTGCTAAAACTATAAAGGATCTGTATGCAACAAAGACAAAAATGGCAAGGAAACAGCAGGAGAGGGCTCTCAGTCACCATCTCCGGGATCAAACCACCATGAGTGTGTATGAGGAAGGGGCCTTAGAGAGTAAGTCCACCTTACTTAAAGTGCTACAAGAAATCAATGCTTCCAAGAAAAAGATAGTGGAGAAGGTGCTCAGTAAGATAGAAGGAAGGTTTGTGGTTCTGGGTGAGCGCCTGGAGGAAGCGGAGACACAAATAAGCTAGACTGAAGACACGCAGAGAAGTCTAATGGCTGATGTGAAGTCACATGAAAAGCAGGTATCCCGGATGCAAGAGAAGCTGGAAGATGCAGAAAACAGGGATCGCAGATCCAACATCAGGATTTTCGGAATCCTGGAAGTGGAGGAAGGGAATTATCCCTTGGACTTTATAAGGTCATTCCTAAAATATTGCTTCCCTGGTTCCCCCGAGCCTTGGGATTTTGAGCTGGAACGGGTGCAACAGAAACTTCGGCAGATACCAGAGCCAGGGGCCCACTCTAGAGCATTCATTGCTTAGGTTTCAGGATCTTATAGGCCAATAGCCAGTATCCCCCTCTTAGCTAAGATAATTGAGAAAGAGGCACAACGGCAAATTCAAGATCACATAGACGCCGCTGCTCCCCTAGATAGCTGCCAACATGGGTTCAGAGAATATCATGGGGTCGAGACACTACTCACTAGTCTATTCAATGACATCATCCCAGGCATTGACAACATCCGTCAAGGTTTTGTGCTCATCTTCCTAGACATCGCCGCGGCGTTCGACTCCGTGAGTCACGAAATTCTCCTCGGAAGACTGAAAGAGAAGGGCATCTGCAACAGTGCGCTAGGATGGTGTAAATCTTATCTGGATGGAAGATGGCAATATGTGAAGTCCGGATCAGAAGAGTCAAAACCTTTCCATCAAAAGCAAGGGGTACCTCAAGGTTCCTCGTTATCCTCTTTATTATTCAATATTTACATGCAGCCCATCTGCAACATCATAAGATCATTCAATGTGAACTGTTTGATATATGCAGATGACATTCTCTTATACACGCTGTTCTCCACAGCTCACATGGATCTGGCACCGCTTATAGACTGTTTCAATGCGGTCTCAACGTGGCTCCAATCACAGAACTTACGCATTCAACATAAAAAACAGAGGTGCTTTTCATCACCAGAGACCCCAACTTTACTCCCCCATCCCATGTCAGTGTCAAGGAAGCTGACTTACAAACTAAAGAAACAATAAAATACCTTGGAGTTACTTTGGATCAACGTCTGGATATGAAACACCACATAAGCAACATAGTCAAAGCCGTTTATTTCAAAATCCACTCATTCAAGCACCTACGCTCCCTGTTGGACCCAGACGATTTCCGGACCATATACCAAGCTCTAATCCTGCCACACTTTGACTTTGCAAACGCCATCTTTCAAGGTCTCCCCCAATCCACACTAACCCCCTTGCAGTTGGCCATGAATTCCGCAGCAAGGGTCCTCTACGGAGCCTCCAGAAGCGACCACTTGACTCCCATTCTCAAACAGCTTCACTGGCTACCTATCCATGGGAGGATCATCTTTAAAACCCTACTCCTATCATTCAAGGCAATCAAAGGTATTTCATCCTCCTCACTCACAGATCTTATTCACATGGTCCCCCCCAACAGATCCAGAAGAGCAGCAGCCGTAAACTTTCTAACAACCCCAAAGGCATTGACAAAGTGCAACATGACAACCACAAGCAGGGCGTTCAGTTTCTATGTCCCCAAATGCTGGAATGCTCTACCCCCTGACATTAGGGCCATTGCCGACCTATATCAGTTCAGGAAGGCACTCAAATCCCACCTTTTCCTCCAATACTACCCAACCAGCAATTGAACCTAGATATCCCCTCTGAAGAAACGACCCACTCTAGAAAGACCCTTACATTTGTTATGTGATTTTTACCTAACCTTGTTCCGTGTAAATATCTCATGTATATAGTTAACCCCTGTTATCCAAGTTTGCACTCCTGTTCGATGTAAAACCAGACAGCTTGTTGTTATGGTCATTGTGTTATGATGTAAACCGCACTGATGCCGAATAGCGCGGTATATAAGAAATTGTAATAAATAAATAATAAGTCTGGAGTACATCATAAGGGCGCCCAAAAGACCTGACATGAATTAAAACACGATTGGAAGGTTATAGTATTCCCTGACCTAGCAGCTAAAAGGTGCAAAGATGCCGGGACTTGCTGCTTTGCCCGGGAGCAACTGGCTAGCAGAGGCATTAATTAAGGCAGCCCTGTGGTATCCCACCAGATTGACATTGCAATTGAATGGTATCCGCAAGTTCTTCTATATGCCTGAAGCGGTGGAAAAATGTCTATGCTCCTCTGAGGTGGCGTCAGAGCATGAGAGTCCCCCTGGGGGTCTGGATAGAGTGCGACTGGTGAGGGCCTCAAGCCAGAGGCCCGGCACGATGGAAACGGTGGAGAAAATAATGGCAGTAGCAGGAGACTCCACAAACAGTGCCAATACAGAGTCAAGGTTGCCATGGTGGTGGAGCAACTGCTCTCCAGAGCGGAGCATCTCTTTGAATGCAGCGAGGACTGACCAGAGGAGTCAGACAGTATGAATTCCATACAGCTGCTGTCAGGGCCGGCCCGTCCATTGAGCAAGAATGTTTTTTGCACAGGGCCCCGCGTTTCAGGGGGGCCCCGCGCAAAGAACATTCTGCTTTTTTTTTAAATTACATTTTAAAAAAAACACCTGTCTCTGGCTGCTGCCGCGTCCGTCGCAGCAGCGGCAGAATGGCGTGTCCCGCGGGGCCCCTTCTCCTCGTCGAGCCCTCTGCAAGGGCTTTCAGATTCGCGAAGGGAGAGTGCTCCCTCGCGTCTCTGTAAAGCCCGCAGGGGCTAATGTGAAATTTCCCATCTGCCCCTTTAGACGCGAGGGGCTGATGGGAAATTTCCCATTAGCCCCTGCGGGCTTTACAGAGACACAAGGGAGCACTCTCCCTTCGCGAATCTGAAAGCCCTTGCAGAGGGCTCGACGAGGAGAGGGGGCCCCGCGGGACACGCCATTCTGCCGCTGCTGCGACGGACGCGGCAGCGGCAGCAGCTAGAGCCAGGTTTTTGTTGTTTTTTTTTAATTTGCCGGAAGGGAAGGGAAGGGAAGGGGGGAGGCTGATGGAGGCTGTCTGGAAATGGGGTGATGGGGGGTTAGGACTGGAAATGTGCAAGGGGGGGGTATGGACTGGAAATGTGCAAGGGGGGGGGGTTAGGACTGAAAATGTGCAAGGGGGGGGAGTTAGGACTGAAAATGTGCAAGGGGGGGAGTTAGGACTGGAAATGTGCAAGGGGGGGGGTTAGGACTGGAAATGGGCTGGAGGGGGGGTTAGGACTGGAAATGGGCTAGGGGGGGTTAAGACTGCTAATGGGCTGGGGCTGATGGAGGCTGACTGGAAATGGGCTGGGGGGGGTTAGGACTGGAAATGGGCTGGGGGGGGTTAAGACTGCTAATGGGCTGGGGCTGATGAAGGCTGACTGGAAATGGGGTGAGGGAGGGTTTAGGACTGGAAATGGGCTGGGGGGGGGGGTTAGGACTGGAAATGGGCTAGGGAGGGTTAAGACTGCTAATGGGCTGGGGCTGATGGAGGCTGACTGGAAATGGGCTGGGGGGGTTTAGGACTGGAAATGGGCTGGGGGGTAAAGACTGGTAATGGTCTGGGGGGGTTAAGACTGTTAATGGGCTGGTGGCTGATGGATGATTTCTGGAAATGTGGTGATGGGGTGGTTAGGAATGGAAATGGGCTGGGGGGGTTAAGACTGGTAATGGGCTGGGGGTTGATGGAGGCTGACTGGAAATGGGGTGATGGGGGGTTAGGACTGGAAATGGGCCGGGGGGGGGGGGTTAAGACTGGTAATGGGCTGTGGGCTGATGGGGGCTGTCTGGAAATAGGGTGATGGGGGTTAGGATTGCTAATGGGCTATGGGGGGGGGTTAGGACTGCTAATGGGCTATGGGGGCGCTAGGACAGGAAAAGGGCTGATGGGGAGTGTTTAGGACTTGAGGTGGGCTGATGTGGTTAGGAATAGTAATGGGCTGTGGGATGATGGGGGGGGTTAGGACTGGAAATGGGCTATGGGGGGCTGACTGTAAATGTGATGATGGTGATAAGACTGGAAGTGGGCTGATGGGGGGTTAGGACTGGTAATGGGTTATAGGGGGGGCTTAAACTGAAAATGGGTTGATGGGGGGCCAGGACTGGTAATGGGTTGGGGATTGCTATGACTGGAAATGGACTGAGTGGACGGGGAGGCTTGAACTGAAAATAGCTGATGGGGAGGGAGCTTGGAATGGAAATGGGCTGTGAGGGAAGGGAGCTAGAACTGAAAATGGGCTGATGGAGCAGCTAGGATAGGACTGGAAATGGGCTGTTGGGGGGAGCTAAGATTGGAAATGGGCTGGGGTGGGGCCTTGAATTGCAATGGACTCCTGGCGGGGCTAGAACTGGACGTAGGCCCATGGGGGGGCTTGGACTGGAATTGGGCTGAGTGGAGGGGAGCTAGGATTTGACATGGGCTGATGGTGGGGCTAGGAAATGACTAGAAATGGGCTGATGGGGGGCTAGGATTGGAAATGAGCTGATGAAGGGACTCAGACTGAAAATGGATGGGGGAGCTAGGACTGGAAATGGGTTGATGGGGGGCTAGGACTGGAAATGGGCTGATGCAGGGACTAGAAGGGAATGGATGCTGGGTGAGACTGGAACTAGAAGGGAGCTGATGTTGGGGGAGGATTAGAATGGGATGGGGCTGGGAGAGTAAAATGGAGAGGGGAAAAATATTTTGTGTGGGAGGGATGAAAAATCTACAATTGGCCGGGTATTGGGAGAGTAAGTGGGGATTGAGGATGGAGGGGTAAAATTTGTGTGGATGAAATAAGAATGAGGAAAGAGCAAAAGAATAAAGATTAGTATGTTAAAGCAGATGTAGAGAGAGAGGATGGAAAGAAAACTAGAAGAGAGAAGAAAGGACAAATGGACAGCAGACGATGGAGAGTTAGCAGAAAACATGAAGAAACCAGAAGAAAGTGGCTGGAGCAATTGCAACTGAAAAAAAATGCACAAAAGGTAGAAATATCTCTTTATTTTGAATTTATTAACTGGAATATGAAAGCTCTGGGAAATGTGCATCATTAACGTCTGCGCTTTGTTTGGTACAAGAGGAAATTGATTTATAGTTTTATTTCTACAGTGTTGTTGTACATTCCAAGTTTGGCTTTTGGGGTTCCCAGTTTAATTATTGCCTTCCTGTTTCTAAATTGCGATTCCTTGTTTGGTGATGGTCTATGTTCTGCATGTGTAACTGAGCTGAGGTATTCTGTTTATGTAATTCCTATTTGACATTGCCACTTGTTCTCTTTCCCCAGTATTCTCTGAAATGTACTGGTTTAATATTTGCAGTGTTTCCTTTTGATAGGTAGGGTCTGGTGCTTTGTGAGTCCTGGTAATGCTGTCAGGATACAGCGGGTTTGCTATGGGTTCTAAATGGGCAGCGTTTGTAGTAGTTCCTAATGTGCCTGGCGGTTGGCACTGGATTATAGTAATGTAGAAATCTTTTAGTCTTTCTTTATCCATACACTCATTAAGAGACATGTTTACTAAAAGTTAGTGTATGGTAACATTATGCAAATATTTATGCAAATAAGGCCACTTATGCAAATGAGGCCCCGCACCGAGTCTCCGCACATGGCCCCGCACCCCCCTTGGGCCGCCCCTGGCTGCTGTGTTGAAGCGGAGCAGGGAGCAGTGCAGCATCTGCCCTGTGGAGGTCTATCGTCTGTTAACTTGACTTAGGCAGACTTTGGGACAGGGGGGTAATATGGGAGTTGTCAGACGGCTGCCTAGGGTGAAAACTTACACAATCTTGACGATGCATATATTCATGTGATTCTTGCAAGGTATTGTGGGTATTGTAGTTCATTCACTCCCAAACACAGCTGATGACAATAATTTGAGTTGTGAAACCAAGTGGTAAGATCAATAAAATACTTCTTTTATTGATGGGGTTTAATTCACCCAGCACATGTATGCTTGATAGCACTATAAATGAGGTTACTTGCTTGCAGTGTTTAAAATGGATAACAAAAAGTCACAAAGTAAACCAGAAAACAACCTTCAGCTTGTCAGGCAATTAGCTAATGTTTTCTTAGCAAATAATTACCAAATACAAAGGCACAAAGTAAAGAATAAACTTTGCTGGTTAGGTTAACTTCTGCTTATTTTCCACGCCGATCTCAGCAGTGATTCTCCCTTGCTCACACACACAATCAGGTGCAGCCCTAATTACTATCAATGGACCAGCTGAAAGCCTTTAGCTGGCTGGCTGCTACTGTGTGAGCCCAAATCCTGCTTTAAGAGCTGTTTGCAGTGAAAATAAAGAACAAAGTTAGGTTTCTTTGTGATGGCTGATGTGTTTGCTCAGAGAAAGCTAGTAATAGCATTTAGATAGAGAACAGTCCATATAAACTGTACTTTCATCTGCTGTATCAATCAGCATAGGGTCATTATCATACATTGGCACAGACGAGTCTTTCATTAAGGCACTATCATGAGAATGCTTATTCCCTTGCTGCCATTCTCTATTATAGATAGGGTCTGGATCAGTGTTCATACCTGAGCCTCTCCTGCTATCATTATTCCTCTCTGTATAGCCTGGCCAATATGTAATCCAATTCTGATGTCCAGCCTTCCAATCTTGATCCCTGGACACTGGATCTTCTCTCACATACCTTCTGGCCTTGGTCTGAAAGTCCCTTCCACATGCAGTCTTTTCTCTTCCAGGTAGCCACTGGTGATTCCTATCTCTGCCACTCCATTCCTCTGGCTGAATCCAGTCCAATGGACTCTGCTGGCTTTTGGAATACCTCCCAGTATGAGTACTGCCTTGGAATCTCCCAGACCTTCCAATGGCCTTTCTTCTCTTCCTTCCAGAGAGTTTCCTTCTCTCTCTATCTGCGTGGCTTTTGCTGAAGCTGTTCTTCCAACTGTTATCTGAAGAAAAAGCTCTACTCTTATCCTGTTCTAATGTGTGCTGCTCCCTAACACAGCGCAGCTGTCTTGAATCAGGCCCTGCCCTTTGAGATGAGTGCTTAGGGATTACCTCATAGCTCTCTTGATTGCACACACATTTTCTCTCTTCAGCCTCCCTCATGGCTGCTGGAAACCTGGTGCATTCTGGGACTGGTAGTCTTTTATGTGAAAACTCTGTTTTCTTGCTTCTACCAGAACTGACAGGTTGCTTGTTCAGAGTCACATCATCTTTTCTATAGCTCCTACCTGAGCTATGATAAGCTTCCTTATCACAGAGTGCAAGTGATATTAACTGAGTCACTGGGACCTTAGATGGTCTTAGCAGGCTTGGGAAGTGCATAACAAGGGAGTTATGTTGGCGGGTAGGGTGGGAAGTGAGAGATAATGTGGGGATCATTATGTGAAGGTGCGGGGGAGGCGATAGAGAGAACGAGTAGTGTGAGGAGTGTGGCTGTCAAAAGGAAGTTCAAAAACTATATAATGGAAAGAGTGGTGTAGGGTTGGGGATTGGGTGCGGTTGCCGTCTGGGTATGGAGGGTGGGGTTTCTTTTTCGTATGCTCTGTAGATTGTGTGAGTTACACTACTGGTGGGACTGGCAATGTGCTGGGTTCAGGCAGGAGGAACTTGGGAGCAGTGGATATTGATGGAGCGGGGTTAGAATTGCATCCCTCAATGTATGGGGAATTCATGGTGTGATAAAAAGAAAACTGGTATTGGCCCATTTGCACAAAGCACATATAGACTGCAGTTCTGTAGGAGACACATTTGATCGAGACAGAATACACTAAATTGAAGACTCGGGGATATGAGCAGTTGTTTTGCTCAGCTTTTAATTCTAAGAAACAAGGTGTGGCTATACTTATCCATAAGCAAATCCCTTTTGTGCCCTACTACTACTTATCATATGAGACTGGCGTGATACACAACGGAGGGTGGTATGGTTGATGGGGCGGGTGGAACAGGCAGAGTTGTCTATTGTGAACTTTTATGCACCGAATGGTTGCAAGGGCACTTTTTTTTAAGGTTTGGCTTAGTAAATTTGAAGATGTAGCAAAAGGGGACTGAGGGGTAGGAAGGGATATGAACTGTGTGCTGGGGCCCGAGGAGAAATCAAATTATGTGGCTAGACTGCACTCTAAGGAGGGGAATTGAGGGAATGTATGGCCTGCTGGGATTTAGTGGATGGCTAGAGAATTAAGAATGGAGGGAGTAGGGGATGTACGATCTATATGCCCAGAACTGCCACCTATTCAAGGCTTGATTATTTGTTGTACAAAGGAGCTAAGTCTCAGACTTTGGGGAGATGCAGATCCATCTGATCACTATCTCGGACCATGAGATGGTAGTAGGGCTGTGGGACTCAGGTGGGCAGGGAGGATGGATGAGTAGATCTGAGTGGAGGGCAAACATCTCGCTCATACAGAAAGAAAAGGTGTTGGGGGGGGGGCTGAAGAGTGAATGGCACTCATTCCTGACAACCAATGACAATGAGGAAATGCTAGATGTGACTCAGTGGGATGTGGGGAAAACTGCTGAAAAAAGAACGCGAGGCAAAGGCAATTGGATTAGCTGAGCAGATTTGGCAGCTGCAAGTGGATCATGTGCGCACGGGCTCCGGGGTGGTGTTGAGACAGCTCAATGCCACAAGGGCACAACTGCAAGCTATGAAGATGGAGAAAATAGCTTCTCTTCTCCCTCTGACCAAAACAAACTACATGAAACAGGGAAACAAAGCGGGAAAGCTGTTGGTGTGGCAGCTCATGGAGCAGCGTGCAGCCCGCCTGGTAGGGGAAGTACTGGGGGGAGGGAGAGAGCGAAGGTGTACAATTCAGGATATTTGCGCAGAGTTTCAGAGGTTCTACAAACTGCTATACTCCTCTGATGAGGCTATAAGCACCTGTGCAAGGAGAGCTATCTCCAGTAGGTGGAGCTTCCCCATTTGGAAGAAGGTCTAGCAGATAGTCTATGCAGGCTGATAGGATAGGGAGAGGTGAAAGAAGCCATCAAGATGCTGCCAAAAGGGAAAGCCGTGGGCACTGATGGGTACCCGGCCAAGTTTTACCATCTTATGAAAGAAGAGATCGCCCCGCTACTGGCGTGCGTTTTTCCCAGAGCTCTGGCTGGGGACTGCCTGCTGGCCACAATGGCGCAAGCCAACCTGATTGTATTACTGAAAGAGGGGAACTGCCCAATTTTTGTGGGAGCTACCGCCCCATTATGGTGATTAACTGTGACGCCAAGCTTTTTACAAAGGTCCTGGTCCATAGATTAGAGAAAGTCTTGCCGGCCTTGATCCACCCAGATCAAACAGGCTTTATCGGGGATTGGGCTGCCTCTGATAATGTGCACAGAGCGGTGAACCTGCTGTACACCACTCGGTGGTCGGGGGATCCCACATTGTGTGTTATGTTAGATGATGAAAGGGCGTTTGATTGGGTGGAGTAGGGTGGGTGGAGTAGGGTTTCTTGTTTGCCGTAATGACAAGCATAATTTGGGGGAGGGTTTTATTCAAGAGGTGAAGACCCTTTATAGGAGTCGAACAGTGAGGGTATTGGTGAATGGGGATCACTCTGAGGAGTTTCATCTGCATAGGGGGAAAAGGTAGGCATACACCCCACTCTCCCCTATGCCCACTCTCCCCTATGCTCTTTGCCATTGTTATAGAGGCCTTCGCAACACGGGTGAACCAGAACTAGGAGATCCATTCATTAAGGGTGGGTGCACAAGATCCTGCTAAATGCAGATGACACCCTGCTTTTTCTCGCTCACCCTCAACAGTCACTGCCTCTGTTGATGGAGGAGATATATGTTTTCTCGGGGTGTGGGGGTTTCGTGTATGCATGGGGAAAACAGGCACTGAGGGTAGGCGGGCTGACTGAATCCCAGTTTCCTGACTTCCCATTTAGATGGGCAGATCATAAGATCAAATATTTGGGGGTTTATCTGTCCAGTGATGTGATGGAATTGTTTCACCTTAATTACACCCCCCTGATGCGTTGGGTGGAAGACGATCTGCACCAGTGGGGAGCATTGCATCTGAGTTGGATGGGTAGGGTTGCGACCCTTAAAATGAATATCATGCTGAAATTTCTCTTTCTGTTTGGCCAGCTACCTATAGCAATATCAGCCCGGATGCTGCAGAGTTGGGAAAGGTGTTTGGTGAAGTTTGTCTGGGGGTGGAAGAGGGCGAGGATAGGACCTGGCGTCTTATGGGCTCTGAGGAGCAGGGAGGAGTAAACTTTCTCAACTTGTGTAGATATTGCGCCACCAAGGTTTTGAAGGTAGCCGGGTTTTTCTATCTCCGCCCAAAGGAAGTGCAATGACTCAACACTGATAGCTCCATTATCAACCTTTGAATGGATGGGGATTGGGGAAAGGGGAAGGTACAGAGGGAGGGTGGAAGCTGCATAACACCCCTTTTGGGGCCCTTGCTCAGACAAATCTGGGCAGACGTTTGGAGAGGGCAGATCCCGGCGTTTTTTTCTAAGTGGTCCAGGGTGAGGGACTATGGTCCTTTCTTGGGCCTGGAGTTTGCAGTTTTGGTGAGCGATATGGAACAGCGGGGGATGGGTAAATTTTCAGATTTGAAGGGTCCGAGTGGATGTATAAGTTTGGGCACACTGGAAGGAAAATTGTAGTGGAAAGTTTCCTTTTTTCAGTATTTTCAGCTTTGATTTTTCATATTGAAGCAGGAACACAGCACCCACCTTAGAAGACATGTGAATGGTTTTGAAGATACTCTCTTTGAGGGGCAAGGGATGAAGATGATCTTTTCAAAGTTGTATAGGGCTCTGGATGAGCATTGGAGTGGTGAACTCCCACCTCACACAGAAGGATGGCATCACATGAGGGTTTATATAAATGGACACTGGTGACATTATGGAGACAGACACAGTTGCAGTTAGTACACTAGGTTTACATAATCCCAGGCCAGCTCGCCAAAACGGGGAGGGCAGAGTCCTCAACCTGCTGGCAGAGCTGTGGTAGGCCTGGTACCTTTTATCACATGTGATGGGCGTGTCCGGTAGTCCAGAGCTTTTAGGGTGAGGTAGTCAAGGAGATGGGTCAGATTCTGGGAAGTTCGATGAATTCCTACTGGGAGGAGGGGGCTGGGTTTGGGGTCAAGATACTTGAGACTGCCATGTGTTAAACTGTTGCCCGCAACCAGAGTCACCCTGGCATGGAGATGAATGGTCAAAGAGGGTCCCTTGATAGTGGACTGGTGTGTAAAGGTAGGGGCGGCCTTACGGTTTGACAAAGCCACTTATGGGTTGCGGGGGCAGGAATGGAAGTGGGAGAAGGTCTGGGGCCATACATGTGGGAGGCTGCGGGAGGTGGACAAGAGAGGGGAGAGCAGTATAGTGCAGGTCAAGGGAGGAGGGTCAGGGAGATTTCAGGCCTGTAGCCGGAGCCACAAGAGTTGCTACAGTGAATGGGGTATGAGAGAAAGATTCACAGAACATTGTTTATGTTGTTCTTGTTTGTGTAAGGATGGTTGGGTTGGTGCTAATGCTTTGGTCATTGGATAACTGATCACCTAGAGGATATGACACTACAACGTTGTTGGGGGTCCAGTGTATTTACTGACTAGTCATGGGTTTTGATTATACATATGGTCATAGGGGACCGATAATACTTTGTAACTGTTGGGTTTTTAATGGCTATATATAGATGACTTGTCTGTAACAGCATCCTCTTATTGCTAATAAAAAGAGTTTTAAAAAAAATAATTTTTTCAGCCAGCAGCTGAGCCAATTTTCTTTCCTCAGAAGATCCTGACAGTTTTAAAAGTTCTCAATAAAGCTTCCTTCTTTTCTTTTTGTATAGATCCTCTTTCAGTCTGGTCCAAACCAGAACTTGGAAACATAAAATCAAACAGTAAAACTCCAAAAGAGCTGTCAGAGATTATTCTTGTTCCAGTCAGCACAAACTTTTATACAACCAACATGTGCTAGACACATTGCACTCAACTGGAAAATTCAGAGCTACTAACTTTTTCTCTATTTTTTTCCAGTTTTCCACCAAATAACCAATTCTAAGTTTAGAACAAATCAGTTCTCATTAAGTTTCAGCCTTTTTGAACAAACTTTTCAGATCTCTCAATCCTGTACCCCTCATACACAACCTACTGTTTTTCCAGACCCAACTGCCAGTTTCAGGTTCACTTCACACACATTCTATTATCAACTTTCTAGTGCTCTACCACTGCTCATCTTGCAAATAGTTCCCAGCATTGTTCTGGACAACCATAAAAACCTAAAACTCCCCTCATAAAAGTATTTTTCCTTACCAAATTAAACCATTTCTGAATTTTCTGTGCTGTTTCTTTAAATTTATAAAGCACTTGACTGACTAGTTACTTCACTGCACAACTCCCTGCTCTTTTCCGCCTGAATTGCAACTCTCTAGACTCTTTTTGAAGGCGGAGTGAGGCGGCATATCCCAGGATTTGTCAGGCGACCCCTGGTAAATCCTGAGGCGACCCCCGTGGGGGTCGCGACCCACAGGTTGAGAACTGCTGCTCTAGAGAGATCACTGCTCCTCCGCCATTACTCTCTATGCTTTCCTATACAGCCGTGACTTATTTTAAATTAAAACTATACTTATCCTTAAAATAGACTTTTTAAAGCCTCAAAATTCAGGATTTTAATTCATTTGAAACTCCATTACTCTTTTTGAGTCCCAGGATTGCAACTCTCCCTCCCCCCCTCCCCCCAGGGAAAACACCATAATTTTCGGGCAAACTATACATTTTTTAATTAAATTAAAAATATATTTGGGTTCAGCACTTCTCCCTAACCTGAACTAGCCCACTCAAACCTCAAACATTTTATTTTTCTTCTCACCGATTTTTCGGCAGTGAAAAGGAACTACATGGCTCCTTTAAGTCTGGCTCTGCCTCCTCCATGAGGCCTAAAGCTAGCCTGCAGCCTCACTGGGCCCAGCAGCACTTCAGGGCTCCCTAAAAGATCCTAATTCTTCCTGTGTCCTCCTCAATTGCCCATTTCTATGTTTGGGTCCTTCTATCTGGCCATCGTTCCATTCCAAAACCCCCTGCCTGCCCTGACTCAATCTAGGGCCTTTCTGATGGTCCAAAATGCCTCCAGGGTCAACCAGGCCCAAATTCCAAGACCTTCTACCTCTTTATCAATTTTGGGCCTTCCGGCCCCTCCTTCTGACATCAGGGACAGCCACGACCCCTGGGGCTCTCCCCAATGCCACGAAAGCAGCCTACAAACCCTTCCTCTGACATCGGAGGCAACCACGGCCTCCATAGCCCTCTACGATGCCTTCAGGGCTCTCTCCCTATGCAAACGGGACAGCTGGGAATACCACGGCTGCACCTGATTGCAGCTGGCACACTCCCTGCACAATTGGGGAGCTGCTGAACAATGTGGCTGCACCCGATTGCAGCAGCTGACCCCTGCAGCCTCTCTCAGCCTCAGGTCAAGCTCTACTGGAGCAAACTGCAGAAGTGTGACCTACCTCCAGAGAGGTAAATTCATTTATTTTATAACCAACTGGTTACATTAAGATCTTTGGATGTTGTACTTGGTGTTTTTCCAACAGTTTGCACTAACCTTCACAAACTTCTTGGATTAAATTTCCTCTTCCCACCATGTCCTTGGAGGTTCTTGACAGTTCCACGAGCAGAAATCTTCTTAACATTGTGAACTGTAGACATAGGAATCACAAGGTCTTTGGAGATGGCCTTGTACTCCTTTGAAGTTTTATGTTTGTTGATAATGGTTTTTATGATGGTCTCTAGCAGCTCTCTTGTCTTCATCATTGTGAAAATGGAACAGGGAGTGAATGTGGCCATTTTAAACATTAGAGCCGTCATTCATTGGTTGATTCAAGTCATGTGAATATTGACAATTGACCATAGGTGCATCTAATTTTACTGCAATGGGAATGTGGCTCTTCAGTTCAAATTAATTTGAATTGTTTATAAGGGTGCCAATAATCATGTCTAGGAAATGTCCCAGTTTTTATACTATTTCCTACTTGGTTTTGTTTTATTTGGTTACTTGGTTACTTTTTTAATTGGTTCATATATAGTCCAAAGCCATTTCACTGGCCAATTTTTTTTAGGAGATATTGGACATTAAGGAGTTGAACTGCAAGGATGCCAGTAATGTTGGCCACAACTTTATCCGTCTTGCCTCTTTCCTTCCTCCTTTTTCACATTTTCTATTTCTCTCCTTCTCTCTCCACATTCTTTTCATGGTTTGAAAGCTTTCAGATTGTGGCAGCCAGCGCTGTGAAGGTGCCTGACCACTATGGCCAAAAGGTAACTAGATATTCAGCCCTGCAGCCTATCTGACATCCAGTACTGAATATCCAGTTTTGCCAGCAATCCGTTATGATATCTGTTTAGCAGATATATTTGGCTGTTAAACAGATAACAAGATCCACATAAAGTTAGGACAGACATTGTTCTAACTTTATGCAGCTTGCCAATCTGGTTAGCAGCTGAATATTGCTGTTAACTGAATAGATTTATTTATTTACATTCTCTTATATACTGTGCTATTCTGCATCAGTGTGGTTTACATTGAACAAACTGAAATTACATTGAACAGGGTATTATAACTTGGAGATAACTATTTTACAGGGAACATGGGCTATGGAGGGTTAAGTGGCTTGCCCAAGACCACAAGGAGCACCTGTGGGACTAGAAACCCCAGTCCTTCTGGCCCAAGGTTGCTGTCCTCTAGTGGGATTTGAACCCCTGACCTTCTGGCTTGAAGTACCTTGCCCCAACCACTAGGCCACTCCTCCACTGGGGCTGGGATTGCATGTTTCTATGGCTGTCTGTGCATATATTCAGCAGCACTAACCAGTTACTGTCGCTAAATATCGGGCACAGAGGAGTTTATGTGGTTTGTAGATCCTGCAAACTGCATAACCCTTTTGAATATTGACCTCATGGTTTCATTTTTGACCACAATGGTTAGGCGCTTTAGCGGCACTGACTGCAGCGGTCTGAATATCTATCTTGCACATTTCAGCACAGCCATATTTACCGTGGGAGTTAATAATTCGCAATACCACAGTACTGCAGATTATAACTCCTGCAGTAAATATAAACTTGCCTTATTTCAGCCAGGAACATTGCGCATTCCTGGACACAACACAAAGATACACTAGTGGGTTCCTAAGTCAAGCTCACAATATCTGAAAAGAGGCCAGTGGAAAGTGGAACCCTGCACTCCCTCACACCGATGACACCTGAAACAACCCCCCTCCCCTCCATAATTCTCCTCTCCCAGAACCTCATGAAGGATTCCCTGGTGTCTAGAGATTGCCCATTCATTAGTCACTTCTGCCCTGTTGGGCACCTGGATTCAAAATGATGCAGGTCAATTCAAAGAGCACTTTTTGAACTAAGGTGCTCGACATGGAAAGAGAGACTGAGGATTGCTTTTGCCTGGCCAATGGATACGAGGGAATCTCTTAGTAAGTGCCAGAAGACAATTAAGTGGATGGGCTGTATGGACTATGGGGGCCTTCAGATGTTTCAAGAGTTGGGGGGTATCGGGAGGGGGGGGGTATTTTTTTTTTTGTTGTGATGCTCCCAAATAGCCTTTAAAGAGGCTATTTGGGAACATCAAGCTGTGCATTATCAGCCCAGTATTCCTGGGGAGAAAATATTATGGCAGATAAAACCAGAAAAATACAGTTTGCAATTTAAATAGGAGCAGCATAATAGTGAGGCGCTTTGCATGCATTTGCATGCCTTGCATCTTATTATTTAGCTCCCACTGTAATAACAAAAATATGCATTAAAGGCAAATAATGTATGTTTTTTGCCATTTAATGTACATTGGGACCCTTTTACTAAAGTGTAGTAGGAATTTGCACTTACTGCACATTTAGTGCTAAAACTAACATGAGATAAGTGCAGAGCCTGCATAGTTACTGCCAAGGGCATGACCAGCATGTTCCCAGGAATTACCTGACATGTCACGGCAATAGCATTCACAATTAATATGGCTGCACTTAACTCCAACTATTGAGGTGTTGTTAAGTGCACTTGCATTAATGGAAACATTGACAGTGCTCTACCCCGGAATACCCCTAACATGCCACGATGCTATGCGGATAGCATCTAGGCATGTTAGGGTCTTAGCTGGGATTTTTGAAGGGCACTACCCATGTAGATGCCCTTCGAAAATCCAAGATAAGGAAATTACCCTGTAAAGGCCTTCGAATATTGGGCCCTATGTGTATTTTCTACCTACAAACTGTACATCCATTTTCAAAGAGAAAAATGTTTCTTGAAAGTTAACTGGGGATAACTGCACATATGTCCCTTTCGGAGTGGGGGAGGAGCCTAAATGGCTGGCGTAGAAGGCGTAGGCAGAGAAGCCAGTGTTCAAATCCCACTTCTTCCCCTGATATTGCTTGTGACCTTGAGCAAGACATTTCACTGTCCATTCTCTCAGGTATAAGTCTTAAATTGTAAGACTTTCAGGGAGGAACCTACCAACCATAACTCAAAACAAATCTGCAATCCAACATATCCGCCACTATTTGGGTGGGTACTATTACATACGCTCTCAGTCCCAGTCCCGCCTATGTGAATGCCTTCCCAATACACATATATACTTATTCATGTGAAGGCATATTTCAGAAAGGCTGTTCATGTGGCTGCAGTGACGTCCAAGTGAAAGCATCTGCAATTCTATGTCAAGTTTAAAGGTGAAGGTGGGCATGTGTAAGTCTGATCTAAATTCCACATATCTCCACCCCTCATCTTGACATGTGTATTATAGCAAATCAGCAAATGCAGATACACAAAGGAATGGACATCCACATGCAGTGGGCAATGCTATTTTACAAAAATGCACATGGGAAATATGTAAGAAGGAACCCCAACAACTGGCATCTTGACATGCTGGTATTTTGTAATGTATACATGCAAAAGGCACACACACATCTATCTTTGCCATTTGGAAACAGACTTCCCGCTGTCTGTCATCAGTTCTAGATGGATTAATGTCTGCCGAAGTAACATGTGGAAGGGGACATAAACATTGGGGGATTAAGAGGGATGTCCACCTTAATCTATCCTCTAAAGGGCTGGCCAAAATTAGCACTTTTTAAAGACATATATGTGCCTGGGGAGGTGAGGGGGAGGGAAGTATAAATACTGAAATGGGGAACTTCCGTCAGCTATGTTTACTAAACGTTAGTGTGTGCTATCTGCCCACAGGAATAACATGGGTGTTGCAGCAGACAGCTTGTACTCTCTAGTAAACATGCCCCTTAATGTACACTATATTAATTTAATGCGCACTAATCAAGAATTAAGGCATGCTAAATCAATTTAGTTTGCAGTAAAAATGACCTGTTAAATTAATATGTGAAACTAACCAAACTTTTCTTCCCCGCACACATCCCTATTTTCTAAATGTTGCCCCCGAATGTCTATGACACCCTCTTATCTACCCCGATGCTCCATTTATAAGACAATTTTTGCATAGCTGGTGGTGTTGCAGACCTGCAGGTATATTGTACCCGCATGTCAGCAAGAACATTGTTAAACGGAAATCCAAAGGTGACTTTGCAGGGTGAATGTATTGTCTCATAGATGTCTCTGCTACAACCTACAGTGTCAGAGATAGGAAGCAGAAAGCGTTTTAGCCTATCGGACTCTTGGATTAACTGACCCACCTCCAGTTCTGTACTATGAAAACAACAGCCTTGGCCCTCCTCTGCACCTCTAGCTATTAATATTTAACAGCTCACTCAGTGCTCTTCCATCCCTGTTAATCTCTAGAACCTACGTGGCCAAGTCCTGAGTGCACATAGTTCCATTTCAACTTAAATTGTTCACTAGATTGTATACAACTAATCCTTAGTCTTAATTAGTTGGATATTTGTTGGCTTTTTGGTACCTTATTTCTATTTACAATGATAAAATTATGGTCCTTGTGGTAGAAGATAAAATACGAGTGTTAATTGCTTGAGAAATACTTTTGCTGGAAGTAAAACCAAATTACAGCAAAGTTTTCTTATTAATTTCCAATTGGTTCTTGGATGAACTGTACATTGCAGCTCTAGGGACCTACAGAATGTGTGTGGAAGGGGCGGGGGGGTGGGCGGAGACCTTTCCTTACCTCTTGTTTGGGGTCCTGATGAGGGACGATCTCTCTCTTCAAGGCTGAATTTTCTGGATATTCACTCCACACTCCCAGCATCTCCCTTCCTTTCAGAGTTCCAAGTCATTTCAACAACTCTACTGTCCATGCCAGAAAACTATATATAAATACTGGATGAATTAAAGAAATGGATCAAATTCAGCAGTTATTCTCAGAGATAGAAGGCAAAGCTGAACAGCCAAAATTTAAAAAAAAAAAAGATGACAGCTATGCTACGTTTCTTCTTCCTTCACTCTCCTGCGTATTCTCTTGTTCTTCAGTTCCTCTCCCCTTGCAATTTCTGGTCCCACTTTCAAGAATTTCCTTTTCTTCAGTGACTATGGATCCTTAGATAAGCATCTCTTCTTTTTATGCCACTCATTGACTAGCACTCTTCTGGACCCTAAAAAATACTTGACAGGCACCTCTTAATCATCTCATGTCTATCGGTTCCCCAAGACTAGGAGGACCCCAGTCTGATAATCTCCCCAAACTCCAAGTTTTGGCAAAGCACCAAACCTTTCTGTAAGCCATCATACTACAAATATTTTGTTTTCCAAAGGTAATTCACCTCTGATATTTACTCTATTTTACACTCTAGTAAGCACATCCTTTGCTGGTGACTTCCAAGCCTGGCAATCCACTGTATGTAGACTACACTCCTATACCTTAATCTCTTCATTTTTTGGAGTGCTGGAATGCTCAGACATGTAGGACTGCGTGCTTTGGGCTGCAAGTGCTGCAGGTCAGGTTTATTGGTTCCCATCCCTTGTTTAGGTACTGCTTTGATAAATCCCATGCGTCTGAACTGGACTGGAGGGATGATGAGGAAGGTGAAATTAGACTTTACCTGTTTATTTTCTTTCCTTGAGTCCCTCAAGTCTAGTCCAGGACCTGCCCTAAGTACTTATGGTTCATGCCTGATTTTAGAAAAAACAGTGCCTCCTACATGTCTCTGATGTAAGGTCAACTTGGAGTATTCAAATGTCTTGTTCATGGCCATTGTATTGGAGATTGTGAGCACACCAACACCATGGTGATTATACAGCTCGTTCTTTTGGTGCAGCTAGCAGTGGTACACCCAGATGTGACTTACTCCCTCAGAGAGGTAAAACAGATTCACCCCTAGTACATCTAGTAGCATCCCTCTGGAGCCTTTCTCTGGCACTGAAGACCTTGAAATGGCTCCCCCTTCAACCTCATTCTTAAGGTCCCTCTCTCTCAATATAGTAACATAGTATATGATGGCAGATAAGGACCAGTACGGTCCATCTAGTCTGCCCAGCAAGGTGGCAAGAGTAGGTGCATCTGCCGCTCCGTGCATGTCGCCCCTCCTCATGCCTTTGTTTAGGGGTATACCCACCATTCCGTGTAGGTCACCCCTATTTGCTGAGATATAAGAGATAGTTATGTTTATTTTGATGTTATCCTGTTGCTATAAAGGGATCCACTGTGTCTGTCCCAAGCCATTTTGAATTCTGTTACTCTATTTGCCCCTACCACTTCCATCGAGAGGGCATTCCAAGCATTCACCACCCTTTCAGTGAAAAGGTATTTCCTGACATTGCCTTTCAGTTTACCCCCTTGCAGTTTCATGTTATGCCCTCTAGTTTTACAGCTTCCCTGTCTTTGGAAGAGGTTTGTTTGTCCATTAATACTCTTTAAGTATTTAAAGGTCTGAATCATATCTCCCCTGTCCCTCCTCTCCTCCAGAGTGCACATATTTAGGTCTTCAAGACTCTTCTCATAAGTCTTCTGACTCAGTCTCCAAATCATTTTGGTCACCTTCCTGTGAACTATCTTAAAGGGTCAAATCCTCAAGGATTTGACCCTTTAAGGTACTTTTCCTGGAGGCTACTGCATCCATCAGACAAGTGTCATAACTGCAGGCCATATCAGGAACCATTTTGGGTCATTGTAACAGCTTCTGTCTCCTTGTGGACTGTGACATTTTTTCTTCCTAAGATATCGTCCCCTTTTCACCACAATGAGACAGTCATCCTGCTCTCCTTTTTGAAGGAGGATCTTCGGTAGGATCCCTCTCTGCATCTGATGGACATGAGGAGTGTGTTACTCAGATACTTGCAGTTCCATCTGTTAATTGGAACATCTCTTTGTTCTTGCCAGCAGTCCAAGGAAAAGACAGGAAGTGGCTAAGTCCTTCACTTACTGCTGGATAAAATAGGTCATTAACTCAGTTTACCATTTTGGCTGGTAAATGGTTCCGGAGAGAGTTGGGGCTCATTTCACTAAGACACAGACTTCCTTCTAGGTGGAATCTACCTTGGTGTCTCTGGAGGACATCTGTAAGGTAGCTACTTGAACCCCCTTCAGAATCTTTTGTGAAGCACTAGCAGGGGCTGATGGTGCCTTTGACAAGGCTGTTTTGGCTAGAAGGTTGTGTTCCTCCTACCCTAAATCCTTACTGCTAGGGTACATTCTCTTATGTGGACTGCTCTAGCAGGATTATAAGGAAGGAAAAATGTAGATGCTGAATAATTTTCTTTCCGTGAAGCTTCTTAGACCAGTCCAGGATCCACCATAGAGGACATTCATACAGGTTGGGAATCTCTGCTGCCTTTGAATTGCATTTTCTGTGCCTGGTGTAGAATCAGCTATGGTAAAAGAGCTAAATACTTGCTCCAATTTTTATTTTGATTGATTTGTTATGATTTTTTCTGAGTTTCTCTTGCTTATTACTTGAGACGTTTCATACTGGCTTTTCTCAGTGCTGCACCAGTGGATATACCTCCTGATGGCTTTAATGAAAGATGCTAAAGTCTGCCTCCACCTGCTGACAAAGGAGCATAAACCAATGTATCTGGACTGGTCTAGCAGGATTCAAGGAAAGAAAATGATACTGTATATCAAGTTTTTCCTTAAGAAGAGTATTTGAAAAAGAAATCACTCACCAAAATCTAAAGCATGTTTTCAAAGTGCCAAGAGTTGCCTGAGCTGTTTTCAGAAAGATTCTAACCCTTTGACTGAAAATTCTAATGTCCTGGGTGGAAATGGCTCTGAGAGATGTCACAATTTGGTTCTAATAGGAAAAATGACTGATGGCCCTTTCAGCATTCTTTAAAAAGAAGAAAACGTCCATAGATGTCTTGTAGAAGCACAAGACTCGGGGCTTTATCATTGTTTTTAATAACATATTTATGTGATACTAAAATAATTCTAAAACCATCTGTAGATGCTTAACATGAGAATAAGATCAAAATATGGTTTATTTTAAAGAATAAAAAAAATTGTAATCTCGATAATTCAGACTTTATCTGCGGTGAAGATCAATTGGGTATGGAAGGACAGACTAGATAGGTCGTATGTTCTTTATCTGCCTTAATTTTTTTTTAATTGTATATTTATGCAATTTTACAAAATGAGACCAAGAATATATCTTGTACAGAAATTGAGCAAGGACCAGAAATTAACATAGGAATAATAAAAAAGGAGGAAAAGTCTATACCATAACGTTAATCACCTTGCCCTCCCCAGCTCCCAATAAAGGGGAGGACCACAAGAAAGAAGAAAAATATACAGTACTTCAGGAAAACAGCAGTTATATTATGACTGGAACTACTCATATTTCACGGAACCTCAGACCAGGACCGTACCAAGGGCTGTGCGAGTGGTATGGCCGCACAGGGCACAAGCACAGAAGGGGGCACCAAAATCATCACTGGGCTTCCAGGAAGCTCAAAAAGAGTGAGTTATTGAATGTGGCTGGGTGGAGGGGGCAACAGATTCATTACTCGCACAGGGTGCATTTCTAGCTTGGTACGGTCCTGCCTCAGACATAGAATCACCGGTGACACCTGAACACTGGGCATTCAAGGCCAACAGTTGGGAGTGCTCATAGAAAATATTGGAAACCATTGTACTTTAATCATGCATTTGCATGGAAACTTCAAAAAAAGAGACCTCCCAACTGCTGAACTCCAGGATGGAAGAGAAGAAATTCTCTATACCGATGTTGAGTCTTAGATAAATCTGGAAAAATCCGGTCAGGGAGACCTCAGAACAACAGATTCCATTTCTTAAAGAATAATTTTAACAACCACTCTCTATCAGATTAGAGGGCATAAGTAACAAGAAGAGTGGAGGGGACAATTGACTCATCCTGAGAGCCTTCAAGCAAATCAGTTACATTTAACACATCCACTGGTTGCGAACCAACATTACTCCCTGAAACAGACCCTTTCTTCCCCAAGGGGAGATAGTGAACTTTTGCCATTGGTGGGTAGAATTCTGGAGGAATAGATAACATCCCTGAAAGATAAGCACAAAATATATCCCGTGATGAAACAGTCCCAGTTCTCGGAAAATTGATCAATCTTAAGTTTGCAGCCCACGAAGCATTCTCTCCAGTTGTTCCAACTTAAAATGTACATTGGTAAAGTTCTTTATAAAAGAATCAGTATGTCCCTCCAACACAGTTACCTTAGACTGAGTCTCCGAGATCAGAGACTGAGCCGCAACAATCTTCTGAGCATTTTCTTCTATTGCAAGTGAGTTACCTTGAATTTGTTGTGATAAAGAGGAAATCTGCATAACCGCAACTTCTCCCTACTGAACAATCACTGACCATATCAATTCTAGCGAGAAAGTTTCAGGATGCACCAGTGAGAAAGCAGCTAAACTTGCTAGTTGCGGGGTTGTATCTTCCATTCCCCAGGACCGCAGTGTCACTATGCTAAGCAAGTAAAATTGCTGCCTGGTGATACTCTGATGACCCCCAGGTTCCTGCGCTCTTTAGCTGTTCCAGAGCATGCTGAACACTGACCACAGCACTCTATGGTACAACATTCGACGGCAGGGATACTCTATCAACAAGGAAGTATCTCCCAATGACGAACCATTTGGAGAAAGTTGGATGAGTGCTGCCTTGAGAGGTCGCCATGAATCAGGGGAAGGAGATGAGACACCCAAGACAGTTGTCGAGCCCTCTGGCCCTGACAAATCCACAGCCAGGCTTACCTCCCCCACACAATCCGGTTGCTGAGACAGGCGAAAAAAATATGCATCCAATGGTTCTATAGCTGCTCCAGGTAAAGGTGTCGAAGCATCGGGGGTCTGAGAGAGTATCACAGCCCTTTTGGCTTTATGCTTCTTACACATGAGGAAAATCATCTGCTCACTAGTGTGCAAGTGCCGTCATGTTGATCTTCCCCCCCCCCCCCAGCCTTTTCATTTTTTAAAATATGTTTCACTTTCTTTCCCAGTTCAGAAAGAAGGTAAAACCCATCTGCTCACTTTTTCTTTTACCTCAAGTCCTGTTCTGGTGCATAACTTACATCTGCAATACATTTAGGATGTTGGTGCCTATTGGCAAGACCAGACAGCAAAGCCCCCCCCCCCCCCTCAAATGAAAAAAGATTAGGGAGCCAGTAGAAGAAGAACACAAGAAGGCCACAGCGGAATCCCTTTGAAGCTGTATACACATTTGGCCTAGGTATTTGGCACTTTCAAAATTTGCTGTCCTAGGCAATTGCCTATGTTCCATGAGTCTAAATCCAGGCTTTCCCTCCAAACAATATGAGGCTCCTTCCTTTGAGCACTGCTGGGAAGCAGTAAAGAAGTAGAAGACCTCTTCTCTCTAGAAACATCCTTACCTATAAGCTCAGTGGCCTCATCCCTTCTCCTCTGGTCACATATGTGTGAGAAGAGCCAACTACAAATTCACTGCCCCTTTTTTCCATCACTGGTACCCCTGCAGTAAAAGAGTATTAACTTAAGAACACTTAGGGGAATGTTTACTAAAGTGTGGAAAGCTTTTGCACCTACTATATGTTAGGAGTAAAAACTAACATGTGGTAAGTGCAAAGACCATGTGCTGTCGGAATGTCCCCTACAGTTGCCATACTCAGAAGTTCCTTATCAGGTATTAAGTTCATTTGCAATTAGTGTGGGTGCCCTTAGCGCCTCACCTTGGGGAGGCGTAAAGTGAATCCACATTAACTGCAGAAGTGACAGCTACTGCATGCTAAGTACCATGCAGTAACTGCAATGTACAACCCAAGGCCACTCTCTGCCCCATTGGACACTATGCAGTTAACATGGGATTTTTTTTTAAATTTAAATGTCTTGACATTTACAAAATTCCAAGATATAAAAAAGAAAAGAGACCATACAACATATCAGGAAATATACATAAAACAAACTAAATACTTCAAAACCCATATTAGTTAACATGAGATTTTTAATGCAGTAGCTGTTTAAGTGAATGGTAACCATTACTGTGGGTCCGTGCTAATGGTTACTGCGAGTTAAAATGTTTGTTAACTGCTTAGCACACTTAATAGTCAACATACCCTGTAATGACAGACATCAGAGAAATAATCCTAAAAAGTCATTTCATTTGTTTTCATTTTTCATTTCACTTTGTTTTAAAGATTTTGGATCTGACCCTACCATGAACTAAACAATCCTTTCCCCCCAATCCTCTGTTCATTTCTCCATTACCCAGATCCCTTCTCCCTGTATCCTAAGCCACTGTGGATGCAAAATGCAGCAGAAATGTTCCTCAGTCACTCCTGCCCCACTGATGTGTACTGCAAAATGGTGCTGGTTAACTTGCAGCCAATATCATTTTGATTACTTTTGTAGTCCAAAATGGTACTGGTCATGCATCAGCTAGTGCCATTTTGGATGCCTTTCTATTCCATTCCATTTATTTATTTATTATTCTGCCTCTCACATATCATTAGGCCATTTACAATTTTTAAAAAGACAAAAAGCAGTAAAACACCTTGAACAACAGAATACATGAGGAGCCCAATTCCGGAAGGGGCACATCCGGGCCATCTGGACAGCCCCGTGCAGGACAGGCCCGTTTGGACCCGATTCTGAAACACAGGAACAAAACGTTCCTGTGTGACCCTCCCACAGCTAGGGGGATGTTCTCTCCACACTCCATTTGCCCACAGCCCCGAACACCCAAGTCCCTGCTGCCCGATCCCGATGGGGGCTGCCTGGGCCTGGATCAGGCAGCAGGGCTCACGCTCCATATCCCGGTATTTTATCTTTTTATCTTTATCTTTATTGAATTTTTGAGATACCAATCAGGCAGGACATTAGAGCTGTTTACTCAATACAAAATCGGCTACAGAGGAGGAAAAGAAAAAGAACGCCATTGTCAATAGGAAAGCGGAAAGGACTAGCGATTTCCAGGAAGAGAGAGGTAAAGAAAGGGAAGTACAAACTGAGGAAAGAAAAACAAGCTAAACTGAGGGAACGAGGAATCAGGGGTGGAGCTGAGTGGTAGGAGGTGGGAGATCAAAAACTGCATGAAAGAGGTGGTTCTTGAGCATGGCTTTAAATCTTACAAAGGAGGATTCCGAATGGAGGGAGGTGGGTAGGGAGTTCCAAAGGGCAGGGCACAGAAAAAGAAAGCAGAGTGGTGGGCGAGTTCAAGGTGGGCGCATGAAGAGGAAGGAAGAACCAGCTCCTGTGGGAGGGGGGGGGGGCTCCTGGCTCCGTGGGGGGAGGGGGTGCCGGCCATGTTTGGGGGGCACCCCACTCTTATTCCACCTCAGAGGAATCGGCCCTGTATGTCCGGGAGTCGGCCTTGCCCATGCTCTACCCACTCTCTGCCCCGTCGTGCCTCCATACCCAGCAGCACGCACAGTAGCTCTCTGTGTGTAGCGGGGGATGGAGGCAGAATACCGGCAAGGCAACTAGTGGGGTAGCTATCTGCCTTGTGCAATCAGGACCAAAATGCTCAAATAAAATAAAAATAAAATAACATAGTAAATAAAATGCACAAAACAATATGGACCAGGATGGTCAGAAACGACTGGGGATCTTTCTAGCCCCCTTTTCTACCCACAGTTGGAAAACATACAGCAAAGGAGATCTGGGAAGGTAAGAAGAATGGAAAGAAGACATGAGGCCTGATATTCAGTTCTGGCAACTAGCACTGCTAAAGTCCAGCTATTTAATGACAGAACCGTATCCAGGCTACCCAGACTGCCACGAAGCTAGCCAGGCAGCTGCTGCCCGCTTAGCTTCTGCGTTACAGATAGGCTAGGGTTTCCTGTGCCTTACTTTCATCATATATCGCTAACCAGGCGGGGCGGCTCAATATCACCGCTGCCAAGTTAGTGATGGGTGCTGCCCAGGAACGCCCCCAGCATGCCCCAGTGCTAACCAGTTAGCATTGGGGCATGCAGCAGCAGCACTTGTGGATATTCAGCGGCACTAACTGTAAATATCTCCCCATGTTTTCTTTTTGTTTAAAGTGCAATTTTTAGTTCAGTGCTTAATTCCAGTCATATGCACTAAAAGAAGAGAAAGCAAAACAAATCAAAACCCTTCTCCGTGAAATGAAAAACATCCCAAATAACAAAATGAAGCACTTACTCTCCTCACACTTTCAGTTCTAAACTGAAGTTGATATTTTTCATGATGCCAATAGAACTCACTCTGGACATAAAGGGGCCCTCTCAAACCTTACCAGGGTTCCCTGGTGTCTAGTGGAGCAGGGGGCAATCATCAGTCACTCCTGCTTGCCTGGCAATGACTGTCAAATAATGCCTGACACAACGGTGACCCTCTCAGTATTCTCATGGCATTTCTGCTACATGTGAGGCTGTCAAATAAGGCCAAGATTTGGCAGCCTGACCTCTAGCGGTAATCCCATAAGATTAGTCTAGGGGTTGGGTTAGCAGGAGCGACTGGAGATTATTCCTGTTCCGCTAGACACCATGGATCCCCAGTAAGGCCAGGAAGGACCATTGGGGAGCCTTCGGGAAAAGACGTCTGTGAGGGGCCTTGTTGCCAGGCAGGCATCTGATGGGGTCTTTGAGCTGGGGGGGGAATTGTATACTTTGCAGGGTAGGGGGGTCAGATGTGTGTGGAGGGGTTGCGTGTCAGGGAGGATCAGACATTGCAAATGTTAATAGGAGGAGGGACCAAGGTTGGGGGATTGAGGTTGTGTAGGATCAGGCACTTATACATGCCTTGTGGCAGCGATAAATGCCAATGTCTATAGTTACCCCTACAGACATGGACTCCCTATGATGTAGGTCCACCAAAACCCCTTCCTTTCCCTGCTCTCAGGGCCAGTGCTACTATTAGGTGAACTAGGTGGTCGCCTAGAGTGCTGGTCCTCTGGGTGCACCATTGCTGCTACTGCCACCCCTCTCCAGCACCTGCAGTGGTGACAATGGCTCAGAAACCATGATACAGTGCTTAAACGTCTTCAGTGCTTAATCTACTACTACTATTGCTTATCATTTGTATAGTACCACAAGGTGTACAGAGACATGTAAGAGAGAGTCCTTTCTCCCAAGAGCTTACAATCTAGTCAAGACAGTCAATACAACAGTAAAAGACAGACAACACAACTGGGGACTAGGATATATTTAGGGGAACAGTAAGAAAACACATAGGAGGTTGTAATGGGGTATACAGGAATTTACTCGTCCCTCTCCAAAGAGATTATCAGCAGTCCACCTTTTGGTGAGCTTTGAATGAACTGCCCGTATGGCTGGGTAGCCAGAGGAGACATGGACTACTTATTTGGGGAATCTACTGATGGGTAGCAGTCAGGATGCATTCCAGCATACAAACCCAGATGAGCGAGCTACATATGCAGCTGTCAAAGCCGCTGTACTGGAAAGGGCCAGCTGTACACCAGAGGCTTACCACCAGCAATTTAGAAAGGGGAGACTCCAGATAGCTCTTGGAGGTTCTTCTATCGATTGAAGGATCTCACATGAAAATGGCTACAACTGGAGGGAAAGACCAGGCCCAAGATAGCCAAGATTGCACTATGAAGCAAATTTTAGATGGTTTGACTGCCCCAATGAAACAGTGGGTATGCCAGGACCCCAAGCTTATACTGGAGAGTGCACTAGAAATAGTGGAAGGGTACCATGAAACCCAGCTAGTGACTGAAACGGACTGTGAGAAGGGGAAGAAGTCACCCATTAGCCAAGGAGGTTGAAAGGGGAAGCCAGAGCAGAAGTTGGCTCCCATGTTTCCTCCTAGGTGAGTGCATGGGCCCAACCATGACCCCTTTACCTGTTTTAGGTGTGGAGCTCAGGGACACTTTGCCTGGAAATGTCCCCTGGGTATGGAGGAACCAATGGAAGTCAGCCTAACTACCCCTCACACCTGTGCGTTTGTGGACATTCCTCGTTCAGGTGCACCAAACTTTGTAATTCCAGTGGAGTTTGAGGGGATCCACCTCCAAGCCTTGGTAAATTCAGGGAGTGTGCGGATCCTCATTTGCTGAGGAACCATAAACCGATTTTAGATTGATGTAAAGACTGTAACATTGGCCTTTGTGCATGGGGACCAGACACACTATCCAAAGGCACAAGTTTCACTCAAGACTCTGACAAGGCATGACACATTCAATGATGTAGTGCTGCCCCTGGCTTTCATACCCATTAATTAGCTGAGACTACCCAAGCTTCTGAGCGATATTGGTTCGGCTAACTGATGACTCAGCTAAGTCGAACCAGGAAAGTTTTCCAGAGGTTTTCCCCATAGAAGACCCGTAACTGTATATCAAGAATCCCAAATTTGATAAATCTTGAAGTCAGCATTGCTGGGAGAAGCTACGATACCACCAGAATCTGGGCACGGCTATAAAGGAGGGGTCCAGGGAGGAAGAGCCAAGTGAAGAAATCCCTGGGGATAACTCAGGTCCCAGCAGTAGTAACCCAAACACACAAGTTGCCCTCCCAAAATGGAGGTCAGAGGGAGACTCAGGGAGCTTCAAGATGGCCCAGCAAGAAGTTGAGTCCCTTAAACATGTCCAAGAGTGGGTCTTGGAAGTAGATGAGGTTCCAATAAGGAGTGGAGACTCCCCGAGGAAAACCTTTCCCTATTATATGCTAAAGGGAGATTTGTTAAACAGACTGGCCAAGGGTTCCCTAGAGGGCAAGGAGGTAGAACAACTGATCATTCCCTGACCTTATCTTCAGCAGGGTCTATCGTTGGCACATAACCATTTGTTAGGGAGACATCTGAGGGTGGAGAAAACACTAGAGTGTATTTTATTTCAATTTTTCTAGCCTGGGGTACACAAGTAGGTGCAGTTGCATTGCCAGCCTGCCAACTTCACAACACCACCAGAATCAGACTTGCCCCTCTAGTGCCTATGCCCATTATTAAAACTCTGGTCATAAGAGTGGCCATGGGTCTGGTAGGGCCTCTGGAGCAAACCACCTGAGGTAAGAAGTATAGTGTATTTTAGTCATACTGGATTATTCTACCAGATATCCAGAGGCCATCTCTCTGAGAAATATGAAGACTACTACGATTGCAAATGCCCTCTGGTAAGTCTTTTCTCGGGTTGGAATACCCAGCGAGATCCTCGATGACCACAGAATATCCTTTGTATCCAGGATGACAAAGCAAGAGTGTGCCTTAGTGAAGGTTAAGATGCTGTGAACATCAGTATATCACTCACAAATGGATGGCCTCATTGAGCAATTTAATAAAACTCAGAAGCAGATGTTAAAAAGTTTGTGCAGGAGAACGGGAAGAATTGAGCACAGCACACAAAGAAGCGAAGAGGAGATGGCAGTAAACACAAACTTTATTTTAGCACTACCCCAGCACGTTTCAGCGTGAGCCTTCTTCCAGGGTACAACCTCATAGAAGACAAGACACAATTTAAACAATAATAATAATAAAATATATAGTAAAACATAAAAATAAACAAAATATAATAAAATAATATTAAGAATAACAATAATAACAATAATAATAACAACCAAATGCAATAGATTTAATAAATAAAGATAATTAAAACAACTAAAATGATGTAAAACAGACATTGCTCATCATAAGAACAAATAAAACCTCTAAAAGGCAATAAAGGTCTTATTAACATATAGACATGAGTAGTTATCAAATTGCATGAAGATACAAGAGATGCTGTATAAATATATGACAATGATAAAATGAGTAGTACATACATAAAAACTAAACTACACAGGTGTAAACCATACAGAGTCTCATTAAATAAGTATAAAAAAATCACAATCAATAAAAAGGAAAAGGAAGAAAGAACGGACCTTGACTTTTAGTACAAAAAGAATGTTATAAATACCATCAAGGAAAATACCATTCACATAGCTGCTGCTATATACCTGAAGAGAAGGAAAAGAAACTTAATCCCACCAAGGGAAAAAATAGATTGAGGAGCACATATATTCAGAAAATGTAAACGAGTGAAGCAGACCACATATGATGACACAGGGGCACAAATATTACAAAGTGCAATATCTATTTATTTCCATTAGTGGTGTATAACCTAACATTAAATAAAAGTACATTGGAGAAAGACAACTTCTCAAATTTAAATGTGTGGATAAGATTATAAAGCCAACTCAAATGGCACTTAATCTTGGAGGTGGAATAAGTTCCCCTGAGCTCAAAGGGCTCTTAACCTTGGAGGTGGAATAAGTTCTCCTGAACATTGGGGGCTGCCTGAGCTGGGGCGCGGAGAACAGGTCCAGGGAGTGCAGGGGGTGCTCTGCAGCCCATCCCTGGTCATGGAAGGCCTGATTGGGGGTAAGGCTGTGGGAAAAGCAGAGTCTGCTGTTGCTGCTGGGAACGCGGCTCCTGCATGAAGCTGCGGTGCCATGGTAACATGACGCCATGGCACTGCGCTCCATGCAGGAGTCAGGCTTAGCTCGCTAGAGATGTGGCTTAATATCTGAGGTGCCTGAATCAAAGCACGTCCCAGACGTCCAACCACTATGGGGTATGTTTACTAAACTGCGGTAATGTCACCCAAGTTAGGTTCTGCGGTAAAGGTACAGATGCCCATATAAAGGCATGTGCATCGTTACAGCAAGCCGTATCAGCTAACACATGTTACAAGGCGCCTTAGACTAACACGCGTTACAAGGCGCCTTATAAGACACCTTACAAGGCACATTACAAGGCACCTTGTAAGGTGCCTTATAAGGTGCCTTGTAAGGTGCCTTGTAAGGTGCCTTGTAAGGTGCCTCATAAGGCTCCCTATAGAGCTCCTTAGGCTAAGCGCCGTATTAGGCACCCTGGGCTATCGAACCATAGGTTAAGGTGGCCTAACAAGGTTATGGTGCCCTAGGTTAGTGTGCCCTAAGGGCTGCAAGGTGCCGCAGGATGACATGCATTACCTGTGAGGAACAGAGACGATGTAGCCCTAACACTAGATATAGCACTCAGGAAAGACAATGAACAGGTGAGTGAAGGAGGGAGAGCTGGGAGCCGCTGGACCCACCATATCTGCGGGCATCCCATGTTGCTGCCAGTACTGATGATAAGCATGGTGGGGGCAACTGTCCACAGCACAGGGTGTTGGCAATGTAAAGTACTGGAAAGACAGTTGGTGGCAGACAATGGGAATACGTGTCCCCCAGTGGAGGCGGAGGTGGCAGGATAGTTACAATGATGGGTGGACAGAGGAGTGGTGGTGCCATGCAGATCAGGCACAGGCGAGGCAAGCATGATGAGGTGCAATGCAGGAAAGGGTAGCAGTGCAGGGCATGGGGTGGCAGCCTGCACAGGCAGACAGGACTCTACACAGTTGACAGACACAGATAGACAGACCAAGGGAATGTTGGCAATTGTGGCGAGGGTATTATGGGCTGGCAGCACAGATCTGCAAAATATGACTGTTACAGGCATGCACACTATTTGAGTAAGACAGGCATGAGAGGAGGGAACAATGAGGAATAGAACCCATGAACACTGCTGAGAATGGCATTGTATTAACCAGTAGGCTATACCTCTGTGGTGTATATCACAGCAATGGCTGGGTACAGAAGGACTGCAGGTCACCGCACAAACTGTCTGCTCTGAGTGCCAGGATAGGGTAACCCCACCAGTACCCATGATGCAATGCACATGCTGAATAGTTGTCTACAGCTGATCACCAAATGGGGTCTGCACCTCTCCGGTACCTCAGCTTGGAAAGACAAACTGACAGTGCATGATACTGGCACAGTGTAGCTACAGACCATGGAGGTGGCCTGAATGAAGTTCCACTGTGGTGGAGTCGCTGGAATAGAATTAATCAGAGGCATGTGCAGCATCATTTATTTTTCCGAGTTTAATGTGAACAGCGATCCCCTGAAGAAACAAATGGAGTGAAACGCGACAAAGGCGCCTAGGGAAGGCGTTTGTTTAAGAAATCCATAATGCAATGTTTGTTGATGGTCATTGATGCTATTAGGCACTAATGTTGGACATTTTAAAAGTCCGAAAATAAGTGCTGGAAAAGTCTGAGACCTTTAACTACATTGAGAATACACTGAGAATAATTTTAAGGGTAACCCTAAGAGATAATATTGTTGAAAAAAAGAAAAAAGATTTTTAGTTCCATGTTGATTGAATTGAGCGTTTTTCATATTTATATTTTTGATTTATCTGCGCTCAGAGAAAGACCATAAATAGTTGTTTCATCACATATAAGGTGATGACATCATGCTCTATGCACCCTTCAAAATGATCAAATGGCTAATAGAAACTAGCTAGCAAAAAATTACGGGAGGCATTATTCATCATGAGCGACAAAACATTCATTACTCCAACTATACTAACAATAAATAACATTGATTTGAAAGTCAAGACTGAAGTCAAATACTTAGGAATAACCTTGGACCAGTGTCTAAACTTGAAATCATACATAACCAACACAACCAGAACAATTTACCACAAAATACAAACCCTTCAGCACCTCTGTCCCCTACTTGACCATCTGACTTTCACACAATATTCCAGGTTTATAATATCCCCACATTTTGACAACTGTAACACAATATACCATGGTCTACCAAAATCCACCCTGCTACTGATATACACAGCTTCCCGCATCATACAAGGTGCTATAAAATATGAACACATAACACCAATCCTAAAACACTTATACTGGCTTCCTCTACCAAGCCGAATCAAATACAAGATCCTGCTATTAACCTTTAAGATCAGCCTCAACCAATCAGCCTCCCACCTGCAAACTTTATCCACAAAACGCAAAGTACCAGATCAAGAAGACAGAGCATTCAAAACATGCTGAACATACGTCATGAAAAAGAAAAAAACAACCAATATGCCTGCACCAGATCCTTTGTACTCTACGCGCTAAGTCTATGGAACTTGTTACCAGAGAGAATATGAAACATCACAGAACTGACTACATTTTGCAAACAACTAAAGACCCACCTAGTCATAGAACACTTTGGATCAACTACATAACATCCTGTACTCTACTTTACTGCTACCCTCCCCATTGCTGTCCCTCCCTCAACTCTCTCTTGATCCATTTCTTGTTTACAACCCTCCCACTCCCCACTGAACACTTCACCACACCTCTCCCTAGAGTCTAGTAACATCCATGCACACACATATAGTTCAGTGTAACAATTATCACTCATACTGTTCAATATAGCCTTTAACAGTTCCCATGCTCGCATTGTGCAATCTATTGTACATACTTTTATCCTTCTTTGTGCATATGTTTTCGTTCCTTGTATCTAAAAACTGTTGTTAATTGTAAGCTGCTTTGACCTGGCGAAGAGCAGCATAGAAAAACAAATAAATAAATAAATCTGCCAGAAGAGCGGAGTTCCCGAGGAGGGGTGTAGGGAGAGATGAGAGAGGAAAGGTAGTGAGGAGCAGCCGAACGAAGGCACCTATAGGTCAATAATAGAAGTTTGAACTAGATGCAAAACAGATAGGGTTTTCTATTTCCTTCCTATCTGCTGCTTCCGTCCCCCTCTGATGAAGACTTCTGATTTGCATCAGAGAAGGACAGAAGCAGAAGATAGGAGGAGACAGAAACCATAACGCAGCACCAAAGCCTTTAGGAAAGCGCTGTGAAATGGGTTTTGAGCCATTACTGCCTCTGCAGGCCCCAGAGAGGGGCAGCAGTCATGGTGGTGGAGGCAGGGGCAGTGGGGAGGGGCAGGGGATGGAGGACCCACCTCAGATGCCTCCATTCCTTGCACTGGCCCTGCCCGCCCTCACCATACCTCCAGGATTTTTAAACATGGTAAGCATTTAAAAGCCCCTGTTCTAGAGCTTGCAAGTTTATACCAATCTCTACATGTAAATGCTGTTTTTTAGTCATGGGGATGCTTCTAAAATAGACCTTAGATTGTAAGCCCTCTGGGGACAGAAAATACCTAAAGTACCTGATTGTAACTTGCCTTGATCTACTACTGGAAAGGCACAAGCTAAATACTCAGTAAATACTAAAATAACCCCCAAAGTCTTCCACTTTGTCTAAGATTGCTGTCACTTTATCCAACTATGAAGAGTTCTCACATAACTGAGGAGTTGAGAAGACTATTCTGTTGTCTGAATAAAGAGACACTCCCTAGAGAAGCAAGTACTGTATTTCCTCCAGAGAAATGAGCACAATGTTCTATGCTCTAATGGTAGGACAAGCACATTAGTGGAGGAGTGGCCTAATGGTCAGGGTGGCAACCTAAAGCCAGAAAGACCAGCTTTCAAATCTCACTGGCACTTCTTGTGGGCTTGGGCAAGCCACTTAACCCTCTATTGCCTCAGGTAGAAACTTAGGGTATGTTTACTAAACCGTGCTAATGTTACCGGAGCTAGGTGCAGCGTTAATGTGAGCAATGCCATATAAGGAAATGGGTGTACCGGCGTTGAAGTAGCAATGGCCGATTAACGCATGATAGAGGGTGCCTTGGCTCGTTATCATGCGGTAACCTTAATTTCATGCCAGTGGTGTGATGAAGGCTATAAAAGTGCAGCACACTGGTTAATTCAATGACTACCAAGCCAGAGGTCATAGGTTCAATCCTCAGAGGTCTCATCTAATAAGGTTGTCTGAGACAATCCCTTTTCCTGCCTGTAACAGTCAGACACATCTCTAAAATGTGTGCTGCCAGAAAAAACACCCTCACCTCAGTGCTGTAACCTAAGGCACCCCATAGGGCACATTATAAAGTGCCTTACCGCCAAGGCACTTTATAATGTGCCCCATAGGTTACAGCACTGAGGTGAGGGTGTTCCTGCTGGCAGCACAAATTGTAGAGATGTGTCTGACCGTTACAGGCAAGAAAAGGGACTGCCTCATTAGATGAGACCTCTGAGGGAACAAACCCATGACCTTTGGCTTAGTAGTCATTGCATCAACCAGTGGACTACACCTCTGCAGCTTTTGTTGAAGCACTGGCTGGCTACAGAAAGAAATTGCTGCTGTGGTTACCAGGATAGTGTAAACCCACCAGTACCCATGATGCAATGCACATGCAGAACAGCAGAGTACAGCTGATCACAGGATGGGGTATGCGCCTCTACAGCACCTACTACTACTACTACTACTACTATTTAACATTTATATAGCGATACCTAGAACGCAGCGCTGTACAGAGAACTAGAGAGTGACAGTCCCTGCTCATCAGAGCTTACAATCTAATTAAGACAACAGAACTACGCACAGAGTAGCAATCTTGCTAGGGCAAGACCAGGTTGGCTGTCTCCCATAACTACTACTAGCACTACTGTGCATCAACTACACACAGAGTATACATAAATACATACATTCCAAGCAGGCTGGGCATCATGGGTTACATTCATCACATCAAGGGTTACAGTCATCACATCAAAGGTTACATTAGAGGATGCTTACATGGTGATGTTTCTTGTGGTTAGGTTGCCTCAGATCAGGTCAGCTCTTAGTTGTTGGAGTGGGGAGGAGGAGGAGAAAGCAACCATAAAAGTCTGCCTGGTGTTTCATCACCATGCGGTAGATGCATGCCCTGCAGAGGTGGAATCAGGGTCGCTCAGTTGCTCTTCACGCTGGTGTCCGTGGGGGCGAGCCCCACCATCGTGCCGCACCTAAGGGCCATGCCAAAGGGCTCTCTGGCGAGGCCCTCAGATGCGGGCCCGCCAGGCGCGGGCATGAACGCCGGCTGCATTTTTAAAAGTCCTGCTGGCTCTGGCTGCGCCTCGATTGGGCCTTGGTGGTGGGAGCGGGAGGGGCGAGCAGCTCCTGCCTCCACCCCGACGCTCGATCGGTGCCGCGTGGTGTCCTGGAGCCGAGAGCCTGGTAGGGGGAACTGGCCATGGTCACCTGTTATAAGAGCAGGGGGGTTGTCTGGACCCACATGCAGATTATGTAGCACCACCTAAGTTATTTAAAATTTCAAAAAGACAGATGTCAATGATTGACAAATTTTAAAAAAAATTGGCGACCGGAAATTGTCGAAATAAAGACGTTATATACAGTAGCTAAAAAAGGTAAACTATTTAAGCTTTTAATTTACGAGATGTTTTCACTTTTTTTGGGCAACCCTGTATATATCTATGTATGTGCAGGTATGCCTTCATGTGTTGCTATCTGTGTGCATATGCATTTTGTGTGCCTGTGTGTATGTTTGTGAATCAGTGTGTGTGTGAGTGTGTGCACCTGCGTTGGCTTCTGTGACCAGGAGAAGATAAGAGAGCACAAGGGCAATCTGACTTGCTCACCGCTTTCACTGTTGTCTCAAAAGACAGTTAATCAAATTGATTAAATATTAAACATTAACCCAGCCATTCCCTAGCAGATAGGTTTCTATGCCGCATATGCTGGCACCTCCTCTCCCATAAAACTGCGTTGGGTCATTCTTTTATATTGGGGTGGGGGTGGGGGTATTTCTCTGGAACTCCCGTGTCCAATATGACTCATTTTCAAAGCTACATCTTTTCCCAGTTTTTCCCCAACAGCATAGCACCAAATTTGGCCCCATTCCATTAAGTTCTCAGACAGCTTTTTTAAACCTAGATAGACAGAAAATATTATAGTCGAATGCACAGGCATTTTCAAGCCCTTATGTATAATTTCTTTCCAATACGCCATCATGTTGGAAAGGTATAAAGATGACTAAGGGGGATGTTTACTAAACATTCTTATCGTGCGGGGCCGCGGTAGTGTGCCTGTGCCATATAAGGAGTGGGCGGATCAGGCTGAAAAAAGAAAAAAACTGGGAGTAAGCAACCGGATGTGTGCGCGTCGCGCTAATGTGCGGGGGTCGACATTAGCGTGTCGAAAGGCAAAGTGGCGCGCTGCTGGGTATAGAAAACAACAGAGCTGTAGTACAATGGTGAAGACACTGACCAATGGTGCAGGGGCCATGGGTTCAATCCCCCATTGTGCGCAACGACAAAGGCCAGCTGAGGCAGCAACTGTAATGATTAAAATTGTTTTAGGAGGCAAATTAATTTGGAACGGCATAAGGCGGCGCACAGTTCTTTTTGGGCGGCATAAGGCGGCGCACAGTTATTTTTGGACGGCATAAGGCGGCGCACAGTTCTTTTTGGGCGGCATAAGGCGGCGCACTGGTCCTCTTGGGCGGCAGAAGGTGGCGCGCTGATAGGCACAAGACGGCGCACTGATGCACAAGCACAGGAACAGAGCCACAGCACAATGGTTAAAACACTGACCAATGGTGCAGGGATCAGGGGTTCAACCCCTCACAATGCCCTGTGAAAAATGCTTGCTGAGGCAGTATGTATTATGTTGTGGAGTGCTGTAGGAGGCTTTATAATTTTATTTTGTTATCACTACTAGCAAACGCACTCTCCCAGCATGTTAACATACGGCGGCCCATAAGGCACATGTTACAGTGCACTGTTCACCAAGGCACCCTTGAATGTCCCCTATAGGGCACCATGTATGTTGCGACACAGGATAATGTATAGTGCACCCTATATGGATGGCAACCATAAGGTGGCCTACAGGGCGCCCTATAAAGCACCCTCAGAGGCACCTAATGGGTATAGTAAGCTGAGGGTGGTCTTGCCGGCATAGACATATGTACAGTAAATAAAAATAAAGCTGTGGACAGCCCTATCAAAGGGCCCCACTGTGGGTTTGAACCCATGACCTCTGGCTGCACAGGCAGTGACGTAACCATTGGACTACAGCTCCATAGCTGTAAGCAAGCCCCTGGCTGGCTGCAGATAGCCTACACGTCACCTCACAGACAGTCTGCTGGTGTCAACAGGATAGAGTTAGGCCACCCGTACCCATGATGCACTGCACATGCAAATTAGCTGTCCACAGATGGACACAAGATGGGGAATGCACCCCCACAGCACCTCGGCCCTGTTGGGGGAAGTGACCGGGTGCACCCACACAGCACCTTGGCCTAGTAGGGGGCACTGACCGGGTGTTTTACTGGCACAGAGTAGCCACACACCGTTACATCGTGCGGGTACTGTGCTCACCCTGAGTGTGCAATGAGGCACCCAGGACCAGGTCAACAACACCTGCCATGGCTGATGGAGGCCAAGCGGGAGTTCCAAAGCAGTGTTAATGTGTAAGATAGCTAGTTTCTGCACAAACACCATTGATATCCCTGTCTGCCACAGCCCCCATTGGGGGTGTGCCCGACCCCCCCCATCCCATGGCAAACATTGTCCCCCATCAAGAGATCCACACTCTACCTCCCTGCAAAGGTGGCAGTAGAGGGCAACATCAACCCCAGTCCTGCTGAGGAACACCCACCCACAACCCCACCCACAACACAATAGCAGACAGACATAAGCCCAGGATATGGTAAGCTGCACTCCACCACCAGATATTCTCCTGCAGCAAGCCAACAGCCACTGCACCCTGCAAGCCAATCCAGCAAGACACATACCAGCTACAAGCAGTCTGCTGGTTAATCCATAGTGCATGTTCCCAATGGAGATGCATGCACCCAGAACTGGGCTGTCTGCATACACAGCAAGCAGCTAGATCAGTGACTGGGCCTCAAAAAGAAACCCATATCTATCACATGAGAGAACTACTATACAGCACTATGGGGGTGCCTAGCCATGCTGTGGTCACTGCACAGTCAGGGTGAGCATGATCTCCCAGAAGGACATGCTTTCGCCACCCTGTCTGTGTAGGTGGTGGCCGGACACTACAATGTCCCAGCCAATGTCCCTGCCAGGGCCGTATGCCCAGTGCAGATGCATCCTGGCCACGCCACCCTGTCCTGGCTATACCCATGGTACCTTGCACCTCATTATGCACATTGGCTGGCCAATACTGGCAACAGTGCTGGCAGTGTGGGCTGTGGAAGGGGCTTGCAGCCAACACCCACTGTATAGACACACACTTCCACACCTATGCCATCATGGTGCTACGATTGAGGGGGTAATTAGCCTTGCCCACCAAACCGGTCCTGAGCACGGCAAGGCATGGATATGGTACGCATTACAGCTGGTGGTCACTCCCCAGGGTGGTAAACACCGTCAGAGGCCAGGCCTGGAGCACGCCCCGCAAACACCTAACAGATTGTTTGGATGGGGTCAACTAGCAGTATGTACGTAACGTATGGATATCTATCTGCCTGTGCTCCTAGCAAACGTCTCAGAGCTGTGTACCGTATACCTCAGGTGTAGGGTGACATTGGTAAGTTATGCAAGTGCTAGTTTTGGGTGCTGCATACAGGGTCCAATGTTCTGCCTTTCCAGGAGACATTGGCCAATGGGGCCTGTGGGTGTGGGTGTGGGTTTGTCTGCCCTTGATGGCTGCTGCTTTACGGCACAGATTCCCAACTCCAGTCCAGGTTTGCATCACACTGTTCGGGTTTTCCTGCTGTCCCTCATGAATATGCATGAGCTACATCTACATACCATGGGGGTGGTGCATTGTTGTGGGTAATGCCCATTGTTGTGGTGTGTGTGCATTGTTGGGTAAAATATGGGTGTTTTCACCATGCTTATGTCCCCTGCAATACAGGGGTGTCTGCGCTATCTCTGTTTAGTGGTGGGTAAAATATAGGGACTGGGCTGGCAAGTGCCCCAGCTGGGCTTTGAACCTCTGACCCTCTGGTCCTAGAGATAATGACTCTGTCCGCTGTACCACACTTTGGCCACAGAGACAGTGCAGCCCCTGGAGGTAGTAAGCCTGGCAGGATGGAGTCACAAACCCTGCTCTACGCATTTTTACTGTGGGCATATGCACCCTGTCTGGTGACAAACGTGCACATAAACCCCGGAAATGACCACGGGAAATGGGGGACAAAATATCACCACACTGGGCAACAGTGATATTAATGGGCAACCATAGCAAACACTCCCAGGAAAGCTCCACAAAAGGAAATGTTTTTTGGAGGAGTCTCCGCTCCGTAAACCCTTCCAAAATTAATTTCTTTTTTTCTGGAGCTTTGCTGGGTGTGTTTTCTATATTTGCCCATCACTATAACTGTTCCCCAGCTGGATTACTATTTTTAATATTTTTGTTGTGGTCATTTTCAGGTTCTATTTGCAATTTTGTTCTGTGCACATATATCACACTGCTCACGTCTTTTAGGTTTCCCCGGTTTTCCTGTACATTGCTGACGGAAATGGTTTCTCTTCCCTTTAAATGCCCTCTACCGCGAGTGTTTCACTCGCGCTATTTTTTACATGAAAATTCGGGCCCGATACTGTGCGGGGAGCCTCTCCCCTCCCACTCTCCACCCATTGACCCCGTCCCTCCGCCCCTCCGGCGCCTTCCTCCGCCCTCCTTTAGCCGTTCCACGCCTCTATCGGACATTTGCGGGCCCGCACTTGCACGGGGCCCGTTAGTGTGCCGCGTACCTGTGTGGGGGTGACACGCACGTGTGCGGGGCGTTTAAACGCGTTTCTGCGTGTTTCAATGCCGCGTTGCCGTGCGCTATTTTGCGGCGCGCAAATTTGCGTATTTTAGTAAACATCCCCCTAAATGTGTTGAAAGATGACATTTCACCTAAAGTTTTCAATATAATTTTTATGCTATGGGGAGAATTTTCAAAAAGTTGGCTTGAAGTACAATATATTGGTTACTGTTGTACTCCTGCATCTTGTAGCTAATTTTCAAAAATAAATGCTGGGATGTATTTTCTTTGAAAATTAATTACAAGGAACACAGCTAAAATAAAGTTCCCATATATCGTATGTCACACTTCTCATTTCTATGGGCCAACTGTATGCTGGAAAATACATACAGTATGAGGCCAATTCTGATCGGGGTCTGTCCGGATGTCCAAAATCTGGACGGGCTAGATTTGCACCTAATTCTACACCCGCGAGGGCTAGACATTCCTGCAGGAGCAGAATCAAGTGCAAAGGGCTTGGATGTGCAGGACATACCACCAATTCCGCCGTCCTGCACGTAAGGCTCCCGCCCCGTCTAACCCTCCCAGTGCTCCTGCATGGAGCCTTGGTGCTGTGGCATCCCATCGCCATGGCACCGGGACGCCATGCAGGAGCCCTGATATCCCACGACCACTGTAATATGCATTTCCCTGCCGCCCAACTCCCGATAGATCTTGCCAAAGCTGGGATCGGGCTGCGGGGAACCTCCTGGGCCTCCTCACCATTCGGGGTGGTTCTGCCACCACCGCCAATTTCTTCCCTCGGGGTGACTTATTCCACCTCCGAGGTGGAATAAGTTACCCAGCCATTCTTGCCATCCAGGACATATAGGGCCGTGACCGGAATCAGCTGTGTATGTCCGGGGTCAGTGTTCCACCTTCGCCCTGCCCATGCTTCTCAAGGCAATGTATGCATGGCCTCTTGCACTACCTTTTGTACAGATAGAGCTTTGCTTGAGAAGTACACATGTATATTTGATAATGCTATCTACACATGTAGTTTTTAGAAGAACTGATATGAGTAGTAACACAACCAAGATTATATATTACATTTTCCTGTTTACTTTCTGGGTTCTACTTCTGCAAGTAGAAGCCAGGCTTGGAGGACACTTATCAAATAATGGCTAAGCCCCCACAACAGCCCGCTAAAAGTGGAAACCTTACGCCACAGCCAGGCTGGCTAAGTTGTGGTTGAAAATTCTCTTGAAGTAATTTAGAATAGCTGGTTATCTAGCTGCAAATTGGCTTAGTGAAATTTCATCCCATAGACTAGGGGGATCTATTTGTGTAATTCCACATTAAACAGATAGATCTTTAAAAGAAAATACCCTTTCCTTCCTGCATTGAAACCCAAGGCTGCATGGAATCTCCCCCAAGCAGCAGGAGAGTAATTCTCTCTCCCTCTTCAACCTGGTGGCCCAGTTTTAATACCAGCCTCACCATCCCCCAATTCAACCTGCTGTCCTCAAACATTTTTGTGAGCACTGAAGTGGAAAGGGAGAGGGGGGGGTGCTGGCCTGTGTGGAAGGAGTAATTGCTCAGGATGCCATAGCTACCAAGATTGGAGGTGAGGGTGATTACAGGCTCAAAGTGGGAAGAAAAGTAATTGCTGGCTGAGATGTAGAGGTGGAGGTAGAAGTGGGGATGGGAGGTGTTTGTTGCTTTTTGACAGTGGCATTGCTATGGTGGGAGGGAGGGAGGGAGGGCGGTCACTGACTTATAGGATGATTTGTAGAGTTTGTGTGTCTGACTGAGCTAGTGGAATAGGAGGGGAGGGATCGCCTGGTCTGAGGGCACTGTCATTTTGAATTTAGCCAGCTATTCTTGTGCACAGTAACTTTCTTTACTTTCCCAACTCAAACACACAATGCCCTCTGCACACATGGAACACCATATGTATTTAAATGAGTTGGGCTTACTTAAATAATATGTTAATGAGGTCTGCGCCCAATGCATAGAAACGCATAGAAATTACTCAATCAGGGGTTAACTTTGAGAGCGTCATTATTTGTAAGCCTCGTCAGGAAGTGATGTTAAAATATAGCATGTCCTTCACCGTACTCTGGCTTCAACGGTCCGTATTCATCGGCATGTGAACAGCGGCATTTCAAGATCAGCATTTTTGTCCGTGTACATATTATACTCTTCTCATCAGCATATATCACTTCGGAGTTCAGGAAGATTTGAAGATGTCTTTTGCTGCTTATCCTCCTGCCAGTTTGCTGCTTCAAGAGCCAGACAAAGAAGGGAGAACAACAGAGACCTGAAAGAGGAACATGAGGAGGTACATGCTGTACCCATCATCATCATGAAGCCCTGTAGATGTCACCTTTTCAGAAACAGGGCAGATACTGGATGGACTCCCAGAAAGGCATCTGACGTCATGCGCATACTCAACTGAGCACTTTTTCTGTTTCTTTTCTTCGCACATGCATTACTCTGCTCCTTAACGCCGATGTTTTACCATCATCTTTTCTTTGTGCTGGGATTTTGCATGTCTATCATTTGCATATGCTGAATTTTACGCATCCTTCATTTGCATACCTGCCTTTTTCTGCATTGATGCTCTTTGTCTTTAATCTCATGTTTCGGCTGTCAGGGCACTATGTAGATGTATAAAGAGTCATCTAGTGCCAGTTTTCTGCATTGACCTGTTTGTCTTTAATCTCATGCTTCAGCATGTAATAGGCAGGGGCGGCCCAAGGGGGGTGCGGGGCCTAATTTGCATAAGTGGCCTTATTTGCATAAATATTTGCATAATGTTACCATACACTAACTTTTAGTAAACATGTCTCTTAATGAGTGTATGGATAAAGAAAGACTAAAAGATTTCTACATTACTATAATCCAGTGCCAACCGCCAGGCACATTAGGAACTACTACAAACGCTGCCCATTTAGAACCCATAGCAAACCCGCCGTATCCTGACAGCATTACCAGGACTCACAAAGCACCATACCCTACCTATCAAAAGGCAACACTGCAAATATTAAACCAATACATTTCAGAGAATACTGGGGAAAGAGAACAAGTGGCAATGTCAAATAGGAATTATATAAACAGAATACCTCAGCTCAGTTACACATGCAGAACATAGACCATCACCAAACAAGGAATCACAATTTAGAAACAGGAAGGCAATAATTAAACTGGAAACCCCAAAAGCCAAACTTGGAATGTACAACACCACTGTAGAAATAAAACTATAAATGAATTTCCTCTTGTACCAAACAAAGCGCAGACGTTAATGATGCACATTTCCCAGAGCTTTCATATTCCAGTTAATAAATTCAAAATAAAGAGATATCTTTCTACCTTTTGTGCATTTTTTTCAGTTGCAATTGCTCCAGCCACTTTCTTCTGGTTTCTTCATGTTTTCTGCTAACTGTCCATCGTCTGCTGTCCATTTGTTCTTTCTTCTCTCTTCTAGTTTTTTTTCCATTCTCTCTCTCTACATCTGCTTTAACATACTAATTTTTCTCCTTTTGCTCTTTCCTCATTCCTATTTCATCCACACAAATTTTACCCCTCCATCCTCAATCACCACTTACTCTCCCAATACCCGGCCAATTGTAGATTTTTCATCCCTCCCACACAAAATATATTTTTCCCCTCTCCATTTTACTCTCCCAGCCCCATCCCATTCTAATCCTCCCCCAACATCAGCTCCCTTCTAGTTCCAGTCTCACCCAGCATCCATTTCCTTCTAGTCCCTGCATCAGCCCATTTCCAGTCCTAGCCCCCCATCAACCCATTTCCAGTCCTAGCTCCCCCATCCATTTTCAGTCTGAGTCCCTCCATCAGCTCATTTCCAATCCTAGCCCCCATCAGCCCATTTCTAGTCATTTCCTAGCCACACCATCAGCCCATGTCAAATCCTAGCTCCCCTCCACTCAGCCCAATTCCAGTCCAAGCCCCTCATGAGCCTACTTCCAGTTCTAGCCCCTCCATGAGTCCATTTCAATTCAAACCCCCACCACAGCCCATTTCCAATCTTAGCTCCCAACAGCCCATTTCCAGTCCTATCCTAGCTGCTCCATCCGCCCATTTTCAGTCCTAGCTCCCTTCCCTCACAGCCCATTTCCATTACAAGCTCCCTCCCCATCAGCTATTTGCAGTTCAAGCCTCCCCTTCCACTCAGCCCATTTCCAGTCATAGCAACCCCCCAACCCATTACCAGTCCTAGCCCCCCATCAACCCACTTCCAGTCCTAACCCCCATCACCCCATTTTCAGTTTAAACCCCCCTATAACCCATTACCAGTCCTAACCCCCCATCAGCCCACTTCCAGTCTTAACCCCATCAGCCCATTTCCAGTCAGCCACCCATAGCTCATTGCCAGTCCTAACCCCCCATCAGCCCACAGCCCATTACCAGTCCTAACCACATCAGCCCACCTCAAGTCCTAACCCCTCCCCATCAGCCCATTTCCTGTCCTCGCCCCCCATAGCCCATTATCAGTCCTAACCCCCCTAGCCCATTACCAGTCCTAACCCCATCGCCCCATTTCCAGACAGCCCCCAGCCCCTTGCCAGTCTTAATCCCCCAGCCCATAGCCAGTCTTAACCCCCCATCCCCATCCCCCTTGCCAGTCTTAACCCCCCCTTCCCAGTCTTAACCCCCCCATCCCCATCCCCCTTGCCAGTCTTAACCCCCCCTTGCCAGTCTGAAAACCCCCAGCCCCTTGCCAGTCTTAACCCCCCCATCCCCATCCCCATCCCCCTTGCCAGTCTTAACCCCCCCTTGCCAGTCTTAACCCCCCCATCCCCATCCCCCTTGCCAGTCTTAACCCCCCCTTGCCAGTCTTAACACCCCCCCCTTGCCAGTCTTAACACCCCCCCCCCCCGGGCTTATGGCAAAATTAAAAAAGCAAACTGGCTCTGGCTGCTGCCGCTGCCGCTACCACCGCGGCAACAGCAGAATGGAGTGTCCCGCGGGGCCTCCTCTTCTCGTTCAGCCCCTCTGTAAAGGCTTTGAGATTCGCGAAGGGAGAGCGTCTCCCTCGCGTCTCTGTTAAGCCCGCAGGGGCTAATGGGAAATTTCCCATCAGCCCCTCGCGTCTAAAGGGGCAGATGGGAAATTTCCCATTAGCCCCTGCGGGCTTAACAGAGACGCGAGGGAGACTTTCTCCCTTCGCGAATCTCAAAGCCTTTGCAGAGGGGCTGAACGAGAAGGGGAGGCCCCGCGGGACACTCCATTCTGCCGCTGCCGCGGTGGTAGCGGCAGCGGCAGCAGCCAGAGCCAGGTTTTTTTTTTTAAGTCATTTTTAAAAAAGCAGAATGTTCTTTGCGCGGGGCCCCCTGAAACGCGGGGCCCTGTGCAAAAAACATTCTTGCTCAATGGACGGGCCGGCCCTGGTAATAGGAGTGTGCATTGAGAAACTTTAATACAAGGACCTTGATGTATGTAACTGCTTACATGTCTTCTACACCAATGCTGCTCAGCCTTTTTTATTTTGTGGCATACTTTTTCAGTTTGTTCAATCCTCCCAGCACACCAAACCCAGTTTTGCAGCACTTTTATCCTGTGTGGGTCTCATTCTACTGGGTTCAATCTGAAGTGTGGATACAGGAAGTCATTTACTCAGACATCACTCGAGGCCAGCAAGACATGCACAGGAAAGAAGCACTGTTTTTCTACCAGAAGAGGCAAGGAGAGGGAGTAAAGCTCCCTTTTTCTAATAGTTGAATCTGGGGCACTTGTTCTCTGTAGTACTAGTGCTAAGCAAGCAGTTCAGTTTGGTGGGAGGATGGGGGAGTCCAGTGGAGTGCCTCTGTGTGCATTTAGGTATAGTTTGAGAGTAGGTTACTACAAAACTATATCTAAATGCACATATTCTTTTAAGATTTGTTACTACACAATATTTTTGGGCCCAGTACAAATGCTTCAGGGCTGGTGAGTATATCCTACATGCAAGGGATTTAATTATTTAACAGATCTTTTATAATTTTTTATCATTTCAGTCAAAAAGGTTTACATTGTAACTTTAATTTGGTAATGTAAATTAAACAGGGACATTGACAACTTGGATTTTTATGAGGCAATGGAGGGTTAAGTGACTTGCCCAAGGCCACAAGGCATACTAAAGGGAATTGAACCATGGTCTCTTGGTTCCCAAGCCATTAGGCTACTCCTCCACTCTGTTGTACTACTAGTAGGCACCCGAACAAATATTTGCCAACATAATTCAACTATTTGCAACATATGCATTGAATTCTCAATAGCAGATATGTTCCATGATTCACAGCATCCTGTTTTTCCTAGAAGCCAATTGGCTATTAGAGCACAGTATTACATAGTCTAATCACTAAAATGAAAAAAAAAAAAAAAGCTTTTTTATAAATGGAAGAGAAATGTGCTGCTTCAGTGTCTGCTCCAGTCACATCCCTCTACTCCATGAATGACAAGAGGAAAGAGCAGATTAGGGAACAAAGTAGCTTCTCTTTTCTCTGTCTGTTCCAGGTCCAGCCCCTCCCTTCTGTTCTCTACATGCTGGCTCCAAGAATAGATGCTGGAGTAGAAAACAGAAGGCTGTTCACTGGGGCTCTGTCCAATAGAAATAGGGCAACACCCTCATGAATTCATTTCAAACCATGCTCCCATCAGGGCCAGCCCTAGGCATGTTCAGGCATGTTGCCTGCACATGGCCTCGCGCTGCTACAGGCCCCGTGCTGCCTCCAATCCCAACAAATTTCAATGATCTCTGTTCCATCCAGCTGCTGCCATATCTAATCTGCGGCCGCAGTGACAGCAGTAAAAATGGTGCAGATCACAGGGCTTCTCTGGTGGCTTCAGCTCTGGGGCTGGGGCCATGGTCACAACGGCAGCAGTAAAAATGGTGCAGATCGGGGGCCTCTCTGGTTGCTCCAGCTCCTGGGATGTGAAAAAAGAGGTGGCAATGAAAGGAGAAGGGCAGAGTCACAGTCCCATGACCAAAAGTCACTTGAGAGGAGGAGGTGGAGCCAGCAGAAGAATCAGAGAGTGAACGGGCCAGGCCAGAGAAGCCAGTGCAGAGACCTCAAACTGTGGCAGAGTCCCAGGAGGGTGTCTGCTCTAGCCACGATTCAAATTAGTGCTGCCTGTCCTAAACGTCAAAGAGATGGACTACACCAGCTGAGCAAAATTGAGGTGGAGGAAAATGCTACATGCGAGGGGGAGGAGGTTGGATTATGGAATAGCGAGAACAGCCAGGACCATATGGTAGGGGAAAGGAAAGATACTAGAGCTACTGGACATGGGAGAAGGATATATAGAAGGAGATTAGACATGGAGCAGAGGTCTTAGGGGGAGGGAGGGGGATACAGTACACAAAGGAACAGGCAATAAGGAGATGGAAAAGAGATGCTGGGCATGGGGGGGTTATAGAGAGATGGGCATGAGGGGGAATTTGGAAGACGGAGAAGAGAAAGGTGCTGGACATGGGGAGAGGTGAGAATGGTGAGGTGGAGAGAAGATGCTTATCAGGGGAAGAGTCATAGGGAGATGTATGGGAGATTGACATAGGGAGGAGTGAGAGGGAGGAGAGATGCTGGATAAGGGGCAGACAAAAATGAGGGGGAGCTACTGGATAAAGGGAGGGGGGCATAGATCTACAGAGGAGAGAAACTGGACTTGACAGGAATTAGGGAGATGGAGTGGAGATGCTAGACATGCGAGGAAATAAGGAGATGGGTGGGAATACTGAACACCAGGACATGGGATATAGAAAGGAGAAATTTTGGATACATTGGAGGGATATTAGGCAAAAGAGAAGTGGAAATGCTGGATGGTGAGACAGAGGAAGAGGGGGCAGATATTGGATGGGGACATACTAGAGAGTGGGAATAGAGGGAGAGGAGAGACAATGGACACAGCAGGGAAGAGGGAAAGGGACAAATTAGTAATAGACTGGGGGCTAAGAGGATGGGGAAAGAGAAAAAGAGATGGGGAAACAGTAGTGTTGGGGTTAAGATCGAAAAGCACTAGATTGAGGACAAGATGGTAAGGAGGAGAAAGATTTGATTCCATAGAGAGAGAGAAAAAATGCATGGGAAAAAATTGCAAAAAAAAAGATCAATATCTGAAATGGATGTAGAGGAGAGAAGTAGCAGATGGATTTGAGATCCTGGAAAGATTTAAGAGAATATGCAGGAAAACAGAAACCAGAGACCGGAACCAATAGAAAAATAAAATGGCCAGACAAAGATAAAAACGTATTTAATTTTTAATGTAATGATTGCAATATATCAGTATTGTAATTTACATATGCTTTATATGCATCTTTCAATTTCTCTGGAGCTGTGCTACATGCAGAGTGTGTCTTCCTCGGATTTGTTTAATTTTTGTCAACAAATTTCTATTTTTAGTTTGTGGCCATTTATTCTGTACTTCTGGAGTGGAGGAGAAGCCTAGTGGTAAGAGCAACAGTCTAGTACCCAAGAGATCAGCATTACTTTACCCTCCATTGCCTTGGAAGAAAAGGCCTGGCAATCTACTTCTGGTCATATCTTGCCAAGAAAACCCAGGAGCTGTTGGGTCACGAGGGGTCAGCACTTACAAAAAATTCTGTACTTGGTGACTGAAGCCAGGTATTAGTTTAGTATAGAGTTTCTAAGTAGAAATCTGACTTGCTCAGTTTTCCCAGTATGTGTATGGATGTTCTAGGTTCCACGACAGCAATTTTGGTGCCACCCTTTTCTGGTACGCTTCTTGTGTGAGTTTTGGAAGATAGTACTGTTATGGAATGGTAGATTTACTGTAAGGGTTCTATAATGTAGGCTCTTGGTGTATAGTCAACACTAGGGTCTAGGTGGTTGGTAGCGCAATATGGATTACTTTGAGATTTGCAGTTTTATATTCTTGATGTTGCCAGTGTGAAATTTCAACATTCTGTCAGTTCATATTCAAGGAAATCTCAAATTTTAAGGGAACGTCTCAGTTTAATTTTGTTTCATAGCCTTCTAGCTTCAATGCTGCTGATTTCTGGGCTTTTCCAGCTCTAACACGGTCCAATCCAGCCTGGGCACTATGATTTGAATTCATGGCTACCAGGATTCATTTCTCATTTTATATATTCCCTCCTCATCAAAAAATTGGTCGAGGCACTGACCAAATAAATCTGGCATGCAGATATTTAGTACGTAGGTAGATAAACTTAAAGTAGACAAAGCGATGGGACCGGATGGGATACACCCTAGAATACTGACTGACCTTTTCAATGCCTCATTGGAATCGGAAGTGGTGCCAAAGGACTGGAGAGAGGCTCATGTGGTGCCTTTACACAAAAGCGGAAGTAAGGATTGTAAGGATTATAAGGTTTAGGGATATGTTCCTGGTTCATAATCACTCAATGGCCTTTATTCTGCTCTAATAGAGGTATGTCAACCAAACTACTATACAGTGGGCAAGGAGAAGCAGGCCAGCATAAAGCCAGCATGAAATCATATAAATCTTTGCACTGCATATTACTGAGCTGGAAGGCCCAGAAATAGTCATGCAAGCACATACACAGGAAACCATGCAAAAAAGCATAAGCTGAGCCGTTAGTCCTGAAGACAGTAGACGGTTTTTGACAGTTGGTGAGTATAAGCAAGACAGAGGCCTGAGGAATGTTGAAACAGGAATACAGAGGGGACAGAAAGGTCAATGACAGGAAACAGAAGGAGGGAGGAGAGGGGGCCTCACACAGGGATGGATTTGGAGACTGTATGCATATACGGAAGTAATACATGGAAGCAAAAAATGTATATATGTAACATGACTATTATACTCAGGGGGAGGAGGAATTCTGATGTCTGATGACTGACAGAAACTCTCTTCCCTGCTGCCTGTATTTGTCCATCAGTTATCTAATAAACAGAGATTCTGATTGCACCTGTACTGACTTTTGGATCTGGACTATACAGGAAATTAGTGATAATTAGTAATCGGTCTCTTGTGAGTAACAGGGCCTCACAGGATGTGGTTGAAAACTACAGGCTGGTTAGTTTAACTTTGGTGGTGAGTAAATTATTGAATATGCTGCTGAAAGAGAAACTAGTGAGGTTTCTGGAGTCCAGTAGCTTACAGGATCCGAGGCAGCATGGATTCACCAGAAGCAGGTCTTGTCAGACAAATCTGATTGATTTCTTTGACTGGGTGACCAGGGAGTTGGACTGAGGGAGAGCCCTAGATGTGGTGTATTTAGATTTCAGTAAAGCCTTTGACACTGTTCCTCACAGGCGACTTATAAACAAATTGAGCACCATAGGGATGGGCCCTAAAATTACTGCTTGGGTTAGAAATTAGTTGAGTGGGAGGCGACAAAGGGTAAAGGTAAATGGAGCTCACTCTGAGGAGAAGGAAGTTACCATTGGTGTGCCCCAGAGATCTATCCTTGGTCTGATTCTTTTTAACATCTTTGTTAGTGATATAGTGGAAGGACTGTCGGGTAAGGTTTGCCTCTTTGCGGATGATACCAAAATCCGCAATAGAGCAGATGCCCAGGAAGGTGTAGATAGCATGAGGAGGGATCTAGCTAAGCTTGAAGAATGGTCTAGAATTTGGCAGCTGGGATTTAATGTTAAAAAATGCAAGGTCATGCATTTGGACTGCAGCAATCCAAGGGAGCAATATAGTACAGGGGATGAAGTACTTTTGTCCACTAAAGAAGAGCGGGACCTAGGCTTGGTTGTCTCTGATGATCTTAAAGTAGCTAAACAGGTAGAAAAGGCAACAGCAAAAGCTAGAAGGATGCTTGGGTGCATAGGGAGAGGAAAGGCTACCAGAAAAAAGGAGGCGATAGTGCCTCTGTATAAGTCTTTGGTGTGACCTCATTTGGAGTATTGTGTGCAATTCTGGAGACCGCTCCTTCAAAAGGATATAAACAGGGTGGAGTCAGTACAGAGGGTAGCTACTAAAATGGTTAGTAGTCTTCATTATAAAGCATATGAGGACAGACTTAAGGATCTTAATATGTACACCTTAGAGGAAAGGCTGAATAGAGGTGATATGATTGAGACGTTTAAATTCCTCTGTGGTATAAATGCACAGGGGGAGAGCCTCTTTCGATTGAAAGCAAGTTCTGCTATGAGGGGACATGGGATGAGGGTGAAAGGGGATAGATTCAGAAGTGATATGCGGAAATATTTCCTTACAGAAAGAGTGGTGGATCTGTGGAATAGTCTCCCAGTGGAGGTGGTAGAGATGAGGACAGTATCTGATTCAAAAAAGTATGGGACAAACACAGAAGATCTCTAAAGGAAAAAAGGGGACTGTTCTAGTTGTTGATATGGAAGGACAGACTAGATAGGCCATGTGGTCTTTTTCCGTCGTCATTTTTCTATGTTTCTATATTTATAATGGTTTGGATTTTTGCTGGTGTCTCAAAGTAGTTTAACATTTTTTTTATTCATGATTATTATTATGTTTATTTAATTGTAATGTCTGTTTTAATAAATTGTATATTTGTGTTCGGAAGGCACCTAGGATTTTAGGTGGGCGGTATATAAATTTTAAAATAAAGCAAATTAAATTTATGCAAATGAGGCCCAAGGTATATGTAAATATTTAAGCAAAAGAGGTCCCACAATGAGTCTCCGCACATGGACTCGTATCATCCTTGGGCCATCCCTGGCTCCCATCAGTCATCCCAAGGCACACCAGTAACTTTCCAAAGGCACACCAGTATGCCATAGCGCACTGGTCGAGAAGCACTGCTCTACACTGTTTTGAGCCTGCATGTTTTAATAGAATACTCTCATCGGGCTAATGAGAGTGATCATTCTTCTTGCTTAGTATTTTGATACTGTATGTCTCCATATAAATGATTCTTGCTGCTATCTCAGGGCTCAGAAAGCATTAGTGGTAGTTATCACTGGGAAAGTCTATAAAGCATGCACTCATCTGAAGTAGAAGAAAGATGTATGAGGGAGGAACACATACTTTTTGTTTGGTGTATTTTGTTAATTTTTTCTTTAGGATTTTTTGCTAGTTGTTAACTGTAAATGTTGAAGTTTGTTGACCTAGTTGGTCTGTCTCTGAAGGCCTGAGATTCATAAACAGGGAGTTCTTCCAAAGTGATGACTTGATTGGATAATTTCAAGACACCCACGCATGAAACCAATCACCCATCTGCAACAACAGTTAAACAAAGGAGGAATTGCTCTTTGCCTTCCTCTGGGTCAGATTCTGATACGTCCCCTAAACACAGACAGACCAATTTTGAGATCAGGCTCTATGCTTAAATTATCTGCATCACAGTCAAGACTTGATAGTTAATTTGTTGTGACTAGGATAAAGTGGGACTGAAAGCAAACTCTGAGATCACTTTATGGAATTTGAATAATATAAATCATCACAGTTAGATCCTGCTAAAGTCACTTCCCAAAGATAGTACGGCACAAAATCTGTTATTTACACAATGGGGCCTATTTACTAAAATTGCATGAGTAAATGACATAGTATTGCACAACTGTAAAATGCAAACTTTATGTAATAATCACTATTGTCCTTGGGTGTGGAAGAAATCTGAACATGTGGTCCCAAGGCATGTGGAAGAGCCTCTCCACACCACACTGGCGTTATCAGCATTTGCACCACTGTGTATCCTCCTGTTCTAGGCTCTCAAGCCCAACAGAAAAGGAAAAATCCTTCTTTTCACAGGCTTCAGAGTTAGTGCTGAGAAAAGGGTAGAAGCTCGGCCAAAGTGTAGATGATTTGATTGGAGTTAGGAGCAGGTTTAGGTGGTATTCCCTCAAAGCAAAGTCTTGCAAGAACAGCTGTACCGCAAGACTTTGCTGGAAGGGAACAGCCACCAGACCTGGAGAGGAGGCAGCGCAGCAAGCCAGCAAAAGAATACTGTGCCTCCTCTGTGAGGACTCAGAAGCGGCGCACCCCCCCCCCCCCCCCTCCTGGCTAGCACATGGGGCAAAGAGCACCCACTTCCCTGCCCTAGGTAAGCCACTATGGTGCACTAACATTTTTAAACCATTTTATATTTTTGCTAAGAGGTATGATAATACACAAGCTCTGCTATCAGCATTAGCGACAGTTGATTTTAAATGGCTCTCAGTTTAATCATGTGTCTCTTATGTTTATATTTATAGAACAATAAAGTCCCAATTGTGATGAAAACCTTCTTGGAAGTGCAACTACTGTACAATTCAATTGCTATCCATGATTATTACATGTAACTGAGTTTGACCAGCTGTAAGTATAAGCGGCGGAAGTCAAGAGATAAGGACTTGGCCATTTTTTATGTAAAAAAGGGAGTTGGACATCATTTTGGATTTTTTTGGATTTTTCAATAAGGTGTAGGCACCTGTGTTTTTGTATACATATATATTGTGACAACCTATAAAACCTGGACTAAGTATTCTGTAAGTAAGGGGAGTGCTATTTTTTGTGGTTAAGCAAATCTTTCCTTGTTTAAAAACATCAATTTGTTGTGAAGACCCTTCTTTGAATGCCTTTGTCTGATCCCCTCAGGCCACATAACCAAAGCTGCTCTCCATGGAAGAATTGTAATATAAGGCTGCAGCCCAGTTTTGCTCCACTGCACAGTACTTGACAAAGGTCCCTGATCGATATAGGGAATCGCTGGGAAAGGGGTCTTACATCTGTTTCTTCACAGGGAACTGTTTCCAAAAGTGTTGCTTTGCACATACTATGAGAGGAATGACCCTCACTTGTAAACTAGGATATGTTGGGTATAATCTCAGTTCCTGAAATTTACAGCTAATGATCATCTTGCACTGGGCTAAACAGACCTTCTTTTTAGAGTTCGTGAGTGTAATATGTACCTTGGAAGTTTTTTTTTATCTATTCTTTGTAGGATAATATCTCCAAATGAGTTAGTGCATACAATAAGAAGAATGAACCTTGTTCCCAAGCCAAGATATATTGGAGATTATCTCAGTTTCTCAGATTTACTGCTAATGCTTATCTCAATACTTGCATTGTGCCAAAGAGAGCTTACTTCAAGAGTGTATAAAATAAAATACATGTGGAGCCCAATGCAGGAAGGGCATGTCTGGCCATCCCCAAAGAGGACGGACCTGTCAGTGCTCGATTCTGCAAAGCAGGAGCTAGACGTCCCCACGGGGGCAGGATCGGACACTGTGATGTCCCAGCATGCCCAGGATCCTCCGCTGGGACATCCACCTCGCAGCAAGGCCAGGCCGCAGCAGTGCCAACCTTGTTTCCCCACTGCTCGACCCTCGGTGGGGTAGTCAGGGCCCAGATCAAGCAGCAGGGACTTACCTGCTCCTCCGCTGGCTGTGTGGTGGGGTTTCATTGGCCTCCCGCTGCTGCACCAGGGCTTATACTATCTCCGAGGTGGTATAAACCCCACGTCCAGGTCGCATCCTGGAATCGGCCCTGTATGTCCAGGTGCCAGAACCACCCCCGCTCCACCCACTCCTCGCCCCCATCCACCACAGCATACACAGTGGCTCTGTGCATGCAAGGGGGCCAGGAGGTGGAGTATGGTGTCGGCGAATAGCAGTACTGCACATCCCACTGGGATGTACAGCCCCACTATCCACCTTGCAGAATCAGATCCATAGGCAACACATCAAGGTGCACTTGTTTTTTTCAGGTCAGTGACAGTACAACTGGAACAATTTCTGGGGGGTTATTAAACTGTAGTAAAAAAGCACATTTGTGCTCTATTTTACCATAGGATTCACTAACTTGTGGTACATCAGTATTGCAGGTTAGTGAATTCCTCAGTAAATGTATTTTTGTGTTGCAGCCAGGAATATTGCTTGTTCCCAGCCATAGCAGCACAAAGATAGTGAGCCCCAAGTTGGGCCAGCTATCTTGTAAAGGGTCAGATGGGCCTGTGATTGGATAAAAAAAATAGTCTTCCAACCCCTGATCCTTTAAATCAGGGGTCTCAAACTCAAATTGCTTTGAGGGCCGAATGAGGACTTGTAAAGTAACCCGGGGGCCGCATAAGACACGGGCCTCATTTGCATAAGGGGCCTCATTTGCATAAATATTTGCATAATGTTGCATAATGAGTGCATGGATAAAGAAAGACTAGAAAATTTCTATATTACTATAATCCAGTGCCAACCGCCAGGCACATTAGGAACTACTACTAACACTGCCCATTTGGAACCCATAGCAAACCCCCCGTATCATAACAGCACTACCAGGACTCACAAAGCACCAGACCCTACCTATCAAAAGGCAACACTGCAAATATTAAATCAATACATTTCAGAGAACAATACATGACCTACTGGGAAAAGAGAACAAGTAGCAATGTCAAATAGGAATTACACAGAATACCTCAGCACTGTAGAAATAAAACTATAAATAATTTCTTGTACCAAAGCACAGACATTAATGATGCACATTTCCCAGAGCTGACATATTCCAGTTAATAAATTCAAAATAAAGAGATATTTTTCTACCTTTTGTGCATTTTTTTCAGTTGCAATTGCTCCAGCCACTTCTGGTTTCTTCGTGTCTTCTGCTATCTCCATCGTCTGCTGTCCATTTGTCCTTTCTTCTCTCTTCTAGTTTTTTTCCATTCTCTCTCTCTACATCTGCTTTAACATACTAATCTTTCTCCTTTTGCTCTTTCCTCATTCCTATTTCATCCACTCAAATTTTACCCCTCCATCCTCAATCCCCACTTACTCTCCCAATACCTGGCCAATTGTAGATTTGTCTTCTCTTCCAGACAAAATATTTTTCCCCTCTCCATTTCACTTTCCCAGCTCCATCCCATTCTAATCCTCCCCCAACATCAGCTCCCTTCTAGTTCCAGCCCCACCCAGCATCTGCTCCTTTCTAGTCCCTGCATCAGTCCATTTCCAGTCCTATCCTAGCCTCACCATCAGCCCATTTCCAATCCTAGCCCCCCATCAGCCCATTTCCAATCCTAGCTCCCTCCCCTCACAGCCCTTTTCCATTCCAAGCCCCCCTCCCCATCAGCCATTTGCAGTTCAAGCCCCCCTTCCACTCAGCCCATTTCCAGTCCTAGCAACCCCCCCAGCCCATTACCAGTCCTAGACCCCCCATAGCCCATAACCAGTCCTAACCTCCCCATAGCGCACTTCCAGTCTTACCCCCCCATCACCCCATTTCAGTCTTACCCCCCCCCCATAGCCCATTACCAGTCCTAGTCCCCCCCATAGCCCACTTGCAGTCGTATCCCCCATCACCCCATTTTCAGTCTTACCTCCCCTCATAGGCCATTACCAGTCCTAACCCCCCAATCAGCCCACCTCCAGTCCTAACCCCCATCACCCCATTTTCAGTCCTAGCCCCCACCATAGCCCATTACCAGTCATAACCCCCCCCCTGCCGATAGCCCACTTCCAGTCCTAACCCCCATCTGCCCATTTCCAGTCCTAGCCCCCACCATAGCCCATTACCAGTCATAACCCCCCCCTGCAATTAGCTCACTTCCAGTAGTAACCCCCATCTGCCAATTTCATGTGCTTGCCCCCACCATAGACAATTAGTAGTTCTAACCCCCCCCCAGCCCTTTACCAGTCAAAACCCCCCCTGCCAATAGCCCACTTCCAGTCCTAACCCCCATCTGCCCATTTCCAGTCCTAGCCCCCACCATAGCCCATTACCAGTTATAACCCCCCCCCAGCCCATTACCAGTCATAACCCCCCCTCCCCCCTCTGCCAATAGCCCACTTCCAGTTCAGTCAGCCCCTCCATAGCTCATTACCGGCCAACAAAAAACCCCCAAAACCCTGGCTTCTGCTGCTGCCGTTGCCGCAGTGGCAGCAGCAGAATCAATTGTCAAATTTAAAAAAAAAACTGACTTCTGCTGCTCAAGCAGCTGTCCTGCGGCCACTTTCCCTCTGCCCGGAGATCCGACTCTGCTCTATCAGCGGCGTGCTTTTCAAGCCGCGACGAGAGTATTCCCCTCTCGCGCGGTTTTTGCCGCACGAGAGGGGAATACTCTCTTCGCGGCTTGAAAAGCACGCCGCTGAGAGCAGAGTCGGATCTCTGGGCAGAGGGAAAGGGGCCGCAGGACAGCTGCTTGAGCAGCAGAAGTCAGTTTTTTTTTTTAAATTTGACAATTGATTCTGCTGCTGCCACGGCGGCAACGGCAGCAGCAGAAGCCAGGGTTTTGGGGGATTTTTGGTTTTCCGCCGTCGCGGGCCGCACAAAGTTGTCTCGCGGGCCGCATGCGGCCCGTGGGCCGCGTGTTTGAGACCCCTGCTTTAAATAAAATCAAAATGCTGCCTCCCACCCCTCCACCCCAAACTTTTAATAAATCAAAATGCCATCCACTCCTACTTCCATCCTGATCCTTTCAATAAATCAAAATGTACCCCCATCTACCCTTCCACTCCTTGAACTTTTGATTAAAGCACAGTCCCATACTCCCATTTAACCCTACGCCGCAATTCCTCCCCAATCCCTACTTGAGGTCTCCTTGGTGAAGAGTGGGGCAGGAATGATCCCTGAGTATTAGGGATATGTATTTATTTTCAGATAAAAGGCAAAATGTGATGAAAAAGGGCATTTTCAGTTTGTATACCTTTAAACAAATTGAATGACCATAAGGGCAGAAAAGTTGAATCTGTGTTCATGCGCATTCATTTTCGGTACTATTGCAATGTGGTCTATAAAATCAGGCACAGTGGTGCCATTATGTGAGTAGGAGAAAGCAGAAATATGAGTCATTTCACTACTCATGTTGAAACCTTTTGAAAAGCAGTTAAACAAATCTATCCCTGTCTCTCTTTTCCAAAATCCCATGGACAATGATCTCAGCAGCTCAGCAGTAACTTGAAAGGAACACAAATAAAGTACCATTTTCTCTCCTGAATTCAGAAACGGAAGCCCACAGGAAGCGAAGGAAAACACAGCCACACCACTGATGTTGATCTTTAAAAAGCCTTTATTTCAAAATCTTCAAGACCTGATTTGGCAAAGTTTCGACTGTAAGCCTGCATCAGGGGTCTACAACACAGAAAATATACATATGTCATAAACAATACATATAAACACAAGTAAAAAGTTAAAAATTACAATGTAATTTGTTAAAAAGATATGTATATGAACCGAAATGTAAAAATATTACATGTATAAAGAGAAATATCTTTCTCGGTATCAGAGAAAATTACCTTTTTATTCAAAAATCTATCAATTCTTTAGGCATGAGTAAAGAGACATACAGAGCATAGGAGAGAGAAAAGGAACCACATAGGACATGTCAAAGAGGCACAGACAGGCAGTTACCTTTTTTCTCTCAGGGTTAAAGAAAAGTGAATTTTAAAACCCTCTTAGGATTTGTGAGTCCAGACAGTTTGCATACTCAAATCAAAAAGAAAACAACTCAAAGTATGCAGGCAGGGTATATAAGTAGAGGTAGGCAGGCAAAATGTTTTTGCGGTAGCCAGAAACAGGCCCGAGGATGGCCCTGCCTGCCCCTGCCTGCCTCTAGAAATGTCTTCTTAGCAGGATCAGTTGGCCACCGCGGCTTGGACCCTTCTTCTCTGTTGCCCGACTCACGGCTTGCTAGCCAGGGCCTGGATCGGGCAGTGGGGAACCCCCTGCACCTGACCCTGGCTCAGAGAAGGTTACCCAACCCCGATCGCCTCGATCAGACCTGAATCAGCCCTATATATGCTGCCGGGCTGTCCTGCCCCAGCTCCTCCCAGATCCCACTCTACCCAGACCCCACCCTCTCCCGCCCCCCACCGTCTCTCCCCGTCGTAGAGCACAGGTTGTACGGGGAGGGCAGGAGGGGGAATAGGGTCCAGGCCACTTGTGGGGCTGCACATCCTGCCAGGACATGCAGCCCCGCAACCCGCATTTCAGAATGACCTCCATAGGCTCTGGAGCAGCACTAATGAAGAGGAGCAAAGAGAATAGTCTTGGATCCCTGCAGTCATCCAGCCAAGCTGAACTGAAATGTCTTTAAGTGGAGAGTAGCAGTAACCATCGCTGCCAGTGAAAATGTGAAAGAGCCGTTTTCTGCACCCATCAGCACAGAGTGGCAAATGAAGATAGAGGCACTGAGTGGTAGGAAGGGGGAAGGGGGGACAGAATATCAACAGATAAATAACTGAAGAAGCTAGAGACAGGAGGAAGGTGAGAGTACGGAGAAGGAGACGGTTTGGCTGGGAGAGTACTGGAGATCAGGATGAGGGAACCCCAGCCCCACTTCCCAGATCCCCACTTAGAAGCAAAGTATTGGGGTAATCTGCATGGAACAACAACTCAGCTAACCAGCAGCAGAATGGTTTTATTGTACTTATAAGAAGACAGGAGAGGTAATTTGCATGTGGCATGCAGGCAGCCTGTACAGAATGACAATTTTACTCCAAATGAAGGTGTGGAAGCACTGGATCCCCATGCATATGCCCACCAAATATAAAATATTAACTATCACATTCAAAATACTACATGTTTCTCCACTCATCTTGCAACCTCTAATACAAAGAGAACCAGAAAACAGAGAAAAAAGAACAATCTTCATCTTCCTCACCATCCCAAACACAAGGAAGAAACTCAACCAATCTTCCTGCAACAGAGCTCTCTATGCACTCCCTGTATGGATTGCCTTCCCAGAAAGTATGAGAGCCACTAAGGATCTTTGGGACTTTAGAAGAACACTAAAAACTCTTCTTTTTACAAAACACTACAGTCTCAGTACTGATCCCAACCATGAGGACATACCCAACACCTGATGTCTCCCCCTCCCCCTTTAAGTATCTATATGGATGGAACACTCTAGATAACAAGCTTCACTGCTCCAAGTTCTACTTCCCCTGTTAGATTCTTTGTCTCCAAGTTATTTGACCCTGTTGAATTAAATTTAAGTTGAAACAGCTTTGAACCTATGATAAGGTGTTATATAAACTCTTAAATACAATAAATGAATGAAATAAATGGAAGCTAACCTGGATAGAGTGGCAGAAACCCTAATCACTTTACTGGGAAGATTAAATGGCCAATTTCAGTATCTATATGCCATTATCTACTATATTACTATGGCCAGGATGGAAGGGTGAAATTTGAGTGGATGATAAAGGAATAAAGAAAGAGATGGGGGAAAGAGCAAAAGGGGAAAGATCAGTATGTTAAAACAGATATAAAGAGAGAATGGAAAAATCTAGAAAAGAGAAGAAAGGATAAATGGACAGCTTGCAAAAGACACGAAGAAACCAGAAGAAAGTGACTGGGGCAATTCCAACTGAAAAATAAAATGCCCAAACAAAAGGTAGAAAAATACTTTTTATTCTGAATTTATTAAGTGGAATATGTCAGGTCTGGGAAATGCATATCACTAACATCTTTGTGTTTTTGTTTAGTACAAGAGGAAATTAATTTATAGTTTTATTTCTCCTGTGTTGTTGTACATTCCAAGTTTGGCTTTTGGGGTTCCCAATTTAATTATCTTCCTATTTCTAAATTGTGATCCCTTGTTCTTTGTGTGGTGATGGTCTATGCTCTGCATGTGTAACCTAGCTGAGGTATTCTGTTCATGTAGTTTTTATTTGACAGTCCCACTTGTTCTTTTTCCACCAGTGAGATATATTGTTATTCTCTGAGATGTATTGGTTTATTACTTGCATTGCTGCCTTTTTCATGGGTAGGGTTTGGTGCTTGTGAGTCCTGGTAGTGCTGTTATGATACGGTGGTTTTGCTGTGGGTTCTAAATGGTCAGTGTTTATAGTACTTCCTAATGGGCCTGGTGGTTGGAACTGGAATATAGTAATGTAGAAATCTGGTAGTCTTTCTTTTTTCAGACACTCATTAAGAGGCATGTTTACTAAAAGCACATGTTAACATTATGCAAATATTTACACAAATGAGGCTCTTTATGCAAATGAGGTCCCGAAGTGAATCTCCACACATGGCCCCGCACCCCCCTTGGGACGCCCCTGGAAATATGTGGACATCCAGTCTCTGGAATTTTCAATATCTCCACAAAATATTTCTTTACTTTTTCCAAAGGAGCAGTCAATGCCACCTTTGGAAAGTTAATAAAGTTCATTTTCGTTGAACATTCTCAGTAGGTTCAACTTTGTTACACTATGTAAGAGCATACTATCTTCCATTAAAACAAAGTTTTCCTCCTGCAATTTATCCATTTGCTTTTCAACAGACTCTAATTTGTTGTCAAAACATTAATCTTTTCTTCTAAATTATTTATCTGATCAGACCAACCAGTAAATAACAGTAACAGCTGAGCACTTTATTTTCAAAACACTTTCTCCAATGAAGCAACCGCTTCCCACATACCTTCCAAGGAAATCACAGTGGGTTTGAAAAGTGTAGGTTGAAAATCTGGAGACTTATCTGTTCTAAAGATGTTTGCTGGATTCACAGAAACTCATCTGGGAGATTCTTCAGTCCTGATTCCAGGCACAACTCATGCAGATCTTGACCACCTTTGGACAGCGTTCCACGGCCATGTTCCCTTTCTGCAGGCAGCAGGGTTCCACCACCATCAGCCCAAGACCCAATGCCTATGACGTCTGTATGCCCTGGTCTCGCACAGGGCCCCACCTCCTCCTGCATCAGCCGTTTACAGGGTAGTCGTGGCTCAGAGCTAACTGTGAAATCTAAATCCAGGGAAGAAACAGGCAAACTCTCCCTTCTTCATTCTGCAAGGATGCCGACAGAGTCAACATGGGTGCCAAGGAGGCTGCAGGCTTTAGCTATTGATCCATTGGTCCCAATTTTGCCTGTTCCTTAGCTGTGGGGAAGCTTTGAGATTTCAATCTGCACTTCATCAGAGAACAGGTAATTCCGAAAAGGAAAAAGATGGAACCAATTTTCTTTGCAGCCTCTCACACTACTGCCATCTTGCACAACCATCTCTCCGCCCTTCAATTTATTCAAAACGCAGCTCACGGCTAATCTTCCAGCAGTGTTGTTATGCTCACATAACCCCTCTTCTTATGTTACTTCTGTTTCCATATACCGTTTTCATATACAGTTCAAACTTCTCTTACTTACATACAAGTACATTAATTCTTCAATTCCTTATTACCTCTCTGCTCTTATCTCTCCCTACACCCCTCTTCAGGAATTCTCTGCTGCAAACTCCAGAGTCTGTTCTTTCCACCTTTCTGCATCATACACCTGGAATAGACTTCATGCATCTCTGGTCCTATTCAAATCCAAACTAATAAACCACCTTTCAAGACTGCCATTGCATCCTAAACCCTATTCTCCTGTATAATGCCCATGTGTTTTTCAATCATGTCCTATAATGAAATTCCCTAATCCTTAATGGGGTCATTCTGAGCCAAGAAGAGCAGGGATGTATGCCCCCTGCTGATTCCTGTACAAAGGATCCCTGTACGAACAGCGGAGTTGTACAGGGAGTCTTAGACGAGGGCTGGAAGGGGTGAGCGGAAGGTGGAGTGAGGTCAGGCATGGGCAGATCATCACCCCGGACTTACAAAGCCAATTCTAAGGTCGGCCCAATGGATAGTTACAACAAAACAAATTGTGCTATGGTGCTGGAAGATGAGACCCCCAGGTCGGAAGGCACTCAACTAGCTACTGGGGAAGAGCTGAAGACTTTTCAGAGTAAAGCCAGAATTTATGATGTGGTTGGATCAAAGCCCTCGGGAAGTCTGACTGCTGATGTAGCTGCGCATGAAATGAGAGTCAGAAGCTGTAAAGATGTCTTACACATTGGAACATGGAATGTACAAAGCATGAACCAAGGGAAGTTGGAGGTGGTCAAGAATGAAATGGAACGTGTACAACTTGATCTGTTGGGTGTCAGCGAACTGAAATGGACTGGCATCGGGCACTTTGCATCAGATGATCACATGGTCTACTATGCTGGAAATGAAAGACAAAGAAGAAATGGTGTTGCATTTATAATAAAGAAGAAATTTGCAAGAACTGTAATGAAATACAATGCAGTCAGCAAACGCTTAATCTCTATTCGTCTACGAGGATTGCCTATCAACACAACTATAATTCAAGTATATGCCCCAACAACAGCTGCAGAAGAGAATGAAATTGAAGAGTTCTATGAACAAGTACAAGCTGAAATTGACAGAACATGCAAACAGGATATCCTGATAGTCATGGGTGACTGGAACGCAAAAGTTGGCAACAAAGAAGAAGGCAAAGTAGTTGGAAAATATGGACTTGGCAACAGAAATGAAGCTTGAGAAAGACTGATAGAATTCTGCAAGACCAATGATCTATTCATCTCAAACACCTTCTTCCAGCAACACAAGCGGCGACTGTACACATGGACTTCACCCAATGGATTGTATAAAAATCAAATTGACTACATCTGTGGAAGTCAACGATGGAAAAGCTCTATAACATCAACAAAGACAAAACCTGGAGCTGACTGTGGTACAGATCATCAACTACTAGTATGCAAACTCAAGCTAAAGTTGAAAAAGAGCAAACCACTCATGAATGCAGCAAAATATGACCTTGAGAATATACCACTGGAACTTAAAGACTGCCTGCAAAATCGATTCACTGCTTTAGATACAAATGACAGAGCTCCGGAAGAGTTGTGGAATGACATCAAGAAGGTTGTGTTGGAAGAAAGTGAGAAGTCTCTAAAAAAGGTGAAAAAGCAAAAACGGCCAAAATGGATGACGGAAGAAACTCTGAAAATTGCCCAGAAACGCAGAGAAGCTAAAGCCAGAGGAGAAAGAAAGACAATCGCAGAACTCAACAGAGATTTCCAACGTGCAGCAAGACAGGACAAGGAAAAGTACTACAACAACGCATGCAAGGAAATAGAAGCAGAAACTATTAGAGGAAGAACAAGATCAGCTTTCCTAAAGCTACGAGAGTTAAAGAAAAAGTTCCAGCCTCGAATTGGAATGTTACAAGATGCTCAAGGTTCTATGTTGAATGATGCTGAGAAGATCAAGAAAAGGTGGAAGGAATATACATAGTTTTTATATGATAAAGATCAAGTGGACCAACAGCCGTTTCAACCTGTACCTTATGATTGGGAACCATTGGTGATGAAAGAAGAAGTTGAAGCAGCATTGAAAGCCTTATCAAAGAACAAAGCACCAGGCATTGATGGCATTCCTATAGAAGTATTGCAGCAATCTGATGCAGCTGTTACCATACTTACAAGGCTCTGCCAAGAAATATGGAAGACAACATCATGGCCAACTGACTGGAAAAGATCTGTGTTTATACCAATACTAAAGAAAGGTGATCCAACTGACTGTGGAAATTATCGAACAATCGCTCTGATCCCACATTCCAGCAAGATTCTACTGAAGATTATTCAAAAGAGACTACAACCATACTTGGAATAAGAACTACCTGAAGTGCAAGCAGGGTTCAGGAAAGGGCGAGGAACGAGAGACATCACTGCGGATGTGAGATGAATCCTTGAAAAGACTAAAGAATACCAAAAGGATATCTATTTGTGCTTTATCGACTACAGCAAGGCTTTTGACTGTGTAAACCATGAGAAACTCTGGGCCACATTAAGAAGCATGGGTATACCAGAACACCTGATCGTTCTCTTGCGCAATTTGTACATTGATCAAGAAGCAACAGTTCGAACGGAACAAGGAGAAACAGAATGGTTTAAAATAAGCAAAGGTGTAAGACAACGCTGCATACATTCCCCCTACCTGTTTAATTTATATGCAGAACAAATCATCAGAGAAGCAGGATTGTATGAAGACAACAGAGGTGTGAAGATTGGTGGAAGACTCATCAACAACCTTCGCTATGCTGATGATACTACATTACTGGCTGAAAGTGAAGATGATCTGAAACATTTGCTTCTCACAATCAAAGAACATAGTCTCAAAATGGGCCTGCACCTTAATGTAAAGAAGACAAAGATCATGACAACTGGCATAATCAACAGGTTCATCGTTGAAGGAGAAGAAATTGAAATTGTGAACAACTTTAACCTACTTGGATCAACTATCAATAAAGAAGCAACAAGCAGTCAAGAAATCAAACAACGCATTGCTCTTGGCAGAATGGCTATGAAAGACCTAGATAAGATTCTCAAGAGCAGAGATGTCTCTCTCCATACAAAGATTTGACTTGTTCAAGCCATGGTATTTTCAATAACATCATATGGATGTGAAAGCTGAACAGTGAAAAAGACAGACAGGAAGAAAATTGATGCCTTTGAATTATGGTGCTGGCGGCGAATACTGTGTATACCATGGACTGCCTGGAGATCAAACCTAAGCTTTCTTTAGAAGCTCAGATGACAAGACTTCGACTTTCATACTTTGGACACATCATGCGAAGAGAGAGATCATTAGAGAAAGACATCATGCTTGGCAAGATAGAAGGTCAACGCAAAAGAGGCAGGCTAGCAATGAGATGGATTGATACAATAACAGCAGCTACGGGTACCAGTCTGTCAACAATGAGCCGCCTGACTGAAGACCGAACACAATTTAGGATAGCTATCCAGAGGGTCGCCATGAGTCGACTCCGACTCGATGGCACTTAACAACAACAAGGTCGGCCCTGTACATCCAGGGTAGGCCGGTTAGATGGGGATTTATTCCACCTTAGAGGTGGAATAAATCCCCCTGGATACGGGGTAGCAGTGGTGGCCAGTGGGGACAAAACTGGGAGGCGTGCAGAAGGTTCCCCACACCTGGACCCCGGCTATGGGAGGCTGGATCGGTGGTCTAGCTGTGGGGAAAGGACATTCTCGGTGATGGCCGGTGTTCGCGGGACGCCATGGCTCTGCAACTCCATTCAGGAGCCTGACTGAGCTAGACGTGTTGTGGCTGGACATGCGGCCGATCAGAACCGGGGCTCCGCCTGCACATCCAGGCCAGTAGACCCGATTCAGATTCCGTGGGTACGTCTAGCCCCCACAGGATCAGAATCGGGCCTACCACTGTACATGACGATTTTGAGGGGCCGTACAGGGGCTAGATGTCTAGAAGGGAATTGGCCTTTATTTGTTCTGTTTGTCGGTCTTGAATAGATTGCAAATTCTGTAGGGACTGTCTCTTGCATGCTTATATACAGAGCTGCGTATGCCCAGTAGTGCTATAGAAATGATAAATAATAGTAGTAATAGTGCTGTGGAAGCTATGCATGCTCTATCCTGCTGTGTAGAGTGACACATGGCTCAGATGCCTTATTGAGCCATGCAGGAGAAAGAACACTGTGTCTGCACTAACCGCAGCAGGAGCCATCATGTTAAGTGTCAGGTGAGCAGTGCTGGATCAAGGAAGAGGGGGTAGACACAGCACTATCTGAAACTTGGGTGGCAAGCTCTTTTTTTCACCGAAAATGATATGAATGTGTTTATTCTCACAATTATTCAAGAGCTTGTATTGAAGAGGTTGGGAGAAGAAGTGAGAGGGGAAAGATCCTAGGCAGCCACAGAGTCCAATGCAACATGTTGTATGTTGAGTTTGTCATATAGATAGGGGGGGGGGGGGTGTTTTCAATATCAAGCTCAAGGATAAGCACTAGAGAACATACTGTAGGAAGAGGACAAGTAATGCAATCAGAGTAAAGCCATAGCAGTCTTAAAGAACTCATTTGCTGGTCAGATGAAGTATTCACACAGAGTAGCAGTGACATCTAGTGATATGGTATGAGTAGAGACAAACTTCGACCTCATTTTAAACTTCATATTATACCATTTGTAGATGACTAATAAAGAGGCATTTTGCAATTTTTAAACATACCAATGGCATGTGTAAAGTGATTTTATAATAGGCCACATAAGATGAGAGTTCAAGTAGTGCCTGTTTTAAATCTTATAATCTTATATAGGTGTCTATGTGTATTTATAAAATTGCCTCATAAAAGCTGCAAAAACCTTGCCTAAAATGAAGTTGTGGACATTTACATCTGTTTGAGACTGTATTTTGTAAACTACATCTCCCAAAACTAAAATATATATACCTAAATGCTAAAAGTCTCCACTTTAAAATTCCCCTGCTCAAGGTTTAATGCACTCAAAATACAAGGTTTAGTACAAGCAAATTCCCCAGCTCGATTTAATACATGCACATCCCTGCTGTATCTCTCACACTTTCTCCAGCTTGAAAAAGTGTAAATAACTTGACTCTCAGTTCATGTTGTTTGAAGTAGAGAAGTAGCCTAATGGTCAGAGCAGTGGTCTAAGAACCAGCAGAGCCACCCATTTAACTCTCTATTGCCTCAGATCTCACCTTGAATGCTGAGAAAGGCTTAAATTAAATCCAAGTTCCTATTCCAGAAGCTCAGGTTTACTACCAAAAACATTCTCTTCCTTGTGTATTGTAGATGCTAATCTTTGAATGATGGGCTAGAGAAGAAATGCAGATCACAATTTATCAGGTGGATTGTACTGAGCAAGCAAGTCAGACAGATATTGAGGGCCTATTCCATTTGTAACCTTAAATACTAAGGTCAAGATTTTAAACTGCCCTCTATATTCTACTGGTAACCAATGTAGTTTCATTAATAAGGGAAAGACGTGTTCTTTCTCTCTCAATGTATGGAAAAGGTACAGAAAAGAGCCACCAAAATGGTAAAGAGGATGGAAGGCTACTCCTATGAAGAGAGGCTAAAAAGGTTAGTGCTCTTTAACCTGGAAAAGAGAAGGCTGAGGGGAGATATGATAGAGGTCTATAAATTAATGAATGGAGTGGAACGTGTAATGGGGAAGAGATATCCTGTGATGGAAAAACAGAGGAACCTAAATGCAATAGGCCTGTTTCTAGCAGGAAGGAAGAGATCAGGACTCCCAGTTGCCAAGGGCAACACAAACATTCCCAGCCACGAGGGCAGGAACCCCGCCCAGCTGACAAACAATCCCGAGCTCCTAGGTCTAATAGCTTTCACCTGGGAGGGGGAAGGGCCAGATTAGATCCCCAGCAAACATATAAGAGACGTTCACTAGAGTTTGAGAAGAAGGAAGGGGAGGAGAAGGAAGCAGCTGCAGCAGATGCAAAGAGAGAAAGAACCAAGAGTGACAGAGTTTTAAGGAGCAACGTAAGAAGCAGGAAAGACGCTGTAGATCAGAACCAGCTGAAAGGTGTGTGTAAGCTGAGGTCTGGATCTTGGAGGCAACGTCTGCCCTGGTGTGAAAGAGAACCTTACGTGAGTGATTCAGTAGATTCTGATACTGATTGGGAGAGAGGAAGGCAGAAAGCAGCTGACAGTGATAATTGGAGGAGAAAGGCACAGAAACCTTTTAACCAAGCCTCCAAGCATTTACCTTATGGTGAAAGTAGCAAAAGAGAGAAAATACCAGTGAGGATAACTGGGAAGCATTTACAAGTACATAGTTTACTAACTGTTAATTGTTAATTGTTAACTGTATTTACCTAGCTACAAATGTTATATGTAAAAACAGACCACACTGTTTATTGTTGTTATATGGAAACCGCACCTGATCAATGGAAGGAGCGGTATATAAATAATCTGTTAATTAAATTAAATTAAATTAAATTAAGGGAGTGAAGGACCTACAGTGCAAGACATTTGTATGTCTGAAGAGGAGGGTGAACAGCCAATATGCAGAGAGAAGCCTCTGAGGTTTAAACCCCGTCCTAAAGGAGCAGTGCACAGACCTCCCTTTACCTCAAAGCCAGAAGGTAGGCTAATTAACCCTTGTAAAGGTGCTCATAAGACTTCCTCTCGTAGAAGCTATAAAAGATATAATTCTCCTGGGAACTATGTGCAGAGATATGCTGAGACTGATCCTTACCTGTTAGAGGAGATATTAAGGAAGTCTCAGGAACTAGCAGAAGAGAATAATCTGCCCACATTACAATCACAGCCAAAGGTTTATTCAGATGATTGTCAGAGTGAGTCTATGATAATTGATCCTCCAGAAGCTGAATTATCTGACAATCAGATGGACTGTACATTAGCTGTATTAAATGATGTGATTTCTCTGTGCTGAAGCCAAACAGTTTGTGGAAGTGTTCTAACTGCCTGTTAAGAAGCACAAGGCTTTACGTTTTCTTACTTTATGCCGGAGTGCCTGGCTTATGTTCTTTTGTTATCCTGTGTTTGAATCCAACCCCGGGAGGGGAATTAAAAGCCTGTTTTGACCTTAACCACTCGACCCACGACTATCACTTATTGAAAGGCCCACAACTACACTCCTAAACCTTTCAATAAAAGGTCTCCAAGCAGCCTACCCTGTATGCTAAGGCTACAGGTGGACCAATTGGTGACAAACGGGTAGATGTAGATCGATTGTTTACATCATCAGAATATAAAAAGACATGCAATGAAGGGCCAGGGTAACCTATTTAAGACTAATAAGAGAAAATATTTTTTCACTCAACGTGTAATCAAACTCTGGAATTTGTTACCGGAGGATGTAGTAAAAGCTCTTAGTGGTATGTTTACTAAACCGCGTTAGTGCAGTTCGCGTTAGGAGCCGCGGTAATAATCAAAACCCCCAAATAAGGAGATGGGCGGGACATCGTAACACCTAACGCGCGTTCCAAAAACTAACGAGCGATACAGGGCGCGGTAGCGCGTCACCGTGCGTTAAGCATAAGAAGCCACCCAGACATACATGACCGATACAGAGCTGTAGCACAATGGTTACTGCAGTGACTGCTGATACAGGCATAATGGGTTCGAGTCCCCAGGGTGCCAAATGCATAAGGCTGGCTGACGCAGCACCCTGTACATTAGATAGTGAGTGAGGGGGCATGTATATGTTTTGTTTGTTTTGTAGGGTTGCTAGCAAACACACCCACACATTATATAGTGAGTGAGGGGGCATGTATATGTTATGTTTGTTTTGTAGGGTTGCTAGCAAACACACCCACACAGTGGCGTACCCAAAGGTGCTGCAGAAGGCACCCCATAACGCACACCATAGGCTACATTATAAAGTGGAGTGTCCGCTGAGGCACATCAAAATGTCCCCCATAGAGCATCCCATAAGGGAACGTAAAGGGAGCCAGATAAGGTGACACATGGTGCGCCCTATGAGGCTCAGTAAGGTTATATTACGCTGAGGGGCTGTCGCTGGTAGCAGTCATGTGTATTTAAAATATATAATGCAGCAGACAGCCCTATAAAAGGAGTCCACTGTGGGCCTGAACCCATGACTACTGGCTCCACAGGCAATGAATGAACCACTGGCCTGCAGCCCCATAGCTGCTAACAACCCCCTGGCTGTCTACTGAAGGGCAGCAGGACACCACCCTAACTGCCTGCTGTGTTGGCCAGGATCTGTACCAATGCAGGCATACCCATGGTGCACTGCACATGCAGACCAGCAGTCCAGAGATGAACACAAGAAGGGGTACGTACCCACATAGCCTCCTGGCATGGTAAGGTGAAATGACTGTGTGCGTCACTGCACATAGTAGCAACAGACAGTATCCCAACAGGGTGCCCCATAAGAAGCTAGAAAAGTTGTCTGTTAAGGCAGACTGATCCGTAGCACAATGGGTAAGACACTGTCAGGTGGTGCAGGGTCTGTGGGATGGGATGGGACCAGACTGCTGGCATTAACCTTTAAAAAGGAGATAGAGAAGCTTTTAAACTAGAAATTAGGGGAAAGCCGACAGTCACCCAGGAGCGCATGGTTCGGACGAAGGTATCCTTGAAGGATACTACCAAAAGCAATGAGGTTCCAAAAGGGAGTATAGTAGCCGAAATGCCCTTGAGTAAGGAGCAGACAGAGAATAAAGATTCCAAATTACCCATGCCTACCAATAGCCAGATTAATATGAATAAAATACAGTCTCTAAAATGCTTGTATGCCAATGCTAGAAGTCTAAACAATAAGATGGGAGAGTTAGAATATATGGCACTAAATGAGAGGTTAGATATGATTGCACTCTCAGAGACATGGTGGAAGGAGGATAACCAGTGGGACACTGTGATACCTGGATACAAACTATATCGTAATGATAGAGCTGATCAAATTGGTGGAGGGGTTGCGCTCTATGTTAGAGAGGGCATTGAGTCAGAAAGGATTAAAGTTTTGCAGGGAACAAAATTTGCTGTAGAATCTCTATGGATTGAAATTCCACTTATGAAGGGGAAGGTGATGGCAGTGGGGGTGTACTATCGACCGCCTGGCCAGAATGAACAAATGGATGATGAAATGCTCAAAGAAATCACAGAAGCTAACAAAAGTCACAACAGAGTAGTAATAATGGGTGATTTCAATTACCCCGGTATCGACTGGGTCAGTGTCACGGCAGGACAAACTAAAGAGATACAGTTTCTAGATGGAATAAATGACTGCTTCTTGGAGCAGCTGGTTCATGAACCGACCAGAGGGGAAGCCATACTGGACCTAGTCCTTAGTGGAACACCAGATCTGGTGCAAGAAATAAGGGTGTTGGGACCACTTGGCAATAGTGACCATAATATGATCATGTTTGATTTAATTATTGGAGAACAAATAGTAAAGAAATCCACAGTACTACCTTTTAACTTTCAAAAGGGAGACTATGATAGAATGAGGAATATAGTTAGGAAAAAACTAAAAGGAGCGGTTCCAAAGGTTAAAGACTTACAGCAAGCTTGGGCGTTATTTAAAACTACTATCCTCGAAGCCCAGACCAGCTGTATTCCACGCATTAAGAAGAGTGGGAGAAAGTCCAAAAAACTGCCAGCATGGTTTAAAGGTGAGGTCAGAGAGGCTGTTGCTGCCAAAAAAGCAACCTTCAGGAAATGGAAAAAAGAGCCAAATGATGAAAACTGGAAACAGCACAAGCACTGGCAAGTTAAATGCAAAGCATTGATAAGGCAGGCAAAGCGGGAATTTGAAAAGAAACTTGCTGCGGAAGCAAAAACACGAAATAAAGACTTTTTCAAGTACATTCGTAGCAAAAGGCCTGTGAGAGAGTCAATTGGACCGTTAGATGATAGAGGGGTAAAAGGGGCAGTAAGAGGAGACAAGGCTATAGCAGAGAGACTGAATGAATTCTTTGCTTCGGTCTTTACTGAGGAAGATGTAGGGATGTTACCCAAGACTGAAGTGGTATTTAAAGGTGATACTGCAGAGGAATTGAGAGAAATATCGCTACACCGGGAAGATATATTACAACTATTTGATAAACTGAATAGTAGCAAATCACCTGGACCGGATGGTATACATCCCAGAGTGTTGAAAGAACTGAAATATGAGATTGCAGACCTGCTATTGGTAATCTGTGAACTTTCATTAAAATCATCTGTAATACCTGAAGATTGGAGGGTCGCCAACGTAACACCAATTTTTAAAAAGGGTTCCAGGGGTGACCCGGGAAATTACAGACCGGTGAGCCTGACGTCAGTACCAGGGAAAATGGTAGAAACCATCATAAAGAACAAAATTACGCAGCATGTAGATAGTCATGGCCTAATGGGAGACAGCCAACATGGCTTTAGACAAGGAAGATCTTGTCTTACTAATCTGATATGTTTTTTTGAAGGTGTGCATAAACAGGTAGACAAAGGTGAGTCGGTTGATATAGTGTATCTGGATTTTCAGAAAGCTTTTGACAAGGTCCCCCATCAGAGACTTTTGGCAAAGCTAAAAAGTCATGGGATAGGAGGCAGTGTACTATTGTGGATCGGGAACTGGTTAAAAGATAGAAAGCAGAGAGTAGGGCTAAATGGCCAATATTCCCAATGGAAAAAGGTGAATAGTGGAGTACCCCAGGGATCTGTACTGGGTCCGCTGCTTTTTGACATATTCATAAATGACCTGGAAAAGGGAATAACGAGTGAGGTTATCAAATTTGCAGATGACACAAAACTGTTTAAAGCTGTTAAAACCCAAGAGGAAAGTGGAAAACTGCAGGAGGACCTGGATAAATTGGAAGACTGGGCATCCAAATGGCAAATGAAATTTAATGTGGACAAGTGCAAAGTCATGCACCTAGGAAAGAACAACCCACACTATAGTTACTCGATGCAAGGCTCCACATTAGAAGCCACCACCCAGGAAAAAGATTTAGGAGTCATCGTGGATAACATGTTAAAACCCTCCACCCAGTGTGCAGCGGCGGCCAAGAAAGCAAACAGAATGCTAGGTATCATAAGGAAAGGGATGGAGAATAAAACAAAGGATATTATAATGCCTCTGTATCGCTCCATGGTACGACCGCACCTTGAATATTGTGTGCAATTCTGGTCACCGTATCTTAAAAAGGACATAGCGTTATTAGAAAAAGTACAGAGAAGAGCCACCAAATTGGTGAAGGGGATGGAAGGCTACTCCTATGAAGAGAGGCTAAAAAGGTTAGGGCTCTTTAGCCTGGAAAAGAGACGGCTGAGGGGAGATATGATAGAGGTCTATAAATTAATGAATGGAGTGGAACGGATAAACGTGGATCAATTGTTTACGCTATCAGAATATAGAAAGACTAGGGGACATGTAATGAAGCTACAGGGTAAACTATTTAAGACAAATAAGAGAAAATATTTTTTCACTCAACGTGTAATCAAACTCTGGAATCTGTTACCGGAGGATGTGGTAAGGGCTGATAGTATAGCTGGGTTTAAAAAAGGTTTGGACAAGTTCCTGGAGGAAAGGTCCATAAACCACTATTAAAAAGGGACCCAGGATATCAATGCTTGACCCAGTACAAGCATTGTGGAACTTGTGTCTTTTGGGGAAACTGCTAGGTACGTATGACCTAGATTGGCCACTGTTGGAAACAGGATACTGGGCTTGATGGACCTCGGTCTGACCCAGTATGGCATGTCTTATGTTCTTATGTTCTTATGTTCTTATGTGAGTTCAATTCCCCCTGTGTGCCCAAGGACCAAAGCTGCCTGCAACAGTACCCTCCACAAACAGTAGTCACACATATGTAGAACCAGTCACCCCTCTGTTTAAACCATAGATAACCCCATATTTTTGTCGGACACAAAGAACCTGAGAGGTGGGAAAAAATGCCCACCACCCCTCGTTGGGAGTGGCCATTTAATCCAGAGAGCCGCAGCCCCCAAAGGTAGAAAACACTGTGAATCTGCAGCCAGAACGGGGTGTGTGAAACGTACAATGTCAAATATATACACAAATCATTTAATAAAGGAAAGACCATGTCAAACTGTGCCAGAAACAATGCAGGGGACAACCCAATTGTCCTGCCATTGGAATCCAGCAGCAAACACCACCAGGACATGCTTTGTGTGGCACAACTATGGGCCCTGTACTAAGTGAATGTGTCCCTGCCAGGTGGGCATATCTGTGGATGAGTGTGCGTCATGACCCCCACAGTAGATCAGTAATGTCATAGGTAGTCTGTTTTGTACGTCCAACAAGTTCTGCTGGCAAACACCCACTCACAGGGATATAACCCAAAGGTGTCATATAGGGTAACCTTTTGAAAGCCACACCAGAGGGCAAAGGCTAATGTGCACTGTCTGCCACAGCACCCTATAGGGCGTTCCACAAAGCGCCCCATAGGGCATGTTACAGGGTCCCTGATGAGTCACTGTGAGGAGTCTGCAGTGTGAGGGTTTTGCTGCTGTCAGCACCAATGTAAAGCAAGATAACAAAATGCCCCCCAAGGTGCGCAAAATGATCCACTGTGTGTTGAAACCCATGACCTAGGGGCCCCCCCAAGCATGGAAGCAACTATTTGCTCATATTGCCAGTGCAAATAACACAGTCCCAATAATGAGGTGGCCAGTTCCTGGAGCAGAACTGTCAAATGACCCAAACACCCACACCAAAATCACAGAAGTTGCACTATGTACATACAAGGGATGCCTGACAAGGAAACAAAGCAAGGTCTCAGCAAACAAGGGCATATGGCAAACACAATCAAGACCAAGGCCATGATCATTACCAAAAATATAAGGCCCAATAACATCACAGACCCCTTGCCAAAACTGAATGTCACTGGCAAAAGCAAAAGCAAAAACAAACATACTATGGTTAGTGTGCGCAAGAAAATGCAGATGTCCGTAACACCTGAACCACAATCCCCTGACTGTGCACTGAGGGGTGCCATGTCGTCACCCAAGGTGCCTGCTGGGGTGCTAAGGATATGGGTGTATGCAACAGTACCCATGGTGCACTGCAGATGCACAGCAGCAGTCCCGAGATGACCATAGGAGGGGGTAGGCCCCCCCACAGCGCCTGGGCCGGAAGGGAGAAATGAATATGTGCGCCACTGCCATAGAGCAGCAAAAGACAGTAGCCCAGCAGTGTGGCCAAGAGGAAGCCTGAAAAGGTGTACCAGTACGGTGTCAAGACAGGTGTCCAACGTTAACTGCAATATGAGGTACATAGGGATAGGAGAGTGCTGATGGAACCGTGGCCCATAGAACAATATGGCACGGTGCTCCACAAATGGTATGTTTGCAAAGGTCAGTGTGCCCTAGGGGCTGCAAGGTGTGCCTGGAGGGCCTGCAGGACCTGTGTGGAACAGAGACAGATGTAGTACAAACACCACCTAGAACCCACAGTAAAGACAATGAACAGGCGACAGATGGAGGGCGAGTAGGGAGTTAACGGACCCTCAACCCTGACAGCATCACACGTGTCTGGCAGCAGCGCAGACAAACATGGCGGTAGCAACAGCATCACAGCAAAGGGTGTTGGCACCCTGGAGTACCGGAAAAACAGTGTGTGGCAGGTGAGGAGAATATGTGTCCCCCAGTGGAGGGTGAGGTGGCCAGAGGAGTGAGTCGAAAATGCAGAACAGGCACAGGACCAACAAGCAAAAAGAGATGCTATGCAGACAATGGTAGCAGGGTAGGATACGGGGCAACAGTCCACAGCAACATACAGGACACCTCACACCACAATGATGCAAATAGATGGACCAAAGGATGGACAGCAAATGTGATCAGGATAATATGACCGGCCAGGATGTAGAAGCCAAGAAATGAGTGTTACAGCGACAACAGGTATCAGTGCGGGAAAGGCAGAGGAAAAGAGGAACAGAGAGAGTGCAAAGCCATGACCACTAGGATGGAAAGCACTGCAGAAAAGAAATGACCACAACAACACCCTGAGGCACACAGAAATGGATGCAGACAGGATCACAGCATGCCACCATCCAAAACCACAGCTGCGTGTCAGGAGATGGAACCACAGAGCGTAGGCAAAATGCAGTACACATGTGGAGGAGGGGTCCACAGCCAACAACACAGTCCACAGGTGGGATGGAAGACACATATGAACAGGTCCACACACACACACAGCAGGAAATATAATGTAGTGTAAACAACATGCAACTGATCAGGGGAGTGATACATGAGGGGTGGAAGGGGATAGGCCAATGGAGGGCCATGTGGATGGGCTGTGGAAAGGGCAATGGACTGAAAGAGGAGCATGTTAATGACCAACCAGATCAGGGATGAGGCTCAGGCTAACCCACATCAGCAGCACCAATGCACAGGTAGCCCAGCACATGCACCACTCCAGGAGGAGAACTACAATTAGTCCAGACAATGTGGCACAGGGACAGCAAACATGCCACACGGACATGAACAGCTCAACCATGGATGGGTGGGCGGAGATGTGATGGGGCTGCACACATGATATGGCCAAGTAAGCAGCAAACAAGGAAGGAACAGACAATTTCCAGGTGTCACCCAAAACGTCAAGCACACGAGTGTCAATGAAATGGGGTGACCAAACCACCAAATACCCAAAACCACGAAGGTGCAAACATCTGTCCCCAACAGTCAATCACCAGACCCAAGCAGAAAGCATATTCTGCAGTCCGGTGCACCATATGACGTGAAGAACGACATGGGGCCTGTGTGGCAGCCAACGTCGCAAGGACACACCCAACCCACCATGCGAAGCCACCCACCTGTTTCTACCTGTGGAGCCTACACACCCTGACCACCCCCCGCTGGTGCCACCAAAAATCAAAGGCCCTAACTCAACAGACGTTGCAAACAGGCAGTAATATGTGAGGTGAAGGGTCTCAACATGACATGTCCGCACAGTGTATGCACGCACTGTATGCACACCAGACACCATCCCCAGCAAACAAAAGACTCTGGTGAAAGCATGCAGAGTGACAAGGCCACATGCCATGCCAACAGTGACGGTTCAAAAATCACCAACCCATGTACAGCTCAACACCCCCCTACTGCAAAAAAGGAAACACCCAAACAGGTCATGGCAGCAACGGCAGGCAAGTCACCGCAGGAACAGTAACAATAGGCCAACAATGAGTCAGAGAAAAAGGCCTGTGTCCAAAGTGCAGAGGACTATCTCCCTGTGTCACCAACATCCAGGAACACGCTCACATGGGTGCTGTGGCCAAGCACATATGGATGACGGGATCACCAGATGCAGTGGAGCACATGTGTCAACATTGTTGTCTGTGTCCTGTGTGAAGATGCAGATATCAGGTAAGGGAATGACACACCCACCCACGACCCCTGGAGGACAGAAAGGAGACACACACATAAAAACAGCCACACACAGAATGCATAGATAGCACCACATGACATGGCAACAACACTGAGCACAGTGCACATGGACCACTGAAGGAGATGTCCCTGAAGACCAGGGCACCATCCCAATATGTTCATGTAAATGCACATGACACGCATACACCCCAGGGGTCCAGAGCATGTGCAGCAGCGGTGGCACACAGAGATAACAACGAAGGACAGCCTGAGAGCAATAGGCAAAATGCAGCATCAGCACGTGGTGTATGTCCCAGAGGATGGAAGGCAAGGCCCACCTGAAAGGTACACCAGTGGCCTGACTGGGAATGTCCATGTCAGGCAAGAGCACAGAGCCCCAATAGCGGATGCAGACACCAATGGACGGCGGACATCACCACGTCTGCATGGGTAGCTGTGAGAGGAACATGTCCACGGTGCAGTGTGTCTTGCGGAAACACAATGTTGATGTACATTGGATCACCAGCAAAACTGTGACCCATCTGAGAAACATATATGACACATATGCACAATGTACATTTGCCCACAAGCAGAAGGTAACAGAGGGATGAGGGAACATAATTGGAGAGGGGGCCAAACACATCCCTACAACACAGATAGGCAGGGTAGCGCATACTGAACGGTCATGTAGACAGGTCAATCAGAAACAGTAACATACACAGTGTGAGAAGGTACGCATGCACGAAGGTTCAGATGTCAGGACCCCCAACACTGAACGACAAATGGAGACACACAGCACAGTACATGCATGAGTGGCACAAATCTGTCAAATGACCCAATGGCAGTGGCTGTTCAACATACCCTCCAACAATATAATGTCCTGTGCCAGAGTACACACACAGCCGCACAATATGTGTCTAAGATACACCATGCAGACCCCCAAGATGTGAACAGGTAATGGCCACATGTGTGACAGATGGAAGCTAAGGGTGATGGAGCAATGGTCCAAAGACATGTGCATCACCATAGGAGCAGTGGAGAGAAAACAACATATATGTGTCTAGCCGTGACGCCTGCAATGCAATCCTCACTACCTGCCAACTCACCCGAGCCAACAGGAATGGTGCATATATGAACACACACTCCCCACATGCAGCACAGCCTCAGGTAGCATAGTAAGGCAATCTGGGTGGGCCTGGAACACAGAAGCTCATCCTGTGGAGCCAAGAACAGGACAGAGATATGGAGACATGAGATGGCAGTGCTGCACAATCCTCACACCACCTAACACATGGCTAACCCAGAGACACGTCCCCAGCACACCCATAACTTACAGGTAAAGATCTCCTCGATCAGATGTTGCCTGGCTGCCATCCCCGCACGTGTCTCACCATGGCCAGGTGCAGGAGGGCACACAGGATCCACCCCGAGATCCTCATTAATATCGACTGGAACATTGTGCCTGAGAGCAATGTTGTGGAGGATGCAACAGGCTATGATGATCCTTGCCACAGTCAGCGGTCCGTACTGTAAGGCCCCGCCAGTCCTATCCAGACACCTGAAGCGACTTTTGAGAACGCCAAAGGTGCGCTCAATCACTGAGCGACTGGAGGCATGGGCCTCATTGTACCGTATCTCTGCACCTGTCTGAGGGAGACGCACAGGGGTAAGCAGCCAGGTGCGACACCCATATCCTGCATCACCTGCAGAAAATAATGGTGCAAAGTCACATGCGTGCTGAGCCACCAATGGAATGACAGATGTAGCAATACAGAACTGGACAGCCGAGAGGCCGTGCACACAGATATGAGGCAAACGCAGTGCACACAGTGGTAGTGCATCAGAGGCTGTCGAGCCAAGGGGCAAATGACCATGACATGCCGATAGGGGCAGTGCACACCCATGTAACCGTGTCACAGGACATGTGCAAGAACTGTGGCGACAAAGAGCAGTGGTGGAAGCTGTGAGGCAAGATGTCGGACATTGTCAAATAGCACCCGGGGGTGCAGGGATGCACAGGTGTGCAAGTAGTTGGCTGGCCCGATCTGGCGCATACACAGCATAAGCCACTGGGATACATTGCGTGGGTGGTGTGGGGGAAGCAACAGGCGGTGGTGGCAGGGGACCCCGAAGACGGTGGCCAGACATGCAGCAGACATGTGTAATAGCTGAAGCGCCCACAGCACATCCCATGTGTAGCCCACAGCATGCCCAGAGAGAGAAGGCCGCGTATACAGAATGACCACCATGAGGATGGGTCCATGCCCCCCCCCCGAGGGTGCCACACCGACAACCATGCAACATATGGGCTGCCCAAGTGACTGACTCCACTGGGAGACATGTGTACAACTGCCAGTACAGTATGCCCGTGGCCAGATGTGGAGGCCATGGGCATGTTGCATGTGTAGCTCACAGGCATGGAGGGGACACAGCATATGCAGCACGGTTGCCCCTAGACACAGTTGCTCAGAATAAAGAAGGGCAAGGCCACGGAGAAAACGACACCACATGGCCGCTGGGACACACATGTGAGAGCAAACAAACACACATCGTAGACAGAGAGATGGGTGTCAGTGAACATATGTCTGTGACCAAGACACCAGTGACACGGCATGAGGTAGTGAGCCACACCCAATAGTGTACACCCAGAAATAACCCCGCAATGTCAGGCATGCAGTGGACAATGGTGACAATGCTGTATAGACACCCACCAACAGTAGGTGCATGTCATACACGTTGAATACCCACCCAGCAGGACGTAGTCACCATATTGACCAGCCTCAAACTGGCCAAACACTGCCGAGTTCTGCAGGATATAGGAGTCATGGGCAGACCCTGGAAACCGCGGAACCACATTCAGGATACGCATACTTGCATCACAAACAACCTGCACATTGAGGGAATGGAAGTGTTTGCGGTTGCGGTACACAACCTCCCTGTCGCGTGGCGGGACAAGGGCAACATGTGTGCAATCTATAGCGCCCATCACGTGTGGTATCCCAGCAATCCTATGGAATGCCTGTGCCAGGGCCGCCCAATGTTGCCTCCCGTTGGGAATTGCTATGTAATTCCCAACCCGGCTGACCATGGCACGCAGTACCTGGTGGAGACAGCGGGAGAAGGTGGGCCGACTCATCCCACCCACTGCTGCCACAGAGGATTGGAAACAGCCGGAGGCAAAGAAATGTAGGGCAGCCAGGAGCTTGGTCATACCCGGTATAGCATGTGACCGGGCAGTCAGGGGCTCAAGGTCAGGTCTGAGTTCCTGATAGAGCTCCCTAATGGCCCCTGTGTCCAGTCGGTAGAGGGAGAATACCTGGCCCTCTCTCAGGTCCTGGAGCAGGACCCTGGGCCTGTAGAGACGCCCCAGGCGGTGTTGTGCCTCAGCACGCCTACGGCGCCGTTGGTCACCCACACCCGCCTGTGCAGGCCCCACAGCTGCAGGCCTGAGTTGCAGTGGCATTGCACCTATGCCCAGGGCCGCAGCCCCAGGAACAACATCTCCCTCCTCCTGAAAAAGCAGGTCCGCCAGTTCGACCAATGCAACCACTGCACCACCTGCATGCGCAGTCTGAGCCATGATAGACACAGGTTGGAGGATAGCAGGGTTAGAAATAGTGGTGTGGGTGGGGATGGACATCACATGATTGCCACACACCTGGGGAAATAGAAGGACCCAGAATACAACAAACAGAAGAGTTACCTGTATGAAAGTGCACCGCGCGCTGTGTCACGCGTTCCCATAATGCAGCCGCGGACAATCATCTACGTTGCACACTCATGTACATGAGTCCCAGAGATGTCGCAGGGTGTACATAAACTGCGTATCACACTAGAAACCACACCCAGACGCCAATATAGGAGTGACGTACAATGCATATGCCCATGAGCAGGGAACGGAAGAGGCGGTGCAACGCGCGTAACGACGCGTGCAATGTCTGAGTGATGTCGCGTACGTGTCACGTAGTGCTGCAGCAGCCAGCGCTACTACTAAGGTGCAGATAAACATCACTATACCAAACATGGGAATATGTGCACCAGCATTACACACAACGAAACTGCTTTAAAGGGACGTGTAGGAGGGATCCGTGAAATGCCAACTACTGCCTACACAAACACATATGATGTCACTTCCTGCACGTAGCAATGCGCGTCGGAACGTGCCTCGCGGCACACGTGGTTGTGCGCGTGGCTGTGCGCGTAGCCAACGCCCCGCGAGCCACACCCCATGAAAACCTATATGTATGATTGGCTCTGTATGGCAAACCCCCGAGCACAACCATACACGACAGTATGGAGCACAGGGAGACAGAGGAACAGGACCATCCAGTGGACCAGCCCACCCACCCAGCAGCACAAACCATATCTGGCCAGGATGAGGTGCCAGGCCCATCTGGGGTGCAGCAGGCACCAGGTCCACATACAGGTGGGAGACCACGCCAGCCCAGGGTCCCCGTCCCAGCAGAGATACGTCGCAGGGCCGTACGCTTCAGCCAGCAGGAAAATGACCTCCTGCTGGCAAACATCCTTGAGCGCTATGATCTCCTGTTTGGGCGCCAGAGCTCAACCCTCACCATAGCTACATGCACCAGGGCATGGTGTGAGGTCCAGGCAGCGGTGGTAGCAGCAGGGGGACCACACCGTGACATCGAGAACCTTCGTAAAAGGTACTGTGACATCAAAAGACACATAAGGACTGAGCTTGTGCGGGAGAGACGTGGGGCCCAAGGCACTGGAGGGGGCCCAGCTCAGGTGGCAAACCTCACGGACCTGGAACGACGCCTGGCCGAGAGACTCGGGCCCATATATGTACATGGCCTAACCGCTGCATTGGACACGGCACACCCACAAGCAGGTAAGGGGGGAGTGTGGACCAACTGTGGAATGTAGCACAGACACATGGTGTGCGACACAACAGAGGGGGGGGCAGTACGTGGCTGTTTTGGAGATGGGGGCAAATGAGACACAGAGGCAACATCCATTCAGGAGCCACGATGGGGGGGCCTGTCTATGGGTGGCAGTGGGTGGCAATATTTATTTATTTTATTTATTTATTTAGAGAGTATTTGTATCCCGCTCCTTCCAGCGATCAGAAGCGGTAAGATTATTATTGCGAAACTGCCAGATCAAAGCAGGTACAAATTTTGTTTACATACAGATTATCAGAAAAGCACGTCACACAGAGTTTCAGATTATCAGTATGCAGTGAATGGGAGACTGGGCATGGGTGGCAGACCCACAGTGACAGCAGAGGGTGTCGACATGTTGCATGGCTCACGTGGCAGGGCTGGCAGGAGCACTAGGGCCACACGGGTAAGGGGATGGCCTACCGGAAGACACACTGCACCTGCTTCGGACATGCTGGGTGGGGGCATGATGAGGGTGGTGATGGCCTTGCCTGGGGTGTGCGTCAGCACCCGGGGGGGGGGGGCCTGGGGAGGCGGACCACAGGGGACACTTGCATGGGGAGTGCACAAACGTAGTGGGCTGCCACTACAGCCATGGCCCAGACACATGTGGATCATCAACCCACAGATGCCTGAGGGGGTATGTGACAGGGTGGGCAGGCAGCGAGACCCCATCTGATGTATGTAACCCTGTGGCACCCAGGTGATGTCAGCGCCATCGACGCAGAGGAGCCACAGGGCGTGCCAACCGTGGGACCATCAAGCCCTGTGGACACTGGTTCTGAGGTGGTACATGTGGGAGACGAGAGGCAGGCTGCACCCCTGGGTGATGGGGACATGGAGGTCCCAGGAACAGCAGACGGGGACTCTACACCCACCACTGCAGGCACTGGGGATGTGCCTGCGGATGTGTCAGCGCAACACCGCAACGAGGCACTGGCTGCTGTTGGCGACGTCATCGGGGAGATGCAGGCCCACTCAGCAGCAGCCCATAGAGATGCAGAGGGTGAGTGTCCTAATCTGCTATGGTTGATATGCCCCCGAACAGGTGTTGCTGTTTCCCCCATCTCACATTGTACTATGGCCTCTCCCCACAGGTATACGGCATGTACTGCGTTCGGTGGCCCGGACCCAGCGGTGCCAACTGCGGCTGACAAGGTGCCTGCAGCAGACCATGTCTGGAATCCTTGCACATGCCGACCGCATGGCCACGGCGTGTGAGAGGATGGCTGACGCCCAGGAGAGGATGGCAGCAAGCAGGGAGGCAGGACCTGTCCATCTGCAGCAGCCACAGGCGACAGCACCACCTACACTTGCAGCAGCAACAGCACTGGCAGCAGGGGGGCGACAACCGCCAAGGGCTGGGCGTGGAGGCCCAAGGGGCGGCAGGGGGAGGGGTAAATAAAGGGCTACACAGGTGGCCAGTGAAGGTGACATGTGCTTCCTGTCTCATTTGTGACATGACAATCACACCCCCCCCCACCCCACCCCCTGGCCCATGCCCAGGGCATGACACAGTGCCACTGATGTCATTAGCCATTGTCCCCACCCCCTTCAGCCATGTCCACCGTGGGTACGCAGCCAATCCCATAGGCTGCAATGCTGGACCATCACTCTCATGTCGTGGTGGCTTGCATTGTGTCGTGGGTGCCCAGGGACCCCGTGGGCCAATACCCTGTGGAGCCCTCACCCACCATTAGCCTCTGTGGTGGTGTAGGTGCACTGTATGTCCTGCATGGGGAGCCACATTGGCCACTCCCAGCACGCTAAACAAGAACAGTATGTGCACTGCACATGTCACGTACTCCGGTTCACATGCTCCCACAGACATCCACCTTGGCGCAACCGTCACACATGTCCACTGTGGCCCCCTGAGCACAGCCTTGCAGCTTCCAACACCTTAGGGTGACCCCCCAGTAAGGGCTACCCATCACCCTGTGCACCAGTGGCCGCAATATACACCTACACCCCCTTGCCACCCATCATGGCCCATCCCAATAACACATTTGCCTCCAGAAGCTACATCCAGCAACTGTCATCTGTCGCACCATCCACACTGCGCTCCTCACCATCCACAGCCACGCCGCACTGTGCCACCCCTCTGGGCATTATCCCGCTAAGCCCCTGTCCCCACCCTCTGCTGTGCCCACCCCCCGACCCCCACACCCCTGTGAGTGCCACCACCGATGGCCCACTGCACTCCACTGACAGTATGCTCTTGCACCCCCTGGGGCCAGCCATTACACCCATACCAACATACAGCAGGGTGGTCATACGTCTCACAGCGGATCATTGGACCATCCTGTACCGTCCCCCATTCCCACCCTGCATGCTGGTATACGTGCTTGCCATATAGACAGCTGTTGCCGGGCCCTACACAGTCACACCTCGCAACACCGCTCACTCCCCCTCCCACCTCAGGCACCAGCTTCAGCAACCCCTGAGGTGCACCCTCTGTGTTTCCACCCTAACCCCACCGCTACGCATACACCTCAGCCGTCCTGCCTTTGCCACCACAGGCCAACAATCTGGGGTCATGCTGGATAGGATACACAGGCCATCCGCTCCCCACCGCCATATGTCTCATTGTCACTCTGTGCTGTGTGCCCCGCACCTTCCCACACATATGCTGTTGCACGACACTCATGCACGCCACTCTCCACCCTTCTCGTTGGCCCACCCTCGCAGCAACGTAGCTGGGACATGTCTGTGGGGGTGCTCTCACCACAGAACTTACCTGTTCCACATCCTCCCTCACCTCTCAGAGTGAACACTGACACACTCATCACTCGCACAGCACTGTCACCTAGCAATGAGGGACATCTGACCACCAGGTGCATATGTGGAACGTCAAACATTTATAACATATATTTATCTAAAACATATTTACAACATGTGCACTGGGACACACATAGTCCATCCGTGTTACATAGTACATGACGGAAGTTCACGGCCAGCATGGCCAACTACGCCTGCTAGGCCAAACAGCATTGGCCACTCCCATCCCTGTGGCCATTGTGATGGTGAGGCAATGGCACGGTCCGTCACAGGGTGGGTGTGCCATGTGTGTCCACTCACTACACACCCTGGGGACCCCTGTCGGATGGTGGCTGACCGGGTGCGGCACGGACAGGGCGCTCATCGCGCTCATGCAGACGTTCAGCCACCATGGACAGGGTCGCCAGCACCTGCCCCTGGATTAGGGCAAACTGCCTCTGGGCTTGTGCCTGGGCATGCACAGCCGCAGCCAGGCGCAGACCGCACATGCAGCCTCACAGACACACATCTCCCCATGTCTGTGTGGCTGCATGCACGGCAGACCTGCCTGCGGCAATGGGTGGCAGGCACACGTCCAGAGGGCGTGCCTCGCCATGATCATGGGGCAGGTGGCTGGTGCCCCCATTGCCCTGTGGCAGAGCGTGCCATTGGGGACCTGTCCCCCCCCACGCTGTACACCCCCTCCCGCCCCCCTGCCTCCACCATCCTCCCCACATCCCCTTCCCCCTCCTCCCCCACCTCCCCCTCCCTTTCCCTGCCACCCACCTCCTCCCTCTCCCCTCCCCTTTCACCCACATCCCCCCCTCATTTCCCCGATCCCCCAACTCCGCTGCATCACTCCCCATGTGATCCACATCCTCCCCATCCCCTCCCATATGCCCATCATCCTCCTCGTCCCCCTCCTCTCCCTTGTTGGGGCGTGGGGATGCACCCACGTGCCCTCCTTCGCCATCCTCGGGGGCCACCTCTAGTCTGCCGCCCTGCAGGCCCACGTGGTCATTGTCCCCCTCCCGGGCCACAGCAACATCAGGGTCCTCCGGCCTCTCTGGCTCAATGGCTGCACGTGCATCAGCTGTGGGAGAGGTAACACATGTCATCCCCTGGGTAAACATCATATTCCCCAGTCACAGTGGTCCTGTGGTTCCACCACTCGGTGCCCTACAAGGCCATGTCCCGGTACTCACCATTCTGCTGCGCCATCCGTTCACGCTGCACCCTGGCCACAAATCTTGGGTAGCGTGCCCTTAGCTCCCTCGCCTTTTTGCGCAGGTCCTCCACCTGTAGGGGTGACACCAAACATTGCCCTTAGCTACCGCGGGGACACGTTGGGGGTCCCCTGCCTCTGCAGCTAACTCTCTCACTTCATACAAGAGCCTGCCCCTATTGGGTGAGGCACTCATGCCCCATGCGTTCACAGGAGACAGCCCCATGTGTGGCCCACGCACACGCCTCTCAGGTCTGTGCCCCATGTGCCCTGTATGTGCACCCCATGTACATGACACGTCACAGCTCTGTGTCCCACCTACACACATCTGCCAGTGCCAATCAGCCACTGTTGGGGTGGAAGGTTGTCACCTGCAGTGCTCCCTGCAACATCCTAGGGCTGTGGTTTGCCTTTTGTGATCCCAAACAGGGCCTGTTACCAAGGGCACCGGGATGGTGCAGGGAACCCCTCTTGGGGCCTGCATCATCCCAGGAGCTGTGGTTTGTCTTTTGTGATCACACAAAGGTCCAGCTGACAGTGGGCAGGGATGGGGAGGGGTGCCCTCATTTGGGGCCTGCATCAGCTTAGAGCTGTGGTTTGTCTTTTGTGATCACACAAGGATCCAGATGACAGTGGGCAGGGAAGGGGAGGGGTGCCCTCATTTGGGGCCTGCATCAGCTTAGAGCTGTGGTTTGTCTTTTGTGGGCACACAAGGATCCAGCTGACAGTGGGCAGGGATGGGGAGGGGTGCCCTCATTTGGGGCCTGCATCAGCTTAGAGCTGTGGTTTGTCTTTTGTGATCACACAAAGGTCCAGCTGACAGTGGGCAGGGATGGGGAGGGGTGCCCTCATTTGGGGCCTGCAGCATCGGCGGATGTATTTTGAACCTGTGTTGGTTGACAGGGGCATGTTGCAGACCCCTCTTTTCCTGTTGGCCTGAGAAGTGGGACTGGGGTTTCTTGTGGATGGGGGACATCCCTGGCCTGCAAAGGCGCCCCATACCATACCAATGTGATCTGTGGTGCACTCCTGCCATGGTTGCAGGTACCCCCTTGGGGCTGGGGGGTCGTTTTCTCGGGTGTGTGGCAGACTTTGTACCCGCCGGATGTGACAGCACCTGCTATTCCCTGGCAGTGCATAGTGTCTTTGTGCTTTAGTTACTGGGTTTTTTTTGTTTAGCCTCATCATTTGGGGTACCTGTCCCCATGCACTTACCTCACGTGGGTAGTCAGAGCTCCTGTTGTACCTATGGGCCAGGCACTCCCAGGCCGTCCTGACCCTTCCAAGGTTCTGCCTCCTGGATGAGCCCGGACAGAGCCGCTGCTGGCAGAGGCAGAACAACTCTGTCAGGAGATACAGATCTCCCTGGCTGAATGCTGGCTTCCTGGACATGGCTGCCATTTGTTCCGACTGTGTCAGTGCTGCGTAGCCACGTGCGTTGCTGGGGGCGTAGCCACGTGCGTTGCTGGGGGCGTAGCCACATGCGTTGCTGGGGGCGTAGCCACGCACAGAGCTACATGCGCATGTCATGGCGCTGGAATACGTGCGTTACTGCGGACGTAACTACGTGCGTTGCTGCGGGCGTGAATACGTGCGGTGTTTACGGTGTGTGCGTGCGTTACTACGTGCGTTGGGTTTCTTCTGAGCACTGTACATTTACATATCCCTGGGGGAATATTGCACCTGGGATTGGTACTACTATCTCTGATTGTGTTAGACTATTACCTATGGGGGCCTGTGGGCATGATCTACACATTACAAACCCCGCTTCCTCATACCTGTGCTACATCTTGCAGCATCAGCATCATGTTTCATACCACCTTCTGCTGCACAAACCTCACATCAGGGTCCATTCACATTTCATTGGGCAGATATGTCCTCCAGGTGGGGATGTCTTACACATTTGTAATGCCCCTTCTATTTAAAGGGATTGTGGAGGGTGTGTGGTCAGATCAGCACAGAGGAACTGTCAGAATGTTTGACACTTGCAGGCTCCGCCTACTGCATGGAAACCTGAAGTACCAGGACCACTGTGATGCTTGTAAGTGTGGAGTGGGCGACTAAGTCCTCATATTTACTGTTTTCTATTTTGAACATGGCCAGAGTGCTGGAATGGGGACTCGGACATTGGAGGTCTGGGGAAAGGGAGGGGATATAGAGAATGAAATAGGAGATATGTAGACAGGGACAATGAAATCAGAAGTCTACTGGTAGAGAGGGAAAATGGGACTGGAGTATTGGGTCAGGGGCATGATTGGCAGTCCACAGGGCAGGTGGCCCAGAACATGCCAATTCCAGAATCCTGACACCTTATGCAGGAGCCTAATAAGTCTATAAATACATCTAAGCCTGCTGCAATCATGGAGATAAAGAATGGGTTATAAAAATACAAGACATATTCTGGGAGGTTGAAAATAAAGATTAATGGTACTATAGCCCAACTGACATTGAAGCCTATGAAAAAGCAGGAGGAAACCGCGTGGCCAGCAATGAAAAAAACCCACAGTGCAACTGTAATTAATTCTGAAAAGGAGAAAAAAGTGTGTTCCCTACCCTAAAAAAAGTGATCTTTATGGCATTTCTGGATGACCATGTAGCTATATCATATCGACCAATGTCAATGGGTAGCGCTAGCAAGTAATGCCCCTTTCAAAGTATTTAAAAGTATTTATCGAACAATCGCTCTGACCCCACATGCCAGCAAGATTCTACTGAAGATTATTCAAAAGAGACTACAATCATACCTGGAACAAGAACTACCTGAAGTGCAAGCAGGGTTCAGGAAAGGGCGAGGAACGAGAGACATCATTGCGGATGTGAGATGGATCCTTGAAAAGACTAAAGAATACCAAAAGGATATCTATTTGTGCTTTATCGACTATAGCAAGGCTTTTGACTGTGTAAACCATGAGAAACTCTGGGCCACATTAAGAAGCATGGGTATACCAGAACACCTGATCGTTCTCTTGCGCAATCTGTACATTGATCAAGAAGCAACAGTTTGAACGGAACAAGGAGAAACAGAATGGTTTAAAATAAGCAAAGGTGTAAGACAAGGCTGCATACTTTCCCCCTACCTGTTTAATTTATATGCAGAACAAATCATCAGAGAAGCAGGATTGTATGAAGACAACAGAGGTGTGAAGATTGGTGGAAGACTCATCAACAACCTTCGCTATGCTGATGATACTACATTACTGGCTGAAAGTGAAGATGATCTGAAACATTTGCTTCTCACAATCAAAGAACATAGTCTCAAAATGGGCCTGCACCTTAATATAAAGAAGACAAAGATCATGACAACTGGCATAATCAACAGGTTCATCGTTGAAGGAGAAGAAATTGAAATTGTGAACAACTTTAACCTACTTGGATCAACTATCAATAAAGAAGCAACAAGCAGTCAAGAAATCAAACGACGCATTGCTCTTGGCAGAATGGCTATGAAAGACCTAGATAAGATTCTCAAGAGCAGAGATGTCTCTCTCCATACAAAGATTTGTCTTGCTCAAGCCATGGTATTTTCAATAACATCATATGGATGTGAAAGCTGAACAGTGAAAAAGACAGACAGGAAGAAAACTGATGCCTTTGAATTATGGTGCTGGCGGCGAATACTGTGTATACCATGGACTGCCCGAAGAACAAACCAGTCGGTACTAGAGGAGATCAAACCTAAGCTTTCTTTAGAAGCTCAGATGACAAGACTTTGACTTTCATACTTTGGACACATCATGCGAAGAGAGAGATCATTAGAGAAAGACATCATGCTTGGCAAGATAGAAGGTCAACGCAAAAGAGGCAGGCCAGCAATGAGATGGATTGATACAATAACAGCAGCTATGGGTACCAGTCTGTCAACAATGAGGCGCCTGACTGAAGACCGAACACAATTTAGGATAGCTATCCAGAGGGTCGCCATGAGTCGACTCCGACTCGACGGCACTTAACAACAACAACATCACAGTAGTTTTAAGCCTAGTCCTTGAGACACATTCATTCAGTCAGCTTTTCAGGACAGTTACAATAAATATGCATGAATTCGATCTGCATGCCCGCTGCCATTCCATGCAAATCGATCTCATGCCTGCTTAGTATGGAAATCCTGAAGCGCAGAATGGCTGGCTGTATCCCAAGGACTGGGCTGAGACAAAAGAAGAGTGGGACCTGGATGTGATTGTGTCTGACGATCTTAAAGTAGCTGAACAGGAGGAAAAGGTGACGGCAAAAGCTAGAAGGGTGCTTGGGTGCATAGGGAGAGGAATGGCCAGCAAAATAAAGGAGGTGATAGTGCCTCTGTTAATTTCCTTTCCTTGATCCCTGCTAGACCAGTCAAGATAAGTGGGTTGTGTTCCCCTGTCAGCAGATGATGAGACAGAGAAAAAAAATTCTAGAAGCTTAGTGACATCACCCTTGATAGATAACATGTACCCTAGGGGTCAGCTTCTGTATATCCGTAGCAAATAGAGTGGCTTTAACAGCTGTACAAAAATGCTTCAAATAGATGTACAAACCTGCTGCAAAAATACAGTCTTAACAAAAAACAAAATGGAACATTAACATGCAATGTGCATGTACTGAATAACCTATATACAAGGCTGTATGCCAACAACACGTCAAGAAGCATGTACAAGAATAGACCAGCTGGAGCTGTCAGGCAGCTGATGAGGAGCAGATTTCTTAGGTGCTGACCCGGCCAAGTCAGAAACAGCGAAGCGGGGAGGGTTCTGGTCTAGCAGGAATCCAGGAAAGGAAATTAACAGTAAGTAAAATTTCTCCTTCCAGTTCATCCTGCTAGACCAGTCCAGACAAGTGGGGAGTACCAAAGCTAAATCCCCTCTGGTTGGGAAGAAACGGCGGTGGTCAAAACGGTGGCCCCAAACTGAGCCGCTTCCCATGTGTGAAGGTCCAAGCGATAGTGCTGGGCAAAGGTAGAAAGGGAAGACCAGGTCGCCACTCTGCAGATGTCTAGCGGTGCAATGTGGCGGCTTGAGCTCTCATGGAATGGGCTCAAAGACCACTAGGCACAGGATTGTTCTGAAGGATGTAGGCCGATTCAATGGTCTGCTTGATCCAGCATGCAATGGTTGCTTTAGAGGCAGCCGCCCCCTGCAACACCCGGAGATCAGAACAAAGGCAATTGGAGAGGCAGAAGGAATTAGTGACCTTGAGATAGTGGCACAATGCACTGCTAATATCGAGTGAATGAAGATCGCAAGTATTTCCCAAGCACTGCTCCCTCGGAAAGAAAGGGAGGACTATTTATTTATTTATTTAACTGTATTTATATACCGCTTTTCACCGGGTCAAAGCGGTGTAACATATAACAAGGTGGGGGGGTCAATACTTTATAGGGTGGGGCCATCACCAGGGGAGCAACATTGATGATTTGGGGTGGACATTGACATGTACACTTCTAAACATTAGTTCTTGAGGATGGGGTGGATTTTCTTGAGGATGGGGTGGATTTTCTGTTCAGAGATGTTCACGGAATAGGACTGTTTTCAGCTGTTTCTTGAATGATGTGATGTCAGCGTTGTTCCTGATGTGGTTTGGCAGAGAGTTCCAGAGGGATGGGGCATAAAGTTCGAAGGCTCTGTTGCAGGTCCGTTGTGTGGATTTGGTTATTTTGTGGGGGACGACGATGGAGTTATTGGAGGATTGTCTGTTTGGTCTGCTGTGGGTCGGGCGAGGCAGTAGGGTTTGGAGTGAGGTGTTCCGTGTTTGGTGGATAGTCTTGTGGGTGAGTAGGATAGCTTTGTACTTGATTCTTGCTTCAAATGGAAGGATGTGGAGGTCTCTTAGGATTGGGGTGATGTGATCCCGTTTTTTTGCATTCTGAATAATCCTTGCCGTAGTATTTAAGGCAGTTCGGAGGGGGTTGGTTTGTGTGGCGGGTAGTCCATGGTAGATTATGTTGCAGAAGTCCAGATGGGGGAGTGTCACAGCTTGCATTACTGTTCTGAAGTCTTGAGGTTCAAGGAGGGGTCGGAGGCGTTGCGCAGTTTTAGCTTTGTGGAATATCGTCCCGGTGGTCTTATTGATTTGATGTTTAAAGGTGAGAGCTTGGTCTATGATAACGCCTAGATACCGTATTTGAGGTTGGATTTGAATTTGCGTGGTTCCTATGTTGAGGTGGGTAGGTGGTTTGAAGTCTGGTTCTTTTGTTACAATCAGGGCTTCGGTTTTCTTTATGTTGATGGATAGGTTGTTCTCCTGTAGCCAGTTGGACACATCAGTGAAACAGGCTGATAGCTGGTCGTTTGCTGGGTTGGTGGTTGTGATCGGTGCGTAGAGCATTATGTCGTCAGCGTATATGTGGAAGTTGATGTTGTGGGTACGTATGATTGAGCAGAGTGGACGGAGATAGATATTGAAGAGCATGGCTGATAAAGTGGATCCTTGAGGAACTCCTTGATGTTGTTGGTAGGGGGGCGAGGTTGTGGTGAGGGTGCGGATCAGTTGCTGTCTGTTGGTTAGATAGGATCTGAACCACTGGAGCACAGTGGCCTTTGATTCCAATTGATTGGAGTCTGCATATGAGGATTTCATGGGAGATTGTGTCAAAGGCCGCTGATATATCTAGGAAGATCAGGATGTATCCAGATTGTTTCTCTTGGGTTCCTATGATGAGGGTGTTCATCAGAATGGTCATGAGGGTCTCGACTCCATGTAGTGGCCGGAATCCGTGTTGCTGCGGGTCTAGTATGTCGTTGATGTCCAGATGTTCTTGAAACTGGCGTTGGACTACCTTTTCTATTATCTTGGTGGTGAGGGGTAGGCTCGCAACTGGTCTGTAGGAGGTGGGGTCCAGGGGGTCAAGGTTGTTTTTTGTCATGGTTGGTCGAATGATTGTGGTCTTGAGGGCGTCCGGCATGTATCCTTGTTTAAAGGATTCGTTTATGATGTGGTTTAATGGTGCACTCAGGTCTTCCTTGGTTTTCTTTATCCAGTCTGTAGGGCAGGGGTCTATCAGGGAGGTGGTGGTGTTCAGACAGGAGATGGTGGAAGATATCTCTTCTTTTGAGGTTGTATCGAACGCATCCCAGTCTGTGTTTACGATGATGCATGGATTTTTCTTTGTGGTTTCAGCACAGTGGTGTGATTTTTGAGGTTGTTGAAATTGTTTGTATTGTTGAGCAAGGAGATCAGGGGGGATATCTGGGAGCTGGTCGGGGTTATTGGGTGCTTTTGTCAGTTTTTTGACAATTTGGAAAAGTTCTCGAGGTTTGTTTACGGCTGTCGTGATGATTTTGGTGTGGTAGTTTCTCTTCGCATTGTCGGTTTCTGAGTGGTATGTGGTGAGTTCATAGAGGTAATTCGTTTTGTCCTTTTCGTTTTTGGTTTTCCTCCATTTCCTTTCTGCTCTTCTAAGTTTGGTTTTTAGTTTACGGAGGCCAGGGGTAAATCAACGGGCCTTTGAGGAGATGAGTCTAGTACTGATTTTGTTTGTAGTTGTGATGGATGCTGAGGAGATTGTGGTATTCCAGTTGTGAATCAGGTCATTGAGGTTGTTGGAGTTCGTAAGTAATTTAGGCAGGGTTAGAGTTAGGAAGTCTTCTTTGCTGAATGCTTTGAATCTCCTTGTGTGTTGTATGTTTCCTCTGTTAGTGTTTGGTTGGTAGGCGTGGGATATGTTGATGATATAGTGGTCTGACCATGGTACTGGTGAGATTGTTGGACTGCTGCATGAGGAGGCTGTTTTGGAGTTTAGAAATATGAGGTCCAGTGTGTTTCCTTTTTCGTGCGTTGGATCGTTTACGATCTGTGTTAGGTCCATTGCTGTCATGGCGTTGGTGAAGGTTTCTGCTTGTGTGCCTTGGAGTGATGGGAGATTGAAGTCACCCAAGATAACTTGTTCTTTTGAGGGGTCAGCGCTTTCAGAGATGAGGTGTAGTATCCTTGGTAGGTCGGAGTTTGCGGGAGGTGTTCGGTAGACCAGGCATATTGTGAGGTGTTTGTTGGTGAGGGTGAGGATGTCTGCTTCATTGGAGGTTTCTGAGGCGTGGGTTCGTAGGTGGAGGTTATCCTTTGCAATGACGGCTACGCCTCCGCCTTTTGCGTGTGTTCGGGAACAGTGTTGAAGGCTGTATCTGGTTGGTGTCAGTTGGTTCATTATTACTGTGTCGGTTTCTGTTAGCCAAGTTTCTGTTATACACAGGATGTCGATCTTCTCGGATTGATCAGGTCATGGAGCATGTGGTATTTGTTCCTGACGGAGCATGCGTTTATGAGTGAGATGGAGAGGTGGAGGTGGCTTTTGGGGTTGGTGGTATGGGGTGGGGTGTGGTGTATGTGTGCGTGGTTGTGTGTAGTATTGTGGATGTTTGTGGGTTGAGTTGTTGTGGTGCCTGTGCATAGGGGGTCAATGAGTGTGGTTGGGTGGGGGTAGGGTGCCTGTGTAGAGGGGGTTGAGCAGGGTAGTGTGCCTGCGTAGAGGGGGTTAATGAGTGTGGTTGGGTGGGAGTAGAGTGTTAGGATAGGAGTTAGAAGGTAGATGGGGGTTATGAAGGGTGGCATGGTGTACCGGAGTACCTGGGTTTTTGGAGAGGTGTGGTCTCTTCTCTGCAGTGCTGCTGGTGTCTTGGTTTTTCCAGTTTAGTGGTGGTTTTCCTGTTGTGCTGCTTGCCGTGGTGGTTTTTCTGAATTTGTTCCTTTGTCTTGTGGTTGCTGTGTGCCTTAGTGCTGCGCCTAAGGGCCACGCCAAAGGGCCCACCAGGCGCGGGCGCGCCTGCAAGGGACGCCGCTTTTATGTAGGCGGGTGTGCTGCCTTTGCTGGCTCCCACTGCCCCGATTGGGCAGGAGCTCCGGGAGGGTGGGAAGGTCCCGGCAGCGGCTCCCTTCGGAGGAAAGGGATGCCGCTTTTATGTAGGCGGGTGTACTGCCTTTGCTGGCTCCCACTGCCCCGATTGGGCAGGAGCTCCGGGAAGGTGGGAAGGTCCCGGCAGCGGCTCCCTTCGGAGGCAAGGGACGCCGCTTTTATGTAGGCGGGTGTGCTGCCTTTGCTGGCTCCCACTGCCCCGATTGGGCAGGAGCTCCGGGAGGGTGGGAAGGTCCCGGCAGCGGCTCCCTTCAGAGGCAAGGGACGCTGCTTTTATGTAGGCGGGTGTGCTGCCTTTGCTGGCTCCCACTGCCCCGATTGGGCAGGAGCTCCGGGAGGGTGGGAAGGTCCCGGCAGCGGGGGTAGACTACTGGCTGATTGACATGAAAATTGGAGATGGCCTTGGGCAAGAAGGAGGGCACTGGTCATATAGTGACACCCTCGGATGAAAAGGACAGAAAAGGATTTCAGCAAAAAAGGCTTTCCTAACCAGGGCTCTACAGATCAACAAACAGTAAGGATTTGAGGATACCTAAGCTCCACGAACAAAACAATGGCTGGGAAAAATCATATTGCTAAAGCTGTTGCCCCCGTTACAGCTTCTGCCTCGGTCCAGACAGAGGTCCTAATGCCAGTTGAAGGACCAGTTCCATGTGTAGGGTGCCTGCATGCTGAAGCTCTGAGGAAACAAGTGGAGGAACTCAGAGAGGAGGTGGCGAGGTGGCGAGGCTGAGGAGCATTCAAGACAGTGAGAAGTACATTGATGAGATGCTTCTTGCAGCAACCAAGCTCTCCAGCACAGGAGAAGATGGGTGCCAACAGAATGTCGATGGTTGGACACAAGTCACCAGGGCCTGCAAAATCACCAATCCAACTTCTCCAGCCCTTGAATTGAAGAACCATTATGCAGCCCTGGGAGTGGAGGTGGTGAAAGCATCCCTGGAAAGGGAAGAACCAGAGTTCAAGTACCCCAAAGTTGCAGAATCAGTGGCCAGAAGGAAACAAAGGGTAGTGGTGGTTGGAGACTCTCTTCTGAGGGGTACTGAGGCGTCCATCTGCCGACCAGACTTGATGTCCAGAGAGGTATGCTGTCTGCCTGGTGCCAAAATCCAAGATGTTACGGAGAGTTTGCAGAGACTCATCAAGCCCACTGACTATTACCCAATGTTGCTAATCCATGTTGGAACAAATGATACTGCCAGGTATACCTCGGAACATATCAAAAGTGACTTCATGGCTCTGGGACAGAGGGTGAAGCAGTTAGATGCACAGGTGGTGTTCTCTTCAATCCTCCCTGTTGAGGGTAAAGGCCAAGGCAGAGAGGCTTGCATCCTGGAGATGAATGCATGGCTGCGTGGATGGTGTCATCGAGAGCGTTTTGGTTTCCTAGACCATGGGATGCTGTTCCAAGGGTTGCAGAGCAGAGATGGCATCCATCTGTCCAAGAAAGGTCAATGCATCTTCGGTAGTAGACTGGCTAATCTACTGAAGAGGGCTTTAAACTAGATTCGTTGGGGATAGGTGAAGAAAGCCCCCAGGTAAGTGAAAGCCCCCAGGTAGGTGATACATTAAATACCTTTATGGAAATGGGTAACAGGGGTAACATATGGAAAGCAGTGTGTATAAATGCCCGTAGTATGGGAAATAAGATCCCTGATGTTGAAGCTTTGGTGGGAGTGGCTGACTTGGATTTAGTGGCAGTTACAGAAACATGGTTCACAGAAAACCATGACTGGGATGTAACTATACCTGGCTATACTTTATTCAGAAAGGACAGGGTAGGAAGAAGGGGAGGAGGAGTGGCACTATATGTAAAAACTACTATTAAAGCTTTGGAATTACAGAGCTTAAAAGGGAGAGAGGAAGCATTGTGGGTTAAACTAGAAAGAGGGAAAGAGAAATCTATTTGCATTGGTGTGATATACAGACCTCCCTCACAAGAGGAAGAGGTGGACAGAGAGTTAATTGAAGACATACGCAGCATTGCTAGGAAAGGGGAAGTGCTACTGATAGGAGATTTCAATATGCCAGATGTTGATTGGCACATTCCTGCTGCAGTATCATCTAGAAGTAAGGAGATCCTGGATTCTCTACAGGGAGAACTATTCAGGCAATTGGTAACAGACCCCACACGTGAAGGGACCATACTGGACTTGGTGCTTACCAATGGTGAAAGTGTTTCTGATGTTGTAGTGGGAGATCATTTTGCATCCAGTGATCACCAGATGCTGTGGTTCAGTATTAGGACTAGGGCTGTTAGAATCCATTCCAAGGTGAGGATCTTAGACTTTAGGAAGACTAACTTTGCGAAGATGGGCCAATACCTCAGGAAGTCATTAGTGGGATGGGAACAGCTGGGGGATGTAGAAAAACAGTGGGCAAAACTGAAAGGGGATATTTTAAGGGCAACCAACCTTTTTGTTAAAATGGTAAATAAAGGCAAAAGGAAAAGGAGACCGCTATGGTTTTCTAAGGAAGTAGCTGAAAAAGTGAAGAAAAAGAGGGAGGCCTTCATGAAATGCAAGAGATCACAGAGAGAGGAAGACAGGCATCTGTATTTGGAAAAACTTAGAGAAGCTAGCAAAGTAGTCAAGAAGGCAAAGATTCAAAAGGAGGAGGAAATAGCCAATGCAATAAAATGGGGGGATAAGACATTTTTCAGATATATTAGTGAGAAGAGGAAGGGCAAGAGTGGTATTGTCAGATCAAGGGTGCAGGGGGGGAATATGTAGAAGCTGATAAGGATAAAGCAGAATTGCTTAACAAATATTTTTGTTCTGTGTTCACAGATGAAGAACCAGGAGCAGGACCTCAGAAAACACCCACAAATAGGAACAGAAGCGAGGGACATCTTGAACAATTTTTAGAAGACTGTGTTCGTGAGAAACTAGCTCAACTTAAAGTAGACAAAGCGATGGGACCGGATGGGATACACCCTAGAATACTGAGGGAACTTGGGGACGTTCTAGCAGCTCCACTGACTGACCTTTTCAATGCCTCGTTGGAGTCGGGAGTGGTGCCAAAGGACTGGAGAGAGGCTCATGTGGTGCCCTTACACAAAATCGGAAGTAAGGATGTGGTTGAAAACTACAGGCCAGTTAGTTTAACTTTGGTGGTGAGTAAATTATTGGAAACGCTGCTGAAAGAGAAAATAGTGAGGTTTCTGGAGTCCAGCAGATTACAGGATCCGAGGCAGCATGGATTCACCAGAGGCAGGTCTTGTCAGACAAATCTGATTGATTTCTTTGACTGGGTGACCAGGGAGTTGGACCGAGGGAGAGCTCTAGATGTGGTGTATTTAGATTTCAGTAAAGCCTTTGACACTGTTCCGCACAGGCGACTTATAAACAAACTGAGCACCCTAGGGATGGACCCTAAAGTTACTGCTTGGGTTAGAAATTGGTTGGGTGGGAGGCGACAAAGAATACAAGTAAATGGAGCTCACTCTGAGGAGAAGGATGTTACCAGTGGTGTGCCCCAGGGATCTGTCCTTGGTCCGATTCTTTTTAACATCTTTGTTAGTGATATAGCGGAAGGGCTGTCGGGTAAGGTTTGCCTCTTTGCGGATGATACCAAAATCTGCAATAGAGTACACACCCAGGAAGGTGTAGATAACATGAGGAGGGATCTAGCTAAGCTTGAAGAATGGTCAAGAATCTGGCAGCTGGGATTTAATGTTAAAAAATGTAAGGTCATGCATTTGGGCTGCAGCAATCCAAGGGAGCAATACAGTATAGGAGGTGAAGTACTTTTGTCCACTAAAGAAGAGCGGGACCTAGGCGTGGTTGTGTCTGATGATCCTAAAGTAGCTAAACAGGTAGAAAAGGCGACGGCAAAAGCTAGAAGGATGCTTGGGTGCATACGGAGAGGAATGGCTAGCAGAAAAAAGGAGGTGATAATGCCTCTGTATAAGTCTTTGGTGCGACCTCATTTGGAGTATAGTGTGCAATTCTGGAGACCGCACCTTCAAAAGGATGTGAACAGGATGTAGTCGGTGCAGAGGGTGGCTACTAAAATGATTAATGGGCTTCATTATAAAGCATATGAGGACAGACTTAAGGATCTTAATATGTACACCTTAGAGGAAAGGCAGGATAGAGGTGATATGATTGAGATGTTTAAATACCTCCGTGGCATAAATGTTCAGGGAGAGAGCCTCTTTCAATTGAAAGCAAGTTCTGCTACGAGGGGACATGGGATGAGGGTGAAGGGAGATAGATTCAGGAGTGATATGCGGAAATATTTCTTTACGGAAAGAGTAGTGGATCCATGGAATAGTCTCCCAGTGGAGGTACTAGAGATGAGGACAGTAACTGAATTCAAAAAAGCATCGAACCAACACAGAGGATCTCTAAAGGTAAAAAGTGGACTGTTGTAGTTGTTGATATGGAAGGACAGCCTAGATAGGCCATGTGGTCTTTTTCTGTCATCATGTTTCTATGTTTCTACCTGAAGCTCCAAGAGGAGCCAAGCCAAAGTGACTGCCACAAGGAGGACAGTCTTCAGAGTCAAATCTTTAAGTGATGCATGTCGAAGGAGTTCAAAGGGAGATCTGGTAAGCGCCCAAAGGACCAAAAATAGGTCCCAGGAAGGAACAACTGGGCATAGAGGTGGTTGTAGCGTATGAAACCTCCGCAAAAAGCTCACCAGATCCAGATGTGAAGTGAGGGAACACCCTTGGAGAGGCCCTCGGAAACAGGTGAGAGTAGCAATCTGAACCATCAAGGAATTAAGGGCTAGGCCCCAATTAAAGCCATCTTGAAGGAAAGAGAGGATGTCTGGAACTCTCACCTTCCATGGGGACAGTGATCTTTGAGAGCACTATGAGGTAAAATGATGCCAAATCCTAGCATAAGCCCGAGAAGTAGAGGGTCATCGTTCCTGCAGTAAGATAGCAACCACGTGTGGTGAATAACCTTTGCGAGTTAGATGGTGCCTCTCAAGAGCCAAGCCATAAGTGAGTAAGGAGTGGGATCTTCCATGACAATCGGCCCTTGCCGTAGAAGGTCCTTGTGGGTGCCAAAAGGGAAAGGCACCTCCAGCAAGAGACGAATGAGATTTGCATACAACGGGTGCCGTGGCCAGTCCAGGGCTATGAGGATGACATGTCCTGAGTGGACTTTGATTCTACAGAGAATCCTGCCTATCAGGGGCCATGGTGGGAAGGCATATAGGAACTGATCCAGAGGCCAAGGTTGGACTAGGGTATAAGACCGTGAGATCTCAGCTCCCTCCACTGACTGAAAAAGATTGGGGCCTTGGAGTAGGAGGCAGTGGCCATCAGGTCCACGGACAGATGGCCCCAGATGTTCACAATGTTCTGGAACGCCCTTGGAGCAAGCTTCCACTCGCTGGGTTCAAGGAGATGATGACTGAGAAAGTCTGCGTGAATATTCTCCACTCCCGCATTGTGTTGCGTGGAGATTGCAAGCACAGTGTTCTCCGCCCATGGGAAGAGGAGGGCCATTTCCTGGGCTATACCGGATCACTTGGTGCTGCCCTGCTGATTTAGGTAGGCCACTGCTGTCATGTTGTCTGAGTGTATCTGAACTGCTTTGTCCCGTAACAGAAGTTGAAAAGCCAGCATTACTAGGCACAGGGCATGAGCTTCAAGGAACTTGATTGGCCAAGTAGCCTCCTGCACTCACCAGGAGCCTTCTGCCGTCTGCCCCAGGGAATGGGCTCCCCAGCCAGTCAGACTGGCATCTGTGGTGAGAGGCAGCCATTGTGGAGTCTCCAACGGGATTTCTTGCTAGAGATAACAGCGGCAGAGCCACCAATGTACAATGTCCAGGGTGACTGCCATGGTGCCCAGAACCTGCAGGTAATCCCAAGCTGAGGGGGTTGGCAACCACAGAAAAGACCGAAGCTGCGCAAGAAGTCTGTCATATCTGATCTGAGTAAGGAAGACATGACCCACTTGTGTGTTGAACCGACCTCACAGAAACTCAAAGGACTTAGAAGGTCGTAAGCAACTCTTGGCCTCATTGACCACCCACTGAGACTACTCAGAAAGCAGACAACCTGAGCAACTGTGGAAATCGGTTCCTTGTGAGACTTCGGTATGGATAAGCCAGTCGTCCAGGTAAGGATGAATCCTGATGCCCTGGCGATGGAGGGCAGCTGCTGCCACTACCATGAACTTGGAAAAGGTTCTGGGTGCTGTGGCCAGGCCAAATGGGAAAGTCCTGAACTGATGATGTTGCCCCAAGATCGCGAAGCATAGAAATTTCTGGTGAGCTGGGCAAATAGGGATGTGAAAATAAGCCTCGGCAAGGTTGAGAGACACTAAGAACTCACCAGATTGGACAGATTTGAGCATCTCCATCTGAAAGCGAGAAACATGTAGACATTTGTTGATGCCCTTCAAATCCAGAATAGGCCGGAAGGACCCATCCTTGGCCACCACAAAATAGATGGAATAGTGTCCAGAGCCCACTTCTGCGGGAGGGACCTGGCACACTGCCAGGAGCTGTAGAAGGCATTGCATAGTCATCTGTATGGCCAGCCATTTGTCCAGCACCCTACATGGGGAAAGAAGGAATGAGTGTGGAACAGGCTTTGCAAGATCTAGAGCATATTCGTGAGCAATCACCTCGAGCACCCACTTGTCTGAGGTGATCTGGGCACATTTGCAGGAGTAAAGTTGGAGCCGACCACTCACAGGTGGCACCCCGTAATGGACCGCGAGCCTGTTAGCGGGCGGAGTGAGCAGCTCTTGCAAACTTGGTGGCCAGGTGAAATTGTCTCTTCGACGACCCCCTGAAAAGACTGAGGCTTAGCGCCGGCCCTAGTGGGGTAAGTGTTAGATCGTCCTGGCTGGTAGTGGCGTGTGTCCTTAAAGCACCCCCAGAAGGAAGAGGAGGGGACTGATGCAGTCATGGGGCGACGAGACCCTGATTTTGGTTTGTCCTCTGGCAAATGCTGAGGCTTGACCTCTCCCAAATCCTTTACCAGCTTGTCCAGATCTTCCCCAAACAAGAGCTTGCCCTTGAAGGGAAGCTTGGCAAGCCTGGCCTTGGAAGTGGCATCTGCTTTCTAATGGCAGAGCCAGAGCCAGGACCAAGTTACAGTAGCATCTGCAACCAACCGAGCAGATAAACGAAGGAGATCATAGAACACATCCGCTACAAAAGCTGTGATCGACTCCAAGCATGCGAAAATGGGATCCTCCAGATGTGACTTGCAGCCAAGCCACCACATATGGAAGCCAGAAGAGACAGGGAGGACAAAGAAAAACTTGTCTTCAGTAGTCCCTCGACCTTGCGAATGGTCAGGTCCCAGAAAGCAGTCCCGTCCTCTACGGCAGGCATGTCCAACAGGTACATCGCGATCTACCTGTAGATCGCGGAGGGGTCAGAGGTAGATGGCCAGCCCCACTTGGCTCCATTTCTCCAGCAACTCGCCCCATCTCTAGGAGAGAGCTCATGCCGGCAGGTAGTCTGCCGAGGGCTTGCCACCGCTGCTGATCCTTTGCCTGTCTTTTTTCCCTGCCTACAGGAATCTTGCTTGCGGGTGTATTGGGGGTGCTTGTTGTTTTCGTGCCAATAGTTTGTGGGTACCCCAGGGGGCAGCCGCCCGCACCCTGCGACGAGATGCCACAGGCCCGGTGTCATACCTGGTCTCCTGCCTCTCAGAATCACCCATTCCTGTCCCGCCCCAACACCCCTTCGAAGTGTATTATATACCGGGCGATATTCATTCGCCTGGGCTTTACCTGAATACACTTACCATATTATTTATTTATTAGCAGTATTTATATACCACCTTTTCCTTAAATCAAGGTGGTTTACATTGAACTCAATTTTAGTATTTAGTATTAGTTCTGTCATGTGCTGTCATTGGTCGCTTTATAGTTCGCGTTCATTAAACGTTTTCAGGCAGAAACAACAACGTGTCAAGAATTTGGTGATTTTGACGGGCTTTTCCAATTTTGTTCTAACTTGCCTATGCCTTGCCTTCAAATTGGTTCAAACCTCTCTGACGTTTGCTTGCCTCTGCAATTTTATTTTGCCTAGCCTTAGCGTTGATTCTACACTGCAATTTTATTTTGCCTTGCCTTTGTGTTGATTCTACACTGCGTGCAGAATTTATTAAATCGCGTGTGGTGGTATTTGAACTTGTTTGGTGGTATTTGATTTTATCTGGTTTGCTGGACAGGTATTTGAGTTTTTTGATGATTGTTTGGTGGTATTTGATTATTGGTGCCAGTATGATGAATTCTTATTTTTACTTTTAGAACTTGTGATAAGGAAGCTTATCATAGTTCAGGAAGGAGCTATAATAGAGGTGAATTGGCTCTGAACAAGCAACCTGTCTTTTCTGGTAGAAATAATAAAACAGAATGTTTCCATAAAAGACTACCAGTCCCAGAATGCACCAGGTTTCCAACAGCCACTAGAAGAGCTGAAGTGGGAAAACGTGTGTTCAATCAGGAGAACTATGAGGTAATCCCCAAGCACTCATCTCCAAGGGCAGGGCTTGATTCAGCACAGCTGCGCTGTGCTAGGGTGGAGCAGCCCTCTAAACAGGTTAAAAGTAGAGCTTATTCTACACAGCAGAATCATCAGCAGAATCTTCATGATCATCAGGAGGAGCAGAGGCAGCAGAAGCCAGAGCTCAAGGACAGAGAGAGCAAGAAACACTTTGGAAGAAAGAAGAGAAAAGCATCTTGGAGGTCTAAAGGAGTCCATAGCAGTTTGTGTACTGGGAGACATTCCAGAGGCAAGCATAATCCATTGGACTGGAGGAAACCAGAGGAGTGGGGTTGCAGAGCCAGGAATCCCCGGACGGGACCTGTGAGGGAGACGGCTGCATTTGGAAGGGGCCCTAAGACCAGTGCAAGAAGGTATGTGAAGAGAGACCCAGTGTCCAGGGATCTTGATTGGAAGGCTGGACATGAAAACTGGACTACATACTGGCCAGGATATTTAGAGAGGAACCCTAACAGCAATGGAAGCTCAGGTATGAACACTGATCTATGCCCTAGCTATTCACTTGGAAGACAACAGGGAAACAAGTATTGTTCTGAGAATGCTCCATTAAGAAATTCCTCTGTGCCAATCCATGATATTGATTCTATGATAGTTGAAGAAGAAGGGGATATTGTAAATGAGCAGTGTGAATACATGGATTGCTCTCTGTCTAAACGTCTGTGGTAATATTCTTTTACAAAATACAACAACCATCACAAAGAAATATAAACTTGTTCTTTGATCTACTCAGAAAAGCTTTTGAGCAGGATTTTGAGCCACGTTTAGAAAGTAAACCAGCCAAGAGGTTTGAGCCTTGCCTAATTGCCTGTGAGCTCTGAAGAGACACTTCTGGGTGTGTGTGAAAATACCAGAAGTTAGCCTTGAAAAATAACAGTTTTTCATTACTTTGTGGGTTTTGTTTGTTTTTGAAGCACTGCTATAAAGATATTAGCAGGAGCCTACAGAAAAGACCTTTCTGTTCCCATCAAGGTCTTTATGGTTTGATTTGATTGCTTAAGAAGCTCAGTTGTTGTTTTTCCTGATTTTGTTTTTCTAAGTATAATACTGAAAGCAAGTATCCTTTTCTGTGCTACCAAGCAAATCTGTGTTGGGAGAAATAACCCTATAAATAAAATATCTTTTCTTGGCTTTACACTCGTGCAAGCACAACTAATTTATTGTGAACGGCTGATTCTGGTATGAATGGACTACATTTCCCACAATCCTTTGCAAGTCATATTAATATTTGCCTTTGCCAAGACTGTGGACATTCTCACCCAGCGCCCCCGTTTACAAACTGCATGTGTGGTTTTGGCATCTCCAGTCCTTGTATTGCACATCATCCAGAGGTCTTCAGTTCCTGTTGATCTTTAATACTTTGGGACAGTGACAATTTTGGACCAGATTCAGCCAGTGTTTATACTAACTTAGCAGATTTGGCCTTCTTACATCCAGCCACCCCAGTATAACGAAGATGAGTGTTCCAAAGAAGAGCAAAACCTATCACTTTCATGATGAATGGGAAATGGACTACTTCTTCATCATAGTGAAAGACAAGTTATTGTTGTCTAATTTTTATTGTCCCAGTATCCTTGCCCAAAAAGGTTAATCTGGATCGTCATTATAAGGCTCTGCATAGCAATAAGTTTGATGCTGATTTTCCACCCAAAATTGAAATTCGTAAACTGAAACTCAAAGAACTTAAATTGAAATTGGCTACTCAGCAACAGTTGATGGTGAAGCCAAGGTCACATTCGGTCAATGCAAACATAGCATCCTTCAAGGTCAACAACCTGATCGCAAAGAAATGCAAACCTTTCACTGAGGGGGAATTTGTAAAAGATTGTTTTCTTGAAGCAGCTGACAATCTTTTTGAAGGATTTAAAAACACTGGTCAACACTGAAATCGTTACTGACTTTAAAAGGCCCTAATCTGTAGTATCTTGGTGAGCTGAACACGAATATAACATTAAAACATTTTTATTGGCTCTCGTTTTGAAGATATTGCTTGTAGTTCATTTTTGACGTTTGTGATAAGGAAGCTTATCATAGCTCAGGAAGGAGCTATAGAAAAGGTGAAGTGACTCTGAACAAGCAACCTGTCAGTTCTGGTAGAAATAAGAAAACAGAATTTTCCAATAAAAGACTACCAGTCCCAGAATGCACCAGGTTTCCAACAGCCATTAGAGGAGCTAAAGTGGGGAAACGTGTGTTCAATCAGGAGGGCTATGAGGTAATCCCTAAGCACTCATCTCAAAGGGCAGGGCCTGATTCAGCACAGCTGCGCTGTGTTAGGGAGGAGCACTCATCTAAGCAGAATAAAGGTAGAGTTTATTCTACAGAGAATCAGCTTGAGCTTGATCATCTTCATCATCAGGAGGATCATCAGAAGCAGAAGCCAAACTGGACGGACAGAGAGGGAAAGAAACCCTTTGGAAGAAAGAGGAGAAAAGCCTTTGAGAGGTCTAGAAGAGTCCAGAGCAGTACGTATACTGGGAGGCATTCCAAGGGCCAGCATACACCATTGGACTGGGGAAAGCCAGAGGAATGGTGCTGCAGAGCTAGGAATCTCCAGACGGTACCTGTGAGAGAGACGGCTGCACGTGGAAGGGACCCTAAGACCCATGCCAGAAGGTATGTGAAGAGAGATCCAGTGTCCAGGGATCTGGATTGGAAGGCTGGACATAAGAACTGGACTACATACTGGCCAGGCTATATAGAGAGGAACTCTAACAGCAATGGAAGCTCAGGTATGAACACTGATCTATGCCCTAGCTATAACCTTGAAAGACAGCAGGGAAATAAGTATTCTCCTGAAAGTGCTCCATTGGGAGATTCATCTGTGCCAATCCATGATATTGAACCCATGCTTGTTGAAGAAGAGGGAATGATAGCAGATGAAGAATCTGTTTACATGGACTGCTCTCTGTCTAAACTCCTTTGGTGATTTTCTGTTATAAAGTACAGCAACCATCACAAAGAAATACAAACTTGTTCTTTAATCTACTCAGAAAAAAATCCTGAGTAGGATTTTTAGCCACGCAGTAGAAAGCAAGCCAGCTAAGGGGTTTCAGCTGGATAACTGCTAGCAATTGAGCCTTACCTAATTGCTTGTGAGCTAGGAGAGAATCACTTCTGAATCTATGTGGGAAGATATAAGAAGTTAACCTGAAAAGAACAGTTTTTTTCTCTTCTTTGTGGCTTTTGGTTTGTTGTTTGATATATGCTAAGAAAACATTAGCTAATGCCTACAGAAAAGACCAGTTTGTACCAACCAGGTCTTATTTCTTTTGCTTTGCTTGCCTGACAAGTTTAAATATTGTTTTCCTGATTTTGATTTTGTTTTTCCAAGTTTAACACTGAAAGCAAGTAACCTGATTTATGTGCTACCAAGCATATCTGTGTTGGGAGAAATAACCCCATAAATAAATATCTTATTGGCTTTACACTTGAGCACAACTAAATTATTGTGAGCAGCTGTGTCTGGTGTGAATGAACTGCATTGCCCACAATCCCTTGCAAATCATATAGATATATGCACTTGCCAAGACTGTGAAGATTCTCACCCAGGCAGCCGTCTGACACGTTTCACCATGTAAATTTATCCAGTAGGACATCAACAACATCCCAAATAAGCCTTGAATGATGTAATATTGCATCACATTGCATAATACCAGCATGCACACATCATCCAGAGCTGATTGCATCATTTTCTGATGCAATGCAATACTACTGCCAGATGGCTGCTGAAGCCATCTGACGTCAGCAGTGTACTATACGCAGTCGGAAAGGTTGAGCATTTAAAATATTTCAGACTGTGTGCGAGACAGTTTAAGATACTGTTACATGTAACTTTTATTAATCATATAATTTTAGCCATTTAGGTACAATACAGAACAGTAATGCCGCGAAAGTGCGTTAATACCGTTGACAATTTCTGCTACATCCCAAATCCATTGCCATTCAACATAGACAAACTGGACCTATCCCCTCTGAGCAACTGCTTTGATGCCATATCGGAATGGCTCATGTCACAAAACCTCAGGATTCAACATAAGAAGACAGAGGTGCTCTTCATGTCGAAGAACCCGAACTTTAGCCCTCCACAATTCTTGAAGGTGAAAGATGCTGATCTACAAACAAAACCCAAAATACGTTATCTAGGTGTTACACTTGATCAAAACCTGGACATGAAGGCACATATAGCCAACACAGTAAGAGCTATATACTACAAGATTCGTTCACTCAGACATCTTCGTCCCTTGCTTGAACCAGAGGATTTCCGTACCATCTACCAGGCTCTGATCATGCCTCACTTTGATTATGCTAATGTCATCTTACTAGGCCTCCCTCAATCCACTTTGAACCCCTTACAGCTCGCTATGAATAGCGCTGCAAGGGTTCTCCGTGGGGCATCTAGGAGCGAGCATGTGACGCCCCTTCTGAAGCAGTTACACTGGCTTCCTATACAGGCCAGGATCATCTTCAAGACATTACTACTTACCTTCAAAGCGGTAAATAGTCTCTCCTCCACATCATTAACCGAACTCATCAAACCCATAACCCCGAATAGATCAAGAAGATCAACGGCATTAAATATGCTAATGGTTCCTCGAGAACTTACAAGATGCACCTCATCAACAGCAAACAGGGCTTTCAGTCTCCGTGCCCCAACACTCTGGAATGCATTGCCAACAGATATTAGAGCAATCACCAACCTACTTCAATTTAGAAAGGCCCTCAAACATTCCTTATTCCTCAAATACTTCCCAGTGGACACAGAAGCACGTCCCCTCTCCACTAGTTATAGGGACTCCGAATCACCTAGTGAGCCAGAATACCCCACGTAGTAGGTTCCACTGACCATTAATTAATTACGTTTTTATAGCTTCTATAACTTGAAAATATCAATAGTTTTCTTTGCAATCTAAGTTACTGTCCTGTTATTTGTAATTGCCTTGTTATCCAAGTTTTATGACCCTGTTTACTGTAAACTCAGACACATGTTTTTGTGCTGAATTTGTGTTCGATGTAAACCGCGCTGATGTCAAATAGTGCGGTATATAAGAAATGTAAAAAAATAAATAAATAAATATCTGTGGGGAAGTGACATTTGCCAACCAGAAGAAAAGTATCACTTCTCAACTGAAGAAGGCATATCATCTTTATTTCGGATGCAAGATTTGTGACCAAGACAAGCACTGGGCCCCGCATAAATTCTGCGCTACATGTACAACACAGTTTTCACAATGGTTGAATTGCAAAAGACCATCAATGCCGTTTGCAGTCCCCATGGTGTGGAGAGAGCCAAGCAACCACATAAATGACTGTTACTTCTGCTTGGTTCCTCCTCTTTCCAGCGGAATAATGAAGCAAAAGAAGTCGAGCATAGTCTACCCAATTATTCTGCATTGAGACCAGTTCCACATGGTGAGGGACTTCCTATTCCAGAACCTCCATCAGAATATTCTCTTGATTCATCTGATGAGGACAAGGGTGAGCCGACCTGTTTTCTCCTGGTCCGTCAGCATGCAGTAACCCAGATTTTCACTGGGATGCATATCAACTCCACACAGAATAACACAGGAAGAACTAAATGACCTGGTTCATGATTTGGACTTATCCAAGCACAAGGCAGAATTGCTAGGATCAAGACTCCAACAATGGAATCTCCTAGAAGAAGATGTCAACATTACTTCATATCGAAAGCGCCACCATCAGTTGGAGCCTTTCTTCAGAAAGGAAAGTAATCTGGTATTCTGTTCCGATATTGAAAGCCTCATGAATGCCTTAAAAATCACTCATGACCCACAAGACTGGAGACCATTTATAGACTCTTCGAAACTGAGTCTGAAGGCTGTGCTTTTGAACAATGGAAACCGTCTTCCATCTATTCCGGTAGCGCATGCCGTCCACATGAAAGACAAAAATCACCAAAAAACTCTTGAAAAGTAACACTTATATTTTTTTGTCGGATACTACCGAAAAAGGCACACACTTTGTATTTCGTGCCTTCCCTTCAGTCGTATCCTTTTAATTAAACTTTAAAAAGTTCAGAGGTACTTAGCTTAGCAGAATTGTATCTTATAGTCATTCACTTCAAAAACCAAATAGAAGATAAGCAGCAGTAAGTCTCCATGCACAGGAAATCTCCACGCACGATGTGCACGTTTCGGGACTGATGTCCCTGTATCAAGTGCCAGCAGAGATAGAACTCCAATATCATGAATGCTGTCTTCCACACTTCTCTCAACCGCCAATGCTGTCTTCCAAACTTCTCTCAACCGCCACAAAACGCTGTATGTCATTCAACAGCTGATTCCTTTTAAAGGGCAAAATGTTTTTGCAATTGGCTACTTTATATTTATTTATTTTATTTATTTATTTATTTATTTAACATCTCTTATATACCGCGCTATTAAAATCAGTGCGGTGTACAATGAACAAAATATACTGCAATGTGTACAGGTAACATCGAGTTTACAGAGAACAAGGGAATATATAACATGGAATAACAATTCCATCAAACACAAGGTGTGCCGCAAGGATCCTCATTGTCATCTTTACTATTCAACATTTACATGCAGCCCATCTGCAACATCATTAGATCATTTAACGTGAGCTGTCTGATATATGCAGACGACATCCTACTATATATGCCTTTTTCAACCGTGCAAATGGACCTTACACCTCTTATAGAATGCTTCAATACCATATCGGATTGGCTACAAGCACAAAACCTCCGCATCCAGCACAAGAAAACGGAGGTATTATTCATCGCTAGAGACCCAGACTTCACCCCACCGACACATATAAAGGTAAAGGAAGCGGAATTACAAACTAAAGAAACAATAAAATACCTGGGGATCACTTTAGACCAACATCTGGACATGAAATGTCATATAAGCAACATTGTCAAAGCGGTCTATTTTAAAATCCGTTCACTCAGACATCTGCGCTCCCTACTGGAGCCAGATGATTTCCGGACCATATACCAAGCACTGATCCTGCCGCACTTTGACTTTGCCAATTCCATCCTACAAGGTCTCCCGCAATCCACACTAAACCCGCTACAACTGGCCATGAATGCTGCAGCAAGGATTCTTCATGGAGCCTCCAGAAGAGACCACGTGACTCCGATATTAAAACAGCTTCATTGGTTACCTATACACGGAAGGATTATTTTCAAAACATTAATCCTCTCATTCAAGGCAATCAAGCACCTTTCCTCCACAGCACTTACGGATCTCATCCATACAGTGCCCCCCAACAGAGCTAGGAGGTCAACAGCCCTAAATTTATTAGCAACCCCGAAGACCTTGACAAAATGCAATAATACAACAGCAAATAGGGCCTTCAGCCTTTACGTCCCCAAATGTTGGAATGCACTCCCACCAGACATTCGAGCTATAGCAGACCTGACCCAATTCAGGAAGGCAATCAAATATCACCTCTTCCTCCAATACTACCCAACCAGCGATGAATTTAGTTAGCACCACCTAAGAATCACCGCCCTTTTGCAGCACATACTCACAAGGTATCAAGTATTCAAAACGGATTCATCATTTATTGAGCAATTCAACAATGTTATAGAAATGTTATAGGAATTTTTACCTCATGTATAGGAATTTTTTACCTCATGTATATAGCATATTCCATGTAAATAGTTCATGTATATAGTTCAGCCCCTGTTATCCAAGTTTATATTCCTGTTCGATGTAAAACCAAACAGAATGTGTGTATTGGTCACTTTGTTATACTGTAAACCGCGCTGATGCCGAATAGTGCGGTATATAAGCAACTGTAATAAATAAAATAAATAAAAATAAAAATAACAGGGATAACTATGTACAATCAACATTATACTATGAATATGCTTTTATTATATACCATATTTAAACTCGAGTGGATATCAAGACCTCAGCCAATAGGAAAGAAGGGGTTTCCCACTGTGTAAGGGAATCCCTACTCCAATTGGTTAACCTCAAATGAGACTGGATCATTCAATTTCTTTATTGAGACCTAGAGGATGTACTGTTTTAAGACGATAGATCCATCTCTGTTCACAATATTGAAGCTTGCTGACCCTGTCTCCTCCCCTGGGGTCAGGGGGATATGGTCAATAATAGTCCAATGTAAATCTGAAAAAACGTGGTTATATTGCAAGCAATGTTCTACCATGGGGCTGACTCAATTTTGTGCTTGAGCCGTGATGCATGTTCATTCAACCGCGTCTTAGCCATCCGAGTCGTCCGGCCAACATACACCAAGGGACACGGACATTGGATGATATAAACGACAAAAGATGATGTGCAATCTGTCTCCCACCGTCGTTTGAACATTTGACCAGTTGAAGGATGTGACCATGTGGAACCCGTTAATGAAGAAGCACAATGTAGACAATTTCTACATTCAGTATGTCCTTGATGTGACAAGGATGGGATAGGGGACCTATCCTCCTCAGTCACCGTTCGGGCCAACAAATCCCCCAAGTTAGCGCCACGAGTAAAGGCCACCATAAGAGGTTTTTGAAAACAGGAATGTAAAGATAAAATGGACCAGTGTTTTTTAAGAATAGACACTACAGTAGCACTAGACGTCATATACGGTAAAATGCCAACTAGAGATTGTGAAGATGTATCAAGACCACTTGTCCGCAAGTCACCCAAAAAAATATAAGTGTTACTTTTCAAGGGTTTTTTGGTGATTTTTGTCTGATTATTGTTTATTTATCACTGAATTGGGATTTTTTGGTTTAGCTTAGGTCCACACGAAAGAGGCATACAATAACTTAAAGCATCTATTGACTTCCATTAACTATAACAAGTACAGCTGGCACCTCTGTGGTGACTTGAAGGTAGTTGCCCTTTTAATGGGACAGCAGCAGGGATATATAAAATACATGTGTTTCTTATGTGAGTGGGATAGCCGAGCAAGGGATTGGCACTACTTGCGGAAGGAATGGAATCACAGACAAAATGTAACAGTTGGAGAGAAGAATATCCAGCACCCAGCTCTGGTTGAGGCTCACAAAATCCTGCTACCACCCCTTCACATCAAACTAGGTTTGATGAAAAACTTTGTGAAAGCCATGGACCGCACTTCGCCAGCTTTCCGATACCTGCATGAAAATTTTCCTCGACTCAGCGAAGCAAAGATTAAAGAGGGAGTTTTTGTGGGTCCTCAGATTTGAGAGCTCTTCAAAGATGACCGGTTCAACAACTTGCTGCAGGGCAGGGCCGGATTTACCTATACGCCATGTACGCCATGGCGTAGGGCCCACAGCTGGCAAGGGCCCACAAAAAGCTGCCGCGGCAGCATGGACGTTCCTGCGGCAGCATGGACGGTCCCGCGGGGCCCCCTCTGCCCTGCCGAATCCCCGGCTGAGCCCCTCCGTGCCGGCTTTGAGAAGTGCGAAGGGAGAGTGTCTCCCTCGCGCCTCTGTTAAGCCCGCAGGGGCTGATGGGTTCCCATCAGCCCCTGCGGGCTTAACAGAGACGCGAGGGAGACACTCTCCCTTCGCGCCTCTCAAAGCCGTCGCGGAGGGAGGGATTCGGCAGGGCAGAGGGGCCCCGCGGGACCGTCCGTGCTGCCGCGGCCTTGGTAGTAGCCAGCGGTTTTGCTTTTTTAAAATTTCATTTTACTTGAGCCGATGGGGGGGGGGGGGTAGGACTGGAAATGGGCTGGGGGGGTTAGGACTGGTAATGGGCTATGGGGGGGTTAAGACTGATAATGGGCTGTGGGCTGTTGGGGGCTGTCTGGTAATGGGCTATGGGGGGGGCTAGGACTGGAAATGGGCTGGGGGGGTTAAGACTGGAGGTGGGCTGATGGGGTTAGGACTGGTAATGGGCTATGGGCTTTTGGGGGGGTTAGAACTGGTAATGGGCTTTGGGGGGGTTAAGACTGATAATGGGCTGTCGGCTGTTGGGGGGTTACAACTGGGAATGGGCTAGGAGGGGGTTAAGACTGATAAGGGGCTGTGGGCTGATGGGGGCTGTCTGGTAATGGGCTATGGGGGGGCTAAGACTGGAAATGGGCTGGGGGGGTTAAGACTGGAGGTGGGCTGATGGGGTTAGGACTGGTAATGGGCTGTGGGCTGTTGGGGGGGGGTTAGAACTGGTAATGGGCTATGGGGGGGTTAAGACTGGTAATGGGTTGTGGGCTGATGGGGGCTGTCTGGTAATGGGCTATGGGGGGGGGCTAGGACTGGAAATGGGCTGGGGGGGTTAAGACTGGAGGTGGGCTGATGGGGTTAGGACTGGTAATGGGCTGTGGGCTGTTGGGGGGGGTTAGAACTGGTAATGGGCTATGAGGGGGGGTTAAGACTGATAATGGGCTGTGGGCTGATGGGGGCTGTCTGGTAATGGGCTATGGGGGGGCTAGGACTGGAAATGGGCTGGGGGGTTAAGACTGGAGGTGGGCTAATGGGTTTAGGACTGGAAGTGGGCTGATGGGGGGTTAGGACTGGTAATGGGTTATAGGGGGGGCTTAAACTGAAAATGGGGTGATGGGGGGTTAGGACTGGAAGTGGGTTGATGGGGGGGCTAGGACTGGTATTGGGTTGGGGGTTGCTAGGACTAGAAATGGGCTGATGGGTGGCTAGGACTGGAAATGGGCTGATGCAGGGACTAGAAGGGAATGGATGCTGGGTGAGGCTGGAACTAGAAGGGAGCTGATGTTGGGGGAGGATTAGAATGGGATGGGGCTGGAAGAGTAAAATGGAGAAGGGAAAAATATTTTGTGTGGGAGGGATAAAAAATCTACAATTGGCCGGGTATTGGGAGAGTAAGTGGGGATTGAGGATGGAGGGGTAAAATTTGAGTGGATGAAATAGGAATGAGGAAAGAGCAAAAGGAGAAAGATTAGTATGTTAAAGCAGATGTAGAGAGAGAATGGAAAAAAACTAGAAGAGAGAAGAAAGGACAAATGGACAGCAGACGATGGAGAGTTAGCAGAAGACACAAAGAAACCAGAAGAAAGTGGCTGGAGCAATTGCAGCTGAAAAAAAAATGCACAAAAGGTAGAAAAATATCTCTTTATTTTGAATTTATTAATTGGAATATGTCAGCTCTGGTAAATGTGCATCATTAACGTCTGCGCTTTGTTTAGTACAAGAGCAAATTAATGTATAGTTTTATTTCTACAGTGTTGTACATTCCAAGTTTGGCTTTTGGGATTCCAAGTTTAATTATTGTCTTCCTGTTTCTAAATTGTGATTACTTGTTTGGTGATGGTCTATGTTCTGCATGTGTAACTGAGCTGAGGTGTTCTGTTTATATAATTCCTATTTGACATTGCCACTTGTTCTCTTTCCCCAGTAGGTCATGTATTGTTGTTCTCTGAAATGTATTGGTTTAATATTTGCAGTGTTGCCTTTTGATTGGTAGAGTATGGTGCTTTGTGAGTCCTGGTAGTGCTGTTAGGATACGGCGGGTTTGCTATGGGTTGGCACTGGATTATAGTAATGTAGAAATCTTTTAGTCTTTCTTTATCCATACACTCATTAAGAGGCACGTTTACTAAAAGTTAGTATATGGTAACATTATGCAAATATTTATGCAAATGAGGCCCCTTATGCAAATGAGGCCCCGCACCCCTCTTGGGCCGCCCCTGCTGGGGGCCCACAATTTTTGTTGGCGTAGGGCCTCACTCAAGGTAAATCCGGCCCTGCTGCAGGGAGATGCGAAACAAGCATGGAATGCTTTTCACCTAGTGTCAACAAACTTTCTCGGGAATGTTAGGGCAGAAAACTACAAGGAACTAGTAGAAGACATGCTGATGCAGTATCAGAAACTTGGTTGCAAAATGTCTCTAAAGATCCATTTCCTTGATTCCCATCTCAATTTCTTTCCTGACAACTGTGGTATGGTTAGTGATGAACAGGGCGAACGTTTTCACCAGGATATCGCAATGATGGAGCAAAGATACCATGGAAAATGGTCCACTACAATGCTGGCTGACTACTGCTGGACACTCCCCAGAGAAGATCCCGAACAGCTGTAAAAGAGACAGGCGAAAAAATCGAAGAAGTAGTCTATGGGGTATGTTTACTAAACCTTCTTAACGTGCGCGCTGTGCAATTAGCGCGCGCTAAGGTACCTTAGCACGCGCTAATGACGCTTTACGGGGCACAAATGTGCCTTAGTGTGCGCTCACGCGCGCAGTGGCACAAATGAGCACTGAAGGCAGGGAAAGGCTCCCGCAGGGCGGAGGAAGGCTCCCCAGGGGTCAATGGGTGGAGAGTGGGAGGGGAAAGGCTCCCCGCACACTAACGATGTGAAATCCGAGGCCAAAACTAACGCAAGTGAAAACCTCGCGTTAGAGCTGATTTAAAGGGAAAAGAAACCATTTCTGTCAGCAATGTACAGCAAAACCAGGGAAACCTACAAAAAAGTGATAAGTGTGATACATGTGCACGGAACAAAAGTGCAAATAAACATTGAAAATGACCCCAACAAAATAAAAAAAATCATAATCAAGCTGGGCAATAGTGATAGCAATGGGAAACATCAAAAAACACTCCCAAGAAAGCCCCAAAAAATAAATATGAATTTTGGAAGGGTCTACGCTCCGTCCCCATACAAGGTGAATGATCCCACAGTGAAATAGCACTGATCAGGGTTTCCCTCTCCATTGGACAGGTTACCTATGGCATGCACATGTTCCACAACAGCAGGGTGGGCATGTCGTAATGGGCAACTGGACAGATGCTGGGAAAGGGGATACAGAGGGCTGCAGGCGGCACATGCTGTGGTGCAGCTGGGGCACAGTGCGGACTAGGCAGATGCCTAGGTGGCACTTAGGAATTCTGAAACTGAACAGCAGCCAGACAGCAACTGATGAGGGCCCAACATGGGCACGAGAGTGTTTATCACAGTGTCACAGGGCATAGTACCCAGCAGGTACCTCCAAGGACACAGAACATTGGCAGGCAGTGTTGGGGGGAAGCGTGGATGCCTATGCAGGTACCCCTACCCCAGAACACGCACCATAGGCAGCCGCCTACCTGCACACTGGATGGCTTGAGACTTCACACCACCAGCACCACCAGCAGAAGGGCATGTCAGCATGGTGGCAGAGGTGTACTGGTGGTGGAGGGGGGCAGTGGCAGCTGCCCAGAGCAGACCATGGCCTAGCCCTGTGTAGGTGGGTGCCATGCACTGCAACAGACAGGCCCTGCCGGACAAACAGTCATGGTATCACCAGCGAATGCACTATCTCTGTGGCAACACAGTGGTGCAGTGCACACAACCAGTGTGTTTGGAGGCAGAAGATCACAGGTTCAAGTCCCAGCTATGGTGTCTACCAGCCCACTCCCCATACTTTACCCACTACTACAACGTGCTAATACAGATAGAACCTTTATTGCAGATGACGTAAACATGCCCAAAACACCTACATTTTACCCTACAGAGCACAGACTCCATAAACAGGTGCATTACCTACAGCAGAGTCTCCCAAATACAGTCCTGGAGGGCCAAACACCATTCAGGTTCCATGCTGCCTCTAATAAAGATGCCTGTGCTGCATATCTATGCACCATCCCCCATGGTATGCAGATGTATCTCATGCATATTCATGAGGAACAGCATGAAAACCCGAACAGTGTTTGGCACATCAGGACTGGAGTTGGGAACCTCTGCCGTAAAGCAGCAGCCAACAGGGGCAGACACACCCACACCCACAGGCTCCATTAGCCAATGCCCCCTGGAGAGGCAGGACATTGGGCCCTAAGTGCATCTCCCAATACTAGCACTTGCATACCTTAGCAATGCCACCCTACACCTGGGAATACGGTACACAACTATCAAAAGTTTGCTATGATTACTGGCAGATAGCAATTCCTACGTTAAGCACAGTTTGCTGATTGAGCTCCATCATAGCAACCTTTCTGATGTCTGTGGGGTGTGCTTCAGGTCTGGTCTCTGACAGTGTTTACCACCCTGGGGAGTGACCCCCAACAGTTTTGCGTACCATATCCATGCCTGCACTGTGCCCAGGACTGGTGTGGTGGCCAGGGCTGCTAAACACCTCTATAGTAGCACAATGCTGGCATAGGTGTGGGAGTGTGTGTCTGTCTATCCAGTGTGTGGTGGCTGCAAACACCCTCCACAGCCCACACTGCCAGCACTGTTGCCAGTGTTGGCCTGCCAATGTGCATAATGAGAAGCAAGGTACCATGGGTATAGCCCGGACAGGGTGGCCTGGCCAGGATGCATAGGGCAATGGCTGGGACATTGTAGTGCCCGGCCACCACCTGCACAGACAGGGTGGCCACAGTATGTCCTGCTGGGAGTTCACTCTCACCCTGACTGAGCAGTGACCACGGCATGGCTAGGTTCCCCCATAGTGCCCTATAATACTTTTTTCATGTGATATTTCTGGGTTCCCTTTTGGGGCCCAATCACTGACTTATCTGCTTGGTGTGTATGCTGATGTCCCAGTTCTGGGTGCATGCATCCTCTCCAGGAACATGCCCTATGGACTAGCTATCAGACTGTCTGCAGCTAGTATGTGTCTTTCTGGAACACCTTGCAGGGTGCAGTGGCTGCAGGAGAATGTCAGATTGTGGTGGGGTGCAGCTGAGTATTTCTGGGCCTAATGTCTGTCTGCTATTGCTTTATGGATAAGTACAAAGCTGCATTGACTGCCCTATAGGGTGTCTGTTCCCCAGCAGGACTGCAGTTGGTGGTCCCCTCTGCTGCCATTGCAGGGACGTAAAATGTGGATCTGTTGGTGGGAGGCCCTGTTTCCCACCCTTAGCCCCAGAGGGTGGGTTGGGTGCTGGTACATAATCTGCCTATGGGTCTATAAGGGTCAAACCTGACTGAGAAATACAGATGTATCCAAAGTGTGTCTGCAGGAACTACCTATCTCACACACTAGGACTGCTGGGGATCTACAGCATGGCCTATTTCTGCTATGGAAGGTGCTGTGGACCTGGTGCTGGGCGCTCCACCGCACCCTCAGGGTGAGCACAGTACCTGCACAATGTGACGGTGTGTAGCTACTCTGTGCCAGTAACACACATGGTCAGTTCCCCCTACCAGGCCTAGGTGCTGTGGGGGTTCATACCCCATCTTGTGTTCATCTGTAGACGGCTGATTTGCATGTGCAGTGCATCTTGGGTACGGGTGGACTAACCCTATCCTGGTGACCACAGCAGACTGTTTGTGTGGTGACATGCAGTCCTTCTGCAGCCAGCCAGGGGCTTGCTAACAGCTATAAAGCTGTAGCCCACTGGTTGCTTCACTGCCAGTGGAGCCAGAGGTCATGGGTTCAAACCCACAGTGGGGTTATTTGATGGGGCTGTCCAAAGCATTATCTATTTTTAATGTATATTAGTGCTGCCAGCAAAAACACCCTCAGTGTACTGTACCCATAAGGTGCCTCAGAGGGCGCTTTATAGGGCGCCCTATAGGGCACCTTATGGTTACCGTCCATATAAGGTGCCCTATACAGTATCTTATGGAGTGACTTATAGGGTGCCCTATAGGGGACATTATAGGGTGCCGTGGCGGACAATGCACTTTATAATGTGCCCTGTGGAGTGCCTTATAGGGTGCCTTATGCGGCACCTTAGGTTACGGCACATGAGGGTGTGTTTGCTGGCAGCAATTAATAAAATACAAATAAAGTGCCACAGGAAACAATACTTACATGTCAAAGCTGATGCCTTAGCCAGCTTTAAGTATTAGGTACACTGGGGATCAAACTCATGACCCTTGTATCATTAGTCAGTGCTTTAACCATTGTGCTACACTGCTGTTCCTCCTTACATGTCAGCGCACCTACTTAAGATTTTCATGCATTTAAATGCACAGTGCTGCCATCAAAAACAGTGCTATGACCTTGCCGTGCCTCATAGGGCACCCTATATGGCGCCCTATAGGCCACCCTTTAAGCAACATTGTCGGGTGCCTTGGCAGACAGTGCACTTTAAAATGTGCCCTCTGGGGTACCTTATGGGGTGCTTTATGCAGCACCTTATGTTACAGCACTTTGAGAGTGCATTTTCTAGCAGCAGTAATTAAAATAAAAATAAAATGCCTCATAATGCAATATTACACATAAATGGTAGTGCCTCAGCCAGCCTTATTAATTGGGCACAGTGTTGGATTGAACCCATGATCCCTGCACCATCTGTCAGTGTCTTCACCATTGTACTGCAGCCCTGTTCCTCTGTTTATACATCAGCGCGCCTGCTTATGCTTCCCGCGCGCGTTTCTTGTGCGCTAATGTGCGCGGCGCACAAGAGCGCGCATGCTAATCCTGTTTTGCTACTTTTGACCGGACCGCCCACTCCTTTTATGGCATCCTGCAGACTAACGCGGCGCACACGTTAAGAGGGTTTAGTAAACATACCCCTATGACTTGTTTTTTTACAGGTATTAACCGAAGGCCTATTATATTTACTATTGACATGCATTTCGTGATGTAAACATTAATTCTTGTAGATTACAAAAAAACTAGAGCAATTTCACTGTCATATTCATGTTCAGCATATAAAAATTGATGATAAATGACTATTTTTATTTCAGTAACATGACTTTTGTAAAACTTGGTTGACCAGTGCGGCGACTAGAAAAGATGTGTGGAGACACAACTGAACAATTGTTGGAGGATATTTCAAATTGTGTTGCTTTCTCACTCCAACTGGATGAATCTACGGACATAAGAGACATAGCCCAGTTACTAGTCTTTATCCGGATGTTTTTTGAAGACTTCAGTGTTAAAGAAGAACTACTTGGAATGATTTCTTTAAAAGGGAGAACTATCGGTCAGGAAATATTCAGTTCTTTCCATTATTTTGTGACAAAGTGTAATCTTCCATTACATAGACTTGTTTCCATCACTACTGATGGAGCAAGAGCAATGACAGGTGAGGTTAACGGTTTCATAGTCCTCTGTAGGCAGCATGACGACTTCCTAGATTTCCTTTCTTACCACTGCATCATTCACCAGCAAGTTTTGGCAAGCAAGAGACTCAATACAAAAACTGTCATGGACATCACTTTCAAAATTGTAAATTCAGTTCGTGGAAGATCACTTCAAAGACGGCTTTTCAATCTTACTCTTGATGAAGGGGCAGAGGAAATCATTATGCACACAGATGTAAGGTCTTGCTAGAGATACAAACGTTCCTCCAAACTATCGTCTTGGACTAATTATCCCATTAGATGTATGAATCCTTCAATTGTTCAATTCATACCATAGAAATATGTTCTAATTAGAACCGGGTCTCAGACAATTGTTAGTACATATCATGGGATAGAATCCCTTTTGTACTTACTTCGCATCAATGACCACGGTTCAGGGGTAGTTCTTATATGTTGACATTCTCATATAATGGTAAATCAGATCTTTCAATTTTCAGATCCACAATGATATAATATTGCGCAAGAATGCAACAAAATGATAGAACTTAACTTGCAGTTGGTCTCATATCTGCTGGTCTTTTAGCTGAACTTTCCCCGACGCTACCAGTCGGTACCGCATTTGCGTTTCACAAATGTTTCTTCAAGGGTCGAGTTTCATCAAAAGCTTAGATAATAGCAACAAGAAAACTTTTAAGCGCTAGACTCCGTGTTCAACATCGAGCTCCTCGGCTCAAAAAACGGGATAATTAGTCCAAGACGATAGTTTGGAGGAACGTTTGTATCTCTAGTAAGTGTTTGCATCCTCTACAAAGTAGACCTAAGATATTGAAGTGTTACACCACAGATGTAAGGTAGCTAAGTAGGCACAAATTTCTGCAAAGATTTTGTGATTTTCTGAATGAAATAAGAAGTTTTTTGAAGGAGAGGGAGATGACCAAGTAGAGTTGGAAGATGAGGAGTGGTTATGTGATCTGGCATTTCTCACTGACTTTACAGGCGAACTAAGTGATATGAACCTTGACTACAAGGTAAAAACAAATGCATTGGCGAGATGATGAATACAGTTTCATCCTACAAGAGCAAATTTGAGCTAATGATGACTGACCTTGCAAACAACACTATTGATCATTTTTCTAATACGCAGGACCATTTGGGACAATATCCAAATTTTGTTTTTCAGAACAAGAAGTATGTGACAGAAATCTGTTCTGTTATCCAGGAATTCAAAAATAGATTCTGTGACTTCCAAAAAATTGGAACAGTTGTGGAGTACTTGTCATACCCATTCAAAGTAGATGTGGACATTAAAGAAACTGCAGCTGCTATCAGTAAAAATTACTCATTGAACAAGCCGTCTCTTGAAAATGAAATATTAACCCTTAAAAATGATATTTTTTCTCAAGACCCATGCTGAGCAAGAATCATTTTGGAGTGCCTAGAGACAAATTTCCCAACTTTGGAAGATGCAGTGAAGCTGTACACTCCTGTTTTGGTTCAACTTATTTGTGTGAATCTGCGTTTTCCCATCTGAAAATGACAAAGAGTACACAACGTTCCAACATGACAGATGAACATCTCCAGGATTCCCTGAGACTGGTCCTCACGCAATATTTACCCAACTTCAAAAAACTGGTGGATGAAATGCAGGCTCAGACGTCTCACTAATGAGCAAGAGCGAAATATTAAAGATTGTGCAAGATCAGCCTGGATCAATACTCGACCTAAATTTAACACAAATTACTCAATAAAAGTTAAATAAAGTTATTAAGACAGTTAAAGAAAGTTATTACTCAATAAAACTTTAAGAAAAAATGTACTTTCCATTTCCCCTCGCAGTTCTTACTGGATCTTCGTCTCTCTCTGTTTTGTTTTTGCTTAATTTGCTTAACAGCTGATCACATCCAAGTAAATGACAGAAGGTTCATTAAAATGGGGGGGGGGGATCCTCCAACTTTATTAGGTTAAAATTTAATTTGAAACTAATTCGAAACTTAATTTTCATGGTGGTAGATCACTGGCACTTTTGGCCGAAAAAAGTAGATCATGACCTGTTCGAAGTTGGACATGCCTGCTCTACAGGAATAGTGGTATGCTTAGTGACAGCCGTTACTAAGGTATCAACTTTAGAAAAGCGCAGCCACATGTCCAGATCTACAGGGGCCCAGAGATAGCAGCGGCCCAGGTGCCGCGCTGACTTCAAGGAAATGTCCAGAGAGTCCCATTCTGGGTAAACCATTTGCTGTAACTCCGGAGGGAAGGGAAAAAACTTGGATGGCTTTTTGATACCCATAATGATGGGGTCCGCGTGCAGCTTTGTCGGATCCTGAGAGGGCTGTTCTGATGGGACTGACAGATGAGAGGCTTCAGTAATTTGGGCAATAAGGGCAGAGTGTTCCTCCTTGCAAAACAGGCGGATATCCTGCCTGTCCTCTCTCGCCTCCGGTTCATTTTCAGGAAGCAAGAGTTCTCTCTCCTCTCGTTTTGAGTCTGAATGGAGAGAATGTTCATCAGAGAGGCATTCCTCATCCTCCTCAAAAGGATTCCAGTCCCCTGAGGGAGTGAGAGCAATCTTGGGAAGCTCCGTGACCATCCTGGATTGCTTCTTGGGCGGTGGAGCTGCAACAAGTGGACTGGGTGCGGAGCTAGCGCACTACAAGCCGGCACATGACACATCCAGCACGCAACTGAAGGGAGATATGATAGAGGTCTATAAGTTAATGAATGGAGTGGAATGGGTAAACATAGATCGGTTGATTCCTATTGGATGCTGGGAGCATTCCTGTGCAGACTCCATCATTGCCATTGTCACCCATATGTGAAGACTCCATTCCCGGCAATAATATTTTTTCACTCAACGAGTTATCAAACTCTGGAATTCATTACCGGAAGATGTAGTAAAAATTGTTAGTATGGCTGGGTTTTAAAAAGGTTTGGACAAGTTCCTGGAGGAAAAGTCCCTAAACCATTATTAAAGAGGACCAGTGAAATCCACTGCTAACCCCAGGATTAGCTCTGTGGAATATGTGTACCTTTTTGGGAACCTTATAGGTACTTGTAATCTGGATTGGTCACTGTTGGAAACAGGATACTGGGCTTGATGGATCTTGGTCTGACCCAGTATGGCATTTCTTATGTTTTTATGTTAAACAAAAGCAAAGGAAAAGGTTGGGAGAAGGCCTTTGTCATCCATCTGAGCTGGAAAGAGCAAGCAAAAACACAAGTCCTAGGAAGAAAAGCTTCTCTAACATCCATTCAGTCTTCCTCCTCAGTGGCTGGTGAGGTAAGCTCCATCTCCCCTACACTGCTTTCTGGCTCCTCTGTTAGCCCTGCTTCTGGGAGAATTGGAGGACATACTCCTCTTCTTTTGAGCTCCAAGGCAAACTTTATAGGTGCCAGGGAAACTCTCAGCGAAATAGAGTAGTCATTACTATGGTCCGGTTATTTTTATCTTTATATCGATTTTAATATTTTCTATTTAAGGTGTAGGTAGAGGTATGGTCACGGGTTAAGTATGTATTTGTTTTGTACGGTTGTAGGATCCACATCTATCCCCTGAAGAATTGCAGAACGAGAAACGCTCAAAAGCGCTGAGGGGAGGCGTCGGGATTGTTTTAAGTATTGGATCAGTTGAAAAGACAAGACACGGCAAAGCTAAGTGACTGCAGGCATTTGTGAGAAGGGACTTTTAGAGTTATAAGTCCCCTTCCTTTTCACTTGTTTCAGAATAATAAAAAGAACCCGCTAAACCTAAGTCGCTGCCCTATCTTGCCGTTTCTTCGCAGTGGTCGTTGATGCTAACCAGCATACCTTCCCAAGTTTGACGAGTAAGTCAATGGGTCGGATGCTATTATAAGTCTGAGACCACTTGAAGCAGTAAAAAAGTGCACGACAAATGCAGATTATTTAAACGTTTGTTCTATTTAAAGTGATATACTTCTCCAAATTTGGTACATTGAACGCAGTTTCTATTTCGCTGTGAGTTTAGCATTCAGAAGATTGACCTACAGAGCCAGTGAAACTCTGCCTCCTCTTCCTTACTGAGGTACTTTGTTTCCGTGGCCCTAGTTCTCCAGTCATCAGAGCCACCCTGTTCCCAGCCCTTAAGGGGACCTGCACCAACATGTTTAGACAGCTTTTGCCTTTCTCTGTCTCCCTTAATTGGGTCAATCCTAGGGGCAGGACCTCTCTTGCTTACTCCCTCTCTGATACTAGCCCCTCCTCCACTACACTGTGAATATGCCAGTATACACATGCAAATTGCTGCTTATAAAATTACCGTAAGCATACAAGATGGTATAAATTTGTCTTTATAAAATAGGCTTAAAATATGCACCTGCTTGACTCCTTCACCTAGCTAATGTGTTATAAAATTACTCTGTTTCACTCTATGCCAATAATTAATGTTTAGTGCAAAGGGCTCCCAATGAGTTATTCTAATGCAATGCAATGAATACAACAATATAGCACTCATGCATAACCTGCGACACTGGTGTTTGCAGTGCTGCAGTGATATTCTAAGAAGGAATGGTAATTAAGGGGGTAATTTTCTAAGTTTACACATTAGCAAAAAGAACACACATCCATTTCATTATGCAGCTCTGATGTCATGTAAAGTCACCTGCAAATCAATAAGTAATGAAGTGACCATAGGGGATATATTCAGTAGCTTGTCTAGATGCAAAGTTCGTGGTATACTTTATATCTGCAGAGCTTATATACAGTTTTGAAAGAAAATGTATCTGTGTAGATCTGCTTTGAGAATTCATTTACATGTGCTTTGTGACTCCTTTTTTTGCAGGCAGAGGAAAGAAGGAAAAACATACACACAGATCTGAAAATGTATTCTGCATACATGCTTTATCTCTCCAACATAAACCTACTCCCATAAACACCCTTAGTAGTTGGGGATCAAATTATATGCTCTGTGAATCCTATGGGGTATGTTTACTAAACCGTCTTAATGTGCGCTTTGTAACGTTAGCCTAGACAGTTCTATACATTCTCCCTATCCCCAGGAGTCCTGAGAGCCCATCAAAGTGGCCTGTCAGGCACCCTGGTGATATGGTTCTGTGTGCCTAGACAGTTGAATACATTCTCCCTATCCCCAGGAGTCCTGAGAGCCCATCAAAGTGGGCTGTCAGGCACCCTGGTGATATGGTTCTGTGTGCCTAGACAGTTGTATACATTCTCCCTATCCCCAGGAGTCCTGAGATCCCATAAAAGTGGGCTGTCAGGCACCCTGGTGATATAGTTCTGTGTGCCTAGACAGTTGAATACATTCTCCCTATCCCCAGGAGTCCTGAGAACCCATCAAAGTGGGCTATCACTCACCCTGGTGATATGGTTCTGTGTGCCTAGACAGTTCTAAACATTCTCCCTATCCCCAGGAGTCCTGAGAGCCCATCAAAGTGGGCTGTCAGGCACCCTGGTGATATGGTTCTGTGTGCCTAGACAGTTCTATACATTCTCCCTATCCACAGGAGTCCTGAGAGCCCATCAAAGTGGGCTGTCAGGCACCCTGGTGATATGGTTCTGTGTGCCTAGACAGTTGAATACATTCTCCCTATCCCCAGGAGCCCTGAGAGCCCATCAAAGTGGGCTATCACTCACCCTGGTGATATGGTTCTGTGTGCCTAAACAGTTCAATACATTCTCCCTATCCCCAGGAGTCCTGAGAGCCCATCAAAGTGGGCTATCACTCACCCTGGTGATATGGTTCTGTGTGCCTAGACAGTTCTATACATTCTCCCTATCCCCAGGAGTCCTGAGAGCCCATCAAAGTGGGCTGTCAGTCACCCTGGTGATATGGTTCTGTGTGCCTAGACAGTTCTATACATTCTCCCTATCCCCAGGAGTCCTGAGAGCCCATCAAAGTGGCCTGTCAGGCACCCTGGTGATATGGTTCTGTGTGCCTAGACAGTTGAATACATTCTCCCTATTCCCAGGAGCCCTGAGAGCCCATAAATGTGGGCTATCACTCACCCTGGTGATATGGTTCTGTGTGCCTAGACAGTTGAATACATTCTCCCTATCCCCAGGAGTCCTGAGAGCCCATTAAAGTGGGCTATCACTCACCCTGGTGATATGGTTCTGTGTGTCTAAACAGTTCAATACATTCTCCCTATCCCCAGGAGTCCTGAGAGCCCATCAAAGTGGGCTGTCACTCACCCTGGTGATATGGTTCTGTGTGCCTAGACAGTTCTATACATTCTCCCTATCCCCAGGAGTCCTGAGAGCCCATCAAAGTGGGCTATCACTCACCCTGGTGATATGGTTCTGTGTGCCTAGACAGTTGTAATGGGGAAGAGACGTCCTTTGCCATGCAAACAGAGGAACCTGAGAGAAGTAGGTCTGTTGCTGACAGGAAGGCAAAGCACAGGACTCCCAGTTGCCAGGAGCAACATAAACAAACCCAGCCACGAGTGTAGCAGCCCCGCCCAGCTAGCAAACAATCCCCAGCTCCTGAGCCCAATAGTTTTCACCTGAGAGGGGGAAGGGCTAGATTAGCTCCAAACCAGACATATAAGAAACGCTCATTAGAGTTTCAGTGTGAAGGGCAGCAGAGGAAGCAAAAGAAGCACGAGAAGCAAAGAGCAGGAGGAGCAGAGGAACTGGAGAACGAGAGAGAGAGAGAGAGAGAAAGCTTGGACAGACCCAGCTGGGAAAGCTGAGTGAGCTGAAGTCTGAGACTCTGAAGCAACGTATGTTTCAGTGTGGAAGGAAACACGAGAGAAAGTACGTGAGTGACTCAGAGGATTATGATTCTGAGAGTGATAGAGAAATACAGGAAGTAACCAGCAGGAATAACTGGAGGAGCAGGGCCCAAAAACCCTGTGGCAAGAACTCCAGGCAATTGTCTTATTGGGAAGACACACAGAGGGAAACGTTACCGGTAAAGCTATCTGGGAAGCACTTGCAAGCTCCAGGGAGTGAAAGGTATTCAGTGGAGGACATTTGCATGTCAGAAGAAGAGGTGGAAAAGTCTAAGTACAGAGAAAAACCTCTGAGGTTTAAACCCCTTCCTGACCAGGCTGTGCACAGACTTTCCCCTGTCTCTAAGCCAGAAGGTAGGCTGTCTAAATACTATAAGGATAAAAGTGGTTATAAGAAGTTCTCTTATAGAAACCCTAAAAGGTGTGACTCTCCTCTCTGCTATTCTAAGATATATGGTAATACTGAACCCTATCTCACGGAGGGCTTGATAGAGAAGCCTCAGGAACAGATAGAGGGTGGAAGTTTGGAAACGTTGTATACCAAGCAGAAGTTGTACTTACCAGAGAATCAGCATGAGTCAATGCTGATTGATCCTCAGGAAGAAGAAATATCAGATAACCAAATGGACTGTACTTAAATGGTTACAGATGATATAATTTCTCTGTGCTGAGCCAGGTGATGTGAAAGCTGTTTAAAATGGCAGTTGAAGAGCACAGGATTTTCCTTGCTTATACAAAGTGACTGTATGTTGTAAATACCGTGGAACTTTGGATTTAAGTTGAGAAGCTGTTATTATTTCCTTTCTTATTTTGTGCCAGAGTGTATGGCTTTTTGTCCTGAGTTATTTTGTGTTTGAATCTGCCCCGGGAGGGGAATTAAAAGCCTGTCATTGCCTGTACCACTCGCACCACAACTGCATCTTATTGAAAAGGGAAAAATACTACAACTCCCAGGAGGCAATGCCAGCCTAAAGCATTGCTCCAGTGTTTCAATAAAGGGTCCCCAGGCCGTCTATCCCGCATGCCTAAGCTGCGGGCTGACTACTGGTGACACAGTTTAATACATTCTCCCTATCCCCAGAAGTCCTGAGAGCCCATCAAAGTGGGCTATCACTCACCCTGGTGATATGGTTCTGTGTGCCTAGACAGTTCTATACATTCTCCCTATCCCCAGGAGTCATGAGAGCCCATCAAAGTGGGCTGTCAGACACCCTGGTGATATGGTTCTGTGTGCCTAAACAGTTCAATACATTCTCCCTATCCCCAGGCGTCATGAGAGCCCATCAAAGAGGGCTATTGCTCACCCTGGTGATATGGTTCTGTGTGCCTAGACAGTTGAATACATTCTCCCTATCCCCAGGAGTCCTGAGAGCCCATCAAAGTGGGCTATCACTCACCCTGGTGATATGGTTCTGTGTGCCTAAACAGTTCAATACATTCTCCCTATCCCCAGGAGTCCTGAGACCTGCATAAGGTGTACTGTCAGTCACCCTGTTGCTATGGTGTATGGAGCTGATGATGTGTGCTAGGACACCCAACCCCCAAGGGGCCAGAGACCTGATTGCAATGGTGGGAATGTCATTCAGATATTGTGTTAGGTTATGGCAGGTAGGTTGCACATCTCCCGTAGTCTGTGAGGTCAGCACCTCATCACACACGTCTTTGATGTATCCAGATGGTATGCTAGGTGCAGATGTGGATGTGTATAACAGCACCCCACCCCCATGAGCTATGAGATCTGATTACAAAGGCCTGTAACAGAGCCATGTCCCCATAACTGTATGCTGAGTCAGGTCACACATCTGCCCACTTGCTAAGAATCCCAAACCTTGTTGCAGATGAACATTACTGATGGTGTTGGAAGGATACATGCACCTGTTGTGGTTGCACAGCACAGACAGAAACCCTGACATGAGCACAGGTGGCAATAGCCTATTCTGCTGCAATGGCCCCTGCCCCTGGTGTTGGCAACCACACCTGCCGTAAGCATACAAGGACCAGGTCATAGGAACATAACAACATAAGATAGCCCATACTGGGTCACACCCTCGTCCTTCACGCCCAGTATGCTCTTTGCAACAGTGTCCAAACTAGGTTATATGTACCTAGCAGCATCCCCAAGAGAGACACGTCACACAATGCTTGTAGTGGGTCAGGCATTGCTATCCTGGGCCTTGTAGAAACCCAAATGTCATGATAGTGGCCCCTGGCAAGGTGAATAGGGCCACCCACACAATGTTCCATGTATGGACACAGCACCCATGATTGTTAGGATATCATGTTGCCAGTGGGGTTGGGTCCGAGGATGTGCATAGATCATGACAACACAAATGTGTTCACCAGACCACATACGGGGTTAGGGGGGTTACCATGGACACCATCATTGGCAATCCAAATGTGGCATGGTCATGCAATGTCATGCAAGGGGACCACAGGGGACTGGAATGATGTGTTCAGGGTGCCAGGCACACTGCACATAGGTGTCACTGCACACATGTCCAGAGACACAGCTACGCATGCAGGTGGCACTGGGAACAGGTAATCGCCTGGAACAAGCAGGAAGTAGTCCTTACATGTGGGTATCATCGGTACCGACGGAGCCTGCGTGGGAACGCTCTCCAGTGTCCAATAGGAAAGCTATTGGAAGCACCCCACAGCGCCTGTGTGCTGCCATCTTGCCTTTCCCAAATGGCTCTCTCCAGTTCATTGTTTTCCACAGAGCCAGCAGGTCATTGTTCCTGCCATTGCTGAAAAACAGCTATTGTAGTGCCACTCCTGTGGCAGTGTCTGCCTATTTTTCTTTACTGGTACCACTGGTCTTGTAATTTTATTTTCTAAAAGGTCAGATTCCCTCACACAAACAAACCTTTTAAACAAAAGAGCAACAATCCCCTTTGTAGGTCTCCCCCCGGTTTGGTATTAGGCCCTAATCCCTCCTCCATCATGGAAAAGCACTCCTCGGCTGCAGAACATATGCTGATAATGTGCCGGTACCTTCTCAGTCACTGACAACCATGATTGGTGTCACAAATGCTAATGGCCAGATCAATGCATGTCTGAATGTTTGGCCTGTGGGATGTTATCCAAGAGTGGTTGGCAGAACAGAGCAGCCAAGCTCGGTACCCTCTTTCCCTCCAACGTGGCCTCGGTGGCAGCCATGTCATCAAGGGCTTCCTCTTCCTCCCGTGGATCTCAGGTAACCAAACACAAATCTGTCCATTTCTGAAAGGGTAGATCCCCCTCCAAATATTGGACTGCCACTGGCATTGCCCTTGAGGAGCACGCTCCAGGCAAACAGCGCCAGTGGGAGTCCCTGGCCTCCAAAGCCACTTTGGGACTCCATGATGTTCTGGAGGCCTCAACCTGGTCCGACCACCTGGTGCTATGCTCTGGGGTCCTGGCTTTGGCCAGTACTCATACACAGACATTGGCAGTGTTGATTGACCAGAGGATCGTGGCCATCGAACGCAGTCTGGCAACTCTCCTTGCGGCATCAAAGTCCTTGGTTCCACCCCAGACCCTGCAAAGTCCAGCACCGGTATGTGCAGCAATTGCAGGACCGGCATTGGCAAATGCACCATTGGTGCTGATGAGTACCGGTATCCACACACCGGTACCGTGTCACTCCGATACTGAGGCCAATTGGTACCGATACCTCACTTTACCTGAGCCTCCGTAGAGAAGATACATCCAATCTTCTGAGGGGTCTGATGACTCTGACAGCTCAGAGGGTAACGATGTACCTCTCCAGGACAAGCCTGCCTCTCCCAAGAGGAGATTGTCCCCTCCTCAGGATATGTCCTTCCTGGATCTCCACACACATGTAGTCAAGGGCCTCTCCATTTCATTTGTAACTCAATGTGAGCACAGGCCACGGGAGCCAGAGATTCACCAATATCACCAAACTCCAAAGGAGGCAGACATCCTGCCAATACATAAGATCTTAAGGAATCCTCTTTTGAGAATGTGGAAGATTCCTCTTACCACCTCTCCACATTCTCACATGTGCCTACTATGTATCGTGTGCCTCCGTCCCCTGGTTTGCAGAAAGGACACCTCCCTGATCACTCCATTATGGTGGAGTGTGCTATGAGGAGAATTAAACGTTACAAACAACATGCCACCAACCCTCCTGGTAGGGAGTGTAAGACATTAGATGCCTTTGGTCGCTGTGTCGTCCATACATTCAAGCTTTCAGACAGGACAGTTTCCTATATCATGTACATGGGAATGTTCCTGACGGAGGTCACACGAGATCTACAACTGGTAAGTCCACATCTCCCAGATCACAGAGGTCACGACTATGTAGCACCTGTCAAGCATGCCCAGAACATTTCAAAAATTGTGAACAGGGCAGCTTTTGACTGTTTTTCATGCATAGGCAGAGTCTCTGCCATTGCTATTGGGGCAAGGAAACTTGGCTGGCTGCAAGCCTCTCACCTGGAACAATGGGTACAGGATAAACTGGCCAACACCCCCTGTAGTGGTGAAAACGGGTTTGGAAAAACCGGCAGGACAATTATACTTTGACAAGGCTTTCAAATATTGTAGATCCTGCAAAGATGAGAGCCTTAGAAAAGCTATTCCTCTCCAAAAAGAAAGGATACTATCAGTCCTATGCTCAGCAAGGACAACCTGCAGTACAAGCTGCTAGAAAGGGTCAACAATCTACTAAGCAGAGAAAGCCGAGAGCTACTCTGCCTCAGCAGACCCAGCAGCCTCAGCCCCCACAGGGCCTTTGACTCTGTGATGGAGTACCTGCCCTTCCTGGCCCTCCAGGGAAAGCAACCGTCAACAATCCCAGGAAGATTAGGTCACCTCATCCACAGATGGAGGCAAATAACATCAGAACCCTGGACTCTGTCCATCATAGAAGAGGGTACAGGTGTCATTCACATAGCCTGCCGCCTCCTACAATAGTAAGGACATTCAGTTCGCAAACGTCCCCCCAACTGAATCCAGAGGTAAAACATCTTCTACCTCAAGGAGCAATGGAAGAGGTACCTCATCTCCAACAGGGTTCTGGGTTCTCCCCCCCCCCCCCCAATTTCCTCATACCAATGGAAAAAGGAGGTCACAGACACATCTTAGATTTCAGAGAACTGAACAAGTTCCTGTTCCAACAGACATTCAAAATGATTTCTCTAGGAAACGTACTTCCTGACCTACACAGGCAGAACTGCCTTTGTTCTCTAGATCACAAGGATGCAGACACCCATTTTCTCTGCCAACAAGCACAGCGAAAGTTCCTTTGGTTCCTCCATCAAGGAAACCACTATCAAAACAAAGTTTTCCCTTCAGCCTTGCCTCAGCACCTAGAGTATTCACAAAGTGCATGTCTGTGGTAGCCGGTTTGGTCCGTACCAGGGGAATATTTTTGTGACCCTACTTGGACGACTGCCTCATCCAGGCACAGTCACAAACACATGCCCGGGCCTCTCTCTCGTACACAATGCGTGGACTCCAATATCTAGGCCCTGTCATAGATCTCCAGGAATCCTTTCTGACTCCCACATAAACGCTGGAGTTCATAGGAGCAAGGCTAGATACCAGACTGCCAAAGACCTACCTGACTCAGCCTCGCTGTCCTCGCATTGTGCAACGTGTTTGGACAGCACTACAAAAGACTCACCTCTCAGCTCGAGAGATGCATCAGCTGCTGGGTCACATGGCATCTACGGTGCATGTGCTCCCCTACGCTTGTCTCCACATGAGACCAGCCCAATGGGCTCTCTCTTCCCAGTGGACACAAGCAACAGGCTGTCTCTCAGATGTGATAGTACGCTCAAACCGCCATACCCTGTCCCTGGACTGTTGGCGGTCAGCACAAAACCTGTTGGAGGGGTCACCTTTCCTGCAAACCCCTCCTCAGATCACATTAACAATAGATGCCTCCAAAGTGGGGTGGGCTGCACATGTACTGGACACCTCCACCCAAGCCACCTGGAATTGTCAGGAGAGTCATTTCCACATCAATCTGTTTGAGCTCTGAGCAATTTGCCTGGCTCTTCATGTCTTCCATTCCCTTCTACAGGTCAGTAGAATACTACTTTATGCAGACAATCAGGTAGCCATGGTCTATGTGAACAAACAAGGACGAACAGGCTCTCTGTCCCTTTGCAACGAAGCTCTTCAACTGTGGTCGTTTGCCAGAGAGCAGCAGATCCATACCCTGCCAGTCTATCTCCCTGGCAATCAGAACTCTTGGCCATACAAACTCAATCGTGTTCTGCTTCTGCACAAATGGTCTCTACACATAGACCAACTCTGTAGAGTATTGCAACTCTGGGGAACTCAAGAGTCAGACCTCTTTGCAAGTCCATCATATACCAAACCTACCCGGTTCTGTTCACGAATCCCAGCTCAGAGCTGCCAAGCGAGGGATGCTGTCCACCTCAACTGGGGGCAGGAATGCCTATATGCCTTTCCTCCCATTCCCTTGATTGCCAAGACCCTATTCCAACTCCTGAGGGACAGAGGCAACATGATCCTCATAGCCCCACGCTGGCAACACCAGGTGTGATACCCTCTGCTTCTACATCTGTCCCAGGTTTCACCCCTGTACGTAGGATCAGCTCCAGACTTACTGCTGCAGGAGGAGGGGAATGTATGGAATACAAACCCCCCATCTCTGCACCTCAGAGCCTGGCTACTGAAGGCTGCAACTGATTTGGCCTCCCCTCACTCAGGAAGTGCATGATGTCCGTTATGCTTCCAGGAAACCTTCCACAAGGCAGTCCTATGCCATCAGGTGGACGTGACATTTCATTTGGTGATAACAAAAGGCCTTCAACCCTCTTGTCATCCGTATATAAACATGTTTTGGACAAACTCCATTACTTATCAAACAATGGTCTCCAAACTGAGTCAGTCAGAGTCCATTTAAGTGCCATTGCTGCTCTTTCTGAACCCATCAATGGACAACCCATTTCATCCCATCCTCTCATATCCAGAATCATGAGAGGCTTGCATCTACCGAAACCTGCCCTTAGACCACCTCCAGAGGCATGGAATCCCAATCTGCTTCTAGGCCAGCGTATGCTGCCACCTTCTGAGCCCTTAGACACTACTTCCTTAAAGTATCTGACCTGGAAAGTAAAATACCTTCTTGCAATCACATCAGCAAGTCCTATCAGTGAATTTCAAGCTCCAGTGGCTGATCCACCTTACACACCGTTTCACCATGATAAGGTAATCCTAAGGAAACATCCACACTTCATGCCTAAGGTGGATTCCTCCTTTCATTTGAAACAAGAGGTTTAGTTACCTGTAGTCTTTCAACAGCTGCATGCTTCAAATGCAGAGAAGACTCTTCATACTTTGGACTGTAAAAGAGCTGTGGCTTTTCATCTGCAGAGGACCCAGCAACACAGAAGGTCCCCTCAGCTATTCAGAGTCTCTGATCCTTCGCATTTGGGTACAGAAGTTTCAAAAAAATCTCTATCCAACTGGATTGCTCAATGTATTACCTTTTATCTATCATAGCTAACACCTTTCACTGGTGGCCCATGTTCCCGCTCACAATGTGAGAGTCATGGCAGCCTCACGGGCTCACCTCCATTCCGTCGATATTAATGACATTTGTGGAGCAGCTACCTGGTCCTCGGTTCACGGCCCACTACTGCTTGAATAAAGGCTCCCGCAGGCATGCTATGGTTGGTCAGGCTGCTCTCCAACACCTCTTCCATACGTAATCCACTCCTAGCCGCCTCTCTTACAGGATGCCAGAGATCCATGGGAGGAAGTGGAAGCCCTCCACAGGCCCTCACCACTCTGGGGATCCTTCCCTGGCATCTACATCTAGGGTGTCCTCTCATGTGACGACTACATCCTGCTTGTTCCTGGTGATAGCATAGTTAATCACCTGTAACAGGTGATCTCCGGGAACAGCAGGATGAGGTCATCACAACCCACCCATCTCCCCTAGAGGGTTGTCTCTCTCTCTCTCTCTTTCCCTATCTCTCTCTCTCTTTGTGTCAGCTTTAAACTCAACTGGAGAGAGGCAGTTGGGAAAGGCAGGAAGGCAGCACACACGCACTGTGGGATGCTCCCAAAAGCTTTCATATAGGACGCTGGGGAGCGTTCCCACACAGGCTCAGTTGGTACCGACGCTACCCACATGTGAAGACTTATTCCTGGTGTTCCTGGAGATCACCTGTTACAGGTAACTAACTATGCTGTACATGACACACACAGCAGTGGAGCAGGAGCAGCAAGATGCTGGCCACACAGATGTTTGTTTATGTTGCCCACCCACCAGAGGTAAGCAGTCACTGATGCCCCCACACATTGTTTTCACATCCACAGGTAGAGGATCTCCGGAAGAAGGGGTGAGAGTTGCAGCTCCATCACAGTGACTACCTTGCCCGCCTCCAGAGGGTGGCACAGTCAGAGCGTGACGGTGAGTATTGGCAACCTTGCTGCCCAGTAACAAATGTCACATTGGCCCACCAGCCTGTGTGGTGCCTGCATATGTACATGTGTTATGTGACACACTTGATAATGTGCTGATGACTGTCATCTTCCACAGAGGGTGATGACAACGATGAAGAGGCCACCACATCTGCCTATGCCCTGAAGCGCCCCCCTGCCCACCATGCCACAGAGGTGGAGGTGGTGGTGGTGGAGGAGGAAGCTGAGGTGGAGGCCGAGGAGGAGGATGAAGAGCCGACGGAGAGTGCAGCGGAGGAGGGGGCTGATGGGGGCATGGAAGGGGTGGGTGGCGGGGTGGCAGGGGAGGGAGAGGGTGTGTCTGATGTGGGTGTGGGGGGAGGGGTGGAGGAGGGTGTGGAGGGTGGGTGGGAGGTGGAAGGGGGGGAGGAGGGGGATGTGTGGGTGTGGGAGAGTGATGGGGAACACAGTGCAGCACAGGGCACTGTGGGCTCCCGCCAGCCATGCCATGTCGCTCCACCATCCAGGGCCACACACAGGTTGCATGCACATGCCACCACCCAGACCCCTGGGACTATGTGTGTGTGTGGTGGCAGGTGTGTGGCGTACCTGTATGTGGCCCTGGATGCTTTGGAGTGGCGTGTGCATCTCCTAGTGCACTCACACCAGTGGCTGGCAGGAGCCATTCAGCAGGTGGCCGCCGAGGTGGAGCGGCTGCCCTGTCGGCGGCCATCCCCTGAAGGGCGTCACAGGAGTCATTGATGGTGCCTGTGATGTCCACACATGTGCCCTGTGCTGTCCTGTGTTCCATCACTGGGCATGCAGCATGCAGGGAGAGGGTGTGGCTGATGTGGGGGTGGGGGGAGGTGTGGAGGAGGGTGTATAGGGCGGGTGGGGGTGGCAGGGGGGAGGAGGGGGGTGTTTGGGGGGAGGGTGATGGGTATTGTCCCTATCCCTAAAATTGTTTTATATTTCTTATTTTTGTACAATATACACACTGTTTCTTAACTCAAAACGGTCACGTGTCTCCCTTAGCAACACACTATGGATGCAAGCATGGGATATGTGTGTAGACAGGTATGTGTTGTAAAGGTAGACATGGGTATCATGCGTGGACTGGCTCCACATGCAGTCATGGGGGGATGACCATGTGTGTAGATGTGTGAGACCAGGGTGGACCCTGAGATGTAGAAATGTAGATGATGTCCCAGGATACTGAGGCACGTGCATGCTGTGTGCAATGTGTGGGAACCGTTTCTGATGCAACATGCTTGTGTGCCAATAGTACAACTTGCAAACCAGTACGTCTGTGCTGGCAGGGTAAGATGTTCTGATGAGCCCAGGAGCTACTCAGGGGTAAAGCTGTTGAGTGTGTCCTGGGACAATACATGTCACAGGGATGGTTGGTGAGTAACCGTATACGTTTGGGGGGGGGCAGGCACGTAGGCAGTGTTGCAGGCAGGGACAAGGGTCACACATGTGCATACAATGTAGGGGGTATGACAGAATTTAAACTGTGACGGCTCCCAACACTGGACATGTAGCTCCAGGACATTCCCCCTGTGCAACCCGGGAGGATATGTAAACCGCCACACTGCAGCCCAGGGGCTGGGATCTGACACAGTGCATGGCACACACGGCATGTGATGGTGTCTGTTCAGTGCTACCTGCCAGTACAGACACCCCACCATCGAGGGGCCTGTGTGCGCGACACAACATGCATTTGCACACTACCTAGGGGAACACAGGGACACACATTGGAAAACACACATATGTACTGGTTAACAGCTGTTTATTGGACCCGCAGTCACCTCCTGCGTGGCCACCCGTGCCTCCCACGGCACACCACCCCCCGCGGTACTGCACCTTGTCCTGGTGCCGGTGCTGGTGCTGGTGCTGGTACTGGTGCTGGTGCTGGTGCTTGCTGCCACATTAGGCCCACAATGTCCTCCATGGCATCCGCAATGCGGGCAAGTGCCCCCGACCGCATCTCCTCCCGGATCATCCTCATCTCCCTGGTATTTTCTCCCATTGCCATGTATAGACGCTGGAGTGCCTGATGAGTGCCTGTGAGTGGGACAGAGGGTGATATGTGAGATTCCTCTCCATTACCAACTGTCACACATACACATGTCACACATATCCCAGAAGAGCAGTCTGCAGAACAGTCATGCCTGCCAAACCTACCAACGTTTACATCTGTGTCTCCCATGAGCCATCCCCATGTCTGGAAGGGGTCTGGATGAGGGGTCCTGAGAAACACAGATCTCACACATGGCACATTGCCACAGTTTAATATGTCAATTCCAGGTCTGCACACTGCTTGTCTGGGATAGGTCAGATGATCTGAGGGGGCCTAAGACACACATACACATATCTGGGGTGCCCCAATTTCTATAATGCTGGCGCACACTGCAGATTATGTTGTCAAATGATACTGCGAGACAATACCCATGACGAGGTCTCTGTCACATAGGGTGTCTGGGTGACCTGCGATCATTGCTCTTCTCTTTGGGCTTATGTGGGGTATATGGGCAAGCACAGTGTGCATGTGTATGAGCCCCTCACAAATGCTGACACCTGACAAGCCATGCTACAGGAGGTAGAATCACAGAGCACATAAGACAACCCCCCAAAATCAGAACGCTATGCTATGTGGGCAATATGCAATCATTTTGTGGATGTTAGGACAACCCCGTCGGGATCGTGGGCTATGCTATTACCCACCTTCTGCATTGCGCCATGCTGCAGCAGTGTGTGTCTGCAGCTCTTCAATGATTGGGTCCATTTCTGGTGGAGGGTTTTCATCTGACGCTGGTGCATGAATGGGGTGTTGTCTTGTGAGCCCGACGGGTGTTTTTGCCGCCGCTGCCAGTCCTCAGGGGCAGCTGTACACAGGACCGCAGCATTCATTCAGCAGCAGCCCAGCTAAGTTAACACCTTACAAACCTGCTGCTGCCGCTGCCACCGTGGCAGCGGCATAATCAAGCATCCCACGGGGCTCCCCCTGCTCTGCAGTGTCCTCCATGCAGCCTCAGTGTTGGCTGTCAAAGCCGCGCAAACAGAAAGAGCTTCTCCTTTCGTGGCTCTGCTAATCCCGCCATGGGACTGATGGTATTTTCCATCAGGCCCATGGCGGCATTGACATGGCCGTGAGAAAGGGATACTCTCCCTTCACGTGGCTCTGACAAGCCCACACTGAAGCCGCATGGAGGACACTGCAGAGCAGGGGGGGGCCCACGGGATGCTTGAATCTCCTGCTGCCACGGTGGAAGCAGCAGCAGTAGGCGTGTTTGGGTTATTTTGTACCCTATCTGGCCTGATGGGGGTGGAGGAGGTTTGGAGTGGTAATTGGCTATGGGGGGGAGAGGTAAGACTGGAAGTGTGCTGATGTGGGGGAGGGGGTTAGGACAGGTCATGGCCTATGGGTAGTGGTAAGATTCGAAGTGGGATGATGGGGGGCCTAGGATAGGGCTTGAAATGTGCTGTTGGGGGTGCTAAGATTGCAAATGGGCTGATGGTGGGGCTAGGAGAGGGCTATCAATAAGCTTCTGGGGGAGCTGGGGTTTGGAAATGCACTTCTGGAGGAACTTGGATAGGACTCAAAATGGATGTGGAGCTAGGACTGGTACTGGGCTGATGTTGGGCCAGGGATAGGATTGGAAATGGGCTGATGGGGGGCTAGGACTGGAAATGGGCTGATGCACGGACTAGAGGGGAGCGGATGCTGGGTGTGGCTGGAAATAGACGGGAGGTGAGGTTGTGCGAGGATCAGAATGGGATGGAGCTGGACAAATGAAATGGTGAGGGAAAAAAACATTTTGAGGGAGGTAAGAGATATCTACAATTGGACAGATAGTGGGGATTGAGGATGGGGGTCTAACATTTGAGTGGATGACCTAGGAATGCGGAAAGAGCAGAAGGAGAAAGATTACTATGTTAAAGCAGATGTAGACAGAGAATGGAAACAATACTAGACGTGTGACGAAAGGACAAATGGAAAGCAGATGATGGGGAGTTAGCAGAAGACCCAAAGAAACCAGACTAAGGTGGCTAGAGCAATTGCCACTGGAAAAACAAAACCAAAATGTTTGGAAACATTCTCTGTTTTTTGTATTTCTGCAGTGTTCGTTGGGGTTTGTTCATAGTGTTTTTTCAACTATATTCCGGGCCTCCAATGGTCTGAGGGACAGTGAACTGGCCCCCTGTTTAGAATGTTTGAGGACCCCTGGTGTGCAATATCCCACAGAAGGACATCCCTGCTCAGCAGTGCTTAGATTAGACACAGACATAACACGTACAGGTCTGAGAGGGGGCTTGTAGCAGACATGTAGCCACATGTGCAGGGCAGATATAAAAAGAGATGATGCTAATGAAACATGTGGTTGGAGGGCAGCAAAACACAGAGTAAGAGGGGTGGAATGGGGGACAGCACACTCATGAGCCAAAGGCAGAGGGTGGGAGATGATCCAGGGGAGCAGGTATGAGGAGGTGTTAATAAGAAGCCTGATGCACATCCAAAGGGCAGGTACTCAATGGGTTCGGAGCAGCAAGGTGTGATTTGGGTACCTACCTGCCTGGGGATGGGCAGTGTCCAGTGCCTCTGGCAGTCCATAGAGGTATATTGGCCCTAGCCGCTCTGCCAACTCCTGCTCCAGGGGTGTTAGGGAGGGTGTAAAGGGGCCTCCCCCTCCAGTGCCCACAGCATGCCGCCGCTCTGCCACCATGTGTGCACGCACACCCCTCTTTATGTCGTTGAACCTCTTGCTGAGGCTGTCGAGGTCTCTGCTTGGGCCCCCTGCTTGGGCAACTGCCTCCTGCACCTCCTCCCACACCTGGGTGCGTGTTGCAACAGTGGTGGTGTTGCTTAGTCGTCCGTATAGGACATCATAATTTTCAAGAACAGACGCCAGCAGGATGTGGTTTTCCTGCGGTGGGAATTTCTGAGCCCTCTTCCGTTGCAGAGCTTGCACCGGTATGCGCTTACGTTTTGTAGTGAGAGGACCCTGTGTTGGCTGGGCCGATGGCCCTGCAGCCTCCTCCACACTCCCTGCCATATCTGTCTCCTCCCCAACAGGTGGCCCCACCTCCCTCTCCCTTTCCCTCTCCCTCTCCCTCTCCCTCTCCACTCCTGCCCTGTCCTGTGGCTCCATCTCCCTGTCCTCTCCCTCCCTGTCAGACATTCCTTCTCTTGCCCTTCTCAGCTCCACCTCACACCTCCCTCCTCTCTCTGCTATCTGCTCTTTACCTCACCTCCTTTCTCACTCACCTGCTCCTTGCCTCCCCTCCTCTCTGTATCCCCTGCTGTACCTCACACCTATCCTCCACAACCCAGCCTCTAACACTCTGACCCGCAACACAATAACTTAGCTCTCTTAGACAACTGCTTCTCTCTCTATCTCACTGACACCACACACCTTCTCTCTCCCTCGCCTACCAACAACCCCTCAATGTGCAGCACGTGTACAGGTTTATTTATAGGGTTTTTTACATTGCGCGTGCGCAGTTGCGTGAGCATGTTGGCTGCGCAGTTGTGCATGTGCAGTTGGCCACACGCATTGTGCATGCGCCGGCCAGAAGCGGGAAATGGGTGCTTGTGCATTGCACATTCAACTACGCAGAGCATTGGTGCACACGTGCCGCCATGCACACTGCACATGCGCAGTTGGCTCTGCGTATTGCGCATGCGCCACACAGATGCATGCGCCACACAGATGCGTTAGTTAGCGCATGAGCCGTGGCACATGCGCAGTGTTGCATGTGCACGGCGCATGTGCCATGTGCACAGCCAACTGCGCATGCACAGTGGTCGCGCTCGCGCAAATGCGCACACGCGCAACATGTTATGTAAAAAAACTCTATAAATTGTCCTCAGCACATGTTGCACGTTGAGGGTTTTTTATAGGCGAGGGAGAAAGAAGGTGTGCGTTGGCAGTGACGGAAGCAGCGAGTCTGAATCAGGTGTATTGTGGAGCGTGACTGGGTTTGTGATTGTTGTTGGTTGTATTGTGTGGCTGTGTTTCTGTGTGGTGTGTAAGGTGTGTGTCTTGGTTAGGGAAGTGTTGTCTGTGTTTGAGTGATTTTGAGGAGCATGGCGGGTGGAGGTTATGGCAGCCTTTGTGTTTGCTGCAGCTGCAGCACGAGGTGGGCAGGTGGTGCGGTTGCGTGAAAGGGGAGATGGTGTCTATGGGGCTGAGGCACAGGGCATGGGTGTAGTCCCGCAGCAAATCATACCTGCAGCTGTGGGGGCAGGGCAGGCAGGGGCTGTGCACGCACGGTGCAGGAGGTGTGCTGAGGTGCAGGCTCGCCAGCCACGCCTCTACAGGCCCAGGGCCTAGCTCCAGGGCATGCGAGAGGACCAGGTCATCTCCCTGTACAGACTGAGCACAGGGGCTATTAGGGAGCTCTATGAGGATCTAAGACCTGACCTCGAGCCCCTGACTGATCGGTCACATGCCATACCAGATTTGGTCAAGCTCCTTGCTGCCCTACATTTCTTTGCCTCTGGCTGTTTACAGTCCTCTGTGGCCGCATTTGGGGGCATGAGCCGCCCATCCTTCTCACGTTGTCTCCACCAAGTACTGCGTGCCATGGTCAGCCGGGTGCGGAATTATATTGCCATTCTACACACTAGGCAACAGTGGTGGACTCTGAACCAGGCCTTTGAGGCGTTAGCCTGGATACCACACGTGATGGGAGCTATTGATTGCACACATGTTGCCCTGGTCCCGCCTAGAGACAGGGAGGTAGTGTTCCGCAACCGCAAACACTATCATTCCCTGAATGTTCAGGTTGTATGTAATGCAAATATGCATATTCTGAATGTGGTCCCCAGGTTTGCAGGGTCCACCCATGACGCCTATATCCTGCATCACTCGGCACTATTCCAACAATTTGAGGCAGGACAGTATGAGGACTGCATATTGCTGGGTGGGTGTTTCCCATTTCTGACATGCACATGGTGCTCATGTGACTAGGCTATGTGCAAATGTGTGTCTTGCAGTAGATCACTCATTGTGTGTGTCTCATCTGCCTGTGTGGGATTTAGGGGGTAGGGGGGGTATGCCCTCCAAATGTGCCCTGCTATGTTGCTGTGTGATGCTGGTTGATTGGATGCAAGCATTTGTGTGGTTGTTACATATTATGTTGTTGCCAATCCATACAGCTACCCCTTGTCTGGTGTTTCTTAGGTTCACCCACTCAATCTGTAATAGGGTAGACACCTAGGAAGCTCTAAAAAACATGAGGAGTGATCTAGCTAAGCTTGATGAATGGTCTTAAATTGGGCAGCTGGGATGTGATGGTAGGAAATGTGAGGTCAGGCTGTTGGCCTGAAGCAATCCAAGGGAGCACTATTTTATAGGGGGTGAAGTACTCTTGTGCACTACAGAAGAGCGGAACCTAGGTGTGGTTGTTTCTGCTGATGTCAAAGTAGCTAACCAGGTTGAATAGGCGAGGGAAAAAGCTAGAAGGCTGGCTGGGTGCATACAGAGATGAATGGCTAGCATAAAACAGGAAGGGAGAATGCCTCTGTATATGTCTTTTGTGAGACCTCATTTGGAGTACAGTGTACAATTCTTTGGACTGCACCTTCAAAAGGATGTGCACAGGATGGGGTCGGAGCAGAGGGTGGCTACTAAAATGATTAGTGGTCTTCATTATACAGCATATGAAGACAGACCGAAGGATCTTAGGATGTACACCTTGGGGAAAGGAGGGATATAGGTGATATGATGGAGATGTAGAAATACCTCCATGGCATATATGTTGAGGGAGAGAGCCTCTGCAAATTGTACGCAAGTTCAGCTACGAGGGAACATGGTATGAGGGTGGCGGGAGATAGATTCAGGGGTGATATGCCACCATATTTCTTTACTGAATAGGTGGTGGATCCATGGAATACTCTCACAGTGTAGGTGGTAGAGAGGAGGACAGTAACTGCATTCCAAACAGCATAGGACAAACACAGAGGATCTATAAAGGATAAAAAGGGGACTGTTGTACCTGTTGATATGGACGGACAGACTAGATAGGCCATGTGGTCCTTTTGTGTCATCATATTTCAATTTTGCAATGCTGCATAGCTGTGATGTCATATGTTTCTTACAGAATGTGTAATGCATTTGTTTTGCACATATATACCTGTGTCCATTTGAGGGGACATGAGCTCATGCTTTAACTTACCTCATGTCTTTCTACAGGTGATGCAGGATATGGGTGTCGCCCCTGGTTGCTGACCCCTGTGCGTCAACCACAGACACGTGCAGAGCGGAGGTACAATGAGGCCCATGCCACCAGCTGCTCTGTCATAAAGCGCACCTTTGACGTTTTGAAGAGTCGCTTCAGATGTCTGGATAGGACAGGCGGCGCCTTACAATATACTCCACAGACTGTGGCAGAGATCATCATAGCCTGTTGCATCCTGCACAACATTGCTCTCAGGCACAATATCCCTGCAGAGATTAATGAGGGTCTGGAGGATGGTCCGACGTGTCCCCCTGTACGTGCCCGTGAGGACACATGTGAGGGCACAGCAATCAGGCGGCAGGTGATTGCACAGCTCTTCTCATGTACGTACTGCATATGTTCCCACATTTTTTGCTATATGTGTGTAGTGCTAATACAGATTAACATTTGTAGACCAATATCAGTAGGATGCAACACTGCACTGACATGTGACAGACACTGGCTGGCCATCCCAACGTCAAATATCAGCATGACTGGGAGCCAAACCATGTGGGCAGGGCAGAACAGAGGGCTGAGGTGGATGATGTGGGTGGGTGCTTTTAGGCTTGTGGGAGGTTTTGGGGTGACATTTGTGGTTTGTGAATGATTGTGATAGCAGATGCTGTGCAACCACTGTTTGTGTTTTGCTTTGGGTGCAGCAAGGTGAGAGGCATTTGGTGTGGGTTTCACACTGGGAGAGAGGACCATATTTGGGGCCACTTGTGCAGCTGTGTGTGGTTTTCATTTTTTTTTGAGCTGATTGTGTGTGTGGTATGCTCTTGTAAGCTGGATGTGTTGGTCTGTAATTTTTGTATAGCGCTACATGTGCTATGTAGCACTATATACATGCTCAGTACTATCTGTCATAATGGTAATTGAAACCCTTACGGGGAGTTAGTGGCACAACACAGTGTGGCAGACTGTATAAGTCATCGCGTAGCCCTAATATGGATGCGGAGAAGGATAGGGAAAGTGTGCATTGTCCAGCCAGGGTTTTTTTGTTTTTATTTTCCATTGCAGAATAGACATGCAGTGCAGTGTTGCATATGTACACACAAACAGAAGTGATTCAGGCAAGATCAACAAGGTGTAGGTTACAGTAGGCAAGCTGAGTGATCAATGTGGGGGTGGATTGGGTTTTAGGGTTGCTTTCAGGAAAATGAAATAATTTTTTCAACAAATTTTTTTAAACAAATCTAGCTGATGATATGTCAACATAAACCCATGACTCAACTAAAGGCTGTATAAGTGCATAGAGGAGGAGATTGCATGCCAAGACACCAACTACATTGCATACCCTAGAGAAGGAACGTAATGGCCACATACACATAGAGACTCTGATGGGAGGGGGGTTATTAGGTGCACATATAGGCTATCCATGCTTTGCCATTATCACTTTCACACAGTGGGCTGACATGCAGCCATCAGGGTCACGTCAAAAGCAGACATCAGGGTGCGGTTTAGCGGACATAATGCAGACATTGAGATATATGTTTAGCAACTCAGTAGCACACAGCTGTTAATGTTAGTCAAGGTATGAGATATACACACACGGAAATGTGTTTGGACAGAGGATCCCGGAGGTGCCCCTGCATATTTCCATGTGTTACAGCAATTGACAGTGGGGTAGCAGACAACATGGGGGACCCAGGATAATACTGCAGCCTTGGAGTGAGTTGGGAACACGGTAGGGAAAAAACACTCATGTTCACCAGTGTGTGCGACAACAGGGAGGTGAGGGAGGGGACAGACAGAGTACGGACCCCTGTAGTTTGGCAAAGACATTTCCTTGATGCCTCTCACATGGGAGAGATGTGTACAGTGTGATGGTGAACAGTGAGTCTGTAAAGGATGTTGGGGGGTGTGGAAGCTGGGGACAGGAATGTGCATTGTGTGTTGCACAGCTAGAACATGACATATGTATGTTTCCCTTGTGTTTCCCAATGCACAGGACATAGTTGTTGAAGCTCCTGGTGCTGTGGTGCATTTATTTTTTATTTATTTAATTCTCTTATATACTGCGCTATTCTGCATCAGTGCGGTTTACATTGAACAAACTGAAATTACATTGAACAGGGTATTATAACTTGGAGATAACTATTTTACAGGGAACATGGGCTATGGAGGGTTAATTGGCTTGCCCAAGACCACAAGGAGCACCTGTGGGACTAGAAACCCCAGTCCTTCCGGCCCAAGGTTGCTGTCCTCTAGTGGGATTTGAACCCCCGACCTTCCGGCCTGAAGTACCTTGCCCCAACCACTAGGCTACTCCTCCACTCCATTGGCAGGGGACTGTACATCAGCCAACATGCTGTGGGCTGGGGTAGGTGGAACTACAGCTATATTGTCTGTGCCAGCAGTCAGGGGGAACACATGTTCTCGGTGATCTTTCCTATTGTCCAGATGTTGTGGTTCACCTCTTTTCCCTGCACCTGCCTAAACCATATTCTGCTGCTGACACACATATCCCTATGTGTTCCTATTCCAGTATGTCTTCAGCAACACTGTCTCTGGGACATGTCCAACAGAGCTGCATGTGTGTGGAGGTTGTAGGTTTATGGGTGGTGGCCTACACGTGCACCCTTCCCCGACATTGTACCATGAGCCAACACCAGGGTATCATTGCATTTCACAGGGCCTTTATGTGTACAAATCTCCACTTGTGGATATACAGGCCATATGCTACTGCTGGCACGCTGCCCTTTGCATACTGTGTGTGTGTGTTCTTGTGTTGGCTGTGTGATGATACAGTGTTCAGGCTTTTTACATTATCATGTGTTGTGAGGGGTCTGTACACCTGGGGGGCGGTGGTGACTGTGCTATCTCTACTTTACAGGTTACATTGTGGACATGTGTTTTGTGTTGGGAACAGAACTGTGTCTTCTGTTCTGACATACCACTGTTGACCTGCTTTTTGTATCACAGATATCGGCATGACATGGTGACATGGTGATTCTACATATTTCGCTGACATTGTGTCCCTTCACTGTGACCTGTTATGGCCTTTGAGTGGCCCAGAGGATCCAAGACATATACCTGATGCAAGCACAAGGTAGTTTGCACCTTTGTTCTTTTGGTAATGACATCAGCCTTTACATGTTAATGATTTACTGTTTATGTCATATACATTTCATGTTGGCTCTGTGTTCACGAACGCTGATGCACATAGGATGGAGCTCTGAAACGACAAAAACATATCCATGTGACACCCGTGTGTATGCTTCCAATTCTAAATGTCCCCAACATGCAATGTTTATTGTGTTGTGATCATGTCATGTTTGCCTGTGTGTCCCTTCATTATGTGCTTCTTAATGATTGACTCTCTGCAAATTGTGCTGATGTTGCAAGGCGCATACCAATACAATATTTCTCCTCTTCTGACACAGGGCAGAGAACAAACCAGACACATCTATTACAGTGCATGTGGCATCGCCATCACCCACCTGTTGGGGGACAGAACACCATGGAACTTTCCCTGGAAAATGGTGCCATAGGATGTTTGACCTGTGCGAGTGCGACACATGCCTAGGATGGACAGTATTATTTTTGGATTGCTACTTTGCCCATGACAGACCTGTCCAACACACTGTTGCTGCCGTGCTCTTTTTGGGAGTTGTGCTCATCGCAGGAGACACACAGGACCTTTCATGTACTGTGGCATATTGGGATGTGACACTTGACTATGCATGCCCAGGGTTGCAAGGATAGTCTTAACCTGACGTGTTGGATTGCAGATACGCTTTGGACTTTGCACACTGTGTACTGGTCCCCACGTGTGAATCAGGGACTGCCATTGTCACTGTATGTTGCACATTCCTCCACAGTTATTTCTTTTGGCCATGTGTGTGACATGGAACACAGGATATGCTCATCTGTTTGTTTCAACACAAGCATACAGCCATACGTGTGGCATAGGGGTAGCGATGGAGAGGTCCTGTTGTCTATGTCCACCTAATCTCCACGTGGAGCTGATACAGGTTTTGCAACAACACTGCTTTAATGCACGCCAGCTTCCTGGATTGATGTTTTCAATCAACATGGGTCTTTGCGTGCATGTGTGGCATCACTGAATCATGTTGAAATATCAATGGTGCATGTGCATATGACTGAGTATGTTGGGAAAACACAGCACGTGGCAATATGGCTTCTGTGTGGTTTACTGTAACATGTTTGCCCTTAATTTCCCTCTCTATATACTGTTTCTTGTGTTTGTTTACTGTACAGACGTGCCGCTCTGCATTGATTTACAAACCTTGCATTGCATGTCTGCACAGTCCTATTTATCCCCTGAGGTAACGACACTCACATTGCCATGTTATATTTGGAGTGTCGCAGTATGAGTGTCCGTTGTCTTCCTTCAATTGTGCATTCCATGTACGCTGATATATGTGTACAGACACTGTCTACACACCAACTGGTGCAGGGGGACCTCCTGCATGGTGTTATCTCTGCATGTTTCTGCAGGTAGTTTTAATTTGAATTCTGTCTGTGTTAATGTGCCTCTGCTACCTGTTAGCATATCCTCATTGTGCATTTGATGATTGTTTAGGGTTACATTGTTGCACCTTGGATTCCTATATCAGGCATTATGTGATAGCTGTAACATTATTTTCAATCTGTGGTTCTAAAGTTACAACGTTTCATCAACATATGCTGTTTTCATTTGTGTGCCTCCTGTGTTGCCAGATAGATATATTTTAGGGAACAGATCAGGATTGATGTGTGTTGGTCCCTCATCATGCACCGCCTACTGTCTACATGCACTCATATGTGAGTAACACATTTGAGGCGTGCGTCAGCATGTGGGGGGTGAGGGCCTAATGCATAGTGTGGCACATTATGTCTCCTGCCCCTCATTTGTAGATGGTCCAGTGACCTTTCTGTCTTTCACCTTGGATCCACTCACCTTGATATTATGATGGCGGAATCTACACTATCTGTGAAGATGAACCCAAATAAACATATGTGTTTGATATACATTTGTCTCTGCTGCTGCTTGATCATGGTGACAAACTTGCAATACAATGTGTGCCTTTGAGTCAGTCCTGACTCCTTGTGACCCAGAGACTCCAGGGTTTTCTTGTCAGCGTCACTGGAAGTAGATTGTCAGGTCTTTCTTCCAAACTAATGGAGGGTTACGTGACTTGCCCAAGGCCACATGGAGTGCTAGTGTGAATTGAGCCCTGGTTGCTTGGTGACCAAGCCAGTTTTCTAGGCTACTCCTCCACTCTTTGATCACATTGACACTTGTATCTACTGATTTGCTGGTCATGTACATGGCCCACCTGTGCTCACATCCTTGTACGGTGGCAGCTGTGTATCTGCCAGCCATTTGCCACATCACTGGGTATTACAGGTTCCCATACACACCCTCCCTTTGGGGTATTTTTTTTGCACTGTGCTCAGTGTGCTTTTTGGGGTAGTTGTTAGAGGCATGTGTTATAGTTCCCTAGTTTGCAGGTTTGATCCCCACATGTGGTTTATCTTTTTCTTTTCTGTTGTGCTAACTGGACCATTAGGTACCAGCAGGTTCATCACCTCTACACACACCCTTCCCTCTCTTCACTGTACACCAAGGTGTGCCCTCTGTGCTGCCTAGCCATCAGATATTATCTGTTACATAGGTTTCTTTCTTTATGGTGTTTACATGGCAGTGCACTTGGGGGTTTTGTATTGCTGTGGTTCAGCTGGTGTGTGGTACACCTGTTTGCATGTTGAATTCTCTCCTGTCCTGTTCAAGATTTTTAACCAGCTCCACAGAGCATCCTCTGCTGCCCTTGGGGTTTAGTTTCTTTCCTTTTTTGCATGCTGTATCCACTGCATAACATTTCATTGTGTGTGTGCATGTGTCTCTGGTCCCAATTACAGACTGTGATCTGTTGTGTACACAGCAGATCTGCATGTGTATTTGGTCATGGTTACTGTTGGGGGTTTGCCTGTCCTGACAGCCAGCAGGCATCTTGTGTGATGCTCTGCACTATTTTTGTATGCAGCCTTTGCTAATGAGCTCACGTTGGTGGTGTGGCCTACCGGTTTGTGCATTGCCATTTGTGGTAGTGGTCATAGGTACGATTCCTCTCTGTTCTCTTTCATTTGTATGCTTGTCCTGCAGAACTAGTTTTCATTCGTGTGACAGTCATATCTGTGCAGTTCTGTGCTGTGAGCACATTGTACCCTCATCAGAGTTGTGAACCATCCTTTTGTCCATCTTCTGTCTGCCAGCTGTGTGCCATCCTACCCTGACGTGCATGCTGTTATCCCACATCCTGCACTCCTACACATTCCTGCATTGCAGGTCTCCCTGATTGCCTCTCCTGTGTGTGCTCTGCATAGCACTGCTACGCCACTGTCATCCTGATATTTCACCTATCCTGCCATTTCTGGCTCCTCTGCTGCACACATCTTCCATCCTCTGTCACATACTGTCATTATAGCATGGTACATTACCATCACTCTGTGCATAGCTACAGCTGCCCCCGATATGTTTGTCCATTTTTCTAGCTGCCACATGGGCTGCAGCTGATTTGTGTGGTCCATCAGCTCTGATCTACGTCCTTCTTTTACTTATGCATTGTCTTTCCTTTCTGCTCTGTGCAGTGTTTGGGGTACGTGTGTGTTTGCCACATACCTCTCTTGCCCTTCAAATTGGGGGACCTTACTGCTCTTGGCCAACGTTTTTGGGTTCACCTATACATCCTTGGGGCATCTTACACCACACCTTCTATTCAGGCAGCTTATGGGGTGCCTACTATGGTGCCTTGAGAGTTGGCAACCTTTCAACATGGCCTCTGGGGAACATTATAACTCGCCTTTGCTGATGTTGTTGTTTAGGATGTGCCTTCTGGTGCACCCTAAAGGGTGCATTAATTTATGGCACTGCAGTGGGGTTCTTTTTAGATGGCAGCACAGATTGTTGTACAGTTGCAAGCAGAAAAAGGAATTACCTCAGCCAACCTTATTCATTAGGTACACTGGGGATTTCAACTCATGGCCCCTGTACCATCAGTCAGTGTCTTAACCATTGTGCTACACTGCTGTTCCTCCTTGTATGTCAGCGCACCTACTTAACATTTCCATGCGTTACAATGCACAGTGCTGCCATCAAAAACAGTGCTATGACCTTGTGGGGCCTCATACGGCACCCTATAAAGCGCACTATAAGGAACATTCTAGGGTGCCTGGGTGGACAGTGCACTTTATAGTATGCCCTCTGGAGTGCCTTATAGGGCGGCTGATGCGGCACTTTATGTTACAGCACTTTGAGAGTGTGTTTTCTAGCAGCACTAATTAAAACAATATTAAATTGCCTCATAATGCAATATTACACATAACAGGTAGTGCCTCAGCTAGCCTTATTCATTGGACACAGTGGGGGATTGAACCCATGACCTCTGCACCATCAGTCAGTGTCTTAACCCTTGTGCGACACTGCTGTTTCTCCTTGCATGTCAGCGCACCTACTTAACATTTCCATGCATTAAAATGCACAGTGCTGCCATCAAAAACAGTGCTATGATCTTGCCGTGCCTCATAGGGCACCCTATATGGCGCCCTATTGGCCACCCTTTAAGCAACATTGTAGGGTGCCATGGCGGACAGTGCACTTTAAAATGTGCCCTCTGGGGTACCTTATGGGGTGCCTTATGCAGCACCTTATGTTACAGCACTTTGAGAGTGTGTTTGCTAGCAGCAGTAATTAAAATAAAATTAAAAAGCCTCATAATGCAACATTACACATGATAGGTAGTGCCTCAGGCAGCCTTATTCATTGGGCACAGTGAGGGACTGAACCAAGACCCTTGCACCATCAGTCAGTGTCTTAACCATTGTGCTACACTGCTGCTTCTCCTTGCATGTCAGCGCACCTACTTAACATTTCCATGTGTTAAAATGCACAGTGCTGCCATCAAAAACAGTGCTATGACCTTGCCGTGCCTCACTGGGCACCCTATATGGCGCCCTATCGGCCACCCTTTAAGCAACATTGTAGGGTGCTGTGGCGGACAGTGCACTTTAAAATGTGCCCTCTGGGGTACCTTATGGGGTGCCTTATTCAGCACCTTATGTTACAGCGCTTTGAGAGTGTGTTTGCTAGCAGCAGTAATTACAATAAAATTAAAAAGCCTCATAATGCAATATTATACATTACAGGTAGTGCCTCAGCCAGCCTTATTCCTTGGGCACAGTGGGGGTTTGAACCCATGACCCTTGCACCATCTGTCAGTGTCTTCACCATTGTACTGCAGCCCTGATCCTCTGTTTGTACATCAGCGTGCCTGCTTATGCTTCCCGAGCGTGTTACTCGTGCGCTAATGTGCACGGCGCACAAGAGCACGCAGCGCACAAGAGCACACGCGCTAATCCCGTTTTGCTACTTTAAACTGAAACGCCCACTCCTTATATGGCATCCTGAACACTAACGCTGGGCGCACATTAAGAAGGTTTAGTAAACATACCCCTTGTTGGTGTCAAAATGACCCATGTGTGGTGAAGGGTTAATAATGATTTATGGACCTTTCCTCCAGAACTTGTCCAAACCTTTTTTACACAGCTACACTGACAGCTTTTACTACATCCTCCAGTAATGAATTCTAGAGTTTGCGCGTTGAGTGAAAAAATATTTTCTCTTATTAGTCTTAAACGGGTTACACTGTAGCTCCATTGCATGTCCCCTAGTCTCTCTACTTTTTGATGGTGTAAATCGATCTACATTTAACTGTTCCACTCCATTCATTAATTCATAGATCTCTATCATATCTCCCCTCAGCCTTCTCTTATCCAAGTTGAAGAGCCCTAACCTTTTAAGCCTCTCCTCATAGGGGTATCCTTCCATCCTCTTTACTATTTTGGTGGCTCTTTTCTGTACCTAATTCTACTATATCCTTTTTAAGATAAGGCAACCAGAATTGCATGCAATATTTGAGGTGCGGTCACACCATGGAACATTACAGAGGCATTTGTTTTATTCTCCATTCCTTTTTTTATGATTCCTAGCATTCTATTTGCCTTCTTGGACACTGTTACACACTGGACAGAGGGTTTCAATGTGTTATCCACGATGACGCCTAAATCTTTTTCCTGGGTGGTGGTTCCTATGGTGGAACCTTGCATCGTGTAACCATATTTTGGGTTATTCTTTCCTAGGTGCAAAACTTTGCACTTGTCCACATTAAATTTCATCTGCCATTTGAACGTCCAGTCTTCCAATCTCTCAAGGTCCTCTTGCAAATTTTCACAATCCTCTTGTGTTTTAACAACTTTGAATAGTTTTGTGTCACCTGCAAATTTGATCACGTCACTCGTTATTTCTATTTCCAGGTCATATATGAATGTTAAATATGTGGACCCAGCACAGATCCCTGGGGTACTCCACCATTCACGTTTCTCCATTGAGAAAATTGGCCATTTAGTCCTACTCTCTATTTTCTATTTTTTAACCAGTTCCTGATCCACAATACTACACTGCCTCCAATCCCATGACTTTTTAATTTCACCAAGAGTGTCTCATGAGGGACCTTGCCAAAGGCTTTCTGAAAATCCAGATAGATTATATCAACCAGCTCACCATTGTCTACCTGTTTATTCACACCTTCAAAAAATATAACAGATTAATAAGTCAAAAACATCCTTGGCTAAAGCCATGTTGGCTTTCTCCCATTAAGCCATGGTTTCTACCATTTTGTTCAGTGCTGATGTCAGCCTCACTAGTCTGTAGTTTCACAAATCACCCCTGGAACCCTTTTTAAAAATTGGTGTTACATTGGCCATTTGCCAATCTTCAGGTATTGCAGATGAGTTTAATGATAGTTCACAGATTACTAATAGTAGGTCTGCAATCCCATATTTCATTTTTTTCAATACCCTTCAGATGTATACCATCCAGTCCAGGTGATATGCTACTCTTTTAGATCATCAAATCATTGTAATACATCTTCCCAGTCAATTTTTCCAAAGCATCACCTTTAAATACCACTTCAGTCATGGGTAATTCCCCTATATCTTCTTCCCAGAGGATGTAGGGAAGAAAACACTCCATTATTACCAGTACTCAGCACAATATCACCCATAGTAGCAGTGGGGTTTGAACTTGGACTACCCTGTTTCTAATTCCCTACTTTAACCTTTAGGCTATCCTAGATGCCCAAGTCCTCTGGTATGGCTCTGGAGACATCTGTGTAGATGTCCCTACAGATGTCCATATCAGGAAAGTCCACATTTCTGAAATCATATCTGCACCTGGACATGGCTGCTTTTTTTCAGATGTTCTGACTTAGATGTTCCAGATTGTACTTGGATGTCTCTTTTAAAATTTACCTCTAAATAAAATAAAAACAAAAGTGTCTCTTGCACTAATTAAGGCAAGACAATATGTACCGGTATCTGATCTTTGCTTAGGGACACCAATCACTCCTGTCAGGTGAGGCCCAACAAAGACATCATCCCTCTATGATGATGATGTTATTGACAATCAGCAAGGTTTCACCAGAGGTAGGGGCAAAAGGCTGACATAAGAATAAACCATGAATATTATCTCTAAACAAATCTAAATCACTCTTCCATATACCATCAATTCATCCATATTCTGAGATTCTAAAGCTCTGTTTTCCTCCTGGGTCCTGCATGGTAAATGAAGAACATTTCTGGAATGCTACCCTGGAGGTCCTGGATTTCAACTTTCTACCTAAAAGCCTAAATTTAGCTTCTATAATTTCCCTCCTTTTCTTTATTATTTTTTTTATTTATTTATTTATTACAATTTCTTATATACCGCACTATTGTCAGCGCGGTTTACATACAACAAAATGACCATAACAAACTGTTTGGCTTCACATAGAACAGGAGAAAACAACTTGGATAACATGCTTATGCTTTACATAGAACAGGAGTAATAACTTGGATAACATGCTTATGCTTTACATAGAACAGGAGTAATAACTTGGATAAACGGGGAATGCAAACTAAACTACTTACATATGTACAATGAGATCGAGTATTGGGAATTCAGTGTGAACATGTGTACAATGGAGTTGAATATATTAACTTGAGGGGGTGAGGGAGAGGCACTTATTGAGTAAATAAATGGGATTTGAGAGCCTTTCTGAATTGTGATAGGTCAGTAATTGCACGGATGCCTGGTGGTAATGCGTTCCAACATTTTGGGGCATAGATACTGAATGCCCTGTTAGATGTTGCGGTTGTGTACTTTGTTGAAGCCTTTGGAATTACTAGCACATTTGTAGATGGGGTTCTCCTTGTTCTGTTATGTAATTGGCACCCACATGTACCAGGACAATCATTTCCTCCCCAGCACTGTCTAAAATCCTATCTAGGTTGTGTGTGATATCCACCACCTTCACACCTGGTAGGCAAGCCATCAAGTGATACAGACACCCATGACCCACCCAGCTATACACATTACTAATGACTGAATCCCTAACTACAATGGCCATCCTAATCATTCCCTCCTGGGTGCACACCCTTGGAGACACATTCTTGTTGTGAGAGAATATTGTATCATCTGAAGGGAAGGTATGGCTATAGAAAAAACTTCTTGCCACACCAAAGTGATGCTCTCCTTCCAGCTGATCTTTCTCTTCCAAGACAGCACAGAGGCTGTCCAAGGCAGCACAGAGGCTGTCAGACTGGAAGTGTGACTTCTCTACTATGTCTCTGATTGTCTCCTCTATATATACCTCAATGCTTCTGCTCTTCCATATCTGCTTCACTGGTCTCCAGAGATCTAACTTATTCTCTGAGAACCAGGAGCTCTTTGCACTGATTGCACACATACAACCTTTCACCAAGTGGGAAATAATTATACATGTGCAAAAGGCTGGAAAATCCCTATCTCTTTACCAAGGCCTATGAGCAACCACCATAAGTTGACAAACACTAGATACCACCCAAGTGGCCCAACATCTACTTACACCACTTGGCCCCAACTACACATACCCATTTGGACCTATAAGCACATAGTATTTACGCTTAAGAGTCATATTCCCTCCTGTTAAATGTATACCTCCTATTGGGTTGTGACCACTTTGATTGAAGGATAAGGTGGTATACGAAACTGTCTAAATAAATAAATAAATAAATCTCACTGCTAGCATCCTAGTTTTGATGAATCATTTAGCTATTTCGTTTCTTATTAAGTAGGCATACTTAAACTAAAGTCTTGCAAAGGCCCTCAAAAATTCTCTCAATCTTTTTGATTGGTTGAAAGTCCTATAAATTAAACATTATTCTTGATGTGAAAGTGGGGTCTGGGCTTTATACAAATCAAACTCAAACAGAAAGCTTTTAAAACCAGCCTAGTACTTATAAGACATTTTATCATATAAATTCTTAATGAACTTTTTAAAACATAAAAAAAAAAACATTTTAAAATTAGCCTAGTGCTTAACTTTTTTTTAAATAAACACAGAATTTATTAGCTTAAACTACAATCTCCTTTTCCGTTAAGTTTTAGGACATGGGTTTCCCAGAAGGTAAATACCCACACATGCAGATTCCTTAACAGCATTGACAGGTCCTATCTGAACATTCCTGCATGATCTCCTGAGATACCCCTTCTCTCTAGCCCTGTTCTCATGTCCTAGTTTCAATGAGAAACTCTCTATACCCAATACCTTGGTGCGCTTATTTCCTCTCATGGTTTTCAGTACCATCTCTATGCTGATGACTCCCAAATCTATCTTTCTACTCCTGATCTTTCTTCTGCTTTCCAATCCCGGATCTCTTACTGTCTCTCTGCCATTGCTGCCTGGATGTTCCATCGTTGCCTGAAATTGAACATGGCCAAGACTGAACTTCTCGTTTTTTCTCCTAAAATCTCCCTTTCTCCTTCTTTTTTCAGTCTCTGTTGATGGCTCCGTTCTCCAACCTGTTTCATCCGCTCGAAATTTGGTTGTTCTTTTTGACTCTTTGCTCTCTTTCTCCTCTCATATCCAACTCATTGCTAAGACCTGTTGCTTCTTTCTCTTCAACATTGGCAAAATCCGCCCCTTTCTCTCTGAGCTCACTACTAAAACCCTCATCCATTCCCTAATCACCTCCCGCCTTGATTATTGTAACCTCCTTCTTGCTGGTCTCCCTCAGTCTCATCTCTTCCCTCTTCAGTTTATTCAGCACTCCGCTGCCCATTTGATTTTCCATCAGCCTCATTTTGCCAACATCACTCCTCTCCTCAGATCTCTTCACTGGCTCCCTATCCGTTTCCGTATTCACTTTAAGCTTCTCCTTCTGACCTATAAGTGCATTCACTCTGTGGCTCCTCAATACCTTTCTTCTCTCATTTCTCCCTATTTCCCCCCTCGTGTACTCTGTTCTTCTTCCCAGTTGTTTCTTGCTATGCCCTTCTCCTCAATTTCCAACTCCAGATTCCGCTCTTTTCACCTTGCTGCTCCTTACGCTTGGAATAAGCTTCCTTTGTCTATACGTCAGGCATCTTCTTTGCCCCTCTTCAAACTCAAGTTAAAAGCTCATCTTTTTGCCTCTGCCTTTGGCTCTTAATTTTGCTGTTCTCCTTCCTTCCCCTCTTTTATGTCACCTTCTTTCTTCCTCTTACACTTGTTCTTACCGCTTTCCTTTGTCCTGTCTCTCCTGCTCTTGTCTCTTTGCCCTTGTTCTTTTCTTTTTTCTACTCCTTTTCTTGCTTTGTCTTTTTAGATTGTAAGCTCTTTTGAGCAGGGACTGTCTTTTTGTGTTTTCATTGTACAGTGCTGCATTGCCTGGTAGCGCTTTATAAATGCTTGGTAGTAGTAGTAGTAGAAACACAAATATGTGGTTATAGCAATAGCAATCAATAAAGATGAGTTGAGGAGTGGCTACTGTTTTGCGTGGAGCAGACATAAGTGCTATCTGCAGGCCCCCAGACCTGATATAAAAATAACTTGACTCATAAATAACCCATAATGGTATCTCCTTCAGAAATTGCTTCAATGGATTAACAACATATATCAATGATGAGCTATGGCATAAGCTAAGTGCCAAGCTATGCAAGAGCATTCTACTGGGTTTGATCAAAAAGGCTGAGTTGTATATCAATCAGAAAAAATGACAAATGCAATCACTTTGCTACAGACTATAACAATGCCGCTATTTAGGCTGGCTTTTCCTGGTTGCCTTATCATCAGTGTTGGATTTACTGCCTGTGCGCCCATGGAGGAGGTACTCCATTCTTTCCCTCTGGCAGAGGCACTCTGGGTCTCCTCCACCCTCGCCCTGATCCTGCCGGCTCACCTTTGCAGACCAGTAGCAGCAGTAGTTGGTTACAAGTAATATATCAAAGTTTCAGCACAGGGAAGGCAAACCCTTGTGCTACAGAACAGCCCCATGGTGCTCTGCTTACACCTCAAACGTGTGAGAGGAAGGTGGGGAACTGCAGATTTTGTACAGAGCACAAGGGTTTGGCTGCCCTACACTGAAGCTTTAGTTGCCATTGACGTCACTGCCAAACTGCTCCACAACCAGCCCAGACTGAGGCATAGCAATGACCATAACCCTCCACCTATCAGAAGTTGGCTCTGCCTAAATTGCCTATGCCTATATCCAGGCTTGCTCATCATATATATCCTTACTTCAGCTGGCACCCACCAAGTGCCATGAAGTATGCTGACTTATGCAGAAACAAAGTAGTCATATACCATGCCAAGTCTGATGCCAGAGTCACAGCAAAGGGATCAAGCCGAGGTGGAAGGGCTACTTTTCCTACTTGTTGGTTTCCTCAGTGAGTGCTTGTAGCCTCTCTAGATCCATTGCTTCCCACTTTACACCTTGACCATCTTATTTTAGCAATCAAAATTGTAGGGGGGGTGGTGCTTTTCTAAGATGACGACGGTGGTGATATCATCCGACTGACTATGCCTAAGAGAAAAGGTAAAGCTAAGGCTAAAGCTTCTCCCGCGGAGCTATTACCTTCTTGTGAGGGGCCTATGGACCGCTTTGTTCAGTTGTCCAAGGAGCAAGTACAGGGGATCAGAGCAGGCTTGGCAGCGTCGATGAATTCTGAGTCGGCGTCTATCGCCCTTGACATCACGCTCTCCCCGGATGGACGCTCTCCCCCGGTGCCTCCTGGGACTCCGGCTGCCCGGTTGCTGGGTGAGGATGTGCTTCCACCTGATGTGCGAGAAGTTGCGTCTTCTGAGCGGGACTCAACACCGGAGATTTGTCGAGGTCAGAAGGGAGATTTGCAGGCTGGAGCTTTGTTTTCTTCGCTCCAGCCCAATACCGGGGACTCTGTGTCAGCAGTCGAGACTGTTTTTGTTTCCTCTGAAGCGGCAGTTCGATCTTCATCTCCTTCCCCGAGGTTTTCATTTACACTTCCTCGACCGGCTTCTGTGTCTTTTGATAATTTATGGGATGCCATTTCACATCTTGGCAATATGGTGGCCACTCAATTTTCCACCTTTTCTGAGCGGATGTCTGCTTTGGAATCAACGTCTATTTCAGCTCAATCTGCTATTGTTGAACTAACTGAGAAGCAATTAGGTATGGATCAACGGTTAACAAGAGTCACAGACTTAACCGATGCTTTGGTTAAGGATAATATTGCTCTTCGTTCTAAAACTGAGTTATTGGAAAATGCAGGGCGGGCATCTAATCTTCGGCTTTTGAACTTTCCGGTTTTACCTGGAGTGTCCCCTTCGGAGATATTTAAGACCTATTTGCGGGATATATTATCAGTGCCTCCAGAATTGTTACCTCCTGTTACTAAAGCTTACTTTCTCCCCTTGGGTAAGAAGGGGGGGAAAATATCTGTTGGACCGTTGGAGATGGACTCTCTCAAAATGTTTCAGATTTGCTTCTTACTCCCAAAGCAGAGGATATTGTTGTTTCTACATTGTTGGTCACATTAGCCTTATCTTCGGATAGGTACTGGATCCTTAAATTGTTCTACAGAAAGCGTGATAAATTATTTCATGGGAAAAAGATTCTTCTCTTTCCCGATGTAGCACGTGAAACACAGAAACGTAGGAGGGCTTTCTTGCTATTGAAACCTGGGGTAATGCGAATAGGGGCTACATTCGTGTTGAGATTCCCTTGTAAATGTTTAGTTACCTTTAGATCACAGAAATATGTCTTCTTTTCTCCTGAAGATCTTTCTGCTTTCCTAAGTTTGCAATTGCCTACTATCTCTTCTCCTGATACATTGCAAATACCATCTGTTAATTAAGGTCTCCTAGGACCCCGTCGTCCTCTTTTTTTTCCTTGTAAATTGTAATGTGGTTTGATATACTGTTTTGCTATCTCCCCCCCCCCCTCAGTTTGTGGGCTATATGTATAATTCTTGCATTGAATTTGTTGTTTGCTAAATTTCTTGTATTTATGCATTTGCAAGATTATTTTCTGTACAGGTTTATTCCTGATTATTTGTTAAAACATCATAAATAAATAATAAAAAAAAAATTGTAGAGTTCAGTGTTATACCATAAGGAATAATTATCAGAAAAGCCAACCCATCACAATAGAAAACCCTTGAACCATCCTACCTCTTTGATGGATAATGAATGGGGATTAAAAGAGGAACTTGAGTATCTAAGTTTCCTATTACTTTAAAATTCATACTTGAATACAATTTGTTGAATATGGCAGCAGAAAAATAATTTTGAATCATCTTTGATAGTACAGTGAAGAGCATAGGGCAACAGCATAATCTGATTGTTTAACCGAGTCCTAGAGCTTTGTAATTAGTCCTTTGATGCGTTCTAAAGATTAAGTGACAAAAATGATACCATAGCAGATATTGCAATGATACAACACTTTCCATTCTTTTTAAGTTTAATTTCTGGAGAAAGAGAATACAGTGCAGCACGCCAATCTAACTTTATGTTCTGATTGCCCCCTCCCCCGCACCTTTCTGTCTTCATTTTCATTCCATTGGGGGGGGGGGGGAGGATTGTGCAAAACTTTCCACATAGAGAGCTGAGACCAAAACTCCCAATGTCAATTTGCAATAAAAGCCATTTGGCATCCTCTTGTCAATTAGTTACTGGTTTGATGAAACAAATCCACAATTCCCCAGTGGGAAGGCTGACATGTCGAAAAAAAATGTACATTAGTAAAATAGGGAACATTTGTTCTTGCAAGTTTAGCTGAAAATTAAACTCCAAATGGATAAACTCATACAGGAAAGAGATATATCAGCCACTTAAAAAGGAAGAGAGCGGGGAATATGGATCGTTAAGTACTGTACTTTTATCAGAAATCTGAAATCAAAGGAAACAAAATTAAATATGTCCTTATATTAAAGCATGTGAAGGGAACTTGGCTAATGCTGGATAATGAACTGTGGGAGGGAGGGAATTGGTAGGCATATTTTCTGGTTGATTATACATGACTGTTGCAATTTGTTATTCCTTGCATGCATGTTAGAAACAAAATCAAATGACACTGTTCTTTCACGGAAGACAAGAGATTGGTATTCAAAGGATTGGTTCATTAACCTTTAAAATGTTGCATATGGTATTCAGTTATTTAGTTGCGGGAGGGGGGGTTCTAAAGCCTATTCTGTATGTAAAGCATGCTTTACATGTGGAAAAGGATTATAAAATTGTGTGGTGTATTTGCAAGTGTGTCTGCCAACAAGAGCGTGCATGCTTTTGCGTTATCTGCACCTATGCATCCTGGTGTTTGGGCAGAGTTCGGAGATATGCACCTATTTTAGAAAATATGCACACCGTCATAGAGGGTAATTTTATAAAGAGGCCCCTACTTAGGCACTAATTTTCTTTATAAAATACTAGCGTAAGTGGCAAGAAGCGCTTCCTAAATTACAACACTACATTTAGGCCAACCATAGAGCTGGTGTAAATGCCCAACCCTAGATTTTTCTAGAATGAATGTAAATTATACTATTTCTTCATCTGAATGCATATCTGTGCCCTTCACCCAAACTCTGCCTGTGCACATGCCCACCAGGAAAACATGTGCTATTTTGTCAGTGTGTGTCCTCTCCTTTGTCTGTCCTTTACCCAGCTCCTGCCCTCTGCGGTGCTGTGTCTTCCTTTGCAACACTGTATTACCTGTGTTCTCTGACTAGTACTATCTGACTGCACATTCAGCTGTTCTTTTTTCTCTCCTTTTCTCTATTCCTCTACAAGACCTCTCTTGTAGGTATTCAAAGTCTTCCGTTTTTTACTTTGCCTAAGTTTTACCAGGGCACTTCCTGTGGACTCTGCCTGCTTTCACTGGCTTTTATTCAGCACTTTCCCTGCCCCTCTTGTTCAGCTCTGCCTCCCCGTTGTCAGCTGTGTCTCTCTCTCCTCTTCCTTATTATCCTACCCTCCCTCCCTCCCCACAACCCAGCCACCCCCTGGCTTATAGTCTTATACCCGCCCTGTGCTCATTACCACAATCATTCACTGGTGAGCTTTATCCCCTGCAATTTCTACCACCTAACCTTTTACTTCTTCTGACTTCTGTTCTCCTCTCCATCTCTCTTTTTATGGCTCCTCAACACTTTCTCTTCCTATTGCTCATACTGCCCAATTGTTTCCCCTCCTAATAACACCTTCAAACCCCTCCCCCTTATCTCCCCTTTACCATCTTCACTTCCCCCACTATCTTGTCATCTTCCTATCATCAGCTCTTGAGCTTCACCACTTTCTCCTTCTCATTCAGCCATTTCTTCTCTCTCTGAAACAACCTCACTCACGTTACTGCCATACTGTCTCCTCTCTGCCCCACACTCATCTATTCCTGCTCCTTCTCTCTTCTGGAGATACCAACCCAACCCTAGACTTTTGACACACTCCCAGAACAGATCCTCACCAACAGCTCAAAGCATTCATATTGCTCTCCTCTCCCCCTTCTCTATTGCTTTCTCATGTACCTTGTGGAATACACACTCCATCTCAAATAAACTTTTTTTTACTCATGATCTCTATCTCTAATGCTCTGCATTTCCTTGCTTTAACTGAGACCTGGCTCCTCCCTGAGGACTCAGCTTCAGTCATTGCTGTCTGTCATGGTGGCTATCAATTCTCCCACATGCCTCATCCCACTGACCGTAGTGGAGGTGATAGGCATCTACTCTCTCCTTCTTGTCAATTCCAACCCCTTCATCTGCCTCAGTCTCACTCCTTTCCCTCCTTCGAAATCCATTCCATCCGGCTTTTTTATTGTACTACCTCTCATTCAGTAGAAGTAGCAGTAGTAACACAATACTTTTATGAAACACAGAAACATGACAACAGAAAAAGACCACATGGCCTATCTAGTCTGTCCTTCCATATCAAACATGACAACAGTCCCCTTTTTTCCTTTAGAGATCCTCTGTGTTTGTCCCATGCTTCTTTAACTTCAGATATTGTCCTCTTGTCTACCATCTCCACTGGGAGACTATTCCACGGATCCACCACTCTTTCTGTAATGAAAGATTCCGCATATCACTCCTGAATCTATCCCCTTTCATCCTCATCACATGTCTCCTCATAGCAGAGCTTGCTTTCAGTCAAAAGAGGCTCTCCTCCTGTGCATTTATGCCATGGAGATATTTAAACATCTCAATCATATCACCTCTATCCTGTCTTTCCTCTAAGGTGCACATATTAAGATCCTTAAGTCTGTCTTCATATACTTTATAATGAAGACCACTAACCATTTTAGTAGCCTCCCTCTGTTCTGACTTTAGTCTGTTTATATCCTTTTGAAGGAGCAGTCTCCAGAATTGCACACAAAACTCCAAATGAGGTCGCACCAAAGACTTATACAGAGGCACTATCACCTCCTTTCTTCTGTTGGCCATTCCTCTCCCTATGTACCCAAGCATCTTTCTAGCTTTTGCTGTCACCTTTTCTACCTGTTTAGCTACTTTAAGATCATCAGACACAATCACGCCTAGGTCCCACTCTTCTTTAGTGGACAAAAGTATGTCACCCCCTAAAGTGTACCACTCCCTTGGATTGCTGCAGCCCAAATGCTTGACCTTGCATTTTTTAACATTAAATCTCAGCTGCCAAATTCTAGACTAAGCTTAGCTAGATTCCTCCTCATTTTATCTACAGCTTCCTGGGTGTCTACTCTATTGCAGATTTTGGTATCATCTGCAAAGAGGCAAACCTTACCCGATAGCCCTTCTGCAATATCACTAACAAAGATGTTAACAAGAATTGGACCAAGGACAGATCCCTGGGGCACACCACTTGTAACCTCCTTCTCCTCAGAGTGAGCTCCATTTACCTCTACTCTTTCTCAACTCCCACTCAACCAATTTCCAACCCAAGCAGTAACTTTAGGGTCCATCCCTAGAGTGCTCAGTTTGTTTATAAGTCGCCTGTGAGGAATGGTGTCAAAGGCTTTACTGAAATCTAAATACACCATATCTAGGGCTCTCCCTCGGTCCAACCCCCTGGTCATCCAGTCAAATAAATCAATCAGGTTTGTCTGACAAGACCTGCCTCTGGTGAATCCATGCTGCCTCGGATCCTGTAATCCACTGGACTCCAGAAGCCTCCCTATTTTCTCTTTCAGCATTGTTTCCAATAATTTTCTCACCACTGAAATTAAATTAACCAACCTGTAGTTTTCAACCACATCCTTACTTCCGCTTTTGTGTATAGGGACCACATGAGCCTCTCTTTAAGATGCCCCTCACTTCTGTTCCTGTTTGTGGGTGTTTTCTGAGGTCCTGCTCCTGATTCTTCATCTGTGAACACAGAACAGAAATATTTGTTAATCAATTCCACTTTATCCTCATCAGCTTCTAAATATTCCTCCCCTTCACCCTTGAGTCTGACAATACCACTTTTGCCCTTCCTCTTCTCACTAATATATCTGAAAACTATCTTATTCCCCCTTTGTATTGCATTGGCTATTTCCTCCTCTTTTTGAAACTTTGCTTTCCTGACTACTTTGCTAGCTTCTCTAAGTTTTTCCAAATATAGATGCCTGTTTTCCTCGCTCTGTGATCTCTTGTATTTCATGACAGCCTCCCTCTTTTTCTTCACCTTTTCAGTTGGTCAGTGGCCACATATGCGGATTAAAGACCAAGATAATTCCCCAGTTAGGCATGTACTTGGCACCTAAAAGTATACACATAGTTACTCTTGTCTTAGAGCAGTTGTACCTTTTTGAAAGAGTATCTGTATGCTACTAGGGCTAGATTTGGAAGCCTAAAAACGTTTGTTTATTTGGGCCCAATTTTTAACGGTGGTGACTAGCTGATCTAAAGCGGCTCGCCATTGCCGCTGAACTCTAAACCTGGATATTCAATGTTGCGGCCTTATCTGGTCCCCAGCATTGAATATCTGGTTTGTCCAGATTTCCGGAAAGCTAGTTGGAGAGTGGTGATAGTCAGACACTGCCTGGTTAGCTTCTGTGGTGAAAGTTAGGCCAGCCTTCCCTATGCTTGATTCTGCCATTTGTCAATAACTGGGCAGTGGCTCAGTTCCATCACTGCCACCCCAGAACACCACCAGTATGCCCCGATGCTAACCAGTTAGCATTAGGATGTGCAACAGTGACACCCACAAGTATTCAGCAGCACTAGCTATGTGAGTGCCACTGAATATCCTGGAGCGGCATTTACATGATTTGCAGGTCCACATACCATGTAAATGCCTTTGTATAGCCTCGCTTATTTTTTTTTTAAAGTTTCTATACTGCATTCCTGCATACACATTCAACAGTGGACAAAAATAAAATATAATAATAAACGAGTAAAACAATAAAACATTAAAACATACTAACAGTGCTTACACCACACCCCAAAGTCCAATAATAATCCACTTGCACTTAACAGCAAACTTAGAACTGAAACAAAAAAGCCTTAAAGTATTTCCTAAAATCCAAAAGGCTAGCCTCAGTTTGCAGAGCCAAAAGAAGCTTGTTCCACAACTGTAGCACAATCACTGCTGTTGTTGTTATTAAGTGCTGTTGAGTAAGTGTCAACTCACGGCGACTCTCTGGATAGTTGTCTTAAAATGTGTTTGGTCTTCATTCAGGCAGCTCATTGTTGACAGACTGGTACCTGTAGCTGCTGTTAGTATATCAATCTGTCTCATTGTTGGCCTTCCTCTTTTGCATTGACCTATCTTTCTCTAATGATCTCTCTCTTCATATGGTGTGTCCAAAGTATGAAAGTCGAAGTCTTGTCATCTGAGCTTCTAAAGAAAGCTTAGGTTTGATGTCCTCTAGCACTGACTGGTTTGTTTTTCGGGCAGTCCATGGTATATACAGTATTCGCTGCCAGCACCATAATTCAAAGGCATCAATTTTCTTCCTGTCTATCTTTTTCACTGTCCAGCTTTCACATCCATATGATGTTATTGAAAATACCACGGCTTGAACGAGCAAAGCCTTTGATCCTGATCCTCATAGGAGACTGAACAATAAACTGGGTCCCAAGGTAGTGAACTAGATCAGAAGTTGGTTAACTGACAGACAATAGAAGGTGGTGGTAAACGTAACTCACTCAGAAGAAAGGAAAGTGAGTAGTTTCATGCCCTAGGGATCAGACTTGGGACCAGTACTGTTCAATGTATTTGTGAGTGATATTGCTGAAGCACTGAAGGGAAAAGTCTGCCTTTTTTGGAGATCATATGAAAATTTGCATCTGAGGGAGTGTACAAAATGAGGAAAGATCTATAATAACTGGAAGAATGGTCTAATGTTTAGCAGTTAAAATTTAATGTGAAGAAGTGCATAGTCATGCACTTGGTATCCAGAAATCCAAAGGAATTGTAAGAGGCGAGAGGTTGGTGTGCACAGACCAAGAGAAGGACTTCAGAGTGACAGAAGATCTCAAGGTGGCAAAACAATGTGACAAGGTGGTAGCCAAATTCAGAAGGATGCTGGGTTGCATACAGAGAAGAATAACCAGCAGAAAGGAGGATCTGTTAATTTCCCTGTACAAGTCATTGGTGAGCCTCACTTTATTGTGTTCAGTTTTGGAGACCAAATCTCACAAAGGATATAAAAAGACTTGAAATGGTTTAGAGGAAGGCAACCAAAATAATTTGGAGCCTGCACCAGAAGATGTATGAGAAGAAAATTGAAGACCTAAATATGTATAACCTAGAGGACAAGAGGGACAGGGAAGATATGATACAAATGTTTAAATACTTAAAGGGTATCAATGAGCAAACAAACCTTTTTCAAAGGAGAGGCTGTAAAACTAGAGGGCATAAAATAAAGCTGCAACGCAGTAAACCTAAAAGCAACGTCAGAAACAATTTTTTTAACTGAAAGGGTGGTGGATGCTTGGAATACCCTCCCAATGGAGGTGCTGGGGGCAACTGCAGTGATGGGATTCAAAATGGTATGGGACTGATGCAGTGGATCCCTTTATAGCAAGAGGATAAAATCAAAATAAACTTAACTATCTTTGATACTTCATCAAATAGAGGGGGGGGTGACAAACCTAAACAAAGACATAGAAGGGATGACATGCATAGAGCAGCAGGTACAACTACTCTGGCCATCTTATTGGGCAGACTAGAAGGACCATACTAGTCTTATATACTATGGGGGCCATTCTGAGGCAGAAATAGCAGGGATACACACCCTGCCTCTCAGCATCACTGATGTACACAAGCCCTCACAGCACGATAAGCTGGCAGGGTCTCCCAAGATGGACAGGTCTCAGCTGAGGTACCAGATCAAGACAAACCACCCATCTGGGCAGCAGCAGAATGGGATAGTGTTGACGACGGAGGATCACATTTCTTTGACAACGTCAACAACACCAAACTTAAACTGCGTGGAGGAAAGTCCCAGCAATCTACTTCTGTATCTTGCCATGAAAACCCAATGGATAGTTACAACAAAACAAATAACACTATAGTGCTGGAAGATGAGACCCCCAGGTCGGAAGGCATTCAACTAGCTATTGGGGAAGAGCTGAAGACTTTCAGAGTAAAGCCAGCATTTATGATGTGGTTGGATCAAAGCCCTCGGGATGTCTGACTGCTGATGTAGCTGCGCATGAAATGAGAGTCAGAAGCTGTAAAGATGTCTTACACATTGGAACATGGAATGGACGAAGCATGAACCAAGGGAAGTTGGAGGTGGTTAAGAATGAAATGGAAAATGTATAACTTGATCTGTTGGGTGTCAGCGAACCGAAATGGACTGGCATCGGGCACTTTGCATCAAATGATCACATGGTCTACTATGCTGGAAATGAAAGACAAAGAAGAAATGGTGTTGCATTTATAATAAAGAAGAAACTTGCAAAAACTGTAATGAAATACAATGCAGTCAGTGAACGCTTAATCTCTATTCGTCTACAAGGAATGCCTATCAACACAAATATAATTCAAGTATATGCCCCAACAACAGCTGCAGAAAAGAATGAAATTCAAGAATTATATGAACAAGTACAATCTGAAATTGAAAGAAATGCAAATAGGATATCCTGATAGTCATGGGTGACCGGAACGCAAAAGTTGGCAACAAAGAAGAAGACAAAGTAGTTGGAAAATATGGACTTGGCAACAAAAATGAAGCTGGAGAAAGACTGATAGAATTCTGCAAGACCAATGATCTATTCATCTCAAACACCTTCTTCCAGCAACACAAGCGGCGACTGTACACATGGACTTCACCCAATGGATTGTATAAAAATCAAATTGACTACATCTGTGGAAGTCAACGATGAAAAAGCTCTGTAACATAAACAAAGACAAAACTTGGAGCTGACTATGGTACAGATCATCAACTACTATAATGCAAACTCAAGCTAAAGTTGAAAAAGAGCAAACCATTCATGAATACAGCAAAATATGACCTTGAGAATATACCACTGGAATTTAAAGACTGCCTGCAAAATCGATTTGCTGCTTTAGATACAAATGACAGATCTCCAGAAGAGTTATGGAATGACATCAAGAAGGTTGTGTTGGAAGAAAGTGAGAAGTCTCTACAAAAGGTGAAAAAAGCAAAAATGGCCAAAATGGATGACGGAAGAAACTCTGAAAACTGCCCAGAAATGCAGAGAAGCTAAAGCCAGAGGAGAAAGAAAGACAATCACAGAACTCAACAGAGATTTGCAATGTGCAGCAAGACAAGATAAGGAAAAGTACTACAATGACGCATGCAAGGAAATAGATGCAGAAACTATTAGAGAAAGAAAAAGATTTGCTTTCCTAAAGCTACGAGAGTTATAGAAAAAGTTCCAGCCTCGAATTGGAATGTTACAAGATGCTCAAGGTTCTATGTTGAATGATGCTGAGAAGATCAAGAAAAGATGAAAGGAATATATAGAGCTTTTATATGATAAATATCAAGTGGACCAAGAGTCGTTTCAACCTGTACCTTATGATCTGGAGCCATTGGTGATGAAAGAAGAAATTGAAGCAGCATTGAAAGCCTTATCAAAGAACAAAGCACCAGGCATTGATAGCATTCCCAAAGAAGTATTACAGCAATCTGATGCAACTGTTACCGTACTTACAAGGCTCTGCCAAGAAATATGGAAGACAACTTCATGGCCAACTGACTGGAAAAGATCTGTGTTTATACCAATACTAAAGAAAGGTGATCCAACTGACTGTGGAAATTATCGCGCAATCACTCTGACCCCACATGCCAGCAAGATTCTACTGAAGATTATTCAAAAGAGACTACAACCATACTTGGAAAAAGAACTAAATGAAGTGCAAGCAGGGTTCAGGAAAGGGCGAGGAATGAGAGACATCATTGCGGATGTGAGATGGATCCTTGAAAAGACTAAAGAATACCAAAAGGATATCTATTTGTGCATTATCGACTATAGAAAGTCTTTTGACTGTGTAAACCATGAGAAACTCTGGGCCACATTAAGAAGCATGGGTATACCAGAACACCTGATCATTCTCTTGCACAATCTGTACATTGATCAAGAAGCAACAGTTCGAACAGAACAAGGAGAAACAGAATGGTTTACAATAAGCAAAGGTATAAGACAAGGCTGCATACTTTCTCCCTATCTGTTTAATTTATATGCAGAACAAATCATCAGAGAAGCAGGATTGTATGAAGACAACAGAGGTGTGAAGATTGGTGGAAGACTCATCAACAACCTTCGCTATGCTGATGATACCACATTACTGGCTGAAAGTGAGAATGATCTGAAACATTTGCTTCTCACAATCAAAGAACATAGTCTCAAAATGGGCCTGCACCTTAATGTAAAGAAGACAAAGATCATGACAACTGGTATAATCAACAGGTTCATCGTTGAAGGAGAAGAAATTAAAATTGTGAACAACTTTAACCTACTTGGATCAACTATCAATAAAGAAGCAACAAGCAGTCAAGAAATCAGACAATGCATTGCTCTTGGAAGAATGGCTATGAAAGACCTAGATAAGATTCTCAAGAGCAGAGATGTCTCTCTCCATACAAAGATTCGACTTGTTCAAGCCATGGTATTTTACATAACATCATATGGATGTGAAAGCTGGACAGTGAAAAAGATAGACAGGAAGAAAATTGATGCCTTTGAATAATAGTGCTGGCGGCGAATACTGTGTATACCATGGACTGCCCGAAGAACAAACCAGTCGGTACTAGAGGAGATCAAACCTAAGCTTTCTTTAGAAGCTCAGATGACAAGACTTCGACTTTTATACTTTGGACACATCATGCGAAGAGAGAGATCATTAGAGAAAGACATCATGCTTGGCAAGATAGAAGGTCAACGCAAAAGAGGAAGGCCAGCAATGAGATGGATCGATAGAATAACAGCAGCTATGGGTACCAGTCTGTCAACAATGAGCTGCCTGACTGAAGACCGAACACAATTTAGGATAGCTATCCAGAGGGTCGCCATGAGTCGACTCCGACTCGACGGCACTTAACAACAACAACACCCTGCCTGGACATATATCCCTATTTGTCCCCCTTGCCGTCCCAGTGCAAGACTCCCTGTACAAACAGTGAGGTTGTACGGGGAGCCTTAGATGGGGTGGGAAGGGGTGGGTGGGAGGTGGACGAAGGGTGATGAGTGAGTGGGCCATCATCTCAGTCATATAGGGCCAATTTTGAGGTTAGCCCTGTGCGTCCTGGGTCAGCCATCTTGGAGTTGAAATAAGTCCCCCTGGACATCAGGGGGCAGCAGAGGCTGACAGCAGCAGGAAGGTGAGGGGCTGCAGTGGGTCCCCCGCAGCCCAATCCTGGCCATGGTAGGCTGTAGGGAAAGGGGGGCTCTGTCCTGCTGCTGGCACTAGTGGCTCCTAAATGGAGCCATGGTGCCATGCCGATGGGATGCCATGGTATTGTGGCTCATTCAAGAGCCTAACTGAGTTATCAGGGAATCTATAGGGTGTGTGACCCTTGTGACAATGCAGAGGTTGCAGAACCTGATAAGGAAGGTTTAAAACACTTTTTCTCTTCAGAAGCTGTCAGTGAAACTGGGCAGGAAGGGGTTAATGATACAGCCCTGAAAGCTGTGATACACAGGAAAGTGGAAAGAGAGCCACACCCTAGCTTGAAGCAAACCCAGGGAGCTGACGTGGGAGGAAAAGGGGCGGAGTCACACCCGATAGGGCAGCTTGCTTCACTTAACCAGGAAGCAACTGCCAGTAGACAGCAAGAGAAGGAGTGGCAGAGGAGAAAGAAAGAGCAAGGGAGAAAGAAGGAGAGAGAGTCCGAGAGAAAGACTGCAGAGACCAAGAGAGAGTCTGGGAAGCAGAGGCAAAGGGAGCCAAGGAGAGAGGCCAAGCCTCAGAGGAACCTTCCAAGGAGGAACTACTTGGAGCTCATTAGCCAAGGAAAGCAGGTCAGAGACTATTTAAAACTCCAGGGGAGAAGGTCAGATACCTTGCCTGTAAGGGAGAGAAATAGCTCTCAGGAATCTTCTCTCAGGAATGAAAGATTGGGCAGAGAGAAGATCCCTTTAAGTAAGCTAAAGAAAGTTGCTTGTCACAGACAACGTTATAGAAGCTCTAGCTCTGAGTGTAGCCCAGGTGCCTATCAGCATGCTCTTGATTACAAGCAGCACAGACACGGGCAGGAGCTAGGCTCTGACGAGGACGCTGTAATACAAGATTTAGTGAAACAGTATCACAGGAAATGTTTACCTCCCTGCCAGAGAACACAGTCTAGGCGTACCAGAAATCAGGTGAGCCCTTTTTATAAGCTTTTAAAAGGTGCTGATAACTTAGAGCCTGTACATGTGCCTAGGTATGTTAAGGAGAACAAAAGAAGACAGCTTAAGAATTTAATTAAGCAATGGCAGTCTGTAGACTCTCTTAACCAAAGCCTCAAAGATATATCAGACCCAGAAGAGATGTTAATTGATCCACCTTCATCAGTTAGCAGTGATTCGCCTATGGAATGTGGGATCTGTTATAAGGATTGAAGTTACATTAAGTGAATCCTATAAGAGGAGAGAAGCTGTATCAAAGCTTAGATGTGAAGTGCTGAGAAGCCTATTGACTGAATCTGAGTTTCACTGAGAAAGGCAGCCTTCTGCCGTGGGAAACTCAGATGTAATTATTGCACCTGTGAAGTAAAGCTCAACGCTGGAGAATGTCCTATGTTTAAAGAGAGCATACTAGTGCAATGTTTAATGGAAGAAATCAAGGCTTGTATGGGAAGCTAATGGAAGTTGATTGCTGAACTTTGTACTTTGAATTGTACCTGAGAAGCATCAGGATTTTCATGGACTTTTTATTTGACACAATTGAGTACCACTACTTTTTGTTTGTGCCTGGGGACGTAGTGCTCCAAATTCCTGTGTGTGGAAATAAAGTTATTATTGGAACTCACAGAAGGCCTTCGCTCTGTTACTTGGCCCACAACTACAATGGACACCAGACAGCAGCACTTAGGTATATAAATTTGCTTTCCTCTTTGCCCCACATGCTAACCCCTCATAGGCAACTGCCTATACCTACGCCAGAGGGCGCTGCAGTGTGACACCCTTCAGAATTGGACCCGGCTTGCACATACAGGCTGGTAAACATGATTCTGATCCTGCCAGGGCTATAATCGGGTCTACTGCTGTAAACTCCAATTCTGAGGGGCCATAGAGGGGCTGGATGTTCAGAAGGGAATTGACCTCCACGTTACTATGTGTCTCTAATTATATGCAAGTCCTCTAAGTTACCATATCTTTCAAAGAAAGCAAAACAAGTCATGTTTAACCAACTTCTTAATTTTCTGGAGAAAAACATACATGTTTTGATGCTTTGTTTTATTTTCTGAGCAGTTGGGATATTTAGGGCAGTAGCAATTGATTATGGCATACTGTCACACTAAGTGCAAGGAGCTCTTTGCTCTCAGGGAACGAGTCCATTCTCTAGAGGCTAGAGTAGCAGACTTGGAAGACATAAGAAAGACAGAGAGGTACATAGACGAGACCTACAGGGATATAGTCCTGAAGTCCCACCTCCTGTCTGGCTGCATCCCTGTTGCCATGGAGAAGATAGGTCACATGACAGGAGAGCATCACCTGGTGTGGCAGGAAGTGATCCTCTAACTAGGACCTGTCATCCAGGTGATGTAAAACCCTCTCACACCGAGGAAGTTTCCCATGAGGGAAGGGTTAGGACAACCGTTATAGTTGGTGATTTGATCATTAGGCTTGTAGATAGCTGGGTGGCTGGTGGACGTGAGGATCGCCTGGTAACATGCCTGCCTTGTGCGAGGGCAGCGGACCTCACGCACCACCTAGATAAGGTCTTAGATAGTGCTGGGGAGGAGTCTGCTGTCTTGGTACATGTCGGTACAAATGACGTAGGAAAATGTGGTAGGGAGATTCTGGAGGCTAAATTTAGACTTTTAGGTAGGAAGTTGAAATCCAGAACTTGCAGGGTAACACTCTCTGAAATGCTTCCCGTTCCACGTGCACGACCCAAAAGGCAGGCAGAGCTCCAGAGTCTCAATGTGTGGATGAGATGATGGTGCAAGGATGAGGGTTTTGGATTTGTTAGGAACTGGGGAACATTCTGGGGAAAGGAGGGGCTCTTCCAAAGGGATGGGCTTCACCTTAACTGGGATTGAACCAGGCTGCTGGCATTAACCTTTAAAAAGGAGATAGAGCAGCTTTTAAACTAGATAATAGGGGAAAGCTGACAGTCGCACAAGAGTGCATGGTTCAGAAGAATGTATCCTTGAAGGATACTACCAAAAGCAAAGAGGTTCCAAAAAAGAGTAAAGTAGCCCAAATGCCCTCGAGTATTGGGCAGACAGAGCTTAAAGATCCCAAATTACTCATGCCTACCAATAGCCAAATTAATATTAATAAAATACAGTCTCTAAAATGCTTGTATACAAATGCTAGAAGTCTAAAAAATAAAATGGGAGAGTAAGAATATATAGCACTAAATGAGAGGAGCCTGTTGTTCTGGTCTTTGTTTATCTGTGAACCGCGCTGATTGTAAATAGCGCGGTATATAAAAAACTGTAATAAATAAATAAATAAATGATTGGAATATCAGAGACATGGTGGAAGGAGGACAACCAGTGGGACACTGTGATAACTGGGTACAGACTATATCGTAATGATAGAGCTGATCAAATTGGTGGAGGGGTTGCGCTCTATGTTAGAAAGGACATTGAGTCGGAAATGATTTAAGTTTTGCAGGAAACAAAATTTGCTGTAGAATCTCTATGGATTGAAATTCCATGTAAAAAGGGGAAGGCAATGGCAGTGGGGGTGTATTATCGACCGCCTGGCCAGAATGAACAAATGGATGATGAAATGCTCAAAGAAATCAAGGAAGCTAACAAAAGTTACAGCACAGTAATAATAATGGGTGATTTCAATTACCCCGGTATCGACTGGGTCAGTGTCATGGCAGGCCATGCTAGGGAGATACAGTTCCTAGATGAAATAAATGACTGCTTCTTGGAGCAGCTGGTTCATGAACCAACCAGAGGGGAAGCCATATTGGACCTAGTCCTAAGTGGAACACCAGTTCTGGTGCAAGAGCTAAGGTTGTTGGGGCCACTTGGCAATAGTGATCATAACATGATCGTGTTTGATCTAATTAATGGAGGAGGGATGGTAAGGAAATCCGCAGTACTACCTTTTAACTTTCAAAAGAGAGACTATGATAAAATGAGGAAAATAGTTAAGAAAAAACTAAAAGGAGCAGTTGCAAAGGTTAAACACTTACATCAAGCTTGGGTGTTGTTGAAAAATACAATCTTGGAAGCCCAGACCAGCTGTATTCCACGCTTTAAGAAAAATGGAAGGAAGTCCAAAAAACTGCCAGCATGGTTTAAAGGTGAGGTCAGAGAGGCTGTTGTTGCCAAAAAAGCATCTTTCAGGAAATGGAAAAAGAGCCAAATGACAAAACCTAGAAAGAGCACAAACACTGGCAAGTTAAATGCAAGGCATTGATAAGGCAGGCAAAGGGAGAATTTGAGAAGAAACTTGCTGCAGAAGCAAAAATGCATAATAAAGACTTTTTCAAGTACATTTGCAGCAAAAAACCTCTGAGAGAGTCAGTTGGTCCATTAGATGATAGAGGGGTTATAGGGGCACTAAGAGGTGACAAGGCGATAGCGGAGAGACTGAATGAATTCTTTGCTTCGGTCTTTACTGAGGAAGATGTAGGTATGTTACCCATGACTGAACTGGTATTTAAAGGTGTGGAAGAATTGAAGGAAATATTGATACATCAGGAAGATGTATTACAACTATTAGATAAACTGAAGAGTAGCATATCACCAGGGCTGGATGATATACATCCAAGGGTGTTGAAAGAAATGAAATATGAGATTGCAGACCTGCTATTAGTAATCTGTGAACTATCATTAAAATCATCTGTAATACCTGAAGATTGGAGGATGGTGAACATAACACCAATTTTTAAAAAGGGTTACAGGGGTGATCCGGAAAACTACAGACCGGTGAGCCTGACGTCAGTACCGTGAAAAATGGTAGAAACCATCATAAAGAACAAAATTGCTGAACATGTAGATAGTCATGGCTTAATGGGAGACAGCCAACATGGCTTTAGACAAGGAAGATCTTGTCTTACTAATTTGTTATGCTTTTTTGAAGGTGTGAATAAACAGGTAGATAAAGGTGAGTCGGTTGATATAGTGTATTTGGATTTTCAGAAAGCCTTTGACAAGGTCCCTCATCAGAGACTTTTGGCAAAACTAAACAGTCATGGGATAGAGGCAGTCTGCTATTTTGGATCAGGAACTGGTTAAAAGATAGAAAGCAGAGGGTAGGGCTAAATGGCCAATTTTCCCAATGGAGAAAGGTGAATAGTGGTGTACACCAGGGATCTGTGCTGGGTCCACTGCTTTTTGACATATTCATAAATGACCTGGAAAAGGGAATAATGAGTGAGGTTATTACATTTTCAGATGACACAAAACTATTTAAAGTTTTTAAAACCCAAGAGGATTGTGGAAAATTGCAAGAGGATCTTGATAAATTGGAAGACTGGGCATCAAAATGGCAGATGAAATTTAATGTGGACAAGTGCAAGGTTATGCACCTAGGGAAGAACAACCCAAACTATGGTTACACGATGTAAGGTTCCAGATTAGGAACCACCACCCAGGAAAAAGATTTATGCATCATTGTGGATAACATGTTAAAACCCTCGGTCCAGTGTGCAGTGGCGGCCAAGAGAGCAAATAGTTTGCTAGGTATCATAAGGCAAGGAATGGAAAATAAAACAAAGGATATTATAATGCCTCTATATCGTTCCATGGTGAAACCGCACCTTGAATGTTGTGTGCAATTCTGGTCGCCGTATCTTAAAAAGGATATAGCGTTATTAGAAAAGGTTCAGAGAAGAGCCACCAAAATGTTAAAGGGGATGGAAGGATACCCCTAAGAAGAAAGGCTAAAAAGGTTAGGGCTCTTTAACCTGGAAAAGAGACAAATGAGGGGAGATATGAAGTCTATAAATTAATGAATGGAGTGGAATGGGTAAACGTAGATTGATTGTTTATGTTATCAGAATATAGAAAGACTAGGGGACATGCAATGAAGCTACAGGGTAAACTATTTAAGACTAATAAAAGAATTTTTTTTTCACTCAACGTGTAATCAAACTCTGGAATTTCTTACTGGAGGATGTAGTAAAGGCTGTTAGTGTAGCTGGGTTTAAAAAAGGTTTGTACAAGTTCCTGGCGGAAAGGTCCATAAACCATTATTTAGAAGGGACCCAGGATATCAATGCTTGATCCAATACAAGCATTGTGGTACCTGTGTCTTTTGGGGAAACTGCTAGGTACGTATGACCTAGATTAGCCACTGTTGGAAACAGGATACTGGGCTTGATGGACCTTGGTCTGACCCAGTATGGCATATCTTATGTTCTGATGTCAAGGTGCAGTGTATTCTGGGAGTTTGCAATCCTGAGCAAGGGCCCTTGTAGCTAGCAAGCTGGGAAAGAGTAAATGGAATGAAAGTCTCTGGTCTTGTACAGATAGAAGACTTAAGAGAGAGATGCCACCTTCAGATGCAAGAGGAACCTACATTGATTCTGGGACCTGAGGCACTCTCCACAAGTAGGGTCAGCCCATCCACTAGGCAAACTACAGCAGTTCATCGACACCCAGTCTGCCATGCTTCTCCCCCTCCCAGCATCCATCTTCTCATCTGAGGGAGGTGGGTGGCACAGCGATGCCTCTATTGCGTCAGGCTTTAAAGTGCCCGCACTAGCGTGCTCAAGGCCTGCCTTACCTGCCCCACTTTGATGCAACTTCCTGCCCCTCTTGCTCCCTCAAACAGGAAGTTGCATCGGAGTGGGGCAGGAGTGGCAGGTCATGAGTGCGCTAACGTGGGCACTTTAAAGTCCAAACACAGCAGAGGCTTCATTGTGCAGCCCTCCTTCTACCCATATGAGAAGATAGATGCCAGGAGAGGGTGCTGCCACAATCCTGGGAGGGGGGGGGGTTGGCGTGGCATGGAAGGTCTGCCTAGGGTGGCAGAAACCCTCAGGCCATCCCTGCCCACAAGCAAATCAAAGGCATAAGCATGTGCCTTTATTTTGAAGCACAATGAAAAATACCACAAAACAGGTTTATTTTGTTTCATTTCACATCAAAATATCAAAAATGATTGTGTTGATGTTTTTTGCAAATGATGTGTATTATTTATTTATTTGTTTGTTTTAGTGCTGTCTAGTTAATGATGGCTCCTGATAACCCAGGAATAGGTTGCAGGGACTTTTCTTCCAAGGCAATGGAAGGTAAAGCGACTTGACCAAGGCCACAAGGCGTGCTAGTGGAAATTAAACCCTGATCTCTTGGGTACTAGGCTACTGTTCTAACTACTAGGTTACTCCTCCACTCCTATTTAAAAATACAACACTAAAAATGAAACTTAGGGGTCCTTTGACTAAAGTGTGGTCATTTTTTGCCCTTACTGCACATTTTGTGTAAAACGTAATGCACGGTAAGTGCAAGCCCTGTGCAATAAATGCAGGTGTCATGCCCGACATCTGCCGTGTATTTATCGCGCAGGGCAGACATTTACTACATGGGAGCACTATTTCCTGCTTTGGTAGACAGCAGTCGAGCACTCGTGCTATGTGCCGAGGAAGATAATGTGGTCGCGACCAAGAAGAAAAGCTAAAGCTGTCCCACAGCAATCGCAACCTGCCTGCACCATAGCACAGATTACCAGTGCAACATGCCCCCAACTCAATGAAAAAGCCCCCCTGATCTGATCACAGGCTACCTGCTTCAATTATCCCTCCCAACAAATCAGCCCCCAATCCCCTGGACAATGCAAAATACATCATCACAAACTACCCCTCCCCATACCAATTCCCTCAACATAGTGGCACCAATACCAGCCTCATAGTGCCACTCCCCCTCCCCTAATAGCTGAAGCCTTATTCCCTCCTCCAATAGTGGCACCAGTATCCCCAAAAGAGAACATCCGAAAAAGAGAACCCCCCCCGAAGTCTGACCAGTAGCAGTAGTACCATGAGACTACTGTTAGAAATCAATGCTGTTGGTTTGGAAACTGGTGACTCCAAGGAAAAAGCTGAGGGGAACCACTCATGCCCCAGCCAGTAGACACCAGGAAATCTTCGGGGTGAATCCCATGGCTGGGTTGGGAGGGTGGGAGTTTGGTCGGCGATTGGATCGGGGGGTTTCGGGGAAGGGGGGATTCTTTTTTATGGGTGTTCTCTTTTGGAGGATATTTGTGCTTCTATTGGGAGGAAGTATCGATGCAGCTATTGGGGGGAATATTGATGCTGCTAATGGTGCTGGTATTGGAGCCATTATGGTGGCATTTGTTGATGGCTCAGGGAGGAATGGTTTGTTATAATGTATTATGCTCTATTGTCCAGGGGATTGGGTGCTGATTTGGGGAAGGGGGGTTATCAGAACCAAGAGTCTGTAATTGGGTTGGGAAGGTCTCTTCATCAAGTTGGGGGGTGCTGCACCAATGGCTCTGTTTTGGGGTGCGACTGCATGCAGTAGTATTAGTTCTTTTAAGACATGACAATTATAGCTCTACCAGGCTGATGGTAGCACGGGTGTACTTAATGCCACCTCTTGGTCATAGCAGCTAGCGTGTGGCAACATCCCACGTGCTAGATGTCACCAGTAACCATGCCTAGTGTCTGTCCTGATCTCATTCCATTCAACCGCATGCAGTTAGCATGCAAAATAGCATGCATTTGCTATCATGCCAGCATGGTAGCAGTTAACATGAGCATGCACTAAGTTGGTGCATGCTAATTTGCATGATAACTGCTTAGCACAGTTAAGTAAAAGTGTGCCTTAAGGGAAATGAAAAGATCCAGAAGCAGCAAATTGAAAATAAAGGAAAACTCAGCAAAACAAACTAAAAGCCAATGTGCACACTTCTACAAATTCGCCTCAGCCTTCTTGCTGACCTGCCTATGGGTGAAATGACCCCAGCTCAAATCAATAGTGATAAAATGTGACTCTGCTTTTTTAGACTCAGATGCATTTTTCAAAATTACATGGTATCTGCTAATAATTTCATTCTAAAAGCAGAAACAGGTTTCAAGAAATGTTTGTCTCTTTTCATGCAAAACAAAGATGTTGCTTTCTTTAATGGTGTCTCATAGTGCTTGCATCATCGATTCCATGAGTTTTGTAATGTTCTATGTCAGAAAGATGATGGGCACGAGGGAGTGGGAGTAATTTTATAACAGGCTGACTAACTTGTGTTGCATATAGGCACAGATGGAGGGAAAGTTTAGCAGGGACATCCCAGTGTAATCTGGGATGTCTAACCCTGAACATCTGAGAAAAAAAATCAGGCACATCCAGGTGCAGACATGATTTCACAAATGTGGACATGCCTGATAGGGGACGTCTACATAGACTTTCTCAGAATCATATTTCAAAACCTGGCCATCTAGGATTGCCTAATGGTTAGTGGACTATGAACAAGACAGCCAGAGTTGAAATCCTACTGCTGCTATTCTTGACATTGTGATGGGTAGACTGGGGATGATGGAAAGCTTTCTTCTCTACACTCTCTGTATGTTTATCAGCCAAAACAAGCACCGGTCGTGCCTGGAGCACATCTAAACTCAGACAAGAAGCCGGGCGTCCAGGTTCCTGGGAAGGTCTCCGCCACGCCTTCACCATGCTCCTACTCAGACTTGAACGTCCTCACACTTGGGAGATCCTCTAAAATGCCTCTAGAGACGTCTCAGTGATTTAGACCTCTCTATGCCCATTTTCGGACATCCATTAAAGGGATATGCACAGGGGAAACATTTTGACTCATTTTTAGTTTGAGATTTTTTTCCTAATTTTTAAAATACGAGGTATTTATACTTTTTGTTCACACATTTGTTTAAATAAAACATTTTTAATGTTCATTAGAACTTTGCAACAAAAGCTAATGCTATTTATTCATGTTGATTTGTGATTTAGCATGTTAGATCAATTTAGCATGCACTAAGGACCTGATATTCAAGGCAGCGACCAGGATATTTTATGGCAGTAATGTGGTTAGTGCCACTGAATATTCACAGGTGTCAGCTAGCATTGGGATATTCCGTGGGCAGAGCAGAAATGGCACCCGGCGATGACTGGGCAACGTCGATATTCCACTGCTGCCCAATTATCACTAAGCGGCAAAAGACAGGCACCTTAAAGGACGGCCTAACTTTTGTTTGCGGCTGTATATTGCTGCTGCCTGGTTAGCTGCTCTGCTATATGGCTTACCTGGATATTCAATCCTTGTGGCCGGATATGTCCCCGGCATTGAATATCCGGGCATTAGGTTCAGCGGTGATGGTGAGCTGCTTTACAATGACTAGCTGCTGCCACTAAATATCGGGCCCTAACTTGGGTGGCATTAGCTGCGTCTATGATGCTGTCTGATTGCATTCTCTGCACTTTCGCTGCATTATCTGCTGGGGAAATGCTGTGCGCACCCGCAATGCATAACGCACAACCTTTGCAGCTGTCACCGTGCTAAGAAAAGGTGGAATACTGTTAAATGAAATAAATAAATCTTCACTTATTTGGCGCGATAGCTACAAAAGTCGAACGCAGTTCAGCAAACATGCCCCTCACACCAGCTATTTAGTGGCACGTTTACTGAGCTACATTACCTGTTAATGCAGTGAACAGCAAGCGCTATTGGCCTGCGTTAACAGACAGCGCAGGGAAAATGCCTCAATGGGTGGCATTATATGCATCCACGGTGCTGCCAGGCCGTCTCTCTGAAACATCAGTGTGCTCTGTGCTGGGGAAATGCAGTGCAGACTCTCAAGAGATAGCGCTGTCTTCGCTGAAAAAAGCAGTATTCTATTTGCACTTTAATGGTACATTAGCTGCAAAAGTCTAACACAGTTTAGTAAACAGACCCCTTAGTACACCAAAATGTCCCAGCATAGGTGCACATTTTATAAAGAATGGGCCCGATTCTATTCATGGCGTAGATCTCCTTTGTATGTCCAGGCTGACTCGGATGTACAAAGGAGATCGCGATTCTGATCCCGGGGGGCATGTCCAGCCCCGCGGGATCAGAATCACGAACAGCACTGTACGTGCAGGCTAGGACTGAGATTCAGTCCCGGCTTGCACCTACAGTGCTAGTCCAGCTAACTCAGCCATGGCTTTTAAATGGAGCCACAGCTTCCATGGTGTCCCATTGTCATGGCACCACAGCTCCATTTAAAAGCCACGATGCCGGCCGCTGCCCCAAAAAGTTAATTCCCCTCAGCCTGACACCCGATCCAGCCTTCTAAGGCCAGTGTTGGGCTGCAGGAGATTAACTTTGCCCCCCCCCCCAGCCCCTTCCACACCCTGAATCGAAAAACAAAAAACATCCAGGGACTTATAGGGCCGACAATAGAATCAGCCCTGTATCTCCAGGGCCAGCGACCGCCCACTGCCAACCCACTCTTCATCCCCGGGCCGCTCAATTGATCCTCAGCCCTCCATGGATAGCACAGGTCTGCGATTAAAAAGCTGTTTGATTATTTTCATCTAATTTCCATGTATTTTGGTTTTGCTGAAAACAAATAAAATATTGAAAAAACTCCTAGACGTCATGATTTGCCACAACATGCAAAATTGTCTTCAAATTTATCAAAATTTTTCAAATTACTATTAATTAATTCAAATTACTATTAATTAATTCACATAAGTGCATTTAAGATATAAAATGCCAAAAAAACCTTAAAGGGGTTGTCCGAGTTATGTAAAAAAAAATACAGCACTGTAAATCTGATAGTCAGCAATATATACATAAGCTAAGCAAGTTTTAAGTCTGTGCTTCTAATGGTAGAAGGGGTTAATCTTTCCTGAAGAATCCAGTGGGAGGGAAACACAGGGTAGATAGCAGCAGCTCTGGTCAGTTCAGGGGGCATGGCCAGCACTGTGACGTCTCGTACAGACATAGAGCTGCTCTCTCCTGCATGCCACACTTGTGCACGAATCATCATCAGGTTCTTGGTTCTAGGCTGTTCACACTTTTTCATCGCAATTCGTGTTAGCTCGTCATTCTTCAACCATTATGTTATGGCTCCGCGAAAGTGTATTAATTCGCCAGACAGTTTCTGTTTCATCTGTGGTGAATATACAGTGTTGAAGCAATAGCAGAATATTACAGACTTTGTGAAAAAAGTATACTTTGCATACTTTGGACTAAAAATTGGAGATCAAGATAAAGTCTGGGTGCCTCATAAAGTGTGCAAACGGTGTGTTGAGGACCTCCGAAACTGGTTCAAGGGTAAGAAAAAATCTTTCCGTTATGGGATTCCTATGGTATGGCGAGAGCAAAAGAACCATAGTGACGAATGTTATTTTTGTTCATGCGATATGAAAGGGTTTAATTCCAAATGGAAGCATTCCATTTCATACCCCAATCTTCACTCGGCAATTCGTCCCATTCCCCATGGCACAGATATACCAGTACCCAAGCCCCCTGCTACCTTGGAAGAGATACCTAGCTCCGATGAAGGTGAAGTCATACCTGAACCAGATGACGAATCAAGTTCTGACTTTGAAGATGATACAAGACCAAAATTGTTTTCTCAGGAGGAGATGAATGATTTGGTAAGAGACTTGAATCTTCCCAAAGATGCCACTGAGTTACTCGGATCAAGGCTGAAAAGCAGGAATTTATTGTTGCCAGGAGTGTCATCTTCATGGTTCAGACATCGTGAAAAGGAGTTCGTTCCTTACTTCGCCCAGGAAGACAAGTTGGTTTATTGCATCAATGTCAAAGGTCTGATGGATCAATTTAAAATCCAATATGATTCAGAGCAATGGCGTCTTTTTATAGATTCTTCAAAAAGAAGTCTCAAAGCAGTTTTACTCCACAACGGTTTTTTACGCTTCCATACCTGTAGGTCATTCCGTACACTTGAAGGAAACCTACGAGAACTTGGAATTGGTTCTTCGTAAACTTAAATATGAAGACCATGGTTGGCAAGTGTGTGGGGACTTGAAGGTCTTGGGCATGCTGCTCGGGCAACAAGCTGTGTATACCAAATATCCTTGTTTTCTGTGTCTATGGGACAGTCGAGACCGACAAAATCACTGGACCAAGAAGAGTTGGCAGCCGAGGGTGCTAACAGTCGGTGAAAAAAATGTCCTCCGAGAAACTTTGGTACCTTCCCATAAAGGTCTTCTACCACCTCTCCACATAAAATTGGGATTGATGAAACAATTCGTAAAATCACTTCCAAGAGATGGAGAATGCTTCAGAAACTTGGTCAATAAGTTTCCAGGCCTGTCGGAGGCAAAATTGAAGGAAGGTGTGTTCGTCGGACCAGACATTAGAAGGCTTATAGTTGATCAAGAGTTTGTCAATACCATGACGGATCCTCAAAAAGAAGGGTGGATTGCATTTAAAGAAGTTGTACAGAAAGTTTTAGGCAATAACAAAGATCCTCACTACAAAAAGATCGTCAGACGAATGCTGAAAGCATTTCAAGCTTTAGGTTGCCTGATGAGTTTGAAAGTGCATTTCCTCCAGTCCCACCTTGACTACTTTCCTGAAAATTTGAGAGCTGTGAGTGAGGAACAAGGTGAACGATTCCACCAAGACATTAAAGAGATGGAAAGGAGATACCAGGGAAAATGGAGCATTACAATGATGGCAGACTACTGTTGGATGCTTCAGAGAGACATTCCAGATGCTACTCACAAGCGTAAATGCATCAAGAGGAGCCTCACAAGGAGGAGTGGAGGAGTGGCCTAGTGGTTGGGGCAAGGTACTGCAGGCCAAAAGGTCAGGGGTTCAAATCCCACTAGAGGACAGCAACCTTGGGCCAGAAGGACTGAGGTTTCTAGTCCCACAGGTGCTCCTTGTGGCCTTGGGCAAGCCACTTAACCCTCCATAGCCCATGTTCCCTGTAAAATTGTTATCTCCAAGTTATAATGCCCTGTTCAATGTAATTTCAGTTTGTTCAATGTAAACCACACTGATGCAGAATAGCATGGTATATAAGAGAATGTAAATAAAATAAAAAGAATCAAGTTTAGAGTGTGTAAATGAGCTCATTTCAGTTCAAAAAAGGATTTTCATGAAAATATTGTAATAAAACTTTAATTTTATAAGTCTATTTCTATTTATTTTGAGGTATTGCTTTATTTAACATAGCTACCTAAATTGTCAGGAAACGTGATGTCCTATGACAAAATGGAGGTCATTTTCGGATTCAGTGCACCAAAAAACATAAAGATTACATGGAATAACCAAAACAGCTCTCGAAAAAATATTTTTTGCAATTAATGAGGAAATCCGGCTGCGCTGTTATGGCCCAGTGCTAGCTGTTAACACATGCCAGAACATGTACAGACAGCTAGCACCCTTTAGTAAAAAAAAACCCTTAATGTGCATTAACTTTCATTAATGCGCATCAGCTTTCAGTAAACATGCCTCATAGTGTGCTAGGCATTTAATACATAGAAAATGGAATTGCGCTCAATATAACAAAGTGTGATAATATCTTCAATCCTTCAACTGCTGTGCTGGTAATTTCCCTATTAATAATTACTAATCCCCCTAAGAGGTCTCAGACTTGTGACAGCAACTGTCCTTGCGGCTATGCCGGTTCAAAGGAACAGTATGCTAGTTAGCATCAACGACCTCCTCTATGGTGTGCGGTGATAATAATAAAGAAGGCTGCTGATTATTTTCGGTTTAACATCTTCAGCACTTTGGTCACATAAAGCACAAATACTTCCTTTCAGTCGCCTTCATTGAAATGATCTTTGCCGCTAGATAATTCAAATGTTCAAATTGCCCCGTTCCCGACGCCTCCCCTCAGCGCTTCAGAGCGTTTCTCCTGATGCGGTTCTTCAGGGGGTGGGGTGTAAAGCCTGGAAAATACATAAAGCACCATGTCTTAACCTAAACCTATTATCCTACTATTAAAATTCTTTTCTAAAATCTAAGTATAATCTTACTCAGGGCCCTAACGCCCAGTACTCACAAACTGCTGCCCGCGTAATGTTCTAAATTTTTCCTTTATCACTCTTCCCTCTGTGTTTTCTCATCAAGTTGAAAGCAAAAAACGCCGCGCATGCGGTCTAGTTTCACAGCTGGGAATTTAAAGAGAACCTTGTTGACGTCACATGTAAATGTTCTTCAAAGTCAAAAGACTTTTATAGAGTAAACTTATCGCTTCTGAGTTGGATTAGATGTCACAAATGTATGTTTTATTGTTGTTGTCAAGTTCCAATTTGTCAGAAAATGCTGTTCTATATAGTTCTATGTAATCATAGATCATACTAAATCGTGAGTGAATTCTTAGTTAGAGGCATGCTGACCATTCTACCATAGCATTCAGACCATGCGGTGTTACTGTGTCCAACTCAAAAATCCAGCGTTGTTCACGCTGGATGAGGGCTTGGTTGATTGTCCGATCTGTAGTACTTCTAACTATCTGTTCAATACAGAAACACTCTAGCTGTTCAAAACTATGTCCTTGATCTAGGCAATGCTGGACGATAGGGGCTGCCACTGTTCTACAGCGTATTTTGCTGCGGTGTTCTCTCATGCGGGTCCGAAATGTTCTTAAGGTTTTTCCTATGTATAGAAGATCACAGGGACATCGTATGACATAAACCACCCTTGTGGAATCGCATGTGGTAGCAGAAACAATGTTGTGATTAATGTGGCGATAATGAAATGTAGTCATCTCAACTGTGATCGCACAAATATCGCACGTTCCACAGGGTTTGTGCCCTTTCTCCCTACTGTCTTCATCCTGGGATGGTAAACAAGCTGGACTCACATATTCTTTTAAGTTGCGGTGGCGCTGCCAGACGCACCTATACCGCATCTCCTCTAGGCCTGCAAGGGTGGACAAAACGTTCTTATGTCTTTTTACAGTGCGCTCTATATCGCGGCTCAAAGGTGAAAATTTTGTTATTAAATTAATAGTGTCATGTCTTCCCTCTAATCTCTGGGGACGGGGTGTAAGTAATAATGTCCTGTTGTTATACAACGCTCGATGATATGCTCGTTTGACTATTCGTTGTGGGTAACCTCTCTGTAAAAAATTAGACTTCAGCTGTTGTGCTTGTTTCTTGTAATCTTGATCGCTGGAACAGTTTCTACGTATTCGTAGGAACTGTGAAAACGGAAGTCGCTCTTTTAATGCAATTGGATGTGCGCTCTTATAATGTAACAATGTGTTTTTATCAGAGGGTTTTCGATATATCGAAGTATACCAACAGTCTACACCCCTCGTAACCTGCACGTCCAGATAGGTTATGGTAGTTTTATGGTAGCTATAAGTAAATTTTATATTGTCATCTAAGTTGTTAGCCCAGTGAAAAAAAGACAATAGCTCAGTATCTGTCCCCTGCCAAAGCAGAAATATATCATCGATATATCTTTTCCAGCTCTTTATATTGGAAAGTTATGGGGAATCTTTCAACCAGCGTTCTTCAAAGCCTGCCATGAAAAAATTTGCCACCGATGGAGCACACGTGGCTCCCATGGCCACTCCCGTTTTCTGTTTAAATAGTTGTCCCTCGAAGGAGAAATAATTTTCAGATATAGCCAAAGTAGCTATTCTAACTAGAAATTCTATCATTGTGTTGGAAAGGTCACCTCTCAGCAACAGAGTCGTCTTAACGACCTCCAAAGCCATTTTTTGAGGGATGTTAGTGTACAAAGAAACTATGTCCATAGTGACCAAAAGAATGTCAGGCTTCGTTGCCCAATTGTCCAGATCATGTAGGAGACACAAAAAGCTAGTAGTGTCTCTTAAATAGGCCGGTATGCGTGGCAGCAGAGGTCGTAAAAACGAATCCAGAAAAGTAGAGAGGGGTTCAAGGATTTTAGAAAAGAATTTTAATAGTAGGATAATAGGTTTAGGTTAAGACATGGTGCTTTATGTATTTTCCAGGCTTTACACCCCACCCCCTGAAGAACCGCATCAGGAGAAACGCCCTGAAGCGCTGAGGGGAGGCGTCGGGAACGGGGCAATTTGAACATTTGAATTATCTAGCGGCAAAGATCATTTCAATGAAGGCGACTGAAAGGAAGTATTTGTGCTTTATGTGACCAAAGTGCTGAAGATGTTAAACCGAAAATAATCAGCAGCCTTCTTTATTATTATCACCGCACACCATAGAGGAGGTCGTTGATGCTAACAGCATACTGTTCCTTTGAACCGGCATAGCTGCAAGGACAGTTTGCTGTCACAAGTCTGAGACCTCTTAGGGGGTAGGGGGATTAGTATATATAATAGGGAAATTACCAGCACAGCAGTTGAAGGATTGAAGATATTATCACACTTTGTTATATTGAGCGCAATTCCATTTACTAAGTGATTATTAGCGTTCTTTAATAGACCATTTGATACGTGATTTAATACATAGAAACATAGAAACATAGAAATATGACGACAGAAAAAGACCACATGGCCTATCTAGTCTGTCCTTCCATAACAACTACAACAGTCCCCCTTTTACCTTTAGAGATCCTCTGTGTTTGTCCCATGCTTTTTTGAATTCATTTACTGTCCTCATCTCTACCACCTCCACTGGGAGACTATTCCATGGATCCACTACTCTTTCCGTAAAGAAATATTTCCGCATATCACTCCTGAATCTATCTCCCTTCACCCTCACCCCATGTCCCCTCGTAGCAGAACTTGCTTTCAATTGAAAGAGGTTCTCTCCCTGAACATTTATGCCACGGAGGTATTTAAACATCACAATCATATCACCTCTATCCTGCCTTTCCTCTAAGGTGTACATATTAAGATTCTTCAGTCTGTTCTCATATGCTTTATAATGAAGACCACTAATCATTTTAGTAGCCACCCTCTGGACCGACTCCATCCTGTTCACATCCTTTTGAAGGTGCGGTCTCCAGAACTGCACACTATACTCCAAATGAGGTCGCACCAAAGACTTATACAGAGGCATTATCACCTCCTTTTTTCTGCTAGCCATTTCTCTCCGTATGCACCCAAGCATCCTTCTAGCTTTTGCCGTCGCCTTTTCTACCTGTTTAGCTACTTTAAGATCATCAGACACAACCACGCCTAGCTCCCGCTCTTCTTTAGTGGACAAAAGTACTTCACCCCCTATACTATATTGCTCCCTTGGATTGCTGCAGCCCAAATGCATGACCTTACATTTTTAACATTAAATCCCAGCTGCCAAATTCTAGACCATTCTTCAAGCTTAGCTAGATCCCTCCTCATGTTATCTACCCCTTCCTGGGTGGCTACTCTATTGCAGATTTTGGTATAGAGTAGCCACCCAGGAAGGGGTAGATAACATGAGGAGGGATCTAGCTAATCTTGAAGAATGGTCTAGAATTTGGCACCTGGGATTTAATGTTAAAAAATGTAAGGTCATGCATTTGGGCTGCAGCAATACATGGACATGCTCCGTTTACCATTGGTGCAGGTTAGTACATTGAACCCTTAGTTTGATTTAAGTCTTTTAAAAAAAATTACAAGTAAAGTTTGCTATACGTGATTCATGTGATTTGTATTTGTGCTTCTTGATATACCATAAAAACGTATTTTCATTTAAGTGTGCTATTTTTGCTCAAATAATATTGTTTACTAAGTCACAAAATAGTCAAGCTGCCATAAAATAAAATGTCTGTAATTTCCACAATGGGACACTTCATATATTGCATCCTATTGATGAAATACTGCATCTTCGTGCTGTTTATCATGTTCACAGCAGTTTCAACAGAATGTAAACTTTTTCAGCAGCTGGTGTTGCAAAGGATGGCATATGCTTCCAAGATCCAGTTCTCAGAACTGTATTTCATTATAGCTTTACGAATAAAGTGCTGGGTAAATATGGCAAATTCAATGAAACATCTTGCCGTCTACTTCTAGCCTAAACACAGACACTAGTGAAAATGCCCAAACATGGAAATAGTGGTCAACCAATAAAACAAATGTTATTGGATAACTTGAAGCATTTCTTGTAAGGCCAACTTAGCCTTCAGGCAAACTAGGAGGCTGCTTAGGGCAATAACTTCTTTGGTGATGGGGGAGGCAAAAAATAGCTGCATTAGATCCTGACAGCCACAGAAACATTTAGCGGCGGAATGGTAAGCATTTTTCAAATAGCTCATTTACCTAGGGAAATGACTTTGGAAAGTGCCCTACCACACATATACATACAAAACAAAGACTGAAGGTTTGCACAAAGCATCAAATTCCCTTCTATCAGCCCTTGTGTTTTGATTAGCTTTGAGGACCTAACGTTCCTTCTTCAGGGTCAGAAGAAAATTTGCAAAATAAAGCATCGCCTATTATTAGTTTTACTAAACATGACTCTAAAAACGCCACCCGATAAATTATATTTTTATAACAGAGTGTTCTATATCAAAAACAGTGACAAGGAAAGGCAAGTTCATGAATCCATACAAAGAAAGAGACATTTTACAAATGATCTCCAAGTGCAAGATGGGGCATCCATGCCAGAACATTGGGGGAAAAAAGCAGGCACATCAAAACTCAGGCACGATTTCACAAACGTGGCTGTGCCTAATATGGATGTCTGTGGGGGTGTCTACATAGACATCCCCACAATTGAATTCTAGAACTTGGAACTCAAGGAATAGCCTAATGGTTGGTGTGTGCTGCCCAGGCAGTCAGGGTCCAAACCCCACTGCTGCTATCATTGTGATTATGCAGTGTACTGTACTGAAGATGGTGGAGTACCATCTTCTCGTCACTCTCTGGATGTTTTATGGCCAAAACAAGCACTTGCCCGATGCCTATTTATGCCTGGAGCAGGAATAACCTTAAACAGGATTCTGGAAGTCCAGGATGTTTCTGAGATCAGGCGGTGATGTCCAGGTTCTTGGAAACACCCCGATCATGCCTCTACCATACCCAGGGCCGGATTTACCTATACGCCCATTACGCCGTGGCGTAGGGCCCACAGCTGGCAAGGGCCCACAAAAATCAAACAAATTAGCTTTTTTTAAAAATAAAATTTAAAAAAAAAACTGCTGGCTGCTGCCGTGGGGCCCCCTCTGCTGCCGTGGCAGCATGGACTTACCTGTGGGGCCCCCTCTGCAAGCTGACTCAATTGGTCTGTCTGTCCCTCCCTCCATACAGGCTTTGAGAGGCGCAAAGGGAACATGGGCTATGGAGGGTTAAGTGGCTTGCCCAAGACCACAAGGAGCACCTGTGGGACTAGAAGCCCCAGTCCTTCTGGCCCAAGGTTGCTGTCCTTTAGTGGGATTTGAACCCCTGACCTTCCAGCCTAAAGTACCTTGCCCCAACCACTAGGCCACTCCTCCACTCCTTAGACCTTAGACCATACATAAGACTGACATTGGGGTCCAAGATATTAAACCATGCTATAAGTGAATCTGCAGTATATTGAGTCTACAATGCAATATGTAATTGCTAAAAAAGGGGGGGGGATTTAACCCTTGACTGTGTTATAAGCATTTCTGTATTATATTGAACTGTGCTATAAAGGTCTACAGTAATTAATTCCCTAAACTGAAAAAAAAAATCCACAGAACTTAGCTTGACAACATATTATTCAAAGTTTTATAAATCAAAAGAGGATTCAAAAAAATTGCAAGAGGACCTCAATAAATTGAAAGACTGGAATGCTCTTATGGCAGATCCTTTCTATCTATGCTCTTCTCTTCCATTGCCAGCTCTGGACTTTGATCCTTCTACCTTGCTGCTCTTCAAACAAACTACCTGAGTCGGTATGTCAGGCTCCATCGCTGACCCTGTTCAAATTCAGGCTAAAAACTCACTTCTTTGTGACTGCTTTTGGATCCTGACCTCCTTAGAGCCCGATTACCTTAGGAGCATGTCTGGGCCATCTGGACGGCCCCAAGAAGGACAGGCCTATTAGGACCCGATTCTGCACCGCAGGAGCCAGATGTTCCCATGGGTGCAGTATTGGGCCCTGAGACAGCCCGGCGTGCCCCTGCATACTTGTGGGGACATCCTCCCCACATGCTCCCCTGACTACTGCAGCACCAACCTCCTGTTTCCCGCTGCCTGACCCAAGGCTGGGCAACTGTGTCCAAGATTGGGCAATGTGGACCTATCTGCCCCCAGCCCCAGCCATTGGGGGGGAGTTTCCAGCCCCGATTGCCCCAGTCCAAGCTGCTTATTCCACCTCTGAGTTGGAATAAGCAGCACATTTCCCCTGACCCGCAGGACGTATAGAGCTGTGAGCTGAATCGGCCCTGTACGTCTTGCCACCTCGGCCCGCCCCTGCTCCATCCACACTTCACCCTCTCCTGTCCCACCCCCTCCGCAGACTCTCCCCTTACTGCAGCTCTGGCCATGTGGGGAGAGTCAGAGGGGGAATACAGGTTGGATGGCTTGCAGGGCTGCATGTCCTGCCGGGACGGCATTTTTAATAAATTGCATTACTGGAATAGCACCAGGCTAGTGTGAGTGGAGGAGTAGCCTAGTGGTCAGAGCAACTGCCTAGTACCCAGAAGATCAAGGGTTTGATTCCCACTGGCACTCCTTGTGACTTTGGGCAAGTCACTTTACCCTCCATTGCCTTGGAAGAAAAGGCTGGCAATCTACTTCTGGTGATACATTGCCAAGAAAACCCAGAGGTAGCTGGGTTGCTATGAGTCAACACTGACTTGATGGCACTTTGAATGTCATGTCAGAAGGTAGCACAGGCCCACATGCTAAAAACCTCCCCCTTCTCTGATAATGCTCATCAGGGTAGGGACTGGGTGGCTCTTGGTCATTCCCCATGCACTGTGACTAGTGTGGGAATTATTCACCTACACTAACCACATTTTGATGCTGGTAGTTCAGGTGCAACTAATGCCACCTCAATGAGTGTGTCCATGTTGTGGCTAATGGGGTGCCGGTATGCTAGGATTATGCAAACTGCGGGGTGACAGAAGCAGAAATCCAGTAGAGTTACTACTATAACCCTCACTGTTAATGTAGCCTACACATGAGTTACCAGCATGGGGCGTAGTAAACATGTTTCTTGATGTATTGCTCCTGTGTGAAGTTTTAAGAAATTGTAATAAAAAAGATGCAAAATTGCCCCCCCCCCCCCCACCATTAATTTTAATGGAATCAAATGAAGTGAAAATGATGAAGATTTTCCTGTGCCAAAAACAAACTCAATTAAAATTGAAATGAGAATGATCTGGTTGAATTTTTTCCCCATGCACTTCCTTAGTGCTTAGAGCCCAGTTTAACATTTACAGTATCTGGTCGGTATTTGAAAGTGTTTATGTGGCTGATGCATAATTTCCTTTTGAATCTCAACAGAGTGGGGCTCTTGGACATTTGTTTTCTTTGCAATATCTTATTCAAAGAGCTCAGATCCTCTTGTTAGGTGCGTATATGCAGAAATCCTTATCCATGCTGAAAATACAAGAGCTCTATTACTGCACCTTTCTGCACCACCCGTCTCTTTGGAGAACTGTTCCTTGGTTTCAGTTTCAGCAGTCACAGATATCACGGTGCACAACCGTGTTCGCATCCTAGTTTTATATTGTTAGAATATTTTAATACAGGACTTGCAGTCACCCTGGGACTAGAGAACTTAATGTTCCATCTCGTAGAGCTATAAACATATTGGATTTAGTTGACAAGGCATTCATAATACAACAAACTACCCATAACAGTTATGGGTGGGAAGATCATCTTAGTGGTTTATGACAGGACTTTTATTTGAAAAATATAATCAGTGAAATGTCAAGCTGCTATGCTTTTCATCTGCTTATTCAGTGGCAGAGAAACTTTTCAGCAAACTTTAAAGTCTTAAATATAAAATATGTATAACACGGGCACTGAGATAGCTAGGAAGCTCTGAATAATTGGCTGTGATTCCAACTCACCTTGAAATTCTATAAAATGAAAAATAAAATACATGCTCAGCTATTTGCAATTTGTTGTGAGTCTATTCTGCCTCAATAGCTCCCTGCATGCACAGGTCGTTTGTGCGGGGAGCTCCAGATGGGGGTAGAAGGAGGCAGCGACAGGGAGGAGAGGGGGCAGGCCGCACAACCCGGACATACAGAGCCTATTCAGATCACGGTCCTGTACGTCCGTTGGGACAAAGATAGATGTCAGATTTATTCCACCTCAGAGGTGGAATACATCCGATGAATGGCAGTGATCGGGCCAGGACCCCCTCCCAACACGTAGCACAGAGGCAGGTAGGCATCCATCGCCCGACCCAAGTGCACACCATAGAAGGAGACCCATTCAAACAATATTATTCCATTCTATCCATCCTATTCCATCTAAGTCTCCTACTCCCAGCAGATCATTTATTTATTTAAAAAAATATATATATTCTGCACTATTTCGTAAATGGATTACAATAAACATACATATATAAACAAGATCACAGTAGTACCACCTAAAACAAAATGATATCAAGCCTGCAAATGCTGCCGTTATAGTTTCACAGTCTTAGCTTATAAAGTGGAGGAGTAGCCTAGTGGTTAGAGCAGCTGCCTACTGGCACTCCTTGTGACCTTGGGCAAGTCACTTTACCCTCCAATGCCTTGGAAGAAAAGGCCTGGCAATCTACTTCCGGTGATACATTGCCAAGAAAATCCAGAGGCAGCTGGGTTGCCAGGAGTCAGCACTAACTTGATGGCACTAAAAAAAAAAAAAGTTTATAAAAATGGTCAGAAAGTCCTGGCTGAACAGATGGACTTTCAATTTCTTACAGAATGTCAGTCATGTTTCTTGATTCCGCTGGCAAAGTGTTCCAACGCCTTGGCACCACCATGGAAAACATGCTGTCTCAAAAAACCTGAAAATGAACACGTCGGAAAAGAGGAACATCTAAAAGAAAGGCCTCTTGAGAGCACAAAACATGTGGAGGAGAGTAGACCCTCAAAGCCATGGATAAACTGAGTAAAGCACTATGATTTAATGATTTAAACACTAGCATAATTATTCTGTACATAATCTGTGATCTGATAGGTAACCAATGTATGTTATACAAATGGGTAATAACGTGTTCAAATCTCCCACTATTCATAACTAACTGCGTAGCTGCATTTTGTTTTACTTGCAAAGGTTGAATGAGATACAGTATGATGGAAGCCCAAGGAATAGACTGTTACAGTATTCCAAAGGCAAAAGAACTAAGGTCTGAACAACTGTACGTAAATTCTCAAGAGACAAGAAAAGTTTAAGCCTTTGAATCATATTAAGTTTGTAAAATGCAGCTTTAGTAACTTTCTGTATATGAACTTGCATACTAAGCTGGGTATCCAGAATGACTCCTAAATGATGAGCTTGAATTCTGATCGGCAGCTATATAGTCTCCAACTCTCATGAACATAGGCCTCGGATCAGGTAATGTCCAAGACAGATATAAGATATCTGTTTTACTTACATTCAATGAACACCAAGGAAAAAAGAAGAGCAACAACCCTCTGCAGAAATCACAGGAGACACCAGAATGGTGAGGCCGCGGAGCCATGTGCCCGAGGCCGGCGTTAACCGGGGGGGCGGCCATGCGTTGCCCCCCATCGGAGCATGCCGTCTCGGGAGAGGGGGGGCGATTAGGAGCGCTCCCATTGGCTCCGCGAGTTGTTTGGGCGCGGGAGCCAATGGGAGTCGGAGCGGGCAGTCGCTGGGGGTGATGGGTGGGGGTGCAGCGAGGCTCCGGCCTCTTTCGCCGGACGCCGGGTCGCTGGACGGACGCGTGTGCTGAGTGGCGCTGCATGAGGTAGGCCTCGAGTGCATGCGGCGGCGAAGGCAGCGGGTGACGGTTTCCTGATCGCGGCGAGAGCAAGGAGCTGGGCTGACCTGCTTCGGTCGGAGGACGAGGCGCCCCGGCGAACCTGGCAGCTTCCAGACGGCTGGGGATTTGTTTGGAGCAAGGGCCTAGGCGGGTGAGTCCGGAACCGAGGTGAGGCTGCCTCTCACGTGCTCTGCCGGTACTTCCTCTGGTGGTTTTCTGAGCCGGAGAGGGCTATCGCTGCGTTTTTTGGAGGGGAGGTCTTACTCTGTTCTTTTCTGGCAGGGTTAATTGTAAAATTAAATCCCCCGCAGTGCCCAATGAACTAGGCTGGGCAGGAGTGCTTTAAGGGGCATTTTCTTTGGCAGCTTCGTGTCTTATAAAAAAAAAAAAAAAAGAAAAGTCAGAGGGCAGCTTCATTTTTAAGCAGTGCCTTTAACTATGGGAGGTTCCAGGCGGGGGACGGCCAAAAAAGGGGGTTCTCTTACTAAAAAAGGGACTGGAAAGGGGAGGGGGGCTGAAAGGCCCTTAGGGAATCAGGGGTTGCTGGGGCAGGATAATGGGTTAGCGGGGGGAAATGGGGTGGCCCGGGCGTCAAGGTCTAGGTCACGCGGAACTGCTCCGCGTGGGAGGAGGGGACAAGGTGGGACCGGGGCCTCTGCAAGGGGTGTGGGGAGTCGGGGGCGGAAGGGCGGTGGGATCTCTGCAGGCAACGGGGAGAGCGGTGGCAGTGGGGCGGGTGCCGGTCCGAGCCGGGAGCCCCTGGCAGATGCTAGGGCCGGGGCGGACGTGGACTTAGCGGACGGCGGTCGGTCCACCCGGGGTGCGCTGGCGGGTCGGGGAGGGGGCAGGGCAGAACCCCAGGATGGAGGACGGGAGTTCCCGGACGGTTCGGGCCCCTTGTCGGCTCCCGGGGAAGGGAGAGGTGGTGCGTTTAATATGGGCAATATTGGGTGGTTCCCAGGCCCATATGGCTGGCAAGGGGCAGTTGGTAGGGGTTTCCCCGGCATTGTGGGAGCATTGGCAAGGCGGAGGGCAAGGTTCTTCCCGGGCGGAATGGTTCGGTGCTTGGCAGGCCCCGGGGGCTGTTGCAGGTGTCTCTCCGCCTTTTTCTGTCTTCTCTCCGCAGGTTCACCAGCCTTGGCAGTATGCGGGGGGCCCTGGGATGTGTCCAGCTCCGCCAGGTGATGGCTCGGATGGTCGTCTGGATATGCAGCGCCCGGCCGGTGCAGGCGCTCCGGCGGAGCAGACTGTAGCTGAGCAGCTGGTCGATTCTGGAGCTGTGGAGGTCGCGTCAGGTGAGTTGGTGTCTGTCCCGAATGTGGGGATGGGGGAAGGGGCAGGCACTGGGGGCGCAGGTCGAAAAAAACACAGCCGGAAGCGTAAGCATTCGTGTCATCGGCGTAGGCGGTCGGACTCCTCGTCGTCGTCGTCCACCTTGTCGTCCTCCGGTTCGGACTCGGAGAAGGGCGGTGCTGCGGCAACCTCAGGATTGACGGTAGTGGGGCCTCCGACACATGCCGTGCAGCCCACTTTAGCGGCGTTCTCGGAGTTATGGGAGGGGGTGCCGAGGAGGTTGCGGCGGAAAATACAAAAGCGGCGATACATTGACATTTTTAGATTATTGGAAGGTCGGAAGAGGTCAGGCGACAGCAGGAGGAAGCGTAAGGCAGACGAGAAGGCCGGGCGAGTGAGGAGAGTTGGGCGGAATGTGGTGAATTGGACGCGGTCCTTTTTGAGGTTGGCTAGTGTGTGGGGTCAGGTGCACCCGGAACAGTACGGGATGCTGTTGGCCTATGCTGACTCCATCTTAGAGGCGTCACAAACGCACGACGGTTGGGCTTGGCTCAACTACGATGAGCGATTCCGCGATAAGATGGAGGAGAATCAAGGGTTGTCCTGGGGGACTCAGGATATAAGTTTGTGGTTGACGCAGATGGCCGTGCGGCAGAATGTCGGGGGGGTTGGCGGGCAAAAAGGTGGTGCAGTCACGGCTGCAGGGTCGGGGAAGCCCTTTCGTGGGAGCGTGCCTGTGGCAGGACAGAGGGCCATGGGAGGGGGAGGCCCTGGGGACGTCTGTTGGCGGTTCAATAAGTCCTCATGCCCCTTTCCGGATTGTAAATTCCGGCACGCGTGCTCTGTCTGTGGAGGGGGACACTCGGCCCTTAAATGTGTGCGAAAAAGTGTTGCCGGATCCCTTCCCCCCCCGGCTAAGCAATAGGTGGTTGGAGAGTCTAGCCCCCACCCCTATCAGGCTGCAAGCCTTGGTGCCATGGTTGCGACGTTATCCCAGACAGCAAGACAGTGTGATATTGGCAGAGGGGTTCCGATGCGGGTTTCGCATCCCGGTGGTGGGTAAGGTTGCGGAGGGTGGGGCTAGGAATTCGCCATCGTTGAGACGTTTAGCGGATATTGTGCGAGCTAAGTTAGCAGGGGAAATGCGGCTCGGGCGAGTCGCGGGCCCCTTTGGGGAGCCGCCGTTTGAGAGCTTCGTGGTCTCCCCTTTGGGTATAATTCTGAAGAAGGAGCCGGGTAAGTATCGTCTGATACATAATCTGTCTTCCCCCGTTGGTGCATCGGTTAACGACCGCATCCCGCGGGAATTGTGTGCAGTGCGATATGCATCGTTTGATGAGGCTGTGGCATTAGTCAAGAAATGCGGCTCGGGGTGTCTTATGGCAAAGGCTGATATTGAATCCGCTTTTCGGTTATTGCCGGTGCATCCGTCGGCATTTCCGTTGTTGGGATTTCAATTTGAAGGGTGTTTTTACTTTGACAAGTGTATGCCCATGGGTTGCGCGATATCCTGTGCTTACTTTGAGAGGTTTAGCTCCTTCTTGCACTGGGCTATGGGGAACGGATGGGTTGTAGTCAGTTGGTCCACTATTTGGACGATTTCTTTTTTGTGGGGACGGCTCAGTCTGCGCAGTGTCGGGTCTTGTTGGATGGTTTCAGTTCGATGGCTCGAGAGTGGGGGGTGCCATTGGCGGCCGGGAAGACGGAGGGGCCCTCTACTCGTATTACCTTTCTAGGGGTAGAGCTGGATTCTGAGTTAATGGTAGCACATTTGCCGGCCGATAAGGTGATTCGCCTGCGCGTATTGGTGGCCAACGTGCTTGGTTCCTCGACTTTGACTTTGCGGGAAATGCAGTCCCTCATTGGTTCCCTGAATTTTGCATGTAGGGTGATTCCCATGGGCAGAGTCTTCTTGAGGCGTCTCGCTTCGGCGACTGCAGGTGTTCGTAAGCCGCATCATCGTGTCAGGCTGTCTCGCAGCATGCGGGAGGACTTGGGAGTATGGGACGAGTTTTTGAGCGGTTTCAATGGCGTCACGGTGTTGCGCGGAGCTTCGGTATCTAGTGAGGCCTTAGAACTATATACGGATGCGGCGGGCGGGTTAGGATTGGGGGTGTACTTCGGGGGTGCTTGGTGTGCGGCGGCTTGGCCGCGGCCCTGGAGGGAGGCAGGTCTCACTAAGAACATCACCTTTTTGGAGTTGTTCCCAATCGTGGTAGTGCTGTCCTTGTGGCCTGAGCGGATAAGGAATCGCCAGGTCCTATGGTGGTGTGATAATGCGGCGGTGGTCAGCGTGCTTAATAATTATGCCCCTCGGTGTCGGCCGGTAGCTGATTTGTTGCGGCAGGTGGTTCTAGCTTGTTTGCGCCTGAATGTTGTGCTCAGAGCGCGTCACATACCAGGGCATGCTAATTTAATTGCTGATGCTCTTTCCCGTTTTAAGTGGGAGCGCTTTCGGGCATTGGCGCCGGTGGCGGAGGAGGAAGGTACTGTGATCCCCGAGCGCTTATGGCAGATTGGCCTCGGGACCTTACCGAATTGCTGAGGACGTCAGTTTCGGCGGCGACCTGGGAGGCGTATCAGCGGGGCTGCAGCAGCGTGACGACCTTCTTGCAGGGCCAAGGTTGGAGGCCGGGACCTGTTTCGGATTTCCTGCTTGGTCAGTATGTACGGGCTGCGAAAGCGGCGGGTCTCGCGCGGTCCACGGTGAGGAGGAATTTGGCGGGATTTTCATTTTTTATGCAGGCGGTCGGTTTAGGGGCGGCGGGGGGGGGCTTTTTGACTCGCAGGCTGTTGCAAGGATGGGAGCGGTCCTATCCATCTGCGGGGGATACCCGTCTGCCTATAACTCATGACCTTTTGGGCCGGTTGTGCGATGCTTTGACTCAGGTGGTCTCGTCCGGGTACGAAGGTCTGCTGTTCCGAGCGGTGTTTTCCGTGGCCTTTTTTGGTGCTTTCCGAGTAGGGGAGTTGGTAGCGGACTCGGGTCGCCGCGGTGTGGGGGGGGGATTGCAGGTGCAGCACGTGTCCTTTGGGGAGGGATGGGTTCGCATATGATTGGCCCGTTCCAAAACGGATCAGAAAGGGATGGGTACTTGCGTAGTACTACGGGCGGTGGCGGGTGCGCCTGCGTGTCCGGTCACTTTGTTGTCAGAGTACTTGAGAGTGAGGCCGGTCGGGGCGGGTTCTCTTTTTGTGCATGCGGACTCGCGGGTACTTACCCGGTTTCAGTTTACAGCGGTATTGCGGTTGTCCCTCCGGCATGTAGGCGAGGACCCGAGTCGTTATGCACCTCATTCCTTCCGAATCGGTGCGGCCACCAGTGCGGCGGCTGCAGGGTTATCGGAAGGAGATATCCAGCGGATAGGTCGATGGAGGTCCCAGGCCTTCCGTGGTTATGTGCGGCTGTAACTGGGGGGGGGGGGGGACTAACTCTCTTTATTTATTTTGCAGATATAGCACAAGAACAGTGTCGCTGCTGGGTGATTGGCCATTCGTTTGTGTATTGGGCTGGTCGACGAGCAGCAACACGACCGGTGGGCGTGAATCTTGGAGTGGATGCTTCTCGAGTGACCGTATCATGGCTGGGGGAGCGCGGACTGCGGTGGTTTCAGCTCTTACCCTTGCTGCGGCACCATGAAGGCCTGCTTCGGATGTCACCGGATATATTGTTGATCCACCTGGGAGGCAACGACTTGAGTTCCTGGACTTGTCGGCAGCTGATCCGGGCGGTGCTCAAGGACTTGAGGGTGGTGATGGCACTGTTCCCGGGTATAGTCGTGCTTTGGTCAGACATTATTCCAAGGCCTGCGTGCCGGGCGCAGCGGCATTGGTCTAGGGGACTAGCTAAGATTAATCGCCAAATTGGCAGGTGGGTTGGGGAGCACGGGGGGTGTCACATTCTGCATCCGTGGGTAGATGTGGACTGTGCTGGCCTGTTCCGTTCGGATGGAGTACATCTGTCTCCGGTGGGGATGGATTTGCTCCTGAACGATTGGCAGGAGGCCTTGGAATGTCTTATGGATGGGATGCGGACTGGTCGCAGCTTTCTCCTTGGGGGGGCGGCTCAGATCCAAGGGGTCTGAGCCGGTGGCGGGATCCCGGAGGTTTCCGGGGTCCGGAGCCGGATGGCAAGCATTAGGGCGGGGGTGGGGTACCCCCGACCCGGACAATCCCTCAGGTTTTTGCTAATAACATGGCGAAGCCGGATGAGGGAGTGGGAAGCGAATTATTCGGGACTTGTACCCGAGGGAGGCAGAAGCGATGTCACTTTGCTAATAATATGGCGGGTGATGGATCGGCCTGCCGGGGGGGGGGGGGTAAGTTCTGTTGTGAGTTTGTAAAGAGTTAATTGTTCAAAGTAATAAAGCTGCGACCAGTTTTTGATCCAAAAATGTGTGATGTTTGTTTTGTGAATGAGGTGGTAAATAAAAGGGGTTGGGAAAAAGGGTATGGGATTGGGGCGGGAAGCTATGGTGCGCCTTACCCGGTTATGGTGAGGCCGCGGAGCCATGTGCCCGAGGCCGGCGTTAACCGGGGGGCGGCCCCGCGTTGCCCCCCATCGGAGCCTGCCGTCTCGGGCGAGGGGGGGCTATTCGGAGCGCTCCCTGTGGCTCCGCGAGTTGTTTGGGCGCGGGAGCCAATGGGAGTCGGAGCGGGCAGTCGCTGGGGGTGATGGGTGGGGGTGCAGTGAGGCTCCGGCCTCTTTCGCCGGACGCCGGGTCGCTGGACGCCCGCCCACCCTCCCTCGTGGACTGGGGGTTTGCCTTGTGGTAAAAGGGGGTGTTGCAGCTGGAGGGGGTTGGCGGGATCCCGGAGGTTTCCGGGGTCCGGAGCCGGATGGCAAGCATTAGGGCGGGGGTGGGGTACCCCCGACCCGGACAATCCCTCAGGTTTTTGCTAATAACATGGCGAAGCCGGATGAGGGAGGGGGAAGCGAATTATTCGGGACTTGTACCCGAGGGAGGCAGAAGCAATGTCACCTTGCTAATAATATGGCGGGTGATGGATCGGCCTGCCGGGGGGGGGGGGTAAGTTCTGTTGTGAGTTTGTAAAGAGTTAATTGTTCAAAGTAATAAAGCTGCGACCAGTTTTTGATCCAAAAATGTGTGATGTTTGTTTTGTGAATGAGGTGGTAAATAAAAGGGGTTGGGAAAAAGGGTATGGGATTGGGGGCGGGAAGCTATGGTGCGCCTTACCCGGTTACAGCGCAGGAAGGACACAACCACACCTCTTAAAAACAAAGAAACCTTTGATTTCATAAAACCTTCAAAGGCACAGACCCTGTCAGCTGGATTTATGCAAACCGCATAAATCCAGCTGACAGGGAAACTCAGTGGCACTAACCAAGTTAGTGGCACTGAATATTCCTTCCTAATCCAGTTAAGAGGAAGGCCAGCAATGAGATGGATGGATACAATACCAGCAGCTATGGGCGCCACTCTATCAACAATGAGCTGCTTGACTGAAGACCGAACACAGTTTAGAACAACTATCCAGAGGGTTGCCATGAGTCGACACTGAATCAATAGCACTTAACAAAAAACAACAATCCAGTTAAATGCTATCTGGTTAGCTTGGGGGCATTCAATGGGTAGACTGGAGACAGCACTGGTAGCTATTCTCATCCACTTTCTCTCCAACTATCCCCATAAAGTTAGGACAAGGGAAAGGCTTTCTTAACTTTATGCAATTATTCAATCCAGTTAGCTACTGAATATTGCCGCTAACCAGACTGCAAAACGGCAATCTAGCTAAAACGGTCACTGGCTATTCACTGATGCTGAATATCCAGTCTTAGATTAAACAGGGGTTGAGTACTGCTGCTGAAAATTGACCCCATGATGTATGGGGGTGGAGGGGGGGGGCTGAAGGTTCACCTGAGATGCCCAGTACTCTTGTATTAGCCCTGCCACCATAAACTACTAAACACTTCTAGATGAACTTTTGAAATAGATCTCTCCTGCTCTTACCATACAATGTTTAAGCTGGAGGAAATGTGGATTTGACAATAAACAGATCTTCTCTAGCCACAAAAGAAAATTACCCTTCTTTTAAAGAACCTTCTGAGCAAACCTTTGTCCACTTCAGAGTACAAGGTCATTGCTAGAGTAACTCTGGTATGTATATCTTCTTGTAATTTATTTATTTATATTCTCTTATATACCATGCTATTCTGCATCAGTGTGGTTTATTATTTTATTTATTTATTTAGAATACATTTGTATACCGCAGCTTCCAGCAATCAGCAGCGGTTTGATTACAGATTGAAAATTGCCAAATCAAGACAGAAATTTCGTAGTAACATTACATTGATTTGAAAGGAAAGCACGGCACACAGTAATAAGGTCATAGGAGAGGAGACAGAGATTTACATATGTACATTTTTCCTAACAGTATTCCTGTTGCAAATTGTGACATCTTGTATTCCCCTGGGATTTACATCAAATTGTAATAGCACTGGAATAGATGAGTTTTCAGCTTTTTCCTGAATGCATTAAGGTCTTTGGTTGCTCTGAGCTCAGGTTTACATTGAACAAACTGAAACTACATTGAACAGGGCATTATAACTTGGAGAGAACTATTTTACAGGGAACATGGGCTACAGAGGGTTAAGTGGCTTGCCCAAGACCACAAGGAGCACCTGTGGGACTAGAAACCCCAGTCCTTCCAGCCCAAGGTTGCTGTCCTACTAGTGGGATTTGAACCCTCAACCTTCCAGCCTGAAGTACCTTGCCCCAACCACTAGGCCACTCCTCCACTCCACTCCACTAATGTTTACAAAAAAGCATAAATGTCCAAAATACGTCATGCAAAGAGTGTCTTAAGGGATTTAATGCCCTTAAACACTTTAATGAACTTCAGACAAAATGATTAAAGATGTTGACCAAGATCAAAATACTGACTAATGTAAACTTAATCATGATAGTAATAATCACAAGCAGTTCATCATAAAAGGCTCCACCAATCATATTCAAAATTGAGGCCCAATGGGGTCACTGTCTGAAGGCGAAAATCCAACGTTGTTCGTGCCATTGCAACTGACGCTCACGATCACCCCCCCACCCCGGGGGTTAACAGGAACCCAATCAATAATCCTCCATCGAAAATCACCAAAGGAATGGTTCCTCTGTATACAGTGTTCCACCACTGGTGCTGAAAGAGTCTTTGATCTAATCCTAGAGGCATGTTCCCCTAACCTGACCTTCACCAGACGAATCGTCCTGCCAATGTATAACAGATCACAAGGGCAAATGAGCATGTAAACCGCAAAACTTGATTGGCATGTGGAAGTCCCCATAAAAGCAAAAAGCTCCATCGTGGTGGGATGAGACCACTGAATACCTTCCAAGGTAGTGTCACAATACCTACAGTTTTGACAAGCCCAATGGCCCTGTCTTGAATTACCCCCTGAGGGAATCGTATGTCTTGGGGCAGTATGAACCAAACGATCCATCAAATTAAGGCCCCTAGTGTATGCGAACCTGACAGGTTTTTGAAGATGACACAACATTTGCAACAGAGTGTACACTTCTGAGGGAGTGGAGAGCTTGAGGAAAGATCTACAGACATTGAAAGAATGGTCTAATGCTTGGCAGTTAAGATTTAATGCAAAGAAGTGCAGAGTCATGTACTTCGGATGTAGAAATCCAATGGAATTGTATGTGATAGGGGGTGAGAGGTTGGTGTGCATGGACCTGGAGATGGACCTCAGAGTGCTAGTGTCTGAGGATCTCAAGGTGGTGAAATAGTGTGACAAGGCAGTAGTCAAAGTCAGAAGGATGGTGGACTGCATACAGAGAAGTATAATCAGCAGAAAGAAGGAGGAATTAATGCCTCTGTACAAGTCATTAGTTAGGTTTCACTTGGAGTATTGTGTTTAGTTTTGGAGACTATCTCTCACAAAGGATATAAAAAAACTTGAAACCATTCAGAGGAAGGTGACCAAAATAATTTGGAGTCTTCACCAGAGGATGCATGAAAAGATACTTGATGTTCTAAATATGTATACTCTAGAGGAGAGGAGGATCAGGGTAGATATGATACAGACTTTTAAATACTTAAAAGGTATTAATGAACACACAAATCTTTTCTGAAGAAGGGGGAATTGTAAAACTAGAGAATGGTAAACTTAAAAGCAAATGAGGAAATACTTTTTCACTGAAAGGGAGGTGGATCCTTGGAATGCCCTCCTGATGAAGGTGGTGAGGGCAAATACAGTGACAGAATTCAAAATGGCATGGGACAGACACAGTGGTTCCTTTTATAGCAAGAGGATGACATCAAAGCAAACTTAAACATCTTTTATTCTTCAATAAATAGAGGGGGATGTGACCTGCATAAAGTGGCATGTACTGTACAACCCTAAACACAGACATAGAGGCAGGTGTCCTGGACGGAGCGACTGTTATAACCACTCTAGCCACCTTACTGGGCAAACTAGATGGACCATGCTGATCTTTATCTGTCATCATATACTATGTTGCTATGTTACTATTTTGTGAGTAATATTAGTGGGATAATCTTTGACCTGCAAGCAACTGTTGATTTGATCTCTTTTACCTACTATTGTGTTTTTATTTTATTTATTTATTTATTTAATGTCTCTTCTATACCGCGCTATTCCCATCAGTGCGGTTTACATTTAACAGAACCTTATACAATGCAGTCGGGCTACATTGTATTTCCAATAAAACAGTGTTGCATGCAAAATGCATTTTGACTTTTTTTCTTCAAAGTATTTATATTAATGACTGCCTTTATTTTGTAATGGATTATCCTGAAGCTTTTGAGGGTCATTATAGAAGCCCTGCTGGACTTTCTGAAGTTGTATTTTAGATGTGGGTGAAATTTCCACTTTTAAAATGTGAATGCAATGCAATGTGTGCCTTTGAGACAGTGTGGACTCCTGACAACCCAGAAGCCCTGGATTTCCTTTCAAGAAGTTGCCCCTTTTATCCATTTCTACAGAAGTAAGACATTACATACCTCTGTAGAAATGGATAAAAGGGGCAGCATCTGGAAAATGGTGTGCATAAATGCCCAAAGTATGGGAAATAAGATCCCAAATGTTGAGATTTTAACGCAAGAGGCTGACTTGGATTTAGTGGCAACTATAGAGACATGATTACAGACAATCATGACTGGAATGTAATAATACCGGGCTATACTTTATTCAGAAAGTACAGGGCAGGAAGAAGGGGAGGAGGAGTGGCACTATATGTAAAAAATAATATTAGAGCTAAAGAATTACAGGGCTTAAAAGGGAGCAAGGAGGCACTGTGGGTTAAACTAAAAAAGATGGAACAGGAAATCCATTTGCACTGGTGTGAGATACAGATCTCCTTCACAGGGAGAAGAAGTGGACATGGTATACACAAAACTAACCCATTTGCAGATTGTCATGGTATGCGCAAAACAAACGAATTTGGAGAAATTGACCTAAGACAAACCACTCCTCATAGCTGGCTGCGAAGTTCTGATGGTAGAAAATTTCTATACAGAAAGGCATAGCAAAGTAGTACGCCTCCTCCATTGGGAACCCTATAAATACCACAACATCACTGTGCCTGAAATGCACTGGGATCATGACACAAAGGGGTATGTGTACTAAACACCTAAGAGAATTATAGAGAATGAAGAGGCTATGATCACCTGGAGCATTCCCATTCTGACGGATAAGAAACTGGATGCGATGAAACCCGACTTAGTGGTGAAGGAGAGAAACACCAGAATGGCATTAATAACAGAAGTGTTGATGCTGAGTGATTATTCAGTGAATTGCATGGAAATGCAGAAGATTCTGAAGTACCAAGAAATGTAGACCAAGAAAATGTGTCAAAAAGATACAGAAATATTTCCCATTGCACGTGGAGCCACAGGCTTGATACATACATATTGCATTTTAGAAACTCTAGAAAGAAGCTCTCTTTGACACGATGCAAGTACTACACTGAGTCTTAGCAGTAAATTTCAGAGACTGAGTTAATACTCCACAAACCCAGGCTTAGGAGAGAGGTTCATGACTATCACGGTATGCGCAAAACTAACCCATTTGGAGAAACTGCCCCAGAGAAGAAGTGCATGGAGATTTAATAGAAGACATACCCAGGAATTGCCATGAAAGGAGAAGTTCTACTGGTAGGTGATTTCAATATGCCAGATGCTGATTGGCACATCCCTGCTGTGAAGTCATCCAGAAGTAAGGCGATCCTGGATTCTCTACAAGGAGAAATATTCTGGCAACTGATAACAGAACCCACACGTGAATGGGCCATACTGGACTTGGTGCTCATCAATGGGGAAAGTGTTTCTGATGTTATAGTTGAAGATCATCTTGCATCCAGTAATCACCAGATGGTGTGGTTCAGTATTAATACTAGGGCTGATAAAATCCATTCAAAAGCAAGGGTCTTAGATTTTAGGAAAATTAACTTTTCTAAGATGGGACAATAGAAACATAGAAACATGACAGCAGAAAAATACCACATGGCTTATCTAGTCTGCCTTTCCATATTAACCACTACGATAGTCCCCTCTTGTCCTTTAGAAATCCTCTGCGTTTGTCCCATGCTTTTTTGAATTCAGATACTATCCTCACCTCTACCACCTCCATAGGGAGACTATTCCATGCATCCACCACTCTTTCCATAAAGAAATATTTCCGTGTATTACTTCTGAGTCTAACCCCTTTCACCCTCATCCTATGTCCCCTCGTAGCAGAGCTTGCTTTTAATCCTCCTGTGCATTTATACCATGGAGGTGTTTAAATGTCTCAGTCATATTCCCTATATCCTGTCTTTCCTCTAAAGTATACATATTAAGATCCTTAAGTCAGTCCCTAGGATACTCCACTATTTACCTTTCTACATTGAGAAAATTGGTCATTTGGCCCTACTCTCTGCTTTCTATCTTTTAACCATTTCCTGATCCACAATAGTATACTGCTTCCAATCCCATGACTTTTTAATTTTGCCAAGAGTCTTTCAAGAAGGACCTTGTCAAAAGCTTTCTGAAAATCCAGATACACTATATTGACCAGCTTACCTTTATCTACCTGTTTATTCACACCTTCAAAAAATATAACAAATTAGTAAGACAAGTCTTTCCTTGGCTAAATCCATGTTGGATTTCTCCCATTAAGCCATGACTATGTTCAGTAATTTTATTCTTTTAAATGGGTTCTAGCATTTTGCCTGGCAATGATGTCAGGCTCACCTGTCTGTAGTTTCCCGGATTACTCCTGGAACCCTTTATAAAAATTGACATTATATTGGTCATTCTCCAATCTTCAGGTACTACAGATGATTTTAATGTTAGCTCACAGATTACTAATAGTAAGCCTGCAATCTCATATTTCAGTTCTTTCAACAGCTTTGGATGTATACCATCCGGTCCAGGTGATTTGCTACTCTTCTGTTTATCAAATAGTTGTAATACAGTTTCCCACTTTATCGATAATTCTTTCAATTCTTCTGATACCTTTAAATACCATTTCCTGAATGGGTAACTTTCCTGCATCTTCTTCAGTAGAGACTGAAGCAAAGAATTCATTCAATCTCTCTCCTATGGCCTTTTCTTCTCTTAGTGCCTCTTTTACCCCTCTATCATCTAATAGTCCAACCGACTCATGTTTCTTGCTACAAATGTACTTGAAAAACATTCAGACTTCATCATGAATAAGAGGTTGAAACCCTTTGCCCAGTGTGCAGTGATGGCCAAGAAGGCAAATAGAATGCTAGGAATCATAAAGAAATGGAGAATAAGACAAACAATATTATAATGCCTCTGTATCATTTCATGGTGCGACTACACCTTGAAAATTGTGTGCAATTCTGGTCACCGTTTCTTAAAAAGGATATAGCAGAATTAGAAAATGTACAGTTCCACTAAGGACTAGGTCCAAAATAGCTTCCCCTCTTGTCTGTTCATGAACCAGCTGCTCCAAGAAGCAGTCATTTATTTCATCTAGAAACGTGATCTCCCTAGCATGTCCTGCTATGACATTAACCCAGTTGATGCCAGGGAAACTGAAATCACCCATTATAAATGTGTTGTAATTTTTATTAGCTTCCCTGATTTCTTTTAGCATTTAATCACTCGGCCAGTCGGTCAATAGTACACCCCCACTGTCATCGCCTTCCCCTTCCCCTTCCCCTTCCCCTTTTTACATCAAATTTCTATACATAGAGATTTTACAATGTATTTTGTTTCCTGCAAAATTTTAATCCTGTGTGACTCAATGCCCTCTCTAACATAGAGTGCAACACCTCCACCAATTTGATCGAACCTATCATTGTGATATAGTTTATACCCAGGCATCACAGTGACCCATTCATTATCCTCCTTCTACCATGTCTCTGAGATGCCAATTATATAAAGCCTTTCATTTAGTGCTATATATTCTAACTCTCCCATTCTTATATTTTAGACTTTCAGCAATTGCATGCCGGCATTTTAGAGGTTGTATTTTATGCAAATTAATTTTGTTATCAGTTGATAGGGATAATTTGGAATCTTTCAGCTCTGTTTGTTCTGTATTTAAGGGAGTCTGGGTTACTTTTATTTTTATTGGAACCTCTCTATTGGAATGACCTAACTTCCCTCTTTTCCTAGTATCTTTGAAGGACACATCTTTCCAAACCATGCACTTTTTGGCAACTGTCGGCTTTCCCCTATTATCTAGATCCTAGGTTATCTGTACTGTAGATGATTAAGCTAAAACCTCTGGTTAATTAACAATAAGCATAGCAAAGCAATCTCATTATACAGCAAAGCTCTGAACTGCCCTTTGGAAGGTCATCCTGCTACTCCTTTCAAATTGCTATTAAATTGGATTCTCAGTTATTAAAACAGCAGCACATGGAATTCTCTTGTGTAGCTGAAAAGGGCATTCTTGTGAATAATGTTAATGGGATAATCTTTGACCTGCAAGCAAATGTTGATTTGATCTATCTTACATACTATTGTATTGCATGCAAAATGCATATTGACTTTTTTTTGCTTCAAAGTATTTCTGTTAATGACTGCTTTGATTTTGTGACTGTATCCGGAAAAGCCTGACAATCTACTTCTAGTCACATAGAAAATTAGAAACAAGACAATAGAAAAAGTATACATATTGAGATCTTTAAGTATGTCCCTGTATGTCTTCTAACAAAGACCACTGACCATTTTGACCTCTGCACTGATTCTATCCTCTTTACATCCTTTTGAAGGTGTGATCTCCAGAATCACACACAATACCCTAAATGAGGTCTCACCATAGACACTGTCACCTCCTTTTTCTACTGGCCATTCCTCTCCCTTTGCACTCAAGCATACTTCTAGCTTTCATCTGTCACCTTTTCTAGCTGTTCAGCTACTTTAAAATAACTAGAAACAATCATGCTCTGGTCCCGCTCTGCTTTCCTGAAGTACTTCACCCTCTGCACTGTACTGCTCCCTTGCATTTTTGCAGCCCAAATACATGGCCATGCAATTTTTAGCATTAAATCTCAGCTGCCAAATTCTTGACCATTTCTCAAGCTTAGCTAGATCCTTCCTCATGTTCTCTACTATTTCCTGTTGTCTACCCTATTGCAGATTTTGGTATCATCCACAAAGAGACAAACCTTATCCGACAGCCCTTCTGCATTATCACTGACTAAGATGTCAAAAAAATGATACCAAGGACAGATCCCTGCAGCACCTCACTGGGAACTGGGAACTGAATGAATTCTTTGCTTCAGGCTTTACTGAAGAAGATGTAAGGAAGTCACCCATGCCTGAAATGGTATTTAAAGGCGATGGTTCAGAAGAATTGAACGCAATATTGATAAATTGGGAAAATGTATTACAACTCCATCAAAAAGTAGAAAGACTAGGGGACACACAGTGAAGCTACAATGTAACCCATTTAAGATTAATAAGAGAAAATCTTTTTTTCACTCAACATGTAATCAAACTCTGAAATTCATTACTGGAAGATATAGTAAAAGCTGTTAGTGTAGTTGGGTTTACAAAAGATTTGGAAATGTTCCTGGAGGAAATGTCCATAAACCATTATTAAAGAGGACCTACTAAATCCACTGCTAACCATGGGACAAGCATTGTGGACCCTATGTATCTTTTTGGGAACCTGCCAGGTACTTCTGACCTACATTTGCCACTTTTGGAAATAGGATACTGGGCCTGATGGACCTTGGTCTGACCCAGTATGGTATTTCTTATGTTCTTATGTTCTTATTTGATAAAGTGAAGAGTAGCATATCAAGTGGACCAGATGGTATACATCCAAGGATGATGAAAGAACTGAATTATTAAACTCCAGACTTACAATTAGTAATCTGTGTACTATCATTAAAATCATCTGTAGTGCCTGATGACTGGAGCATGGCCAATGTAATGCCAATTTTTAAAAAGTGTTCAATTTTTAAAATGTGACACTACAGACCAATGAGCTTGACATCTGTACCAGGCAAAATGGCACCATTATAAAGAATAAAATTACTGAACATGCAGAAAGTCATTGTTTAATGGGAGAAAGCCAACATGGATTTAGCCAAGGAAAGACTTCTCTTAGTTACCTGTTATATTTTTTGAAGGTGTGAATAAACAGGTAGACAAAGATAAGCTGGTCGATATAGAGCTTGATTCCAAGAGGAGTATGTCTGGGCCATCCGGACATCCCTGAGGAAGACAAGACCATTAGGATCCGATTCTGGGCCACATCAACAAAACATTCCCGTGGTACAAAGAATTAGACCCGTGGATGGCCCAGAATGCCCCTGCTGCCTCCGAGGACATCCTCCCCACAGGCCCCCTCTTCCCCATCACCTGACCCATGGCTGGCCAGCTGGGGCCTGGATCAGGTGGCAGAGACACCCCTGTACCCGGCCACAGCCCCGGAGAGGGATCCCTGGCAGCATGTCCCCAAAGACCCCACAGGACATAGAGGGCCATGTCCTGAATTGGCCCTGTATTTCTTGCCAAACTAGCATGCCCCAGATCCGCTCTACCCTGGCCCCGCCCCCTCCCGCCCCGCCATACCACTCAGGATGTTTGGGGAGAACAGGAGGGGGAATAAGATCAGGACAACTTGCAGGGCAGCGCATCCTGCCGCAACATGCAACCATGCAACCCACGTCTCAGAATTGGGCCCATAGTGTATATGGATTTTCAGAAAGCCTTTGACAGGTTCCTTCATGAAAGACTCTTGGAAAAATTAAAAAAGTCAAGAGATAGGACGCAGTGTACTATTGTGGATCAGGAATTGGTTAAAAGATGGAAAGCAGAGAGTAGGGCCAAATGGCCAATTTTCTCAATGGAAAAAGATGGAGTACACAAGGGATCTGTGCTAGGCCTGCTGCTTTTTAATATAGTAACATAGTAAATGATGGCAGATAAATACCAATATGGTCCATCTGGCCTGCCCAGCAAGGTGGCAAGAGTAGGTGCACCTGCTGCTCCATGCACGTCACCCCTCCCCATATCTTTGTTTAGGGGTGAACCCACCGCTTCATGTAGGGCACCCCTGTTTATTAAGAAATTAGATATTAAGTTTATTTTGATTTTATCCTGTTGCTATAAAGCTGTTAGTGTAGCAAGGTTTAAAAAAGGTTAGGACAAGTTTCTGGAAGATAGAGCCATAAACTATTATTAAAGAGGACCCGGAAAATCCACTTCTTGCTCCAGGACAAGCATTGTATGTTTTTGGGAACCTGCCAGGTACTTGTGACCTGGATTGGCCACTGTTGGAAATAGGATACTAAGCTTGATGGACCTTGGTCTGACCCAGTATGGCATTTCTTATGTTCTTAACATCCTTCTCCTTAGACTGATCCCCATTTGCATGTACACTTTGTCTCCTCCCACTCAACCAATTTCCAACCCAGTCAGTCACTTTAGGGCCCATCCCTAGGATGCTAAATTTATTTATAAATTGTCTGTACAGAACAGTGTCAAGGGTTCTTCCTCGGTCCATCTCTTTGGCCACCCACTCAAAGAAATCAATCAGATTTGTCTGACAAGAACTGCCTCTGGTAAGTCCTTGATGCCTCAGATCCATGAATCCATTGGACTCCAGAAACTTCACTATTCTCTGTTTTATCATTGTTTCCATTAGTTTACTCTCCACAGAAGCCAGAGTTACCAACCTGTAGCTCTCAACCTCAAAGTAAAAAAAGAGCTATCTAGAGAGAGGAAAATAGTGTGGATATTTGGTCTAGAGGAATTTCCTCAGATCTTAAGGACAAAGGAAGAAGCAAATCATTACTTTGAGAGGGATGGATGCTGATAATCTGACTACACACTACTAAGAAGTTATCTGCACTCAAATTGGGGAAGAGATCTGTGGGTCCTATTAGGGTGGTGCTCTAAATGGACCAGACTAAATGAACCATGCTGGGCTTTATCTGCCATAATTTACTATATTACTTCCGCTTGTGTAAAAGGACCACATGTGCCTTTCTCCAGTCCTCTGGGACCACTTCCAACTCTAAAGAATCATTGAAAAGGTCAGTCAATGGAGCCATTAGAACATTCCCAATTTCTTTCAATATCTTCGGTTGTATCCTATCCGGACTCATCGCTTTGTCCACTTTTAGTTTAGCTAGTTCTTCATGACAAATTCTTCTGAAAATCATTCAAGATCTTCATTCTGTTTCTATTTGTGGGTGTTTTCTGTAATTCCACTTTATCCTCATCACTTTCTACATATTCCTCTCCTTTCCAATTGAGGTTGACAATACCACTTTTGCACTTCCTCCTCTCGCTAACATATCTGAAAAAGTCTTCCCCCCCCCCCCCCCCCCATTTTATTGCATTTGCTATTTCTTCTTCTTTTTGTATCTTTGTTTTCCTGACTACTCTCCTAGATTCTCTACGTTTTTGCAAATATTGATCTTTGGCTTCCTCTCTCTGTGATCTCTTGTATGGAGGCCAACCTCTTTTTCTTCACCTTTTCAGCTACTTCTTTCGAGAACCATAGTGGCCTCCTTTTTCCTTTTACATTTATTAATATTTCTAACAAAAGTTTTGTTGCCCTTAAAATATCCCCTTTCAGTTTTGTCTATTGCTTTTCTATATCCCCCAGCTGTTTTCATCCTGCTAATGATCCTTGAGGTGATAGTGCCTCTATATAAGTCTTTGGTGTGACCTCATTTGGAGTACTGTGTGCAATTCTGGAGACTGCACCTTTAAAAGGCTATAAACAGGTTGGAGTCAGTACAGAGGATGCCTACTAAAATGGTTAGTGGTCTTCGTTATAAAGCATATGAGGACTTGTGACCTGGATTAACCATAATTGGAAACAGGATACTGGGCTTAATGGACCTTGATCTAACCCAGTTATGGCATTTCTTATTTTCTTTGATCCTTTTTATATATATATATATATATATATATTGTGATGAGGAGAGTATGGCTGAGCCCATGGAAATAGAGGAAAATCAAAAATCTACCTTTAAGGAAAGAGACAGGCAGCGAATCCATAGCTTGCAGAGTGCAGGAAAAGAGAAAAAAACACGCAGTTGCTGAAGGCAGGCCACACCCAAGCTCTGCTAACCTAAGGGCAGGCTTGGAAACTAATGAAAAACACCTGAGCAGGGGGCAGTGCACGATAGGAAAAAAACAGCTTTATAAACCCAGAGGAACAGGAAGGAAAGGGAGTTCACCGGGGAGTTGGAGGAATTCGATCGGGGATTCGATCGCGGAATTGACCGGGGAGTTGGAGTTGACCACAGAGACTGCTGGGGAGAGAAGCACCCAAGAAAGACCCAGAGAGTTCACCGGGGAGGAGACCGGTGGAGACTTCCGAGGGGACTTCAGAGGTGAAGGCAACACCCCAAGAGAAAGTCAGGCTTGCAGGAAAAGTACAAGTAGTTCTGAAGCCAGCAGAGGTGTGGCTGGGAGAATTACTGGCCAGCAGCAGAGTGCAGTTTCTACAGTTCGTGGACCAGCTCTAAGGGTTCAAGCTCCCAGAAGGTGGGTGAACAAAAGTACAGCTAACAGTGACCTGAAACAGTTAGAGGCACTATGGCATTTAATTCAGAAAAAGAATCTTCACCTTTCAGGGGGAAACCTTGCTCGTAGTGGAAAGCCTCAGTGGAGAAAAGTTCAGGAGATTTTGGAGTGTATTGAGCCAGAAGCATTGCATGGAGCTTTAGAGTCAGACGTACAGGCAGGAGATCCAGAGGAAATGCAGGTAGATTGTTCTGAACCTGTTTCTATGTCTGAAGATTCATTAATGGACTGTTCATGGTGTCAGAGAGCTGAATAAAAGCTTCTGAAGAAAGAAAACCCTGTAACTTGAAAACCCCAAAGCATTAAGGAAACAGGGAGAGTTACTCTAGCCAGGAAAGCTAAGAACCCTGTTTAATGCAGAGAAGACATTTACTTTTGTTTGAAAAAAAAAAGAGACATATTTGTTTGTTATATATATTGAGAGACAGCTGCATGTGTTAAGAGAGCCTTCTAAAGCAGTTTCAGTCTTTGGTTTCATGTGATTTCCTGAGGAATATTGTTTGGAGAAGAATCCTGTTGCCTTCTGTTAAGCCTTAGTGCTTTTGGAAAAAAAAGAAGAAATAAATTCCTGTTTGCCTTTGAAAAAAAAAACCTTTGGTTTCCATACTTCTGTTTTTGAACAAGTAACACAACTACAAGTCTCAGAAGCCCAGGCTCTGGACGAGGATAACATAATCTTTTTTTTTTTTTTTTTTTTTTTATTAATATTTAAATTTCCAATACAACAATTGAAAAAGAAAACAAAGGAAAAAGGGGAATTACAAATTACAATAAAATAAACCACTAAATAATTCCAATAATACATTTCACCCCAATTAGATAGACCCCATAAACAAAAAACCCTCAATACGGTTCCAAACTTAAGAAATTTAAACTTAACAAATAAAAGGAGAGAATCCCCCCCTATCATATGAGCATAGATCACAATGATGGCTGCCAGTACAGGAGCTACCAGCCCCCCCAGCCTCCCTCACTTGAAGAAAATCAGTAAGTTGTTTGGGCTCAAAAAAGAGAAAATGTTTAGACTGAAATAAAACATCACATTTACAAGGATAGCGCAATTTAAATTGAGCACCCAAGGCGACGGCTCTCTGACGCAAGGCCAAAAGCTCCTTACGCCTCTTCTGGGTGTCCCGAGATAAATCAGGAAATATTAATATTTTAGAGCCCAAAAACTGGGAAGAGGAAATCCTGCGGAAATAAAGTCTAAGGACAGCATTGCGGTCGGATTCGAATGCAAAACCTACTACCATAGTTGCCCTGCTTGTCACAACCTCTAGGGAACTCTCTAAAAAATCAGACAAACCCATCGGACCATCCCCAACAGGGGCCCCAGTCCCCTCACCACTAGTCACAGAAGAAATTACAACATATTGAGCCTTCACAATAGGGGGTAAATTATCCTGAGGCATCAATAAAACTTCCATAAGATATCTACGAACCAAAACTAAAGGGTCCAACAGGGGGGATCTGGGGAAATTCAAGAAGCGAAGATTATTTCTCCTCAATGAGTTATCCATATATTCAAAACGCCTCAAAGAAATTAAACGGTCCTTAGCAATAGTCTCACTCATAGCTTGTAAGTCCGAAACATTAGACTCCAGCAGGGCAATTTTTGGAGCCTGATCCTCACATTTCGTTTCCACCGCTGAACACCTCCCTTTCACCAACGGGAATTCTTGAGATAAAGCCCCCACAATTGGGGCAAGGGAGCTCTGGAGGGAGAAAATAGCTTCCCATAAGCTGTCAAGAGTTACTTTAGCTGGTTTCTTTAAGCCGCAAATTACCCGGGGCTCCACAATCTCCGACGAGCCGGTCTTCCTCCGAGCTCCTCCTGAGCCCTCCTTGGCAGATCGAACCTCCTCCACACCACCAGGATGCTCACCAGGACTCGCATTCAGTAGAGAGGAGGTGCCCCCACCCACGGAGCTGACCTCCCGACCCGGAGACACTTCAGCTTCTATCTCCTCCTCCCGACTTTTTCCGAGTTGCGGCGGCAACAGCTGGACGGGGCTCAACTCCACACCGTCACTGCTCAGATCTGCCACACCACCAGGCGGATCCGCTGAGGCCATCGGCGCCGACCGAACGGTGCAGAAAGACACAATGGAGGCCTGCGCTGCTCCCTCATGGGGTGTTGAGGCTACTGGGGGCTTCGGTGTCACCTGCTTCCTCTTCTTCCCCATCGAGATCGCGTCTGCCGCTCAGTCAATCCGCACCTACGAGCAGTGTCCCTGCTCCTCCGCCATCTTGGAACCTCAACATAATCTTTATTTAAAGACTAACAAGGGCAGCCCTACGCCTATAGGCCGTGGCCTGGGCTAGGGTCCCCCACAATATATTTATTTCAAAGAACCATTGTGTGTAACCCTGATCATGCTGAAGGTTGTGTATTGTTTGCCATCCTCAGAAGGTACAAAAATAATTTGTATACATCAATAAAGGGGGTTTGGATGGGCTGGGAAAGGCAGATGCCCCAGGGATCTGACTGACTGATCACTCTGGAAAAATCTCACATTATTATGCACTTAAATGAAAATCAAATCTAGTCCAGAAGATATTTTGTTAAAGGTTAATGTTATTTTTCCTATCTGGGAGCATTGGGCCTCCCATATGTGGCCCAATGCTTCCAGCTGCTATCTTATAAGGGTCGATACCATGTCAAATTGTACTAAACTCCTTCTCTTGAGTCTGGTGCTTGGTGTTGCACCTACAATTAAATAGAAGAGGGGACAACACAGAGAAGCAAACAGCAAAGGAACAACTATCATCCAACTCATAATGGAAAAGAGGACAGTCCTGGAGAAGTCTGCAATTTTTCAGGAACCATTTCAAGCAACAAACCGAAGTGGATCAGCCTTCTTTACCAAGCCTCCTCTCAGAAGGATCCTGTTCACTGAATAGTTTTTGGCTGTTCCATCTTCCACAATCAGAACTTCATGTTTCCTGATAGATCACCTCTTCTGCCACTGGCAAAACTGGGCATTGATGGTGGCTTTCACAACTGGATCCTTCTTACCAGATGCAGCAGTATTTCCCATACTTAGTGCCTGATGAGTCATTCTGATCTTGACTATTGCATACGTGTCTTATTGCCTGGGCAACCTGGCTCAATTTGGGGATCTCTTTTGAGTTTCATAGGCACATATACAATGGAGAGGTCACTTTCATCACTGCTGATATATCCCAAACTCTTTCTTCTTAAACTCCTCTTTCCCCTGTTGCTGGATTCCCAGCTGCTTTTTAAGGGCAATTGGCCCAGCTCCAGGCTGGAAACTGAATAAGTAGTGGATTCTGATGATTTAGGTCCCTCCACTAGGGATAGACTCACATATTCCAAACATTGTTAACCTTGTGTCAAAGTCCTTTTTAATTTGTCTCAGACCATACTACCCTTCCCAGAATTTTACCCTCTCACCCCAATCCATGATAGTAGTAGGTGGCCTTCTGGAGTGTCCTAGATGTGCAGACCCTCCTAAGACTTGTTCATAAATTTTCTGTAGTAGCCCATAGCCACAACCTTTAGGGTAGATTGTTTGAACATGCCAATCTACACCTGCTATAAATCATGATTAAGATGGCTTCTTCCTCCTTCTTCATCAGTCTGGTGGTAGGCCTTAACAAGGTCACAGTACTCCTTCAAGCCCTCCCACTTGCTTCAGTGGTGACATTTGTTGATCCAGTCATGGCAGCCCCAGTGGTGGAAGCCACACTCTTTCCTCCCGCTTCCCTGGTCACACCCTCAGCACACTGGACATTTCTGGGGGAGAGGGAATGTGAGGTGTATCACTACTGCTGCTGTCTTTGGCTGGGCTAGGCATCAGGTGTCCAAGTGCCCTGAAAGGATTGGACTTTGCATTTGCTCCCACAGCAGAAGACCTCCATCCCTCTCAAGTCACATGCGGGCTTATGGATCACTCTACTAGCTGCAAATCAGATGACATGTCCAAGTCAAAAAATGGTTCTCAATAGTGATGGCACTATAGAATGACTGGCACTGGTCTTGGTGGCAGCATAGGCACTGTGCTCAGTCCACTGGCATTCCTTCCTCAATGGAGAAAAGTAGCTTGGGCTTCAAATGATGAGACATCACTGTCTGGTGGTAGTCTTCACTATGGAGAGTGGGCTGATACTAGGTGTCCCTGAATTGGTTAATTGTTTTCTGCCCCAGCATACTGGGTGGTAATCAGCAAGCCACAGAAAGACTTGGGCATAGTAACTCAATCAATGATTGAAGGCTCCTCGCTATTTTAGGCCTGGGTCCTCCTCGCAAATGGTTCCAGTCCCACAGGGCATGGTTTAAAAGAAATGGTCTTCTTGCACATGTGATGTTGCTTTTTGGTTGGGTGGCGGGCATCTGCCTTTGGGTGGGGGTTTCATAATGGTTTAATTTTCCCTCCCATAGGAGTCTCCTCCCAGGAAGATGACACTGGGTAATAATAACCCTCCTTCTTCTGGAAAAATACCAAAACAAATACAGATCACACTGTAAAAGTTTTGTAGGACCACTGGAGGTCTCTGCTGCTTAGAACAGCAGAACCTAAGGGTCTTTATACTATTTTATAAAATCACATAGGCATCTGCATTGCATTTATAAAATACCAAACTTATACATATTAATCAATTTTATAAAATAGACTTAAAGCAGGAGATCTTTTGTAATTATCCCTTAGGTGTGCAGTTGTAAAATTACTCACCATGTATTTTAGAAAGTTCTAGTAATTCAGCATTATTTTTGTTGGTTTACTCACTAAAAATTATCAGAGATTCCAGAGTTCTGAAAAAAAAAATATACTTCATTCATTAGAGAGAGTTCATCATGGCTGATACATGCAAACATGGCTACTCTGTTAGACTTTGAAGCATTAATAAACTTAAAGTCGATGTTATGTAGGTTGCAAATGTGTAAAATTAGCATTGATTAACAGTAAAATTATGGTTGAATAGACAAAGATCTAATATTAGTACACTATAAAAACAAAGTATTGCCTCATTAATCATAATGGTTCCACTAAACTGTTTGCATAAACAAGTCTTGAAGTCCCAGCGTTGCAACAGACATTGATTAATAACTCATATTTTCTCTTGAAGCCAAGATCTGGTATACTTACATGTGAACTGAAAACATGCATGAAATATCAAAGAACAGAATTTAACACGAAGGGCTGGTGTTAGGCATGCAGGGGCCTGGGGCAAAGCCCACCTTCAAGCTGTTCCTCCTTCACATCGAGGCAGGCTTGGAGCCCCTGTGGCACTGGGGCATAGGGCAATTGCCTTGTTTGCCACACCCTAACACCAACCCTGTTAACATATTTATTATAGGATACAGCACAGTGTCATGATTCTTAAACATTTATTTGAATAAAGCTCACACCTTTTCAGTAATAGTTTAAGGTAAGATGCATTCAAATATAATACTTTCTTCTCCCTAGAGCATTTACAATCTACAACTCAAGTTGTATTAAGGCAACAATGTGCAATATTTGACAATAATTAAACTTAATGCTAATTTTTTACTGAGGGGCGGGAGAGGGCGGAGAGTGGGTAGAGGAGGGGTGGGCAGAAGCAGCAGGACATACAGGGCCGATTCAGGTCACGGCCTTGTACATCCTGCGAGGGTGGACTGGACGTGCTGCTTATTCCACCGCAGAGGTGGAATAAGCGGTAAAGAGGATGACGATCAGACCTTGGGAACGGCACACAGGGCTGGGTCAGGAGTCAGGTAGGACCCCGTTGCCTGATCCAGGCCCCAGCTGCCCAGCCCAGGGTCCAGCGGCAGAGTAATAGGGAGTCGGCACTGCAGGGGCCGGAAGAGCATGCAGAGAGGATGTCCCCACTTGTATGCAGGGGCATGCCAGGCCATCTCAGGGCCCAGTCCTGCACCCATGGGAGTCTGGCTCCTGCTGTGCAGAAACAGGTCCTAATGGGCCCGTCCTGAATGGGGGCGAACAGATGGCCTGGACGTGCCCCTAAGGGAATCAGGCTCCACACCTTTCAAACTGCATTATTAATGGAAAGTTAACAATACCTCAAGAGGATTTGTTAACTGTCCTTCTTGGAAGCAATATAAAGAGGCCACTGTTTACAGCACCATCTCAGAAACCCAACCCTCATCCCTACTTCCCGATCCTTTAAAAATCATAGTGCTCTATTCAAACCTATCTCCTATTCCCTGATACTTTGGAAATCACAGAGGTCCCCTTGATCCCACCACCTACCCACTGCACCCCACAGTATCTACTGGAGTCTCCCTAGTGAGCAGAGAGGCACATGACCAACTCCTGTGTCCTTGAGCAGAGAGGCACATGACCAATTCCTGTGTCCTCCTTCCTCAATGATTCCATCATGCAAAATTGTGGCCTCAGAAACCAATTGGTACAAGCACAGGGGTCACAATGCCAAATAAGAGAGAGATGCCCAGGAATTACTCCTGCCTCCCATTACCTATGAGGGAGAAAATGCTTGGAAGTGTGTAGAGTCAGGAGATGGGTTTGGATGGGGGATCCTGTAATTTCCAAAGCATCATGGGTAAGGGTAAGTTTGAGGGGACACTGCAGTTTTCCAAAGAATTGGGACATGGATTTGAAAGAAGGGGCTATGATTTCAAAAGGGACTTGATGAGTATTTATTTTCTAATGCCAGCTCAGCCATTTATAAAACAGTAGGTCTGACTTAGAAACTTCATAATCACGGAGATTCCTCCGTTCAGTGTGATGTACCAACTTACCATAGTAAAGTTTATATTTTGCATTGATCCAGATGTGCTAAAGCAGTAGTTCCTGTCCTGAGAAGCCTTCAGCCAGTCAGGATTTAGGGGTTCTTGTCAAGACTGTACCAAGTTAGAAATGCACCCTATGTAACAAACAAATCTGGTGCCCCCTCCACCCAGCTATGTTCAGTAATTCAGTCTTTTTGAGCTTCCCGGAAGCACAGTGATGATATCAGTGCCCTCTTCTTCGTTTGCGCTCCATGCAGCCACACTGATCGCACATCCTTTGGTACGACCCTGGTTGTTGTTGTTAAGTGCCATTGAGTCTAACAACAATGGAAATACATGAGATAAATTGGGCTGGGGAGGGGGACCATTATATATCTGCCATATTGATTGTGATGTTGTTAGTTTGTTGTTGTTAAGTGCTCTTGAGTCGGTGTCAATTCATGCCGACCCTCTAGATAGTTGTCCTAAACTGTGTTCAGTCTTCAGTCAAGTGGATCACAATTAACAGAGTGGTATTCATAGCTGCTGTTATCATAGCTACCCATCTCATTGCTGGCCCTCTTTTGCATTGACCTTAAACTTTGCCAAGCATTATGTAGAAATATAGAAACATAGAAATATGATGGAAGAAAAAGACCACAAGGCTTATCCAGTCTGCCTTTACATATCAATTACTATAGTCCCTTTTTTTCCTTTAGGGATTTTCTGTATTTGCCCCATGCTTTCTTCAGTACAGATACTGTCCTCATCTCTACTACTTCCACTGAGAGACTATTCCATGCATCTGCCACTCTCCATAAAGAAATATTTCCACATATTACTCCTGAGTCTATCCCCTTTCACCTTCATCCTATGCTCCCTCATTGCAGAGCTTTCTTTCAATTTAAAGAGGATCTCCTCCTGTGCGTTTATACCATGGAGGATTAAAACATCTCCATCATATCTCCTCTATCCCACCCTTCCTCTAATATATATATATTGAGATCTTTAAATCTGTCCCCATATGTGTTGTAACGAAGACCACTGACTATTTTGATAGCCACCCTCTGCACTGACTCCATCCTCTTTATATCCTTTTGAAGGTGTGGTCTCCAGAATTGCAGACAATGCCCCAAATGGGGTGTCTCCAAAGACTTATACAGAAGCACCATCACCTCCTATTTCTGCTGGCCATTTCTCTCCCTATGCACCCAAGCATCTTTCTGGCTTTTTCTGTCACCTTTTCTACTTGTTTAGAAATAATCACACCCAGGTCCTGCTATTCTTTCATGGACGGAAGTACTTCACCCCATATATTATACAGCTCACTTAGATTTTTGCGGCCCAAATGCATGACCCTGCATTTTTTTATGTTAAATCTCAGCTGCAAAATTCTTCACCATTCTTCAAGCTTAGCTAGATGTCTTCTCATTGTATCTACTCCTTTCTGGATGCCTACTCTATTGCATATTTTGGCATCATCTGCAATATCACTAGCAAAAATGTTTAAAACAAATCAAACCAAGAACAGTTCCCTGTAGCACACCACTGGTAACATCCTTCTCCTCAGAGTGAGCTCCATTTACCTGTACTCTTTGTCGCCTCCCATTCAACCAATTTATAGTCCATTCAGTCACTTTAGGGTCCATCCCTAGCGTGCTCAATTTATTTATAAGTCACCTGTGCAGAACGGTTTGAAAGGCATGGGTATAACAGAACACCTGCTAGTCTCTTGCACAACCTTTACATTGATCAACATGCAACAGTTCAAATGGAACTAGGAGAAACAGAATGGTTTAAAATCAGCAAAGGTGTACGACAAGGCTGCATACTTTCCCCCTACCTGTTTAATTTATATGCAGAACAAATCATCAGAGAAGCAGGACTTTATGAAGGCTACTGAGGTGTGAAGATTGTTTGAAGCCTCATTGATAACCTTTACTATGCTGATGATACCACCTTACTGGCTGAAAGTGAAGACGATCTGAAACATTTGTTTCTCAAGATTAAGGAACATGGTCTTAAAATGGGCCTGCACATTAATGTTAAGAAGTCAAAGATCCTGACAACTGTCAAAATCAATAAAGTCATTATTGATGGAGAAAAATTGAAATAGCTGTCAACCTCAACCTACTTGGATCAACAATCAATAAAGGACAAGCAGTCAAGAAATCTGATGAGGCATTGCTCTTGGCAGAATGACTATGAAGGACCTAGACAAGATTCTCAAGAGCAGAGATGTCTCTCCATACAAAATTTGACTTGTCCAAGCCATGGTATTTTCAATAACATCATATGGATTTTAAAGTTGGACAGTGAAAAATATAGGAAGAAAATTGATGTCTTTGAACTATGATGCTGGCGATGAATACTGTGTATATCTGGACTGCCCAAAGAACAAACCAGTCAGTACTAGAGGAGATCAAACCTAAGCTTTCCTTAGAAACTCAGATGACAAGACTTTGACTTTCATACTTTGGACACATCATGAGAAGAGAGAGATCTTTAGAGCAAGACATAATGCTTGGCATGGTAGAAGGTCAATACAAAAAAGGAAGTCCAGCAATGAAATGGATCGATACAATAAGAGCAGCTATGGGTGCCACTCTATCAAAAATTAGCTGCCTGACTGAAGACCAAACAAAGTTTAGGTCAACTATCCACAAGAACATAAGATATGCCATACCGGGTCAGACCACAGTCCATCAAGACCAATATCCTGTTTCCAACGGTGGCCAATCTAAGTCACAAGTATCTAGCAGTTTCTCCAAAAGACACAGGCTCCACAATGTTTGTATTGGGGCACGCAGTGGATTTCCCGGATCCCCTTTAATAATGGTTTATATACATTTCTTCCTGGAACTTGTCCAAACCTTTTTTAAACCCAGCTACACTAACAGCTTTTACTACATCCTCTAGGAACGAATTCCAATTAGACAACTTTTTGGTGGTGGTGAGAATCGAGGAGCAATGTGACAAATTCTGTCTACCCTTTTGATGTCTAGGACATCTGTACCTTGCCCACTCACAATCTTAAATGACAGAGGTGGAAAGCAGGAGTCTCCCAATCCAGTACTGGAAGGCCACAAACCAGTCAGGTTGGGAGGATATCTCTAATGCATATATATCTCATGCATATTCATTAGGGCTATCCCAAAAACCTGCCAGGATTGCGACCCTCCAGGACAGGTTTGGACACCCCTGGGTTACACTGTAGCTTCATTGCATGTCCCATAGTCTTTCTATATTTTGATGGTGTAAAACAATCATTCTACATTTACCCATTCCACTCCATTCATTAATTTATAGACTTCTATCATGTCTCCCCTCAGCCGTCTTTTTTCTAGGTTGAAGAGCCCTAACCTTTTTAGCCTCTCCTCACAGGGGTATCCTTCCATCACCTTTACCATTTCAATGGCTCTTCTCCATACTTTTTCTAATAACGCTATATCCTTTTTAAGATATGGTGACCAGAATTGCACACAATATCCAAGGTGCAGTCGCACCATGGAACGATAAAGGCATTATAATATCTTTTGTTTTATTCTCCATTCCTTCCCTTATGATTCCTAGAATTGTATTTCCTTTCTTGGCTGCCGTTGTACACTAGGCTGACGGTTTCAACATGTTATCCCACGATGACGCCTAAATCTTTTTCCTGGGTGGTGGTTCCTAATATGAAACCTTGCATTGTGTAACCATAGTTTGGATTGTTCTTTCCTAAGTGCATAGCTCTGCACTTGTCCACATTAAATTTCATCTGCCATTTGAACACCCAGTCTTCCAATTTATCAAGGTCCTCTTGCAATCTTTCACAATCCCCTTGGGTTTTAACAACTCTGAATAATTTTGTGTCATCTGCAAATTTGATTATCTCACTCGTTATTCCCATTTCCAAGTCATTTACGAATATGTTAAAAGCAGCGGACCCAGCACAGATCCCTGTGGTACTCCACTATTCACCTTTCTCCACTGGGAAATTGTCCATTTAGTCCTACCCTATATCTATATGTTCAGTAATATTGTTCTTTATAATGGTTTCTACCATTTTTCCTGGTACTGATTTCAGGCTCACCGTTCTGTAGTTTCCCAGATCACTCCTGGAAACCTTTTTAAAAATTGGCATTACATTGGCTATCCTCCAATCTACAGGTATTACAGATGATTTTAATGGTAATTCACAGATTACTAATAGTAGGTCTGCAATCTTATATTTCAGTTCTTTCAACACCCTCAGATGTATACCATTTGGTCCAGGTGATTTGCTATTTTTCAGTTTATCAAATAGTTGTAACACAGCTTCCTGGTTTATCGATATTTCTTTCAATTCTTCTGCATCATCACCTTTAAATACCATTTCAGTCACGAGTAGCATCCCTACATCTTCCTAAATAAAAACTGAAACAAAAGATTTATTCAGTCTCTCCGCTATGGCTTTGCCCCCTCTTAGTGCTCTGTTTACCGCTCAGTCATCTAATGGTCCATCTGACTCTCTCACAGGTTTTTTGCTATGAATATACTTGAAAAAAGTTTTCATTATGTGTTTTTACTTAGATAGCAAGCCTTCAAATTCTCTCTTTGCCTGCATTATCCATGCCTTGCATTAAACTTGCCAGTGCTTATATTATTTCCAGTTTTTGTCATGGGGCTCCTTTTTTCCATTTTCTGAAAGATGCTTTTTTGGCTTCTAAAGGGTCTCTGACTTCACTTTAAACCATACTGGCAGTTTTTTGCATTTCCTTCCACTTTTCTTAAAGCATGGAATACAGCTGGTTTGAGCTCCCAAGATAGTATTTTTAAATAATACCCATGCTTGATGTAAATCTTTAACCTTTGCAGCTGTTCCTTTTAGTTTCTTCTTAATGATTTTCCTTTTTTATCTCCCTTTTGAAAGTTAAAAGATAGTACTATGGATTTCCTTGCCATCCTTCTTCCATTTATTACATCAAATGTGATCATGCCATGTTCACTATTCCCAAGTGATCCCAACATCCTTCTCTTGCACCAGATCTTGTGTTCCACTAAGGACTAGGTCTCAAATGGCTTCCCCTCTTGTCTGTTCATGAACCAGCTGCTCCAAGAAGCGGTCATTTATTCCATCTAGAAACCTTATCTCCTTAGCATATCCTGCCATGACACTGACCCAATTGATACTGGGGTAATTTAAATCACCCATTATTACTGTATTACTGTGCTGTAACTTTTGTTAGCTTCCCCGATTTCTTTGAGCATGTCATCATTTTTTTGTTCATTCTGGCCAGGCGGTCGATAGTACAACCCCACTGTCATCGCCTTCCCCTTCCCCTTTTTACATGGAATTTCAATCCATGGAGATTCTATGGTGTATTTTGTTTCCTGCAAAACTTGAATCCTTTGTGACTCAATGCCCTCTCTAACATAAAGTACAACCCCTCCACCAATTTGATCTGCTCTATCATTATGATATAGTTTGTACCCAGGTATCACAGTGTTCCACTGGTTGTCCTCCTTCCACCATGTCTCTGAGATACCAATCATATCTAACCTCTCATTTAGTGCTATATATTCTATCTGTCCCCTATTATTTTTTAGACTTCTAGCATTTGCATACGTACAATCATTTTATAAGTTGTATTTTATTCATATTAATCTGGTTATCAGTAGGCAGGGGTAATTTGGAATCTTTAAGCTCTGTCTGCTCTGTACTAAAGTGCATTTGGATTGCTTTTGTCTTTATTGTTACCTCTCTGTCAATATGTCCTAACTTCAATCTTTTGCTAGTATCCTTCAAGGATACATTGTTCCAAACCATGCAGTCTTGGGCAACTGTCGGCTTTCCCCTATTATCTAGTTTAAAAGTTGCTCTATCTCCTTTTTAAAGGTTAATGCCATCAGCCTGGTTCCATCCCAATTAAGGTAGAGTCCATCCTTTTGTAAAAGCCCCTCTTTTCCCCAGAATGTTACCCAGTTCCTAACAAATCCAAAACCTTCTTCCTTACGACATAGTCTCATTCACACTTTGAGACGCTGGAGCTCTGCCTGCCTTTTGGGTCCTGCACGTGGAACGGGAAGCATTTCGGAAAATGCTACACTGGAAGTTGTGGATTTCAATTTCCTACCTAAAAGCCTAAATTTGGCCTCCAGAACCTCCCTAACACACTTTCCTATGTCATTGGTACCAACATGTACCAAGAGAGCAGAATCCTCCCCAGCACTAAGACCTTCCAAGGTGGCACGTAAGGTCCACTACCTTCACACAGACAGGCATGTTACCAGGTGATCCTCATGTCCACCTGCCACCCAGCTATCTACATGCCTAATGATAAAAACTCCCACTTTAATGGCTGTTCTAACCCTTCCCTTGTGGGCACATGGCCATGGAGAAACCTCCTCGGTGCAAAAGGGTTTTACATCACCTGGAGGACAGGTCCTAGCTACAGGATCACTTCCTGCCACACCAGGTGATGCTCTCCTGTCTTGTGACCTCTCTCCTCCATAGCAACAGGGATGCTGCCAGACTGGAGGTGGGACTTTAGGACTATATCCCTGTAGGTCTTGTCTATTTACCTCTCTGTCTTCCTTATGTCCTCCAAGTCTGCTACTCTAGCATCCAGAGATTGGACTCTTTCCCTGACAGCAAAGAGCTCCTTGCACCTAGTGCACACGTAAGACCCCTCACCAATTGGGAGAAAATCATACATGTGACACTCAATGCAAAAGACTGGAAAGCCGCTATCTTGTTGCTGGACCGCTGTCTGCATCTTAGTTGTAAGGTTGTGTTTAGGTATTTAAGTTGTTTACTTACTTAGGTTTGCTGGGGATTCTTATACTAATAAAACTAAACATAATATGTTTAATGGACTTTGTTCACCTCAAGATTAATTAATCTTGGGACCTTAATATATGCCTGATGAGGATAAAGAGCTACATCTGTGAGTGCATATGGGCACCTCCTTCCCTTTAAGAGGTTTAAGCATCTATAAAGCTAGGATTATCCCAAGGGTGGATGGGAGTCGGGGAGGAAGGGAAGGAAAGAAGACCTATTAAAAGTTGGCTGCTACACAGTGCCCTGTCCTGTGCTTCTAAGGCAAAGTCTTACCCAATTTCCTGGGTGATTCACACAGCCCTTGGTTTGATAGAAGGGACCTTTTAAATTGTTCCTTTGGTCTGTCACTTGCCTTTAACACCTATTTAAGACAACTTCACAGATCTTTTGCCTCCTAATTGGAAGAGCTCTTTGTAAAGGTCACTAGAAACAAGTTTATTTCTCTTTGTACTCAGAGACTATTTTATTTGTATGCTAAGCTATATTCTGATTTGATTTAAGTAAAAAAGCTCTCTAGAAACAAATTTATTTCAGTAACTATTTACACTATTTTACTTTCTAGGTTAAGCTATACTCTGATTTAATTTAAATGAAAAGGTCTCCAGAAACAAATTTATTTCAAAGTCAATTTACTCTTATTTTATGTTCTATGCTAAGCTATACTCTGCTTTGACTTAAATACAAAGCTCGGAGAGTCACATGACACATGAGCGGGTGAAGACGTCTCTTCGCTCGCTCCGGGGCCGCCTCAAACTAACCGGGTGAAAAACTGAGTTTAAAACCACCAACACACAGTACGGGTGGTGGGAGAGCATACCGCAAAACCCTAGCAGCAGACCACAGTTGAACTTTCAGAAATGCTGCCTCCAGCGCGAAAGGAGAAGGCGCCAAGGCCTGGAGCCTCCATGCCCGCAGCACTGCAGTCCCCCTCGCCAGGTAAGGAGAGCATGGAATCCGCTACGGAGGACCTGGCGAGGAAAGTGGTTAGACAACTGGACCCCAAATTCGACCAGATTATATCCAAATTGGATGTTATGGGGGCAGCAATGACAGAAATGGGCCAAAGGATTGAGGAACTGGAGAATAGAGTGGTGGCAATGGAGGACGACGACGGGAGGCAGGAGAGAGAGCATGCAGGCACACAAGCAAAAATTGAGGCCTTGCAGAGCAAACTTGATGACTTAGAAAATCACTCCCGGAGGAACAATATCAGACTTGTGGGCATCCCGAAGGAGACCACGGACCAACAGCTCTTACCGCTAATTGAGCAATGGCTCCCGAAATCTCTGGGACTGGCCTCCTTAATAGGAGAGCTCAAAGTGGAGCATGCCCATCGCATTGGCGGCAAGATGGAGAGCAGGCAGAGGCCCCGAGTAATGATAGCACGGATCCTTAATTTCGCTCATAAGGAAATGCTATTAAGAGCGTATCGGCAGAAAAGTCAGCTGGTTTTGAACAACAACAAGATATTGCTGTTCCAGGATTACTCAGCTGTAGTCACGGCGAAAAGGAAGGATTTCACGTCTATATGCACCGCTCTCTTCCAGAAGAAGATCAAGTTCACCTTGGCCTTCCTGGCTATGCTACAAGTCCATAATTTGGGGAAGAGTTTCATTTTTGACTCTACAGGAGTGGCCAAAGCCTTTTTGGCAGGCTTGAATAAGAACACACCAGAACAGGCCGGAGGATCAGACGTGAGCCCCGACTCCTAAGAGAGGGAATGGACAGAGCGGAGGGCCAAATGCAACTTTAGTAAGCGAGTGGATTGGTGGTGAGGCCTGTGGCGTGGAGGGACCCATAACAGAGGCCGCCTCGCTCGGTTACGTCCTGAGAGGTTGGACATGGACTGAATCTACATTTAAGCTGTTTTACTTGATATAGACCTACTGCGTGAGGAGCACTGTGTGCAAGTTTGAAGTTTGATATGTTGGTTTTTTGTTTGTATGTTTTCTCTCTTGTTTGGAAGTATATGATGGCTGAGTTGTAACCTATATAGGGGGGGTGCGGGGATATGTGATTGAACGCCCAGTCCCTCCCGAGGAGAAGCGGCTAGTGAAGGCATGGTCCATAGGAGTTACTGTGAGGGGCTCCTAGGAGGGAGGGGGGACCCATCGAGAATTGCCATCAGAAGAAGGGTCGAGACGGCCCCGCTGTGCACGAGGGTGACTTCATATCAGCCGTGATGGCTGAAGATGGGATAGAAGATTTTTATTGGGGGAGGGGTGGGGGGACGGGTAGGAGAGGGGGGAGAGGGGACAAGGCCAGGGGATGGGGGAGAGTGCCGGGTGGGAAGTGGGGGGTGGGGAGGAGGGGAGGCGGGCTTTCTTGTCCAAATGCAGGGGATACCAAGACCGGGTCCTGCAGAGTATAGGTATGGAAAGGGGCAGAGAAGGTAAGATAGCAGTATGCATAGCTTGTCTCCCGAGGACACCGGGCTGGGGGGTGAGGCTGGGCACCCCCGGGCTGAGTAATGGAGAAACACCGCTTAGTCATAACAAGTTGAGGGGATCCAATGAGACATAACATGAGGTTTGTCACTTGGAATGTAGGGGGAATCAATTCACCAAGTAAGCAGACCAAGATATTGCAGGCCTTGAGAAAGAAGAGAGCCCAAATCGCCTTTTTGCAAGAGACCCACCTCAGTGCGGCTGAACATGCCAAACTTAAAAAAGGATGGGTGGGGCAGGTGATTGCAGCCTCCGTGGGAGGGAGGAGGAAAGGGGTGGCAATCTTGTTAAGCAAAGAGCTTCGAGTTGAAGTGCTGGGGGAAGAATCAGACCCTTTGGGGAGATACTTATTTGTGCATTTAAGGTTGAACGGCGAAGAATTTTATTTAGGGAATGTATACGCCCCGAATGTGTATGACCACCGATTTTTCCAGAAGATAAGTCAGAAAGTGGGGAGGGCCCCTCAGGTCCCTGTTATTGTGGCGGGAGACTTCAACTGCCCCCATAACCCGGAGCTAGATAGGTCAAGCATGAATGAGAGGGGAGGCTGGAGTACGAGGGGTGTGAGTTACCTATGCCAGACCGGGGGACTGGTGGATACATGGAGAACCTTGCATGGAGGTGAGAAAGACTTCACACATCTGTCTAGAGTGCACCATACCTGGTCCCGGCTCGACTATATTCTGGTAGCGGAGAGAGAATTCGGTAGGGTGATCAGTTCTGAAATTGAGCAGATTCTGGTCTCAGACCACGCCATGGTGCACATGGATTGGAGGGGAAGAGATTGGGGAGACTCTTGGTGGACCTTCCCTAGACAGATGTGGAAGAATAAAGAGTTTAAGGAATATTTGGAACAAAAATGGGAAGAATATTTGCAGTATAACGAGTCTAGCGTTAGGTCTGCAATGTTGTGTTGGGAGGCGGGGAAGGCAGTGATGCGAGGCTATGTAATAGCATATGTGGCAAAGGAAAAGCGCAGGATAAATGAAGACATACTAGCGCTAACGTAGGATATGCAGAGGCTGAAGCAGCTGACCATGGGGGGGCGTAGGAAGCAATATGTTCAGGACTACTTGGAAGCACAGCGCAAGTTTAATGAAATCCTCCAAGAGTGAGCGGTATACAATATGCAATATTATCGGCACCAGTTTTTCCGGTATGGAAACAAAACTGGTAGCTTGTTAGCGCGTCTGGTGAAGGAGGTGGGAGGGTCCAAAGTGGTGGCAACCGTGCGAGATAAAGCAGGGGTTAAGCAGTCAGAGGCCAGAGGAATAGCGGAGGTTTTCCGGCAGTTTTACCAGGAACTGTATACACCGGAACCAGGAAATAGAGAGAGGGAGAAGAGGTTTCTGGACGAAGTAGCTCTCCCGCATCTTTCGAGAGCCGAATTGGAGGAACTAAACAAACCGATAGAAGGAGGGGAAATACAAAGGGTGATTCAGGCGGGGAAACCTCACAAGGCCCAGGGACCTGATGGATATGGAGTAGAATTCTATAAGATGTTAGAATTGAAATTGGTTCCCTCCTTAGCGGCCATATATAGTGAGGTGGTGAATGAGGGAGGCTTCCCCAGGGATATGAGGACGGCGTCAATTACAGTGATTTCCAAAGCTGGGAAGGATACAGAGGATCCAGCGTCATATCGGCCGATATCTTTGATTAATTTTGATATGAAGGCGTTGTTAGCAATCCTAGCAAACAGGTTGCAAGTGATTCTACCGCGGTTGATAAGCCCCTGTCAAACAGGCTTCGTCAGAGGTAGAGAGGCCTTTTACAATATTAGTAAAGTCCTCCTAGGGGCAGAGATGTGTGTGCAGAGAGGTGAGCCACTTCTGTTGGTAAGTCTAGATGCCGAGAAAGCTTTTGATAGGGTTTCGTGGGCATATATGTTCAAGGTGCTGAACCGCTTTGGTATTGCAGGAGCTTTTCTGCGGTGGATACAGGCACTGTATAAGGCACCTTTGACTTTTGTAAACACGGGGGGAGCACGTTCAGAGACATTTGACCTGCAAAGAGGGACACGGCAGGGCTGCCCGCTATCACCGCTGTTATTTCTTTTGCAGATGGAGCCCCTGTTGAGAATGCTAGAACGTGTAGGGGGCGTGCAGGGGATTAAATGGTCGGAAGGCGGGGTGAAAGTGAGTGCCTTTGCGGACGATCTATTGTTGTGCCTGACGAAACCCCGGAGCTCCTTAAAATGTGCCTTAGAGGTGATTGAACAGTTCGGGGAGTTCTCTGGTCTAAAAATAAATAAGGCAAAGTCGATGGGGTTAGACGTAGGTGGGAAACTTAGAGATGGATGGGGCGAGCCCTTCCCGCTAGTGTGGGTGAAACGTGCGATTCGCTATTTAGGCATACAGATCCCTGGTGAGCTAAAACACTTATATGCAGCGAATGTAGAGCCTATGCTGTGTAAAACCATAGACAGGCTGAGGAAATGGAGAGAGCTGCCTATTTCGCTGAAAGGGAGGATAGCATTGTTTAAAATGGTTGAGATGCCGAGATGGATTTATTTACTGCGGAATGCCCCGATATGGCTCCTGGGAAAAGATTTAAAGATCTTGGAGAAACATTTATCGCACTTTCTCTGGAAAGGGAAGAAAGCACGAATTGCGTTCAAGACTCTGCTACGGCCGGTACAGGCAGGAGGGGCGGGCTTGGTAGCTCTGCAAGAGTATAATCTGGTTAGCCTGATGAGACCTCTACGAGACTTAGTGGCGGGGTCCAAGGACATAGTACCGATCGAGTTGATTGAGCAGTTATCAGCACCGTTTCATAGGATGTATTGGTTGCATAAGCCAAGCAGAGAATTGCCCGTGGGGTGGAGATGTTCAGGATACCTAGGGACGCTACGCCAAGCGTGGAGATTTCTTTGCCAGTGGAAGGGAATTGACTGGAGGCACTCTGATTGTCTCCCGTTACGGGGGAACAGGGATTTCCCACCGGGACAGCAGGGGACAGTGTCCAAGACGTGGGCACAGCATGGTATAGAGTACGTCGGCCATCTGAGGATGGAGAGATCGACAGAATTGGATTTGTTCCAATCTCTACAGAGACGGTATAAATTGAGAATACAAGATTTTTATTTTTATCTGCAGACTCGACACTCTGTACAGAGTATGCAACGTAGGAGACCTGCTGGGAGACTTGAACAGCATGTTGAAACTCTTTGAGGCCCTTGAGGGGAAAATTACAGTGTATACTCTGGGGAGAGAACTAAGTAGAGGAGAGGACTGGAGTGGGCTAGTTGAGCTAGAGAAGAGATGGAGTGCAGATTTGGTTCCAGAAGGCACTGTTGAGCGTTTAAGGAATGCGTTTTGCCACATCACAACAATATCGGAATCAGCGCAGCTGCAGGAAGTGCAGTATAAGTTCTTGTGGCGTGGGTATGTGCACGATGTCTGGGCGGCTCGGGCGGGAATAGCCTCTACAGATATGTGCCAGCTATGTAAAGCGGGGAAGGGTACATTGGCACATAAATTTTGGCGGTGTTCTGCCATACAGACCTTTTGGGTTAAAGTTGGTGGGAAGCTGGGTAAATGGATAGGGCAAAAGCTAAAGCTTACGCCTGAATGGTGTCTCTTCGGGTCATATGAGGATAAGGCCTGGGTGGAAGGGAGCAAGCGCCAGCTCTGCGAGAAGGGCTTCCTGATAGCTAAGCAAGTGATTCTAGGGCACTGGGTATCGTCCTCAGAACCGAGTATCCTGGAGTGGGAGCGCCGCATACAGCTATTGCTCCAAATGGAGCGTTGCATAGCGCGCCTGTTGGGTGCGCGACGCATGGACAGCTTTATAAAGGTATGGGCCCCATTACTGAACAGTGCTGGGATGGGATGGGATGGGGACTGAGTAGGGGTACGGAGGGAGGGGAAATGGAGTGGGAGGGGAGGTCAATGGCACTCATACCCCATACCCTCATGGTGAAGACAGGTAGGGAGGGAAGCGAAGAGGGGCGGGGATAGGGATGGGGGGGAGGGCGGATAAGACCACAGGAGTTTCGCAGACAGAACTTATCAGATACACCTATCTGTAAACCTTAGAGATGTGATATTGCTGTTGAAATAAATAACTGTCAGATGTACGCGGTGGGAGATAGTGAGAGCTGACATGGCCGTAAGAGCTAAGAAGATGCAGAATAGATGCTGAAGCAGTTGTTCTGTGACCTGTGAATGATTAAAGTGTGGAATTGTTCCTGTTATTACTTATAAATAAGAATAAAAATGATTTTCCATAAATACAAAGCTCACTGGTGGTACTAAGACCTGACTGACTCAGCAAAAACACTCAATTCTAAAAAACACCGATTTATCAGCTTTAACCCCAAGAAGTCCCTTTTACCCCAGGATTTAGAGTTTATTCCAGAAGATTATACTCACAAGTTTAGATCTACTTCCAGTTGTAGCAGTCCCAGGAATCGACACTGACTCAACAGCATTTAACAACACCTTTCTGCTCTTTATGCCTGCAACAAACTACCTGAGTCAGTACATAGGCTCCATCTGTGGCCCTGTTCAAATCCAGGTTAAAAACTCATCTCTTTGAGTCTGCTTTTGGATCCTGATCCCCTAGTCTCCTGTTTACCTCCTATGTGTTTTCTTACCATTCCCCTAGATATATCTTAGTCCTCAGTTGTTGTGTTGTCTGTCTTGACTAGACTGTAAGCTCCAAGAGCAGTGACTGTCTCTTACATGTCTTTGTACAGAACTGTGTATGCCCTGTAGCACTATTCAAGTGATAAGTAGTACTTATAGTAGTTCATAAGAATGGTGTCTGTGTGCCCCCAGTTTGCATATGTTTTTTTCTGAAATGAGCCTTTGGTGCACATGTGTTCAGAATAGAAGTATTTGCAGAGCCCATTTTAGAAATGGAAGGAGAGTCGTGTAGGTAAGCTGAGAGTTTCCCAATATAAAATAGGCAGCTCATGGACAGCAAGAGGTCTACTACCTCAAACACCTCTGCTGCTTCCAAGCTAATTAAGGGATTTGAATGCAGAGCACAGGCTCTGCTAGAACTCACATGTGCGAGGAATACTGCAAACTCGGTATGCTGTGGACTGGTGTTTGAACTTATTTTGCCAAACCTGTGTGTATCCACAGGAGGCTGCCCCCTCACATCATTGTCTTACAAATTCCATGTATGCTATGCCTTCATGTCGTCCATTCTCATATGGACCTGTCTGTGTTATGCTTCCACTCTGGGCAGATATTAGTTAAATATGTCACTAATATTGAAATGTTGTCTCCTATATCCCTTCTTCATGTGCACGTTTGCTGGATTGTACATTGCCATTCCCCTGTCATGATGTGCTGGTGAATCCCTCTGCACATGCTGTGGGTTCTGAGGCTATAAGTACCCATTTTGCTGTTCCTCACTACCTTTCCTCTCTTATCTCTCCCTATACCCCTCCTCGGGAACTCCACTCTTCTGGCAGATCCCTTCTATCTGAACCCTTCTTTCCCACTGCCAACTCCAGACTTCAATCTTTCTACCTTGTTGTACTCCTATGTTGTTCCTTATGCCTAGAACAAACTACCTGAGTAGGTACATCAGCTTCCTTCTGTGACCCTGTTCAAATCCAGGCTAAAAACTCACTTCTTTGAGACTGCTGATCCCCCTAGTCTCCTGTTCACCTTCTATATGTTTCCTTACCATTCCCCTAGACTTATCCTAGACCCCACTTGTTATACTGTCTGTCTTGACTGTTGTGTTGTCTGTCTTGACTAGACTGTAAATTCTTAAGAGGAGGGACTGTCTCTTACATGTCTGTGTATAGCGCTGCATATGCCTTGTACTGCTATACAAATGATAAGCAGTAGTAGTAGTAATAGTATTAGAGGTTGCCAACTGGTGCCCCTCTTGATGTGGCCCTCAGCTAGGTGAATGGTTAAGCAGTCAATGGTGGTCATTGACATGGCATCACCTGTGCAGATTTTGGGGCCCCTGACTCCCACTGGTGTCAGCTGTAGTAAGGCATAGATGACCCCTGGTGCAGGCACTATATCTTGCAGTGTGTCTCATGGCTGTTGCAGAGCAATGATCTGGGGACATGAAATGCTACACTGGACATAATGCGCCTTCTAGTGTGGGTATAGGTTTTCCCCCACCAGACCTATGTCTACATATCTATGGCAAGGAGGCATAGAAGGGGGGGGTGCAACTCTGTATGAGTGGGGTCTTCTTTCGCTGGATTACCTGTCCCTTTCAAGGCATTGTGCTTGCCCAAATGTCTCCATGTCCAAAGGAGTAGTGGGGCCTAATGTGGGAGATTGAAATGCCTGATCAACTCATCTGCACAGCTTCCAGAGACTCCATACAGCTAAGCTTTCAGCCTTTCTATTGCCTGTTTTTGTTTCCTAATATAGATTTTTCCTTCCTCTTTCTGCATCTCCTTCACCTCCCCTTCCTGCCCTCCAGCTTCAGCTCTGGCACTTGTTGTTCTTCTGAACCAGTCCACATAACTTTCCACACTGCCTCTTGGACATGAAGCTGCCCTTCCTGAACCTTGATGAGGGTAATGACCACATCAAAGACTTCATCCTCTTCTCCTCCCTCCTCCTCCTCCCCCCTCCTCCAATATTGCCACTACCCATGCCAAGAGCCACTTCTGCTGCCATCTTCCTCAGTGGTGGTAGTGGTGTCAAAATCTGCAATGGTTGTTGTAGTAGCAGTAGTAATAGTAGTAGTAGTAGAAGCTGCCCAATGGTGGTCCTTTTGATGTGGCCCCCAGCCAGGTGGATGGATAAGTGGTAGAACTGGTGGCGGTGGCAGAGGTGCTGGCAGCAGTTGTGGTGGTAGTGGCAAGGGTGCTGGTGGCAGTGGTGATGGTGGTGGTACTTCTTCCACAGCAGCTGCAGTAGCTGCAAAACAAAGGGTTCCTGTGTCCCCACTAGCCCCTTGCACTATTTGCTATATATGCCTTTTCAGCCTGACCTGTTCAGGTGTCAACCACAGCAGAGATAGAGGGCTGTTCCTCTGCTACTTGCCATATTTTGTGAAAGGGGGAGATGTCAGAAGCACCACCACAGTCGATCATTGTGGAGCACCCTTTGTATGCACCTTTCATATGTTGTTCTTTTGTCCCTATATATGCAACATCACTGCCTGATTGCCAGTGTGCCTTGCTACTGTACTAGGACCATGTATACCATGCCACCAGAGCAACCCCCTGCTGGTTCTGTTATGCTTACTTGGCTGTTGTACACCCTCAGGAGCCATGCCACTTGGTGTCCTGGGTGGGAATGGGGCACTGTGCCTGCAGCATTCACAGCATCTGATATCTGTATGCCATGGGAAACCAATACACATCATGCCCATTGGTAAATCTCACTGACTGACATCACTTTTCCACACATATGGCCTACCCATGCACCTGAGTTCTGGCAGTAGCACCTGCACTGTACTCCTTTGTTCCACCTTCTCATGTCATCTCCATCCACCACCTCTTGGCATCCTGACCTGGCTGGGTCCTCTATACTGCCTCTCTCTGTTCATATGGATCCCACGTCCTTGCTTCTGGTCCCCCTGCCACCACTCTATTTATTTTGGGATGCCAAGTCATTTGAGTTGAGAGTTAGCCCTGTTCAGGCGTATGGTAGCTGTGTCATATGGTCACTGGAGATGCTCTGGTACCCAGGGTACAGGTCAAATCTTCCATTCCTCCCTTCTGACATCTTGGTTCTCAGCATAACCCATGTGCAGTGCCGATGGTTGTCATATGTGGCTGTACACTATCTGACCCTGCCTGCAATTATTTCTGTAGGCTTCAAGCATGTTGTGGTTACACCTCTCCTCAATAAACCTAACTGCCATAATTAATGACCCATCTCCCTCCTCTTCTTTATTTCTAAACTACTTGAATGTGCAGTTCACCACCATTCTCTTGCCTTTCTATTCTCTCAAGCCATTCTGGATCCATTGCAATCTGGCTTTCATCCTCTGTATTCTACTGAAGTGGCTCTTGCCAAAGTCTCCAGAGATTAGTTACTGGCCAAATCCACGGGCCTTTAGTCGATCCTCATCCTTTCTGACCTTTCTCTTGCTTTGGACAATGGTGACCATCACCTTCTCCTCAATAACTTGTTCTCTTTTGGATTTAAGGGTTCTATTATATTCTGGTTCTCTTCTTATCTCTCCCATCACACTTTTAGTTATGTTGTGATGGATCTTCCTCTACTGCTATCCTGCTCTCAGTTGGTGTACCTCAAGAGTCCGTCTTGGGACCACTCCTTTTCTTTCTCTATACCCAGATCCTTGGTGCGTTCATCTCCTCCCTTGTTTTTCAGTACCATCAGTATGCTGATGACTCTCAGATCTACCTCTTTACACCTGAAATCTCTCCAGGAATACAGGCCCATATCTCTACCTACCTATATGACACTGCTGTCTGGATGTCCCACCTCCATTTGAAAATGAACATAGTCAAAACTGAGCTTTTTATTTTTCCCCCTATACCTACCTCTTGCCTTCCCCCTTTCTCTGTTTCTGTGGATAATGCTCTACTCCTCCCTATTTCCTTGGCTTGCAACCTTGGGGTCATATTTGACTCCTCACTCTCCTTCTCCACACACATCCAACTAATAGCTAAAACCTGTCATTTCTTTCTCTATAAGATCAGCAAAATTCACCCTTCCTTTCTGAACACACTACTAAGATACTTATCCACTCTTCAGTCACCTCTCAACTAGATTATTGCAACCTCCCCCTTGCTGATCTCCCTCTGAATCATTCTCTCTCCTTCAATCTGTTCAAAGTTCAGCTGTGTGGCTAATCTTCTGCCAGTCTCACTATGCTCATGTAAGCCCTCTTCTCAAGCCACTTCATTGGTTCCCTATCCGTTTCCATATCCAGCTCAAACATTTCCTACTAACCTATAAGTGCATTCATTCTCCTGCTCCTCACTACCTTTCCTCTTTTATATCTCCCTACACCCCTCCTTAGGAACTTCATTTTTCAGGTATATTGCTTCTATCTGTACCCTTCTCTTTCACTGCCAACTCCAGACTTTGATATTTCCACCTTGCTGCTCCTTATGCCTGCAACAAACTACCTGAGTCAGTACATCAGGCTTCATCTCTGGCCCTTTTCAAATCCAGGCTAAAAACTCACCTCTTCAAAGTTGATTTTGGATCCTGATCCACGTAGTCTCCTGCTCTCCAATTATATGCCTCCTTACCATTCCCTTAGACATATCCTAGTCCCCAGCTGTTGTGTTGTTTGTCTTGACTCGATTGTAAGCTCTGATGAGCAGGGACTGTCTTTTACATGTCCTTGTAAAGCTCTAAATAAGCCTTGTAGTGATATGCAGTACAAATGATTAGTAGTAGTTGTAGTCGTAACCATGTGCTCATTGTGTTCTGCATGTACCCTGACCTGGGGTGTGGGCATTGCAAGACCTCATGCATGCCTGCAAGCATGGTGGCCATGGTCCTTGGCATTTGCAAACTTGCCCATGTGCCACTACCTGCACATCCCAGTACCATAATCATGCGTCAGCCGTGTCCTACTGGTCTTATTCCTCATGCTCCCTTGCCACTGCTCTGCATGTATGTGTGTGCTTACTCTCCTTGATGGGTCAGAATGTACTTCTGACTGTCTGGTTGTCTGTGGCTACCTTGCTTTCTTTACTTGCTCTGGCTACAGATGCTCTTTCATGACCCTTAGAGTGTGTCACCCTGGGGGACCAGGCTTTCTTGGCTACCTTTTCATCCAACCCTGGCTACCTTACTTCCCTGCCTGCACTACTTCCCTTCCAGCAGTTAGGTGTTCCCCTGTTAGTTGTGTCTTTGGATATGATGTGGCATGCTTACCTCACTAGGGCCATGTGCATCCTCTCCTAAACCATTTTTGAAACTAAACAGCTTGGGGGTGGATCCCAAGGTGGTGTACTAGATCAGAAATTGGTTGACTGATGGAAGGTGATGGTAAATGAACTCACTCGGATGAAAGGAAGGTGATTAGTGGTGTGCCCCAGGGTTCGGTCCTGGGACCGGTACTGTTCAATTTATTTGTGAGTGATATTGGGTGACCTGTGCCAGCATGGGGGATATAGCTCCCTACCCTACTCCAACACCACATGACGTGAGGCTCTATGCCCTAGTAAAATTAAGCTGCCTCATGACCATCCTGCTTTCATCTGTTCAGGGAGCAGAGGCATGTGCAGAGTTCCACAGTAGAAGGCACATGTCCATATACGGGTCCCTTACGCATGTACACAGAGGCAGAATGACACATCTATCCACATTTTACAGCATGCTGCATATCTCCGTGGCCACTGTTATTTATGGGGACTCTAAAAAAACAGCGGAGGGCAGGGACCACGGCCAAACGCTATGTTGAAACAAAATAACTTTATTGAAGACCCACTTTACAAGTTTCGGCCTTAGGCCTTCATCAGGGGTCTTAAAAAACAGACACATGAACATATGGTTAAAATATATAAAATATAATACGCTTATAACCAAAGACAAAATAAAATAATAGAAAATTGTGTTTAAAAATAAAATACATTACCAGGGGGTACAGAATGCTTAACACAGTATCCGTCCAGAGGGGCGGAACAATACCACTCTTCCCAATCTGAGGTGATGAACAAACAAATAAAAATTAAAAATGTATATAAAACAATATAAATATTTTGAATGCATGTACAGTAGGGGAGGGGGAGGAAAAATACATACCAGTGTTGATTCTTACAGGATAAAATGGGTAGCAAATAAAACAACCAAGAAATAATAATGCAACCAACAATTATAAACATATATGAATGCTTGCAGGCTATGAAATTTTTTTAAAAATTACCTATACAAATAAATGTTGATTAACAATGGATCTAAAAACATAGAAAAACAAACAGTCAAGAACCAATGACAATGTATACAAATTAAAAAAAAATCATACAAATAGAAACACATGTATATTTGCAAAAACACTCTAAAACGTTGCAGCATAGCATAAATAAAACGTATTGTGAAAGAAAGTTCCTCAAAAACTATTACTTCAAAAAATGCTGGAGAAGTCAACTCTAAGGAGCTAAAATGAGAAAATAGTCGCTAATTGTATTTGTTACTGCTGGAGAGTATAATGGTTTCTCCATGGTCCCTGCCCTCCACAGTTTTTTCAGTCTACTTTCCAGCGGAAGGCTTTCCTTCTCCTGTTTCTGATTTATGGGGACTCTACAAGTATGCAGTGCCTCATTTTCCATTGCCTGCCTGTGAAAACTCAACAGACCCAAACATGGGTACATTCATGGATGGGGAAAAGCCAGTTTAAGAAGACCCATGCACATGTACATTCACAGTGCCTTTTCTGAAATCAGCATTGCATGCCACACATTTTGCTTTATGTCTCTGCTGGTACCTGGGTGGCCTTTCTAAAATGTGTCTTCACATGTATAACATCATGGTTTTCACAGGGCAATAATATCTTGCCCTCGACTCTGTTTTCGCGAGGCCGCGGGCAGGGTCCCGGCGGCCGGCTTTAACCGGGCACGCGGCCCGGCGTGGGGACCGTGCACGTGGCCCGGCACGGGGACCCTGCGCGCGGCCCGGCGCGGGGACCCTGCGCGCGGCCCGGCGCGGGGACCCTGCGCGCGGCCCGGCGCGGGAACCCTGCGCGCGGCCCGGCGCGGGGACCCTGCGCGCGGCCCGGCGCGGGGACCCTGCGCGCGGGCCCGGCGCGGGGACCCTGCGCGCGGCCCGGCGCGGGGACCCTGCGCGCGGCCCGGCGCGGGGACCCTGCGCGCGGCCTGGGTGAGGGTGCGCGAGTGCGTCTTTTAAATTGATTGGCTCACGTCGGTCGCGGCTGTACGGGAGCCAATCGATGGGGCTGTTGTTGGGAGGTGGGGGGGTGAATACCGGCCGGTAGCCTCCGCGTGTTCAGTTGGAGCGGAGGCTGCTTTCGGGGTGCCAGCGTTTGTGGGGCTGAGGAGCGGCGGCGGTGGAGCGCATCAGGCAGCGGTTCTGGGAAGCGGTCAGTGCTGGCAGCCTAAGGCAAGTTCGGGCATGCCAGATATTTGGTGTGGGGGGTCTGTGCTTTTGGGGAGTGTGGGTGTGGGGCGGTCGTGTGTGGCCCGTTCCGGGGTTGTGCTGAAAACAAGTAAAAAAAAAACAAAAAAACCCTTAAACTTACATAAATAGATAAATAGTTAAAGCCCAGCTTCTGCTGCTGTTTATCTCATCCTGGAGAGTCAAGGGTTCCTGGTCCTGGGGGGGGGGGATGCCTGCACGTCGTGGTCGGGCAAGAAAATGGGGTTTGGCCCCTGCAGGTGCTGCTGGGTCGGGGGTGAGGGGGTGGGGGGGGGGTCACGGTCTCATGGGGAGGCTGGTACAGGCAGAGATTTGCCCAGCCCTGGGGGTAGGGGGGGCAGAGGGGTCGTGGGGGTGCTGTGCGGGGGCATAAAGGGGCCAAAGGGGTTCGGCAGCCGGGGGGGGTGATGGAGGTGGAAGGGGTGGCCCGTCCCCCAGTGGAACCCTGGGGGTGAGTGTGGGGCTTCGAGGAGCAGTCGGAGCAGTGGGGGGTGCGAATGTGGGGGGTGGTGGAAGTGCTGCCGGTCTGTCGGGGGGTACGGGGGTGGCGGGGGGCATGTTGGGGGTACAGGGGCCTGGGGGAGGGTTGCGCCTGGATGGGGCCTAGTGGGGCAGTGGCTATGGTGTGCCCGCTGGTTGGCTCCCGGGTACCGGTGGCTATGGTCCACCGGGAGGGCCTTCACCATGGGAACAGTGGTTGAGTGGGGGGCAGGGTACGTCTCGGGCGGACTGAGGTGGTCTTTGGCCTCAGGCTTGGTCGCTGGCAGTTCCCCCCCTGTTTTTCCTTTTATGTCTCCGCAGGGGCCGGTTATGGCACAGCCAACATGGACTTCGAGCGCTGCTGGATGCAAGAGCTGGTTGAATCCGGTGGCGGGTGCAGCGACGCAGTACGGAGCGGCGGGGGAGTCAGTGCGGGGTCAGCCCGTGGATATCACGAGGGCCAGCGGTGAGGACAGTTCAATGGCAGATGGGACGGCCGCGGCGTCGGCGCCTGCTGGCGGTGAGCCTGGTGAGTTGCTTGGGGGCACGTGCGATGTGGGGGTGTGGTCACAGGAGGGGAAGGCGGGGGGGTTGCGTAAGAAGCGCAGGCGGTCTTGTCGGCAGCGGCGTAGCTCCGAATCGTCCTCGTCTTCTTCCTCTTCGAGTGGTTTGTCTGTTGGGTCAGGAGGGGAGCCGGGTCGGCAGGACGGGGAAGGTGGAGGGGGTGGGCCCTGGTGCGGGTGGGGGAGCCGCATCGGTGGTGGTTTTTCCAGAATTGTGGGAGGGGGTGCCGCGTAAGCTGCGGCGCAAGATTAGGAAGCGGCGCTACATAGATATCTTCTGCTTGCTTGAAGGGAGGAAGCGTTCAGGTGAAAGTCGGAAGAAGAGGAAGGAGGATGAGAAGGCCGGTAGGGTTAGGAAGGTGGCGCGTAATGTGGCGAACTGGACGCGTTCCTTTCTGCGGTTGGCCAGCGTATGGGGTCACCACAAACCGGGGCAGTATGGTATGTTGTTAGCGTACACCGATTCCATCCTGGAGGCGTCTCAGACGCATGACGAATGGGCTTGGCTGAACTATGATGAAAAGTTCAGGGATAAGATGGAGGAGAGTAGATCGCTTTCATGGGGCACGCAGGACATTAACCTGTGGCTGACTCAGATGTCGGCTAGGTCTAGTGCCAGTGGGGGGGGCGGGGGTAAAGATAGTGGCGGGGCAGCGGGAGGGCGGGGCGTTCCTTTCGCGTGGGGGCGGGCGGGGTGCCGCAGAAGGCGGGCACGGCGGGGAGCAGTGACGTGTGCTGGCGGTTCAACCGGTCCACTTGCCCCTTTCCCGACTGTAAATTTCAGCACGTCTGTTCCTTGTGCGGAGGTCCTCACTCCGCCACGAAGTGCCTTAAGAAAGGCGCCGCTGGCGTTGCCGGTCCCGCTCCTAAGGGGCAATGAGTGGCGTGGGCGTGCGCCCTCCCCGATTCGGGTGGAGGCCTTTTGGGGTGGCTGAGTCGCTATCCTCGGAGGCAGGAGGCGGTGATTCTGTCGTTTGGTTTTCAGTTCGGTTTTGTTATCCCGGTGCAGGGTGTGGTGTCGGCGCCGAGTGCGAGGAACTCCCCATCAGTACGACGTTGGGCCGAGGTCATCCAGGACAAGTTATTGGGGGAATTGAGGTTGGGGAGAGTGGCGGGTCCATTCACGGAGCCCCCTTTCTCCGTTAGGTATAGTACCCAAGAAGGAACCGGGGAAGTTCCGGTTGATTCATAATTTGTCTTGTCCGATAGGTGCTTCCGTTAATGATCGCATTCCCCGTGAGTTTTGTACGGTCCGGTATGCGTCCTTTGATAAGGCGGCTCTGATGGTGCGGGGGGCCGTTCGGTCTGCCCTCATGGCGAAGGTTGACATCGAATCGGCGTTTTGCTTGTTACCCGTCCATCCGTCTGCTTTTCCTTTATTAGGCTTTTGCTTTCAAGGGGGGTATTATTTTGACAAGTGCATGCCGATGGGCTGTTCGGTCACTTGCGCTTATTTTGAGATGTTTAGTACCTTCCTGCAGTGGGTGCTGGTTCAGGCGTCCGGCTTGTCAAATGTGGTGCATTACCTAGACAATTTTTTGTTTGTGGGTGCGGCGCAGTCGGGGGAATGCCAGGAGATGTTATCTGCATTTATGCGGCTGGCGCGGGAGTTCAGTGTACCGTTGGCTGACGGTAAGACAGAGTGTCTGACGACGCGGTTGACCTTTTGGGGGGTTGAGTTGGATTCTGAGGAGATGGTGGCGCGTTTGCAGCAGGAAAAGGTTGCTCGTTTGCGGATTTCGGTGGCTGACGTGTTGTCGTCCCACAAGATTTCCTTTAGGGAGTTGCAGGCGCTGTTAGGGTCTTTAAATTTCACGTGTAGGGCGATTTTGATGGGGAGGGTGTTTTCACGTCGGCTGGCGTGTGCCACGGCCAGGGTGCGGAAGCCTCACCACCGGATTAGGGTCACGGGGGCGATGAGGGCAGATTTGATGGTGTGGAGTCGTTTTTTGGAAGACTTCAATGGGACTTCTATTTTGATGGAGTCCTAGGTGTCCAGTGATGCCTTGCAGTTGTACACTGATGCGGCGGGTGGGGGTGGGGTTAGGTGTCTATTTCAGTGGGGTCTGGTGCGCGGATCGTTGGCCGGAGTCATGGCACGTTGCAAGGTTGACCAAGAACATCACCTTTTTGGAGCTCTTTCCGATTCGTGTGGTTTTAGAGCTCTGGCTGGAGCGGCTTCGAAACAGGAGGGTTCTCTGGTGGTGTGATAATGAGGCGGTGGTCAGTGTGGTTAATCGCTACTCCCCTAGGTGCTTGAATGTGGCAGGCTTGATGCGGGAAGTGGTATTAGCCTGTCTGTGGTTGAATGTGTCGGTGAAGACGCAACATATACCGGGGTGCACTAACGAGATCGCTGATGCTCTTTCTCGTTTTCAATGGGAACGGTTCCGGGCTCTGGCCCCCGAAGTGGACAAGGATGGATCGGTGGTCCTAGAGAGCTTGTGGAGCATTGGCCTCGAGAGATGCTAGATCTGCTGAAGAACTCGGTGTCTGCAGGGACTTGGTCTGCGTATCAGCGGGGCTGTGACCGGGTGGTCGCCTTTTTGGTGGCTCATGGGTGGAAGCCGGGAGGGGTTCCAGCGGGCTTGATCAGTCAATATATTGTGGAGGCCAAGGGTGCCGGCTTCTCTCGATCGGCGGTGCGTGCGCACTTAGCAGGGTTTAAATTTTTTGCGAGCGCGGTGGGTTGGGGTTCGCCTGCTGGGGGGGTTTTGCTGCGGCGGCTTTTGCAAGGTTGGGAGCGTGTTCAGCCTACACTGCGGGACTCATGGTTGCCCATCACACATGGACTCTTGGTGAGGGTCTGCGGGGCCTTAGCACAGGTGGCAATGTCTGCGTACGAAGCAACTTTGTTCCGGGCGGTGTTTTGCCTTGCCTTTTTTGGGGCTTTTCGAATCGGTGAGTTGGTCGCAGGCTCCGGCTGGGGGGGAGGTGTTGGGGGGCTGCAGGCGCATCATGTTCGGGTGGAAGGGGGGCGGTTGCGGATCCTTTTGGCGAGATCCAAGACGGATCTGCTGGGGAATGGTTTGTGGGTGTTGCTGGGTGAGGTTGGGGACCCGTGGGCTTGCCCGGTTTGGGCGGTGCGGCAGTATTTGTCGGTGCATCCGGGGATAGCGGGTAGTCTTTTCATGCACACGGACGCGCGGTTCTTAACCCGTTTTCAGGTAACGGCGGTGCTGCGCCTGACTTTGCGTGCGGTGGGGGAGGACCCTCAGTGGTTTGCGCCGCACTCCTTTCATATTGGGGCTGCTACTAGCGCGGCGGCGGCTGGGTTGCCTGGGCAGGTGATTCAGAGCATAGGTAGGTGGCGCTCTAAGGCTTTTAAAGGCTATGTGCGGCTGTAGGGGCTCGGGTTGTGGGTCGGGTCTTTAACTGTTTATTTCTTTTGCAGATGGGGGTGTCGGGCCTGGTGGCTGTTGGGTTGCTGGCCACTCTTTTGTCCACTGGGCGGGTCAGCGTGCAGCTGCTCGGCCTATCGGAGTTAATTTGGGACTGGAATCTCAAGTGGGGATCACGTTGGTTGAGCCAATCAGAAAATGATTGTAAATCTGTTACACTGCCGTGCCATAGAAGAAAAATGTCATCTATGTAACGCCTCCAGATAATAATGTTGGCAACATATGGAGACGACTCCAGCCAATGCCTCTCAAAAAGCGCCATATACAAATTAGCAATGGAAGGCGCACAGGTTGCTCCCATTGCCACCCCAAAAATCTGTTTATATACCATATCTTGAAATTGAAAAAAATGATTGAAAATGACTAACTCTGCCAGTTTCAATAGGAGGGCCATCAGTTCTTCATTTACATCCTCTCTTTGACGCAGAAAGTGTGCCACGATAGTATACGACGCTTGCTGCGGGATACTAGTGTATAAAGAGACTACGTCCAGAGTAACTAAAAAGGTGTCATTAATTCCTGCCCATGGCGACAATTCCATCAATACATTCAAAAAATGAGTGGTATCTTTAAGATATGACGGTATTTGGGGCAAAAGTGGACGCAAATAGGAGTCCAAAAATGTCGAAATTGGTTCTAATGGAGTACCTCTCGTGGACACTATGGGGCGTCCAGGGGGGGCTTGTAAATTTTTGTGTATTTTTGGCACTGTGTAGAAACGGGCCATAGTTGAAGAATCGCTGTTCAAATACCGATATTCCTTCCGCTGTAATATGTGAAGATGTAACGCCTCAAGGGTAATCTTTTTAATCTCGGCCTTCAACTTTGATGTGGGGTCATGCGGAAGGACCTGATAGGTGTTGGCGTCCTGTATCTGCCCCAGTGCTTCTGAAATATAATAGGCCCGGTCCAATATCACAATGGCTCCACCCTTATCAGCCCGACGGATGACAATATCAGTACGGTCCTGCAACTGTGAAAGGACTAACTGTTCTGGGGTAACAAGACACGTGAACAAACTTTATTGCATGAAGAACAGCGCTGGATATTTATTTTAAACACGGTTCGTCCACATGGTTTAAATGCTTCTCTCGATTGGTCTGCCTGTGTGTAAGGATATGTTCTGATTGATGGGTACTTGGAAGAGGAGTTCCATTTATAACATCTTTATAGGCTCAGTGAGAATTTTAAAGAGCATGCGCGGCGTTTTTTCGCCTTGTCGCACGAGCTTGCAGTCACAGCTTTATTCCGTTTGAGAATGAAAGAATGGAAAAGATTTCTATGGTATGTTTTTCCTTTTATTCTTTTAGTGACATAACAGAAATGACATTAAATATGAAATATGGTAGAAGGATTTTAATATGATACACTTTGGCTGTGTTTTATGTGATCCATACAGATTCATTGAAACAAAATCCCCTGATGAAACCTATGGTGAAACGCTTGGGCGCCTTAGATACGCGGTGTCGGGATTTACACTGCAGCCGTAAACATTCTTATCTCATAGTGCTTCTACATAAGAATTCAGTACAGCATTTGAAGCTAAGTACCAGCAATTTTTTCTCTCATAAGTTGCTTCAATAATGTCTCTGTTTAATTAAAGTGAAAGAGGTTTTTTGCAACAATGGAGGAATTGGAATAAGTACGTCTGCTGATGCGATATGTTTCTAAGTCTGAAGCACAGTGAGTTCAGTTTTTGATCACTTTGGAAAAAGTTTTGAGAAAAAATCACTTGGAAAAAGTTTTGAGAAAATGTTTTGAAGTTTTGAAAGTGGAAAAGGCACTAAGAAAATATGAAAAGTATTGAAAAATAATTGTTTTTAAGAAAAGGATGACAATTGTCAAAGTGTACGCAGTCTAAAGGTCATTGATGTAAACAGCAGCATAACTAATGGAGGTACATTTGATGATGCCCCTTTGACATATAAGCTGCGATAGTTTAAACTGAGACCTTGGTACACGATAACATTATGTCCTACTAGTTTCATATGGTGAATATTCAAGCAGATAATAATCTTGATAATTCTCGGGTGGCAAGTTATGGCATTAGCGGTGGTGGGCACTTTGCTAAGGTATGGCTGGTGCAGCCGGGTTCCGCTAATGGGGGGTTAGGAAGTTTGATGTTGGTTTGTTCTAATTGTTGATGGTTAATAAAGCTGTGACCAGTTGTGTTCCATGAAGTTATGGTGTGATGTCTTTGTAGGGGGGGTTGTGTGGGGGGGGTGTGACGGGGGGGGAAGGGTAGGGCCCGAAGCGCCAGGTCCGCCTGCCTTGGTTATCGCGAGGCTGCGGGCAGGGTCCCGGCGGCCGGCTTTAACCGGGCGCGTGGCCCGGCGTGGGGACCCTGCGTGCGGCCCAGGTGAGGGCACGCGAGTGCATCTTTTAAATTGATTGGCTCCCATCAGTCGCGGCCATACGGGAGCCAATCGATGGGCTGTTGTTGGGAGGTGGGGGGGTGAATACCGGCTGGCAGTCTCCACGTGTTCAGTTGGAGCGGAGGCTGCTTTCGGGGTGCCGGCGTCCCTCTCTCCCTCCCTGTCTTTGGACGGTGGGGGTATGGGGTGTTGCAGCTTGGGGGGGGGCAGGATCCCGGAGGTTTCCGGGGTCCGGAGCAGCAGGCTACATTTGGGCAGGGGCGGGGTGCCCCTGACCCGGTCAAACCTCGGCCGACTTTTGCTAATAGCATGACGAAGTCAGGGAGAGGGGCATGGCAACTTTCCGGGTGGCAAGTTATGGCATTAACGGTGGCGGGCACTTTGCTAAGGTATGGCTGGTGCAGCCGGGTTCCGCTAATGGGGGGTTAGGAAGTTTGATGTTGGTTTGTTCTAATTGTTGATGGTTAATAAAGCTGCGACCAGTTGTGTTCCATGAAGTTATGGTGTGATGTCTTTGTTGGGGGAGTTGGGGGGGGGATTGTATGGGGGGGGGGAAAGGGTAGGGCCTGAAGCGCCGGGTCTGCCTGCCTCGGTTAAATCTATTTGCTAAAAGGTGTAATAAATAATAAGCTAAAACATGCACGTGAGTGCCTCTACTTATAATGAACCCTGATGTGATTTATACCATCCCTTTATAGTACATCCTCATAAATGCTGTGTCTTCATTAATACTGTGTCTCATGTTTTGATACGTGGTTCTGTATCAGGGACATAAAGTACTTTAACTGACATTAACACTTTAGATAAGTAATTTAAGTCCCTGATGCAGAACCAGGTATTAAGGAAGACACAACTTTTATGAGAATGTACTCTAAATGAATGGTATAATTCATGTTATTAATAGAGGTATTCATGAAAAGGTATTAGTTAATTATATAGTACTTATCAACAAATAGACTTTGGATTAAATTGACTTCAGGACAAGATATTATTACCTTGAGAAAATCATTGGCCTACACGCGTAAGGTAATTTTATAAGGGGGTGCCTAGCTAAAGTATGTTTTAAGGTGCCTATGTTAAGCCTATTTTATAAAAACAGGTTGGTGCTGCTTGCCTTTATAAAATAATACACCTTAAGATAAGGCACAGTAAATGCCCGTCTAGATATTTAGAAGAACACGCAGAAATTATAGTATTTTATAATCTACAGGCATACCTGTGCACTGTACCCAAACACTGTCCATGCTCAGGTCCACTGACAAATTTGTCATTAAGGAACATGTGTAATTTTATGTTGGCCGCATACATGCATTAATAGCTAAAACTATCTCATGTTAAGCATGTACTTGGTGTCTAAATGTATGTTCCCACTTATAAAATTACCCCTATAGTATTTGGATATGTAAGGCTCAGTTTATGAGAGCGCTTTTGACAATCATGCAACACCGGAAGGATCTTTATACATTGTTTTTCTAAAATAGCATGCTTTTGGAAATGTTCATAGGTATACCGAAATTACTCCTCCCTTCCCCCACACGTCAATGGAATCATGGGTGAGAAGTGAACTTGAAAAGGGTCATGCCACCTCAGAAAAAAACAAAGAAGTGTACCAAATCATGAGAAGAAGTCTATTTGCTCTGGACAGCGAGTCCACATGCTTTGAGTGGTCAATTCTCAATCCAAGCTTACTTTCTCTATAGGAATGAACACTGTTTGTTACATCTATTTGTATATTGTATAAAGACAGAGCAGATAGAAGAAAGCAAAACCAAGTGGTATGTATGATTTTTTTTTTCTAATTTGAGACGTTCAATAAGTCAGCCATAGAAACCTTATTGCTGCTGTTCATAACTGAAAAGTAAAATCTCTGTGTTTCCTGGAATGGTATGACATAATCTGTTGCTTTCTGAAAGAAGCTTGTAGCATATCTAGGAAGACTTGGGCAAGTCAGTTAACCCTCCATTGCCTCAGCTACAAACTTAAATTGTAAGAACTCTGGGGAGAGGAAAACACCTGCTGTACCTGAAAGAAACTTGCATTGAACTGCTACTGAAAAGATATGAGCTCAATCCAGATACGATGTTAAGGGTGTTTGAAAATGCCCTGAAAAATCAAAAAAAGAGAATATACCTAACTGTTCTGCACTAACAGACAAAATGTTTACGGACAAGACCTGTATTGTAAGACATTTTTTTGTAACCTCATAATAGTGGGCAAATACAATAATTTGATGGGTCTTCACACAATGATAATATTAGATCAAATTACCATCAAATATGACTATAAATTGAAATTGTCTGTCTGTTGTGCACATCGAGAGGAAATATCAGTTCAGGTAATGAATCTTGGCCATCTTCCCATGAAGGAGTTAATTACTTTGGGACTCTAGTTGCATGTGGCACTCGTCTTAAATTCTTTGCTATCAATTGACTACAAGTATATTATACTGCTGATCAGTGTTCTGCTTTTATGAAACCTTTCTTTGGTTCCCTGGACTGAGCAATGATTGACAAGGGGAGGGAATGAATTATCCAACAACATAACCTGAGCCCTGGTAATGAATTCTACTGCCAGTGTTCAACCTAATTTCAGAGAATTTAGAAAGGAATAAATGCTTCCCTTGATGAAAAATGAAGTCCTGTTCATCTACCATCTGGGAATTTATGAGCAGGCAGAGAAAGAATGAGCCATCTAATATCGGATCTCTTAGTGAATGAAAGAAACAAATCAAAGATGATTGCTATTCTTTATTCTAGAGTTCTATTGCAACCAGCTCTTCGGAGACACAATGGATAAGGAAGATTATTTATTGTAATGCCATAAATCCTTTAAAGGAAAATATAACTTAAAACATACTAGAAATTACCTTCATAAACCTTTTGCTACTATAGCTACTATTGCTACTACTACTTATAAGAACATTAGATATGCCATACTGGGTCAGACCAAGGTCCATCAAGCCCAGTATCCTGTTTCCAATAGTGGCCAATCCATATCACAACCTCTGAACAGCTTCCCAAAAAGACACACAGGTCCCACAATGCTTATATTAGGGCAAGCAATGGATTATAATGGTTTAAGGACTTTTCCTCCAGGAACTTGTCCAAACCTTTTTTAAAAACAACTATACTAAGGGGCTTGTTCACAAAGCCACGGTAGCGGTTCGCGGTCGTTATCGGAGCCGCAGCCCCATTGAAATCAATGGGGTCGCGGCTCCGATAACGACCGCGAACCGCTACTGCAGCTTTGTAAACAAGCCCCTAACAGATTTTACTACATCTTCCAGTAACGAATTCCAAAGTTTGATTGCGCGTTGAGTGATAAAACACTTTCTCTTATTAGTCTTAAACGGGTTACACTGTAGCTTCATTGCATGTCCCCTAGTCTTTCTACATTTTGATAAAAATAAACAATCAATCTACATTTACCCATTCCACTCCATTTATTAATTTATAATCCTCTGTCATATCTCCCTTCAGCCATCTCTTTTCCAGGTTAAAGAGCCCTAACCATTTTTTTTTTACTATTTATTGTTTTTATATATATTTAAGAGCCCTAACCATTTAAGCCTTTCCTCGTAGGGGTATCTTTCCATTCATTTTACCATTTTTGGTGGCTCTTCTCTGTACCTTTTCTAATTCCACTATATCCTTTTCAAGATATGGCGACCAGAATTGCACAAAATATTCAAGGTGCAGTCGCACCATGGAACAATACAGAGGAATTAGAAAATCCTTTGTTTTATTCTCCATTACTTTTCTTTTGATGCCAAGCATTCTATTTGCCTTCTTGGCCTCTGCTGCACATTGGATGGAGGGTTTCAATGTGTTATCCACGATGATGCCCAAATCTTTTTCCTGGGTGGTGTTCCTAATGTGGAACCTTGCATCGTGTAACCATAGTTTGGCTTGTTCTTTCCTAGGTGCATAACTTTGCACTTGTCCACATTAAATTTCATCTGACATTTGAACATCCAGTCTTCCAATTTATCAAGGTCCTCTTGCAATTTTTCACAATCCTCTTGGGTTTTAACAACTTTGAATAAATTTGTTTCATCTGCAAATTTGAATCCTCACTGGTTATTCACATTTCCAGATCATTTATGAATATGTTTATATATTTTTATTATTTATTTTATTTATTTATAGCTTTTCTATACTGCACTATTTGTTATCAGTGCGGTTTACATACAACAACTTGACTACAGAGCAGAGGAAGTTCTCCAACAACTGTTAAAAAGCAGAACACCTAACACAGATCCCTGGGGTACTCCACCATTCACCTTTTTTCATTGTGAAAATTGACCATTTAGTCTTACTCTTTGGGGCATGTTTACTAAAACCCCGCTAATGTGCGGGCCGCGCTAGTGTGCGGGTGCCATATAAGGAGTGGATGTTTCTTGCTGAAAAAGAAAATCCGGAATTTACATATGCGCTAAGGTGCGCGGTGCCCATGTGCGCGGCGCCCATGTGCACCCCGCACATTAGCGCATGAGATAGCTGCGCGGGAGGCATAAGTGGCGCACTGATGTGCAAGCAGAAGTGCAGAGCCACAGCACAATGGTTAAGGCACTGACCAATGGTGCAGGGATCAGGGGTTCAATCCCCCACAGTGCTCAATAAAGACAGCTGGCTGAGGCATTTTTTTAGAAGGCATATAAATAATGGGCGGCATAAGGCGGCGCGCAGATGGGCATTAGGCGGCGCGCTTTTGATTTAGGAGGATATTTAATATTGGGAGGCATAAGGCGGCGCGCTGACGTGCAATCACAGGAACAGAACCACAACACAATAGTTAAGACACTGACCAATGGTGCAGGGAGCAAGGGTTCAATCCCCCACAGTGCCCAATGAACAAGGCTGGCTGAGGCATTGCGTATTATGGGGAAGATTGCTTTAGGAGGCATTTTATTTTTATTTTAATTATCACTACTAGCAAACACACTCTCAAAGCGTGTTAACATAAGGCGCCCTATAAGGCACATTTTAAAGTGCACTGTCCGCCAAGGCACCCTAGAATGTTGCCTATAGGGCGCTTCATAGGGTGCCATATGAGGTGCAGCAAGGTCAGAGTACAGTTTTTGATGGCAGCACTGTGCAGCTTAAGGAATGAAAAGCATAAGTAGGTGCGCTGACATACAAGGAGGAGCAGCAGTGGAGCACAATGGTTAAGGCACTGACTGCTGATACAGGGGTCATGAGTTTGCACCCCAGGGTGCCTAATGCGAAGGGCTGGCTGTGGCATCAGCTTTGCAATGTACATATTTTTTCCTGTAGCAACTTATTTGTATTTTATTAATTGCTGCCAGCAAACACGCCCTCACGTGCCGTAATTGAAGGTGCCATATAAGGCACCCTATAAGGCACTCCATAGGGCACATTATAAAGTTCACTGTCCACCACGGCACCCTAAAATTTCCCATATAGGGCACCCTATAAGTTGCGTCACAGGATAATGTATAGTGCACCTTATATGGACGGAAACCATAAGGTGCTGAGGGTGTTTTTGCTGGCATCAAAATATGTACATTAAAAAAAATAACACTTTGGACAACCCTATCAAATAACCCCACTGTAGGTTTGAACCCATGACCACTGGTTTCACAGGCAGTGAAGTAACCATTGGGCTACAGTTCTACAGCTGCTAACAAGCCCCTGGCTGGCTGCAGAAAGCCTGCATGTCACCACACAGACAGTCTGCTGTGGTCACCAGGATAGGGTTAGCCCACCCGTACCCATGATGCACTGCACATGCAAATCAACTGTCCACAGATGAACACAAGATGGTGAATGCACCCCCACAGCACCTCGGCCTGGTAGGGGGTACTGACCGTGTGTTTTACTGGCACAGAGTAGCTACACACCGTCACATTGTGCGGGTACTGTGCTCACCCTGAAGGTGCGGAGAGGCGCCCAGGGCCAGGTCCACATCACCTTTCATGGCTGAAAAAGGCCATGCCAGAGGTCCAAAGCAGTGTTAATGTGTGCAATAGGTAGTTTTTGAAGAAACACCTTGGATATCTCTGTCTGTCTGTAGCCCCCATAGGACCCCTAGGTGGGCCATGCACCACCCCCCTCCCCAGGGCCAAGGGTGGCAAATAGGGTCTCTTATCAATAGATCCACATTCTACCTCTCTGCAAAGGTGGCAGTAGAGAGGAACAGACACCCCACAGGGCAGTCAATGCAGCTCTATACACATCCATAACACAATACCAGACAGACATTAGGCCTGGATATGCTAAGCTGCACCCCACCACCATCTGATATTCTCCTGCAGCAAGTCTTTAGCCACTAAACCCTGCAAGCCACTCCATCAAGACACATACCACCTGCAAACTGTCTGCTAGCTAGTTCATAGTGCATGTTCCCAGTGGAGATGCATGCACCCATAACTGGGATGTCAGCATACACAGCAAGCAGATAAATCAGTGACTAAGCCCCAAAGAAAACCCATATATATCATATGAGAGAAATATACATAGCACTATGGGGGTGCCTAGACATGCTGTCATCACTGCACAGTCAGGGTGAGAGTGATTCCCCAGCAGGACAAACAGAGGTCACCCTGTCTGTGTAGGTGGTGGCCAGGCACTACAATGTCCCAGCCAGTGCCCTATGCCGATGCATCCTGTCCGGGCTATACCCATGGTACCTTGCTCCTCATTATGCACATTAGCAGGCCAATATTGGCAACAGTGCTGGCAGTGTGGGCTGTGGAAGGTGTTTGCAGCCACCACACACTGTATAGACCAGTGGTTCTTAACCAGTCCTCCTTGAACCCCTAGGCCAGTCGGGTGTTCAGGATAGCCCTAATGAATATGCATGAGATATATATGCATTAGAGATATCCTGCCAACCTGACTGGTTTTTGGCCCTCTAGGGCTGGATTCAGAGACCCCTGCCTTACATCTCTGTCATTTAAGAATGTGAATGGGCAAGGTGCAGATCTCCAAGACATCAAAAGGTTAGATAGAATTTGTCACATGCCTCTTTGCTTCTCACCACCACCAAAATATTGTCTATTAGACAACTTTTTGGTGGTGGTGAGAATTGAGGAGGCATGTGACATATTCTATCTACCATTTTGATGTCTAGGACATCTGCACCTTGCCCACTCACAATCTTAAATGACAGAGGTGTAAGGCAGGGGTCTCCAAATCCAACTCTAGAGGGCCACAAACCAGTCAGGTTGGCAGGATATCTCTAATGCATATATATCTCATGCATATTCATTAGGGCTATCCTGAACACCCGACTGGCCTAGGGGTTCAAGGAGGACTGGTTAAGAACCACTGGTATAGACAGACAAACACTCCCACACCTATGCCAGCATTGTGCTACTATAGAGGAGTTTATCAGCCCTGCCCAGTACTGCCCACCAGTTCTGGGCACAGTACAGGCATGGATATGCTATGCAATACTGTTGGGGGTCACTCCCCAGGGTGGTAAACACTGTCAGAGACCATACCTGAGGCACACACCGCAGACATCAGAAAGATTGTTATGATGGAGCTCAATGAGCAAACTGTGCTTAACGTAGGACTTGCTATCTGCCAGTAATCATGGGAAACGTTTGATAGGTGTGTACCGTTTACCCAGGTGTCGGGTGGCATTGCTAAGGTATGCAAGTGCTAGTATTGGGAGATGCACGCAGGGCCCACTGTCCTGCCTCTCCAGGAGGCATTGGCCAATGGGGCCTGTGGGTGTGGGTGTGGGTGTGTCTGGCCCTGTTGGCTGCTGCTTTATGGCAGAGTTTCCCAACTCCAGTCCTGGTGCTCCAAACTCTGTTTGGGTTTTCATGCTGTCCCTCATAAATATGCATGAGCTAAATCTGCATACCATGAGGGTGGTGCATAGATATGCAGCACAGGCATCTTTATTAGAGGCAGCATGGAACCTGAATGGTGTGGGGCCATCCAGGACTGCATTTGGGAGACTCTGCTCTAGGTAATGCGCCTGTTTATGGTGTCTGTGTTTGGTGTGATAAAATATAGGCGTATTAACCATGCGTATGTTCTCAGCAATAAAGGTTTGTCCATACTATCACGGTTTAGTTGTGGGAAAAATATGCAGACTGGATTGGCAGTAGCCCCAGCTGGGCTTTGAACCTGTGACCTTTTGTTCTTGTATACACTGTTTGTGTGCACTGCACCACCGTGTTGACACAGATATGCTGTATTCCCTGGGGAGTCCATGACTGTACATCCAACAGAGCCTGTCTGTTGCGGTGGACGTGCCAGCCTGCACAGGCCTAGGCCACTGTCTGCTGTGGTTTGCAGCCACTGCCCCCTCCACCACCTGTATCCTTCCGCCAACATGCAGACATGTCCTTATCTTGGAAAAAGCATATGACCTGATTGAGTTGTGGCACTCCAGGACTGAATTTGGGGGACTCGGCTGTAGGTAATGCCCATTGTTATGGTTTGTGTGCAGTGTAGGGTAAAATATAGGTGTTTGAACCATGCTTATGTTCTCTGCAATAAAGGAGTGTCTGTACTATCACTGTTTAGTGGTGGGTAAAACTATGGGGACTGGGTTGGCAGGAGCCCCAGCTGGGATTTGAATCTGTGACCCTCTGGTCCTACAGGCACTGGCTGTGTCCACTGCACCACACTGTGGCCACAGAGACAGTGCAGTCCCTGGTGATAGGAAACCTGGCCGGACGAGTCAGAAACCCTGCTCTGCACAATTTTACTGTGGGCTCATTTACCTTGTATGGGGACAAAAGTGCAAATAAACCTCAAAAATGACCTAGAAAAAAGGGGAAAAAATCCAAAACCAAGCTGGGCAACAGTGATAGCAATGGCCAACATAAACAACACTCCCAGGAAAGCTCCAATAAAATGAAATGATTTTTGAAAGAGTCTACGGAGCGTAGACCCTTCCAAAAATCATTTCTTTTTTTTGGAGCTTTCCTGGGAGTGTTTTTTATTGTTGCCCATTCCTATCACTGTTGCCCAGCTGAATTATAATTTTCTACATTTTTGTTGTGGTCATTTTCAAGTTTTATTTGCAATTTTGTTCTGTGCACATGTATCACACTGCTCACGTTTTGTAGGTTTCCCCGGTTTTGCTGTACATTGCTGACGGAAATGGTTTCTCTTCCCTTTAAATCGGCTCTAACGCGAGGTTTTTACGCGCGGTATTTTTTAGGTTGATTTTCAGCCCCGCTCCTGTGCGGGGAGCCTCTCCCCTCCCACTCTACACCCATTGACCCCGTCCCTCCGCCCCTCGGGAGCTTTCCTCCGCCCTCGGAATGCCTTTCCACGCCCCTATCGCACATCAGCGCGCCGCGCACTTGTGCGGGCCCGTTAGTGCAGCACGCACGTGTGCGGGGCTCAAAAACGCACTATTAGCATGCGCTAAGGTACCTTAGCGCACGCTCAAGTGCGCCCCTCACAATTGCGCGGTTTAGTAAACATACCCCTTTGCTTTCTATCTTTTAGCCAGTTCCTGATCCACAATAATCCACTGCCTCGTATCCCATGATTTTTTTAAGTTCATCAAGAGTCTCTCATGAGGGGCCTTGTCATAGGCTTTCTGAAAATCCAGATACACTATATCGACTGGTTCACCTTTGTCTACCTGTTTACTCACATCTTCAAAAAAGGATAACCGATTATGTATTTATGTATTTATTTATTTATTTAACAGGTGTTTTTATATTCCCCTATCTTCCATTGAAGGCTGTTTATATTATAACTCCAACCACTTTAAAATGAATAAGGACAATTAACTTGGAAAATTATTCATATAACATTTGGGAACTTAGATGAAGTATTGCACAGTAATATTATACAATGGTAACATTAAACCCTTAGGGGTTGCATCATAGGGGTTATACTAGGGCTTTGTTAGGGTAGATGGTGTGGTTGAGGACAGTGGAGTGTAAGGTAAGACTAGAAAGTATTGGTCAAGTAATATTGGTATATTGTTCTGTGAATAGGAGCATTTTTATTACTTTGCCAAAATCCTGGAGATCTCTGGTGGCTCTTACACTTTCATGTAGGGAGTTCTAAAGTGATGGTGCATAGATGAAGGGCGCTCTGTTGCATTTTAGCTGTTTTGCTTTAGCCTTTGCCTTTGGTATAAGTACTAGGTTTTTGGTGAATGCTTGCGGGTTCATGTTTCTGGATTTCTTTTTATCAGTGGTTAAAGGGGACTGGTGGCAACTGGTGGATTATCTTAAAGATGATAGTGAACGATTTGAATTTAGATCTTTGTAGTATTGGGAGCCAGTGCAATTGTTTTAAAGTTGAAGTTATGTGGGTGTCCCTCGGTGTTCCAGATATTATTCTTGCTGCTGTATTCTGTATTAATTGTAGTGGGTGTGTGTTATGTTTTGGTAGGCCTTTATAAATTGAGTTGTAATAGTCCAATATCAGCATGATCATAGCTGGACAGATTGTGTGGAAGCTCTTCTCATCCAGGAGTAGTTGGAGTTTTTGTATTATTTGTAGTTTATAGTAAGCTGATCTTGATGCTTTGCCTATACGTGATTGGAAATGTTGGTTCCAGTCCAGGGTGACTCCGAGATACTTTACTTCCTGTTTGAGTCATTCTGGTGTATTTTAAGTTTGTTCGGTGATGTGAATGAGTTATTTTGAGTTATGATAAGTGTTTCTTATTTGCCATAGTTTATTTGGAGGTTTTGTCTTTGCAACCAGGTAGTCATTGCTTTCAGACACAATATCATCCCAGAGTAGTCTGGCTGGGTGTATGAAATGAGGCAAAAATCATAATACTGTTGACATAAATTCTATATTCTATGTTGTGGCCCTTTATTATGTTACAGAATGGTTGCTGGTAAATACTGAAAAGAAAAGCAGGGAGAGATGATCCCTGAGGTATCTCTTGTGGTTGGTCAATTAGCCTTGAGTGGTTGGGTCCTGATTTTGCTTGTAGTTGTCGCTGATTAGTAAGACAAGACCTTCCTTGGCTAAATCCATGTTGGCTTTCTCCCATTAAACCATGACTATCTTCTTGTTCGGTAATTTTTTTCTTTATAGTGGTTTCTACCACTTTGCCCGATACTGATGTCAGGCTCACCAGTCTGTAGTTTCCTGGATCACCCCTGGAACCTTTTTTAAAAATTGGCGTTACATTTGCCATTTGCCAATCTTCAGGTATTACAAATGATTCTAATGATAGCTCACAGATTTCTAATAGCAGGTTTGCAATCTCATATTTCAGTTCTTTCAATACCCTCAGATGTATGCAATCCAGTCCAGGTGATTTGCTACTCTTTATGAAATAGTTGTAATATATCTTCCCGGTTTATCAATATTTCTTTCAATTTTTCCGATGCATTACCTTTAAATACCATTTCAGTCATGGGTAACTTTCCTACATCTTCTTCAGCAAAGACTAAAGCAAAGAATCCATTCAGTCTCTCCTCTATGGCCTTGTCCCCTCTTAGTGCCCCTTTTACCCCTCTAACATCTAATGATCCAATTGACTCTCTCATGGGGTTTTTTGCTACAAATGTACCTGGCAAGCTTTGTTTTCAAATTCTCTCTGTGCCTGCCTTAACAATGCCTTGCATCTAACTTGCCAGTGCTTAAGTTGTTTCCAGTTTTTGTCCTTTGGCTACTTTTCCATTTCCTGAAAGATTTTTTTTTTTTTTTTTTTTGCTACAACAGCCTCTCTGACCTCACCTTTAAACCATGTTGGCGGTTTTTGAGACTTCCTTCCACTTTTCTTAAAGTGTGGAATACAGCTGGTCTGGGCTTCCAAGATAGTATCTTTAAACAACACCCATGCTTGATATAAATCTTTAATCTTTGCAACTGCTCCTATTAGTTTTTTTCTTAACTATTTTCCTTACTTTATCATAGTCTTCCTTTTGTAAGTTAAAAGGTAATACTGTGGATTTCCTTGCTGTCCTTCCTCCATTTATTAAATCAAATGTGATCATGCTATGATCACTGTTGTCAAGTGGCCCCAACATCCTTATCACTTGCATTATATCTTATGTTCCTCTAAGAACTAGGTGCAAAATGGCTTCCCTAAGTCCAAAATGGCTTCCCCATTATCATTTGTATAGTGCTTAATGGCGTACACAGTGCTGTACAGATACATGTAAGAGATAGTCACTGCTCATAAAAGCTTACAGTCTAATCAAGACAGACAACACAACAAGTGGAGACTAGGGTATATCTAGGGGAATGGTAAGGAAACACATAGGAGATGAACAGCAGACTAGGGCGATCAGGATTCAAAAGCACCATAGCAAAAGCTCTTCCTTCCTTTATACCTTCATGATATCTAATATGTCATATAGAAATAGGGTATTTCAAACTATAAAATACTGCTATTTTATTGGATGGAAAGGTTTACTAATCTGTGGTACATGATGCCTCAAATTAGTAAAATAGCATAGTAAAGGCATCTTCTACTGTGACCGGGAACATTATTCATGCCTGGTAACACCAAACAGCAAACTCCTGGTAGCCCATAGCCCCATCTTTGCCTTCCCTCTTCTTTATCTGAAATATCCTCGATGGGAGAGCGACCCAAACTTTCTCATTCCTAATCTGTGGCTCAAAATGTCCAGTATCCACCAAAGCTCACTCCCCTGTGCTAAGTCTCTGTTCACAAAGTAAAAACCTCTAGCCTTGATCCCCTACCCAGACCCCTAACCTTGACTCACCCCAATAAGCAAGAGTCTAGTAGATGGCAGGAACAATTAATTACTGGAGGGCTCTGGAATTTGTTACCAGAGGATATAGTAAAAGCTGTTAGTGTAGCTGGGTTTAAAAAGGTTTTGGACAAGTTGCTGGAGGAAAGGTTCATAAACCATTATTAACGAGGACCCAGGTAATCCACTGCTTACCCCGGGACAAGCATTGTGGAACCTATGTGCCTTTTTGGGAATCTGCCAGATGCTTCTGACCTGGATTGGTCACTGCTGGAAACAAGATACTGGGCTTGATGGACCTTGGTCTGATCCAGTATGACATTTCTTATGCTCTTATGTTAATTCCTACTCACTCCTGCCCAATACCATCATGTTGGAAATGCCTGACCCCCAGCTGTATGTTGGAATGCTCTGCTAGGAGTACTCCTTTATCTGACAGGATGACTTTTAGTAATGTATGCTAACGTGCCTCTAGAGGGTGGGCACCAGCATTTTCCAACATGATAGCACTGGAGCAGGAGCAGGTAGGGATCATTCTTGTTACTGCAGGACTCTTGTATATTAGAGAAAGTACAGGTTGGAAAGGGGTCTCAGAGCAGAGACTAACTTTTTAACAGGTGATAAAGCACACAGAGGGTGGGCCTCATGGGATACAGTTTGATTATCTTAAGTCTCAGATTGAGGCTTGGTGGGGATTGGTCAATAACCAACCATGGATTAGAATGCACACTCAAAGGGGGTCCCTTTTATATGGATCAGGAGACCGTCAGTAGGTTACTATGTCCTTGTCATTTTGGAATTGAGAGGATATGTATGGAGGCAATCATTTTTACACACTAGGCCCTTTGAGCAACAGTTTCTACATTAGGGAGCCATTGCTCCTGGAGGAAAATGTATTATGCATTAGTGTGAGAAAGTTAACTATACCTTTAAAAGCATACTTAAAGGGTTAACACAAATGGCATTAATTCTTTTACATACAAATGAATTATTCTGCATATATTAGCATGCAATATATTTATTTTATTTTTTATTATTATTTTTATTTATGTGCTCTTATATACCGCCTTCTCAGACGATCAAAGCAGTTTACAAACACAAATTTGTTACATCAGAATAGGGGAACAAATATGAATGCCACTCTCAAAAGGAACATTGTTCGTGGATTAACATAATTTGATAATTTAATTAAATACGCTGATAAATCTCAAGCTAAAACGACATTCTAGCAACATAATTGTTAACATATTTGCATATTTACAAGGTAGTGATTTGCTCACGAATTATAGCTATAAATCTATTTACAAAGTAGCAACTGACACAATGTGGTCAGTTATTGATCCTTGGGTAAAAGATTAAAGATTATGCTGGGTAAACGTTTTCTGTGTCTGTATGAGTGCCAAAATAATCTCTAAATAAGTACGTCTTGAGTAGGTTCCTGAAAACAGTAAGGTCAGCCAATGCTCTGAGATCATCTAGTATGGACTTCCAGAGCGTTGGTGCAAGGAATGTATATGCTCTGTCTCTTGTTGATCTATTTCTGTTCCGATAGTCTTTAGGAACAACCAGCGTATTCTGTGTGCATGCTCTTCTCAGTCTGTCGTGTGGAGTTTTTCTAATTAGGGAGATTAGATAGGATGGTGCTATGTCATGTATTAGTTTAAACGTTATTATGAATATTTTGTAAATGATTCTGCTTTGAATGGACAACCAGTGTAATTGATGAAGAATAGGACTGAAGTGCTCAGAACTATGGAGTTGAAAGACTACACGTGCAGCGTGTTTTGAGCCATATTCTGTTACAGTAGTAAAACTGAGGGCAGATCATCGCCTGAAGTACCGATCTGAAATCTTGACTTGGCAAGAGTGGTCTTAGTTGCTGTATCATCCTAAGTTTGTTGTAAATTGACCTGGTGGTTAATTTGATGTGGATGACTTTGAGATATTTTATTTATGATAAAGGATGACTTTGAGATATTTTATTTCATCCTTTACTTCAAGGTGGGCTTCTTTGACCAGCAAGTTAGATGGCAGGATAAATTGTTGATTTTTGCTAACATACATTACTTCGGTCTTCTTAAGCTTTATCTGTAGGTTATGAGAGAAAAGCCATTGTGAAACCTCATTGAAGCATGATATAATTTGGCTAAGATCAGGTTTTGTGACATCAAAAGGTAGTTATAGCATTATGTTGTCTGCATCAATGTGATACCCTATTTTGAACTTTTGAAAAATATTGCAGATTGACTGTAAATAAACATTAAACAGCAATGCTGATAAGGCTGAGCCCTGGACATACCTTGCTCTTGATTAAATGTGTTGGATGATGAGTGTCTGATTTTGACTTGTTGGGTGCTGTCTGTTAGATAGGATTGAAACCAAAGAAGGGTCGTGCCATGGATTTTAATTTGTTGAAGCCTCTGTAGTAGAATATTATGACTAATTGTATCAAAGGCAGATACAATATCTAAGAAGATCAGTATGAATGCTTGCTTGGTGTTTTCGAGTCCTTTTAAAAGTGTGTCAAAAAATGACTCCATGGTTTTGCCTGAAACCATATTGCTGAACTTCTAGCGGGACATATATAGTAAGTCAGTATGGTCCTGTAGCTGGATCTGGACAATCTATACTATTATTTTTGCTAAAAATGGCAGGTTGGAGTTTGGTCAGTAGGAAAATGGGTTCACCTTATCCAGGGATCCATTTTTCAGAATGGGGCGTACTATTGCTTTTTTCAGGGTGCTCGGCAAATAGCCTTGTGACAAGAATAGATTAATTATTCTCCAAATGTTTGAGGCTAATTCCAAACAAGCTATTTTCAGCCAGCTGACTGGACATGGATTGAGAACAGATGCAGTTGTGTTTATGTTGGATAGTATTCTACAAAGTTATTCTAGAACCATTTGCCATATAGTAGGGTAGTTTATTCTGTCATTTGTAAAGGATGTTGCTGTAGAAACTGGGCACCTTAACTTATTGCTGCAATGACTTGGTAGTTCTTGTGGATTGATACTAGCATTATTCAATTCAATATTGAAGGGACAAAGTAAAGATTTTACTATTTAAATAGTTGCCTAGATCGATTAAGGGAATTCATGAGTATTTTGTGTGGTACTCTTTCTTATTAATGATGGCTTCCCGGTAATCATGGAGAACATTCATATATAATATCCTATCTTCTATGTTTCTGGATATTCTCCATTTGCATTCACATTTTCTTAAGTTTCTTTGTCTACAAGTTTTCTTAAATTTTATTGTACGGATTTCCTGTGAGTACCATGCTTCTGATTGTCTTTGTCTTTGATTGTGTTTGGGAGTAGGCACAGTAACTGTAGCTTATTCATTTTCCATATGTTGCATCTGATTATTTTGATGTTAAAGCACGCATTAACGTGGTTTTACTTATGCTACTTACTATGAGTGCAACAAACAATTGATCTCACAAAACGGAATTCTCCAAAGATACTTTAAATCACAGAAAAGATTTCCAAATACTTAAGATCATTAAGGGGTATGTTTACTAAAACCCCGGTAAAGTGCGGGCCGCGCTAGTGTGCGGGTGCCATATAAGGAGTGGGCGTTGATTTCTGAAAAAGAAAAAATGGGATTTAAATATGCACTAAGGTGCGCAGCGCCCATGTGCGCCCCTCACATTAGCGCATGAGAAAGCTGCGAGGGGGGCATAAGTGGCACGCTGATGTGCCAGCAGAATAGCAGAGCCACAGCACAATGGTTAAGAGACTGACCAATGGTGTGGGGATCAGGGGTTCAATCCCCCACAGTGCACAATGAATAAGGATGGCTGAGGCATTACATATTATGGGGAAGATTGCTTTAGGAGGCATTTTATTTATATTTTAATTACATCTACTAGCAAACGCACTCTCAAAGCGTGTTAACATAAGGCGCCCCATAAGGCACATTTTAAAGTGCATTGTCCACAAAGGCACCCTAGAATGTTGCTTATTGGGCGCTTTATAGGGTGCCGTATGAGGTATCGCAAGGTCAGAGTACTGTTTTTGATGGCAGCACTGTGCAGTTTAAGGAATGAAAAGCATAAGTAGGTGCGCTGACATGCAAGGAGGAGCAGCAGTGGAGCACAATGGCTAAGGCATGAGTTTGCTCCCCAGTGTGCCTAATACGTAAGGCTGGCTGAGGCATCAGCTTTGCAATGTACGTTTTGTTTCCTGCAGCACTTTATTTTTATTTTATTAATTGCTGCCAGCAAATACGCCCTCACGTGCCGTAATTGAAGGTGCAGTATAAGGCACCCTATAAGGCACTCCATAGGGCACATTAAATTCTGTAAATTCAGACACTGATAATACTCTGTTTGTATATAATTTGTATATAGTTTCCCCTGTTATCTCCAAGTTACCAACCCTGTTATAATGTAAGCAAAGGATTGTCCCAATGCAAAATGTGTTAACTGTAAACCGCACTGGTACCAAAGAGCGCGGTATATAAGAACTGTAAATAAATAAATAAAAAATAAATTATAAAGTGCACTGTCCGCCACGGCACCCTAAAATGTCCCCTAAAGGGCACCCTATAATTTGCGTCACAGGATAATGTATAGTGCACCTTACATGGACGGGAACCATAAGGTGCCCTATAGGGCACCCTATAAAGTACGCTGAGGGTGTTTTTGCTGGCAGCAAAAACGTACATTAAAAAGAGATAATGCTTTGGGCAGCCCTATCAAATAACCCCACTGTGGGTTTGAACCCATGACCTCTGGCTTCACAGGCAGTGAAGTAACTATTGGGCTACAGCTCTATAGCTACTAGTAAGCCCCAGGCTGGCTGCAGAGAGCCTGCACGTCACCACACAGACAGTCTGTTGTGGTCACCAGGATAGGGTTAGCACACCCATACCCATGATGCACTACACATGCAAATCAGCTGTCCACAGATGAACACAAGATGGGGTATGCACCCCCACAACACCTCGGCCTGGTAGGGGGAACTGACCATGTGCAACCCCACAGCACCTCAGCCTTGTAGGGAGTACAGGCCGTGTGTTTTACTGGCACAGAGTAGCTACACACAGTCACATTGTGCGGGTACTGTGCTCACCCTGATGGTGCGGAGAGGCGCCCAGCACCAGGTCCACAGCACCTTCCATGGCAGAAATAGGCCATGATGCAGGTCCAAAGCAGTGTTAATGTGTGAGATAGGTAGTTTCTGTAGAAACACCTTGGATATATCTGTCTGTCTCAGTCAGGTGTAGCCCCCATGGAGGATTATGCACCACTCTTCTCCTCGGCTGAGGGTGGCAAACAGGGTCTCACATCAACAGATCCACATTCTACCTCCCTGCAATGGTGGCAGTAGAGGGGACCATCAACCCCAGTCCTGCTGTGGAAAAGACACCCTTCAGGCCAGTCAATGCAGCTCTGTACATATCCATAACTCAATAGCAGACAGACATTAGGCCTGTATATGCTAAGCTGCACCCCACCACTATCTGGTATTCTCCTGCAACAAGCTTTCAGCCTCTGCACCCTGCAAGGCACTCCAGCAAGACACATACCAGCTGCAAACAGTCTGCTAATTAGTCCATAGTGCATGTTCCTGGTGGAAATGCATGCACACAGAACAAGCAGATAAGTCAGTGACTGGCCCCCAAAAGGAAACCCATAAATATCACATGACAAAAGTACTATATAGCACTATGGGGTGCCTAGCCATGCTGTCATCACTGCACAGTCAGGGTGATCACCCAGCAGGACATACTGAGGTCACCCTGTCTGTGTAGGTGGTGGCCGGGCACTAAAATGTCCCAGTCAGTGCCCTATGCCCTGTGCAGATGCACCCTGGCCAGGCCACCCTGTCTGGGCTATACCCATGGTACCTTGCTCCTCATTATGCACATTGGCAGGCCAATACTGGCAACAGTGCTGGCAGTCTGGGCTGTAGAAGGTGTTTGCAGCCACCACACACTGGATAGACAGACACACACTCCCACACCTAGGCCAGCATTGTGCTACTATAGAGGAGTCTATCAGCCCTGGCCACCACACCAGTCCTGGGCACAGTGCAGGCATGGATATGGTACGCAATACTGTTGGGGGTCACTCCCCAGAGTGGTAAACACAGTCAGAGACCAGACCTGAAGCACACACCGCAGACATCCGAAAGATTGTTATGATGGAGCTCAATCAGCAAACTGTGCTTAACGTAAAAATCGCTATCTGGCAGTAATCATATCAAACATTTGATAGCTGTGTACTGTATACCCAGGTGTAGGGTGGCATTGCTAAGGTATGCAAGTGCTAGTATTGGGGGATGCACGCAGGGCCCAATGTCCTGCCTCTCCAGGAGGCATTGGCTAATGGGGCCTGTGGGTGTGGGTGTGGGTGTGTCTGCCCGTGTTGGCTGCTGCTTTACGGCAGAGGTTCCCAACTCCAGTCCTGGTGTGCCAAACACGGTTCGGGTTTTCATGCTGTCCCTCATGAATATGCATGAGCTACATCTGCATACCATGGGTGTGGTGCATAGATATGCAGCACAGGCATCTTTATTAGAGTCAGCATGGAACCTGAATGGTGTTTGGCCCTCCAGGACTGCATTTGGGAGATTCTGCTCTAGGTAATGCACATTTCTATGATGTTTGTGCTGTGTGGGGTAAAATATAGGTGTTTGACCCATGCTTATGTTTTCAGCAATAAAGGTTCAGTCTTTACTACCATGTTTTCTTCATAGGTAAAATAAAGGGACTGGGTTGGCAGGAGCCCCAGCTGGGATTTGAACCTGTGACCGTCTGGTCCTAAAGACACTGGCTGTCTCTGTTGCACCACCGTCTTAGCACAACAACAGTGCATTCCCTGGGGAGTCCATGGCTGTTTGTCAGACAGGGCCTGTCTGTTGGAGTGCACTGCACCCACGTGAAGGGGGCTAGGCCACCGTCTGCTGTGGGCAGCAGCCACTGCCCCCTCCACCAATGGTACCCCTCCTCCACCATGCTGACATGGCCTTATATTGGTGACAGCATCACAGCTGAATGATATGTGGCCCTCCAGGACTGCATTGAGGGGACTGTGGTCTAGGTAATGCACATGTTTCTGGTGTCTGTGCTCTGTAGGGTAAAATAGAGGTGTTTGGACCATGCTTATGTTCTCTGCAAAAAAGGTTGGTCTTTACTATCACGGTTTAGAGGTGGGTAAAATATGGGGATTGGGTTTACAGGGGCCCCAGCTGGGACTTGAGCTGCTGACCTTTGGCTCCTGAACACACTGTGTGTGTTCACTGCACCACACTGTGGCCACAGAGACAGTGCAGTCCTTGGAGATAGGAAACCTGGCCAAAGAAATCTGAAACCCTGCTCTGCACAATTTCACTGTGGACTCATTCACCTTTTATGGAGACAAAAGGGCAAATAAACATTAGAAATGGCCTCGAAGAAAAGGGAAATAAAACATAACCAAGCTGGGCAAAAGTGATATCAATGGGCAGCAGTAAAAAACACTCCCAGGAAAGCTCCAAAAAAAAGAGATTTTTGGAAGGGTCTACGGAGCGTAGACCCTTCCAAAAATCATTTCCTTTTTTTGGAGCTTTCCTGGGAGTGTTTTTTATTGTTTCCCATTGATATCACTGTTGCCCAGCTGGATTATAATTTTTTAGAATTTTGGTGTGGTCATTTTCTATTTTTATTTGCTATTTTGTTCTGTGCACATGTATCACACTGCTCACGTTTTGTAGGTTTCCCTGGTTTTGCTGTACATTGCTGACAGAAATGGTTTCTCTTTCCTTTAAATCGGCTCTACCGCGAGGTTTTCACTCGCGGTATTTTTTTAGTTGAATTTCAGCCCCGCTCCTGTGCGGGGAGCCTCTCCCCTCCCACTCTCCACCCATTGACCCCGTCACTCCGCCCCTCGGGATCCTTCCTCCGCCCTCACAATGCCTTTCCATGCCTCTATCGCACATCAGCGTGCCGCACAAAAACGCACTATTAGCGTGCACTAAGGTACCTTAGCGCACGCTCAAGTGCGCCCCGCACAATTGCGTGGTTTAGTAAACATACCCCTAAGTCTCTTTGTAACCACTCATTGAAAGCAATTCTAACTTGAATTAGAGACCATCAGAAAAAGAGGCTAACGTTAGCTTTACGTATATAATACCTAATGAAAAGCCTCAGGCACCGTCATATGGTCTCTCCATCTTGTGCATTGATCATAGGTTATTTTATTATTTTATTATTTTACAAATAATATTTTATTTTTAATTAAAATTCAAATAAGTGAATCAAATAGATTAATAACATAAAGACACTACTTAGCATCTCTCAAGATGAACCCAACATGATCATGTTTCAGGCCAAGAAGACAGTCTTGCTTCAGGGGAAATATTTCCAGCAAGAGGAGCCTGTAGCAAGCAAGACTTACTGTAAACCATCAAGTGCACACTGCTTTCAAAGGAAACCAAAATAGAAATGGACATGACGTCACCATAAATTCTCACGAAGGACCAATCAGTGTAAGACAGTGGTCAAAAGCAGACAACTCACATTAAGGCAGCCTACTCTCTCCTGATTGAGACCCATCGGCATCACAGAATTGAGATGGAGCGCTGCACCATGTCAGTCACCCGGCACTTGAAAGAAGTATTATCATGAGCATGAAGGACAAAGTGAGAAACCAAAGGTGCCGTCATTGTTTTTGTATTTAAATGACTGAGATGTTCGCTCAGATGAATTTTTATGGGTCACTACGTGTGGCCAACATATATCCTCAGACAGGTACACATAATAATATAAATCTCATATCTTGATGCAGAGTTCATAGTATAATGAGCATGATATGATTTTCCAGTCAAAGGATTTTCCTAAAAAAAGCCCACACAGGGCAGTAGAACACCACTGGCAATGTTCACATTGCACATGACCAACCATATCAGTCGATTGCCTCAAAGGTAGTTTAAGCCATTCAGAGAGATTCTGTCCCCAACAATAGGCAATATGAAGGAGAGATTCCAATACTTTATGTACTAAAAGAACTCTCCAGTGGGTACAAATCAATTTCCTCAACATGATACTACCATGTATAAAGGACAATACATGTGTCAAATGGGATTCTTCCTCACGTTGCCTATATAATAACAAAAGATTGCGACAGGCATATTTTGCCCTATGAAAAGCCCTCTTTATAGAATCTTCAGGATAGCCTCTCTGAAGTAGATAGTGCCTCAGTTGTTCAGCTTTCTTCAAAAATTGGACCTGAGAGGAGAAATTCCTCAAGATGGAGGAACTGTCCCACTGGAAGATTCCATTTCAAAGCAACTTGATGACAACTTTGATAGCATAATAGATTATTCCACTCAACTGGTTTTCTAAATAAAGTGGTCTGTAATTAACCTTCTTCTTTGGAAATCAGTACATCCAAAAAATCTATCTCCAAAAATGAATATTTAATGGTGAACTTAAAGTGATGATCCACTCCATTGAGGTTCTCAAAAAATGCCATCAACATTTGAGGAGTACTCAACCATAAAAAGATGTCATCTAAAAATCTACACCACAACAAAACATTTGAAAAAAAAATGTAGAAGCATAGACATATTGCTCTTCAAATTCAGCCATCACTAATGTCACCAAAAAGGGAGCTACCAAAGAACCCATAGTAAGACCATGATGTTGAGCATAATACACTCCCTCATAATAAAAATAGTTCCATGTCGGTACAAGTGTGAATGTTTGAATCAAAAAATCAGCAGAAATTCTGTGACCTTGCTGAGACACCATCAGATGACGAGTAGAACTTAAGAACCTAAGATATGCCATACTGAGTCAGACCAAGGTCCATCAAGCCCAGGATTCTGTTTCCAACAGTGGCCAATCTAAAGCTCTTTGTTGGGGTATCACCGTGTAAAAAGAAGTCACATCCATAGTTACTAACCAAAGAGTCTCCATAGATGTAGACATCCTTGTTAACAATCTCAAGAAATGAGCAGTATTTTGATTAAATGATGTAACTCTACTAGCCAGAGGCTTCAAAAAAACCCCACAACTTTGGCCAGAGGTGACAATAAACTTTTATGAACTTTTGGTAACATATAGATGAAAGGTGTTCGCGGACATTTCTCAATTAGATATTTATATTCTTTTTCCAACAGCACACCGCCATTCATAGCTTCATTTACTATCCATTTAATGTCTTTTACTAAATCCACCTGAGGATCCCCATCAAGATTATGATAAAAGACCTCATCTGAAATTTGACAGAGTACTTCCATATGATATTGTTGCCGCAACTGTAAAGCTATGCTCCCTACCTTATCAGCTCATTGAATACAAAGATCAGGCAATATTCATAACTCATTCAACGCCTTCCAATCCATCTTTGAAAAGTTCTTAAAATAATAACCTGACAGTACTTGTTAAAAAATCTCCAAATCCCACAATAGCAAGTTTGGAAAGTAGCAATCGCTGCATCCACCAGACCCGGAGGAGACCACTTAGATTTATTATATAAAATAGCTCTTTCCGACACCTGCAGGTGATCTGCAGAAAACACTTGAAGTTGTAACTTACAAATTAGCTGGAAGATAGCAACTCAACATTTAAATGGGTCATTAGATACCGGAGGGATGAATGTTAACCCCTTATCTAACACTGCTAAAGGGTATAGGAGGATAAATTTATAACTCCGGATTCTTCCTTAACTGAGCAATCTCTTCACAATCCTATGTTCCAACCTCATCGACCCTGACCTAAAAAATCCCCTCTATTTTTCCTCTGAGATGAATTAGTATCACTGCTATAGTCAGAGTCCTCCAAGGAGCAATCGAAAGTCACATACTTCTTCTGGTCAAAATAACCTGATCGTATCCAAGGATAAATTGAAGATTGTTTAAAATCAGCACCATCCCTGCATAGTTTCTTCAGTTTCACTTTATGAACCAATTCCTTAAACTCATTCATAGAGCATTCCAAAGATTTCAATTGCATATCAAAATCGTCTTTCTCAAATTTTTATTTTATTTTTCTTTTAAACTCTCCTTCATTAAGGTAATCTCCTCCTTCAACTCACATTCAGCTGCTTCAGATCTTTCAGTGATTAACAGCATTAAATCCAGTGCACATTTATTTAAAATAACATTCCATTTTTCAAAAACAATCACGATCTTGTGTGAATATATGAGGACATTTCATATTCCTTAATCCCCCATGAGATGTGTTGCTTATTAGTATATTCATGCAAAGTTGCTCCATGCAGTTCCACTCAAATCAATAACTGAAAGTCTTCCAAGCCTTCGTATCAATAGCATTAGCTATCTTGAATTCAACAATTCATAAATCACAACAAACAATTGAACTCACAAAATGGAAATCTCCAAAGATACTATAAATCGCCGAAAAGATTTCCAAATACTCAAGATCATCAAGGACCTCATTCTCGAATGCGAGTTATGGGGCTGCACGTCACAGAGGGACATGCAGCCCTTCAATCTGCCTAGACCCTATTCCCCCACTGGATCTCCCCATACGTCCTGTGCTTCAGGACAGGAAGAGATAGTGGGGGGCAGGAGGGGGAAGAGCGGGGCTGGGCAAGACCGGCAGGATGTAAGGGGCCGATTCTGGTCACGGCCCTATACATCCTGCTGGGCCTGCTGGGACATGCTGCTTATACCACCTCAGAGGTATATGCAGCATTTTGGGGCTCATCGTGGCAGGGGAGCCACCCCCGAGGCTGGGGCCAAGTGCAGGAGGGTCCCCGCTGCTTGATCCAGGCCGCAGGAGGCCAGCCTTGGGTTGGGTGGTGGGGAATAAAGGGGCCAGGAATGCGGATGTCTGGAGCACCTACAGGGAGGACATCTCCGCAGGTGGAGGGGGCACATCGGGCCGTCCTCAGGCCCAATTCTGGCTCTCATGGGAATGTTTTGCTCCTGCAGACCAGAACCAGGTCCTAATGACCCCATCTTCAGCAGGGATGCCCGAGTGGCCTGGACATCCCCCCCCCACCCTCCTGGAATGGGGCTCCAAGTCTCTTTGTAATCACTCATTGAAAGCAATTCTAATTTGTATTTACTTTCAATGGGTGGTTTCAAAGAGACTTAGAGCCTGATTCATGTAGGGGCATGTCCGAGCCATCCTGACAGCCCCGAGCAAGCCTCCCCCTCACTCACAAAGCTCTTCACTCCAACCAGACAACCTGCCTCCAATCCCTACTGCAGAAACCCACTATAAACAGACCACAAAGATACACTACAATTAACAAACTTAACATACCACAATCCAGAATAAAATTCAACCTACAAACATGCCGTAAAGCATTCAAATTCTACGCACCTTCCCTGTGGAACTCCTTACCTGACACTCTAAGGAATATTCCCTATCTTCCCTCCTTCTGCAAACACTTCAAAACCCACTTATTCACTGAACACTTTAGTCCCTCCACCTCACATCCCTTCCAACATGACACTGGCAAGGTAAACCCACACTTGTAGATAGTTTGTTGAACATACTCTTTAGTTTAACATTTGTACATAGCATTCTACTATATATACTATGTAATCTGTAATGTTATTTTGCTTTCAAAATTGTTAACTGTTTCATTGTATCTGATGTTCTGGTCCATATAAGAAATATGTTCTCTGTAAAAAAACGTTATGTTCCCTGTAAACTGCTTTGACCGGTGAAATGCGGTTTTTAAGCCTAGCTAAATAAATAAATAAATAACATTTATTTTTTGACTAGCTTGCTATTTTATGATGTTTGTTTTTCATTACCTAAGAACCTAAGATATGTCATAGTGGGTCAGACAAAAGGTCCATTGAGCCCAGTATCCTCTTCCCAACAGTGACCAAGCCAGGTCCCAAGTAAATGTTAGGTTCCCAAAGGGAAGACAGAGTCCATACTACTTATCGTATACTGATTTTCCTTGAGCCAGGTTACATATTCACACAGGGCAAGGTAGCTGAAATCATCTTGCCCATCCAGTCTAGCCTATCTTTTTTTCCTCACTTGTAAAACTAAGCTGTCTTCTTCCTTAGTACTGCAGTATTTTGGGCATTGAAACATACCCATTCCACATGTTCAATCAATGCAGTGCCAGGTGATGTGCCCAGGTTTTTGTACACAATTCTGTGCAATACCGATGAAGAAAGGAATTTTGCTCAGGAGCTAGCTGTGCACATAGCTTCATGCAGACAATTGCACACAGCACGCTGAAATCCATAGTAATGAAGCAATTAGCTATTCAGGGCAAATGCACAGAAAGGCACAGACCAGAAGGCTGAGCTCAGACTCCATGTGATATTGGATCCGCGACCCGCTGTTTAGTAAACATACCCCCTAGGATTTTAAAGCAAGATCTAAGGAGGTATAAAGCATTAGCGCCTTGGTTTGCGGTCAGCACTAGTGAGGAATTTATGCATGTTTATCTTGAGCGGACAGGATCCACAACCTTTTTCTGACTTTGCTGAATGGGAGTGGTGAAGAAAACAGTAGGGGATGAGTTGCTGAAGAGTAGGCGTGCTGGAAGAATGTTATGTGTATGCGCTGGAATGCATTCTGATGCATAAACAGCAATATTATTCTCAACAAATGTTCTGTGCAGAATAATTCTTTTGGTTTTGGTGCCAGATAGCATTCTAGTACAAACACACTAGTACCATTCAGCTGGGGGGGGGGGGGGTGGATAGGGGGGGCAGTTGTGCAAAATATAGTTACTGCTAGTGCCGATTTGTGTGTGCATATAGCTGGCTTGCTCTCCTTGCTTGGCACATAATTTTTGCAAACCACTTATTTTGGTTACAGCATTGGAGAGCAAAACTTTACCATTTGTAAGTTGTGTGCCGAGCTTTACTGCAAGGCTCTATCGCAAGGTTTCTGTAGAGGCTCAGTTGTAGGCTCCCTTGCTGTCTTAAGGTCTACTCAATAGGTCCTATGTCAACCACCTTACAGGCTCTTACTTCTCTAGGGGATGAGGACATCTGGTTAAAGTAGCAGATGAAGCCCTGCAAGGCCTGGCTCATCCAGCCCTTTCTTCTCCACATGCCAAAGAAGGGGAACAGCCAGTCTTCTTTCTTTCCAGTTATAGGTCACCCTTCTAAAAATAAAGAACAGCTGACAATCCTCTGCAACAAATAGTTCCAGTGGTGTAAGTTTCACCTAAGCAGACTTTGTGGTGCAGATAGGGAAAGAGGGGACCTACTTATAGCCACTCCCGTAGTTTTAGAGGCAGATCCCCCAGCTATTGGAGTTCTTTCTGATTTTTTGCCTGAGGGCCCCTACTTAGAACTTCTGTCATTGATTAGATCCTCAAGGAGCTAGATGTCCATCCACAACAAAATCAATCTCAGGATCTAGTGTGTTGTCTCCTCACATACCAAGGAAAGGGTAAGTTACATACAGAACATATATGCATAAGATTTGTATGCATACATGCATAAATTGGGAGGTACAGAGATAAGTATACCTTTTTATAAATTATACTACTCTTGCCACACTTTTTATAAAAATACATAACTCCATTTATTCTGGCTTGGCCCCTTATAAAAAATTAACCTTTTGGTAATTAATTGTTATCATCTTTTTTCTAAGATTAAGCCCTGTTTTGCCCATAGAAAAGGGCTTTTATAAAATTATACCATGATACTAACATGCAAAAGAACTCATGGGAACAAGAAAGGATATAAAGTGTATGCAGATCATTCCAGAACATGAATAAGGGGTTTGTACATGTGGCAGGGATGTTTATGTGCCAAAAACATGCACGACCGTATTCTGAAACACTGCTGTCATGCACATTCATAGCACTAGCATGGGATCTCAGAACGTGCCTAGAAGAGGCAAAACAGGGGCGTAATCAGAGACAGAGACGTATAAAGCATATTCAGGAAAGGCCCATGTATGTTTTAAGTGTTTCCTGCAGACATCCACGTTATTCCTGCTGAAATGTGGAATAAGGTCAGGACTTAGAAGATATTCTGCTGTGCTCTGCAATCCATCCCATATAGAAGAACAGTTGTGGCAAGAAATTGCTGAACTGGTGTGACTGCAGTCTTGAAAAACACAAGATGCAGTAACAAAGAACAGAAAGCAGAGGTGAGGAAATGTTGTAAAGTAAAGAAAAATTAATACACACCTTACAGAAATAGTAAAAAGAGCAAGTGTCTATTCTAGCTATGCTGACATGTGCTGTTTGTGTCAAAAGAGCTAATCCAGGGGACTCTTACAAATCTTGTGTTCTGAAATGTGGGACTTTTTGATGTACAAATAGAATGTGAATGAATCTGGAAACAAATCATATTGGAGTGAGAAAAGGAGATCATGTGTAGTCCTGGGATGTCATGCCATTATGGTATAGTAGCTGCTAATGAAAGGTTTGGTTTGGCAGAATGATGTCTCTTGTGACTGCAAGTGAGAGTGTGTGGTTTGAGGTTAGCACAAAAGGATCTGGTATGCTGATTTGCAAACCTGGACAATATGGATTGCCCGAACCATATGGATGACCAAGTGCCACTGTGATAGGGTAGACATACATCAGCAGTGCCAGGCACTGGGAGACATGACTGATGTTGTGCCAACATCTTCTAGATTGTGCCATGAGGCCTACATTCCTCCCCAGTCCAGGATCTATGCAGGATGTGAGAGTGGTAATATATCTGGAGGCTGGCTACCTGGGTTTGATGCCACAGGGATCCCCCCACCCTTGCCCCCACAGGTCTGACCAGGGGAGCAGTGCCATAAAGCAGACTGTGGAAAGGCAGACAGGGTTCCCCACAGATAGCGGATGTATATTTATTTATTTATTTATCTATTTTCTTTTATACCGCCCCTTCCAAAGATCAAGGGCGGTTTACATGGAACAATTTAACATTCTTGTACACTTCTGTATACATTTACATTAAACAGTAGAATTCAACTATGTACAGGTGATAATGCAAACAACTGTCAAACTATTTACATTGGCTATTTACAGAGGCTATTTATAGTGTGTTACAGAGTTGGATAGTTATTGGGCAGGTGTGGGTATTGGAATTAATTTCCTTTTTTTGTCGTAAGTCAGGAGTGTGCGTGGTAGAGGGCTATCAGGGGTTAGTTAATTGTAATTTCAGGTGTTTTGTGTTTGTGTGACTGTGTTTGCTGTGTTTGCTGTGGGGCTGGACTTGGGGGGTAGGGGATTTCAAAGTGTTCGGAGAATAAGTAGGTTTTTAGTTCTTTCCTGAATTGAGATAGGTCTTTTATGATGCGAAGGTCTATTGGGAGATCGTTCCAGAGTGTAGGGGCAGTGAATGAGAATGCTCTGGAGCTTGTATTTTTCTTGGACTTCCTGAAGGCTTCTAGTGTGCTAAGGGAGTGGGCTGCGTTTTGTCTGTGAGTTCTTGTTTCAGTTGGAGCATGCAGCAGTGTGGACAGATGTGAGGGGGCAATGTCGTTTATGAGTTTGAAGGTTGTTAGGATTATTTTATATCTGATTCGGCTATTTATAGGGAGCCAGTGTAATTCCAGCAGTATTGGGGTTACGTGGTCTGTTAGGCAAGCTTTAGCAATTACTTTTGCGCAGAAGTTCTGGGCTCTTTGTAGCAGGTAGGTGGTTTTTTGTGGAAGGCCAATTAGTAGACTATTTTAATAGTCGAAGTGGGGGGTGATGAGTGTACTGACTACAGATCTAAAGTCGTGTGTTTCAAGGAGAGGCCTTAGGTGTTGTATAGTTTTGAGTTTGTAGAATATGGTTTTTACTGTCTGTTTTATGTGCGGTAACATGGTGAGAGTGTAGTCTATTATTACACCTAGGTATTTTACCTCTTTTTTAACAGGTATGGTTGTTTTGTTGATTGTGATTGTTGTTGGGTAAGTGTCCTCAGTCATAGGTTTCCTTGTTACGAACATTGCTTCCGTTTTTTTAAGGTTGATGCTGAGGTAGTTGTTTTCCATCCAAGAGGTAGCCTCAGCCATGCATTCGGATAAGGTGTCATATGTGGGGGTTTTAGTGATTATGGGGATAGCGAGCATGATGTCGTCAGCATATATAAAATGGTTAATCCTGTGTTTTTTAAATATGCTTGTTATAGGTTGAAGGTACAAGTTGAAGAGGAGGGCGGAGAGAGCTGATCCTTGGGGTATTCCCTGTCCTTGGGGGAATGTTTCTGATGCTTCTTGATCTATTTGGACGCGTAGAAGTCTGTGTGTGATGTAGGACTTGAACCATTTGAGGACAGTCCCACCTATTCCTAAGTTTTCTAGCCTATTGATCAGTGTATGGTGGTTGATGTTGTCGAAGGCAGCAGAAATGTCTATAAAGAGGAGTAGGAAGCCTTGGTTGTAGTCATCCGTACCTCTGATGAGGAAGTCCATCAGTGTGGTTAAGAGAGTTTCTACTCCATGGAAGGGGTGGAATCCAAACTGGTGTGAGTCGAGAGGCTTGTGCTCATCAATGTGTTCTTGTAGTTTGTAAACGGGGGCGCTGGGTGAGAATGTCCACAGTCTTGGCAAGGGCAAATATTAATATGACTTGCAAAGGATTGTGGGAAATGTAGTCCATTCATACCAGAATCAGCCGTTCACAATAAATTAGTTGTGCTTGCTCGAGTGTAAAGCCAAGAAAATATATTTTATTTATGGGGTTATTTCTCCCAACACAGATTTGCTTGGTAGCACAGAAAGGATACTTGCTTTCAGAATTATACTTAGAAAAACAAAATCAGGAAAAACAACAACTGAACTTCTTAAGCAATTAAATCAAACCATAAAGACCTTGATGGGAACAGAAAGGTCTTTTCTGTAGGCTCCTGCTGATATCTTTTTAGCAGTGCTTCAAAAACAAACAAAACCCACAAAGTAATGAAAAACTGTTCTTTTTCAAGGCTAACTTCTGGTATTTTCACACACACCCAGAAGTGTCTCTTCAGAGCTCACAGGCAATTAGGCAAGGCTCAATTGCTAACAATTAACCAGCTGCAAAGCCTCTTGGCTGGTTTACTTTCTAAACGTGGCTCAAATCCTGCTCAAAAGCTTTTCTGAGTAGATCAAAGAACAAGTTTATATTTCTTTGTGATGGTTGTTGTATTTTGTAAAAGTATATTACCACAGAAGTTTAGACAGAGAGCAATCCATGTATTCACACTGTTCATTTACAATATCTCCTGCTTCTTCAACTATCATAGAATCAATATCATGGATTGGCACAGAGGAATTTCTTAATGGAGCACTCTCAGAACAATACTTGTTTCCCTGCTGTCTTCCAAGTGAAAAGCTAGGGCATAGATCAGTGTTCATACCTGAGCTTCCATTGCTGTTAGGGTTCCTCTCCAAATATCCTGGCCAGTATGTAGTCCAGTTTTTATGTCCAGCCTTCCAATCAAGATCCCTGGATACTGGGTCTCTCTTCACATACCTTCTTGCACTGGTCTTAGGGCCCCTTCCAAATGCAGCCCTCACAGGTGCCGTCCGGGGATTCCTGGCTCTGTAACCCCACTCCTCTGGCTTCCTCCAGTCCAATGGAGTATGCTTGCCTCTGGAATGCCTCCCAGCACACGTACTGCTATGGACTCCTTTAGACCTCCAAGATGCTTTTCTCTTCCTTCTTCCAAGTTGCTTCTTGCTCTCTCTGTCCTTGAGCTCTGGCATCTGCTGCCTCTGCTCCTCCTGATGATCATGAAGATTCTGAAGATTCTGATGAATAGAATAGGCTTTACTTTTAACCTGTTTAGAGGACTGCTCTACCCTAGCACAGCGCAGCTGTGCTGAATCAAGCCCTGCCCTTGGAGATGAGTGCTTGGGGATTACCTCATAGTTCTCCTGATTGAACACATGTTTTCCCACTTCAGCTCTTCTAGTGGCTGTTGGAAACCTCGTGCATTCTGGGACTGGTAATCTTTTATGAGAACATTCTGTTTTCTTATTTCTACCAGAAAAGACAGGTTGCTTGTTCAGAGCCAATTCACCTCTATTATAGCTCCTTCCTGAACTATGATAAGCTTCCTTATCACAAGTTGTATTTGAATTGTTTTTTCTATTATTTTAGCAATAAATGGAATGCTTGCTATGGGTCTGTATGAGTTCGGGTCTTTGGAGTCGAGCTTATTATTCTTTATTATTGGGCGGAGTGTTGTGAGTTTTAAGGCATCAGGCATGATGCCTTGAGAAAGTGATAGGTTCACTATGTGTTGTAAGTTTTCAGCCAGTTCCTCCTTTGCACATTTAATCCATGACACAGGGCATGGGTCGAGTGGGGAGGTTGTGGTATTGATCATTGTTATGATCTTAAGGAGGTGTTTTTGATCTACCAAGTGGAAAGTTGTCCATTTGTTAATGATTTTAGTGCTTGAAGGTAGAATTGCTGTCAAGGTAATGTGTTTGCTCTTTAGTTTCTCTGCAAAATGTGTTGCTAGAGTTTGTACATTTATTGCTGGTTGTCTAGGCTCGGAGCTTTTTGTTTTTGTTAATGTTTTTACAATCGCGAATAGCTCTCTAAGGCGGTTGATGACTGAATTTATTACTTTAGAATGGTAATATCTTTTTGATTTGTTGATTGCATTCTTGTATTCGTTGAGTAGGTTCATGTAATGGGATTTGTTTTCATCTGATTTTGTTTTCCTCCATCTCTTCTCTTGTTTCCTCAGTTGTTTTTTTAGTTTTGCTAGTTCTTTCGTGAACCATTTTTCCATTTTTTAAATTTGTCTATGCATGATTTGTGTGGGGGCAACTGCTTTTTGGACTGTTAAATTCCAATGTGTTACAGTTGAATTGATGTCTGTTGAGTTTGTATTGAGTATGGGTATTACTTTGTCAATGAATGCATTTTTGTCGAAGTGTGCGAATCGTGATGTATGCGGTATTGTGTGTGCGGTATTTAGTGGTACTTGTGCTGAGAGGTGTAGTGTTATAAGGTGATGGTCGGACCATGGTACTTCGGTTATAGTTAGCGGGGTATGTAGTTGGTGACTATTAATCGTGGAAGGGAGGAAGATGAGGTCTAATGTGTTGCCTTTTTTGTGTGTGGGGGCATGTATTATCTGTGTATAACCCATTTGTGTCATAGCATCTATGAAGTTGTCCGATTGGGAATGGTTCAGTGATGGGAGGTTCAGGTCACCTAGAAGTATGAGTGGTTTTCTTTTAGATGCTGTGCATGCGGGTTCAAGGATGGGAGTGAGGTTTTTTTGATCAGTTAATGGGGGTCTATATATGAGGGTGAGTGCAAGGGTTCTATTTTCTATATTGATAATGTCCATTCCGTCTATATTATTTAAATTTGTTAGGGTGTATTGTAGGTTTTTTTTAGTGAGTATTAGAGCGCCACCTCCTCTTTTTACATCCCGATGACAGTTGAATATATCATATTGATTTGCAGTTAGCTGGTATAATAGTATAGTGTCTGTGGGTGTGAGCCATGTCTCAGTAATGCAGATAATGTCTGGGTTTGTGTCTTTTATTATGTCATTGATTATTGGTATTTTGTTTCGTATGGATCGAATGTTTATTAGGATGAGTTTTATTTTAGTGTCAGTATTGTCTGCATTGTCATTTATAGCGCTATGGGGTTGGTGCTTTATTTGGATGAGTCTATGATGGTGTTTGTCAGAGTCGTGGCGTGAGTAATGATTGTGGGAGTGCGTGTATGTTGAGCTGTGTGGTGGACTTCGATAATGATTATGAATGGTTGGGAAGAAATTATAATTGCTTCGGTAATGATTGTGGATGATGGGGATGTTGTTGTATGGGCTTTGGTTGTTTTTGTATGTATAGATGTGTTGTGTCAGGAGTGTTATTAGCAGGAGAGTAAGAGGGAAGCTTACAAGATTTGTAGGAGACATTATGTGTCTTTTGTGGGTGGGGGGATTGGGTGCAAGGGAGCTCTGCTGAGATTAGTGGTTTCTGACAATAATATATATGGCTACTAGCAATATTACATGACATCAATGATTACTGACAACAGTATACACAGCTATATATATGTATATATATACAGCTACTGGCAACAGTATATAGAACCGTATATATGGTGGTAACAGTATATATAGCTACTGGCAACAGTATATATAGCTGCTGGTAACAGTAAATTTAGTAGGAGAACAGTAATAGAACCGTATATAGATTGACATATGCCACAATGGGACAGGTGTAGTTGCTGTGAGAAATGCCACTACCCAGATATGTGGGAATCAGATGCCATAGCCAGAAGGACATACTGCTACTACTACTACTGATCATTTGTATAGCGCTACAAGGCATATGCAGCACTGCACAGACACATGTAAAAGATGGCCCCTGCTCGGCAGAGCTTACAATCTAGTCAAGACAGACAACACAGCAGCTGTGGACAGGATACATCAGGGGGAAATGGTAAGGAAACACAAGGGAGCTTCGGCAGATCCAAAAACTGCAAAGGAGAGGTGAGAGCTCAACCTGGCTTTGCGAAGGGCCAGAGAAGAAGCCTGACATACAGACTCAGATAGTTCATGCCAGGCACAGGGAGCAGCAAGGTGAAAGGAGTGGTCTGGTGTTGGCAGTAGAAGAGAAGGGCACAGATAAAAGTGATCTGCCAGAAGACCAGAGTTCCCAAGGAGGGGTCTAGGGAGAGATAAGTGAGAAATGGTAGTGTGGAGCAGCAGAATAAGTGCACTTATATGTCAGAGACACAAAAAGTGCATACGTTTCTTGCTCAGTAGTATTATGCATCCTTTGGGAAACTACAATGTTAGTTTGGGGTTTTATGCACTTGGTATGGGTCCATCCTTAGCAATTTAAAGCATGTTTGTAGAGATGACCAAGGCAGAGATCATTGAGGCTGTTTTCTAATGCCTAGTATCATTTGATGCAAGGTATGTCCTGACATACATATTCATATTTACATTTTCTCATACCATATTAGGGTGCACTTGGATTACCTATCACTTTCAAGACCTGAAGAGAATTGGTATATGGTCTAGGTTGCAGCAGAAGTCATTTCTCATTGACATTTATGTCTAGCTTGATTAGCAGACTAATGTCAGTGTGAAGAGTAGCTTAGGAGATGTACTTTTTACCAAGGTGAAGCATTCACGTGTACAAGCTGGAGGCGGCCAGGATCCAAAACCTGCAACTTTTCAGAATACGGTGGGCGCGGGGACATCCAAAACGTTTACCCATGTCCCATAATATTGATGAGTGACATGTTTCTCCATTATATCGCATGGCCCGTGCCTGCACCTGTGCATGGGCCGTGCACGTCATGTGTGCACGGCCAGCTGAATAGCACTTTGCCAGTGCAGTGCCGCAAATATCTATCGCCCAGTTTCCAGACCCACAAGCACGTATAGAACTATGGATGCAGAATTAGGTCCAAACGGGGGCTCGTTTTTAATTTAGATGTGTCCGTGGGTCAGATGAGCATTTTATGGAATCGGGCTCCACATGTTTTACATGACCTGTGTGTGGACAAGTTCAAGGTCATTTGGGCAGAATTGCAAAGTCGATGTGTAGTTTGTAAAATATACCTATAAAGGTATGCTTTACCTGTATACATTAACACCAATTCCTAAGCAGGTATAAATGCACCACTTTATAAAATAGCCCCGAATTAGGCACCTTCTTTGACTTCCTACCTAGGTTAACTGGCCAAGAAGGTACCTTTTTTTTTTCCACTTTTCTACATAGGCACCTATGTGCCATCATCACCACTGTAACACCAATTTTTAAAAAGGGTTCCAGGGGTGATCCGGGAAACTACAGACTGGTGAGCCTGACATCAGTACCGGGAAAAATGGTAGAAACCATCATACAGAAAAAGATTACTCAGCATGTAGATAGCCATGGCCTAATGGGAGACAGCCAACATGGCTTTAGACAAGGAGGATCTTGTCTTACTAATCTGTTATGTTTTTTTGAAGGTGTGAATAAACAAGTGGACAAAGGTGAGTCGGTTGATATAGTGTACCTGGACTTTCAGAAAGCCTTTGACAAGGTCCCTCATCTGAGACATTTGGCAAAACTAAAGAGTCATGGGATAGGAGGCAGTGTACTACTGTGGATCAGGAACTGGTAAAAAGATAGAATGCAGAGGGTAGGGCTAAATGGCCAATTTTCCCAATGGAGAAAGGTGAATAGTGGTGTACCCCAGGGATCTGTGCTGGGTCCATTGCTTTTTGACATATTCATAAATAACCTGGAAAGGGGAATAACGAGTGAGGTTATCAAATTTGCAGATGATACAAAACTATTTAAAGTTGTTAAAACCCAAGAGGGTTGTGGAAAATTGCAAGAGGATCTTGATAAATTGGAAGACTGGGCATCAAAATGGCAGCTGAAATTTAATGTGGACAAGTGCAAAGTTATGCACCTAGGGAAGAACAACCCACACTATGGTTACACGATGCAAGGTTCCACATTAGGAACCACCACCCAGGAAAAAGATTTAGGCGTCATTGTGGATAACATGTTAAAACCCTCGGCTCAGTGTGCAGCGGCGGCCAAGAGAGCAAATAGAATGCTAGGTATCATAAGGAAAGGAATGGAAAATAAAACAAAAGATATTATAATGCCTCTATATCGTTCCATGGTGAGACCGCACCTTGAATATTGTTTGCAATTCTGGTCGCCGTATCTTAAAAAGGATATAGCGTTATTAGAAAAGGTTCAGAGAAGAGCCACCAAAATGGTAAAGGGGATGGAAGGATACTCCTATGAAGAAAGGCTAAAAAGGCTAGGGCTCTTTAACCTGGAAAAGAGACGGCTGAGGGGAGAAATGATAGAAGTCTATAAAGTAATGAACGGAGTGGAACAGGTAAACGTAGATTGATTGTTTACATTATCAGAATATAGAAAGACTAGGGGACATGCAATGAAGCTACAGGGTAAACTATTTAAGACTAATAAAAGAAAATATTTTTTCACTCAACGTGTAATCAAACTCTGGAATTTGTTACCGGAGGATGTGGTAAAGGCTGTTAGTGTTGCTGGGTTTAAAAAAGGTTTGGACAAGTTCCTGGAAGAAAGGTCCATAAACCATTATTAAGACGGGACCCAGGATATCAATGCTTGACCCAGTACAAGCATTGTGGAACCTGTGTCTTTTGGGAAAAAGGCTAGGTACGTATGACCTAGATTGGCACTGTTGGAAACAGGATACTTGGCTTGATGGACCTTGGTCTGACCCAGTATGGTATATATAATGTTCTTATGTTCTTATCAAAAATACTAGTGCAAATCCAGCAATGATAGCACCTCCTTTTAAAGCATAGACATTATTGGGGTTATTTTGAAATCCCTGTTCATGCTTTCAACATCTAAAATGGGCCTAGAGACATCCAAAGTATGGAGACATCTCCAGAGGCATTTTAAAAGATGGGTCTGTAGACGTCCCCAGTATGAGGATATCCTGAATGGACGCATTGCGATGGCATGGCTGGGGGCATCCCCAAGAACTTGGATGTCCCTGTCTAATCTCAGAAACATCCTGGATGTCCAGAGTTGCATATAAGGTTATTTCAGCTCCAGGTACTAACAGGCATCTGAAAAGTGATCGTTTTGGCAAGCAAATGTCTGAAGGCTGTTGAGGAGAAACTACTCTAATACCCCCTTTATTTTACAATATGACAATGAACATGGAATGGGAATGGGGGCTTATGTCCCCTTTTCCTAACTTGCATGAGATTGGAATCCCTACTCTATGCTTTCCTAAGGGGGGCATCTATGTGCCCCCTGGAATTGACATCAATTGACAGTAACTGAATTCAAAAAAGCATGGGACCAACACAGAGGATCTCTAAAGGTAAAAAGTGGACTGCTGTAGTTGTTGATATGGAAGGACAGACTAGATAGGCCATGTGGTCTTTTTCTGTCATCATGTTTCTATGTTTCTATGTTTCTATCTACCTTGGGAATGTCCATGTTACTAAAAGTGACTGGAGACAGACGTCCCTGACGTTTCTCTGCACATTCTGTCCTGGACGTCCGATATTTGGTTTGGATGTATGTTCTAAAATGCTACATTACATCTGCTCAAAAACAGACATAGACATCAGTGCATAGACTGTGCAAATACATGCACAGATTGACATATTGCAATCAACAGTCATGTCACTTTGCATGTCTACCCAAGCCCCACCAAGACCACACCACTGGCAGCCCCTAACTTAGGGGGATGTTTACTAAAGTGCGGTAATCGTGATTAAGGTGCGTAAAGTATGTTTAACGATCGTTAGCACGTCCGAACGCGCGTTCTGATGTGCTAACGATCGTTAAACGTACTTTACGCGCGTTAACCGCAGTTAACGATCGTAAACCTCCGCGGCGCGTTAAAACAGCACAGAAGGTGGAGAGTGGGCGGAGAGAAGGGGTCAATGGGCGGAGAGTGGGCGGGGAGAGGCTCCCCTCATACTAACGCGCTGAATTTCTGAGCTCAAGTCCAACGCGAATGAAAACCTGTCGTTAAAGGCATTTAAAGGGAAGAGAAACCATTTCCGTCAGCAATGTACAGAAAAACCGGGGAAACCCACAAAACGTGAGCAGTGTGATACATGTGCACAGAACAAAATTTCACATAAAACGTTAAAAATGACCACAAGAAACATTTTAAAAAGCATAATTCAGCTGGGCAACAGTGATAGCAATGGGCAACAAGGAACAACACTCCCTGGAAAGCACCAAATAAAAAAGAAATGATGTGTGGAAGGGTCAACGCTCCGCAGACCCTTTCAAAGATCATTTCATTGTAATGGAGCTGTCCTGGGAGTGTTGTGTAATGTTGCCCAATGATATCATTGTTGCCCAGCTTGGTTATGGGTGTGTGCCCCCTTTTGTGAGGTCTTTTCTGAGGTTTATGTGCACCTTTGTCTGCATACAAGGTAAATGAGGCCACAGTAAACCTGTTGCAGAGCAGGGTTTCTGACTCGTCAGGCCGGTTTAACTAACTCCAGGGACTGCACTGTCTCTGTGGCCACAGTGTGGTGCAACAGACACAGCCAGTGCCTGTAAGACCAGAGGGTCACAGGTTCAAATCCCAGCTGGGGCTCCTGCCAACCCAGTCCCCATAGTTTTACCCACCACTAAACAGTGATAGTAAAGACACTCCTTTATTGCAGAGAACATACGCATGGCCTATATTTTACCACACCAAACACAGACACCAGAAACAGGCACATTACCTAAAGCAGAGTCCCGCAAATGCAGTCCTGGAGGGCCCCACACCATTCCGGCTTCATGCTGCCTCTAATAAAGATGCCTGTGCTGCATAGCTATGCACCACCCCCATGGTATGCAGATGTAGAAACATAGAAACATAGAAACATGATGACAGAAAAAGACCACAAGGCCCATCTAGTCTGTCCTTCCATAACAACAACTACAACAGTCCACTTTCTACCTTTAGAGATCCTCTGTGTTGGTCCCATGCTTTTTGAATTCAGTTACTGTCCTCATCTCTACCACCTCCACTGGGAGACTATTCCACGGATCCACTACTCTTTCCGTAAAGAAATATTTCCGCATATCACTCCTGAATCTATCTCCCTTCACCCTCATCCCATGTCCCCTCGTAGCAGAACTTGCTTTCAATTGAAAGAGGCTCTCTCCCTGAACATTTATGCCATGGAGGTATTTAAACATCTCAATCATATCACCTCTATCCCGCCTTTCCTCTAAGGTGTCACATTCATCCTCGATTCTCACCACCACCAAAAAGATGTCTAATGGACAATATTTTGGTGGTGGTGAGGTGAGGAGGAATGTGACAAATTCTATCTAACCTTTTTGATGTCTTGGACATCTGCACCTTGCCCACTCACAATCTTAAATGACAGAGGTGTAAAGCAGGGGTCTCCAAATCCAGTCCTGGAGGGCCACAAACCAGTCAGGTTGGCAGGCTATCTCTAATGCATATATATCTCATGCATATTCATTAGGGCTATCCCAAAACCTGGCAGGATTGTGGCCCTCCAGGACAGGTTTGACACCTATGCCATAGGCCATCACACGTACATCTGCTAGCATAATGCATAGGTGCAGGACACCCTACAGAGTCTGTAATATAAGATGCCCACACTGGTAAAAACACACGTACCCACGCACGTAAAACCACATGTACCCACGCACGATTGTACGCGCGCAGCCATGCACGGGGCTACGCCTGTACCAACGCACGCAGCCTCGCACACACCAACGTACGTGGCTAGGCACACTCCGAGGGTGTGTTTCTGACACCAATACTCAATGTAACGAAAAACATGCCTCCTCATTCCCTCTGTAATGTACAGGGTGATGCCTGGGACAGCCTTCTGCATTAGGCACAGTGGGACTTGAACCCATGCTGCCTGTAACAGCAGTCAGTACCGTAACCATTATGCTACAGCTCTGTTTCAGTGTTTTGTGTCTGTACGTCTTCTTACGATTAACGTGCAGTAACGCGCCACGGCGCCCGGTAACGCTCGTTAATTTTTTGAACGCGCGTTAGTGGTGACGATGTACCGCCCATGTCCTTATTTGGGGTTTCTGTCACTACCGCGGCTCCTAACGCGAATTGCACTAACGCAGTTTAGTAAACATACCCCTTAGTTTTCTTAAAGTTATTTTATGCATGCATAGTGCCATATTTGCACTAAAATTTATAAAATTACCCTTTTAATGTTTCCCTCTTTTTTTTAAGACATAGGGGTCTGTTTACTAATATCGCACGGAGTCCGCTACCGCCATTTAGTAAACAGACCCCATAGCCATATAACATCAATCATCCTCTTTTTCTGAATGTTTTCTATTTTTCTTCTGCCTTTCATACACTCATCTTTCAGCTTTCTGCTCTTGATATCATACAGAAAGATTTTCATGAGAATCCATGAGAAATATTTGTTAAATAAAACATTGACTTTTCACCCATCCTTAAACAGACCCCTCTGCTTTCTTATTCACATAAAATTGTAAAGAAAATAAATAATTTAAAAAAGTGTGTTAACCCTGGGAGTACCGATGGGGTCAAAAGTGACCCCATTGCAAGTTTCACAACGCGTATCTCGGAAACTAGTTGTTCAAGAATGCAATCTTTTTATGACTTTTCACATGTCAATATTCTCTTTATATTGTACTATGAGAGGAATAATTTTCATCCGCTAGGTGACGCTAGTGATGAATTGCAGCACAGAGTACCAGTGGGGTCATTTTTGACCCCAGTTGCTTACGTCCGGTTTGGATTGTGATACAATTTGAAGTTTTGTGAATTTTTTGATCTGACAAAGGCATTTATCATTAATTATGTATCATTTATTTTTTGTACTCTTATTTTATGAAAATTACACATTTTCTGTAATTAATATCATACGTTCTCTCATTATTTCCGATGAAATCTAAAGGCTTTCAGCTCGTTCATCACGATTATTGTACACCTATAGTAATACTGCTTTGTGTTTTATTCAACTTTATCTTTGTTTATTTATTTTAGGTTATTGTTTATGATGTCAAAACGAAAGTGTTCAGCTGCCCAAGTAAGAGAAATATTGCAACGAGATGCTGACAGTGACGGCTCTGAGTCGTCTGATGATGCAGCATATCAGCCAAGTTTGGGCGATAAATCTAATGATGACAGTCATGATTCAGATGGCGACAGCAGTTGGTCGCCAAGTAAATGCGAGGCTGATGTTGAGCCAGTAACATCGCCTGCAACAAAGAGTCAAGTTACAGGTCAAGGCAAAGGTCGAGGCTGTGCTGGATGGGGAAGAAGGCAGGAGTCCTCGGTATCATCTGTGAGGAATCTTAGTTGTGGTCATAGAGGAGATAAGAAGTCATCAACTAGAAGCACAAATGTTGCCATTGAAGCCTATGTACCTAAAGATGCCACATCATGGAACAGGAAACCTATAAAGCAAGCTGCTGGAAGATACGCAAGAGGTAATGTCATGCCCGTAAAACAAGGTCCTAGAAGGTATGCTGTACGAAATGTTGATGGCCCTCTCGCAGCATTCCACTTGTTCATGAGGAAGAACTTATTGAATGAAATCATGATGTGGACAGGCAAACAAGGAAGACACATTTATGACGACACCTGGAAAGATTTGACAGATGGAGAATTTCAACATTTTCTTGGACTTCTGATCCTCTCAGGCATGTACAAGTCACAAAATGAATCCATAGTTCAGTTGTGGAACCTTGAAGATGGTCATTCTGTTTTCGGCAAAAATATGGCCCATAACCATTTTCAGCAAATTTCTTGTGCTCTCAGATTTGATGATGCAACTAAAAGATGTGAACAACGAGGCGCGGATAAGCTTGCTCCAATCAGACATGTTTTTGATACCTGGGAAGCAACTCTAAGTGATGCCTTTGTTCCTGGTGAAAATGTTACCGTGGATGAGCAACTGCTTACATTTCGTAGCCGTGTTCTGTTCAGACAATACATTCCCAGCAAACCTGGGAAATATGGCATAAAGCTATGGATGGTGTGTGACAGTGCAATGTCATATGTTCTGCGTCTTCAAGTATATACAGGAAGGGAACTCGGACAAAACAGGGAACAGAATCAGGATGAAAGGGTTGTGCTGCAACTCACTGAAGGATTGACGCGATCTGGCAGAAATGTTACTGTTGACAATTTCTTCTGCAGTTTTTCCCTGTCACGGAAATTGCTAGAAAAACAAATGACACTTTTGGGGACAATTCCAAAGTACAGAAAAGAATTACCTCCAGAATTTGTAACAGAAAAGTGCCGAGAGGTATTCACTTCACTGTTTGCCTTTCGCGATGACACCACTCTGGTTTCCTATTGCCTGAAGAAAGGAAAAGTGGTTGTTCTTCTGAGCAGTTTGCATGATCAAGAAGAAGTAGATAACACATGTCCAGACAAAAAACCATGCATGATCTTGGACTATAATTCTAGTAAAGGTGGAGTAGATATGGCAGATCAAATGTTGCGCACGTATACCACAAAACGAATGACAAGACGCTGGCCAGTGACAATCTTCTACAACATGTTGGACATCAGTGCTTTGAACGCCTTCATTGTTTGGATGTCACTAAATCCAGAATGGCAGTCCAAGTCAAAGCACAGAGGTCATCTATTCCTCTTGGAATTAGGAAAGCAGCTGCTTCAGAGTAATTGCAGCAAGACTTCTTCCAGCATTGAAGAAGCCACTGATGCTGTTTGCAATGTCGGGATCCCAAAGAAAAGGGCAAGGTGTCACTGCTGTTCCAGAGAAAAAGACAAGAAAAGTAGCATAATTTGCACCTCCTGCAAGTGCAATGTTTGCAAAGAACATTCAGAAATTGTCTGTGTCTCATGCAAATGACTGTAGTACTTTACTGTGTTCATCAACTGCATGCAAAAACTGCTTTCATGGCAACTCTTCTTCATGTAATTTTATGATAAAGCATTAAATTTCAAAACATTTAACCTTCATATAATAAATAATTAATTCAAAATAATATTTTGTCTGTTTATTTTAAAGTTTTCATGGTTAAGAATTAAAATTCGTCGTGGGTCATTTATGACCCCAACGGTATTCAGTGTCTGCAAAAAATCTTGGTAATTCCAGGGTTAAGATGTTTTCATCAAGAAAGTGAGACCTTGCTCCAAGAAAGACAAAATCACTGAGTATTTCTGCACTGATGACAAATGTTCTTAACTATTCCACCACATTAACTTGGTATAAGAACAACTGTTCAAAGATAAAGAATAAGGACATTGAGAGGATAATCGGCTCTTCCACAAAAGATATACCATGTCATTTCATCATAAAGGAACTAAAAGTGATAAAAAGCATTGAAGTAATGTAGCCTCGAAAAAAATTATGTCACCGGGATATTCAGCGTCACTAACAAGGATAGTGCAGCTGAGTATCTGTGGGTGCTGCTGCTGCACACCTCGATGTTAGCTGGCTAGCATCGGGGTGGCCCAAGGGTGGAGGGGGAATGGCATCCAGCGATAACTGGGCAGCGGATATATTCAGCCTCTGTCTGTTTATCGCTAAGCAGCAAACGTTAGGCCCAGGCATTTAATATCTGGATCTAAAGTTCCAAGGCGTTGGCTTTCCACTTTACAATAGAAGCCGCTGCTAACTATCAGACCCTAGCTTTACTTTTCACACTGACAAATATTATTGGAAATTCATCTGTCAGTACATATTCATCTATCAAAGAGAAACAATTCATCCAACAGTTTTTTGGGCTTTTCAAGGCACAAAGAATCTCACCTGCAATGGGAGAAAAATAAATGGGTGCATCTGCTAGAGCTTATAATGTTGATAGCCAGTATGTGCTGCTTCCCTCATCCCCATATGCATTATGATGAAAAACACAGACCATTTTGGTAGTCACCCTCTGCACCAACTCCATTCTGTTCATATCCTTTTGAAGGTGTGTTTTCCAGAACTGCACATAATACTCTAAATGAGGTCTTATATAGAGGCACTATCACCTTCTTCTTTCTGCTGGCCATTCTTCTCCCTTTGCACCCAAGCATACTTCTGTTTTTTATCGTCACCTTTTGTATCTGTTTAGCCACCTTAAGATCCTCAAAGACAATCACCCCTAGGTCCTACTTTTCTTTCATGAACAGAAGTACTTCACCCCTCTATACTGTACCATTCTCTTGGGTTTTTGCAGCCCAAATGCATGACCCTACATTTTTTAGCAATAAATCTCAGCTGCCAAATTCTTGACCATTCTTCAAGCTTCACTAGATCCTTCCTCATGTTATCTTCGTCTTCCCAGGTGTCTACCCTATTGCAGATTTTGGTATCATCCCTACTGGTCAGGGACACTTGTGATATATAGCTACTTGGAACAGAAATATACATTGCTTTTAGACTTGCAGCTAGACCTGGTCTTCTACTTAGATCTCCTACTTAATTTTGCAAGCAAGGGTATAATTTTAAGGTTACAGGGACCCTTGCTTAATAGGCTGATACATAGCAGTAAGATTTCAGTTTGATTTTTTTAGTTTCCTTTGTCTGTTGCAAGCCTACCTTATAGGGAGAGGCTAATTAAATTAAAGCTGCTATACCACTGACCAAATACCTGAACCAGACTGCCATCAGAACTTCAAGAGACTACACACTCAGCTAAGGCTTTCAAACTTTATCATTGCCTGTTTTTTGATAAAGCTTTACCTGTCTGTTTGGAAGGACTATGAGTTGTGGTCAATAGGTAACCACTTGTACATTTGGTGGCACCATATTCTACCTCTCTGGATGTTATAATGAACCTTTCCTCTTGTCTCTTCTATTTCTTTAACTATCACTGTATCTCTTATGCTGTCCTATCTTATAAATGGCGTTCTTTTCATATTTTCAGTAACATTTATGTAATATTGTAAACCGCTCTGATGCTTCGGCCTGAGCGGTATATCAAATGTAGTAAACATAAACATAAACATAGGACAGCTGAGTCAGAATGGCATGTATTCAATGCAATAACCGAGATGCCTTTATTCCAAGAAGAATCATTTGGACCCTAAGAACTTGCCCTATATGCCTCGTTAGCTGCTATACATAAAGAATTAACTCTACTAAGGGAAGAATTAGCTGCAATTAAACACACTCCCTCTAGGTTACAAACTGAACAAAATCCACCACTGCTTCCACATAGAATCAAACAACCCAGGAACAAATGGATCACAGTGGGCTCTGGTAGGTTGCAACCATTAACGCAGAGACACCCTACACAACAAGTAATATCCCTGCAAATGCCTTCTCTGCCTTGGATAATGAAGGTGGCCAATCCATGGAAACTGAAGTGCCCTTAATTGATAAACTTAATGCCCAATCTACTGACAATGTACCAAATAGGAAGAAAACAAATCACAAAACAGAAAACTACCACTCATTGGAGATTTCATCATCAGAGGCACCAACTTGGGACACAGTTCAAAGGAGAGAAGATGGTCAAATGCCTTCCAGGCTCTTCAGCCAGCAGTAATACAAACCAAATTGCTGTTATAGTTAGTGCAGAAAGTGAGCACTCCAAAACTGATACTGGCATCCACTTGGGTACAAATGACCTGGCTAGAAATATTGCCTCTGCAGTTCAAAGAAACTTCCAGACTCTGGGAGAGAAACTCAAGCCCATTGTTAACACTGTGGCATTCTCAGAAGTTCTACCTGTTCATGGTAATGGGGCAGAAAGGCTGCATCGCATAAACAACTTTAATACATGGGTCCAAACCTGGTGCAAACAAAATATTTTAGATATATATGGGGAAACATATGGATCAACAAGAGACTATACTGTACTGATGGACTACATTTCTCCGCCGCAGGGAATAGGATCCTAAGTGAAAATTTCAGGCATTATGTGGACAGGCATTTAAACTAGGGAAAGGGGATGATGGATGGAGAAGGACAAGTTCAGTATGTCACTCCCAGCAAAAGAAAAACAACATTGGAAACAGCCACACACTTGAACAACACATCAATGGCAAGCAGTAAGGGGTGTGTAGAACAAAACCCATGCAAAAAGGCAGGCAAGCCATTCAACACATGCTGGAAAGCAAAGAGTATAAATGCTCGAAGTCTAGCCAACAAAGTTCCTGATCTGGAAGCCCTAATGGTGGAAATGGACTTGGACATTGTGGCCATTACAGAAACATGGTTTAACAAGTCATATGAATGGGATATAGCCATAGCTGGCTATAATCTATTTAGAAGAGACAGAGAGGGTAGAAATGGAGGAGGAGTAGCCCTGTATGTCAAAAGCAATATTAAAGCTGCTGAAATGTAGGGGACGTGAGGAAAACAAGAAGCGCTGTGGATTGTGTTGGAAAGAGGAGATGGCACTGTCATCCATATGGTGTGGTCTGTAGGACTCCAACTGAAACTGAAGACGTGGATAGCGAATTGATTGTTGATATTACAAAGATAGCCATGAAGGGGAAGTGATCATATTGGGTGATTTTAATCTACCCGTTGTGGATTGGAGTGTTCCTTCTGCAAATCTGGAAAGAAGTAAAAAAATTGTGGATGTCTTCCAAGATGCGTTACTTAAACAAATAGTGATAAAACCAACCAGGGAGAGCTCCGTGCTGAATTTAGTGCTCACCAACATAGATAGTGTGTTGAATATCCAAGTGGGTGCCCATATGAGCAGCAGCGATCATCACATGGTGTGGTTTGAGATAAAAGCCAAGGTGGAATCCAATCATAGCAAGCTCAAAGTCTAAGGGGTATGTTTACTAAACCTTCTTAACGTGTGCGCTGTGCAATTAGCATGCGCTAAGGTACCTTAGAGCGCGCTAATGACGCTTTACGGGGGGAAATATGCTTTAGTGCGCGCTCACGCGCGCAGCGGCGCAAACGAGCGCTGAAGGCGTGGAAAGGCTCCCGGAGGGCGGAAGAAGGCTCCCCAGGGGCGGAGAGAAGGGGTCAATGGGTGGAGAGTGGGAGGGGAGAGGCTCCCCGCACACTAACGATGTGAAATTCGAGGCCAAAAATACCGCAAGTGAAAACCTTACGTTAGAGCTGATTTAAAGGGAAAAGAAACCATTTCTGTCAGCAATGTACAGCAAAACCAGGGAAACCTACAAAAAAGTGATAAGTGTGATAAATGTGCACGGAACAAAAGTGCAAATAAACATTGAAAATGACCCCAACAAAATGAAAAAAAAATCATAATCAAGCTGGGCAATAGTGATAGTAATGGGAAACATCAAAAAACACTCCCAAGAAAGCCCCAAAAAATAAATATGAATTTTGGAAGGGTCTACGCTCCGTCCCCATATAAGGTGAATGATCCCACAGTGAAATAGTACTGATCAGGGCTTCCCTCTCCATTGGACAGGTTACCTATGGCATGCACATGTTCCACAACAGCAGAGCGGGCATGTCGGAATGGGCAACTGGACAGATGCTGGGAAAGGGGATACAGAGGGCTGCAAGCGGCAAATGCTGTGGTGCAGCTGGGGCACAGTGCGGACTAGGCAGATGCCTACGTGGCACTTAGGAATGCTGAAACTGAACAGAAGCCAGACAGCAACTGATGAGGGCCCAGCATGGGCACGAGAGTGTTTATCACAGTGTCACAGGGGATAGTACCCAGCAGGTACCCCCAAGGGCACAGAACATTGGCAGGCGGTGTTGGGGGGAAGCATGGACGCTTATGCAGGCACCCCTACCCCACAACACGCACCATAGGCAGCAGCCTACCTGCACACTGGATGGCTTGAGACTGCACACCATCAGCACCAACAGCAGAAGGGCATGTCAGCATGGTGGCACAGGGGTACTGGAGGTGGAGGGGGGCAGTGGCAGCTGCCCAGAGCCGACCATGGTCTAGCCCTGTGTAGGTGGGTGCCATGCACTGCAACAGACAGGCTCTGTCTGACAAACAACCATGGTATCTCCAGGGACAGCACTGTCTCTGCGAGCACAGTGTGGTGCGGTGAACACAGCCAGTGTGTTCAGGAGCAGAAAGTCACAAGTTCAAGTCCCAGCTGGGGCTACTGCCAATCTAGTCCCCATATTTTACCTGCTACTAAACCGTGATAGTAAGGACAAACCTTATTGCAGAGAACATACGCATGGTTCAAACGCCTATATTTTACCCCACCGAGCACAGACACCAGAAACATGCGCATTACCTAGAGCAGAGTCCCCCAAATGCAGTCCTGGAGGGCCACAAATCATTCAGGTTTTATGCTGTCTCCAATATAAGGCCATGTCAGCATGGTGGCGGAGGGGTACTGGTGGTGGAGGAGGCAGTGGCAGCTGCCCAGAGCAGACCATGGCCTAGCCCTGTGTAGGTGGGTGCCGTGCACTGCAACAAACAGGCCCTGTCGGATGTATGGTCATGGACTCCCCAGGGAATGCAGCATATCTGTGGTAACATGGTGGTGCAGTGCACACAGACAGTGTGTGCAAGAACAGAAGGTCACAGGTTCAAAGCCCAGAGGGGGCTGCTGCCAATCCAGTCCACATATTTTTCCCACAACTAAACCGTGATAGTAAGGACAAACCTTTATTGCAGAGAACATACGCATGGTTAATACGCCTATATTTTACCCCACCGAGCACAGACACCTTAACAGCGCATTACCTAGAGCAGAGTCTCCCAAATGCAGTCCTGGAGGGCCAAACACCATTCAGGTTCCATGCTGCCTCTAATAAAGATGCCCGTGCTGCATATCTATGCACCACCCCCATGGTATGCAGATGTATCTCATGCATATTCATGAGGGACAGCATGAAAACCCGATCAGTGTTTGGCACACCAGGACTGGAGTTGGGAACCTCTGCCGTAAAGCAGCAGCCAACAGTGGCAGACACACCCACACCCACAGGCCCCATTAGCCAATGCCTCCTGGAGAGGCAGGACATTGGGCCCTGCGTGCATCTCCCAATACTAGCACTTGCATACCTTAGCAATGCCACCCTACACCTGGGTATACGGTACACAGCTATCAAACGTTTGCTATGATTACTGGCAGATAGCAATTCCTACGTTAAGCACAGTTTGCTGATTGAGCTCCATCATAACCACCTTTCTGATGTCTGTGGTGTGTGCTTCAGGTCTGGTCTCTGACAGTGTTTACCACCCTGGGGAGTGACCCCCAACAGTATTGCGTACCATATCCATGCCTGCACTGTGCCCAGGACTGGTGTGGCGGCCAGGGATGCTAAACTCCTCTATAGTAGCACAATGCTGGCATAGGTGTGGGAGTGTGTGTCTGTCTATCCAGTGTGTGGTGGCTGCAAACACCTTCACAGCCCACAATGCCAGCACTGTTGCCAGTATTGGCCTGCCAATGTGCATAATGAGGAGCAAGGTACCATGGGTATAGCCCAGACAGGGTGGCCTGGCCAGGATGCATCTCCACAGGGCATAGGGCACTGGCTGGGACATTGTAGTGCCCGGCCACCAGCTGCACAGACAGGGTGGCCACAGCATGTCCTGCTGGGAGATCACTCTCATCCTGACTGTGCAGTGACCACAGCATGGCTAAGCACCCCCATAGTGCTATATAGCATTTTACTCATGTGATATTTATGGGTTTTCTTTTGGGGCCCAGTCACTGATTTATCTGCTTGGTGTGTATACTGACATCCCAGTTCTGGGTGCACGCATTTCCACCAGGAACATGCACTATGGACTAGCTAGCAGACTGTTTGCAGCTGGTATGTGTCTTGATGGAGCACCTTGCAGGGTGCAGCGGCTGAAGACTTGCTGCAGGAGAATCTCAGATAGTGGTGGGGTGCAGCTTAGCATATCCAGGCCTAATGTCTGTCTGCTATTGCGGTATGGATGTGTACAGAGCTGCATTGACTGCCCTGTAGGGTGTCTATCCCCCAGCAGGACTGGGGTTGATGTTCCCCTCTACTGCCGCCATTGCAGGAAGGTAGAATGTGGATCTGTTGGTGGGAGACCCTGTTTACCACCCTCAGCCCTGTAGGAGGAGGGTAGTGGTACATAATTCTCCTAGGGGTCCATGGGGGCTACACCTGACTGAGACATACAGATATATCCAAGGTGTGTCTGCAGAAACTACCTATCTCACACATTAGCACTGCTGGGGACCTGCAGTATGGCCTATCTCTGCTGTGGACCTGGTGCTGGGCGCCCCACCTCACCCTCAGGGTGAGTGCAGTACCTGCACAATGTGACGGTGTGTAGCTACTCTGTGCCAGTACCACATATGGTCAGTTCCCCCTACCAGGCCGAGGTGCTGTGGCATTACTTTAGGAGGCATTTCAATATTGGGCGGCATAAGGCGGCGCGCTGATGTGCATAAGGCGGCGCGCTATTGCTTTAGGAGGCATTTTAATATTGGGAGGCATAAGGCGGCGCGCTGATGTGCGAACACAAGAACAGAACCACAGCACAATGGTTAAGACACTAACCAATGGTGCAGTGATTAGGGGTTCAATCCCCCAAAGTGTCCAATGAACAAGGCTGGCTGAAGCATTACCTATTATGGGGAAGATTGCTTTAGGAGGCATTTTATTTATATTTTAATTACATCTACTAGCAAACGCACTCTCAAAGCGTGTTAACATAAGGCGCCCCATAAGGCACATTTTAAAGTGCACTGTCCGCCAGGGCACCCTAGAATGTTGCTTATAGGGCGCTTTATAGGGTGACGTATGAGGTACCGCAAGGTCACAGCACTGTTTTTGATGGCAGCACTGTGCAGTTTAAGGAATGAAAAGCATAAGTAGGTGCGCTGACATGCAAAGAGGAGCACAATGGTTAAGACACTGACCAATGATGCAGGAGTCGTGGGTTCAATCCCCCACTGTGCCTAATGAAGAAGGCTGGCTGAGGCATTACCTGTTATAGTTAATATTGCTGTAGGTGGCATTTTATTTTTATTTTAATTAGTGCTGCCAGCAAACACACCCTCAAAGTATTGTAACATAAGGTGCTGCATAAGGCGCCTCATAGATTACCCCAGAGGGCACATTTTAAAGTGCACTGTCCGCCACCTGACCCTAAAATGTCCCCTATAGGGCACCCTATGTTGCATCACTGGATAATGTACAGTGCACCTTATATGGACGGTAACCATAAGGTGCCCTATAGGGCACCCTATAAAGCGCCCTCAGAGGCACCTTATGGGTACAGTACGCTGAGGGTGTTTTTGCTGGCAGCAATAATGTACATTAAAAATAGATAAAGCTTTGGGCAGCTCTATCAAATAACTACACTGTGGGTTTGAACCCATGATTTCTGGCTCCACAGGCAGTGAAATAACCATTGGGCTACCGCTCTATAGCTGCTAGCAAGCTCCTGGCTGGCTGCAGAGGGAGTGCATGTCACCACAAAGACAGTCTGCTGTGGTCACCAGGATAGGGTTAGCACACCCATACCCATGATGCACTGCACATGCAAATCAGCTGTCCACAGATAAACACAAGATGGGGTATGCACCCCCACAGCACCTCGGCCTGGTAGGGGGAACTGACCATGTCCAACCCCACAGCACCTCGGCCTGGTAGGGGGTACTGACCATGTGTTTTACTGGCACAGAGTAGCTACACACCGTCACATTGTGCGGGTACTGTGCTCACCCTGAGGGTGCGGTGAGGCGTCCAGCATCAGGTCCACAGCACCTTCTATGGCAGCAATAGGCCATGATGCAAGTACAAAGCAGTGTTAATGTGTGAGATAGCTAGTTTCTGCTGGAACAACTTAGGTATATCTGTCTGTTTGTCTCAGTCAGGTGTTGCCCCCAGGAGGCCCCCCTCCACCCAAGGGCAGCAAACAGGGTCCCCCATCAACAGATCCACATTCTACATTCCTGCAATGGTGGCAGTAGAGGGGACCATCAACCCCAGTCCTGCTGGTGAAAAGACACCCTTCAGGGCAGTCAATGCATCTTTGTACATAACCATAATACAATAGCAGACAGACATTAGGCCTGTATATGCTAAGCTGCACCCCACCACTATCTGATATTCTCCTGCAGCAAGCCTTCAGCCACTGCACCCTGCAAGGCACTCTATCAAGACACATACCAGCATCCCTCCGCCCCTCGGGAGCCTTCCTCCACCCTTAGAATGCCTTTCCATGCCTCTATCACACATCAGCGCACCACGCACTTGTGCAGGGCACAAAAACGCTCTATTAGCATGTGCTAAGGTACCTTAGCGCACGCTCAAGTGCGCCCCGCACAATTGCGCGGTTTAGTAAACATATCCCTAAATGTTACTATATTCCCACTAAAGTAGTTTTGCCTAATGTTGATACAGAATTGGCTGTTTTGGAAGAACAAAACCCTTTCAATTTGACTGCCTTTTTGGAGGATACACAAGATGTTATTACAACTAGGGCTACCTTGAAAGTTACTTTATCCTCTGAAAATGATAAAGTTGCTATTCTTAAAGCATACTTTAGGAGAAAAGAAACCCTGTTCTGTGGAGACAGGATATCTATTTTTCCAGATGTATCTCGTATAACACAAATGCGCAGGAAATCTTTTCTAGTCTGTAAGCCTAGGGTGCTAGCCCTTGGTGCTACCTTCTTTTTACGTTATCCATGCAAATGTTTAATTTCTTTGGGGCAGGATAAATTTGTCTTTTTGTCCTCTTCAGATTTAGAGAAATGGCAAGTGGGCAGGGAGGATGCATGCTCGGTTCTTTTTCTTACTTTTTGATAATTTCTTTTTCTTTTCTTACCGGGTGTATGGGAGGGTAAAGGGCTGGGAAAATGTGTTAACCAGACTTGCCTTTTTTGAGGGCCTCTCTGGTTAGGTTTTCTTTGTTACTAATGTGGTCTGGATACCCCGAGATGTGGTCTAATGTATTCCTCTCAGGGTTTCTTGTACTGTAAATTATATTCATGCTATTTTTGTATTGCCACGGTTCTTTTATTCTGATAATTGTATTGTCAGTTAAAAATTCAATAAATATAATTTAAAAAAAAAAAAGAAAGATTAAAGATTTGCATCAAGCATGGGTGTTGTTTAAAAATACTATCTTGGAAGATGAGGCCACATGTATTCCAGGCTTTAAGAACAGTGGAAAAAAGGACAAAAAACTGCCAGCATGGTTTAAAGGTGAGATCATAGAGGCTGTTGTTGCAAAAAAAAGCAACTTTCAGGAAATGAAAAAGGAGCCAAATGATGAAAATGGGAAACAACATAGCACTGGCAAGTTAGATGCAAGGCATTGATAAGGTAGAAATGCAATGCAATGTGTGCCTTTGAGTCAGTTCTGACTCCTGGTGACCCAAAAGCTCCTGGGTTTTCTTGGCAGTGTCACCTGAAGTAGATTGTCAGGCCTTTCTTCTGAGGCAATGGAGGGTTAAATGACTTGCCCAAGGCCACAAGGAGTGCTAGTGGGAATTGAACCCTGGTTGCTTGGTTACCAAGCCAGTGCTCTAGCCACTAGTCTACTCTGCCACTCCATTGATAAGGTAGGCAGAGAGAATTTGAAAAAAGCTTGCCATGAAAGCTAACGCCTAAAACCATATTTGAATACATTTGTAGTAAGTAACATGAGAGAGTCAGTTGGACTATTAGATGATAGAGAGGTAAAACTTAGATATGACCCACACAAACTACTATATATAGGTTCTTGAGCAAGTTAAGTTATCCAGCATGTCATATTACCCCCCCCCCCTTTTATTATTTGTTATACTGTAGACATTGTTAAGTTCTAATGTAAACCACTTTGAATTAAGGATCAGGCGATCTAGAAAACCTGTTAAATCTGCCTAGTACCTAGAAGATCAAGGGTTCAAGTCCCACTGGCACTCCTTGTGACCTTGGGCAAGTCACTTTACCCTCCATTGCCTCAGAAGAAAAAGCCTGGCAGTCTACTTCCATGATACATTGCCAAGAAAGCCCAGAGGCAGCTCGGTTGCCAGGAGTCAGCACTGACTTGATGGCACTAAAACAAAGCAAAAAGGGAGGACAAGGCTACAGCAGAGAGACGGAATAAATTACACAGGTCTGCAAAAAAAAATTTTCGAGAGCTGTTTTGGTTATTCCACCTTATCTTTATGTTTTTTGGTGTGCTGAATCCGAAAATGACCTCCATTTTGTCATAGGACATCATGTTTCCTGACAATTTAGGTAACTATGTTAAATAAGGCAATACCTCAAAATAAATGGAAATAAACATAAAATTAAAGTTTTATTACAATATTTTCATGAAAATCCTTTTTTGAACTGAAATGAGCTCACCTACACACACTAAACTTGATTCTTCTTCCTTGTGAGGCTCCTCTTGGTGCATTTACACTTGTGAGTAGCATCTGGAATGTCTCTCTGAAGCATCCAACAGTAGTCTGCCATCATTGTAATGCTCCATTTTCCCTGGTATCTCCTTTCCATCTCTTTAATGTCTTGGTGGAATCGTTCACCTTGTTCCTCACTCACAGCTCCCAAATTTTCAGGAAAGTAGTCAAGGTGGGACTGGAGGAAATGCACTTTCAAACTCATCAGGCAACCTAAAGCTTGAAATGCTTTCAGCATTCGTCCGACGATCTTTTTGTAGTGAGGATCTTTGTTATTGCCTAAAAATTTCTGTACGACTTCTTTAAATGCAATCCACCCTTATTTTTGAAGATCTGTCATGGTATTGACAAACTCTTGATCAACTATAAGCCTTCTAATGTCTGGTCCGACGAACACACCTTCCTTCAATTTTGCCTCTGACAGGCCTGGAAACTTGGTGACCAAGTATTCGAAGCATTCTCCATCTCTTGGAAGTGATTTTACAAATTGCTTCATCAATCCCAATTTTATGTGGAGAGGTGGTAGAAGAACTTTATGGGAAGGTACCAAAGTTTCTCGGAGGACATTTTTTTCACCGACTGTTAGCACCCTCGGCTGCCAACTCTTCTTGGTCCAGTGATTTTGTCGGTCTCGACTGTCCCATAGACACAGAAAACAAGGATATTTGCTATACCCAGCTTGTTGCCCGAGCAGCATGCACAAGACCTTCAAGTCCCCACACACTTGCCAACCATGGTCTTCATATTTAAGTTTACGAAGAACCAATTGCAAGTTCTCGTAGGTTTCCTTCAAGTGTACGGAATGACCTACAGGTATGGAAGCGTAAAAACTGTTGTGGACTAAAACTGCTTTGAGACTTCTTTTTGAAGAATCTATAAAAAGACACCATTGCTCTGAATCATATTGGATTTTAAATTGACCCATCAGACCTTCGACATTGATGCAATAAACCAACTTGTCTTCCTGGGCGAAGTAAGGAATGAACTCCTTTTCACGATGTCTGAACCATGAAGATGACACTCCTGGCAATAATAAATTCCTGCTTTTCAGCCTTGATCCGAGTAACTCAGCGGCATCTTTGGGAAGATTCAAGTCTCTTACCAAATCATTCATCTCCTCCTGAGAAAACAATTTTGGTCTTGTATCATCTTCAAAGTCAGAACTTGATTCGTCATCTGGTTCAGGTATGACTTCACCTTCATCGGAGCTAGGTATCTCTTCCAAGGTAGCAGGGGGCTTGGGTACTGGTATATCTGTGCCATGGGGGATGGGATGAATTGCCGAGTGAAGATTGGGGTATGAAATGGAATGCTTCCTTTTGGAATTAAACCCTTTCACATCGCATGAACAAAAGTAACAGTTGTCACTATGGTTCTTTTGCTCTCACCATACCATAGGAATCCCATAACGGAAAGATTTTTTCTTACCCTTGAACCAGTTTCGGAGGTCCTCAACACACCATTTGCACACTTTATGAGGCACCCAGACTTTATCTTGATCTAGTCCAAAGTATGCAAAGTATACTTTTTTCACAAAGTCTGTAATATTCTGCTGTTGCTCAACACTGTATATTCACCACAGATGAAACAGAAACTGTCTGGCGAATTAATGCACGTTCGCGGAGCCATAACATAATGGTTGAAGAATGACGAGCTAACACGAATTGCGATGAAAAAGTGTGAACAGCCTAGAACCAAGAACCTGATGATGATTCGTGCACAAGTGTGGCATGCAGGAGAGAGCAGCTTTGTGTCTGTACACGAGACGTCACAATGCTGGCCACGCACCCCTGCACTGACCGGAGCTGCTGCTATCTTCCCTGTGTCTCCCTCCTACTGGATTCTTCAGGAAAGATTAACCCCTTCTACCATTAGAAGCACGGACTTAAAACTTGCTTAGCTTATGTATATATTGCTGACCATCAGATTTACAGTGCTATACGTTTTTTACATAACTCGGACAACCCCTTTAAGGGTTTTTTTTTGGCATTTTATATCTTAAATGCACTTATGTGAATTAATTAATAGTAATTTGAATTAATAGTAATTTGAAAAAATTTGATAAATTTGAAGACAATTTTGCAGTTTGTGGCAAATCATGACGTCTAGGAGTTTTTTCAATATTTTATTTGTTTTCAGCACACCAAAATACATAGATGAAAATAATCAAACAGCTTTTTAGTCGCAGTAAGGACTGAAGAAAATAATTATTTGCTTCAGTCCTTACTGAAGAAGATATAGGGAAGTTACCCATGCTTGAAATGGTATTTAAAAGTGATGTATCCAAAGGTTTGAAAGAAATATAAATAAACCAGGAAGATGTATTACAACTATTTGATAAACTGAAGAACAGCAAATCACCTGGAGCAGATGGTATACATCCGAGGGTGCTGAAACAATTGAAATATGAGATTGAAGACCTACTATTAGTAATCTGTGAACTATCATTAATATGTTCAGTAGTAGTGTAGTAGTAAAAGGTTAGAAAAGGTACAGCAAAGAGCCACCAAAATGGTTAAAGGGGATGGTAGGATACCACTATGAGGAGAGGTTTAAAGGGTTAGAGCTCTTCGACCTGGAGAAGAGATGGCTGAGGGGAGATGTGATAGAGGTCTATAAAATGGAGTAGAACAGCTAAACGTAGATAGGTTGTTTACTCCATCAAAAAGTAGAAATTCTAGGGGACATGTAATGAAGCTACAGAGTAACCCACTTCAGAGTAATAAGAGAAAGGGGCATGTTTACTAAAATCCGCAAAATAGCGTGCCGCAAAATAGCGCACGGCAACGCGGCACTGAAACGTGCAGAAACGCGTTTAAATGCCCCGCACACGTGCGTGTCACCCCCGCACAGGTACGCGGCTCACTAACGGGCCCCGTACAAGTGCGGGCCCGCAAATGTCCGATAGAGGCGTGGAACGGCGAAAGGAGGGCGGAGGAAGGCTCCGGAGGGGCGGAGGGACGGGGTCAATGGGTGGAGAGTGGGAGGGGAGAGGCTCCCCGCACAGTATCGGGCCCGAATTTGCATGTAAAAACTACCGCGAGTGAAACACTCGCGGTAGAAAGCATTTAAAGGGAAGAGAAACCATTTCCGTCAGCAATGTACAGGAAAACCGGGGAAAACCAGCAAAACGTGAGCAGTGTGATACATGTGCACAGCACAAAAGTGAAAATAAAAATAGAAAATGACCACAACAGAACTATTAAAAATAGTAATTCAGCTGGGGAACAGTTATAGTGATGGGCAAATACAGAAATCACACCCAGCAAAGCTCCAGAAAAAAGAAATGAATTTTGGAAGGGTCTACTGAGAGGAGACTTTTCCAAAAAACATTTCCAAGTTTTGGAGCTTTCCTGGGAGTGTTTGCTATGGTTGCCCATTAATATCACTGTTGCCCAGCGTGGTGATATTTTGTCCCACATTTCCTGTGGACATTTCCGGGGTTTATGTGCACGTTTGTCACCAGACAGGGTGCATATGCCCACAGTAGAATTGCGTAGAGCAGGGTTTGTGACTCCATCCTGCCAGGCTTACTGCCTCCAGGGGCTGCACTGTCTCTGTGGCCAAAGTGTGGTACAGCGGACAGAGTCATTACCTCTAGGACCAGAGGGCAGAGGTTCAAAACCCAGCTGGGGCACCTACCAGCCCAGTCCCTATATTTTACCCACCACTAAATAAAGATAGCGCAGACACCCCTGTATGCATGGGGAAAACACCCATATTTTACCCAACACCGCACACACACCACAACAATGGGCATTACCTACAGCCAAGTCCCCCAAATGCAGTCCCATACTGCCACATTGCAATCAGGTCAACTGCTTTTTCTGAGAGAAGTTCATGCCAGCATGTTGGCGGACAAGTACATGTGGTGCAGGGGGCAGTGGCTGCTAACCACAGAAGACAGAGGCCTAGCCATGTGCAGGCTGGCACAGTCCACTGCAATAGACAGGTCCTGCCGGATCCACAGTCATGGACAGTCCAGGGAATCCAACCAATCTGTGGCTACACAGTGGTGCAGTGCACACAGACAGTGCATACAAGAACAGAAGGTCACAGGTTCAAAGCCCAGCTGGGGCTACTGCCAATCCTGCCCACATATTTTTCCCACAACTAAACAGTGATAGTAAGGACACACCTTTCATGGCGGGGACATATGCAATGGTAAGACATCTATCTTTTACCCCACTGAGCACAGACACCATGAACAGGGGCAGTACCTAGAGCAGAATCACCCAAATGCAGTCCTGGTGGGCCACACACCAGTCAGGTTCCATGCTGACACTCATACAAATGCCTGTGCTGTATATCTATGCACCACCCCCATGGCATGTAGATGTAGCCCATGCATATTCATGAGGGATAGCAGGAAAACCCGAACAGTGTGATGCAAACCTGGACTGGAGTTGGGAATCTGTGCCGTAAAGCAGCAGCCATCAAGGGCAGACACACCCACACCCACAGGCCCCATTGGCCAATGTCTCCTGGAAAGGCAGAACATTGGACCGTGCATGCAGCACCCAAAACGAGCACTTGCATAACTTACCAATGTCACCCTACACCTGAGGTATACGGTACACAGCTCGGAGACATTTGCTAGGAGCACAGGCAGGCAGTTATCCATACGTTACGTACATACTGCTAGTTGACCCCATCCAAACAATCTGTTAGGTGTTTGCGGGGCATGCTCCAGGCCTGGCCTCTGACGGTGCTTACCACCCTGGGGAGTGACCACCAGCTGTAATGCGTACCATATCCATGCCTTGCCGTGCTCAGGACCGGTTTGGTGGGCAAGGCTACTTACCCCCTCAATCGTAGCACCATGATGGCAGAGGTGTGGAAGTGTGTGTCTGTCTATACAGTGGGTGTTGGCTGCAAGCCCCTTCAACAGCCCGCACTGCCAGCACTGTTGCCAGTATTGGCCAGTCAATGTGCATAATGAGGTGCAAGGTACCATGGGTATAGCCAGGGCAGGGTGGCGTGGCCAGGATGCATCGGCACTGGGCATAGGGCCCTGGCAGGGACATTGGCTGGGATATTGTAGTGTCCGGCCACCACCTACACAGACAGGGTGGCCAAAGCATGTCCTTCTGGGGGATCATGCTCACCCTGACTGTGCAGTGACCACAGCATGGCTAGGCCCCCCCATAGTGCTGTATAGTAGTTCTCTCATGTGATAGATATGGGTTTCTCTTTGGGGCCCAGTCACTGATCTATCTGCTTGCTGTGTATGCAGACAGCCCAGTTCTGGGTGCATGCATCTCCATTGGGAACATGCACTATGGACTAACCAGCAGACTGTTTGTAGCTGGTAAATGTCTTGCTATGATGGCTTGCAGGGTGCAGTGGCTGTTGGCTTGCTACAGGGGAATATCTGGTGGTGGAGTGTAGCTTACCATACCCTGGGCTTATGTCTGTCTGCTATTGTGTTATGACTGTGTATGGAGCTAGCTGCCTGCCTGGGCGGGGGGGGGGGGTGTTCCTCAGCAGGACTGGGGTTGATGTTGCCCTCTACTGCCACCTTTGCAGGGAGGTAGAGTGTGGATCCCTTGAAGGAACCATGTTTGCCACGGGGAGGGGGGGTGCCTGATGGCGGCAGACAGGGATATCCATGGTGCTTGTGCAGAAACTAGCTATCTTACACATTAACACTGCTTTGGAACGCCCGCTTGGCCTCCATCAGCCATGGCAGGTGTTGTTGACCTGGTCCTGGCCACCTCATTGCACACTCAGGGTGAGCACAGTACCCGCACGATGTAACGGTGTGTGGCTACTCTGTGCCAGTAAAACACCCGATCAGTGCCCCCTACTAGGCCAAGGTGCTGTGTGGGTGCACCCGGTCACTTCCCCCAACAGGGCCGAGGTGCTGTGGGGGTGCATTCCCCATCTTGTGTCCATCTGCGGACAGCTAATTTGCATGTGCAGTGCATCATGGGTACGGGTGGCCTAACCCTATCCTGTTGACACCAGCAGACTGTCTGTGAGGTGACCTGTAGGCTATCTGCAGCCAGCCAGGGGCCTGCTTACAGCTATGGAGCTGTAGCGCAATGGTTACATCACTGCCTGTGCAGCCAGAGGTCATGGGTTCAAACCCACAGTGGGGCCCTTTGGTAGGGCTGTCCACAGCTTTATTTTTATTTACTGTACATATGTCTATGCCGGCAAGACCACCCTCAGCTTACTATACCCATTAGGTGCCTCTGAGGGTGCTTCATAGGGCGCCCTGTAGGCCACCTTATGGTTGCCATCCCTATAGGGGGTGGTGGCGAGGAGGAATGTGTCACATTCTATATACCCTTTCGATGTCTAGGACATCTGCACCTTGCCCACTCACAATCTTAAATGACAGAGGTGTAAGGCAGGGGTCTCCAAATCCAGCCCTGGAGGGCCACAAACCAGTCAGGTTGGCAGGATATCTCTAATGCATATATATCTCATGCATAGTCATTAGGGATATCCTGAAAACCTGACTGGCCGGTGTGCCCCGTAGGACTGGGTTGGGAAACACTGCTATAGGGTGCACTATACATTATCCTGTGTCGCAACATACATGCTGCCCTATAGGGGTCATTCAAGGGTGCCTTGGTGAACAGTGCACTGTAACATGTGCCTTATGGGCCGCCGTATGTTAACATGCTGGGAGAGTGCGTTTGCTAGTAGTGATAACAAAATAAAATTATACAGCCTCCTACAGCACTCCACAACATAATACATACTGTCTCAGCAGGCATTTTTCACTGGGCATTGTGAGGAGTTGAACCCCTGATCCCTGCACCATTGGTCAGTGTTTTAACCATTGTGCTGTGGCTCTGTTCCTGTGCTTGTGCATCAGCGCGCCGCCTTGTGCCTATCAGCGCGCCGCCTTCTGCCGCCCAAGGGGACCAGTGCGCCGCCTTCTGCTGCCCAAAAATAACTGTGCACCGCCTTCTGCCGCACAAAAATAACTGTGCGCCGCCTTATGCCGTTCCAAATTAATTTGCCTCCTAAAACAATGTTAACCATTACAGTTACTGCCTCAGCTGACCTTTGTCGTTGCACACACTGGGGGATTGAACCCATGGCCCCTGCACCATTGGTCAGTGTCTTCACCGTTGTACCACGGCTCTGTTGTTTTGTATACTCAGCAGCGCGCCACTTTGCCTTTCCACGCGCTAATGTCGACCCCCGCACATTAGCGCCACGCACACACGTCCAGTTGCTTACTACCGTTTTTTTTCTATTTTCTGCCTGAACCGCCCACTCCTTATATGGCACAGGCACACTAGCACGGCCCCGCACGTTAGGAATGTTTAGTAAACATGCCCCAAAGTATTTTTTCACTCTGTGCATAATCAAACTCTGGAATTTGTTACCCAAGGATGTAGTAAAAGCAGTTAGTATAGCTGGGTTTAAAAAAGGTTGGACAAGTTCCTGGTGGAAAGGTACAAAAACCATTATTAAAGAGGACCCAGGAAATCCACTGCTTACTCTGGGACAAGCATTGTGGAACCTATTTACCTTTGTGGGAACCTGCCAGGGACCTGTGACCTGGATTGGCCACTGTTGGAAACAGGATACTGGGTTTGATGGACCTTGGTCTGATCTAGTATGGCATTTCTTATGTTCTTATGGTCAATTACTGCAGTCAACATGGTAGAAACATAGAAACATGATGACAGAAAAAGACCACAAGGCCCATCTAGTCTGTCCTTCCATAACAACAACTACAACAGTCCACTTTTTACCTTTAGAGATCCTCTGTGTTGGTCCCATGCTTTTTTGAATTCAGTTACTGTCCTCATCTCTACCACCTCCACTGGGAGACTATTCCACGGATCCACTACTCTTTCCGTAAAGAAATATTTCCGCATATCACTCCTGAATCTATCTCCCTTCACCCTCATCCCATGTCCCCTCGTCGCAGAACTTGCTTTCAATTGAAAGAGGCTCTCTCCCTGAACATTTATGCCACGGAGGTATTTAAACATCTCAATCATATCACCTCTATCCCGCCTTTCCTCTAAGGTGTACATATTAAGATCCTTAAGTCTGTCCTCATATGCTTTATAATGAAGACTACTAATCATCTTAGTAGCAACCCTCTGCACCGACTCCATCCTGTTCACATCCTTTTGAAGGTGCGGTCTCCAGAATTGCACACCATACTCCAAATGAGGTCGCACCAAAGACTTATACAGAGGCATTATCACCTCCTTTTTTTCTGCTAGCCATTCCTCTCCGTATGCACCCAAGCATCCTTCTAGCTTTTGCCGTCGCCTTTTCTACCTGTTTAGCTACTTTAAGATCATTGGACACAACTACGCCTAGGTCCCGCTCTTCTTTAGTGGACAAAAGTACTTCACCTCCTATGCCGTATTGCTCCCTTGGATTGCTGCAGCCCAAATGCATGACCTTACATTTTTTAACATTAAATCCCAGCTGCCAAATTCTAGACCATTCTTCAAGCTTAGCTAGATCCCTCCTCATGTTATCTACACCTTCCTGGGTGTCTACTTTATTGCAGATTTTGGTATCATCTGCAAAGAGGCAAACCTTACCCGACAGCCCTTCCGCTATATCACTAACAAAGATGTTAAAAAGAATCGGACCAAGGACAGATCCCTGGGGCACACCACTGGTAACATCCTTCTCCTCAGAGTGAGCTCCATTTACTTGTACTCTTTGTCGCCTCCCACCCAACCAATTTCTAACCCAAGCAGTAACTTTAGGGTCCATCCCTATGGTGCTCAGTTTGTTTATAAGTCGCCTGTGAGGAACAGTGTCAAAGGCTTTACTGAAATCTAAATACACCACATCTAGAGCTCTCCCTCGGTCCAACTCCCTGGTCACCCAGTCAAAGAAATCAATCAGATTTGTCTGACAAGACCTGCCTCTGGTGAATCCATGCTGCCTCGGATCCTGTAATCCGCTGGACTCCAGAAACCTCACTATTTTCTCTTTCAACAGCATTTCCATTAATTTACTCACCACTGAAGTTAAACTAACCGGCCTGTAGTTTTCAACCACATCCTTACTTCCGCTTTTGTGTAAAGGCACCACATGAGCCTCTCTCCAGTCCTTTGGCACCACTCCCGACTCCAACGAGGCATTAAAAAGGTCAGTCAGTGGAGTTGCTAGAACGTCCCCAAGTTCCCTCAGTATTCTAGGGTGTATCCCATCCGGTCCCATCGCTTTGTCTACTTTAAGTTGAGCTAGTTTCTCACGAACACAGTCTTCTGAAAATTGTTCAAGATGTCCCTCGCTTCTGTTCTTATTTGTGGGTGTTTTCTAAGGTCCTGCTCCTGGTTCTTCATCTGGTAGCTCCTGGTTCTTCATCTGGTAGCTAACCTTGGACATAGATCTTACAATCAAAATTAGTAAGAGAGATAGGCAGCTATTTACAATAGAACATTCAAATAGATCCCTATTAAGCTTGACAAGCAAGTAAATAAGAGCTTCTGAAAAAGTACCAACAGAGTCTTCTTTAGAGAAAAGTTCCTGAAAGAGACCAAGCAGCTTAACTAACAGTGAGAAAACCTTTGGTATATTCAGCCGTAAGGCCATCACTGCCTGGGAACTTTCTCATAATAAACTGTTTAATAATAGATAGTATTTTCTCTGCAAGTACTGGTCTGTCCAGCCTGTCTACTACATTATGACCTAGCTGAGGAATTGGGAAACTTTTAAAACATGAGGCAATTTTGGTGTCTGATACAACCCTCTCTGATAATTTTAGAGAGGACTCATGAACCTGTGCTATGATCATTTTATTTTTGGCCAGGAGGACATCTCCTCTATGGAGAGCACCAATATACTAGGCTCTAAGCTTGGTGTTAAGATTATTAGCTAACATTCTACCCAGTGGTGGGATCCTGCCAGTTCGGCCTGGTTTGCATGAACTGGTTCCTGCCACAGGCTGCGTTCGGCGAACCGGGCTGAAAACTGCATCCAGATGCCGGTGCTTCACTGGCGGGACTCCCCCACCCGCCTGTGGTTTGACGGCATCATGGGAAGCCCCCAATGCCATCAAACCACTTACAGGCGGGGGGGGAGGGGGATCAGGCCGCTGGGCCATCAAGGAGCTGCTGCTTTACGGTGACCACTAGCAGCCCAAGCCCTCTCGGTCCTATCAGTGGCAGGATAGATCTGAACAAGTTCCTGTTTGGATTGGATCCCGCCACTGATTCTACCCATCTTGTTTTCACCCAGATAATTATGTGCATTTGCAATAAACATGGATTTAACCAACCTTATGAGAAAAGATTGCCTAATACTGAAATTTAAGCTGTGCCAGTTCTTCTTAAAGTCCCTTATCACTTGTAGTCTTACATCATTCATAGGCCTGGGCAATCTCACCCTCAAGCATCTGTAATAACAATAGCGAGTTAAAATAGACAAGAGTTTATCTTCTAGCTGAGAAATTGATATGGGAATTTCTGGATCTATCAGGAGGAGATAAGAAAATGCTGAATTCCTGAAGTAGATTTGCCTCAAAACATGAATTTATACTGAAATTGGCATATTTTAAGATAAGCATGTTGAAGATTGATATTATTAAAGAATTGTTGGTTATGATTTTTTGAATACATACACTTAGGAATTGTTGATATCACATATTTCTGAAGTATCTATATAGGTGGAGGGTCTTCAAGAATTAATTCTCAAGTATTGTTTTTCGATTATCAATTTCTAAAGATAATGTTTTTGACATTAGAACATTCCTTGCTTTAAAAAGACCAGTGATGAACGGGTGAAAATCTTGTACAAAGCAAATGCCTTTTAATTTTTAAGATGTTCCCACTCTGAAGGTCCCAAATAATTAATAAGATATTTGGAATATTTCTGGTTATTTAAAGAATATCCTTTGTGGTAAGGCATAAGCTTTGTTTTCATTTCATAGGATTGTTGGATATTGCCTATTCCTATTAGCCATGTGACTTATAATAATGCAGGCCAGTCACTTCTTACCTTCACTATCTCAAAAGCACCCTCTCAATTGGCAGCTACTGCTCATACAGTCCTACCTCTGAGGTACCCCTCAAATAGCAGCTACTCTGTCCACCCTATCACCAATGTTCCCTCTAATTTTCTGTAGGCTGTGTGCGCATAAAATATCAGCTGTGCAGCTTTTGAAGGAAGGTTAAATTTTTGTGCGCCACATAACGACACTCGGAGTTATATACTTTAAAATTTGACTGCACGTCAGAATACAGTATGTACACCACATTGATTTTAATCAAATTAAGTGAAAATAGGCGATTACTAAATGAAGCAGAAAATGTTTTAAGATGTCTGTGTTGTTTTCTATCAGAATCAGAACCGTAATTTTTGTGCGCTCTGTTGTAAAGTATGTGCGCTCGCTCAGCGAGGTGTGCGCGCGCGCACACGCGCACAGCTTAGAGGGAACAGTGCCTATCACCTAAACAAAGGCATGGGGAGGGGGTGACCTGCATGGAGTGGCAGGTACACCTATTCTTGCCACCTTGCTGGGCAGACTAGATGGACCATACTGGTCTCTATTTGCCGTCATATACTATGTTTTGTTATGTTACTATGCTATATTACCTCCAAGGTACCCTCACAGCCAGATCAAAGGATTGTTATTCCTATTGCTTCCCTTCCCATTATTGCCACTGCAGAAACATGCACTACTCTAATTCTGCATTGCATGGCTCTTATTAGATTTAAGCCACAAGATGCAAGAAGGAACTCTGGTACAAGCAGGGACAGTTCTATCATTAGGTCAAATGAGGAGGTAGACTCAGGCGGCAACGTTTTGGGGGCAGCAAAAATTGGCCCTAAAAAGCCCGCCTCACTCGGCCTTAAAAAAAAAAAAAGAAAAAACCTGATCGGAAGAGTCTCGGCAGAAGGAAGTGCCCCACGGTGGCCCCGGCAGAGCCCTCCTCTCTCCCTTCAGCACCGGCTTTACAGAGCCGCAAAGGGAGAGTTTCCCTTTCTCGCGGCTCTACTAAGCCCGCCGGTGCTGATGGGAAACAGGCATTTCCTGTTTCCCATCAGTGCTGGTGAGCTTAACAGAGCCACGGTTGTACGGTTTTGTATTAGTTCACAATATGCCTGGTACTGGAGAATAGTGGTTGTTGTTGTTAGTGAGATGATCAGAATCAGATTTTTTTTTTAAATATTGAGTTCTGTGGGTGAATGTCCTGGTTCTGCTCTGTACCTACTATGGATGCAAAATATATGTTGAAAAGAAAAAGCAAGAGCCATAACGCAGTTTATAACAACAAAATAAAAATGAGTTATAATTTAGTTTTATAAACTGTGCTGTTTGTTGTTGCTGTCTTTTAGTTCTTTGATGTGCAAACGGGACTGTACCTAGACCTGTGCAAGCGGTGCAGCCGCACAGGGCGGAAAAGGGAACTGGAATGGAATGGACACCAGTGGCAGTTGTGGGAATGCAAGGCGGTTGACATTGGAAGGTACTAGGAAGGAAGGACTGGAAATGGGGTTGATACTGGGGAGGATTACTGGAACTGGAAATGGGCTGATGGAAGGAAGTGAAGAAAACAAACGAAGAGATAAGAAATGGCAGATGGACCATGGACCATAGACCACAGAAAGAGAGCAAAGAGAAGACAGGAAAGCAGAAACCTCAGATCGGGACCAGCATGATCAGAGAACAAAACGGCCAGATAACAAAGGTGAGGCGGACTCCCTCAATCCACGCTGAACCCGCTGCAACTAGCCATGAATGCCGCGGCAAGAGTTCTCCATGGAGCATCCAGGAAAGACCACGTTACACCCATCCTGATGCACCTACACTGGCTCCCAATACGCGGCAGACTCACATGCAAAATCGTACTGCTGACATTCAAGGCTCTCAACGGGCTCTCATCCACATCACTAGCAGATCTGATCCAGGCCATGCCCCCCAATAGATCCAGAAGATCTACAGCAGTTAATTCTTTGATTGTCCCGAAATCAATAACCCTATGCGCATGCTCAACGGTAAACAGAGCCTTCAAATTCTGCGCGCCAAGATGCTGGAATGCCTTACCTCCCAGCATACGCGCAATCCCTGACCTAACACAGTTTAGAAAGGCATTGAAGCACCATCTCTTCCTCCTATACTACCCCCAGACAGCACCTTAATACCCTCATCCACAACTTAGACGACACTTTTCAGTAAGCCCTACTACATAGCCAAACACGACTACGATTAGAGATGTGATGTCTATTTTGCCATACAGATGTACATAGTTAATACCTTGTTACACCCTGTTATCCAAGTTCATTTACCTTGTTACACCCTGTTATTCAAGTTCAATTTACCTTGTTCAGTGTATACACAAATCAGCTATTGAGATGTGTAAGTTGTTATATGGAAACCGCACTGATGCTGAATAGCGCGGTATAAAAGAGACTGTAAATAAATAAATAAATAAAGGCTTGGGGGGCACATTTCGGCTGTCTGCTGTTACCCTGCCGCCACTGGCAGGACAATAGAAAGCGGCCAAAATATGCCCCCAAGCCTTTTTGCAGCACTTTAAGCAGATCTGGTCCCTCCCTCCTCCGACGCAGTGTCAGAGTAGGGAGGGACAGATCTGCTTAAAGTGCTGGTGCATTTCAGATTGGGCGCATGCCCCCCTCCTCCTCCCCATACCTCCGTCCAGCACTGCCTGCTCTTTCCTGCTGCCAATGTCACCATGAAAAAACAGAGGGCGGCAGCAGCAGGGAAAGAGCAGGCAGCGCTGGACAGAGGTATGGAGGGAGGGGGGATGTGCACCCAAGTTGCAAGTTGCACTGGGTGTGATTGCAGCTCGATACAGCCCTGTGTGCAAACATCTTGCATTTCCTCCATATAATCTAATCAGCTTTTTGGCTTGGTTCAGTCTCTGATTGGATTTCTGGAAAAGCCCCGGCCTCTCTAAGGTGGGGTGGGGGCCATTTCATACTTCACCTCAAGCAGCAGATTGCCTTGATCCACCCCTGGGTACAAGTGTCACAGTCTCAAGTCATCTAAGACTTGCATCAGAGCTCCTTCCTTTAAGAGTTGGTGTGCAGTGTTGAAGCTGTCCTCATTTCTTCAGTAGTGATTGATTCAAGTTCACAGAATCCCTTTTTAGATGCCCTAGTGTCCGGAACTTGTTGAGCCCTGCTCTATGCTTATGATATCACACCTGAGCTAGGGGTAGGTTTTGTAATAGGAATGACATAACAAACTCTGAAAGACCAGCTGGTTAGGAGCAGACCTTTGCTGAGTGCAAGGGTATCTTTTTTGGAAATATGCCTGGTTCTCGGAAAAAACATCCCCTCAGCTTGGAGCAGGACAGGATGGGGGCCAAGGAATCAGGAAAGGGAGCAGGATGGCCAAGACAAACTGGCCAAGGAGGGGAGTAGAGTAGCTGGAATTCTCTTGCTAACACCATGGTAGATGAAAAGCCACTGCTTGTATTTTGGCTCTGGTTTCCCATAAGAAGTGATGTGTAATTTTAATAAAGTTGATGCTTGATTTACTTCAGGAGTATCTAGAGTTTTGAATTGTCTGTGAGGGAAAGAGGGGATAAGACGGGGTATGCCCATCTACCATATTAGACCGTCAGCGGCAACTAAACCACTGGTATTCACTCTCAGTCCTCAAGGGCCGCAAAGCTTTCAAGATAACCCTAATGAATATGCATGAGAGAGACTGGCATGCATACCACTTCCATTTGATGCAACTTTATCTTATGCATACTCATTAATGGTACCCTAAAAGTCGGATCCATTTGTGGCTCTTGAAAACTGGGCGTAAAAATTACTGGACTGAACTAAATAGTCTTTCAGGACTAGTTCTCTTCATCAGGACAATACAAACTCACATAGAAGGTAATTTTCAAGATGTCCACAATGAGACAAAAGCATGCCTCCTATACAAAGTATACATGAGCTCTTGAACCAGATTGTTCTGTGACTAAATTATTGTTGGAAAAGTGCATGCAACGATTTTGCGTACTTTCACCAGCCTTAACACGACCACTGGAACGTTTCCTTCACTAGCGTAAAGTTCTAAAACTGCAGACTTTTAGGACAATTTTCTGAAGCTTATTTACATCCCTGTAGGCTGGCCCCAGAGTTGGTTCAAGGTGTTGATGCCTTAAGCAAAGCTTATGCTTTACACCCCCCTGGCTGTCAAAATCTATGGTTTAGCTCTGAATGCCCTGCTCTTTGTCACCTCCCTCCCCCACCCCAGCTGATGCCATTATATGGAACTGTCTACTTTTCCTAAAGATTGGGCCAGGCCTGCATCCTTAAAGCACTTTCTTACCCTTATAAATTGCCTTTGAGAATTATTCTTGTAGTAACACTTTTTTCTGGAAATATGGTTTAATGTGTTGCACGCAAACTTAAGGAAGCATATTCTGACAAAAAGAAAGAAAAAAGGAAAGTTGTTTGGGGTTTTTAGCATTTAAACTAAGGGTCCCCAAACTCTAGCTCATAGAGTTCATTTTTCTAGCCTACCTGGCCTGCAAAGGAAGTTTTATTTATTTATTTGTATTATTTCACCTTTGTCAGCTGTTTTAACATCTATCTCTTTGCCATTCTTGAAGAACTGCAACATACGATATAGACTTTATCCTGATGATATTATGTTATTTCATCCCTGTGAGGGTGATTTATTGGCCATTAAAAACTTTCTACACGGTCTTGGTTTAGAGCTTAATGTTGGGAAGACTGAATTTATGATGTTATCTCTGGTCTTTTCAAACTCATTTACATCTCAAGTGGTGACTGATATTGATAACATTTCTGTTGTCTCTGCAGTACATTATTTAGGGGTATTGATAGACTCAACTCTTACACTTCGACCACTCATTCAGGATCTGTCTTGGAGATTCTTTAAACTTTGTCTACAGCAGGGGTCTCAAACACGCGGCCCGCAACACATTTTGGGATGATAAAAATGTTCCTCTCGCTGCTGTTTAACATTAACACCATGAATGCAAGGGGTGGAGTGCTCCTCCGACCACGATTATGACCCAGCCGATTGAAGAAGGAGTGTTTTCTAGCGAATCGGAGGCATCGGAGAGCCCGGTTTAACGGCAAAACTCACCTGTATTAAAAAAAGTGCTACCGAGTGTGGCCCGTGGGTAACTTTACAAGTCCTCATTTGGCCCTCAAATCAATTTGAGTTTGAGACTCCTGGTCTACAGTATTAAGAACATTTGATCCTTATTTGGATCCTTTGGATTTCAGGACAGTTCTTCAGTATAAGGTTCTGGCACTTACGGATTATTATAATTCTCTGTTTTTTGGATTACTTATGTCTACTATGAAATTATTATAACTTGTATGACATTATTACAACTTGTACACAATTCTTCAGCATTCCTATTATCGAATGTTCCTATGTATGAACATATTATCTCAATGTCATCCTTCCTTCACTGGCTTCCAGTGATATGGTGAGCCAAATTCAAGGTATTAATATTGGCATTTAAAACATTGTAGGTGGATATTTTCTTACTCACCCATTTTGTAATGGAATTCAGTTCTTCTTTAACTAATTTGTAATGCAGTAGAAGTGAAAGCAAGGGGCAGAGTTATCAAGACTAGGATAGGGTTGCCAAATTTAAAGAAATCTAGTATAACCGCACTTTCCATGTGGTCTTAGCAGCTCACCTACTAATGGCTTGGCAGACAAGGAAGGGACACTAATCCAAGAGATTTTTATGTGGTCTTTCCATCTTTGGCTCTTGGAGTTAATAACAGGGTTCTTTGATGGGGACCCACATACATTGGGAAGCCCTCGGCACTTGACGCTCTCATACCTCTTCCCTTATGTTCTGAACCAAGAGTGTACTTAAACTTTAGGGTCACTGGACACTAACAAAGAATTATGTTACAAGACGTTAACTCCTCCTTAGTCAAAGTTGGTTACATGTAGATGGTTACTTGTAGATTATGTCTTTCTCTTCTCAGTTAGATATATTGATACACTCCCCTCAAGTACTTTTTATCTTAAACTGAACAGATACTATACTCTTCACCACTCCTGCACCTTTGTTAATTAGTCTGGTTTCCCTGAGTGGGAACCCCTCTCTCCCATTTTTAGTACTATGTCCTAGCTTACCTGAAGCTGGTGGTGATGCAGACATATGGTTCTTGATACTGTGCTGGACTCACTTCTGGATCTGGTGTCACTGTTATATTTATTTATTTAATTGATTTATTGTATTTATCAAAAATTTTTATACCGCAATTTCCAGAGATCAATTGCGGTTTAAAATTAACAACAATTTGAGTAGTGCAGGAACAAGTACATACTCGCTTACACAGAACATTATAACTATGTATATTTTGAATATTAATACATCAAACTGTATGGGAACACATGCAATAAGCCCTGGGAGAGCTAAACAAACTATTTACAAATTCACGTGATGAACAAGTGTGACTCCAAAGTTAAAAGGTGGATAGGTTTTATTTATTTATTTATTATTTATTTAATGTCTCTTCTATACCGCGCTCTTTAAAAATCAGCGTGGTTTACAGGTAAAAGATTTGTGCAGTGCAGGCAGGCCTACACTGGACTTACAATAAACAGGGGATTATATACAGGTTAACAGAGTAATTATGTACAAGATAACTTGCTGTCATATGTTATGAGGACAGCTCAACACTATTTACACATTGCTTGTGATGAAGGAGTTATTGATACCGTTGTGCTGAGTTGGTCGTGAATACCAAAGTGTGAGATGAACAGATGGGTTTTGAGGTTCTTTCTAAAAGTTTGGAGTACGTTTATTTCCCTGAGGTGGTCAGGGAGGGTGTTCCAGAGGTTGGGGGCAATATGGGAGAAGGCCTTATTATTTGTTACCTTTCTGGAGTTCCTGAAGTCCTTAGGAAGAGTAAGTTTGCTTTTGTTGCAAGCGTGTTGAGAGCGATTGTTGTTTTCCTTAGAAATGAGTGTCGAGAGATGAGAGTTAGCGATGCAGTTAAATAGTTTAAACGTGGTTGATGAGTGCTTGGGTTCCTCTCTCTCTCTGAGTAGGTGGCATCTCTAACTGCAGATCCCTGAAACTGACCTGCAGTGCCCCTGGCCCTGATGGACTGGAAGGCTGATTTTTTGGCCCAATTCTTGGAACCTCTCTCCTTTATTGTGGTAGGCTATAACTTTCCCTATTTTTAACATGGACAAAGCTAGACATCCACACTCTGCTCTCTTCTATGTTGCTGCTCTGAGCCTATTGCTCACTTGGCATGGTATGAGGAGCTATGTGTCAAGGATACCTGCCAAAAGGCAGAAGCCCTTGCTTCTTTCTGGTACAGTGGCTATGTGCCAAATACAAAGTTCTATCTTTGGGAGTGGTTAATATATACCATGGATTTTTCCTCCAAAGGAGTCTCCTATCAGCATGATATAACTGGCAGCAAGAACATCCCTTGTTCTGGTAATTGGTGGGCTTTTCCAAACTTCATTGTAGTAATTTAGTAGGGATATTGGATGGTGCTACTACTGATACAGTAGCATCCAAGTAGTCCTATATTAGAAATATTATTACTGTCGCAAGCAGTACCCCTTCTCTACTCATTTCCCAGAATTTTGATCATCAAGAGGATCAGGCATTCCCCAAGGAGACCTCCTGCTAGTGCATCCCTCTTGGAAATTGGAACTGAGCTATGTAGCCATCATTGTGAAAAAACTTGGGGGGTACAATAATTTAAACACGTGGAGGCCAATTCTGATCTCTGCATGTCCGTGCTGTCTGGACGTGCAGATACTGTACGGCCCCCAGATATACCCCATTCTGCAACTGCAGGAGCTATATGTTCCTGTGGGTGCAGAATCTGGATACTTGGATGGGCCAATGTGAACAGCATTCTATGCCAGTCTATGTCCAAGTGCCTGCAAATCTTCGCGGCACAGTGCTTCGGCTTGTGTGCCAGTGCCGTGGCATACCATTGCTATGGCACCAGGATGCACAGCAGGCGTGCAGAAGGTCCAACATTGCCAACAGCTCCCTTACCCACCGTCTGACCCTTGGTGGGGGCAGCCAGGGATGGGATCGGGCAGTGGGGCCTTACCTTCAGCTTCACTAGGACCTTTGGGGGTTGAACACCCCTGGAGCTTATTCCATCTCCGAGGTGGAATAAGTCCCACGTCTAACCAGCCTCCGGTGGATGTACAGGGCCATGCCCTGAATAGGCCCTGTACGTCTGGGTTATGCAGCCCTGCCTCACTCTACCCACTCTTTGCCCCCTTCCACCCCCATCCAGAGCTCTTCAAACAAAGGCCCAGTGCTTGCAGGGAGCTCTTGGGTCTTAATACATCCCCTGTGAATTGCAGGGGTTGCACGTCAAAACCGGACATACATCCCCACTATTCACAGGTCAGAACGACCCCCAAAGGGTTTGAATGTCAAAGTAACAAGTGCAGAGCAGATAAGAGGAGCAGGAAGAGAAGCTTGGTTGGTTTGCGGTGCCTATGTTTTAGGTGGAAATGGTGAATAAGACTGTAAATGATGCAAGTAAAGCTATTTACAGTTCTGCTCTGATACTTTTATCTGCTCAATATCCATGATTTTCCTTAATTGTTTCTTCTATTGTGAAATTGGAATGATTTTTAAAGAAAAAGTGTACTTTGGGAAATGCCACAATGCTAAAAATTTGGTATAATTGATTTTAATATCAGCAATCAAGTTATTTTCTACCGCTTATAATAAGTTGTGCAGCTTTAGAATAAATTTAAATTATTTGTAGGGATGTGAAGCAGAACATTTGCCAAGTTATTTTCACTGTCATTATACAGAGAAATAATTGGCTGCTATAATAGAATGAGCAGGGGTACTAAGTTAGAACAGCAGTTTTGAAAATGTTTAGTATTTCTGTGACTCAATGGGTGAATTCTAAGGCTTGTTGAAGCAGAGTTAAGTCAGAAATGCAGAATAACTTGGTGAGATAAAAACTCCACTGATGACAGGATGGCAGGGTGTCATGGTCAGGTAGATTTATTTCACATTTCACTGTCCTTATTTCTTAAATATCTCTAAAAGTGGCATGTAGCCTGCTTCTAGGAAATGCCCCCTAGTCATGTTTGTTAAAACTGTAGCATGTACTTAGCTGGAAAAAAAGAATGTCACCAGTGAATCAGATAGAATAGGGGAAAAGTCACATTATTTTCACAAAAATTAGCAGTCAAAAGTGAAGGGGATTTGGAACGAATGACTATGATAAAAGTCAAATGACCTGCTCCATTTCCTTGATAATTCCAGTGGTTTTTTTTATATTCCTTATTAAATCTGGATCGGTATGAACGTGGATGTCCATCATACAAAATGCCAAAAGTGTGCAACATGTTTATATGCCTATGACAGAGACCAAGAAAATGTGGCAGAAAGATACAGAAATATGTCCCAATATGGAGTTTTCAACAAAATTAATTGAAAGCAATTTCCATGCACACCCTGATAAGTTTTCTATATACAACACTGCATCTTATGACTTGCTAGAAGTTGTTTTCCTTGACGTGATATAAGCATTGCAAAGAGCATTATGGGGTATGTTTACTAAACCCTCTTATCGGGCGCAGAGGTACCTTAGCGCGCGATAACGCGCGCAGCAGCGCAAACGAGCGCTGAAGGTGGAAAGAGGCTCCCGGAGGGCAGAGGAAGGCTCCCCAGTGGCGGAGAGAAGGGGTCAATGGGTGGAGAGTGGAAAGGGAGAGGCTCCCCGCACACTAACACTGTGAAATCCGAAGCTGAAAACTAACGCCGCTGAAACCCTGGCGTTAGAGCTGATTTAAAGGGAAGAGAAACCATTTCTGTCAGCAATGTACAGCAAAACCAGGGAAACCTATAAAAAAGTGATAAGTGTGATACATGTGCACAGAACAAAAGGGCAAATAAACAGTGAAAATGAACAGAAGAAAATGGAAAAATAAAATAACCAAGCTGGGAAATAGTGATCTCAATAGGAAACATCAAAAAACACTCCCAAGAAAGCACCAAAAAAAGGATATGAATTCTGGAAGGGTCCATGCTCCATCCCCATACAAGGTGAATGAGCCCACAGTGAAATTGCGCTGTGCAGGGTTTTCCTCTCCATCGGACAGGTTTCCTATGGCATGCACATGTGCAGCAACAACAGGGCTGGCATGTCAGAATGGCCAACTGGACAGATGCTTGAAAATGGGATACAGAGGGCTGCAGGCGGCACATGCTGTGGTGCAGCTGGGGCATAGTGCGGACTAGGCAGATGCCTAGGTGGCACTTAGGAATGCTGAAACTGTACAGCAGCCAGACAGCAACTGATGAGGGCCCAACATGGGCACGAGTGTGTTTATCACAGTGTCACAGGGGATAGTACCCAGCAGGTACCTCCAAGGGCTACGAACATTGGCAGGCGGTGCTGGGGGGGAAGCGTGGACGTCTATGCAGGCACCCCTACCCCAGAACATGCACCATAGGCAGCCACCTACCTGCACACTGGATGGCCTGAGACTGCGCACCATCAGCACCACCAGCAGAAGGGCATGTCAGCATGGTGGCAGAGGGGTACTGGTGGTGGGGGGGGGGCAGTGGCAGCTGCCCAGAGCAGACCATGGCCTAGCTCTGTGTAGGTGGGTGCCATGCACTGCAACAGATAGGCCCTGCTGGACGAACAGTCATGGTATCACCAGGGAATGCACTGTCTCTGTGGCAACACGGTGGTGCAGTGCACACAACCAGTGTGTTCAGAGGCAGAAAATCACAGGTTCAAGTCTCAGCTGTGGTTCCTGCCAACCCAGTACTCATATTTTACCCACTACTAAAACGTGCTAATACAGACAGAACCTTTATTGCAGATGACGTAAACATGCCCAAAACACCTACATTTTACCCTACAGAGCACAGATACCATAAACAGGCGCATTACCTAGAGCAGAGTCTCCCAAATGCAGTCCTGGAGGGCCAAACACCATTCAGGTTCCATGCTGCCTCTAATAAAGATGCCTGTGCTGCATTTCTATGTGCCGCCCCCATGGTATGCAGATGTATCTCATGCATATTTATGAGGGACAGCATGAAAACCCAAACAGTGTTTGGCACACCAGGACTGGAGTTGGGAACCTCTGCCGTAAAGCAGCAACCAACAGGGGCAGATACACCCGCACCCTCAGGTTCCATTATCCAATGCCTCCTGGAGAGGCAGGACATTGTGCCCTGCGTGCATCTCCCATTTGCATACCTTAGCAATGCCACCCTAAACCTGGGAATACGGTACACAGCTATCAAAAGGTTGCTATGATTACTGGCAGATAGCAATTCTGAAGTTAAGTACAATTTTCTGATTGAGCTGCATCATGGCAACCTTTCTGATGTCTGTGGTGTGTGCTACAGGTCTTGTGTCTGACAGTGTTTACCACCCTGGGGAGTGACCCCAACAGTATTGCATACCATAGCCATGCCTGCACTGTACCCAGGACTGGAGCGGTGGCCAGGGCTGCCAAACACCTCTATAGTTGTACAATGCTGGCATAGGTGTGGGAGTGTGTGTCTGTCTATCCAGTGTGTGGTGGCTGCAAACACCCTCCACAGCCCACACTGCCAGCACTGTTGCCAGTATTGGCCTGCCAATGTGCATAATGAGGAGCAAGGTACCATGGATATAGCCTGGATAAGGTGGCCTGGCCAGGATGCATCTGCACAGGGCATAGGGCAATGGCTGGGACATTGTAGTGCCCGGCCACCACCTGCACAGACAGGGTGGCCACAGCATGTCCTGCTGGGAGATCACTCTCACCCTGACTGAGCAGTGACCACGGCATGGCTAGGTTCCCCCATAGTGCCATATGGTATTTCTCTCATGTGATATTTATAGGTTCTCTTTTGGGGCCCAATCACTGACTTATCTGCTTGGTGTGTATGCTGACATCCCAGTTGTGGGTGCATGAATCTCCTCCAGGAGCATGCACTATGGACTAGCTAGCAGACTGTCTGCAGCTAGTATGTGTCTTGCTGAAACACCTTGCAAGGTGCAGCGGCTGGAGGCTTGCTGCAGGAGAATATCAGATAGTGGTTGGGTGCAGCTGAGCATTTATGGACCTAATGTCTGTCTGCTATTGCTTTATGTATGTGTACAGAGCTGCTTTGACTGCCCTGTAGGGTGCCTGTTCCCCAGCAGGACTGGGGTTAATGGTCCCCTCTATTGCCACCATTGCAGGGAGGTAGAATGTGGATCTGTTGGTGGGAGACTCTGTTTCCCACCCTCAGCCCCAGAGGGTAGGTTGGGTGGTGGTACATTATCTGCCTATGGGTCCCTAAGGGCTAAACCTGACAGAGAAATACAGATGTATCCAAGGTGTGTCTGCAGGAACTACCTATCTCACACACTAGCACTGCTGGGGACCTACAGCATGGCCTATTTCTGCCATGGAAGGTGCTGTGGACCTGGTGCTGGGCGCCCCACCTCACCCTCAGGGTGAGCACAGTACCCGCACACAGTGACGGTGTGTAGCTACTCTGTGCCAGTAACACACTCGGTCAGTTCCCCCTACCAGGCCGAGGTGCTGTGGGAGTGCATACCCCATCTTGTGATCATCTGTAGACTGCTGATTTGCATGTGCAGTGCATCATGGGTACGGGTGAGTTAACCCTATCCTGGTGATCACAGCAGACTGTTTGTGTGGTGACATGCAGTCCTTCTGCAGCCAGTCAGGGGTTTGTTAGCAGCTGTAGCCTACTGGTTACTTTACTGCCTGTGGAGCCAAAGTTCATGGGTTCAAACCTACAGTGGGGTTATTTGATAGGGCTGTCTGAAGCATTGTCTATTTTTAATGTACATTAGTGCTGCCAGCAAAAACACCCTCAGAGTACTGTAAATAAAGTCCATATAAGGTGCCTTATAAGGTGTCCTATGGAGCACCTTATAGGGTGCCTTATAGGGGACATTATAGGGTGCTGTGGCAGACAGTGCACTTTATAATGTGCCCTATGGAGTGCCTTAGAGGGTGCCTTATACGGCAACTTAGGTTATGGCACGTGAGGGTGTGTTTGCTGGCAGCAATAATTAAAATACAAATAAAATGCCTCAAGAAACAATACTTATACCTCAAAGCTGATGCCTCAGCCAGCCTTATGCATTAGGCACACTGGGGGATCAAACTCATGACCCCTGTATCAGCAGTCAGTGTATTAACCATTGTGCTACACCTCTGTTTCTGTTTCTGTTTTTGTATGTCTGGGCGCCTACTTAAGATTACCTAATGCAAGATTACGCATTAACGCGCTTAGCGGCGCTTTGCCTGATAATGTGCGCAGCAGCGCGCGTTATCGCATGATAATTCAGTTTTGCTACTTTAAGACTGAAATGCCCACTCCTTTTATGGCAGCTTGCACACTATCACCGGGCGCATGTTAAGACGGTTTAGTAAACATACCCCTATGTCTTGATTTAAGATGACAAATGAGGTGATCAAATTTTCTGATGGCACAAAATTATTCAGAGTTGTTAAATATAAGAAGATTGTGAAAAATTACAAGAGGACCTTGAAAAATTGGGAGACTGGGAGCCAAAATGGTAGATGAAATTTAATGTGGACAAGTGAAAAGTTATGCACATAGGGAAGAAAAATTCAAACTACGGTTACACAATGCAAGATTCCATTAGGAATCACAATCCACGAAAAGGATACCCATATCATTGCGGATAATATACTGAGACCCTCTGCCTAGTGTGTGTAGAAAGGGACTGGAAGTGGGGTACCAGGACCCTCTGAAAGGGTTAATATGGAAAACTGCTTGGAATTCTGCTGACAGCCTAGTACAAGGGCCTCCAGGACTGAAGTTGGAAATCCCTTAGCCTAGCAGAATGTGTTACACAAGCCAAAGCCATATTTTGTAAATGTTTGTGAAAAAATGAGACAGAATGTTTTTGTTTGTCCTGATTAAGCTTTGCAATGTCTGTGCCTAGTTTGACCTAAAACATGTAGGGCCCGATACAGGGTACAGGTAAATGGAGCTCACTCTGAAAAGGAGGTTACCAGTGGAGTGCCACAGAGATCTGTCCTTTGTCTGATTCTTTTTAACATCTTTGTTAGTGATTTTGCGGAACGGCTGTTGAGTAAGGTTTCCCTCTTTGCAGATGATGCCAAAATCTGCAATAGAATAGATACCCAGGAAGGTGTAAATAACATAAGGAGGGATATAGCTAAGTTTGAAGAATGGTCTAGAATTTGGCAGCTGAGATTTAATGTTAAAAAATACAGGGTCATGCATTTGGGCTGCAACAATCCAAGGGAGCGATGCAGTTCAGGGGGTGAAGTACTTCTGTCCACAAAAGAAGAGCGGGACCTAGGAGTGATTGTGTCTGATCATCTTAAAGTTGCTAAACAGATAGAAAAGGTGACAGTGAAAGCTAGAAGGATTCTTGGGTGCACAGAGAGACAAATAGCCAGCAAGAGAAAGGAGGTGATAGTGCCTCTGTATAAATCCTTGATGCAACCTCATTTGAAGCATTGTGTGCAATTCTGGAGACCGCAACTTAAAAAGGACATAAACGGGTTAGAGTCGGTGCACAGGTAGCACTGGGGCATGTAGGGGAGAAGATTGGGGATATTCACAGAAAAAGGAGATTTAGAATGAATGACTATGAAAAAAGGCAAATAACCTACTCCATTTCCTTGATATTTCTGGTGGTTAGGGCTATAAACTGTGTAAATGTCTTTTGAATATCGGGCCCATAGTGTTTAGCTTCATCTGTAAAGCAGAGGCATGATGTAGAGCAATAAGACAAAAACTTTAGATTGAAGCAGTCTTTCCTAATATAAGAAGTGATGCGGCCATGCTAAGGTGTGAGATTTTCAGGAAATTGCTCAAGTTTGCAGACCAGTGGCCCCTCCCTTAAGGCCCTAAGTCGTACTGTTATTAATATAATTTTCTGTGTATGTGTTTTCATTTTATTCCTAACTTGAATTTATAGGATTGAAGTCAAAGAGCTGAGGTTGCATTTTGCTACCTGGTGAGTTGGTCATGCAAAGAGATTCTTTCAGTGTGCAGTGGCAGTCAAGGAAGCAAATAGAATGCTAAGAATCATAAGGAAAGGAACAGAGAATATAACCAAGGATATTATAATGCCTCTGTATCACTCCAATGGTGCGACTGCACTTTGTATATTGTGCACAATTCTGGTCGCCATATCTTAAAAAAGAAATAGCAGAAATGGATAAGGTACAGAGAAGAGTGACCAAAATGGTAAAGGGGATGGAAGAATATCCCTATGAGGAAAGGCTTAAAAAGTAAGGGCTCAACTTGGAAAAGAAATGGCTGAGGGGAGATATGATAGAGGCAACCGGTAAATATAGATCGGTTGTTTACTCCTTTAAAAAGTAGAAAAACTAGAGGACATGCAAGGAAGCTACAATGTAGCACATTTAAGGCAAATTGGAGAAAATATTTTTTATTCAACACGATCAAAATCTGGAATTCGTTGCCAGAGTAAAAGCTGATAGTGTAGGTTTAAAAGAGATTTGGATAAGTTCCTGGAGGAAAAGACCATAAACTATTATTAAAGTGGACCGGGGAAATCCATTGCTTACCCTTTGGACAAGCAGCATAGAATCTGCCTACCTTTTGGGAATTTGACAGCTAATTGTGACCTGGATTGGCTACTGTTGGAAACAGGATACTGGGCTTGATGGACCCTTGGACTGACTCATAATGACATATCTTATGTTCTTATGTTCAGCATTAGCTCATTTGGAGACAGTGCCTTGAAGAACACATTGAAAATCATTATGACCAGCAAATATATAGAAAAATATAGCTCTGGGGGCGGAGCCTGGTTGCTGGTCAAGATGGACGTGTAAGAGCTTAGCTCTGGAGGGCAATTGGCAAGAATCCTGACTTCTGCTGTCTTTAATCAAATAGTTCCTACCTACTTGGCTATTATTCGATCCCGGATATGTCAGGCCCCAAGCCGACGCAACTGGATTATCAAGTATCTTAAGGCGCCAGTGCAAAGAGAACCAAAATGGAACACCTCTCTCCTCACAAGATGGTGGTCATCAGAGACTGTCCTGAGACTTTTCAGGAGCTCCTGGCTGAGATTCAGGCAGTCAAAGACCTGGTCACATCTAATGGAGAATAACTTATGTGCAATGTAGGAAGATATCAATGCTTTGAGAACAAGACTTTTGATGATCCAGGCGAGTTATATGCATTTCTGGAAGATAAGAAGGCAGCGGTGATGTGAAATCCACTTTGCAGCTTTATTTGGTGCAGTTTCACGGTGCTTAATTTTTATTTTATTTATTTATTTAACAGTATTTCTAAACCGCCTTATCATAATAATCAAGGTGGTATCACAGCAAACAATCTGGTAGTGTGAGTGTGTTATACATGCAGTGAGGGTGAAAATTTAGTTGGGTGCGTGTTGTATTGTGTGCTAGATTGGTTTGAGCTATGTACAAAGTGGGCTATATACAGTGGTGCTAAAAACATTTTATATACATACAGTGTTAGGCGGTAACGTGTGCTGCTATACAGTCACTTAGGTTATGTGATGTGTCCATAGTGTTCTATGAACAGCATGGTTTTCAGCTGTTTCTAAAGTCCTTGAGGTCTGTATTTGCCCTCAAATCGTCCGGTAGTTTGTTCCATATTGTTGGAGCAGCCATGGAGAGTGCTCTGTCCGTTGTGTCCTTGCGTGTGTGTTTGTATTCACTTGGGGTGCTGACTCGGTTGTGTGTTTGTTTTCTTCTAGGACGTGTGCTGGTGTCTGGTTGTATGAGGGTGTGCAGGCTGTTGGCTGATGTGTGCTGTTTTATCTTAAATAGGTTTATGATAGTTTTGTATCTTATGCGTGCACCGATCAGAAGCCAGTGTAAGTCTTTTAAGGTAGGTGTGATGTGCTCCTGTCTTGCAGTTCCGGATATGATTTGTGCTGCGGTGTTTTGTGCCAGTTGGAGTGGTTTGATGGCTTGTTTCGGTAGTCCAAGGTATATCGGATTGCAGAAGTCCAGTAGTGGGGTTATCAGTGCTTGACAGACGGTACGGAAGTGTTCTGGGGCGAGGAGTGGTTTCAGCCTCCTGATGATTCGCATCTTGTAGTAGGCTTTTTGTATTGTTTTGTCTATGTGTGGCTTGAGATTGAGTTTATTGTCCAGCGTAACCCCGAGGTATCTCACTTCTGACCTTATTGGTATAGTAGTGTTTTGTATCTTTAAATTTGGTGGGTGTATGAAGCTTTGGTTCCGAGTGATGATTAGAGCTTCAGTCTTGTTGTAGTTTATTGCGAGGTTGTTGTCTTGACACCAACTGGTCATTTGTGTAAGGCAGTCTGTTATCTTAGAGAAGTCCGGGTTGTCGATTGATATCGGGGTGTATATCATGATGTTGTCCGCATAGATTGTGTATTGAATGTTTTTCTCTTTCATGATGTTGCATATTGGTTGGATGTAGATGTTAAATAGGAGTGCTGAGAGCGCAGATCCTTGAGGTACTCCTTGACAGACTTTTATGGGTCGGGAGGTGATGTGTCCCACCTTGACCTGTAGCTGCCTTTCGGTTAGGTACGAGTGGAACCATTTCAGTGTGATACCGTGTATATCAGTGCTCTTTAGTCTTTCCAGGAGCATGTTGTGGTCCACTGTGTCGAAGGCTGAGGAGATGTCGATGAAGATCATTATGATTCCATTCCTGGTGTTGTCAATTATTCTTAGGATGTTGTCGAAGATGTAGATCAGTAGCGTTTCGACAGCGTGGTTGGGTCGAAATCCGTGTTGGTTGTCGTCGAGTGTTTCGTGTTTGTCGATGTGATCCTGAAGTTGTAGTTGAACCATTTTTTCAATGACTTTTGCGAGGAAGGGTATGCTGGAGATTGGTCGGTATGCTGCTGGATCTTTTTTGTCGAGAGTTGTTTTCTTTGTGATTGGTCTTACTGAGGCAAGTTTTAGTTGCTTTGGCATGAGTCCTTGAGTGAGTGAGTTGTGTACCATTTTATGTATGGTGGGGATGAGGCTTGATTTGGTGGCTTTGACCCATGACACTGGGCATGGGTCTGTAGGAGCGGTGCTTGTGTTGATTGTAGAGATGATGTGGGATATCTGTTCTGTTGAGGGTGACCGTTTTGACTGGTCTGAGGTCGTGTAAAGGAGATTTATCCACGCAGAAGCGACATTTAATCCCGCAGTATTACTATATACTGGGACACTCATTTTGTTTTATTTGAAGGAACTCCAGGGTACTTTCCTGGCCAAGATGTTTTCCTGTTCTCTTTCTCTTTCTTTTTTTGTGTTTTGTGTTGTTCGTTCTGTCTATGGTGGTTGGGAGAGTCTTTGGGGCTTGGAGGAGTGGAATAGCCCTTAGTCATTAAGCTGGGTCTCTTAGGTCAGAAATTGTTTTGGGAAGGGTTGCCTTGCCATGTAGATTTGGTGGTTAGGGTTTTGAGTACATTGACTTTTCTTTTAGTGTGGGAGGTGGGCAAAGCGCAAAACTTTAAGTGGCAAAGAAGTGGGAATGGATTAGGTCATTTTGCCCTCCGTGTCTGTCTTGTTCTGGTGGGCTCACCCGCTAGTTTTGTGTGTTTTATAGCCTCCCTGGGTTTGGTTTGGTGGTTTGGTGTTATGTTTTTCAGAATTATGTGTTCTTATTGTGAGCGATCATGCGTAGGGGCCAGGGCTAAACTATATCTCCTTTAGTTGGGTTTTCTTTTTTGGGCTATAAGTGCAGCTAATACTCTGAGGGCGCTTGAGATGTTGTTCTACAATGTAAAACTATATGCTACAATTTGGTATGTTTTTGCAACATTTGACTGTCAATTAGAGCTATTTTATCAGTATGTCTTCCTTTAAGATAGTTTCACTGAATGTTAAGGGCATTAACAATCCCATTAAGAGGAAAAAATGTTTCTGTATGGCAAGAAAGAAGGTGCTGACATCTTACTGTTACATAAGACACATTTGAATACAAAGGAGTCGCTAACACTAGATGTAAACCCTTTTTCTCTAGTGGCTTTCTCAGCTGCCCAGGGTAGCCATTTTGGTAAGGAAAGCTCTATCCCCCATGATCATTCAAACTAGGTCTGATACAGATGGGCGGTGGACAATGGCTGTCATTAAAATTGGATCCACCGAACTGGCCTTAATTAATATTTATGCTCCTAACATTGATAGGCCTATTTTTTTTTTTTTTTGCTCCATTGCGGCCTTGGCGCAGGAGGTGTCCAGATATCCGACTATAGTGGGAGGTGACTTCAACCTTGTGTTAGACCCATTGGTGGATAGGAGTCCAGTGAGAACTATTAGGGTTCCCAAGGCTCACCCAGTTCTTGTATCTCTAATGCAGGAATTAGGACTGATAGACATTTGGCGGTTGCAGCACCCTACAGACAAAGAATTCACTTTCTTCTCTCCTCCTCATAACTCATAACTCGTTATCACGTATAGACTTCTTCCTACTCTCCAAGGGACTTTGTTCTAGAATTAATGAGTCTACTATTCATGCGGCTCACATCTCTGATCACTCTGCAATCTCATTCACCCTATTTGACTCAACGAGCTATCAACCTCACTCACGTTGGCAATTTGATAGGACTCTTCTAGCCAGTCAGGAATTCCGGAAGTCCATCTAGGTGGCTATAGAGAGTATTTTCAATTCAATCTACCACAAGACTCCCCGGGGTGGGTGTGGTGGGAAGGCTTTAAGGCTAGTATACGAGCCACCATTACTAGTTTTGCTATAAAGCAGTCTAAACAGTGTAAAGCAGAACTTAGTGCACTAGATAAACAGATTAAAGTGGGAGAACACATCTTAGGCCAGAAATCTGATCCTAACATTTTGTTAAGATTGCAACACCTTAGATTTAAATATAATTTGATTTTGACCACTGAGGCCTCACAAAATATTCAAGGCCAGAAAGGACAATATTACCTGGAGGGTAATAGAGCTGGACGACTGCTAGCTAACTCGTTAAAGGGCCATAAGGAATCTTCGCATGTTACAGCTTTAAGGGATCCTCAGGTGCAACAATTGATTGTCAAGGACCCTGACATTGCAGAGACCTTTTGCCAATTTTACACTCAGTTATACTCCCCAAAAATAGATTAGAGTTTGATAGTTTGCTAAACAGTATCCAAAGGCCGATGTTAGATCAAAAAACTGCTGCGGGATTAGACAAGCAGATAACAGTCATGGAAATTATCCAGACTATTGACTCTATCCAAGCTGGCAAGGCTACCAGACCAGATGATCTGCTGGCTGAATTCTATAAAGCCTTTTCCAAAGCTTTAGGACCATACCTTCAACAATATTATAGACTTCTTCTAGACAATGTGGCACTGACTGGAGCATTTGCCTCTGCAAATATTATTGTTCTAGAAAAACCTGGGAGGGACCCTCAGTTAGTTAGTAATTATCAGCCAATTTTGTTGTTAAACGTAGACTATAAAATCTTTGCGAGCTTTATAGCTGGTCGTCTCTCCAAACTGATCCCTTCCTTGATCCAACTGGACCAATGTGGCTTTACTGAAGGACGTTCTACAGCCAACAATGCTAGAGTGCTTTGTCATGTTCTGGAAGGCGCAGGGGAAACAGAGGGCCTTCTTGTGGGATTCTCATTAGACACAGAGAAAGTGGCCTTTCCTGTTTGCTGTTCTGAAGTGGTTTGGATTTGGTGAAGGTTTCTGCAATCTAATTAAACTTATGTATGCGAGACCGAGTGCAAAAATTGCTGTGAATGCAACTCAGTCTAGAGAGTTTCTTCTAGGGTGGGGCACCCGTCAGGGTTGTCCTCTTTCTCCCATTCTCTTCAATATGGCCTTGGAACCTTTGGCCTTACTAATAAGGCAAAGCCCCTTGGTTAAAGGCGTTTCTATGCTGGCATGGAAGTTAAACTATCTGCATATGCAGATGATCTACTGCTTTTCACCACACCTAGTTCCATACTGAGCATTTTGGAATTGATAGATAAATACTCAGGATTATCTGGCTATAAAATTAATTGGTTAAAGTCTGTTGCCTTCCCCTTGAACTCGAGAATATGTAGGAAGGATATGGAGGAATTTCCTTTTGTATGGGAAGCTAAGATGGTGAAGTATTTGGGAGTTCACTATTGCTACCCACTTAGTGTAACCCTATAGTTCAATGAAGAAGAGATCCTTACTACAGTTCGTAATATAACAGCAAAGTGGTCACTGGTCTATCTTTCTTGGTGGGGTCGTCTGGAAGCTATAAAAATGACAATCACTCCAAAGGTGAATTATATATTAGAAATGCTACCCGTCTTTTTTACAAGTGTATCATCAAATTGAAAGGACTCTGGTTCAATTTCTATGGAAAAACAAACTGCCTAGAATTGCTCTTAGGAAACTCAAATCCAAAAAAGAGGAGGTGGGGGAGGGGTGAATTTCCATGACTTTCAGGCCTATCACTGTGCTTTTTTGTTAAAACAAGGATCAAGATGGGTGGATGGGGCCGTAGGTATGTGCCCAATATGGCTTGAACTAGAAGACAGATTAAGTGCTCCTCTCCTCTTGAATCTTTTTCCTGCCATGGTGTCTGTTAAGAGGTTGAAGTCTCATAGAATCATATCGGACACTCAGAAGGCTTTTCAGCAATTAGCAAGTGCAATTCTTAAGGAGGATTTTATCAAAGTTAATACCCATCTGGCATAGTCCTTTTTTCAAAATTAATCAAAGCTCATTTGCATGGCAAAAATGGTTTAACAAGGGCATTTGGAGCATTGGCCAAGTAATATTGGATGGTAAGTTGAAACCTTTTCCTACTTTGCAAAGTGAATTTGATCTACCTCATTCCTTATACTTTCAGTGGATTCAGCTGAGGCATTGTACAGAAAAAATCTAAATTAGATATTACTTCATTGTCTGACGAATGGGGGTTGATGAGTAAGATAAGTTCAATATATATGACTTCTGGGGTGGCTTCTCAATATTATAAACTAGTGGTTCAGAACAACAGTTCTCAGGTCATTGGAATTCAACGAGTATGGGAACATGACACTGGGGAAGTCCTTTCTCAGGAAACTTGGACAAAATTCTGGAGAAAGACATGGTCTCTCAGCCGGCCTCTGTCTCACAAACCTTGTACTTCTTTGCGCACAGAGCGCACTTCACTCCGGTGAAAGTTGCTAAATGGGATAAGGCAGCTGGGAATGAATGAGTGTTGGTCTTGTCGGGGAGATGTCGGCACTTTGAGACATGTGGTGTATGATTGCCCTAACATTTGGTCTTACTGGGTTTCAATATGGAATCACATTCAAGAGGTGCTGGGATTTCGGGCCACTCTCTCCTGGTCTATGGTTGTTTTTCCATCACCAAATGACATCTCGTCGTTACAGAGAGATTGTCAGTTTTTGCTTTTGACTTCATGTTGGGAGTGGCCCTACATCTCGTTATTTCTAATTGGAAACATACTGCAGAGCTTAGTTGGCACGAATGGTGGAATCGCTTGTGCCTATGCTGCAAATATGAACAAATGCCACGATGTGGCAGAATCCTCACACCCTCCACTTTTCTCAAGTGGAAACCCCTACAGAAGTATATTTCTAAAGCAAGATATGATATTTAATAATAGGGTTATTAATCAAATCCTTCTGTTTCCTATGTAATGGAGTGGTGATCTTCTAATGCCCTTCTAGGCTCGGTAGGCCTTCAGCTGTTTTGGTTTTGGTTTCTATAGCCCCTGATGATGATCGCATGATGGTGGGAGGGATAGGGTAGGCTATAAATAGCTTTTCTTTTCTGGTTCTTATTACTGAGAAATATTTTGTATTTTGATTTATTGTAAGTTGGTTTTATTTCTTTTGTATTTTGTTGTAAATATAAAGAAAGAAGTTAAATATATATATATATATCTGGAGCAGGGGTTCTCAATCTACTCCTCGGGACACACCTAGCCAGTGAGGTTTTCAGGATAACCACAATAAATATTTATGAGATATGCATACCATGGAGGCAGTGCATGCAAATCTCTCTCATGCATATTCATTGTGGTTATCTTAAAAATTTGACTGGCTGGGTGTGTCCTGAATACTGGCTGAGAACTGTTCTAGAATAAGAGGTGAAAGCATATAGAGCATGGCTCATGGAATTCTTTCCAACCCCTCTGTGAGTATATGAACCATTAGTTTGTATCTGAATAAGCTGTTTGTGTATATTTGTGTTTGTGTGTTCATGCAAATCTCAGTTTTGTGTTTCTCTTTTGTGTGTATGCGTGTATATCTCTATTTTCTGTGCATGAGGGCATGCTTGTATGCTTGTGCTCAGGTGCAGCTGTGGTCTTTACGGCTGCTCCCGAGCACTATGGGGGCTGGCTGGAAGGCGTCGGGAGAAGGCCGCGGGGAATGAGGGGGGAAGGTCTAGGAAGCACAGGAAATGATTGTTGAGGCCAGATGGCCAGAGCATGGCAGAGGGTCTTGGAATAATGAATATTGGGCTGAATGGCTCAAGTAGGGAGTCAGGCTGGCCTGTGAGCTATTTGGGGGGCTCAGGAAGGCCCAGGTTTTGTATATGGAGGCTGAGTGATACAGTGGAGGGAATCCTCAGGCCTGCTGAAGAATGCTGAGAAAGGGACGGAGCCAGTCTTAAAAAGCCAGAGAACCCTGAAACGGTTGAAAAATGGTCAAAATTAAAAATTAAAGATAAAAGTTTTAAAGTGTGGCACAGGGTTGAGGAAAGTCTGGGGAGTTCTGAAAAGTTATTATTTTAGTTTTAGTGTGTAAGATTGCTGTATTTTACAGCAAAACAGTAAAAGGGGCATGGCTACCACCAAAATCAGCCTGTTGTTAAAAATCAAAGATTTAAACTTTAAAAATGTATAAAATGCCTCTGAATGATGCTGGGGGTGGGGGGGGGAGGTCAGAGAGCCCTATTTTAGTGGTTTTCCAGTTTTTTAGCACCTGGGAGAGTTATAAAAGCCCAAAAAGATGTCAAATAAATGGCAAGGTTCTGATGATCTGTTTTCATATAAAGATTTTGATAAGAAATATTGTATAAGCTTAAAAATATGAATTACTACTACTACTACTCAGCATTTATATAGCGCTTCCAGTCATACGCAGCGCTGTACAGCACAGACATGTAAGAGACAGTCCCTGCTCATCAGAGCTTACAATCTAGTCAAGACAAAACACACAAAACACGGAAGGTGTAGACATAGGGTTGCCAACTGGCTCCAGATGCGCCCGACACACTTGATCCAGTCCTAGGTTTACCCCACTGCAAGCAGGGACATGTAGTTCTGATTTTTCCATTGCATTCCATAAGAAAAGCAAGACTACATGTCCCTGCATGCAATGGGGTAAACCCAGGACTGGATCAAGCCTGTCGGGCGCATCTGGAGCCAGTTGGCAACCCTATGTAGACAGGGGTGGAACAAGGGAGAGAAAAGGAGATCAGGTGAGCCAAGATCCAAAAGCAGCAGCGAAGAGGTGAGCTTTCAACCTGGACTTGAAGAGGGTTAGAGAAGGTGCCTGGCGTACAGACACAGGTAGTTTGTTCCAGGCGTAAGGTGCAGCAAGGTGAAAGGAGCAAAGTCTAGAGTTAGCAGTAGGAGAGCAGGGCATAAATAGAAGCAGTTTGCCATAAGAGCGGAGTTCCCGAGGGGGTTTATAAGGAGAGATAAGAGATGAAAGGTAGTGAGGAGCCGCAGAGTGAATGCATTTATAGGTCAGCAGGAGAAGTTTGAATTGGCTGCGGAAGCGGATAGGGAGCCAATGAAGTGACCTGAGAAGAGGCGTGATATGGGAATGATAAGGCTGGCGGAAGATTAGTCACGCAGCAGAGTGTTGAACAGATTGAAGGGGAGAGAGATGACTCAGAGGGAGACCAGCAAGGAGCAGGTTACAGTAGTCGAGACGAGAGGTGATTAAGGAGTGGATAAGCATTTTGGTAGTGTGTTCAGAGAGGAAGGGGCGGATTTTGCTAATGGTGTAGAGAAAGAAACGGCAGGTCTTGGCTATTAGCTGGATGTGTGCGTAGAAAGAGAGAGAGGAGTCAAAGACTACCCCCAGATTGCGGGCCGAGGAAACAGGAAGGATTACAGAGTTATCCACAGAGACTGAGAAAGGAGGAAGAGGAGGGGAGGTTGTGGGAGGAAAGATAAGAAGTTCAGTCTTGGCCATGTTCAGCTTCAAGCAGCGGTGAGACATCCAGGCAGCAATGTCAGAAAGGCAGGCAGAGATCCGGGTCTGGATTGCTGGAGAGATTTCGGGCATAGAGAGGAAGATCTGGGAGTCATCGGCATACAGATAGTACCAAAAGCCATGGGAAGACATAAGCGCACCAAGGGACTGGGTATAGAGAGAGAAAAGGAGTGGACCCAGAACAGATCCTTGGGATACACCACCTGGGAGCGGGGTAGCAGAGGAGTGGGAGCCACCAGAGCACACACGGAAGGAGCGGTGGGAGAGATAGGAGGAAAACTAGGATAGTACAGAGCCCATGAAGCCAAGCGAGGACAGGGTATCGAGGAGAAGGGTCTGATCGACGGTGTCGAAAGCAGCAGAGAGATCAAGCAGGATGAGGACGGAGTAAAGGCCCTTGGATTTTGCCAGGAACAAGTCGCTGGAGACTTTGGCAAGAGCCGTTTCAGAAGAGTGTAGAGGACGAAAGCCGGACTGTAAGGGATCCAGGAAGGCATAAGAGGAGAGGAAGTCGAGCAGCGGCAGTGAACCGCACGTTCGAGTAGTTTAGAAGTGGAGAGGTGGGTCAATAATTAGAAGGACATGTGGGATTGAGTGAGGTTTTTTTGAGGAGAGGTGTGACCACAGCATGGACAGGATCAGAGGAGCAGGTGGTGAGTTTGGAGGAAGAAAGAAGGTGTGCAGTTTCCTCATCAGAGGTCACAGGAAAGGAAGAGAGGGTAGGAGAGGTAGGGGGGGAGAGTTTTATTTATTATTTATTTATTAACATTTTTTATATACCGCACTATTCGTTATCAGCGCGGTTTACATGGAACAAGAAACTTCAGACAATTTACATTTATCTGATTTTTACAGTTAAACAGGCAAACCAACTTGGATAACAGGATAACAGGAGCAACTATTTACAACACAACTATTTACATAACAGTGTCATAGAGTTGGGAGTGAAGAGGGGGAGGAGGGGAAGTAGTTGATTTTGTGGAGAATTGGAGGGTGATCTTGTGGATTTTGTCATGGAAATTAAAAAGTGGAAAGAAGTCCTGGGGAGGGGGGGTTGTCCTGGGGGGGGGGGGGGTTGTCCTCAACTGATTCAAACCCAGCAGTGAGGCAAATCAGTGAAAATCCTTACTGAGAAAGAAGAGGAGACTGACTGCTGGGAAATGTTTATTTTGGTTCTCTTTGGAAAATGATATAGGATTTTTGGAAATAAGGAAAGTTTGAGGGTTTCAGGAGAGTAGGATCAGGATTATTTGATGACGTCAGGACAGGTAAGGACATTTTGTGCCCCCTTGGATGCACTTCTGGGTCCGGGACCGGCCTGGCTGGAGTCCCCTCGAGGGTGGGCTTCGTCGGTCCTTGTCAGTTTGGTGTCTGATGTTTCCACCTGGGGAAGAAAGGTGTTAGCAGGTAGAATTTCCCTCCACTCACCCAAGGAAAACCTTTCAAAAAACACTTCTGTGACTTACATAGTATTTACAATTTATTTACAAAATATATACATCAAGTGCTGTGATAAGATAATGCAGAATGTACAACCCATATTATGATAAGTGGTTCAAGCAGGTATGGTGAAATAGCAATATAGGATAAGAGATAAGGAAGTTCAAACAACCAATACAAGGTGACTTAAGTAAACCTTTAAAGGTTATGAATTGAACCTTATTAACCTTTCTCCTAACTTCCCTCCCTTTCCCTCTGCCCACCAGCCCCAAGTCTCACCCACTGCTGGAGCTCTAGTCTGGTGGCTGCTTGTGGTTTTGTAGTCGCTGAGGCTGTAGCCTTTGCTCCGCTCCACACTCTCCTCCAATCCGTAGAGCGTTTTGAACTCCTATCCAATCAGGAACAACTGCTGCAGCTCTCCCTTGAGCTGATCTGCTGCTGGACCTTTCTGGGTCTTCTGACTCCTAGTCCTGAATGGACTGTCTGCCACTGCAGCTGCCTCTGGAGCTGATTCTGTCACCACAGCTCTCCCCATGGAGCTGATTCCACTGCTGCAGCTCTCCCTGGAGCTGATGTGCTACTGGACTCCCTAGCCTGGATTAGGCTCTCCAGGGTCACTCGGCTGCCATCTCCATTCCCTGGGTTGGGAGGAGACCGTCTGCCCCCATCTTCACTCCTACCCCCAAATGGGTCTGTAGGAGGATCTCTGCTGGCAGATGAGGGTTAAGCACTTTTTTAGATAAAGAGGCCTGATGCTCTAAATCCCAGGTAACTGTACTCCAAGCTCTTTTTTGCACAGAACCCCTTGCACCCCCTTCCCTTCTTTATGCACCCAGGCACCGTGCCACTGCCAACTGATACCATTTCTCTTAGAGTATTCACTTCTCCACCCTCTGTCTACTGTGTGCCCTGTATTCCCCTACAATCTTCCCTATAGATTTAAATTTATATCTTAATAAAATATATAAGTGTGAGCAAATATTACCCTTGTTCCTTCAGCACAGGCAGTGACTTGCATATCCCCCCTAAGGGGTCTATTCTGAACCACTTTTGCGGGTTTGGGCGTCTGACCCAGACATCCAGACCTGCTAAATGCTGGGATGTCACAGGTGTCCACAGACCTCCCCACACCTATAGGCTGTTTGTGTGGGAAACTCTGTTTGTGGGCAGGAGGAGGCGGTCTCGGGGAGGCGTGAGGGTGGGGAGTAGGTGGGTAGCTGACGCGGACATGCAGGGACAATTTCTAAGGTCAACCCTATACATCCAGGGTTGACTATCTAAATAGGGAACTTATTCCACCGGGGGCTGATGGTGCCTGGGTGCATAAAGAAGGTAAGGGGGTGCAGGGGGTTCTCTGCAGCCTAACCCAAGCCATGGAAGGCCCGATCAAGGATCGGGCTGTGGGGAAAGCACTTTGCGGAGGTTGGCCTGGGATCATGGTTCCTGCATGGAGCCATGGCAATATGATTCCATGGCACTGCAGCTCTATGCAGGAGCCAGGCTGACTATCCAGGTAGTTGGCTGGAAGTCTGTGGTGCCTGAATCGGGGCATGTCCTGGGCATCCAGCCACTGTTCTTTTAATCTGCTCCCACAGGGATGTCTAGCCCCCATGGGAACAGAATTGAGTGCATACCCAGGCCATCCGGATATTTGGAAGCCCAGATGGCCCATAGAAGCACATCTCGGAACAGGCCTCCACATGCTTACTTTCCAGCTCTGCTGGTACAGTGACTGTTACTGCAGGCTGCTCTTTTAATGTTGTCCCTCATTTGACCTCCCCAGCAGCCACCTTTTCAGCAGCATAGCGTGGCCATTTACCCATTTACCTTTGATTCTACATTATTCAACAAACTCTCAAACACCCATTTATGAGGGAGTGGAGTTCATTTGCTTATGGAATGTGATTTAGAATGGAAGTAAGGTGAACTGGGACTGACCGTTGCAGAATGATTGGTGAAGAGAGTGGATGTGTGACTGGGTGGATGGTGACCACGCTCTGTTTTTGAGTGGGTTTGCCTGAAATTGAATGTGGAGCTGAATGTTTTGAGTGTCTGAGTAAGAGAGAATGACAGTGTAAATGAGAGAGACCGTTTGTGAGGAATTTTGATTGAGTTTGTGAAGTTGGAAGAGAAAGGGTATTTGTGAAGCTTGACCGAAGGAAAGGATAGGTAAAGGAAAGAGAAGGGGAGAAAGGAAGGTGGTGTGAGAAATAGAAGAACTGGAAGGGGGTTTGTGCTGTTCTTTTTTTTCAGATTAGTAAGTTTATGTAAGAATAGGTATAGGGAGCTAGGAAAAAGGTGCAGAGAGCCTAGTGAGGGGTAGAGTGAAAGTAGGAAGGGTGGAATAAGAAGAACAATGGTGAAAATATAGATAAGGTTCCCATTTGACAGGAAGAGGAAATGTGGGGTCTCCTTTGGGCTTCCTTACCATTCCCGCTAGATGTATTCATGTGTACAGCTACTGTGTTGTCTGTCTTGACTAGATTTTAAGTACTGATGAGCAGGGACCATCTTTTACATGTGTCTGCGCAGCGCTGCGTATGTCTTGTAGCGCTATACAAATGCTCAGTAGTAGTACACAAGAACATAAGATATGCCATACTGGGTCAGACCAGGGTCCATCAAGCCCAGTATCCTGTTTCCAACAGTGGCCAATCTAGGTCATATGTACTGCGGCGACCCTGCCCGGCTCAAGGGGTTAAGGACATGAGCAGCCGCTGTACTTCGTGAGGGAAGGAGGAAACCTTTGCCCCCAGGAATGCTGGGAGTTGTAGTTCCAGCTCTTCTCACTCCGAATTAAGAAACTGTAGTTGTGGTTTCTTTATAATAAGTATTTTATTAAAGTAAAAGGTAAATGTTCCATCACATGCAAACAAGGGTGCTTCCAAAGGCAAACAGAAACTTCAGGTTAAATGCAACTCAAAATACAAATGCTGCTTTTTCTCTTTCCAGCAAATTGCTCTCTTTTGCCTCCAGAGGTCAGTTGGCTTCACTGCACCTCTTACAGCCACAGTTACTTTCACTATGCTGAGAACCAGGTGGAGGTAATTAGAACTTCCATTTTCACAGCAATACAACAGCTTTACAGAACTCAGCTCACACACGATAAAGGCAGTTCCCTTCAGCTTGGCTTTCCTATACAACAGAATGTACAGTCCATTTGTTCACACTCAGGTATGCTTGTATTTCCCTGGGTTACTCCTTCAAGCTGTGCTGAATTATTTGCCTCTTGTGGTCCTAGCTGTTTTCTAGCCTGTAAGTCTAAAAACTGTTGGAAGCTCTGAAGTAGCAATTCAGCCTGTTCCTTATGAGAGAGGGCACTACTATCTGCTATAGCTTTTCCCTTCTGCTCAAGGCTGTTTATCTTCTCTTCCTTTAAGATAAAGGTATTAGGATAATTGCTAGTTTCTTTAGCAATTGACTCATAGGAGGAAGAATTATCTCTATATTCAGCTTGGCAGCCGGGTGGCCAATTACTCACTGTTTGTGCAGCACTTCTGCCTGCAGATGGCTCCCAGGCTCTCCAGCTGATCTGTTTGTTGCTCTCCGGCACAAACGACGTTTCAGGGAATGATTGCTCTTTCACCTGTGCTTGTCCTGAAGTCTTTCTCCCCCAAGGCGATGCCTTCCAAGGGCTATCCACTTCAAGGTTAAATCCTCTCTGCGTGGGACTTCTGCTTATTTCCCTGGAATAGGATTGTGCAGGTTTTCTTCTTATGCCAGGTTCCAAAGTATCCTTAATCACTCCACTGGCTTTCCAACCATCTCCTTGTTTCTTCTTCCAATATTCCTTCCTTCCTTTACCTCCTGTATTCCTTGTACTTCTTGTACTCCTTGTACCACCTCCACTCGTGCTTCCTCTACTCGGGTCTCTCGTCCTTCCCTTACTCGGGTCTCTTATCCGTCCTCTACTCGGGTCTCTTATCCGTCCTCCACTCGGATCTCTTATCCGTCCTCTACTCGGATCTCTTATCCGTCCTCCACTCGGATCTCTTATCCGTCCTTCTCTCGGATCTCTTATCCGCCCTTCCTCTTCAGAGCCATGCTCTGGTTTAAATGTACATTCTCTTTTGGACACGCCCCTTCCTAGGGCTGGGTGTGCCCAATCAGAACTGCAGGGCTCCTCCCCTGGGCTGGTCTCCCTACTCAGCTCTGAGGAATAGAGTCTCTCTTTTTTCCTTGCCCTGTCATTTTGGTATAAATCCTGCTGACCCTCAGGATTTTCTACTATCTCCATAGGCTCAGGAGGGCGCTGTTCACCACAGTACCTAGCAGTTTCCACAAGGGACACAGGTTCCACAATGCTTGTACTGGGTCAAGCATTGATATCTTCGGTCACTTCTTAATAATGGTTTATGGACCTTTCCTACAGGAACTTGTCCAAAACTTTTTTAAACCCAGCTATACTAACAGCCTTTACTACATCCTCCGGTAACAAATTCCAGAGTTTGATTACACGTTGAGTGAAAAAATATTTTCTTTTATTAGTCTTAAATAGTTTACCCTGTAGCTTCATTGCATGTCCCCTAGTCTTTCTATATTCTGATAAGGTAAACAATCGATCTACATTTACCCGTTCCACTCCATTCATTAATTTTTTTTAGACTTCTATCATATCTCCCCTCAGCCGTCTCTTTTCCAGGTTAAAGAGCCCTAACCTTTTTAGCCTTTCTTCATAGGAGTATCCTTCCATCCCCTTTACCATTTTGGTGGCTCTTCTCTGAACCTTTTCTAATAACGCTATATCCTTTTTAAGATAGGGCGACCAGAATTGCACACAATATTCAAGGTGCGGTCTCACCATGGAACGATATAGAGGCATTATAATATCTTTTGTTTTATTTTCCATTCCTTTCCTTATCATACCTAGCATTCTATTTGCTCTCTTGGCCGCCGCTGCACACTGGGCCGAGGATTTTAACATGGTATCCACAATGACGCCTAAATCTTTTTCCTGGGTGGTGGTTCCTAATGTGGAACCTTGTATCGTGTAACCATAGTTTGGGTTGTTCTTCCCTAGGTGCATAACCTTGCACTTGTCCACATTAAATTTCATCTGCCATTTTGATGCCCAGTCTTCCAATTTATCAAGATCCTCTTGCAATTTTCCACAATCCTCCTGGGTTTTAACAACTTTAAATAGTTTTGTGTCATCTGCAAATTTGATAACCTCACTCGTTATCCCACTTTCCAGGTCATTTATGAATATGTCAAAAAGCAGCGGACCCAGCACAGATCCCTGGGGTACACCACTATTCACCTTTCTCCATTGGGAAAATTGGCCATTTAGCCCTACCCTCTGCTTTCTATCTTTTAACCAGTTCCTGATCCACAATAGTACACTGCCTCCTATCCCATGACTCTTTAGTTTTGCCAAAAGTCTCTGATGAGGGACCTTGTCAAAGGCTTTCTAAAAGTCCAGATACACAATATCAACCGACTCACCTTTGTCCACCTGTTTATTCACTCGTTCAAAAAAACATAACAGATTAGTAAGACAAGATCTTCCTTGTCTAAAGCCATGTTGGCTGTCTCCCATTAGGTTGTGACTATCTACATGCTGAGTAATTTTATTCTTTATGATGGTTTCTACCATTTTTCCCGGTACTGACTTCAAGTTCACCGGTCTGTAGTTTCCCGGATCACCCCTGGAACCCTTTTTAAAAATTGGTGTTACATTGGCGATCCTCCAATCTTCAGGTATTAGAAATGATTTTAATGATAGTTCACAGATTACTGATAGCAGGTCTGCAATCTCATATTTCAGTTCTTTCAACACCCTTGGATGTATACCATCCGGCCCAGGTGATTTGCTACTCTTCAGTTTATCTAATAGTTGTAAGACATCCTCCCGATGTATCGATATTTCCTTCAATTATTCCGCACCTTTAAATACCACTTCAGTCATGGGTAACATCCCTACATCTTCCTCAGTAAAGACCGAAGCAAAGAATTCATTCAGTCTCTCCGCTATCGCCTTGTCGCCTCTTAGTGCTCCTTTAACCCCTTTATCATTTAATGGACCAACTGACTCTCTCACAGGTTTTTTGCTATGAATGTACTTGAAAAGGTCTTTATTTCGCGTTTTTGCTTCAGCAGCAAGCTTCTTCTCAAATTCTCTCTTTGCCTGCCTTATCAATGCCTTGCATTTGACTTGCCAGTGCTTGTGCTGTTTCCAGGTTTCGTCGTTTGGCTCTTTTTTCCATTTCCTGAAAGATGCTTTTTTGGCAACAACAGCCTCTCTGACCTCACCTTTAAACCATGCTGGCAGTTTTTTGGACTTCCTTCCACTTTTCTTAAAGCGTGGAATACAGCTGGTCTGGGCTTCCAAGATAGTATTTTTCAACAACACCCAAGCTTGATGTACGTCTTTAACCTTCGCACCTGCTCCTTTTAGTTTTTTCTTTACTGTTTTCCTCATTTTATCATAGTCTCCCTTTTGAAAGTTAAAAGGTAGTACTGTGGATTTCCTTATTATCCCTCCTCCACTAATTAAATCAAAGGCGAACATGCTATGTCACTATTGCCAAGTGGCCCCAACACCCTTATCTCCTGCACTAGATCTGGTGTTCCACTAAGGACTAGGTCTAATATGGCTTCCCCTCTGGTCGGTTCATGAACCAGCTGCTCCAAGAAGCAGTCATTTATTTCATCTAGGAACTTTATCTCCCTAGCATGTCCTGACGTGACACTGACCCAGTCGATACCGGGGTAATTGAAATCACCCATTATTATTACTGCGCTGTAACTTTTGTTAGCTTCCTTGATTTCTTTGAGCATTTCATCATCCATTTGGTCATTCTGGCCAGGTGCTCGATAGTACACCCCTACTGCCATTGCCTTCCCCCTTTTATATGGAATTTCAATCCATATAGATTCTACAGCAAATTTTGTTTCCTGCAAAACTTTAATCCTTTCTGAGTCAATGCCCTCTCTAACATAGAGCGCAACCCCTCCACCAATTTGATCAGCTCTATCATTACGATATAGTTTGTACCCAGGTATCACAGTGTCCCACTGGTTGTCCTCCTTCCACCATGTCTCTGATATTCCAATCATATCTAACCTTTCATTTAGTGCTATATATTCTAACTCTCCCATCTTATTCTTTAGACTTCTAGCATTTGCATACAAGCATTTTAGAGAATGTATTTTATTCATGTTAATTTGGCTATTGTTAGACATGGGTAAATTGGGATCTTTAAGCTCTGTCTGCTCCATACTTGAGGGCATTTGGGCTACTTTACTCTTTTGTGGAACCTCTCTGCTTTTGGTAGTATCCTTCAAGGATACATTCTTCCGAACCATCCGCTTTTGGGCGACTGTCGGCTTTCCCCTAATATCTAGTTTAAAAGCTGCTCTATCTCCTTTTTAAAGGTTAATGCCAGCAGCCTGGTTCCATCCCGGTTAAGGTGAAGCCCATCCCTTCGGAAGAGCCCCTCCTTTCCCCAGAAAGTAGTAGTAGAATGCCCTAAAATGCAGAGGAAGGGGGAGAACAAGTGAATAGGACAGCAATTTCAGGCCGGAGGGACTGGGATTTCTAGTCCTATAGGCACTCCTAGTGGCCTTGGGCAAGCCACTTAACCCTCAGTTGCCTCAGGTACACATAGATTGTATCCAGTACCTGTTTGTAATGTAAACCGCTTTGATTGAAGGATAAGGCGGTATAGAAAACTGGCTAAATAAACAACATCATCAAACGCCACAAACTCCACTATCACATCTATGCTGACGACATGATGGTGTATGCCCCAATCAACCTACTAGCAGTTAACACCACAACAATAACCGGATGCCTTGAAGACATGAATGCCTGGCTCACAGCCAATAACCTGATGGTCAACTATGATAAAACTGAGGCAATGTTCGTCACCAGGAACCCTACCTTCACTCCAGCACAAACTATCAGCATTTTAAAAAAAAACTCATAGTAGTCAAAGATGAAGTTAAGTACCTGGGCATCACAATGGTCAGAGCTCTGAACCTGAAATCCCACATAACCAAAACCGCAAACAAGGCCTATCAACTTTTAAGGACCATAAGAAAGAGCAAGCCATTACTCCACCAGGACCACTTCCGCACAGTGTGCCAAGCACTCATCACAGCTCTGCTTGATTACAGAAACTCGTTATATCAAGGCCTCCCTCAGCAGACCTTACACCCACTCCAAATGGTGCAAAACACTGCAGCACACATCATTACGGACACTCCAAGAACTGAGCAGATCACCCCCGTCTTACAGCAACTGCACTGGCTCCCAATGATGGCCAGAGCAAAATTTAAAACAATCCTGATCATCTTTAAAACCATCCACCATCTCTCGGCAGATGCACTCCAAGATATCATAACAAGGGATATCAGCAACAGACCAAGAAAGATCAATGACAACATGATCGGCACACCTGCAGGATACCACAAGACTAAACAAACTGCTTCAAGAAGAGCTCCTTCACTACTGGTGTCCACACTTTGGAACTCCCTCCCAACGAGCCTGAGGGCATTAAATGACATCATAGACTTCCGCAAGGCCCTTAAAACCCTGCTTGTTACAAAAACCTATGAGCAAACAGACAACAGTCTCCACCCAAATTGTAATGTATCTACTTCCACCAACTCAATACCCACTCATCCCAACTAGACATACGAGTTCATTGTATAAATTGTTAGACATATGAGTTCATTGTATAAATTGTTAAGTACCCTCATGTTAAATGTAACCCTCCAATTGTGCTATCTAAATGTTGTTAAATACCCTCTTCTTAAATGTTGTTAAATACCCTTATGTTAAATGTAACCCTCCAATTGTGATGTGACCACTTTGATTGAAGGATAAGGTGGTATACAAATTTGTCTGGATAAATAAATAAATAAATAGACAGTGTATAGCATCCTCTAGAGGTTGAGAGACGTAGAGCCTGATTCAGGTAGGGGGTCATCCGGGCCATCCAGACGTCCCTGAGGAAGACGGGGCCGTTTGGACCAGATTCTGGACCGTGGGAACAAAACATTCCAGCGGTGCACAGAATCAGGCCCGTGGATGGCCCAGCATGCCCCTGCTACCTGTGGGGACTCCCACGGCTTTGGCCCCCTTTTCCCCACTGCCTGACACACGGCTGACCTACCATGGCATAGATTGGGGTGATGGGGACTCTCCTGCACCTGGCCCCTGCCCCAGGGAGGGGATCCCCGGGCCCGATCATGGGATTTGTGCTGTTCATTCCACCTTTGAGGTGGAACAAGCAGCAGTCCCCTAAAGCCCGGCAAGCCATACAAGGCCATGACCTGAATTGGCGCTCTATGTCCTGCCAGGCTGGCCCGCTTCCGTTCCACCCAGATCCTGTCTCTGCCGGCTCTCCCTGTCCTGATGCTCAGGACATACGGGGAGAGCTGGAGGGGGAATCAGGCCCGGATGGCTTATGGCGCTGCAATTCCCACTGGGACGTGCAGCCCCGCAACCTGCGTCCCAGAATCAGGCCCTAAATGAAAGCGGGGAGTACGTGACCTTCACAGTGGTGTGAGAAGGAAGTGTGTAAAAGATTAAAATGTGTGTGCATTGAACAAAGAAAGTGCAGAAGGGAAAGCTATAACAAATTTTATATTTGTTCATTTTTTTTTTTTTGCTACATTTTGTTAGAGAAAAGGATAGCATTTTTATTTATTTATTTATTTATTTTACGGGGGGGGGGGGGGGTTATACCGCTTAATCATTTCAGTCAAAGTAGAATTAAGTACAGAGGAGGCATAGTTAGGGACAGCTGCTGCATCTTTTATCCTGAAGCACCAAAGACTTTCAGAAGAAGGGCGACATCCTGAAAAAAGCCCTGCGAGACCGGACTTCAGCAAATACTTCACGAGAGAGACAGAATTTCCAGGATTGGGCTCCAACGAGACTCCAAGACAGATAAGTACTAAAAACTTGGTGCACCCCACAAACATATTTGAGCTCAAATATTTTTGAGAGACTGAGTTACACACCTATTATACTTACCTAGAAAATGCATACTTGTAAGCAAAAACCAGTAATTTGACACATTTATTTAGAAACACTGTTGATTTGTTCACATTTTATCCATTTATTAAACATTGTAATCTTTTTGGCTATACAGAATTAGTGTCAGTAAGCTTTTCTGTTTTAGTCCAACTTATTTACCTAAAATACTTACTTGGTAATCCAGGGACCCTTATACCATCAGAGCTCTTATCCTTTAGTTTTTATTTAAACTCTTGACTGTGTGCTCCTTGTAGTGTCCCAGTCAGGATATAGTGTTATTTTACCCTAAACCACACCCAAAGTGTGTTGGATAGTAACAATAACTACCCAGACACTGTGAGCAGCTCCTATAAATGGGAAAGCCTATGTTATCTTGCTTCAGGTGAGGATGGGTGGAGATAACATTACTGAAGTGTGGTACATCAAAAATGCACATTATTTGGCCCTTAATGCACGTTAAAGGGCAAAACTTCCCACTGCAAAGCATATAGAATACTAATGAGAAGTAAAGCATTCAAAGTGCCTTATTAGTATTCAAATGAATACCACAGCTTGTGGTAAATCATAGTAGCTCAAAGCTGGCATTATTCTTTTGTCATGAGCATTAGACCAAAAACAAGTGGTCCACTGCTCCTGGCTGCAATCTTAAAGGGGCCATGAAGCTATGGTGGAACTGGCGGGCTAGGGATCCCCATCTTTCAACTTTATCAATATATCTTGGCCTCTACTCCCTCCCCTCAAAGTTATCCAGTCCCCCATCCCACAAAAGGCATAGTCAAAGATTCCCCCCTTAACCCTCCCCCACCCCCAGCATCCCAATCAGAAGTCTCCACCATCCATTGGCTCCCCTGAGTTTACCTCATAGGTACCTGGTGTTCTAATGGGTCCAAATGGGAGCTACCCTATTTTATCTCATTTGTACCAGCTCTGGGTTCAAAATGAAGCCTGCAGTCCCCTAGTGGCAATGTTGCATTACTACCACTAGGTTTGGCCCCTAGTGGTAGTACCACCATTAGTGAATCACAGGCACCATTTTCAACCTAGCACTGGTAAGAACAGGAACAAGTGTGGATTGCTCCTGTTCAGGGCAGTGGTGAGATTCAGCAAGTTCCTGCCATGGGCCATGTTTGGCAAACAGGGACAAAAATGGCGTCACGGTACTGGTACTGCACTGGCAGGAATTCCCCCACCCGCCCCTGGTTTGATGGCATCGGTGAACCGCTGCATTGGGAAGCCCCCGATGCCATGAAACCACTAGTGGGTGGGGGGATCGGGCCACTAGGCCACCACGGAGTTGCTGCCCTGTGGTGGTTGCCAGCAGCTCGAGCATTCGGCGCTGGCAATACAAGCGCATGCCGTACTGCCAACCGCTCTGTTCTTCAGTAGTGGGATCGATCCGAACTGGTTCCTGTTTGGATCGAATCCCACCACTGGTTCAGGCCCTACTAGACCACTGGGTTTCCTTTGAGGTAGGCAAAGGTCCATTGGGAGGGTACGGGGTGTCCAAGTGGGCTGCTAGGTGTGTAAGGGTTTAAGGGGTGGCCTTTACCTTTGGCTTTGGTGGAGGAAGCGGGATTGGACAACTATGAGGGCAAGAGTTTGGGAGCCTGGGTTCCTTGGCGGTATCAGGACATGAGGACCCCCAGTCCACCAGTTCCGAGAACCCTCCAGCATGGTGGCCGAGAGCATCGGGATGTGTGTTTGCAATTCGATGCTTCCAGTGTAAAAACGATGCCACCTTTGAGCTGGCATTATTTTTCTCAGGGCATATAGCAGGCAGTAATCTATGACAAGCTGCATTATTCTTTTACTGAGGGAGTCACTAATTGAAATAAAGAGTTATAGCAGATTAGTGACTCCCAGAGTAAACAAAGCTGTGGTAAAATGACTGATCTTACTGCAACTTAGTAACTACTTCCATAGTCCGTGCTTTTTCATGATCTGTCAATGGGCATTTCCATGGCCAGAGATTAGAAAGAACTGGAATGGAATGTTGAGATACATCCATATTTCGAAAAAAAAAAATCCAAAAACTTACATAGAATATTATAGCTGCCTTAGAACAGGTATAAGTTTGCGCAGTGGCTTTCGGTGGGGGGGGGGGGGGGGGAGCAGTATTTTGTAAAGGCACAGGTACATCTATTGCCTTTATAAAAGAGATGCCACATAGTACCTGTGTGCTCTCATAGCTAGGTGCCCTGTTATAAAATTACCCTCTAATAGGCTAATCTTGTAAAGCTTTTCTGCAAGCAAAACAGAAGAGATGATCATTTGTTAGTATACATTTAGTTCACTCGCAAGACTTAAAACATGCAAAGACCCTTTTTGTGCAGGATGTCCGGGTAAGAATTAGGACATCCAGATCGGGACATTCATAGTTCCCCCAGTGAGGAATATACTGTAGAGTCTTTCATACAGTATTTTTTTTTTGGGGGGGGGGGGAGATGGTGGCAAATGGACACATTTTGCTGGCACATACAGCAGGAGCACTGATTTCACCAAAAAAAAAAAAAAATTAAAAAAGGCAATACACATGAGAAGAGCCACTCATGGCGGCTCAATGAAATGATGCGCTAGACACCCCTGAGGGGAGCACAGTTGCCCCCTGGATCACGCCAGGAGACACCAAGTCCAGACGAGCAGGTAATTGACACTTACGCCGGCCTCCAGCAGGTGTCAATGTTGATGGTAATATACTTGTATGACCATTGCAAAAATGAGAAATATGCATGTATGTTCTGCGACTGTCCACTTCATGCCCAGAACAGGTTCCCTTTAACTCTGTGCATCCCATGGCATCCACACTTTAAACAGTGGCTTACGTGGAGGCTATTTACATGTTCAGATGCTGCTGTTTATAATTCAGATGCCACACGACCTGTCTAGAAGGATCTCCTGTGTAAAATTGACCTAATATACACTAACATACAAATTAATGGACATCTTTATTATTTATTTATTTACATTCTCTTATATACCACACTATTCTGCACCAGTGCGGTTTACATTGAACAACTGAAATTACATTGAACAGGACATTATAACTTGGAGATAACTATTTTACAGGGAACATGGGCTATGGAGGGTTAAGTGACTTGCCCAAGACCACAAGGAGCACCTGTGGGACTAGAAACCCCAGTCTTTCCGGCCCAAGGTTGCTGTCCTCTAGTGGGATTTGAACCCCCAACCTTCCGGCCTGAAGTACCTTGCCCCAACCACTAGGCCACTCCTCCACTCCTATGAAATTGATAGTGCACGTTCGAAGTTCCAGTGTGGGTTATAAACATTTTATTGCCACAAATGTCTGAAACAAGCCAATAAAAATGGGTAAAAATCATAAAAAGAGTCTAAAAATCTAAATTTCTTTTGCCAGTGCACATCCCTACAAAACCATATTTTATCCACAGAAAGAGGTATTTATAAATTTGTTCTGGATTCTATAAGGGTCATTCCGAGTTGTGTTTAGTGGGGAGGGACGTCCGGTTTGGACATCCATCCCTGCTAAATGTCAGGGAGTTAATTCCGAATACAGAGCTCCCCGCACATATAGATGAGATGTGTGAGGAGCTCTGGACAGGGGTGGGAGGCGATGGGCTGGAGGAGGAGCAAGGGCAAGCTGGAGGTGAGACCCTGACCCGATTCCTGTCATGGCCCTGTACGTCTAGGACCACCGACTTAGACGGGGGACTTATTCCACCCCGAAGGGGGAATGAGTGCCCCCATGGTTAGGGGATTGCCACCCATGGGCTGCCAATGGCAGGTAAGGTGCAGCAGGGGTTCCCTGCTGCCCAATCCTGGCCATGGCAGGCCCGAGCAGGGGTCGGGTGGCAGGGAAATGAGCAAGGAAGCTGCTTGCTGGCAATCGGGACTCCTGCATAATGTCCCGGTGCCATGGCAATGGGGCACCATGGCACTGGGCTCCATGCAGGATCCCCTGGTGGGTTGTATGGAAAGCAGCCTGAATGTACAAAGGCCCAGAATCAGGGTACGTTCTGCCCGTCCAAGCTGGTTGCATCCAATTCTGCTCCTGCAGGGACATCTAGCCCCAATGAGATCAGAAATCGGGTGCAAATCTGGTCGTCCAGATTCTGGATATCCAGATGGACGGATGTGCCCTGATTATGATGTGGCCCTATGTGTCTAAAAGCGCATGCTACTGATGTATTAGCATGCTAGGGGCAGGGACTTGCTAGATCTGAGGCAGAGTTACAAGAAAAACATTTGTGTTTAAATTATGATGCACCTTTTACTAAAGTGTGCTAAAACAGTTAATGTCTGAATTAGCACTCTGTTAGTGGAAGGGCGCAGGAACTCTTACTGCGCTGGCATGACAGCTTATGGGCGGAGAGTGGATATGGACTGCACATTGCAGTTAGGGCATAGTAATCATTGCATGCTGTCAATGCTGCAATTAGCACAGGTGCACTTAAAGCCACCTTTATAGATGGTGTTAAGTGCACCCATATTAATTGCAAATTAATTTAATGCATAGTAAGGGACTTACCACATGTTAGGTTTTGCTCCCAACATGCCGTAAGTGCACATTAGTAAAAGGTTCCCTGTGTACAGCATGTATCCTTGCAGATCTAGGCTTGAGATATTTCACATCCTTTGGGACTGAGCAGGACTGTGCATGGGAAAACATTTGGTTCATTTTGGATCATTTTCAGGCATTTTTCAGTTTGTTTCAGACATGTGTGCTAATGAAAATATTTTTACATCTACTACAATGTTTAAATGTGCATGAATTCAATTTACAAATGTTAATTCATAGGTTAACATGCATTATTTAATTTGTTTATAAATCTTTCAATGCTGCTTTCCATGTTCAGTCATCCAAAATGGTTTCCAAACATAAAATAAGAATACAAAGCAGGAAAATAAAATAATGAAAATGCTAGCTGCCAATATAGAGTTTAAGTGTTTGTTTTTTGGGGATATTGCCAATATGAGGTTAACTGTGGCTATACATTAAGTTTGGGGATATTCAGACTACTGGGGCCTAAGTATCCATATATTAAAGGGTTAAATCTGTTACACTGCTTGGGGAATAGCTTGCTCCCAGGGAGGTGCTGATTGTAGTCCATCTCACACCTGGATACACAATACCAGTCTAAGGCAGACTGCATGAGCTCTGGCGTGCTCAGAAAGCCAAAAGCTAAGACTTTAAATTTCTTATTATCTCTGCTGGTTTCTAGCTACCAATATAGAGTTTAAGTGTTTGTTTTTTGGGGATATTGCCAATATAAGGTTAACTGTGGCTATACATTAATTTTGGGGATATTCAGACTGATTGCTTTCCTGTGTAGCCTTGGAGCAGATATCTGTGGGTGCCCCAGTTCAGGAACAGCCTACTGGCCAGAGACACTTAGGTTCCCGCCCACCCCACCCTTCATCCCACCCACCCCAGGGGCTACATTGCCTATATAGTGGTCGCATTCGTTGCCATCTATCCTTTCAACTTGGGTTAAGGCCAGCCCCTTCTTCTTCCTTCTTCTTCCTTTCTTCTTCTAGGACTGCTTATTCAGCATGTTGTGTATTCAGTGCAATAACTGTGGTACATTTATTCCAAGACAAAACATTTGGAACCTGACAGCTTGTCCTCTGTGCTTCAGGTCAGCTGCCATGCATAAACAACTGACTCTACTATGGGAAGACCTAGCTGCCAAGCATAAAGAAGTGACCCTACTAAGGGAGGAACTGGCTGCAATGAAGTGCACCTCTTCTAGGATACAAACTGAACAACGTCCACCACCGCTCCCACAAAGAATCAAACACCCCAGGGACAAATGGATCACAGTGGGTTCTGGTAGATTGCGACCTGTAACACACAGACATCCTATACATCAAGAGATATCCCTGCATAATGCCTTCTCTGCCTTGCCTAATGAGGACGTGGAACTCAGGGAGGAATTGGCTGAAATGAAACGCACCTTTTCTAAGATACAAACTGAACAGCGTCCACCACTACTCCAACAAAGAATCAAACACCCCAGGAATAAATGGATCACAGTGGGATCTGGTAGATTGCGACCTGTAACACACAGACATCCTATGCATCAAGAGATATCCCTGCATAATGCTTTCGCTGCCTTGGCTAATGAGGATGCCCAATCCAAAGAAACTGAAGTGCCCTTAAATGAGACAGACAATGCCCATTCTCCTGCTAGAGGACCAAATATGAAGAAAACCTCACCAAACAGCGAATTACTAATTCTTGGGGATTCCATCATCAGAGGCACCAACTTGGGAACACAGTTCAATGGAGAGAAGATAGACAAGTGCCTCCCAGACTCTTCAGCCAGCAGGAATACAAACCAAGTTGTTGAAGTACTTAAAGCAGAAAGAGAACACAGATGTGGAAGGTCAAGCTCTGGACGTCACCCCCTGCAAAAGCAGAAAAACATCAGAAACAGCCACACTTTTAAACCACACATCAAAAACAAGAGGGAGGATGTGGGCAGAACAAAAACAATGCAAAATGCACACAAGCCAGTTAAATCCTGGAAAACAATAAGCACTAATGCTCAAAGCTTAGCCAACAAAGTTCCGGACCTGGAAGCCCTAATGGTGGAAATGGATTTGGACATTGTGGCCATTACAGAAACCTGGATAAATGAATCGCATGATTGGGATATAGCCATAGCTGGCTATAATCTCTTCAGAAGAGACAGAGAAAATGGAAGAAGAGGAGGAGTAGCCTTGTATGTCAAGGACAATATTAACAGATATAAGGTCTCTGACTGAACGTATAACTGATAAATAAGAAGATGCGTTCAATCACAACAGATTGAATGCATCCTCTTATTTATCAGTTATACGTTCAGTGAGTCTGAGACCTTGGAAATCAACAGTTTGTGGTCTGCATTTTTGTGAAGTCCATAGAATGATAAACTAAGAAAATTACCAATTATACTTTTGTGATTGAACGCATCCTCTTATTTATCAAGGACAATATTAAAGCTACTGAAATGTAGGGGGCATGGGGAAAAAAAGAAGCACTCTGGATTGTGTTGGAAAGAGGAGATGGCACTGTCATCCACACTGCTGTAGTATACAGACCTCCAACACAAACTGAAGAGATAGATAACAAATTGATTATAGATATTCCCAAGATAGCCACAAAGGGAGAAGCGATCATATTGGGTGACTTTAATCTACCTGATGTAGATTGGATTACTCCTTCTGCAAATCTGGAAAGAAGCAAAAAAATTGTGGATGCTCTCCAAAACGCATTACTTAGACAAGTGGTGATGGAACCAACTAGGGAAAGCTCAATGCAGGATTTAGTGCTCACCAACGGTGATAGCATGTCGAATGTCTGCGTGGGTTCCCCTGTAAGCAGCAGTGATCATCACATGGTGTGGTTTGAGATAAAAGCCGTGGTACAGGCCAATCATAGCAAGCTCAAAGTACTAAACTTCAAAAACACTGACTTCAATAAAATGGCCGAGTACCTAAAGGAGGAGCTGACAGGGTGGAAGGAGATAAGGGAAGTGAAAATGCAATGGGCTAAACTAAAGGTGGCAATAAAAGGGGCAACAGATAAATATGTAAGAAAAGTAAGCAAAAACAAGAGGAGAAGAAAACCTATTTGGTTTTCCAAAGAAGTGGCTGCTCAAATAAAGGCAAAAAACACAGCTTTCACAAAATTCAAAAGCTTGTAAACAGAGGAACACAGAAATGAATACAGGATCAAACTCAAAGAGACAAAGAGAGAAATATGGATAGCAAAATCAAAGGCAGAGGAAAAGATGGCTAAAGATGTGAAGTGTGGCGACAAAGCTTTCTTCAGGTATATTGGGGAAAGGAGGAGGATCAGAGGTGGAATTGCGGGACTCAGAAGTGCTGGGAACGCACTCGTGGAAAGTGACATTGAAAAAGCGAAGTTGCTAAATGAATACTTGTGTTCTGTTTTACTAAGTAAATTCCTGGAGAAGGACCACCTGTGACACCCAAATATAAAACTGGGAATGAAGTAGATACCACACCATTCACAGAAGATGATGTGTTAGAACAACTTGCAAAACTGAAAGTGGACAAGGCCATGGGACTGGATGAGATACATCCCAGGATACTGAAAGAGCTCAGGAAGGTTCTTTGCAGGGCCGTTAAAGGATGTTTTCAACAGATCCTTGGAAACAGGAGAGGTTCCTCAGGACTGGAGAATGGCTGATGTCGTACCTCTACACAAAAGTGGTGACAGGGAAGAAATGTCAAACTACAGGCCTGTGAGCCTTACCTCAGTGGCGGGAAAAGTAATGGAGGCGCTCCTGAAAGAGCGAATTGTGAACTTCTCAAAACCAACAGGTTGCAAGATCCGAGGCAACATGGTTTTACCAAAGGACAATCTTGCCAAGCAAATCTGATTGAGTTCTTTGAATGGGTGACCAGGGAACTAGATCAGGGCCATGCGATGGATGTCATCTACCTGGACTTCAGCAAAGCCTTTGATACTGTTCCTCATAGGAGGCTTATCAACAAACTCACTAGCTTAGGGATAGATCCCAAGATGGTAAATTGGATCAGAAATTGGTTGACTGACACACGACAGATGGTGAAGGTACAAGGAGCTCACTTGGATGAAAAGAAGGTGATTAGCAGGGTGCCCCAGGGGTCGGTCCTGGGCCTGGCACTGTTCAATGTATTTGTGAGTGATATTGCTGAAGGACTGCATGGAAAAGTCTGTCTTTTTGCAGATGACACGAAAATTTGCAACAGAGTGGGCTCCCCTGAGGGAGTAGTTAACATGAGGAATGATCTACAAAAGCTGGAAGACTGGTCTAATGCTTGGCAATTAAGATTTAATGTGAAGAAGTGCAGAGTTGTGCACTTGGGAAGCAAAAATCCAAGGGAAATGTACGTGATGGGGACAAGAGATTGGTGTGTACAGATCAGGAGAAAGACCTTGGAGTGATTATTTCTGAAGATCTCAAGGTGACAAAACAGTTCGACAAGGCGGTGGCAAAAGCCAGGAGGATGCTGGGCTGCATACGAAGAGGAATTACCAGCAGAAAGGAAGAGGTACTTATGCAACTGTATAAGTCACTGGTGAGGCCTCACTTGGAATACTGTGTTAAGTTTTGGAGACCATATCTTGCAAAGGATGTAAAAAGAATGGAAACTGTTCAGAGGAAGGTGACCAAAATGATTTGGAGCCTGCGCAGAAGCCTTATGAGAAGAGACTTGAAGGCTTAAACATGTACACTTCGGTGGAGAGGAGGGACAGGGGAGATATGATTCAGACCTTTAAATACTTAAAGAGAAATAATGAACAAACAAACCTCTTTCAAAGACGGGGAAACTGTAAAACTAGAGGGCATAACATGAAGCTACAAGGTGGTAAATTGAAAGGCAATGTCAGGAAATATTTTTTCACTGAAAGGGTGGTGGATGCTTGGAACGCCCTCCCGATGGAAGTGGTGGGGGCAAATACAGTGACGGAGTTCAAAAGGGCATGGGACAAACACAATGGATCCCTTTACAGCAACAAGAAAATATCAAAATAATCTGAACCATCTAATTCCTTAACATATAGGGGTATCCTACATGGAGTGGCGGGATCACCCCTGGACAAAGACATGGGGGGGGGGCCTGCACGGAGCGGCAGGTGTACCTACTCTTGGCATCATACTGGGCAGACTAGATGGACCATACTAGTCTTTATCTGTCGTCATTTACTATGTTACTATGCTAAGTCTAACTATAAAAACAAGGTAATCATAAGGAGTCTTTTATTAATGGATGCTAGTTGGCAGCGCTTGTTCTGGCCTGGTCATGACAGCGCAGGGTCACAAGTGGGTGGGGTAGGGGGTTTGGATTGAAACGTTATCCCAGAGAGGTAGGGTTGCTCTGTGAGATTGATGTTATAAAGCTTTTCAAATTTCATATCCAAAATATGGCATATTGAACTCTTTCTGCTGTCATAGAATCATGCAAAACAAAGCATATGCAACTCTAATATACATGGTCCAACTAGTGTTTTCTTCCTCTGTGCTGATACAACTGTGGTGTTGAAGCATCTTCAATAGGCCTATCTTTATCCTTTTACAAGACTTTTCTATGCTATCTGCTAGCTGACAACAAGCAGAATTTTTTTATTTGACAGCATAAAGGCTCCAAACATCATATTTTCATGTTCCCGTCACGAGTTTTGAAAAAAAAGCACCAGCTTTTGATGGTAATGCTTTCCTGCTCTCCCTGATTAGTTCCACGCTGTCATTAAGATGTTACACTTTTGAGTGTCTATCGCTGTGAGCTGTGCATTTGCAGTTTGAAATGTCACTTCTGTGTTTCATTGATTTCCTAGTGAGAATGACAATTATTTTTCACCTTTTGTGCCTACAAAATGTCACAATTACCTGTCAGCCCAGCACTGGCAGCAGTATAATCCTAACTTTTATGAAAGTTGAGAGGAATTGGAGATTAGCAGGGCTAACGGTCTCTTCCTCCGTCCTTCTTAACCCACCAGCATAGAGAGGGCTCAGGAATTGCCTATTCTTCAATGGTCTGATATGCTGTTAAAATTAACCAGATACGTTTTTTTATCAGCTATAACTGCTGATCAAAAAACTCAGCATGAACAGGGATATCTAGTTACGTTAAACCATCGAATATAGCTGGTTAAAAAGTTAACCAGATAACCTGTCCAGTTCACTTTTGAACAGAATGCCTAAACAAACATAGCTTAAAAGAAGGTGCTATGATTTCCTAGAACCTACTTTTATGCATGTATACAATTTTATAAGCACCTAAATGAGCATGTTCCAGGTATAGTCTCCACTGAATGATCTTGAGTAGAGGTCTATAAACAGGGGCTGCTCTATAATGAGGCAAAGTGAGGTGGCTGCCTCAAGCGGCAAAGTTTTGAGGGCGGCAAATGCCGCCTCACTTCGCCTTCAAGTTAAAAAAAACAAACTAAAAAAAAGTGCACAAGTTGCTGCCGCTGCCGAGTCCGCTTCTTACCAGGGGCAAACTCACCGCCTCCCTTCTTCTGCAGCCACAGCTCCCTGCATCTTAGGGAACCATGGCTGCAGAAGAAGGAGGCACAGGGAGGTAGCAGGCAGACATGGGGAGAGGGGAGGAGGGGGAAGGGAATATGCAATGGGGCTGTCATGGGGAGGGTGGCTGACAGGTATGGATGGAGGGAGGGAGGGAGGGGGGCTGACATGGATGGATGGATGGAGGGAGGGAGGGGGGCTGATATGGATGGATGGATGGATAGAGAGAGGGAGGGAGGGAGGGAAGGGGCTGATATGGGGAGGGAGGGGGCTGGAAGGGAACTGACAAGGGTTCTCTCTCATCCAGCAGGAACAACCAGCATTAAACAAATCAGCCTGATTGCTGCAAGCGGTCAGGCTAATTTGTGCGGCGGCGGCGGCACTCTGGTTATTTTAATTTTAGACTTTGCCTCTGTCTTCCCACCACTTTTTTTTTTTTTTTGCTGCAAGCATTCCTGAGGAAAAAAACACAGCGGGAAGTCAGAGGCAGGGCAGAGGCGGCAAAATCTAAAATTAAAACAGCCAGAGTGCCGCCGCCACTGCCAGATGAGAGGTGCAGGTGGAGGGAGTGGGGACAGGAGGAGGACAAGGAGAGACAAAGGTGAGAGATGGGGGACAAAGGGGGAGACAAGGGAAAAGTACTAGACAAAGGGGAGAGACAGGGGTAAATGCTGGACCAAGGGGAGAGACAGGGGGACATACTGGACAGACGGGATAAATGCTGGACAGAGGGGAGATACAGTGCGGGTTAGGATTATAATGGGCTGATGGGGAGGCTAGCACTGGTAAAGGGCAGATCAGGGGTGGGCTAGGCCTGGTAATGGGTTGATTAGGGAAGGCTAGGACTGGGAATGGACTGATCAAGGGTGGGGGTTGGGACTGGTAATGGGCTGATTAAGGGAGCTAGCACTGGTAATGGGCTGAGGAGGGACTAGCAATAGAAATGAGCTGATTAGGGAAGGCTAGGACTGGTAATGGGCTGATGGGGGAGGCAAGCACTGGTAATGAGGTTGAGGGGGGACTAACACTGGAAGTGAGCTGATTGGGGGGGGGGCTTTAACTGGAAATGGGCTGATGGTGGGGAGGGGAGGATAGAGCTGTTGGCCTTAGAAGAAAACTGGGTGCTAGGGCTACAAATGGGCTGATGCGAGGGGATGGGAGAATGGGACTGGAAGGGAGTGGATGCTGAGAGGGGCTGCCTTGGTATTTGGACTAGAAGGAGCTGGACAGTGGGGAAGGAGGGGGACTGGAAGGGAAGTTGCAGTCATGGGATTGCAAGTTGACATTGGAAGGTACCGGGAGGGAGGACTGGAAAGGGGCTGATACTGGGAAGGGTTACAGGGACTGGAAATAGGCTGATGGAAAGAAGTGAAAACAAAAGAAGAGACAAGAAATGGCAGATGGACCATAGACCACAGGAAGAGAGCTAAGAGAAGACAGGAAAGCAGAAGCCTCAGATCGGGACCAGCATGATCAGAGAATGAAATGGTCAGACAACAAAGGTAGAAAAAATAATTGTATTTCATTTTAGTTATTGGACTTTGTGCTATCTTTATATTTTACACAGTATTGGGGAACTGCATCTCTTATTTATCTGATGTTGCACTGCATGTGGACTCTGGCTTCTTGAGGTTTCAGTTTAAATTTTGTCTACATATTTTTATTTTATTTTAGATTATGGTTACTTATTCTGTACTTGGTGAGGATCGATGTTGTGAGTGTGTGATTGAGGTCAGGTGTTCTGTTAACATGGAGTTTGTACATAAAGATCTATACTATACTGTAGTAATTTGACTTGTTCAGTGTTTCAGATAGGTGTATGGATGTGTATGGACACTTTTTTTGGATGGGCTCCTTATGTGTGTTTTGGAAGTTAGTGCTGATATAATATGGTAGGTTTGCTCTTTGTTGTAGGGTTTTGTATTAGTTCACAATATGCCTGGTACTGGAGAATAGTGGTGGTTGTTGTTGTTAGTGAGATGATCAGAATCAGATTTTTTTAAAAAATATTGAGTTCTGTGGGTGAATGTCTTGGTTCTGCTCTGCACCCACTGTGGATGCAAAATATATGTTGAAAAAGAAAAATCAAGAACCATAACACAGCTTATTTATTTTATTTTTTTTTAGCTGTATTTATATCCCGCTTTTCACCATTATAACAAAATAAAAATGAGTTATAATTTCGTTTTATAAACTGTGCTGTTGATTCTTGATTTCTTTTAGTTACTTGGTGTGCAAACAGAACCGTACCTAGCCCTGTGCAAGCGGCGCAGCCGCACATGGCAGAAAGGTTTGGGGGGCTCATTTCAACTGTCTGCTGTTGCCGTGCTGCCACTGGCAGGACAATAGCAAGCAGCTGAAATGCGCCCCCAAGCCTTTTCGCAGCACTTTAAGCAGGTCTGGTCCCTCCCTCCTCCGATGCGATGTCAGAGCAGGGAGAGATAGATCTGCTTAAAGTGCCGGCGCCTTTCAGATCGGGCGCATGCCCCCCTCCTTCTCCCCATACCTCCGTCCAGCGCTGCCTGCTCTTTCCCTGCTGCTGGCGCCGCCGTGAAAAAAATAGAGTGTGGCAGCAGCAGGGAAAGAGCAGGCAGCGCTGGACGGAGGTATGGGGGAGAGGAGGGGGGGCATGCACCTAAGCTTCAAGTCGAACAGGGCACGATTGCAGCTTGGTACGGTCCTGTGTGCAAACATCTTGCATTCCCTCCATATAATGTAATTGGCTTTTTGGTTTGGTTCAGTCTCTGATTAGAGTTCTGAAAAAGCCCCGCCCCCTCTAAGGTGGGGGGCACCATCTCATTCTTCGCCTCAGGCAGCAGATTGCCTTGAGCCGCCCCTGTCTATAAAATAATGAGTGGAGTAGAACAGGTAAATAAAGATCAGTTGTTTATTCCTTCAAAAAATAGAAAGACAAGAGGACATGCAACAAAGGTACAAAGTAGCACATTTAAGAATCCGAGAAAGTATTTATTCACCCAACGCATAATCAAACTCTGGAATTTCTTGCCAGAGGATCTAGCAAAAGCTGTTAGTGTAGCTGGGTTTAAAAGAGGTTTGGACAACTTCCTGGAGAAAAGTCCATAAACCATTATTAAATTGGACTGAGAAAATCCACTGCTTACCCCTGAGAGAAGCAGCATGGACTTTGTCTACCTTTTCAAAACCTACTTGTGACCTGGATTGGCCACTGTTGGGAACAGGATATCGGGCTTGATGGACCATTGGTCTGACCCAGGGTGTCATTTCTTATGTTTTGACAGTAGAATCTTGCTGGGGTATTAAATCTGAGAGACTGTGTTTCCACAGTCAGTCAGATCACCTTTCTTCAGTATTGGTATGAACACAGATCTTTTCCAGTCAGTCAGCTAGGATGTTGTCTTCCAAATTTCTGGAGAGAGGCTTGTAAGTATTATTACAGCTGCATCTGATTGGTATAATATTAAAACTCTGAATAAGATGCTGCAATGCAACATAATTAATTCAGAATTAAGTGAAAGCCAGCATGAAATCTTTGGATGCAACTTTTTGCAAGCAAATTATAATTTTACTTCAATAACATGTAGTTCTTTTTCAGTCAGGTGCCATAGCTAAATTTCAGTGAGCGTTTGTGAAGGAGCACATTTGCATACATAGCAAACTTTTCTCAAAAATAGACCACTAACCCATGGAATATCCCGCGGGTTAGTATAACGATCTGATGATATACAGATATTTTTATTGTCTTGACTTGATGAATAACGGGCCTGGTATTCAACACCGGCGGCAAGCCATCAGCGCTGAACATGAAACCCAGATATTCAATGCTAGGTCATAGCTGGCTCCGGCATTGAATATCCGGGTTTGCCAATATTTGCTGACCAGGCAGTGGCAATATTGAGCCACTACCCAATTAGTGATGCACAGTGTAAGTTAGGACAGGGTTTCCTGTACCTGGCTTTTATGGCATATCATTAACTGGGAAGTGACTCCGCATCAACGCTGCCCGGTTAGCGATTGGTGCCGCCTCAACTCTGCCATGGAAAGCCACCGCCATGCTCCAGCGCTAACTGATTAACATCTGGATATGTAGAGGTGACACTTGTGGATATTCAGCAGCATTAACTGTGTTAGTACCGTTAAATATCCCACTTAGCGGCATTTACACAGTTTTCAGATCTGCCAACCCCGTAGATGCCTCTGGATCGGGCCCAACATTTTTACCGGAAACATGTTTCCAAGTCTATAATGGGGATGAATCAAGGGGCACATTTGCTGTTTTAGGCAGCATGATATTGTATAGACTGGGAACATATTCTTAAAAATGTTCCTCAAAAAATAAGGTGATAAATCTTTATGGCAAATGCTGAAGCAAGTCTGATCAGTTTAAGAGCAATTGCACAGCTTTGAGAAATTTAGCTATTAAAGTCCGTGATGCTTGATGATGATTTGGAATTGTTGGATATTTTCCCAACAATGTGCACTTTGAACTACTGTAGCTTGATATCTTCATCAGCTATCAAAAAAGTACTATAGAAACAAACAGAATTCATCTCAGTTTTTTCCATTTCTCTCCTACGCCTACCAAATAAACAAGTCATCAAGCTAGACTCTTTCTTGAGTGATGGGGTCTTTGGACTTTTTAAAATCTATGATTCACAAATTTTAGCTGCTACATTTGAAAGCCATATAGTTCCTTAAGTATATTTGTTTCTGAATAGCTTATGGTGGGGTAATGTAAGAGTACATGTGGATAGTTGATGTGTCCCCTTCATAGGTGTATTGTCACTGTGCAACTAGTGGCTAAAATGAAATAAGTTGTGTAACAACACATGTGCTGACTGATGTTTTGTTTTGTTTATATTTTACAAATCAAGGTTGGAGGGACTATAAATATCCTCCAGAATGTGAGATAGTAGCTGGGACACCATGCTTCCAAGCTACAAGGTCTGAGACCATTGGTGTTATGCTGTGGTGACTACATGAGGTAACAGGTCAATAGCTCTAGAAAGAAGCAATGGAATGTTTTGTAGAAATAATTAGAATAAATTCTGCCCAAGCATCCAACACAGTTCAGGTGACCAATGCAGAATAGGGGCCCAGTGGTCCTCCATCTAAGCTGTAAGCTAGGGTATCGCAATAAGAAAAAGTCAGCACAGGGCCTGTGAGCTGGCTGCAGTCTATCACTGAACCATTTTCCCTAGAAAAAAAAATTCAAGCTGCAGAAGGTAGGCCATGGTTGGAGAGTGAGTACATGTCAGATCAGAGGCCCCGAGTTGGAATTTTTTTTCTTCTCATCACTATTGAAATGTTGCCATGAGGAGACAGACCTGGTTTGCAGTTCTGGGTGGAAGATCAGTTCAGTCCCCTTTATGCTTGGTCCAGAAACAATTGGAAGCATAGTGGGGCAGGTTTACTAAAGTGTGTTAAGCACTTGGCTTGGTTTTACCATGTGCTAACCATTAGCGTGGGCCTGCACCAATGGTTGCCAAGTGGTTAAAAGACTGCATGGGCTTGGCATGATTAGGGTGGGTTTGGGGAGGATGATGAGCATGGTAGCCAGTTAACATGTGCTAACTGTCACAGCTGGCAAGAGCGTGGCTGCACTTAATACCACGTAGACTACTACCACAAGATCACCGCTAAAAAACAGATCATTCTGAATCAAAAAGGCAGCAGAGCAGGAGTGGAGGATCACTCCTGCCCCATCTATTAGACACCAGGGATAAAGTCAAGCTAAATGAGGTGTGGGGGGGGGGGCGGGGGTTGTCAATGGAGTTGTTGTTAGAGGGAGGGGATGTGTTTGAGAGCTACAGATGTGAGGGAAGAGTTGTCATGGAGAAAGGAGATCAGATTTGGAGGGCGAAGAGGCTGTTTTAACAGTTCTGCAGAAGATTTCAACATAATATCCACAATTGTACCTAGATCCTTTTCCTAATGAAACTTAATGTGGAACCAGTGCAGGCCTAACCATTAGGCAAACTAGGTGGCTGCCTTGGGTGGCAACCTCTGGGTGGTGACAAAGAGCAGGGCTTTCAGAGCTAAATAACAGATTTTGACAGCCATTGGGGATGTAAAATTTAAGGTCTGCCTAGGGCGCCAATGCCTTGAACCAGTTTTGGGGCTGGCCCTGTGTGGAATCTTGCATCATATAGCTGTAGTTGGATTGTTCTTCCCTATGTGCATCACTTCACACTTGTCCACATTAAATTTCATCTGCTGTTTGGATGTCACTAAGCATAGTTAGCATGGGGAACTAACTCCCACACAACCAATGAAGTGTCAGGAACACCCATGTCCCACCCACTCTGTGCCACAGTAGTATGATGTTTTCAGCATGGGGGCCACATGTTACCTGAGTAACTCAGTTTAGTAAATATATGCCTTAGGGGTATGTTTACTAAAGAACATTAAGGGAGCAGGCATTACCGAGTGTTAACAGCAGCGATAAGGGGTTTTCCATTCAAAAAAAGCTCTGGGGCGGTAGGAGGTATTCCAGCTGTAAGGGCACAATGGGACACTTAACAAGCGCTAACAGGACATCGGGAATTAAGGGGTCAAGAGTGCACCTTAACACCTGAAAATGGCTGTCACTTTATCGCTGGATAAGGGAGCCCCAGCAAAGGTCAATGTAAAGGTGATGAATAGAAGGACAGGTGGGAGTTGAAGGATCCGTGGGCATCCAACATGCCAGCCAGTACATATGATGAGCATATTGGAGGCAGCTGTACATAATGTCAGTGTGTGGCTTAGGATGTGGAAGACGTGTACCCCAGTGGAATCAGAAGTGGCATGATGTATGCTTTGAAAGGAGGATGGAGCAGGAGTGGTGACGTGAAGATCAGGCACAGGAGAGGCGTGAGTGAAGCATCCAAATGTAGCAAAGAGTACCTGTGTAGGCCATGGTGTAGCAGCTTGCACAAGAAGATATGACTGCACATAGCTGCCAGAGGCTGATGGATGGGCTGAAGGAAGGATGGCGGCAGAGGAGAGTATGGCATGGCTGGCAGCACCGATGTACTAGAGGTGCCATCCCCAACTCATTTATACTGTGTGGGAAAAACATGTGTCAATGCCATGTATAAGGCCTGATATCAGACATGTGGGTCTCACATCTGTCCCAGCCACCCAACCCCCATACAACTGGACAGGAGTTGCTCAAACTGGGCAAAATGGCCATGTACGGACATGATTTGAAACCTGCAAGTGGCTATCTGAGGGGTAGGATGTGTCTGCATGTGATGCAGAGATATGATGGAGTCAAAGTTATACAGTTACAGTCATAACATTATACCTGACTCATGTTGCTCAAGTATATTACAGTTTTATGTATGTAACTGCCTGTTAGTATACAGCTGCATCAGTACAGTCACGTTGGGTTACGTTGTACCAAAAAGTGGTAATGTCTGATGAAAAACAGGGACTGTAAGAATCTGCAGTCAGCTGAGGCAATGGAGGGTTAGGTGACCAGGTCACAAGGAGGTGCGGGCAATCCATGAAGGTTGTGGCATACATAAAATGCCATGGTAAAACATTCCAAATTGTCATAAAAAGGACTTCTACTGAGTCTCAGACCCTGGTATTCTGTGGTCCAAGCCAGCATCATGATCATTACACCGCACCTCCAAGCGGTTGCCAGATATCTGCAGGGTGAACATGATTGACCCCTTGTAATGGGCTGCAGCAGAGCCAATAAAGCCATGCTCTCAGAAAGGCATGAGCAGCACACAGTCACAAAAAAAGAACAATTGGGAATTGAACCCCTGTCCTCTGTTTATGGAGACATTGCATTAACCAATAGGCTACACCTCTCTGCTAAGTAATACTTGAATTCAAAAAGACTGCAGGCCCCTACCTAAAATGTCTGCTGTGTGTGCCATTATATGTTAGCTCCTGCAGTACCATATGCACTGCACATGCATAACAACAGTCTGCAGCAGATCACCAAATGGAGAATGCACTGATCGATCACTTCAGCTCAGTAAGATACAAGCTGTGCTACTGAGCAGTTTCAGTGGTCACCCTGAGGGTGAGGATGGGTGCCAGCACCTGATCCCTAGAGTTTGCACTGCTAGAGATAGTCTATGCTGGTTGTGCTGCAGTGTGTGGTAGATATTGTTTGTAGTGTGTTATCTAGTTGCCTTGTTTCCTACACAATTGCAGCATGCTATAAGTGCCTGTCACATCTTGGTCCTGTGTCCTGCCTCTGTTAGACAGGGATCCTCCTAGAGACAGTGCATGTTAGTACCCAGTGTTGCAACAGCTGGTGCCATAGATGCCAAATGCAGTAGAGGCTAACTAGACCTGTGTGGGGCTACTTCTAGTCCTGCCATGACCACAGTGAGCAGGGCAGGAACTGCTCCTGTACCAACCATCTGAAACTACCACAGCAAGCACTGTCAGACTGCACTTGCTACATGTTATAGGGTGCTGTCAGCCATGCACATACCAACTGTGGCCAGTCTGCTGGTAAGCATACAATGCATGTGTACAGAGCAACCATGTACAGCATAGTTACTCACCTGTAACAGGTATTCTCCAGGGAAAGCAGGAATCAGTCCTCACTTATGGGTGACATTGGCACCGACATAGCCCGCGCGGAGCAATTCCCCAGCTTTCAAAGAAAGCCTTTGGGATTGCTGTCACACATGCATGGTCCTCTTCCCACCCAAGGGTGCCATCTTGCTCAGTCAGGTCCCTTAGCTCGAGCCCTAACAAGCAGATGGCAAGGGAAGGACAAAAATTCAGCAACTCATCAGGGGAGGTGGGAGGGTAGTGAGGACTGATTCTTACTGTACTAGGAGAACACCTGTTACAGGTGAGTAACTATGCTTTCTCCCGGAACAAGCAGGAAGTCAGTCCTCACTTATGGGACTCCCTAGCTACAGGCTACCGAACTTGTAACCAAAAAATGCCTCCGCGAGGCTGTGAGCAGAAGCCGAAGCCCGAAGGAGCCCGAGTCCTTGGGTCCTCGGGACGAAGCCCTCGGTAGCTGTGAAGAAGGGTTGAAGGGCAGGAGTTGCTTATACCCCGAACAGATTACGGAGTACGGCCTGGCTGAAGGTGCTTTCCTGGTGGGACTACCTCTCCAGGCAGTAGTGGGCAGTGAAGGCATTTGCGGAAGACCAGGTCGCTGCCTGGAAGATGTCCATCAGTGGCATGGAGCGTAGCAAAGCCACCGAGGCCACTTTGGCCTGGAACCCGTGTGCAGTGACTCGACCATCTAGCGGGATGCCCACCTTCGCATGGGTGAAAGCGATGCAGTCCGCCACCCAAACTGAGAGGGTGTGCTTGGTGACCACCTGCCCTGGTCTATTGGGATCATAGGTCACAAAAAGCCAGTCAGACTTACGATGAGTCTGGGTACACTGCAAATAAAAGGCGAGGGCCCGTTTGCAGTCGAGGGTGTGAAGAGCTGCCGATGCCTGGTCGGCGTGAGGCCTCAGGAAGAAGGTCGGCAGAACTATCTCTTGGTTGAGATAAAAGTACGAAAAAACCTTAGGCAGGAATTTAGGGTGGGTACGGAGGACCACCCTGTTCCAATAAAACCTGGTGTAAGGGGTGTCAGCCATGAGAGCCTGGAGCTCACTGACTCGGCAGGCCGAGGTCAGGGCCACCAGGAAATTTACCTGCCAAGACAGATGCTGGAGAGAACACGTCACTCGAAGGGTAGATGGGTGAGCTGTATTAGTGACACCACCAAACACACGCTCCCAAATCCAAGCAAAACTCAAATACTGTCTCAAACCAATTTCAACTCCTTCAACAACATTTACAAGGAAATAATTTTATTTATTTATTTATTTAACTGTATTTATATACCGCTTTTCACCGGGTCAAAGCGGTGTAACATATAACAGGGGGGGGGTCAATATTTTATAGGGTGGGGCCATCACCAGGGGGGCAACATTAATGATTTGCGGTGGACATAGACATGTACAATTCTGCAGTATCTAAGCATGAGTTCTTGAGGATGCGGTGGGTTTTCTGATCAGAGATATTCAAGGAATAGGATTGTTTTCAGCTGTTTTTTGAATGATGTGATGTCAGCGTTGTTCCTGATGTGGTTTGGCAGAGAGTTCCAGAGGGATGGAGCATAAAGTTCGAAGGCTCTGTTGCAGGTCCGTTGTGTGGACTTGGTTCTTTTGTGGGGGGATGATGGAGTTATTGGAGGATTGTCTGGTTGGTCTGCTGTGGGTCGGGTGAGGCAGTAGGGTGTGGAGTGAGGTGTTCCGTGTTTGGTGGATAGTCTTGTGGGTGAAATAAGACCTCAGGATGGCTAGTACCCCTCATGCAGCGAGCAACTCACTGTAGGGAATAGCTGATGCTCACATCATAGGTCACAGCCTTTCTAATTCTATTCATATATACATTAACCAATAACCCATCACTCTCACACCACAACGATTTCACTCTGGGATCCTACAAGAACACACTACAAAATATCTCCACAAACACATTCAATTCATCCAATCAACATCCAATAAAACATACATACATACATACATGCTACCTTAAAGCATCAGAGAATTAATCTATGTACACAATGCACATTAAGCAGCTCAGAAACGGTCAAGGAAAATCCTACAAGAATGAAAAAGATATAATTAACATCCATATATCAAAATCGGAGCAAAGTAGCCCACATCAACTTATCTTATCATATCATAGTGATATCCAATAGCCTGCTCCATGGCCGCCTCAGGTAGTCTGCTCAGTAACTCATCCCAATAGAATGCTTTGATGGCAGCAAAAAACAATGAACAGCAACCGGGAATACTTCCCCAAAATATAGCTTGGCAGGAAAAAGACTGCACTTCTCATAAAATAATAACAGGAAACCCTACAAAAGCTTTTATTTCGCCAGATACAGGCTTCTTCAGGGGTTTAAATTTTTGCGTCTCAACTCCACAAAGACTAAACCCGCCATCCCGGACCACCCCATGTGGTGCATCACTTTTCTGCAGCAGTGTCTATGTGCCGTCACTGTCAATGTGGGATCATGACGGACATCACAGATGTGCCACCTGGACAGCTTCCTGGTCTGCCTTGTGCGCCAGCAACCCCCACAGCATGGCCAAATTGCCACCTCCTTTACCCCATTTGCACCATCAACATGGTGCCCTTTCATATTTGGACACTATGTTGCTGCTGCTACTGGAGCACTACTATCACTATCTTGGGCTCCCCTGTCTGTGCATCACATTGCAGACATTAAAAAAGGCTTTACTAGCCGTTAAGGTTCCCAGCATTGAAGGGCTTTAACATACAGGCGTTTAGGGAACACCCGCTATCAATGCCCACTCTCTGCCCCATTAATGCCCACTATCCACCTATTGTTCCCTTAATGCTGCAGGAACCTTTAATACCTGTTAAGGCATCTTCTTTCTCTGATCCCCACATTCTCATCGAGGCAACTCACTATTGCATATAAGAGGAGCCGTAATCAGGCCAACATTTTGGTCCTCTCGGCTCTGTCGAAACCAAGGACAACCTGCAGGGCCAATGGACATTTCACATGTGGTCATTGTTTCAATTGCACTAATTCTCTGGTCACAAAGAACTACTTTGAAGACCCGACTACTAAAAGAAAGATTTTTCTGAATGACTTTCTAACTGTGAGATGAAAAATGTTATATACCTTATAAAATGTCCTTGCAATTTACTTTATGTTGGTAAAACAAAGCAGTCAGTTAGAATCCGTATTACGGAACATAAAAGCTGTCTAAGGAGAAAAATGCCTGATAAACCACTTGTTTCACATTGGGAAGAGAAGAACCATTCTCTTTCTGACCTACGATTGTTGTTCCTGAGAATTGTGGTGCCACACTGGAGGGGTGGTAAACTGGAACAACGATATATTTATGGGCTGCAGACTCTTAGGGGTTTGTTTACTAAACGGGGCACTTGTGCAGGGCGCACCTGAGCGCCATAAAATGATGCATTTAAGTGCTCTTAAGCGCCCTGTACACGTGCACGGCACATTAACGGGTCCCGCACGCATGCGCCGAAAACTCGCACGTTTGCGGGGCGCTCATGTGCGATAGAGGCGTGGAAAGGCGAAATGAGGGCGGAGGAAGGCCCCCGAGGGGCGGAGAGACGGGGTCAATGGGTGGAATGTGGGAGGGGAGAGACTCCCCGCACAGGAGCGTGCCCGAATTTACAAGGAAAAAATACCGCCATTGAAACACTCGCGGTAGAAAGCATTTAAAGGGAAGAGAAACCATTTCCGTCAGCAATGTACAGGAAAACCGGGGAAACCAGCAAAACGTGAGCAGTGTGATACATGTGCACAGCACAAAAGTGCAAATAAAAATAGAAAATGACCACAACAGAACTATTAAAAATAGTAATTCAGCTGGGGAACAGTTATAGTGATGGGAAAATACAGAAAACACACCCAGCAAAGCTCCAGAAAAAAGAAATGGATTTTGGAAGGGTTTACGGAGCGGAGACTCTTCCAAAAAACATTTCCTTTTGTGGAGCTTTCCTGGGAGTGTTTGCTATGGTTGCCCATTAATATCACTGTTGCCCAGCGTGGTGATATTTTGTCCCCCATTTCCCGTGGTCATTTCCGTGGTTTATGTGCACGTTTGTCACCAGACAGGGTGCATATGCCCACAGTAAATTTGCGTAGAGCAGGGTTTGTGACTCCATCCTGCCAGGCTTACTACCTCCAGGGGCTGCACTATCTATGTGGCCATAGTGTGGTGCAGCGGACAGAGTCAGTACTTCTAGGACCAGAGGTTCAAAGCCCAGCTGGGGCACTTGCCAGCCCAGTCCCTATATTTTACCCACCACTAAACACAGATAGCGCAGACACCCCTGTATTGCAGGGGACATAAGCATGGGGAAAACACCCATATTTTACCCAACAACGCACACACACCACAACAACGGGCATTACCCACAGCCAAGTACCCCAAATGCAGTCCCGTACTGCCACATTCCAATCAGGTCACCTGCTTTTTATGGGAGAAGCTCATGCCAGTATGTTGGCGGACGAGTACATGTGGTGCAGGGGGCAGTGGCTGCTAGCGACAGAAGACAGAGGCCTAGCCATTTGCAGGCTGGCACAGTCCACAGCAACAGACAGGCCCTGCCGGATCCACAGTCATGGACTATCCAGGGAATTCAGCCAATCTGTGGCTACACGGTGGTGCAGTGCACACAGACAGTGCATGCAAGAACAGAAGGTCACAGGTTCAAAGACCAGCTGGGGCTACCGGCAATCCTGCCCACATATTTTCCCCACAAATAAACAGTGACAGTAAGGACACACCTTTCGTGACGAGGACATATGCAATGGTAATACGTCTATCTTTTACCCCACTGAGCACAGACACCATGAACAGGGGCAGAACCTACAGCAGAATCCCCCAATTGCAGTCCTGGTGGGCCACACACCAGTCAGGTTCCATGCTGCCACTCATACAAATGCCTGTGCTGTATATCTATGCACCACCCCCACGGCATGTAGATGTAGCTCATGCATATTCATGAGGGACAGCAGGAAGACCCAAACAGTGTGATGCAAAACTGGACTGGAGTGGGGAAGCGCTGCCGTAAAGCAGCAGCCAACAGGTGCAGACACACCAACACCCACACCCACAGGCCCCATTGGCCAATGTCTCCTGTAGAGGCAGAACATTGGACCCTGCGTGCATCTCCCAATACCAGCACCTGCATATCTTAGCAATGTCACCCTACACCTGAGGTACACAGCTCTGAAACGTTTGCTAAGAGTACAGGCTGATAGATATCCCTACGTTACGCACATACTGCTAGTTGACCCCATCCGAACAATCTGTTTGGTGTCTGCGGTGCGTGCTCCAGGCCTGGCCCCTGACGGTGTTCACCACCCTGGGGAGTGACCCCCAGCAGTACTGCGTACCATATCCATGCCTGTGCCGTGCCCAGGACCGGTGTGGTGGCCAAGGCTAATCACCCCCTCAATAGTAGCACAATGCTGGCATAGGTGTGGGAGTGTGTGTCTGTCTATACAGTGTGTGTTGGCTGCAAACACCTTCCCCAACCCACACTGCCAGCACTACTGCCAGTATTGGCCTGCCAATGTGCATAATGAGCAGCAAGGTACCATGGGTATAGGTCAGACATGGTGGGCTGGCCAGGATGCATCTGCACAGGGCATAGGGCACTGGCTGTGACATTGTAGTGCCAGGCCACCACCTACACAGACAGGGTGACCTCTGTATGTGCTGCTGGGGGAGCACTCTCACCCTGAGTGTGCCGTGATGACAGCATGGCTAGGCACCCCCATAGTGCTGTATTGTGTTTCTCTCTTGTGATATATATGGGTTTCCTGTTGGGGCCTCCTCACAGAACTCTCTTGTGTGTGCTGTCACCCCAGTTTTGGGTGCATGCATTTCCATCAGGGCTAACCAGCAGACTGTTCACAGCTGGTATGTGTCTTGATGGGTGCAGTGGCTGATGGCTTGCTGCAGGTGAATATCAGATAGTGCTGGGGTGCATCTTTGTATATCCAGGCCTAAAGTCTGTCTGATATTGTGTTATGGATGTGTGTGGAGCTGCTTGGACTGCCCTGTAGGGTGTCTGTTCCCCAGCAGGACTGGGGTTTGATGGTCCACTCTGCTGCTGCTTGGGGGGGGGGGGGGGTAGTGTAGGATGGGGGCCTTGTTTGCCACCCTCGGGGAGAGGGGGGTACTTTGGCCACCTAGGGGTTTCCACTAACTGAGACAGACAGAGATATCCAACATGTTTCTGCAGCACCTTCCTATCTCACAGGTTAGTACTGTTGTGGAGCTCTGTCATGGCCTCATCCAGCCATGGCTGGTGTTGTGGACCTGGTCCTGGGTGCCACATCACACCCTCAGGGTGAGCACAGTACCCGCACAATGTGACGGTGTGTAGCTACTCTTTGCTGGTAGTCCACCCGCTCAGGACCCCCTACCAGGCCGAGGTGCTGTGTGGGTGCACATGGACAATTCCCCCTACCAGGCCGGGTAGCTGTTGGGGTGCATCCCCCATCTTGTGTGCATCTGTGGACAGCTGATTTGCATGTGCAGTGCATCATGGGTACGGGTGGCCTAACCCTATCCTGTCTACAACAGCAGACTGTCTGTGGGGTGACGTGCAGGCTCTCTGCAGCCAGCCAGGGGCTTGCTGTCAGCTGTAGCCCAATGGTTATGTCACTCCCTGTACAGCCAGAGGTCATGGGTTCAAACCCACAGTGGGGCCCTTTTATAGGGCTGTCCACAGCTTTATTTTTATTTACTGTACATATGTCTATGCCGGCAAAACCACACACAGCTTACTATACCCATTAGGTGCCTCTGAGGGTGCTTTATAGGGCGCCCTATAGGCCACCTTATGGTTGCCATCCATATAGGGTGCACTATACATTATCCTGTGTCGCAACATACATGGTGCCCTATAGGGGACATTCTAGGGTGCCTTGGCAGACAGTGCACTGTAACATGTGCCTTACGGGCATCCATATGTTAACACACTGTGAGAGCGGGTTTACTAGTGGTGGGAAATAAAATATAAATGGAAGGCCTCCTACAGCACTCCTCACCATGATACATACTGCCCCAGCCAGCCTTGTTCACTGGGCACTGTGAGGGGTTGAACCCCTGGCCCCTGCACCATTGGTCAGTGTCTTAAACATTGTGCTGTGGCTCTGTTCCTGTGTTTGTGCATCCGCGCGCAGCCTTGTAGCCATCAGCGCGCCATCTTGTGGCGCACTAAATTAACAGCACGCCGCCTTATGCCGCACAACATGGAAATGCCCCTAAAATAATGCCTCAGCCAGCTGTCTTCAATGGGCACTGTGGGGAATTAAACCCATGATCCCTGCACGAGTGTCTTAACCATTGTGCTATGGCTCCGTTCCTGTTTTTTGCACATCAGCGCACCACTTATCCCTCCCACTATTGGACTGCCCCCTCACACATCAGCGCGCCGCCTTCCGCCCACCGGCTCGCCGCCTTCTGTTGCCCACATTTATCAGCGCACTGCCTTCTGCCGCCAAAACTTAACAATGCGCCGCCATCTGCCGCCCACACTAAACAGTGCGCCGCCTCATGCCGTAATAAAAATAACAGTGCGCCGCCTTCTGCCGCCCAAAATTAATATGCCTCCTAAACCACTGTTGCCCATAAATGTTGGTGCGTCAGCTGGTCTTTTTTGTTGAGTGTAATGGGGGTTTGAACCCCTGGCCCCTGCATCATTGGTCGGTGTCTTCACCGTTGTACTATGGCTTTATTGTTTGGTTTTGCAGCAGCGCACCACTTAGCCTTTCCACGCGCTAATGTGGGCCCCGCACATTAGCGCGACGCACACACGTACGGTCCGGTTTTTTGCTTTTTTCTGCCTGGCCCGCCCACTCCTTATATGGCACCAGCACACTAACGGGAACCCGCACAGCAACGGTGTTTAGTAAACATGCCCCTTATACCGCATGGTTTAAACCAAGAAGTAAATCTCTCTGTTTTTCTATAACCATACTTTCCAGTATGGTTCCTGTCTGTTGGTGCGTTTTATGGTAGCTTTGTTTTTATCCTCCATCATATAGATTTTACTTTTTACTTTTATTTATTTATTTGTTTGCTTGGTTTTATTGGTTTGCGTTGTGCAGTTCACCCATGGCAGCCGTTTTTCATTTGGTCATAGTTTTTAATTTGGTTACATTTTGCTTTGAATTTTTGTTTTAGCTATTTATTATCCCTTCTTAAATTAAAGGTCTGTGTTTGATACTTTTCATTTTTATTTGCTTTTAATTTTTTAACTATTTATTGTTCCTTCCTTTGCTGATTACTAAGGATTTTCATCAGACAGAAAGTATTGGAACATTTAGAGATACTCAGCTTTTCTTAGATAATTTGATATCACGGATGCTTGTTCCAGTACTTTGTCAAAGGATTTCATCCTTTCTGAAAGTTGCTCCCACAGGTATAAAATTTGAGAACTCCTTTAGCAAACTGAACTCCCTTTCCTGGTACTTTAAAACTTTCCCTTTAATTTACAAGCAATGAAGATGAGTTGAAAAGAAAACAGTTTCCAGTAAATTGCTCCTTTGCTTTTCAATATAGTTAAAGATGTCTGCATGCAAAATAGTTCAATTATCCTTAGTACAGTGAGGGACAGTCTAATTCCCCATCTTCAGCACATTAGCTCCTCAGACTGCTATTACTAAATGTTGCAGCATGCTAATTCATGTTTTATTGCAAACATCCTCCATTTGTGTCTATGCATAGATGCATAACTTCTATTTGATTATATTTATAGAAATGTAAGAAATTACATTTCAAAAAAGAGATTCATGCATGAATATTACTTTCCTGGATTCCAGAATTTCAAATACACTTTTTTCAACAGATTGAGAAGCTTGACCATCCTGTAAGTAAACTCCATACATTCGGTCTGCTGGTTAGAAGAGGAAAAGGGGATCGCCCTCTTTGCCATTTGCTTCATGGGCAATCTTGTCCCAATCGCATTAGCTTCATGTGATTGAATTTATTTAACTATAATTTAATATTGTTAATAATATTGAATGTCCGTCTTCTTGGAGTCACATGCTACATTCGGAGATTTTCATTACTGGAGAACAATTGCTTTTGCTAATAACCACAGCATTTATCTGAAAAATGAGCAAGCATAAAGAGAGATAGGGGGTGAACTGTGATTTTGCCCCTTGGGGTAATTTTCAGGCTCTGCTTTGGGATAAAGTCTGCACGTACATTTCATCCATGGACTTTGCATCAAGATTAAAAGAGAAATAATTCAGAACCTGCATTTTGAATGGGTAACTTTCCAATAGAAAATAGCATGTGTAGGCATAGCAATTCAATCAAAACTACTCAAACCTTGTGGATGCTGTGCACTGGGGGTTTCCTCTGCACAGAGGCAAGGGCACGTTTGAATGTAAACAACTAGGGCTCAGCAGCGTAGTATGACTAAGAGCTAGAAGCCATTGTGACTGCTGGCTGCACCTCAATCTGTCCTCTTGAGAAAGTGAAAAGAGAGGGATAGGAGGAATAAAGGATCAGGTTGTATTTAGAGTTATGCCATCTGAGACTACTATTACTACTTATCTTTCCTATAGTGCTACAAGGCATATACAATGCTGTACATATGCATAAGAGACAGTCCCTGCTCAATAGAGCCTACCTACAGTATACTTTGAAAATAAGGTTCTGTAACCTAGCCAGGCTCACTCTGTTTAGCCTCTCCGAGGTCTGGCTTGATGGAAAGAAAAATTGCTAAAAGGGACTCCATACCTTATCAACAAGAGCTACCTTTCCTTAGTGCCATCAAGTTAATGGTGACTCATAGCAAGCCAGCTGCTTCTGGTTTTTCTTGGCAATGTATCATTGGAAATAGATTGCCAGCCTTTTCTTCTGAGGCAATAGAGAGTAAAGTGACTTGCCCAAGGTCACAAGGAGTGCCAATAGGAATCAAGCCCTTGATCTTCTGGGTACTAGGCAGTTGCTCTAACCACTAGGCTACTCCTCTACAGTTTCTTTAGGTTGACATTTTTCAATGGAGATCATAACCCAAATCTGCGGCAAATGTTTCAATTTAGAGTAAATCTTTGGCCAGAACATGTGAAAGTTTTCCTCTAATAGATGGAATATCATGCTCCAAATGGAAAGTGGTCCTACTGAGGAGGATTTCAATATGCAAATTTCTCCCTATAGAATTTCATACCAGACACTAATCATTTTTGGATAAAAACCACTACCTATGATCAAATATTCTGGTTTCCCTGCGGAGACATGGGGTATCCATTTAGAAATTATTTGAGAAGGGGGGCGGAGCCTGATGTCCAGCGGGTAGGACGCTTTGCGTTGAAGCTCCCGAGAGGCCTACTCAGAATCCTGACTTAATACCTATATAAATTTACTATTTTGCTCCGAGCTGACCGGGGCACCTCGGGGGGATGGCGGCCCATAAACCAGCGCGCTTGGACTTCGGGTCTCCTTCTTCTTCTCACGGAAAACGCTCCAAAACAGAGGTGTCCTCCCCACAGAAGATGGTTCCATTTCGTGAAAACCCCGCAATGCACCTGGAGATTTTGGAGGAAATACGCGGCGTGAAGGAATTGGTGCAGTCCAATGGAGAAGCGCTTCGAGCCATGCGAGAAGACTTTGGAGTGCTCCAGGACCGACTTGAAGGTCTTTCATTACGGCAGGACAATATGGCGGGGGTCCTCGACTCGCACGAGGTGCGCTTGGGCAAACTGGACAAGGCTGAGCGCCAGATACAGAATCTTCAAAAGGAGTTGGAAGATAGCAATAATCGAGCCCGTCGCAACAATTTGAGGCTCCTCGGAATGCCGGAGGGGGTGGAAGCAGGAGATATAAGAGAATTCTTGCTCAAAACTCTTCCCTCCTTGCTGAAGATCACTTTTCACAGAGAACTGGAAATCGATCGAGCACACCGTGTTCCTGCCCGCATGGCGCTCAACCGCACGAACCCCCGGCCGTTTATCTTTAGCTTGCTTCGATATCAACAAGTGGAACATATTTTACATGCTGTCCGATGGTATCTTCTTTTGGTATTTGAAGTTCGTAAGGTCTACTTCTTACATGATTTGGCAATGCCTTCCGTTGACCGTCGGAAGAAACTCCTTGCTCTTCGCCCTCGACTTCAACAGCTACAGGCTCGCTTTGGCCTGTTGTATCCAGCGAAGCTCCGAGTGACTCTCCACAACCAGACCAGGACGTTCGAGGATCCTGATCTACTATCAACATTTTGGACTCCAAAAGAAGCAGAGCAGATGCGCTAATCCCAAATCTTGGACTCTTATCTGCCGGCTCTGTCCGCCATTTTGAAGGGCCCGATGCGGCGGTCATAGCCCAGCACAGAAATAGCCTGGACTTTCTTTCTTTCTCTGTATGACTTTTGTCTCTGGTCTCCTATCCCTTCATGATGTGTGCCTCGGTTGGATTCGGAGCACGCACAGTCCTGCAGGTTATGTGTTTTTTCAATTTCGGCCTTCTCTGGGGTTTCTCCCCGCAGACACATGGTCGCCAGTAATTTTGGGGTTTTGCTTCTCCTCTACCGTACTGTGGTTTTCTTTGTTAATGTGGGGCGCTTCATTGTATTATATTAGCTTATTTTTCCTATGTCATGTGTACAGCCAGATACAGTCAGTTTGAGGGACACAGTGAAATTATGTGTGCTATCATGCTCAGAATTTTAACTTTTCTGAATGGCCTTATGTAAAATCTTATTATTCATCGTCAAAGGCATTACTGGTCCACTCAAAGGCAAGAAAATCCTTAGCTATCTTAGCCATGAGCATGTTGATTTGGTGTTTCTTCAGGAAACGCATTACATTCTGCTGAAACACTGAAACTCATGCTAGGCCTCACATGGTCGCTGCCTATTCTCCCACCGTTTCCAACTGGTACGGGATAGCCATTCTGGTTAGAAGTCTTTGCACGCTACTGTACCTGATATTAGCGCTGACATGGAGGTAGATGGGCCCGTGTACACCTTGAGGTTGGAGATAGTGAATTCACGTGTATTTGCACTATGCCCCGAATGTGGACAACCCTGCTTACTATGCAAGTTTTGCGCAGTTGGCCTCGGCCTCCGCCAATGCTCCATTAATACTTGGTGGCGATTTTACTCAAGTGTTCCCTCAATCTTTTCTTCTCAAACAAGGTGCTCGTTGGTTGGAAAATCCAGTACCGAGCAGACCTGTGTGGCTAGATATAGTTGCGGGCCTTTTGCTAACCGATTTCTCTTACCTTACTCCCTGGTATGACTCTCCCATTAGACTCCCACTATCCACCAATGCTTTTCGACACTTTAGGTGCCTCTAATACTCTTATGCAATCTTTCGACTCCCGACTCTGGTCAGTGCAACTTCAGCATTGCATTTGGAGCACTAGAGTACTCCCGCCATCGGCACTCTCTGCATAGGGTTGATTGGAGACTTCCGATCTCTCGGTAGTTCACCGGGTGTAGCATCCAATTTTACTAAACCTTATGTAATGCTATCACTAGAGATACCTCTATAGCGCAGAAAGTATGGGAGAGAGAATTGCATGTGACTTTGACCTCGGAGCAATGGAGCCTTATCTGGAGCAGAGGGACACGGGTCCCGACCCGCCTCACTCACTCAGACCCTCTTCTTTCTAGCCCACGGTGTTTTTACACTCCTCACAGATTAGACAAATGGAACACTACTCAGGGTAATGGTTGCTGGACACGTCCTGCGGCCATTGGTTTATTGCTTCTTGTTATGCATGAATATCCCGCACTACAGTATTGCTGGCGTCGGGTCTGGGGTCGTATTTAGTCTATATCGCACTCTCAGGAGTCCCTTTCTTGGAGGATAGTGGGACTTCGCCCAGTTGCGGGATCCCTCTCTCCCAAAAATGGCTTATCTCCTTTCGAACTTTATGCTTGGCATTGCTATTTTCCTAATTAAGTAATACTGGGAAATTAGTTCCCATCTGAGCCTCAATGAATGGTGGAATCATGCCTGTCTCTACAGTAAATATGAACAAATACCTCGTCTGTTCGCTTCCTCCGTTCAGACTCCTTCTCATTGGTCTCAATGGAAGATGCTCAATGAATATGTACATTTTGCTAAAAGCTCTCATCTGACTGTCTAACTTTGTATTATCTCTGTCTCATGATCATGCTGTATTGTGGATACTTTTTTGATCGTTTGATGTATAATTCACTGTTAATTGGAAAGCGCTCACATGCTTATACCCACGGGTAGAGAAGACGCACCGGGGTGGGGGGTAATGGGTTTACTTTTCCTTATTGTATACTTGTTTTGTCTCTTTTGGTGTGTTGTTTCTTTTGTTTGTTGCAAAATGAAAATAAAAGTTTAAAAAAAAAAAAAAAAGAAATTATTTGAGAAGTTAAATATGAATGTATCACAATCTTTCGTTGACTTTGAAACTTAGAGAGAGTTATAGAACATTTAAAAACATAAGGCCCCTTTTACTGAAGCCCAGTGACTGGTTAATGTGCATTTTCACATGCAGCGACGGACAGTCAGGAACACTAATGTGCCACATGCCAGTCACTGCATGTTAATCAGCCATCCTGGGATGGGGCGGGAATGGGTGGAATGTGGGTATGGAGTACTGCCAGGGTAATTGCCATGTGCTCAATGGTAATAACGCACTTAACACAAGTTCGCCTAATGACACCTCTATGAGAGTCGTTAGGTGAACCTGCCTTATTGAAGAGCACATTCACATTTGTGTCTGAGTGCTATCTGCCGGGGACATGCTGATCACACCCCCTACAGCTAAAGCAGAGGCTTTGTACTTAACATGCATTAATTTTGCCCATTAAATGCAAAACCCTATCGTGCTTTAGTGAAAGGAGCCCATATTCCCAAACTATCTATACCTTGCTTTCCCTGGGCCCTCATCAAACCTAACATATAGTTAGTAGACAACACCTCTTCTGCTAAAGCTTTATACAATTGTCAGAGTTTTTTTAAAATTCCCCCTCCTTGAATGAAGCTACAATATAGCCCATTTAAGACAAATAGGAGACAATATTTTTTCACTCAACACGTAATCAAACTCTGGAATTCATTACCAGAAGATGTTTTAAAAGCTGTTAGTGTAGCTGGGTTTAAAAGAGGTTTGGACAAGTTCCTGGAGGAAAAATCCATAAACCATTATTAAAGAGGACCTGGGAAATCCACTGCTTACCCCGGGATAAGCACTGTGGAATCTGTGTATCTTTTTAGGAACCTGACAGATACTTGTGACCTGGATTGGCTGGTTGGTAACAGAATACTGAGCTTGATGGACCATCGGTCAACCCACTATGGTATTTCTTATGTTCTTAACTATGAACCGCTACTGAAAAGGTTTGAGCTAAATACTAATAAATACTTAACACTAAGGGCCCTATTCTCAGAAAGATGTGCAGGGCAGATGTATGCATCCAAAACGTGTACATCCGAAACATAGACGTGATTTCCTGCTCGTGCAGTTAGACATGCAACCGCGCTTTGGAATACAGGGTTATACATCCAGCAGGGGTGGGTCTATAATGAGGCGAAGTGAGGCGGCTGCCTCAGGCGGCAAAGTTGTGAGGGTGACAAAAATGCCCCCAAAACAGCAGCAGCAGCAGACTCGCCCTTTCCTTTCAATAGCAGCCGCGGCTCCTGCCTCTTAGAGAGCCATGGCTGTGTTAATCTAATGTAACTTCCTTTGGGGGCGGGACGCAGTTGCAGGGCTTCTTTCACGGAGGCAGGAAGACTCCATTTTGTTTTTCTTTTTTATTTAAACTGATACCGCTAACACAGCCGCAGCTCTCTAAGAGGCAGGAGCCGCAGCTGCCACTGAAAGGAGAGGGTGAGTCTGCCGGTTTTACTTTTATTTAAACTATCGCTAGCACAGCCACAGCTCTCTAAGAGGTAGGAGCCGCAACTGCCATTGAAAGGAGAGGGTGAGTGTTTGAGGGGAGCTAACACGGGGGAAGGTAAGGACTGGAAGCGCGCTGACCTGGGGGGAGGAGGGGGCTGGTAGGGAATTGGCATGAACCAGGTTGAAAAACTCCTGCAGTAACTGTTGCCAGCTGAAATAGGTGTCATAATTGAAACCACTATGATAAATTTGATATACCTGTGTCACGACCCAAGAAATGTCACATTTTAGTTTGATACAACTGCTCCAGCAACTCAAATCTTTATAATCAAGCAAGCTAAAAAACAAAAGCCTCAGAAGTTAAAAAAAAAATCTAGGGAGAAGGGAAAGCATATGAGAGAATATATCATTTGTGCTTGGAATTCAGACTAATTTGGGGGGAAAAAAAATCTAAAAAGCCATCTGTGCACATGCTGAAAATCCCTATAGAACCCTACATATTTTACAGTTTAAGCCCACACTGGACCAGAGCGCCATTTCATTTTCCAACAGTAGTTTGTTTAGTTTAAAATAAAACCCTAAACAAGTCTGCGCTTGCTCTGGGGGAGGTAGGGCTTAAATATCCTTTTCATAACATTCCTTGTGAAGCACATGCTGCCATTGGGTTTAAGCAAGCTCACCTCAAGAGCACCAAAATAGAAATTAACTGAAATTGGTAGTAATAGCAACAACGTAGAGGACCAAGCATGGCAGGCAGGTTATGGTTAGTTCTTGACACAGACTCAGGGGCAGCTCTATAATGAGGTGAAATAAGGTGATTGCCTCAGGTGGTAAAGTTTTGAAGGTGGCAAAAATGCCCCCAAAACAGCCACCTCACTCCGTCTTCAAAAAAACCCCACAAGCGCACAAGTTGCTGCTGCTGCCAAGTCTGCTTCTCGGCAGCAACAGACTCACCCTCTCCTTTCAATGGCAGCTGTGGCTCCTGCCTCTTAGAGAGCAGCTGTTGTGCTAGCGGTATCAGTTTAAATAAAAAGCCAAACTGGTGCGGAGCCTTCTCACCTCTGTGAAAGCAGCAGTTGCAGGGCTCCTTTCACAGAGGTGGGAAGGCTCCGCACTGGTTTCACTTTTATTTAAACTATCGGTAGCAAAGCCACGGTTCTCTAAGAAGCAGGGGCCGTGGCTGCCATTGAAAGGAGAGGGTGAGTGTTTGGGGGGAGCTAACACGGGGAGAGGTAGGGGCTGGAAGTGGCTGACATGGGGGGAGGAGGGTGTTGGCAAGGAATTGACATGATGGGAAGGTGGGATCTGCAATAGGGCTGACACGGGGGGAGGAGGGGGCTGGAAGGGGTGTGACATGATGGGAAGGTGGGGTCTGTAAGGGAGCTGACATAGGGGGAATGTGGGAGATGACATGGGGGAAGGTGGGGGCTGACATGGGGGGAAGGTGGGGGCTGACATGGGGGGAGGAAGGGGCTAGAGTTGACACAGGGGAAGGTTGGGGTTGGAAGGGAGTTGACATAGGGGAAGGTGGGGGCTGGAAGGGGGCTGACATGGGGGGAGGAGGGGGCTGGAAAGGAGCTGATACCTGGGAATGGTACTAGAGCTGGACCAGAAGGGTAATGACACTAGGGTAGGGAGAAGGGGGAGGGGAGGGAAGGGATGGGAGATGACACCTGGGGATGGCAGTGGAGGGGGACTGGAAGGAAGCTGACACCTGGGGTGGGACTGGAGGAAGCTGACACCTGGGGTTGGGACTGGAGGAAGCTGACACTTAGGGTGTCAGCTGACTGGTAGGTGGCTGGGTAATGGAGAGGAGGCTGGCAGGGAGGGGACACTGGGACTTGAAGGGAGCTGACACGTGGGGAGGGTTACTGGGACTGGAAATAGGCCGATGGAAGGATGTGAAGAAAACAAAAGAAGAGACAAGAAATGGCAGATGGACTATAGACCATAGAAAGAGAGCTAAGAGAAGACAGGAAAACAGAAGACTCAGATCAGGATCGGCATGACCAAAGAATAAAATGGTCAGACGACAAAGGCAGAAAAAAAAAATTATTTTCAGTTTAGTGATTAGATTTTGTGTTATCTTTATATTTTACACAGTATAGGGAATTACATCTCTTATTTATTTGGTGTTGAACTGCATGCAGTCTGGCTTCTTGGGATTTTGGTTTAATTTTTGTCTATATATTTTATTTTTACTTTAGGTTGTGATCACTTTTTCTTTACTTGGTGAGAATCTATGTTCTGAGTGTGTAACCAAGGCCGTGTGCTCTGTTAGCATGAACTTTGTACACGGGGATCTGTACTGTAGTAATTTGTCTTGTTCAGTTTTTCAAATAGGTGTTCGAAGTTCTAGGGCCCTCTGTAGTATTTATAGTGCTGCTTTTTTCTGGGTAGGCACCTTGTATGAGTTTTGGAAGTTTATGCTGGTAATGGTATGGTAGATTTGGCTTTGTAGATCTTTGGTGACTTTTGTAAGTTTTCTATTAGTTCCCAAAATGTTTGTTAGTGAGATGACCAGAATCAGTTTGTTTGTTTGTTTATTTTTAATAAAGATATTGAGTTCTGTGGGTGAATGTCCTGGTTCTGCTCTGCACCCACTGTTGAGGAAGGGGGTTCTGTGGATGCAAAATATATGTTCATAAAGAAAAAGCAAGAAACATAACGCAGTTTATAACAAAATAAAAATGAGTTATAATTTAGTTTTATAAGGTGTGCTGTGGTTCTTGCTTATTCTTTTAGTTCCTTGGTGTGTAAACATCTTGTATTTCCTCCATATTATCTAATCTGCTTTTTGGTTTGGTTCAGTCCCTGACTGGAGTTTTGAGAAAGCCTCCTCTATGGGGAGGAGGGGGGGCACCATCTCATCCCTCGCCTCAGGCAGCAGATTGCCTTGAGCCGCCCCTGACATCCAGTCACTAAACGTGCAACTCGTGACCACCTTTAACGTCTAAGTAGCACGTGTAACCCGCTACAAGATGCGGGCATGTAGTTCCAAAAATGTGTCCACCTGCACAGTTGTCCACGTGCAACAGGAAACAGAATACAGGAATTCCCCCTCCCCCCTCCACCGCCGCCAGCAGACCCGTGGAAAATGGCAACGGGGCAGGTCAACTTCTCAGAAACCAAGACTCATCTTCTCTGCAGGCTAGTTCTCAAAAACGAACATGCCCTGCTCCCAATGGGACACAGACAGCCAGCCCTAACTGCGGCACGCAGGAGCTGGGAAAGGATTAGGACCACCCTGGCACAGTAAGTGGAGCAAAGCAAGAAAGGGGGGAGGCAGGGGTACAGTGCAAAGAGCCAGGAAGTAGCTGCAAAGGGAAAGGGCAAAAGGAGCAGGGGGTAAGCTGGACCCACCACACAACCAAATGACAGTAAACATACAAAACAGGGCCCACGCAGGAAACAGGCAAACAGAAACACAATGGCCAAGAGGAAAGCAAGGTGAAAAAAATGCAGAATGGCCAAAAGGGAAAGCACATATAGAAAGGAAACCTGAACACAGAGAAAAAAACCTACTGTGTTGTAACAGTGCAGCAACATGGGCCAAACATAGAGACATGGTGCTAGTATAGACAACTACCCCCCCCCCCCCCAAAAAAAAAAAACCTTATGTAATAAAAAAACCGGACATTTTAACTCATCAGTATAGTACAACACCTGTCCCTTCACAAAGTTTCCAAGCAGAGGAGAAACGACCTCAGAAGAAGACCCAAGAAGAAGACCTGCCTGAAAGAGATGCACCCTATCACACTGTCATAGATCTGAAAAACCCTTCCTGATCCCTAAATCAAGTTCATTAAACCCTATTTATTACATTACAAAATACTGAAACCCTGAAAAGTCCCAAATCCCAATGTCACGTAAACAACTTAATGCACAGCCTCAGATATACATAATCCGCAGCAGTAAAATCAAATGAACTGCATAGGCGCTATGCTGCAGAGTGAGCATTCCACCGTCACCTGAAACAAAATACAGTAGAACTCAGCCGGACAAACACTCCAACAACAACCCAGCCCGCCCTTGTATACTTAGCTTTCAAACTGAAGATCAACATCCAGAGCTGCGGGGTGTCTCCAAATAATGTATCGACTTGGGAGGTCTCTCCTGAGGGCATATCACTCAACTTTCACCCTACGAAGATCTCTGTTTCGTGGGAGCTCCGCTTCATGGCTTACCCTGCACACAACACATGGTTGACCTAGGCTGCCCCCACTACCAACCACCACACATCCCCTGAGAGAATCCTGTGCCCACCCCATGACGTCTGATAATGTCCACAACAGCACCACCTCCAAAGGGAAACTGCACCATGCAGCCACCACTATGACCACAAAGAAACAGTCCTGCAGATAATGGCTGAGTATAAACCCACCACCCCCATCCCATGACACTGTGCAGCACAGCATGCAAAGCCCTAGAAGGTCACCTCTAGAATGTAAATCATACAAATACTGCAAGGTCTATCACTCTACCATTTGTCACACATCACATCAGGTAAATAGTGGATATGGAAGGAGAAAAGAGCCTCAGAATCCAAGGAGGTGAGGCAATGGTAAAAGTCAACTGCAAACCAGGATCAATCCTCCTCAGATCAATGGCTCCACATTACACCTATCCAGGAGTGGCCCAAGGGAGGTGCGGGGCCATGTGCGGAGATTCATTGCGAGGCCTTATTTGCATAAGGAGCCTCATTTGCATAAATATTTGAATAATGTTAACATGCGCTTTTAGTAAACATGCCTCTTAATGAGTATCTGGATAAAGAAAGACTACCAGATTTCTAAATTACTATATTCCAGTGCCAACCACCAGGCCCATTAGGAAGTACTATATACACTGACTATTTAGAACCCATAGAAAAGCCACCATATCAAAACAGCACTACCAGGACTTACAAAGCACCAAACCCTACCTATCAAAAAGGCAACACTGAAAATATTAAACCAATACATCTCAGACAATACCAATACATCTCACTGGGGGGAAAGAGAACAAGTGGAACTGTCAAATAGAAACTACATGAACAGAATACCTCAGCTTGGTTACACATGCAGAACATAGACTGTCACCACACAAAGAACAAGGGATCACAATTTAGAAATAGGACAATAATAATTAAATTGGGAACCCCAAAACCCAAATTACTTTACGTCACTCTAGTCCAGTCCCGGAATTTCTGGGATCCATGTTCTATCTGCAGCTTGGAGACTGAATAATCACAGTTGTGATGTCACCACTATAACCTCCTTGGTGATCTACAGCCCTGTTTCAGGCCATACCCACAACACCTTGCTCCGCATCATGCACATTTGCAGGCTAATGCTGAAGCAGCTTAGGCCAGGGGTGTCCAACTCCAGTCCTGGTGCATCACAATGCAGCCTGGTTTTCATGATGTCCCCAATGAAAATCCATGGTATATTTGCATACAAGGGAAGGTGGTGGATGCAAATATATTCATGAATATTCATTAGGGACATCACGAAAACCTGGCTAGATTTTGGTGCACTGGGACCAGGGTTGGCCACCCCTGGCTTACACACTGTAAGGCTCAGTGAGGTGTAGAAAGCCACAAAACAATGAATATACATACACACACACACATGCTCACATCAACCCACTGCGTGAAAATAAGGATGGTTGGCCATCCTGCTTGCCATTCTGGTCCCAATCCCAGCTCATGTCGCAGACAGCACTGTCCCTGTGGCCCCCTCAGCCCATGGCCTGGCCAGTCAGCAGTGCAGGCACACAGGACAAAAGAGGCCTGAGGTACCAGGGTTTGACAGAACTGGAGATGTGGCAGCAGGATGTGACAGGAGCCAGTGTATACAGGTGGTGTAATGGCAAGCAGACAGGCAGCCGTAATGACAGACCTGGGGGGAGAAACGATTCCCATGTCCTGTGCGAGGCGGAGGCACTGAGGGTGTGCATCCTTGCCATCAGGCACACCCGGCCTGGGCTCCTGCACCATATCTGGTGGCAGCTGCAGCAGGAGCGAAGTGAGTGTAGAGGACTGGTAAAGGAATGGGGCCATGACATGCAACATGGCACTGGACTGGAGTAGCTGGGCAAAGTAGGGGCAACAGCAGACAGTGCATGGGGAGGCATCTGACAATGGGGACATGGCGGCCAGACAACCCCACCCACCAGAACTAACAGCCACCTCTCTGCATCCCTTCCACAGCCATCCCAGTTGAAGATAGCCCCCCCCTGTGGTGGAGGAGAAGGAGGAGGAGGAGGAAGAGGAGGAGAAGGTGGAGCAGCTGGCTCCAGCCCCAGCATGGAGCTCTGCCACCACTGCCACATCAGGCCACCTATTTACACCCAGCCCCATAGTACTATCCAGCACCTCCCCATCAGGAGAGAGTGGGGATGAGGTCACCCTGGACCTCATGGTGGTGCCCCACTCCTCTGAGGAGGAGGGCTGAACAGTGTTAGGGGGCTGGCCAGGGTCCTCTTGGCTGGGAGGCAGGGTACCCCTGGGTGGGTGGCCCTGAGGATCAGAAGGAGGCAGAGGAATAGCCCCTGGAGGTGGGGGGCACTCAGGGCCACCCCACCCAGGGCCACCCAGTGGGTGGAAGAGGGGGTAGAGGGAGGGTACAGGAGGGGGCAGGGGGCAGAGACGCAGGCAGCCGAGGTGGGGCCATTTTGGCTCATCGCGGATCACCTACGTGGGATCAGGGGTGACCTCCAGCCCCTCACACAGGCTGTGCAGCGGCTCACAGAGGTGCTCCTGACCTCACATAGTTGATCAGCAATGAGGGCCCTCTGGGCTGCCTGCCTGCCTGCCTGTGGGGGGACAATGGGGCCATCACCTTTCTACATAGTTTGAATAAAATGTGTTACTTTCTAACACTGTGTCCATGTGTACATCCATATAGGGGATTAGTCTGGGCCTCGGGGGTACCACCAAATGTCCCCCATAAACCCCCCGTGGGAGGCAGAGGGACAGGTGTTGTGCTATACCAATGGTGCTGCACCCACCACGCACATGTGCCCAGGGCACCTGGTGGGTGTCCTGCTCACCACGCAATGCTGCATGATTGTATATCTACCTGCAAATATGCCCATGAGGGGCAGTGCACCTCCATGTGTGCACCGCTGGGGTGTCCTTTGCACTACATATGTCACATTTCCGTTATTTTTGGATTGTATTACCTTTTGCCCTACTGTTTTTAGGTTCATACAAGCTCTCAGAATATTCTTTAGAAGACTCCTCCCAAAAGCATTTAGCACTGCCTATCACTCTACCAGCATCAGCAGATGACATATACAATGGACTGCTTAAGTTGCACAGTAGCATTGGCGTCTGCACTACCTCACTAACCATCTATGTGTAGTTTGTGCATGGGCCACTGTTCCATTACTTTTGGATTGTTTACCCTTTGTCTTACTGTTTTTAGGCTCATACAAGGTCTCAGCATACCCTTTAGAATCCTCCCGAAAGCATTTAGCTCCACTTATCACTCTACCAGCGTTAGCAGGTGACATACACAATGGACTGCTTAAGTTGCACAGTAGCGTCGGCATCTGTGCTGCAGTGGTGCATGCCCAAGCAACAGATCCTGGGGCAAGCTCCTCAGAGCAACACCTAGGGTACCCTTTGTGGTCCCTATGAAATGGCTGTGTTTCTTGCTATGTTTGAGCTTGTATCCTTCTACTCTTGCTCAGTTGTGGCGGCATTATATGATACGTCCACCATATTCTTCTTATCCTTCTTATTTGTTACCTTACGTGGTTAGAGCTAGAAACATGGCAAATCTCATTTATTGCCCTATCAATTCATCTATTAATACTTCTGAGGAACTAGTATATATATATATATATATATATATATATACTGTAGATCTGTTAAATCAAAATTCTCTCTTATATAGGATCTAATTCTTCATCATTCTCTGGATATATTATATCTCACTGAAACCTGGCTTCGTGAAGGGGAAGAGGCCTATCTGTATTGATACCTTCCCCCAAACTATTTAGAGATGGGGAGGGAGTAGCTATCATTTACAGATCAACTATGGCTGTAACGGAACTTCCTATAGCTCAACCGCCCCATTCAGAGGCATTACTCATGTTAGTAGGTCCCTCCTCCTCCTCATTGGTTCCTTTGCTTTTGCTCTATTGTCCATTGGTGCCTGGGAAGACATGACATAATGATTACCTATCCAGACCTGGTAATTTTGGGAGATTTTAACATCCATTATGATGATCTTGTGCACTAATATGATAAATCCTTTTTTCCGTTTATTGCAGATCATGGTCTCATACAACATGTTCACCTACTTACCCATGTTGCAGGACATACATTAGATCTTATATTAACACATAATGCAGCTGGTTTTCTCAGTTTAAGTTAAATGCTGCTGTACTGCCCTGGTCTGACCATGTTCTGCTCTGTCTGTTGAATTCCCAAAGAAAGACCATTAATATCACAGAGGGGTAATTCCCACACACCTATAGGGTTCTTAATCAGAACACATTAGCAGCCTTTCCCTCAGCAGACAGCTTATTTGTTGACGATATATCTTCATTAAATCTTAATGAGTCGATAGACGTATGTAACAGAATACTCTCTATAGCCCTTGATAAAATTGCCCCTAAAAAAGTCCATTCTCATCGAAACCAGAAGACACACACTTGGGGGGATGTTTACTAAAAGCCGCAAATGTGCGCGCCGCAAAATAGCGCACGGAAACGCGGCACCGAAACGTGAATAAACGCGTTTAAATGCCCCGCACACGTGCGTGTCACCCCCGCACAGGTACGCGGCTCACTAACGGGCCCCGTACAAGTGCGGGCCCGCAAATGTCCGATAGAGGCGTGGAACGGCGAAAGGAGGGCGGAGGAAGGCTCCGGAGGGGCGGAGGGACGGGGTCAATGGGTGGAGAGTGGGAGGGGAGAGGCTCCCCGCACAGTAGCGGGCCCGAATTTGCATGTAAAAACTACCGCGAGTGAAACACTCGCGGTAGAAAGCATTTAAAGGGAAGAGAAACCATTTCCGTCAGCAATGTACAGGAAAACCGGGGAAACCAGCAAAACGTGAGCAGTGTGATACATGTGCACAGCACAAAAGTGAAAATAAAAATAGAAAATGACCACAACAGAACTATTACAAATAGTAATTCAGCTGGGGAACAGTTATAGTGATGGGCAAATACAGAAATCACACCCAGCAAAGCTCCAGAAAAAAGAAATGAAGTTTGGAAGGGTCTACTGAGAGGAGACTCCTCCAAAAAACCATTTCCACGTTATGGAGCTTTCCTGGGAGTGTTTGCTATGGTTGCCCATTAATATCACTGTTGCCCAGCGTGGTGATATTTTGACCCACATTTCCTGTGGTCATTTCCGGGGTTTATGTGCACGTTTGTCACCAGACAGGGTGCATATGCCCACAGTAGAATTGCGTAGAGCAGGGTTTGTGACTCCATCCTGCCAGGCTTACTGCCTCCAGGGGCTGCACTGTCTCTGTGGCCAAAGTGTGGTACAGCAGACAGAGTCATTACCTCTAGGACCAGAGGGCAGAGGTTCAAAACCCAGCTGGGGCACCTGCCAGCCCAGTCCCTATATTTTACCCACCACTAAATAAAGATAGCGCAGACACCCCTGTATGCATGGGGAAAACACCCATATTTTACCCAACACCGCACACACCCCACAACAATGGGCATTACCTACAGCCAAGTCCCCCAAATGCAGTCCCAAACTGCCACATTGCAATCAGGTCAACTGCTTTTTCTGAGAGAAGTTCATGCCAGCATGTTGGCGGACAAGTACATGTGGTGCAGGGGGCAGTGGCTGCTAACCACAGAAGACAGAGGCCTAGCCATGTGCAGGCTGGCACAGTCCACTGCAACAGACAGGTCCTGCCGGATCCACAGTCATGGACAGTCCAGGGAATCCAACCAATCTGTGGCTACACAGTGGTGCAGTGCACACAGACAGTGCATACAAGAACAGAAGGTCACAGGTTCAAAGCCCAGCTGGGGCTACTGCCAATCCTGCCCACATATTTTTCCCACAACTAAACAGTGATAGTAAGGACACACCTTTCATGGCGGGGACATATGCAATGGTAAGACATCTATCTTTTACCCCACTGAGCACAGACACCATGAACAGGGGCAGTACCTAGAGCAGAATCACCCAAATGCAGTCCTGGTGGGCCACACACCAGTCAGGTTCCATGCTGACACTCATACAAATGCCTGTGCTGTATATCTATGCACCACCCCCATGGCATGTAGATGTAGCCCATGCATATTCATGAGGGATAGCAGGAAAACCCAAACAGTGTGATGCAAACCTGGACTCGAGTTGGGAATCTGTGCCGTAAAGCAGCAGCCATCAAGGGCAGACACACCCACACCCACAGGCCCCATTGGCCAATGTCTCCTGGAAAGGCAGAACATTGGACCGTGCATGCAGCACCCACAACGAGCACTTGCATAACTTACCAATGTCACCCTACACCTGAGGTATACGGTACACAGCTCGGAGACGTTTGCTAGGAGCACAGGCAGGCAGTTATCCATACGTTACGTACATACTGCTAGTTGACCCCATCCAAACAATCTGTTAGGTGTTTGCGGGGCATGCTCCAGCCCTGGCCTCTGACGGTGCTTACCACCCTGGGGAGTGCCCACCAGCTGTAATGCGTACCATATCCATGCCTTGCCGTGCTCAGGACCGGTTTGGTGGGCAAGGCTACTTACCCCCTCAATCGTAGCACCATGATGGCAGAGGTGTGGAAGTGTGTGTCTGTCTATACAGTGGGTGTTGGCTGCAAGCCCCTTCAACAGCCCGCACTGCCAGCACTGTTGCCAGTATTGGCCAGTCAATGTGCATAATGAGGTGCAAGGTACCATGGGTATAGCCAGGGCAGGGTGACGTGGCCAGGATGCATCTGCACTGGGCATAGGGCCCTGGCAGGGACATTGGCTGGGATATTGTAGTGTCCGGCCACCACCTACACAGACAGGGTGGCCAAAGCATGTCCTTCTGGGGGATCACGCTCACCCTGACTGTGCAGTGACCACAGCATGGCTAGGCCCCCCCATAGTGTTGTATAGTAGTTCTCTCATGTGATAGATATGGGTTTCTCTTTAGGGCCCAGTCACTGATCTATCTGCTTGCTGTGTATGCAGACAGCCCAGTTCTGGGTGCATGCATCTCCATTGGGAACATGCACTATGGACTAACCAGCAGACTGTTTGTAGCTGGTAAATGTCTTGCTATAATGGCTTGCAGGGTGCAGTGGCTGTTGGCTTCCTGCAGGGGAATATCTGGTGGTGGAGTGCAGCTTACCATACCCTGGGCTTATGTCTGTCTGCTATTGTGTTATGGCTGTGTATGGAGCTGCCTGCCTGGGGGGGGGGGGTGGTGGTGTTCCTCAGCAGGACTGGGGTTGATGTTGCCCTCTACTGCCACCTTTGCAGGGAGGTAGAGTGTGAATCCCTTGATGGAGACCATGTTTGCCGGGGGGGGGGGGGGGTGCCTGATGGCGGCAGACAGGGATATCCATGGTGTTTGTGCAGAAACTAGCTAGCTTACACATTAACACTGCTTTGGAATGCCCGCTTGGCCTCCATCAGCCATGGCAGGTGTTGTTGACCTGGTCCTGGCCACCTCATTGCACACTCAGGGTGAGCACAGTACCCGCACGATGTAACGGTGTGTGGCTACTCTGTGCCAGTAAAACACCCGGTCAGTGCCCCCTACTAGGCCAAGGTGCTGTGTGGGTGCACCCGGTCACTTCCCCCAACAGGGCCGAGGTGCTGTGGGGGTGCATTCCCCATCTTGTGTCCATCTGCGGACAGCTAATTTGCATGTGCAGTGCATCATGGGTACGGGTGGCCTAACCCTATCCTGTTGACACCAGCAGACTGTCTGTGAGGTGACGTGTAGGCTATCTGCAGCCCGCCAGGGGCCTGCTTACAGCTATGGAGCTGTAGCACAATGGTTACATCACTGCCTGTGCAGCCAGAGGTCATGGGTTCAAACCCACAGTGGGGCCCTTTGGTAGGGCTGTCCACAGCTTTATTTTTATTTACTGTACATATGTCTATGCCGGCAAGACCACCCTCAGCTTACTATACCCATTAGGTGCCTCTGAGGGTGCTTCATAGGGCGCCCTGTAGGCCACCTTATGGTTGCCATCCCTATAGGGTGCACTATACATTATCCTGTGTCGCAACATACATGCTGCCCTATAGGGGTCATTCAAGGGTGCCTTGGCGAACAGTGCACTGTAACATGTGCCTTATGGGCCGCCGTATGGTAACATGCTGGGAGAGTGCGTTTGCTAGTAGTGATAACAAAATATAATTATACAGCCTCCTACAGCACTCCTCAACATAATACATACTGCCTCAGCAGGCATTTTTCACTGGGCATGGTGAGGAATTGAACCCCTGATCCCTGCACCATTGGTCAGTGTGTTAACCATTGTGCTGTGGCTCTGTTCCTGTGCTTGTGCATCAGCGCGCCGCCTTGTGCCTATCAGCGCGCCGCCTTCTGCCGCCCAAGGGGACCAGTGCGCCGCCTTCTGCTGCCCAGAAATAACTGTGCGCCGCCTTATGCCGCCCAAAAAGCACTGTGCGCCGCCTTCTGCCGCCCAAATATAACTGTGCGCCCCTTATGCCGTTCCAAATTAATTTGCCTCCTAAAACAATGTTAATCATTACAGTTACTGCCTCAGCTGACCTTTGTCGTTGCGCACACTGGGGGATTGAACCCATGGCCCCTGCACCATTGGTCAGTGTCTTCACCGTTGTACCACGGCTCTGTTGTTTTGTATACTCAGCAGCGCGCCACTTTGCCTTTCCACGCGGTAATGTCGACCCCCGCACATTAGCGCGACGCACACACGTCCGGTTGCTTACTACCATTTTTTTTTCTATTTTCTGCCTGAACCGCCCACTCCTTATATGGCACACGCTCACTAGCGCGGCCCCGCACGTTAGGAATGTTTAGTAAACATGCCCCTTGGTTTCACTCAGGACTTAGACTTCTTAGATGCCAGACCCGAGCTGCAAAAAGATCATTGCGTAAGGCTCAATCTGGTACAACATTACATCATTTTAAACAGTGTCATAACTTCTGTCGTGCTCAAACCATAGCAGCAAAAAAAGGAATATTTTTCAAATCTGATTAATAAATCAGCTTCTTCCTCAAAAGCAATCTTTGTGATTGTATCACAATTCTCCTCACAAACATATAGTGGGTCATTCCGAGCTGCGTCCCATTGGGACATCCATCCCCGCTATTTGGTCCCCCTCTGTATCCCTGGCTAGCCTCCCCGTATGAACAAGGTGTTTGTATGGGGAAGCTAGACAGGAGCAGGCAAGGGGTAGTGTGGAGGCAGAGTTAGGGCAGGCAGTGGGCGGTCTGTGGCCCCAGATGTACAGCATCTGGGGCCGGCAGACTTAATGGCAGGGGACAGCAGGCCTGGGTGGCGGAAGGAGTCAGAGAGGGTGCAGGTGATGCACTGCAGCCCGATCTTTGCCTTAGGAGGCCAGATCGAGGGTCGGGCTGTGGGGAATGAAAGCACAGGTCAGCAGCCGGGGTCGGAGGAGTGACCACAGTGCCATGGCAACTGGACACCATGGTGCCGTGCATCCATTCAGGAGCCTTGACTGAGTTAGCTGGGTAGAGGCCTGTTCATGCAGGCTGACCGGAATCGGTTCCCGGACTGCATGTACAGGCCGAGTTGCGATTCTGATCCCATGGGGCTAGATGTGTCTGCCCCTGTGCATCTGCTTCTGATTGGGCGCACAGGGACCTGGACATCCTGATCAGAATGAGGTTCATAGTCAACAAGATAGGCCATGGGCTGGCCCTCCATCAGAGGCCTTTGTTAATTTCTTTAATGAGAAAGTACAACATCTTATACTATCTTTACCTTCCTTCCCTCCCTTTTTGGTGCAAACCAACCTGATGAAGAACATCCTTCTCTATTTCATACCTGGTCAAAGTTCTCACTTTTTACACAGACAGAACTTACTCATGTGATGGCATCAATAAACAAAAATACTATGATACTGGACCCTATACCCTCTCTGTAGCTTAGGGAATCCTCTCTAGGCTTACTCCCAATTATGGTGGAAATTATTAATCATAGCCTTACTGAAGACCTGGCACCATATGTTTGGAAGAAAGCCATTCTTAAACTCATACCGAAGGATCCACGAGGCAATCTCCAAGATGTTCAAAATTATCATCTCATTTCCAATTCATCATATTTCACAAAACTGGTAGAAAAAATTATTTTTAGACAGTTGTCAGATTACATTGAGCAGACACATTACCTCCACCCCCATCAATTGGGTTTCAGCCTCTACATAGTACAGAAACCATCCTGACAGCAGTCCTTAATGAAATCTATAGGGCCTAGGATCAAGGCAAATTTGTTTTAACAATATCACTGGATTTATCTGCCACATTCAATCCGGTGGATCATACCTTGCTCCTAACCTGGCTTTTTGAGAGGGGAATACGGGGTTCGGTTCTCTCGTGGTTTCTATCATTCCTCAGTAATCGGTCATTTCAGGTATGTTCCCAACATAATCTATCACATCCATATAGCTTTAACTGGGGCATACCTCAATGATGAATTCTTTCTCCTCTTCTGTTTAACATAGTCATGTGTCCTTTGATTATTTTAATTCAGGAGCAAAATATATTGACCTATGTCTACGCGGACGATATTTTGCTTCTTCACTCAACAGATGTAAGACAGCCTGTGAATGCATGTTTAGATCACATTTCATCCCAGTTATTTAATAATTCACTGAAACTCAATCCAGCAAAATCAATGGCCATCTGGTTTACAGGATCTCAAGTTCATCCTAGTCTATCTCCGATTTTGCAAGATACACCACTACAGTTGTTTGATGGCTTGCGTTGTTTCGGAGTACTGCTAGATTCAGAATTATCTTTCTTACCACAGCTTGCAAAAGCTGCAAAAACTACTTACATGGCAATACGGCGATTCTGGTCTATTCAACCATTCCTCAATAAACCTGCACAGGTTACTGTTATAGTATAGACCATATTATCAAGACTAGGCTACTGTAACGTGCCATACCTTGAGTTTCCACAATATCGGTTAGAGCATCTACAAATACTCCAAAATACAGCAATACATGTTCTTAACAGAACAAAAACATTTGAACATCTCACACGACTTTTCATAAAATATCACTGGTTACCTATTACTTCACATATTCTATTTAAGGCACTTGTGCTAGTCCATAAGGCTATCCATGAAAATGGCACCTGCGTACCTGTCCGGATTAGTTATATTATACACTTCAATAAAAACGTTGTGCCCCATCAATGATTTCAGACTGCATTTTCCATCCTTAACCATGATCAAACATGACCGCGCTTGGAAGTTAGCTTTCTCGGCAGCAACTCCTACCCTCTGGAACAGATTACTGACCCTCATTCATACAGAGCATAATTATAAGAATTTCAAAATAAAATAAAAATGTATCTTTTTAAGGAAACTTTTACTAATTCATTATAATGGAAGAATGATATCTTGAACATCACTGAGACAAAGTCATCCACACTGGTACCCCCCAATACCTCTCAGACCTCTTTTGCCTTCACAACAAGTTTGGGCACGTTCCTGGAGGAAAGGTCCATAAACCATTATTAAAGAGGACCCAGGAAATCCACTGCTTACCCAAAAATGAGCATTATAGAACCTGTGTGCCTTTTTGGGAACCTGCCAGGTACTTGTGACCTGGTTTAGCCATTGTTGGAAATGGGATACTGAGCTTGATGGACCTTGGTCTGACCCAATATGGCATTTCTTATGTTCTTATGTAATTACTGATGTTCCTTTCTTCGTTTTGTGTTCTGCAGCAAAACGTTTTGTATTGTACACTGCCTTATACTTTTGTTTGGCGCAGTATATCAAGTGAATAATAAAGATAAAGATCATGGTCAGAAGGGTTTTGTAATGCATGTTGATTTTCAGCCATTATTGATTTAGTTTGTCATGGAAAATTACTGACCTGGCCTCTTGGAACTGATTTGATTTCCTTGGAAACAGATTTGTACAGGTTACTTGGCGAGGGGAGCATTCAGCTGATTGGCCAATGATGTGTAGTGTACCACAATGCTCCCCATTATCACCTATTCTAGTTTACTTCTACTTGGGAGTTTCCTATTATTCATACACAAACAATATTGTTCTTATTTCTCCAATGAATCCCACCGTTACTGAGACATATGATTATATGGTGGAAAGAATTTTCAGATCAAGAAATGCATGCAATATAATGGATTAAAAGTTAATACAGAGAAAATTAAAATTCTGTTGGTTGGTAGGGCAAAGGCTGACTCCTCTTTAAAGATTCCAATTATCACAGACTCCTTGATTCCCCTTAGTTTGGAGACAAAGGGCTTGATATTCAAAGGCATTTACACAATTTAGATGGTCAGTGCCACTGAATATCAACGGGTTCCGCCGCTATATACCCCGATGCTAACCGGTTAGCACTGGGGAGTTCCAGGACATTCTAGGGCAGCACCTAGGGATAACTGGTCAGTGGCAATATTTAGCCAATGTTTAGTTATCCCTCGGCAGTGAAAATAAGGCACAGCAAATGCTGTCCTAACGTTTGCCACCAAAACTGAACAGGCAGCAGATGAATATGGGTTAGCTTCCTCCTTCTGTGGCTGACCCGGATATGGCCCCCGCATTGAATATCCTGGTTTAGTATTCAGCGGTGATGGGTAGGTACTGTAATCACGCTATCTGCCGCCGCTGAATATTAGGCCTAAAACTGTTAGGGGTCTTTTTAGATTCAGGATTGACAATGAAATCACAGGTGAAAAAAACATTTTTATAATTTATGGGCTCTCCGCTTTTTGCGGGCATTTTTAGAGATGGGGCATCTTAGTTGGTTGTGCAGACAGCAGTCCTGTACCATTTGGATTATTGCAGTATTGTCTTGATGGGGATCCCAGATAAGCGAAGATGCAGATTGCAGGTATTACAAAATGTTGCTGCTAAGCTTAACCTCAGAGGTTCTAATGGGATAGAGCTTCACCTTTCTTAACTATTCTGCACTGAATTCCTATATGGGCACAAATCCAGTTTATGTTTCTCAATTTTATGTTTACAATTCTGTATGGTTTGTCCCCTGATTATTTAAGCTGTTTAGTTAATCTATGGGGTATGTCTACTAAACCAGGCTAATGGTTAATCCGGGCTATTTACAAATAGGTCCCAGGTTATTCAATGGGACCTAGTTGCAGATAGCCCGGGTTAACCATTAGGCTGGCTTAATAAACGTACCCTTATATATTCCAAATCGAAAGCTTAGATATGAGAAAGAAATTAGATTGGCTCTTCCTTCATTTAATCTTTTTGTCTACACAACACCGTAGTTACTATGTAAAGAAATCAATCTCAGGACTAGGTCCTGTTCTAGTAGAATTGCATAATCTTTCAGAGGGGAGGAGTAGACTAATGGTTATAGCACTGGCTTACAAACCCAGAAACCAGGGTTTAATTCCCACTAGCACTCCTTGTAGCCCTAGGCAAGTCACTTAACTCTCCATTGCCCCAGAAAAATCCAAGTTATCAATATCCCTGCTTAATGTACATTACCAAGTTTAAGTTACAATGTAAACAGCTTTGATTGAAATGATAAAGCAGTATACAAAACCTGTTAAATAAATAATCTAACACTTTACAACCGATTCCACAATTTTTTTTTAGGAACAGGTGCCAACCAGGCAGAATGCAATATCACTGCTGCCTGGTTAGCTAATGCAGCTTCCGGCATGTGCAGAGATCCCTGGATAACCCCGGCATTAAGGGTCAGTCAGCACAGCTATGAGCTGTAGCAGCACATAGCCTGCCCAACTGAATATCAGACCCTTAGTTTTTCAGAAATATTTGCTCAACTGAACTTCTTTTGCATTATTTAATTTATGAAGAAAGTGTTAATTGAATTATGTGATTCACTTTGAACTATAATGGTATAAGCAGAATATTAGTACTGATGATTAAATTAGACTGATTTGATTAATTAAAGGAAGGTGCTAATGTGCCAAAATTAGTAATTACATTATTAATCTCTGATAAGATCATAGCTACTTGATCATTTAAAAATTTATAAAGATCTGCTGGAAGACCATCTGGCTTGGGTGATTTATTATTGAGAGGGGGCCAACTAGGATGTACTATAATTTTATAACAGGTCACCTAGGCTGGGGAGCCAATTAGGCATCTATTTAAAGCCAATTTTATAGACACATAGGGGCATGTTTACTAAACTGTCTTAACGTGCGGCCTGTGATGTTATCGCGCAATAAGGTACCTTATCGCATGATAATGGCGCTTTATCAGGCACGCAGGTACCTTATTGCGCGATAACGTGCACAGCGGCGCAAACGAGCGCTGAAGGTGGGGAAAGGCTCCCGGAGGGCGGAGGAAGGCTTCCCAGGGGCGGAGAGAAGGGGTCAATGGGTGGAGAGTGAGAGGGGAGAGACTCCCCGCACAATAACGATGTGAAATCCGAGGCTGAAAACTAACGCCAGTGAAACCATGGCGTTAGAGCCGATTTAAAGGGAAGAGAAACCATTTCTGTCAGCAATGTACAGCAAAACCAGGGAAACCCACAAAAAAGTGATAAGTGTGATACATGTGCACGGAACAAAAGGGCAAATAAACATTGAAAATGACCCCGAGAAAATATAAAAAAAACATAACCAAGCTAGGAAATAGTGATATTAATGGGAAACATAAAAAAACACTCCCAAGAAAGCTCCAAAAAAAAGATATGAATTTTGGAAGGGTCTACGCTCCATCCCCATACAAGGAGATGGATCCCACAGTGAAATTGCGCTGATCAGGGTTTCCCTCTCCATTGGACAGGTTTCCTATGGTGTGCACATGTTCCACAACAGCAGGGCGGGCATGTCGGAATGGGCAACTGGACACATGCTGGGAAAGGGAACACAGAGGGCTGCAGACGGCACATGCTGTACTGCAGCTGGGCCACAGTGCGGACTAGGGTGATGCCTAGGTGGCCCATAGGAATGCTGAAACAGCAGATCAGCCAGACAGCAAATGATGAGGGCCCAGCATGGGCATGAGTGTGTTTCCCACAGTGTCACAGGGGATAGTACCCAGCAGGTACCCCCAAGGGCACAGAACATTGGCAGGCGGTGCTGGGGGGAAGCGCTCCACCAGCACCACCAGCAGAAGGGCATGTCAGCAGGGTGGCAGAGGGGTACTGGTGGTGGAGGGGGCAGTGGCAGCTGCCCAGAGCAGACCGTGGCTTAGCCCTGTGTAGGTGGGTGCCATGCACTGCAACAGACAGGCCCTGTCTGACGAACAGTCATGGTATCCCCAGGGAATGCACTGTCTCTGTAGCAACACAATGGTGCAGTGCACACAGCCAGTGTGGTCAGGAGCAGAAGGTCACAGGTTCAAGTCCCAGCTGTGGTTCCAGGGATATGTTTGGACCCATAGGTGGATTATGTAGTACCACCCAACCTGCCCTCTGGGGCTGAGGGTGGGAGGCAGGATCTCCCACTAATAGATCTACATTCTACATCCCTGCAATGGCGGCAGTAGAGGGGACCATCAACCTCAGTCCTGCTGGGGAACAGACACCCTACAGCACAGTCAATGCAGATCTGAACACATCCATAAGGCAATAGTAGACAGACAGTAGGCCTGGAAATGCTCAATTGCCCCCACCACTATCTGACATTCTCCAGTCATTGCACCCTGCAAGGTGTTGCAGTCATACACATACTAATTGCAGACAGTCTGCTAGCTAGTCCATAGCGCATGTTACCGGAGGAAATGTGTGCACCCAAAACTGGAATGTGAGCACACCCACCAAGCAGAAATTAGTGATTGGGACCCAGGAAAGAGAACCCATATATATCACTATGGGGGAACCTAGCCATGCCGTGGTCACTGCTAAGTCAGGGTGAGAGGGACCTCCCAGCAGGACATGCTGTGGCCACTCTGTCTGTGCAGGTGGTGGCCGGGCACTACAATGTCCCAGCCATTGCCCTATTCCCTGTGCAGATGCATCCTGCCCAGGCCGCCCTATCCGGGCTATACCCACAGTACCTTGCTCCTCATTATGCACATTGGCAGGCCAATACTGGCAACAGTGCTAGCAGTGTGGGCTGAGGAAGGTGTTGGCAGCCACCACACACTGGATAGACAGACACACACTACCCACACCTTTACCAGCATTGTGCAACTATAGAGGTGTTTGGTAGCCCTGGCCACCGCACCAGTCCTGGGCACAGTGCAGGCATGGCTATGGTATGCAATACTGTAGGAGTCACTCCCCAGGGTGGTAAACACCGTCAGACACAAGACCTGTAGCGCACTCCACAGACATCAGAAAGGTTGCTATGATGCAGCTCAATCAGCAAATTGTGCTTAACCTAGGAATTGCTATCTGCCAGTAATCATGGCAAACATTTGATAGATGTGTACCGTATTCCCAGGCTTAAGGTGGCATTGCTAAGGTATGCAAGTGCTAGTACTGGGAGATACACACAAGGCCCAAAATCGTGCCTCTCCAGGAGGCTTTGGATAATAGAGCCTGTGGGTGCGGGTGTGTTGGCCGCTGCTCTAGGGCAGAGGTTCCCAACTCCGGTCCTGGTGGGCCAAACACTGTTCAGGTTTTCATGATGTCCCTAATGAATATGCATGAGATACATCTGCATACCATGGGGGCGGTGCATAGACATGCAGCACAGCCATATTTATTGGAGACAGCATGGGACCCGAATGGTGTTTGGCCGTCCAGGACTGCTTTTGGGAGACTCTGCTCTAGGTAATGCGCATGTATATGGTGTCTGTGCTCTGTAGGGTAAAATGTACGCGTTTTATCTGCACTAAAGATCTGTCTGTATTAGCATGTTTTAGTAGTGGGTAAAACATGGGGATTGGGTTGGCAGGAAACACAGATGGGATTTGAACCTGTGACCTTCTGCTCCTGAACACACTGGCTGTGTGCCCTACACCACTGTGTTGCCACAGAGGCAGTGCATTCCCTGGAGATACCATGACTGTTTGTCAGACAGAGCCTGTCTTGCAGTGCACGGCCCCCACCTAAACAGGGCTGGGCCATGGTCTGCTGTGGGCAGCAGCCACTGCCCCCTCCACCACCAGTATCCCTCTGCCACCATGCTGTCATGCCCTTCTGCTGGTGGTGCTGGTGATATGCAGTCTCGGGCCATCCAGTGTGCAGCTAGGTGACTGCTTATGGTGCGGGTTCTGGGGTAGGGGTGCCTGCATAGATGTCCACGCTTCCCCCCAGCACCGCCTGCCAATGTTCTGTACCCTTGGGGGTACCTGCTGGGTACTATCCCCTGTGACACTGTGGGAAACACACTCGTGCCCGTGTTGGGCCCTCATCAGTTGCTGTCTGACTGCTTACTGTTTCCGCATTTGTATGGGCCACCTAGGCATCACCCTAGTCCGCACTGTGGCCCTGCTGCACCACAGCATGTGCCGCCTGCAGCCCTCTGTGTCCCCTTTTCCAGCATCTGTCCAGTTTCCCGTTCCGACATACCCACCCTGCTGTTGTGGGACATGTGCATGCCATAGGAAACCTGTCCAATAGAAAGGGAGAACCCTGATCAGTGCTATTTCACTGTGGGATCATTCACCTTGTATGGGGACAGAGCATAGCCCCTTCCAAAATTGATATCTTTATTTTGGCGTTTTCTTTGTAGTGTTTCTTGATGTTTCCCATTAATATCACTATTGCCCAGCTAGGTTATGTTTTTTTCCCAGTTTGTTCAGGTCATTTTCAATGTTTATTTGCCCTTTTGTTCCGTGCACATGTATCACACTTATCACCTTTGTTGGTTTCCCTGGCTTTGCTGTACATTGCTGACGGAAATGGTTTCTCTTTCCTTTAAATCTACTCTAACGCCAGGGTTTCACTGGCGTTAGTTTTCAGCCCCAGAATCCACAGCGTTAGTGTGCAAGGAGCCTCTCCCCTCCCACTCTCCACCCAATTACCCCTTCTCTCCGCCCCTGGGGAGCCTTCCTCCGCCCTCAGGGAACCTTTCTCCGCCTTCAGCGCTCCTTTCCGCCACTGAGCGCCGCTGAGCACGTTAATGCGCGATAAGGCACCTTATCGCCCGGTAAAGCGCCATTATCATGCGATAAGGTGCCTTATTGCGCGATAACATATCAGCAGTGCAAATAGCGCCATTTAGTAAACATACCCCATAGGTGCCTATGGGTCTTGTTTACAAAGCCGCGGTAGTGGTTCGCAATCGTTATCGGAGCCGCGGCCCCATTGAAATCAGTGGGGCTGCGGCTCCGATAATGATCGCAAACCGCTACCGCAGCTTTGTAAACAAGCCCCTATGTGTATTAAAAATATTTGGGGTCAACTGGCAGAAATCGAAGCTAGATTGAAACCAAGGGCATTTACAGCTGCTCAGGAGCAGTAATCAACATTTGCACATGAGTATAGATGCACACGTATTCTCTATAAAATACACATCTAAATCATGACTCCACCCACATTAAGCCGAAACTCCATTCCAGAGCCAAGTCATGAAAAGTACCAGTCTTCTTGTTACTGCATGTATTTTCATGCATGTAACTCCTGGAGTAATTTTATAAATGCCCTTTTACAAAGGTTTGAACAGGTTTTATGCAGGGGAAATCTTTATAAAATTAAAAAATGGAGACTATGATAAAATGAGGAAAATAGTTAAGAAAGAACTAAAAGGAGAAGCTGCAAAGGTTAAAGATTTACATCAAGCATGGGTGTTGTTTAAAAATACTATCTTGGAATCCCAGACCAGTTGTATTCCATGCTTTAAGAAAAGTAGAAGGAAGTCCAAAAAACTGCCAGCTTGGTTTAAAGGTGAGGTCAGAGAGCCTGTTGTTGCCAAAAAAGCATCTTTCAGGAAATGGAAAAAGGAGCCAAATGATGAAAACTGGAAACAACATAAGCACTGGCAAGTTAGATGCAAGGCATTGATAAGGCAGGCAAAGAAAGAATTTGAGAAAAGCTTGCCGTGGAAGCAAAAACGCATAACAACAACTTTTTCAAGTACATTCGCAGCAAAAAAGCTGTGAAAGAGTCAGTTGGACCATTAGATGATCGAGGGGTAAAAAGGGCAATAAGAGGGGGCAAGGCCAGAGTGGAGAGATTAAATGAATTATTTGCTCCGGTCTTTACTGAGAAAGAAGTAGGGATATGACCCATGAATGAAACAATTGTTAAAGGTGATGCCACAGCAGAATTGAAAAAAATATCAATACATTGGAAAGATGTATTACAATTATTTGATAAACCGAAAAGGAGCAAATCACCTGAAATGGATGGTATACATCCAAGGGTGTTGAAAGAACTGGAATATGAAATTTCAGACCTACTATTAATAATCTGTGAACCATCATTAAAATCATCTGTAATACCTGAAGATTGGAGGATGGCCGGCATTACACCAATCTTTAAAAGGGTTCTAGGGGTGATCTGGGAAACTACAGATTGGTGAGCCTGATGTCGGTACCAGGAAAAATTATAGAAACCATTATAAATATCAAAATTACTGAACATGTAGATAGTCATGACTTAATGGGAGACAGTCAACATGGCTTTAGCCGAGGAAGGTCTTGTCTTACTAATCTGTTATTTTTTATGAAGGTGTGAATACACAGATAAACAAAGGTGAGTCAGTTGATAAAGTGTATCTGGATTTTCAGAAAGCCTTTGACAAGGTCCCTCATGAGAGACTCTTGGCAAAATTAAAAAGTCATGGGATAGGAGGCAGTTTACTACTGTAGATCAGAAAATGGTTAAAAGGTAGAAAGCAGAGGGAAGAGCTAAATGGCCAATTTTCCCAATGGAAAAAGGTGAATAGTGGAGTACCCCATGGATCTGTGCTGGGTCCGCTGCTTTTTAACATATTCATAAATGACCTAGAAATGGGAATAATGAGTGAGGTAATCAAATCTGAAGATGACACAAAATTATTCAAAGTTGTTAAAATCCAAGAGGATAGTGAAAAATTACAAGACGTCCTTGATAATTTGGAAGACTGGACATTCAAATGTCAGATGATGTTTAATGTGAACAAGTGCAAAGTTATGCACCCAGGAAAGAACAACCCAAACTATCATTACACGATGAAAGGTTCCACATTAGGAATCACCACACAGGAAAAATATTTAGGTGCCATCGTGGATAACACCTTGAAACCCTTCCGTTCAGTGTGCAGCGGCAGCCAAGAAAGCAAATAGAATGTTAGGCATCATAAGGAAAGTGACAGTTCTGGACCAGATTCAGCAGTGTTTATACTAACTTAGCAGATTTGGCCTTCTTACATCCAGCGACCCCAGTATAATGAAGATGAGTGTTCCAAAAAAGAGCAAAACCTACCACTTTCATGATGAATGGGAAATGGACTACTTCTTCATCATGGTGAAAGAAAAGTGTTGCTGTCTAATTTGTAACACCCCAGTATGTTTGCCCAAAAAGGGTAATCTGGAACGTCATTATAAGGCTTTGCATAGCAATAAGTTTGATGCTGATTTTCCACCCAAAAGTGAAATTCGTAAACTGAAGCTCAAAGAATTTAAATTGAAATTGGCTACTCAGCAACAGTTGATGGCGAAGCCAAGGTCACATTCGGTCAATGCAATCATAGCATCCTTCAAGGTCAGCAACCTGTTCGCAAAGAAATGCAAACCTTTCACTGAAGGGGAATTTGTAAAAGATTGCTTTATTGAAGCAGCTGACAATCGTTTTGAAGGATTTAAAAATAAGAAAGAGATCATAGCTGCTTTTCAAGACGTACAATTGTCAAGAAACACCGTTGTGTGGCGAATAGAAAAGATGTGTGGAGACACAACTGAACAATTGTTGGAGGATGTTTCAAATTGTGCTGCTTTCTCACTCCAGTTGGACGAATCTACAGACATAAGAGACATAGCCCAGTTATTAGTCTTTATCCGGATGTTTTTTGAAGACTTCAGTGTTAAAGAAGAACTACTTGGAATGATTTCTTTAAAAGGGAGAACTACCGGTCAGGAAATATTCAGTTCTTTCCATTCTTTTGTGACAAAGTGTAATCTCCCATTGCATAGACTTGTTTCCATCACTACTGATGGAACAAGAGCAAGGTGAGGTTAATGGTTTCATAGCCCTCAGTAGACAGCATGACGATTTCCAAGATTTCCTTTCTTACCACGACATCATTCACCAGCAAGTTTTGGCAAGCAAGAGACTCAATACAAAGACTGACATGGACATCACTTTCAAAATTGTAAATTCAGTTTGTGGAAGATCACTTCAAAGATGGCTTTTCAATCTTACTCTTGATGAAGGGGCAGCGGAAATCATTTTGCACACAGATGTAAGGTGGCTAAGTAGGCACAAATTTCTGCAAAGATTTTGTGATTTGCTGAATGAAATAAGAAGTTTTTTGAAGGAGAGGGGAGATGACCAAGCAGAGTTGGAAGATGAGGAGTGGTTATGTGATCTGGCATTTCTCGCTGACTTTACAGGCAAACTAGGTGATATGAACCTTGAACTACAAGGTAAAAATAAATGCATTGGCGAGATGATGAGTACAGTTTCATCCTACAAGAGCAAATTTGAGCTAATGATCACTGACCTTGCAAACAACACTTTTGATAATTTTCCTAATACGCAGAACCATCTGGGACAATATCCAAATTTTGTTTTTCAGAATGAGAAGTATGTGACAGAAATCGGTTCTGTTATCCAGGAATTTGAAAATAGATTCTGTGACTTCCAAAAAATTGGAACAGTTGTGGAGTACTTGTCATACCCATTCAAAGTAGATGTGGATATTAAAGAAACTGCAGCTGCTATCAGTAAAAATTACTCATTGAACAAGCCATCTCTTGAAAATGAAATATTAACCCTTAAAAATAGCATTTTTCTCAAGACCCGAGCTGAGCAAGAATAGTTTTGGAAGCTAGTGCCTAGAGACAAATTTCCCAACTTGGGAAGTTGCAGTGAAACTGTACACTCCTGTTTTGGTTCAACTTATTTATGTGAATCTGCATTTTCCCATCTGAAAATGACAAAGAGTATACAATGTTCCAACATGACAGTTGAACATCTCCAGGATTCCCTGAGACTGGCCCTCACGCAATATTCACCCAACTTCAAAAAGCTGGTGGATGAAATGCAGGCTCAGACCTCTCACTAATGAGCAAGAGCGAAATATTACAGATTGTGCAAGATCAGCCTGGATCAATACTCAAACTAAATTTAACACAAATTACTCAATAAAAGTTAAAGAAAGTTGTTAAGACAGTTAAAGAAAGTTATTACTTAATAAAACTTTAAGAAAAAATGTACTTTCCATTTCCCCTCGCAGTTCTTACTGGATCTTCGTCTCTCTGTTTTGTTTTTGCTTAATTTGCTTAACAGCTGATCGCATCCAAGTAAATGAAAGAAGGTTCATTAAAAATGGGGGGGGGGGGAATCCTCCAACTTTATTGGGTTAAAATTTTATTTGAAACTAATTTGAAACTTAATTTTCATGGTGGTAGATCACCGACACTTTTGGCCGGAAAAAGTAGATCACGACCTGTTCAAAGTTGGACATGCCTGGTTTACATCATCAAAATATAGAAAGACTAGGGGAGATGCAATGAAGCTACAGGGTAACCTATTTAAGTTTAATAAAAAAATATTTTTTTTCACTCAACGCGTAATCAAACTCTGGAATTCGTTAATGGAGGATGCAGTTAAAGCTGTTAGTGTTGCTGGATTTAAAAAAGAATTTGACATATTCCCAAAGGAAAGGTACATAATCCATTATTAAAGGGGACCCGGGAAATCCACTGCTTGCCCCAATACAAGCATTGTGGAACCTGTGTGTCTTTTGGGGAAACTGCTAGGTACTTATGACCTAGATTGGCCACTGTTGGAAACAGGATACTGGGCTTGATGGACCTTTGTCTGACCCAGTATGACATATCTTATGTTCTTATGTAAACCCCCAACAGTGAAGTTTTCCATCCATTTTGAATCAAACTTGCATAAAACGTCCTAGCAGGCCGTTGCAACACAGCAATAATACTCCAAAGTGTCGAGGATGTCATAAAAACCCCATGGCATCAAAAGCGGGGCAATGGGCACTAACTATGTCATGAAGACTTAAAACCACTGTGAGATGGGCAAAGTGCCACTGACATTAGTATGAAGACTCCAAAGGCATCTAATAGGAGAAAAGCGGCACCAACATTGACAGGAAGATCCCAAGGCACTGGGGATTAGCATTAGTATGAAGATCCCAAATCCTCTGAGCTTTAGACAGGGTTAGCTAAGGGTCAGAGTTTTCTGGTGAAATGAGCCCTTTAGAGGAGTACAAGAAGGTGTATCCTTCATGCTCCCCTTTGTCTGGAGAATTTGACTGCAAGAAATTACTTTCTGTTGCACCATCAGAAAGATCACCTAAAAAGACTTAGGGCCCGCCACTTTGAAAGGAAGATTGGAACAGTCTAAATGCTTATCTGTACTGTTACCCCATGTTATCCAAGTTTAAACTCCTGTTCATTGTAAACACAAAGTACCCAAGGAAATGTGTAGTTCTATGTTTATTGTAAACCGCACTGATGTTGAATAGCGCGGTATAAAAGAGACTGGAAATAAAAATTATTGGCCAGTCCCAAATACAGCTTTTGGGTCAATAGGATTGTATGATATGAAATCAATAAATTAAAAATAAAACTGTGGTTTGAAGACCCCAAGACATGGGGAAAGAAGTAAAGCAGCATCAAAATCGAATTCTATCTGGGGCCTTGTGAGTATCAGAAGCAGATCCTCTAAAGCCTTATCACTGCAAAACTTGAGAATACTTAGCTAAAACAAGCCAGTTTGTTGTACTTATATTGGCCGCCATATTCCCACAGAGGTTTTTGCAGTAGATGCGTGCCCTCTGTTTTGCCTAGCAAGGATGCCATGACACTTTGGATAACTGGGCATAGCCACTCCTTCCTTGCACCCACACAGTGTATTAACAGAGTGAGACCCGCTACAAAGACAGTGCACGTGCACTGTTTTCCCTAACTTTCCCTGCTCTGCTTCTTCCAGTCCGTCTGCTGGTGTATATTCTGCAGAGTGCACTCTGTAAAAGCTCACACACACTTTTAGCCCGACAGAGGAGGACAATTTTCAAGCAAGGCATTTTACCTGGGCAAATGACTTTGAAAATTTTCTCTTATTGTATAAGAGATTAAAGGTAATGGGGGAATATCTCGTGGTAGTGGCTCACGCTTCTACAGAGGCTAACCACCATCACTGAATTTTAAGTCCAGATATTCAATGCAGACAACTTAAGTGGCTTTGAAAGCGTCCACCTATTTGAACTCAAATTCCTGAATGCTAACACAGGCATTGTAATGTGAGTTAAACATGCTAGCCTATGTTAAAAGCCTGTTAATGCATTTTAGTTCATTAGTTCTCATTGATGAATGCACACATTAACCAACCTCATACAAAAATAGTTAAAAAGAGCCATGTGGCTTAAAGATTCATGCCCTGCAGCTCGCGACTAATTAATGTGGGTTAGATAAAAATTAAGTTAATGTAATCTGCTTTCATTAGCCACTAATGCAAAATAAAGTCACTTAGGGCCTGATATTCACTTGGGCAGGCTATGCACCACTACGGCACATAGCATTGCCCGCTGACGCTTAACCCCAGATATTCAATGCTGAGGCCATATGCTGCCCCGGCATTGAATATCTGGGGATCGCCGCACATGCCGGAGACCGCAGTAGCTAACCAGGCAGCAGCGCTATTCCATGCTGCCCGGTTAGCTCCTGCACCTCAAAGATAGACGAGGTGTTTTCTCGCCTATCTTTTAGACGTAGGTCGCAGGTTTGAATACCGGGCCCTTGGATTTTGATGGCTAATGCAGTCCCAAATAAGAACTCTGATAGCTCCCTTCCTCTCCCCCCTCCCCTCCAAAAAATGCTACCTATGGCCCAATCTTCATTCCCTAGGTGCTGCCATTAAAAACTTCTGATAGCCTGATACCCTCACTCCCTGGGTAACAGCATGAATAGTCCCTCCAGTTCACCTCCCTCCTATCCCAACAAGCTATCCATTCCGAGGTCTTCAGAAGGAGGAAGAACCTCACCTCCCTGCCTGCTATATCATTCTCCTTGCTCTCTGTACACATTGGAAAAGAAGTAACTATTACACAATAGCTGAGCTGATGAATGACAGCCAAGCTTATAGCTAACAACTTCTTTCTGTAACTAAAAATGACTATTGACAAAAACAAATTTGCTGTCTATAGCAAATTAATATCAAGCAATCTAGATTTTTTCCATATACAAATAAATATTGTGATATATGTAAGGCTTCCCCAATAAGCAATGTCAGGCAAGACAAATCAAGCTTCTGTGTATAACATATTCTATATGTGAAACATCAATCGTTTCAAGTGTTCCTAGATGGAGGAATATATTATCTGTAATTGGCAATTTAAATCTTGCTGGTAAATCATTCTGTCTTTTGACAAGACCAAAAACATGGAAGTGATGAAATGAAATCCTGAGTACAAGATCGGCTTTCTAAATTCATATTTATGAATATGATCTAGGCGAGCTTTCTTTATGCAAAATCCATTTCATGCCAGTCTTTCTTACTGCATCTTTATTCCAGGACTCAATATAGTAGGAAAGCTGAAACTATGATGCTTCTTCCTATATTTTCATGTCTTCGGGTTCCTTCCAGTTCTGCATATGGGGCTCTTAGACATATGAACATACCCAGAAACCTCATCACTTGAAACATCCATGTATACTTGTACTTGGCATGATTGCTGATGTGGCAGGTACAGGGACGTGTAGAAAATGGCCATCCACAGCAAGAAGCCCAACTTTGGCTCGGCTGACACCCTCTTCCTGGCCAGGGTCATGTTGGGAAAGGAACGTAAACTGTTCCTATTGGCTTGCCAGAGGAGATAGTCGGGACAGCTATACGATAAGTGATTTTAAATTTTAAAACCTTATAAAGCAAAAAAAAAAAAAATACAAAAATTGATATGGGAGTAGAGACTGATAATGGTTTCACAGGCTTAAGGACTGCTTTACAAGTATGTATGCACAATAATGCCCTATTTGACGGTCTCCTCTCATATATAAACAGTTTTCTTTAAAAAAAAAAAAAGGGGCTGAGCTACTGCATGGATGGTTATTGTCACAGAATACACAGAAGTGGCTATTATAGATTGGTGTTTCCGAAGTGGTCATCAGCATATGGATACTGCAAATCTATGGAGAAGCAGCAGGGATATGGGATCTGGAAGCATGGATGAGGCTGTCATTGCCTCACATGGAAAGACAGGGAAGAAAAGGGGAAAGAGACATGAATGGTTGTGATAACCACTGGTTCCCCCCTGCCATATGGGTAACAGGGTCTCTGAAATCATAAGGCACATGGTCATGCCTCCCCCATCATACCCTGTGACATGAGTCCACAGGGCGTACAACCCAATGTGAAGGATCTGGCACCCAGCAGGGGGTTGCTACAGTGCCTGGATGTGCATGGTGCAGGCATGTCAGGAAAGCAGAACAACATGTGGCTGATGCAGTCACTGGGATCCACCACTATCTCTTGGCATAGCACCACCATGGACAGAAACAGAGAGAGCACCATTGCCCATGTTCCCTGTAAAATAGTTATCTCCAAGTTGTAATGCCCTGTTCAATGTAATTTCAGCTTGTTCAATGTAAACCGCACTGACGCAGAATAGCGCGGTATATAAGAGAATGCAAATAAATAAATAAATTGAGGAGGCCAGTGCTGGTGTTGCCAGCAACAGCAACATGAGCAGCATATCGGCATGAGTGGTGCATACATCTGAGGAAGAGGAAACGTTAGATGTGGCATGACCAATGTCTAGGCAGAAGGGCTGCATGGTCCAAGGCCTCAGCATGTAACTGGTGCCCTAGGAGGAATGGACTGTGCAGGAGCACCCAGAGAAGTTCATTGACTTTGAGACTGTGGGCATGGAGGAGCAGGATGGGAAGGGTGAGGAGGTACAGGAGGAGAAGGATGGGGAGGATGTGGAGGATGGGGAGGAGGGGAAGGTATAGGAGGGGGAGGAAGAAAGCAAGTAGACAGGCTACTGCACCATTGCCAGAAATCGTCGTCCTGTCTATTCAGCCTGTTTCTGTGCTGTACAAGAACAGATGGAGCTTGGAGATCTGGAAGTGCAGGGGAGTGAAATAAATGAAGGACAGGTCAAGAAATCAACTGAAGAGCATGAAGAAAGTGAGGAGAATGATCTGGATGTGGAAGAATTAAAGACTGAGCTTTTAGTCCATGTAGAAAAGCATGAATATGCTGGGTTCCAAGTGAGGGAAAGATTACCCAAGTTTAATTTAACATCTAAGGTTAAAAGTATGATAAATACAATCAACAAGGTGATAGCCTGTATAAAGAGACCATTTGTTGACATCACAGAAATAAATAAAATACAATATTCTGCAGCTAACATTATTACTAAAAGAATACTGCCAACAAAATTGCAGGGCCAGAAGAAAAACAAAACAGTCTAACTCTCTGGTGGCCCAGTAATAAGGAATTTATTAGATTTATTTGACAAGACCTGCCCTTAGTAAAGCCATGCTGTCTCAGATCCTGCAATCCATTGGACTTCAGAAACCTCACTATCCTCTGTTTTAGCAGCGTTTCCATTAATTTACTCACCACAGAGGTCAGATTAACCAACATGTGGTTGTCAACCTCATCCTTACTTCTGCTTTTGTGTATTTTACATAGAGCTCCAGACCAGACCTGTGCCTTTCTCCAGTCTTCTGGAACAGTTCCCGACTCTAAACACACATTGAGTGGATTATGGACGATATGGTTTACAGCAAACAAAAAGAAAATTGGTAAAGCAGACCTATGCAGATTCTGTCAAAAAGACCCGGAAACAGCTACTCGTACTGTAGCCGGTTGTGAAGTTCTGATGGCAGAAAATCTCTATACAGAAAGGTACAGGGTGACACAACTCATCCATGGAAACTTTGTAAACATTTATAACATTGCTGTTTTGGAAACGCACTGGGAGCATGACTTTAAGAGAATTATGGAGAAGGGAGTTACGATCACTTGGGATATTCCCATTCCAACTGATAACCAAGATGTGAGAAAACCTTGCATAGTGGTAAAGGAGAAAAACCACCAGAACAGCATTAATAACAGAGGTAAGGGTTCCAAGCAATTATTTTGTGAATTGTGTGGAGAAGCAGAAGATCTTGAAATACCAAGAAATGTAGGAAGAGGCTAAAAAATGTGGCAGAAAGATGCTGAAATATTTCCCATCATATTGGGAGCACTAGACCTGAATAAGAAGACTTTTCAATTGCACGTTGACAACTTGCCTATACATGTTACATCTTATGAACTTCAGAAGGAACCTCTCTTTGGCATGATGCAAGTATTATGGCGAGTGTTAGCAGTAAATTTGAGAGATTGAGATCATACTTCAAATACCACAGCTTGGGAGTGAGGTAAATGATAAATACAAAACTAACCCATTTGGAGAAATTGCCTAAAGTATAAAAGTAAGATCAACAAAACGTTGAGTGGAGTTGTTGGAAACTTGCAATCAGACAAATCACTGGAACATGACTTTATGTTTGAGGAAGCACCTTACTCGTTTTCTAAGTCGGGACTTGATAAAGTTTAAGTGGTCTCATCACCCCGAAACCCTGATCACATCATGAAACCCAAGTGCAGCATTTCCACATGAAAACACCTGTTTACCAACATAAATTCCTTTCAAACTGCCCACTAAATAGGGCAAAAATACTAGTGGACAACCTAAGAAATCTCTGTATTAGTCTTTTCACCGAGATTGTCAGTTGGTTGGGAGTTCTTGCTCATATGTATGAGGTTTTCTGTAGAGTGTTCATCTTGCCTACAGAAAATAAATGGAGATTGCCAGATCATTTCATGTAAGCAAAAGGCATTAGCTTTTGACTATTGTCCAAGTCTAATTTGAATAGAAGCCTTGAGAGGCCATGTCGTGTAGAATAACTTTATGACAGTTTATTGTGCATTCCTTTGCAAACGGAGCTCTTCTTGATAAAACTATTATTTTATTTAAAACTTTTGCGTGCATCCATCCATGGCAGGCATTTGCCTACTCTTCCCATTTTCTCATTTCATGGTTGATGCATTTACTTTTCTATTTCAAAAAAAAAAGTAAATGTGAAAAGAAAATTGAAAAACCAGAAATACTAACCAAGGAACATTAAAATAGAAGGGATGTTAAAAAATGTCTGTTGAAAAGATAAAGACTTCATGATTTTGATAGCAAAGAAAAGACATTTGCTACCTTTGCAGGTGTAATACTGTATAACAGCTATTCTTCCAAGTGTGTCTGTGAATCCATGAAATTGCACAACACGGACTCATTTATTAGGAATCGTTCGGAAGCAAAATGTTATTGGAGGAGTCCAGGAAAATCGTGTTCATTCAGCATAGACTCTGAAAACACTGAAAATGTGATTTTATAAGAGTTATGCTATGGTTATGCGCTGGGATGAGCCACTCACGTACCAAAAAGGGGAGTTGTACACTAAGAGGTATGTTTACTAAACTGCAGTAATGTTCCATACCGTGCAGTAAGTAACGTTTCTGAGCATTAGGTAACGTTAACGCGTGGTATGTAACGTTAACGCGCGTTAACGTTACCAAACGAGCGTTAGAGTTCCCATCCGCGGTAAACACCGCAGAGGGTGGAGAGAGGCATAGAGAAGGGGTTAATGGGTAAGGAGTGGGCGGGGAGAGGCTCCCTGCACACTAACGCGCTGAACTGAAGGGCTGAATCCTGCTGCGAATGAAAACCTGCCGTTAGATGCCCATTTGCAGGAGAGAGAAACCATTAAGTGTCAGCAATGTACAGCATAGACAGGGAGCCCAAGTAACGTGATAGTAGTGCTCCATTTGCAGCAACAGCATAGTGCCCAAGTATGAAAGGCTACTATGGCAATGGTGCAAATGGGTCATAGGGAGCTGCAAGCGGGACATGTAGTGGGGACAGCTGGGGCACAGGGTGGACTAGGCGGGTGCCTAGGTGGCACATAGGAACATAGAAACCAGAAATCAGCAAGAAAGCAGCTGACAAAGGCCAATCACAATCCACCTACATCTACCTGGTCCACCCGAGCTAACAGTTGCCAGGGCACTGACCTTACATCCCCCAAGCCAACCCTCCCCCAAGCGGAATACTATTTATAGGCGGTGATGGGGGGGGATGTGAGGATGCTCATGTATGTCCCCTGCCCCAGACCACGCTCCCTAGGCGACCACCTACACACACAGTGGATGGCCTGGGACTGCACACTACCAGCACCGACAGCATATGGTCATATCAGCAGGGCAGGGGGGGTGTGCGCCTGTGCTGGAGGGGGCAGTGGCACCTACCTGCAGTGGACCTAGGCCATGCCCTGTACCAGTACGTGGTGTGCAGTGCAACAGAAGAGGTCTAGCTGGGGAAAGTAAGGGTAGCCCCAGGGACCTCTGTGTTGCTGTGCCAGCAGTGTGGAGCAGTACACTCAACCAGTGTATCCAAGAACAGAAGGTCCAAGGTTCAAATCCCATCTGTGGATCCTGCAGAGCATCACCCAATAGTTTTATCCCACAATGCAGCTACAACAACAACATGTGCTAACCCCAATGCATCAGTGCACAGGGGTACAAACACCCACTCATATGGGCTCCACTATCTACAGCCTCATGGAGTGTCAGGCAGATGGCCCCAGCACAGAGCTGCAGTTATCACCAGAGTACTACTACTACTCCCTGCACAGTTTAGCAATGTCGGCACTGTGATCAGGACCAGTGTGACGGGCAGGGGTGTCAACCACCTCTATCTTTGCACAATGCTTGAATAGGAGTGTGTGTTTGAGAATGTCTATCCATTGTTCTGTGGCTGCCCACCCCTCACTGAGCCCAAAATGTCCCACTGTTACTAGCGTTAGCCTGAATATGTGCATAATGAGGAGCAAGGTATTGTGGGTATGGCCCGGACAGGGAAGATTGGCAAGGATGCATCTTCACAGGGTGTGGGGCAATGGCTGGGACACTGTAGTGCCCGACCACCACCTGCATGGACAGGGTGGCCACAGCATGGCATGCTGGGAGGGCACTCACTCTGACCAAGGAATGTCTAGGTTCCCACATAGCGCTCTACAGTATCTTTCTCCAGTGATACTTTTTTGATTCCAGTGCTGGAGCCCCAATCACTAAGATGCCTGCTTGGTGGACATAGCTCCTCTGTGAGCATGCACAATGGACTGGCTAGTTGACTGTCTGCAGTTAGACTGTGCATGGTTGGAACACTTATAAGGTGCAGTCTGACTGTGCTATCTGCTGGTGACTGGCTGACAGGGGTGTGAGGCAGTTGGGGTTTTCCAGACCTAACCCCAAAATTGCTGTTGGTCTGCCACTCCCCCAGTCACAGGCATGGCTCTGGCCCACCAATCCTGGAGGGCTGTCTTATACCAGCAGGATGGAGGTTGCTTCACTGGGGCTGGGGCACCTATCCCTTACCTACAAAAAGGGTGGTGTGGGCTCTTTGGGGTATGTAGTGTATACCACTTTGACCTTATAAAAGGCACTGCTACACAAACTTCATGTAAGTCTAGAAACCCCACTGCCCTGATAACAGGTGCCCATGTCAACCAGACACTAACATGGGGTACACACTAATCTAGATAGCATCTGGTTACAGAGGGCCAAAGGTGACTGCAGGATACAGATAAACACCAAATTACCTTCAGCTGCACTGCAAGGAACACCTGTCACACACTGGTTGTGATGGGGATGTACTAGCACCACATATACTGTGGACCTAGTGCTGGGCACCCATCCTTTCCCTCAGGGTGAACACAGAACCTGCACAATGGCATGGTCTGTAGCCACACTGTGCCAGTATCAAGCACTGTCAGTCTGTCTTTCCAAGCTGAGGTACCGGAGAGGTGCAGACCTTCTGTACCCAGCCATTGCTGTAACATACACTACAGAGGTATAGCCTATGGTTAATGCAATGCCATTCTCGGCAGTGTTCATGGGTTCAATTCCTCATTGTTCCCTCCTCTCATGCCTGTCTTACTCAAATAGTGGGAAGCAGAGTGTGGGTCACTTGCGCTTTATTGAAAACCAAAACCCCGACGCGTTTCGGCAAAAGCCTTCATCAGGGGGCTAGAGGAACAAAGTATAAAACCAATACAGTGGATGAAGCACATAGGAACGAATAACCAATGATGTGGTTAATAATGCTTCAGCACAATCACAATCGCGTCGGGGTTTTGGTTTTCAATAAAGCGCAAGTGACCCACACTCTGCTTGCCCCTTGGTTGGTTTTTGGACTCTCTGTGAGCCAGTGCTCTTTCTTGTGTCCCTTACTCAAATAGTGTGCATGCCTGTAACAGTCATATTTTTGCAAATCTGTGCTGCCAGCCCATAATATCCTCGCCACAATTGCCAACATTCCCTCGGTCCGTCTATCTGCGTCTGTCAGCTGTGTAGAGTCCTGTCTGCCTGTGCAGGCTGACACCCCATGTCCTGCACTGCTATCCTTTCCTGCATTGCGCCTCATCGTGCTTGCCTCACCTGTGTCTGATCTGCATGGCACCACTACTTCTCTGTCCACCCATCATTGTAACTATCCTGCCACATCCGCCTCCACTGGGGGACACATATTCCCATCATCTGCCACCAACTGTCTTTCCAGTACTTTACATTGCCAACACCCCCGCCATGGTACAGTTGCCCCCGCTATGTTTGTCATCAGTACTGGCAGCCACATGGGATGCCCGCAGATATGGCAGGTCCAGTGGCTCCCAGCTCTCCCTCCTTCAATCATCTGTTCATTGCCTTTCCTGAGTGCTCTATCTAGTGTTAGGGTTACATCTGTCTCTGTTCCTCACAGGTCATGCATGTCATCCTGTAGCACCTTGCAGCCCTTAGGGCACACTAACCTAGGGCACCGTAACCTTGTTAGGCCACCTTAACCTATGGTTCCATAGCCCAGGGTGCCTTCTACAGTGCCTTGTCCAGGGGTGCCTAATAAGGTGCTTAGCCTAAGGAGCCCTATAGGGTGCCTTATGAGGCACCTTACAAGGCGCCTTGTAACGTGCATTAGCTGATATGGCTTGCTGTAATGATGCACAGCCTGTGCCTTTAAATGGGCATCTGTACCTTTACTGCGGAACCTAACATGGATGACATTACCGCAGTTTAGTAAACATACCCCTAAACTGTGGCAACGTTCCCCGTGTTAGGTTCCCTGGATGCCCAAATAAGGGAATGGGCAGTGCATCATTATGGCAAGCCGTGTCAGGTAACGCGCATTACAAGGTGCCTTAAAAGGCACCTTATTAAGCACAGTACAAAGCACACTATAAGGCACATTATAAGGCACAGTACAAGGCACGTTATTAGGCACGTTATATTATTAGGCACAGTACAAGGCACGTTATAAGGCATCTTATGAGGCACAGTACAAGGCACCTTACTAGGCACGTGCCTTGTAACGTGCCTTATAATGTCTTATAAGGAGTGATGGCAACTGTGGTGAGGGTATTATGGGCTGGCGGCACGGATTTGCAAAGATATGACTGTCATAGGCATGCAAAATACCTGACATGGACAGAAAGGAACAACAAGGAATTGAACCCATGACCACTGCCTAGAATGTCAGTGCACTAACCAGTAGGCTATATCTCAATGGCTTGTTGCACAGCAGTGGCTGGGTACAGAAGGACTGTAGGTGACCATGCAAACCATCTGCTATGTGTGCCAGGATAGGGTAACCCCACCAGCACCCATAATGCATTGCACATGTAGAACAGCGGCCTACAGCTGACCACCAAATGGGGTCTTCACCTCTCCAGTACTGCAGCGTGGTAAGATGTACTGACAGTGTGTGATACTGGCACAGAGTAGCTACAGACCATGCCATTGTGCAGGTTCCGTGTTCACTCTGAGGGATAGGATGGGCTCCCAGCACTAGGTCCACAGTACATGTGATGCTAGAGATAGGTCTTGTTGTACATTCCCATTGCTACCAGTGTGTGACAGGTGTTCCCAGCAGTGCAACTGAAAGTACTTCTGTTCCCATCGATGTTCTGCTTTCACATGTAGCCCTGTGGGGCCATACACCACCCAGATTAGTGTATATGGTATGTTAAGGTCTGGCTGCCATAGGAATCTGTTATCAGGGCAGCAGGGTGTCTAGACTTGCATGAGGTTTATGTAGTACTGCCTCTGTGGGTCTAAGTGGTATGCACTATATACCCCAAGAGGCCTACAGTCACCCCTTTTGTAGAGGAAGGTGTGGTGGTACAGGTGCCTGCGACCTGTGGAATGCCTTTAGTAACAGCAACCACTGTCCTGTTGACAGATGACAGCCCTCCAGGGCTGATAGGCCAGAGCAATACCTGTGACAGTGGCAGACCAGCAGTGATGCTTGGGGTGGGTAGGGGAAAGCCCAACTGCCCCACACCATGGTCTGCCATCCATCAGCAGAATCAGACTGCACCTGCAGTAATCTATGGGGTGGTCCCACCATGCACAGACTAATGACAGACAGCCCACTAGCCAGTCCACAGTGCATGCTCACAGCGGAATCCTGTGCACCCAGAGATGAGATACACAGCACAAACACCAAGCAGGCAACTCCACGATTGGACCCCAGAACCAGGAACATACAAGTATCACTGGAGACAAATAATGTGTGGCACTATGTGGGAACATGGACATGCCATGGTCTCTGCTCAGTCAGAGTGTGAGTGACCTAGCAGCGTGACATGCTGTGGCCACCCTGCCCATGCAGGTGGTGGTCGAGCACTACAGTGTCCCAGCCATTACCCTCCACCCTGTGCAGATGCATCCTAGCTAATCTTCCCTGTCTGGGCCATACCCACAATACCTTGCTCCTCATTATGCAAAGTTGAAGGCTAACGCTGGAAACAGTGTGAGCAATATGGGCTCAGTGAGGTGTTGACAGACACAAAACAATGGATAGACACGCACACTCCCACACCTATCTCAACATTGTGCAGAGATAGAGGTGGTTGACACCCCTGTCCGCCACACTGGTCCTGATCACAGTGCCGACATTGCTAAACTGTGCATGGGGTAGTAGTAGTGCTCTGGTGATAACTGCAGCTCTATGCTGGGGCCAACAGCCTGACACTCCATGAGGCTGTAGATAGTGGAGCCCATATGAGTGGGTGTTTGTACCCCTGTGCACTGCTGCATTGGGGTTAGCACATGTTGTTGTTGTAGCTGCATTGTGGGATAAAACTATTGGGTGATGCTCTGCAGGATCCACAGATGGGATTTGAACCTTGGACCCTCTGCTCTTCGGATACATTGGTTGAGTGTACTGTGCTACACTGCTGGCACAGCAATATAGAGGTCCCTGGGGCTACCCTTACTTTCCCCAGCTAGACCTCTTCTGTTGCACTGCACACCACGTACTGGTACAGGGCATGGCCTAGATCCACTGCAGGTGGGTGCCACTACTCCCTCCAGCACAAACACCCCACCCCCTGCCATGGCGCCATGACCATATGCTGTGGGTGCCAGAGGTGCGCAGTCCCAAGCCATCCAGGGAGCAGGTAGGTGGCTGCCTAAGGTGTGGATTCTGGGGTAGGGGTGCCTACACAGCTGTCCATGCTTCCTCCGGCACCGCCTGTCAATGTTATGTCCCCCTTCGGGTACCTGCTGGGCAATGTCCCCTGCATGGGACACTGTGGGACACAGACTCATGGGCATGTTTGAACCTGGTCAGTTGCTGTCTTGCTGGTTTCCATTTTCTGCATTCCTATGTGCCACCTAGGCATCCAACTAGTCCACCCTGTGCCCCAGTTGCCCCCACTGCATGTCCTGCCTGCAGCCCCCATGCCCCTTTTGCACCATCACCATAGTGGCCTTTCATAACTGGGCACTATGCTGTTGCTGCAAATGGAGCACTACTATCACCTTCTTGGGCTCCCTGCCTATGCTGTACATTGCTGACACTGAAATGGTTTCTCTCTCCTGCAAATGTGCCTCTAATGCAGTGGTTCTTAACCTGTGGGTCGCAACCCACACAGGGGTTGCTACAGGATTTAGCGGGGGTCGCCTCACTCCGCCATTTTAAAAAAAAAAGCGCACAATTTGCTGCCGCTGCCGAGTCCACTTCTCGGCAGCGGCAAACTCACAGACTCCAATCTTCTGCAGCCGCGGCTCCCTGCCTCTTAGGGAACTGCAGCTATGCCTGTAAAATCATTGTGGAGCCTTCCTGCCTCTCGATCGGCTCTGTGCAGCATTGTCCTGCCTCCAAAGGCTGTCCCCATGGCTGCACCCATGGCTGCAGAAGAAGGAGGCAGACATGGGGAGAGAGGAGCATGGAACCTGCAACGGGGCTGACTTGGGTGAGGGGGCTGACATGGACAGAGGAGGGCTGACATGGAGGGAGGGAGGGGGGCTGATATGGATGGATGGAAGGACGGAGGGGGGGGGCTGACATGGACGGAGGGGGGGCTGATATGGATGGATGGAGGGAGGGGGGCTGATATGGACAAGGGGGGCTAACATGGAGAGAGGGGAGCTGACATGGAGGGAGGGGGCTGACATGGATGGGGGCTGACATGGAGAGAGGGGGGCTGACATGAATGGAGGGAGGGAGGAGAGGGCTGACCTGGAGGGAGGGAGGGGCTGACATGGACAGAGGAGGTCTGACATGGAGGGAGGGAGGGCTGACATGGACAGAGGGGACACTGACATGGAGGGAGGGATGGAGGGAGGGGGCTGACATGGAGGGAGGGGGGCTGATATGGATGGATGGATGGAGGGAGAGGGGGGCTGACTTGTTTGGGGGGGTTAACATGGAGGGAGGGAGGGAGGGGGGCTGACATGGACAAAGGGAAGAGACAGGGGGATATACTGGACAAACGGGGGATAAATGCTGGACAGAGGGGAGAGACAGTGTGGGTTAGGATTATAATGGGCAGATGGGGGGCTAGGACTGGTAATGGGTTGATTAGGGAAGGCTAGGACTTGGAATGGACTGATCAAGGGGGGGGGGTTGGGACTGGTAATGTGCTGATAGGGGGTAGGACTGGTAATGGACTGATGGGGGGCTAGCATTGGATATGAGCTGATCGGGGAGGTTAGGACTGGAAATGGGCTGATTAGAGGAGGCTAGGACTAGTAATGGGCTGATGGGGGGCGGGGTAGGACTGGTAATGGGCTGATTAGGAGAGCCTAGCACTAGTAATGGGGTTAAGGAGGGACTAGCACTGGAAATGAGCTGATTAGGGGAGGCTTGCGCTGGTAATGGGGTTGAGGAGGGACTAGCACTGGAAATGAGCTGATTAGGGGAGGCTAGGACTGGTAATGAGCTGATGGGGGGAGGGTAGGACTGGTATTGGGCCGATTAGGGGAGGCTAGTACTGGTAATGGGGTTGAGGGGGGACTAGCACTGGAAGTGAGCTGATTGGAGGGCTTCAACTGGGAATGGGCTGATTGTGGGGAGGGGAGGATAGAGCTGCTGGCCCTGGAAGAAAACTGGGGGCTAAGGCTACAAATGGGCTGATACGAGGGGATGGGAGAATGGAACTAGAAGGGAGTGGATCTGAGAGGGGCTGCCAAGGTATTTGTACTGGAAGGGACTGGTCAGTGGGGAAGGAGGGGGACTAGAAGGGAATGGACACCGGTGGCAGTCATGGGAATGCAAGTTGACATTGGAAGTTACTGAAAGTGAGGACTGGAAAGGGGCTGATGCTGGGGAGGGTTACTGGGACTGGAAACAGGCTGATGGAAAGAAGTGAAGAAAACAAAAGAAGAGATAAGAAATGGCAGATGGACCATAGACCACAGAAAGAGAGCTAAGAGAAGACAGGGAAGCAGAAGCCTCAGATCGGGACCAGCATGATCAGAGAATAAATTGGTCAAACAACAAAGGTAGAAAAAATAATTTTATTTCATATTAGTGATTTGACTACAAAATCATCATAATTTTGAAATCAAATATTGTTACTTGTTGTTGTGATTAATTATTGTGGTTTAAATAAGTAAATTTTATAAATAAAAACATATTGCAAAGGCCTATAATATATTAATAATTCAACAAATTATTACAGCGACAATGCATTAATGGTAAAGGAAGAGAGACGCATTTGATTTTATCATTGGGGGTCACCACAAGTTGACCAATGGTAAAAGAGGTCACGGTACAAAAAACGTTGAGAGCCACTGCTCTAATGCCAGGTTTTCACTTGCGTTACTTTTCAGCCCTTCAGTTCCTCATGTTGGTGTTGTGGGAGCCTCTCCCCGCCCACTCCCCGCCCATTGACCCCTTCTCTCCTCCCTCTCTCCACCCTTTTCTGGAATTGCCGCGGCCAGAAACGCTAGCACGCGTTAGGTAACGCGTTAACACGTGTTAACATTACTTAACGTGTGTTACCCTTACCGCTGTTACCTTACCGCAGTTTAGTAAACATACCCCTAAGCGTGATTTTATAAAGTGGAGAGGTGCATGCACGGGTGAATAGTGGCGCTCAAAAGTACACACCCAGAAAAGGGGCATGGGAAGGATGGAGAATGGGCATGTGCTGGGCGTGCTTTGGGCATGGTGGCAAAATATGCATGATGAAGTATTCCATGTGTGTGTGTGCAACAGCAAAGGCACACACCCATGTTTGTGTTTGCCATACATACCGACCAGACCAGGAGAAAAGCATTTCTCACAACCAGCAGTGTATTTTCGGACATTTTTCATACTGTGTGGTATTCTGCTGAGTAGTTTATTTATTTATTTTATTTATTTATTTATTTGTATGCTTTTCTATACCGCCCCTTCCAGAGTTAGTCCCATATCCCTCTGTCCCACTATCCCAAGACATATCTGCTTTTTCTTGCTCCCTTTTCCTTACCTGCCATAAAAAGATCACCCCCAGCAACCAATCTGCCTGCCAGACCCCCAACTCCCACCTCGCCCCTGCACCTCTGCCTGCATTCAGCTACCTCCGCCTCTGATCTCCACCATCTCTCATTCTGCATGTGATGGGGGGTGGTGTACCAGTGTGTGTGTGTGTGAGTGAGCACGTATGTGCAAGTGTTGGTGCCACTGTGTGTCAGTGTCTGTGGCCATCTGTGTTTATTCAGTGTCAAGGTGCCGAGCGGTGGTAAGTGTGGGTGCTGGTGAAGGGTCTAGGTGCTGAAGATGGATGCGGGTGCAGGTGCTGGTGGTGGGGTATGCAACTGCAAAGACAATGGACAAGCATGAGCGTGGCTCAGCAGTGGCTAATGTGTGTGTTCAAGGGCAGAAGAGAGAAGCAACAGAGGAGGAGGTACTCACTGCAGAGGATGTACAGGCCCAGGACATAGTTCTTGGATCTCAAAGAGGAAGAATGCATTAGGAAGTTTTGATTTGACAAGGAAACCATGGTGCACTGTGCAGCCAGCTGGAGACTGACATGGGGCCCACAGCATGGAGGGGCAGAGCCCTGCCTATGAACTTGAATATGATGACAGCCCTGGCTTTCCAAACGGCCCTTGGGGCCACAGCAAGCCTCAGTCAGGCGCCCACCTCTGGCTGCTTATCACAGTTCTGAAAGGCCCTGTTAAGGAGAGACACGGGGTGCACTGTCTTCCTCGAGATTGAGCACCAGCAACACCAATGACAGAATTCTGTGAGCTGGAACACTTTCCCTTTGTGCTTGGAACAGTCAACTGCACCCACAGGGCCATCAGGCCACTTGCAGGAAGGAAGGCAACATACTGCAGCCACAAGACCTTTCACGTCCTAAACATGCAAGTGGTTTGCAGTGCAAGACACCTAATAAAAGAAGTGTGTGTCTGCTATCCTGGCTTGTATCATGATGCATACATTCTGTCAGTCTGACGTACACAAGCCCTTCCAAGGTGGCCAGATTGTGGCTGATGGCTGCTAGGGGAGCATAGTTGAAAGATACAGCACAAGCAGGAGACACACAGCACAGATGAGATGAACACACAAAGCACAGACACACATACAGTATAGGCACACACTCAGCATGCACACAATATTAATTGAAAGCACTGAACAGCTGGCCCTCAGTTAGGAACACAGGAGAATGAGCAGAAGACAGGAGCTATCTATGCAAGCATATGTGGCCGCCCATTAAGCCTTATGTTTCACCCCAAAAGATGAAGTTCTGGCTGATAACCCCATATTCAGCCATGAGTGACATGCAGAGAAATACTACAACAGGGCACATAGACAGATCAGAACTGTCACTGAGCTGATATTCATAATCCTGAAGAGCATATTTAGATGCCTGCCCAAGCTGTGGTGAATTGTTGTATATCCCTGTTAAATTTGGTGGCATATTTGTTGTTTGCTGCATTCTGCACAACCTGGCTCTCACCTGCAGGATGCCTGAACCAGAGGACCAAGCATCAACACACACTGATGGTGACAAGGGGGGTGATGCAGCAGCTCCCCAGGTCCCAAAACCAAGCCTACTGTCATGGTCTGGCAGCCAGAGATAAGAACATAAGAAATGCTATACTGGGTCAGACCAAGATTCATCAAGCCCAATATCCTGTTTCCAACAGCAGCCAATCCAGGTCACAAGTACCTGGCAGGTTCTCAAAAAGGTACATAGGTTCCACAATGCTTGTCCCGGGGTAAGCAGTGGATTTCCCAGGTCCTCTTTAATAATGGTTTATGGATCTTACCTCCAGGAAATTGTCCAAACCTTTTTTAAACCCAGGACCTCTCCACCAAAACAAGGCTGGGGCAAATCCAACATCCCTTTGAATGACCAGTTCTCTAAAATCATCATTGACCTCAACATCAGCACCGCCCCTACAGACCCATGCCCAGTATCCTGGATTAAAGCAACTAAAGAAAACCTGATGCAAGTCATCCGTAAAATAATACATGATTCTCTCACCAAAGGAATAATGCCAAATGCCCTGAAGCTAGCCACAATATGCCCCATCCTCAAGAAAACCACCCTAGCTAAAACCGACCCCGCCACCTACAGACCAATCTCAAGCCTTCCCTTCCTATCCAAGATCATTGAGAAAGTGGTTCAACCTCACTTTCAACAACACATTGAGATCCACACTCCCCTGGACCCCAATCAACATGGCTTCCGACCAAACCATGGAGTCGAAACTCTTCTAATACAACTATTCGACAAACTGACACAGACGATCGACAACATCAGAATGGGTGTCCTCATGATCTTTTTAGACATCTCCTCAGCATTTGACACTGTTTGTCACACAACCTTACTAACCAGACTACAAGAGGCAGAATTACACAGCACAACCTTGAGCTGGTTTATATCATACCTCACCAACAGATGCGGCTCAGACACCTCACATCCTTTGAGAGCCACACAGGGCATCCCACAAGGCTCAGCACTCTCCGCCCTGATCTTCAATCTATACATACAACCAATCTGCGCCATCATCAAGGACCACAAGATTCAATACACCTTATATGCAGACGACATAATGATATTCACATCAATCAAAATGGACAACCCAGACTACTCCAACCTAGCCAACTGCTTCCAACAAATGGCAACTTGGCTTCAGGAAAACAATCTTTCAATAAACTACAAAAAAATTGAAGCTCTATTCATCACAAGAAACCCCACATTTTCACCCACAACTACCATCAAAATGAATGACATCACAATACTAGTAAAACATGAAGTAAAATACCTGGGAGTGACGCTCGACAAGGACCTTAACCTACAATCCCACATTGCCAAAACCACAAAGAGCACTTACATCAAAATGATAATCATCAGAAGGCTCAAACCCATCCTCGCTCAGGAGCACTTTCGAGCAGTCTCTCAAGCCCTCATCATTCCCACACTAGACTACTGTAACCCCAGTAATTATAATGGGTGATTTCAATTACCCCAGTTTCGACTGGGTCAGTGTCGTGGCAGGACATGCTAGGGAGATAAAGTTCCTAGATGAAATAAATGACTGCTTCTTGGAGCAGCTGGTTCATGAACCGACCAGAGGGGAAGCCATATTAGACCTAGTCCTTAGTGGAACACCAGATCTGGTGCAAGAGAGAAGGGTGTTGGGGCCACTTGGCAACAGTGATCACAGCATGATCGTGTTTGATTTAATTAGTGGAGGAGGGATAGTAAGGAAATCCACAGTAGTACCTTTTGACTTTCGAAAGGGAGACTATGATAAAATGAGGAAAATAGTTAAGAAAAAAAATAAAAGGAACAGTTGCAAAGGTTAAAGACTTACATCAAGCTTGGGTGTTGTTGAAAAATACTAACTTGGAAGCCCAGACTAGCTGTATTCCACACTAAGAAAAGTGGAAGGAAGTCCAAAAAGTGCCAGCATGGTTTAAAGTTGAGGTCAGAGAGGCTATTGTTGCCAAAAAAGCATCTTTCAGGAAATGGAAAAAAAGAGCCAAATGACGAAACCTGGAAAGAGCACAAGCACTGGCAAGTCAAATGCAAGGCATTGATAAGGAAGGCAAAGGGAGAATCTGAGAAGAAGCTTGCTGCGGAAGCCAAAACATGAAATAAAGACTTTTTCAAGTACATTCGTAGCAAAAAAACTGTGAGAGAGTCAGTTGGTCCATTAGATGATAGAGGGGTTAAAGGGGCACTAAGAGGCGACAAGGTGATAGCGGAGAGACTGAATGAATTCTTTGCTTCGGTCTGTACTGAGGAAGCTGTAGGGATGTTGCCCATGACTGAAGTGGTATTTAAAGGTGCGGAAGAATTGAAGAAAATATCGATACATTGGGAAGATGTATTACAACTATTAGATAAACTGAAGCATAGCAAATCACCTGGGCCGGATGGTATACATCCAAGGGTGTTGAAAGAACTGAAATATGAGATTGCAGACCTGCTATTAGTAATCTGTGAATTTTCATTAAAATCATCTGTAATACCTGAAGATTAGAGGATCGCCAAAGTAATGCCAATTTTTAAAAAGGGTTCCAGGGGTGATCCGGGAAACTACAAACCGGTGAGCCTGACGTCAGGTAGAAACCATCATAAAGAACAAAATTACTCAGCATGTAGATAGTCATGGCCTAATGGGAGACAGCCAACATGGCATTAGACAAGGAAGATCTTGTTTTACTAATCTGTTATGTTTTTTTGAAGGTGTGAATAAACAGGTGGACAAAGGTGAGTCGGTTGATATAGTGTATCTGGACTTTCAGAAAGCCTTTGACATGGTCCCTCATCAGAGACTTTTGGCAAAACTAAAGAGTCTTGGGATAGGAGGCAGTGTACTATTGTGGATCAGGAACTGTTTAACAGATAGAAAGCAGAGGGTAATATACCCTGTTATCCGAGTTATATTCTCCTGTTTTCTGTAAACACAAAGTACTGTTGAATTGTGTATCTCACTGTTTTTTGTGAACCGCGCTGATGCCTAATAGTGCGGTATATAAGAGTCTATAAATAAATAAATAAATAAATAATGCTAAATGGCCAATTTCCCAATGGAGAAAGGTGAATAGTGGTGTACCCCAGGGATCTGTGCTGGGTACGCTGCTTTTTGACATATTCATAAATGACCTGGAAAGGGGAATAATGAGTGAGGTTATCAAATTTGCAGATGACACTAAACTATTTAAAGTTGTTAAAACCGAAGCGGATTGTGGAAAATTGCAAGAGGATCTTGATAGATTGGAAGACTGAGCATCTAAATGGCAGATGAAATTTAATGTGGACAAGTGCAAGTGAAGAACAACCCAAACTATGGTTACACGATGCAAGTTTCCACATTAGGAACCACCACACAGGAAAAAGATTTAGGTGTCATTGTGGATAGCATGTTAAAACCCTCGGCCCAGTGTGCAGCGGCGGCCAAGAGAGCAAATAGAATGCTAGGTATCATAAGGAAAGGAATGGAAAATAAAACAAAAGATATTATAATGCCTCTATATTGTTCCATGGTGAGACCGCAACTTGAATATTGTGTGCAATTCTGGTCACCGTATCTTAAAAAGGATATAGCGTTATTAGAAAAGGTTCAGAGAAGAGCCACCAAAATGGTAAAGGGGATTGAAGGATACTCCTAAGAAGAAAGGCTAAAAAAGGTTAGGGCTCTTTAACCTGGAAAAGAGATGGCTGAGGGGAGATATGATAGAAGTCTATAAGTTGATGAATGCAGTGGAACAGGTAAATGTAGATCGATTGTTTACGTTATCAGACTATAGAAAGACTAGGGGACATGCAATGAAGCTACAGAGTAAACTATTTGTTGTTGTTGTTGTTGTTGTTGTTGTTGTTGTTAAGTGCCGTCGAGTCGGAGTCGACTCATGGCGACCCTCTGGATAGCTATCCTAAATTTTTGGTCGGTCTTCAGTCAGGCGGCTCATTGTTGACAGACTGGTACCCGTAGCTGCTGTTATTGTATCGATCCATCTCATTGCTGGCCTTCCTCTTTTGCGTTGACCTTCTATCTTGCCAAGCATGATGTCTTTCTCTAATGATCTCTCTCTCCGCATGATGTGTCCAAAGTATGAAAGTCAAAGTCTTGTCATCTGAGCTTCTAAAGAAAGCTTAGGTTTGATCTCCTCTAGTACAGACTGGTTTGTTCTTCGGGCAGTCCATGGTATACACAGTATTCGCCGCCAGCACCATAATTCAAAGGCATCAATTTTCTTCCTGTCTATCTTTTTCACTGTCCAGCTTTCACATCCATATGATGTTATTGAAAATACCATGGCTTGAACAAGTCGAATCTTTGTATGGAGAGAGACATCTCTGCTCTTGAGAATCTTATCTAGGTCTTTCATAGCCATTCTGCCAAGAGCAATGCGTCGTCTGATTTCTTGACAGCTTGTTGCTTCTTTATTGATAGTTGATCCAAGTAGGTTAAAGTTATTCACGATTTCAATTTCTTCTCCTTCGACGATGAACCTGTTGATTATGCCAGTTGTCATGATCTTTGTCTTCTTTACATTAAGGTACAGGCCCATTTTGAGACTATGTTCTTTGATTGTGAGAAGCAAATGTTTCAGATCATCTTCACTTTCCGCCAGTAATGTGGTATCATCAGCATAGCGAAGGTTGTTGATGAGTCTTCCACCAATCTTCAAACCTCTCTTGTCTTCATACAATCCTGCTTCTCTGATGATTTGTTCTGCATATAAATTAAACAGGTAGGGGGAAAGTATGCAGCCTTGTCTTAAACCTTTGCTTATTTTAAACCATTATGTTTCTCCTTGTTCCGTTTGAACTGTTGCTTCTTGATTGTGCAAGAGAACGATCAGGTGTTCTGGTATACCCATGCTTCTTAATGTGGCCCAGAGTTTCTCATGGTTTACACAGTCAAAAGCTTTGCTATAGTCGATAAAGCACAAATAGATATCCTTTTGGTATTCTTTAGTCTTTTCAAGGATCCATCTCACATCCGCAATGATGTCTCTCGTTCCTCGCCCTTTCCTGAACCCTGCTTGCACTTCAGGTAGTTCTTGTTCCAGGTATGATTGTAGTCTCTTTTGAATAATCTTCAGTAGAATCTTGCTGGCATGTGGGATCAGAGCGATTGTGCGATAATTTCCACAGTCAGTTGGATCACCTTTCTTTAGTATTGGTATAAACACAGATCTTTTCCAGTCAGTTGGCCATGATGCTGTCTTCCATATTTCTTGGCAGAGCCTTGTAAGTATGGTAACAGCTGCATCAGATTGCTGTAATACTTCTATGGGAATGCAATCAATGACTGGTGCTTTGTTCTTTGATAAGGCTTTCAATGCTGCTTCAACTTCTTCTTTCATCACCAATGGTTCCAGATCATAAGGTACAGGTTGAAACGGCTGTTGGTCCACTTGATCTTTATCATATAAAAACTCTGTATATTCCTTCCACCTTTTCTTGATCTTCTCAGCATCATTCAACATAGAACCTTGAGCATCTTGTAACATTCCAATTCGAGGCTGGAACTTTTTCTTTAACTCTCATAGCTTTAGGAAAGCTGATCTTGTTCTTCTTCTAATAGTTTCTGCTTCTATTTCCTTGCATGTATCATTGTAGTACTTTTCCTTGTCCTGTCTTGCTGCACGTTGGAAATCTCTGTTGAGTTCTGTAATTGTCTTTCTTTCTCCTCTGGCTTTAGCTTCTCTGCGTTTCTGGGCAATTTTCAGAGTTTCTTCCGTCATCCATTTTGGCCGTTTTTTCTTTTTTACCTTTTGTAGAGACTTCTCGCTTTCTTCCAACACAACCTTCTTGATGTCATTCCATAACTCTTCTGGAACTCTATCATTTGTATCTAAAGCAGCAAATCGATTTTGCAGGCAGTCTTTAAATTCCAGTGGTATGTTCTCTAGGTCATATTTTGCTGCATTCATGAGTGGTTTGCTCTTTTTCAGCTTTAGCTTGAGTTTGCATACTAGTAGTTGATGATCTGTACCACAGTCAGCTCCAGGTTTTGTCTTTGTTGATGTTATAGAGCTTTTCCATCGTTGACTTCCACAGATGTAGTCAATTTGATTTTTATACAATCCATTGGGTGAAGTCCATGTGTACAGTCGCCGCTTGTGTTGCTGGAAGAAGGTGTTTGAGATGAATAGATAGTTGGTCTTGCAGAATTCTATCAGTCTTTCTCCAGCTTCATTTCTGTTGCCAAGTCCATATTTTCCAACTACTTTGTCTTCTTCTTTGTTGCCAACCTTTGCGTTCCAGTCACCCATGACTATCAGGATATCCTGTTTGCATGTTCTGTCAATTTCAGCTTGTACTTGTTCATAGAACTCTTCAATTTCATTCTCTTCTGCAGCTGTTGTTGGGGCATATACTTGAATTATAGTTGTGTTGATAGGCATTCCTCGTAGACGAATAGAGATTAAGCGTTCGCTGACTGCATTGTATTTCATTACAGTTCTTGCAAGTTTCTTCTTTATTATAAATGCAACACCATTTCTTCTTTGTCTTTCATTTCCAGCATAGTAGACCATGTGATCATCTGATGCAAAGTGCCCGATGCCAGTCCATTTCAGTTCGCTGACACCCGACAGATCAAGTTGTACACGTTCCATTTCATTCTTGACCACCTCCAACTTCCCTTGGTTCATGCTTCGTACGTTCCATGTTCCAATGTGTAAGACATCTTTACAGCTTCTGACTCTCATTTCATGCACAGCTACATCAGCAGTCAGACGTCCCGAGGGCTTTGATCCAACCACATCATAAATGCTGGCTTTACTCTGAAAAGTCTTCAGCTCTTCCCCAGTAGCTAGTTGAGTGCCTTCCAACCTGGGAGTCTCATCTTCCAGCACTACAGCACAATTTGTTTTGTTGTAACTATCCATTGGGTTTTCATGGCAAGATACAGAAGTAGATTGCCGGGCCTTTCTTCCGCGCAATTTAAGTTTGGTGTTGTTGCCATTGTCACAGAATTGTGATCCTCCGCCGTCAACACTATCCCATTCTGCTGCTGCCCAGATGGGTGGTTTGTCTTGGGTTGACTAATAAAAGAAAATATTTTTCCACTCAACGTGTAATCAAACTCTGGAATTTGTTACCGGAGGATGTAGTAAAAGCTGTTAGTGTAGCTGGGTTTAAAAAAGGTTTGAACGAGTTCCTGGCGGAAAGGTCCATAAACCATTATTAAGAAGGGACCCAGGAAATCAATGCTTGACCCAGTACAAGCATTGTGGAACCTGTGTCTTTTGGGGAAACTTCTAGGTACGTATGGCTTAGATTGGCCACTGTTGGAAAAAGGATACTGGGCTTGATGGACCTTGATCTGACCCAGTATGGCATATCTTATGTTCTTATGTTCTTATCTATCAGGGGGTACCAAAACAGACTCTCAGGCCTCTACAGCTAGCACAAAACACTGCCGCATGCATCATAACAGATTGCACAGGTCACGACCACATTACTCCCATACTGTACCACCTCCGCTGACTCCCAATCATCTCTCGAATCTACTTCAGAGTACTTAATCAGCAGTTCTCCATCACACACAGAGGGTGGAGTAAGGCTCCACAGATGGCGGAGAGAAGGGGTCAATGGCGGAGAGTGGGTGGGGAGAGGCTCCATGCACACTAACGCTGTGAAATGAATGTCTGAAAATTAACGCAGGTGAAAACCACGCATTAGAGGCAAATTTGCAGGAGAGAGAAGCCAGTTCAGTCAACAATGTTGGCAAAGGCAGGGAGACCCAGAAAAGTGATATTAGTGATATATGTGCAGCAACAGCATAATGCCTAAGTACGAAAGGGCACTATGGTGACGTTGCAAATGGGGTACAAGGGGCTGCAGGCGGGACATGCAATGGGGCAGCTGGGGCACAGGGTGGAATAGGCAGAAGCCTAGGTGGCACATAGGAACCCAGAAACTGCAAATCAGCAAGCCAGCAACTGACTAAGGTCAAACATGCCCACGAGCGTGTGTCCCACAGTGTCCCAGGGGACAGTACACAGCAGGTACCCCAAAGGGAACATAACATTGACAGGCGGTGCCGGGGGAAAGCACCGATGTCTATGTAGGCACCCCTACCCCAGATCCAACACCATAGGCAGCCGCCTAATAGCACACTGGATGGCCTGGGACTGCGCACCTCCAGCACCATCGGCATAAGGGCATGTCAGCATGGTGGGGGAGGAGTGCTGGCAGTGGAGGGGGCAGTTGCAGCTGCCCACAGCAGACCAAGACCAAGCCCTGTTTAGGTGGGTGGCGTGCAGTGCAAGAGACAAGGTCTGTCTGACGAACAGTCATGGTATCCCCAGGAAATGACCTTCCCCTGTGACAACAGGTTGGTGCAGTACACATAGCCAGTGTGTTCAGGGGCAGAAGGTCACAGGTTCATCTCCCAGCTGTGGCTCCTGTAGACCTTGTCCCTATATTTTACCCTACAGAACACATACACCATAAACATGTGCACACCCTAGAGCAACGCCCAACAGGGGAATAAACAAATTGTTAACAGAGTTTCACCATAGCAGCCTTTCTGATATATGTGGAGTGTGTTTCCTTTCTGTTTTCTGACAGTGTTTACCACCCCAGAGAGTGACCATAACAGTATTGAGTACCTTAGCAATGCCAGCACTGTGCACAGGACTGGTGCCAGGGCTGCCAACCACCTCTATCTTTGCACAATGCTGACATAGGTGAGGAGGTGTGTGTATGTCTATCCAGTGTTTTGTGGCTGCCTACACCCTACTGAGCCCACAATGCTTGCACTTTTTCCAGCGTTAGCCTGCCAATGTGCATAATGAGGAGCAAGGTATTATGGGTATGGCCCAGACAGGGCGGTCTGGGCAAGATGCATCTGCACAGGGCATAGGGCAATGGCTGGGATATTGTATCACCGACCTGGCCCAATTTAGGAAGGCGCTGAAGCACCACCTATTCTTACAGTACTACTCAGAAGACAGCTCGCAATCAGCCACCCCCAAGCTCCAGGACCTCTCCAACAACTCACCCAGCACACTGTCCTGCAACTAACCTCACCGGAGCCACTCCATGTAAATATTAGCATGCTCAGATTGTTACTAGTGTAAATAATTTGTAGATAGTTACCCCAGTTAGGTCCAAGTTATAGTCCCTGTTCATTGTAAATGCAATACAGCCCGCCTGCATTGTATATGTTCTGTAATATGTAAACCACACTGATTTGAATAGTGTTGTATATAAGAGAAATCAAATAAATAAATAAAAATTGTAGTGCCCGACCACCACCTGCACGGACAGGGTGGCCACATCATGTCATGCTGGGAGGTTAGTCTCACCCTGACTGAGCTGTTGGCCTATGCTCTAGGGCAGAGGTTACCAACTCCAGTCCTGATGGGCCCAACACGATTTAGGTTTACATGCTGTCCCTAATGAATATGCATGAGATACATTTGCATACAATGGTGGCAGTGCATGCAAATGCATCTCAAGCATATTTCTTAGGGACAGCATGAAACCTGAATGGTGTTTGGCCCTTCAGGACTGCAATTAGGAACCTCTGCTCTAGGGACTGCACATGTCTATGGTGTATGTGATCTGTAGGTTAAAATATAGGCGTTTATGGCGTGTTTATTTTATCTGCAATTGAGGTTCCTTCTTTATTACCACAGTTTAGTACTGGGTAAAAAAAAGGGACATGGTCTGCAGGAGCCACAGCTGGGACCTGTACCTGTGACCTTTTGCTCCTGAACACACTGGCTGTGTGTACTGCACCAAACCTTTGCCACAGAGGCAGGTCATTCCCTGGGGATACCATTACTGTTCGTCAGACAGACCTTGTCTTTTGCAGTGCACGGCACCCACCTAAACAGGGTTTGGCCTTGGTCTGCTGTGGGCAGATTCCACTGCCCCCTCCACCAGCAGCACTCCTCCGCCACCATGATGACATGTCCTTATGCCGGTGGTGCGCAGTCCCAGGCCATCCAGTGTGCCGGTAGGCGGCTGCCTATGGTGCGTGATATGGGGTAGGGGTGCCTGCATAGACATTCATGCTTCCCCCCAGCACCGCCTGCCAATGTTATGTGCCCTTTGGGGTACTTTCTGGGTAATGTCCATTGTGAAACTGTGGCACACACACTCGACATGTTTGTCCTTGGTCAGTTGCTGATTTGCTGGTTTTCCATTTCTACAGTCCTATGTGTCACCTAGGCATCTGCCTAGTCCACCCTGTGCCCCAGCTGCCCGACTGCATGGCCCGCCTGCAGCCCCCTGTATCCCATTTGCAGCCTCACCATAGTGCCCTTTCGTACTTGGGCACTATGTTGTTGCTGCACATGTATTACTACTATCACTTTTCTTGGTTTTCCTGCCTTTGCTGTAAATTGCTGACTGAAATGGTTTCTCTCTCCTGCAAATGTGCCTCTAACGCAAAGTTTTCACTAGCATTAATTTTCAGATCCTGATTTCACAGCGTTAGTATGCCTGGAGCCTCTCCCCACCCACTCTCTGCCCATTGACCCCTTCTCTCCGCCCTCTGGAATGACTTACTCCGCCCTCTGTGCGCCTTGCCGCCAGAGATGTTATCACGCGATAAGTGACGTTATCGCAAGGTAATATTACATTATCGCGTGATAACGTTACTTATCGCGCGATAAAGTCGCCGCTGCGACATTAGCGCTGTTTAGTAAACATACCCCAATGTGATTTTCTGTTCTGGATGCTATCATAAATCACCGATTTGAAAATAAAATCTACTTAAATAAAGCATTTGAAAAACAAGTGGCAAAAAAAGTTCCATTAAGCAAACTAATTATTGTGTCAAGAAGAAAAGCTATTTGAAATGAACTCCAGTTTTAATAGTATAGCTGTTAGTTCTGTCTCACAGCTACGACTAATATAATGCGAACAATTATATTTTCATTGTTTACCACTAAATGGCTGTGAAAATGAAGCATTTTTAGAATGGATGAACATCTTAATAACTCAGAACAGATTCTGAGTACTGCTATTGCTGATACAGCGTGATGGCACTGTGCTCCCAGTTATTTCGGAGAAAAGCTTGATAAGAGGGGGTGTGCTCCTTTAAGCCTTTGCTAAACAGTACTATATGTGAGACCACAAATTTTCTTTGTGTGAGCATTCTGGTGCTCCCTAAGAAAATTCAACACAAGCTAGATGATATCCTTCCACTACATTGGAACAACCGGTTTTGTTTAGGAGAACTGTGTGTAAGAGCTATTCTGTGTCTGCTTTGAGTAGAGGTCATGAGCATACCATACCCCCATACCAGCTAAAGGCGGTAGAGACTATCAGCCCCACTGCTGTATTATTTTAATCATTTCCTTAGAGTTGGAGAAGAAGCTTTCAGAACTGTGTAGTCTGTGCTTCTGCCATTTTTATTTAAGAAGTGATCGTTTTCATTCATTTTGAACTACCTGTGGATTGGACTTTCATCACCAATTTTGTACCAACAAAGTTGCCATTTGAAATTTTTGGTTAAGAACATTCAACCGGGGGAGGGGGGACCCGTAGCCATCTGCTTATTAAAATCTGAGCCTCAAAAGAGTCTATTCATCCTTAACATGAGTAATTCATCTTGGCTGATTCAATACAGCATCTGTTCAACTGAGACTACTTGTAACTACATAACCCAGGCAAGGATAAAAACCTGTCTGGTTACCAATGGTCTGTGAACCAGAATGTCATGGCTAATGTTGTCAGAGCGGTCAAAAAGTCCAGAAGATTCAGAAGGTGGAACTTCGTCAGCAGCTTTCAAAGATCATCTACTAATGTCAGAAGGAAAGCCTTTCTTTTGCAGCCCATGCTAACCCTTACCCCTGGACCATGGGATGCTGTTCCAAGGATTGCAGAGCAGAGATGGCGTTTATCTGTCCAAGAAAGGTCAATGTGTCTTCAGTAGCAGACTGGCTAATCTATTGAAGAGAGCTTTAAACTAGATTCGTTGGGGATGAGTGAAGAAAGCCCCCAGGTAAGTGAAAGCCCCCAGGCAAGTGAAATATTAAATACCTTTATGTAAATGGGTAAAATGGGCAATATATGGAAAGCGGTGTGTATAAATGCCCATAGCTTGAGAAATACGATCTCAGATGTTGAAGCTTTAATGGGGGAGGCTGACTTGGATTTAGTGGAAGTTACAGAAACATGGTTCACAGAAAACCCTGACTGGGATCTAACTGTATCAGGCTATACTTTATTCAGAAAGGACAGGGTAGGAAGAAGAGGAGAAGGAATGACACTATGGGGTATGTTTACTAAACAGCGCTAACGTTGCATCGGCGCAATTATCATGTGATAAGTGATGTTATCGCGTGATAATGGCACATTACCATGCGAGAACGTCACGTATCACGCGATAACGTCTCCGGCGGCGTTAAGGCGCACAGAGGGTGGAGTAAGACTCCGCAGAGGGTGGAGTAAGGCTCCCTAGAGAGCGGAAATAAGGGGTCAATGGGCGGAGAGTGGGCGGGGAGAAGCTCCAGGCACACTAACGCTGTGAAATCAGGGTCTGAAAATTAACACCAGTGAAAACATTGCGTTAGAGGCACATTTGCAGCTTCTTAAGTTTTTTTTTTAATTCTTTTGTGTCAGTGCATGCTTGTAGAGTTGATGGTATAGAGTTCCAGAGTGTGGGTTGTGATAAGGAAGCTTATCAAAGCTCAGGGTGTAATGACAAAATAGGAGAATTTAATCTGATTAAGGGACCTGTGCTGGCAGGTTATAGAACTAAGACAGCTTGTTTCCCTAAAAGACTACATGATCCAGAATGCACCTGTATGCAGAAAGTCCCTAGGGGAGCTAGAGTGGAAAAGCATGTGTCTAATCAGAGAAAGCATTATGTCATCCCTAATCAAACAGCCCCTATTAGAATGCTTAAGCCACAACACCTGAAGAATGCAAGGGTGGAGTTGCAATCCAAGCCCTTTAAAGCTAGAGGGGAATCTTCAGGAAGACAGAAGGAGGAGGAGACGGAGACAAAGTCCGAGAACAGAAGGAAGAACAACCGGAACCTGAAGGAACAAGGACAGGGAAGCAGACGGTCCAAGAGAGGAGCTCAGAAAAGTATCTGTGCCTGGAGAGATACCTGGGGGAAAGGTTCAGAGGACTGGAAAAAGCCAGAGGTCTGTAGATCCACAGCCAGGGACCCTCAAGCAACACCTAGGAAGAGGTCTGTTGCAGCTAAGGAGGAAAGGAGTCCAAATACCTCTTGGAGGACGTCTGAAGAAAAGATCCTGAGGTCCAGAGATACCAACTGGAGGACAGGACACAAAAGCTCTATTGCATACTGGCCAGAATACCAGAAGAAGCAGCCTGACGCTTGCCTGGATTCAGGTAGGAACTGTGAACGTTTCTCTAGCTTTGAGCAGTGCAAACAACAGGGAAACAGTTTCTCTCCATGCAGAGGTCAGTTCCTAAAGCCCTCTGAGTCAGATGGAGAAACAGAATCTATGCAATTTCAAGAGCAAGGTTCGATATCTGATACAGAGGATAATTATATGGACTGTTCTTTGAGTAGGTTGTTATTTTAGGAAAATCCTAAATATCAGAGCAAACATCAAAAGGAAACATTCTAAATATTAGCTTCCCATAAAGTTTTGTTGAAAAAAAAAAGCTTTTGGGAACGTTTTGCACGTGTGCTGAAATCAAGCTACTGATTGCAGTTAATTGTCACCTGTTGGTGGAGGAGAGCCCAGCACAAGCCGTGCACATGTAGGGTTAAAAAAGTTATTTTCTGTATGGAGAAAGTGAGCTATGTTTTAGTATAAAGAAGTTTTCCTCTTTGATTTGTTTTTCCCCAGCACTGCTAAGGAGTTTATTAGCAGTGGCTGAAAGAAGACTTTCTGTTCCATAAAGGACTTTGATTCTTATTTGCATAAGATATTTCAGTTGCCTTATTTTGTGTTGAATAAAACCCTGGAGAAGTTATCTGGAAGGTGTTACCAAGCATATCTGTGTGTGGGATAATCACCCCATAAATAAACTCTAATTTTGTATACTCTCGACCAACTACAAGAGTTTTCATTATTCTAAAAAGGCAAGCTTTGTGTGAATGGACTTCAATAACCACAATCCTTTGCAAGACAGTTAATTTGCATACTTGCCAAGATGGTGGTACCTTCATAACAAGCACCCCCTTTTACAGGGTGCAAATAATGATAGTGCATTGTTGTAAATAGATTGCTTACTCTTTAGCTTCTGAGGGGGTATTGCGAGTAGGTTGATGGAATTATTTCTTCTTGACCTTTCGTTTGGAGGCTTTGAGAGCAGGATTTGGAGGCTGTTGGCTGATTCATTATGGAGTGCTTTGAAAATTGTTGTAAGTGCCTTGAACTTGATTCTGGCTGTGATGGGAAGTCAGTGTAGCTGGATCAGTATAGGAGTTATATGGGCTGTTCGAGGGGCTCTGTAGATTATTCATGCCATTGTGAAGAGTGGTTTTTGGGAGACCATGGTAGATGATGTTAGAATAATCTAATATTGGAGTGATCATGGCTTGGCAGATTGTCCAAAAAAATTCTGTGGAGAGGAAGGGGCAGAGGTGTTTTAGAGTTATTCGTTTGTAATAGACAGCAGAGGTTGTTCTTTATATGTGTGATTGGAAACTCAGTTGTTGTTCAATAGTGATTCCTAGGTAATTTGTTTCTGTTTTAATTCTGATTGTTATATTATTAAGTTTCAGTGTTGATGGGGGAGGAGGGCTGGGACAGAAGTCACATACAGTGCTTCAGTTTTCTCTGTATTGATGGTAAGGTTGTGTGCATTGAGTCATTTGTGTGCTTCTGTGAAACATTTCTGCTGGTTTGAGAGGTTTGGAAAGAGGTGGTTGGTGGGGGTGAAGAGCATTACATCATCAGTGAAGATCCTGTATTGTATCTTGTGGGTCTTAAATATTTGACAAAGAGGTCAGATAAATATATTAAAGAGGAGGACTGAGAGTCTTGAGCCTTGAGGTTCTCCAGTTTGATGGGTGAAGGGGTTAGATGATTTGGTCCCACTTTTAACTTGCTCTTTATGAGATTCAAGGTAGGCTTGGAACCAGATGAATGTGATATCTTGGATGCCTATTTCTGAGAGAGTCTCTGCAGCAGTTTGGTGGTGTGGTATAGAGTAAAATTCAGAGATGAGATCAAGGAATATAATAGGTGCTAAAGGCAAGTGACAGATCAAAGGGAAAATTTGAAAGGCCCCCTCTATCAAAGCAAGGGCTGTGTGAATCACACAGTAAATTGGTAAGACTTTACGTTAGAAGCACGGGTCTGGGACCTGTGAAGGAAGCCAGATTTTATTGTCCTCTTTCCCTTCCAGCCAATCCGACTCGCACCCACCCAGGCTTTTAAACCTATTTAAGGGAATGAGGTGCCCATGTTCACTTTTAGATGTGGCTGGTTATCCTCATCAGGAATACATTAATTAAGGACCTGAGATTAATTAATCTTGAGGCGAACAAAGTCCATTAAACATATAGAGTGGCATTACGTCTGGGACGTCCATGCCCCTGTGCACCCGATCGGAATCAAACACACAGGGCAGGCACAATTCTGATCCCGCGGGGCAAGTCTAGCCCCATGGGATCTGAATTGCTACTAGACCTGTACGTACAGGCCTGGGACCTGATCCTGGTCAGCCTGCATGTACAGACCTCCACCCGGCTAACTCAGTCAGGGCTCCTGAATGGAGCCGGGGCACCTTGGCATCCGGTTGTCATGGAATTGTGGCTCCATTCAGGAGCTGCGATCCCTAGCCTGACCAATTCTTTTATTCTCCGCAGCCCGACCTCCAATCTGGCCTCCCAAGGCCAGGGTCAGGCTGCGGGGAATCCTCTCCACCCCCTCCTATCATTTCCGATACCCAGGCCTGCTGTCCTCTGCCATCTAGGGGAACTTGTTCCACCTCAGAGGTGGAATAAGTTTCCCATTCAGTCTGCTGGCTCCGGATGTATAGGGCCAACATCAGAATCAGCCAAGTAGGTCCGGTACCACGGACTGCCCACTGCCCGACCTAACCCTGCCCCCTTCCCATGCCCTTCCTGCCCCCATCTAACCTCCCCATACAAACACCTTTTTTGTACAGGGAGGTTAGCCGAGGATGCAGATGGGGCCAAATAGCTAGCTATTCACAGCTTGTAATGACCCCGATTAGATATAGTTGTATTAGTATAAGTAACTAAAACAAATCACCAAAAAAGGTTACAAAAATTATGAAGACTCAAACAATACATAATGCAACCCTCAGCCTTAGAGGGCTTAACTTCTTCACTACTTATTATCTAAAAAACCCGGACTCTTACCAGGGTGTAAAACTACAAAATATACACATTTTCTATGCATGTATGCCTTTATATAAATTATTTTATTGCATATCCATAATACCTGTTACATATCCACCATATTACCCATATTATTTATTTATGTATTTATTTAACATGCTTTTATATACCGCCCCTTCCAGAGTTCAAGGGCAGTTTACATTGAACATAGAAGAAAACTTTACATAGAACTTAATAACTTATGAACAATTAACTTGTGAGAACTATCTTACAATAAACTAGATACAACATTAGTGTAACTATATATGATCTTGCAGTAGAGATGAGTTCATATCTATCATTGTTCTCTGTGTTCTCTTATGTGGTGGACAGATATACAGGGTGGCCCAAAAAAGTGAGAACATCTCATAAATTAAAAGCTTAAATAGTTTACTTATTTATCTTTTTTAGCTATATAACATCTTTATTTCGACAATTTCTGGTCACCATCTTTTTTTTTTAATTTGTCAATCGTTTATATCTGTCTTTTTGAATTTTTAAATAACTTATATTCTACGAGATGTTCTCACTTTTTTTGGGCCACCCTGTAGTAGAGAGTCTTTAATTAGTTTGAACTTGGGATGTATCATGAGCGTTCCCATAGTATTCGGTGAACAAGTGCTTCTTTAGTTACTTTCAGAACTGTAGAAGGTCTTTTACTGCTCTTAGATTGTCAGGAAGAACATTCTGTAACACTGGTGCAATGTATGAGAAAGCTCTTGAGCTAGTAGATTGGATAGTATTGCAGTAGAGGTTGGGTATGGCGTAGGTATTTTGAGAGCAGTGTCTTCGTAATCTAGAATTTGTTGGAGAGCTAAGGAGTGAGGATAGGGAAGTTGTGGATATTCTGTTGTGGTGTTTAAATACAATCAAGTATTTGTATTTTATTCTTGAACCAACTGGTAGCCAATGGAGGTTATAGAGTATTGGGGTGATATGATCAGTGCGTTGTGCCTTATATAAAATGTGAGCTGCTAGATTTTGGACAAGTTGTAGTTGGTGGATGGTTTTCTTTGGTAGGCCCTGTAGGATGCTATTGCAATAATCTATATGTGTGTGTGTGGGGGGGGGTTATTAGGGCTTGAAGTACTGTTCTGAAATTATGATCTTCTAATAAGGGTCTGAGATGTTGGGTCATGCATAGTTTGAAGTAAATGACCTTCGTGAGTGATTTTATATGGGAGACCATATTTAGAGATTGGTCCAGGATTACTCCAAGATTTTTCACCTCCTTCCTAACTTCAAGTTCTGTTTCTTGTAACTTGAATTTATTGGGGGGGGGGGGGAAGCATGGGTTTCTGGACACATAAAGCACTTCAGTTTTATTAAAGTTTATTTTTAAGTTGTGTCATTTAAGCCAATCTGTTATATCACCTAAGCATGAGATTATCTGTTAGTAGACAGGGTCTGTAATATCTATGGGATGATACATCATTATATCATTGGCATAGAGATGAGTGTTTATTAAATAACAATTATAGAATATCTATTCAAACACACCTTAAAATCTCACATCATCCTAAATTCTTCTCCAGCCATTCACACACTTATACCTAAATTCATACCACATACACACATAAATCAAAACTTACATTTATAGCAGCCTGAACCCAACAATAAAGACTTCATCAGTTCATATTAAACATCTTCTGATAAAAACTCAGTCGACTATGCAGTGTTGCATTATTACAAACAGGTTCAAGATAATGTTTAAGCGACCATCGATTCAAAAGAACATCTGATGACTTCTCACCGCCTCCCTCACTCTTCGATGTTTAATATAATAGTGCTCACACCCAACATCAACATCCTTCTCACTTTACAATCTAAGTGCTCACTATTTGCACTATTCACTGCTCGCTACTTGCAGTGAAAAGAAAAGAAAAATGGTGGAGACAAACAAAGTGAATCTTCTCCGGTTTCTGATCAAGTTTCACCACCAATGAACTTTCAGAGGGAAGCCCCCACAAGTTCTAATCCTCCATCGTGCCTTTTATGAAGAGCCTGGAAACCATACCCCCAGAGGATTAACACTCAAATCTTGGCCAAGATACTCTCTTAGCTCCAAGGGGGTAACATCCGACTGATATAACCAACTGGTTCAAGTTCAAATGCCGGTACCAATGCAGGTCTCACTTCGTTCCACAATGAACCAATGCATACAACTGTATCACCTTGTACACGCTCACTATTTCATCTTCAGTGTCGTATCCTAATATCACTCAAATCCAATCCAACCATGGACCACAGTTTCGCCTCTCCAGCTTCTTCAGGGAAACTATAACAAAAACAAACATTTCTTCACAGACCCAAAAATACAAAACAAATAACAAAAACACCCTGGGGTCTATTCTGTCCTGTGAAGAGGAGGATGGATGTCCTGTTGGGATGTCCATCCCAGCTATTCGCCCCCTTGCCATCCCCGACTATGCCTCCCTATACAAACAAGAAGTTTGTATGGGGAAGCTTAGATGGGGGTGGAAGGGAGTGGTGCAGAGGCAGTGTTGGGGGGGCAGTGGGTGGTCTATGGGCGCGGATGTACAGGGCTGATTCTGAATTTGGCCCTGTATGTCCGGGGCTGGCAGACTGAATGGAGGACTTATTCCACCCTGGAGGTGGAATAAGTCCCCCTAGATGTCAGAGGACAGGAGGCCCGGCCAACAAAGAAAAGGTGAGGGGGTGCAGGAGATTCCCTGTATCCCGACTCTGGCCATGGGAGGCCAGATTGGGGGTTGGGCTGCACAGAAAGCAGAAAGTGGTTGGTGGCTGGGGATCACGGCTCCTGAATGGAGCTGCTGTGCCATGACAACAGGACGCCATGGCGCCGCAGCTCCATTCAGGAGCCTGACTGAGTTAGCCGGGCAGGGGCCTGTACATCCAGGCTGATGGGAATTGGGTCCTGGCCTGAACGTACAGGCCCAGATGCGATTCTGATCCCACGGGGGCTAGATAGGCCCAGTGGGATCAGAATCATATCTACCTCTGTGTATCCAGTTCTGTCCGGACACACAGAGGCCGGGATGCACACAAAAGAATGTACCTCCCTATGTATATAACTACTCGCTGTCCTTCTGTACTTCTCCCACATGGTTCCCAAAAGAGACTCAATCTTTACAAATGACGCCAGTGCATGGGTTCTCCAAACCGTCCTTTTAAACTCACTACACTAATCAGCAAAACCAATGCCACTCCATCTATTAACCCATGCAGCACCACAGTATCCCATCTAAAAATATACTCTTGTTCCCAGCGAAATAAACAGTATATATTTAGGTGGGATACTGATGTTCCACGCTTTAAGAAAAAGGGAAGGAAGTTCAAAAAACTGCCAGCATGGTTTAAAGGTAAGGTTAGAGAGGCTGTTGTAGCCAAAAAAGCATCTTTCAGGAAATGGAAAAATGAGACAAATGACGGAAACTGGAAACAAAATAAGCACTGGCAATTTATATGCAAGGCATTGATAGGGAGGCAAAGAGTGAATTTGAAAAAAAAAACTTGCTGTGGAAGCAAAAACACATAATAAAAACTCTTATATTTGTAGCAAAGAAGCTGTGAGTCAGTTGGACCATTAGATGATAGAGGGGTAAAAGGGGCATTAAGAGGGGACAACACCATAGTAGAGAGACTGAATGAATTATCTGCTTCAGTCTTTACTGAAGATGTAGGGAAGTTACCCATGACTGAAATGGTATTTAAAGATGAAGCATCAGAAGAACTGAAAGAAATATTAATACACTGGGCAAATGTATTACAACTATTTGATAAACTGAAAAGTAGCAAATCACCTGCACTGGATGGTATACATCCAATGGTGTTGAAAAAATTGAAATATGAGATTGCAGACCTATTATTAGTAATCTGTGAACTATCATTAAAAACATTATTAATACCTGAAGATTGGAGGATGGCTAATGAACCATTATAAAGAACAAAATTACTAAATATGTAGATATGGCTTAATGAGAGACAGCCAATATGGCTTTAGCCAAAGAAGGTCTTGTCTTACTAATCTGTTTTTTTTTGTTTTTTTTTACTTTATATTTATAAATTTCAAATTACATTCAAGAATACATCTTGAAACAGAAACTGAGGAGGGTATAAGCAATACAAATTAAACACAATCTCAAAAAAAACCCATGTTGTTGTTGTTAAGTGCCGTCGAGTCGGAGTCGACTCATGGCGACCCTCTGGATAGCTATCCTAAATTGTGTTCGGTCTTCAGTCAGGCGGCTCATTGTTGACAGACTGGTACCCGTAGCTGCTGTTATTGTAGCAATCCATCTCACTGCTGGCCTTCCTCTTTTGCGTTGACCTTCTATCTTGCCAAGCATGATGTCTTTCTCTAATGATCTCTCTTCGCATGATGTGTCCGAAGTATGAAAGTCGAAGTCTTGTCATCTGAGCTTCTAAAGAAAGCTTAGGTTTGATCTCTTCTAGTACCGACTGGTTTGTTCTTCGGGCAGTCCATGGTATACACAGTATTCGCCGCCAGCACCATAATTCAAAGGCATCAATTTTCTTCCTGTCTGTCTTTTTTACTGTCCAGCTTTCACATCCATATGATGTTATTGAAAATACCATGGCTTGAACAAGTCGAATCTTTGTATGGAGAGAGACATCTCTGCTCTTGAGAATCTTATCTAGGTCTTTCATAGCCATTCTGCCAAGAGCAATGCGTCGTCTGATTTCTTGACTGCTTGTTGCTTCTTTATTGATAGTTGATCCAAGTAGGTTAAAGTTGTTCACGATTTCAATTTCTTCTCCTTCAACGATGAACCTGTTGATTATGCCAGTTGTCATGATCTTTGTCTTCTTTACATTAAGGTGCAGGCCCATTTTGAGACTATGTTCTTTGATTGTGAGAAGCAAATGTTTCAGATCATCTTCACTTTCAGCCAGTAATGTGGTATCATCAGCATAGCGAAGGTTGTTGATGAGTCTTCCACCAATCTTCACACCTCTGTTGTCTTCATACAGTCCTGCTTCTCTGATGATTTGTTCTGCATATAAATTAAACAGGTAGGGGGAAAGTATGCAGCCTTGTCTTACACCTTTGCTTATTTTTAAACCATTCTGTTTCTCTTTGTTCCGTTCGAACTGTTGCTTCTTGATCAATGTACAGATTGCGCAAGAGAACGATCAGGTGTTCTGGTATACCCATGCTTCTTAATGTGGCCCAGAGTTTCTCATGGTTTACACAGTCAAAAGCCTTGCTATAGTCGATAAAGCACAAATAGATATCCTTTTGGTATTCTTTAGTCTTTTCAAGGATCCATCTCACATCCGCAATGATGTCTCTCGTTCCTCGCCCTTTCCTGAACCCTGCTTGCACTTCAGGTAGTTCTTGTTCTAGGTATGGCTGTAGTCTCTTTTGAATAATCTTCAGTAGAATCTTGCTGGCATGTGGGATCAGAGCGATTGTGCGATAATTTCCACAGTCAGTTGGATCACCTTTCTTTAGTATTGGTATAAACACAGATCTTTTCCAGTCAGTTGGCCATGATGTTGTCTTCCATATTTCTTGGCAGAGCCTTGTAAGTACGGTAACAGCTGCATCAGATTGCTGCAATACTTCTAGGGGAATGCTATCAATGCCTGGTGCTTTGTTCTTTGATAAGGCTTTCAATGCTGCTTCAACTTCTTCTTTCATCACCAATGGTTCCTGATCATAAGGTATAGGTTGAAACGGCTGTTGGTCCACTTGATCTTTATCATATAAAAACTCTGTATATTCCTTCCACCTTTTCTTGATCTTCTCAGCATCATTCAACATAGAACCTTGAGCATCTTGTAACATTCCAATTCGAGGCTGGAACTTTTTCTTTAACTCTCGCAGCTTTAGGAAAGCCGATCTTGTTCTTCCTCTAATAGTTTCTGCTTCTATTTCCTTGCAAGTGTCATTGTAGTACTTTTCCTTGTCCTGTCTTGCTGCACGTTGGAAATCTCTGTTGAGGTCTGCGATTGTCTTTCTTTCTCCTTTGGCTTTAGCTTCTCTGCGTTTCTGGGCAATTTTCAGAGTTTCTTCCGTCATCCATTTTGGCCGTTTTTGCTTTTTCACCTTTTGTAGAGACTTCTCGCTTTCTTCCAGCACAACCTTCTTGATGTCATTCCATAACTCTTCCGGAGCTCTGTCATTTGTATCTAAGGCAGCAAATCGATTTTGCAGGCAGTCTTTAAATTCCAGTGGTATATTCTCAAGGTCATATTTTGGTGCATTCATGAGTGGTTTGCTCTTTTTCAACTTTAGCTTGAGTTTGCATACTAGTAGTTGATGATCTGTACCACAGTCAGCTCCAGGTTTTGTCTTTGTTGATGTTACAGAGCTTTTCCATCGTTGACTTCCACAGATGTAGTCAATTTGATTTTTATACAATCCATTGGGTGAAGTCCATGTGTACAGTCGTCGCTTGTGTTGCTGAAAGAAGGTGTTTGAGATGAATAGATCATTGGTCTTGCAGAATTCTATCAATCTTTCTCCAGCTTCATTTCTGTTGCCAAGTCCATATTTTCCAACTACTTTGCCTTCTTCTTTGTTGCCAACTTTTGCGTTCCAGTCACCCATGACTATCAGGATATCCTGTTTGCATGTTCTGTCAATTTCAGCTTGTACTTGTTCATAGAACTCTTCAATTTCATTCTCTTCTGCAGCTGTTGTTGGGGCATATACTTGAATTATAGTTGTGTTGATAGGCAATCCTCGTAGACGAATAGAGATTAAGCGTTCGCTGACTGCATTGTATTTCATTACAGTTCTTGCAAGTTTCATCTTTATTATAAATGCAACACCATTTCTTCTTTGTCTTTCATTTCCAGCATAGTAGACCATGTGATCATCTGATGCAAAGTGCCCGATGCCAGTCCATTTCAGTTCGCTGACACCCAACAGATCAAGTTGTACACGTTCCATTTCATTCTTGACCACTTCCAACTTCCCTTGGTTCATGCTTCGTACGTTCCATGTTCCAATGTGTAAGACATCTTTACAGCTTCTGACTCTCATTTCATAAACCATAGGCAAACTAAATCCAACAACCCAACTCACTCTAGCCCACAATACAGAAAAGGGGGAATACCACAGAAAGGTAATTTACCAAACTAACAAAATTCAGCAAGAAATTAGAGGCGTGACAAACAGCTAATCCTAATTCTCGGAGGAGAAGTGGGGATACATCCATCACCCGGTTATGATGGGCATTAATAAAGGCAAGCAATTGGGATGGCTCAAAAAAAATAAAATAAAAGAATCTGATTGATACTTAATCAGACACTTGCAGGGAAACTTTAGGAAAAAGAACCCACCCAATTGCTGTACCCCAGGGCGAAGGAGAAGAAAATCCCTCCGTCTCCGTTGGGTCTCCCTAGAGAGGTCTGGAAACATACGGACCTACAACCCCTTAAACAAAACATTACGTTTTTTGAAAAATAACTTCATCAACCATTCTTTGTCAGAAAGCAAGGCTAATGTAATCAACAAGATAGATGGTACTACCTGATCTTCCTGCGATGACTCCAACAATGCAGTTACATTCAAAACATCTACATCAGATAGGCCCTTAACCGCCCCCACACCCACTGCTTTTTCCCCCAAAGGTAGATAATACATCTTCACTATCGGGGGATGGGACTCAGGGGGGATCCCCAAAATATCTACCAAATAACTTCTAAACATGTCTCTTGCAGATACCATAGCTGATCTAGGAAAGTTTACCAAACGTAAATTACTAACTCTCGACATATTGTCCAGCAATTCCAATTTCGCACCAATAGGCACCATATTCTTCCACCTCCTTCTCCAAAAGCACAAAACCTTCCTGGGAATCAGCAACTACCTTCTGCAAATTAGTTATTTTAACTGTATGTTCCTGGATAATCAATTCGGTGTTACTAACTTGAGAAGCCAGTCCAGAGATCCGTGGCACCATCTCTTCCCGGAGATGCATAATAGTGGCCCATATTGTGTCCAGAATCACCACCGCTGGGGGGACCATAGGGGATGGAGTAACATCATCCCCCACTCCACCAGATGGTAAAGAAACACCCGAAACAGGGGTCGACGTAATGGGCCCAGAAACTAGGCCCACACCTTCATCCACCAACTCTCCAAACGACCTGCGGTGTCTGACGTTGCACCGGGGAAGGACCAGCAACTTCCCCACACTCCACTGACAGGCGCTGCACCACAGGGGAGTCCGACGACTCAGCCCCCTCCATCACCTTCCCTTCCACCGCAGTATCTTGACGAGGCATCTTTGAGGCTCGTGCTGAGCCGGGGGAAGACAGATCACCGCCTGAAACAAAAGTCGAGGACTCCACCTCTGGCTGATATTTAGCCAGGCTACACTCCCCTACACCCGATAGCTGTCTCGGAGCAGGCAGAAAATATGAATCCAACGGACCAGTATCCACAGGTAACTTGGAGGCAACCAAGGAGGCAGTAGAAGGCTGTTTAGCCCTTTTGGACTTCCTTTTTTTTTCCATAAGTAAACACCGCTCCAAACACACGCCTCACCAAATCGTCATCTTGGATTCCCCCCATATTCCTGTTATGTTTTTTTGAAGGTGTGAATAAACAGGTAGACAAAGGTGAGTCAGTTGATATAGTGTATCTGGATTTTCAGAAAGTCTTAGACAAGGTCCCTCATGAGAGATTCTTGGTGAAATTAAAAAGTCATGGGATAGGAGGCAGTGTAATATTGTGGATTGGGAACTAGTTAAAAGATAAAAAGCAGAGGGTGGGGATAAATGGCCAATTTTCCCAATGGAGAAGGGTGAAGAGTGGAGGACCTCTGGGATCTGTGCTGGGTACACTGCTTTTTAACTTATTCGTACATGACCTGGAAATGGGGATAACGAGTAAGGTAATCACATTTGCAGATGACACAAAATTATTCAAAGTTGTTAAAACACAAGAGGATTGTGAAAAATTGCAAGAGGACCTTGATAAATTGGAAGACTGGATGTCCCAAATTTAATGTGGACAATTGCAAAATTATGCACCTAGGAAAGAACAAACCAAACTATGGTTATGCGATACAAGGTTCCAAATTAGGAACCACCACCCAGGAAAAAAGATTTAGGCATCATCATGGATAACATGTTGAAACCCTCAACCCAGTGCGCAGCTGTGGCCAAGAAGGTAAATACTGTAGAATGCTAGGAATCATAAGGAAAGGAATGGAGAATAAAACAAAAGATATTATAATGCCTCTGTATCGTTCCATGATATGACCACATCTTGAATATTGTATGCAGTCCTGGTGGCAATTTCTTAAAAAGAATATATCAGAACTAGAAAATGTACAGAGAAGAGCCACCAAAATGGTAAAGGGGATGGAAAGATACCCCTATGAGGAAAGGCTTAAAGGTTTAGGGCTCTTAACCTGGAAAAGAGATGGCCAAGGGGAGATATGATAGAGGTCTATCATTAATGAATGAATGGAACGGGTAAATGTAGATCAATTGTTTATGCCATCAAAATATAGAAAGACTAGGGGACATGCAATGAAGTTACAGTGTAACCCATTTTAGTCTAATAAAATAAAATATTTTTTCACTCAATGTGTAATCAAACTCTGCAGTTCGTTACTAGAGGATGTAATAAAAACTGTTAGTGTAGCTTGGTTTAAAAAAGGTTTGGACAAGTTTCCGGAGGAAAGGTCCATACACCATTATCAAAAAGGATCTGGGAAATCCACTGCTTGCTGCAATACAAACACTGTTGAACCTATGGGGTATGTTTACTAAACTGCGCTCAAGTGCATGGTGCACAATAGCGTGCGCTAAGGTACGTTAGCGCATGCTAATGATGCGTTTTTGTGCCCCGCACACGTGCGTGCTGCACTAAAGTGCCCGCTCATGTGCGCGGCGCACTGATGTGCGATAAAGGCATGGAAAGGCTCTCGGAGGGCGGAGGAAGGCTCCCCAGGGGCGGAGAGATGGGGTCAATGGGTGGAGAGTGGGAGGGGAGAGGCTCCCCGCACACGAGCGGGGCTGAAATTCAAGCAAAAAAATACCGCGAGTGAAAACCTCGCGGTAGAGCCGATTTAAAGGGAAGAGAAACCATTTCTGTCAGCAATGTACAGCAAAACCAGGTAAACCAACAAAAAGTGAGCAGTGTGATACATGTGCACTGAACAAAAGGGCAAATAAACATTAAAAATTATCCCAACAAAATATAAAACAATCATAAGCAAGCTGAGCAATAGTGATAGTAATGGGAGACATCAAAAAACACTCCCAAGAAAGCCCCAAAAAATAAATATGAATTTTAGAAGGGTCTACGCTCCGTCCCCATACAAGGTGAATGATCCCACAGTGAAATAGCACTGATCAGGGTTACGTCCTCCATTGGACAGGTTTCCTATGGCATACCCATGTTCCACAGCAGCAGGGCGGGCATGTCGGAATGGGCAACTGGACAGATGCTGGGAAAGGGGATACAGAGGGCTGCAGGCGGCACATGCTGTGGTGCAGCTGGGGCACAGTGCGGACTAGGCAGATGCCTAGGTGGCACCTAGGAATGCTGAAACTGTACAGCAGCCAGAAAGCAACTGATGAAGGCCCAACATGGGCATGAGCGTGTCTATCACAGTGTCACAGGGGATAGTACCCAGCAGGTACCTCCAAGGGCACAGAACAGTGGCAGGCAGTGATTGGGGGACGTGCGGACAGATATGTAGGCACCCCTACCCCAGAACCCACACCATAGGCAGCCGCCTACCAGGACACAGGATGGCCTGAGACTGCGTACCACCAGCACCACCAGCAGAAGGGCATGTCAGCATGGTGGCACAGGGGTACTGGAGGTGGAGGGGGGCAGTGGCAGCTGCCCAGAGCAGACCATGGTCTAGCCCTGTGTAGGTGGGTGCAATGCACTGCAACAGACAGGCCCTGCTGGACAAACAGTCATGGTATCATCAGGGAATGCACTGTCACTGTGGCAACATGGTGGTGCAGTGCACACAACCAGTGTGTTTGGAGACAGAAGATCACAGGTTCAAGCCCCAGCTGGGGCTCCTGCCAATCCTAGCCCTGTCCAGGTGGGTGCCCTGCACTGCAAGAAACAGGCCCTGTCAGATGTACAGTCATGGACTCCCCAGGGAATGCAGCACATCTGTGGCAACACAGTGGTGCAGTGCACACAGACAGTGTGTGCAAGAACAGAAGATCACAGGTTCAAAGCCCAGCTGGGGCTACTGCCAATCCAGTCCACATATTTTTCCCACAACTAAACCGTGATAGTAAGGACAAACCTTTATTGCAGAGAACATACACATGGTTAATATGCCTATATTTTACCCCACCGAGCACAGACACCATAAACAGCCGCATTACCTAGAGCAGAGTCTCCCAAATGCAGTCCTGGAGGGACAAACACCATTCAGGTTCCATGCTGCCTCTAAAAAGATGCCTGTGCTGCATATCTATGCACCACCCCCATGGTATGCAGATGTATCTCATGCATATTTATGAGGGACAGCATGAAAACCCGAACAGTGTTTGGCACACCAGGACTGGAGTTGGGAACCTCTGCAGTAAAGCAGCAGCCAACAGGAGCAGACACACCCACACCCACAGGCCCCATTGGCCAATGCCTCCTGGAAAAGCAGGACATTAGGCCCTGCGTGCATCTCCCAATACTAGCACTTGCATACCTTAGCAACACCCTACACCTGGGTATACGGTACACAGCTATCAAATGTTTGCTATGATTACTGGCAGATAGCAATTCCTACGTTAAGCACAGTTTGCTGAATGAGCTACATCAGGGGTAGGGAACCCTGGTCCTGGAGAGCCGCAGACCAGTCAGGTTTTCGGGATATCCCTAATGAATATGCATGAGATATATATGCATTAGAGATATCCTGCCAACCTGACAGGTTTGTGGCCCTCCAGGGCTGGATTTGGAGACCCCTGCCTTACACCTCTGTCATTTAAGATTGTGAGTGGGCAAGGTGCAGATGTCCAAGACATCAAAAAGGTTAGATAGAATGTGTCACATTCCTCCTCACTTCTCACCACCACCAAAATATTGTCTATTAGACAACTTTTTGGTGGTGGTGAGAATCGAGAATGCACTATGGACTAGCTAGCAGACTGTTTGCAGCTGGTATGTGTCTTGATGGAGCGCCTTGCAGGGTGCAGCGGCTGAAGGGTGTAGCTTAGTATATCCAGGCCTAATGTCTGTCTGCTATTGCATTATGGATGTGCACAGAACTGCATTGACTGCCCTGTAGGGTGTCTGTTCCCCAACAGGACTGGGGTTGATGGTCCCCTCTACTGCCACCATTGCAGGGTGGTAGAATGTGGATCTGTTGATGGGAGAACCTGTTTACCACTCTCAACCCTGGAGGAGGGTGGTGGTGCATAATCCTCCTAGGGGTCCATAGGGGCTACACCTGACTGAAACAGACAGATATAGCCAAGGTGTTTCTGCAGAAACTAACTACCTCACATATTACCACTGCTGGGGACCTACAGCATGGTCTATTTCTGTCATGGAAGGTGCTGTGGACCTGGTGCTGGGCGCCCCACCGCACACTCAGGGTGAGCACAGTACCTGCACAATGTGACGGTGTGTAGCTACTCTGTGCCAGTAACACACACGGTCAGTACCCCCTACCAGGCCGAGGTGCTGTGGGGGTGCACTTGGTCAGTTCCCCCTACCAGGCCGAGGTGCTGTGGGGGTGCATACCCCATCTTGTGTTCATCTGTGGACAGCTGATTTGCATGTGCAGTGCATCATGGGTACGGGTGTGCTAACCCTATCCTGGTGACCACAGCAGACTGTCTGTGTGGTGACATGTACTCCCTCTGCAGCCAGCCAGGGGCTTGCTGGCAGCTGTAGAGCTGTAGCTCAATGGTTACTTCACTGCCTGTGGAGTCAGAGGTTGTTGGTTCAAACCCACAGTGGGGTTGTTTGATAGGGCTGCTCAAAGCATTATCTCTTTTTCATGTACATTATTGCTGCCAGCAAAAACACTCTCAGCGTACTGTACCCATAAGGTGCCTCTGAGGGCGCTTTATAGGGCGCCCTATAGGGCACCTTATGGTTACCGTCCATATGAGGTGCACTATACGTTATCCTGTGGAGCGACTTATAGGGTGCCCTATAGGGGACATTTTAGGGTGCCGTGGCGGACAGTGCACTTTATAATGTGCCCTATGGAGTGCCTTATGTGGCACCTTCAATTACGGCACGTGAGGGCGTGTTTGCTGGCAGCAATTAATAAAATACAAATAAAGTGCTGCAGGAAACAATACATACATTGCAAAGCTGATGCCTCAGCCAGCCTTACGTATTAAGCACACTGGAGAGCAAACTCATGACCCCTGTATCAGCAGTCAGTGCCTTAACCATTGTGCTACACTGCTGTTCCTCCTTGCATGTCAGCGCACCTACTTCAGATTTCCATGCGTTTAAATGCACAGTGCTGCCATCAAACACAGTGCTATGACCTTGCTGTGCCTTATAGGGCACCCTATAGGGCGCCCTATAGGCCACCCTTTCAGCAACATTGTAGGGTGCCGTGGCGGACAGTGCACTTTAAAATGTGCCCTCTGGGGTACCCTATGAGGCGCCTTATGCAGCACCTTATGTTACAATACTTTGAGAGTGTGTTTGCTGGCAGCATTATTTAAAATAAAAATAAAATGCCCCTACAGCAATGTTACCTATAACAGGTAATGCCTCAGCCAGCCTTCTTCATTAGGCACAGTGGGGGATTGAACCCATGACTCCTGCATCATTGGTCAGTGTCTTAACCATTGTGCTACACTGCTGCTTCTCTTTGCATGTCAGCGCACCTACTTATGATTTTCATTCCTTAAACTGCACAGTGCTGCCATCAAAAACAGTGCTGTGACCTCATACGGCACCCTATAAAGCGCCCTATTAGCAACATTCTAGGGTGCCTTGGCAGACAGTGCACTTTAAAATGTGCCTTATGGGGCGCCTTATGTTAACGTGCTTTGAGAGTGCGTTTGCTAGTAGAGATAATTAAAATAAAAATAAAATGCCTCCTAAAGCAATCTTCCCCATAATAGGTAATGCCTCAGCCAGTCTTCTTCATTGGGAACAGTGGGGGAGTGAACCCATGATTCCTGCACCATCGGTCAGTGTCTTAACCAATGTACTGTGGCTCTGTTCCTATGCTTGCACATCAGCGCGCCACTTATGCTTTCCGCGCAACTTTCTCATGCGCTAATGTACGGGGCGCACATGAGCGCAGAGCACATTAGCGCATGATTAATCCCGGTTTTGCTTTTTTCTGACTGAAACGCCCACTCCTTATATGGCATCCGCACACTAGCGCGATGCGCACCCTAACGGGGTTTTAGTAAACATACCCCTATGTGTCTTTTTGGGAAACTGCCAGGTACTTGTGACCTGGATTGGCCACTGTTGGAAACAGGATACTGGGTTTGATGGACCTTAGTCTGACCTAGTATGGCTTTTCTTATGTTCTTATATGTAAGGAAACTAAATAAAAACAAGACAAAAAGGAAACCTATATGGCTCACCAAAGAAGTGGCTGCCCATATAAAGGCAAAAAACATAGCTTTCACAAAATTCAGAAGATCACAAAAAGAGGAACACAGAAAAGAATACAGGATAAAGCTAAAAGAGACAAAGAGAAAAATAAGGATAGCAAAATCAAAGGCGGAAGAAAAGATGACTAAAGATGTGAAGCATGGAAGCAACACTGTTTTCAGTTAGACTCAGGAGAAGAAGATCAGAGGTGGAATTGCAGGACGCAAAAGTGCCGAGAACGGATTCATAGAAAGTGACATTGAAAAAGAGAAAATTCTAAACAAATACTTCTGTTCTGTTTTTACTAAAGAAAATCCTGGAGAAGGGCCACATGTGATTGACAAATATACAAATGAGAATGGAGTAGATATTATACCATTCAGAGAAGATGATGTTTTTGAACAGCTTGCAAAACTGAAAGTGGACAAGACCCTGGGACAGGATGGGATACATCCTTGGATACTGAAGGAGCTCAGAGAGGTTCTGGCAGGGCCTTTAAATGATGTTTTTAATAGATCATTGGAGGCTCCACAGCACTGGAGAAGGGCTGTTGTGGTTCCTCTTCACAAAAGTGGTAAAAGGTATACAGAAGAGCCACCAAAATGGTAAAAGGGATGGAAGGATATCCCTTTACCATTATGGAAGAGGTGACAAATGATAGTCCAGTGAGCCTTACCTCTTTGGTGGGAAAAATAATGGAGGTGCTCTTGAAAGAAAGAATAGTGGACTTTCTGGAAACCAATGGATTGCATGATTTGAGGCGACATGGTTTTACCAGGGGAAATCATGCCAAACAAATTTAATTTAATTCTCTGACTGGGTGAGCAGAGAATTGTATCAGGGGCATGCGATGAATGTGATATACCTAGATTTCAGCAAAGCCTTTGACACTCTTCCTCATAGGAGGCTTATCAATAATTATTGATTATAATCTAAGCAGGCTAGGGATAGGTCTCAAGGTAGTGAACTGGATCAGAAATTGGTTGACCGACAGATGACAAAAGGTAGTGATAAATGGAACTCAGTCAGAAGAAAGGAAGGTGAATAGTAGCGTGCCTCAGGGATCGGTCCTGGAACTGAAGCTGTTTAATGTATTTGTTAAGTGATATTGCAGAAGCACTGAATGGAAAAGTCCACCTTTTTGTAGATGACACAGAAATTTATAACAGAGTGGACACTTCTGAGGGAGTGGACAACATGAGGAAAAATCTAAAAACACTGGAAGAATGGTCTAATGCTTGTCAGTTAAGATTTCATTTCATTCACTTGGATTCAGAAATCCAAAGGAATCATATACAATAGAGGGAGAGGTTGGTGTGCATGGACCAGGAGAGGGACCTTGGGGAGATAGTGTCTGAGGATCTCAAGGTATCAAGACAATGTGACAAGGCGATAGCCAAAACCATAAGGATTCCAGGCTGCATACAGAGAGGAATCAGCAGAAAGGAGGAGGTATTAGTGCCCCTGTATAAGTTGCTGGTGAGGCCTCACTTGGAGTATTGTGTTGTTTTGGAGATCATATCTTACAAAGGATATAAAAAGACTTGCAACAGTTCAGAGGAAGGCAACCAAAATGATTTGGATCCTGCACCAGAAGATGTATGAGAAGAGACTTGAATACCTAAATATGTAAACCCCAGAGGAGAGGAGGGACAGGGGAGATATGATACAGACCTTTAAATACATAAAGGGTATCAATGAAGAAACAAACATTTTTCAAAGAAGGGGAAGCTGTAAAACTAGAGGGTATACGATGAAGTTGCGAGGCGGTAGACTTAAAAGGGTGGTGGGTGCTTGGAATGCCCTCCAGATGGAGGTGGTAGAATACAGTGATGGAATTGAAAATGGCATGGGACAGACACAGTGGATCTCTTTATAGCAAGAGGATGAAATCAAAGTAAACTTAAATATCTTTTATACTTCATTAAATAGAGGGGGACTGACCTGCACGGAGCAGCAATTACAACCAGGGGTGGTTCTATAATGAAGCAGGGCTGCTGTCGCTGCCACTGTTTCACCCAGCAGCAGTAGAATCATCCTACTGCCCCCCCCCTCCCACTGCCCCAGATCAGAGGGAAAGCCGACTCTTGCCACTCGGCCATCTTTTAAGTCCCTGCTGGTTCTGCCCCCCTCTGACGCAGACAGCATCATCAGAGGGGGAAGAAGCCATCAGGGTCTTGTAAGAATACCAGAATCACAAGAGCCAGCGCCTTTGCTTTCAAAGTTGATGGTTCATCGCTGCTGCTTGTCCAGCTCCGAGAACAAGCAGCTCTTGAGGACAAGCAGCAGCGATGAATCATCAACTCTGAAAGCAAAGGCACTGGCTTATGATTCTGACATGCTTGAAAGACCCTGATGGCTCCCACCCCTTCTGTTGATGCTGTTATGTTTTATGTTTTATTACATTTGATAAAAACCGCCTTTCATATACAGTCAAGGCGGTGCACAATTAAAATAATTCATAAAAGGAGGCCAATGGCCAATTAAAAAGAAAGGAAATGTACAATTCTTCAAAAGGACAGAGATAGTAAAAGTAAGACGAGACATAGGGAGAAGATAATAGGGGGAGGGGAGAGGAAGAAGGAGGTTACACGAAAGGGGAAGGAACATCAAACGCTAGGGAAAACAAGTGGGTCTTCAGGTTCTTTTTGAATATGTTGAAGTGTGGTTCCAAACGGAGGGGAGGGGGGAGGGCATTCCAAGCAGCGGGTCCAGCAAAAAAGAAGGCGGAGGAGCGTGTGGATTGCAGGTGAGCGCGGGAAGGGGAAGGCAAGGTAAGGCGGTTAAGATGAAAGGATCGAGGGGTGTGCCTGGGGGAGTGAAAGTAAATGAGATCCATGAGATACTGTGGAGTGCTAGTGTGAAATGCTTTATGTACCAGGATGAGAAGTTTAAAGATGGCACGAAAGGGGACAGGCATCCAATGGAGACGAAAAAGAAGGGGAGTGATATGGTCCCGAGGTTCATGTCAGAGATGGAGCAGAACCAGCAGGGACTTATGAGCTTGCCAAGTCACAGTAGCCCACTCTTTTGTTTTCCTGCTGCTGCCGCTGCTGATGCCTCTCAATACTGGTGGCAAAAAGAGAGGTGCAGGTGGAGGGAGGGGGATAGAAGGACACGTGCTGGACAATGGGAGGGGGGATAGGAGGACAAATGCTGGACAATGGGAGGGATTCAAGCTTTGAACGCTGCCAGTTTGGATGGGCCTGAAGCAGGGTGTTAAAAGTATCTCACATTAGGAACAGGCACCCGAAACGTGGAGCCACGTCGCAAGGAAGTTTGCTGGCAGAAATCATTAGTGCAAAGGATAGCACTCTCTAAAAAGCTAAGTTTGGATTCAAAATTTTTTTTATCCATATCTAATTAAAAGGGGACTTGTTACAGCGGTACTCGGACTGGGTTCCTTGTACTTTGTTATCATATCCCGACAAAAAAAGTTATTTTTTTATGTAACACTTTTCAGGGGGTTTATTCTTGGGACCTTTATTTATTTGGACAATGGGAGGGAGACAGAAGGACAAATGCTGGATAATGGGGGGGGAGGGGGACAGGAGGACAAATGCTGGACAATGAGGGGGGCAGGAGGAAAAATGGGAGGGGAACAGGAGGACAAATGCTGGGCAACAGGGGAGGTGGGCAGGAAGACAAATATTGGAGGGGCGGGAAGAAAGAAGACAAATGCTGGACCAGGGCTGGGTAAGCACGGCAGGGGGCGCCAATGTCAAGAGGGTTCTGTCACTAGCTGTCCACCTCCACTCCCCATTTAGTATGGACTGCGGAGCACTGATGGCCTAGTGGAGAACCTGCCGCAGGATATGCTGCTCCTGCAGGCAGAAGGCTGTGACTAGCAATTGTAGCCTCTCATAGCGTTCAACCCAAGGGAGCAGCATGTCCTGTGGGCAAGGTCTCCACTAGACTGCTGCCACTCTGCAGCTCATCCTGAATGGGGAGTGGTGGTGGCCGGCCAACACTGGTGCCCTCCTATTGTCGGCTTCTGTGGGCAGGCTCTATTTCTCTGGGCTGCAGTCGCAGCTTGCACAGCCCCTGCCTGCAAGACATACTGCTCCCACTGGCAGAAGGGTGTTGGAGACCATGATTGTTGCCCAGAGAAGCAGAGCCTGTCCACGGGATCAGCATGTCCTGCAGGCAGCGACTGTGCAAGGCCAACTGTTCCCTGCCACTCTGAACTTGGATCATGACCTACACAACCCCTGCTTGTGGGACATGCTGTTCCGTGGGCAAGCTCTGCCTCTTCTACATAAATGGGGGGGGGGGGCATTGGAAAGGGGGGAGTGGACGTGAGGAGGCATTGGAAGGTGGACATGAATGGGCACAGGGAGTCAGAAGGGAGATGCTTGGTGCAGGGGAGAAATAGGGAGGCGGCAGGGATAAGATTGAGGTGGGGGGTTAGGTAGATACTAGACATGGAAATTGGCATAGGGAGAAGCAAGGAGGGGTGATTTAGTGGTGATGTTGGCCAGAGGGTTATAGGGAGACTATGGGAAAATGCTGGACTTGTGGAGGGGGCAACAGAGGGGAGATGCTGTACACTGGGTAATAAGGAGAGAAGGAAATGCAGGAAATAGGGGTAATAGAGAGAGAGGGGAGCAGACGGACATGGGGTAAATAGTTTAAGAAAGAGATGTGGAGATGCTGGACATGGGAATAATAGGGAGGGGATGGTATGGTATGGAGATGGGGTAGATGCTGGTTGCAGAGGGGATAGGAAGGGAGAAAGCAGACATGGAAAGAGAGAGAGCAGAGGTACTGGATGGCAGAAAAGAGAAAGCCAGAGAGAGAGAGAGAGACACCGGATGGGTGAAGAGAGATGTTAGACATGGAGAGTGAACAAAAAGACTGGGGAATAATGGACCAGGGAAGAAGAGCTTGGGAATGGAAGGACTGGGGTGTAGGTTGAAAAGCGGTAGGTAGACGGCATAAAAAAAGGGGGATTGAGAACTGGATAGTACTGTAAGAAGTAGTGAAATCTAGGTGGCCAGAGAGAGAGAGAAATACATGGAAGAAAGGTGGAAAGAAAAAAGTCAATATCCAAGATGGAAGGAAGTGAAGAAAACAAAAGGAGAGACAAGAAATGGCAGATGAACTACAGACCATAGAAAGAGAGCTAAGAGAAGACAGAGGAAAGCAGAAACCTCAGATTGGGACCAGCATGATTCGAGAATAAAATGGTCTGGCAACAAAGGTAGAAAAAAAAATTATTTTCAAATGAATGATTGGACTTTGTTCTATTTTTATATTTTACACAGTATAGGGAACTGCATCTCTTTTATTTCTCTAGTGTTGCACTACATGCGGAATTTGGATTCTTGGGGTTTCAGTTTAATTTTTGCCTACATATTTTTATTTTTACTTTAACATCACATTCTGCACTTGGTGAGGATTTGTGTTCTGAGTCTGTGACTGAGGCCAGGCGTTTGTACAAAGGGATCTATACTGTAGTAATTTCACTTGTTCAGCTTTTCAATAGGTGTATGGGTGTTCTAGGGCCCGCTGCAGTATTTCTAGTGCTGTTTTTTCTGGTTAGGCCCCTTGTTGTATGAGTTTTGGAAGTTTATTCTGGTAGGATATTTTTGATTTGGCCTTGTAGATCATCAGTGACCTTTGCAGGGTTTTGTATTAGTTTACAATATCCCTGGTGCTGGAGAATATTTTTATTAGTGAAATGCTCAACATCAGAATGTTCTTTAATATATTGAAGTCTGTGGGTGAATGTCCTATCTTTGCTCTGCAACCATTGTCGAGGGAGAGGTTTCTGTGGATGCAGAATATATATTCAAAAAGAAAGAGAGCCAAAATGCAGTTTATAACAAAATAAAACGAGTTATAATTTTATAATTTGGATTGATAAACTGTGCTGTGATTCTCTATCTTTTCATTCCTTGGTGTGCGAGCATCTTGCATGTTCTGTTTTTCTCAGAGGGGGGAAGTGTTGTGTTGGGGGTGCCAAGTCGCTCTTATTATATGGAAGTATGAGGTGCTGCATGGTTGAGCCCCTCTTGTTTGGCATATTTAGCAGTATGTTTCCTAAGCTTTGCGCTGGTAACATATGAATTAAGAACATACTGAGTCAGACTAAGGTCCATCAAGCCCAGTATCCTATTTCCAACAATGGCCAATCCATGTCACAAGTACCTGGCAAGTTCCCAAAAAGGTAACAAGTTCCACAATGCCTGTCTTGTGGCAAGCAGTGGATTTCCTGGGTCCTCTTTAGTGATAGTTTATGTAGCTTTCCTCCAGGAAATTGTCCAAACCTTTTTTTTAACCCAGCTACACTAACAGCTTTTGCTATGATCCTCCGGTAACTAATTCTAGAGATTGATTGGGCGGGGCCATAGGCTAACTGCAGGGAGGCAGCTACCTCCCCCTGCATTTACCGCATTTCAACATGGCAAAACGGCTGCTGGTGCAACTAAGACCACACACTGAGGTGGCATTAGCTGCACTCATGCGACTTGCGCTGAGCCATTATGGTAGCTTCTGCTAACAATGCAGATGCCTGTGTATGTGAGTGACTTGCGCTGAGCCATTATGGTAGCTTCTGCTAACAATGCAGATGCCTGTGTATGTGAGTTCTTTCTCTTGCCTCACTCTGGAGTGAAGTATAAATTTGGAAAAGAAATCCTGTAAATCTAACAGTAATGGATAAAAATGATTTTTGACTACGTATGTCTGTTTTAGTTTCTATTAATATATTCCCTACCTGGTGAAGATCTATCTCTATTCTGAATATGTGTGAATGAGACTACATGTTCTGTTAACATGGAGTTTCTATGTAGGGAGCTATAATAATCTGGCTATTCAGTTTTCTGAATAGGAGTACGAGGTATAGATGTTCTAGAACCTACTGAAATATTTGTGGTGCTGCCCTTTCTGGGTACGCTCCATGTTGTGTGAGTTTTGGAAGTTAGTGCTGTTATGGAATAGTAGATTTGCTCTATGGGTCCTGCACTCTGGGTTTTTGGTGTAGTAGGGTGCTGGTTGGGGAAACACTGGAATATGGATTGTCTCTGAGATTTGCATTTTTGCATTCTTTATGCTGCCAGACTGAAATTTAAAATATTTTGTAAAGTTCAGATTCAAGAACATTTCAAATTTTAAGGTAACATCTCAGTTTAATTTTGTTTAGTAGCCTGATAGCATCACTGCTGCTGAGTTCCTGACTTTTCCAGCTTTGGAGTTTGTACATAGGGATCTGTACTACAGAAATCTGAATTGATCAGCTTTTTAACTAGGTGTTGGATGTTCCAGGATCTGCTGCAGTATTTACAGTATTTGCTTTTTTGGGGGTAGGCTCCTTATATGAGTTTTGGAAGTTGGTGCTGGTATGGTAGATCCTCAGTGACTTTTGTACTTTACACTGCTTTTATCATTTTTAGTCAAAGCAGTTAACTTGTAACTTAAACTTGGTAATGTACATTAAACAGGGACATTGATACATTGGATTCTTCTGAGGCAATGGAGTGTTGTGAATTGCCCAAGGCCACAAGGAGTGCTAGTGATAATTGAGCCCTGTTATTTTTGTTTCTAAGCCAGTGTCCTAACCATTCGGCTACTCCCCCATTCCTATTAGTTCATACTATGCATGCTCCAGGAGAATGTTTGTTAGTGAGACAGCCAGAATCAGATTTTTTTTTTTTTAGATATTGAGTTCTGTGGGTGAATATCCTAGTTCTGCTCTGTACCCGTTGTTGAGGGAGGGGATTTGGTGAATACAAAATATATGTTCAAAAAGAAAAAGCAAGAACCATAACACAGTGTATAACAACAAAATAAAAATGAGTTATAATTTGGTATTATAAACTGTGCTGTAGTTCTCGCTCTTTCTTTTAGTTCTTTGTTGTGCAAATATCTTTTTATTTCCTCCACATTATCTAATTGGCTTTTTGATTTGGTTCAGTTCCTGACTGGAATTTTGAGAAAGCCTCCCTCCCCCCCAGCTCGGGGGGGGGGTACCATTTCATCCCTCGCCTCAGGCAGCAGATTGCCTTCAGACACCCCTAGTTACAATCAGCTAGCCATCTTACTGGGCAGACTAGATGGACCATACTGGTCTTCATCTGATGTCATGCTATGTTACTATGTAATAGCGCAGAGCAGTTTGAAAACTGATATGCAGATATAAAGTTGGAGAAGGAGCTTCAGGATATGTGAGTTTTGTTCAAGAATGGCTCATTGCAGAGCTACAGAGATATGGAGGTTCTCCCTGGTGGGATTGTATTGCACATGTCCCATCATCCACCATCTACCTCTAGAGATGACTTCACTATCTCTACCTTTTAAATAAATCAGTGCAGAGACACCCTCTTGTGTACTCTCCCTTATCGTGCTTTGACCTTTAATCTTTCTTACTATTCATTAGACCAAGGGTCTCCAATTCCGGTCCTGGAGGGCCTCAAACTGGTCAGGTTTTCAGAATGTCTCTAATGAATATGCATGAGATATACTGCCCCCATTGTATTCAAATTTATTTCATGCATATTCATGAGGGTCTTCCTGAAAATCTGACTGGGTTGCAGCCTTCCAGGACCAAAATTGGAGACCCCTGCTATAGACCATATGTTTGCAGGCCAATATACTTGTTATTTTGGACAACAGACAGGCATACCTCATTCAGTCTTTGTATTATGGGAAAACAAGGCATCCTGAAGTCTTAATACCTCTTCCTCATGTCGCTAGACCACGTTCATAAATCCAAGGTAGGCTTTTTAAATGTGTGCTCCCTATGATATAAATGCCAACTAAATTCATCAAATTACAATAGACATTCTCTGCGTCACTGAGTTTTGACTGACTGATGATGGCTCCATTTCTCTAGCACACACCTGTCCTCCAATCTTTCCATTTCTGAAGTTCAAAAAAATGGAGACCTGACTGTTACCTACTCTGAGAAGATAAATATTAGCCAAGTAACCTTTCAATTGTTCCTATTTATTGAAGGCCTGGTCTTTCTGATTGCTACTGTCCCCTTTCTTTTTGTCTATCAACCACCCTACTCTCCTTTCAATCAACGCAGTAACTTTCTGATCTGGTTTCACACCTCTGTCTTCAGTCCTCCTCTTTTGTTCTGTTTGGAAACTTTAACATCCATGCTAAATAATTCACATACTACTGCAGAAAAAGATTACTTATCCTTTACTCGCGATTTGAGAATTTCCCAATTGCTAGATAAGCCTTCCTACATAGCAGGGCATATACAGTACTGTACTTAAACTATCTATATATATAAAACCTTTCCCCCATTAACTTTAGTAATCTATTATCCACAGCCTTACTAAGTGCATATTACTCCTAGATATTAATTTTCCATCACATCTTTATTTATCATCAGCATATCAGGAAGATGATCTGAAACATTTGCTTCTCAAGATCAAGAAACATAGAGGTATTCAATGGGGCCCCGGCTCTGATATCACATGGAAGACGCTACCACTGTTAGTAAACATACCACATAGTCTTAAAATGGCCCCTGCACCTTAATGTGAAGAAGACAAAGATCCTGACAACTGGCAAAATCAATCATTTCATCATTGATGCAGAAGAATCAGAAATAGAAGACAACTTTAACCTGCTTGGATAATCAATAAAGAAACAAGCAGTCAAGCGATGGACTGTTCTTGACAGAATGGCTATGGGGAAGCTAGACAAGATTCTCTTCATACAAAGATTAAACTTGTCCAAGCCATGGTATTTTCAGTAACATCATATGAATGCTAAAGTTGGACAGTAAAAAAGAGAGACAGGAAAACATTATGGTGCTGGCAAAGAATACTGTGTATACGGTGGACTGCCCAAAGAACAAACCATTTGGTATTAGAGGAGATCAAACCTAAGCTTTCTTTAGAAGTTTAGATGACAAGACATTGACTTGGACCCATCATGCGAAGAGAGAGATCATTAGGGAAAGACATCATGCTTGGCAAGATTGAAGGTTAACGCAAAAGAGGAAGGCCAGCAATGAGATGGATTGATACAATAACAGCAGCTATAGTTGCCATTCTATCAACAATTAACCACCTGACTGAAGACCAAACACAGTTTAGGACAACTATCCAGATGGTCCGCCATGAGTCAGCACTGACTCGACAACTCTTCCTTTAAAACTGCAGTCTAGGAAGTGCATCAAATAATTGTTGATATTTTCTCCTCTGCTTGCAAATCCTTTGCTAACTACTTTATCTTTATTGTGAGACTTGATTAACCGCCCCCTTTATAAAATGTCCAAAAGAATTCACAAGAAATCAATTAATATAATCAATTTATACATGAAGTGACCAGAAGCTTGAAATCTTAGCCTCGGCAGAATGTTTGTAACCCCTTACCCTGAAGAAGCCCAGTATTGGTGAAACCATCAGCCAGATAGTGGTCGGCCATTATGAACATTTTTTGCAATGCAACTTTATGTAAAAACATATGCAAATTCCACTGCTTCAACATACCACACTTTGATCAGTCAGATAAGCAATTCTTATTGGGATTGAAGTATTTTGAGGTGAATGCAATTACAAAATTATACAAATAGAAAATGTTTACCAAGAAATTTAAATAAATACATATAAAAGAACAATTATTTTGCAGTATGGGAGCAATGATGATCAAATAAGCCAAATTTGTTTTTAAGTGAAGGCACATTTTATAAAGGATGTCCAAATGCAACTTGGGACAACCAAGCCAAAACGTCCAGAAAAAAGGCAGACATGTCCAAGTTGGAGTGCAATTTCACCAATGTGGACATGCCCGATATAGACATTTGCGGTGTGGTCTACATAGGCATTCCCGGTACAGTATTCAGTGCCAGGGACATCTAAGAGACATGCAGCGGTGATTCAAACACAAGACAAGTTTCCCAATAATACAAAATTTATCATTGTGATTGTGAAGAGTACTGAGGATAGAGGAGTGTCAGGTACTCTATACCCTCCCAATGTTTTAGGGCCCAAATGAGCACTTTTCCGATGCCTGCAGCATGTCTAAACTTGGATGTAGTCGCACATATCCCTGAGGGTTGCAAAATCAATCGGGGAAGTCAAAGTTCTTAGCACCACATCAGACACACCTTCGCCAAACCCCCTGTTTACATGGATGTCGCCACAGCGGTTATATATTATCAAGCTCTGGGAGAGTCTATGTGACTTGAATGTCCACACGCACATTTTCAGACATCTAGATTTTTGAGTTCATGAAGATTTTTGAGTTCTGTATTTTTAATATAAAGATTTCTAGACCATGGTCATTTCAAGTATAAATTATGTGAATTCGTTTCTTGTGAATTGTTTTGGATATTTATATGAGTTTTCACAAGGATTTGACATTAGTTGAGAAGTGTTTATAATTTGCCTTTATAAAATAAACATAAAAGAGGCACAGTTTATATTTTTTATGTGTCCTGTTATAAAATGCCCCTTTCGGTCTGGCTTAAAAAATATCGAGGTCTGCCGCATGAAGTTTCGGTCCTATGCATCATTTTTCCCACACCTCTGGATTCTGCAAGTGAAAGCCTTGTAAGGATATGAGTAAGACTGCATAAGAGAAAATCGGGTTTCAGCAAGTCAACCTTCTGAATCAGTAGAAGGATAACATCAGCAATAATAGACTGTTACGTGCTCTCTCAGTGTTCAAGCTCCTCTCAGAGCAGTCCATTCCTTCTTGCTTAAGAGGGGTAGAAAGTAGTTAGCCATGTCAACTAAAACCGAAGTGTGCATACTTTACTGAACTGATACCATCAGTCAAAATGTCCTAGAAAGTTCCAGAGCAAGTACAGATGTGCGGCTCAAGAGGCTTGATGATATATAGTTCTGCAACTATCTCTGCTTGAGGGCAGCGTTAAGTAGAGGCACATCTGTTCCAATTAGAAGTCTTGCTGTTTTGAAATGAATAGGTCATTGCTTTAATGAAACCTTCCCAATATTCTGCAGAAAAATTACCCAGCGCAGTTAATAAAGACAGACTAATTACATTTAGAAAATCGTGGGTGTCTGATAATTGGAAGGAAAAAGGGATTTGCAGGCTTTGTAGTGGTGTAGAAAACCTTCTCTCCCTGCATCAGTACACAAATATAATTTAGGGTAAATAACACTGGGTCCAGAGATGAGTGGAAAGGCTAAACGTAGAAAGGCTGTTGTGATGTGATTTGTCCCTGGTGTTTTCTTCAGTTTTGACTTTTAGTTTTCTGGAACAGTGGTTTTCAGCCCATGGGTTAGTGTCAGCCACAAAATTAAATAAATCAAAGTACTAGATCTAAACATCAATTCACTCTTTTCATGGCTTCACTGTTGTTTGTACTGCAAGGTCTGTCTTCTGTTCTTCCTCTATTTTTTTAGCATGTTTGCACCATTTTGTAATAATGATAGGAAGACGAAGGGGAAGCAGAACAATGGGTAAAACTGAAAGGAGAGACTGTAAGGAGAACAAATCAATTTGTTAGAAAGGTAAATAAAGATAAGAGAAAAAGAGATCATTGGGGGTTTTTATAATGCTTAGCTCACACTTTTCTAGTCGTATTTCCCTGTCCCTAGAGGGCTTACAATCTAGGGTCCTTTTACTAAAGTGTGTTAAGTTTTTTGCATTCGCCGCATGTTTTGAGTGAAAATGTGTATGTGGTAAGTGCAAAATGTGTGCGATAATTGTCAAGCGTATCATACATTAACTACAATGTGTAATCCACATCAAGTCTTTGCTGTAATAGCTCGAGTACAAGTCAACTAGCTATTAATGAAGTCAAAACATACAGTTCCACCAATATTAATTCTAGTTAAATTGTGCTCACTGTTGGCTCAGAATATTCCACTCTTGAGGCCTTGTGCTATCAAAAGTTCTGAATTCACTTGGCTCAGTTAAGTACACACTCTTATATGAAGATTAATGAAATGCTTTTAATTACAATAGGGAAATGTTAATGCAAACATAAGACAATACAGTATGGTATATTGAACCTAGCATGCAAATATTGGCTCTAGCCACTAGAGGGCAGTGAAGTACACACTGCATCTAGTCTGACCTGCATGTTGAAGGAGCTCTCTCTCTTTCTCCTTCTGTCCATATGTCTAAGTGACATGTTCAGGCCCCAACACCTGCATTGTTTTAATTTTCTTTACCTCTTCACTTATTGTGGGGGCTGATACTGCAATTATATGTGTAATTATAATTGGTTTGTAGCTATTAATAAGTTCTAATGTGCAGGACCGCACTTAGCCCGGTGTGAGTGGTGCAGCCGCAAAGGGCGCAAAAATCTGGTGGGCGCAGTCAGAAGAGACCGGAAATGGATGAGGCTGGGGGGGGGGGGGTCAATAATTAACTATACCTCTGCGGGCTGGTTATATTTGGCATCCGGATCCTCTCCTGCCTCCCAGTGAACTGGAGTCCGCACTCGTTATTACAACTACAGCCGCGGGACCCTTCTCTTTCAGTTCCGCGGCTGTACCAAGCTGCAGCCACCCGCCGGCATGATTGCAAAGCCCGCACTGTTAAAAGTGATACGGGAAGGGGAGGCAGAGCCAACCTTGGAGCAAGATGGCTGTGTAGGAGATCTGCTCCCCGTGATCCTTTTACATAATCCTGTCCTCATCAACTCAGAAGTTGACGGAGTGCAATTGCATTGTGCCTGAGACTTCCCGAACATGTCTGGCACTAAACAGACTCGGCTTGAGTTTGTTAATCAGCAGGGCGCCGGCTCCAAAAGATCTAAAACGGACCCTTTGTCACCTCTCAAGATGGCGCCGCAGACTGAGGTAGTTGGAGCGGCGGAAATATTGAAGGAAATTTGCGTGGTTCGCAAACGGGTCGAGGCGAATGGCGAATCTCTGGATGAGTTGCAGGCCGACTTCAAAGAGATGAAGGAGCAGATTGTGACGCTCACCTGCAGAATGGAAAAGATGGAAGGGTCTGTAGCCCAGCATGAGGAGTGGCTGAGCCAGCTGCCCCAAGCAGTATGGAGAATTGAAACGCTAGAGCGCAATCTGGAAGATATGAATAATCGGGCCCGGCGAAATAACATTCGTCTAGTGGGGATTCCCGAAGGTGCGGAGGGGAAGGACCCTATAACGTTTCTGCAAGAGTGGCTCCCTCGGGCCCTGAAAATCGACTTCCAATTTCCTTTTGAGATCGAGAGAGCCCATCGGGTTCCCTCCGTCCTTCCTTCACAGGTGAAGAAGCCGCGGCCTCTGATATGCTGCGTGTTGCGGTACCAGCAAGTCGCGCTAATAATGTCGGTGGCGCGATCTACTCTGGAGCTGCAATTCGAGGGTCATCGGGTTGCTCTATACCCTGACTTCAGTAAGACAACGGTCGACAAGAGAAAACAATTTTTGGCGTTTAGACCACGGCTCCTTCAGCTGCAATCCCGATTTGGGTTATTCTATCCGGCTCGTCTTAAGTTGACCCTGAATAACTCTACTAAAACTTTCGACAATCCAAAAGTTTTGGAACAGTTCCTAGAGGATCAGGAAGCCTTGGCCATGCAATGAGGAGACTATATTTTCGATTTGCTTTGCAAGGCTGTCGGGCCTTCACCGTCAAGAGGGCATGACTTTTCGAGCCTCGTCTGGTCATGGTCCAGCCAAGGAATTTTGTAGTGCTCGTCGGAACGGGACGCTCTACTGTAGATGTCTGGCAAGTTCTGTGTGCGAGCTGAGTGTGCTCGTTGGAACAGCTTTGGTCTTCTGAGTAGATGAGGACATATCATAATGTTATCTTTTTCCTTTCCCTTCGTTTTAAGGGTCAAGGGGATGTGGGTTAGGTATCTGTTTTATTTTAGGTCTTCTACTAGGCTTCTTGCCTTGGGCTGCCTCACCTATTGAATGGGGCCTTTCTTTGATAAGGTTAATGGGTTGCTCTTTGGGGACTGCTGTGTTATGATGTATTTGTTTAGGAATTTTGCTGGCACCAGATTTAGCTTTAGTGTTCAATGGCTAAGGATATCAAACTTCTATCTTTGAATGTAAAAGGTATTATGAACCCTGTTAAGAGGAAAAAGATCATTGCATACGGTAAGCAACAACAGGCCGACCTGATTTTCCTCCAGGAAACACATCTGTCCTCAGCTGAAACTTTAAAATTAGAGGATAGGCAATATTTGTTAATTGGGCACTCCCCAGCAGTTCAAAAAAAAAAACGGTGAGGCAACACTGGTACGTAAATCTCTAGGGGTTAAAGTTGAGGGTACCCGCTCTGATAGATGGGCGGTACGCGAAGTCTATTATTTCAATAGGAGGTGTTCGGTGGGTAGTTGTCAACGTTTATGCCCCCAATAAAGATGACCCAAGTTTTTTTAAGGATCTTGCGGGAATTATATTAGAAGAGGCTCCAACTCCACTCATTGTTGGGGGTGATTTTAATTTAGTATTGGATCCGGTACTGGACCGGCTCCCTCCTAGGGTAGATAACACTTCCAGAGCGAGAGTAGCTCTTGAGGCCTTAAGGGACTCTGCTGGGCTAGTGGATGTGTGGCGAATTTTTCACCCCAAGGAGAAGGATTTTACATATTTTTCGCCGCCACACAAGTCTTTCTCACGTATTGATTTTTTCCTGATTTCAAGATCGCTGGTAACAGATGTTTGCAATGTTGAAATCCTAAGTATGCATATCTCTGATCATGCGGCTCTCAGGATTACAGTCAGGCTATTTGATAGTTTTCAGCAATCACCGATCTGGTCCTTTAATAGGTCTTGGCTGATGGATCCCTCTTTCCAAAAGGAAGTCAGACTGGTTATCAAGGAATATTTCGAGATAAATAAACTTAGTGATTCCCAGTGTTGGGCATGGTGGGGGGCTTTCAAAGCTCATATTCGATCTGTGATCACGAGTTACGCGATTAGGGAGACCAAGCGGAAGAAGGCTCTGCTGGTTAGTCTTGATGAACAAATTCGCGCCGGTGAGCACCTGTGGCAACAGTATTCAGATGATGGTATAATGATACAACTACAGCGCTTAAGATATCAATATAATGAAATACTGAGCGCAGGGGTGGAACAAGTGATGTTTAAACAGCGCGCGCGGTATCACGTTGAGAAGAACAGAATGGGGCGGTTACTAGCTAATGAACTGAGGGGAAGGCGAGAGAAATCGCGTATTGTCGCTCTATCTGATGGGCACCTTGGTAGTTTGACTGGAAATGAGCAGGTTTTGGAGGCATTTTTTGCTTATTATCAGAATCTCTATAGCTCCGAAGTGAGCTCTGACACGGATCGTGTCCGGGATTTTCTGGGACATTTAACACAGCCCACTGTGAGTGCGCAGCAGAGGAAGAACTTGGATAAGCCCATTTCAAGATTGGAAGTTGGTAGGGCGATAAACAGCATGGTCTCTGGAAAGGCGGCAGGGCCTGATGGTATCCCCGCTGAATTTTATAAAGTTTTTAAAGAAGATCTGTGTCCGGTATTGTTAGTCTATTTTGAAACTTTGTATAACTCTCTGAGTCAGCTAGGGAATTTTGCTGAAGCTACCGTTGTTGTGCTGGAAAAGCCTGGTAAAGATCCCTCCCAAGTGGCAAATTATAGGCCTATCTCATTACTAAACTCCGATTATAAAATTTATGCTAGTGTGTTAGCTAGTCGACTGTCTACCGTTGTCGGTAGTTTGATACATCCTGATCAGTGTGGCTTCGTTTCAGGGCGGGCAGCCTCAGACAATGCTAGATTACTGTGTAATTTGTTTGATAGGGCCTCTTTAAGTGAGCTCTCCTATGTCGGACTCGCCTTGGATGCAGAAAAGGCGTTTCATAGGCTTGAATGGTCTTTTCTGTTTGAGGTGTTAGGGTGGTTTGGTTTGGGTCCCCGGTTTATCCACATGGTACAAGTATTGTATTCAAATCCGAGTGCCAGGATACTGGCTAATGGTAGTCTGTCGCAGCTCTTCTCTTTGCAGAGAGGAACCCGTCAAGGTTGTCCCCTCTCTCCATTATTATTTAATCTAGCCTTGGAGCCACTCGCAATTGCTCTTCGGCAACATAAGCATATTAAGGGAGTAGTAGTTGAGGATATGCAAGTTAAGTTATCCGCCTACGCGGATGATCTTCTACTATTTGCGCAGCCAGTGGAAGTCCCCATGATTTTGGCTCTGATCGAGTCGTATTCTAAATTGTCTGGTTATAAAATCAATTGGGCTAAGTCTGTGGCTTTTCCATTGAATTCTCGGGCGTCCTCGGCCATGATGGCAGATTATCCTTTTCGTTCGGAGGCAGGTAGTGTCAAGTACCTTGGGGTTAAGTTTTCTGCGTGTGTTGAAGCTACTGTCCAGAGTAATATAACGGATTTGTTGAATGCGATTAAGAGAACTGCGGTAACTTGGGCACCTTTGCATTTAACTTGGTGGGGCCTTTTGGAGGCCATTAAAATGACTTTAATGCCTAGAGTTAATTACGTTTTGGGGATGCTGCCGTATAAAATTCCGGTAAGCTTGTTTGTTGCGTTAGAGAGGGCCTTGTCCAAGTTTCTTTGGGGTAACGCACAGCCGAGGATAGCTTTGAGAAAGCTTAAGGCATCTAAGGAAAGAGAAGGGGTTCATTTCCCAGATTTTAAGTGGTATCACTATGCGTTTTTGTTAAAGCAAGGGGCCATGTGGCTGCGGGATGACTCACCAATGCTGGCCCCCAGATGGGTTGAGGTGGAGAGTAAAATTGTGGCGCCCTGTCCTTTGGACAGGCTCCTTGGCATGAAACATCCCGAGGAGACTTTGGTGAGTGGTCCGATAGCTGCTACCCAAGTAGCATATTTGTCGCTTGTACAGTTGGCCGGGAGATGGGATACCCTTTCTAAACGACTCCCCCTTTGGTGGAATCCGGGTTTTAAAATTAATGGAAAGACGTTTGCTTGGAAACGATGGCAGGAATGAGGTATCTGGTCGCTTGGGCAATTATTACGGTCACAGGAGTGGAAGGATTTCCAGGAGCTACAACAGGAGTTTTCTCTTCCCTCTTCTGCGTACTTTCAGTGGATCCAGCTGAAGCACTCAATAAAAGGCTTATTAGCCGATGTGACGGGTTTATCGGCGACGGGTATTGTCTTTGAAACAGTCAGGAGCTTGGGTGAGAAGCCGGGAGCAGCATCAGGGCTGTATGCATACATCAGAGATCTATCCTCAGTGAACCCCCTAGGATTGACCAAAAATTGGGATTCGGAGTTGGAATCTTCCCTTTCTGAGAAGGAATGGAAACTTTTGTGGGGTCCAATAACTAGGGTATCCAGGTCTGCGGCGACCACTCAATCAATGTTCTTTTTCCTCCATTGTGCTTACATAACTCCTATCAAAATGTCTAAATGGGATAAGAAGTCGGATGGGAAATGTTGGTCATGTCAGGGTGGGTTGGGTACTTTCCAGCATATGGTATTTGACTGTCCTGCTGTCCAGAAGTTTTGGAAGTTGGTGTGGGGGAAAATGCAACGTATATTGGGTTTTACTGCTCAACTCACATGGCAGATTGTATGTTTGATATCCGTGGAGCGCAGTTTAGGTTTGGACAGGATCCATTTTTTCTTGTTTAACTTCATGATGGCGGTGGCTCTAAAGCTCATTTTTACCAACTGGAAAGTACCTTCTCAATTAAATGCCGATTTGTGGTGGAATATGGTTGCTCAAAGTGCTAGTTATGAGAAATTATATGCTAGGGTGCATTGTCCCGGGTTGACTGGTGGGTTGGAAAAATGGGCACCTCTAGATGATTATGTTTCACGGGCAAAAGTACATTAGTGGGTGCCCGGGTGGGTTCATATTGCAATTGGGTGGTAATGGGGAAGTAATGGGAAGGTATCGCTGGTATGTATGTTTTGTCATAGTTCTGGTGCCTAGGTTTTGATAGGCAAAGTCCTCAAAGAGCTAGGGGGGTTGGGGGTATGTGAGTAGCACGTGGGGTATTGTTTTTAGGTGTTGTGTGTAGTTGTTCTGCTGTGTTGTGTAAATTGTATAAATAAAGAATTTAAAAAAAAAAGTGATGCGGGAAACTTCCTGTCTCTTGAGCAAGAGACAGGAAGTTCCCCGTTTCACTTTTAACAGTGCGGGCTTTGCGATTATGCCGGCAGGCGGCTGCAGTTTAGTACAGCCGCCGAACTGAAAGAGAAATGTCCTGTGGCTGTGTGGAGAATGGGGCCATGGTCCAGATTCTACCTGTACTCTGATAAACGGTGAGTGTGGGGGGGAGGGGGGAAGGACTGCTGCTCTGGGGCGGGGGTGGGGGGTTGGGAAAAGAAGGCATGGGAGGATTGCTGCTCTGGAGTAGGGGGAAGAGAAGGCATGGGAAGGACTACTGCTCTTGGGCAGGGGGGGAGAGAAGGCATAAGGAGGACTGCTGTTCTCGGGGGGGGGGGGAGAAGGTATGGGAAGGACTGCTGCTCTGCGGGGGGGAGAAAGCATGGAAGGGCTGTAAGCAAATTCATGCTAGGAGGCATAGGGCCTAGAAGGGAATTGATGCTGGGAGTGACAGGGACAGGAAGGGAGCTGATGCTGGGAGGGACTGGGACTGGAGGAGAGCTGATGCTGGGAGGGACTGGGACTGGAAGAGAGCTGATGCTGAGAGGGACTGGGACTGGAAGGAGAGCTGATGCTGGGAGGGACTAGGACTGGGACTGGAAGGGGAGCTGATGCTGAGAGGGACAGGGCCTGGAGGGGAGCTGATGATGGGAGGGACTGGGACTGGAGGAGAGCTGATGCTGAGAGGGACAGGGCCTGGAGGGGAGCTGATGCTGGGAGGGACTGGGACTGGAGGAGAGCTGATGCTGAGAGGGACTGGGCCTGGAGGGGAGCTGATGCTGGGAGCGACTGGGACTGGAGGAGTGCTGATGCTGAGTGCGACAGGGCATGGATGGGAGCTGATGTTGGGAGGGACTGGGACTGGAGGAGAGCTGATGCTGGGAGGGACTGGGCCTGGAGGGGAGCTGATGCTGGGAGGGACTGGGACTGGAGGATAGCTGATGCTGAGAGGGACAGGGCCTGGAGGGGAGCTGATGCTGGAATGGACTGGGACTGGAAGGAGAGCTGATGCTGGGAGCGACTGGGACCGGAGAAGAGCTGATGCTGAGAGGGACTGGGATTGGAGGAGAGCTGATGCTGGGAGGGACTGGGACTGGAAGGAGAGCTGATGCTGGGAGCGACTGGGAATGGAGAAGAGCTGATGCTGGGAGGGACTGGGACTAGAAGGAGAGCTGATTCTGGGAGTGACTGGGACTGGAAGGGGAGCTTATGCTGGGAGCGACTGGGACTGGAGGAGAGCTGATGCTGGGAGCGACTGGGACTGGAAGGGGAGCTGATGCTGGGAGGGACTGGGACTGGAAGTGGAGCTGATGCTGGGAGGGACTGGGACTGGAGGAGAGCTGATGCTGGGAGCGACTGGGACTGCAAATGAAGCTGATGCTGGGAGGGACTGGGACTGGAAGGGGAGCTGATGCTGGGAGGGACTGGGACTGGAGGAGAGTTGATGCTGGGAGCGACTGGGACTGGAAGGGGAGCTGATGCTGGGAGGGACTGGGACTGGAGGAGAGCTGATGCTGGGAGCGACTGGGACTGGAGGGGAGCTGATGCTGGGAGGGACTGGGACTGGAGGAGAGCTGATGCTGGGAGCAACTGGGACTGGAAGGGGAGCTGATGCTGGGAGGAACAGGGACTGGAAGGGAGCGGATGCTGGTGAGACCTGGAAGGGAGTGATGCTAGGGAGATGAAAGGGGGCAGATGCCGCGATCAGAGTGGAGAAAAAGGCTGGGGAGGAGGACATATATTTTGTGTAAGAAGGAAGAAAGAAGGTGGATGTAGAGAGAGCGTGGAAAAACATAAGAGATGAGAGAAGAAAGGATAAATGGACAGCAGACAATGGAGAGTTAGCAGAATATATGACTTCAGAAAGCAAAAGAGAGAGACTGAGGCAATTGTGACAGAAAAATAAATTGCCCAAACAACAAAAGGTAGAGAGAAATTATTTTATTTTGAATTTATTAACTGGAATATGTCAGCTCTGGGAAATGTACATCACTGATGTCTTTATGTTTGTTCACTACAAGAGGAAATGAATTTATAGTTTTATTTCTCCAGTGTTGTGGTGCATTCCAAGTTTGACTTTTGGGGTTCCCATTTCAATCATGGCCTTTATATTTCTAAACCGTGATCCCTTGTTCTGTATTTGATGATGGTCTGTCTATGTTTTCCATATATGACCGAGCTGGGGTATTCTGTTTGTGTAGTTTCTGTGAAGGAGTCCTACTTGTTCTCTTTTACCACTAGGAGATGTATTGGTTTTCTATGAGGTATACTGGATTTATTTTTCAGTGCTGCCTTTTTATATGTAGAGTCCGGTGCTGTGTGAGTCCTTGTAGTGCTGTTATGATATGGCAGGTTTCATATGGGTTCTAAGTGAGCAGGGTTTTGTAGTACTTTCTAATGTACCTGGTAGTTGACACTGGAGGATGGTAATGTAAAAATATGATAACCTTTCTTTATCCTCACTGCCCACGAAAATGGTATTAAGACACTCACTCATTGAGACATGTTTACTAAAGATTAATACGTATTCACAGTTGTTAACACGCACGAAGTGCAGCAACACCCATTTATTTCTATAGGTGTAGTGACATTTAACGCACATTAATATTTAGTAAACATGTCCCTAATTCACTGCTGGGATAAAAAAGAGCTCCTTTGGAAGCCTGAAGGTTGCTGTGGGCTGCATAGATTCATAACTCTAGTTAACTTTATAAAGGCCTATTGTCTAATACGACCATTATTTTTTGTTTTATGTTTTCAGTTTGCTATTGTCTAATTTATTGTTATGAATGCTATTTTGTAAGCCTCTTAGATTTCGATAAGTGGCATAGAAATGCTTTTAAATAAATAAAATATGTAACTGATAAAAGTTTGATGTCATGGAGGGTACGAGTTTCACAAGTCGCACAGGGCGCAGTTATAGCTTGGTACGGCCCTGCTAATGTGTGTTAAAATGTTTATTTAAACAAATGTATGAAACAAGCTGAAAAAATGTTATAAAATCTAGAAACGTCCCCAAAATTCTGCAAATGAACCAAAAACGGTTTGCCTGTGTATATCACTGATTACTGGCATTTCTCCCAGAAAAGAAAGAGCTTACTATTTTAGGAGTCACAATACTTTATCTATGGAATTACTCTCTCTCTCTGTCTATTCGATTTTCATTGCTGGAACAATTTCCATAAATAGTTATGCATTTGCTGGGCCAACACGACCATTGACAAACCAGGCAGTCGCCTAGAGCTCCGTCCCTGCAGGTGCACCATTGCCTCCACTGTTGCCCCTCTCAGGACCCGCTGTGGTGGCAATGGCCACAAACAGCCCCATGGTACTCACCTTCAACTACGACGCCATGGGGCAGTTTGCTTTTTCCCTCTCCGACGCCCGATTCCGACTTTCTTTCTGCAAATAGGAAGTCGGCATCAGATGGTCCAAGAGCACTTTAGTTCCTCTGTTATTAACCTTCATAGCTCCGGGGGGGCCATTCCAGAACACAAATAAGGGGTTTGTATGTGTGGCAGGGACGTTTATGTGCCAAAAACATCCCCGACCATATTCTGAAAGACGGCTGACAATCACGTCCATGGCTCTAGCATGAGGATCTTGGAGCATGCCCAGAAGGGATGGACCGGGGGCATGGTCAGCCATGGAGACATATAAAGTGTATTCATGAAAGGCCTGTATAGTTTTTCAGAAATGTGCACATTATTCCAGCTGAAACGTGGAACAAGTACAGGGCTTAGAAAAAATTCTACTCTTCTCTGCAATGCGTCCCATTTTGAAGAATGGTTGGGAAAGTATGTGTTGAACTGGTGTCACTGCAGACTGGAAAAACAGAAGATACAGTTTGAAGGTACAGAGAGCAGAGGTGAGGGAATGCTGAAAGGTATAGACACATTAATAGACACTCCTACAGAAATATTAAGAAGAGCAATAGTGTTTATTCGGGTTATGCTTAAATGTGCTGTTTGTACTAAAGGAGCCAAACTAAGGAATCCTAACAATTCCTGTGGTCTGAAAATGGGACTGCTGAGGGCAGGGATAGTATGGGCATGAGCAGGGAAAGGATTCTTGTTTGGGTGAGAAATGGAGATCATATATTTAGTTCTGGTACCCCATGAGATTATGTTATGTCATAGCTGCTATGTAAAGGTCCATGGCATCTTTTTTGGCAGAGATATCTTTTTGTGACAGAAAGTTTGGCAGCCTGACCAGTGCCTGGACCGTATGGATGACCACAGCATCACCAGGTGCCAGTGTGATTGGGCAGTCAATATCAGAGAAGGTTCACTATAGCTAAGTGGCAAAACACATCCCTGTCAATAAATGACCCTGAGAATAAGGGCAGTCAACAGTGAACACAGCACTAATGCATACCCATAATGGATATCTTGTGGGACCGATGGTGTTGCTTTTGAGCATGCATTAGTGCTGTTTGCACTTCTGAATGTTCTATTTCTGAGGGTCCCTTATTATTGACAGGGATATGTTTTGATATTTAGCCATAGGGAACCTACTGCATGCTGATTCCTTCTGGATTATTTTTCATAGGGTACTCTAATAAGATCTGATGTTATTGGCAGTGTGATAAGGCAGCCATAAATCTCCTCTGCCAGACACTGGCAGACATTATTGATGTTGTGCCAACATTCACCGAATTGTACCATGCGGCCCACATCCCTACCCAGACCTGAATCAATGAGAGCTGGGAGAGTGGTGATATATCTGAAGTCTGGCTACTTGGTGTGATGGCGCAGGGATCTCCCCTCCCATGCCCACACAGGCCTGACCAGGGGAGCAGTACAACAAAGCAGACTGTGGGCAGGCAGACAGGGCTGCCCACAGCGGATGTATACAGACCAACATACACCACGATGGGAAAGGTGTGGCTCCTGTGAGAAATGCCAGAACCCAGATAGGCGGTCCTCAAATGCCTTAGCCAGAAGGCCCTACTATTATAACTACTACTACTGATCATTTGTTTAGCGCTACAAGACATATGCAGCACTGCACAGACACACGTAAAAAATAGTCCCTGCTAAGCAGGGTTTACAATCTAGTTGAGATAGACAACACAGCAGCTGTGGACAGGTTACATCCAGAGGGAGTGGTCAGGAAACGCAAGGGAGCTTAGGCAGCTCAGATCCAACAGTGGCAATGAAGAGGTGAGCACTCAGCCTTGATTTGAGAGGGGCCAGAGACGAAGCCTGATATACAGATTCAGGTAGCTTGTTCCAGGCATAAGGAGCAGTAAGGTGAGAGGAGTGATGTCTGGATTTGGCAGCAGAAGAGAAGGGCACAGATTGAAGCAGTCTGACAGAAGAGCGGAGTTCCCGGGAAGGGGTGTAGGGAGAGATAAGAGAGAAATGGTAGTGTGGAGCAGCAGAATGAGTGCACTTATAGGCCATAGGCATGAAAAAGGCATACATCTGTTGCTCAGCAATATTATGTATCCTTTGGGGAACTGCAAGGTTGGTTCCAGGTTTTGTGCACTTGGTGAGGGTCCGTCCCTAGCAGTTTAATGTGTGTCTGTAGAGATGACTGTGGGACCTCTTCCTAATGCCACGTACCGTTTGATGCAAGGTATGTCCTGACATACGTGTTCATATTTACATTCCCATATACCATATTGGGGTGCACTGGGCTTACTTAGCACTTTTCAGGGCACGAGGGGGGCTGGTATATGGTCCAGGTTGCAGCAGCTGTCATTTACCATTGATATTTATGTCTAGTGTGTATGTACAAACCACTGCCTGTGATGAGTAGCTTAGGAGATGGACGTTTTTCCTGAGGGTACATCACAGAGATGGGCAGGATTCGAAATGTGCAACTTTTCAGAATATGGTGGGCACAGGGACATCCAAAATGTTTACCCACATCCAATTATACTGACGGGGGACGTGTTTTCCAGATTGCATTAGGTTCAAAGAGGGCCCATTTTTAATTTAGACGTTTCCACGGGCCGAACGTGCACCTTATGGAATCGGGCTCCTGGGGCACTATATGGATGTGCATGCCTCTGAAACAACATGAGAAAAAGAAATGGCATTTCCAGTGTTTCATATCATTTTTAATCATGAACAACAGGAAAAAAACCAAACATTTTGTATTTTGTTTTCCCAGTGTCACTAATAGTAGAGTCAGACATGTGCACACCATGTGCCCTTTGGTTTGGAGCATACTAGTCTTCCAAGAAGAATTATTAAGCCCCCCGAGGATCTGGCTTCAGCCAGCCCAGTCTTAGCTGTGTCTTGTATTTCTGGTTTTAATTCCTGTTTCTTGATTGTCCCAGTAGGGGTCATCCCAGAGCAGGCTTGGGTATGTTTGCTCTGTCTTTGGGCTTGTTCCCCATTGATTCATTGTTCCTGTCCAGCCATCTGTTCCTGAGGTCTTGCATTTGGTTCATGTTTTTTTTCCCCTTGCTTCCTGATGCCCAGGATTCCAACTTCTTGTGAAATTCTTTGATTCTAGTAACCCTCATTTGGTCTTTTCTGTTGGATGCACTCCTTGAAGGTACAGTGACATTAAAACTTACCTTGAGCAATGCTAGTTCTGGTCTTGTTAGTGTACAAGAGTATTCAAGCCTTGGGAGTCCCTGTCTAGTAACCATCCATGTCCCTGCTGGGGACTCCGTGAGATAGTGAATAGTCAAAGCAGAACGGCCAAGTTACCTACTTCTAGGAGGAAGACTGTTTGGCCAATCCTCTTTTTGACCTTATATCTTAAAAGCAGTGTAGTATTTGTTGTCCCTGATTCTATGCATTCAAATAATGCATCAGGATGGGGCAGTCTAAATTTCAGCACTGCCAGAAATCTTCCTCTTAGAACTGGGTAACTTGACAGCTCTGTCAAAGTAAAGGTTTCGATTGACTCAGTCACCTAAATAAAGAAGCTGATAAGGATTAGCTAAATTTGAGTGATGCTCCCCTTTTATGCAACTATTAACACCCTACTTGCGCTCCTTGCACTGTGTCTCACTTCCGAGACCTTAGACCTCAAACCCACCACTTTTCCCTCATTCATATCTTATGGCCTCTACCACACCAGTCAAAGGAACCTGAACAACCTAATCTATATTCCAATAAAGACGTTCTTCATCCTTACTATATGCAATAAAGTCCACAATGCCCAGGCCTTTAAATGTGCACTTATCAATGCATGATCAGTCCGAAATAAAATATCAATAATAAACGACTACATTACATCTGACAAACTTGACTTCCTTTGCATCACGGAAACATGGCTCACAGAAACAGACACCGTGCTACTAAACCAGCTGAAACCACCCAACTACTCATCATTCTACTGTCCACACACCCACCAGAGAGGGTATATCAAACAGATATCTAACTCTCTGTCTCATATACAGATCCCCCTCTTTGTCAGCCAATGACTTATCATCAAGACTGGGAATTGTATTTGAAAACTCACACCCAAACAAGGACCTAATTCTCCTTGGGGACTTCAACTTCCCCTCGACCTCCACCAACCAAGCCACATCGTTCCTGGATGCCATGTCTTCAATGGACTTTACCCAAATAGTACAACAGACAACACATGAAAAAGGAAACACACTAAACCTCATTTTCGTCAACTCAAAACCAATCCACACATTACCCGTCTCCCCCACACACACACACATACACTCCTACTATCTATCTCATGGTCTGACCACAAGCTTATTGACTTACAACTATCCTGCTCCACTATAACCAACCATACCTACCAGAATCAAACTAAAAGGCACTTCAAACTCTTTGATAAAAAAGCCTTCACAGAAGAAGTTCTCCTCCTACTAGACAACACTATTACTGACATTGATGCCCTAGTAATGAATTGGAATCAGATCATCGGAAAAGCAACTGCTGAAACCTCAAATCAGAATTCCTCCAATGGATTACATAAGACATAGTGGTATCTTTATCTTTATTTAAAACTTATTATACTGCCTTGACCAAGAGGTACTCCACAGAGCTCAGAAATCTCAAGAGACAACTACGGAAGACAGAATGCAAATGGAGAAACACAAAATCAACAGAGGATAAAAACACCTGCACGATACTACTAAAGGCATACTGTCAGGAATCTGACAACTGCAAGAAATCCTTCTACACAAAAATCATAAACAAATCCCTCAACCATCCAAAGCAGTTCTTCTAGATAATAAAGAGCCTAACAATATCCCCCCACTCAGACGCTCTGGAAACCATCCCTGACCCCCAAGCAAGAGCAAATTACTACAAAGCAAACAGCTCCACCAAGCTGTCTCCGTTACAGATCCCACCACCAACAACAACGACAACAACTGCAACTCCTGGTTCACATTTAGCTCTATCAGCAAAGAAAAGAGAATTCACCATCACCTCATTAACATCAATCACATCTCCCCTCGACCCATGCCCAGTGAGCTGGATTAAAGCATCCAAAAAAGAACTCAGCCTAACCCTATTGAAGATCACCCAGTTCTCCATCCAACAGGGCAACATGCCTAAAGAGTTTAAATCCTCTTCCATGTACCCCACCTTGAAGAATACCAATCTCAATCCCAATGATCCTGTAGCATATAGACCATAGTGCAAGGAGCGCAAGTAGGGTGTAAATAGTTGCATAAAAGGGGAGCATCACTCAAATTTAGCTAATCCCTATCAGCTTGTTTATTTAGGTGACTGAGTCAATCGAAACCTTTACTTTGACAGAGCTGTCAAGTTACCCAGTTCTAAGAGGAAGATTTCTGGCAGTGCTGAAATTTAGACTGCCCCATCCTGATGCTTTATTTGAATGCATAGAATCAGGGACAACAAATACTACACTGCTTTTAAGATATAAGGTCAACAAGAGGATTGGCCAAACAGTCTTCCTCCTAGAAGTAGGTAACTTGGCCGTTCTGCTTTGACTATTCACTATGTCACGGAGTCCCCAGCAGGGACATGGATGGTTACTAGACAGGGACTCCCAAGGCTTGAATACTCTTGTACACTAACAAGATCAGAACTAGCATTGCTCAAGGTAAGTTTTAATGTCACTGTACCTTCAAGGAGTGCATCCAACAGAAAAGACCAAATGAGGGTTACTAGAATCAAAGAATTTCACAAGAAGTTGGAATCCTGGGCATCAGGAAGCAAGGGAAAAAAACATGAACCAAATGCAAGACCTCAGGAACAGATGGCTGGACAGGAACAATGAATCAATGGGGAACAAGCCCAAAGACAGAGCAAACATACCCAAGCCTGCTCTGGGATGACCCCTACTGGGACAATCAAGAAACAGGAATTAAAACCAGAAATACAAGACACAGCTAAGACTGGGCTGGCTGAAGCCAGAACCTCGGGGGGCAGAATAATTCTTCTTGGAAGACTAGTATGCTCCAAACCAAAGGGCACATGGTGTGCACATGTCTGACTCTACTATTAGTGACACTGGGAAAACAAAATACAAAATGTTTGGTTTTTTTCCTGTTGTTCATGATTAAAAATGATATGAAACACTGGAAATGCCCATTTCTTTTTCTCATGTTGTTTCAGAGGCATGCACATCCATATAGTGCCCCAGGAGCCCGATTCCATAAGGTGCACGTTCGGCCCGTGGAAACGTCTAAATTAAAAATGGGCCCTCTTTGAACCTAATGCAATCTGGAAAACACGTCCCCCGTCAGTATAATTGGATGTGGGTAAACATTTTGGATGTCCCTGTGCCCACCGTATTCTGAAAAGTTGCACATTTCGAATCCTGCCCATCTCTGTGATGTACCCTCAGGAAAAACGTCCATCTCCTAAGCTACTCATCACAGGCAGTGGTTTGTACATACACACTAGACATAAATATCAATGGTAAATGACAGCTGCTGCAACCTGGACCATATACCAGCCCCCCTCGTGCCCTGAAAAGTGCTAAGTAAGCCCAGTGCACCCCAATATGGTATATGGGAATGTAAATATGAACACGTATGTCAGGACATACCTTGCATCAAACGGTACGTGGCATTAGGAAGAGGCCCCACGGTCATCTCTACAGACACACATTAAACTGCTAGGGACGGACCCTCACCAAGTGCACAAAACCTGGAACCAACCTTGCAGTTCCCCAAAGGATACATAATATTGCTGAGCAACAGATGTATGCCTTTTTCATGCCTATGGCCTATAAGTGCACTCATTCTGCTGCTCCACACTACCATTTCTCTCTTATCTCTCCCTACACCCCTTCCCGGGAACTCCGCTCTTCTGTCACACTGCTTCAATCTGTGCCTTTCTCTTCTGCTGCCAAATCCAGACATCACTTCTCTCCCCTTACTGCTCCTTATGCCTGGAACAAGCTACCTGAATCTGTATATCAGGCTTCGTCTCTGGCCCCTCTCAAATCAAGGCTGAGTGCTCACCTCTTCATTGCCACTGTTGGATCTGAGCTGCCTAAGCTCCCTTGCGTTTCCTGACCACTCCCTCTGGATGTAACCTGTCCACAGCTGCTGTGTTGTCTATCTCAAATAGATTGTAAACCCTGCTTAGCAGGGACTATTTTTTACGTGTGTCTGTGCAGTGCTGCATATGTCTTGTAGCGCTAAACAAAGGATCAGTAGTAGTAGTAATAATAGTAGGGCCTTCTGGCTAAGGCATTTCAGGACTGCCTATCTGGGTTCTGGCATTTCTCACAGGAGCCACACCTTTCCCATCGTGGTGTATGTTGGTCTGTATACATCCGCTGTGGGGAAACCCTGTCTGCCTGCCCACAGTCTGCTTTGTGGCACTGCTCCCCTGGTCAGGCCTGTGTGGGCATGGGAGGGGAGATCCCTGCGCCATCACACCAAGTTGCCAGACTTCAGATATATCACCACTCTCCCAGCTCTCATTGATCCAGATCTGGGTAGGGATGTAGGCCACATGGTACAATTCGGGGAATGTTGGCACAACATCAATAATGTCTGCCAGTGACTTAATATAATGATTTTTCTTGTGCCACATTCCTAACCTGTAAGTTCTGGGAGAAATATTCTTACGCTTACAAGCCTGGATCCTTTGTGAAATTCCCAATGGCTATTATACTATCAGAGGCATTTACCCAAGCCTACTCCAGATCCTGGTAGTCCAATTAGTGGTCCAGTTCAGAAATTATGCGAAACCATGCTTAATGCAGCCCCTGCCCCGACGAGATTACCATCAGACTCACTTGCAACAGCACCAATGATGCTTAAATGTAGTCAGGTGGCTCAAATGTTTCTTTGAATCTGGTGGTTTCTTCGGGTGGAAGCTGACAGATTATACTAACCTCGTCTTACTCTCCCTTTGCTATGAGGCAAGTAGAGAACAAGAGGAAAATAAACTAAAGTGGATAAGCCACTATTAAGGTGATGTTACAGGTATTAATTGTAACTAGGTAATGGTTTGTTATAATGGGCTACATAGATGACATTTACTTTCAGGAATATTTATTTATTTAGAAGTATTTAATATACTGCTTTATCTTCAGCGGAATAAGATTTTTAGTGCAATATATTAAATATTACAACAGTGTAACCATCCAAAATATTCTTTTTAACTCACAGTAACATTTTGCTCACGTCAACATAACAATAACTCAGGTAAGTGTATTCAGTCACATCAAGTAACAGACAAGTCAAGTTATTCCTTAGATCTGCTGGTGAAACTTCTACACAAACATTTCCAGGACAATTCCTACTAAAGAATTCTTATTTTCCGCTTCAAAACCTTCCAACCTTTCTCCCTCTAACAGGTAAATTTACTTTTTGGAATTCCTTATGTTCCTGGCGGGGGGGGGGGGGGGTTCCCAGTGTCTGTTTTATTTGAGCTGAAATGTTTTTTCCCTGTTTGTCTCTATGTAAGGAGCACCAGTATCTCTTCCAGTTCTCTTCTTGTGACGGGGCCCAGGACTCCGGATCCTTCCGCTGCTGGATTGAAGTTCTTCTGATGTCCTCTTTTGCGCTGGATCCTACTCCCTACCTTTAACAAATCAACAAGGGAAAACCCTGTCTATCCTATAAATTAGGGCAAAATGTCTTTCTCTTTAAGAAAGATTTTTCCCCCCCAGCAACAAAAGGATAATTGATACACCCCCTCTTCCTTTGTTTTTTTGTATACATCCACTCCACACTCTGGACTGCAACCCAACCACGCCCACATGCAGCAATCTCCCAAACACCTTCCCTTAACTGAGCCAGCTAGGAACTGCTTTATTGTTTCAATCCGGGAATGAAACTATCTTCTCAGTCCCATTAAGGGTCAGTCTCAATCAGGGGTGGCTCAAAGCAATCTACTGCCTGAAGCGAGGGATGAGATTCCCCCTCCCCCCCGGTGGAGATCTTTCTCAAAACTCCAGTCAGGGACTGAACCAAATCAAAAAGTCAATTAGATAATGTGGAGCAAATGCAAGATGTTCACACACCAAGTAACTAAAAGAAAGAGCGAGAACCACAGCAGTTTATAATTCCAAATTATAATTCATTTGTATTTTGTTATAAACTGTGTTATGGTGCTTGCTTTTTCTTTTTGAACATACATTTTGCATTCACAGAACCCCTCCTCAACAATGGGTGCAGAGCAGAGGTAAGACATTCACCCACAGAACTCAATATATATATATATATATATATATATATAAAATATCTGATTCTGGTCATCTCACCAACAACAAACCTTTTTCAGTACCAGGCACATTGGGAACTAATATAAAACCCTACTAAAGTCACTAAGATCTGCAAGGCCAAATCTACCATACCATACCAGCATACACTTCCAAAATTCATACAATAAGGGTCTACCAAGAAAAAAGCAGCACTATAAACACTGCAATGTTTATACACTGCAGCACTCCTTCCCCATTGTCCACCCCTTCTAGTTAAAATACCATCCCAGGTATCAGCGAACTTCCAGTCCCAGTGCCCCTTCTCATGTCAACTCCCTTCCAGCTCCCCCTCTTCCCTGTCCATCCGCCTTCCAGTGCCATTTCCGGATGTCAGCTCCCTTCCAACTCCCCCCCCCATGTCTGCTCCCTTCCAGCTCCCCCCCATGTCTGCTCTGCTCTGCTCCACTCCCCTCCAGCTCCCTCCTTGTCTGCTCCCTTCCAGGCCCCCCCTTGTCTGCTCCCTTCCAGGCCCCCCTTGTCTGCTCCCTTCCAGCTCCCCCCCATCTGAACTCCTCTCCAGGCCCCCTGTCTGCTCCCCTCCAGGCCCCCCCATCTGCTCCCATACAGGCCCCCCCTTGTCTTCTCCCTTCCAGGCCCCCTCTTGTCTGCTCCCTTCCAGCTCCCCCCATCTTAATTCCCCGCCAGGCCCCCCCATCTGCTCCCCTCCAGGCCCCCCATCTGCTCCCATCCAGGCCCCCCCTTTCCTGCTCCCCTCCAAGCCCCCCCTTGTCTGCTCCCTTCCAGGCCCCCCCCTTGTTTGCTCCCTTCCCGCTCCCCCTTCTGCTCCCTTCCAGGCCGCCTTTGTCTGCTCCCCTCCCGCCCCCCCCCTTGTCTGCTCCCTTCCAGCTCCCCCCGTCTGCTCCCTTCCAGGCCCCCCCCTTGTCTGCTCCCCTCCAGGCATCCCTTGTCTACTCCCTTCCAGGCCCCCCCTTGTCTGCTCCCTTCCAGCTCCCCCGTCTGCTCCCTTCCAGGTCCCCCCGTCTGCTCCCTTCCAAGCCCCTCCCTGTCTGCTTCCTTCCAGGCCCCCCCTGTCTGCTCCCCCCCATCTGCTCTGCTCTGCTCCGATCCCCTCCAAGCTTCCCCCGTCTGCTCCCCTCCAGGCCCCCCTTATCTGCTCCCCTCCAGGCCCCCCTGTGTGCTCCCCTCCAGGCCCCCCTGTCTGCTCCCTTCCAGCTCCCCCATCTGCTCTCTTCCAGCTCCCCCCATCTGCTCCCTTCCAAGCCCCCCCTTGTCTACTCCCTTCCAGGCCCCCCATGTCTGCTTCCTTCCCAGCCCCCCTTGTCTGCTCCCTTCCCTCCTCCCCCCTCACCTCACCTCACTGATTCATCCATTAAAATCAAAGGAAAGCAGCCGTGGGAACATTTCTCTGTTACTGCAGTGCTGCTTTCAAACTGCTGGGTGGCGTCCATTTTCCTGGAGCCGGCTGGGTGGGGGGTGCCCCGAGGTCATCGCTTCGCTGCCCTTCCGCATCCGCTCCTTCTGCTTCCTCCAAAATGAAAGCAGCTCTGTTCCCGCGGCTGCTTTCGTTTTGGAGGAAGCAGCAGGAGTGGAAGCAGAAGGGCAGCAGAAGTGATTACCTTGGGGCACCCCCTACCCCGCTGGCTCCAGGAAGATGGATGTGACCCAGCAGTTTGAAAGCAGAGCTGAGGAATGGAGAAATGTTCCCACGGCTGCTTTCATTTGATTTTAATGGAAATCCAGCTGGACGGCTCAGCAGTTCTATCAGGTAGTTTCTAGGGAGCGGCAAATCAGTGCCACCCCCTAGAAACTGCCGCCTGAGGCCACCGCCTCAGTTGGCCTAATGATAGAACCACCCCTGGTCTCAATTAACTTAGCATAAAGCCCAGCACAATGTATAAGCTCTGTGTTCTGCTTCAGTTGCACATAAACAAGTCAGTCACAGCTTAGGTTTGAATTTCCTCTGCTTTTCTCAGGGGACTTGTCAGTCACTTCAGACAGAAATTACCCACTTCTGGAAATTCAGAGGTTTCTTTCCTCTAGTCCAAGAGGATATTTCTTATAAAAACAATCCTCTCATCCACTCTCAAGAGCTTAAAGTCAGATTCAGAATTACAGTTCCAGTTCTGAGTATACATGGCTTCTCTAGACTTTAGACAGGATTCCAAGTGGAATTTAATTTCCTTTAAGAAACATTCTTTACTCAGTAAGACTTTCAACCTGTCAGTCAGTATTTCTCTCAGAGTCACACACACAAAAGGTCCAAATGGTCACCAAATTCAGTTTCCAGAGAATTAAGCCACACTTACACAGTCACCAATCACCAGTTCAACCCTCTTCTTTACTCAGCACCCTTCAAAAACACTCCTTTCAGCCCTCTTTTCTCTCAGACATTCACCTTTTCCATGAACAAATCACAAATGCTGCTTACAGTTTCAATTCCCTGTTTGTGCCTCTGCAGTTTCCCTCCAGAAGGCTGCTCAGTCAAGAGATTCCAGCAGAGATCCCTGCACCTCTCCCACATAAACACACAGCTCTGAGGGCTTTAAAACCTCTTTGCAGGGGAAAGAAACACTTCTAGCTGCCACGATAGCCCTGGACAGCACTTCTCCAGTCTAGCCAGGCAAAATGTATTTTATTTTAACCCGCAGGTTACATTAAGAAAGTAGATGCTGCAATTAGCCCCTGTTTGTGGAAGGAACCTTCTGAGCCTTTCCCTAAAAGGTTTGAAGGCAGCTATCTATCTATCTATCTATATAGCGCTTCAACGTACGAAGCGCTGTACATACATGAAGAAGAGACAGTCCCTGCTCATCAGAGCTCACAATCTAGTCAAGAAAATCACAAAATACAATCAAGTAAGACAAAGTATACAATAACAAGAAGAGCAAAAACAAGAATCAAGAACAAAAAGCAATAGAGAAGAAATGGGTTTTCAATCTGGACTTGAAGAGGTCCAGAGAGGGTGCTTTGCGCACAGACAGAGGTAGATTGTTCCAGGCAAAGGGTGCAGCCAGGTGAAAGGAGCGAAGCTAGGCTAATGCTGAGATTTAAGGCCTGTCCTGGATTTCTTATAACCCCATCATGATGCATTATGAGACCCAGAGTTGCCATGTTACCCAGTTCCAGAAGTGAGATTTTTTTTTTTGCCAGTTCTGGTTTTAAATGTACAGTGCATTGTAGTATGCTATTTAATCCCTGATTTTACCCATTGAAATCAGTGCTGCAGGTCCCATAAAGCATCAGAATGAGATTGTCAGAAATCCAGGAGTGGCTTAAAATCTCACTCCTGAACCTGGATAACTGGCAGCTATGGAGACCTGAATAATTGATTTCAAAGGCTAGAATCACGCTCCTCCTTTGCACTAGAATCAGGGACTATAAATCCCTCACTGCTTTGGGGTATTAGTTCAAATCCAGTACTGGCTAAAAAGTCTCCCTCCTGGAACTGGGTAACAAGGCATCTCTGTACTAGAGAGTTTCCTCATGAAGTGCTTCCAGTGGTTTCTAGCCTATCCACTGCATTTTCTTACAGAACAGACCCCAGTGGGTTTTATTTGCCTCTTTCCTAAAGAAAAAGTCTTATACTAGGTTACTCCCCTGTTGGATGAGAACAGACCACTTCTGTGCAATCTGAAAGACTTTGCAACTGCTATGACCCTCGATCCAAAGATTCCTAATCTAACCAGAGAGAACATTTGTTTCTAAAAGCTTTACCTGCTGGTGTGGTTCAGGAGGCTGAAGTGCTGCCCAGAGGCTGCAGGGCTCTGTAGGAATGTTTTCAGTTCTCTCCTGCACTCTGCAGAGGAGAGAAGGCTCCAGAGAAAAGAAGTAGGGTAAGGAGGCCCAAAATAAATAAAAAGAAGGGGCAAGCTTGAGGTGAATGGAGGAAGAGATGGGGAACCCAAGAGCTCCAGGTAATTAGAAAAGGAAGAGGGCTTTGGAATATTGAGCCCTGGAGAGCTATTCAGAGGATTAGAGAGCCTGGAGGAGGAGGAGGAGACAGCCAGGTGGATGAGCCAATGAGAGCTCTAGATTAAAGGAGAAGGGAAGGGGGACTTTGGAAACAGGTCCTATGAGAGGTGAGAGATGTAAAAACTCCCAGTTGGAAGGGGATGGAATTACAATTTAAATTAGGAACTTAAAGTGAAAAAGAAATAATTAAGTATATGAATATACAAAACTACTCAATGAGTTTGAAACTCCAAAACAAGGAAGAACGCATAAGACAGCATGGAAAAGGTACAGGCACACCGAAGGGCTGCCCTGTGGAGTTCCTGATTGAGAGGGGCTCAAAAAAAATGACTGTAAATAAAACTTTATCAAATTGCTAATCCGATGCTTAAATTTGATTTTTGTTGTTCCAAACTATCCCGATTTGGAGTTATTGGTGTTCAGAAGGTAAATGTGGTTGAAGCCCCCATAAACTCCTGCTACTCCAGGTCTCCTCCTGGCTATCGTCAAACCTTTTCTCATCAATACTGCTAAATCTCCTGCCATCTGGTTGACTTTCAGGTACAGTCCCCCAACTCTGGCCCCCTCTGTTGCTAATCTTACTATTCACCTCACCACTTCAAATCACTATCTTGGTGTAACCCTGGATTCCTCTCTCTCCTTTCATGAGCACATTTCCACCATTGTCTGCTGTCGGCAGATCTGTGCAGTATGACCCTTTCTTTCCTTACCCTCACTCACAACCCTCATGCTGTCCTTAGTTACCTCGCGTTTTGATTACTGCAATGTTGCCCTGGCTGGTCTTCTTCTTTTTCAGCTTCAACACCTCCAACCTCTTCAGAACACAGCAGCTCGAATTCTCACTCACTCCACCTGTTCAGACCACATTATCCCCTTGCTCATACATCCACACTGGTTGCCGCTCAGATACTGCACTGATTACAAAACACTTATCCTCGTCCACAGATCACTCCACACTGCCACTTTCCAATATTTTTATTTATTTATTTATTTATCTTAAGTCTTTTCTATACCGCACTATTTAAAATCAGCTCGGTTTACAGTCAACAACAAATCTGTACAGTGCAGGCAGAGTTTGAACTGTACTTACAACTAACAGGTTTCATAACTTGGACTGACCAGGGTAAGTATGTACAGGCTGCATAGCAGGTCGTGGGGTAGAGTGATTGACCGGGTCATTTTGGCAGCTTGGTTAAATAACCATATACAGTGCAGGCAGTCGAGTCGCAGATGACTGGTGGCGACAAGGGCTGCTTGGCAACTATTTACAAGATCCACTGACTATATACCTGTGACTCCCTGTATATAGCTCAAACAAATCAAGCACCCAACACATCCCTCACACAACTAAGTTTTATCCTCACTGCATGTACAACACACACACTTTACCTGATTGCTTGCTGTGATACCACCTTGATTATTAAGATAAGGCGGTTTAGAAATACTGTTAAATAAATAAATAAATAAATAAATACCAGGGAGTCTGGTAGTGTTAGTGTGCCGGGCTGGGCCTGTGTATTGCGGGTGTGTTGGGTGGGTTATCGTGGTGGTTGAACAAGACTGGCAGTGGTGTGTCCCCTTGGTGATCGTAGTGCTATAAACCACGCAGACCTCGTTTCCTCAGGTCTATCGACTCTAACCATCTGTCTCTTCCGTCTTCCTCTTGTGCCCGCCTTGAACTCAACTGCCACTTCACCTTCTTTTTCCTGGGTCTTGCCCTGTGGAATTCCTTACCGGCCCTCCTCCATTCAGAACCATCTTTTGTAAAGTTCAAATCCCTGCTCAAGACCCAGCTTTTTCACAAAGCTTTTGATCTCTCGCCTACTACCTCCTAGTCTCCCCCTAGCTCCTGGTCTTACCCTGTGCTGCCTTCCCCTTATTTTTTGCTTTTCTGCTCTCTGCTAGTTTCTTGTGCTTTCCTGTTGATAATGACGTTCTTTTCTTTTTCTCTCACATAGCTGTTTTATTTTAATGTACACTGCTCTGATGCTCCGCCTGAGCAGTATATCAAACGTTCAATAAAGATAAAGATAAACTGACTGAAAGTTAGGCATTATGATGTTTTCATGTTTTAAACTTGTTTCTGACAAAAATTGGACATTAAAAGGAATCGTTGATATAAAATAAATGTTTAAAGCTTGTTGGGTATCAGAATAAAAGAGGGGGAGTGGAGGGATTTCCTAGGGGGTTCAGAATTGTAAAGGGGTTCAGATAAATGAGTGCTAATTGCGATGCAATTGAGAAAAACCCTATTAACTTGAAGTTTTTCCTAAAGAAACAGCACAGAACATTTTCTTTGAAGTTGTGAAGAACAGATAATTTTGGCTGGAGTTGAAGAAAAAGAAATTAAAGATTTTATTTTTAATAGAAAGGTACTGCTGATGACATCAGAGGGAGGAAGAGCACTAGGGATGAGAAAAGGCATGTTAGTGAGTGTGAGGAATTTGGTTGGTGAGTGAAATAGCTTGAGAGAGGATGCATGTTTGAGTGGCTGTATAATTGTACTTTTTTTAGAGTTTGAATGGAGTGACTGAAAGAGGGGGTGAAAGGATGCAGGGAATGACTGTAGCTAGGGATTTGCTTGTTTATTTTTTCAGTTCTTTTGGAGGAATGAAGTAAGAGTATGTGAGAGACTCAGACTGATAGTATAGGAAGAGTTTAGAGAAATGAAAGGGGATAAGAAAAGAAGGGAGCTGGGAAGGGAAAAGAAAAGAATTCCCTAGAATTGAGGTAGGGAAAGATAGAATCCAGTACATGAGTTCTGACTATAATTGTAGGAAAAGGGTTCCTGGGAAGAATTTAAAAGATAAAGTTTGCTATTTTCAACCTATTATTTCAGGAAAGTGAGAGATATTTGTGTCCAAACCATTTCAGAATAGGCTATGAAGTAAAAAGCTGATGGGATAGTCATGGGAAATTGAGAAAGGGAAAAAAAGACTAGGTTAGAGTGTGCATGGGAACAGGGCCGGCCCGTCCATTGTGCAAGAATGTTGTTTGCACAGGGACCCACGTTTCAGGGGCCCCCGCACAAACAACATTCTGCATCTGCCGGGAAATTTTAAAAAAAAAAACATGCTGCTGCTGCCGCCACTGCCGCCATGGCAGCGGCAGAATCTAGCGTCCCGCGGGCTCCCCCTGCCCGGCAGAGTCCTCCATGCGGCCTCAGCTCCCTACATGCCAGTTTTCAGAGCCGCAAAGGGATAGAGTTTCTCCCTCGCCGCTCTGTTAAGCCGCTGGCACTGATGGGAAACAGGATTTCCTGTTTCCCATCAGCACTGCAGGCTTAAACAGAGCCGCAAGAAAGGGAAACTCTCCCTTCACGGCTCTGAAAAGTCCGCGCTGAGGGAGCTGAGGCTGCATGGAGGACTCTGCCGGGCAGGGGGGGGGCCCTGCGGGATGCTCGATTCTGTCGCTGCCATGGTGGCAGCGGCGGCGGCAGCAGCAGCAAGTTTTTCTTTTTTTAAAAATCTACCTGGTTTATGGGGGGGGGCTAAGTCTGGAAGTGGGCTGATGGGGGTAGGACTGATAATGGGCTATGGGGGAGCTAGGCCTGGAAATGGGCTGATGGGGGGCTAGGACTGGTAATGGGCTGATGGGGGGGCTTGGACTGGAAATGGGCTGATGGGGGGCTAGGACTGGTAATGGGCTATGGGGGAGCTAGGACTGGAAATGGGCTGATGGGGGGGCTAGGAATGGAAATGGGTTGATGGGGGCTAGGACTGGTAATGGGCTATGGGGGGACTAGGACTGGAAATAGGCTGATGGGGGGCTAGGACTGGTAATGGGCTATGGGGGGCTAGGACTGGAAATGGGCGGATGGGGGGTTAGGACTGGTATTTGGGCTATGGGGGGGCTAGGACTGGAAATGGACTGATGGGGGGGCTAGGACTGGTAATGGGCTATGGGGGGGCTAGGACTGGAAATGGGCTGATGCGGGGGCTAGGACTAGTAATAGGCTAATGGGGGGGCTAGGACTGGAAATGGGCTGATGGGGGGCTAGGACTGGTAATGAGCTATGGGGGCTAGGACTGGAAGTGGGCTGATGGAGGGTTTAGGACTGGTAATGGGCTATGGGGGGACTAAGACTGAAAATGGGGTGATGGGGAGGTAGGACTGGTAATGGGCTATGGGGATGGGGCTAGAACTGGTAATGGACTGGAGGGGTTGCTAGGACTGGAAATGGGCTGAGTGGAAGGGGGCTTGAATTGCAAATAGCTGATGGGGGGGCTTGGAATGGAAATGGGCTGATGCGGGGACTAGAAGGGAGCGGATGCTAGATGGGGCTGAAACTAGAAGGGAGCTGATTTTTTAGGAGGATTAGAATGGGATGGAGCTGGGAGAGTGAAATGGAGAGGGGTAAAATATTTTGTGTGGGAGGGAAGACAAATCTACAATTGGCTGGGTATTGGGAGAGTAAGTGGGGATTGAGGATGGAGGGGTAAAATTTGAGTGGATGAAATAGGAATGAGGAAAGAGCAAAAGGAGAAAGATTAGTATGTTAAAGCAAATGTAGAGAGAGAGAATGGAAGAAAAAAAACTAGAAGAGAGAAGAAAGGACAAATGGACAGCAGACGATGGAGAGTTAGCAGAAGACACAAAGAAACCAGAAGAAAGTGGCTGGAGCAATTGCAACTGAAAAAAATGCACAAAAGGTAGAGAAATATCTCTTTATTTTGAATTTATTAACTGAAATATGTCAGCTCTAGGAAATGTGCATCATTAATGTCTGTGCTTTGTTTAGTACAAGAGGAAATTAATTTATAGTTTTATTTCTACAATGTTGTTGTATATTCCAAGTTTGGCTTTTGGGGTTCCCAGTTTAATTATTGTCTTCCTGTTTCTAAATTGTGATTCCTTGTTTGGTGATCGTCTATGTTCTGCAAGTGTAACCGAGCTGAGGTATTCTGTTTATGTAATTCCTATTTGACATTGCCACTTGTTCTCTTTCCCCAGTAGGTCATGTATTGTTATTCTCTGAAATGTATTGGTTTAATATTTGCAGTGTTGCCTTTTGATAGGTAATGGTGCTTTGTGAGTCCTGGTAGTGCTGTTACGATACGGCAGATTTGCTATGGGTTCTAAATGGGAGGGCCCGGACACACGATCCAGAACCAAGAACCAGTTGTCATCAACTTATCTGGAACATTATTGACATCTTCTCAACAACAGGTACTGGAATTGGGATTATCTTTTGTGCCCATTCCGCATATGATAAGTTTAATATCCGCTTAGCCCTTCATCGGTTCTTTAGAAAACTACGGATCATGCAATATTTTTCACTTCAGGACGTAGGGCCAACTGATGACTCATTGATTGCAGGCCCTTCTAAATAGATTCCTCCTGGAGCTTTGGATGCAACTTTATCTACTTATCAAGAATTAGTTCTCCGTGAAGTGGGCATTATGGAAGAGAATACCAATTTGTCCCGCTATTCTAATTTAACAGGGCAACATTTTGCAGCAATTAAACAGTTATCGCGATCTGATTTAGTTATCCGTAGGGCAGATAAAGGAGGGGCTATAGTGGTGCAATCTGCGGATCAATATCAAGAAATTAATAAACACCTTACTAATCATCAATATTACCAGCTTTTGGACACTGATCCGACACCTAACCTGATGACTCGAATAAATCAATTATTGTCAACGGCCTTGGATCAACAATGGATTACTAAATGTGAGTTTGCTTTCCTGGTGAATAAGAATCCAAAAACTCCAATTTTTTATTTAGTTCCTAAAATTCACAAATCTTTGATGAATTCGCCAGGATGGCTAATCATGCCAGGATTCTTTATTAGAGCCACGGTCTAAATATTGTGATATCTTTCTACAGCCGGCGGCGTCTAAAGTAGTTTCCTACATCGTGATTTTCTGGTTCAATTAGCAGCCTGCACGGATTATGAATCATATACGTTTTTGGTCACTCTGGATGTACAGGCATTATATACCAATATTGACCAGGCTGAGGTATTAACATGCCTGACTACTTACCCATTGTCTCTTCCTCCGCGAATTCCTCGAGAGTTCCTGCTTGAATTGTTGGAATTGGTGCTTAATAACAGCTTTTTTATGTATCAGCAGAAGTATTATTTACAAGTTTTTGGGATAGCAATTGGGGGCTACTTCTATTGCTACTATTTATATGGCTCAATTTGAGGAACATCACGTTTATACTTCACCTTTATTTCGTCATGTGGCATTCTGGCACCGATTTTTAGATGACATGTTTTTCCTCTGGACGGGTACATCACTGGACTTGGAAATATTTATAAGTTCACTAAATACTCATATGCCTAATATCCAGTTTACGGCTCAAGTGGAACAATTTCAGATCCAATTTTTAGATCTTACTATTCAGCGATCTACGGAAGGGATATACATTACCCTCTTTCGTAAACCGGTACAACGGAACACTCTATTACGTTATACCAGTTACCATCCTCCTTCGCTTAAACGGGGCTTACCATATGGGCAATTTTTGAGAATTCAGCGTAATTGTTTCACATTACAAGAATTCTACCATCATGCAGACGATTTACAGCAATGTCTATTGTTGAGAAGTTACCCCTATTCCCTCATTAGGAAGGCGTATAAAAGAGCCCGGTTTTCCCATAGAGAATGGCTTTTTTTGCCCTCCGGATCATCTCAAAGGGAGAGGGGGTCCTCTGATACGGTGACAGGTATTCTTCCATATGTACATGGTATCTCAAGGGTCACCAAGGTCTTACACCATTTTTGGCCAATTTTGAGTTTACATTCTTGTTTTTCTAATAAACGCTTAATGATCGCTTATTGTAGAGGATCGAATTTAAAAGATATGGTGGTTAAGACTGCTTCTTTGATCGATCGGCCTCTTTCCTTTCATCAGGATCCGGGCCATTTTAAATGGGGTTTGTGCCACTACTGTGTGTTGGCCATGATGGGCCTTATTTGGATGGATATTCATACTTCACTAGTATATAAATCAAAGTGGCGTACCACGTGTGACTCTCCTTTGTTGTTTATTTAATTCAATGCCCATGCCCCTTTTATTATATTGGACGTACTACATGGAATGTTAAGGTCCGCTTGGGCAAACATGCCTCTCGGCTTCGCATGAAAAATCTTACGGCGCCCATAGTGGAGCACTGTGTACAGAAGGCTATACTTTTGATCAACTTAGATGGAGGGTGATGGACTTGATACCAGAAAATCCCAGAGGAGGTGATCGGGTTTCGCTGCTACAGAAAACGGAACAATGTTGGATTTACCATATGGGTTCTATTTCTCCTCATGGTTTGAATATGGCAGTGGAATGGCATACTATCATTTGAAATTTAAGGCCGGTTGGTTAAATGACTGATGTTTGACCTATAGGGTTCATGGGCTCCCTTCTTGGTAGGGATTTCTTGATCCTTATAAGGTCATAGGAAGCGTCATCGAAGACTGATTGGTTCCTGTCGAAAACAGGATAATCATCAGCATCTACGTCACATGTTGGTCTTTTAAAAGTAGAATGGCTTTTTTTCACGATATTACAGCTGGTAGTACCATAGGCATCTTATACAACCTGATGCAGGGTCATGGAGGTCTGACCCGAAACATGTCACGTTGTGTTATCATCTGTTTTCTATGGCGTTCAGCTTGTGAAGAAGATGGAATTGAAGCAGTTGAATTTATCCTGCAGTTGTGTTTTTTAAGTCACTATTTTTGAAAAATGTAATAAAAGGAACAATCACGGCGAGGGTAAGGAATTGATTCCTCTTCCCTTTTGATTGGAGGTTCTGACAAAATGTTATGGTGAATCTATAGCCTTTCTAGAGTGGTGCTTCAGGGTTTGCTTTTGGAATTGTTTGTTCACCCTGAGGGAGGTTTTCTTTGGGGGATGGGTTCAAAATGGGCAGTGTTTGTAGTAGTTCCTAATCTGTCTGGCGGTTGGCACTGGATTATAGTAATGTAGAAATCTTTTAGTCTTTCTTTATCCATACACTCATTAAAAGGCATGTTTACTAAAAGTTAGCGTATGGTAACATTATGCAAATATTTATGCAATTGAGGTCCCTTATGCAAATGAGGCCCCACATCCAGTCTCCACACATGGCTCCACACCCCCTTTGGGCCGGCCCTGCATAGAAAAGTGAGAGAGAGCGAGCAAAAAAAGTCTGCTGAGAAAAGTGTGGTGATATGCAGGTAAGGAGTGCCTGAGCTGTGAAATATATATTCACTCGGACATCTACTTGCAAGCTGGCAGTATAGATTTTGTAAGGGAGACAGATTTTTAAAGGAGAAGTGTAGGGGGATAAAGTGGGAATAAATTTTATCCAAGAAGATTTTCAGCTGAAGAACACAGACTTCTAAAGACAGTCATCGCTGTAAACTGAAGGACCAGACCTGTAACCTTCAGGTGAAGGAGAAGCACTGGCCCCAACGAGAAGAAGATAACAGTCTGATAAGTAAGTACATCATATGAACTGTTTCATTTATTTGAACTCAAATAATCTAGTTTAAGTCCAAAAGATAGATTGAAAATTGCTTTTATTTCCTGTTGGACTGTATTGATTTATACATGCATTTGATCAGTCATCAGTACCATCTATACTTACCCATAATTGGAGTAAATAAACCTTAATTGTACCAAATAAATGCTCCAAATTCTTGAATTGAATCTTAATATAATTAGTTTTTACATACCCTATTGTGTTCCCTAGTGGTATTCCAGTAGGCTTTGGGTCTTCGCATGACACCTAAGCTTTAGGAGAGTTAATGGTATTTCTGGCTACACCAGTGACATGGGGAAACATACCATTATAACGAGTAATCCCGGGTGGGTTACACTAAGTCTATGGCGTCTGCCATTTTTGAAAGTCTCATGATTATAGATCCTGCTTATGCCTAGGGTTGTCAACTGACTCAAGATTCACCCAACAGGCTTGATCCACAGTTTGAAGAACCACAGAACTAAGATCCCCTGACTCAAGATTCACAGTTTGGAGATTCACAAAGTCTAAGATCACTTGAAGCAGGGGGATCCTGGCCTAGAACTCCTGGGCAAGAGAGTCTTCATAACACAGAGTACCAATTGCCACTCATTAACCAATTCCATACCCACCTACTTATCCACTCACCTACCTGCCTTACGCCCACTCTCCAACCTACATAGCATCCTGTTATCCACTTTTACTCACATATCTGCTCACCCCTACCACCACATACTCACATATCTGCTTACCCCTACCCCCACGTACCTTTTACCTATCTCCCTCCCACCCCACTCAGCTACCTACTATCCCTAATTACCTAGCCGCCTAAAGATACCCCCATACATATATTTTCCTGGAAAAGCATCGTTTTAATTCATTGCCTGCTCCTGTAGACTACATATTAAAAATTATGCAATTCAGCCAAGTTCATCGACTTCAGCTGAACCAGCACCATATTAAAAATAGCCCTGATTCAGTGAAGTCAATCATTTTTGCAATGGCAACTGACAGAGGCAAATACTGAAGAAGGATACTTTTTTTAGGATTAGGCATATAGGGGGAGATACTTGTACAGGGGTCGCAAGCCAGATTCTTCCTTGTTTGAGGGTCCTAGGTCATGGTCTTCCTGCTTCAGGGTTCATAGGCCATGGAGTCCATAGCACGGTATCCCAGAGCATTTGAGACTTGCCTAGAGAGCCACTGTAGTTGAAATGGATGTAAAGTTTAACTTCTGAAGTTAATATACCTTTTACTTATTTTAATGCATATTTTTACTTCAAGCTAAAGGCATGCATTGCATTGCAAAGAGTCCTAACTTCTTTAGCCTCCATCCCCTCTATCAACTTAGTCACCTTTTTGTGTATGTAAGCCCCTTCCTTGTAATTCTAACAGCCACCTCACAAGATGCTTGACAGGCAAGGGGCATATCAATCCAATGAGCCTTTCTTTCAGTCTTTTACTCTGGAGTACACAGATTCTTATTTCCAGTGTTCATTTGTGGGGACTGGCATAAGTCAGGAGGCCCTTGGCACTTGACACTCTCACACTTCTTAAAAAAACTGAGTCCAGGTCAGGAATTGTGTTCTGAACCAAGGGTTTACTTAATCTTTAGAGTCACTGAATAAAGCAACAATAATAAATGGCAAAAACATCAAACAACAACTATGTTACAAGCAGTTAACACCTTCTCTACAATCTAAAATATGGTTACAAGCAATTTAATTGTTTCTCCTCTCAGATGGGTATTTTACCATACTTTTTTTCAGTCATTTTTTCTCTTAATCTGAGCAATTACCCTTTCCTTCCCCACTCCCTGGTAACTCAGTTTGGTTTCTTCACTACTTGTACATTGTTGTTATTTATCTTGTTTAGCCACCACTTATGCACCTTGATCTCAACTGCCTGAATGGAAATCCCTATCTCCTCTGCATAGTACTTTTTCTCCATTGTATCTTCTTTGGTATCTACTGCAGCTACAGATCTCCAGCACTGTGCTGGATATCACACTTGGATCCAGTGTTACTAGTGTATGCTAATCCCTTGAGTTCCTACTTCTCTTGAGAGCTGGTAGCTACTGGAGATGCAGGGTCCCGGTACTGCTCTGCTGGGCTCCTGACTATGATGAATTGGAAGACTTCTTGGAACCTCTGTCCCGGGCCATGTTGCCCTTCATCTGCAACAGTGCCGGCAGCATCTGCACTGAACTCTATCTTCTCCTCTTAGGCAGCTGCAATTAGCCTGGTGTATACTCTATTCGCCAGCAAGGGTAGCAAGCTGCAAAGGACCCCCTTCCTCCCTTATGGTGCAGTGGCACATGCCCCCTAAAGGTTGAGACTTTACTCTTTCATGGTGCAATGAACATAAGAAATGCCATACTGGGCCAGAGCAAGGGTCCATCAAGCCCAATTTCCTGTTTCCAACAGTGACCAATCCAGGTCATAAGCACCTGGCAGGTTCCAAAAAAGACACATAGGGGCATGTTTACTAAACCGTCTTAACGTGCGCCCAGCGCTAGTGTGCATTCTGCCATATAAGGAGTGGGCGTTTCAGTCTTAACGTTGCAAAACAGGATTATCGCGCGATAACCCCGTTTTGCTACATTAATGCACGGTAATCTTAAGTAGGCGCACAGACATGCAAACTCAGAAACAGAGCTGTAGCACCATGGTCAATACACTGACTGATGGTACAGGAGTCATGAGTTTGATCCCCCAGTGTGCCTAATGAATATGGCTAGCTGAAGTATTACCCTTTATGGTTACGTATTGCTTTTTGAGGAATTTTATTTTTATTTTAATTAGTGCTGCCAGCAAACACACCCTCACAGTGGCATAACCTAAGGTCCCGCATAAGGCACCCTATAAGGCACTCCATAGGGCATATTATAAAGTGCACTGTCCGCCAAGACACCCTATAATGTCCCCTATAGGACACCTTATAAGGCGCCCTAAGGTTACAGTACTCTGAGGGTGTTTTTGCTGGCAACACTAATGTACATTAAAAACAGACAATGCCCAGACAGCCCTATCAAATAACCCCACTGGGGTTTGGAACCCATGACCTCTAGCTCCACAGGCAGTGAAGTAACCAGTGGGCTATAGCTCTACAGCTGCTAACAAATCCCTAGCTGGCTACAGAAGGACTGCATGTCACCACACAACCAGTCTGCTGCTGTGGTCAACCCACCAGTACCCATGATGCACAGCACATGCAAACCAGAAGTCTACAGATGATCACAAGATGGGGTATGCACCCCACAGCACCTCATCCTGGTAGGGGGAACTGATCGAGTGCACCCCCACAGCACCTCAGCCTGGTAGGGGGTGCCGACGGTGAGTGTTAGTGGCAACAGAGTAGCCACAGACTGTCACAGTGTGTGGGTATTGTGTTCACACTGATGGTGAGATGGGGCGGCCAGCACCAGGTCTGCAGCACCTTCCATAGCTGAAAGAAGCTATGTTGTAGATACCCATCTGTGCCAGTGTGTATGATAGGTAGTTTCTGCAGATCCACGTAGGATACATCTGTGTTTGTCAATCAGGTCTAATCCTTATGGGCTATTGATGCACCCAGAATAGTGCATATTTTGTATTGGTGCTATGGTAACATGATGTAAATGAAGGGGGGTGTTGGGACCCATTAGCAGATTATGTACCACCACCCAACCCACCCTCTGTGGCTCAGATGTCCCCAACCAACAGATCCACAGTCTACCACTCTCCAGTGGTGGCTGTAGAGGGGGGGCCATTGAACACCAGTCTTGCTGGGGAGCAGACACTCTACAGGGCAGCCAATACAGAGCTGTACACATCCCTAAGACAATGGCAGACAGACAGTAGGCCTGGAAATGCTTAACTACCCCTCACCCCCATCTGATATTCTCCAGCAGCAGACACAGTGAGTCACCAGCCACTGCACCCTGCAAGGTGTTCCAGCCATACACATATAACAGCAGACAGTCTTCTAATCAGTCCACAGTGCATGGTCCTGGAGAGGATGTGAGCACACCCACCAAGCAAATAAATCAGTGATTAGACCCCAGAGAGAAAAACCTATATATTTCACTTTAGAGAAAAAAAAATATAGCACTATGGAAGAGCCTAGCCATGCCGTGGTCACTGCTCAGTCAGGGTGAGAGTGACCTCCCAGCAGGACATGCTGTGGCCACCCTATCGATGCAGGTTATGGCCAGGCACTACAATGTCCAAACCATTGCCCTATGCCCTGTGCTGATTTTATTTATTTATTTATTTATTTAACACTCATTTTTATACCGCATCTTCCATAGATCAGTTGCGGTGTACAAACAACAACATTTAACAAAGCTAAGTTTGTTTTACATAGAACATCTTAATTTTACATAGAACATCTTAACATATCAAAAGTAAACAAGGTGGGTTTTTGAACTGGGACCGTGTAAAAACAGTTAACTAACAAAGTGGAGTATCTATATACGTAAGACAGTACATAACTGATACAACTATATACATGCGTAGGTATTAGGGCATAAGAGATAGGATGCATCCAGGCCAGGCCACCCTGTCCAGGCTATTCCCATGGTACCTTGCTCCTCGTTATGCACATTGACAGGCCAATACTGGCAACAGTGCTAGCAGTGTGGGCTGAGGAGGGTGTTGGCAACCACCACACACTGGATAGACAGACACACACTCCCCACACCTATGCCAGCATTGTGCAACTATAGAGGTGTTTGGCAGCCCTGGCCACCGCACCAGTCCTGGGCACAGTGCAGGCATGGCTATGGTACACAACACTGTTGTAGTCACTCCCCAGGGTGGTAAACACTGTCAGACACAAGACCTGTAGCACACTCCACAGACATCGGAAAGGTTGCTATGATGCAGCTCAATCAGAACATTGTGCTTAACTTAGGAATTGCTATCTGCATTAATCATAGCAACCTTTTGATAGATGGGTACCGTGTTCCCAGGTTTAGGGTGGCATTGTTAAGGTATGCAAGTGCTAGTATTGGGAGATGCACGCAGGGCCCAATATCCTGCCCCTCCAAGTGACTTTGGATAATGGAGCCGGTGGGTGTGGGTGTGTCTGCCCCTGTTGGCCGCTGCTCTAGGGCAGAGGTTCCCAACTCCGGTCCTGGTGGGCCAAACACTGTTCGGGTTTTCATGCTGTCCCTAATGAATATGCATGAGGTACATGTGCATACCATGGGGGCGGTGCATAGAAATGCGGCACAGTCATATTTATTAGGTGCAGCATGGAACCTGAATGGTGTTTGGCTCAATAGGATGTCTTTTGGGAGACTCTGCTCTAGGTAATGCACATGTTTATGGTGTCTGTGCTCTGTAGGGTAAAATGTAGGTGTTTTGGGCATGTTTACCTTATCTGCACTAACGGTTCTGTTTGTATTACCACATTTTAGTAGTGGGTGAAATATGGGGACTGGGTTGGCAGGTACTACAGCTGGGACTTGAACCTCTGACTTTCTGCTCCTGAACACACTAGCTGTGTGCACTGCACCACTATGTTGCCACAGAAATGGTGCATTCCCTGGGGATTCCATGACTATTCATCAGACAGGGCCTGTCTGTTGCAGTGCACGGCACCCACCTGCACAGGGCTAGGCCATGGTCTGCTGTGGGCAGCTGCCACTGCCCCCTCCACCACCAGTACCCTTCTGCCACCATGCTGACATGCCCTTCTGCTGGTGGTGCTGGTGGTGCGCAGTCTCAGGCCATCCAGGGTGCGGGTAGGCGGCTGCCTATGGTGCAGGTTCTGGGGTAGGGGTGCCTGCATATCTGTCCACGCTTCCCCCCAGCACCGCCTGCCAATGTTCTGTGCCCTTGGTGGTACCTGCTGGGTACTATCCCCTGTGACACTGTGGGAAACACCCTTGTGCCCATGTGGGGCCCTCATCAGTTGCTGTCTGGCTGTTCTACTGTTCCAGCATTCCTATGGGCCACCTAGGCATCACCCTAGTCCACAATGTGGCCCAGCTGCAGCACAGCATGTGCCGTCTGCAGCCCTCTGTGTCCCCTTTCCCAGCATCTGTCCAGTTGCCCGTTCCGACATGCCTGCCCTGCTGTTGCGGAACATGTGCATGCCATAGAACACCTGTCCAATGGAAAGGGAAAACCCTGATCAGCGCTATTTCCCTTTGGGATCATTCACCTTGTATGGGGACAGAGCATAGACCCTTCCAAAATTCATATCTTTTTTTTGGAGCTTTCTCTGGAGTGTTTTTTGATGTTTCCCATTAATATCGCTATTGCCCATCTTGATTATGTTTTTTTTATATTTTGTTGGGGTCATTTTCAATGTTTATTTGCCTTTTTGTTCCATGCACATGTATCACTTTTTGTAGGTTTCCCTGGTTTTGCTGTACATTGCTGACGGAAATGGTTTCTCTTCCCTTTAAATCAGCTCTAACGCCAGGGTTTCACTGGCGTTAGTTTTCAGCCTCGGATTTCACAGCGTTAGTGTGCAGGGAGCCTCTCCCCTCCCACTCCCTGCCCATTGACCCCCTCTCTCCGCACCTGGGGAGCCTTCCTCCACCCTCTGGGAGCCTTTCTCCGCCCTCAGCGCTCATTTGCGCCGCTATGCACGTTAACGCACGTTAACGCGCACTAAGGTACCTTATCGCCTGGTAAAGCACCATTATTGTGCGATAAGGTACCTTATCGTGCGATAATGTCGCAGAACGCACGTTAAGACGGTTTAGTAAACATGCCCCATAGGTTCCATAATGCTTGTATTGGGGCAAGCAGAGTATAACCTGAGTCCTCTTTAATAATGGTTTATGGACCTTTCCTCCAGAAACTTGTCCAAACCTTTTTAAACCTAGTTACCCTAACAGCTTTTATACATTCTCTGTTAACGAATTCCAGAGTTTGATTAGGCATTGAGTGAAAAAAATATATTTTGTCTTATTACTCTTAAATGGGCTATATTTCGGCTTCATTGTGTGTCCCCTAGTCTTTCTACTTTTTGAAGAAGTAAACAACCAATCTACATTTACCCATTCCTCTCCTTATTTTATAGATTTATCATATCTCCCCTCAGCTGTCTTTTTTCCAAGTTGAAGAGTCAAAAAACAGAGTTCTGTCTTTGGGAGTGGTTTATATACAAAGGGGGATTTTCCTCCCAGTATGAAATGACTGGCAGCAACAACACCCCCTGTTTAATACTGGAACTCCTTGCAGTATTTGCTGCTACTTTTCCTTTGTACAGCATCCAAGAAGTCTCTGGGTGTACTTTTATAATTTTACATACAATACCCTAGGTACAGTGACACCATGGAGCAATACAGAGGCATTATGCTAGTCATCTGAAGTAAGCGCAGGGATTTTATTTTGAAATTGCTGCACATTGTTTAGCATGCGTAATTTGCACCAGCAAGGTATGAGGTTTAAAAAATTCTTTGCAGTACCGTGGTCTGTGAAATTTTCAAAGGCAAATTCCATGGGGAGTTTGCCTTTGAAACCTGGTCTGCAAGCCTATGGGTACAAAGTACACATGGGAGAGGAATTGCTGGTCTTAAAATAGTTCTCCAAATGTCTCATATTTTTCTAAACCATACGTTTAAAATCCTTTTTTATCAGGGCTAAAAGAACATGTTCAATATATATCAGAACATTTCCCTAAATTCTTCCACAAATGTTCTTAAGATCCATCTATCAGTATTGATTTTTTTTGCAGCACTATTAATAATATCATTAACACTGCTAAATCTGTCTTTATTGCAGTTGATTACCTCTTACTAGATTAGAAACCACCCTTGGTCTTATTTTGGAACACAGAATAACCAGGTGGTTGCTGGGAAGTGGAGGTAGCAACATTTCTGTGTGTAGGAAAGTCTGCAGGGGAGCCTACTGTTAAAAAAAGTTTCACAATTTCGAAGAGGGGCGAGGAGTTCTTTTAATATTTAAAGTCTGGCCATAGAAACAGGACATGATGGAAGATTATGACCACTGGCCCACCTAGTCTTCTCTTCCTGTTATAATAGAACAATTGTATGTACATCACTTTGGTCATTCTTATGGGTTTGGAAAGGCGGCTTCAAACTAAATTAACAGAGCTAACTATAGCTCTTGTTCATCTATTCCTCTCTCTCTACTGTTCTCTATTATTCTTCTGTGCTGGTCTCATTCTTTCTCAAATTCCAGCACTATTTTTGCTTCTATCACCTTTCTCAAAGGCTTTTCTATACATTCACCACCCTTTTTTGTGAAGAAATATGATGTTTCTGAGTCTACCACCTTTCATCCTCTTTCCAATTGGATTTTTAGGATTTCCACAATGAACATACATGGAAATGGTGCATTAACATCTATCTCATCCATATTCATTGTGGATATCCTGAAAACTCAAGTGACTGGCGATTCTCTAGGGCAAGTTTGAGAACCATTGATTTAGAACTGCCTTCTCACTGAGAAAAAGTCTGCTTTTTGTACATTATTCATAATTCAAAGGCATGAGAAAGGTTCTACCATTACCTCACTCACTTCTCTCCTCTAGGGCAAATACAGTAACTTAGTAGATGCCAGACAGCTTGCTCCATGTAATACTGTTTTAGGCATACAGTAAATTCAATGTGACTATATTCTTCAAAAGATGCATTACTTAGACAAATGGTGATGGAACCGACCAGGAGAGCTCGGTGTTGGCTTTAGTGCCAACCCGGACATAGCATGTTGAATGTCCGGGTGGGTGCCCATGTGAGCAGCAGTGATCATTACATGGTGTGGTTTGAGATAAAAGCTGAGGTAGAATCCAATCACAGCAAGCTCAAAGTCCTAGACTTCAAAAACACTGACTTCAGTAAAATGGGCAAGTGCCTGAAGGAGAAGTTGGCAGGGTGGGAGGGGATAAGGGAAGTGGAATCACAATGGGCTAAACTAAATGAGGCAATAAAAGGGGCAACAGATAAATATGTAAGGAAAGTAAATAAAAACAAGAGGAAAAGGAATCCTATTTGGCTCTCCAGAGAAATGGCTGCACAAATAAAGGCAAAAAACACAGCTTTCAGAAAATTCAAAAGTTCACAGACAAAGGACCACAGAAAAGAAAACAGGATCAAACTAAACAAGACAAAAAGAGAAATAAGGATAGCAAAAGCAAAGGCAGAAGAAAAGATGGCTAAGGATGTGAAGTGTGGTGACAACATTTTTTTTCAGGTATATTCGGGAAAGAAGGAAAATCAGAGGTGGAATTGCAGGACTAAAAAGTGCTGGGGACGGATTTGTGGAAAGTGACGTTGAAAAAGCGCAAATGCTAAATTAATGCTTCTGCTCTGTATTTACTAGAGAAAATCCTGGAGAAGCACCACCAGTGATTGACAAATATATGAATGGAAATGGAGTAGGTACTACACCATTCATAGAAGATGATGTGTTAGAGCAGCTTGAAAAACTGAAAGTAGCCAAGGCCATGGGACCAGATGGAATACATCCCAGGATACTGAAAGAGCTCAGAGAGATTCTTGCAGGGCCATTAAAGGATGTTTTTAATAGATCCTTGGAGACAGGAGAAGTTCCACAGGACTGGAAAAGGGCTGATATGGTACCTCTTCATAAAAGTGGCAGTAGGGAAGCAGTGACAAACTACAGGCCAGTAAGCCTTACCTTGGTGGCGGGAAAAGTAATGGAGGTGCTCCTGAAAAAGTGAATAGTGGACTTCCTCGATACCAACAGGTTGCATGATCCAAGGCAACATGGTGTAACCAAAGGATGATCTTGCTAAATTAATCTGATTGAGTTCTTTGACTGGGTGACCAGAGAACTAGATGAAGGGCATGCGATGAATGTGATCTACCTAGATTTCAACAAAGCCTTTGATACTGTTCCTCATAGGAGGCTTATAAATAAACTCAATAGCTTGGGGATGGGTCCCAAGGTGGTGAACTGGATCAGAAATTGGTTGACTGACAGACGACAGAAGTTGATGGTAAACTGAACTCTTTCGGATGAAAGGAAGGTGATTAGCGGTGTGCCCTAGGGTTCGGTCCTGGGACCAGTACTGTTCAATGTATTTGTGAGTGATATTGCTGAAGGACTGAATGGAAAAGTCTGTCTTTTTGCAGATGACAAGAAGATTTCCAACAGAGTGGAGTGGATAACATGGGGAAAGATCTACAAAAGCTGGAAGAATGGTCTAATGCTTGGCAGTTAAGATTTAATGTGAAGAAGTGCAGTGTCATGCACGTGGGAAGCAGAAATCCAAGGGAATTGTATGCGATAAGGGGTGAGAGGTTGGTGTGCACGGACCAGGAGAAGGACCTCAGAGTGATTGCTTCTGATGATCTCAAGGTGGTGAAACAGTGTGACAAGGTGATGGCTAAAGCCAAAAGGATGCTGGGCTGCATATAGAGACGAATTACCAGCAGAAAGGAGGAGGTACTAATGCCACTGTACAAGTCGCTAGTGACTCACATGGAATATTGTGTTCAGTTTTGGAGATCATATCTCGCAAAGAACATAAAAAGGCTGGAAGCAGTTCAGAGGAAGGCAACCAAAATGATTTGGAGCCTTCATCTGAAGACTTATGAGAAGAGACTTGAAGACCTAAATATGTACACTTTGGAGGAGAGGAGGGACAGGGGAGATATAATTCAGATACTTAAATACTTAAAGAGTATTAATGGACAAACAAAATGCTTCCAAAGACAGGGAGGCTGTAAAACTAAAGGGTATAACATGAAACTGCAAGGGGGTAAAGTGAAAGGCAATGTCAAGAAATACTTTTTCACTGAAAGGGTGGTGGATGCTTGGAATGCCCTCACGATGGAAGTGGTGGGGGCAAACACAGTGACAGAATTCAAAATGGCATGGGACAGACACAGTGGATTCCTCTATAGCAACAGGATAAAATCAAAATAAACTTAACTATCTCTTATATCTTAGTAAATAGGGGTGACCTACATGGAGCAGTGGCTACAAACCTAAACAAAGGCATGGGGAGGGGTGATCTGCACGGAGTGGCTGGTGCACCTACTCTTGCCACCTTGCTGGGCAGACTAGATGGACCATACTGGTCTTTATCTACCTTCATATACTATGTTACTAGGTTACTTTGTTACTATATTACTAAATTCTCTGGTATCAGATCCACCACTAAAGTTATTCAGGATTCATGAGTATAATTATCCAGAAAACTAATATTGAGTGTTGGTAAACTTGCTTAGGATCGTGTTAGAACAGCTTGTACAGAAGAAATATTTTTGAAAATGTATTTTTGAATGCAAATGCAGATTTGGCTGTCCACTGCTGATGCATTATCTACTGGGACAGCACTGAAGAATGTGCAAGGTACTAATACTTGAGTTTCCATGTCTAATACGGAGCTGATATGCAGCATGGGAACTTCATCTTTTAATATTTTAAAATTACCAAGATATCTAAGGGGCATGTTTACTAAAGCACATTAGGTGTTTTAGCTAATGCAGCATGCTAATGCAAATCTTGCCGCTTTAGCTGCAAAAATGGTGTGGTCTCCGTCGGGGGTGTACACAGCATGTCCCCAGCAGATACCACAGGAAAATTATGATTTATGTGACCTAGCAGCAATGCGGCTGCACATTACATTGCCCACTGAGGTGGTGTTAAGAGCACCCACGCTGTCTGCAAACTTGGATGTTTACCGCGCAATGGTAATTGCTCATTACAGACATGCACACTCTCCGCCTATTCCCCACCCGTGCTTGCAGACAATGCACAATCTGCAGTTAACACAGAAAGCATCTGTGTTGCCTCCACCTGTCCCACGTTAGCTATTAACATGGTGCACTTGGGAACCTCTATCTGCCGCATTAATACCTAACGCAGTTTAGTAAACATGCCCCATGTTTTTTTGCTTTTCAAAATATAGCCATCTCACAACAAACAAATACCATTACAGTCTTTTGTCTGATACAGAAGATGTCACAGATTGCCAAAATCTGCATGAATTTCTAACTTGGCAATTTCCAGGTCAACCTTCATCACTCCTTCTTTTTGATTTCTTATCGATTATGTGGCTATGAATCTCTACTCAGAAGATCTTAGATCTAACAGGCACCATAAGTCTTAGTCATGGAAATGCTTTTTCTCTCACATTATTCTTTTCAATGCACTTTTACAAGATTGCTCAGGGTGCCCTGTTTATTGTGACGTCTGCGTCTACCTTTCTATCAGCTCCAACTATTTGGCACATATTGGCCTTAGGAAATTATATGGCTTCTAGGTCGCAAGATGACTTGAGTTAATGGAGAGGTTTTATAATGCTGTAGACATTTGCAGAGATTTGTAAGCATGCATTTGCTTCATTTGGGCACCTAAAAATTTAAAGTGCGTGCAAATCATTTGTATGCTCCAATACCTATGAACCAACATGCATATAATTGATTTGCATGATTAAAAAGGTACAATGCCGACCTAAGGAACAAATATCTGAAATGAACATGAAAATATGCCAAAAAACAGGAAAAATGCATTTAAAAAAAGAACAAGCTAAACATTTTTGGGCTATGCACACCCCTAGGTATTTATTGTACATGAAAGTGTCTTTGGTACCTGACTGACGCTGCTCTTAAATAACCACGAATGTCCACCTGTTTGGAATGGGAGCAAGGCCTATGAAATTGCTTTCAGTCCATCAGCAATGCAGCATATCCAGCTCCTGCATATCAGCGAAACTTTAAACGTAGCAAGACACCCAAATCTTCCCTTATTGTCTACAAGAAGGAAAATTCTCCTGATCTGTCCTCACACTGAAGTATGAAGTAAGGAGGTTGGTTCTTCCTGTTCGCTAGTGACCAGGGAGCATCTTCTCCTGAGTGTTGGAGGGAATAAGAGGCCTTGCCTCTAGTGTTTAGTGGCTTATTTCTGTTTTCCACTGTAAGATCTTCATGTAAGAGGGGATGCGCTGTAGGAGACCAATGGACTTGGGAGTCACTTATGGCTTGATTGGACCTAGGGATGGGAGAGTTGCTGCTTCTAAGTCCTCTAGGCTTAACACAGGGAGAAATTTTGCTATAGGAGAAAGAGACAACTGGCTAGACTACTAGTCATATGGATTGAAGAGCTAGATGAGAACAGTCTTAGAGCAGTTAAGCAACAAGGGCTCAAGCAAAGGGCCCAGCAGGGTCAAGCTGCCATCAGAGTCCTGATATCTTCAGGAAAGCATGTGGGATCAAGAGGGGACATCCTAGCTCTGCCACTTAGTGGCCCAATGCAGTGTGGGAAACCAGTTTCATGTGTGCATCCTAAACACTTGAATAGAGGAATTTTTGTGTTTTGCTGTTAGAAATTCTTGATTTTTACTTTATGTGGAGAAGAATGTTTTCTCTATTTTATATCACTCTTTACTATTATTGCTATTTATCATTTATGTAGCGCTGCAAGGCATATGCAGCATTGTACAAACATAGAAAAAAGACAGTCCCTGCTCGTAGAGCTTATCTAAAAGGCAGACAAGACAAAGAAAGGAATAGAATAAGAATAAGGATGTAAAAGGGAAGGGTATGGAGACTCAAGAAAGCAAGGGATTGGGAAACAAAGGCAGTCCAAAAGAGGTGAGCCTTTATCATAGATTTGAAGAGGGGGAGAGAGGACTCCTGGTGTACAAACTTGAGAAGTTTGTTCCAGGCATAAGGAGCTGCAAGGTGAAAGGAGCAAAGTCTAGAGAAGGCAGTAGAAGAAAAGGACAGAGAGGGGTAGGCCAGAGGAAGAGCGGAGTTCACGAGGAGGGGATTAGAGAGAGACGAGAGAAAAAAATATAGCTTATCCATCTTTTCTCCTCATCAAATATGTTTGGCATTGAAGAATACAGCCTAAGAATGCAATCATGCTATTACTGTGTTTTTGGAAACTGTCCAGAACTGTAAGAAGCCTGTGATTGGAAATACACAGAGTATATTAATATTGCAATTATTTTGATTTAGGCTTTTCTAAGAGCTTAATTTGAGACTGAATTTATTAAGGAACTGCTACCTTTTTAACATTTTTTTTTCTACCAGTCATTAACAGAGTCAACTCAGTCTCCAGACAAAATTAAATATTCATATTCCAAATTACCATTGCATTTTGTTGTCTTTTAGGAGAGAAAGCATGGGAACTAGGAATACTAATTTTTCTTATCAATTCTAGATTTTACTTAGGGGAAGAAATTGTCGGGCTTATATCCAAAGGGGTTTATGTAGTTAGCAGAACCAGCTAACTAGATAAACCCCAGTGAGAGGGATATTCAGAGGTACTAACCAGGCAGTTTTGACGAATATCTCTTCTGACCGACGCAACACTGTCTAGACAGCGTCGGGGTGATCCATGGGCAGGGTGAAGGCAGTCCTAAAATTCAGCCAGTTAGCAGCGATTTTCATTCCAGCTAAGAATCCTCATAAAGTTAGGATATATCACTGCTGAATGTCACCACCATCCAGATTGCCATGCTGGTAACTGCTGAGTCCTGATCAGCCCTGGAGTATATTTATGTCCTGATGGTGAATATCCAATTTGACTTTCAATGGCAGTTGCCAGCTGCTCGAAAAACACTTACTGTAACCGCTGAATATTGACCCGCACGCAAAAAAAAGGAACACCGAAAGATTTTTACATGCTTAATGTACGCTTTGAACCATGGGACTTTTTCAGGATCCTCTGGAACTGTTGTAAAAGCTGTAACATATTATTTATTCCTTTATCTGCTGTATTTATTGCTGGACAATAGGGTCTGCCTCCATTGCATTCAAATCTCTAAAGCATATTCATTGTGATTATCCTGAAAACCTAATTGACTAGCTGTGTCCTCAGGACTGGCTTTAGTGCAGCTTAGAGCAGATTTAATCCCTGTTAGACTTTTCTAGCATGTTTTAAAAAAAAATGACATTGATTGGCCCAAACTTTGTCTGCTCTGGAGCTATATGAAAAATGCTAACTGGATTTGTTTTCCTTCTGGATCTATTTATTCCTGCTGTAGAGATTTACTCCAAAGATTATTCTTTTCCTACGTTCTTGGGCCAGAAAATTTGTGAAACCATGTCTAAGGGGTATGTTTACTAAACCATCCAAATGTTACCGGCACTAGTTGCAGCGTTAATGTGAGGAATGCCATATAAGGTAGTGAGTGTTCCGGCGGCAATGTAGCAAGAATCTGTATTGCGCGATAGAGGGCGCCTTGGCTCATGAACGCGCGTTAACCTTAAGTGTACGCCAGCGCTGTGTTAGAAGCTATAGAGATGTAGCCCACTGGTTACCACAATGACTGTGGAGGCAGAGGTCATGAGTTTGATCCCACAGTGGTGTTAGCTAATAAGGCTGTCTGAGGCATTTCCTTTTAATCTAAATCTGTGCTGCCAGCAAACACCCTCACAGTGCCGTAACCTAAGGCACCCCATAGGGCACATTATAAAGTTCCCTGTCCACCAAGGCACCTTATAATGTGCCCTATAGGGAGCTTTATGAGACACCTTAGGTTACGGCACTGAGGTGAAGGTGTTTTTGCTGGCAGCACAGATTGTAGAGATGTGTCCGACTGTTACACAAATTAAAAGGAAATGCCTCAGACAGGCCTATTAAATAACACCACTGTAGGATTGAACTCATGACCTCTGCTTCAGCAGTCATTGTAGTAACCAGTGGGCTACATCTCTATAGCTTCAAACATAGCGCTGGCTGGCTACAGAAAGACTGCAGGTCACCACACAAACTGTCTGCTGTGGTTACCAGGATAGGTTAAACCCACCCATACCCATGATGCACTGCACATGCAGATCAGCAGTCTATATCTGATCACAAGATGGGGTATGCACCTCTACAGCACCTCAGCCTGGTAGGGGGAACTGACTGTGTGTGTTACTGGCACAGAGTAGCTACAGACCGTGACATTGTGCGGTTCCTGTGCTCACCCTGAGGGTGAGGGGGGGGGGGCGCCCAGCACCAGGTCCGCAGCACCTGGCTTGGCCTGAGATAGGCTGTGCTGCAGGTACCCATCAGTGCCAGTGTGTGATAGGTGGTCCCTGCAGACACACCTGTGTCCATCTGTATTTCTCAGTCATGTCTAGCCCTTGTGGACTATGATGCACCCAGAATAGTGCATCTTCTGTATGGTTGCCATGATCACTTGTTATAGAAGGGTGGTGTTTGGGCCCATAAGCGGATTATGTAGCACCACCCAACCCACCCTCACTAGGTCAGGGTGGGGGACAAGATCTCTCACCAACAGATCCACACTCTACATGGAAGGCAGTAGACAGGACCACCACCCCAGTCCTTCTGGGGAATAAGCACCCTCTAGGGCAGTCAATGCAGATCTGTACTTATCACATAAGGCACTGGCAGTAGGCCTGGAAAGCTCAGCTGCCTCCCCCCCCCAAAAAAAAATCTGACATTTACCCACTGCACCCTGCAAGGTGTTCCAGCCATACACATGCTAACTGCAGATAGTCTGCTAGCTAGTACATAGTGCATGTTCCTGGAGGAACTGTGTGCACACAAAAGTGGGATGTAAGCACACACACCAAGCAAGTATGTCAGTGATTGGGCCCCAGAAAAGAGAACCCATATATATCACTTGAAAGAAATATTGTATGACACTATGTGGGAACCTAGACATGCCATGGTTACTGCTCAGTCAGGTTGAGACTGACCTCCCAGCATGACATGCTGTGGCCACCCAGTCCGTGCAGGTGGTGGTTGGGCACTACAATATCCCAGCCATTGCCCTATGCCCTGTGCAGATGCATCCTGCCCAGACCGCCCTGTCTGGGCCATACCCACAATACCTTGCTCTCATTATGCACATTGGCAGGCTAATGCTGGAAACAGTGTAAGCATTGTGGGCTCAGTAAGGTGTAGGCAGCCACAAAACACTGGATAGACATACACACACTTCTTCACCTATTTCAGCATTGAGCAAAGATAGAGAAGGTTGGCAGCCCTGGCATAAGTCCTGGGCACAGTGCAGGCATTGCTAAGGTACTCAATACTGTTATGGTCACTCTCCGAGGTAGTAAACATTGTCAGAAAACAAACAGAAAGGAAACACACTCCACAGATATCAGAAAGGTTGCTATGATGAATCTCTGTTAACAAATTGTGTTTAATGTAGGATCTGTTATCTGACATCCATCATAGCAACCTTTTGATATATATGGAGCATGTTCCCATGTTTATGACGGCATTGCTGAGGTATGCAGGTGGTAGTAGTGGTGGCTGCTGCTCCGCGCAGGGCCCAAAAGCCTGGCTCTCCATGAGGATATGGATAGTGGGGCCTGTGGGTGTGGGCGTTTGTGCCCCTGTTGGCTGCTGCTCTAGGGTGTGCACATGTTTATGGTTTATGTGTTCTGTAGGGTAAAATATAGGGACAAGGTCTGCAGAAGCCACAGCTGGGACTTGAACCTGTGACCTTCTGCCCTTGAACATACTGGCTGTGTGTACTGAACCAAACTGTTGCCACGGAGGCAGATTATGCCCTGAAGATACCATGACTGTTCTTCAGACAGACCTTGTCTGTTGCACTGCACGCCACCCACCTACACAGGGCTTGGCCTTGGTCTGCTTTGGGCAGCTGCCACTGCCCCCCTCCACCACCAGCAACCCTCCCCCACCATACTGACATGCCCTTATGCCGGTGGTGCTGGAGGTGCACAGTCCCAGGCCATCCAGTGTGCCTGTAGGCGGCTGCCTATGGTGTGGGATCTGGGGTAAGGGTGCCTACATAGACATCTGCGCTTCCCCCCGGCACTGCCTGTTAATGTTATGTGCCCTTTGGGGTACCTGCTGGGTACTGTCCCCTGGGACACTGTGGGACATACACTCGTGGGCATGTTTGACCTTGGTCAGTTGCTGGCTTGCTGATTTGCAGTTTCTGCGTTCCTATGTGCCACCTAGGCATCCGCCTAGTCCACCCTTTGCCTCAGCTGCCCCACTGCATGTCCCACCTGCAGCCCCCTGTACCCCATTTGCAGCCTCACCGTAGTGCCTTTTCGTACTTGGCCACTATGGTGTTGTTGCACATGTATCACTACTATCACTCTTCTTGGTCTCCCTGCCTTTGCTGTACATTGCTGACTGAAATGGTTTCTCTTTCCTGCAATTGTGCCTCTCACACTAGGTTTTCAAGCACGGTAATGTTCTGGTCTTAAAATCCCGGTGTTAGTGTACCTGGAGACTCTCCCCGCCCATTGACCCCTTCTCTCCGCCCTCTGGAGACACTTATTCCACCCTCTGTGTGCCTTAACGCTGCCGGAGAAGTTATCACGCAAAACGTAACGTTACATATCGCGCGATAACTGCGCCGCTGCAACGTTATCGCTGTTTAGTAAACATACCCCTAAGAATACTGTCAGAGACATTTACCAAGCCTAATTCGGATCCTGATTTTTCATTTAGTCTCTGACAGTGTACTTAAACATGATTTCACAGAATGCCTGGGAAAAGAGCATGTCAAAAGAAAAATATTTGGAATAAATCTCTGCAACAGGAGTCAATAGATTCACAAGGCCAAAATTCCAGTTAGCATTTTTCCATACAGCTCCAGAGCAGACAAGCTTTAGGCTAATCAGCAAACAGGAAAGAAGATCACCGGCATTAGAGCAGTCTGGCTAGCACAGAAATTGTGTGCCGAATAATATTGTTGTTATGCACAGCTACCCTTTCAGCACATGCACATACCATTGTTCCAGCACACGTCCCCTGCCGTCTTTTTCAGCACTCTCTTCAGCAGAGCCAAAAAATAACTTGCAGGGACTCTGTGCTCAAGAAACAGGCATGAATTACTCACCAACAACTGCCGCAGACCTATGAGCTAACCCTTTACGTCTCCTCAGACCTCGCATTAAAATCCCAGCATTGAGCTCAGCCTTCGGTTCTTTTGTGCACTTTTCGGCTTTTGTGCTGCATAGTTAATTGCTTCATTACCATCTCTTTCAAAGGACTTAAATGTGCTGTGTGCTGCTGGAGGAACGGTCCATAAACCATTATTAAAGAGGACTAGGCAAATCTACTGCTTACCTATGGGATAAGCAACATAGAATCTGTCTGTCTACCTTTTGGGAACCCGACAGGTACTTGTGCCTTGGATTGGCCACTGTTGGAAACAGGATAGTTGGCTTGATGGACCCTTGGCCTGACCCAGTATTTCATTTCTTATGTTATTTTTGCTGTTAGTACAGGCCATCTATGCATTGGCTATGCTCGCAATAAATCCCTTCCTACATTAGGTGCCTGCAGTAGTGCAGAAAATTATGCGCAAACTGCATTATCACCTGTACTACTGCAGGCAATGGAGGCAATGGAGGCAATGGAAGATCACGGAAATCTGCAGGAATGAGGGCTGTGACGGCAAAAGCCGAGTTGGCCAGTACTAGCAGCGGTGGCAAAGGTGTGAATATAGTGAGTAAATATCCCCTAGCTAAGAGCATGCAGCAAATGGTCTTGCAGAGTTGGCTAAAAAGCAGGAAAACAGCCTCCTGACAAAATCGGCATTGTCATGGTGTGGGGCATGTCTCATACTCAGTGGAGGGCTTCAGCAGAGGTGGGAACCGGAGCAATTGAAGTCAGTGCAGTGCTCCCATAGAGCAGAACGTTAAGAAACCTACTGATTTAAAGGAATCCTGTTTGGGGTTTGTAGATTGTGAGGAAGGAGCTCTGGTAACTTCGGGTGTATAGGAAGCCTAATTCAGAATGCGATATCTGGTGAGCAGCCACAGGCAGGTAGCATAGCCATTCAAATAAGGATTGCCTGATACTGTCCCCAACCACTAGGCCACTCTTCGCTCAAAGGGCTTCCATATTTTGGATAGTGCACATATATATCCAAAGGTAAAAATGGTTCTCCGGTATTTACATTATATTGTGTTTGTAGTTGTGGATGATATAGTTGTGAAAATGTGTTCAGATCCTAAAGTTCAGGAACAGTTGGGAAATATATTTTTCAGCAAACTGTCAGGGTGAGCAATGTGTTGTACATTAGCTTTTGACCATATTAGGAATCATGATTCAGGATGTTTCCGCCAGCTCAGGAAATTCACATTTACGGAATTTAGCATTTCATTGTTGCATTACAACTTCAAATAGGAACATGTTTGCTGAACAATGCTGCCATGGCGTTAGGGTCCTACACTAAAAAGTGATATGGGGCCCCCATTCTAAAAATCTCACGCTATCCATGGGCATTCCCAGCACGTTGCATTTAGCGCTGGCATTTGCGGCCTGCACTAACCGCGCTGGATGCCGATACTGCAAGTGCAACGAATGCCACCTCAATAGGTGGAGTTAGTCGTGCCTACGGCCCAGTCTCCACAATTCCACACAGCTTTCCTGAGCTAAATGCCTGCAGACGAATGTAAAACTCCCTCCTGCGGTCAGCGATGATCCCTGTGCTTGCAATGTGGCCCACATTCTCAGTTATGAAGCTCTAAATTAAATACACATAGGGGTATGTTTACTAAACTGCGGTAACGTTACATAACGTGCGTTATGTAATGTTAACAATCTTTAAGTAACGCTAACGCGTGTTATGAGACGTTAACGATCGTTAATGTCTCATAACGCACGTTATCGTTACTTAACAATCGTAGACGTTCCGCGGCGCGGTAAAACACCGCAGAAGGTGGAGAGAGGGCGGAGAGAAGGGGTCAATGGGCGGAGTGTGGGCGGGGAGAGGCTCCATTCACACTAACGCGCTGATCTGAAGAGCTGAATCCTAACGCGATTGAAAACCTGCCATTAGATGCACATTTGCAGGAGAGAGAAACCATTTCAGTGTCAGCAATGTACAGCATATGCAGGGAAACCTACAAAAGGTGATAAGTGTATTCATGTGCAGAGGACAAAAGGGCACATAAACATTGAAAATGACCTCAACAAACTGGAAAAAAACCTAACCAAGCTGGCCAATAATGATAATATTGGGAAACAGCAAAAAACACTACCGAGAAAGCTCCCAAAAAAAAAGATATTAAGCGTGGAAGGGTCTATGCTCTGTCCCCCGACAAGGTGAATGATCCCACAGTGAAATAGCGCTGATCAGGGCTTTCCCTTGTTATTGGACAGGTGTCCTATGGCGTGCACATGTCCCGCAACAGCAGGGTGGGCATGTCGGAACGGGCAACTGGACAGATGCCGGGAAAAAAAATACAGAGGGCCGCAGGCGGCATATGCACACTAGGGTGATGCCTAGGTGGGCCATACGAATGCTGAAACAGCAGAGCAGCCAGACAGCAAATGATGAAGGCCCAACATGGGCATGACTGTGTTTCCCACGGTGTCACAGGGGATAGTACCCAGTAGCTGCCCCCAAGGGCACAGGCGGTGCTGGGGGGAAGCGTGGACGTAAATGCAGGCACCTCTACCCCAGAACCCGCACCATAGGCAGCCGCCTACCCGCACACTGGATATCCTGAGACTGCGCACCACCAGCACAACCAGCAGAAGGGCATGGCAGCATGGTGCCAGAGGTGTGCTGGTGGCGGAGGGGGCAGCGGCATCTGGCCGCAGCAGACCATGGCCTAGCCCCACTTAGGTGGGTGCCATGCACTGCAACAGACAGGCTACATCTGAAAAACAGTCATGGTATCTCCAGGGAATGAGCTATCCCTGTGGCAACAGTGTGGTGCAGTATGCACAGCCAGTATGCTGAGGAGCAGAAGGTCACAGGTTCAAGTCCCAGCTGCAGTTCCTGCAAACCCTGTCCCCATATTTTACCCAGTAATAAACCATCGTAAGAAAGATGGAACCTTTATTGCAGATAGAATAAACATGCCTGGGACACCTACATTTCACCCTACAGAGCACAGACACCATAAACATGTGCAATACCTCGAGTAGAGTTTCCCAAATGCAGTCCTGGAGGGCCAGACACCATTCAGGTTCCATGCTATCGCTAATAAAGATGCCTGTGCTGCATTTCTATGCACCGTCCCCATGGTATGCAGATATCTGCCATGCATATTCATCAGGGACAGCATGAAAACCCGAACAGTGTGTGGCCCACCAGGACCGGAGTTGGGAACCCCTGCCCTAGAGCAGCGGCCAACAGGGGCAGAAACACCCGCACCCACAGGCCCCATTATCCACAGCCTCCTGGACAGGTAGGATGTTGGGCCCTGCGTGTATCTCCCAATACTAGCACTTGCATACCTTAGCAATGCCGCCCTAAACCCGGGAATACGGTACACAGATACCAAAAGGTTGCTATGATTACTGGCACATAGCAATTCCTAAGTTTAGCACAATCTACTCAGTGAGCTGTATTATGCCAACCTCTCTGGTGTCTGTGGAGTGTGTGTCAGGTCTGGTATCTGACAGTGTCCACCACCCTGGGGAGCACTGTTCCCTCTAAGCTGTGCGCGTGTGCGCGCGCACACACCTTGCCGAGCGAGCGCACATACTTTACAACAGAGCGCACAAAAATTACGGCTCTGATTCTGATAGAAAACAACACAGACGTCTTAAAATTTAAAAGTTATGATTGTAATTACTAGAAATTTCCCGCTTCATTTAGTAATCGTCTATTTCCATTTAATTTGATTAAAATCAATGTGGTGTACATACTGTATTCTGACGTGTAGTCAAATTTTAAAGTATATAACTCCGAGTGTCGTTATGTGGCGCACAAAAATTTAACCTTCCTTCAAAAGCTGCACACAGCTGATATTTTATGCGCACACAGCCTACAGAAAATTAGAGGGAACATTGCTGGGGAGTGACCCCAACAGTACTGCATACCATAGCCATGCCTGCACTGTGCTCAAGACTGGTGCGGTGGCCAGGGCTGCCAAAAGCCTCTATAGTTGCACAATGCTGGCATAGGTGTGGGAGTGTGTGTCTGTCTATCCAGTGTGTGGTGGCTGCTAACACCTTCCTCAGCCCACACTGCTTGGACTGGTGCCAGTGTTAGCCTGCCAATGTGCATAATGAGGAGCACAGTACTGTAGGTATAGCCTGGACAGGGTGTCCTGGCCTGGATGCATCTGCACAGGGCATAGGGCAATGGCTGGGACATTGTAGTGCCCGGCCACCACCTGCACAGACAGGGTGGCCACAGCATGTCCTGCTGGGAGGTCACTCTCACCCTGACTGTGCAGTGACCACGGCATGGCTGGGTTCCCCCATAGTGCTATGCAGTGTTTCTTTCAAGTGATATATATGGGTTCTGTTTTCTGGGGCCCGATCACTGACTTATCTGCTTGGTGGGTGTGTTCACATCCCAAGTTTGGGTGCACACATCTTCTCCAGGAACATGCACTATGGTCTAGTTAGCAGACTGTCTGCAGTTCATATGTGTGTGGCTGGAACACCTTGCAGGGTGCAGTGGCTGGTGACTCACTGTGCTTGCTGCTGGAGAATGTCAGATGGTAGTGGGGGGCAGCTGTGCATTTCCAGGCCTACTGTCTGTCTGCCATTGCCTTATTTATGGATGCGTACAGATCTGCATTGACTGCCCTGTAGGGTATCTATTCTCCAGCAGGACTGGGGTTGATGGTCCCCTCTACTGTCACCATTGCACGGGTTAGAATGTGGATTCTGTTGGTGGGAGATCCTGTCCCCCACCCTGAGCCACAGAGGATGGGTTGGGTGGTGGTACGTAATCCGCCTGTGGGTCCAAACACCCCCTTCACTTAAATCACGTGACCATGGCACCCAAACAGGGTATGCACTTTTCTGGGTGCATCATAGTCCACCAGGGCTAGATGTGAAATACAGATGGATACAGGCATATCCTAGGGGGTGTTTTCAAGGACTACCTACCACACATTGGCACTGATGGGGACCTGCAGCATAGCCTATCTCATCAAAGCCAGGTGCTGCGAAAATGGTGCTGGGCACCCCACCTCCCCTCAGGGTGAGCACAGGACCCACACACTATGACGGTCTGTAGCTACTCTGTGCCACTAACACACACCGTCGGCACCTCCTACCAGGCTGAGGTGCTGTGGGGTGCATACCCAATCTTGTGATCATCTGTAGACTGCTGATTTGCATGTGCTGTGCATCCTGGGTAAGGGTGGGTTGACCCTAGCCTGGTAACCACAGCAGAATGTTTGTGTGGTGCCATGCAGTCCTCCTGTAGCCAGCCAGGGGTTTGTTAGCAGCTGTAGCCCACTGGTTACTTCACTGTTCATGAAACCAGAGGTCATAGGTTCAAAACCCACAGTGGGGTTTGTTGATAGGGCTGTCTGAGGCATTGTCTATTTTTAATGTACATTAGTGCTGCCAGCAGAAACACCCTCAGAGTACTGTCACCTTAGGGTGCCTCATAAGGCGCCCTATACGGCACCCTATGAAGCGCCTTATATGGTGCCCTATAAAGCGCCTTATAAGGTGCCCTATAAAGCGCCTTATAAGGTGACTTATAAAGTGTCCTATAGGGGACATTATAGGGTGCCTTGGCAGACAGCGCACTTTATAATGTGCCCTATGGAGTGCCTTCTAGGGTGCCTTATGCGGCACCTTAGGTTACGCCACTGTGAGGGTGTGTTTGCTGGCAGCACTAATTAAAGTAAAACTAAAATTCCTCAAAACCCAATACTTAAACATAATGCCTCAGCCAGCCTTATTCATTAGGTACACTGGGGAATCATGACTGCTGTACCATCAGTCAGTGTAGTAACCATTGTGTTACAGCTCTGTTTCTGTGTTTGTATGTCTGCAGCCTTCTTAAGATTAACGCGCGGTAACATGCCATGGCTCCCTCTATCATGTAACGCTCGTTAATTTATGTCGCCTTGTAACACGCGTTATCAGTAATGATGTACCGCCCATGTCCTTATTTGGGTATTTCTGCCTCTACCGCGGATCCTAACGCGAATGGCATTACCGCAGTTTAGTAAACATACCCCATAGACAACATGATTATAATTCATAACTAGTGAATTCTGATTTATGTGATGACACCTGAGGCATTGCTGTTGGGATATATTAGGAAAATTCCTGTCCTCTTTTATCCATTAAGAGCCCAAAACATGAACGGATCTAAATCAGACCCGATTCTGCAACTGCGGGAGCTAGATGTCCCCACAGTTGCAGGATCGGGCAGTTGGATGTCCCAGCGTGCCCCTGATTCTGCCACAAGATGTCATCACATCTGTCCAGCTAGCCCTCCCTGGTGTGCTGGTGTCATGGCGTCCCATCGCCATGGCACCGGGATGCCCAGCAGGAGCCCCGTAAGTCCGCCGCAGAAACAAATGTATTTTCCCCGCTGCCCGACCCTTGGCGGGGTCTGCCAGAACCAGAATCATTCAGAGGGGACACACCTGCCATTGGTCTGAAGGTTTGGGGGGACCACTAGGCCTGATCACCACCTTTGGTGAGACTTATTCCACCTCCGATGTGGAATAAGTCCCATGTCAATCTCTCCCCCACAGGACGTACAGGGCCATGACCTGTATAGGCCCTGTATGTCTGGGTGCTGCGGCCTGCCCCCGCTCCACCCACTCTCTGCCTCCATCACTCTCCCATCCAGTGCTCCCCGCACACCAGCACAACATGTGGGGGGAGGCATGGGGTGGAATATGGTCCCTGCGCATAGTGGGGGATGCGTGTCCAAACCGGACATGCAACCCCGCTGTTTGCATTTGGGATTGACCACCTATGTAAGCACACACGCACACGCATACACTCACACACACACACACACACACACACACATGCACATATGTGCTCATGAAATACAAATCTCTAATGCATAAGTTTAGAGACATAATCTGTTTAATAAATATGACTGTAAAAGCAATAAGGAATAGCAAGTGTACATTGCATTACATTGTATTTAACATAAAAAAGAAAAAAAATACATCCAAATCCATTTTAAAATTAGCAGGAACTTGAGTGCTATAAGAAAACTTTAAATTTGCTTTCTATAAAAATAAGTTTGCTAATATTTGTCTTCGATGGCCAGTTAGGTTTGTGGGAAACATTATACAGTCCCTGCATGTCACCTCTTTCATAAAGCTGCCATTGCACACATTTCAAAGTCATGGAAAAAGGGCATGAGAATTGTGCCTAAAGGTTGGTGAAGTTGTAGACTCGCTGATTTAGGGGCCCTTTTACTACAGTGCACTGTGCAACTGATGCACATTTTAGTATAAGTAACAGTCAGCTTGGCATGACAATTGCCGCAAGTTATTTTTAGCCGTAACTGCACATCACATGATGGGTTGGGCCAGGTGGATTAAGGAAGGAGAATAGGCATGCAGAGCAAATTGTAATTAGTGTGGAGGCAATTACTAATATTGTAGTTACTACGGGTGCCTTTACCTCCTCCTCAAAGGGTGGCCATACGTCCAACCACAGTAGCTGTGCATGGGTCCAATGTGCATTTTGGGATATGTTCCTGCTTCAACCTCCAGAAACTTGCTGGTCATGACCCTAATGGCTATCAAAAAGACTATGCGCCCACTGCACATTAATATTTGTGCTAAATGCCTCGTAAGTGCAGAACATTACTGTGCTTTAGTAAAAGGGCCCCTTAGTCCCATAATCTTTCTCTCCCAAACTGTGAATCCACGACTCTGCATCAACAACGGTGTAGATATGCCCGATTCAGTAGAGACATGTTGATGGGAATGAGACTCAAAACAGATTCTCTGCAAAGTGAGTGAATCCTGTATGAATCCGTCAGATTTCCCACTGACTCACAGAGAAAGGTTGGAATGAACGTCCCTGGTAAATCTGAGAAAAATTGGTAAGTTCTATTGCATTCAAAGCAGACTGGAATATACCTGAAGTCCAGTCTCCAGCTTTTCTGGCATGCCTTTACCACAGAGCTCATTTCCCTATTCAGGCAATAACTATTAAAACAACTATGCTGGTGGTTGCAAAGTCCACAAGTACTTTTATTCACAGATGTTGCACTAGTTCTTAAAGGGACATCATGGGTGTACTTTTTCTTCGACCACTGCCTAGGAAAAAATATTCACAGAGATTTGCACCTTTTCAAAACAATACTTTTTTCCTGCTGAACAATGCATAATATTGAAAATGCAAAACTGGACCCCTCCTCCAACCTAACCTTGTCTCCTTTTCCCTGTGTGTAAGAAGAGTATGTGTTGTTGACCCCAAGCTCAATTTTAGCAAGGAAAGTGTGGGTGATTTTCAGTCAGTCTATTTACCCAGACTTTTGCCCATCTAAATGGTTTTTGAAAATTACCTTCCAGATATGTAACACTTGACAACGGAGAAGCAAACACAAGAATGCCACATTGGTTAGGAGTGGAGGAGTAGCCTAGTGGTTAGAGCACTGGCTTAGTAACCAAGCAACCAGGGTTCAATTCCCACTAGTACTCCTTGTGGCCTTGGGCAAGTCACTTAACCCTCCATTGCCTTGGAAGAAAGGTCTGGAAATCTGCTTCCAGTGCCACTGCCAAGAAAACCCAGGAGCTTCTGGGTTGCCAGGAGTCAGGACTGACTTGAAGGCACACATTGCATTTGCCACATTGGTTCAGAACTGTGAAAAAATTCAGATAGGGTAGCATATTTGGTCAAAAATAAAAATTAAAACCAAAAGTAATTGCCACTTTGGCAGTCTTAACGCTGAGGTTTCATTGTAGTTTACTTCTGATCAGCAACCTGTCACCCCCCCCCCTCCCCCAATTATTCCTGACTCAGTACCCAAGCCCTAACATTACTTCTTCTTGCTTTGCTTGATCATATTCCCCTGGAGACTTGATACGGTTGTATCACCAGTCAATCCAAGTCAGCTTTGTCCTTCCCCCCCCTATGATTCTCTACCAGTTGGTGCTGACAATTATATGTTTCTATACCTAGATCAATACCTTATTCCTCTCATCTCCTCCATATACTCCTTTCCTCTTCACAGTACTCCATATATAGGCCCTACGAATGCTTGAATTTCTATCACGTTTTCATTGTCATCGCCTCTGCTGGTAAGCTTTGCCAGGCATCCGCTACCCTTTCAGTAGAGGAGTATTTCCTCTGACCCTTCCTGACTCCAGCTTTTGCTTTGACTGTCCTTTTCTATGGAAAATGTTACTTTCTTGAACTTTATTGAAGACTGCTAGCTATCTCAATAATGCTACCATATCCCCATGTTTCCTTTTTTTTCATTACGGAAGATCAGACATGATTGCACACTACAATGGTAGTTTGTATTCAGGTCGAATGCAGTATACTTTGAAGTTGCAAGTTTGATACAAGTATTTTGTATATGTTGAATTGATATTGCATTAGCAGTTAAGCAGAAGTATGTTAGTACCGCATGGACACTGGAAAAAATGGACCACTAAACAAATTTACACCAAGCAGATACTATAGCACAACAGTCACAAATTCTGTGTACTAAGCACATATGCCCCATAGAAGAAGCAAAACCCAATCAGCCTCTCCCAAATAAAGCATTCCTCTTTGTTCTTTTGCTGCTCCTAAGACCCTCTGTTCGTTGAAACTATGTCATCTTTGGACTTTTCCAATTTGTTTATTGGACAGTAACTTGGCACCTTCCTTGAACAACTGTAACTCACGCATGCTAGGGTTCTTGTTGGACCTTCTGGTTCCTTGTCTGCTCTACTCCATAATCCTGTAGTCAACTTAAAGTCTTCACTGCTCACTAACAATTTAGAAATGTGCACTATGGAACAAAAGCAAGGGGCGTAAAATCCTGATTGATATGCAGTCCACTTTTATCTGTAAATCTACGTCTATCTGTTTCCTCTCACTGAATGGTTTATAGTTCTCTCTGACATCATGCTCTTCTCCTACCCTCATTCTGGAAGATAAGCATCAACCTGCTGCTATTGCACGCTTTGCAGAATGTGCCAGCCAGGTTTACTTAAAGGAGTGTTAAGTGTTCCTTCCGCTTCAAACAGAATTCACAGAGAATAACTTCCAGCATGGGATGAGATGCACCCAAAAAGTACTGTGCTGTGGAAGGATGTGCTAAAAGAGGGCATACAGTACCCAGGGTTGGTCTGTATGTGGCTGCAGTAGAGAGGAAGACACACACTTGGAATTTGCAAGTCGCAGGATTCTAAAATTTGCTTTTCTCCAGGGTCATTTCTAAAAAGAAAAATTTGCTTCAACTGCCGGTTCTTATTGCAGAGACATCTGTTGCTTCATTAAAATGTAGACAGCTTACCAGGAAATGTGAAAAAGTCCGCTCCCCATCCCCCCTACCCAACAAATCTGATGATAAAATGGAACTGGGTGCTGTCGTGCTTCCAAATGTCTGAGTGCTTTTCTGTCGTACTTATGAAGAGCACTGGAAAGTTGCCAAAATGGCTAGCCCATCGAGACAACAGTCAGGGTCCAATCAGTGTAGCAGTTCAATCTACTGTAAAGCCAAAAATACTTCAGAAAACATGCAAGTTCTCGATTGGTTCATTAGGAATCTTCTACAAACACAATGGATCCAAAAACAGGGGGATATTTTCCATAAATCCAAGCACCTGTACACCGTAGCTCCCATGTTGTTCTCAGAATTGTTCACATGCACAGGCTTAAAGCTAAAAACCCTTAATTTGTGTGAAGAATTAAAAAGTCTCCTTGTGATTCAGTTTATTATCCTCCTCAGTTCAAACATTTACATAGATAGGGATCTCTTTTGTGCTTTGCTTCTCAGCAGCTATGGAAGTACTTCCTGGGCCAAAAAAAGAGAGACAAAAAATATATTTAAAATCATCATTCATATTCTCCACTGTGCGAACACAAAGATATTTATTTCAAGGAATCAAGTGCCTGTGCTCTATGGCTGCCTCTAAGATACTATATTGTGCCACAGAATAAAACATTTGCTCCGAAGGATAGAACATTCTACCCTCTTTTCCCGTGTGGAGCATGTGATCCGCCCACACATAGCAATGCTGGAAAATTCACGTGATTATTCTACGAAACATAAACCCCTTTAGAGCACTTACCCATCTTAAGGAGTTCTGAAATGGAAACATGTATAAACTGGAAAGTAAAGACTGAGAGACAAAAAGGAAAAGCTTCTCTGATCACGTCGGTGTATTTTCTACTGAGCATGATCACAGACATGGGCTGGAGAGAATGGCATAGAGGACCCCAGGAAGATGCATGGGCTATAGATCCCTGAGTTTCTGCATTTAAAAGTTGCTTTGCAGAGCTGAGACCTTTGTGCTGTCTATGTGGGCCCATGCTAAGATTCCCCATGACGAACAGCTTTAGTTCTAAGTGTACATTAGGACATTTAAAAGTGTACTTACCCGATCAGTAATCATTCTGGGCTCCTATAGGTGTAATTATTTATTTCTCTTAGCTCTCACTTTTCCAGTAAACATTCAGATACACTAGTTATTTCCCTGTCCCCAGAGGACGTACAATCTAAGCTTGCACCTGAGGAAATGGAGAGTTAAGTGGCTTGCCCTAGGCCACAAAAAAAAGTGGGATTTGAACCCTGGTCTTTGTGGCTGTGGCTTTGGGATCTTGCACTAACCACTAGGATATACCTCCACTTGAGGGACAATACTCAAGGTACTTATCCAAATAATGGCAACAGTTATCTGGTTACGTGCCCTCTGCAGCCCTATCTATACATTTTCAGTGGCATCATATAGATAGTGCCACTCAAAATCATTACAGGCCACCCTGACACTATCGTGCTTGGGTAGGGGCAGAGAGTGTGCATCCACTTAGCTTTCCAAACAGTGGTGATATCCAGTCCACCATCCAATTACCAATCTGCATAAATTTAAGTGAAATTTAATCTATCTGGATAAGAGACTGAACTTCTCTGTGGTCTTCATAGCTCTGGCACTGAGCACTCTAGGAGGGCAATTGTATAAGGGGACACCTAGTTTAGGAGGGCAAGTAGGCATCTAATAAGGCACTATTTGATATAGACACATAAGCACCTAGGAATCCTTATGAAATCCTAGCATAAGTTGCAGAAATTGTGCATCGCATGCAGGTGCGGACTTTTACCCCTGCTTGAAAGCACATAAAGTGTGCATGCAAATAAAGGTAAACTTGTGAACTCTGTCCACGCTCCATGAAGATCACACCCTTGGCTACGCCAACCGGCAAAGCATCTGCTTTCATGCCAACACGCAGGCTTTTATGCAGTTCGTGCTTGCGTAAGTAGGCTCTTATAAAATACTGAATGGGACAGAAGTATGCATCTTGGAATGAAGGCACACACTTTTCTGGTAAGCATAGCTAAGGTGTGGTCTTGGTGGAGAATGTTCACGAGTTTGCATGCAGATTATAAAACAATTTTTTTAATTTATGTACTTGCAAACTACCTGCGTACATGTACTGTAAGAGGGGAATTTTGTAAACCCCTGCACAGGCAACACACGTCACCCTGCGCCTGTACTATATCTATCCTATTTTATGAAATTACACAAGCGCTTCACTTTATAAAACTTTGCTGTACTGATGTGCCGTATCCAAGATCAGGCATAGCTGTACACGTCTAGATCGGCACAGGGACGCATATACTTTATTGTATTCTATGCATCCCTCAAGGCTGCACCTATGCTCCACCCACGCTCTACCCCATGAATGTCCCTTCCAAACATACATGTGATTAAGTGCCCATTCATGCATATAAGCCCTGTATAACAGAGACTTGCATGCAAAAGAGGCAGGTATCTTTCTGTGACGCCCTTATAAACTCACACTCTAAATGTCCATGTCCTATTTTGGAGTGATTTCTGCAACTTATGATACTATTTTGAAAAGATACATGGGCATCTACGTATTTTTATAAAATATATGCCTAAGAAGGAACTTACCATCTGAGAGTAATTTTATAAGGCACCTTTTTATAAAGTCAAGCACACATCTATTTTACTTTATGAATAAGGGACATAGGTAGCGTGTTGAATCTAGATGCAATCACTTACACCAGCACTACAGCTGACATAAGAGACTGCGCATATATTACGCATCTATACTGCATTTTATAAGTATGCGCATAAATGTGCGCTCCACCCACACGCTGCCTATGCGAATACCCATTGTATCATTGGCATTAAGAATGTACTTAGAGAATTACAACTGGTTAAAATACATGTATAAAGGCCCATCGATGCAGTAAGTCACCGAAAATTCATGATTTATGTGCATTGATGGTGCATAACTTGCTACAGCTCATAAAATTACCCCATGAGTGTATCTGGACTATGCTGCTCGCTATAGATATTCTATTTAAATGCCACAGATGGCGTATACAAACATCACTAAACACCGTTTTTAAATACTGGCCCAACGAAAGTTTAGGAGAGTCCCTGAATGTGAATAATGTACCAGAAAAGTATAAGAAAAGGTAGAGATGACAAGCTGATAAGAGGCTGTCTTCAAGTGCTGACTATCTTCTTATTTTTCCCTCACTGCTTGGAACCACAGGGCCCAATATCCTGCAGCGGCGACTGGTACTTCTAAAGCAGCTAACTGTTGCTGCTGAATTAAAGACCTGGATACTCAATGCCAGGGCCACATCCTTTGGCCGGCTAGTAGAGAATATCGCCGCTGCCCGGTTTTTGCTAGGTGCTGCCTCCGCTCTGCCTCCGCAATGCCCCGATGCTAGCCAGTTAGTATCAGGGAGTCCAGAGGTAGCACCCGCAGATATTTAGCAGCAATAACCACATTACTGCCACTGAATATCCGGCGACCACGATTAACGCAGTCATCAGGTCTGCTAAGCGTGTTAATCGCATTGACTATCCCCACCGCAATCTTTTTCCAACTAGCAATCTACTTCTAGAATGGAATTACCTTCATCCGTGTTAGGGTACGCTTCACTCCTTTCTTGTTTCGTGTCTGGTACCCCAAAAAGGCCTTATCATTGCACTGTCTATAGTGCATTTCTGCCATGAAATGGGAATATGGTTGTTCAGATTTCCATTAAATAAAAGAACAGTTTTTAAGTTGTACCATAAGAAACTGAGGAAGTGGTTCATCATTTGCATGACATCTTCAACAACAGGGTTATTTGTTCAACAAGAACATGCCGAGCTTGTCAGCTTTCATGTCAGCCTCTATGAACGGGCTCTTATCCCACAGGACTGTATCAGGCTTGTGTAAATTTTCTGTGCTTTGCCTTCATGATATAAATTGTGCAAACTCTATGGCATTATGCTGGCAATAGAGGCATGTATATTTTCATAATTAGAAAGGAAATTAGGGAAACCAGATAAGAAAGGGTAGTTTTAGTAAGGAAGGGCAGAAATTCTTGCTGTGACAAGTCTAATTTTCCCATATACTGGGATATATCACAACATATGCCATATCAATGCGGTATATGAGCATTAATCCAAGGCAACATCAACACAGATTAACACGCATTATTTAGTGAATAGGCTCTATTGGAAATACGGGGGCCTATGGCAAATAACTAGTGCTAACTAGTGTTAATGCCTAACTCAAGTTCAAGTGAGCTACTGAATAGACCTCTAAGTTTATTTGGTATTTCATGTGACATACTGCAAAACCTTAGAGTTTTGTCAACCCAGGTGCACATGGATTTAATGGATACTGCACGACCAAATATAGAAATTATGGGGCTTGTTTACAAAGCCGCGGTAGCGGTCCGCGATCGTTATCGGAGCCGCTGCCACAGCTTTGTAAACAAGCCCCTATGATTTCCCTTTGAGAGGGAACTGGTTAACATGATGACTGTTTGGTGTGTCCTCCCTCCTACCCTCCATCTTCACCAAAGGGTTTCCTAAAGCTAGGAGAGACTGATACTTTCATCAAAAAAGCTGAAGGTTTATGAATCCTTTCAAGGAGAATTCAAGCTTTGTTGGTTTGCTGTTCCCTGTCTACATCTCTGGGCAGTGTAATCATCTAGTGAAAATCAATGCCCCAACTGAGGCAACACTTAATGGTGATCCAAATATAGAATTACAAAATGTTTTAACATAAATATAAAACTATCGTATTTTTTGAAGCACAGTCAATAAATTGTGAATCACCAAAATACGAGAAAGTGCCTGAAATAATACCTGATTATCATCTTGATGAAATATCTCATATAATACAACTTACAAGTTAGTTTTTTAATTTCCAAAATAAGCACTTTTTTGGTTACAAGAATGTATTTATTGGATTTTGTGTGCCCATGTGTTGTATCTTGAGTCTTTTTGGAGAAAGTAAAAATGAAATTAAAAATATCAGTAAATGTAAGTGCAATAGTATCCTTTGTTCAATTAAAAAATTGTAACGTAGCTCCCACATGCTGAAGATACTTTGCTCCATAACTCATCTAATATGTATATCAAAACACTTTCTTGCCTAACTTGTCCTGTACTATTAATTGCATATGTTGTGGTATATGGTCCTGTACGTCAAATGGGAAAAAATAAGTCCCATCTATACTACAATGAATAACTTTTAGAACAGTTAATACAGTGGTGGGTTGTGATTTTGGGGACAGGTTTAGCCAATTAGAAGTCAGAATCAGCCACTTGTCACATGGAAATTATTTACCTATGGCCCGTGTATCCAACTTCTCATCTAAGAGCTGTTCAGGGCTCATCAGCTGACTTTGAGGGACATTGGGCAAGCTTTCACTTTGACTGACTGGACTGATCATCTCTTGCTCTTTCTCATTCTGCATCTGTGCATATACATTAATCACCGGAATCTTCCTAAAATATTAACAGAAACCATCATTGTTGCGTACAGGCCACACACCATATTTTTTTCAGCTCCGGAATCATAAAACAGGACTGGCGTACCTCTTGAATTTATAAATCACGAAGACAGCTAAACCAACAAACACCACGGACAACAGCATCAGCATGGCAGAACCACTATGGCTTGGTGCTAGGTCGATGAGGGGAGCTACAGAGAAAAAGTACCATAGGATTCAGAATAACAGTCAACATAATGAAGGCAAACAACTCTAAAAAACAAAAAAGCCGATAATCAAACTCGTGGTCATGGGTAATGGCCCATTTTCTCATTAAACCTACAGAAAACTAACAAAAGAACCAGATATAGCAGCCCAAACATTTGGATTTAAAGCAAAAACTTGTAAAATACAATCAGAATCTAATGTATTTTGCTTGTTTGAAACAGTACAGTCCATTGAGCTCAACCTTCATTGAATTTACCCTACTTTTGTCAAACATGTATTTATGACAGTCCAGAGAATTGCACAAAATCTTGACACAAACACATTGTTTCTTGACAAGCCAATAAATAGATTTAACCAGCATAGTGGGGACTGGCAAGGGGGAAGGGGAGGCCATAAAAAAGTTCCAGGTTTTCAATGCAAAAAATATGGAAATATTGAGGGTAAGTTCAAATAAATAAACTTTACCTAGCGAAGGAATAGTTTTGGTCCATGAGATGATTAAAGAACTACAGCTTGAGGACTGCAGTAATATAGGAGTAGCTTGACAAATTTAAAGTATATTCAGCACACATACCTGTGGCTCATTTTCAGTGGGTTCCTATCCTTGCAGTTTCCCTTGGAAAATCAGCAAGTATTAAACATAGAGGCATTAAGTCATTCACATTCCTTGCATCTGCTATTTGTGTAGGCCGTAGGGGGGAGGGCTATCTGAAAATGCCACATATGCATGCCGCTTTACTCTCTTAACTTCTAGGAATGCCCTTCCTAAGTGTGACTAACGGGAGCCACATTGAATCCCTTGTCTGTTTTTTTTAATCTCTGTGGAGAGCAATTTTCACATTGGCCAAGTTACCTGGGGAATTTGGTGTATGATCACATAAATGGCTTTGAAAATTGCCCTCATGGTTGGCTATAACCAAAGACCCACTAAGGGTCTGTCATGTGGAAGAACTGACTGCCTGATCTGACATGGCCCTATGTAACAAAGAACCAGCTGAAATCACCTTTCATCTGTTTATCAATTATGAAATTGGTGTGAGATTTCCTGCTGAAAAGGAGCAGGACTATTGACCGGCTGCTCCAACTTAGTTTGTTCCACTGCATGCACGCAGGAACCTGCGCCCCAACTTTATTTATCTGTATGTGCATGTGTGTGCGCCTGTGAGGGCATATCGCCGTCCTGTACCCAGCCATTCAAAGCAGTTTATAACTGAATTAAAGCACAGTAAAGCATACATAAAGCATCACAATACTAGATTACATCTGTCCCACCTCTGCTAAATATTCCCATCACTGCCAATTCCGTCCTGCGGAAAGATTCCATAAGCTGTTTCCTAAACGGCAAGAAATTGCTTTCTGAAAGCATTCCTAGCAGGAATGTGTTGCGCAATGTGGGAGCAGCCCCTGGAAAGGTGCTCTCCTGCCTGCAATTTTTGTCTAATCACCCCTCACAGTTGGAATATTTAACAGTGAACCCTCTGACAAGCATAAAGTATGCTTTGAGCTATATGAACTCAGTTTCGTCCTTATAAAAATAGGTTTAGAATGCTATAATGTTTTAAACCCATGGTCTTCACTCCCAGGCTTCGAGGGCCTTAAACAGGTCAGGTTTTCAGGATATCCCAAATGAATATATATGAGAGATTTGCATGCCAACTACTTCCATTGTATGCAATTCTCTCTCATGCATAGCCTGATAAGGATGGGGGTGGGGAGGGGTGAACTTCAGCTTTGAGCCAGAGCCTCAGTAAGAAAAGAAAGAGCAGTGCTCAGAGATTTGGGAGGCTGGAAGTCTGAGAAACTCCCCAGAACTGGAGACAGGCGCACCCAGGGGAAGTCGGTGTGGGGGGGGGGGGGTGGAGTGCATTCCCCTGGGTTAATCCAAGCTTTTCTCTAGAGCCACAAAGGGCAATTCAAGGCTGGAAGCAGAAAGAGAGCTATGCAGTGAGCAGATATCCAAGACTGCAGGGGAATGGATGAAGACCGAGAGAGATCCAGAGAGTTAAGCGCAGATGACTGTGCCAGACACTGAAGGTATAGGATACATTGAAGCAGGTAATGCCTAACTTGTGATTTTTTTTGTTCCGCTTTCTCGGACTCTCTCTATGCTCTGGGATGATGGTGGCCAAGTTTGAAAAGTGCCTGTGTTACTGAGGGTGCTGGCATAAACAATCTTCTTCTGTCTTTTCTCTTCAAGGTTTGAGAGGAATAATAGGAGACAGAATAAGGTTAAGAACATAAGATATGCCATACTGGGTCAGACCAAGGTCCATCCAGCCCAGTATCCTGTTTCCAACGGTGGCCAATCTAGGTCATACGTACCTAGCAGTTTCCCCAAAAGACACACAGGTTCCACAATGCTTGTATTGGGGTAAGCAGTGGATATTCTGGGTCCCCTTTAATAATGGTTTATGGACCTTTCCTCCAGGAACTTGTCCAATCCTTTTTTAAACCCAGCTACATTAACAGCTTTTGCTACATCCTCCGGTAGCAAATTTCAGAGTTTGATTACATGTTGAGTGAAAAAATATTTTCTCTTATTAGTCTTAAATAGGCTACCCTGTAGCTTCATTGCATGCCCCCTAGTCTTTCTATATTTTAATGGAGTAAACAATAATCTACATTTACCTGTTCCACTCCATTCATTAATTTATAGACCTCTATCATATCTCCCCTCAGCTGTCTCTTCCAGGTTGAAGAGCCCTAACCTTTATAGCCTCTTTTCATAGGGGTATCCTTCCATCCCCTTTACCATTTTGGTGGCTCTTCTCTGTACCTTTCCTAGTAACGCTATATCCTTTTTAAGATACGGCGACCAGAATTGCACACCATATTCAAGGTGCGGTCGCACCATGGAATGATACAGAGGCATTATAATATCCTTTGTTTTATTCTCCAATCCTTTCCTTATGATACCTAGCATTCTATTTGCTCTCTTGGCTGCCGCTGCACACTGGGCGGAGGGTTTCAACAAATTATTCATGATGACGCCTAAATCTTTTTCCTGTGTGGTGGTTCCTAATGTGGAACCTATCCATAGTTTGAGTTGTTCTTTCCTAGATGCATAACTTTGCACTTGTCCACATTAAATTTCATCTGCCATTTGGATGCCCAGTCCTCCAATTTATCAAGATCCTCTTGGGTGTTAAAAACTTTAATAGTTTTGTGTCATCTGCAAATTTGATAACCTCATTCGTTATTTCCATTTCCAGGTCATTTATGAAAATGTTGAAAAGCAGCAGACCCAGCACAGGGTACTCCACTATTTACCTTTCTCCATTGTGAAAACTGGCCATTTAGCCCTACCCTCTACTTTCTATCTGTTTATCAGTTCCTGATCCACAATAGTACACTGCCTCCTATCCCATGACTTAGGAGAGTATGCTTCATGAGAACTGTGGCTTATGTTAGCCCGGGGCTGTTAAAGAGAGTGATTTTTTACTTGTGCTCCTAGGGCTAGGGCTTCATCTAGCCTAGGGCTGTAAAGGACGTTGGGGGGTTTTGAACCTGTACTTTTTAAAGACTGAAGTTTGGCTCAGCACAATACTATTGCTGAACAGTTATCCCCCTTTCCAATGAGGCTGCTAACAGGCCAAACTTCTGAAACATTGAGGAGTCGCTTTTCAGACTTATTCTGCTTTGGAACAGAAATTCAATTCCCTAAATGGCTCAGGTGCTTGCAACTTACCTTGTTTTGGATCTTGGGCACCCTTTCCGCCACCTGACTGGAGGCAACTACAGGGACTGAGAGAGAAAGAGAGAAACCATATAGCTCAGAGTCACTTTGGACATCTCAGCACCCTCTCTAATGTTTAGTGTGTTGGAAAAGATTGTTTTTTGTTTGATCTTATGATCCTGTTCCAAGTACCCTATGAGAAGCAAAGAAGACTTAAAGGGAGAGATCCTGGCCTGCAAGAAAAATAACCATGATGTGCTGAGGAATAGGACAGAAACCAGTTCTACTAGACTGATGCCGGAAAGGATAACACCAACTTGTGTCAATATTTATTAGGGATCTCCTAGGAACCCGACAGCCATCACGAACAGGCTTTAAATTCTATAGAACACACCTTAAATTGTGTCCAAATTCTTACTGGCAGTTAATGCAGCCTAAGCAAAGAGGGACAAGCACTCTCTCTTCTGCTCACCCCTGTTGGAAATCTGGCTGCCATATTTGTAGTTTCTTCAAGGTAAGACCCAAAGGACAACATAGGCACCACTGTTTGCGCTATCATACGAAGCATGTTTATTTATTTATTTATTTATTACAGTTTTTATATACCGCGCTATTTACAATCAGCGCGGTTCACAGATAACCAAAGACCAGAACAACAGGCTGCTCGGTTTTACATAAAACAGGACGATAAACTTGGATTCGATAAACTTGAATAATATGGGGGTAAAACTATATACATAGAATGTTGGTCTGTTAATTTTGATAACATGAAAGGGATTTATGAGACGTTGCTTGTGGGGTTGTGAAAGGAGGCAAAGTGGTTAATATTGAGGTGAATATTTTGAATTTATGTAGGGTAATAATTGTTGATTAGGTTATGCTTGAGGGGAAGCTTTATGTAGGGTAGTATTTGATGAATAAGTTATGCTTGAGGGCCTTTCTGAATTGGCATATGTTAGTTATGGCACGAATTTCGGGTGGTAGGGAGTTCCAGTGTTTTGGGGCACAGAACATGAAGGCTCTGTTCGCTGTTGATCGGCTAAACGTTGTTATGGCCTTCGGTATTATTAGGGTGTTTATTGCTATATGTCTTCTGGATCTTGTTGGTGGTAGTGTTTGTGTGAGATCAATTATTGCGTTTGCAGATACACCGTGGATGGCCTTGTATGTTAGGACTAGGGTTTTGAATTCGAGTCTGCCTTGTATCGGGAGCCAGTGAAGCTGTTTGAGGATTGGTGTTACATGATCACTCCTGGCAGCTCCTTGTAGAATCCTTGCAGCAGTATTCATGGCAAGTTGAAGAGAGCTTAGGGTGGATTGTGGGAGACCTTGTAGAATTGAGTTGGCGAAATCAAAATGCGGCAAAATGAGTGCTTGGAAGATGGTTCTAAAATCATCTGGGTCAAGTAATGAGCGAAGATGCCTGAGTGTGCGTATTTTGAAGTATACAGCTTTTGTAATATTGTTTACATGTGTTTTCAAATTGAGACGTTGGTCCAGCGTGACTCCAAGGTATCTTATTGTTTCTTTGTGGCTAGATCCGCTCCTTTCACACTTATATGTGATGGTGGAATGAAGTTGGGGTCTCGCGTAACAAAGAGAACCTCAGTTTTCTTGTGTTGGATGCGGAGGTTCTGTGAGAGAAGCCATTCCGATACTGCATTAAAGCAGTTTATTATGGGCAGTAGGTCTAATTGCCTTGTAGAGAATGGCATATAAAGTAGGATATCATCTGCGTAAATCATACATTTCACGTTGAATGATCTGATGATATTGCACATAGGCTGCATGTAGATGTTAAACATGAGAGATGAGAGAGATGACCCTTGTGGTACCCCTTGTTTTTGATGGAAGAGATTTGATTCTCCCGTTGCAGATTTTACATATTGCATTCTGGTGTCTAGGTATGATTTACACCATTCCAGAGCTGAACTACCAATGCCTTTTTCCTTCAAACGTGTAATGAGTATCTCGTGATTTACCGAGTCAAAGGCTGCTGCTATATCTAAGAAGATTAGCACAACGCCTTGGCGGATGTTGTCTATGCTGGTGAGTAAGTTGTTGAGGAGAGTGGTGAGGAGTGTTTCAACTCCATGATGTTCCCTGAATCCATGTTGAAAGTAGTCGAGAGGGGCTGTTGCGTCAATGTGGTCTTGAATTTGGCGTTGCACCTCTTTTTCAAAGATTTTTGCTAGGAGGGGAATGCTAGCAATAGGCCTGTATGAGTCAGCTCTTTTAGGGTCTAGTTTGGGGTTTTTTAAAAGTGGTCTGATGGATGTGAGCTTTAGTACAGATGGGAAAGATCCAGTTGTGAAAGAGAGGTTCATGATTCTTGCAATGAATGGACTGAAGACACTTCTAAGGTCCTTGATCCAGAAGGCTGGGCAAGGATCGGTTTGAGCGGTGGAGGTATTGAGTGAGGAGATTGTGTCTTCAACTTGTTTAGCTGAAGGTGCGGACAGTGATGTCAAGGTGATCTGGCAGGTTGATTCTTGGATATCTACTTTCTGTAGCTCATCCGTCTGTAGAAGTTTAGATTGCAAATAGTCAGCAAATTCTTGTGGTTGAATATCTTGTTTTTGTTCTGATGATGGTTCATTTGATAGCGATTTTACTAGGCTGAAAAGATCACGGGGTTTATTTAATGATCTTTTGAGCATCTCAGTGTGATACTGCTTCCTCTTGGTTGTGATTGCTTCACGGTGAGTCTCTAAATAGAGATTGTAAGCTGTGTGATCATCAGCAGCAAGTGATCGGCGCCAGCGTTTTTCGAGTCTTCTCAGGTGCTTAAGAGAGTCTCGCAGATCAGGAGAGAACCAAGGGGCAGAAGTTCTTTTCTTTGAGGTGTTATTTTTGTGTGGTTGGATAGAAATGGCATTGAGTCTGTTATTCCAGTCTTCAATTGCTTCTTCCAGGTTGAGTGTTGTATTGTAGAGGAGTGATTGGGTATTTGTCATTATAAAATCCTTATTGAAGGGCCGAAAGCCTCTTGATGGGGCTCTTGGTGTGTTGTCAAGGTTTCTGTTGTTTTGGTAATGAGTGTTGTCCAAGGGAATTTGTAGGATTATGAGTTTGTGGTCTGACCATGGTACATTAGTGATAGATTTTATCACGTTGCTGTTTTGTGTAGCAACAGATTGTGGGGCGAAAACCATGTCAAGGATGTTTCCTTTGATGTGTGTGGGCTCCATGATTAGTTGCTTATATCCAAGACTTTCGATGGCGTGGAGGAATGAAGAGGACTGATGTTGCTGCAGTGATGGGAGATTGAGATCTCCCATTATCCAGTTTGGAGTGTTGAAGTTGCTGGTATTGGCTGCAATGTCAAGTATTGTGGGCAGGTCGTTCTGGGAGCTTGACGGGGTTCTGTAAATCAAGTTGATGGAGCATTGCTTGTTCGTTATGGTGATAATTTCCAGATTGTCTGAGCTGTAGGAGTTAACTGTAGGAGTTAACTGTTCTCATCCATATAAGGTTTAAGCTGTCAAACTAGCCGCAACCTATAAAAGCCACTCTGTGATAACCTAGTAATCTGCTTCTGAAATGTCCTCATCCAGACATACCCCCAGGTTCCTTATAAAGTCCCCAACAGGGATTAGTTTATCAATAATCATTAGTCTAAGCTGAAACCTTGACAATCTAAGATCCCAAAGCACAACAATTCTGTTTTCTGCAAATTAAGAACAAGTAAGCCAGGCTACTACCGGTCGTCGATACTCATTTAGTCAGGCGGTATCTTGTTCAGGGATGTTCCCAAGAGTCACCAAGACCTGAATATCATCTACATATATAAAAGGGTTGACTATGGCCACATCACCCTGAGTGTACCCAGACTTTTCTGATCTTGGAAACCAAGGAGAGATGGGGCTGGTTAGTATTTGGAAGGGAGATCACTCTGGAATGCCAGGTGATGTAGGCTTACTGCAAGAAAAAAGGCCTGGCAATCTACTTCCAGTCACACCTTGTCAAAAAAAACCCCCAGGGAATAGTCACAACATGGACAATTATATGGGGTCATCAGGAGTCAAAATCACCTCAATGGCATAAGAACATAAGATATGCCATACTGGGTCAGACCAAGGTCCATCAAGCCCAGTATCCTGTTTCCAACAGTGGCCAATCTAGGTCATACGTACCTAGCAGTTTCCCCAAAAGACACAGGTTCCGCAATGCTTGTACTGGGTCAAGCATTGATATCCTGGGTCCCTTCTTAATAATGGTTTATGGACCTTTCCTCCAGGAACTTGTCCAAACCTTTTTTAAACCCAGCTACACTAACAGCCTTTACTACATCCTCCGGTAACAAATTCCAGAGTTTGATTACAATGGCATTTAATGACAACATATGGAGTGGAGGAGTGGCCTAGTGGTTGGGGCAAGGTACTTCAGGACGGAAGGTCAGGGGTTCAAATCCCACTAGAGGACAGCAACCTTGGGCTGGAAGGACTGGGGTTTCTAGTCCTACAGGTGCTCCTTGTGGTCTTGGGCAAGCCACTTAACCCTCCATAGCCCATGTTCCCTGTAAAATAGTTATCTCCAAGTTATAATGCCCTGTTCAATGTAAACTGCACTGATGCAGAATAGCATGGTATATAAGAGAATGTAATAAAAGGGGTGCTCCCCCAAGACCAGATCAGTTGTCCTAATGGTTGTTTATAGATGTTAGGTGGCAAAGCGGAGAGTACCAATCCATGGGGAAAATCTGAATGGCATCAACAGTGGTATAAACCCAGGAATGGATCATCTGCTTTGGGTCGATCTGAAAATTTTCTAGGATCATAGAAGATTTGTTTGGCTTTTCCAAAGTGCTAATTCATAGAAATATAATCATTGACAGAAGATGAAGATCAAAGTAAGCATCGAATATGCCCAGGGTAGTAAGGATTGTAAATTCTGTTCCATGCGGGTTAACCTCAATGCCTTTGTTTCAGTGTGCTTTAAAAATAAAATAAACTATTCAAACTTTATTACTAATGGAAAGTGCCCTCTTGATTTCTATAGATTTAGGCTGCAGCTTTGCTGAACTTCAAGGGTATACTAGTTAAAAGAAGAACACACAGTATGGCAGGCCAGGAACAGGGCTGGTGCAAGGAATTGAGGCACCCTAGGCAGGCCCTTCATCCTGTCCCCCCTTCATCTCCCCCCCCCCCCACATCTCTCTCCAGGGCCTACAGGGGTGGCAATGGCTCAATAACTATGATGCAGTGCTTGCTGAAAGGCTTTGGTGCTGTGTCACAGTTTCCATGTGCTCCTGCCTGCCGCTTCAGCCCCCGCCAATGCAAACTTCTGCTGTGGAGGAGGCTGGAAGCAGCAGGTAGGAGCACACGGAAACCCTGCTGTGTCTGCCTGCAAACACCTACTTCACCTGATGGGAGCTCCGTCCCTGGCTAGAAAAAATATCTAGACAGTGCAGGGGAGGGCAAAGCATGTTTAAAATTACTGTCCTAAAAATATGGAAAGAAGCATTCCTATAAATGCTCAGGACACAGCTGCATATTTTATTCAGAACGGTGGGGGGGGGGGGGGTAGTATTCCTCAGAAATAGAAAAGGCATATTGATATTCTACACTTTGATGTTTGTATCTTCAACTCAAATGAGAAAAAGGACTAAAATGCAGACAGTGACAGAGCACATTCTTATTCTAGTAACATATCTGATATGTAAGCCACGGGATAGAGAGAATGGTTATCACAGTAGCATGCTCATAGGAAGAACCTGACATTCCTCTAGGATCATCTTATTTTATCATATATCCTGGGTCCCTTCTTAATGGCTTATGGACCTTTCCTCCAGGAACTTGTCCAAACCTTTTTTAAACCCAGCTACACTAACAGCCTTTACTACATCCTCCGGTAACAAATTCCAGAGTTTGATTACACGTTGAGTGAAAAAATATTTTCTTTTATTAGTCTTAAATTGTTTACCCTGTAGCTTCATTGCATGTCCCCTAGTCTTTCTATATTCTGATAAGGTAAACAATCGATCTACGTTTACCCGTTCCACTCCGCTCATTAATTTATAGACTTCTATCATATCTCCCCTCAGCCGTCTCTTTTCCAGGTTAAAGAGCCCTAACCTTTTTAGCCTTTCTTCATAGGAGTATCCTTCCATCCCCTTTACCATTTTGGTGGCTCTTCTCTGAACCTTTTCTAATAACTCTATATCCTTTTTAAGATACGGCGACCAGAATTGCACACAATATTCAAGGTGCGGTCTCACCATGGAACGATATAGAGGCATTATAATATCCTTTGTTTTATTTTCCATTCCTTTCCTTATCATACCTAGCATTCTATTTGCTCTCTTGGCCGCCGCTGCACACTGGGCCGAGGGTTTTAACATGGTATCCACAATGACGCCTAAATCTTTTTCCTGGGTGGTGGTTCCTAATGTGGAACCTTGCATCGTGTAACCATAGTTTGGGTTGTTCTTCCCTAGGTGCATAACCTTGCACTTGTCCACATTAAATTTCATCTGCCATTTTGATGCCCAGTCTTCCAATTTATCAAGATCCTCTTGCAATTTTCCACAATCCTCTTGGGTTTTAAACAACTTTAAATAGTTTTGTGTCATCTGCAAATTTGATAACCTCACTCGTTATTCCACTTTCCAGGTCATTTATGAATATGTCAAAAAGCAGCGGACCCAGCACAGATCCCTGGGGTACACCACTATTCACCTTTCTCCATTGGGAAAATTGGCCATTTAGCCCTACCCTCTGCTTTCTATCTTTTAACCAGTTCCTGATCCACAATAGTACACTGCCTCCTATCCCATGACTCTTTAGTTTTGCCAAAAGTCTCTCATGAGGGACCTTGTCAAAGGCTTTCTGAAAGTCCAGATACACAATATCAACCGACTCACTTTTGTCCACCTGATTATTCACTCCTTCAAAAAAACATAACAGATTAGTAAGACAAGATCTTCCTTGTCTAAAGCCATGTTGGCTGTCTCTCATTAGTTCATGACTATCTACATGCTGAGTAATTTTATTCTTTATGATGGTTTCTATCATTTTTCCCGGTATTGATGTCAGGCTCACCGGTCTGTAGTTTCCCGGATCACCCCTGGAACCCTTTTTAAAAATTGGTGTTACATTGGCGATCCTCCAATCTTCAGGTATTAGAGATGATTTTAATGATAGTTCACAGATTACTAATAGCAGGTCTGCAATCTCATATTTCAGTTCTTTCAATACCCTTGGATGTATACCATCCGGCCCAGGTGATTTGCTACTCTTCAGCTTATCTAATAGTTGTAATACATCTTCTCGATGTATCGATATTTCCTTCAATTCTTCTGCATCTTTAAATACCACTTCAGTCATGGGTAACATCCCTACATCTTCCTCAGTAAAGACTGAAACAAAGAATTCGTTCAGTCTCTCCGCTATCGCCTTGTCGCCTCTTAGTGCTCCTTTAACCCCTTTATCATCTAATGGACCAACTGACTCTCTCACAGGTTTTTTTGCTACGAATGTACTTGAAAAGGTCTTTACTTCGCGTTTTTGCTTCTGCAGCAAGCTTCTTCTCAAATTCTCCCTTTGCCTGCCTTATCAATGCCTTGCATTTGACTTGCCAGTGCTTGTGCTGTTTCCATTTGTATAGCACTACCAGGCATATGCAGCGCTGTACCGACACTTGTAAAAGATGATCCCTGCTCATCGGAGCTTACAATCTAGTCAAGACAGACAACACAACAGCTGAGGACAAGGATATATCTAGGGGAGTGGTAAAGAAACACTTAGGAGACGAAGCAGATCAGGATCCAAAAGCGGCTTCGAAGAGGTACATTTTCAGCCTGGATTTGAAAAGGACCAGAGATGAAGACTGAGGCACAGACTCAGGTAGTTTGTTCCAGACATGATGTGGATTAGTATTAGGTGTGGATCAGATGGTGTAGATCAGTACTGGGATGTGAGTGAAGATGGTTAATTCAAAATCAAAAGCCCCAACTTAAGGAAAACAAACTTTGTCAAGACGGGGGAATAACTTAAGGAGTCATTAGCTAGATAGAACATCTGGGGTTACTAGAAAAATGGTGGGCAAATCTATTTAAGGGTAACAAATCTTTTTATACATAGAGTAAATCTGGGGGACATAATACTTCTATTCAATGCAAATCACCCAGAGACTATAAAAATATTGAGGAAAAAATCCTGAAAACTTATCAAACATTTTTCACACAAAGCTATTCTATATTGTTGTTAAGTGCCATCGAGTCGGTGTCAACTCATGGCAACCCTCTGAATAGTTGACCTAAACAGTGTTTGGTAGATGGAAGGAAAAATACCTCCTAAACAGGATCACCCAGAACACTCCATCAGATGATCACATATTAAGTGAATGGAGCACAGCTAGTTTTAAAAGTGTGAAGAGAGATTAGTTTGCTCACTGTTGAGTTTTTAACAGTAATACTACTTGCTTATAACATACGGATGTGAACTGGTGAAGTCAGTTAAGAAGAAAAAGAGATATTTAATTTTTCACTTATTATTATTAAAAAAAAGTAGAAAATAGTAAAACAAGTAAAAGGAAAATTGGAAGATTTTTACAATCAATGATGGGGTTTTCAAGATGATCCTTTTTTATGGGGTAACAGTAATGAGGTATTTTTCCTTCTTTCTACTGAATAGCTGCATGTGACGATTTTGTGATACATTTTGTGAATATTTTCCTCAATATTTTTATATTTTCTCAGTGATTTATGTTGAATAGAAGTATTTTATTCCCCAGATGTTGAGTATTTTGTACTTTTGAGGAAAGGCAGGAAAGATGATACATGATGTTGTTGTTAAGTGCCGTTGAGTCAGTGTTGACTCCTGGCGACCCTCTGGATAGTTGACCTAAACTTTGTTTGGTCTTCAGCCAAGCAGTTCATTGTTGATAGAGTGGTATCCATAGCTGCTATTATTGTATCAATCCATCTCGTTGCCAGCCTTCCTATTTTAGGGTGACTTTCTACCTTGCCAAGCATTATGGGGTATGTTTACTAAACCGTCCTAATGTGTGCCCGGCGCTAGTGTGCAGGATGCCTAATAAGGAGTGGGCGTTTCAGTCTTAAAGCAGCAAAACGGGAGTATCGCGCGATAACGCGCGCTGCTGCGCACATGATCGTGCGAAGCGCTGCTAAGCGCGTTACCGCGCGGTAATCTTAAGTAGGCGCAAAGACATCCAAACATAGAAACAGACATGTAGCACAATGGTTAATACACCAACTGATGATACAGGGGTCATGAGTTCGATCCCCCAGTATGCATAAGGCAGGCTGAGGCATCAGCTGTGACATGTAAGTATTGTTTCCTGAGGCATTTTATTTATTGCTGCCAGCAAACACACCCTCACGTGCCGTACCACCTAAGGTGCCGCATAAGGCACCCTATAAGGCACCCCATAGGGCACATTATAAAGTGCACTGTCTGCCACGGCACCCTATAATGTCCCCTATAGGGCACCCTATAAGGCGCTCCATAGGACACCTTATAAGGCACCTTATATGGACTGTAACCATAAGGTGCCTCAGAAAGCACCTTATAGGGCGCCGTCTGAGGCACCTTATAGGGCGCCGTCTGAGGCACCTTATGGTTACAGTACCCTGAGGGTGTTTTGCTGGCAGCACTAATGTACATTAAAAAAAGACAATGCTTTAGACAGCCCTATCAAAGAACCCCTACTGTGGGTTTGAACCCATGACCTCTGGCTCCACAAGTAGTGAAATAACCAGTGGGCTACAGCTCCATAGCTGCTAGTAAACCCCTGGCTGGCTGCAGAAGGACTGCACATCACCACACAAACAGTCTGCTGTGGTCACCAGGATAGGGTTAACCCACCCATACCCATGATGCACTGCACATGCAAATCAGCAGTCTACAGATGACCATAAGATGGGGTATGCACCCCCACAGCACCTCGGCCTGGTAGGGGGAACTGACCGTGTGTGGTACTGGCACAGAGCAGCTACACACCATCACATTGTGCAGGTACTGCACTCACCCTGACGGTGAGGTGAGGCGCCCAGCACCAGCTCCCCAGCAGTGCTAATGTGTGAGATAGGTAGTTTCTGCAGACACACCTTGGATATATCTGTATATCTCAGTCAGGTTTAGCCCCTATGGACTCCTAGGAGGATTATGTACCACCACCCTCCTCCTCCAGGACTGAGGGGGGTAAACAGGTCTCACACCAACAATCCACATTCTACCTCTCTGCAATGGTGGCAGTAGAAGGGACCATCAACCCCAGTGCTGCTGGGGAACAGACACCCTACAGGGCAGTCAATGCAGCTCTGTACACATCCATAACGCAATAGCAGACAGACATTAGGCCTGGATATGCTAAGCTGCCCCCCACCACTATCTGATATTCTCCTGCAGCAAACCTTCAGCCGCTGCACCCTGCAAGGCATTCCATCAAGACACATAACAGCTGCAGACAGTCTGCTAGCTAGTCCATAGAGCATGGTCCTGGTGGAAATTGCATGCACCCAGAACTGGGATATCAGCATACACACCAAACAGATAAGTCAGTAACTGGGCCCCAAAAGGGAACCAATACATATCACATGAGAAAAATACTATATAGCACTATGGGGGAGCCTAGCCATGCCGTGGTCACTGCTCAGTCAGGGTGAGAGTGATCTCCCAGCGGAACATGCTGTGGCCACCCTGTCTGTGCAGGTGGTGGCCGGGCACTACAATGTCCCAGCCAGTGCCCTATGCCCTGTGCAGATGCATCCTGGCCAGGCCACCCTGACCGGGCTATACCCATGGTACCTTGCTCCTCATTATGCACATTGGTAGGCCAATACTGGCAACAGCGCTGGCAGTGTGAGCTGTGGAGGGTGTTTGCAGCCACCACACACTGGATAGACAGACACACACTCCCACACCTATGCCAGCATTGTGCTACTATAGAGGTGTTTAGCAGCCCTGGCCACCACACCAGTCCTGGGCACAATGCAGGCATGGATATGGTATGCAATACTGTTGGGGGTCACTCCCCAGGGTGGTAAACACTGTCAGAGACCAGACCTGAAGCACACTCCACAGACAGCAGAAATGTTGCTATGATGGAGCTCAATCAGCAAACTGTGCTTAACGTAGGAATTGCTATCTATCAGTAATCATAGCAAACGTTTGATAGCTGTGTACCGTATTCCCAGGTGTAGGGTGGCATTGCTAAGGTATGCAAGTGCTAGTATTGGGAGATGCACGCAGGGCCCAATATCCTGCCTCTCCAGGAGGCATTGGCTAATGGAGCCTGTGGGTGTGGGTGTGTCTGCCCCTGTTGGCTGCTGCTTTACGGCAGAGGTTCCCAACTCCAGTCCTGGTGTGCCAAACACTGTTCGTGTTTTCATGCTGTCCCTCATGAATATCCATGAGATACATCTGCATACCATGGGGATGGTGCATAGATATGCAGCACAGGCATATTTATTAGAGGCAGCATGGAACCTGAATGGTGTTTGGCCCTCCAGGACTGCATTTGGGAGACTCTGCTCTAGGTAATGTGCCTGTTTATGGTGTCTTTGCTCTGTAGGGTAAAATGTAGGTGTTTTGGGCATGTTTACGTCATCTGCAATAAAGTGGAAGTGTTTTTTGATGTTTCCCATTACTATCACTATTGCCCAGCTTGGTTATGTTTTTTGTATATGTTGTTGGGGTCCTTTTCAATGTTTATTTGTTCTTTTGTTCCATGCACATGTATCACACTTATCACTTTTTGTAGGTTTCCCTGGTTTTGCTGTACATTGCTGACGTAAATGGTTTCTTTTCCCTTTAATTCAGCTCTAACGCCAGGGTTTCACTGGCATTAGTTTTGAGCCTCGGATTTCACAGCGATGGTATGCAGGGAGCCTCTACCCTCCCACTCTCCACCCATTGACCCCTTCTCTCCGCCCCTTGGGAGCCTTCCTCCGCCCTCCGGGAGCCTTTCCCTGCCTTCAGCGCTCGTTTGCGCCACAAGGCGCGTTATCGCGCGATATGGTACCTGTGCACCTTAAAAAGCACCAACATCGCAGAGTTCACGTTAAGACAGTTTAGTAAACATACCCCTATGTCTTATTTATTTTTATTTATTTACATTTTTTTTCTTATATACCGCGTTATTCTGCATCAGTGCGGCAGTCTTTCTCCAATGATCTCTTTCTTCACATATGTCCAAAGTATGAAAGTCAAAGTCTTGTCATCTGAGCTTCTAAGGAAAGCTTAGGTTTGATCTCCTCTAGTACTGACTGCTTTGTTCTTCGGGAAGTCCATGATATACATGATAGAAACATTTATATACATCCATGGTAGAAAGGGGCCTCTTTCAGTTGAAAGGAAGCTCTGGAATAAGGGGTGACAGGATGAAGGTGAAAGGAGATAGAATCAGGGGTAATCTAAAGAAATATTTTATGGAAACAGTAGAAGATGCATGTAACAGCCTCCCAGAAGAGGTGGTGGAGATGAGAACTGTATATGAATGCAAGAAAGATCTCCTAAAGTTGGAAATGAAAAAGGAGGTACTTTTGCTGGGAAATGTCAACCTGACAGATATGGATTGGAACGTCACATCTGCAGAATTGGAAAGAAGCAGAGAGAGCTTGGATGCCTTTCAAGGTGCTTTGCTCAGACAAATAGAGACATTACCCGTGAGGGAAGGGGTGGCACTGTATCTAGCATTCACGAATAGAGAAATTGTATCTAATTGCTGCTCAGGTGGACACCTACTCAGACTTGGTTTCACACAATAAGGTTTGATCCAAAAAGTCGATGCGGTGTCCAGACGCACAAAACTCAAAGTACTGGATTTCAGACATCTTGACTTCAGTACAATGGGGAAGTACCTGAAGGTAAAGCTGGCAAAATGGAAAGAGATAAGGGAAATAGAAAGGCAGTGGGCCAAGCTGAAAGGAGCTACAAATCTAAAATAACACCCAGCTATTGCACCTCCGCACATAAGAGAACAGCATAGTCATCAAGCAAGATAGATGAGAAGTCTGTCAGAGTGGGGATTTGCTACAATCATAGCCTCAGTCCTTTTATAAGGAATGCTAAGTCCACTGATTGAAAGCCACTTTGAAACCCTAATGGAATAACATATTAACATGTCATCAGCCAAGGAAAATAGAACAAAAGGCATCATCTGTGTGCAATCTAAACAGAATATTTATTTGGTGAAAGAGTGCACATAGAGGGATCAAATAAATGTTGAAAATCGTGGATAACGGAACAGATCCTTGAGTCATTCCTTAGTCAACAGGGAGCAGCCTCGAGGTTTCATCACAGAACAGTACTTGCTGTGATCCCTTAATCAAATATGAGCAAAACTAGGCTGATACCATACCACAAAAGCCAAAAGCCTAGTCTTTCCTCCAAAATGTCTGGAATGACTTAGTCAAAAACACAAGATAAATCTATGAATAATAAAATAAAGGCAGAATGTGGCTTTTCAAGGCCTCTCAATAAAGGATCAATTAGGGAAGTGAACAAAATCTTAGGGCTATGTTTTTGTCTCTAGCCATGTTGATAAAGATTCAAAAACTGGTGTGTTTCCAGCTAATTGTCTAGCTGTGGCCTAACTACTTGTTCCAACATTTTACCATTTAGGGCAAAATGGAAATGGAATGATAATCCATCAAGTCAGCGCATTCCAAATTATCCTTCTTCAACATTGGATGAAACATAGCATGCTTAAGGCAGTAAGGAAAAATGTCATTCAACAGCAAAATCTGCACTACTGTATATCACAGAAAAATCTGGCAACCATCACATGAGCCATCTTTACCAACGAGGTTCAAGCCGACAAGCCGACAAAGCCGGCAAGGATCAAGTCTACAGGGGAGCTAGAGGCACACATGCAATGAAGCACTTGAAGATCACTTGTGATCTCAGAGAAGTGCTCATGCCATCCATGAAAAGATCAGCAGAACTGCCCTAAGAGTACAAATTAATATGAGTGCATAAAATCTGCAACAATGGCCACATGAGCAAATATAAACGTGTGCTCTCAGGGCAGTCCTTCTTATCTTTTTGTGCATGGCATGAGCACTTTGCAGTTTGTACAGGTCATTTCCTTTCCCACCCATACTGGAGACAACACTATTAACTTATTTGACCTTGAAGGACGTTCCTCTCATGTGTAAGTTTCCAGGTTGATTCATTGTGTTGTGCCTTGGTCTGATCATTTCCTTATATTTTTTTGTTCTTAATACAATCTCCCACGCCATGACTGATATAGTTCAGAAGCTGTTTATATCATACTTTAAATTTGAATATATGTAATTTTTTAGCTGCTGATTATATAGTTGTAGTATACCAAGTGGTTGTGACAATGAAAAATGTCTTCACCTATGGCACTTATCATCTAACTCTCTTGCTTCTCTCGGATCCTCGCTGTCTCTTTGCTATGCTCAACTCTCTCCTTGAGGTCGCTCCTCCCCCAATCCCTCCTTCACTATTTGCCCAAACCTTGGCTGACTACTTTCATGACAAAGTCCAGAAGATTAGCTTTGAATTCTCTGCAGGGTCACCTCCACCTCTTCTTCCCCCTCTTCAGTCCTATATCCTTTCATCACCTTCGGTCACCCTTTCTTCCTTTTCTGAAATCACTGAGGAGGAAACTGCCAATCACCTCTCCTCCTCCAAACTGACCAACTGCTCCTCTGATCCAATCTCCACCCATCTACTAAGCTCTATCTCTTTCGCCATCATCCCTTCCATCTGACATATCCTTAGCTTTTTGCTTTCCATAGCAACTGTTCCTGTGGCCTTCAAACATGCTGTGGTTACACCTCTCCTCAAAAAGCCTTTACTAGATCCTACCTGTTCTTCCAGTTATTGGCCTATCTCTATTCTCCCCTTTGCTTCTAAACTACTTGAATGAGCGGTTCACCCCCACTGTCTTGACTTTGTTTCCTCTCAAGACCTTCTGGATCCACTGCAATCTGGCTTTTGTTCTCCATATTCCACTAGAAACAGCTCATGCCAAATTTTCCAGTGAATTGTTCCTCACCAAATCCAAAGGCCTCTACTCAATTCTCATCCTTGCTTACCTTTCTGCCATTGTTGATCATCACCTTCTCTTCGATATGCTGTCCTCGCTTGGATTTACGGGCTGTTCTGTCCTGGTTTTCTTCTTCTATCTCCCAGTGCACTTTTAGTGTATGTTCTGGTAGATCCTCCTCTACCTCCATACCGCTTTCAGTTGGTATAGCTCAGTGCTCTGTCTTGGGACCTCTTCTTTTCTCTCTCTACACTCAGTCCCTTGGTGCACTTATTTCCTCCCATGGTTTTCAGTACCATCTTTATGCTGATGACTCTCAGATCTACTTTTCTGCACCTGAAATCTCTCCAGGAATCCAGGCCCGGGATCTCTGCCTGCTTATCTGACATTGTTGCCTGGATATCTCACCCCCATCTGAAACTGAACAAGGCCAAAATTGAACTCCTTATCTTTCCCCCTATACACACCTCCCCCCCCTTTCTCCCTTCTCTATTTCTGTGGCTAATGCTACAGTCTTCCCTGTTTCCTCAGCTTGCAACCTTGGGATCATCTTTGACTCTACTCTCTCTTTCTCTGCACATATCCAACAGATATGTAAAACCTGTCAGTTCTTTCTCTATAACACTGGCAAAATTTGTCCCTTCCTTTCTACACACACTACTAAGACCCTCATCCACTCACTAGTCACCTCCCGTCTTGACGATTGTAACCTGCTCCTCACTGATCTCCCTCTGAATCATCTTTCTCCCTTCAATCTGTTCAAAACTCAGTTGCACGGCTTATCTTCTGCACGTGTCAATATGCTCATGTACACCCTCTTCTCAAGTCACTTCACTGGCTCCCTATCTATTTCCCCATCCAGTTCAAACTTCTCCAACTTATCTACAAGTGCATTCATTCTGTGGCTCCTCAATACCTTTCCTCTCTTATCTCATGCTAGACTCCTACTCGGGAACTCTGCTTCTCTGGCAAATCCCTTTCATTTATGACCTTCTCTGCCACTGCCAGTTCCAGACTTCGTCCATTCCACTTTGCTGCTACATATGCTTGGAACAAACTACCTGAGTCAGTGTGTCAGGCTCCTTCTCTGGCCCTATTCAAGTGTGGGCTGAAGACCCACCTCTTTGAGGCAGCTTTTGGATCCTAATGCTCCTCTTTCTCTTGCCCACTACTTATGTGCATCTTGCTATGACTAGTACCCAGTTTTGTGATGTTTTTTCATCTTGATTAGATTGTAAGCTCTGGCGAGCAGGGACTGTGTCTTATATCTATATGTACACGTTGTTCATATATTGTAGCACTAGACAAATGAATAATGGTAGCAGTAGTTATCCAAAGCTGTCGGAAGGTCCTGTGGGAATCATACCCCTTGGTATTCTGAGTAACTCTGTCAATTAAAACATTGCCACTGAGCTGAAAGTATTAAAAGTCCTCAATTAATTAATTGTATTCCCACTTATCTAACATTGAATCTCTTCTAACATCAAGCTCACAGGAAGGCCTTGGTTTTGTCACTGGCTGGGATGAGCTCTGTTGCTGGGTTGGTAGTCAGCATCCACTGATTCATCTCCTATAGTATATAAAGGGTTCCTGTGAGCTTGATGTCAGAAGAGATCCCACCATAGATAAGGGGGAATAGTATTAATGAATGAGGACTTTTAATGCAAAAGACAAAAAGTGAAAAATAAGGGTTTGGGATAGAATTGTTGTACATGAAATAACTTTAAGTTAAATAATAACATTCTGAAGTTCTTTTTCCGGCAACAAAACAATTGGTCTTTTGGTCTATTGTGTAAGATAAGAAGCGGGTTGTTAATTCAGAAAGTGAACATAACAGATCAAGCCCAGTATCCTGTTTTCAATAGCAGCCAATTCAGGTCACAGGTACCTGGCAGGTTCCCAAAAGGGTGCACAGATTCCATGCTGCATATCCCAGGGGTAAGCAGTGGATTCCCCTGGTCCTTTTTAACAATGGTTTATGGACTTTTCCTCCAGGAACTTGTCCAAAACGTTTTAAATCCAGCTACACTCACAGATTTTACTATTTCCTCTGGAAACAGATTCCAGAGTTTGATTATGCGTTGAGTGGAAAAATATTTTCTCCTTTTAGTCTTAAATAGCCTATATTGTAGCTTCATTGTGTGTCTCCTAATTTTTCTACTTTTGAAGCATTAAACAAGCAATCTATGTTTACCTGTTCCACTCCATTCATTATTTTATAGACCTCTATCATATCTCCCCTCAGCCGTCTTTTTGCCAAGTTAAAGAACCCTAATCTTTTAAGCCTTTCCTCATAGGGGTATCCTTCCGTCCCCTTTACCATTCTGGTGGCTCTTCTTTGTACCTTTTCTAGTTCTGCTATATCCTTTTTAAGATATGGCAACCAGAATCGTAAATAATATTCAAGATGTAGTTGCACCTTGTAACAATACAGAGGCATTATAATATCCTTGGTTTTACTCCCCTTTCCTTATGATTCAAAGCATTCTATTTGCTTTCTTGGCTGCCACTATAGAGGGTTTCAACATATTATCCATGATGATGCCAAATCCTTTTCCTGAGTGGTGGTTCCTCATGTAGAATCTTGCATTGTGTAACCATAGTTTGGGGCCTTCTTCCCTAAGTGCATAACTTTGTACTTGTCCACAATAAATTTTGTCTGCCATTTAGATGCCCAGTCTTCCAATTTATCAATTTTCACAAACCTCTTGTGTTTTAACAACTTCGAATAAGGTGTCATCTGCAGATTTGATCCCTCACTCATTATTCCCATTTCCAGGTCATTTGTGAAAATGTTAAAAAGCAGCGGGCCCAGCAAAGATCCCTGAGGTACTCCACTATTTACCTTTCTCCACTGAGAAAATTAGCCATTTAGCTCTACTCTCTGTTTTCTATCTTTTAACCAGTCCCTAATCCACAATAGCACACTGCCTCCAATCCTGTAACTTTTTAATTTCTCCAAGAGTCTTTCATGAAGGACCTTGTCAAAGGTTTCTGTAAATCCAGATAAGTATATCAACTGGCTCAACTTTATCTACCAATTTATTCACACCTTCAAAAAAATATAAGAGATAAGTAAGACAAGACTTTCCTTCACTAAATCCATGTTGGCTTTCTGCCATTAAGCCATAACTATTTGCAATTTTGTTTTTTATAACGATTTATATCATTTTGCCTGGTACAGGTTCAAGCTCACCGTCTGTAGTTTCCTGGATCGCTCCTCAAACCATTTTTAAAAATTGGCATTACACTGACCATTCTCCACTCCTCAGGTATCAAAGATGATTTTAATGATAGTTCACAGATTACGAAAATTAGGGGGTATGTTTACTAAACCGTCTTAATGTGCGCTCTGTGACGTTATCGCGCGATAAGGTACCTTAACGCGCGATAATGGCGCTTTTCCAGGCGCACAGGTACCTTATCACGCGATAACGTGCGCAGCGGTGCAAACGAGCGCTGAAGGCGGGAAAAGGCTCCCGGAGGGGGAAGGCTCCCCAGGGACGGAGAGAAGGGGTCAATGGGTGGAGAGTGGGAGGGGAGAGGCTCTCTGCACACTAACGCTGTGAAATCCGAGGCTGAAAACTAACGCCAGTGAAACCCTGAAGTTAGAGCCGATTTAAAGGGAAGAGAAACCATTTCTGTCAGCAATGTACAGCAAAATCAGGGAAACCTACAAAAAAGTGATAAGTGTGATACATGTGCACGGAACAAAAGTGCAAATAAACATTGAAAATGACCCCAACAAAATATAAAAAAAACATAACCAAGCTGGGCAATAGTGATATTAATGGGAAACATCAAAAAACACTCCCAATAAAGCTCCAAAAAAAGGATATGAATTTTGGAAGGGTCTACGCTCCGTCCCCATACAAGGTGAATGATCCCACAGTGAAATAGCACTGATCAGGGTTTCCCTCTCCATTGGACAGGTTTCCTCTGGCATGCACATGTTCCACAACAGCAGGGCGGGCATGTCAGAATGGGCAACTGGATAGATGCTTGGAAAAGGGACACAGAGGGCTGCAGATGGCACATGCTGTACTGCAGCTGGGCCACAGTGCGGACTAGGGTGATGCCTAGGTGGCCCATAGGAATGCTGAAACAGTAGAGCAGCCAGACAGCAACTGATGAGGACCCAGCATGGGCACGAGTGTGCTTCCCACAGTGTCACAGGGGATAGTACCCAGCAGGCACCCCAAAGGGCACAGAACATTGGCAGGAGGTGCTGGGGGGAAGCGTGGACATCTATGCAGGTACCCCTACCACAGAACCTGCACCATAGGCAGCCACCTACCTGCACAATGGATGGCCTGAGACTGCGCTCCACCAGCACCACCAGCAGACGGGCATGTCAGCAGGGTGACAGAGGGGTACTGGTGGTGGAGGGGGCAGTGGCAGCTGCCCAGAGCAGACCGTGGCCTAGCCCTGTGTAGGTGGGTGCCATGCACTGCAACAGACAGGCCCTGACGGACGAACAGTCATGGTATCCCCAGGGAATGCACTATCTTTGTGGCAACATGGTGGTGCAGTGCACACAGCCAGTGTGTTCAGGAGCAGAAGGGTACAGGTTCAAGTCCCACCTGTGGTTCCTGCCAACCCAGCCCCAATATTTTACCCACTACTACAACGTGCTAATACAGACAGAACCTGTAGTGCAGATGATGTAGACATGCCAAAAACACCTACATTTTACCCTACAGAGCACATACACCATAAACATGCGCATTACCTAGAGCAGAGTCTCCCAAATGCAGTCCTGGAGGGCCAAACACCATTCAGGTTCCATGCTGCCTCTAATAAATGTGGCTGTGCTGCATTGCTGTGCACCGCCCCCATGGTATGCAGATATATCTCATGCATATTCATTAGGGACAGCATGAAAACCCGAAGAGTGTTTGGCCCTCCAGGACTGGAGTTGGGAACCTCTGCCCTAGAGCAGCGGCCAACAGGGGCAGACACACTCGCACCCACAGGCTCCATTATCCCAAGCCTCCTGGAGAGGCAGGATGTTGGGCCCTGCGTGCATCTCCCCATACTAGCACTTGCATAACTTAGCAATGCCACCCTAAACATGGGAAAACTGTACACAGCTATCAAAAGGTTGCTATGATAACTGGCAGATAGCAATTCCAACATTAAGCACAATTGGCTGATTGAGCTGCATCATAGCAACCTTTCTGATGTCTGTGGAGTGTGCCTCAGGTCTGGTGTCTGACAGAGTGACCCCAACAGTATTGCGTACCATAGCCATGCCTGCACTGTGCCCAGGACTGGTGTGGTGGCCAGGGCTGCCAAACACATCTATAGTTGCACAATGCTGACATAGGTGTGTGGAGTGTGTGTCTGTCCAGCCAGTGTGTGGTGGCTGCCAACAGCCTCCACAGCCCACACTGCTAGCACTGTTGCCAGTATTGGTCTGTCAATGTGCATAATGAGGAGCAAGGTACTGTGGGAATAGCCTGGATAGGGTGGCCTGGCCTGGCCGCATCTGCACAGGGCATAGGGCAATGGCTCGGACATTGTAGTGCCCGGCCACCACCTGCACGGACAGTGTGCCACAGCATGTCCTGCTAGGAGGTCACTCTCACCCTGACTGAGCAGTGACCATGGCATGGCTAGGTTCTCCCATAGTGCTATAGAGTGTTTCTCTCATGTGTTGTTTATGGGTCTCTTTTGGGACCCAATCATTGACTTATTTGCTTGGTGTGTATGCTGACATCCCAGTTCTGGGTACATGCATCTTCTCCAGGGCCATGCACTATGGACTAGCTGGCAGATTGTTTGCAGCTACTATGTGTCTTGCTGGAACACCTTGCAGGGTGTAGTGGCTAGAGGCTTGTTTCTGGAGAATGTCAGATAGTGGTGGGGTGCAGCTGAGTATTTCCAGGCCTACTGTCTGTCTGCTATTGCTTTATGGATGTGTACAGCTCTGCATTGCTTGCCCTGTAGAGTGTGTGTTCTGCAGCAGGACTGGGGTTGATGGTCCCCTCTACTGCTACCATTGTAGGGAGGTAGAATGTGGATCTATTGGTGGGTGGTCCTGTTTCCCACCCTGAGCCCCAGAGGCTGGTACATAATCTGCCTATGGGTCCAAACACCCCCCTCCCTTCACCTACATCATGTAACTATGGCACCAACACAGGATATGCACTATTCTGGGTGCATCATAGCCCATAAGGGCTAGACATGACTGAGAAATACAGAAGGACGCAGCTGGATCCTAGGTGTGTCTGCAAGAACTACCTATCACACACAGTAGCACTGATGAGGACCTGCAGTATGGCATATTTCAGCCATGAAAGGTGCTAGTGGACCTGGTGCTGGGCGCCCCACCTCATCCTCAGGGTGAGTACAGTACCCGCACAATGTGACGGTCTGTGCCTACTCTGGCAGTACCACACAGGGCCAGTTCCCCCTACCAGGCCGAGGTGCTATGGGGATGCATACCCATCTTGTGCCCATCTGCCAACTGCTGATTTGCATGTGCAGTGCATCATGGGTATGGGTGGGTTAACCCTATCCTGGTCACCACAGCAGACAGTTTGTGTGGTGACGTGCAGTCCTTCTGCAGCCAGTCAGGGGTTTGTTAGCAGCTGTAGCCCACTGGTTACTTCACTGCCTGTGAAGCCAGAGGTCATGTGTTCAAACCCATGTTGGGGTTATTTGATAGGGCTGTCTGAGGAATTGTCTATTTTTAATGTACATTAGTGCTGCCAGCAAAAACACCCTCAGAGTACTGTAACCTTAAGGTGCCTTATAAGGTGTCCTACAGGGGACATTATAGGGTGCCTTGGTGGACAGTGCACTTTATAATGTGCCCTATGGAGTGCGTTATGGGGTGCCTTATGCGGCACCTTAGGTTACGCCACCGTGAGGTTGTGCTTGCTGGCAGCACTAATTAAAATAAAAGTAAAATGCCTCAAAAATCACTACTTAAACATGAAGGGTGACACCTCAGCCAACCTTATGCATTAGGCACACTGGGGGATCAAACTCATGACCCCTGTACCATCAGTCAGTGTATTAACCATTGTGCTACGCCTCTGCTTCTACATCTGCATTTCTGCGCACCTACTTAAGATTATTGCGCGTTAATGCACTTAGCGGCACTTCGCCCGATAATGTGCGCAGCAGTGCGCGGTATCGCGCGATAATCCCGTTTTGCTACTTTAAGACTGAAACGCCCACTCCTTTTATGGCATCCTGCACACTATCGCTGGGCGCACGTTAAGACGGTTTAGTAAACATACCCCTAGGTCTGCAATCTCAGATTTCAGTTCTTTTATCACCCTGGAATGTATGCCATCCAGTCCAGGTGATTTGTTGTTCTTTATTTTATCAATAACTGTATTACATCTGCCTGATTTATTGATATTTGTTTAAATTCCTCTGATACATCACCTTTAAATATCATTTCTGGCATAGATACATTTTTCACATCTTCTTTAGTAAAGACCAAAGCAAAGAATTATTTCAGTCTCTCTGTTGTGGCCTTGTCCTCTCTTAGTGTCACTTTTACCCCTCTATCATTAAATGGTCCAACAGAATCTTACACAGGTGTTTTGCTATGAATGTACTTTAAAAAGTTTCTATTTTGCATTTTTGCTTCTGAAGCAATTTCCCCCTTTTGAGTAACACCTAGATTTCTATGTTATTGTTTAAAAAGGTCACCGTATCTTAAAAAGGATATAGTGTTGTTAGAAAAGGTACAGACAAGGGCCACCAAAATGGTAAAAGGGATGGAAGGATATCCCTATGAAGAGAGAATAAAAAGGTTAGGGCTATTCAACCTGGAAAAGAGATGGCTGAAGGGAAATATGATAGAGGTTTATAAATGAATCAAGTAAGTGGAATGGGTAAACGTAGATTGATTGTTTACACCATCAAAATATAGACACTAGGGGATATGCAATGAAGCTATTTAAGACTAATAAGAGAAAATATTTTTTCACTCAACGTGTAATCAAACTCTGGAATTCGTTACCGGAGGATGTAGTAAAAGCTGTTAGTGTAGTTTGGTTTTAGAAAAGGATTGGACAAGTTCCTCAAGGAAAGGTCCATAAGCCTCGTATTAAGAGGACCTGGGAAATCCACTGCTCGCCCCAATACAAGCATTGTGTTACCTGTGTCTTTTGGGGAAACTGCTAGGTACTTGTGACCTAGATTGGCCACTGTTGGAAACAGGATACTGGGCTTGATGGACCTTGGTCTGACCCAGAATGGCACATCTTATGTTCTTATGAGTAAGGGAACCTGCATAAGGAGGCAAGCGCAACCCAAAGGAAATGCATAGAATGAAGGTAACCTGCAGGGAAAAGGCATAGAGCAGGAGTAACTTGTACAGCTTGACAGCAACATCCCTAGATACCTTATTGGGGAGAATTGATGGGCCATACTGGTCTTTTATCTACCGTCATTTATAATCTAATACTATGCAAGCATGGAGGTTATAAAAAATGGCACTGAAAACACAGCCCATAAGCAAATGTTATTTCACCCACCCCCCTTCAGCAGCTGCTTTGGACTCTACATTTTTGACTAAGGCTAGTGAACATCTGTTCTGTAGTTAATGCAAGACCATGATCTGAAATTCCCCTGGAACTTACTAGAGATCCTGCTTATGAAGCATAAAAAGTTGGCTACGTTGAATCAGTTTACTTTTAATGTGCACTCCTCTCCTCAAGCTTTCTTTCCCTCTTCATACTGGGCTTCTTAGCAACTGTGCTTACAACATAGTCTGTTGAAGGTTCTTGCAACGCTAGTGAAAGTTTCCCCATAGGAAAGTTCAGAGAGACTCAGGACTATCCATCAACTTGCTGAAGTACCAGAACAATAAATGCTAGAAATGGAATGACCCCCAACCCTCCTGCGGATCTGCCTTCCCTCTCACACCTGCTATAATCACTTTTATCTGCTGTATCAGGTGTAGAAGACCCATGCTGTACGACTTAAGAAGGATGGTGCTATGAAACAGGCTGTGGAATGAGGAGCGGAAGATAAGGGAATAAAACCTCTGGGTTGTAAAAAGACAATCTTTCCTGAAACGTAGATAAAGAGTGAGTGGGTTGCCCTTAGACAGAAGAAGGAAAGATTAAATGGGCCATTCTTCTTAATACAGTACAGCTCTTAGTACGTATCTGACAGACTGTGGCACACAGTAACAAACACTGGAGAAAGCTTGAGAATGATAAATCTTACCTGCTGTGAAATGGGCAACATGAACAAGGATCTGAATTCCAGGCTTCAGCTCAAACTGGACAAAATCTTGATTCAGTTTGCTGATAAATATTTCAGAAATCTGCAAAACAAAGTTGTTTTCAAATTCTATAAATCTGAAACTCAGTTACTTCTATACTGTCTAATACAAAAGGTGGAACAAAAGCAACCATTATGCTTCAGAACTTCAGAAAATACATGACAAATTGAATTAACACACAAATATGGTTTAAAAAGTACAAGGGAAGATCAAGAATGAAGCCCTGAATTTCATCCATCCTTAGTGGAGGGAAAAATACATGCATTGAATAGACTGCATTCCCAGGGGTGGGGAGAGGATAAGGATTGATGTACGTGTTTAGGTAGAAAAGCGGAGGGCTTTTTTTGAGGGGGTATGGGGTGGAACAGAATGCCCGTACCTTTTTCATTACAATAGTTCTCATGTATTAATGAAGAAGCCCTGCATATAAGTACTGAAACCGTTTTTGCTAGGAAAAAGGCGCTGAAACCAACGTAATCAAAACCATGCCCCTTTTATAAAGGCTATAAAAGAGGAACGTCATCTGTGACAAAGCATTGCACTACTGTCAATAAACTTTGTTTCAAATGCTGGGTTAAACAAACGGGAGGAGAGCAGGAAAGAACGCTCAGCTTGAATGCTTGTAAAGCCCTTTTTACTGAACACACGCGTGATCAAAAAACACACTTATCTCAATAGTCGGCGTGTCCAAATATTCTTTCAATCGCTGGTGGCAGTAACTACAGAACATGCATACATCTGACACGAGGTCTGCGCACAGGTGCAGGCACGGGTCATACAATATAATGGAGAAACACGTCCCCCATCAATATGATGGGACACGGGAAAACGTTTTGGACATCCCCGTGTCCACCGTATTCTGAAAAATTTCACATTTCGGATCCTGTCCGTCTCTGGGATGTACCTGCAGACGCCACGCCCCCTCGGTAAAACATGTATCTCCTAAGCTGTTCTTCACACTGGCAGCAGTGTGCTGATGCAAGCTAAAGATAAATAGCAATGACAACTGACAGCTGCTGCAACCTAGATCATATACAAGTCCTCCTCAGGCCCTGAAAAGTGGCGGGTAATCCCAGTGCACCCTAATATGGTATAAGAAAATGTAAATATGAACATGTACGTCAGGATATGCCTTGCATCAAATGGTACTTGACATTAGAAAAAAAAGCCCAGTGATCCCTGCCTTGGTCATCTCTACAAACACGCCTTAAACTTCTAGGGATGAAGTTTTACCAAGTCCACAAAACCCTGAACTAACTTTGCAGGTCCCCAAAGGATGCATAATATTACTGAGCAACAATTGTATGCCCGTTTGGTGCCTCTGGTCTATAAGTGCCCTCATTCTGCTGCTCTGCACTACCGTTCTCTTCTTATCTCTCCCTACACCCATCTCCGTGAACACCCCTCTTCTGTCAAAATGCTTCTATCTGTGCCCTGCCCTTCTACTGCCAAATCCGGATGTTGCTCCCTTCACCTTGCTGTTCCATATTCCTGGAACAAACTTCTTCTCTGGCCCTTCTCAAATCCAGGCCGAACGCTAACCTCTTCGCTGCCTCTTTAGGTCTGATCTGCCTAATCTCTCTTGTGTCTCCTTACCATTCCCTCTAAATGTATCCTGTCCACAGCTGCTGTGTTGTCTGTCTTGACTAGATTGTAAGCTCTCCTGAGCAGGGACCATCTTTTACATATGTCTGTGCAGTGCTGCATATGCCTTGTAGAACTATACAAATGATCAATAGTAGTAGTAGTAGTAGTAGTATGGTCTTCTGGCTATGGCATCTGATTCCTATATATGTGGGCCTGATTTTGAGTTAGGCAGGCTATGCGGTACGGCATCGCATAGCCTGCCCGCCGACCCCCTCAACCCGGACAGCGATTTTCGATGCTACCCACATAACCTCTGTGTCTTAAAGATAGCTGAGGAAAAACCTTGCCTATTTTTAAGGCACAGAGGGATACGCAGGTGGCATTGAAAATCGCTGCTACCCTTGTAGCCCTGTCTTCTGCCCCTGCTCCACCCCAGAATGCCCCCACATGCCCCAGTACTACCTATATAGCATCCGGGCACGTTAGGGACTTGTCCCGGATTTTCGAAGGGCACTACCCATGTATGTGCCCTTTGAAAATCCCAGATAGGGCCTTTACACGGGTAACTAGGGAAGTTACCCATCTAAAGGCCTTTGAAAACTGGGTCCCTGGATCCTGGCATTTCTCACAACAGCAACATCTGTCCCATCGTGGCGTATGTCAGTCTGTATACATCCGCTATCTGCGGGGCAACCCTATCTGCCTTCCCACAGTCTGCTTTGTGGCACTGCTCCCCTGGTGAGACCTGTGTGGGAATGGGAGGGGGGATCCCTGTGCCATCATACCCAGGTAGCCAATCTCCAGATATATCACCAGTCCCGCAGCTTGCATAGATCCTGGACTGGGGAAGGATGTGTCCCTCATGGCATAATCTGACGGATGTTGGCATCAGTCATGTCTCCCAGTGCCTGGCACAGCTGATGTATGGCTGCCCCATTATACTGCCACCTGGAGATGTTATGGTCATCCCTATGGTTCAAGTACTGGCCAAGCATTTATGTTCCCCCAGAATTGTGGATGAGCACACCAGATCCTCCCGTGCAACCCTCAAAGCACACACACACACACTCTCACTTGCAGTCACAATACACATACAGCTGCTAAAAAGATTCCCTGAACCTATTAACAACAGCTGGTATAACATAATATTTATTAATTTATTTATTTATTTAACAAGCATTTCTATACCGCTCTTTCCCATGGATCAAGTGCGGTTTACAAAGAACAATGGTTTACAAGGTATGGTAAAGTAATAATGGTAAAATATGGTAAAATAATAGCATGGTGTCCCAGGATTACAAATTTGATCTGCATTTCTCACCCAAACCAGAATCTTTGCCATACTCACTCACAAACTATCCCTACATCACCTGTCCCAGTTTACAAAATATAGGAATTGTTAGGGAAGCCTGGCTTTGCTCCTTTAGCACCATCAGCAATTGTCAGCATAGCAGCATAAACACAATTGCTTTTCTTAATATGTCTGTACGGGTTTTTATCAATGTTTCGTTACCTTACAACCTTCCCCCACCTCTGCTTTCTGTTCTTTACAACTACATCTTGTGTTCTTCCAGACTGCAGACACAACAATTCAGAACATAATTGTCACAACCATTCTTCAATAGGGGATGCACTAACAGCAGAACAGAATATTTTCCAAGCCCTGACCTCATTCCGCGTTTCTGCAGGAATAATATGGATGTCTGCAGGAAACACTTAAAATGTACACAGGCTTTCCTGAATACGCTTTATATGTCTCTGCAGCTAACTATGCACCCCTCCCGCCCATGTTCTGAGATCCCGATGCTAGCACCGTGGGCGTGCACATCAGCAGTGTTTCAGAATATGCTCAGGGATGTTTCAGCAGATAAACATCCCCACCACACGTACAAACCCCTTATTCATGTTCTGAATAGTGTATCCCAAAATCCGAGAACCATTTTGTCTTTGAGGAAGGAAGGGGTGGTACAAGTTAGTATTAGAAAGGAGAAAAAAAAGGAGTGAAAAAAAACAAAAGTTTCAAATCTGTCTTTGAGGGACTGGCAAAGGGTTCCTTAGCCAGAAAAAAACAGACAGCTTAGAGTCTCACTTTCAGTCGCTGAGGAAGGTAGGGGCTTGTTACTTAGAAGCACAACAAAAGATTGTGGAAAAAAAAATACGTTCAAGAGAACAGAGTGCTGCTTCTGTAACTGTCTGCTTTTAAAACTAGGTGGTTAAAAGTCTTGATAGGCTTGTCTTTCTCCTATCTGTTTTTTCCTGAAGTGGGGAGTGCAGGTCAGGAATTCAGAGACAAGCCAGGAAAATTATGATTTTTACAGTTTTCCAACTGGCAATTCTTTTACTCTCATAAGAAAATGTGGAAGACATTTGCACTTCATTTGTGCAACATAGTCAGTGGTAGAAGGACAGCTCACTACATAAGAACATAAGATATGCCATACTGGGTCAGACCAAGGTCCATCAAGCCCAGCATTCTGTTTCCAACAGTGGCCAATCTAGGTCATACGTACCTAGCAGTTTCCCCAAGGGACACAGGTTCCACAATGCTTGTACTGGTTCAAGCATTGATATCCTGGGTCCCTTCTTAATAATGGTTTATGGACCTTTCCTCCAGGAACTTGTCCAAACCTTTTTTAAACCCAGCTACACTAACAGCCTTTACTACATCCTCCGGCAACAAATTCCAGAGTTTGATTACACGTTGAGTGAAAAATATTTTCTTTTATTAGTCTTAAATAGTTTACCCTGTAGCTTCATTGCATGTCCCCTAGTCTTTCCATATTCTGATAAGGTAAACAATCGATCTACGTCTACCCGTTCCACTCCGTTCATTAATTTATAGACTTCTATCATATCTCCCCTCAGCCGTCTCTTCTCCAGGCTAAAGAGCCCCAACCTTTTTAGCCTTTCTTCATAGGAGTAGCCTTCCATCCCCTTTACCATTTTGGTGGCTCTTCTCTGAACCTTTTCTAAAATCGCTATATCCTTTTTAAGATACGGCGACCAGAATTGCACACAATATTCAAGGTGCGGTCTCACCATGGAACGATATAGAGGCATTATAATATCTTTTGTTTTATTTTCCATTCCTTTCCTTATCATACCTAGCATTCTATTTGCTCTCTTGGCCGCCGCTGCACACTGGGCCGAGGGTTTTAACAAGGTATCCACAATGACACCTAAATCTTTTTCCTGGGTGGTGGTTCCTAATGTGGAACCTTGCATTGTGTAACCATAGTTTGGGTTGTTCTTCCCTAGGTGCATAACCTTGCACTTCTCCACATTAAATTTCATCTGCCATTTTGATGCCCAGTCTTCCAATTTATCAAGATCCTCTTGCAATTTTCCACAATCCTCTTGGGTTTTAACAACTTTAAATAGTTTTGTGTCATCTGCAAATTTGATAACCTCACTTGTTATTCCACTTTCCAGGTCATTTATGAATATGTCAAAAAGCAGCGGACCCAGCACAGATCCCTGGGGTACACCACTATTCACCTTTCTCCATTGGGAAAATTGGCCATTTAGCCCTACCCTCTGCTTTCTATCTTTTAACCAGTTCCTGATCCACAGTAGTACACTGCCTCCTATCCCATGACTCTTTAGTTTTGCCAAAAGTCTCTCATGAGGGACCTTGTCAAAGGCTTTCTGAAAGTCCAGATACACAATATCAACCGACTCACCTTTGTCCACCTGTTTATTCACTCCTTCAAAAAAACATAACAGATTAGTAAGACAAGATCTTCCTTGTCTAAAGCCATGTTGGCTGTCTCCCATTAGGTCGTGACTATCTACATGCTGAGTAATTTTATTCTTTATGATGGTTTCTACCATTTTTCCCGGTACTGATGTCAGGCTCACTGGTCTGTAGTTTCCCGGATCACCCCTTGAACCCTTTTTAAAAATTGGTGTTACATTGGCGATCCTCCAATCCTCAGGTATTAGAGATGATTTTAATGATAGTTCACAGATTACTGCTAGCAGGTCTGCAATCTCAAATTTCAGTTCTTTCAACACCCTTGGATGTATACCATCCGGCCCAGGTGATTTGCTACTCTTCAGTTTATCTAATAGTTGTAAGATCTCTTCCCGATGTATCGATATTTCCTTCAATTCTTCCACACCTTTAAATACCACTTCAGTCATGGGTAACATCCCTACATCTTCCTCAGTAAAGACCGAAGCAAAGAATTCATTCAGTCTCTCCGCTATCGCCCTGTCGCCTCTTAGTGCTCCTTTAACCCCTTTATCATCTAATGGACCAACTGACTCTCTCACAGGTTTTTTGCTACGAATGTACTTGAAAAGGTCTTTATTTCGCGTTTTTGCTTCCGCAGCAAGCTTCTTCTCAAATTCTCTCTTTGCCTGCCTTATCAATGCCTTGCATTTGACTTGCCAGTGCTTGTGCTGTTTCCAGGTTTCATCGTTTGGCTCTTTTTTCCATTTCCTGAAAGATGCTTTTTTGGCAACAACAGCCTCTCTGACCTCACCTTTAAACCATGCTGGCAGTTTTTTGGACTTCCTTCCACTTTTCTTAAAGCGTGGAATACAGCTGGTCTGGGCTTCCAAGATAGTATTTTTCAACAACACCCAAGCTTGATGTACGTCTTTAACCTTTGCAACTGCTCCTCTTAGTTTTTTCTTAACTGTTTTCCTCATTTTATCATAGTCTCCCTTTCGAAAGTTAAAGGGTAGTACTGTGGATTTCCTTACTATCCCTCCTCTACTAATTAAATCAAAGGTGATCATGCTATGATCACTATTGCCAAGTGGCCCCAACACCCTTATCTCTTGCACTACATCTGGTGTTCCACTAAGGACTAGGTCTAATATTGCTTCCCCTCTGGTTGGTTCATGAACCAGCTGCTCCAAGAAGCAGTCATTTATTTCATCTAGGAACTTTATCTCCCTAGCATGTCCTGTTGTGACACTGACCCAGTCGATGCCGGGGTAATTGAAATCACCCATTATTATTACTGCACTGTAACGTTTGCTAGCTTCCTTGATTTCTTTGAGCATTTCATCATCCATTTGTTCATTCTGGCCAGGCGGACGATAGTACACCCCCACTGCCATCGCCTTCCCCTTTTTACATGGAATTTCAATCCATAGAGATTCTACAGCAAATTTTGTTTCTTGCAAAACTTTAATCCTTTCTGACTCAATGCCCTCTCTAACATAGAGCGCAACCCCTCCACCAATTTGGTCAGCTCTATCATTACGATATAGTTTTGTACCCAGGTATCACAGTGTCCCACTGGTTGTCCTCCTTCCACCATGTCTCTGATATTCCAATCATATCTAACCTCTCGTTTAGTGCTATATATTCTAACGCTCCCATCTTGTTTTGTAGACTTCTAGCATTTGCATACAAGCATTTTAGAGACTGTATTTTATTCATATTAATTTGGCTATTGGTAGACATGGGTAATGTGGGATCTTTAAGTTCTGTCTGCTCCATACTCGAGGGCATTTGGGCTACTTTACTCTTTTTTGGAACCTCTCTGCTTTTTGTAGTATCCTTCAAGGATACATTCTTCCGAACCATGCGCTCTTGGGCGACTGTCGGCTTTCCCCTATTATCTAGTTTAAAAGCTGCTCTATCTCCTTTTTAAAGGTTAATGCCAGCAGCCTGGTTCCATCCCGGTTAAGGTGAAGCCCATCCCTTCGGAAGAGCCCCTCCTTTCCCCAGAATGTTCCCCAGTTCCTAACAAATCCGAACCCCTCATCTCTGCACCATTGTCTCATCCACGCATTGAGACTCTGGAGCTCTGCCTGCCTTTTGGGTCCTGCGCGTGGAACGGGAAGCATTTCGGAGAACGCTACCCTGGAAGTTCTACCCTGGAAGAACACTGTATCAAACCATTGCACTGCACAGTGAGAAGATACTGTGCAATGTGTTTTTAGTAACCGTCTTGTTCTATCATCTGTAATAGCAGCTGTGGAATGGGAAAGCAATCTCATCTTACTATATCTATCTGTTCCATCCCATGTTCATATAATACAGTTAAATAAAGCAAAAAATTAAATAACTCGTTAAATAAAAGCTATAAGATAGGCAGCTTCTGAGATGAAGAACAGAGCTGGGAATACAGTCCCAATGAAGCATTATGGTGGGGGGCATTTTGAACAGTGACAGCCAGCGCTATCAATGTGGCTGGCTGCTTCGGCCTTAAGATACAGTATGACCGGATCTTCAGCGTCATGGCCATATCCAGTCAGTGGCACCGAAATTCCAGTCTAAATGGACAGCATCTTCGCTATCCAGTCATTGGCAATATTCCGCCACTGGCCGGATAACTAAAAATGGCTAAATTTGGCACAGTCTTTTTTTCTATTCTAAATTTGGCTGTTTTGATTATTAGGAACTCAAAATTGTCACTAACCAGCTAACCTATATTGTCACCCCTGCTCAACCCCCGGAACTCCTAATTAGCGTCGGAGCATTCGGTCAGCCTAGGAGGGGATACTCAGTGGAGCAAATGGGGTATGTACCACTGAATATCCCAGTCAGCAAGATCCTTTTGACTGTATGCCTGCATTCATTAATTTATAGGACTCTATCATATCTCCCTTCAGCCATCTCTTTTTCAAGTTGAAGTGCACCTAACACCCAAAGAGGCCCTCTGAATATAGTGCACTAAACAGTTATTGTGCATTTTCGCATGTGTGTAATCGCATGCTCAGGCCTGTGGTAATTGTTACCATGGGGACATGACACCTGGGTCGCATGTGTTTAGTAAAAAATAAATTGACCCAATTAAGTCTAAATGCTGTTATGAAGCAGCTGATACAGTGATACATCTAAAGGTCCATTTTGCAAACCATATGCTGTTATCCACATCCAAGTCTGAACAAGGGCACAAATCAGGTATACTGGAGATGTTCCCAGAACTTGGGCATACTTTTCCCGTTTCTGAAATGCCCTGGATGTCCCAAGCCATGTCCAAGCTTATAGACATTGGAAAAGTATTCATCAGACAGACATAACACAAGAAATGCCATAATAGGTCAGACCAAGGTCCATCATCAAGTCCAGTATCCTCTTTCCTACAGTGGCCAATCCATGTCACAAGCACCTGTCAGGTTCCCAAAAAGATACACAGATTCCTATGTTGTCTGTCTTAACCAGATTGTAATCTTCGATGAGCATAGGCCATCTTTTACATGTGCCTGTGCAGTGCTGTGTATGATCAATAATGATCAATAATAGTAATAGCAGTAGTAGTAGTTCTTCTGGATTCTCTTTAATAATGGTTTATGGACCTTTCCTCCAGGAACTTGTCCAAACCTTTTTTAAACCCAGCTGCACTTACAGCTTTTACTGCACCCTATATATGGAGGGTATAGAGAAGGAGGTTTGCTCATGTCCCCATGATGATAATGAACACTAATGGGGAATGAGGACTTATTTTTTTATTTTGCTACACCACTGATGTCTCCCTTATGCTAACTTGCATGAGATGAATGGCCCCACCCTACTCTTTCCTAATGGTTATGTCTATGTGGTTGCAGGTACGGATGTCCATGTTGGGAACATTTATGTTATTAAAATCAGTCAGAGACATAGACGTCCCTGGCATTTCTTGGCATGTCCTGTCTTGGACATTGCCGATTTGCTTGGACATCCTTTCTAAAGTATGATCCAAGTATGCTTTTTTACTAGATTTTTGTGGGAAGGGTGGTATTATGATCTAAATGGGAGTGGCATAGGGCTAAAGGTCTGCATGCTGTTGTTAAATGCCGTCGAGTCGATGTCAACTAATGATGACCCTCTAGATAGTTGTCCTAAACTATGTTCAGTCTTCAGTCAGGTGACTCATTGTTGATAAAATGGCATCCATAGCTGCTGTTATTGTATCGATCCATCTCATTGGCAGTCTTCCTCTTTTCATTGGCCTTCAACCTTGCCAAGCATGATGTCTTTCTCTAATGATCTCTCCTTGCATGATGTGTCCAAAGTATGAAAGTTGAAGTCTTGTCATCTGAGCTTCTAAAGAAAGCGTAGGCTTGATTTCCTCTAGTACTGACTGGTTTGTTCTTCTGGCAGTCCATGGTATACACAGTATTTTTCGCCAGCACCATAATTCAGAGGGTGATGGGGAGTCATCAATTATACATTGCCCCATGGATCATGAAGAGTTTTTGACAGGTGTTGCAGAGGCATTAGGCACACCCTCAGGATTTCTTTAAGATGGTACCTTGAGAACATATTAATGCTGCCTGGGGCATTAGGGTAGCTAACTTTCATATACTAGTACATACGATGCACCTAATTGCCATGGCTGTGTTGTGCCTGAATTTGGGGCCATGAAATGACATGCACAAATTTGTGATAGGCGAAAATATTACAAAATATTTATAATTGGGGGGCGGAGCCCGATGTCCAGCGGGATGGTCGCATAACGCTGAGGCTCCCGAGAGGCCTACTCAGAATCCTGAATTAACGCCGGACAAACTTGAATTTCTGCTCTGATCTTGCCGGGGCACATTGGTGAGATGGCGGGGACCAAACCCACGCGCCTGGAATTTGGCTCTCCAGCGGCTTTTCACGGTAAACGCTCCAAAACTGAACCCCCGTCCCCGCAGAAGGGGCTGGCTTTGTGCGAGGGCAGCAGGAAATCCTCGCAGAAATTAGAGGGGTTAAGGACCTCGTGCAGTCAAACGGTGAAGCACTTCGAGCGCTGAGGGAAGATCTTGGTGTACTGCAAGGCAGGCTAGAGGGGCTCTCTTCGCGTCAGGACAAAATGGAGAGTATATTAGACTCCCATGCGGTCCGGCTGTCCAAACTTGACAAAGTTGAACGTCAGGTGCGGGCCTTGCAGAAAGAAGTGGAAGATGGCAATAATAGAGCGCGCCGCAACAACCTACGACTCGTGGGCATACCGGAGGGAGCGGAATTGGGAGACATGAAGGAGTTTTTAAGTAAAATCCTCCCTTCCTTGCTCCAAATCACCTTTACCAAAGAATTGGAGATCGATCGCGCTCATCGTGTACCCACAAACATAACGCTCAACAGGACGACCCCGCGGCCTATCATCTTTCGACTTTTGAGATATCAACATGTGGAACAAATTCTTAGTGCCTCCCGGGCAAGGGGCCATATGGAGTTTGAGAGCCACAAGGTCTCCTTCTATCCTGACTTGGCTAAACCCACGGTCGACCGCCGAAAGCGCTTTCTGGAATTTCGGCCGAGGCTTCAACAACTACAAGCACGCTATGGCCTGATGTACCCGGCCAAGCTCCGAGTCACGCTTCACAATCAGACAAGAACATTTGAGGACCCTGATCTACTAGCGGAGTTTTTGGACTCTAAAGAAGCCGACTTGATGCGCTGACTTCCAGAATATTCCTGCCAGTACTCTCATATCCGCTGTGCCTACCATATTGGATTTACCGCGGCTCAGCGAAGAGTCTGTCGAGGCCGGTTTGTTGCCTTATTTTGAAGATATCTGGGACCTGACTCCATCTACCCATCTACCCATAGTAGCCTCGACGAGTATCAGAGACAGTGTTTCTTATGGACTCTGGTGTTTCTTTTCTTTTATTATGTCTCCATCTTCCTCTCTAGGGCCTCCTCCCGCAGACATCTGGTCGCCATATTCATTGGGGGTTTGCTTCTTCTCTAAGTTACTTTGGTACATACTTTTCAATATGGGTGTATTGGCCAGCATACTTGGTGCTTATGTCATTATTGTACAGATTCTGATTCTGTTGTAAGTTTTCAAGCGCTCTTACCTAAAATGTCTATTATCGACTGATGGCACCATGTAAGATTTTCTCATTGAACGTACAAGGAATCAATAATCCGATAAAACGGAGGAAACTCCTAAGCTATCTAAGTCATGAAGCTGCGGACCTGATTTTCCTCCAAGAAACACATTTCAATTCGAAGGAAACTTTCAACCTCAATATTAAACCTTACATGGTGGCCGCCTATTCCCCAGCTGTTTCTAGGAAATGTGGGGTTGCTATATTGGATAGGAAATCTCTGCATGTTACTATTGTTGCGACTTGCTTAGACACAGCGGGTAGATGGTCCAGAGTTCACCTCAAGATGGGTAACTTTGAAATTACATGTATATGCCTTCATGCTCCTAATCTGGATGACCCTGCCCTTTTGCTATTACTGCTCAGGCTGCGCAGGCCTCTGCTAATTTTTCATTGATATTGGGGGGGATTTCAATTCAGTTCTTGATCCCCTGATTGACAAATAGTCGCCCAGGACAAGTGGTCCCCCCAAGAGTCATATCGCGCTTACCTCTATGATCAAAGATATTATTCTAGTCGATCTATGGAGGCTACTACACCCCAATGAGCTTGACTTTACCTTCTTCTCTTCCCCTCACAAATCCCAGTTTCGCATAGATTTCTTTCTAATATCAACACTGTTAGTTCCTCAGGTGGACGCTGCAAAGATTCACTCCCAGCATATTTCAGATCATGCTGCTATCTCTTCTCACTACCATACTACTGCACTTCAAGGGAATCCGGGGCCTGGTTCTTTGATAGAGCCCTATTAACTCAGCCAGAGTTCCGGTTAGAAATTCGAGCAGCCATGCATGATTACTTCCAGACCCTGGTACTCCAGGGTGATCAGGACACCCCAGCAGCTCTTCTCTGCAGCTCGTTGGAAAACCTTTTCTGATTTATACAGGGGATTTGCGTTACTAGCGAAACATTACTTTCAATTGATGCAGCTTACATGCTGCCTCAAAAGTGCTCCAATCCTGCCGCCCTCTGTCCCTACTAAGGATGGGCTATTAGAACTAATTTACTCTATTAGTTGTACACCTGGGGTAGCCTCTAACTTTTATAAACTTTTCTAAAATATTATGTCAGGGTACAGATACTGACACTTGTAGAGTCCAACAAGCCTGGGATCGCTAACCGCACACCACTTTAACCCCTGTGCATTGGAGCGTTTTCTGGAGCAAAATAATGCGGGTTTCCTGATCTGCTTTAGCTACCCAAACTCAACTCTCGTCTTTTTTGCACATAGATGTTCTTATATTCCAGGAAAATAGCCAATGGAACACAACTGCTAGGGGCCAGTGTAGGTCTTGCCATACTGATGTGGGAACCCTCGTTCATGTTCTTTATGAATGTCCTTAACTACAGGTTTACTGGGGGCGGGTCTGGGGTCGTATTTCATTTATCTTGCACCTTCATGAGCCTCTTTCTTGGACGACTGTGGGACTCCGCTCAGTGGCGGGGGTCCCCTCTCTTCCTAAGAAGGGTCGCTTTCTCCTGATTTCATGCTGGGTATAGCCATATGTTTAATTACGGGGACTTGGAAGGATAGCTCTCGACTTACTGTCAATGAATAGTGGAACCTTGTCTGCTTATATAGTAAATATGAGCAGATATCTCGGAGAGCTATTTCCCATACCCAATTTCATTCTCGCTTGTCTAAATGGCAGATGTTCAATGATCCTGTACAATCTGCTCATTGCTTCGACATGTCTGTTTAATGTACACTCATCATGTTTCAGATCGCTGTAAGGTTTTGTAACACAATAATGTTTCAGATCGCTGTAAGGTTTTGTAACACAATAATGTCAGTACACGCCCGCTTCGAGAATGTTTTAGTTTTCTAGAGAAGAAGCAGGGGGGAGGGGGGTGGTAGGGGTTTACTTTGGTGTATGTATCATATTCCATGTAGGTATTTGTCTCTTAGTTGTATGTCTTCCTTTCCTTTGTTGTTGTAAAACGAAAATAAAGAATTAAAAAAAAAACACAAAATATTTATAATTACTGCATGAAAACAGGGTTTACTCTATACAAATATGTTATAGTGAGTTACTATTGTAAATGAGTCCCTGAAGGAAGTATAGTACTACTAAAAGGTTTGTGAATACCAGAATTATCTAGGATGGTTTGTATTACAGTACAATTTATGTACCCAAAAAAATGATTTGAAGGTCCTAACTTAAAGCTTGAATAAATAACTCAGACCAAAAAAAGACATATTTTGATTATTTATTCAACCAAAATACTCAACAAAAAATATCTTTATGTGAACCATTCAGTTACTGGCACCATTTTGTTGAGCAGTCTCACACTAGACAATTGGCAGAAACTCATTTGGAAAGCACTCACCAAGGAACATTTCACTATACATTATCACCATACTTGCGGACTGAAAACCTACTTTTCTTTAGTCTTTGGGGTTTGATCTTGAGCAACTCGAGATGCAGGACTGAGAAAGAGACAAGACTGATTTGTTCGAGAATATTGGCTGTATTAGTATGTAGCAGTGAGCAAACGATGATATTATTTATGTAAGCCACTTTGTTGCTGTGAAGGCACATTTTACAATGAGACATTCAAGTGCAGTTCAAGACGTCAAAGCCAGAATGTCTGAAACAAAAAGCTGGCACATGCAAGTTAAGGCACAATTTCAGAAACGCGGACATGCCCGATATGGACATCTATAGAGATATCTACATAGACATCTCCAAAATAGTCTCTGAATATACAGCCATCTAATGGCATGATAGTTAAAGTAGTGTGAAGTGCGTGGTATAGCCAGGGTTCAAATCCTAGGGTGGGTGTTTGTGATCTTAGACGAGTCACTTAACTCTCCATCTTCACTATACTCTTTGGATGTTTTAAAGCCAAAACAAGCACTTTCCTGATGCTTATTCGTGCCTGCAGCAGGTCTAAATGTAGGCTTCCCAGTCATTCCTGAAACTGAACTGAGACCTTTAAGTCCATTGCACCTCCTCAGATACGCTTCCATCACGCCCTCTTGCCTACTTGGACGTCCCTGCACCAGAGATGCCTGTACATGTCATTTCTGAAATGGCTTCTGAGACGTCGCCATGATTTCAACAGACGTTAAAATGACCCCAATTATGCAATGCACTATACAAGGTTTTCTATAAATGAGTAGATATTTTATAATCTATGTGCGTACTTCGATGCGCTGCTTATGCTCTTCCCAAACTCCATCTCTGTGCAAACCTCACAAAATGGCATTGCCCATTTTAGCTGTTTAATATGGGATTTAGCGCAAACTAACAGCATACAGTACTGTTAGTATGACCTGTGCTATTAGCATGTGATAATTCCTGCGTTAAACAACTAATACAGTTTAGTAAATACTAAGTCCCTAAAGAGTGCCCATCTGTATCTCTTCACTAAGAATGTCTTTTGCGATGTAAATAAAATAAGAAATGGGAAAGCAATCAATAATTCAGTTCTGCAACAGTAAAGAAACTGTACAGTTGTACAAGAGCAGATCAAGGCAGAGTAAAGAAAAATAGAGTAAAGAGAAACCTGTCTCATTTTGGCAAAAAAAGTACTGAAAGCATTCACCTGCTTCCCTTATTTATGACCACAGAGAGTCAGGGAATTACCCCAAATAATAATAATAATTTGTAGAATATAATAAGCATCAAAGCATTAGAGGAAAGAACACTCCGTTGTAAACCTAATGTTTGTACTGCTTTCTTTTTGATTTATATAGGAAGGAAAATCTAGATGTTATTTTAAATTACCTGCCAAATATAGTTTTAAATCACCTACTGTGCTGTTTATTACCAGAATACAGAGAAAGCCCATATACATTAGTGCTTTGATCACACAAGATGAAGTCTGTGGAGGACAGACACGTGGCCCGGGTCAGAAGTCGGTGACATGTTCTTATTAAGGGCCCCATTTACTAAAACATGCTAAGACTTTGCAATTAAATGCACCAACCAAATGCAATGTTAATTGCAAAGCCTCCATGTTAGCTGTTAGGGGTTTGACCAGTAAGTTCCCGGAAGCTAATACTTCAAAGTAGTGCCAAAAGGGTACTATGACCTTCCTGTTTATTTATTTAACAATTTTTTGATATACCACTTTTCTACAAGTCAAAGCAGTTTACAGAGAAGGGAGTTTTTACAATGAACAATTTATGAACAACATAGAACTTCACAATGAAAATACAGAGAGTTCAGTGAACAGAGAACATTTTTAAAGCTGAGAATAAAGAAAACTATATACAATGGGATGAGGGGTTGGCAATTGTGGGATCTTGGGTTTCATAGGGCAGTGGGGAGTAATGGTGGAATGAGGGAGGACGTAATTGTGTGCACAAGCATCTACTAGTTCAATATGATTAGTGGCTTGTTGTCAAAATGCATTTGGAAAAGATGAGTCTTCAGTTGAAAGTCAGTTGAAGACTTGATAGTTTGAATTGCTGGGGGTAATGCATTCCAGAGGGTGGGGGAGTATAGGGCCTACTTGCAATTACGAGTTTGTTGTGGGATACTGAGGAGGTTCTGGGTACTTTTTCTCTTTGGTCTATTAGAGTTTAGGTGTGAATTAAGGAGTGTAGTTGCTCTGCTGAGTTCTCATTCAGAGTTTTGTAATGAGGGTTAGAACCTTGAATTATAATCTTGAATTGATGGGGAGCCACTGGAGGTGTTTGAGGATGGGAGTGATGTGGGTGTGCCAAAAGGCTTGGAAAATGGTTCCAGCAATGGTGTTTTGGGTGAGTTGCAATAAAAGGATTGTGTACTTGCGTAGTCCTTGATGAATGGAGTTACAATAATCAAATAGAGGAGTGATGGTGGCCTGGCAGACTGTACAAAATGTATTGGTGGATAGGAGAGGGCCCAGGTTTCTGATGGCTTTTAGTTTGAAGTATACCACACAGTTGAGTCGCTAGGATTCAGCAGTGACTTGATGGCACTAAAACAAACAAAAAAAATACCGCTTTGGTGATACTGTGAATATGATACTGTGAACGTGAAGTATGATTCCATGGTACTTTATGTGGGGGCTGACTCAGATTTCAGAGTTGCTAAGTTTGATGGATGCAGGGGCAGTGAAACTGGAGTCCTTTGTTATGTGGAGGAGCTCTGTTTTACTGAGATTAATGGACAGATTATGATGTTGGAGCCAGTTGATGGTTTCAGTGAGGCAACCTGATAGCGTGGAGTAGTCTGATTTGGTAGTGCGGAATGGTGTCAAAATCATTATGTCGTCTGCGTATATCAGAAACTGGACTGGTAACTGTTGGAGGATGTCACATAGAGGTTGAATGAATATGTTAGAGAGGAGAGAGATGACCCCTGTGGTACACCCTGGTTAAGGGTGAAGGAAGATGAGGTGTGTGTTTGAATTCTTATGTGTTGATTATGGTTGATGAGATATGAATGATATGAGTGAAACCATTTGAGGAGGTGCCATGGACTCCAATGTGGTACAGCTTGTTAAGGAGAAGCTAGTGGGATATGTTGTAAAAGGTGGCAGAGATGTCCAGAAAGAGCAAGAGGAAGCTTTGTGTGAGTGATTTGATTCCTGTGATAAGTGAGTTTAAAAGAGAGGTCAAAGGTTTTCTGTGCCGTGATTGGGTATGAATCCATAAAGTTGTTTGTTTAATGGTGCACAAAGGTCTATGTGATCTTGGAGTTTAATTTGTATGGCCTTTTCAATGATTTTGCAGATGCTAGTTATGGGTCTGGAAGATGACGGAGAGTGTGGATCCAGGTTTGTTTTTTTAAGGAGCGGTCTGATTGATGATTGTTTGAGGGAAGGAGGAAGAAATTCTTGAGTGAGGGATGTGTGGACCATATTGGATATGAATGGTAGGAGTTGGTCCTTTGTGACTTTCAGCCAGGATACTGCACATGGGTCGAGCAAAGAGGTTGTGGTATTGAGGTTGCGGAGGATTCTGCTGAGCTCCTCATGTGATAAAGTGTTGAAGATGGTCCAATGGTAGTCTTGATAAGTTTCCTCAGTTGAAGATGGAATGTGGAGGCTAGTGGATGTTGTAGGTTTGCTCTTGGCTAGGAGGAGGAGTGACCTAGTGGTTAGGGCAAGTTGCTTCAGGCTGGAGAGTTGGGAGTTCAAATCCCACTGGAGGACAGAAACTTTGTGTTGGAGGGAGTGGAGTTTCTAGACCCAGAGGTGCTCCCTGTGGCCTTGGGCAAGCCACTCAACCCTTTGTTGCCTCAAAATACAAAATGTAGATTGTGAGTCCTTCAGGGACAAGGGAAATATATACTGTACCTGAATATACACTACTTTGATCTGGTGAAAAGTAGCATATGCTAAATCAACAAATAGTAGGTATAAAGCCATGTCTTGTGGATTTGAGAGCATGGTCCTGGTTTGATTGAGATGGATCTTTGGTGAGTGATTTGACAATCTCTAAGAGTTCTCTGGGTTTGTTGATAGAGCATATAAGAAAGTTTTTGTAATATTCTTGCTTGGCTTGGGTGGTGGAATCATGGTAAAGTTTGAATTCATGAAGATATTGAGATTTGAGTTGTGAGCTTTGGGTCTTGCACCAAAGACGTTCAAGATGACACAAGCTATGTTTCTGTGCTTTTAAGGCTGAGGAATACCAGGGATCATTTGGTTCTAACATTTGCTGGGGCTACAGCAGTGGCAGAGATAGTTGATTTCCATGAGAGTTCCTGTTCTCCTCTTCTGGCTCTCCAGTCTTTAGGATCTCTTACACCTCACAGATTTTCTGAGATATGTCATCTGATCTGGCCTACAGACACCAAACTATTAAACTCTGACCATGTCCTGTCCTGGAGCATGAACAAATATACACATGCGTATCTGCCAGGGATTACATTATACTCTGTAAAGTTTATATTGTAGTAGTTGTATTATTTCTTTAGGAATACCTGAATAAACATATTGTAAGGTGCCATGTTTCATGGGTTATGTGGAAAGCACAAGGGTGCTTTTGGTGCTTTGTAGGAGCCTGAATCTTTCACCTAGATGGTCCATGGAAGGTGATGAAAGAGGAGGAAGAACCAGGAAGATTTGTCATACAGACAATTAAGTTCAGAGCGTAATATGTTAAACAATTGTTTATCCAGATAGAGGTTAGTAATGCGCCATCCAGATGCTTTTCTAAGAGTATTTTATGGTCTCCCACACAAATTGTCTTAGAATTGATATGCCATGTGATGCATAACCTAAAATTTACCATGGAGGTGCTTCAATAGTATTATTGCACTGCACAGGGGCTAGTGATGACTGGAACTTTATATTGTATATTTTATATTGTCATGAGGTAGACAGCACTAAGCCAGAAATATTAAAGAGTAATGCAAAGGAAGAGCTTACTTGTCAGGAGCTAGACAGCACTAAGCCTGAAACATTAAAGAGTAATATAAAAGAAGAGCTTACCTGTCATGAGTTAGGTAGCACAGACCCTGAGATATTAAAGAGTAAAATAAAAGAAGAGCTTACCTTACAGCCACACGTACAGTTGCAGCATACACAATGCAGAAAGGTAGGGAAAGGAGAAACAAACTTTCCTCATGGCCTTGGTGACGCAGTAAGAATTCAGGGTCCCAATCAGGTTCACCTGGAGCCAGAGTCACGTTCTACGTCTGATGAGCAGAGAGATAAAACCAGGTGGGAAATCACACAGAGGGAGGTCAGGTCTGAGGAACTCAGGCCCGGGAAGCTCAGGCCTAGGGAGCTCACGCGAAGGCTGAGGCTCAGGGAGTTCAAGCATCTGGAGGAAAAGGCTGGAGTTCAGCATTCAGGGCTGCAGCCAGAGTTGGAGTTTGAGCTCGAGGAAAAGCAGTCCAGGAGATTGAGAAGTCAGTCTCAGAGAGAAGGTGAGACAAGAACTCCAGAACAGTTTCAGAAAGACACATTGCCTTGGAGAATCAGGGCAGAAGAAAGGCAGGCTGAAAAACTCGAGAGAGCTAGGAAGGACAGTGGCAAAATCTTCCCAGCCAGAGGGGTCCTCGTACCGAGGCAAGCAGCCAAGCCAACAGAGAGCAAAGGTCACGTACAGGGAAGCTCACTGAAGACAGGAAGTGAGTGCTGCTCAGCCAGGCACAGCAACCGATGCTCACAGAGAAAAGCAGGGAGCCAGTCAGAGAGAAACCTTGGCTGGAAGAAGAAGGGCTGGAAACCATCTTCTCCCGAAGAGAGATAAGTACCCTGTCTTTTGTAAAGGGAAAGAAGTGGGTCCTTATAGGAGAAGCAGGGCTTACGGCAAGCTAGAGAATCCCTATTGGCATAGGACGTGGGAGGAAATCCCCAGCATAGCTCCTGCTAGCTTTGACACCCTAAAGCAGCTCCAACTATCAGAAGCTGAGGTCTCCCGAGGGCAAAGCTCTGAGAGCAGTTTCACAAGTACTCAGTGCCCATATACAGGACCAGGTCCCGACCTTATGCAGTGGGAAAGCTCTATCCCAGAAAACATCCCCGAGCCCATGGAATGTACTTTGTGTGTAGCAGATGACATAGAGTCTCTGGGGAGCAGGAAAGGAATTGTGTCTTTGCACATATGGAATGTGATGGACTCTCTTTGCTGAAGAGGAAGCATAATTATTGTTTGTAAGAATCCTTTACACCGGTGAAGCAACCGTTCAATTTATGTTGTCCTTATTTGAAGACATCCTCAAGGGAAAGGGAATAAAACCTAACCTTAATTTTCACTCTGGACACGACTACAGAGTCTTTATTCCACAACTTCAGGCTATTCCCAGGTCTAGGCAACCGCCTAAGACCGGCTTAGCATCACAATATATGGTATGTTATTGCTGTGCAACACCTGGTGAATACTTTCCATATTTTTCTTTTTGGGGAGTGGTGAGTGTAAGGTATCTGAGGAGCCTCCTGTCCTTTATTGACCTAGACCGTCATAGATGACTTCAAAGGAGTATTTGACAGCCACTTCCCAAATGTGAGATGTTTTCAAGAAAAGTGGTTTTGATATAGCAGAGGAACCTAGAATGTTCTTTTTTCTTCTTGTTCTTCTCAAGGAAAGGTTGGCTGGGATTCAAGGGTTGCATGTCCAGGCCTTCAGAAGGAGAGCAGCTTGGAATCTAGGAAGATATCAGGAGAAAGCATCCAGAGATGATCCTTCCCAGGTTACGTCCTTTACTCCTTGTTTTCCATGGGATATTAACTTGTCTATTTGAAGAGATGGATTTTCATCTGGAACAGAATGGAGCTGCCGGGCATGTGAATTACTCCAGTAATTTTGGCACCAAGAAGTGGCAGCAAAGGCCCATACTATAACTATTTCAGAGCATTCTCAGAAGAGGATCCCTCAGAATTTGAAAGGAAATTTCATATTCTAACTGGAGGTACAACTAATTCCTGTTTGGAGGAGAAAAAACTGCAAGCCTTACTCAGACACCGATATAGGGAGGGTCCTCAGTCTGGCTGGATCTCAGTGGCAAGAAACTTTATGGAGCTACTATGAAAACAGACTATAGTGCAGTTTCTGCACTCCAATGGATTACAGGATTGAAGGCCACATGATTTTACAATGAGCAAATCTTTGAAACTACCAGGAAGTGCTGAACTGACTTTTAGGTCATCACTTGGGGAGGTTGGCTCTTGCATCAGACTGTAGCTCTCTGTGATGGGTTGAAATCTACTGAGATTTTTGAATTTGAGTCAGTTGGTGGCTAGAGAGTTGTCCTGGGCTTTTGGGAGAGAAAAGACCTGATAATTGTACTTTAGCTGTCATCAGAGTTCCAAAACCTGGAATCAGGTTTAAAAAGAAAGGATTAATCTGCCCCAGCTATGAATCAGATTTCATAAGGAAAACGAGTAATCACTTGCCGTCTGCCCTGTGAGTTCCAGGCTCCTTTTGGTGAAAGGTCTGAGCCCAACAGATTGACATAGTTCAGATGAACTGTCATCCAAATAGTAAAATCTAACAAGAAATAAACTAAAGAAAGCAGGATTTTCCTAGCAGGAAAGAAACCAAGGATTTGGATGGGCCTGGGCCTCTTCTGGATCTGAACATAACATATTGTACCTGTACAACATTCTCAAGGATAGAAACATAGAAACATGACGGCAGAAAAAGACCAGATGGCCTTTCTAGTCTGTCCTTCCATATCAACCACTACAACAGTCCCTTTTTTTCCATAGAAACATAGAAACATGATGACAGAAAAAGACCACTTGGCCTGTCTAGTCTGTCCTTCCATATCAACCACTACATTGGGGTTCAGTTACCAAATATACTACTTTAGCTGGGTTAGAAAACACTGCCTTGGTTTCTGTTGTCAGTCAGCAGTACAAACCTTTAATTTAGATATTTTACCAGTTTACCTTACATAGTAACACAGTAAATGACAGCAGATAAAGACCAGCATGGTCCATCTAGTCTGCCCAGCAAGATGGCAGGATAAGATGGCAGTAAGATGAGTTATTTGCTAACTCATTGTGGAAGATATTATTTAATGTTTTTCATTGTATCTTTTGTTTTATTTGGGTAAATTCTTGCATTGTTTTCTTTGTGTGCGGTTTCTTGTTCAGGGGCAGACCTATTCCCTAATGAATGTCCAACCCCTGTATGGCCCCTCAGAATCGCAGCATACAGTGGGAGACCCGATTCTGACACCACAGGGGTGTCTAGTACAGGCCTGTATGTACAGGCCTGGCCCCGATTCTGAAGGGCTAGACAATATAGATCCATATTATGAAAATAAGTCCTAGGAACCTTATTCCTGTCAGGTTCCAAGAAAAAAATCGGGTGCTTGGCGGTGCTGAGCTGCATTTGGAGTCAGTCATCGGCTCCGTGATAGAGAGTTGCAGTCTATTGCAGGCTGGAAGCACTGGCTGCGACCTCCCCCCCCCCCCCCCAAATGCTCTAATTATCGAAGAAGTGTGTAATTTCTCTAAATAACGCTGCTCTGCAACTTAGGAAAGAGAGCTTAGTCCTCAATTGGAATTTGTTCATGATTATGGCAGTGCAGACTCTAAATGAAGATTAGTGCATATTCCCCAATATATATCTATTAATTTCCATCTTAAAATATCTTAATCATTCATCCTACAGATAAGAAGTTGTAATAATAATAATCTAGGGGGTATGTTTACTAAAACCCCGGTAGAGTGCGGGCTGCAGTAGAGTGCGGATGCCATATAAGGAGTGGGCATTCCGTCCTGAAAAAGAAAAGCCAGAATTTAAATATGCGCTAAGGTGCACGGCGCCCTTGTGCGCCCTGCACCTTAGCGCATCACATGGCTGCGCGGGAGGCATATGTGGTACACTGATGGGCAAGCAGAAGAGCAGAGCCACAGCACAATGGTTAGGGCACCTACCAATGGTGCAGTGATCAGGGGTTCAATCCCCACAGAGCCCAATAAAGATGGCTGGCTGAGGCATTAATTTAGGAGGCATTGAAATAATAGGCGGAGTGCTAATGTTTTTGGGGGCATTTTAATATTGTGAGGCATATGGCGGCTCGCTGATGTGCAAGCACAGGAACCAAACCACAGCCCAATGGTTAAGACACTGGCCAATGGTGCAGGGATCAGGGGTTCAATCCCCCACAGTGCCCAATGAAGACAGCTGGCTGAGGCAGTAATTTATGAGGTGCAGAAATACTGGGCCTCATAAGGCAAAGTGCTGATGTTTTTGGCGGCATATTAATACTGAAAGGCATAAGGCGGCACGCTGATATGCAATTACAGGAACAGAACCACAACACAATGGCTAAGACACTGACCAATGGTGCAGGGATCAGGGGTTCAATCCCCTAAAGTGCCCAATGAACAAGGCTGGCTGAGGCATAACATATTATGGGGAAGATTGCTTTAAGAGGCATTTTAGTCATATTTTAATTACCACTACTAGCAAACGCACTCCCAAAGCGTGTTAAAATCAGGTGCCCTATAAGGCACATTTTAAAGTGCACTGTCAGCCAAGGCACCCTAGAATGTTGCTTATAGGACGCTTTAGAGGGTGCCGTATGAGGTACCGCAAGGTCAGTGTACTGTTTTTTATGGCAGCACTGTGCAGTTTAAGGAATGAAAAGCATACGTAGGTGCGCTGACAAGCAAGGAGGAACAGAAGTGGAGCACAATGGTTAAGGCACTGACTGCTGATACAGGGGTCATGAGTTTGCTCCCCAGTGTGCCTAATACGTAAGGCTGGCTGTGGCATCAGCTTTGCATTGTACATATTTTGTCCTGCAGCACTTTATATTTATGTTATTAATTGCTGCCATCAAACACGGCCTCACGTGCCGTAATTGAAGGTGCCGTATAAGGCACCCTATAAGGCACTCCATAGGGCACATTAGAAATTGCACTGTCCGCCACAGCACCCTAAAATGTCCCCTATAGGGCACCCTATAGGTTGCGTCACAGGAGAATGTATAGTGCAACTTATATGGACGGGCACCATAAGGTGCCCTATAGGGCGCCCTATAAAGCACCCTCAGAGGCACCTTATGGGTACAGTATGCTGAGGGTGTTTTTGCTGGCAAAAAATATGTACATTAAAAAAAGATAATGTGTTGGACAACCCTATCAAAAAGCCCCACTGTGGGTTTGAACCTATGACCTCTGGCTTCAGAGGCAGTGAAGCAACCATTGGGCTACAGCTGCTAGCAAGCCCCCGGCTGGCTGCAGAGAGCATGCACGTCACCACACAGACAGTCTGCTGTGGTCACCAGGATAGGGTTAGCCTACCCATACCCATGATGCACTGCACATGCAAATCAGCTGTCCACAGATTAACACAAGATGGGGAATGCACCCCAACAGCTACCCGGCCTGGTAGGGGGAATTGTCCATGTGCACCCACACAGCACCTCGGCCTGGTAGGGGGTACTGACCGTGTGTTTTACTGGCACAGAGTAGCTACACACCGTCACATTGTGCGGGTACTGTGCTCACCCTGAGGGTGTGATGTGGCACCCAGGACCAGGTCCACAACACCAGCCATGGCTGGATGAGGCCTTGACAGAGCTCCACAATAGTACTAACTTGTGAGATAGGAAGGTGCTGCAGAAACATGTTGGATATCTCTGTCTGTTTCAGTTAGTGGAAACCCCCTATGGACCCCCATGTGGTCAAAGTAACATCCACCACCCCCCCCCCCAGGTGGCAAACAGATCCCCATTCCCCCCCCCAGCCCCATTGGCATAAATATCCATAGCAACCCTTAGTAAGTAAACAACTTAAAGATCTAAACAAAAACTTAAAACTAAGATGGAAACAGCAGTCCAGCAGCAGGATGGGTGCTTTCCAGTCTTTTGCATTGAGTGTCAGATATATGATTTTCTCCCAGTTGGTGAAAGGTCTTACGTGTGCACTAGGTGCAAGGAGCTCTTTGCTCTTAGGGAACAAGTCCGTTCTCTAGAGGCTAGAGTAGCAAACTTGGAAAACATAAGAAAGACAGAGAGGTACATAGACGAGACCTACAGGGATATAGTCCTGAAGTCCCACCTCCAGTCTGGCAGCATCCCTGTTGCCATGGAGGAGAGAGGTCACGTGACAGGAGAACATCACCCTGGTGTGGCAGGAAGTGATCCTCTAAATAGGACCTGTCCTCCAGGTGATGTAAAACCCTCTCGCACCGAGGAAGTTTCTCCAGGGCCATGTGCCCATGAGGGAAGGGTTAGGACAGCCGTTATAGTTGGTGATTCGATCATTAGGCATGTAGATAGCTGGGTGGCTGGTGGACGTGAGGATCGCCTGGTAACATGCCTGCCTGGTGCGAAGGTAGCGGACCTCACGCGCCACCTAGATAAGGTCTTAGATAGTGCTGGGAGGAGTCTGCTGTCTTGGTACATGTCGGTACCAATGACATAGGAAAATGTGGTAGGGAGGTTCTGGAGGCTAAATTTAGGCTTTTAGGTAGGAAGTTGAAATCCAGAACTTCCAGGGTAGCATTCTCCGAAATGCTTCCCGTTCCACGTGCAGGACCCAAAAGGCAGGCAGAGCTCCGGAGTCTCAATGCGTGGATGAGACAATGGTGCAAGGATGAGGGGTTTGGATTTGTTAGGAACTGTGGTATATTCTGGGGAAAGGAGGGGCTCTTCCGAAGGAATGGGCTTCACCTTAACCGGGATGGAACCAGGCTGCTGGCATTAACCTTTAAAAAGGAGATAGAGCAGCTTTTAAACTAGATAATAGGGGAAAGCCGACAGTCGCCCAAGAGCGGATGGTTCGGAAGAATGTATCCTTGAAGGATACTACCAAAAGCAGAGAGGTTCCAAAAAAGAGTAAAGTAGACCAAATGCTCTCGAGTATGGAGCAGACACAGCTTAAAGATCCCAAATTACCCATGTCTACCAATAGCCAAATTAATATGAATAAAATACAGTCTCTAAAATGCTTGTATGCAAATGCTAGAAGTCTAAAAAATAAGATGGGAGAGTTAGAATATATAGCACTAAATGAGATGTTAGATGTGATTGGAATATCAGAGACATGGTGGAAGGAGGACAACCAGTGGGACACTGTGATACCTGGGTACAAACTATATCGCAATGAAAGAGCTGATCAAATTGGTGGAGGGGTTGTGCTCTATGTTAGAGAGGGCATTGAGTCAGAAAGGATTAAAGTTTTGCAGGAAACAAAATTTGCTGTAGAATCTCTATGGATTGAAATTCCATGTAAAAAGGGGAAGGCGATGGCGGTGGGGGTGTACTATCGACCGCCTGGCCAGAATGAACAAATGGATGATGAAATGCTCAAAGAAATAAAGGAAGCTAACAAAAGTTACAGCATGGTAATAATAATGGGCGATTTCAATTACCCCGGTATCGACTGGGTCAGTGTCACGGCAGGACATGCTAGGGAGATATAGTTCCTAGATGACATAAATGACTGCTTCCTGGAGCAGTTGGTTCATGAACCGACCAGAGGGGAAGCCATATTAGACCTAGTCCTTAGTGGAACACCAGATCTAGTGCAAGAGATAAGGGTGTTGGGGCCACTTGGCAATAGTGATCATAGCATGATCGCCTTTGATTTAATTAGTGGAGGAGGGATAGTAAGGAAATCCACAGTACTACCTTTTAACTTTCGAAAGGGAGACTATGATAAAATGAGGAAAATAGTTAAGAAAAAACTAAAAGGAACAGTTGCAAAGGATAAAGACTTACATCAAGCTTGGGTGTTGTTGAAAAATACTATCTTGGAAGCCCAGACCAGCTGTATTCCACGCTTTAAGAAAAGTGGAAGGAAGTCCAAAAAACTGCCAGCATGGTTTAAAGGTGAGGTCAGAGAGGCTGTTGTTGCCAAAAAGCATCTTTCAGGAAATGGAAAAAACAGCCAAATGGTGAAACCTGGAAACAGCACAAGCACTGGCAGGTCAAATGTAAGGCACTGATAAAAAAGGCAAAGGGAGAATTTGAGAAGAAGCTTGCTGCGGAAGCAAAAACGCGAAATAAAGATTTTTTCAAGTACATTCGTAGCAAAAAACCTGTGAGAGAGTCAGTTGAACCATTAGATGATAGAGGAGCTAAAGGGGCACTAAGAGGCGACAAGGCGATAGCGGAGAGACTGAATGAATTCTTTGCTTCGGTCTTTACTGAGGAAGATGTAGGGATGTTACCCATGACTTACGTGGTATTTAAAGGTGCGGAAGAATTGAAGGAAATATCGATACATCGGGAAGATATATTACAACTATTAGATAAACTGAAGAGTAGCAAATCACCTGGGCCAGATGGTATACATCCAAGGGTGTTGAAAGAACTGAAATATGAGATTGCTAACCTGCTATTAGTAATCTGTGAACTATCATTAAAATCATCTCTAATACCTGAAGACTGGCGGATCACCAATGTAACACCAATTTTTAAAAAGGGTTCGAGGGGTAATCCAGGAAACTACAGACCGGTGAGCCTCACGTCAGTACCAGGAAAAATGGTAGAAACCATCATAAAGAATAAAATTACTCAGCATGTAGATAGTCATGGCCTAATGGGAGACAGCCAACATGGCTTTAGACAAGGAAGATCTTGTCTTACTAATCTGTTATGTTTTTTTGAAAGTGTGAATAAACAGGTGGACAAAGGTGAGTCAGTTGATATAGTGTATCTGGACTTTCAGAAAGCCTTTGACAAGGTCCCTCATCAGAGACTTTTGGCATAACTAAAGAGTGATGGGATAGGAGGCAGTGTACTACTGTGGATCAGGAACTGGTTAAAAGACAGAAAGCAGAGGGTAGGGCTAAATGGCCAATTTTCCCAATGGAGAAAGGTGAATAGTGGTGTACCCCAGGGATCTGTTCTGGGTCCGCTGCTTTTTGACATATTCATAAATGACCTGGAAAGTGGAATAATGAGTGAGGTTATCAAATTTGCAGATGACACAAAACTATTTAAAGTTGTTAAAACCCAAGAGAATTTGGAAAATTGCAAGAGGATCTTGATAAATTGGAAGACTGGGCATCAACATGGCAGATGAAATTTAGGGGGATGTTTACTAAACTGCGGCAATCGTGATTAACGCGTGTAAAGTACGTTTAACGATCGTTAGCACGTCCGAACACGCGTTCTGACGTGCGAACCATCGTTAAACGTACTTTACGCGCGTTAACCGCAGTTAACGATCGTAAACCTCCGCGGCGCGTTAAAACAGCGCAGAAGGTGGAGAGTGGGCGGAGAGAAGGGGTCAATGGGCGGAGAGTGGGCGGGGAGAGGCTCCCCTCATACTAACGTGCTGAATTTCTGAGCTCAATTCCAACGCGAATGAAAACCTGTCGTTAAAGGCATTTAAAGGGAAGAGAAACCATTTCCGTCAGCAATGTACAGCAAAACCGGGGAAACCCACAAAACGTGAGCAGTGTGATACATGTGCACAGAACAAAATTTCACATAAAACGTTAAAAATGACCACAAGAAACATTTTAAAAAGCATAATTCAGCTGGGCAACAGTGATAGCAATGGGCAACAAGGAACAACACTCCCTGGAAAGCACCAAAAGAAAATGAAATGATGTGTGGAAGGGTCTACGCTCCGCAGACCCTTTCAAAGATCATTTCATTGTAATGGAGCTGTCCTGGGAGTGTTGTGTAATGTTGCCCAATGATATCATTGTTGCCCAGTTGGTTATGGGTGTGTGCCCCTTTTTTTGCGGTCTGTTCTGAGGTTTATGTGCACCTTTGCCGCCATACAAGGTAAATGAGGCCACAGTAAACCTGTTGCAGAGCAGGGTTTCTGACTCATCAGGCCGGTTTAACTAACTCCAGGGACTACACTGTCTCTGTGGCCACGGTGTGGTGCAACAGACACAGCCAGTGCCTATAAAACCAGAGGGTCACAGGTTCAAATCCCAGCTGGGGCTCCCACCAACCCAGTCCCACCAACCCAGTCCCCATAGTTTTACCCACCACTAAACAGTGATAGTAAAGACACTCCTTTATTGCAGAGAACATACGCATGGCCTATATTTTACCACACCAAACACAGACACCAGAAACAGGCACATTACCTAAAGCAGAGTCCCGCAAATGCAGTCCTGGAGGGCCCCACACCATTCCGGCTTCATGCTGCCTCTAATAAAGATGACTGTGCTGCATAGCTATGCACCACCCCCATGGTATGCAGATGTAGCTCATGCATATTTATGAGGGACAGCATGAAAACCCGAACCGTGTTTGGAACACCAGGACTGGAGTTGGGGAACTCTGCTGTAAAGCAGCAGCCAACAGGGCCACACACACACAGGCCCCATTGGCCAATGCCTCCTGGAGGCAAGACATTGGGCCCTGCCTGTATCTCCCAATACTAGCAGTTGCATACCTTAGCAATGCCACCCTACACCTGGGTATATGGTACACAGCTATCAAACGTTCCCTATGAGAACTGGCAGATATCAATTCCTACGTTAAGCACAGTTTGCTCATTGAGCTCCACCATAACAATCATTCTGATGTCTGCGGTGTTTGCTGCAGGTCTGGTCTCTGACAGTGTTCACCACCCTGGGCAGTGACCCCCCAACATGCCTGTACTATGCCCATGACTGGTGTGGTGGGTATGGCTGCTGACCACCTCTATAGTAGCACAATGCTGGCATAGGTGTGGGGGTGGCTGTCTGTCTATCCAGTGTGTGGTGGCTGCAAACACCTTCCACAGCCCACACTGCCAGCAATGTTGCCAGTATTGGGCTGCCAATGTGCATAATGAGGAGCAAGGTACCATGGGTATAGGCCGGACAGGGTGGCCTGGCCAGGGTGCATCTGCACAGGGCATAGGGCAGTGACAGGCACATTGTAGTGCCCGGCCACCACCTACACAGACAGGGTGACCTCAGTATATCCTGCTGAGCGATCACTCCCACCCTGACTGTGCAGTGACCACAGCATGGCTAGGCACTCCCATAGTGCTATCTAGTATTTTTCTCATGTGATAAATATGGGTTTCCTTTTGGGCCCAGTCACTGATGTATCTGCTTGCTGTGTATGCTGACATCCCAGTTCTGGGTGCAGGCATCTCCACTGGGCACTAGCAGACTGTTTGCAGCTGGTAGGTGTTGTGGTGGAGTGGCTTGCAGGGTGCAGTGGCTGATGGCTTGCACCAGGAGAATATCAGATAGTGGTGGGGTGCAGCATACCATATCCAGGCCTAATGTCTGTCTGCTATTGTGTTATGGTTGTGTACAGAGCTGCATTGACTGCCCTGTGGGGTGGCTGTTCCTCAGCAGGACTAGGGTTAATGTTCCCCTCTACTGCCACCTTTGCAGGTAGTTAGACTGTGGATCTATTGATGGGAGACCCTGTTTGCTGCCCTGGGGGAGGGGGGTGGTGGTGCATGGGGGCTACACCTGATTGAAACAGACAGAGATGTCCAAGGTGTTCCTGCAGAAACTACCTATCTCACACAGTAACACTGCTTTTGGACCTGCGCCATGGCCTCTTTCAGCCATGGACGGTGCTGTGGACCTAGTGCTGGGCGCCTCACTGCACCCTCAGGGTGAGCACAGTACCCGCACAATGTGACGGTCTGTAGCTACTCTGTGCCAGTACAACACACGGTCGGTACCCCCTACCAGGCCGAGGTGCTGTGGGGGTGCACATGATCAGTTCCCCCTACCAGGCCGAGGTGCTGTGGGGGTGCATTCCCCATGGTGTGTATCTGTGGACAGCTGATTTGCATGTGCAGTGCATCATGGGTGTGACTGGCACAATCCAACCCTGTGAAACTCCAGCACCTGCTCACAGGCTCTGATAAACCATAGGCCATCACATGTACATCTGTTAGCATAATGCATAGGTGCAGGCCCACCAACCCTGGAGAGCTGTCTCATACAAACAGGATGGAGGTTGCTTCCCTGGGACAGGGGCATCTATTCTTTACCTACAAAAAGGGGTGATGAGGGCCCTTTGGGGTATGTAGTATATACCACTGTGATCTATAAAGGCCCTGATACACACACCTTATGCAATTCTTGGAACCTCTCTGCCCTGATAACAGCTGCCCATGTCAACCAGATCCTAACACAAAATACACACCAATCTGGCTGGTGTCTGGTCCCACAGGGCCACGTGTGACTGCAGGATACAGATGGACACCAAATTACCTTCAGCTGCACTGCAAGGAACACCTGCCACACACTGGTAGTGATTGGTATGTACAGCAGGACCTATTTCTAGCACCACATGTACTGCGGACCTAGTGCTAGGCACCAATCCTATCCCTCAGGGTGACCACAGAACCTGCACAATGGCATGGTCTGTAGCTACTCTGTGCCAGTATCACACACTGTCAGTTCGTCTTTCCAAGCTGAGGTACCGGAGAGGTGCAGACCCCATTTGGTGATTAGCTGTAGACTGCTATTCAGCATGTGCATTGCATCATGGGTATGGTGGGATTACCCTATCCTGGCACTCAGAGCAGACAATTTGTGCGGTGACCTGCAGTCCTTCTGTACCCAGACATTGCTGTGACATACCCCATGGAGGTATAGCCTACTGGTTAATACAATGCCATTCTTGGCAGTGTTCATGGGTTCAGTTCCTCATTGTTCCCCCTCTCATGCTTGTCCTTCTCATATAGTGTGCATGCCTGTAGAGGTCATATTTTTGCAGATCTGTGCTTCCAGTCCATAATACCCTCGCCACAATTGCCAACATTCCCTCGGTCCGTCTATCTGCGTCTGTCAGCTGTGTAGAGTCCTGTCTGCCAGGGCAGGCTGCCACCTCATGTCTTACCCTTTCCTGCATTGCGCCTCTTCATGCTTGCCTCGCCTGTGCCTGATCTGCATGGCACCACCACTCCTCTGTCCACTCATCATTGTAACTATCCTGCCACCTCTGCCTCCACTGGGGGACACGTATTCCCATTGTCAGCAACCAACTGTTTTTCTGGTACTTTACATTGCCAACACCCTGTGCTGTGGTACAGCTGTCCCACAATGTTTGTCATCAGTACTGGCAGGCACATGGGATGCCCGCAGATATGGCAGATCCAGCGGCTCCCACTTCTCCCTCATTCACTCACCTGTTCATTGCCTTTCCTTAGTGCTCTATCTAGTGTTAGGGCTACATCTGTCTCTGTTCCGCACAGGTCATGCATGTCATCCTGAGGCACCTTGCAGTCCCTAGGGCACACTAACCTAGGACACCATAACCTTGTTAGGCCACCTTAACCTATGGTTCCATAGCCCAGGGTGCCTTCTGCGGTGCCTTGTCCAAGGGTGCCTAATATGGCGCTTAGCCTAGGCGGCCCTATAGGGCGCCTTATGAGGCACCTTACAGGGCACCTTTTAAAACACCTTACATGGCACCTTATAAGGCACCTCGTTAATCTAAGGCGCCTTGTAACGTGCGTTAGCTGTCAGCTTGCTGTAACGATGCAACGCCCACGCCTTTATATGGGCATCTGTACCTTTACCGCGGAAGCTACTGCGAATGACATTACCGCAGTTTAGTAAACATACCCCTAAATAAAAATAATAATGGACAAGGTTCGTCCTTTTATTCTCTATTTGTGTCTTAGTTGAAAATTCTTTCCAATATTGACTTTAATCTCTTGAATAATATAAAAGTGTATAACAGCAAAGTCCTTAGAAGGGACTCAAAAGAGATTTAACTAAGACACAAATAAAGAATAAAAGGGACCAACCACATTCATTATTATCTTTTAGACATCAAGTTTTGTGGTTTGTCAGTGTTTCATATTATTGGATCAGTCAACTCTAAATAGTCATTTTAGGACGGGCCCATTTTACACACGTATGTCCTGATCGCATGTAAGTTACACAGGGGCTTGCAGGGGTGTGGTTAGGGAATGTCCAGGGTGGATCAAAATCTACTCCTGTATTTCTCATTTTGGATAAAGAAAACATGAGTGTGAGTGCAACAGCGCATATCGCAATTTATATCCGCTCCCTGTCACGTGCAAGTTTTCAAAAAGTGCTTGTTTAGGCCAGCCTTTTACAGGAGGTCTTAAAGAGGCTACCTCTTAATCCTTCGTGTTTAAGATTAGCAGGGTTTTTTTGCAGGAAAATCTGGGACATTTATCCAAACTGTGGGAGGGAGGAAGGGAAGGGACAACTTAGAGTGGGGGTGGGGGGGGGGGAGGAATCATTACTCTGACCTGCTCCCATCCATCCCATGACAGCAACAAGTAGAAAATTTGACAAAGAGAAATAGGGGCATGTTTACTAAACTGCGGTAATGTCATTCCGCGGTAAAGGTAGAGATGCCCATATAAAGGAGTGGGCGGGGCAGCAGTAAAGCTGTGTGTCAGATAAGGCACGCTAGAAGGCGCATTAAAAGGCACGTTATAAGGCACCGTAGAAGGCACGTGCCTACATGCCTTACGTGCCTTATAAAGCGCCTTATAACGTGGCGTATAAGGCATGTTATTAGGTGCCTTGTACTGTGCCTAATTAGGAGCCTTGTAACGTATTTTAAGGAGTGTTGATAGCTGTGGAGAGGGTACTGTGGCTGGTAGCACAGATCTGCAAAGATATGACTGTCACAGGCAAGCAAAATATCTGCCCTGGACAGGAGGGAACAACAAGGAATTGAACCCATAAACTCTGCCTTCACAGTCATCAACGTAACCAGTGGGCTACAGTTCTCTAGTATCTAACACACCGCTGGCTGGCTACAGAAAGACTGCAGGTGACCACACAAGCTGTCTGCTGTGGTTATCAGGATAGAGTAGACCCACCCATACCCATGATGCACTGCACATGCAGATCAGCAGCCTATGTCTGATCACAAGATGGGGTATTTATTTATTTATTTATTTAACAATCATTTATATACCGCATCTTCCAAAGATCAGGTGCGGTTCACAATAAACAACAATTAACAAATCAAAGTTTGTTTTACATATAACATCATATAACCAAAAACAATAAAGTAGATAAACAACAATGTTAGGGTTGAACAGCACGGAACAGTGCAAATTATATACAGTATTTACAGATACATATTATGTAGGGCTTTAGCATTGAGCAAGTACAGTTTCGGCTATAAGATTGTATGTTTAGGTCATTGGGATATTAGACAAAACTGGTTAGCCTTTATCTAAATCTATTGAGGGATGATTTGTGTTGTTGTAATGCTTAGTAAATAGATAGGTTTTCAATTTTTTGCGGAATTCAATGATCTCGGGTAACATTCTTAGATCATCTGGGAGAGAATTCCAGATTGTTGGGGCTGCATGTGAAAAAGCTCTGTTGTTTGTGATTTTATTTGCTTTTATGAAGTCTTTGGGAGTTTTTAGTTATTTACTTGTGCTTTTCTTTGAGTAGTTTTTGGATGCTCTTTACTGATTAAGTTACTTAGGGTGACAGGGGCCATATCATTTAGAGTTTTGAAAGTGGTTGTTAATGTTTTGTATACTATCCTACTTTGAATTGGGAGCCAGTGAAGCGATTCCAGTATTGGTGTTATATGTTGATGTGAGTGTACTTTTGTTATTACTCGAGCTGCTGCATTCTGTGCTATTTGAATTCTTTTAATGTTTTGTTTTGTTGTACCTAATAAAATTAGATTAGAGAAATCAAAGTAGGGGGTTATGGTGGATTGAATTATGCTGATAAAATCTTGAATGTATACAAGGGGTCTTAGTTGTTTAAGGATTTTAAGTTTGAAGTAGATTTTCTTTGTGATATTTCTAATATGGGTATCCAAAGTAAGATGTTTATCTAGAATAACTCCTAGATATCTTACTTCGTTTTTTATTTTAATTTCTTGGTTTTGAAGCGTTATGTGTGTTGGGGGAGTATAGGATTGATTTTTAGTAACAATTAGCACTTCGGTTTTAGCGTGGTTTATTTGGAGATTGTTGGCATTTAGCCAGGATGTGGCTTCATTGAAGCAATCTGATAGGAGTTGCAATGGTAAATTTGGGATTGTGAATGGAATGTACATCATAATATCATCTGCATATAGATGATAGAGTACGCCATATTTTTTAAAGATATTGCAAACTGGGGTATGCGCCACTATAGCACCCTGGCCTGGTAGGTGGAGCTGACCATGTGTGTTACTGGCACAGAGTAGCTACAAATCGTGACAGCATGCGGTTCCTGTGCTCACCCTGAGGGTGAAGTGGGGGGCCCAGCACCAGGTCCGCAGCACATGGCATGGGTGAAAGAGGCTGTGCTGCAGGTCCTCGTCAGTGTCAGTGTGTAATAGATAGGCCTTACAGACACACCTAGGATACACCTGTGTCCATCTGTACTCCCCAGTCATGTCTAGCCCTTGTGGACTATAATGCACCCAGAATAGTGCATATCCCGTGTGGGTGCCATGGTCACAGAATATGTGAAGAGTGGTATGCAGAACCTAAAGCGGATTATATGAGCACCACCCAACCCGCCCCTGTGGGTCAGGGTGGGGAACAGGATCCCCCACCAACAAATCCACAGTCTACATCTCTGCAATGGGGGCAGTAGAGGGGACCATCGACCCCAGACTTGCTGGGGAACAGATACCCTATAGGGCAGGCAATGCAGATCTGTACACATCCATAAGACAATGGCAGACAGACAGTAGACCTGGAGATGCTCAGCTGCCCCCCACCACTATCTGACATTCTCCAGCAGCAAGTCCAGTGAGCCTCCAGCCGCTGCACCCTGAAAGGTGTTCCAGCCATACACATACTAAATACAGACAGTCTGCTAGCTAGTTCATGTTCCTGGAGGGGATGTGAGCACACACACACCAAGCAGCTAAGTCAGTGATTAGGCCCCAGAAAAAAAAAAAAAAACAACAACCATAAACATCACTTGACAGCAATACTATATAGCACTATGGGGGAACATGGCTGCTCAGTCAGGGTGAGAGTGACCCCTCCCCCCCCCCCTCAGCAGGACATGCTGTGGCCACCCTTTCTGTGCAGGTTGTGGCCGGGCTCTACAATGTCCGAGCCGTTGCCCTATGCCCCGTGCAGATGCAGCCAGGCCAGGCCACCCTGTCCAGGCTATACCCACAGTACCTTGCTCCTCATTATGCACATTGGCAGGCTTACACTGGCAACAGTGCAAGCAGTGTGGGCTGAGGAATGTGTTGGCAGACACCACACACTGGATAGACAGACACACACTCCCACACCTATGCCAGCATTGTGCAACTATAGAGGCTCTTGGCAGCTCTGGCCACCGCACCAGTCCTGGGCACAGTGCAGGCATGGCTATGGTACGCAATACTGTTGGGGTCAATCCCCAGGGTGGTGAACACTTTCAGACACCAGACCTGAAACACACTCCACAGACATCAGAGAGGTTGGTATGATACAGCTCAATGAGCAGATTGTGCTTAACTTAGGAATTGCTATCCGCCAGTAATCATAGCAACCTCTTGATATATGTGTACCGTATTCCCAGCTTTAGGGTGGCATTGCTAGGCTATGTAAGTGCTAGTATTGGGAGATGCACGCAGGGCCCAACATCCTGCCTCTCCAGGATGCTTTGGATACTGGAGCCTGTGGGTGCAGGTGTGTCTGCCCCTGTTCACTGCTGCTCTAGGGCAGAGGTTCACTACTCCAGTCCTGGTGGGCCAAACACTGTTCGGGTTTTCATGCTGTCCCTAATGAATATGCATGAGATACATCTGCATACCATGGGGGCGGCGCATAGAAATGTAGCACAGACATCTGTATTAGAGACAGCATGACACCTGAATGGTGTTTGGCCCTCCAGGACTGCAGTTGGGAAACTGCTCTAGGTATTGCACATGTTTATGGTGTCTGTGCTCTGTAGGGTAAAATATAGGTGTTTAAGGCATGTTTATGTTATCTGCAATAAAGGTTCCATCTTTATTACCATGTTCCAGTAGTGGGTAGAATATGGGGACTGGGTTGGCAGGAACCACAGCTGGGACTTGAACCTGTGATCTTCTGCTCCTGAACACACTGGCTGTGTGTACTGCACCACCGTGTTGCCACAGAGATGGTGCAGTCCCTGGGGATACCATGACTGTTCATCAGACAGGGCCTGTCTGTTGCAATGCATGGCACCCACCTACACAGGGCTAGGCCATGGTCTGCTGTGGGCAGCTGCCACTGCCCCCTCCACCGCCAGTACCCCTCTGCCACCATTCTGACATGCCCTTCTGCTGGTGGTGCTGGTGGTGTGCAGTCGCAGGCCATCCAGTGTGCTGGTAGGCGGATCCCTATGGTGCGGGTTCTAGGGTAGGGGTGCCCGCATAGATGTCCACACTTCCCCCCAGCACTGCCTGCCAATGTTCTGTGCCCTTGGGGGTACCTGCTGGGTACTATTCCCTGTGACACTGGAAAGCACACTCGTGCCCATGTTGGGCCCTCATCAGTTGCTCTCTGGCTGCTCTACTGTTTCAGCATTCCTATGGGCCACCTAAGCATCACCCTGGGCCACACTGTGGCCCAGCTGCACCACAGCATGTGCCGCCTGCAGCCCTCTGTATCCCCTTTTCAAGCATATGTCCAGTTGCCCGTTCCGACATGCCCACCCTGATGTTGCGGAACATGTGCATGCCATAGAAAACCTGTCCAATAACAAGGGGAAACCGTGATCAGCGCTATTTAACTGTGGGATCATTCACCTTGCATAGATCCTTCCAAAATTAATATCCTTTTTTTGGAGCTTTCTCGGTAGTGTTTTTTGATGTTTCCCATTCATATCACTATTGGCCAGCTTGGTTATGTTTGTTTTAAATTTTGTTCAGGTCATTTTCAGAGTTTATTTGCCCTTTTGTTCTGTACACATGTATCACACTTATCACTTTTTGTAGGTTTCCCTGGCTTTGCTGTACATTGCTGACTGAAATGGTTTCTCTCTCCTGCAATTGTGTGCTAACGCCTGGTTTTCAGTTGCGTTGGGATTCAGCCCTTAATTCCTCCGCGTTAGTGTGAAAGGGGCCTCTCCCCGCCCACTCCCTGCCCATTGACCCCTTCTCCCCGCCCTCTCTCCACCCCTTTTTGCACTTAACGCGGCCGGGAATGTTAAGGCGCCTTAACGTTAAGGCCTTATGGCGCCTTAACGTAGCCGCTGCTACGTTAACGCAGTTTAGTAAACATGCCCCATAGTGATACATTTCCCCCATGCTTTGCAAAATATAAAGATAATGTATGTAAATTCTAAAACCTGACATAAGCAAATCACTACAATGAAAATGAATTTGTTTTCTGCCTCCTCTGTCCTCCTTGCTGGAATCAGGGACAGGACAGAGGCTATCAAACAGGTGGAAGGCAGGGACACAGATCTAAAATCGATAATCCTCAAAAATTGGAGACATCTGGTAACCTTATCTTAGTTTATTCGTCAGTTCAAATTGTATTTAGGTAAAAACAGAAGCCTCTACATTCTGCAGGAGCATCAGCTACACGTTTATGTTTGCAAAAAAGCTCAAATACAAGTGTGATGCCGACATGTAAGCCTGCAAGCTGTGAAATTCTGGCATTTGTAAATGTAAACTGGCAACTTTCCTTGTCGATGTCCCACTGAATAAGTATTTTAGGAACCACTTCACAATTCGCAGGGCCTTTTAAAAAATGCTGTCAAAAATGATTACGCCCTGACCTCAACATCTCAATTCCGATCTCCACGTCCTATGGAAAATGTGCCTTCACATGTAGAGCGACTATATAAAACATTTTGAAGCCACCTTCACTCTGTCCTCCCTCCACCCCTTCATTCTATAAAAAACGCCAGGGCGCTTAGACATATTTTCATCCTGCCACTATCCACAGAGATTTTGAAAAATTCTTGGCCACTGGTAAATGCATGACTTCCTTTGAAAATTGACCCTGGAGTTTTTACCTGCTTGAGATCGTCTGCCGTCCTTTTCCTTTCTCCAGCGGCTTCTTTATAGGGCAAAATGAAAAGTTCTGCAGATGTTGGCAGACCGGGGAGAACCGCTACCAGAATATGCTTGCTGTGGATCTCTGTTGCCTGGGAGACAGAACAGTCGATGTAAACCAACGGCAATGCAATAACTGTAAGGCACTCGACTTCCAAACAGAGCTTTCAAGGCACTAGGGCATGGGTTCTCAGCCCAGTCCTCGGAACATGCCTAGCCAGTCAGGTTTTCAGGATCACCACAATGAATGTGCAAGAGAAAGATTTTCGTACAATGGAGGCAGTGCATGCAAATCTCCCTCATGCATATTCATTGCGGTTATCGTGAAACCCCGGCTGGCTAGGTGTGTCCTGAGGACTGAGTTGAGAACCACTGCACAAGGGGTATGGATTTTAAGAGGTAATTAATGTATGCTACACTGATTTAACACACGCTAACAGATTAAGGCACAATGACTTGCTTAGCGCACACTAAATTTCAGGAACACTAATGGAGTGAATGCACACTAATGAATCTACACACCCCTAACTGGCACTATAGATCATCCCAGAACAAAGAATACTGTATGATGAGAAGTAAGAACCATAATCCCATCCACTTTCCTTCCTGTTACAATGCTATAGACCTCAATTGATCTCCAGATTTCCTCTCACTTCCTCACAGCCAGGGATACTCAGTGCTTCACATGTGCTTTCACAAATTCTGAGCAGTAGACAGTCCACTTTTAAGGTTCTCACTGAACACTATTTTTAAAAGAGGTCAAAGTAAAGAATTTATGAAATTTGACCATGTCAAGTGCTGAATTCAGCAATTTGGATTCATGTGTTTATTTTGCTGAATGTGCAATTTTCTTAATACATGTGGAAGCCGGAGTCTAGCCACCTGCACTTACCAAAAATGAAATGCCTGATACCTCCAGGGATTTCTCTCATTTTGTCTATGAGCACAAATCATAACAGACTGGGCCCTATACTTTTGTGTAGAACGGTGGTTTTTTTGCTCAGGCAGGTGCTCATAAAATTGCTTAAAGGTATACCAGCATAAACATAGGCACTTGGAGCCCGATATTGAACTGTGCGCATCTTCAAAGGGCTATGCACCTCACTGGCGCATAGCCCTCCCCGCTGACCTTTAACCCAGATATTCAATGCCGCAGCAACGGCATTGAATATCCGGTGATCACCACAGACACAGGAAGCCGCCGAAGCTAACCAAGCAGCAGCGATATTGCATGCTACACGGATAGCTCCTGCGCCTTAAAGATAGGGGAGAATTTTCTTGACCTATCTTTTAAGTGAAGGTCGCTAACTGGGCAGCATACAATATCACTGCTGCCTGGTTAGTGACAGTCTCCGCCTCCGCTTCACCCCGGAACACCCCAAACATGCCCTCATGCTAACAGGAAAGCATCAGGGCGCGTAGGGGACTTAGAAGGGGATAGTCAATGGCACTAACCATGTAAATGCCGTTGAATATCCCATTTAAGGCATTTACATAGTTTACTGGGCTATAAACCGTGTAAATGCCTTTCAAAAATTGGGCCCTCGGAGAATATAAGAGCCTATTTTTAAAGCCACTTATTCTTCAATGGTGATTTTATGCAGCCTCTTTCTGTACGCAAATCATGCTTTACATGGGGGAAAATGGTTTTCACAAAATTTCAGGGCCCGATATGCATGCCTATGTATGCACATACTAACAAGACTGGACGTAGTTATCTGTGCACAACACTTCAGTGTTGCCAGGGATACATAGCAAGCAGAGATGGGTTAGTGTGCAATGTATATGGATAGTTTCTAAAATATGTGCCTTCACACATAGAGTGCACACACACATTTACAGCTTCTCCGCAGCAAGTGTTTATTTGCATGTGAGAATTTGTACACTGCTAGGGCTGGCTCTGGGTGTTTATTTATAAAAGCAGAAACGCCTATGATGTCTTTATAAAATATGCATAAAATAGATGCTTTTTATAACAGTCCAAATAGAAGCCATTTTATAAAACTACCCCCCCAAAGGGGCCCATCCTGTAAAGTGAATAGCAGGGCTGTACGTCCCGGTGGAATGTGCAGCCCCGCTATCCATCTGGCCCCTATGCTGAGAAACTCTCTCTCCACACGCACAGAGCCTCTGTGTGGAGAGAGCTGGATGGGAGTGGCATGGGGCACAGAGTGGGCAGAGCCAGGCACCTGGACATACAGGACCAATTCAGTTCACGGCTCTGTACATTCGGGGATCACCAGGAGGACACCCAACTTATTCCACCTAAGAGGTGGAATAAGCATGGGGCACCCATGTGCTCCAGGCTGGCAGCCTCCCCACCAGGTGAGTCCCTGCTGCCCGCTCCCAACCCTGGTAGACCGAGGGGCGGGAGGCGGGAAAACAGGTCAGGAGGGGTGTCTGGCTGTCAGCGCTCCCACTGGACATCCTGGTGCCATGGCAACGGGATGACTCAGAACCAGCAAACCAGCAGGAGCAGAGGGAGGCCTGGCCGTCTTGCTGCCTGGACATCTCCCGCTGCTGCTGCAGGGACATCTCAGACTGTCTCGGTGCCCAATGCTGCTACTGCGGGAGTGTCTTGCTCGCATAGTGCAGAATCGGGTAGAGTCCAACACATCCAGTGCTTGGCCGTCCAGATGGCCCAGATGTGCCCCTTATGGGATTAGGCTCCAGGGGGTAATTTTATAAAGCTTTTCTATGTGTAAAGCCTGTTTTACATGTAGAAAAGGGCTTTATTTATTTATTTATTTAAACATATTTCTATACCGCCTCATCCTGCAATCAAAGCAGTCTGAACAGCAAACAATCAATAAGATACAGTGTATAGTGTGCACATGCAGTGAGTAGTATATGCATGTGAGTGTGTCTGGATGTTGATTCTTGTTGTGCTATTTACAGCGTGCGCTATTTACAATGCTATAGGTATCAGTTCCTTGCTTAATTACAATTATAGTGACATGTGGGGGGAATTGAGGTGTCTGTTGCATGGTTTAAGTAATGTCACCATAGTGTTCTATGAAGAAGGTTGTCTTCAGTAGTTTCCTGAACTTCTTAAGGTCTGTTATTGAACGCAGTTCCTCGGGGAGGGCGTTCCAGATTGTAGGTGCCGCCTTTGATAAGGCTCATTTTTTGGTGTCCTTGCGTACCCTGTTGATATCTTTAGGATTTGTTAGGAACTGGGGAACAGTCTGGGGAAAGGAGGGGCTCTTCCGAAGGGATGGGCTTCACCTTAACAAGGATGGAACCAGGCTGCTGCCATTAACATTTAAAAAGGAGATAGAGCAGCTTTTAAACTAGATAATAGGGGAAAGCCGACAGTTGCCCAAGAGCAGATGATTCGGAAGAATGTATCCTTGAAGGATACTACCAAAAGCAGAGAGCTTCCAAAAAAAGAATAAAGTAGCCCAAATGCCCTCGAGTATGGAGCAGACAGAGCTTAAAGATCCCAAATTACCCATGTCTACCAATAGCCAAATTACTATGTATAAAATACAGTCTCTAAAATGCTTGTATGCAAATGATAGAAGTCTAAAAAATAAGATGGGAGAGTTATAATATATAGCACTAAATGAGAGGTTAGATATGATTGGAATATCAGAGACATGGTGGAAGGAGGACAACCAGTGGGACACTGTGATACCTGGGTACAAACTATATCATAATGATACAGCTGATCAAATTGGTGGAGGGGTTGCACTCTATGTTAGAGAGGGCATTGAGTCAGAAAGGATTAAAGTTTTGCAGGAAACAAAATTTGCTGTAGAATCTCTATGGATTGAAATTCCATGTGAAAAGGGGAAGGCAATGGCAGTGGGGGTGTACTATTGACCGCCTGGCCAGAATGAACAAATAGATGATGTAATGCTCAAAGAAATCAAGGCAGCTAACAAAAGTTACAGCGCGGTAAGAATAATGGGTGATTTCAATTACCCTGGTATCGACTGGGTCAGTGTCACGGCAGGACATGCTAGGGAGATAAAGTTCCTAGATGAAATAAATGACTGCTTCTTGGAGCAGCTGGTTCATGAACCGACCAGAGGGGAAGCCATATTAGACATAGTCCTTAGTGGAACACCAGATCTAGTGCAAGAGATAAGGGTGTTGGGTCCACTTGGCAATAGTGATCATAGCATGATTGCCTTTGATTTAATTAGTGGAGGAGGGATAGTAAGGAAATCCACAGTACTACCTTTTAACTTTCGAAAGGGAGACTGATAAAATGAGGAAAATAGTTAAGAAAAAACTAAAAGGAGCAGTTGCAACGGTTAAAGACTTACATCAAGCTTGAGTGTTGTTGAAAAATACTATCTTGAAAGCCCAGACCAGCTGTATTCCACGCTTTAAGAAAAGTGAAAGGAAGTCCAAAAAACTGCCAGCATGGTTGAAAGGTGAGGTCAGACAGGCTGCTGTTGCCAAAAAAGCATCTTTCAAAAAGAGCCAAACGATGAAACCTGGAAATAGCACAAGCACTGGCAGGTCAAATGCAAGGCATTGATAAAGCAGGCAAAGGGAGAATTTGAGAAGAAGCTTGCTGCGGAAGCAAAAACGTGAAATAAAGATTTTTTCAAGTACATTCGTAGCAAAAAACCTGTGAGAGAGTCAGTTGAACCATTAGATGATAGAGGAGTTAAAGGGGCACTAAGAGGCGACAAGGCGATAGCGGAGAGACTGAATGAATTCTTTGCTTCAATCTTTACTGCAGAAGATGTAGGGATGTTACCCATGACTGAAGTGGTATTTAAAGGTGCGGAAGAATTGAAGGAAATATCGATACATCGGGAAGATGTATTACAACTATTACATAAACTGAAGAGTAGCAAATCACCTGGGCCAGATGGTATACATCGAAGGGTGTTGAAAGAACTGAAATATGAGATTGCAGACCTGCTATTAGTAATGTGTGAACTATCATTAAAATCATCTCTAATACCTGAAGATTGGAGGATCGCCAATGTAACACCAATTTTTAAAAAGGGATCCAGGGGTTCTCCGGGAAACTATAGACCGGTGAGCCTCACATCAGTACCGGGAAAAATGGTAGAAACCATCATAAAGAATAAAATTACTCAGCATGTAGATAGTCATGGCCTAATGGGAGACAGCCAACATGGCTTTAGACAAGGAAGATCTTGTCTTACTAATCTGTTATGTTTTTTTGAAAGTGTGAATAAACAGGTGGACAAAGGTGAGTCAGTTGATATAGTGTATCTGGTCTTTCAGAAAGCCTTTAACAAGGTCCCTCATCAGAGACCTTTGGCAAAACTAAAGAGTCAAGGGATAGGAGGCAGTGTACTACTGTGGATCAGGAACTGGTCAAAAGATAGAAAGCAGAGGGCTGGGCTAAATGGCCAATTTTCCCAATGGAGAAAGGTGAATAGTGGTGTATCCCAGGGATCTGTGCTGGGTCTGCTGCTTTTTGACATATTCATAAATGACCTGGAAAGTGGAATAACGAGTGAAGTTATCAAATTTGCAGATGACACAAAACTATTTAAAGTTGTTAAAACCCAAGAGGATTGTGGAAAATTGCAAGAGGATCTTGATAAATTGGAAGACTGGGCATCAAAATGGCAGATGAAATTTAATGTGGACAAGTGCAAAGTTATGCACCTAGGGAAGAACAACCTAAACTATGGTTACACAATGCAAGGTTCCACATTAGGAACCACCACCCAGGAAAAAGATTTAGGCGTCATTGTGGATAACATGTTAAAACCCTCGGCCCAGTGTGCAGCGACGGCCAAGAGAGCAAATAGAATGCTAGGTATCATAAGGAAAGGAATGGAAAATAAAACAAAAGATATTATAATGCCTCTATACCGTTCCATGGTGAGACCACACCTTGAATATTGTGTGCAATTCTGGTCGCCATATCTTAAATAGGATATAGCGTTATTAGAAAAGGTTCAGAGAAGAGCCACCAAAATGGTAAAGGGGATGGAAGGATGCTCCTATGAAGAAAGGCTAAAAAGGTTAGGGCTCTTTAACCTGGAAAAGAGACGGCTGAGGGGAGATATGATAGGAGTCTATAAATTAATGAACGGAGTAGAACGGGTAAACGTAGATCGATTGTTTACGTTATCAGAATATAGAAAGACTAGGGGACATACAATAAAGCTACAGGGTAAATTATTTAAGACTAATAAAAGAAAATATTTTTTTCACTCAACGTGTAATGAAACTCTGGAATTTGTTACCGGAGGATGTAGTAAAGGCTGTTAGTGTAGCTGGGTTTAAAAAAGGTTTGGACAAGTTCCTGGAGGATAGGTCCATAAACTATTATTAAGAAGGGACCCAGTATATCAATGCTTGACCCAGTACAAGTATTGTGGAGCCTGTGTCTTTTGGGGAAACTGCTAGGTACTGTGGTGATGCGGGTGCAGCACAGCCCTGTGAAAGTGAAAAAAAAAGAAGTTTTTTTCCATAAATGGGGGATGGGCTCACCTAAGCATAGGTCCCAGAGAGAAAGTGAAACTAAAACACACTCTTGCAGAGCTAGCCTGAAGCCACACCCAGTCTCCAGAGCAGCTGCAGGGAGAGAGAGGGTGGGGCCAGAGAAGGAAGCAGGCTACAGAGCATTTAAACTGCGTCACTCAGCAAGTGAGGGAGAGACGGACAGAGGCAGAGGAAAGCAGAGAATTGAAGGAATTCCAGGAGTCCAGAGAAGCCAGGAGAGGAGACAGCACTGCAGGGCTGTGAGTCCTGGTGATTCTAAAGGGACTAGCCTGAACTGCCCAGGCAAGTGGCAGGGCCAGAGGAAAGAAAGGAGCTGGGGAAAGATTCAGAACTACATTTTTGACTCTGAAGACAGCAGCTCAAGCTCTGAGCCCATAACCAAACAATTCAGAAAGCCTTGGAGAGGAAGGGTTTCTGCAAGCCAGGTAAACCAAACATTTCCTGAAATTGATTCAGTAAGGGGAAGAAGGGCAAGAGGTTCTGACCCAGTTCCAAAGGGGAGAAGGAATCTCAAGTGGGAAAAGCTTTTTAAACTTTTAAAGAAAGTACAGCTAGACGTTCCAGAACGTGTCCCAAGCCCTGAACCTTACATCGGGCCACACCGCACGCCTTTCCAGCAACCCCTTTTTTATTGGAGTGCATCGGGTGCACCGGGCCACGCCGCACGCCTCCCCAGCGGCTCCTTTTTCATTGGAGCGCCATCAGGTGCATCGGGCCACGCCACACGCCTCCCCAGTGGCCCCTTCTTCATTGGAGCACCATCGGGTGCGCCATTGGGCACGCCTGTGCCTGGTGGGTCCGTGCCTCAGGGCCTCATCAGAGGGCCCTTTGGCTTGGCCCTTAGGTGAGGACCAAGAGCGCCCTGGCGCAAACGTCAAACCCAGCCCCAGGCGCCATGCTATTGCTCTTGCTTCCCATACCTGCTTAGAACTTGCTGCCTCCCATCGATTGCCTAGATCTTGCTACCCACAGTCTGCTTAGAACTTGCTTCCCTTTGCCTGCATTGAACTTGCTTCCCAATGTTTGCATAGAACTTGCTTCCCATTGCCTGCATAGAACTTGCTTCCCATTGTTTGCATAGAACTTGCTTCCCAGTGTTTGCATAGAACGTGCCTCCCATGTGCTCCTTAGCCACCCACTGCGTTGAAAATAACATACGTTCATAGCACCCACTACTCCTCTACTATGGCCCCACATTACATTGTCCTTCTCTTCCTCATACTCCCCAACTGCCTCCCCTCCTACAAACACCCTCACTCCTCTCCCCCCTTCTCTCCCTCCTCCTTCCTCACCTCCCCCTCCATCCTGTCCTCTAACCTTGCATCTGCCCTTGAGCTTCATCACACCCTCCCCCTCATTCAACTATCCCCTCTCTAATGCAACCCCACCTTTGCTTCCGCCGTACTGCCTCCGTTTTACCCCGCTCCCTACTTCTCCTCCTCCTCCTCTCATCAGGTAATAACCCTAACCACGGCCCCCCTCAATTTCTTTCTCACCCTAAGAAGAGTTCCTCACGTACCCTATCTAATCTCATCCATATCCCACTCCTTTCCCCACCCACCCTCACTCACTCACACCAACCATCCATAGATGTTAACCCAAACCCTACCCCCTCCAGGGCTCTGTCTCTGTCTCACTCTAAAAATAGATCCTCACGAATCCTACCTGATAGACACACACACCTGTACCCTGGCCCCTCTAGACCTCAGTATCATTTTGGAAATAGCTCCCCGCGTAACGGCCCTACTAGACCGCCATCTTACTATGGAAAGAAATCCGCCCGTAACTTGTCTAACCTTATCCATATCCCTCTCCTTTCTCCCTCCACTCTCCCATTGTCATGTGCCCTATGGAACGCATGCTCGGTCTCTAAGAAACCTGTTCTTAAGCATGATCTCTTCATATCTAAAGCACTTCACCTGCTTGCCCTAACTGAGACCTGGCTTCTCCCAGATGATACTGCATCCATTGCTGCTCTCTGCCACGGGGGCTACCAGTTCTCCCATACACCTCGAACCACTGGTCGCGGTGGAGGTGTAGGGCTTCTACTTTCTCCCTCTTGCCAATTCCATCCTCTCCCTCTGCCTCAGTCACACCCTCCCTCTCTTTCAAAGTCCACTCCATTCGCCTCTTCTCACCACTTCCCCTCCGGGTAGCTGTTATTTACCGCCCACCCGACAAATCCAAATCGACCTTCCTTACCGACTTTGACTCTTGGCTCTCCGCCTTCCTCGATCCCTCTTCCCCCACTCTTATCCTCGGCAACTTTAATATTCACATTGATACCCCCCCTCTGATCCCCATGATTTAAAGTTTCTTACCCTCACCTCCTCGTTTGACCTACAACTCTGCTCCACTGCCCCCACCCATGTACACGGCCACTGCCTGGACCTGGTACTCTTCTCTAACTCCTCTCCCTCAAACTTCCACAACTCAATCCTTCCTTCATCTGATCATCACCTCTTAACCTTTAATCTTCAGCTTTCACTGTCTCAACCTTATCCTGTCTCCTCCAACCTATTTAGAAATCTTCATAATATTGATCCCTTGACTCACTCCTCCACTATTTCTCCATCTCTCTCCTCTATTGTGTCCTCCAAGTCCATCGATGAAGCAGTATCCTCTTATAATGCTGCACTATCCTCTGCTCTTGATACTCTTGCCCCATCCACACCTTGTCCTGACAGACGTTCTACCCCCCATCCCTGGCTTTCACTCACAACCTGCTATTTACGCACATGCGCCCATTCTGCTGAATGCGCCTGGGCCAAATCCCGCTCCCCAGAAGATCTTATTCACTTCAAATTCATGCTTGGCTCCTTCCAGTCATCCATAGCACTTGCCAAACAAGAACACTACATCCATATGACTAAATCCCTCACCTCTGATCCTCGCCACCTCTTTAATACTCTCAATTCTCTCCTCAAGGTGCCCCCTCCCACGGTCCCCCCTCCCTCTCTACCCAAACCTTAGCCGACTACTTCCATGACAAAATCCACAAGATCACCTCCAATTCCCCACTCCCTCATCTACCTCCCCCCTCCCCAATTCTCCTCCCCCATCCATACTTCCTCTGCTACCCTCTCCTCCTTCCCTTCAATCTCTGAAGAGGAAACCACACTTCTCCTCTCCTCCTCCAAACCCACTACCTGTTCCTCTGACCCTATCCCCACCCATCTCCTACATTCCATCTCCCCCACCATTGTTTCATCCATCTCTCATATTCTCAACCTTTCACTCTCCACTACAACTGTCCCAGTTGACTTCAAACATGCTATTGTCACACCTCTCCTCAAGAAACCCTCACTCGATCCCACCTGCCCTTCTAACTATCGACCCATCTCCCTCCTTCCCTTCATTTCTAAACTACTAGAATGAGCAGTCCACCGCCGCTGCCTCGACTTCCTCACCTCCCATGACCTCTTGGACCCACTACAATCAGGCTTCCTGCCCCTACACTCCACTGAAACAGCCCTTACAAAAGTCTCCAATGACTTGCTCCTGGCTAAATCTAAAAGATTCTACTCTGTCCTCATCCTTTTTGACCTCTCTGCAGCCTTTGATACTGTTGACCACAATCTTCTCCTCTCCTCACTTGGCTTCAAGGACTCCATGCTATCCTGGTTTATTTATCTACATTCTCTTATATACCGTGCTATTCTGCATCAGTGTGGTTTACATTGAACAAACTGAAATTACATTGAACAGGGCATTATAACTTGGAGATAACTATTTTACAGGGAACATGGGCTATGGAGGGTTAAGTGGCTTGCCCAAGACCACAAGGAGCACCTGTGGGACTAGAAACCCCAGTCCTTCCAGCCCAAGGTTGCTGTCCTCTAGTGGGATTTGAACTCCTGACCTTCACAGCCTGAAGTACCTTGCCCCAACCACTAGGCCACTCCTCCACTCCTCCTACCTCTCCCATCGCTCCTTTAGTGTATGCTCTGGGGGCTCCTCCTCCTCCACCACCCCGTTCCATGTTGGCGTTCCACAGGGATCCGTCTTGGGCCCCTCCTTTTCTCCCTTTATACCCAAACCCTTGGCGCACTTATCTTTTCCCATGGCTTTCAGTACCATATCTACGCCGACGACTACGAAATCTACCTCTCTACACCTAATATCTCTCCAACAATCCAGACCAAGATCTCAGCCTGCTTTTCCGACATTGCTGCCTGGATGTCCCATCGCCGCTTGAAACTGAATATGGCCAAGACTGAACTCCTCATCTTTTCCCCCAACTCTTCCCCTCCTCTTTCCCCTTTCTCAGTATCAGTGGATGGATCTACGATCCTTCCTGTTCCCTAAGCCCGCAATCTGGGGGTTATCTTTGACACCTCTCTCTCCTTCTCCACACACATCCAGCTTGTAGTTAAGACCTGCCGCTTCTTCCTCTTCAACATTAGCAAAATCCGCCCCTTCCTTTCTGAACCCACTACCAAAATGCTTATCCACTCCTTAATTTCCTCTCGCCTAGATTACTGCAACCTGCTCCTTGCCGGTCTCCCCGTGAATCATCTCTTTCCCCTTTGATCTATGCAAAATTATGCTGCTTGACTAATATTCCGCCAGTCTCACCATGCCCACATTACTCCTCTTCTCAAGTCACTTCATTGGCTCCCCATCCAATTCCGCATACAGTTCAAACTTCTCATACTGACCTATAAATGCATCCACTCTGCAGCCCCTCAATACCTCTCATCCCTTATATCTCCCTATATCCCCTCTTGGGAACTTCGCTCCGCTAACAAAATACTTCTATCTAGGCCTTTCACTTGCACAGCTAACTCACGCCTTCGCTCCTTTCACCTCGCTGCACCCCACGCCTGGAACAACCTACCTATGTCTATACTCCAAGCACCCTCACTGGCCCTCTTCAAATCCAAGTTGAAAACCCACCTCTTCACTGTTGCCTTCAGATCCTGACTTCCACCCTTACCCTACCCCAATTCCCATCAATCTCCCATGACCGAATTACACAGACCATATTATGCTTTCCACCGAACTGACTATTGCTATCGCTTTGGATTGTTGTATTAGATTGCAAACTCAGATGAGTATTAGATTGTAAGCTCGGATGAGCATGACTCTGACGAGCAGGGACTGTCTATTATATGTATATCTTTAAATGCATGTCATACCTGTACAACACTGCGTGCTCAGCGCTATATAAGTGCTAAATAGTAGTAGTAGTAGGTAGGAATTGCACTGTTTCTTCACAACTACAGAAAATATAGGCAGTGGAATGGGTTAGGCTGCAGGGGCTACAGTCATTCACATTTTTGCCTCACACATCAAGGAGGAGGGAGGGCAAGAGGGCACAAGGACAGAGGTTGATTCCCCCCTGCCCCCAAAACCTAAAGATGTTCTGCTGCCCCTGGTAGACATCAAGGTCAGAGGAATAGGTGGCTGGCCACCAAGCTCATTAGTTGTCTAGGAGTGAGACAGCATGAAAGGAAATGGGTGGATTGGGGTATATACAGTATGAGAGAGAGAGAGAGAAGATGGGTGAAGAGTGGTGATATATGAGAAGAGAAAGTGGGTGATGAGTTGGGGGAAATAGGTATAAGAAAGAGACTGGGCAAAGGCTGGCAGTGGTAGATGAGAAGAGAAGAGAAGGAGTGAGTGATGAGTTGGGGGAAACGGATATGAGAAAGAGAAAGACTGGTGATAATCCAGGCCGTGTTTATACGTGAAGCAGAGAGGCAACTGCCTCTTTGCTCTACCTATCAAAGAGGTGCAGTCACAGAGCTAACAGTATGTTTCAGAAGGGGAGACTGCTGGCTCTTGCCAGTGGCTCCTTAAAGGACTGATTTACTAAACTTCCTGCTCCCATAGACACAGAATGGGAAATGAGCTTCAATAAATCAGTTCCTAAAGAAGCCGCTGCTGATCTAGGAGAGGACTGTTCTCCACTTGAACTTCACTGGGGACAATGCTGGAGGGGTGGGGTAGGGGGGGAGAAGAGGCAAGAAAGGTCTCAGCCATTGGCTCCTATGTTTTCAGCTGGCTCCTCGATTTAGTGAAAATTAGTGAAGGTCTGTGTAAAATAGGCAGGTACGTGCACAGAGTGAACGCATACATTCTAGGAACTTTGGAGCGGCTGCAAATGTGCACACTGACCCTGGCACGTTGTTGGAGATGGATCTGGGACCCTATTTTATAAAGGCACATACTGCTACTGATCATTTATATAGCACTTCTAGGCCTATGCCGTGCACATACACATAGCTTACAATCTCTTAAACCAGACAACAGGGGACTAGGGTAATTCTTTAAGGGAAATGATTAAAACACACATGGCTGTAGATAGGAGAATAAGCGGGGTTAGGATCCGAAAGCAGCCTTGAAGAGATGCCTTTTTAGCCTGGATTTGAATAGGAGCAGAGATGGAGCCTGGCGTACTAACTCGGGTACTCTATTCCAGGCATATGCTGCAGCAAGGTGGAAAGAAGGGAGTTTGGAGTTGGCAGTAGAAGAGAAGGTCACAGATAAACATGATCTGCTTCGGAAGGGGACCTGTTTCATAAAGGAAACCTAGGCACATAGACAATTAGGTTTCTTTCATAAATAGGCTTTTAAAAGGTCCCATTTTGTAGTTTTCCTATTATAACATCAGGCCCAAAGTGTACAAATGACTTAGGGGTATGTTTACTAAACCGTCTTAATGTGCGCTCTGCGACGTTATCGCGCGATAATGGAGCTTTATTGGGCGCAGAGGTACCTTAGCGCGCGATAACGCGCGCAGCGGCGCAAACAAGCGCTGAAGGCGGAGAAAGGCTCCCGGAGGGTGGAGGAAGGCTCCCCAGGGGCGGAGAGAAGGGGTCAATGGATGGCGAGTGGGAGGGGAGAGGCTTCCAGCACACTAACGATGTGAAATCCGAGGCTCAAAACTAACGCCAGTGAAACCCTGGCATTAGAGCTCATTTAAAGGGAAAAGAAACCATTTCCATCAGCAATGTACAGCAAAACCAGGGAAACCTACAAAAAGTGATAAGTGTGATACATGTGCATGGATCAAAAGGGCAAATAAACAGTGAAAATGACCGGAACAAAATTGAAAAAAAACATAACCAAGCTGGGCAATAATGTTATTAAAGGGAAACATCAACCCCCCCCCCCCCCGAGAAAGCTAAAAAAAAAAAAGATATGAATATTGGAAGGGTCTATGCTCCGTCCCCATACAAGGTGAATGAGCCCACACTGAAAGTGCGCAGAGCAGGGTTTTCCCTCTCCAGTGGGCAGGTGTACTATGGCGTGCGCATGTTCCGCAATAGCAGGGCGGGCATGTCGGAACGGGCAACTGGACAGATGCTGGAAAAGGGGACACAGAGGGCTGGAGGCGGCACATGCTGTGGAGCAACTGGGCCACAGTGCGGACTAGGGTGATGCCTACGTGGCCCATAGGAATGCTGAAACAGTAGTGCAGACAGACAGCAACTGATGAGGGCCCAACATGGGCATGAGTGTGCTTCCCACAGTGTCACAGGGGATAGTACCCAGCAGGTACCCCCAAGGGCACAGAACATTGGCAGGTGGTGCTGGGGGGAAGCGCGGACAGCTATGCAGGCACCCCTACCCCAGAACCTGCACCATAGGTTGCCGCCTACCCACACACTGGATGGCCTGAGACTGTGCTCCACCAGCACCAACAGCAGAAGGGCAAGTCAGTAGGGTGGCAGTGGGGTACTGGTGGGGGAGGGGGCAGTGGCAGCTGCCCAGAGCAGACCGTAGCCTAGCCCTGTGTAGGTGGGTGCCATGTACTGCAACATATAGGCTCTGTCTGACAAACAGTCATGGTATCTCCAGGGAATGCACTGTCTGTGTGGTGCAGAGCACCCAACCATTGTGTCCAGGAGCTGAAGGCCACAGGTTCAAGTCCCAGCTGTGGCTCCCACCAACCCAGTCCCCATATTTTACTCAGTCCTAAACCGTGGTAATAAAGAGGGAACCTTTATTGCAGATAACATAAATGTGCCTGAAATGCCTATATTTTACCCTACAGAGCACAGACACCATAAACATGCGCATTACCTAGAGCAGAGTCCCCCAAATGCAGTCCTGGAGGGCCAAAAAACATTCAGGTCTCATGCTGTCTCTAATATAAGTCACATAAGTAAGATACCGTAAATGATCCCACAAAAGATTTTTTATTCCACTTTTGTTGGACATAGATCACAAGGAGGAGGCACTATGAGCCAACCCCCAAATGTAATACATGCCCCTTTTATTCAACCACATAGGTTTAAACAACGAAACTTTAATTATTCAATGCTTCCCAGCATATAAAAAGAAAAATGTACTTATCTTTTACACATGCGCGTGTGTAAAAGATAAGTACATTTTTCTTTTTATATGCTGGGAAGCATTGAATAATTAAAGTTTCGTTGTTTAAACCTATGTGGTTGAATAAAAGGGGCATGTATTACATTTGGGGGTTGGCTCATAGTGCCTCCTCCTTGTGATCTATGTCCAACAAAAGTGGAATAAAAAATCTTTTGTGGGATCATTTACGGTATCTTACTTATGTGGCATCCATTTTGATTACCGTCTGGGGTTATATTGTGGCTTGTCTCTAATATAAGGACATGTTAGCATGGTGGCAGAGGGGTACTGGTGGTGGAGGGGGCAGTGGCTGCTGCCCACAGCAGACAGTGGCCTAGCCCTGTGTAGGTGGGTGCCAGGCACTGCAACAGACAGGCTCTGTCTGACAAACAGTCATGGTATCTGCAGGGAATGCACAGATTCTGTGGCAGCACAGTGGTGCAGTGCATACAGCCAGTGTGTTCAGGAGCAGAAGGTCACAGGTTCAAGTCCCCACTGTGGTTCCTACCAACCCAGCCTCCACATTTTACCCACAACTACAACGTGCTAATACAGACAGAACCTGTAGTGCAGATGACGTAGACATGCCCAAAACACCTACCTTTTTCCCTACAGAGCACAGACACCATAAACATGCGCATTACCTAGAGCAGAGTCTCCCAAATGCAGTCCTGGAGGGCCAAACACCATTCAGGTTCCATGCTGCCTCTAATAAATGTGGCTGTGCTGCATTGCTATACACCGCCCCCATGGTATGCAGATGTATCCATGCATATTCATTAGTTACAGCATGAAAACCCAAACAGTGTTTGGCCCTCCAGGACTGGAGTTGGGAACCTCTGCCCTAGAGCAGCGGCCAACAGGGGAAGACACACCCGCACCCACAGGCTCCATTATCCCAAGCCTCCTGGAGAGGCAGGTTGTTGGGCCCTGCGTGCATCTCCCCATACTAGCACTTGCATACTATAGCAATGCGACCCTAAACATGGGAAAACTGTACACAGCTATCAAAAGGTTGCTATGATTACTGGCAGATAGCAATTCCTACGTTAAGCACAATTGGCTGATTGAGCTGCATCATAGCAACCTTTCTGATGTCTGTGGAGTGTTGCTCAGGTCTGGTGTCTGAGAGAGTGACCCCAACAGTATTGCGTACCATAGCCATGCCTGCACTGTGCCCAGGACTGGTGTGGTGGCCAGGGCTGCCAAACACCTCTATAGTTGCACAATGCTGGCATAGGTGTGTGGAGTGTGTGTCTGTCTATCCAGTGTGTGGTGGCTGCCAACACCCTCCACAGCCCACACTGCTAGCACTGTTGCCAGTATTGGTCTGCCAATGTGCATAATGAGGAGCAATGTACTGTGAGAATAGCCTGGATAGTGTGGCCTGGCTGGCCGCATCTGCACAGGGCATAGGGCAATGGCTCGAACATTGTAGTGCCCGGCCACCACCTGCACAGACAGCATGGCCACAGCATGTCCTGCTGGGAGGTCACTCTCACCCTGACTGAGCAGTGACCACGGCATGGCTAGGTTCCCCCATAGTGCTATATAGCATTTTTCTCATGTGATATTTATGGGTCCCTTTTGTGACCCAATCACTGATTTATCTGCTTGGTGTGTATGCTGACATTCCAGTTCTGGGTGCATGCATTTTCTCCAGGGCTATGTGCTATGGACTAGCTAGCAGACTGTCTGCAGCTAGTATGTGTCTGGTTGGAACACCTTGCAGGGTGCAGCGGCTGGGGGCTTGCTGCTGGAAAATGTCAGATTGTGGTGGGGGGCAGCTGAGCATTTCTAGGCCTACTGTCTGTCTGCTATTGCTTTATGGATGTGTACAGATCTGCATTGACTGCTCTGTAGGATATCTGTTCCCCAGCAGGACTGGTGTTGATGGTCTCCTCTACTCCTACCATTGCAGGGCAGTAGAATGTGGATCTATTGGTGGGTGATCCTGTTTCCCACCCTAAGCCCTGAGGGGGGGGGTTGTGTGGTGGTACATAATCCTCCTATGGGTCCTCCCTCCCTTCCTTCACCTACATCATGTAACCATGGCACCAACACAGGATATGCACTATTCTGGGTACATCATAGCCCATAAGGGCTAGACATGACAGAGAAATACAAAAGGACACAGATGTAACCTAGGTGTGTCTGCAGGAACTACTTATCATACACAGTAGCACTGATGGGGACTTGCAGCATGGCGTATTTCAGCTATGAAAGGTGCTGTGGACCTGGTGCTGGGTGCCCCACCTCACCCTCAGAGTGAGCACAGTACCCGCACAATGTGACAGTCTGTGGCTACTCTGCCAGTACCACACATGGTCAGTTCCCCCTACCCAGCCGAGGTGCTGTGGGGGTGCATACCCCATCTTGTGCCCATCTGCTGACTGCTGATTTGCATGTGCAGTGCATCATGGGTACGGATGGGTTAACCCTATCCTGGTAACCACAGCAGACAGTTTGTGTGGTGACGTGCAGTCCTTCTGCAGCCAGCCAGGGGTTTGTTAGCAGCTATAGAGCTGTAGCCCACTGGTTACTTTGCTGCCTATGAAGCCAGAGGTCATGGGTTCAAACCCATGGTGGGGCTATTTGATAGCACTGTCTGAGGCATTGTCTGTTTTTAATGTACATTAGTGCTGCCAGCAAAAACACCCCTCAGAGTACTGTAACCTTAAGGCGCCCCATAAGGCACCTTATAGGGCGCCCTATCAAGTGTCCTATAGGGGACATTATAGGGTGCCTTGGCGGACAGTGAACTTTATAATGTGCCCTATGGAGTGCGTTATGGGGTGCCTTATGCGGCACCTTAGGTTACAGCATGTGAGGGTGTGTTTGCTGGCAGCAATAATTAAAATACAAATAAAATGCCTCAAGAAACAATACTTACATGTCAAAGCTGATGACTCAGCCAGCCTTATGCATTAGGCACACTGGGGATCAAACTCATGACCCCAGTATCATCAGTCAATGTATTAACCATTGTGCTACACCTCTGTTTCTATGCTTAATTGTCTGGGCGCCTACTTAAGATTACCGCGCGTTAACGCGCTTAGTGGTGCTTTGCCCGATAATGTGCGCAGCAGCACGCGTTATCGCGCGATAATCCCGTTTTGCTACTTTAAGACTGAAACGCCCACTCATTTTATGGCAGCCTGCACACTATCGCCAGGCGCACGTTAAGACGGTTTAGTAAACATACCCCTTAGTCAATTGTTCCGGATTTTGTTTTGCTCAGTTTTGAATCCACAGCTGTATGGTTTAATGTGTTCTATTTAGTAAAATAAAGGAAACAAAAGGAGTCATTCATTTTGCACCTTTGGATCGATTCTGACTGATATGCATCCCGCACTGCCCCCTAATACTGAAAAAGCAGTTGAGAGCCATTAGAAGCCAACAAGAAACTAGTTAGTGGATGCTTTTGCTAAATTCAGAAGATAGCTCAAATCCCAGGAATGCCAATTAGCAGCAAGTTTCCAGATTTAGAACAGCAGATGAGAAGGTGGTGACTGGAAGCACCTTCTCTCTGGAGGACAAGTTCTTTGGGGGTAGGAGGCAGAGTGTGTTTTACACTGCTAAGCTTCTCCACACAGACTGATTAATTGCTGGCCCAACTAGAGGGCAGCTGGTGGTGCATATCAGTGGGCGCTTCTGCAGGTTGCTTTAGTGCTGAATCTAATGCTATTAGCCAACAATATAAAGGCAAGGAGGAACAGAAAAAGCGGAGCCCTCATCTCCCATTGGCAAAGCAATTCAATTAGCCCAAACACAATTAATTAGAGCGGGATGGGAAAAACAGCTCCCCTCCTTTGCCAGGGCATTGTTTTAGAAGGACCCCAGGCAAGAAACAACGAAATAAACATCAGACTAGTCCAAGGATCAATCAAGGAAAGCGCATCTCAAACTTAGGAGCTCTATGGAGGAATGCCAGCATGCTATAGATACAGCTCTTATTCAAAACACAGCTGGTCCCTTCTGCATTCTGTAGTATTTCAAAACAGCCTGAGAAGTATTAATTCTCTGTCTTCACTGATTAAAACAACGCTACTGCTAATTTCGTTCTTTCTTTAAGTTATGTAAAACTGAGATTAATGCAATTCTTTTCAAGGAGCATGCATAGAGGGCAATTATTTAAACTCCTGAGCAATTAACACAGATTTTTCTGCGCATCACTAGTATGTGCATAGTGTATTTTATAAAACAGAGTTTGTTTGTTGGATTGGTTTGCAATAAACATATCATTACAAAGAAAATAGGGCCATAACTGGTGAAAAACAAAATTGCATTAAATCCTGGCTTGTGCATTGACACCAATCCTAAGGCTGGTGTAAATGCCCGTGGCTAGAATTTTAAGGAAAACCTGCAAGTTCTAGCATTTTATAGATTTGGACCCAGTCCGAGCTGCACCCTTAGGCCTGCTCATAGTGAAAGTACAAGCCATCAGCCAGCAGAATATCGACCAGCTAAAATAAGCATGCAAAGGCCTATCCACATATGTTTGTCACTGAAAATACGCGAGTTATGCACATTGATGGCATGTAACTTTATGCACCTCCTTATAAAATCACCTCCATAGTGACATCAACTACATTAAAATACATGTTACATTGGAAGGAAGCTTTTTTTGGCATGATGTCACGGGCTCTGATTTGACCACATCCTTACACTTTAATATGGACATTCTATATAGTGAACGAACCAATCAAATCCCATTCCTCTGTGGGTGCAGCAGCTGCTAAGGTATCCCCAGTATTGAGTAACTCTTTCCTTGCGTCCAGGGAGTGTAATTTGTGTTGAGTTTAGCACCACCAATCATTCTGAAAACTGACTCCTGTGATGCACGGTACCTCAGGACATGGCTTCCACTGAGGCTGCTTCTCTAGGTTCAGTTGGCTTGCAATGGAAGAGCTTACAACTTACTGTTGTATATAGTGTTAAAACACTGTAAATCATCTGAATAATACAGTTTTGTTTTATATTGTCAGCAAATGAGTTTATCATGCATTCCATTTTAGCTTGAACAACCCAACCTTCACCAAAGTCAGTGAATGTGCTAACGTACGCTAACATGGCAAATATCTTGCGTTATTCCATCTGTGAAATTTTGTGCTTGTGATTTGCTCTTTTAGCATGTTATTGGCTATTGTGAACATCACAAGAAAATCTGCAAAAATAGGTAACGAGTCACATTATTATGTCAATCAGCTCATTACCTACCTTTGCATAGATAAACAATGTACACTTGAAAGTGTGAACATCAACACACAGCCATTATTGTGAAAAATGTAAGTACACCTCAGGGAGGTATGGTTGTTTTGCAGTTAACGGGTTGCATTATCAAGTGATTATTTACCTCCAAGCTCATATGTAAGCAATTAACATGGAGTGTTAGAGTGCTCTCACTCTTCTCGCAGCTCTGCACCGGCTCCCTGTCTGTTCTTATATTTGGTTCACGATACTTTTTCTCACCTACAAGTGTGTTCATTCTGCAGCTCTCTGCTACTTCACTTCTTATCTGCCTCTACATGACGTCCGTCATTTGTTGGACAAACGGCTCCTATCTGTGCTCATCTCTTGTACACTTCTCATTTTCCGTCTTGTGGCACCAAGTGCCTGGAACGACCTTCCTGAGTTGCTGTGCCTTGACCCATACACTGACCTCTTTGAAACTGCTTTAAAATCCAAAACCCCCGACTCTTCCTGATATGCGACTCTCTTGGGTTAAACATGATTACTACAAATTGCCTTGTCTGTTTCAAGCAGAGTGTAAGCTCCATGAACCAGGGATTGACTCTATGGGGTATGTTTACTAAACAGCGCTAACATCACAGCGGTGACATTATCGCATGATACGTAACGTTATCGCACGATATTCTTGCGTGATAACATCGCATTTCACGCGATAACGTCTCTGGTGGCGTTAAGGCACACAGAGGGCGGAGAGAAGGGGGTCAATGGGCGGAGAGTGGGCGGGGAGAGGCTCCAGGCACACTAACGCTGTGAAATGAAGGTCTGAAAATTAACACCAGTGAAAACCTCGCGTTAGAGGCACATTTGCAGGAGAGAAAAAACAGTTCAGTCAGCAATGTACAGCAAAGACAGGGAGACCCAGAAAAGTGATAGTAGTGATACATGTGCAGCAACAGCAAAGTGCCCAAATACGAAAGGGCACTATGGTGAGTCTGCAAATGGGGTACAGGGGGCTGCAGGTGGGATATGCAGTGGGGCAGCTGGGGCACAGGGTGAGTTAGGCAGATGCCTAGGTGCCACATAGGAAGGCAGAAATAAAAAATCAGCATGACAGCAACTGACCAAGGGCAAACATATCCATGAGTGTGTGTCCCCCAGTGCCCCAATGGACATTACCCAGCAGGTACCCCAAAGGGCACATAACATTGGCAGGTGGTACTGGGGGGAAGCATGGATGTCTCTGTAGGCACCCCTACCCCAGATCCCACACCATAGGCAGCCGCCTACGGCACACTTGATAGCCTGGGACTACGCACCACCAGCACCACCAGCAGAAGGGCATGTCAGCATGGTGGCGGAGGGGTGCTGGTGGTGGAGGGGGCAGTGGCATCTGCCCACAGCAGATGAAGGCCAAGCCCTGTTTGGGTGGGTGGCATGCAGTGCAACAGACAAGGTCTGTCTGAAGAACATTCATGGTATCCCCAGGAAATGATGTACCTCTGTGGCAACAGTTTAGTGCAGTACACACAGCTAGTGTGTTTAGGGGCAGAAGGTCACAGGTTCAAGTCCCAGCTGTGTCTTCTGCAGACCTTGTCCCTATATTTTACCCTACAGAACACATAAACCATAAACATGTGCACACCCTAGAGCAGCAGCAAACAGGGGCACAAACGCCCACACCCACAGGCCCCACTATCCATATCCTCATGGAGAGCCAGGCTTTTGGGCCCTGCACGGAGCAGCAGCCACCACTACTACCACCTGCATACCTCAGCAATGCCGTCATAAACATGGAAACACGCTCCATATATATCAAAAGGTTGCTATGATGGATGTCAGATAACAGAACCTACATTAAACACAAATTGTTAACAGAGATTCATCATAGCAACCTTTCTGATATATATGGAGTGTGTTTCCTTTCTGTTTGTTTTCTGACAGTGTTTACCACCTCGGAGAGTGACCATAACAGTATTGAGTTCCTTAGCAATGCCTGCACTGTGCCTAGGAGTGGTGCCAAGGCTGCCAACCACCTCTATCTTTGCACAATTCTGAAATAGGTGAGGAAGTGTGTGTATGTCTATCCAGTGTTTTGTGGCTGCCTACACCTTACTGAGCCCAGAATGCTTACAATGTTTCCAGAGTTAGCCTGCCAATGTGCATAATGAGAAGCAAGGTATTGTGGGTATGGCCCAGACAGGGCGGTCTGGGCAGGATGCATCTGCACAGGGCATAGGACAATGGCTGGGATATTGTAGTGCCTGACCACCACCTGCACGGACAGGGTGGCCACAGCATGTAAAGCTGGGAGGTCAGTCTCACCCTGACTGTGCAGTGATCATGTCATGTCTAGGTTCCCACATGGTACAATACACTGACTTTCTCAAGTGATATCTATGGGTTCCTTTTTCTGGGGCATAGTCACTGACATACATGCTTGGTGTGTGTGCTTACATCCCACTTTTGGGTGCACACAGTTCTTCCAGGAACATGCATTATGTGCTAGCTAGCAGACTGTCTGCAGTTAGCATGTTTATGGTTGGAACACCTTGCAGGGTGCAGTGGGTGAAGAGAAGACTGAATGTGCCCTCTGCTGGTGAATGTTAGATGAGAGGGGGGGGGGCAGCTGAGTTTTTCCATGGCTATTGCCTGTCTGTCAGTGCCTTATGTGATAAGTACAGATCTGCATTGATTGCCCTGGAGGGTGCCTATTTCCCAGCAGGACTGGGGTGGTGATACCCTCTACTGCCTCTGATGTAGAGTGTGGATCTGTTGGTTTGAGATCCTGTCCCCCACCCTGACCCAGTGAGGGCGGGTTGGGTGGTACTACATAATCTGCTTTTGGGTCCACACACCACCCTTCTCCTATAACAAGTGACCATGGCAACCACACAGGACATGCACTATTCTGGGTGCATCATAGTCCACAAGGGCTAGACATGACTAGGAAATAGAGAAAGACACAGGTGTATCCTAGGTGTGTCTGCAGGGACTACCTGTCACACACTGGCACTGATGGGGACCTGCTGCACAGCCTATCTTAGCCAAGCCAGGTGCTACAGACCTGGTGCTGGGCACCCCACCTACCCTCATGGTGAGCACAGGAACCACACAATGTCACGGTCTGTAGCTACTCTGTAACACACATGGTCAGTTTCCCCTACCAGGCTGAGGTGACATGGAGACACATACCTCATCTTGTGATCAGCTGTAGACTGCTGATCTGGATCATGGGTATGGGTGGGTTTAACCTATCCTGGTAATCACAGCAGACAGTTTGTGTGGTGACCTGCAGTCTTTCTGTATTTATTTACATTCTCTTATATACCGTGCTATTCTGCATCAGTGTGGTTTACATTGAACAAACTGAAATTACATTGAACAGGGCATTATAACTTGGAGATAACTATTTTACAGGGAACATGGGCTATGGAAGGTTAAGTGGCTTGCCCAAGACCACAAGGAGCACCTGTGGGACTAGAAACCCCAGTCCTTCCAGCCCAAGGTTGCTGTCCTCTAGTGGGATTTGAACTCCCGACCTTCCGGCCTGAAGTACCTTGCCCCAACCACTAGGCCACTCCTCCACTCCAATTGTGGAGGCAGATGATTGTGGAGGCAGAGGTCTTAGTTCAATCCGACAGTGGTGTTATTTAATAAGGCTGTCTGAGGGATTTCCTTTTAATTTAAATCAGTGCTGCCAGCAAAAACACCCTCACAGTGCCGTAACCTTTAGGTGCCTCATAAGGAGCCCTATATGGTACCCTATAAAGCGCCCTATAGGGCACATTATAAGGTGCCTTATAGGGCGCCTTATGGGGCACCTTAGGTTATGGCACTGTGAGGGTGTTTTTGCTGGCAGCACTGATTTAAATTAAAAGGAAATCCTTCAGACAGCCTTATTAAATACCACCACTGCAGGATGGAACTCATGACCTTTGCCGCCACAGTCATTGTAATAACCAGTGGGCTACATCTCTATAGCTTCTAACACAGCGCTGGCATGGACTTAAGGTTAACGTGCGTTAACGAGCCAAGGCGCCCTCTATCGCGCGATACAGATTCCTTGCTACCTTGCCACCGGAACGCCCACTACCTTATATGGCATTCCTCACATTAAAGCTGCAACTAGCGCCGGTAACATTAGGACGGTTTAGTAAACATACCCCCTATGTTATTTATCTTTATAACACCGTATATGACTAGTAATTATTTTAGAAATGGTGGGCCGATATTAAGCAGTACCATTTATAAAACAGGCATAACATAAGCGTCTATATAGCTCGAAAGTTTAGGCTCCCTGCTATAAAATAACCCCCAACGGACGTTAACTGCAATAAGAGCCGATATAGAGAAAGCTCTGAGCTGTATCTACACTGACAACAGATTTTCAGCACAATAAAACATCATTTTCAATGCAAAGATGTTGAAACTCCAGTTATAGATAGGTGAACCCTGTATATAGAAAATCAACTGCAAATTACAGACCTGATCATATTTATGATATATTTCCTATACTTAGCTCATACCATCTCCAGGAAGTTTAAGTAGGCCATAATTCTCTATAGGTTATAGTATGAAAAATATTCAGGGGCCTAAATACTATACATTGTTAGGTGTTGAATGTGGGTTGTAATGAGTATTACGGTAACTGTTAACACATTAAAACTGAATGCTGAAATTTCAATTAGAGGGCATGGAATGGGAGGGGAATGGGTGGGAATGTACCTTGCTGTTAATATGGGCATTGTTGCCACACTTTAACTGAAAATGTGGCAGATAATACTGGACAGTTAGTTACCAGGGATGGCAGGGCCGGCCCGTCCATTGAGCAAGAATGTTTTTTGCACAGGGCCCTGTGTTTCAGGGGGCCCCGCGCAAAGAACATTCTGCTTTTTTTCAAAATTAAGTTAAAAAAAAAAAGCTGGCTGCTACCGCGGCAGCGGCAGAATGGAGTGTCCCGCGGGGCCCCCTCTGCCCGGCTGAGCTCTCCCTCTGCGACGGCTGAGCCCCTCTGAAAGCCGGCACAGAGGGGCTCAGCCGTCGCAGAGGGAGGGAGGGAGGGACTCAGCCGGGCAGAGGGGGCCCTGCGGGACACTCCATTCTGCCGCTGCCGCGGCGGTAGCAGCAGTGGCAGCAGTAGCAGACACCTTTTTTTTTGTTTTTAATGTTCCTTGAACCGATGAGGGGGAGGGTTAGGACTGGTAATGGGCTATGGAGGGGGTTAGGACTTGACTTGAGGTGGGCTGTGGGTTGATGGGGGGGTTAGGACTGGTAATGGGCTATGGGGGGGGCTAGGACTGGAAATGGGCTGGGGGGGTTAAGACTGGAGGTGGGCTGATGGGGTTAGGACTGGTAATAGGCTATGGGCTGTTGGGAGGGGTTAGGACTGGTAATGGGCTGTGGGCTGATGGGGGCTGTCTGGTAATGGGCTATGGGGGGGTTAGGACTGATAATGGGCTATGGGGGGGGCTAGGACAGGAAATGGGCTGATGGGGAGGGGTTAGGACTGGTAATGGGCTGTGGGCTGATGGGGGCTGTCTGGTAATGGGCTATAGGGGGGTTAGGACTGATAATGGGCTATGGGGGGGCTAGAACAGGAAATGGGCTGATGGGGAGGGGTTAGGACTTGAGGTGGGCTGATGGGGTTAGGACTGGTAATGGGCTGTGGGCTGTTGGGGGGGTTAGAACTGGTAATGGGCTATGGGGGGGGGTTAAGACTGGTAATGGGCTTTGGGCTGATGGGGGCTGTCTGGTAATGGGCTATGGGGAGTTAGGACTGATAATGGGCTATGGGGGGCTAGGACAGGAAATGGGCTGATGGGGAGGGGTTAGGACTTGAGGTGAGCTGATGGGGTTAGGACTGGTAATGGACTATGGGCTGATGGGGGGGTTTAGGACTGCAATGGGCTATGGGGGGCTGACTGGAAATGGGCTGATGGGGGGTTAGGACAGGTAATGGGTTATAGGGGGGGCTTAAACTGAAAATGGGGTGATGGGGGGTTAGGACTGGAAGTGGGTTGATGGGGGGGCTAGGACTGGTATTGGGTTGGGGGGTTGCTAGGACTGGAAATGGGCTGATGGGGGGCTAGGACTGGAAATGGGCTGATGCAGGGACTAGAAGGGAATGGATGCTGGGTGAAGCTGGAACTCGAAGGGCGCTGCTGTTGGGGGAGTATTAGACTGTGATGGGGCGGGGAAAGGGGAAAATATTTTGTGTGGGAGGGATGAAAAATCTACAATTGGCCGGGTATTGGGAGAGTAAGTGGGGATTGAGGATGGAGGGGTAAAATTTGAGTGGATGAAATAGGAATGAGGAAAGAGCAAAAGGAGAAAGATTAGTATGTTAAAGCAGATGTAGAGAGAGAATGGAAAAAAAAACTAGGAGAGAAGAAAGGACAAATGGACAGCAGACAATGGAGAGTTAGCAGAAGACACGAAGAAACCAGAAGAAAGTGGCTGGAGCAATTGCAGCTGAAAAAAAATGCACAAAAGGTAGAAAAATATCTCTTTATTTTGAATTTATTAATTGGAATATGTTAGCTCTGGTAAATGTGCATCATTAACGTCTGCGCTTTGTTTAGTACAAGAGCAAATTAATGTATAGTTTTATTTCTACAGTGTTGTACATTCCAAGTTTGGCTTTTGGGATTCCCAGTTTAATTATTGTCATCCTGTTTCTAAATTGTGATTCCTTGTTTGGTGATGGTTTATGTTCTGTTCATGTGTAACTGAGCTGACGTATTCTGTTTATGTAATTCCTATTTGACATTGCCACTTGTTCTCTTTCACCAGTAGGTCATGTATTGGTATTCTCTGAAATGTATTGGTTTAATATTTGCATGTTTCCTTTTGATAGGTACGGTATGGTGCTTTGTGAGTCCTGGTAGTGCTGTTAGAATACGGCGGGTTTGCTATGGGTTCTAAATGGTCCCGTACATTGGGCAATTGGATAGTGCAGACATCTGCTTCAAGTGTGTTGGGGTCTGATAATCATCATATCGGCCACTATGCTTGTGGCCGTTGTGATTTTTGTCTTACTACACTGGAGGGACTTGTTTGGGTGGATCCTAATACGGGAGTGCATCATCGATCCAAGAGTATTTCTGATTGTTATACAGAGTTTGTAATCTATGTCTTGGTATGTCCCTGCAATTTTGTTTATGTGGGGAGCACTACTCGCCCCGTACGAAAAGGTTATTGGAACACCGTTCTCGGATTAATCGGCGGCAGGAAGGGGCTCCTGGAGTGCTTCATTGTCAGCAACAAGGACATTATTTCGCTGATTTGCGGTGGCGGGTATTGGAGGTTGTTCCCTTACCTCTTCGAGGGGGGGATCGTCAAGCCCGACTTCATTTACGGGAACAGTATTGGATTTTTCAATTGGGATCTATGATACCACATGGCATGAATGTTGAGATTGACTGGTGGGGTTTGCAATTTCAATAAAGTTGTTGAAGGGTGTGAGCATTGGGTTTCTTCTGACGTCACGTTATTGAGGCGTATTCATTGGAACTAGGGGCAGTGGGGTTCATAAGCCTGAGGAAGAGCTGACGGAAAGCGCGGCTTGAAACACTACTAGTGTCGGGGAGGAATATTAGGAGTGACATTGGTTAGGGGTGTATGGGAGCACTTTCTTCAATAAAGTATCTATGAAGAAGTTCCAAGAAATGCAATAGTGGAATCAAGAATTTATTTTGGAGTTTATGAGAGTTGATTTCCTTGGGTGTAATTTATTGGGATGGGTTCTAAATGGGCAGTGTTTGTAGTAGTTCCTAATGTGTCTGGTGGTTGGCACTGGATTATAGTAATGTAGAAATCTTTTAGTTTTTCTTTATTCATACACTCATTAAGAGGCATGTTTACTAAAAGTTAGTATATGGTAACATTATGCAAATATTTATGCAAATGAGGCCCCTTATTTTATTTATTTATTTATTTACAGTCTCTTATATACCGCACTATTCAGCATCAGTGCGGTTTACATGGAACAAAATGCTCAGTACAGTTAACATGTATGAGTTTACATATAACAGGGAACAAAAACTTGGATAACAGGGGTAGACTATTTACAAAACGTATGCAAATGAGGCCCCGCACCGAGTCTCCGCACATGGCCCCGCACCCCCCTTGGGCCGCCCCTGAGGGATGGACACTATTGTTAATCTGAAACAACAGGAAAAAACTGGAATTTAGGTTTTTAACCAGCATTGTTAATAGTTGTCAAGCATGGGCTGGCCTTGAACCAGTGCCCTTTGGGTGGGAGGTTACCGGTATTCTAGGCAAAAGCCCAGAAGACAGAGTTTCTTAGCTGTATCTTGTATTTCTGTAATCTTAGTTCATGTTTCCGGATTTTTCCAGCGGGAACCAGCCAAGGGAGATTTAGGCATTGCTATCCTGCGTCTGGGCTTGTTCCCTGCTGGTTCATTGTTCCTGTTATGATCATGCTCCCTGAGGCCTTGCATGTGATTCCTCTTTTATCTATCTTGCTTCCTGATGCTCACTGAGGCCCCAGGATACCACCTTCAGTTCCAGCAACCCTTGTTGGCCTTTTCTGCTGGATACACTTCTTGGAGGTACAGTGACATGAAAACTTATCCCGAGTAATCTTAATTCTAATCTTGGTCTTGTCTATTATCCCATCTTTTGGGGTCCCTGTCTAGGAGGCCCCCACACCCCCGCTACATCTCAGAAAGAACCAGACAAAACAGAGCTGCAGAGTTGCCCAGTTCCAGGAGGGAGTCTTTTTAGCCAGTCCTGGTTTTGAACTTCCATCCTAAAACCAGTGTGGTATTTGTAGTCCCTGATTCTGCCCATTGAAATCAGTGCTGCAGATCCCATAATGCCTCAGGATAGGCTTGCCTGAAATCCAGGGCTACCAAAAATATCTCCTTGGAACTCAGTAACCTGGCAACTCTGCCAAAGTAAAGGTTCTGATAGATTGACTCAGTCACCTACAGTATATGGAACAACTGATAGGACTCAGCTAAATAGGAGTGTGCACAGAAGCTTAAGAGGAAAAAAGAGCACATGGGGGCACACGCAAATTGTTTCATCTGGTTAGCGGACCCACTAACTGGCTACAATGCAGTCACTGCAGTATTCAATGGCACTAACTGAATATCCCCACAGACCACCAAAAATACACACCTGGCTAAAACTGGAACATCTGTGGGCAGAGCGGGGGCGGTGCCAGCTAAACCAGTTAAAGTTAGGTCAATCTGAAAGCTGTCCTAACTTTAGACGGTTTACACTGTCTGGTTAGTAGCTGAATATGCCGCTAAGCGGATAGTGAGAACAGGAAGTCATTAGGGACTGTTGATCCCGGATAGCAGCAGACTGCATGGAAATGTATCCTAGCCTTGAACCAGTGATTAGAGAGCTAACGTGCAAGTGAGGTTATTTAAAGTGCTTTGAGAACAAGTAGAGTGGCTGCTAATGACAGGCAGATTTCAAGAAAGGCAGGCAAAGAAAGGCCAAGGCCTACTGTCAGGAAGGGCAGGGGTCAGAAGACCTCCCCAAAAGTCACAGAGACGAGGCAGGGAATGGTCAGACACCATGGTAGACGTAATCCTGCCAAAGACAAAAGCTGGGGAATATTTTACTAGAGGACAGATAATGGAGCAACTCAGAAGGTGGTTTTAGGGAATTGCATGGAATTTGTGCCAGCCTGGAGTTTATTTATTTATTTAGCTGTATTTATATCCTGCTTTTCACCCGGTCAAAGCAGTCAATTGGGGGATACAAGACACATACACTAATACTTACAGGGAATATGGGCAATGCAGGGTTAAGTGGCTTGCCCAAGACCACAAGGAGTGCCTATAGAACTAGAAATCCCAGTCCCTCCGGCCTGAGATTGCTGTCCCCAGGTGGGACTTGAACCCCTGGCCCTCTGGACTGAAGTACCTTGTCCTAACCACTAGACCACTCCTCTAGTGGTTAGGAGGGAGTTAACACTTGTTGTACATGCTTGTATTGTCCATGGGATAGTTTACTGTTACATCACAAAGAATAAAGATTCCTGAATCTGCCTGTCTGTATTTGATGATTCCAGGAAACTGACAGGTTCAATTACTTGTCACAACTGGATACATCCAAGCAGGGGCCATGGAATGCCTCTCAGAATGGGGGGAAAGCTCCTTGACTCCACTCCCAACTCTGTCCTAAATCCACCTCTTAGCCCCCACAGACTTCCCCTCATTCCCGCTGGGATCCCATCTCCCGCAGACAGAAGAGAAGGGAATGGCTGTGATCGCGGCAGGCTCCTATCTGCCTCCAGGAGATTAGATCCCTGCGAGCAAGAGGGGAGGGCTGCCGCAATCATGGCCAACTAACTGGAAAAGATCTGTGTTTATACCAATACTGAAGAAAGGTGATCTGACGGACTTTAGAAATTATCACATAATCGCTGTGATCCCACATGCTTGGAAGATTCTATTCAAGATCATCCAGCAGAGATTGTAAGTACCGTGTTTTGTCTTGACTAGATTGTAAGCTCTGATGAGCAGGGACTGTCTCTTACATGTCTGTACAGCGCTGCGTACGACTGGTAGCGCTATATAAATGCTCAATAGTAGTAGTAGTAGTAGTAGACTACAACCAAACTTGAATGACAACTGCCTGAGGTACAAGCAGGGTTCAGGAAAGGGCGAGGAATGAGAGACATCATTGTAGATGCAAGATGGATTCTTGAAAATACAAAGAATACCAAAAGGATATCTATTTGTGCTTTATTGACTACAGCAGAGGTGCTCAAATCCAGTCCTGGAGGGCTGCAAACCAGTCAGGTTTTAGGGATATCCCTAATGAATATGCATGAGTTAGATTCAAATACAATGGAGGCAGTGCATGCAAATATATCTCATGCATATTCATTAGGGATATCCCAAAAACCTGACTGGTTTGCGGCCCTCCAGGACTGGATTTGAGTACCTCTGGACTACAGCAAGGCTTTTGACTATGTAAACCATGAGAAACTCTGGGCCACTTTAAGAAGGGTGGGTATACCAGAACCTTTACTTTGCAGAACCTTTACTTTGATCAAGAAGCAACAGTTTGAATGGAACAAGGAGAAACAGAATGGTTTAAAATCAGCAAAGATGTATGACAAGGCTACATGATTTCCACCTGCCTGTTTAATTTATATGGAGAATAAATCATCAGAGAAGCAGGACTGTATGAAGACAACCGAGGTGTGAATAATGGTGGAAAACTCATTAAAAACCTTCGCTATGCTGATGATATCACATTACTGACTGAAAATGAAGAAGATCTGAAAGATTTGCTTCTTAAGATCAAGGACCTTCGAGCCTGATTCAGAAAGGGGCATGTCTGGGCCATCTAGATTGCCCCAAGCAGGACAGGCCCGTTAGGACACGGTTCTGTAACGTGGAAGCAAAATGTTACCGCAGCATACAGAATCAGGCCCTGAGACGCCCCAGCATGCTCTTGCAGACCAGCGGGGACATCTTCCCCACAGACCCCCCTGACTTCTGTGGTGCCGACGGTCTGTTTCCTCGCCATCCGACCCAAAGTTGGGCAGCCGGGGCCAGGACTGGGCAGCGGGGACCTACCTGTACCCAGCCCCAGCCTCTGGGGGAGTTCCAGCCCTGATTTCCCTGTTTATGCTGCTTATTTCACCTTCAAGGTTGAATAAGCAGCATGTTCCCCCTGATCCCACAGGACATACAGGGCCATGACCGGAATTGGCCCTGTACATCCTGCCACCTCGGCATGCCCCTGCTCCGCCCTCACTCTTCCCCTCCCAACCCCCTCCTCCCCCAGCTGACTCTCCCCATACTGCTGCTCTGGCTGTGCAGGGAGTCAGAGGGGTTATACGGGCAGGATGGCTTGCTGGGCTGCATGTCTCGCTGGGACGTGCAGCCCCGCAAATCGCCTCTCTGAATCAGGCTCACAGTATTAAAATGGGCCTGCACCTTAACGTAAAGAAGACAAAGATTTTGATAACTAGCAAGAAATTGAAATAGTTGACAACTTTATCCTACTTGGATCAACTATCAATAAAGAAATAACAAGCAGTCAAAAAAATCAGATAACACATTGCTCTTGGCAGAATGGCTATGAAGGACCTTGACAAGATTCTCAAGAGCAGGGATGTCTCTCTTCCTACAAAGATTTGGCTTGTCCAATCCATGTTATTTTCAATAATGTTAAATGGATGTGAAAGTTGGACAGTGAAGAAGGAAGAAAATTGATGCTTGTGAATTATGATGCTGGCAAAGAATACTGTGCATACCATGGGCTGACCGAAGTACAAACCAGTCAGTACTAGAGGAGATCAAACTAAGCTTTCTTTAGAAACTGAAACAACAAGACTTCGACTTTCATACTTCCGACACGTCATGCGAAGAGAGAGATCATTAGGTAAAGACATCGTGCTGAGCAAGGTTCAGTGCCTTGCAAAAGTATTCATCCCCATGTTTTTTTTGTCCTGTTTTGTCACATTACGTACAACCTGGAATGAAAATGGAAGTTCATTTGGATGTTAGGTAATGGACCTAACAATATACAGTAGTCCAAACTGGTGAAGTGGAATGACAATAAAATACCTTGTATATATAAAAAAACAAGTAAAAACTGAAAAGTTGCGAGTGCATATGTATTCATCTTTTTTGCTATGAAACCCCTAAATAAGATCTGGTCCAACCAATTAAACTCAGAAGTCACATAATTAGTTGATTAGGGTCCACCTGTGTGCAATCAGGGTCACATGATCTGTCACATGATGTATAAATATAGCTGTTCTGAAAGGCCCCTGACTCCACTAAACAAGCAACATGAAGACCAAGGAGCACTCCAAACGTGTCAGAGACAAAGTTGTGGAGAAGGATAGATCAGGGTTATGTTATAAAAAAAATCCCAAATCCTGAATATCCCACGGAGCACCATTAAATCCATTATACTGTAACAAAATAGAAAGAATATGCACTGCTACAAACATGACAAGAGAAGGCCGCTCACCAAAACTCACAGACCGGGCAAGGATCAGAGATGCTACAAAGACACCAAGGACAACACTGAAGGAGCTGCAGAAATCCACAGTGGAGATGGGAGTATCTGTCCATAGGAACACTTTAAGCCATACACTCCACAGAGTGGGGCTTTATGGAAGAGTGACCAGAAAAAAAGCCTTTGATTAAAGAAAGAAATACGAAAACACTTTTAAAGTTTGCACAACAGCATGTGGTGGACCCCCTAAACACATAGAAGAAGGTTCTTTGGTCAGATGAGATGGAAATTGAACTTTTTGGCCATTATGGGAAATGCCATGTGTGGCGCAAACCCAACACTTCCCATCACCTCGAGATCACCATTCCCACAGTGAAACATGGGGGTAGCAACATCATGCTGTGGGGATGTTTTTCATTGGCAGGGACAGAAAAACTGATCAGGATTGAAGGAATGATGGATGACACTAAATACAGGCAATTCTTGAGGAAAACCTTCTTCAGTCTGCCAGAGATTTGAGACTGGGACAAAGGTTCACCTTCTAGCAGGACTATGACTCTAAACATACTGATAAAGATGTCTTAAAGAGAAACATTTAAATGTCTTGGAATGGCCTAGTTAAAGCCCAGACCCCAATCCAATTGAGAATCTGTAGCATTGCTTGGTGTACACCAACTCAACCCATCTAACTTGAAGGAGCTGGATCAGTTTTGCCTTAAGGAATGGGTGAAAATCCCAGTAGCTAGATGTGCTAAGCTAATAGAGACATACCCCAAGAGGTTTGCAGCTGTAATTGCAGCAAAAGGTGGCTCCTATAACATATTGACTTTGGGGGGTGAATACATATGCACACTCCTGCTTTAAGGGTTTTTTTTTTTTGTCTTAATTATTGTTTGTGTCACAACAAAGGATATTTTGCACCTTCAAAGTCGTAAGCATGTTGTGTATGTCACATGGTGCTAACCCCCAAAACACAGAGGGGATGAATACTTTTGCAATGCATTGTAGAAGGTCAATGCAAAAGAAGAAGGCCAGCAATGAAATGGATTGATACAATGACAGTAGCTATGGGTGCCCCTCTATCAACAATGAACCACCAGATTGAAGTCCGAACACAGTTTAGGACAACTATCCAGAGTCACTATGAGTCGACATCAACTTGATGACACTTAACAACAACAATAGTCTAGAAGGATAGGCATTAGAAACAGATAAAATTGTATCACTTCTTTTCAGTGCTAATTGCCGAAAGAAAATAATGAAGGTCTTGACTTGGTTATTTAATGGAGAAATTACATTTTGTTGAAAAAAAAGATGCATCTGTCTTCTAGATCTAAGATCAAGGCACCTCCCTTGTCCTGTGCAAAATTGTTAACTGTAAACAGCACTGATGTCAAATAGTGCGGTATAGAAAAGCTATAAATAAATAACAATGTTTTATTATGTTGTATATGGAATTTTGTGCATGTGAAAACATACTGTATCCTAGTATCTACCAGGAGAAGATGCAAGAAATTAATCCGGAAGGCTATCCCTTGAAAACCGAAGCCAACATCTTCATGTTGTAATATGTTTTATGCAGGAATTTTTTCCGGTCTGTGGGTAGCCACCAAGTTTGCAAGTACTTTTCCCTAAGGACCTTGCACCAGTTCTCAAAGGGAAAAAATGTTCATCTATTCCTTTTGAAAACTGCATAGGGTAAAAGCACCCAGAGAAAAATGCAGCTTTCTTTTAATGGGGTACTTCTGAAAATGACCACTAGAAAGGCCAGTCAGTTTTCAGATTCCCTAAGTGGTCTTCGAAAACTGAATTTTAATAAAAGATAGGAGAAAAAATGAAAGCATCGCTGCAATTTTACATGCTATCATGCACATTTATTTTGATGAAACTAACTAGACTATTAATAGAGCCCTAACTAAACTGCAGGATGAAATGCACTGAGACATGATTAAGTAGCAGAGAAAACAAACCAAAGCAGGAGAATACAGATGGTTAGTGACTCAGTAAGGACATGACAATGCAATATAAATCACAATTGGCCAATAATGCAGATTGTGGAGCATTCTGTCTTTACTGCAATTTGAGTCAGCCCTTAGTCTTTAAGGAAAAAACATTTAAGCTTTAGAAGGGCCCATTTCAAGAAGTACTGTAAGCATCCTAAAATTGTAATAATCTGTATTCTGCATGTTGTACTCAGTATGAGCTCACAGAACCAAAAATGGAAAGAGGCTTATATATTTAGTGGCAACTGGTAAATGTTTAAGCCCCCTATTTTTGCATTTTCAGGAGAACTGTATAGATTGTGCCACCAAAAATTTCCTTTAAATACCCCAGCACAATCTCAATAGTACTGGGCCAGAGCGAGGATATTCCACCCAACTATATGGGTCTAGTGGTGATATTACTACTACTACTACTACTACTGAGCATTTGTTTAGCGCTACAAGACGTATGCAGTGCTGCACAGACATGTAAGAGACAGTCCCTGCTCATCAGAGTTTACAATCTAGTCAAGACAGACAACACAAGGGAAACACAAGGAGATCAGGTGAGGCAGAATCCAAAGGCGGCAGCGAAAAGGGGAGGTTTGAGCCTGGATTTGAAAAGGGTCAGAGAAGGCGCCTGATAGACAGACTCAGGTAGTTTGTTCCAGGCGTAAGGTGCAGCAAGGTGAAAGGAACAAAGTCTGGAGTTAGCAATAGAAGAGAAGGGCACAGATAGAAGCAATTTGCCAGAAGAGCGGAGTTCCCAAGGGGAGGTGGTGGGAGAGATAAGAGAGGAAAGATAGTGAGGAGCTGCAGAATGTATTCAGCCACTGTCCATATGGGGGCTGATTGAGTTGTAGACATCCTGCATGTATGGCTGGTCAAAATCGGGGCGTGCAGCAGTAGCACCCAATTCTGATCCCATGGGGACTAGATGTGACCGTGGGATCAGAATTGGGTCTTTTGGCCTGGATGTGCAAGCTGGGCCCCAATTCTGATCGGCCACACATCCAGCACCTTCTCGGCTTACTCAGCCAGGCTCCTGAATGGAACTGCAGTGCCATGGCATCCAGTCACCATGGCACTGCGGCTACATTCAGGAGCCGCGATCACTAGCTGCCACCAAGATGAATCTTTCCCCACAGCCCGACCCCCAAACTGGACTTCTGTGGCCAGGGTCAGGCTACTGGGAACTCCCTGTACCCCTTAACTTTCTATCTCTTCCAGCCCCCACTGCCCACCCTTGTCCAGGGGGACTTATTCCACCTCCAAGGTGGAATAAGTCCCCCATCTGTGTGACCCCAGATGTACAGGGCCGACCTTAAAATCTGCCCTGTACATCCGGGGTTGTAGCCCCGCCTGATGATTCTCCTTTGGCCCACCCCCTCACGAACATGAACAGAGATCCTGCACAAGTGGCCTGTATGTGTGGGGAGCTCTGCTGCTGCCGGAGGGCTCCATCCATTTAGCGGGTCTGGATTGCGTCCAGACATGCTAAGCAGAGACCAGAATAACCTCCATAGTTATGCAGTTTAAGAACAGAAAAAAGTTGCCCTTATATAAACTGGTTTAGCTATTTGGGTTATTTTGGAAGCCCTATTCATGCTTTGGATGTTTGAAAATGGGCAGAGACATCCAAAGCACAGAGATGCCTCTAGAGCCATTTTATTAGCCGAGACTATGGATATCCCAGTGTCCAAGTCTGAATGGTGACGTGAAGGAGGCATGGCTGGTGCGTTCCCAGGAACCTGGATGTTACTGCTTGATCTCAGAAACATCCTGCACGTCTGGAGTCATGTCTAAGTTCAGACCTGCTCCAGGCACGAATAAGTATCAGGAAAGTGCTTGTTTTGGCTGAAAAACATTCAGAGGGTGTAGAGAAGATAATACTTCATCATCCCCGGTACGCCGCACAATCACAATGTTAGCAACATTGAGATTTGATTTATTTATTTATTTATTTATTTAACGCTTTTCTATACCGCACTATTCGGCATCAGCGCGGTTTACAAGGAACAGGTTTGTACAATGAGGAACAGCCGTACATTGAACTTACATAGAACAGGGAATTTAAACATGGATAACAGGTGAACTTTATACATAATATACAATAGGGAGATTTAAACAAGGATAACAGGAGAACTTTGTACATTATATACAAAAGGGGATTGCGTCATATCTGAGTTTATTATACATGCCCTAAAGGGGATAGTTGGATGAGGTGGAGAGTTATCATTGGGGATTGGTTAGGCAGCGTTGGATTGATAGGCTATAGGGTCATGTGATACTGTCTAGGTGATGCTGTCGGAGTTACCAAAGTGTTGTATAAATAGGTGCTGTTTGAGGGCTTTTCTGAACTGGGGGAGGTTGTTTATGGACCGGATTTCTGTTGGGAGGGAGTTCCAGCATGAAGGGGCAAACAGGGCAAAGGCACGCTTTCTAGTGGATTCGTTGCATTTTGTGATGGCATTTTGATCCCTGGTGTCCCTGTTTCTAGTCATTACTCTAACCATTAGGCTATTCTTAGAGCTTCAGATGCTGAAATACTATTCTGGGGACATCTATGTAAATGTCCCTACTGACGTCCATATCGAGCACATCCACATTTGTGAAATCGTGTCTGCCTGCTTTTTTTACGGAGGTTCTGGTTTAGATGTCTCAGATTGCACTTGGATGTCCTTTCTAAATGCCCCTCCAAATATATAGTGGACACTGGCAAGCTCTGTCTGTATATATTCAGTGCTACAGATTGTCCGTAGCATTGAAGACTGGAATATTCATCTGCATATCCATCCCAGCAGCCCAAGCAGAGGACTACAGAGGTCACTGTGAGTTAACCAGGCAAGAGCTACCATAGCCCCCCGCACTACTCCCTGCAGCAGAGAACTTGAAGATTGGCCCTGCACCACCCGATGTGGCTTAGAGGCCTTATCGGACAAACCAACTTTGACCTACAGCGATCCTAAGCCTCGAGCCAGTGGAGACCCAACAGGATATATTTCAGGCGATTGGCATGCTTCTCCGATCCTGGGGCTTCCTCAGCTGAACGGCACATACACATGTGCCGAACATTACCTGACCCCGAATCTGACACTGCTAACAGCAGAGGGAACCCACCAGGAGCATTGCAGCACTGACACCACACTGAAGCGAACCACGTGGCATTGAGCTCCGTCTCGTGAAAGGCATCATCACTCAGCATCTCCAAAAGCTTTAAAAGTACAGGTGCCATAGGTACACCTGAACCTGGCACACCCAAGCGATGCTTAAGGGCCTTTGGGTGTGGCCCTTATAGTGGACTGAGTGGACAACCATCAAACATGCAAGGTTAGAAAACATCACTTTCAACAGCATGAAACGCTTCATCCACAAAACAACTGAAGATAGCCAAAAATGTACACACTCCACATAACAGGATGCCCATAAGGGACCCAGTCACATATGCACAGACTATACTTCAAATGGATAACACCCTGCACAGCCAGACATACTATTATAGTACTCAGACATATAAAAGTCTAACAGGCATGCTCCCCGTAAATATTCTACTCATACCACTATATGCATTCACACTGCTCATGTACTTGAAAGCCTATCATTCTCACCCTAGACTTATATCTGTAATACAGGGAAGGCCTATAGGAGCTTGGGTCTTTGCAGTCTAGGGATGGGCTCTTTAGAAGTGGTCTGACTGAGGTGTTCTTCAGACTGGGGGGCATGTATCCTTGTGAGAGGGAAAATTGAGTAAGTTTTAGAAGGATTGGGGTTAGTTCTGATCTAGTTGGTTTGATCCATGAAACTGGGCATGGATCTAGTGGGGATGTGGTTGTGTTAAGATTAGTAATGATCCCTTCCAGTTGTTAAGAACATAAGAACTTAAGATATGCAATACTGGGTCAGACCAAGGTCCATCAAGCACAGTATCCTGTTTCCAACATTGGCTAATCTAGGTCATAAGTACCTAGCAGTTTCCCCAAAAGATATAGGTTCCACAATGCTTGTATTGGGTCAAGAAGTGATATCCTGGGTCCCTTTTTATAATGGTTTATGGACCCTTCCTCAGGAACTTGTCCACACCTTTTTTAAACCCATCTACACTAACAGCTTTTACTACATCCTCCGGTAACAAATTCCAGAGTTTGATTACACATTGAGTAAAAAATATTTTCTCTTATTAGTCTTAAATAAGTTACCTTGTTCTTTGGAGATTGGGTTGAAAGTGTGTGGGGGGGGGGTACTGGAACTAGTAATTATTTCATGCAGAACACATGCCCTTGTTATTTTTGTGTTAAGTTTGCTCTAGAAGAAAGTGGCCAACTCCTATAGGCTATCTCCAGCCTACTATATACAGCCAAAATAGTTGAAAAAGTAGTTCAGCTCAAACTTCAAGAACCCATGGACACTGTTGCACCACTCAATCCCCATCAGCATGGATTCAGATCCAATCATGAACTAGAAACCTGTCGAATAACTTTCCTTGAAAGAATCCTGAGAGGCATAGAAAAGCCAGGACAAGGCTTCACCCTGTTCTTCCTAGACATCTCAACGGCCTTTGACTCAATAAACCACCAGACCTTAATCAACAGGCTACAAGAAATCAGCCTACAAGGCACCACCCTGGATGGTTCCAATCATACCTCAAGGATCACCAACAACAGGAGGTCAGAATAGGACCATTTTATCAAACCCATACAAATTTCTCCAAGGATTACCGCAGGATTCCAAAATTCTCGTCTTTACCATTTACCATTTACATACAGCCACTGTGGTTAGTGAGACAAAGTCACAACATACTTTATCATATCTGCATGGATGATAACATGCTATGCACAGCTTTTATCATAACCATCCCAGAGCAAATGACAATAACAAGATGTTTCCAAGCTGTAGCTCAATGGCTTGCCAACCACAATCTTTCCTTAAATAACAACAAAACAGAAGGGCTGTACGTAACAAGGGACTCAACCTTCTACCCACTGCCGACACTCAAAATTTCAAACTGAAAGTCAAACCAGACGTCAGATACCTAGGAATAACCCTGGATCAAAATCTCAAACTGCAATCACACATCAAAAAGACCACCAGAACTACATACCACAAGATAAAGACCCTTCAAAATCTCCATCAACTTCACCTTAGCGACTTTAGGACAGTATGCTAGGCATTAATAACTCTGCACCTAGACTACTGTAAAACAATATATCAAGGAATCCCAAAGCATGCTCTACACCCTCTACAGATGGTCCAGAACACCGCTGCATGCATGATAAATAACATGCCTTAACAAGAACACATCACACCAACATTAAAGCAATTGCATTGGCTCCCTGTAATATCCAGAATGAAGTACAAGGTGATGCTCAATATTTTTAAGACTCTTTAAGCAGCAGAAAGTCTGCAAACCCTAAGACAAAAGGTCCCGGACAGCAGAACATGAAGGCTGAACTCCCTGAACCTCCTCACTGTCCCTACCTTTAAGATGAATAGCCAACAGACCACTTTCAAATGTGCATTCACACTCTATACCCCTTCTGTTTGGAACTTACTCCCTGAAGGGCTCAGATCCTTAGATCTCATAACCGAATTCTGCAGGAAGCTAAAGACTCACCTGTTCTCTGAATACTTTGGAGATAACACCTAGCACGGCTATTACGAATTTCGTGCAAACAATCATGCCTCAACTGACACATAATCCTACCACCTTTCTCTGTATCTTTCCAAGTTACTTGCCTCTTCTACTCTTCCATCACTAAGGTTTTCAACTTGACAAATGTAAATTGATTGCATTAACACCGTAAGTTATAATGTTTTCTGTAATTTTCTACACATTCACATTATTTGTAAGCCGCTTTGGCTTCCAAAAAAAGTTGTTAAATAAATAATACACATATTTTTTAAACCCAGCTACACTAACAGCTTTTACTACATCCTCTATTAACAAATTGCAGAGTTTGATTACACATTGAGTAAAAAAATATTTTCTCTTATTAGTCTTAAATGGGTTACATTGTAGCTTTATTGCGTGTCCCCTAGTCTTTCTACTTTTTGATGGCATAAACAACCGATCTGCATTTATCCATTCCATTCCATTAATTAATTTATCAACCTCTATCATATCTTTCCTCAGCCATCTCTTTTCCAAGTTGAAATCCCTAACCTTTTAAGCCTTTCCTCATAGGGGTATCCTTCCATTCCTTTTTAACATTTTAGTTGCTTTTCTCTGTACCTTTCCTAATTCTTCTGTATCCATGTTCAAGGTGTGTGGTTTGGGTGGAGCAGGCCAAGTCATGAGGTATATACATAGTTATAAAATATGCACCTACATGTGTACTTCAGCTTTGCACATTTATGCTTGCTCCCAAGCAAGTGCAAATATACGTGACTGCATTTTAGCCTGGAGCTCACTACTCCGTGTGCTGAGGTGACTGCTACCGAAGATCGGGTACTTTAGCTTACAGGATTCTAATAGTTGTATTAGTACAATGTTGAGTTCCAAGCATGTGCTGAACTATGCTAATGATTAGTATGCCCACTTAACGTTGGGGGTTATTTCTGTACTATGCCTAGCGTGCCATGGGGCAGGATTGGGCAGAGAGGGGCATGTTGGCTGGTGACAGCTAGCATGTGGGATAATGATGTGTGCTAGCTATCACAACAGTCAATAGTGTGTTTATATTTAGTGCTACCACAAGAGGCGGCAATAAGTGCAGCCATGCTACCGGCAGCCTAGTAGTATGGCCTCTGTCCATATCACAATGCATCATTGAGCCCTATGGCACCTCTCCTCTCCTTCTCCCCCAAAGACCCAGTGCTCCCCTGCTGAGCAAGCCCCTCAATCAAAATCCCTGGTGGTCCAAGTGGTAAACATGGCAGGAGCAAAACTAAACTCTGGGGGTCAGTACTGTGAGAGTAGTGCTATTTTGTAAGCTTCTGGAGCCAGGGCAGGAACAGAGGGACCCCATTCACCTCTTGGACCACTTGAGTAAGACCCAAGGGGAGTGCCCTCATACTCAGAGAATTACTCTAATAGAGAGGTCTAAGTCTATGCCTGGCAAGAGGTAAAGGCCTCGCTGAAAGTACTTCTTGACCATGCATGTTAGATGTCAATGCACCCTGATGCCTCAGGGAAGTGTCCTCTCCCAGTACACTGAAGAGGGACACCCGAGCAGCTGACATCAATTCAGAGGCTTTTAGAGGCCCTAGCACTGACAAAATCAAAGCTTAAGCATCATACTGAGCATGAGTGTCTCACTGATCCTCCTATCCGGCTCCTCCTGACAATACAAAGGTCAAAGAGGGCACAGTAGGTAAGCTCATGTCTTCCTGAGCAAATGGAGTAGCATTAGTGACCCGGTTCAGCATCTTTGGAATCTGAATCACCTCTTCTGGCATTGGGAAGGATACAGTTCCCTGTTCAGACTGACAGTATCACCATGTTCCAGCAATTCTTTTGTGCTTCTGTTCAACACATGCCATTAGTGGTCCTTGGTATCAATGAGAAAGATACCAAAACTACCTTTATTGGGTGGGACTTGGTCAATGCCCATTCCTGAATGCCTCTACCAATGCTCAGTTTGGAGAGAAATTGATGACCTCTCAATATCAGAGCATCCCCAGCACCTGGTACATCTCCTGGATCCCTTGGAACCAGTGCCTCTGATACTGATGATGTTAGATTAGACTTAGATGATTTGTTATTCACAGCCATGAAGTCTTTTTGTCATCTGATAGCACAGAATACAATTAAAAGTTCATGGTCAGTTCCCATATATTGCATAGGCAAATTGCAGATATCCACAATGGATATGATCTTGCTACACAGCCTGAACTTTAAGACCACTAAGAGTTTTTTTCTGGGCCATGTTACTGAAAAAAATAGTCATAGCAAAACCAAATGAGATGACTTTGAGAGGAAGGCCCAGCCAATTCGGCAAGCACCAAAAAGTGGTGACTGAAGGTGAAATGCAGAAAAAGAACTAACACAGATAGGAGATTCCTTCACATGCAAACAAAAAGGCACAAAAAATCTTTAAAGGGAGATCAGGGAGTAGAAGTATGTGCTTTGACATGAAGGCGAGCTCTTTGCTGATTGGCTCCATGGACAAACAAAGGCTAAGGAGTCCCCGCATGATAGCATGATGAAAGAGTGTGGCTTCAAAGCTTCTAGATGATGTACTATTATGGAAAAGCTTTTTCCATGCAGGGTCTGTGGAATGACATCACTCAAAAGTGAGAACTTGCCATTCTGCTTATCCCTGGAGAAATAAATATTTACTTTTCATAGCATTGAAATCCATGTCACAGCACAACTTTAATTCTGTTGCATGTATCAGTTGATTAAATGCAACAGACTACAGTAAAGGATACAAATAAACTGCAGATATTTTGGCTTTCATTTGTAAATCAAAATTAAAACATAATTCGTAATTAAATCTGTTCAGTAACTCAAGGTTTTACAATATAAGTTAGGAATGCAACCTTATTACCAACAAGCTATTATTTTGGAACTGATAACTTTCTTTTTCCCTTCTAACTAGGGAAGGATTCAATAAACAGTCTCCCTGATTAACCCCAAATGTTCCTATGCCCTTCCAGGACAAGGAAAGAAGCAAAAATAATGTGTACCGAGTAAAGCAATAGATAATGAATACGGGCATATTGTTATCTTTGAAATTTGGATTAACTGGTGTCAAAGTACCAGAATGGAACAATCTATGCTGTACTAGCTGGGAAAATGCTGAATTAAAAGGGAGTGACCAGAAAGAAGAGAGGAGGCCAGTATCTCTCAGACATAATACCACAAGGAAGAAACATCTCTTGGGCTTTCCCACCCAGCCTAGCACTTCCTGAAGCCACACTAGCCATGCTCCTCCCATCTGTTGTCGATAATATTTTGTGATCTTCCTCTTGGCTTTCCTCCACTGATAACATCTCCCATTTCCTTTCTCCCTCTTCTTACCTTAGGAGAAAAATAAAGAAAGTTGGACTCCTCTAACAAGACAGTGATTTAGAATTTCTATATATAAGAAATAAAAAGACTGGAAGCTTCCGGCAGACAATAGACCTCTCCAGTTCCTCTCTCCCTCTCTTCCCCTCAGCAGCAGCTCGTGTTTGCTTTCCTTGCCCCCTTTAGGACCTGCTATTCTTCATTGGCACAATTTAGTAACATAGTAACATAGTAAATGACGGCAAATAAAGACCAGTATCGTCCATCTAGTCTACCCATTATGATGGCAAGAGTAGGTGCACCTGCCGCTCCGTGCAGGACACCCCTCCCCATGTCTTTGTTTAGGGGTGAACCTACCACTCCATGTGTATACCCCTATTTGTTGAGAAATTAGATGGTTCAGTTTATTTTGATTTTATCCTGTTGCTGTAAAGGGATCCACTGTGTCTGTCCCATGCCATTTTGAATTCTGTCACTGTGTTTGCCCCCACCACTTCCATCGAGAGGGCGTTCCAAGCATCCACCACCCTTTCTGTGAAAAAGTATTTCCTGACATTGCCTTTCAATTTACCACCTTGCAGCTTCCTGTTATGCCCTCTAGTTTTACAGCTTTCCCGTCTTTGGAAGAGGTTTGTTTGTTCATTATTTCCCTTTAAGTATTTAAAGGTCTGAATCATATCTCCCCTGTCCCTCCTCTCCTCCAAAGTGTACATGTTTAGGTTTTCAAGTCTCTTCTCATAAGGTTTCTGATGCAGGTTCCAAATCATTTTGGTCACCTTCCTCTGAACAGTTTCCAGTCTTTTTACATCCTTTGCAAGATATGGTCTCCAAAACTGAACACAGTATTCCAAATGAGGCCTCACCAGTGACTTGTACAGTGGCATAAGTACCACTTCCTTTCTGCTGGTAATTCCTCTTTATATGCAGCCCAACATCCTCCTGGCTTTTGCCACCGCCTTGTCGCACTGTTTTGCCACCTTGATATCTTCGGAAATAATCACACCAAGGTCTTTCTCCTGATCCGTACACACCAAACTCTCGCCCCCTATCGCATAGATTTCCCTTGGATTTCTGCTACCCAATTAATGCACTTCTTTGCATTAATTCTTAATTGCCATGCATTAGACCATTCTTCCAGCTTTTGTAGTTCTTTCCTCATGTTAACCACTCCCTCGGGGGAGTCCACTCTGTTGCAAATTTTTGTGTCATCTGCAAAAGGACAGACTTTTCCATTCAGTCCTTCAGCAATATCACTCACAAATACATTGAACAGTGCTGGGCCCAGGACCGAACCCTGGGGCACCCCGCTAATTACCTTCCCTTCATCCGAGTGAGCTCCATTTACCATCACCTTCTGTCGTCTGTCAGTCAACCAATTTCTGATCCAATTTACCATCTTGGGATCCATCCCCAGGCTACTGAGTTTATTGATAAGCCTCCTATGAGGAACAGTATCAAAGGCTTTGCTGAAATCCAGGTAGCTGACATCCATCGCATGCCCCTGATCTAGTTCCCTGTTCACCCAATCAAAGAACTCATGCAGATTTGTTTGGCAAGATCATCCTTCGGTAAAACCATGTTGCCTTGGGTCTTACGACCTGTTTGTTTTGAGAAAGTTCACTATTCGCTCTTTCAGGAGCACCTCCATTACTTTTCCCGCCACCGAGGTAAGGCTCACGGGCCTGTAGTTTGACACTTCTTCCCTGTCACCACTTTTGTGTAGAGGTACGACATCAGCCATTCTCCAGTCCTGAGGAACCTCTCCTGTTTCCAAGGATCTGTTGAAAACATCCTTTAATGGCCCTGCAAGAACCTCTCTGAGCTCTTTCAGTATCCTGGGATGTATCCCATCTGGTCCCATGGCCATGACCACTTTCAGGTTTGCAAGTTGTTCTAACACACCGTCTTCTGTGAATGGTGTGGTAACTACTTCATTCCCATTTTTATATTTGGGAGTCACAGGTGGTCCTTCTCCAGGAATTTCTTTAGTAAAAACAGAGCAGAAGTATTAGTTTAGCAATTTCGCTTTTTCAATGTCACTTTCCACGAGTCCGTTCGCAGCACTTCTGAGTCCTGCAATTCCAACTCTGATCTTCTTCCTTTCCCGAATATACCTGAAGAAAGTTTTGTCGCCATACTTAACATCTTTAGCCATCTTTTCCTCTGCCTTTGATTTTGCTATCCTTATTTCTCTTTTTGTCTCTTTGAGTTTGATCCTGTATTCATTTCTGTGTTCCTCTGTTTGTGAGCTTTTGAATTTTACGAAAGCTGTGTTTTTTGCCTTTATTTGAGCAGCCACTTCTTTGGAAAGCCAAACAGTTTTTCTTCTCCTCTTGTTTTTGTTTACTTTTCTTACATATTTATCTGTTGCCCCTTTTATTGCCACCTTTAGTTTAGCCCATTGAAATTCCACTTCCCTTATCTTCTTCCACCCTGTCAGCTCCTCCTTTAGGTGCTCAGCCATTTTATTGAAGTTGGTGTTTTTGAAGTTTAGGACTTTGAGCTTGTTATGATTGTGTGATGATCGCTGCTGCTCATAGAGGCACTCACGCAGACATTCGACACGCTATCACCGTTGGTGAGCACTAAATAAAGCGTTGAGCGTTCTCTGGTTGGTTCCATCACCATTTGTCTAAGTAACGCGTCTTGGAGAGCATCCACAATTTTTTAGCTTCTTTCCAGATTTGCAGAAGGAGTAATCCAATCCACATACGGTAGATTAAAGTCGCCCAATATTATCGCTTCCTCCTTTTTGGCTATCTTGGCAATATCTATAATAAATTTGTTATCTATCTCTTCAATTTGTGTCAGAGGTCTGTAGACTACAGCAGTATGGATGACAGTGCGATCTCCTCTTTCCAACACAATCCAGAGCGCTTCTTCTTTTCCCCATGCCCCCTGCATTTCAGTAGCTTTAATATTGCTTTTGATTATACAAGGCTACTCCTCCTCTTCTTCCATTTTCTCTGTCTCTTCTGAATAGATTATAGCCAGCTATGGCTATATCCCAATCATGCGATTCATTTAGCCATGTTTCTGTAATGGCCACAATGTCCAAATCCATTTCCACCATTAGGGCTTCCAGGTCCGGAACTTTGTTGGCTAAGCTTCGGGCATTTGTGCTCATTGCTTTCCAGCATTTAACTGGCTTGCATGTATTATGCATTGATTTTGTTCTGCCTACATCTTCCCACTTGTTTTTGATGTGTGGTTTAAAAGTGTGGCTTTTTCTGATTTTAATCTGCTTTTGCAGGGGGTGACTTCCAGAGCTTGACCTTCCACATCTGTCACCCCCTTTTTCTAGTTTAAATGCATATCCACATATTGCTTGAATTTTTCACTTAGGATTCTTTTCCCTGCAACAGAGAGATGTAGTCCATCAGCACAGTATAGTCTCTTGTTGTTCCATCTGTTACCCCAGTCGCCAATAAATCTGAATCCTTCTTGTTTGCACCAGGTCTGGAGCCATGTATTAAAGCTGTTAATGTGATGCAGCCTTTTTGTCCCCTTACCAAGAACAGGTAGAACCTCTGAGAATGCAGCAGTGTTAACAATGGGCTTGAGTTTCTCTCCCAGAGACTGGAAGTCCTTTGGAACTGTAGAGGCACTGTTTCTAGCCAGGTCAATTGTGCCCAAGTGGATAACATCAAGTTTGGAGTGTTTACTTTCTGCGCTAAGTACTTCAACAATGTGGTTTGTATACCTGCTGGCTGAAGAGTCTGGGAGGCACTTGACTATCTTCTCTCCTTTGAACTGTGTTTGCAAGTTGATGCCACTGATGATGGAATCACCAAGTAGAAGTAGTTTGCTGTTTGGTGAGGTTTTCTTCATATTTGGTTCTTTAGCAGGAGATTGGGCAATGTCTGTCTCATTTAAGGGCCCTTCAGTTTCTTTGGATTGGGTATCCTCATTTGCCAAGGCAGAGAAGGCATTATGCAGGGATATTATTTATTATTTATTACAATTTCTTATATACCGCACTATTGTCAGCGCGGTTTACATATAACAAAATGACCATAACAAACTGTTTGGCTTCACATAGAACAGGAGTAACAACTTGGGTAACATGTTTTGCTTTACAGAGAACAGGAATAACAACTTGGATAACATGGGGATGTAAACTGAACTAACTAATTACATATGTACAATGAGATATCTCCTGTTGCATAGGATGCCTCTGTGTCACAAGTCGCAATCTACCAGAACACACTGTTATACATTTGTTCCTTGGGTGTTTGATTCTTTGTGGGAGCGGTGGTGGACATTGTTCAGTTTATATCCTAGAAAAGGTGTGCTTCATTGTATCCAGTTCCTTCCTCAGTAGGGTCACCTCTTTATGCATGGCAGCTAGGTCTTCCCTTAGTAGAGTCAGTTCTTTATGCATGGCAGCTGACCTGAGGCACAGAGGACAAGCTCTTAGGTTCCAAATGATTTGTCTTGGAATGAATGTACTGCAGTTATTGCACTGAATACACGACATGCTGAATAAACAGTCCTAGAAGGAGAAGAGGAAGAGGAAGGAGGAAGAAGATGTGGGCTTTAACCCAAGTTAAAAAGATAGATGGTGACGTATGCGATTACTATATAGGCAATGCAGCCCCTGGGGGGAGGGGGGAGGGGTAGGGTGGGCAGGAACCTAGCTCCTCTCAGCCCTCAACGAAAGGCAAAAAGAGACAGAGAGGGAGAAGAAAGGAGAAAGAGAGAGAGAAAGTAAAGTAAGAAGGGGCATAATAAAACAATGCAAGGCGGAGAGCTGTGGAAGGGAAACAGGTAGCATGAAAGAGGTGAGATAGAGGCAGTAAAAAGCAAAGAGCACAAGATGATGGATATCAACATATGAGAATTTGTGAGCATGCTTGTAAGGAAATGTCCGAAGATGTCTATATAGAAGGTAAGAGGGCACCTTAATAAAAGGGCACCTCGATTAAGTCAGCAAAAGACACCTAATTTAAGCCTATTTTATAAAGACAACTGGAAACCTGCTTGTTTTTATAAAATATTAGCCTCAAATTCCGGTGCAGACAGTTATACCTCTTTTACAGTAGGTCTAAATAAAAATGCATAAAGTCTGCACAGATTAAGGTATTTTATAATCAATTAGCATGCTTGCGAATTCCGCCCAGGCTCTGTCCCCAAATATGCCTACCAGCAAAGTAGAGTTTATGTCGGTCTATGTATTTTTATGTTGGTAGCTTTAATATAAGAGGCCATTCATGTGCATAGTTGGCCATATACATGGCAAATTGACATTCTAAAATTATCCTCATAAAGTGCTTCTGAATTTGGTAAATACAAACTTTGACCTTAATCCAAATCTATTTTATGCCAAATTTATCCATCCCTTTAAGAACATAACATGTCCCCTAGTCTTTCTACTTTTTGATGGTGTAAACAATTGATGTACGTTTACATGTTCAAGGTGCGGTTGCACCATGGAATGATATAGAGGCATTATAATATCCTTTATGATATTCTCCATTCCTTTTCTTATGATTCCTAACATTCTATGTGCCTTCCTGGCCATTACTTACCTCTACCAAAGCTTTCTTGATCACTCTACTGATGTCACGTCTCCACTCAGGAATATCTGGGTTGTAGTCATCCAAATTCGGAGAAAATGATAAACGGAGAGATTGAAATTGTTCTGGGAAGGCAATGAGGGAGATTTGATAAATAAATGCAGAGATACAGAAATCACCTAATTAACAGTATGGTCAATATTCAAAAACAGAGCTGAGGCATAATTTTAAATCTCTAATCTAGACACCTGATATTATGTCTATATTCAGTTATGCTACACATAAACTGAATGCTGCTGAAGGCATTTACAGAAGTATGTGTATACTTCATATATGTAGGCACCAAATACCGACTCTTCTACGTGTAAGTTAAGCATGTACTGTAGGTGCTGAATGTCAACATGTGCATGTAAAGCTTATACGTTCGGCTCAGACAGCTTAAGCTATATTTTATACGTTTTACGTATAGGGGTTCCTCTGCATATAAGAGATACTTTTATAAAGTCATTCTTATGCGGATGCGGCCATATACAGTACATGCACAAATGACCTCATATAAGATACCAACCAGGGCGTAAAAGTATGTGCTTTGACATGAAGGCGAGCTCTTTGCTCAGAAGCCGAAGCTGAGGGTGTGATCAATATGCAGAATTGGAGGAGGTTTTACATACATGTGTGAAATATAAAATCCCTTAATCTACATATACATATGCGTAAAATACATCTGAGCAGCTCTAAGTGATCCCTTCCACATTCAATACACGTACACTCGTAATTTGTAAAAACAAGTAGGCACCCAATTGACTTTATAAAATAGCACCTCTGTAGATACCTACCTATGGCATCCTATGCTAAAATTACCCTTCACGTGTATATGGCTTTGGGGCTACAGCCTCACCATCCCTGCTTTATGAATAGAAATATACATGCATGTGAATATACCTATATCACTATAGTTCTAAGGCCCCCAATTTGTTTTTAAAGCACTTAGATATTCAGTATTGCACCAAGGAGGTACTTTTATGAAGTCATTCCTGTGCATATATGGTCATGTATGTATAGAACTGACCCCTTATAAAATAGTGACTGGCATAAAAGTATGCCCTTTGGTATCACATGGGTGGAGTTTGGGTGAGACGTGGGTGGTGTGTGCAACTGTGCATTTAGATTCTAACATTAAAATTTATATGTACACGAAGGGTGCTGATAGGTCTTTGGCTTTTGTTGTAAAAGTTACATTTGTGCTTGAAAAATATAGTCACAGACATCTACACCAGCTCTAGAACTGGTGTTAATGTCCACTCCTGCAATGTAGGCATGTTTTTGACTAGTTAAGGCATGGTTTAAGGCACCTACTTGCCTTTATAAAATAGGCTTAACATAGGTGCCTTAAAACATTCCTTAACTAGGCACCCCTTTATAAAATTACCCTCCAAACATCGAAGTGCTTTTAGGCTATTTGGCTTGGTGTCGCTATAGATCTTTTTTGGGTATTGGGACATGGATGCATGTGATTTTTCAAGCTCTTTTTTATTCAATTGATCATGGCAAGTGGGGCTTATACAGCCTATAGCATAGCATCCTTAGAGATTTGTAAGATACAAGTAATTACAGGGATGCATATAGTTTAAAGAGGATGTCTATAAAATGTTCATTTTCAAAGACATTTCTGATGTGAGAAAACATATCTTTCTACATGTACATCATGTAAGATATAATGTATATAGCTGGGATTAGAAAACCAGTTTGTATTAAACCCAAACACCATCTGAACATTGAGTTTTGATAATCACAGTTGAGCCAAGACAGGTTGTGAATCTAACAGATTAATCTGACCCTTCTGCAATTTGAGTCCTATAAATACAGAACACGAAGGCAGATAAAGACCTCAGGGTCCATTTAGTTTCTCCAGTTTTCCTTCCTGTTAAAATAAGACAGATTCTACTTAATCACTGACTTTGACTTCAGTTCTCTGTAACAAAATATTCTTTCTTCTTGACCAATGATTTCCTGAATTCTGTTGTTGCTTTAGCTTCTACCACTTCTATTAGCAGGCTGCAGATATGCCTCAATTTATCTTCACAGCAATCCACTTCAGATACTGTTCATCCAATTTGGTTTCCTATTTGCAGATATTCATTTAAGTTGGAAGCATCCAAGGAGTTGTACTATGGTACTGTCTTCAGATCTGATATCCAAATCAAATTGTTGCTGATTCTATTTAATCGTACCTTCCTAATCCCATAGATCTACCAAATTATCTAATTATTTAAATAAATTAGAGTCAAAATTTCAGACATCAAGATCTGGGTTCAGTCTCAGTCAGAAAATATTCACCTATCCCCAGTGCCAAAGGCAGACACATTTTCACCAGTCCTAAAGCAGAGTTCAGAACTAGGTGCTTATAGCATCCCACCGATATTCATACATAGGGTTGCCAACTGGCCGGTTTTCAGCCAGCCTGGCCGGTTTTTCCATGGCCAGGCCGGCTGCTGGCACAGATGTAAAACCGGCCCTTGAAAAGCAGGTTTTTTTGCTCTGGCCACAAGATCGGGAGCGGCCAGAGCAAAAAAACAACTTTTCTCCCGACTCCCGAAGTCTGCGGGGGAGGGAGCCGGGGAAGCCCACGCAAGGCCCCGGCTTCCTCTGTACAACCGCCAGCGTGAAGATCCTTTTCCCTCATGCTGGTGGCTGTTTGTGTGAAGCCGCAAATACTGGGAAAGGTTAAAGGGCATTGCCTTTAACCTCTCCTAGGAGTCCCAGCAATCGCGGCTTCACACAAACAGCCGCCAGCGTGAGGGAAAAGGATCTTCATGCTGGCAGTTGTACAGAGGGAGCCGGGGCCTCGCATGGGCTTCCCTGGCTCCCTCTGAAGCCCCTCAGACAGCCACGGGGCTGGTCGTGGGTGGGGGGGAGGCCAAGGACTGAATGGGCTGTGATGGGGGGGCTAGGACTACAAATGGGCTGTGATGGTGGGGCCTGGACTGGAAATGGGTTATGGTTGGGGGGGGGGAACTTTTAATGGAAATGCGCAGTGATGGGGGGGACCTGAACTGGAAAAGGGCTATGGTGGGGGAACTTGCTGGAAATGGGCTGTGATGGGGGGGGGGTGCTAGGACTGCAAATGGGCTGTGATGGGGGGACTAGGACTGCAAATGGGCTGTGATGGTGGGGTGGGGCTAGGACTGGAAATGGGCTGTGATGGTGGGGGGGGGGGCAAGGACAGGAAAGAGGCTGTGATGGGGGGACTTGGACTGGAAATGGCCTGTGATGGGAGGGCTAGCACTGGAAATGGGCTGATGAAGAGCTGGAATAGGACTGGAAATGGGTTGATGGAGGCTGGAATAGGACTGGAAGTGAGCTGACGAGGGGGCTAGGACTGGAAATTAGCTGATGGGGGAGCTTGGAGTGGAAAGTGGGGGGCTGGAATGGAACTGGAAAAGAGCATATGTGGGGCTAGGACTGGAAATGGGCTGATGAGGAGCTGGAATAGGACTAGAAATGGGCTGATGGGGGGAGCTTGGGCTGCAAATGGGCGATGGGCTAGAAAAGGACTGGAAAAGGGCTGATGTGGGGGCATGGGAGAATGGGACTAGAAGGGAGCGGATTCTGGGTGGGTCTAGAACTATAAGGGAGCTGATTTTGGGGGAGGACTAGAAGGGGATGGGGATGGGGACTGAGAATGGAGAGGGGAAAAGATATTTTGTGTGGAAGAAAAGTCTACAATGGGCCGGGTATTGGGAGAGTAAGAGGGGATTGAGAATGGAAGGGTGAATTTTGAGTGGATGATAAAGGAATAAGGAAAGAAATGGGGGAAAGAGCAAAAGGGAAATGATAAGTATGTTAAAGCAGATATATAGAGAGAATGGAAAACATCTAAAAGAGAAGAAAGGACAAATGGCTAGCTCGCAGAAGACACGAAGAAACCAGAAGAAAGTGACTGGAGCAATTGCAACTGAAAAATAAAATGCCTAAACAGAAGGTAGAAAAATACTTTTTATTTTGAATTTATTAACTGGAATATGTCTGGTCTGGGAAGTGTGTATTGCTAACATCTTTGCGTTTTTGTTTAGTGCAAGAGGAAATTACTTGATAGTTTTATTTCTCCAGTGTTGTACATTTCATGTTTGGCTTTTGGAGTTCCAAGTTTAATTATTATCTGACCAGGGGAGTTAGCCTACACTTATCCTTGGTAATTTTTGTGGGTGGGGCTGGGGTGCAGCATGGGTGGGGCTGGGGGCGGGGCAGGGGTGGGACTAGGGGCAGGGAATGGGTGGAGCATGGCGAGCCACAGATGTTAGATTTTTCTCGGTGAAAAAGTTGGCAACCCTATTCATAAAGCATCTAACTCCAGTCTGGGCCCCTTTTCCTGACCTCTCATCTCCACAGTCTGGTTCTTACCATGATTCTCTTGAGCAGCTTACACCTACCCACTACCCTCTCCATCTCCCAGGACCTCTTTGAGCCACAGCAAGAGGAAGCAGCCTTTGAAGCAGTTGTAGGAGGATGCCTGCAGCAGCACCAGTAGCAGAAATGGCAATAGAAGTCCCCATGGTGGCAGCAACAGGATGAGAAGAGCTCTAGTGAGTACATATTCACTTTCCTTATTGCTGAGTTTCCTCCTTAGAATGGAAGTACATAACATGAGGGAGGAGGACGATGAGTGTCCATAGAGCATGCCTAACCATCAGGCAAGGCAGGAAATCAGCTAGGGTAGCAACTTCTGGGGAAGGGGGAGGGGCAGCAAAGAGTAGGGCATTCAAAGTGAAATATTTTCTGATAGCTTGGGGGGAGGGGGGCATAAGGTTAAGGTTTGCCTAGGTCGCCAAAACCTTGACTCAACTTTGGGCCTGGCCCTGACTCTAGGCAGGGTATAAAGTAGGGTTGCCAACTTTTTCACCGAGAAAAACCCGACACCTGTGGCTTGCCATGCTCCACCCATTCTCCGCCCCTAGTCCCACCCCTGCCCCGCCCCCAGCCCCACCCACAAAAATTACCGAGGATATGTGTAGGCTAACTTCCTTGGTCAGATAATAATTAAACTGGGAACCCCAAAATCCAAACATGAAATGTACAACACTGGAGAAATAAAACTATAAAGTAATTTCCTCTTGCACTAAACAAAAACGCAAAGATGTTAGCAATACACACTTCCCAGACCAGACATATTCCAGTTAATAAATTCAAAATAAAAAGTATTTTTCTACCTTCTGTTTGAGCGTTTTATTTTTCAGTTGCAATTGCTCCAGTCACTTTCTTCTGGTTTCTTCGTGTCTTCTGCGAGCTATCCATTTGTCCTTTCTTCTCTTTTAGATGTTTTCCATTCTCTCTCTATTTCTGCTTTAACATACTGATTGTTTCCCTTTTGCTCTTTCCCCCAATTCTTTCCTTATTCCTTTATCATCCGTTTAAATTTCACCCTTCCATTCTCAAGCCCCTCTTACTCTCCCAATACCGGCCCATCATAGACTTTTCTTCCACACAAAATATTTTTTCCCCTCTCCATTCTCATTCCCCATCCATTCTAGTCCTCCCCCCAAATCAATTCCCTTATAGTTCTAGGCCCACCCAGCATCCACTCCCTTCTAGTCCCATTCTCCCATGCCCCACATCAGCCCATTTCCAGTCCTATTCCAGCTCTTCATCAGCCCATTTCCAGTGCTAGCCCTCACATCACAGGCCATTTCCAGTCCTAGCTCCCCCCCCCCCAATCACAGCCCATTTCCAGTCCAAGTCCCCCATCACAGCCTATTTCCAGTCCTAGGCCCCCCCCACCATCACAGCCCATTTGCAGTCCGAGTCCCCCCGCACCATCACAGCCCATTTGCAGTCCGAGTCCCCCCGCACCATCACAGTCCATTTGCAGTCCTAGCCCCCCTAATCACAGCCTATTTCCAGTCCAAGATCCCCCTTCCTCCACCATAGCCCATTGCCAGTCAAGGTCCCCTCCTCCACCATCAAAACCCATTTCCTGTCCTTGTCGTCCCCCCCCCATAACCCTTTTTCATTCCAGGTCCCCCCCCCCATCACAGCCTATTTCCAGTCCAAGTTTCCCCCCCCCCATAGCCCTTTTCTGGTCCAGGTCCCCTCCACCCCCATCACAACCCATTTCCAGTCCATGTCCCCCCCCCCCATACCCCATTTACAGTCCAGCTCCCCCCCCCATCACAGCCTTTTTCCAGTCCAAGTCCACCCCCTTAGCCCTTTTCCAGTCCAGGTCCCCCCTCCTTAGCCCTTATCCAGTCCAGGTCCCCCCTCCTTAGCCCTTTTCCAGTCCAAGTCCCCCCTTAGCCCTTTTCCAGTCCAAGTCCCCCCCTTATCCCTCTTCCAGACCAAGTCCCCCCCCTTTATCCCTTTTCCAGTACAAGTCCCCCCCTTTAGCCCTTTTCCAGTCCACGTCCCCCCCCCCTTAGCCCTTTTCCAGTCCAAGTCCCCCCCTTAGCCCTTTTCCAGTCCAAGTCCCCCCCCCTTAGCCCTTTTCCAGTCCAAGTCCCCCCCCCCTTTAGCCCTTTTCCAGTCCAAGTCCCCCCCCCCCCGTAGCCCTTGTCCAGGCCAGGTCCCACCCCCCTTAGCCCTTATCCAGGCCAAGTCCCCCCCCTTACCCCTTTTCCAGTCCAGGTCCCCCCAACACACCCAATGCTTTCCTTGCCCCCCCCCCCCCGACCAGCATCGCGGCTGTCTGAGGCTTCAGAGGGAGCCGGGGAAGCCCGCGCGAGGCCCCGGCTCCCTCTGTACAGCCACCAGCGTGAAGAGCCTTTTCCTTCACGCTGGCGGCTGTTCCTGTGAAGCCGCGAATGCTGGGAAAGGTTAAAGGGCAACCTTTAACCTTTCCCAGCATTCGCAGCTTCACAGGAACAGCCGCCAGTGTGAAGGTAAAGGCTCTTCACGCTGGTGGCTGTTCAGAGGGAGCCGGGGCCTCGCGCGGGCTTCCCCGGCTCCCTCTGAAGCGGAGAAAAGCCGGTTTTTTTGCTCTGGCCGCTCCCGATCTTGCGGCCAGAGCAAAAAAAACGGCTTTTAAAGGGCCGGTTTTGCCTCTGCGCCGGCAGCCGGCCTGGCCATGGAAAAACCGGCCAGGCCGGCTGAAAACCGGACAGTTGGCAACCCTAGTATAAAGTAAAATTGCATGAAACAGAACACACAATATAAATATTTCAAAGCAAAACACATAGCAAGAAGATAAATCACAAAGCTCAGGCTGTGTCCTTGTTTTGGCTGTTGTTGGTACTGCTTGTGGTAGGGTAGTGAGGATAGATGGGACAGAAGAAATGCTAGTGGGCTAGGTTATGACCCCTGAAAGCCTAGAGCACATAGGGCACATTATAGCTGCCAAGCCTGCATGTCCACTAGTGCCTTGTTTATAGGCCTCAAACTGGCATACCGCTCAGGCATTGGACAGTGTACCTGTCTAATATCTACAAATAAAAATGATATCAGATCAGTAAGTAGGAGACTTCAAACTGTTATACACAAGTAATGAGAGATCAGGGAGAAAGTCCTGAACACTCTCAGAGTTCATTCAATTATGGTTGATCCAGGGCCATTTCAGTGGTATTGGGCACACCACACAAACTTTCAGTCTTTTGCCCCACCACAGTCCTGAGATTTTGATAACTAAACTCAACATCCATAATCATTCCAGCAACACTGTTCCCACAACAGCATGACGGAACATCATGGGGTCATTTTAGAAGCCCTAATTGTGCTTTGGGCATCTGAAAACAGGCATAGAGATGTCCAAAGGTCAGAGACTGTCTCCAGAGTCATTTCAGAAGTCAGTTGTGAGGATGTCTGAATCTGAATGAGGGTGTGGAGGAGACGTGGCCAGGGCTTTACTAGGAACCTGGAGGCATGGTTAGGGTATTTCCAGGGACCAGGACGTCCCCACCTGATCACAGAAATATCATTGACATCCGGCATCATGCCTAGCTTTATATCTGCTTCTCATCTTAAAAGTGCTAGTTTTAGCTGAAAACATCCAGAGAAAAAGTACTCTTACCATCCCCAGTACAGTATCTACTATAGTAGCAGTGGATTTGAACCATGGCTATCCTGTCCCTAACTCACTACTCTAACCATTACGCTATCCTAGATGTCTGTATTCTAAAATATGAAGTCTGGTTTGTGAAATCATGTCAGCACCTGGACATCCCTGTATTTTTTTCAGACGTTCTGGCTTAGATGTCCTAGATTGCACTTGGACAGATCTTCTAAAATTCCTCTCCATACTTCTAAATATTAAACTTAGCTTGTGTCTATACTGTGCCTACTCTTTCTTTTCTTGCCTTATTGTTGATCTGACCCTAGGCAACTCTTATATGTGCAGTATTACTTGGGATCTAAAATAACAGCAGACAGTTCCCTCTCGTGTCTTGACTGTGTAAACCGGGGGCAACACGGGACATTACCCTAATTTACCTGAATGTTATGAGTGTCACAGATGGATGTGTTTGTTACCTTGGGTAAGCCACCAATGGAAATTCCCAGCTTACAGAGAAAATATTTTTTATTTTTCTCATAAGAACATAAGAACATAAGATATGCCATACTGAGTCAGACCAAGGTCCATCAAGCCCAGCATTCTGTTTCCAACAGTGGCCAATCTAGGTCATACGTACCTAGCAGTTTCCCCAAGGGACACAGGTTCCACAATGCTTGTATTGGTTCAAGCATTGATATCCTGGGTCCCTTCTTAATAATGGTTTATGGACCTTTCCTCCAGGAACTTGTCCAAACCTTTTTTAAACCCAGCTACACTAACAGCCTTTACTACATCCTCCGGTAACAAATTCCAGAGTTTGATTACACGTTGTGTGAAAAAATATTTTCTTTTATTAGTCTTAAATAGTTTACCCTGTAGCTTCATTGCATGTCCCTAGTCTTTCTATATTCTGATAAGGTAAACAATCGATCTACGTTTACCCGTTCCACTCCGTTCATTAATTTATAGACTTCTATCATATCTCCCCTCAGCCGTCTCTTTTCCAGGATAAAGAGCCCCAACCTTTTTAGCCTTTCTTCATAGGAGTAGCCTTCCATCCCCTTTACCATTTTGGTGGCTCTTCTCTGAACCTTTTCTAAAATCGCTATATTCTTTTTAAGATACGGCGACCAGAATTGCACACAATATTCAAGGTGCGGTCTCACCATGGAACGATATAGAGGCATTATAATATCTTTTGTTTTATTTTCCATTCCTTTCCTTATCATACCTAGCATTCTATTTGCTCTCTTGGCCGCCGCTGCACACTGGGCCGAGGGTTTTAACATGGTATCCACAATGACGCCTAAATCTTTTTCCTGGGTGGTGATTCCTAATGTGGAACCTTGCATCGTGTAACCATAGTTTGGGTTGTTCTTCCCTAGGTGCATAACCTTGCACTTCTCCACATTAAATTTCATCTGCCATTTTGATGCCCAGTCTTCCAATTTATCAAGATCCTCTTGCAATTTTCCACAATCCTCCTGGGTTTTAACAACTTTAAATAGTTTTGTGTCATCTGCAAATTTGATAACCTCACTCGTTATTCCACTTTCCAGGTCATTTATGAATATGTCAAAAAGCAGCGGACCCAGCACAGATCCCTGGGGTACACCACTATTCACCTTTCTCCATTGGGAAAATTGGCCATTTAGCCCTACCCTCTGCTTTCTATCTTTTAACCAGTTCCTGATCCACAATAGTACACTGCCTCCTATCCCATGACTCTTTAGTTTTGCCAAAAGTCTCTCATGAGGGACCTTGTCAAAGGCTTTCTGAAAGTCCAGATACACAATATCAACCGACTCACCTTTGTCCACCTGTTTATTCATCGTATAAACTCCTTCAAAAAAACATAACAGATTAGTAAGACAAGATATTCCTTGTCTAAAGCCATGTTGGCTGTCTCCTATTAGGCCGTGACTATCTACATGCTGAGTAATTTTATTCTTTATGATGGTTTCTACCATTTTTACCGGTACTGATGTCAGACTCACCGGTCTGTAGTTTCCCGGATCACCCCTCGAACCCTTTTTAAAAATTGGTGTTACATTGGCGATCCTCCAGTCCTCAGGTATTAGAGATGATTTTAATGATAGTTCACAGATTACTGATAGCAGGTCTGCAATCTCAAATTTCAGTTCTTTCAACACCCTTGGATGTACACCATCCGGCCCAGGTGATTTGCTACTCTTCAGTTTATCTAATAGTTGTAAGACATCTTCCCGATGTATCGATATTTCCTTCAATTCTTCCACACCTTTAAATACCACTTCAGTCATGGGTAACATCCCTACATCTTCCTCAGTAAAGACCGAAGCAAAGAATTCATTCAGTCTCTCCGCTATCGCCTTGTCGCCTCTTAGTGCTCCTTTAACCCCTTTATCATCTAATGGACCAACTGACTCTTTCACAGGTTTTTTGCTACGAATGTACTTGAAAAGGTCTTTATTTCGCGTTTTTGCTTCCGCAGCAAGCTTCTTCTCAAATTCTCTCTTTGCCTGCCTTATCAATGCCTTGCATTTGACTTGCCAGTGCTTGTGCTGTTTCCAGGTTTCATCATTTGGCTATTTTTTCCATTTCCTGAAAGATGCTTTTTTGGCAACAACAGCCTCTCTGACCTCACCTTTAAACCATGCTGGCAGTTTTTTGGACTTCCTTCCACTTTTCTTAAAGCGTGGAATACAGCTGGTCTGGGCTTCCAAGATAGTATTTTTCAACAACACCCAAGCTTGATGTACGTCTTTAACCTTTGCAACTGCTCCTTTTAGTTTTTTCTTAACTGTTTTCCTCATTTTATCATAGTCTCCCTTTCGAAAGTTAAAGGGTAGTACTGTGGATTTCCTTACTATCCCTCCTCCACTAATTAAATCAAAGGTGATCATGCTATGATCACTATTGCCAAGTGGCCCCAACACCCTTATCTCTTGCACTACATCTGGTGTTCCACTAAGGACTAGGTCTAATATTGCTTCCCCTCTGGTCGGTTCATGAACCAGCTGCTCCAAGAAGCAGTCATTTATTTCATCTAGGAACTTTATCTCCCTAGCATGTCCTGTTGTGACACTGACCCAGTCGATGCCGGGGTAATTGAAATCACCCATTACACAGGTACACTACCAAAAAACTGCCTCCAGTTTTGCAACTGATTCCTATAGATTTTGGGGTGCTGAATCCAGGAAAAATAGCCAAAATGTTCCATCACGTCATGTTTTCTTGCAAAATTAGATTTCTTACCCATATAAGGAATGTTCACATAATTTCTTTTTAGCCGACTGCAGTTTATTTTCTTGGCCCAAAATAGAGGTTGTAATGGTTAACTAACTAGAAACACTCCCTCATGATATTTTAGAGTGTTTTGTATTCATTTTATACATTAACAGGACAATTGGGAGGCGGGGGGCTAAATCCAGTACTCGCGCTGGCGCATGTTCTTTCCTGTTCGCCTCGCCTCGTTCGCTCGCTCAAACACGGTGGTTGCGACATGAACGTTCCTGTCAAATTTCAGTTTCTTGCAAGTTCATTATTACCTTTTGTTTGCTCAGTCGTAATCCAGCTTTATTCCGAAGTGGTTCACTACAGTTGTAGTTTGCAGTGCTGTGTATTTGTGATGGCTCACAGAGCCAGAGGTTGCGTCAACTCTCCGGACAGTTTTTGTTTTATTTGTGGGGAATATACCGTGAAAAAGCGGCAGAGGAACATTTCTGCATTTATTAAAAAAGTATATTTCGCCTATTTCGGTTTGAAGTTAGGCGATCAAGACAAACCGTGGGCTCCTCACAAAGTGTGCAAGACATGTGAGGAAGATCTACGCTTATGGATGAAAGGTAAAAAACAAGCATTTCGTTTCGGAATACCTATGATGTGGCGTGAACAAAGAGACCACAGCAGTGACTGCTATTTTTGCTCTTGCATTGTGAAGGGATACAACTTAAAAAATAAGAACGTAATAAGTTACCCCAACCTTCCCTCAGCAATTAGGCCTATGCCTCATAGCAACGAAGTACCTGTGCCTGAACCACCAAAATCTTTGGATCATATTTGTGTGGACGGTTCTGATCATGATGAGACTCATCAGATGGCTTTTCCCGATGAGTCCAGTACTTCCGAGTTTGAAACTGAACCAGATCCAAAACCTGAACTTTTGTCTCCAGCTGAATTGAATGATTTAGTCCGGGATTTAGGACTCCCAAAAGATGCTGCCCAACTGCTAGGTTCTCGGCTTAAACAGAAAAATCTATTGTCACCAGGAACATCTTTTTATTGGTACCGCAACCGCGAGACACAAATTTTGAAGTATTTCAGCAAAGAGGAAGATTTGGTATTTTGCAACGATATATACGGAGTGATGGAAAAGTTTAAACTCAAGTATGATCCTGCTGAATGGCGGCTGTTCATTGATTCGTCAAAAGACAGCATAAAAGGTGTTCTTCTTCATAATGGCAACACATTCGCTTCAGTTCCTATTGCTCACTCTGTTATTCTCCAAGAAAAATACGAGAATTTGGCCCTGATTCTTCAGAAGATTCATTATGATGAGCATAAGTGGATGATTTGTGGAGACTTTAAAATTCTATCCATGCTATTAGGGCAGCAATCCGGTTTCACCAAATATCCCTGATTCCTTTGCTTGTGGGATAGCCGGGCCCGCGACCTACACTGGGGGAAAAAAGACTGGCCAATTCGGGAGTATTTGAGACCCGGTGAGAAAAATGTTCTTCATGAGAGCTTGGTACCTTGTGATAAAATTCTATTACCACCTCTCCACATTAAGTTGGGTCTCATTAAGCAATTCATCAAGTCCCTTCCAAAAGATGGAGAGTGCTTTCGGTACCTTTGCTCAAAGTTCCCCCGACTTTCTGAAGCAAAGCTAAAGGAAGGAGTGTTTGTTGGCCCTGATATAAGGAAACTCATTTTAGATGGAGCATTCGCTGAAACAATGTCTGAGAAGGAAAAAGAAGCCTGGGATTCCTTCAAGGATGTTGTTCTCAAATTCTTGGGGAACAGGCAGGATGAGAACTATAAGGATATTGTTGCCAGGATGCTCAATGCCTTCAAAGAACAAGGCTGTAACAGGAGCCTGAAAGTCCATTTCTTGCACTCCCATGTGAACTACTTTCCCGAAAACTAGGGGGCGTACAGTGAAGAACAAGGTGAAAGGTTCACCAGGACATCAAGGACGCAGAGAGAAGGTACCAAGGAAGATGGAACACCACTATGATGGCTGATTTCTGCTGGTTGCTGCTGCGGGAAACCCCAGATGAAAAATACGCCAAGCAGCGCACCAAGAGAAGCATTCGGGGGAAGAAGAAACGGGCCCACCAGGAGATTGATTGACCCAAGAATGACTTTAAAATCTAAACTGTGTTGACAAATATCGTGTTTTTACTAAACTTTGAAATAAAAATTTGCTAGTTATTACCACAGTGTCGGATCTCATTTATTAGAATTTTATTTTCACACCATCGGGTATTTGTCTTCATGTATTGCAATGGTGCGGTTTATTTATTTATTTATTTATTTATTTAACAATTTTTCTATACCGCGCTATTTCAATCAGTGCGGTGTACATTGAAACAAGAACATACTACAATGCATACAAGTAACATTGAGTTTTACATTGAACAGGAAGATTCAACATAGGACAACCGGGGGAACTATGTACAGGTTTGCGTTTTCTATTCTTACATACATACCTGTACAACATTTTTTACACATTTCTTTGCTTTGCTTTGTGTCTAACCTCGCTCTTATATGCTCAATGTTTGTGCACATGTATGTGGCTGCTTTAAGTGCAGACAATTTTGCTACCATCACAGTGTGTTTTGTTGACATTACTCTATTCTTATGTGCTGCCTTGTTACAATTTTCTTTATTCTTATTTGAATAACTACTAAACAATTAGTATAAAGAATTCATCCAAGAAACTTTTATCTCGATCGCACTCAATCTGAAACGTTCACCTCAAACTGCTAACCCAATGTAGCAAAAAATCTGTACGTGATGAAGCAAATTGGTTACCAGATTTGGATTCAGCGCACCAAAAAACGTAAAAATCAATCGAAACATTAGAGGCAGTTTAAAAAAAAATTTTTTTAGTGTACCTGTGTTATTATTACTGCACTGTAACTTTTGCTAGCTTCCATATTTTCTTTGAGCATTTCATCATCCATTTGTTCATTCTGGCCAGGCGGACGATAGTACACCCCCACTGCCATCGCCTTCCCCTTTTTACATGGAATTTCAATCCATAGAGATTCTACAGCAAATTTTGTTTCTTGCAAAACTTTAATCCTTCTGACTCAATGCCCTCTCTAACATAGAGCGCAACCCCTCCACCAATTTGATCAGCTCTATCATTACGATATAGTTTGTACCCAGGTATCACAGTGTCCCACTGGTTGTCCTCCTTCCACCATGTCTCTGATATTCCAATCATATCTAACCTCTCGTTTAGTGCTATATATTCTAACTCTCTCATCTTGTTTTGTAGACTTCTAGCATTTGCATACAAGCATTTTAGAGACTGTATTTTATTCATATTAATTTGGCTATTGGTAGACATGGGTAATTTGGGATCTTTAAGCTCTGTCTGCTCCATACTCGAGGGCATTTGGGCTACTTTACTCTTTTTTGGAACCTCTCTGCTTTTTGTAGTATCCTTCAAGGATACATTCTTCCAAACCATGCGCTCTTGGGCGACTGTCGGCTTTCCCCTATTATCTAGTTTAAAAGCTGCTCTATCTCCTTTTTAAAGGTTAATGCCAGCAGCCTGGTTCCATCCCGGTTAAGGTGAAGCCCATCCCTTCGGAAGAGCCCCTTCCTTTCCCCAGAATGTTCCCCAGTTCCTAACAAATCCGAACCCCTCATCTCTGCACCATTGTCTCATCCACGCATTGAGACTCCGGAGCTCTGCCTGCCTTTTGGGTCCTGCACGTGGAACGGGAAGCATTTCGGAGAACGCTACCCTGGAAGTTCTGGATTTCAACTTCCTACCTAAAAGCCTAAATTTCGCTTCCAGAACCTACCTACCACATTTTCCTATGTCATTGGTACCGACATGTACCAAGACAGCAGACTCCTCCCCAGCACTATCTAAGACCTTATCTAGGTGGCGTGTGAGGTCCGCTACCTTCGCACCAGGCAGGCATGTTACCAGGCGATCCTCACGTCTACCAGCCACCCAGCTATCTACATGCCTAATGATCGAATCACCAACTATAACTGCTGTCCTAACCCTTCCCTCATGGGCACTTGGCCCTGGAGAAACCTCCTCGGTGCGAGAAGGGTTTACATCACCTGGAGGACAGGTCCTAGTTACAGGATCACTTCCTGCCACACCAGGGTGATGCTCTCCTGTCACGTGACCTCTCTCCTCCTTGGCAACAGGGATGCTGCCAGACTGGAGGTGGGACTTCAGGACTATATCCCTGTAGGTCTCGTCTATGTACCTCTCTGTCTGTCTTATGTTTTCCAAGTCTGCTACTCTAGCCTCTAGAGAACGGACTCGTTCCCTGAGAGCAGAGAGCTCCTTGCACCTAGTGCACACGTAAGACCTCTCACCAGCTGGGAGAAAATCATACATGTGACACTCAATGCAAAAGACTGGAAAGCCCACATCCCGCTGCTGGACTGCTGTCTGCATCTTAGTTTTAAGTTTGTGTTTAGATCTTTAAGTTCTTTATGTACTAAAGGGTGCTATGGATATTTATACCACTAAAACTGTACCTAAGAAGTTTAATATACCTTGTTCACCTGAAGCTTAATTAATCTCAGGTCCTTAGTGTATGACTGATTTGGGTAATGAGCTTCACCTGAGAGCACCTCCTGTCTTTTAAGTTGTGCAAGTACCTATAAAGCTGTGATTATCCCAGGGGAGGGTGGGTGTGGGGAGGGAGGGAGGGATATAACACTTATTAAAAAAGGGCTGCTACACAGTACCCTATCCTGTGCTGCTGAGGTAAGCTATATTCTGATTTGATTTAAATTATAGCTCTTTGCTGCTGCTAGGCTCTACCCTATTATGAAATTTAAACTACAAGCTCTCTGCTGGATTCTAAATTTAACCAGAAAGCTCTCTTCTGTGTTTTAATTTGAAACTAAAAGTACTTTGCTGATGCTAGGCCCTGAGTGACTATGAAATTTAAACTACAGCTCCCTACTGGGTATGAAAGGTAACCAGAAAGTTCTCTTCTGTGTTTTAAATTGAATCTTAAACTGTTGCTACTAGACCCTGACTGATTTAACAAAAAATAGTGGGTTCACAGATTAATTAGCTTTAAAAGAAAAAAAATTCCTTTCAGAAAAATTCCCAGAAGTACAGTATATACTCACAATTTCAGATTTCTCTCCAGAAGTAACAGCCCCCCTTTCTAGTTCTTCAAGACTGAGGGTCACAGAGCTCTGGTTGAGCTATTTATGCTTGTGCTGCTTATGTAAGCAGTGACCTACACTCTGGGTAATTAACAGTCCTTGCTTGGATAGAAGGAGTCTTTCAAAATGGCCTTTTGAACTGCCAGCTGGTGTTAACACCTATTGAAAAAGCTTCACAGGTCGCTTGCCCACTAGGTAGAAGGCCTCATTGTAAAGGTCTCTAGAAGACTTTATATGCTGCTCAAGGAGAATTGACCTTGTTCTGCCTTTTGTGCTAAGCTATATTCTGATTTGATTTAAATTATAGCTCTTTGCTGCTGCTAGGCTCTAACCTATTATGAAATTTAAACTACAAGCTCTCTGCTGGATTCTAAATTTAACCAGAAAGCTCTCTTCTGTGTTTTAATTTGAAACTAAAAGTACTTTGCAGATGCTAGACCCTGAGTGACTATGAAATTTAAACTACAGCTCCCTACTGGGTATGAAAGGTAACCAGAAAGTTCTCTTCTGTGTTTTAAATTGAATCTTAAACTGTTGCTACTAGGCCCTGACTGATTTAACAAAAAATAGTGGGTTCACAGATTAATTAGCTTTAAAAGAAAAAAAATTCCTTTCAGAAAAATTCCCAGAAGTATATACTCGCAATTTCAGATTTCTCTCCAGAAGTAACAGCCCCCCTTTCTAGTCCTTCAAGACTGAGGGTCACAGAGTTCTGGTTGAGCTATTTATGCTTGTGCTGCTGATGTAAGCAGTGACCTACTTCCTGGGTAATTAACAGTCCTTGCTTGGATAGAAGGAGTCTTTCAAAATGGCCAGAAGTAACAGCCCCCCTTTCTAGTCCTTCAAGACTCAAATGCACTTTACAACTTCTTGAACCTTACTTTCAAATCAGAACTTACTAAAGGGGTGAGAACCAAGGGTTGAGAACTCTCTCACAAGGAACTACCTGAACAAGTTTAACTTTTGTAAAAACAAATGTATTTTATTTTATTTTTTAAATAGTGTCAATTTATTTTTTATAAATAAACAAAAACAATATTTATAAATGTAGTTGAGTATTTTCCTGTGAACAATTCTAACATGCTTCTATTCAACACTAGTAGACCATTGTTTCTTTCGAAAACAGGCAAGTATTAGTTAACCATCTTAAAGCTTGAGATTTCTTTACTCCTTAGTAGAAGAAAAGTTCAGTTCTAACACTGTCTTTTATCTATAACTTTGCAGGTGAATGGGTAGTAATATTCAGGTAAAGACACCTTTTGTTTCAAAAAAATCAGCTATTGCACCAGTGTTTTGCCCAAAAAAATAGTCATGGTGATGAGTCAGCCACTTATCTCAAATCTTCTTTTCCTGCCTTTCTGCTTTCTTGACATTGGGAGTCTTAGGATCCCCTCTGCTCCAGCGATGTTCAACTGCAATTAGGATGCTTACTACCTATCTTTAAAAAATTTTGTAAAATAAACTGCCTCCCTAGCTGTGTATGCAGTAACTAGAAAGTGTTCCTATCTTTTTTCTTCTTTTTCTGTTTCTGTTGCTTGTAAGACTTGCTTTTCCAAAAAAATAAAAGTTAATAAGATTTCTTTTCTTTCCATCCCATAGAACTCTTTGTGCAAAAATTTTTTTTCTTTAGGTATGTGCCAGAGTCAATCCTTACAACTGCCAATCAGTTCAGGAAAACTATATCAATTACCGTAAAATTTAATTCTTTAAATAAGGCAATGTTTGTTTTTTGTTGTTTTTTTTTATTTCTTCAAAAATACATTAAATCCTTCACTCTTTCAAACATGCTCTCTTCCTCACTGAAACAGTTCAGGATTCAATAAATCCTATGAGCACTATACTGTTTTAAAACATCTCACTTTTAAGGGTTTTCTTTTCACTGCATTGAGAGTTTTATACTGTCAGCCTTATCTTCCTACACTGCTTGAGGGACACCAATGCTATAGAAAGCAAGTCACACACTGTTAAGCTTTTCGCCAAAACAGTGCTCAAAATTAAACATAGAAACATGACAGTAGAAAAAGACTACATGGTCTATCTAGTCTTCCTTTCATATCAACTGCAATAGTCCCCTTTTTACCTTTAGAGATCCTCTGTATTTGTCCCATGCTTTTTTGAATTCAGATACTGTCCTTATCTCTACCACCTCCACTAGAAGACTATTCCACACATCTACCACTCTTTCTTTAAAAAAATATTTCCTTACATTACTCCTGAGTCTATCCCCTTTCACCTTCATCCTATGTCCCCTCGTAGCAGAGCTTGCTTTCAATCAAAAGAGACTCTCCTTCTGTGCTTTTATGCCATGAAGGTATTTAAACATCTCTGTCATATCTCCTTTATCCCAACTTCCATCTGAAGTATACATACTAAGATCTTTAAGTCTGTCCTCATATGCTTTATAACGAAGATCATTAACTATTTTAGTAGCCATCCTCTGCACTGACTCTAACCTGTTTATATCCTTTTGAAGGTGTGGTCTCCAGAACTGCATACAATACTCCAAATGGTGTGAAGGTAGCGGACCTCACGCACCGCCTAGATAAGGTCTTAGATAGTGCTGGGGAGGAGTCTGCTGTCTTGGTACATGTCAGTACCAATGACATAGGAAAATGTGGTAGGGAGGTTCTGGAGGCTAAATTCAGGCTTTTAGATAGGAAGTTGAAATCCAGAACATCCAGGGTAGCGTTCTCCAAAATGCTTTCCGTTCCATGTGCAGGATCCAAAAGACAGGCAGAGCTACCGGAGTCTCAATGTGTGGATGAGACGATGGTGCAAGGATGAGGGGTTTGGATTTTTTAGGAACTGGGGAACATTCTGGGGAAAGGAGGGCAACTTCTGAAGGGATGGGCTTCACCTTAACCAGGATGGATCCAGACTGCTGGCATTAACCTTTAAAAAGGAGATAGAGAAGCTTTTAAACTAGAAAATAGGGGAAAGCCGACAGTTGCCCATGAGCGCATGGTTCGGAAGAAGGTATCCTTGAAGGATACTACCAAAAGCAGAGAGGTTCCAAAAAAGAGTAAAGCCACTTAACCCTCCATAGCCCATGTTCCCTGTAAAATAGTTATCTCCAAGTTATAATGCCCTGTTCAATGTAATTTCAGTTTGTTCAATGTAAACCGCACTGATGCAGAATAGCGCAGTATATAAGAGAATGTAAATAAATAAATAAATAAATAAAATAAAGTAGCCCAAATGCCCTTGAGTATGGTGCAGACAGAGTGTAAAGATTCCAAATTACCCATGGCTACCAATAGCCAGATTAATATTAATAAAATACAGTCTCTAAAATGCTTGTATGCAAATGCTAGAAGTCTAAAAAATAAGATTGGGAGAGTTAGAATATATAGCACTAAATGAGAGGTTAGATATGATTGGAATCTCAGAGACATGGTGGAAGGAAGATAACCAGTGGGACACTGTGATACCTGGGTACAAACTATATCATAATTGATAGAACTGATCAAATTGGTGGAGGGGTTGCGCTCTATGTTAGAGAGGGCATTGAGTCAGAAAGGATTAAAGTTTTGCAGAAAATAAAATTTGCTGTAGAATCTCTATGGATTGAAATTCCATGTATGAAGGAGAAGGTGATGGCAGTGGGGTGTACTATTGACCGCCTGGCCAGAATGAACAAATGGATGATGAAAATGCTCAAAGATATCAAGGAAGCTAACAAAAGTCACAGCACAGTAATAATAATGGGTGATTTCAACTACCCCGGTATCAGCTGGTTCAGTGTCACGGCAGGACATGCTAGGGAGATAAAGTTCCTAGATGAAATAAATGACTGCTTCTTGGAGCAGCTGGTTCATGAACTGACCAGAGGGGAAGCCATATTGGACCTAGTCCTTAGTGGAACACCAGATCTGGTGCAGGAGATAAGGGTGTTGGGACCATTTGGCAATAGTGATCATAGCATGATCGCGTTTGATTTAATTAGTGGAGGAGGGATAGTAAGGAAATCCACAGTACCACCTTTTAACTTTCAAAAGGGAGACTATGATAAAATGAGGAAAATAGTTAAGAAAATACTAAAAGGAGCGGTTGCAAAGGTTAAAGACTTACATCAAGCTTGGGTGTTCTTTAAAAATACTATCCTGGAAGCCCAGACCAGCTGTAATCCACACATTAAGAAAAGTAAAAGAAAGTCCAAAAAACTGCCAGTATGGTTTAAAGGTGAGGTCAGAGAGGCTGTTGCTGCCAAAAAAGCATCTTTCAGGAAATGGAAAAAATAGCCAAATGATGAAAACTGGAAACAGCACAAGCACTGGCAAGTTAAATGCAAAGCAATGATAAGGTAGACAAAGCGAGAATTTGATAAGAAACTTGCTAAGGAGGCAAAAACGCAAAATAAAGACTTTTTCAAGTACATTTGCAGCAAAAAGCCTGTGAGAGAGTCAATTGGACCGTTAGATGATAGAGGGGTAAAAGGGGAAGTAAGAGGAGACAAGGCTATAGTGAAGAGACTGAATGAATTCTTTGCTTCGGTCTTTACTGAGGAAGATGTAGGGATGTTACCCAAGACTGAAGTGGTATTAAAAGGTGATACTGCAGAGGAATTGAGAGACATATCACTACACCGGGAAGATGTATTACAACTATTTGATAAACTGAATAGTAGCAAATCACCTGGAGCAGATGGTATACATCCAAGTGTGGTGAAAGAACTGAAATATGAGATTGCAGACCTGCTATTAGTAATCTGTGAACTTTCATTAAAATCATCTGTAATACCTGAAGAATGGAGGATCGCCAATGTAACGCCAATTTTTAAAAAGGGTTCCAGGGGTGATCTGGGAAACTACAGACCAGTGAGCCTGACGTCAGTACCGGGAAAAATGCTAGAAACCATCATGAAAAACAAAATTACTCAGCATGTAGATAGTCAATGCCTAATGGGAGACAGCCAACATGGCTTTAGACAAGGAAGATCTTGTCTTACTAATCTGTTATGTATTTTTGAAGGTGTCAATAACCAGGTAGACAAAGGTGAGTCGGTTGATGTAGTGTATCTGGACTTTCAAAAAGCCTTTGACAAGGTCCCTTATCAGAGACTTTTGGCAAAACTAAAAAGTCATGGGATAGGAGGCAGTGTACAATGGTGGTTCGGGAACTGGTTAAAAGATAGAAAGCAGAGGGTAGGGCTAAATGGCCAATTTTCCCAATGGCAAAAGGTGAATAGTAGAGTACCCCAGGAATCTGTACTGGGTCCGCTGATTTTTGACATATTCATAAATGACCTGGAAAAGGGAATAACTAGTGAGGTTATCAAATTTGCAGATGACACAAAACTGTTTAAAGTTGTTAAAACCCAAGGGGATTGCGGAAAACTGCAGGAGGATCTGGATAAATTGGAAAACTGGGCATCCAAATGGCAGATGAAATTTAATGTGGACAAGTACAAAGTTATGCACCTAGGAAAGAACAACCCACACTATGGTTACACAATGCAAGGTTCCACATTGGGAACCACCACCCAGGAAAAAGATTTAGGCATCATCATGGATAACAAGTTCAAACCCTCGGCCCAGTGTGCAGCGGCGGCCAAGAAAGCATATAGAATGCTATGGTATCATAAGGAAAGGAATGGAAAATAAAACAAAGGATATTATAATGCCTCTGTATCATTCCATGGTACGACCACACCTTGAATATTGTGTGCAATTCTGGTCATCGTATCTAAAAAGGATATAGCGTTATTAGAAAAGGTACAGAGAAGAGCCACCAAAATGATAAAGGGGATGGAAGGCTACTCCTATGAAAAGAGGCTATAAAGGTTAGGGCTCTTCAACCTGGAAAAGAGACGGCTGAGGGGAGGTATGATAGAGGTCTATAAATTAATGAATGGAGTGGAAGAGGTAAACAGAGATCAGTTGTTTATGCTATCAGAATATAGAAAGAATAGGGGACATGTAATGAAGCTACAGGGTGAACTATTTAAGACAAATAAGAGAAAATATTTTTTCACTCAACGTCTAATCAAATTCTGGAATTTGTTACCGGAGGATGTATTTTATTTATTTATTTATTTAACATTTCTTATATACCGTCTTTCTACAAATCAAGACGGTTTACATAAAACAAATAATGGCAGCATATTTCAACTGTTTACAGCGTAACGTTGTAACAAGGATACTTAGGCGTAAATGTGAAACTTTTTACAATAATCAACGATATACATAGGTACATAAAGGATGCCGCATGGTTGCATGAATGAATTTGAAAAGCAGGAGTGAGGAGGTGGAGGCAGAGGGCGAAGTACTAGGGAAAAATGTTCCAGGAAGAGATGAGTTTTTAGCTTCTTCCGGAACTTGGAGTGGACAGAGCAGTTTCGCAGCTCGTGAGGGAGGGCATTCCATAAGGATGGGGCATATAGGGAGAAGGCCCGATTACTAGTAGATTGTTTGCTGTGTCTCTTGTTTGTTGGGATAGGCAGTAGGTTTTTGGTGATGGAGCGGCGTGTTCTTGTATTGTTGATGGAGGGAAGGAGTGAGGAGAGGCATGGAGCTTACTCATTGGAGATGATTTTGTGTGTAAGGGTAAGTACCTTGAATTTAACTCTGGATTGAATGGGGAGCCAGTGTAGATCATAGAGAACTGGTGTGATGTGGGATCATCTGGGGCAGTTGGTTAAAAACCGGGCTATCGTGTTCTGGGCCAGTTGGATCGGTTGTATGCTGTTCTTGGGAAGGCCATGGTAGATAAGATTACAATAATCAAGAGTAGGGATAGTAAGGGCCTGACAGACAGTACGAAAGGAGTCAGGGCTTAAGAGAGGTTTGAGGTTCTGAAGGGTACGTAATTTTGCGCATATTGTATTAGAGGTTCTTTTTATCTGATCAGTGAAGGAGAGGTTCTGGTCAAGTATAATACCAAGATATTTCACTTGGTTTTTTATAGTGAGTGAGAAATCGCCAATAGTAAGGGTTGGAGGTGGGGTGTATGAAGCGTTGGAAAATACTTGAAGATGTAGTAAAGGCTGTTAGTGTAGCTGGGTTTAAAAAAGATTTGAACAAGTTCCTGGAGGAAAGCTCCATAAACCATTATTTAAAAGGGGCCCAGGATATGAATGCTTGACCCAATGCAAGCATTTTGGAACCTGTGTCTCTTGGGGATACTGCTAGGTACATATGACCTAGATTGGCCACTGTTGGAAACAGGATGCTGGGCTTGATGGACCTTGGTCTGACCCAGTATGGCATATCTTATGTACTTATGAGGTTGTACCAGAGATTTAAACAGAGGCACTATCATCTCCTTTTTTCTGCTGGCCATTCCTCTCCCTATGTACTCAAGCATCCTTCTGGATTTCACCGTTACCTTTTCTACCTGTTTAGCTACTTTAAAATCGTTAGACACAGTCATGCCCAGGTCCTGCTCTTCTTTTGTGGACAGAAGTACTTCACCGCAAACACTGTACTGCTCCCTTGGATTTTTGAAATCCAAATGCATGACCCTGTATTTGTTAGCATTAAATCTCAGCTGCCAAATTCTAGACCATTCTTCAAGCTTACTGTAGCTAGATTCCTCCTCATGTTATCTACTCCTTCCTGGATATCTACTCTATTGCAGATTATGATATCATCCACAAACAGGCAAGCCTTACTCAACAGCTCTTCCCAATATTACTAACAAAAATGTTAAAAAGAATTGGACCAAGGACAGATCGCTGTGACACAACACTGATAACCTCCTTCTCCTCAGAGTGAGCTCCATGTACCTGTACCCTTTGTCACCTCCCACTCAATCAATTTCTAACCCAATCAGTAACTTTAGGATCCATTCCTAGGGTACCCAGTTTGTTTATAAGTTGCCTGTGTGGAATGGTGTCAAAGGCTATACTGAAATATAAGTAAACCACATCTAGGGGTCTCCCTAGATCCAACTCCCTGGTCATCCAGTCAAAGAAATCAATCAGATTTGTCTGACAAGATCTGCCTCTGGTAAACCCATGTTGCCTCAGATTCTGCAATCTACTGGAATCCAGAAACCTCACTATTCTTTCTTTTAGCAGTGATTCCAATAATTTACTTACCATAGAGGATAAACTAACCTGCCTGTAGTGTTCAACCTCATCTTTACTTCTGCTTATGTGTAAAAGGACCACATGTGCCTTTCTCCAGTCTGCTGGCACCACTCCCAACTCCAGTCAGTGGAGCATCTAGAATGTCCCCAAGTTCCTTCAGTATTCTCAGATGTATCCCATCTGGTTCCATCGCTTTATCTACTTTTAGTTTAGCTAGTTCCTCTTGAACACAGCCTTCTGAAAATCATTTGAGCTCCCCGTCATTTCTGTTCCTATTTGTGGGTGTTTTGTGAGGTCCTGCTCCTGGCCCTTCATCTGTGAACACAGAACAGAAATATTTGTTAAGCAATTCTGCTTTATTCTCATCAGCTTCTACATATTCTTCCCCTTCACCCTTGAGTCCGAAAATTTGCTCTTCCTCCTCTCACTAAAAATATCCCTTTTGACCACTGTTTTTCTACATCCCTCAGCTGTTCCCATCCCACCAACGACTCTTTTAGATATTGCCCATCTTGGCAAAGTTTGTTTTCCTAAACTCTAAGAACCTCGCTTTTGAATGGATTATATCAGTCCTAGTCCTAATACTGAACCACACACCTTCTAGTGATCACTGGATGCAAAATGATCATGCATTATAACATCAGAAACATTTTCCCATTGGTAAGCGCCAAGTCCAGTATGGCCCCTTCATTTGTGGGTTCGGTTACCAATTGCCTGAATAGTTCTCCCTATAGAGAATCCAGGATCACCTTACTTCTGGCTGACTTCACAGCAGGGATGTGCCAATCAGCATCTGGCATATTGAAATCACCTACCAGTAGCACTTCTCCTTTCATGGCAATTCCTGGGTATGTCTTCTATTAAATCTCCATCTACTTCTTCTCCCTGTGAGGGGGGGAGGGGGTTGTATATCACTCCAATGCAAATGGATTTCCCTTTCCCTCTTTGTAGTTTAACCCACAGAGCCTCCTCTCTCCCTTTTAAGCCCTCTAATTATATAACTTTAATATTATTTTTTATATAGTGCTACTCCTCCTTCCCTTCTTCCTACCCTGTCATTCCTGAATAAAGTGTAGCCTGATATAATTACATCCCAGTCATGGCTGTCTCTGAACCATGTCTCTGTAACTGCCACTAAATCCAATTCAGCCTCTTCCATTAACGCCTCAACATATGGGATCTTATTTCCCATGCTATGGGCATTTATACACTCTGCTTTCCAGGTGTCGTCCCTTTTACCCATTTCTACAGAGGCATTTAATGTTTCACTTACCTGGGAGCTTTCTTCACCCATTCCCTATGAGTCTATTTTTAAACTCTCTTCAGTAGGTTAGCCAGTCTGCTGCTGAAGACACTTTGACCCTTCTTGTATAGATGGATGCCATCTCTCTTCTGCAGCCCTTGGAACATCATCCCATTGTCCAGGAAACCAAAACGCTCTTGATGACACCATCCAGGCAGCCATGCATTTATCTCAAGGATGCAAGCTTCTCTGCCTTGGTCCTTACCCTCAACAGGGAAGATTGAAGAGAACACCACCTGCACCCCTATCTGCTTCACCCTCTGTTCGAGAGCCCAAAACTCACTCTAATAAATCAATTCAGATTCTCACTCTCTGACCAATTATTCAGCTTGGTTTTAAAAGTGCTTGAATGAGCTTCAAGGCTGCCTCAGCCTGCTTCCAGTTACGAAGGAAAATAAAAAAGTTCTCACATTTACTTTTAAGTTTTCTCTCTAGCTTTCATGCAAGCTCCTTCAACCCTCCTCCAGTAAATAATTCTCAGTTGCTTACAATTCTGATATCAAATAAATCCTTTCACAGTTCTCCCACACAGAGACACTCTGGCACACCTTTCTCCATCAGAAATCTTCTTTCTGAAAAACCTCCAGCTAAAGTTCCTGCATATGGTGTCTATCCTCTTTGTAAAAGTGTTCTTACACCCAGCTCTGTCTAGAAACCATCTCTTGCTACCTTCATTTCAACTCACACAGCACACGTTCAGTGCTTTAAAGCACTAGCAGAGCTTTGTACACCTAAAAGTAAATTTACAGGTCATTTTCTTTAAAGTTTGCTTCATATCTTTTTTATTTATTTAACTTGGTCATGCTTTTTATCTTCTTATTTACTGTGAGCTCTCCTTATCTCCTGTGAACTCTCCCCATGCTTGCCCCGGGCTCAGCTACTTCCTGCTTTGTGCATTAACTCGCTCAACACAGTATTGAAAGTGCAGTCTGATTCCCCATACATTCATGCAAAAATATGCCTACACATATTCCTTCAGAATCAGTAAAGATTTATTTATTGGGCATATTTCCTTATTTGAACCTTCATTTGAACTAGCCAGCCTTTCATTTTAAATGTTTATTTCCTTATTTGACACTTTTTCACTTATTTTTAATGTTGCTGTCATTAGGTAATTTTAACTTTTTTCTCTGCCATTGCAATTGAATAAGTGACCTATGCCAGGATGCAAGAGTGGATCCATTCCTGGGAATTAGGCAAACTCGGCAAGGGGACAGAGAAACTTCAGGTTCTTTAGGCTTTCACTTGAACAAAAACTTTTTATACATTTCAATGATGTTTAAACTTAATATTCTGTCTCTTCAGTAGTGTTAATCTGACAAAGGGGGTCATTCTGAATTCCATTTAGGTGATCTGGCCATCCGTCCGGACATCCAGACCCACTAAACAGAGATCCCTGTACAAATAGGTGATTTGTATGGTGAGTTCTGTTCATGGGAGGGAAGAGGTGGGACAGAGGCTGAGCATGGATTGATGGTGGGCAGAGAGTGACCTTGGATGTACAGGGCCGATTCTGAGGTCAGCCCTGTACATCCGTGCTTGGCCATGGAAACAGGGGACTTATTCTACCTTGGAAGTGGAATAAGTCCCCCTGAACATTGGGCGGAGACAAGAGGTGAGAGGGAGCAGTGGAATCCCCACAGCCCTAGCCTGGCCATGGGAGGTCAGATCGGGGGTCCAGCTGCAGGGAAAGGATGTTTTCGTTGGTGGCTGGGGATCACGGCTCCTGAATGGTGCCATGGTGACAGGATGCCACGGCACTGTGTTTCCATTGAGGAGCCTGACTGTGCTAGATGGGGATTTTCAGGACGTGCTTTGAGAAAAAATTCCACCTTGCAGTCTGCTCAAAGGCTACTCCTAGCTGCCTAGAGGAGAGATTCCCAACATTGTTTTACAGTGGTTCCAATCTTACCTAACCAACAGACAACAACTGATCCGCACCAGCATGGCAACCTCCCCCCCCCCCTTTCTACAGAATCAAGGAGTGCCACAAGGCTCAACTCTGTCCGCAATGCTCTTTAATATCTACCTTCAACCTCTTTGCTCAATAATACGCTCTCACAACATCAACTACCATATATATGCAGACAACATAATGCTTTATGGACCCATCACAACCACAAACCCAACAAACAATCATCTAACAAACTATTTCATCGATGTCTCAAACTGACTCCAAGAAAACAACCTAGCCATTTACCTCAAAAAAACTGAAGCCCTATTTGTTACCAAAGACCAAACCTTCAGCCCCCCCCCCCCTCCACTACACCTCACCTTGGGAACAACACAAATACGAGTTCAACCTTACATAAAATACCTGGGGATCATCATTGATCAAACACTTCCTTTTAAGCAACAAATCACAAAACCAGCTAGAACAATATTCCTCAAAGCAAAAATGGTACAACGACTCAAGCCACTCATCGACCCACAGGATTTCAGAACGATTATGCAGGCAATGACGCTCCCCCACCTGGACAACTGTAAAGCAATCTATCATGGACTACCAGCCTCCCAAACCAACCCCCTACAGACTGCTCTCAACACCACTGGAAGAATCATCTAAAGAGTCAAGAAACACGATCACAGCACACCAGTCTTGAGTGAGCTTCACATCCTACCTCTCGAAGCAAGGATCAAATACAAGACTCTGCTACTTATCCATAAAGCACTCCACCAACAGAAGACTTCTCAGTTCCGGACTCTACTTCTCCAGCCTACCTATAATAGACCTACCCGCCAGACCACCGGCAATGTACTCACTGTCCCACATTAAAGGACAAAGTTCATTCAGCATACTTGTAACAGAGCATTGGAGCTATATGCACCCTCGCTCTGGAACTCCCTTCCCAACCAGATCCGAATCAACAAAGACCTCTCCTCATTGAGGAAACAATTAAAAACTCACCTGTTTCAAGAACACCTTGACCTGGGATGGACCTCTCTCCCTAACTGCCTGTCTCGGGTAGTCTCCCAAAAGACTGAATCTGAACCTTTAGAGAATTTTGCTTTAATGTCAAGTACTGTTACCTTCCTTGTCAGGATCATCAATGTTGCCCCCCCCCCCCGGTGTTGGTCCCCCTCGCCTATTATTTGTGCTGATTAATGTACCCTCCCCCCCTTTTTTGTTAAACCACTTTGACCCGGTGAAAAGCGGTATATGAGTGCAGCTAAATAAATAAATAATTAAATAAATAAAACTTTTTGTAGTGGGGACCCCTTATTAATGTCCAGAAAGTTCAGAGACTGACAGTTCATCCCCACTATTCTTCCCAGACCCTCTACCCTCAGCACCAAGCACTTACCCTCTTTTCTTCTTTCTGTTTCCACTAGTCTCTCTCTATCTCCTTCCAGTCAGTCCCACCAGTCTATCTCGTTATCTCTCCCTGCCCCAGCCAATTTCCTCCAGTCTTTCTCTCTTCAACAAAAACAATCTTCACCAGCCTCTCTTTTCTGTGTCCTCTGGGCCCCTCTGTAATGGTTTCATAGAGTTTCTTGGGTCCATGGACCACAGGTTTGGAACCACTAGATATGAACCTCAATGAGAGGCCATTAGTGAATAGCAGGGACTCTGCCAGGCTCTTAAAGGGACCTGAGCATAAACGGCGATTGGATTTAACTCTCACCTTTCTCTAACATTCAAGGTGGTTTACATTTAGGTACAGTAGACAAAAATGTAAGAAAGTCATAGTAGACATTATGCTACTACTACCACTACTTATCATTTCCAAAGCACTACCGTATTGCACAGCACTGTAAAGACACATAAGAGAAAGGCCGCCCATGTTCCACAGAGCTTGCAATCTGGTGTGGTTATTGGAGTGGAGGAGTGGCTTAGTGGTTGGGGCAAGGTACTTCAGGCTGAAAGGTTGGGGGTTCAAATCCCACTAGAGGACAGCAACCTTGGGCCAGAAGGACTGGGGTTTCTAGTCCCACAGGTGCTCCTTGTGGTCTTTGGCAAGTCACTTAACCCTCCATAGCCCATGTTCCCTGTAAAATAGTTAACGCCAAGTTATAATGCCCTGTTCAATGTAATTTCAGTTTGTTCAATACAAACTGCACTGATGCAGAATAGCACAGTATATAAGAAAATAAAAATTATATCCTAATGCTTGGAAAAGGTATCATAAAGTCTTGGAAAGACTACAAGGAAGAGCAGCCATTAGCTCCAGTTTCTATGGAGCAGCAAAGAAAAGCAAAGACAACGCATTGTGTGGGGAGACAAGCAGCAAACAGAGAAGTGTGCATAGCTGGTTTTGGCAGAGAGTCCTCCTGCTTGGGATTTGCATCAGTATCAGATATGGAAAGTTTGATGGTTGAAGAGGGCTGGAAAATCTTGTTGTTAGCACGTTAAGTGGTGAGAAGGTAGGAGGTGATACTGGCACTCCCAGGGCCAAGACACCCCCCCCCCCCCCAGGTGCAGCAGGCAAAAGGATGCTCCAGGTTTTTCATCCCCTTCTCCATCCTCAGCCCCAGGTCCAGCAGCAGCAGCAGACACATAGCACTTCAATAAGCAGCTATCTAGTTAAATATGTTAGACCGCCTGCACCACGCCTCCAGTCGTGCCCCTATTTTATCCAGATAACTATGACTGCACAAACATTTTGTGCAAACAAATTTAACTGGACAAAGATGAGATATTTTAATAGATCAAATTTACGCAGTAAAAACAGATTTTTTTTCTGTATAACCCTTTTGAATATAGGTCTCATACTGTATAAAACCCAGGGGATACGATTTCTCAGAGATGCGGAGCCTTCCCGGGGGTCTGATATATTAAAGCCTTGTGTATGTTCTATGTCTGCAGGAAACTAAGTTTATAAATCAGGCCCTAAAGGTATGAATGTGACCTTCTGCTGCTGTAAACTGGGGCAGATGTGCAGGGTAATTTTCTGACAGCACACCTAACTTCTATGACGGATGTGCGCACAAGTTGTGCCTGTTTGGACGGAGAACTCGTGCATATGTCTTCACAATTGTAGATATTTACACCTGCTCTGAAGTTTGCACAGAGGCACCAGAACGTTTTACACCCTTCTACATGTTTTTTAACACACATACACACACACACATATAAATCTAACCTCTACTCTGGGAATGCCTATACTCATCTACTACTACTATTTAGCACTTATAGAGCGCCACGCACACAGCGCTGCACAGCTAGACTACAAGAGGTGGCTAACATACAAGAGACAGTCCCTGCCCGTCAGAGTCATGCTCATCGGAGCTTACAATTTAGTTAGAACAGTACAGAGCATTAGTCAGTTCTGCGGAAGGTACGGTGTGGTACAGTTTGGTACAGCTTGGTCTAATTTTGGTCATAAATGTTAATGGGGGTTAGGGTAGGATGAGGATGGAAGTCAGGATCTGAATGCAACGGTGAAGGGGTGGGTCTTCAACCTGGATCTGAAGAGGGCCAGGGAGGGCGCCTGGCGCACAGACACAGGAAGGCTGTTCCAGGCGTGTGGCGCAGCAACGTGAAAGGAGCGCAGTCGGGAGTTTGCGGTATGGGTGAAAGGCATTGAAAGAAGCGATTTGTTAGCGGAGCGCAGATTTCGAGAGGGGACATAGGGAGAGATAAGAGACAGGAGGTATTGAGGGGCCATAGAGTGAATGCATTTATAGGTCAGCAGGAGAAGTCTGAATTGCATGCAGAATTGGACAGGGAGCCAGTGAAGTGACTTGAGGAAAGGAGTAATGTGGGCATGGCGAGGCTGGCAGGATTAGTCGAGCAGCGTGATTTTGTATAGATTGAAGGGGAAGGAGGTGGCTCACGGGGAGACCAGCGAGGAGTAGGTTGCAGTAATTGAGGCGAGAAGAGATTAAGGAGTGGATAAGCGTTCTGGTAGGAAGCGTTCAGAGAGGAAGGGGCGGATATTGCTGATGTTGTAGAGGAAAAAGCAGCAGGTCTTAGCTACAAGCTGGATATGAGCGGAGAAGGAGAGAGAGGTGTCAAAGATAACCCCTAGATTGCAGGCTGAGGGAACATGGACTGAGAGAGGGGGAAGTGGGGGGAGGAGTTGGGTGGAAAGACAAGGAATTCAGTCTTGGCCATGTTCAATTTCAATCGGCGATGAGACATCCAGGCAGCGATGTCTGAAAGACAGGCAGAGATCTTGGACTGGGTTGCCGGAGAAATATTAGGTGTAGAGAGGTAGATTTGGGAGTCATCAGCATAGAGATGGTACTAACAGCCATGTGAAGAGATAAGCACGCCAAGGCCTTGGGTATAGAGAGAGAAGAGGAGGGGGCCCAAGACAGATCCCTGGGGTACACCTACATGGAGCGGGGTAGAGGAGGAGGAGAAGCCGCCAAAGCATACACTGAATGAGCGATGGGAGAGGTAGGAGGAGAACCATGATAGTACAGAGTCCTTGAAGCCAAGCGAGGAGAGGGTGGTGAGGAGAAAGTCATGGTCAATGGTGTCAAAGGCAGCAGAAAGGTCAAGAAGGATAAGGATAGAATAGAGGCCCTTAGATTTAGTCAGGAACAGGTCATTGGTGACTTTTGTGAGTGCCGTTTCAGTGGAGTGTAGGGGACGGAAGCCTGATTGTAGTGGGTCCAGGAGAGCCTGGGAGGTGAGGAAGTTGAGGAAGTTGAGGCAGCGACGGTGGGCTGCTCATTCTAATAGTTTGGATGTGAAGGGAAGGAGGGAGATGGGTCGATAGTTAGAAGGGCATGTGGGATCAAGTGAGGGTTTCTTGAGGTGGGGTGTGACAACAGCATGTTTGAAGTCAGCGGGGACAGTTGCAGTGGAGAGTGAAAGGTTGAGGATATGAGTGATGGAGGGGACAATGGTGAGGGAGATGGAACATAGGAGATGGGTAGGGATAGGGTCTGATGGACAGGTGGTGGGTTTGGAGGAGGAAAGAAGAAGTGTGGTTTCCTCTTCAGAGATCGGGGGGAAGGAGGAGAGGGTGGCAGGGGGAGTATGGATGGGAGAGGAGAAATGGGGGGGAGGTAGATGAGGGGGTAGGGAATTGGAGGATAATTTTGAGGATTTTGTCATGGAAGTAGTCGGCTAAGGTTTGGGCAGAGAGGGAGGGCGGGATCGGGCGCGGGGGGACCTTGAGGAGAGAATTGAGGGTGTTAAAGAGACGGCGTGGATCATAGGCAAGGGAATTAGTCAGATGGATGTAGTAATCTTGTTTGGCAAGTGCTAAGGCTGACTGGAAGGAGCCAAGCATGAATTTGAAGTGTAGAAGGTCTTCTGAGGAGTGGGATTTGGACCAGGCTCGTTCGGCAGAACGGGCACAGATGCATAGGTAACGGATTGTGGGTGAAAGCCAGGGTTGGGGAGTAGATCGTTTTACAGGACGTGAGGTGGGAGGGGCAAGAGTGTCAAGGGCTGAGGATAGTGTAGCATTATATGAGGATAATGTTTCGTCGACGGACTTGGGAGTATAAAATGGAGGAAAGATGGAGAAATGGTGGAGGAGAGAGTCAGGGGATTAATATTATGAAGGTTTCTAAATAGGTCAGAGGAGACAGGACGAGGTTGGGATGGTGGGAGCTGAAGAGTAAATGTTAGTAGGTGATGGTCAGATGAGGGAAGGATTGATTTGCGGAAGTTTGAAGGAGAGGAATTGGAGAAGAGTATTAGGTCAAGGCAGTGGCCATGTAGGTGTGTGGGGGCAGTGGAGCAAAGTTGGAGGTCCAACAAGGAGGTAAGAGCGAGGACCTTTGAGGCATGGGGGTCGGAGGGGTTGTCGATGTGAATGTTGAAATCGCCAAGAATAAGAGTGGGGGAGGAGGGATCCATAAAGGCAGAAAGCCAGGAGTTGAAGTCGGTGAGGAATGTTGATTTGGAGTTATCGGGTGGGCAATAAATAACAGCTACACGGAGGGGAAGTAGTGTGAGGAGACGAATGGAGTGGATTTCAATGGAGAGGGGGGAGTGTGATTGGGGTGGCAGGAGGGATTGGAATTGGCAGGAGGGGGAGAGTAGGAGGCCAACGCCACCACCGCGACCAGTAAATCGAGGTGTATGGGAGAATTGGTAGCCTCCATAGCAGAGAGAGGCAATGGATGCGGTGTCATTTGGGGGGAGCCAGGTCTTGGTCAGGGCAAGAAGATGTAGGGCATTAGAGATGAAGAGATTGTGAATAAAAGTAGTTTTTTAAATGACTGAGCATGCGTTCCTTAGAGCGCAAGTAAATGGGAGAGTGGAGGGGGGAGGAGAGGGATGTGGATAAGGTTGGATAAGTTACATGTGGATTTCCTGTCAGAGTAGCGTGGTGGTCTATTTCTAGGGTAGTACTGAGATTTAGAGGGAGATTTCTTATCATCGTAGCGTGGGGGTCTATTTCTAGGGTAGTACTGAGATTTAGAGGGAGATTTTTTATCATAGTAGCGTGGGGGTCTATTTCTAGGGTAGTACTGAGATTTAGAGGGAGTAGGGTGTGGGTGGGTATGTCTAGGTGTATGTGCTCTCCAAGAGGGACATGAGGGAGGGGAAGTGAGGGATAAATTGATGGTATCAGATAGGTTATGTGAGGAATTATATTTGGGGGTAGGGTTGATATCTATGGTTGAGTGATTGTGGGATGAATGGGGGAGGGTGGAAGGAGGGAGGAGCAGGATGTGGATGAGATTTGATAGGGTACGTGAGGAACTTTCTTTAGTGTGGGAGAGAAATCGGGGGTGGGGGGCAGGGTTGGGGTTGATGTTACCTGATGAGAGAAGGAGAATGAGTATTAGAGAGCGAGATAAAGTGGAGATAGTACGGCGGAAGCGAGGATAGGGTTGCCTAAGAGAGAGGGGGGCTGGTTGAATGTGGGGGATGGTGTGAAGAAGCTCAAGAGCAGGTGCTAGGCTAGGGGGCAGAATGGAGGGAGAAGTGAGGAAGGTAGAGAGGGGGGCTAAACTATCTGCTAAGAAGATTGTAGTGATACTTTAACTAGCATATAGCCCAAGAAAAGTTCCTAAGCATCTATTTATGCAAGTAAAATGCTTTTTACCTGCAGAAATAGCTTAGAGTATTAGAACCTAAATATATAAGTCGCTTTAGCTGCAAGCTTCTAGAATTATCTGTAGTTAACATTTTCCCTAGCACAATTAAAGAAAAACATTTTTGATCCCTTAATGTGTACTAAGCATTATCATATACACTGCAGTCTGCCAGCCTTCTACATCTGGTTTAACAGCCAGAACCCTGAAAGCAGTATGATAAGAAGAATGCATTTCCAGCAAAATGGGACAGACTTGAAAACTGACATTTCCTTTCAGCAACACAATTCTCTTTTCTCGAATGAATGATGCATTTAGAAAAATGGCATTCTTTTTCAATGTTTTTCCTTGCACACAGGTTTCTACTACTGTTTTTTCTATTATGGGGGGACAGGGGGGAATTAAGAAAGATTGACAATGGCTCACCATAAACAGCAATTGCTTTTGTGTCCTGCAGAATGGTATTCCCTGCGGAGACCTGCACTGTGATAGTGTTCATTCCTTCAACTGCAAACGTGAAAGAGATACTCCCCTCCAGGGTGATCAGTGGCTGGAAGATATAGACACAGTGAACACTAGCAGACATCTGTTATCTACATTCTTCATTTCATCTTTTTTATTAACGCAAATAAAATTCTACCAGGTGTGTGGGGGTACCTGCCTGAAGCAGCACGTAGAACCATAACATCCTTTGCATCCAAGAAGACGCGGAATTACAATCGAAGCAGCAGCTGCAATACTACACTGGGCTTCCAAAAAGGTTGGGGTAATCTGCAGGAAATAGCAGCTACAATGCTAACAGTGGTGGTATTGCTGAACTGGGGTACTGGGCTATTCTGTAAGTCATTTAGATTATGATAAGAGGCATATAAGCACTTTTAAATAAATAAATAAGGAAACAATTTCTTGGAATGGCCATTGGTAAAACGCAAGCTACAATGAGCATTTGGAACTTGAATGTTTTAGATAATGTTTTTTCTAGTTTCAGTAGCTGTGTGGATTATTAGAAAAAGTTTGGTTATGAAACATGGATGAGAAACCTCTATGTAGAGACTATGGTTAAAATACAAATATGAATGCACTTCAGGAATGTCCATTCCTTAGCATGCATCCGGTTTATTAAAATGACCTTCTTTATGTACATAAAATTACAACAGGTTGCCTAGGTGGAAAGGGCAAGAAGGTGCCTACTTCAAGCCTATTTTATAAAGACATATGATATGCCCGTGTGTCTTTATAAAGTACTAGGATACACCAGCAAAAATTGTGGCTAGATTAAAGTCATGGATATTTACATTAGCTCAAGAGCTGGTATACATCACATGTATGCACATATTTTATAAAGAACACACTGCTCACGTTCTTCCCAAACTCTACTCCAGAACATGCCTCTATTCATATCACGTAAACGTGTACACCTTCTTGTCATTTCACATACTTTTTTATGCATAACCCTTGGAGTAATTTCATAACAGCCTTTAGAGTACACATTAAATCACATTTAAATACATAAAATCTACAAATTAGTACACAGAAAGTTGAATAACATGAATGCCCTTAATTTTACATGTGTAAAACATATTTTACATGCACTAATTTCAGAAAAAATAGAAAAAATGTCCAAGTGTTGTGCAGTGTAGTTGTGGCCCATCCTGGGGGGCCAAGGTTTATTTTTGTATCCTGTGTGAAAACTCCATTAATCTTAAGTTCATCCATGTGTGAAGAGTGTTTATAAGTCAGAGGTTTTAACTACCCCAACCCCCCCTCTATCTGTATCTTGAAGAGTGAATGAAGAGAGGGCTTGAGTCACAAGTCGGATGAGGAGAGCGAAGTTTGGATTGGAGCTCGACTGCAGGAGAAGGCATTTGAGGGGAGTCCTTTCCAGGAGGGAAGGATAGCATGTGAAAGAGGATATGGTAGCAGAGGGAAGAACTCTTGTAAGCCTTGTTAAAGTGGAGGTCAATTCCAACAGGGGCATGTCTTGGCCCTCTGGATGTCCAAAAAATGGATGGGACCAAAATGCACCCGATTCTGCAATCGCGGGAGCTAGACGTTCCCGCGGTTGCAGAATCAGGCACTTGTACATACCGGTGTGCCCATAATTCCGCTGTGGGAGATGTCCTCTATTCTGCCTGGCCAGCCTGTCCTATGCTCCTGCTTGTGTGCTGATGCCATGGTGTCCCATTGCCACCTTTGAGGTGGAATAAGTCCTATGTCCATCTTCTGACAGCCGGACGTACAGGGCCCTGATCAGAATAGGCACTGTACATTCAGAGTATGTGACCACTCCCATTCCGCCCACTCTCGGCCTCATCTCTCTCCCTCCCGCCCTTGTCCAGTGCTCCCGCACAAGTCTTCTGTATGTGTGGAGAGCCAGCATCTCGGTATATGGTGCCAGTGAATAGCAAGGGTTGGACATCCAACCCAGACGTACATCCCTGCTATTCGCAGGTCAGAATGACTCCAAGGGAATAAATGTCCATATAGCAGGAAAACCCATGTCTATCTCAGCACTGACAAGCAATGAATTGGGATCATCGACACAATAACGGAAGTGTATGATAGCATGTGATACAGTAATCTCCAGGAACAAGCAGGAATAAGTCCTCACATATGGGTACGTCGGAACCGACGGAGCCGGCGCGGGAAAGCTCCCCAGCTTTTCAGATGAAAAGCTTTTGGGGCTTCCCACAGCGCATGCGCGCTGCCTTCCCGCCTTCCTTACCAGCTCTCTTCAGTTTCTCTTTTTCCGTGGAGCCAGCAGGTCGTGTTCCTGTCACCGCTGAAGAAATTGTTATTTTAATTTGTTTCTTTTGACCGCGTACCTGCCTTCCCCATACCAAAACCGGTACTGCCGGTCTCTCTTTCTTTATTTCTTTAAAAAAAAAAAAATAAATCTTTTTTTTTTTAATTTCAGCACAACATGGTAACTTTTCCTAGGCCTTCAGGCCTACACTAATTCTCCTCATGGAGAAGCCAGCTCCTGGTTTTTAAAAAGTGTACCAAGTGCAGTGCTGTTATTTTTCTCTCAGACACCCATGAATGGTGTCTTAAATGTTTGGGACCTGACCACTCCATACCGGACTGCCCATTCTGCTCCCAGATGTCTAAACGTGGTATGCAGAACCGGGCCAACAAGTTCCATGTGCTGTTTGCTTCAGATAATCCAGCATCACAGTCATCCAGGTCTTCCTCTCCGGATGGATCTCAGGTAACCAAACTTTATCTCTTTCAAAAGATCGAGAGGCTCTCAATCTTGAGTTCGAGGATTCTGCCCACACCAAAAAACCCCGGCGGGAGGCTCCGGCCTCCAAAGCATCACCTATGGGGTTACAGGTTGACATCGATGGCACGGCCTCGACTGACCACCTGTTAGACTGCTCTGGGGTACCGGTCGATACCGGTACCGACATCCAGGCAGCAGTGGCGTCCATGGGCAATACTGTCCAGACCATGCAGCACGCCGTTCTGGCTTTCATTAAGGCTGCGACGCCCTCGGTACCGATTCCATCGGTACCGACCCCGGTTCCGGTATCCACACCGGAACCGAGACCATCGACTTCCAAGCGTCGATCGGTTCCGCTTGCTGGATTCAGGCTTTTGCCCGATACCAATCCCATGCCCGATACGCCCGATCTCGATATCGATCGGTACGCGTATCGTGCATTGCAAGCACAGAGAGAATACTCAGATTCTTCTGATGAGTTCAATTCCTCTGATGACTCTGCTAAGTTTGATCTTCCTGAGGAGCCCTATTCTCTAAAGAGGGCGATGTCTCCTCCAGAGGATTTATCCTTTCAGGATTTCATTGTTGATGTAGCTAAAGGACTTCTATTGCTACATCTTCTGAAAAGAAACCCAGATCAAAAAATTTGATATTTTAGGATACTCTAAAGCTCCTAAAGAGGCAGTTACTCTGCCTATCCATGAAATCCTTCAAGAACACTTGATGGATTTGTGGGAGACTCCTCTAACTCTGTCTCCTCATTCTCGTAGTTTGGACACCATGTACCGGGTCCCTCCTTCTCCTGGGTTTCAAAAAAGCTCAGCTGCCTCACCACTCCATTGTGGTGAAGTCTGCTATGAAGAAGATAAAGAGTCCCAAAAGGCACTCTTCTACCCCTCCAGGGCGAGAATGTAAGACCCTTGACTCTTTTGGTAGAAAGATCTTCCAGGCTAGTATGCTTATAGCCAGGATCAATTCTTACAGCCTTTATATGGGCATGTTTCTCAGAGAACTTGCCCTAAAGGTACGGCATTTTGCCCCCTTTATCCCTGAGGATAAAAAGGAGGACTTCACTTCTGTGGTGACACAACTTTCAGAGGTCTCCAAGTTTTCCAACAGGGCAGCCTTTGATTCCTTTGAGGTTGCTGGCAGGGCTTCGGGAATTGCTATTGCAGCCCGACGTCTTGCTTGGCTCCAGGCTTCTGACCTAGAACCCTGGGTTGTGGATGGCCTAAGGAATCTGCCCTGTACAGGTGAGAACTTATTTGGTGAAGACTGGCAAATTAAAGCTGCTCAAATGGATGCAGAAAATGCCACTCTAGATAGACTTTCTAAGTCTACTTCTATTCCTGCCAAAAAGAAGTCTTTTAAAAAGCCTTACTATAAGAAGGCCAGATTTTCCACAAATACTGGCCAACAATCTTCTCAGCCTCGCTTTGCTGCTAAACGTCAGCAATTTAAGCAAGTAAAGTCAAAGTCTGCAGTGTCTGCTACACCCCAGCAGGCTCAACCCCCTCAGGGGTTTTGACTTGCCCCTAGAGAACTTACCATTTCTGGCTCTGGAACAACCAGAGCCTCTCACCATACCTGGAAGGTTAGTTCACTTTGCTCCCAGATGGGAGCAAATAACATCAGAGCAATGGACCCTCTCTATCATCAGAGAGGGCTACAAACTTCATTTCTCCAGCCTTCCTCCCCATACCATGGTGAGGCAATTCAGTTCTCCCCCATCTCTTCTGACCCTGTTGGGTCAGGAAGTCTCCTCTCTCCTTGCCCAAGGGGCAATAGAGGAGGTTCCTCTTCCTCAACAGGGGTTATGGTTCTACTCCCCTTATTTTCTCAGAACAAAGAAGACAGGGGGCTTCAGACCTATCCTAGATCTGAGAGAATTGAACAAGTTTCTATTCAAGGAGAAATTCAAAATGCTCTCTCTGGGCATTCTCTTTCCACACCTTCAGAGTCAGGATTGGCTTTGTTCTCTAGATCTCAAGGATGCGTACACTCATATACTCATCCATCCATCCCACAGAAAATATCTTCGATTTCTGTTCCAGGAAAAACATTTCCAATACAGAGTACTTCCCTTCGGTCTCGCCTCTGCTCCAAGAGTATTCACAAAATGCATGGCAGTCATAGCCGCATTTCTAAGAGGCATGGGAATCTTCGTCTTCCCATATCTGGACGACTGGCTCATCCGAGCTCCATCTCAGTCAGAAGCCCAGATTTCCTTGGACCGCACAAGGCGTATTCTTCAATATCTGGGACTTGTGGTAAACATTCCCAAGTCCCAACTCATCCCTACTCAGTCCCTGGAATTCATAGGGGCCCACTTGGACTCCACCACTGCAAGGGCCTACCTCCCTCTGGTCCGAGGCCAACGGCTAATCAGCTTGGCCTCCCAGGCTCAGTCCAGAAGTCACTTGTCAGCCAGAGAAATGCTGCAACTTCTGGGCCACATGGCCTCCACGGTCCATGTGGTGCCCTACGCTCGTCTTCATATGAGGGCAGCTCAATGGACTTTGGCCACCCAGTGGTCTCAAGCATCGGGACTGCTCTCAGACCAAGTACTCACCTCAAAACGTCTGTTTTGGTCTCTCCAGTGGTGGACATCCTCCAAAAATCTGTTGTTGGGGACCCCCTTCCAACCTTCGTTGCCCCAAGCAACCCTCACAACAGATGCCTCCCAAACAGGGTGGGGAGCTCATCTCCAACACCTCTCCACTCAGGGCACCTGGTCTCCCCAGGAGACCACCCTTCACATCAACCTTTTGGAACTGCGAGCAATCTTCCTTGCCCTCACAGTCTTCCACACCCTCCTTGTCAACCTGACTGTCCTAGTCCAGACAGACAATCAGGTAGCCATGTTTTATGTCAACAAACAAGGAGGGACGGGCTCTCTGTCGCTTTGCAACGAAGCTCTCAGATTATGGGCCTTCGCCAGAGAGCATCAAATTCATCTTCTGGCAGTGTATCTTCCAGGAGTTCAAAACTCTCGGACAGACAGACTCAGTCGAGTTCTGTTTCCACACGAGTGGTCCCTGCATATGGACCAAATACACAGAATCTTCCAGGAATGGGGGACCCCGGACATAGACCTCTTTGCAAGTCCGTGGAATGTCAAACTTCCCCGGTTCTGTTCCAGGATTCCGTGTCAGGGAGCTCAGGCCAACGATGCCTTTCTCCTGCATTGGGGTCAGGAATTCCTGTATGCTTTTCCACCCATTCCTTTGATTCCCAAGACTCTGTTCAAACTACAGAGGGATCACGGATCCATGATCCTCATAGCTCCACGCTGGCCACGCCAAGTGTGGTTCCCTCTACTTCTACAGCTCTCCCAGGACTCCTCCCTGGACCTGGGAGCTGCGCCAGACCTTCTGTCTCAGGAGAAGGGGACTTTGTGGCATCCAAACCCCAAGTCCCTACATCTCCAGGCTTGGTTACTGAAGGCTTAAGCCTGCATGATTATAGTCTTTCTCAACCAGTGAAAGATATACTTTATGCTTCTAGGAAACCCTCTACCAGGCGTTCCTATGCTTTTAAATGGAAACGTTTTTTCCATTTGGTGTGCTCAACAGGGTCTTGACCCTCTAGCACTTCCTTTGCATTCTCTATTAGACTATCTCCTGCATCTTTCCAATGCAGGCCTCAAGACAAATTCAGTACGAGTCCATTTAAGTGCTATTGCAGCATCTTTGAAAACCTATAAATGGACAACCTGTCTCCTCTCATCCTCTTATTGCCAGATTCATGAGAGGCCTGACCCTAACTAAGCCTCCCATCCGCCCACCTCCGGTGGCATGGGACTTAAACCTAGTTCTGGGTCAGCTTATGCAGCCACCTTTTTGAACCTTTGGTTTCTACCTCCCTGAAATTTCTTTCCTGGAAGGTTCTTTTCCTTATTGCAGTCACTTCGGCTCGCCGCATCAGTGAACTGCAGGCTTTGGTGGCTAATCCACCTTATACCAGATTTCTTCATGATAAGGTGGTCCTTAGGACGAATCCCCACTTTATGCCCAAAGTGGTCTCGCCTTTTCATCTTAATCAAGAGGTATATCTACCTATTTTTTTCCCGGCTCCTCATGCATCCAGTGCAGAGAGGAACCTTCATACTCTTGACTGTAAAAGAGCTCTCGCCTTTTACCTCAACAGGACTCAGCCACATCGAAAGTCTTCCCAACTTTTTGTGGCTTTTGATTCTTCTCATTTGGGACTTCCAGTCTCCAAACGTACACTTTCCAATTGGATTGCTCGGTGTATTTCTTTTGCTTACCAGAGTAAGAATATTTCTCTGGAAGGCCATGTCACAGCTCACAATGTGAGAGCCATGGCTACTTCTATGGCTCATCTTCACTCTGTATCCATCGATCAGATCTGTCGAGCAGCCACTTGGGCCTCGGTTCATACCTTCACAGCCCATTACTGTTTGGACAAGGCCTTCCGCCGGGATGCCTTGTTTGGTCAGGCTGTCCTCAAACACCTGTTCCATACTTAAGCAACTCCTGCCCACCTTCCCTGAATGGATGCCTGAGATCCATTGGATCCTTGGAGGGGGATCTCCCAGGCATCTTAGCTAGGGAGTCCCCATATGTGAGGACTTATTCCTGCTTGTTCCTGGAGATAGCACAGTTACTTACCTGTAACAGGTGATCTCTGGGAACAGCAGGAATTAGTCCTCACAACCCACCCACCTCCCCTAGGAGTTGTATCTTCTATCTATCTACCTTCCTTTCCTCTCTCTATTGTCTCAGCTATAAACTCGAACTGAAGAGAGCTGGTAAGGAAGGCAGGAAGGCAGCGCGCATGCGCTGTGGGAAGCCCCAAAAGCTTTTCATCTGAAAAGCTGGGGAGCTTTCCCGCGCCGGCTCCGTCGGTTCCGACGTACCCATATGTGAGGACTAATTCCTGCTGTTCCCAGAGATCACCTGTTACAGGTAAGTAACTGTGCTTTACTAGATACTGTACATCCTACAGAATGAAGAACTGTTATGTAATCATGTTTCTGTTCCTTGTAAAAGTAAAATATTGAGTTCAATGTAAACAGTATTGATCTATGGAAATGCAGTATATAAAAAAATGTTAAATAAATAAATAAATATTTGAGTTGTAATTTGGAACAGTAAAATCAGTTGGAAAATCAATTCGACTTTTAAGGAAATCCATCCCTCCTTTCGAAGAACATACTCCCCTCAGAAAAGAGTGTGTGTAAACTGAGAGATGGAGGGAGGGGGAGGTGACTGGGAGATGAAATATCTGAAGGCTAATCAGATGATGATGGTGAAGTACGCCTTATAGATGGTGCCCAACATAGATCCCAGTGGTGAAGACCATGAACTAGGGGTAAAAATAGGCTTTTTTTATAATTTTGAAGCCTTGGTCAATGTTCAGGAAAAATTAATGAATGCACCCTATCATCAAATGTTCATGAATAATTCATGAATGCACCAACATGGCTGTCATTCCCGCCATTGGGAAAGATAGAGGATAAGGCACACAAAACCTGCAGGAAGAAGAGAGTATTGTGCATGGGCCAGAAACCACTGATGATCTCACTGACCACAAGCAATCAGATGATGCTCTGGAGCACAAGGGTATGTGACGTGGACAAGTAATGCCAAAGAAAAGAGCTTGAGGAGACCACAGGGATATATATGGATGTCCCAGCTTGGAGTTGGAAGAGACTGTAACTGCACTCAAGACCTGGTACCACCATATCATACCTCGCTTCCTACCTTGGAACCGATAGGCATCGGTGATACCCAGCCACTGCCTGGATCCAGTTCCGCATCGGCTCATCATCAGTATCGACATCGAGCCTCAGCATCGGCTCAGGATCATCAATACTTTGATTTTTTGACCAAATCAGACTCGTCCTCTTCCAATCCCGATGATACCTTGGAAGATTCCAGGGAGACCCAGGACATCCAGCCAGGATGCTGTCTTTGTTTAGGCTGTCCTCCAGCATCATTTTGTGACTTAATTGCAACTCCTACCTTCCATCCTGGACTTTTCTGGCACCAGACTTCTCTGTCAATGTTCTTATCTCTGTCATCAAGTCCTCTGGGGTCACATTGTCTCCAACCCTCTGGCTCCATTCTTTAGACTCAGTGTAACTGCTGCTACTAATCTAGTCTGGTTCTTGGGAGCTAGTGAGTCCCATATGTGAAGAATGCATTCCTGCTTGTTCCTGGAGATAGTGTTGTTACCTATCTGTAACAGGTGATCTCTGGGAACAGCAGGAATAATCTTCACAACCCACCCTCCTCCCTTGGAGTTGTAAAGCAGACTTTTTTTCCCAATGGAGAAAGAAGGCATCTGTTACCTGACTCTTCCAGGAGGGAAGTCTTGAGCAAAACCTGGCAGTCATGCATTCTCCTGGGTGGTGAAGAGATCTATTGAGGGGGTCCCCACAGGTGGAAGATCCAAGATGCCATGTCCTGATTCAAAGTCCATTCATGTGGATGCAGGATTTGGTTGAGTCTGTCCGCCAGGAGATTGAGTTTGCCTGTGAGATATACCGCTCTGAGATGGATGCAGTGTGCAATGGAGAAGAACCAGAGGCAAAGGGCTTCTTGGCAGAGAGCATAGGAACGCATTCTGCACTGCATGTTCACATAAATGGCCACATGGTTGTCTGCACTGCATGTTCACATAAATGGCCACATGGTTGTCTGGAGGAGTGGCCTAGTGGTTGGGGCAAGGTACTTCAGGCCGGAAGGTCAGGGGTTCAAATCCCACTAGAGGACAGCAACCTTGGGCTGGAAGGACTGGGGTTTCTAGTCCCACAGGTGCTCCTTGTGGTCTTGGGCAAGCCACTTACCCTCCATAGCCCATGTTCCCTGTAAAATAGTTCTCTGTGTGCTGTGCTTTCCTGTCTAATCAATGTGTTTATACCTCAAAAATCTCCTGTCATGATTTGACAATTTCCAATCTGTAATCAAACCGCTGCTGATCACTGGAAGTAGCGGTATACTAAATAAATAAATAAATAAATAAATAAAACCTGTCTGCCCAAAAGTTGGGGTTGAGAAACTTGAAGGACATTCTTGAGAGCCCGCAGCTGCAGGAGGTTGATCTGCAACTGAGACTCTGTGATTTCTTTGCCTCTTCTGGGGATTCTCCCCTGATCAACCAATCATCTAAGTAGGGGAAGACAAAGATCTCCAAAATATGAAGGTAGGCAGCCATGACTGGTTTACCACATTTATAGCTTAAATGGTTACAATCCAAAACACCGCAATCCGTCTTCTACACCATGCTTCCAGATTCAATTACAATTCCCCTCTTCTTATTCAGTTGCACTGGCTTTCTCTTGCCCATTGTATTCAATTCAAGATCTTAACACTCACATATAAGATCTTACATTCTGATATACACGCTTATCTTTCCTTTTTGCTCATCTTACATGCCCCTCCGCGGCTCCTCCGATCCAGTCATGGTTTATATCTGCTCTTCCCTTCACAAGCCCATTACAAATGCACTTGACACGTCGTTTTTTATTTCTTAGACCCTCATCTATGGAATTCTCTTCCAGTTGCAATCAGACTAGAAACTTCCTGTCCTTGATTCAAGACTGCCCTGAAAACCCGTCTTTTTCAATTAGCTTATGATCTCCCTCATTCTGCCTCTCTCTCTCTCCTGAACACAGGACCCATATGGAGTTGCACTTCCCCAACTCTTTTTTCCCTGGATGACCTCCCTCCCTCTATAACCTCTCTGTTCTGATTTTTAATTGGTGTTCTTTTCTTTTTCTTTGTTGATTTAATGTAAGCCGCTTTGACATTTGAAAAACGGAATATCAAGTCTCAATAAACATAAACATACTTTAGTTTCCCCATTGAGGACTCAGATGTTCACACTGCTATTACAAACAGTAGGAATCATCAATAGTTTTAGTTTCCTAACAAAGGGAATCAACAATGTAACCACTTCTCAAGGAAACTGCCATAAGAAGGGCAACAAAATTGAAGGAGTGTAGGACTACAATCAGGAGAGTCGCAGAAAAGGATGTCACACAGTGCCCAGTACTTGACTGTATTCTGGAGCCATGAGTGGACTGTTCTTTTAAGGTATGCACCAAGACTGTGAACATCCACTAATTCACCATGTTCCTGCCTGGTGAAACGTTCATCCCTTATTAAGTGCGGGGTTGGGTTTGGTTAATGATGGAGGCTGTCATATGAATATCAATATTGCCATTTCTGACAGTGATAGATGTCAGTAGTACTCCAATGTGAGGGTGGCAAATGGTTGTCTGTTTGAAAAGGAGGCTGCAGGAGAGGCCTCCCCCCTCCCCCCACACCAAATGCTATCCCAAACACCAGAATGTTCCTTACCTTTAGCAGAAGCTGGAATACTTTGTTCTAAGCCCCATACATCTCTTGAGGTAGCCCCGCACCTCTAAACCCCACACACTCATTCCAAGCCCCACACACCTCTTGAGGTAGCAGTTCACACAGTGAACCACAATGGGGCCTCTGGTTTCATTACAATGGCATATAAGGCAATTTTTGAGGCCCCTACTGCCAAAGACATTGATTCCATGATTCCGCTATCCCCAGGAACAGAGGAGGAAGGAATTATTGAGGACTAGAGTGCTACTGTAAACCCTTCATGACTGGACACCAATATTCCTGAACTTGGGGAAGAAGCTAGTGGTTCTTTGGCTACTGATTGGCCTCCTAGCATGCTAGAAACAGGCCATTGCTGAATAAGACCCCATTCCATCCTACAAAATAAAGGACTATTATTTGAACAATAACTGAGTTGCAGTTTGGAACAGTAAAGTCAGCCGGGGCACCCAAGTCAGTCTTTGAGTGTTTTTGAACATTTAAATTGATAAATAGATATGCCGGAAAATGACAGCATTTAAAGACCATGCAGTCTGTCCTGTATGCCCATCTATTAAGTTTGACAATCCCCTCCTTCCTCTCAAAGATCCTCTGTACTTGTCCCATGCTTTCTTGAATTCAGATACTGTTCTTGTCTCCACCATCTCTACTGGGAGGCTGTTCCACGCATCCACCACCCTTTCCATAAAGAAATATGTTCTCAGGTTGCTGATGAGTCTATCTCCTTTCATCTTCGTCCTAAGATCCCTCATTACAGAGCATCAATTCAACTGGAAGGAGGGCATTTATAACATGAAGGTGTTTAAATATCTCTACTATATCTCCCCTCTCTCTCCTTCATATTGATACCTTTAAGTCTGTCCTCCTTTGCCTTATAATGAAGACCACTGGCCATTTTAGTAGCTGCCTTCTGGACTGGCTCCACCATGTTAATATACTTCAGAAGGTATGGTTTCCAGAACAGTACCCTAATGAAGTCTCACTAGAGACTTGTAGAAAGGCATTATTTGTGTATGGGCTTTCCATCCCTCCTCCCCAGAGAACCTACTCTCTCAGGTAAGAGTGTGTGCAGGCTGAGAGAGAAAGAGAGAGAGAGGGAGAGAATAAATAGCTGTTTGAGGGTCTGTTGGATCAGCAATTAATATGAAATGAAGGGCAGTAGTGGTTAATGACTACCTTATGAGGGGTACAGAACCATACATTTGCCTTCAGACATGATGTCCCCAGATGTGTGCTATCTGCTTGGTGCCAAGATCTGAAACATTATAGAGAGTTTGCCAAGACTATTCAAGAATACTTACTATTATCCAATGCTGCTCATCCATTTTGGCAAAAATGATAGCGCTAGGTTCCCATGTGAACATATCAAAAATGATTGTTGCTCTGGGAGAGAAGGTGAAGCAGTTAGGTGCCCAGGTAGTATTCTCTTCAATCCAAGGCCAGCACTACTGGTAGGGCAAACTAGGTAGCCCTTCTAGAGCGCTGGCCTTCCGTGGCACCAATTTCCACTGCTGTCTCTCCTCACTGAGACCTATAATGACAGCAATGGATTGAAATAACCCCATGGTGCTTAACTGCAAACTTCGGCACCATGGCGTTGTCTGTTTTCACCCCCTATAATGGCCAACTTCCTGTTTACGTGGGGACAGAACATCAAGGGGGTAGAAACAGACAGCCATGTGGCACCAAAGTTTTCTGGTAAGTGTTGTGGGGCTGTTTCAATCCATTGCTGCCGCTGTAGTTTCAGGTGTGGGGCTGCAAGGAGGGGCAGTTGGCCAGCTGGGGGGGGAGGTGCAAGGGATGAGGATAAGCTACGGTGCCTTATCTCCTTGCACTGACCCTGCTTCAATCCGCCCATTGAGGGACATGGCTAGATGGGACAAGGCCAAGAGGCTCACATCCTGGAGATGAATGCCTGGCTGTGTGGATGGTGCCATCAAGAACATTTTGGCTTCCTCAACATGGCATGATTTTGCAAGGGCTGCTGAGCAGAGATGGCATCCACTGATCAAAGAAGGGGAGAGGTGTCTTCTGTCACAGATGGCTAATCTAGTGAGGAAGGCTTTAAACTAGGATTGTTGTTGTTGTTAAGTGCCACTGAGTAAGTGTTGATTCATGGCGATCCTCTGGATAGTTGTCCTAAACTGTGTTCGCTCTTCAGTCAAGCAGCTCATTGTTGACAGAGTGGCACCCATAGCTGCTGTTATTGCATTGATCCATCTCATTGCTGGCCTTCTTCTTTTGCGTTGACCTTCTACCTTGCCAAGCATGATGTCTTTCTCTAATGATCTCTCTCGTCACATGATGTGTCCAAAGTATGAAAGTCGAAGCCTTGTCATCTGAGCTTCTAAGGAAAGCTTAGGTTTGATCTCCTCTAGTACCAATTGGTTTGTTCTTCGGGCAGTCCACTGTATACACAGTATTTGTCGCCAGCACCATAATTCAAAGGCATCAGTTTTCTTCCTGTCTATCTTTTTCACTGTCCAACTTATGCATCCATATGACATTATTGAAAATACCATGGCTTGAACAAGCTGAATCTTTTTGTGGAGATTATTGGGGATGGTTTAACAAAACCCCCAGGTAAGCAAAATATTAAAACATTGTATAGAAAAGGAAATAAAGGGCAACATCTGTAGAATGGGGTACACTACTTCCACAGTATGTGAAATAAATTTCCCGTTTTAGAGGCTGACTTGGATATCGAGCAGTTATGGAGACCCTCTGCGCTTGGTTTAAACCTCAAGCAACATTGTGTTCTTTTAAGCTGAACCTCAACAATTAGTTAAGCAAATCACATTTTCCTAATTGGAATGATAAGTGAAAAACTATTGTCATAGTCTATGCTGACCCCTGATGTGGGCTTTACAGCCAAAACGTGGTCAAGTTGGGTCGCTAGAATAAAACTGTTTGTTTAAACGATTGCTGGTGTGGCCGTATTTTTCTCTGCTCCTCGGTGGACTTCTGACAAACAGTTGTAAAACTGACTTGGGCATATTTATAACAGGCTATAATCTATTCAGAAAAGAACCTGTAGGAAGAAAGGGAGGAGAAGTGATGCTATTTGTAAAAGGTAATATTAAAGCTACAGAAATGCAGGGCTTATGAGGGAAGAAAGAGGCATTGTGGATGAGTCTGGAAAGAAGGAATGGAAAATCTATTTACATTGGTGTGATAGACAGACCTCCCTCACAGGCAGAACAAATAGAGATTTAATTGGAAACATTCACAGTGTTGCTATGAAAGGGGAAGTACTATTGGTCGGATATTTCAGTTTGCCAAATGCTGATTGGGATACCCCTACTACGGTATCATCTGAAGGAGGGAGATCCTGAATTCTCTATTGGGAAAACTGTTCCTGCAACTGGTTATGGAATCATGCAGGAGGAGTCAATTCTGGACTTGGTGTTTACAAATAGGTAGAGAAGCACAAAAGAAGTAGCTGAAAAGGTAAGGAAAAAGAGATTAACCTTCATATTTGTAAACGATAAGAGATCACAGAAAGATAAAGAAAACTAACAATATCTGAAGAAGCTAAGAGAAGCTGGTAATCAGGAAAGCAAAGAGGCTAATAGAATAAAAATAGCCAATACAGTAAAACAGGGGGTCAAGGCTGTTTTTAGATATGTTAGTGACAAGGGGAAGTGCAACGGTGGCATCTTGAAATGCAAATCTGAATGGGAAGAAGACATAATGATGATGATAAAGCGGAATTATTTAACAAATATTTCTGTTCTGTGTTCACAGGAATGGGACCTCAGAGAGGAAAAACAAATAGGTAAAATTCAAATTACTTTCAGATGACTACATTCATGAGATGCTAGCTAAACTAAAAATGGACAAAGCGATGGGGCCAGATGGCAATCATACAAGGGTATTAAATGAACTTAGAGAAGTACTGCCAGCTCTGCTTTTCATTGCTTCTTTAAAGCCGAGTGATTCTAGAGGACTGGAAATGGGCTAATGTGGAAAGTTAGAGGTTGGTAACTACAGATATATTAATTTGACCTCTGTGATGATTAAATGTATGGAAACCCTGCTAAAGCAGAAAATGGTGCAGTTTCTGAAATCCAAATTATTTCAGGATCTCTGACTGCATGTCTTTACTACGTGTCAGATGAAGCTGATTGATTTATTTCACTGGGTCACCAAAGAATTATATCAGGGAAGAATGCTAGATGTGGTATAGTTAGATTTCAGCAAAGGCCTTTGACATCGTTCTGCATCAGCATCTTAAAAATAAATTGAGTGCCCTTGATATGGGCCCTAAAATGACAGACTGGATAAGAAACTGGTTGAACGGAAGGCAAGAGAATGTAGCAGTAAATGGAGGTCACTCTGAAGATAGGGGCATTATCACTGGCACGCCTCAGAGATCGAACTTTGGTCCTATTCTTTTTAGCATTTTTGTAAGCAATATTGTGTAAGGGCTGTTAGGAAAGGTATGCCTCTTTGCAGATGATACCATCATTTGTAACAGGGGAGACATCCTGGAAGGTATGTATGACATGTGGAGGAATCTAGCAAAAATTTTAAAAAGGTTGAGATTTTGGGAACTCAGATTTAATGCTAAAACAGACCAATGCAGAGAGACAAACGTGTCCTTTGTGTGCAGATAATGCAACGTATATGCACAAGTTCCAACATGCCAAATGCAGAAAAGATATTGACGTGCACATAAGCAGCAAAGGAAAAATATTTGCACACAGTAACGCAAAGCATATTTAAATTATATGTAAAGGAGTTGTTCGTATTAAAATAGAATGCTAATATTGTCTGCACCCGATGCAGAGAAGCTCGTAGAGGATTATGTAAGCAGCTGAAGCACCGATATCTTTACACCTGGTCTGAGGAGGCTTAAATGTCTTGTGCAGGTAGGGAAATCAAATCCCTGGTGGCCCTGAGGCCTTGATTCAGCCACTCACTCACTCACTAAACAAAAATCCCTGGTAGCCTAGCGGCCCCGTCCTCCCCACCCACCCAAAAAACAAAAACCTGGTGGCCCAGCGGCCCCTATCCCCCCACCCACCCAATAAAAAAAAACCCTGGTGGCCCAGCAGCTCCGATGCCACCCACCCAATAACAAAAAGGTCTATGGCCCCCGAATCCCCCACCCCCTCCTAGTTCCTTTGAGCTGGAGGTGGAACGTTGCCCACATGCTCATGTCCCTGCACTGCCATATTGAAACCGGTGGTGCCTTGCCCCACACAGTGCATGCTGGGATACACCGGGCAGGGTCAGACTGCCATATAAAGCATTTTCTACCTTATATGGCAGTTCAACCACACCCGGTGCATCCTAGGAGGGAAGTGGAGGGTTTGGGGGCCACTGGTCCACCAGGGTTTTTTATTAGACGGACAGGCGGGGATTGTGGCCACCAGAGATTTGATCAGGGGGTCAGTGTCAGGGGCATTGGCTCCCTGACAGTATTTTGATGGCATCAGGGGCTTTCCCCGATGCCTGAATCATCTGATGTGAAGTGTTAAATTTCCCATCAGATGACCCAGTTTCTCTGGGACAGCATGCCTAAAGTTATATCGACTTTTGTAAGCATGCGTTTGGCTTGCTCTCACAGTGTAACATTGACATTTTGCACATACCTCATTTGCATGTGTCTCTTTCTGCAAGTTGGTGCTAAAATCACGCACTATCAGTGCACTACATAGATGCATACATAGCTAATAGTGCATGACTTCAGCGCTGGCTTTCTGCATTGACCCCATAATGCAAGAACATGAATTTGGGCCGGAAAAACTGAAGGGAGTGATACAGTATAGCTTAAAAGAAAAGCAAGATCTGGATTATAAAGTGGCCGACAGGTAGATATGGGGACAAAAAATGCCAGAAGGATGCTTGGGTGCAGAGCTGGCCCCAGAATTAGTTAAAGATGTAGGAACCTAAGCAGACCTTAAACCTTACACCCCTCTTGGCTGTCAAAATCTATTGATTAGCTCTAAATGCCCTGCTCTTTGTTGCTACTGAAAAGCTGCCATCCTAGACAGCCGCCTTTTTGTCTAGTAGTTGGGCCAGCGCTGCTTGTATGCAGAGGGAGAGAAAAAACGGCCAGCAGGAAAAAAGAGGCGATGGTGCCGTTGTGTAAGTCTCTAGTGAGGCCTCATTTGGAATATTGGGTATAATTCTGGAGACCGCGCCTTCAAAAAGATATAAACAGGATGGAGTCAGTCCAGAGGGTGGCTACTAAAACGATCAGTAGTCATCATAAAGCTTATGGGAACAGACTTCAAGATGTCAATATATTCAAAATCCTTTTCACTTCCATTCCTACATAAGGACATAAGAACATAAGAAATCCCATACTGGGTAAGATCAAGTTCTATCAAGCCCAGTATCCTGTTTCCAAAGGTGGCCAATCCAGGTCACAAGTACCTGACAGGTTCGCAAAAAGGTACATAGGTTCCACAATGCTTGTCGCAGGATAGGCAATGGATTTCCTTGATACTCTTTAATAATGGCTTATGGACCTTTCCTCCAGGAATTTGTCCAAACATATTTAAACCCAGCTATACTAACAACTTTTATTACATCCTTTGGTAAAGAATTCCAGAGTTTTATTATGCATTGAGAGAAAAAATATTTTCTCCTATTAGTCTTAAATGGGTTACATTGTACCTTCATTGCGTGTCCCCTAGTCTATACTTTTACCCCATTCATTAATTTATATCTTCCCTCAGCTGTCCTTTTCCAAGTTGAAGAGCCCTAACCTTTTAAACCTTTCCTCATGCAAGTATCTTTCCATCCCCTTTATTATTTTGTTGGCTTTTCTCGGTACCTTTTCTAATTCTGCTATATCCTTTTTAAGATATGGCAACCGGAATTACACACAATATTTAAGGTGAGTACATTATCAGTTCCTGGTTCTATATAATCTAAAAAGAGGACCTCGAGAAGACGCCAAGATGTTAGTCATGCCAAAGGGTTTCCAACACGTTACTGACTTTAATGATGTAAAATGGCTCTGATTTAATAATACTCCATAGCAATATACTATACTTTTGATACTGTATCTTCAGCTTTTTGGACAGAGTATGACATATATTGCTGAATTTTTATTTCAATATGGTTTCTGAACCAATATTGTGTACTTTATTTCCTAAAGCACATAAAACATTTGAACAATTGAGATAGAAATGAACTAAACATGAAAGTGTATCCATAATTTTGGCCACTACTGTATATCAACCAGCACACCTTTATCTACCTGTTTATTCACACCTTCAAAAACATATAACAGGTTAATAACACAAGATATTTCTTGGATAAATCCATGTTGGCCTTCTCCTATTAGCCCATGACTATCTACATGTTCAGTATAATAGCTTCTATCATTTTCCCCGGTACTGACATCAGACTTATCAGTCTGTAGTTTCCTGGATCACTGCTGGAACCTCTTTAAAAAATTGGTGATGCATTGGCCATTCTCCAATCTTTAGGTATTACAGATGACTTTAATGATAGTTCACAGATTACTAATCAGTTCTTTCAGCACTCTCGGATGTACACCGTCCAGTCCAGGTGATTTGCTACTCTTTAGTTTATCATATAGATGTAATACATCTTCCCAGTTTATCGAAATTTATTTCAATTCTTCTGATATCTCACCTTTAAATACCATTTCAGGCATGGATAAATTTCCTACATCTTCTTCAATAAAGAGTGAAGCAAAGAATTCATTCAATCTCTCTGCTACGGACTTGTCCTCCCTTAGCGCCCTTTCACACCTCTATCATCTAAGCCACAGTGCCTCCTCCTTATCTCATAAGCCCTGCAATTGTGTTCTTTTAATGTTACTTTCTACATATAGTACCACTCTTCCTCCTCCCTTTCTTTCTACGCTGTCCATTCTGAATAAATTATAGCTTGGTATAATTATTTCCCAGTCGTGGTTTCCCAGTCATGGTTGAGGGAGGAGTAGCCTAGTGGTTGGGGCAAGGTACTTCAGGCCAGAAGGTCAGGGGTTCAAATCCCACTAGAGGACAGCAACCTTGGGCCGGAAGGACTGGGGTTTCTAGTCCCACAGATGCTCCTTGTGGTCTTGGGCAAACCACTTAACCCTCCATTGCCCATGTTCCCCGTAAGTATTAGTGTATGTGTCTCATATCCCCGCATGTTAAATGTATCCCCTAATTGTGTTGTGACCACTTTGATTGAAGGATAAGGCGGTATACAAAACTGTCTAAATAAATAAAAAATAAAAATAAAATATGAACAACATATCTGAGGCAACCACTAAATTCGAGTCAGACTCTTCCATTATAGCCTTTAAATCCTGAATCATATTTCCCATACTTTGGGAATCAGTATATACAGTTTTCCAGATGTTGCTCTTTTCCCCCACTTTTATACTTACCTGAAGGCTTTGTTCATCCATTTATGATGAACCTACTTTAAAACCCTGTTCATTAGATTAGCCAGTCTGCTGCACAAGACACTTCAACGTTTCTTCAATAGATGGAGGCCATATCTTCTCAGCAGCCCTTGGAAAATCATCCCACAGTCCAGGAAACTGAAATACTCTTATGAGGTTTGGTGTGCATGGCCAAAAAAAAGATTCAGTACGTACTCATTTAAAATGCAATTTTCCCCTTTTTTAAAATTTAAGCTGCAAATTCACCTACATTTAGGTCTGCAATTCATTTACCTAGATTTAAGAGCATAATTTAGGTGCCTTGTGTGGAAAATCAGTACCAAGCTCCTAACTTTTTTCTCCTTCCTAAATCCACCCCAATTGCCGCCCACTTTACAGGGTTTTAGGAGTTTAATTACATTTGGAAAATAAATTCAGTTGCTCAGTCCTAAGATATTTTCAAAGATTTCAAATTGGAAACCTAATTTTCAAACTTAAGAGCCTGAAGTGTCCGAAAATTGAATCCCATGGGTTTCTGGCTACAGCAAAGCAAAGATAGCAGGCTCTAGCTACTATTACTACCAGGACTGTTCCAAGTTAGAAACGCGCCCCGTGTGACTAACAAATCAGGTGCCCCCCTCCACCCGGTCATGTCCAGTGACTCCCTCTTTTTGAGTTTCCTGGAAGCCCAGTGATGATATCAGCACCCCCGCTACTATTTATCATTTGTATAGCGCTACAAGGTGTTTGTAGTGCTATACATATAGATGTTCCCTGTGAAGGAGGTCCCTGCTCATCCGACAAGTGACATCACAAAACTGGGGACTCGAGTATGGTAAGATACAGGTAAGTGGTGAACAGAAGAAAAAGGGGACTGAGATCCAGCAGCGTCCTCGAAGAGCTGGGTTTTTATCCTGGATTTGAATAGGGCTAGAGAAGGAGCCCGATGCACCCACTCAGGTAGTTTGTTCCAGGCACAAGGTGGAATGAACAAAGTCTGGAGTTGACAGTGACAGAGAAGGGCACAGATAAAAGGGATCTGCTAGAGGAACAGAGTTCACGAGCAGGGGTATAGTGTGAGATAAGAGAGGAAAGGTAGCGAAGAGCCGCAGAATGGAAGAACTTATAGGTCAGTAGGAGACATTCAAACTGGATAAGGAAATGGATAGGGAGCCACGGAAGCGACTTAAGAAGAGGGGTTACATGAGCAGAGCAACACTGGTGGAAAATAAGCCATGCAGCTGAGTTTTCTACAGATTAAAGAGGAGAGAGATGATTCAGGAGGAAACCAGCGAGGAGCAGGTTGCAATTGTCAAGGTGGGAGATGACAGAGCGGTTAAGGGTCTTAGCAGTGGAGTGGAGGGGCCGCATGACGATTAGAGCACTGGCTTGGAAACCAAAAGACCAAAGTTTCATTCCCACTAGCACTCCTGGTGACTTCAGGCAAGTCATTTAACCCTCTATTGCCGCAGAAAGATCTAAGTTGTCAATGTCCCTATTTAAAGTCCATTCTGAATTTTAAGTTACAATGTAAACCACTTTGACTCAAATGATAAGGCAGTATAAAATACCTGTTAAATAAATAAATGAATAGTAGTGGGTTCTCAAAAGAAGGGATGGTTTTTTTCTGATGTTAGAGAGAAAAAGGTGATAGGTTTTAGCTATCTGTTGGATGTACCCAGAAAAAGAGAGAGTAGAGTCAAATATAACCCAAAGGTTGCGAGCTGAGGGAACAGGGCGGAGTGTAGTTTTATCTACAGAAATAGAAAATGGAGGAAGGAGGTAGTTAAAAATGAGGGAAACTACCTAGAAACCCCCACCTTCCCATTGCAATCCATTTGTCAAAGCAGAAGATTATCCCCATGGTAAATGCACTCCTTCCCTGATCCAGGTTTTAAAAAATTTGTGGCCTCTCCCCCATCACCACATACTCACAGATCCCTGGTGACTATGACGGTAGACATGACCCCTGGTGGTTCCTGGAAAAGACAGCTGTCGCTTCTAAAATGGCATCCTTCTATCCCCTACCAGTAATACTGTGCACTAGTGCTAGGAGTTAAATAAGGGGTAAACATGCATTCACAAATATGTTCTGATGACAACCTGAAACCTTTATGTGATATGGGCTAGGCATCGCCAAGGGCATAACTTGGACAGAATAGTGGTAAAGTTGCAATGTACATCTGTATTTCATAAAATGCAAGAGTGCACGTGTAGAATACATGCACACATTTACGCCTGCTTCGGAATAAGAGTAGACATGTACACCAGCATGCGCATGCCACTGGGGCTGAATCAGAATTCCTACTTTAGAAGCCTATGTTGTCTTTATAAAATAAGCTTCAAATAGGTGCCTTGAAGGACCTTCTCTCAATTGGTGTTCTGTTATAAAATCCGGCCCATAGAGCTCATACCTGCATTTGCACTTTCTTTTGGCTGCTTGTAAATTTGGGCTAAATTGTCTGTTCTGTTAGGCTAGTTCTGAGAGCCTATTTTATAAAGGCAATTTGTGCCTTCGGGTCAGTGCTGACTCCTGGTGACCCAGCAGCTGCTGGGTATCCTCGGAAGAAAGGCCTGGCAATCTCCAAATCTGGTGCAAAGAGGAAGGATTCAGATTTATAGGCGACTGGGGAAACAGATGGACCAACAAGAGACTATACTGTGCTGATGGACTATATCTCTCTGTCGCAGGGAGAAGAATCCTAAGTGAAAAATTCAGGCAGTATGTGGATATGCATTTAAACTAGAAAAAGGGGGTGACAGATGGGGAAGGTCAAGTTCTGGATGTCACTCCCTGCAAAAGCAGAACATCAGAAACAGACACACTTTTAAACAATACATCAAAAACAAGTGGGAAGAAGTAGACAGAACAAAATCAATGCAAAACACACACAAGCCAGTTAAATGCTGGAAAGCAATGAGCACAAATGCTCGAAGCTTATCCAATAAAGTTCCAGACCTGGAAGCCCTAATGGTGGAAATGGACTTGGACATTGTGACCATTACAGAAACATGGTTTAATGAATCACATGATTGGGATATAGCCATAGCTGGCTATAATCTATTCAGAAGAGACAGAGAAAATGGAAGAGGAGGAGGAGTAGCCTTGTATGTCAAAAGCAATATTAAAGCTACTGAAATGCAGGGGGCATGGGGAAAAGAAGGAGCACTCTGGGTTGTGTTGGAAAGAGGTGATGGCATTGTCATCCATATTGCTGTAGTCTACAGACGTCCAACTCAAATCGAAGACCTAGATAATGAATTGATTATAGACATTGTCAAAATAGTCACAAAGGGGGAAGCAATCATATTGGATGACTTTAATCTACCCGATGTGGATTGGATTACTCCTTCTGCAAATCTGGAAAGAAGCAAAAAAATTGTGGATGCTCTGCAAGATGCGTTACTTAGATAAATGGTGATGGAACTAACAAGGGAAAGCTCAACGCTGGATTTAGTCCTTACCAACAGTGATAGCGTGTCGAATGTCTGGGTGGGTGCACCTGTGAGCAGCAGGGATCATCACACGGTGTGGGTTGAGATAAAAACCAAGGTGCAGTCCAACTATAGCAAGCTCAAAGTCCTAAACTTCAAAAACACTGACTTCAATAAAATGGCCATGTACCTAAAGGAGGAGTTGACAGGGTGGACGGAGATAAGGGAAGTGGAATTTCAATGGGCTAAACTAAAGGTGGCAATAAAAGGGGCAATGGATAAATATGTAAGAACAGTAAATAAAAACAAAAGGAGAAGGAAACCTATTTGGTTTTCCAAAGAAGTGGCTGCTCAAATAAAGGCAAAAAACAGCTTTCACAAAATACAAAAGCTTGCAAACAGAGGAACACAGAAATGAATACAGGATCAAACTCAAAGAGACAAAAAGAGAAATAAGGATAGCAAAATCAAAGGCAGAGGACAAGATGGCTAAAGATGTGAAGTGTGGCGACAAAACTTTCTTCAGGTATATTTGGGAAAGGAAGAAGATCAGAGATGGAATCGCAGGACTCAGAAGTGCTGGGAATGGACTCATGGAAAGGGACAGTGAAAAAGCAGAATTGCTAATTAAATACTTCTGCTCTGTTTTTACTAAAGAAAATCCTGGAGAAGGACCAACTGTGACTCCCAAATATAAAGATGGGGATGAAGTAGATACCACATCATTCACAGAAGATGGTGTGTTAGAACAACTTGCGAAACTGAAAGTGGACAAGGCCATGGGACCAGATGGGATACATCCTAGGATACTGAAAGAGCTCAGAGAGGTTCTTGCAGGGCCAGTAAAGGATGTTTTCAACAGATACTTGGAAACAGGAGAAGTTCCTCAGGACTGGAGAATGGCTGATGTCGTACCTCTACACAAAAGTGGTGACAGGCAAGAAGTGTCAAACTACAGGCCTGTGAGCCTTACCTCGGTGGCGGGAAAAGTAATGGAATTGCTTCTGAAGGAGCGAATTGTGAACTTTCTTAAAACCAACAGGTTGCAAGATCCGAGACAACATGGTTTTAACAAAGGATGATCTTGCCAAACAAATCTGATTGAGTTCTTTAACTGGGTGACCAGAGAAATAGATCAGGGGCATGCGATGGATGTCATCTACCTGGATTTCAGCAAAGCCTTTGATACTGTTCCTCATAGGAAGCCTATCAATAAACTCAGTAGTTTGGGGATGGGTCCTAAGGTGGTAAACTGGATCAGAAATTGGTTGACTGATAGATGACAGAAAGTGATGGTAAATGGAGCTCACTCAGAGGAAAGGAAGGTGATTAGCGGGGTGCCCCAGGGTTCAGTCCTGGGCCCGGCACTGTTCAATGTATTTGTGAGTGATATTGCTGAAAGACTGAATGGAAAGGTGTGTCTTTTTGCAGATGATACGAAAATTTGCAACAGAGTGGACTCTCCCGAGGGAGTCCTTAACATGAGAAAAGATCTACAAAAGCTGGAAGAATGGTCAAATGCTTGGCAATTAAGATTTAATGCAAAGAAGTGCAGAGTCATGCACTTGAGTAGCAGAAACCCTTGAGAAATGTACACGATAGGGGGCGAGAGGTTGGTGTGCATGGATCAGGAGAAAGACCTTGGTGTGATTATTTCTGAAGATCTCAAGGTGGCAAAGCAGTGCGACAAGGCGGTGGCAAAAGGCAGGAGGATGTTGGGCTGCATACGAAGAGGAATTACCAGCAGAAAGAAAGAGGTTCTAATAACACTGTATAAGTCACTGGTGAGGCCTCACTTGGAATACTGTGTTCAGTTTTGGAGACCGTATCTTGCAAAGGATGTAAAAAGAATGGAAACTGTTCAGAGGAATGCGACCCAAATGATTTGGAGTCTGCGTCAGAAGCCTTATGAGAAGAGACTTGAAGACCTAAATATGTACACTTTGGAGGAGAGGAGGGATAGGGGAGATATGATTCAGACCTTTAAATACTTAAGGAAAATTAATGAGCAAACAAACCTCTTCCAAAGACGGGGAAGCTGTAAAATGAGAGGGCATAACATGAAGCTGCAAGGTGGAAAATTGAAAGGCAATATCAGGAAATACTTTTTCACTGAGAGGGTGGTGGATGCTTGGAATGCCCTCCCGATGGAGGTGGTGGGGGCAAATACAGTGACAGAATTCAAAATGGCATGGGACAGACACAATGGATCCATTTATAGCAACAGAATAAAATCAAAATAAACTGAACCATCCAACTTCTCAACAAATAGAGGTGTCCTGCATGGAGCGGTGGGTTCACCCCTAAACAAAGACATGGGGAGGGGTGGCCTGCACAGAGTGGCACCTACTCCTGCCATCTTACTCCGGCCATCTTACTGGGCAGACTAGATGGACCATACTGGTCTTTATCTGCCGTCATTTACTATGTTACTATGTTACTTCCAATTGCGCTATCAAGAAAACCCAAGAGCACCAGGAGTCAGAATTGACTCAAAAGGCAAACATGACATTACATTTTATAAAGGCACATAGGCCCAATGTTGTTTTTACAGAACAAATAGCCAAAAATACACTTCCACTCAGTCTAGAAGTTGGAATCCTTTCAACTTCCCAAAGGTCCAAAAAATTCTAAGAAAATGTTAAATAGACTCTATAGGCAGAAAGAAAAAGACCTCGTTGCCTCTGGACTTATATTTCTCTGGCTCTGTACTCTCCAGTACTACATCGCAGGCTGAAAAAACCTCCCATTTTTATAAAATATTATTCCCAAACATATGTCGATAGTTCTATTTTCTACTCATCATCTACATGTCTCATACTGCTATTCATTCCACTTATGCCAATGCTGACCATCAGACCAAAACTATGACCAATAATAAACAATACAGCTTATCTTATGCTGCAAGAGGTTTTGGTTTTGTCATCTGGTGTTGGATTAGAACTTTGAAAGGCACTGATTGAGGATCACTCCCTGAAGCAGCTTCCAGAGAAATGCTTCCCGGATTAGAGCGATATCAAAAACAGTGGAGCAGCAAAACGAGATGACAAGAGCGAATCCTCTCGATTCAGAGAAATACAGGTCCAGAGATACTGAGGTCTTTTTCCTGCTGCCTACAAAGAGTCCATTTAACATTTTCTTAGAATTTTTTAGACCTCTGGGAAGTTGTAAAGATTCCAACTTCTAAATTACTTGCAGGATCCAGTAATTTTTACGCTTCTAGATTCCAACTTCTAGATTCCAAATTCTAGATTACTTGCAGGACCCAGTAATCTTTACGCTTACCGACCTCATATGTGTGGGTCCTGAGTTTGTGATATACAGGGCAGTATCCCTGTAAATTCTTTATACTCATTCTATTAATGGGAAAGCCTATCAATTTAGTCATTGTTTCCTGCACTGGCAGAGGTTGGCCTCCTTACAGGCAGCATCAACCACAGTGCCATTTTTCTCCAGCTTTATTACCGACACACGCACAAGACGCTAAGGGCATTGCTCTTAACTATCTCTTTATTATCCTGATTACAGCCAGCTGTGCACATGCACAGATTGGAAATAATGCCTGAGGCGGCTTCAACCCCTATCCCTGCTGGGTTGGTGGTTAATAATTTACATTAGTATTTTGAATTTTCTTTCTTTTAAACTGTAGCTTTCTTTACGTCTGCATGCACATTGCACCTAGTGACTGAGCTTTATAGTTTACTAGTTGCTATGTACCCTAACTACGAGTGGTGGTAAATCCTGGCAATAATGCTGCTGTAGAGCAGCGGCACCCTGCGATTAAACTGTTGCTAGGAATCATACGGAAAGGAACAGAGAATAAAACCAAGGATATTATAATGCCCTTGTACCACTTCAGGGTGCGACTACCCCTTGAATATTGTGTGCAGTTCTGATTGCCATATTTTAAAAAGGATATTGCAGAATTAGAAAAGGTACAGAGAAGAGCCACCAAAATGGTAAAGAAGATGGTAAGATACCCCTATGAAGACAGGCTAAAAAGGTTAGGGCTCCAAAAGAGATGGCTGATGGGAGATATGATAGAGGTCTATAAATTAATGAATGGAGTGGAAGGGGTTAATGTAGATTGGTTGTTTACTTCTTCAAAATGTAGAAAGACTAGGGATGTATTATGAAACTACAATGTAGACCATTTAAGACTAATCGGAGAAAATATTTGTATCACTCAATGTGTAATCAAACTCTGGAATTTGTTACCAGAGAATGTAGTAAAAGCTGTTAGTATAACTGGGTTTAAAAGGGGTTTGGACAAGTTCTTGGAGGAAAAGTCTATAAACCATTATTAAAGATAATTAGGGAAATCCACTCCTTTATTTATTTTATTTATTTATTTAGCTGTATTTATATCCCGCTTTTCACCGGGTCAAAGCGGTCAATTGGGGGATACATTTAACACGAGGGGATATGAGACACATACACTAATACTTACAGGGAACATGGGCAGTGGAGGGTTAAGTGGCTTGCCCAAGACCACAAAGAGTGCCTATAGGACTAGAAATCCCAGTCCCTCCGGCCTGAGATTGCTGTCCCCAGGTGGGACTTGAACCCCCGGCCCTCCGGCCTGAAGTACCTTGTCCTAACCACTCCTTACCCCTGGAATAATCAGCATGGAATGTGTATACCTCTTGGGAACCTGAGAGGTACCTGTGACCTGGATTGGCCAGTGTTGGAAACAAGATGCTGGACTTGGTGGACTCTCGGCCTGACTCATTATGAAATATCTGCTCATATTTCCTTATGGCTTATCTTCTCATATTTTGGTCTATTAACACTTTGTACACTTGTTGGGGCATTTTTTTTAAAGTGGCTTTTTCAAAACAAGCATACAACAGGCATTTGTTTTGCACATTTCACATCGGTGTAATGTCACCCTCAGTGTGCTACTTTAAAGCTATGATCCACACAGACATGAACTTTTTTGCACTTTCTTTGCTCTACTTTTTCTGCATTCTTAAATCTAGTCATTTATTTCTCACTAAGGGGGCCATTTACTAATGGTGAGCACACTCTATCGGCTACAGGGCTTCTGAGTTAGTAAATGACCTCCTATATATTTTTATGTTTGCTTTTAATTACATTTTCTTACCCACATCGGTTTTCCATCTAGTCCAGTTACAGTCATATTTCACAGAACTCAGTAGGATGACTTAAGAGAGTTCTGATTAGCCCCCTGATAATGGTGCTTTCAAAATCTTTAAATAGTAGAATATGCTTAGGAATTAAATCAGTACTACTAAGGGGTGAAGGAATGTTCTATTTTCATTTGTTTTCTCTGATTTAACTAACACAGTATGCTTCTTGCATTTAAATGTATTGCAAATACTGTATATACTACTGGAACTCTCCGAGGTTGGATGGAATGTTAATTCAGTCATTGATTAGGAATAATAGCACGTCTACATAACTTACTAATTAAAATGCATCTTTCTGACCATGGAATGAAGGTCAGTGCAGTACTAAAATACAGCTTCTACCCACCTAGAACAAAATGTTTATTTAGAAATTATAGACCATGAGAAGACAATACAAACCTCGGTGTTGTTCCCAAGCCACCATATGTAAGTCAGAGTGCCAACCTGGCTGGGCCATAGGACTGCTGTAGCATTCACCTCCTTATTCTTTGTGGTAACAAATGGAAGAGACAGGTGGACATGTTCCAGAGGACCTGCAGAAGGACACGAGGCAGTGACTTGGTAAGAGCATGTTAAACACATATGATTTCAGAAGACATTGATTACAATGAAAAGACAAGATAGGTCTTAACTTTGATTGATATTCTGCCCTAGATCCTTTCCAGGACTTTACACTGTATTGGAAAAGATGGGAAGGCTTTCGGTGGGGATGGTTAGAGGCAGGAGGTAGCAGGGCATTTCTGTAAGCGAGCAAGCAAGGAGAATAAAGTACTGGGCTTGACATCAAAGGGAACTGATATTCAGAAGGGTCTACGTGGTTTGCTGCAAACCGCATAAGCCCCAGAGATTCTAATATTAAACTGCAATATTCAAATGGTGCCATTGACTATTCCCACAGACCACGGGGAGACACCCGGTTAATTCCAGGGCGGCGTGCAGGCAGAGCTGGGGCGGACCCAACGGCTATCCAATTAGCAGTGATATTTAGCCAGGTCAATGGCAGTTCCCCTGGCTGACAAAACTGGATAGTCATTGTCGGATGCCGGATAGGCTCTGGTGATGAATACCTGGTTTTACATAATTACAGTGGCGGCAGCCAGGTATTGACTGCCACTGTTGAATATCGACCCCAAAAGAATCTATTGCCTATGTGTGAAATCTGCAGAATGCACTCTCAAAACAGAGGCACGACTACAGTATAAGCGCAATGCCAACTTTAATTTACTTTAATCCACAGCATCCTAACAAGAACACAAGAAACATTTTCACTGGTAGCTCATGCAGAATTTAATGCTTTAAGAAGGTGATTTTTTATTCTCTTCTTGGTAATGGAAGATTTGTTATTAGACAAGATTGCGCAAGTACACACAACATGATATTTTTGCCATCTGTAATAATATCTTACTTAGTTATGATGAACTTGAGAATTACTTTTTATTTCATTTATAATTTGAGTGAAGAACAGATGTGGAAGGCCTGGTAACAGAAACGTGCTCATTAAAACTGCATGTGCTGCCCAGCAATTATTTCATATAACAGATGCTCTGATTAGGAGGAAAGAAAGTTTTCTTTAGGAAATATTCACTATGAGGGTCATTTTAGAAAGTTTAGTCATGATTTCGACATCTGAAGACATGCACATGAATATCAAAATTACAGAAACGTCTCTGTAGCCATTCCTCCAGTGCAGGCAAAGGGATGTAGCCAAGGTACGTCTTGGGAGGACCAAAGGACTTACACATCCCTGTTCAATCTCAGAAACATCAGAGCTGTCTGCAAGCATGTCCATGTTTATATCTGCTCTAGGCACAAAAAGGTGTCAAGAAAGTATTTATTTTCACCTTAAAACATCCTGAGAGTGTAGAATTAAGTGACTAGCCTTATATCACAAAGGCCCACCTGGGGATTTGAGCCTTGACCATTATGCTATTAGACATCATGGGTCTGATTCTGAAATAGACGTCCGGCCCTCTGTGCGTCGGTTGGAACCAGACGCACAGAGTTAGCGGGGATTCTGATCTCGTGGGGCATGTCTAGCCCCACGGGACCAGAATCGCATCCAGGCCTTTATGGGCAGGCTGGGACTCTGATTCAGTCTGGCCTACATGTACAGGCCTTGCCTGGCTAGCTTAGTCAGAGCTTTTCAATGGAGCCGTGGCACAGCGGCTCCATTGAAAAGCTGCGATCCCTGGCCGCCGGATCCAAAGGTGCTTTCCCCGCAGCCCTACCTCCGATCTGACTTCAAAGGGCCAGGGCTGGGCTGCGGGGATCATCCTCTGACCCCTCCTGCCGTTTCTGAGCCCTGGGCCCACCATCCCCTACCGACTAGGGGAACTTAGTCCACCTCCAAGGAGGAATAAGTTCCCTGTTGAAGCCATCGTCCTCGGTCATATACAGCTGACATTGGAATCGGCCCTGTACGTCCAGGGCCGATGACCACCTACCAACCTCGCCCTAACGCCACCTCCAATACACCCCTTTCCCGCCCCTGTCTAACTTCCCCATACAATCTGCGGGGAAGTTAGATAGGATCGGGAGGGGCACGGATAGCCAGGGATGGACGTCCCATTGGGACATCCATCCCCGCTATTCGTGCCACAGAATGACCCTGCAAGGTTCTGAAATGCTAGTTTGGGGACATCTATATAGACGTTTGCTAGATGTCCATATTGGGGATGTCCATGTTTCTGAAATCATGCCTGAACTTGCACGTGCCTGCTTTTTATTCAGACGTTCTGGCTTTGACATCCCAGATTACACTTGGACATGCAATTGTTAAATGTGCCTCTATTCCAATATATTCACTCTAGCATAGTACTTGTGTCAGCCTGTTGAAAGTTACCATGATCATATCTTGCTCTGTGCATGTTGGCAATAACAGTCTAGTGCAGGAATGAGCAATTCCAATCCTTGAGGACTACCAAGAGGTCACATTTCTAAGATATACATAATAAATCTATACGATACAGATTTTCATATACATTACCTCAAAAGTATATAAATCTATTTCATGCACATTCACGTAGGAGTTTCTGGGAACCTACCTGTCTCGTAGCCCTGAAGGTTCACAATTGTGCATCTCCAGTATAGTGCGTGTGGGTCTTCACTATAAAGGCCGACACTATGGGTTTACTATCCAGAGTATGGCTCTATGTTATAAACTTCTAATGAAACATCAAAAATGGACCTCAAATTGCTTGAAAGACTCTGTATATACACAAGGGAAGATTCCATTTATGGTTGGAGAATGCAGGTCATTGGGGGAGGGGGGAGAGATGGCTAGCAAAAGAGGAAGGTGTGGATAGAGGAACCTGACAAGTAGTTGTAACCTGGATTGGTTACTGTGGGAAACAGGACCTTTGGTCGGACCCAGTATGGCATATCTTATGTTCTTATGTAGGAACTTAGATTAGTCCATGGCATTGCTTGAACTAATCAGACTCTGTGGACCAGATAAATGGTCTGAGAGCTATAGGAACAATGTGTAACTCTTTGGAATGGTTGATGTTGGAATGATGGCCAGGTATTATCCAACAAGGCGATAAGGAGAAAACACCTTGGTCAGAAAAAAGAAAGAATAATCTAATCTCTGCACATGTGACGGAGTAGCTCATCTGGAATCGGCAGGCTGGAAGTTCGTAGAAATCCATTGGATCAAGGAAGGCAGCTACTGCCCAGTATGAGTATAGGAGGCCAGATGTTTGGGCAATAGTCTCACTAGTTTTGGCAGCTGTTTAAATTAGTACAGATCTTGGTGATAGAGCTAGTTTTGCTATTAGGCATAGGAGCTTGTTTACATTTCTGGATTGAGTATCCATAAAACATCCACAGCAATTTACAACAATTTCTCATTTTGTCATTCTCACCAAAATATGAATTATAAGACTTGCATAAAAACAATCACAGGATAAATATAATAAAAATCAAATTCATTGGCCTGTCCCCACACTACCCAAGCAAAAGTACTTAACTTAGCTATAACGATCTCTACCCAGGAGGGAAAAGACCAAAACAAAAACAACAAAAACTGACTTGTACAAAATCTACAAACTACCAAGTTTCCCTGATTAGCAGTCAGGATAACTCTTTAGCAATATAAACCAAAATAACTGAGCAAACTGGCTAGTCCTTATGTGGATTTTTTTTTTTTTTTTTTATTGCCATCAAGTCAGTGTTGACTCATAGCGACCCAGCTACCTCTATAGTATCATCTTATTTTCTTTTTTTGTTTCTCTTTCTGTTTAACTACCTAAAGATAAAGGAATTTGTGTTTTTTGAATTTTTCCAATTTGCCATTTATCTCCTGAGTTTCTACTACGTAATTATGTCAAGGAGTCTTATCCCTCACTAATGCTGGCAAGATTTTGTTAATTAATGTGTATTATTTGCCTTCCAATGTTGTTAGCTAGAATAAGGAGGGAGCCTATGATGTGATACAGTCCAGTAAGAATTTTAATTTCAGTGAATTTTTGTAAACTTCAAATGACACTATTAATACATGGGCTGCCCTCCTCATTACCTTCTCCTCTGAACATGATAAAATGCAAGAGCTTGTTTTAAGAGCAAAGATTGTATTTGCCGTGATCAGAAATAAGACATTTTTCAGGATGTTGCTAGGACAACACAGGCACGGAGGAAAGGTTTTCTTCAGCTTAAAATGATTGTAGGTTTAAATTCTAGGGTAATGATTTCTATGGATTGCCTTGTATTTCCTGACGTCCACTCTTCCCCAATTATGTGGGCTAGATCTGGGTATAGTTGTATTTTTCTTTTTGGTTGTAGTTTGATTTTGATTGTATTTACATTTTATGTATTGCTCAAATGCTTTTACTACCATTCTGGAAATGAAATTGATATAATTCAATAGCAAAGTGGCACATTTATTTATTTATTTATTTAGAAATGTATAATCCTACTATTCATCCCAATAGCAGTATCCTGGGGGAAGTATAAAGTACAATTAAAATATACACATCAGGACCTGGAAGGGAAAGAAAATGCAGAAGAGGGCCAGGGAGATTGCATCATCAGGGCCGGTGCAAGGATTAGAGGCACCCTAGGTGGGCGCTTCATCCTGCTTCCCCCCCCACCCCCCACTGACACTGCCCCTCCGAGGCCTGCAGTAGTGGCAATGGCTTCCAAACTGCGATGTGGTGCTTACCAATACATTCTGTCTCTATTCGTCTTCTGCCAGCCTCAATCTGCTCATATAACCTCTCTTCTCAAGTCATTTCATTGGCGCTCTATCCATTATTGTATCCAAACTTCTCCTACTGACCTATCAGTGCACTCATTCTGCTGCCTTTCACTACCTTCTCCTCTCTTATCTCTCCCTAAACCCATCCTCGGGAACTCTGCTCTTCTGGCAAAACACTTCTATCGGTGCCCTTCTCTTCTGCTACCAGCTCCAGAGGTCAATCCTTCCACCTTGCTGCTCCTTATGCCTTGAACAAACTTCCCGAGACTTTACGTCAGGCTTCATCTCTGGCCCTTTTCAAATCCAGGCTGAAAACTCACCTCTTCAAGGCCGCAATTGCATCCTGATCCGCTTAGTATCCTGCTCTCCAACTACTGTGTTTCATTACCATTCCCCACCTAGACATATCCTTGTCCCCAGCTGTTATGTTGTCTGTCTTGACTAGACTGTAAACTCTGATGAGCAGGGACATTTGTCTGTGTAGCATTGTGTACGCCTTGTAGCACTATGCAAATAGTCAGTAGTAGCGATAGTTGTAGTTCCCATCCCCCTCCGATGCAGTTTTAGCAAAGTCCCACATCAGAGTTCCTGAGAAATTAGAAACTCAAGGGAGGCAATGTTCTACGTATTGTTGACTGGAAACTGCTTGACAAATAGAAAATATAGTAGAGATAAATGGTCAATTTTCACAAAGGTTGAAAGTGAATAGGGAGTACTGTGCTTCACGGATCTGTTTTGGGACTGGAACTTTTTAATATATTTATAAATGATCTGGAGTTTGGAACAAGTGAGGTGATTAAATACGTGGATGACACCAAAATATTCAGAGTTGCTAAATTGCACGAGGACTGTGAGAAACTGCAGAAGGAGCTTGTGAGACTGGGAAAAGGCAGATGAAATTTAATGGGAACAAGTGATGTATATAGGGAAGACTAACTCGTGATCGTAGAAAGTACATTGAAGTCTGCTCAGTGTGTGGTGGTGGTGGTGGTCAAAAAAGCAAACAGAATATTAGGAACCATTAAGAAAATAAAACAATGCCTTTACATCGCTCCATGGTATGACTGCACCTTGCATATTGAATGCAATTCTGGCTTCTGCGTCTCAAAAAAGATATAGCGGCACTGGAAAAGGAGCAGAGGACAACAATCAAAACGATAAAGATAATGGGATGATCCTCCTATGTGGAAAGGCTAAAGAGCTTGGAGAAGAGATGCCTGAGAGAAGATACTATAGAGGTCTATAAATTCCTGAGTGGACTGGAATGGGTAAACGTGAATTGATTGTTTATGCTATCAAAAAACACAGGGACTAGGGGACACACCATGAAGCTACAAAGTAACATATTTAAAACAGGATAAAATATTTTTTCTCTCAACATATAGTTAGTCTTTTGAACTCATTGCTGATGGATGTGGTAAAACCAGATATTGTAGCTGGGTTTAAAAAAAAGGTTTGGACAAATTCCTGGAGGAAAAATCTACAAACCATTATTAAGATAGTCCAAGAGAAAACCACATATCTTATCCCTTAGGATATGTAGCATGGAACATTAGGGATAGGCCAGGTTCTTCTGACCTGGACTGGCCACTGTTGGGACACTGGGCTTGATGGACCTTTGGTCTGCCCAATATGGAAGTTCTTATATTCTGTGACTTTGCATTTGGGCAATTTGAAAGCTCTGCTGGTAGGATTGTCTGGGTGAATGAGCAGGAAAATTCAGCTTATGTAGAATGCTGTGGCTAGGATAGTTCTGGGAAGATGAAGTTCTGGTAGTGATATTTAAGGCTCTATGAAAGGAGAAGCTTTTGGTGGTATGGTAGGTTTTGAAGATCTAATCAGTTTATTTGAAATTCCTACTATGAAGGAGGCTCATACCATATATTATGATTGAGGACCAAGATGTTGCCAGTGATTGTTCCAACATGATGCAATGATTTCCTACGGAACTAAAATTCAAAACTGATTATCTTCTGCTCTGAAAGAAAGTAATATCTGTGCTCTTTTGAAATATTGTGCCTTATAGGTTTAGGTTTAGGTTTATTAAAAACTTGTTATACCGCTCAATACCATAGGCGTCTGAGCGGTTTACAATATATAAAAAACAAGCAAGTTGGTTAAAACAAGCATTGGCTGTGGAAAAAGAAAAGGAACGCCATCAAATTAAAGAAAAGTAGGGGAAAAGGAAAGAGGAGATAAGAACAGAAGTGAACTAAAAATAATAATACAAGTGCACAGACAGGGAAGGAGGGGGAGGAAAGACATACAAATTCTGTGAAAAGGTGAGGTGGTGGGAAGGGGGAGGGAGTGGGCTAGGGAGGAGGGTCGAACGCAAGGCGGAAGAGATGGGTTTTGAGTTGGGATTTGAAAATTTGGTATGAGCTTTCTGCACGGAGGGGAGGGGGGAGTGAATTCCAGAGGCTGGGGACCAGGAAATAGAAAGCAGAGGAGCGGGTTTGTTCTAGATGAGCATGTGAAGGGGAGGGAAGGACCATGCGATTCATATGCATGGAACGGAGGAGGCGGTGGGGGATATGAAATTGTATCTGGTTTGCTAGATAGAGGGGAGTGCCAGTGTAGATTGTTCGATGTGCAAGAATTAGAAGTTTAAACCGAATGCGGAAAGAAATAGGTAACCAGTGATGTTGATAGAGAAGGGGTGTAACATGATCAAACCGAGAGGCATGGGACAACAGACGGATGGCAGCGTTTTGAACGCGTTGGAGACGAGACAGTTGGGACTTGGGTAAACCAGCAAAGGAGACATTACAATAATCAAGACGGGACAACACAAGGGTAAGCAGAAGGGTGGTCAGAGCAGGAGTAGAAAGGAAGGGACGAACTGCTCTAAGCTGACGAAGAGAAAAGAAGGAACGTTGAACAACTGAGGAAATGTGATCTTTGAAGGTAAGGGCAGAGTCAAGGACAACACCTAAGTATCGGAGTGAAGTGCAGGCATAAAATAGAACACCTTCATCCTTTTTCTGTATAAAGAAACTCTGGGCCACATTAAGAAGCATGGGTATACCAGAATACCTGATAGTTCTAATGTACAACTTTTGCATTGATCAAGAAGCAACATTTTGAATGGAACAAGGAAAAACAGAATGGTTTTAAATTGGCAAAGGTGTACGACAAGGCTGCATACTTTTCCCAGAAGAAATCATTAGAGAAGCAGGACTGTATGAAGACAACTGAGGGTGAAAACTAGAGGAAGACTCAACAACCTTCACTGTGCTGATGTTACCACATTACTGGCTGAAAGTGAAGACAATCTAAAATATTTGCTTATCAAGATCAAGGAACATAGTCTTAAAATGGGCCTGCGCCTTAAAGTAAAGAAGACAAAAATCCAGACAATTGGCAAAATCAATAAGCTCATCATTGCTGGAAAAGAAATATAAATAGCAGACAACTTTAACCTGCATACATCAATCATCAACAAAGAAATGACAAGCAGTCAAGAAATCCAAGGACAAGTGTGAATAAACAGGTGGACAAAGGTGAGTCGGTTGATATAGTGTATCTGGACTTTCAGAAAGCCTTTGATAAGGTCCCTCATCAGAGACTTTTGGCAAAACTAAAGAGTCATGGGATAGGGGGCAGTGTACTACTGTGGATCAGTAACTGGTTAAAAGATAGAAAGCAGAGGGTTGGGCTAAATGGCCAATTTTCCCAATGGAGAAAGGTGAATAGTGGTGTACCCCAGGGATCTGTGCTGGGTCCGCTGCATTTTGACATATTCATAAATGACCTGGAACGTGGAATAACAAGTGAGGTTATCAAATTTGCAGATGACACAAAACTATTTAAAGTTGTTAAAACCCAAGAGGATTGTGGAAAATTGCAAGAGGATCTTGATAAATTGGAAGACTGGGCATCAAAATGGCAGATGAAATTTAATGTGGACAAGTGCAAAGTTATGCACCTCCGGAAGAACAACCCAAACTATGGTTACACAATGCAAGGTTCCACATTAGGAACCACCACCCAGGAAAAAGATTTAGGCATCATTGTGGATAACATGTTAAAACCCTCGGCCCAGTGTGCAGCGGCAGCCAAGAGAGCAAATAGAATGCTAGGTATCATAAGGAAAGGAATGGAAAATAAAACAAAAGATATTATAATGACTCTATATCGTTCCATGGTGAGACCGCACCTTGAATATTGTGTGCAATTCTGGTCGCCATATCTTAAAAAGGATATAGCGTTATTAGAAAAGGTTCAGAGAAGAGCCACCAAAATGGTAAAGGGGATGGAAGGATACTCTTATGAAGAAAGGCTTAAAAGGTTAGGGCTCTTTAACCTGGAAAAGATATGGCTGAGGGGAGATATGATAGAAGTCTATAAATTAATGAACGGAGTGGAACAGGTAAACGTAGATCGATTGTTTATGTTATCAGAATATAGAAAGACTAGGGGACATGCAATGAAGCTACAGGGTAAACTATTTAAGACTAATAAAAGAAAATATTTTTTCACACAACGTGTAATCAAACTCCGGAATTTGTTACCGGAGGATGTAGTAAAGGCTGTTAGTGTAGCTGGGTTTAAGAAAGGTTTGGACAAGTTCCTGGAGGAAAGGTCCATAAACCATTATTAAGAAGGGACCCAGGATATCAATGCTTGACCCAGTACAAGCATTGCGGAACCTGTGTCTTTTGGGGAAACTGTTAGGTACGTATGACCTAGATTGGCCGCTGTTGGAAACAGGATACTGGGCTTGATGGACCTTGGTCTGACCCAGTATGGCATATCTTATGTTCTTATGTTCACATTACTCGGACATATGGGGTGGTCCTGGCTGAACTATGATGAACAGTTCAGGAAGGCTCTGGCTAAGGATAGGTCAGAAACATGGGCCTTTAGGGATGTTGACATTTGGCTAATGGAGATTATGCCGGCTCGTTCTTTGCCCCTTTGGCCTTTAGCCCCCTGCAGTGGCATTCCAATCCGTGGGTGGGCCCATCACTTTGGGATGGTATGGGGGAGGATTCAGACCCAGATTGGGGGGGGGGGGCAGCTTATTGGAACCAGAGGAGCTCCAGTACTTAGTGGTCAATGGGCGGGAGGCATGGCCAACTTCTCCTTTCACTCTAATGCAGGCAGATGTGAGTGGCCAGTGTGCAGCTTCCACCAAAGGTAACGTGTACAATGGAAGTTACCTTGCATTTCTCTATGTAAGCCTAGGGGGTGGTCCAGGGGACAAGAGAGGTACACAGGGTTTCCTCCTACCCCTGGGGTGGGACAGCAAGGCACCCTCACCCATTAGCTTGGCAGAATTGCAGCAGTGGTTGCTGAGATACCCTGATGAGAGGAGTGCTCAGATATTTTGGGAAGTATTTTCAGGTGGGGAGTAGAATCCCATTTGATGGTCCCCCATTGCAACATGTGTGTCATAATGCCCCTTTGGTATCCAAAAACAAGGATATTGTATGAGAGAAATTAAATAATGAGCTGCTCTTCGAGAGGATTGTGGGTCCTTTCTGGGAGCCTCCTTTGGCTGATTTAGTCAGATTGCCATTGGGTCTGGTGCCCAAGAGAGAGCTGGGTAAGTTTTGCTTAATTCACAACTTATCTTACCCAATAGATGGTAGCATGAATTCTTTCATTGATCCCAGCCTGTGCTCTGTGCAATATACTTCTTCTGATCAGGCCAACGATATGTTGCGACAACTGGGACCGGGAGCTTTGATGGCAAAGGCAGATTTTGAGTCTGAGTTTCACCTTTATCAGGTACACCCATCTTCCTTCTACTTTCTGGGGGTTTTCTTGGGGGGGGGGTTATTTTGACAAGTGCATGTTGATGAGGTGCTCAGTGGCATGTGTCACTTTTGAAGCATTCAGCACCTTCCTCCATTGGGAGCTTCAGAGGGTGTTTGGGAGGGATACAGTGGTCCATTATTTGGATAATTTTTTGTTTGAGGGCATGACTGACACAGATGAGTGTGCGTAATTGGTGGCAGTGTTTTGGAGGGTAGCACTGGTGTTCTGCTTGTGGAAGAGAAATCTGAAGGGCCAGATATTCAACTCACCATTTTGGGAATTGAGTTGGACTTAATTCAAATGGAATCCTGGCTGCTGAATGAAAAGGTGGTGGCCCTGCTGGGTGAGATCATGGCAGTGAGGGGCAAAAAGAACTCACTTTCTGTCAAGAGAAGTCTCTGCTTGGCAAATTAAATTTTGCATGCAGGGTGATTCACATGGGTCGGGTGTTCATGCATCGGCTGGCATACTTAACTCTGTATATTGTGAAGGGGCATCATCTGGTGATAGTGTCTTGGGGAGTGCAGATGGACCTGAAGATATGCAAATTTATTTGGGCTCAGTTCAATGGAGGAAGTGTGTGGCAGCCTCCCCCTCCCACCCCACCCAACCCCAGTGACAAACCAGGACCTCGAGTTTAGTGGGGGGGATGGTGTGCTGAGGTATGACCTGATACCTGGCAAGTGAGGGGGTGTGCAGCAATATTACCTTTTTGGAGTTATTTTCAGTGTGGGCAGCATTGTGGCTTTGGGGGGGGGGCACACTTTGTCCACCTGTAGGTAGTGCTACATTCCAACAACATGGCGGTAATACAGGTGCTTAACTATCAGACTCCACATTGCCCTCTGTTGGTGGAGTTGCTGCAGCTGGTGGTGTTGCTCTGCCTGTGTTTGGATGTCATATTGTCTGCAAAGCATGTGCCAGGAATTAGTAAGAAGATTGTGGATGCCCTTTCTTGTTTGTAGTAAGTGCATTTCTGGCTCTTGCCCCCCATCAGACACATTTCAAATGGGATGTCCAAGTGCAATCTGGGACATCAAAATCAGAATATCTGAAAAGAAAGGCAGGCACTTTTCAAGTTCAGGCGCAATCCCAGAAACACGGACATGTCCGATATGCATGTGTATCAAATGTCTATATAGACATCCCCAGAAAAGCATTTCAGAACCAACATGTCTAATAGCAATATGGCTAGAGTTGTGGCTTAAGAGTTGGCTAGCCATGATTCAAATCCAAGTGTGAAACTTTGTAAGCTAAAGCTAGTCCCTTAATTCTCCTGCGTCTCTGGATGTTTTAAGGTGAAAACAAACATTTACCTGATGCCTATTCATTCCAGGAGCAGGAATAAATATGCACGTGCTGCAGATGGCTCTGCTGCTTCTGGGATTGAGCAGGGATGTGTAAGTCCATTGCCCCTCCCCAGATATGCTTCTGCCACACCCCTGTGTCTACTTGAACATCCTCATACAGAATGACATTTGTGGAATGGTTACAGAGATGTGTCTGTGGCTTTGATGTCCATGTACATGTCCGCAGATGTCCAAACCACTACATGTGGACAATTTTCTGACTCAGATGCTGGAAGACTTATGGTTGACCTTGACAGAGTCATCGCAGGTTTGCTAAAGAGTTCCTTGTCATATTCAGCAGGCTGGGAGAGATTTATGGGTTTTGTGCAACAGCGGGATGCTCCAGAGCATTTGTCAGTGACAGAATGGATGGTGGTGGAGTTCATAGCTTATGCTAAAGGGGTGGGTGTTTCTGCGGGTATGCTGGCAACATCGTTTCCAAGTGTGGCATTTGTAAGTAAGCTTGGGGGTTTTCCTGACCCAACTATGTTTTTCTTGGGGAAGAGGATAGTTCTTGGTTTCATGCAACAGATGTGTTTATTGGAGGCCTTGCAATCAGTGTGTCACACGCCATATGAGTCTACGTTATTCTGTGCGGCCTTTCTGATGGACTTTTATGGAGCCTTCAGAGTGGGGGAACTAGTTGCACCTTCACATCATGCCAATGCTATGATTGGGTTGCAGAGTGATGATATGTGGATAGAGGACACCAAGGTTTCTTTATGCATTTGCTGGTCCAATACAGACCAGGAGAGAACAGGGGTATGGATGGACTTGCATAGTTCCTCAAGTTTGGTTTCTTGCCTGGTGAATGGTGCCCAGGAGTATTTGGAGAAGCGTCTGGTGGGTGGCCTTTACTGACTAGTACATCAGTGTTAAAGAGGAGTTTGGCCTGGACTGGGTATGACCTGATAAACTCAAGACTGTCTCTGCTTATGGTGGGATCTGAAGGATTCTGTTGCTCCCGGGTTCAGACAGATGGGAGTGTAAGGCTGGGAAGGAGTGGAGAGTGTGATGAATCTAGTGTGCATCGCCAGCGCCAGCTCCCAGGGGTGCAGCTGTGTGACACCACCAGCTGGATGAGAATGGAAAAGAAGGATGAAAATGCTACAGGGTTCAGTCAGACCTTATCTTGGCTAGATCAACACTGACTAGCTGGGTGGCCGAGTGTGGTTGTGGAGTTGGGGAAAAAGGGGTTAAAGCCATTTAAGGGAGTGATATATTTGGTAAGGTGGACCCAGCTTATTTAAATCCGAGCTTGTGTGGAGGATGGCCTCACTGTTGAGATAAATGAAAGAAATAAATGAGCTTTGTAGTATATAAACCATGTGCAAATAAATATAATAAGATACAACGCAAGACATATTAAAACTCTTACTGTATTAGGTCCATAGTCATCCATTTGCTTTCTCTACACTTTTCAAGATTTTGTATACCTGTAAGATATCTCTATGAAGTCCTTTTTACCAAGGTGAAGCCAGATTTAAGTTTTTACCGACAACAGAATAATAAAACTGCAAAACCCTTCAAAATAATGTTTTCATTATTTCATGTAAGTTCTATTGCTCAGTCAAATTCTTACAAATTGACAACACAGCACCAGGGCCTCTAGTGATGTTGTGATCAGGATGATTTGACAGTACCCTAAATATGAAGACACAATTTGTATCAAGGCAAGATGTCATTTTCTATTTTGTTTGCAAAGCCTGTCTTAATAATCTATACTGCATACAAATTAGAGAGCCTTGCGCATTAATGAGGGACGTTGGGCTGCTTTTTAACTATAATCAGAACAAGCTAATCCTGATCTTCATTTTCATGCAGATGTATCTGACTTTAGGGATCAATGAATTAAGCTGGTTAAAACCAGCCATTAATGCACATTAAGAGCTGGTATTATCATGGGCGTTATCTCTGCAACATATCACATTAAATGCCAGATTTACCAATGGCCATTAAACCTGGAGGTTTTGGGGATATAGCGCCAATGCATTACTTCAGTCAGCAATCCGAAGACCTGCTGTGAACCGTGATGCCTCCAACTCTTACTAAGATACCCATAGCCCCCCCCCCCCCCAACTTCCCCCTGACCGCAAAGACCACCCCCACCCCCGATCAATCCTTTTACCTCTTTGAAAACTTAATTTTAGAAGGGGCGTCCAAGTGCAGTATTTCAGAACCTGGACATCTAGGCATAGCTTAATAATTAGAGGAGTGGGCTAGGAACAGACAAGCAACAGTTCATATCCTACTGCTGCTATCACTGGAATTGCGCTGAGTACTGGGGTATGATTTACACCTGCCATAGAACACATGTGAGTGCTCACACCTAATCTGTGCACGTTTTTCCATCACTTATGCCCTTTTTTTATAAAGTGCACATGGACTTCATTTTATAAAAACAGATGCATGCTAACGCTACAGGAATTTATGAAATTAACCTTAAAACCTGTGCACATATTTGTCCTTATAAGCATTTCAATATGTTTTCAAAATAAAAGTACGCATGTACTTCCATCTTGAAATTTACCCAGGGAATTTGTGTGCATATAAATTACACCTGCTCTTTGGTCCACATTAATTTCCTGTGTTCTTTTCTGCATAAAACATATAAAGCAGCATCTTAGATGAAATGTCTAGGAAGAACCTGGGAAGTCCAGAACACCATATCCAAAATTCCGGGGATGTGGCGGCAGTGAACGGAGGCATGTCTAAGTGCCTTTTGAAATTGCTCTGTTTCCTCCCTGAAAGATGTATGTGCCCACAGCTAGTTCTGGAGATGGGCCTGTGCCTATAACAGGCTGGGTACATGCATGTTGGCGGGTCACTTTAGAAATGTGGACATCCTCTCAGGTCTCCTTGGGTGACATCTTGCAGGTGGTGACCCAAACGGAGGAGACACAGCTGGCCACAGTCTCCCAGTTATACACATTTTCACAGGAAATGGTGGCAAGGATGTTAAGGACAGTTTAATTGTCCATTGGATAAAGCGGTATAGGAAAACTCTTAAATAATAAATACATTGGAAATGTATGAGAATTCCCTTAAAGCAAAAATATTAGATTTTTGAATTTTCCTCTAATTCATTTGTTGGCCCCAGAAATCTTATTCCGGAAATATTTGAAAGAGATTTTGCCTTTATCAAATGCTGACTCCATTTTGTTCTCTAAGCTGTTTTACCTTTCTGGAAGGAAGGTTGCTGATGAGTCTTTAGGTGGGTTTGATGTCTTGCAACCACAATCAGATTTTAATCTTACCCATTTCCTTGAATGCTCACAGGACAACATTCCTACACATTCCTACACGATAGACCATGTGGTCTTTTTCTGCCCTCATGTTTCTAAAAACAACTTTAAAAATAAAAATGCTTTGTTTTGTAGTGCTAAGTTCCAATTGTTTCAAGATATCTTGAAGGTGACACAGTTGCGGAGGACTTTTTTGGCTCTGAGACCACTTGTGTTGTCCCTCGGGGCATCTTTCTTTTGAGATACCCCTGAAAGTATTTGGTTACTTACCAGGGGTTTAGGTTCATTTTTATGAAATCCTTACAGTTGGATCCTTTTCATTCTGATAGGGTGAAAAAGAGTAGTGGTGGGTGAAGTGTGGGTGGTTTATAATATATGGCTGTAGTATTGGAGTTTTCTCCTGTTGTTTCCTTGACTTTGTGGCTTTGATGATCTCTCTCCTTTATTTGTGGGCTATTTTGATTGTATTGTTCTTATATTTAAGTTGATCATTTCTTTATTGAAATGTTTCCATCATGTTTCCTGAGCGCTTGCTTTTGTAAGTGATTAAAAATTTAATTAAAAAAAAAAATGTGGACATCCTTGAAAGGCACAGCTGTAGGAAGACGTAGCAGCCAACATATTTCAGAAGCGGAGCATCTAGAATATGATGCACACACATCTTGGCTGGCCATTTCAGATCTGCAGATGCATAAGTCTGAATCAGCAGAAGCAGAGAAGAGGGAAACCTCTGCAAACAGCAAGCACCACAGAAGAAAGGCGGAGAGGGACCACAGCCAAATCAATTGATTCTTCTTGCAGAGAACTTTATTAGAAACCCGACTTAGCCAAGTTTCAGCAAACTCGTCTGCGTCAGGGGTCTTTAATAGTTCTTTGGTACAGACCATTTGCCATGTTGCTCTTCTGAGACTCCCAGATATTTGAAGACCGACTCCCTTTGTCTTCCATACATGACCACAGTGAAGTGCACATGCGGTATCCAACAAAAGTGAAGCTTCCTTTGCAAAGGACTGTAATGGAAGCTTCGTCATGAGAATAGGCTGGAAGGAGTTTGGTTCTTGCTGTTTTTCTCCCTGTTGCTCTGTTTGTTCTTTAAAGTTGCTAGGGAAATAGGGATACTTGAACCAATACAAATATACTTATAAGTTTAAAGGACTTTGTTTAATCTTCACCTCAAGATGAGCTGCAAGGACCTAATTAATCTATTCCTAAGGCCTAAGAACTTGCTGATGAAGATAACTGGTTAAACATGAAAGTGAATAAGAGCCCTCCTTTCTCTTAACTGGTTTAAGAGCCTATAAATCAAAAACTGTGCCTGTGGTGGATGGGAGCCAGGGTGAGTGAATGGGAAATAAACACTAACTGAAAGTTTGCCTGTTACACTATGCCCTAGCTGGATTTAATTTAACTGAAAGTTTGTTGTTGTTGTTTTGATTGTTATACTATGCCCTAACTGATTTTAATTGAATGTCTGCTTGTTATACTATGTCCTAACAGCTTTTTGAAAAACAGAATTTTAAAACAGACAGATTTTATCAGCTTAAGCACTAAGAATTTTCTTTTCCCCAAGATTTTGAGACTTTCCCAGCAGGTAAATAATTATAAGTGCAAATTCCTTCCCAGCAGTAGAAGCTCCTCTCTTAGTCTTTCAGGTTTATTTTGGGTTGTCACAAATGGCAGGCACATTAGATATGAACATAACTTTGACCGTCTCTATGGGTACTGAAAGTAGAGCTGAGGGAAGGGAAAGAAAAATACCAGAGATAGATAAACAAACAACTGTCATAATTATAGTACTTCTAATCACATAATGTTTGTTCCAAGCCCAATAATGTTTAAAATGCCAACTGAGTCAAGGAATTGATTTTATAAGGGTGGACTTGGAAGGGCCTGCTGACATTGGCTCCATGTTTTTAGCTGAAGGGGGCAAAGGGTCAGTTCTTGACTTTAAAATCTTTATTTGAAAGTCTCACACGTGTCCCCTTTCATCGCTACTACTGCAAGAAAAATAATGAAATAATAAAAAGAACATAAAAGTACTGTTTGAATTTCCTCTGGCTGTTTGATGAGCTAATAAACCCCCAGGAAACACCATATTAAATCACAAAGTCCTTTGAAAGGGTAACGCACAAGACATGTATCTTTACTTCAGAAGGAGTACAAAGTTAGGTGAAGATGAGTATGGGCTGTGACTGATCTCACCTCTTTTGTGACTTTTCTTTATGCATATACATGCTTTCTTCTGAGACTAGATGACCAGGTTTTCTAGCTGGTTTCAGTGTTTCAATAGCATGGATCAATTCCATGAATAAATGTGCAACTATTATCACTCATACTTGCTGAAGTGGATGATCCATAAAACACTGCACACTGCAATAATCACATCTTCAAACTGCTAAATTATTTGACTACTTCTTATATAATTCACTACTTGGCTGTAGTTTTGCTTTTAGATTTTCTACTATCTATTTTCACCTGTATTCCTCTGTTATATGTTATATATTGCTTAGTATTTTTTCTTTTTTGGCTGAATATAAACAACAAAAAAAGGGAAAAAAATCCTAATTCTGCCTCAGTTTATTCAACAGAAAATCTGCTGCTTTCTGCTACTACAGTCTATTTATAAACACGTGAAATATTTGATTATTAGCTTTAGAGAATCTTTAGCTATTTTATTTTTACTGTTTGGTCTTTAATAAGAGATTTGAGATTGTCCTAAGTTCAGACATGGTCTACAGTTAATGACAAAGATAAATGTGGAAACGCAGAGAGGCCAATGCAAGAATATGGATGCCTGGGCACCACAGACATCCTGACACAGGACATCCCCAGCCAGTGCCAATTCCATTCCTGCGATTGTAGATGTTCTCGCTGCTCTGGAATAGAGATGGAAATGTCTTGCTGGCTGCACGTCAAACCCGTTGCCGCGAAATGGCTGGCGTGTACATGCACACTGTGAACATATCTCTGTAGGAGCCTCAAAGCCAAAGATGCCCCTATCCCCGTGCACAGACGTCAACATGCAGCAGTAAATAGGATGGAGGACCCCCCACCCTGATAGAGGAACAGTGATAATGCACATCAGAGAATATGGCAACCCAACTGGCAAATTTATCTGAGGAGCAAACCAGGCTCCTCTGGACTGGTCCTCCTGGAGAAGGAGGTGCGCCTCCTAATTGGGCATCGCAGGCCTGCACTAGCTACAGCATGCAGGGGATGGGAGAGGATCTGCATCACCCCGGCACAGTAAGTACCTTCATATCAAGAGAAACATGAGAAAAGAGTGGAGTGGAGTGGAGGAGTGGAGGAGTGGCCTAGTGGTTGGGGCAAGGTACTTCAGGCCGGAAGGTCGGGGGTTCAAATCCCACTAGAGGACAGCAACCTTGGGCCGGAAGGACTGGGGTTTCTAGTCCCACAGGTGCTCCTTGTGGTCTTGGGCAAGCCACTTAACCCTCCATAGCCCATGTTCCCTGTAAAATAGTTATCTCCAAGTTATAATGCCCTGTTCAATGTAATTTCAGTTTGTTCGATGTAAACCGCACTGATGCAGAATAGCGCGGTATATAAGAAAATGTAATAAATAAATAAATAAATAATAAATAAAAGGCAGCACAAGCACAGAGGGATAAATAGAAACAAGTAACCGAACTGAGGAGAGGGGGCAGGTATTGCAAGGATCTGTTATGTGAAGAAAGCATACACGTGGAGCAGCCCCAGAAGGCTCGATATCCAGGCTAGCAGTGCCAATGAACCAACAGAATTGGAACAACAGGAAGCAAAGATCCACAATATGAAAATGCAAGCGGTACCAAACTGTAGGTGCCAATGTGGTCCTAAAATCTCCCCCTATGTGCACAGGTGGCTTGCTAGGCAGCAGTAGGAAATGACTGGAGGTGGAAAACATGCATGTCGGCACTGATAGATGTAGCAGGGTGGCCACATCACATCATCATGTCCCCACAGTGTGGCACAATGTCCCCCTAAATTTGTGACATCTCTGTAACAGGGACCCTAACAACAGGTATCAAACTTGAGCTGGCCTGCACCATACTGCAGTGTCAGGCCAGGACCACTGGAACATCTTATACTGAGCCCAGTCCCAATACCAGCTGCACTGCCTGCATTCCAGTCCAAATACAGCAGCGTGAGTCCTGCTACATGCCTTCAAACCAAACCGTGGCACCACTGTGATGAACCATCACCATTGTTCCCTGATCAGTGTTGGGAATGACATCAAAGGGCTGTGAAATCAATCCACACTAAGGGCACAAGTACAACTCACCCTCTGTCATTCTCAATGGTTGTGCTAAGGCATCGCACTCACAGCATGGGTAAGGTCTCCACATTCCCCCACTATTCATGAAGTGAAGGAGATGCATAAAAGAAAGATGAAGGCATGGACTATGTGTCACATCCTGCCCTACTTCCACACACAGTCGTGCTACCTCTGAGAGAAATACGGGAGCAATGCACTCAACATATAGTACGCAAAGTGGAAAGTACATACTGCACAGTCTGCAGAGAGACAGACCATGCCAATGAACAGCAACATAACACACCCAATTAACCAAAGGACAGAGAATCCCAGGATGAGCGGGTGAACGTTCACCCACAGGGCAACACCATGCATCATGTGTCCCCTCGCACTGAGGTCAGTATGCAATCAGTTAGTGGTGTGTGTTGAAATGTCTCGAGTTGAACTGGATAAGCTCTCTGAGTCTACTCAGCGCGTAGCAGGTGTAGCATGCTGAGTATTCAATATAGTGTGAGCCCTACCCCCTCATGCTGTAAGATGTGCTATGGCTGTGTTAGCTAGTTAGGTTGTACGTGAAACGTTGTCCAGGAGTGTCCCCTGTCATGCATGAATGTTGACATCTGTAGTGTGTTTGTAATGGCACTATAAACCAGAAGGCAACATTTATTTATTTATTTATAGTTCTTCTATACCGCACTCTTTTTCATCAGCGCGGTTCACATTAAACAAGAATACTCATTACAAGCAACAGGCTGTTGTGAGTTTACATATAACAGGAGAATTCAACTGGGATTATAACTTTGGGAAACTTTGTACATATTCGTTATGAACCTATATACAACGAGTAGCATTTATTATTAACATCTTGAGTAAATAAGGTATTTACAATTTTACAATTTTTACTATGAGGGCTTGGAATGCGTTAGAGGGTTGTTGATGTGCCTTGGGATTGGGAGAAGTGTAAAAGGAAGAGGTGGTGCTTTATGGCTTTTCTGAATTGCTTGAGGTCCGTAATTGCTCTGATGGTGGGAGGTAGGTTATTCCAGCTTCTGGGTGCGTAGTATGCGAATGCCCTGTCTGTTGTTGAATGTGTGCATTTTGTGGCCTCAGGTGGTGTAACCAGGGTATTTGCAGCTACTGATCTCCTGGATCTGATGTTGGAAGTGTGATTGAGGAGGTTTGAGATTGATGAAGGGGCTATAGTGTTGAGCACTTTAAAGGTCATGAGAAGGGCTTTATAGGCAATTCTGCAGTTTATGGGGAGCCAGTGTAGTTCCATTAGGATGGGGGTAATATGGTCGCTCTTTGAGGCTCCGTATAGAACCCGGGCTGCAGCATTCATGGCTAGTTGTAGTGTATTTAGGGTGTTTTTTGGGAGACCATGGAGTATTATGTTCGCATAGTCGAAGTGGGGTGTGACTATTGCTTGGAATATGGTCCTGAAGCTGTCTGGGTCAAGCATATTTTTCAGATGATGCAGGGTCCTTATCTTGAAATAAATGGTTTTTACCGTACGGTTGACATGTTCTTTAAAGTCCAGTCGATGGTCCAGTACTACTCCAAGGTATCTTATGGAGGGCTTGATTGGGAGGTCTGCATCTCATACTTTTAGGGTCCCAGGGGGTGAGAACATGACTGCTGCCTGTGTGTGGCATCCCCTACATTGCTGCGTAGGTTACTGGCCCACCTAGGCAGAGAACATAATTGCATGATGTTCAAATATACCCCTTTACCCACTGGGTCGGTTGAGGTTGCTGGCCCCCCCCCCCCCTTACCCTGTAGGAAGGATGCAATTGATGTGTCAGGTCAGACAGACCCATTCACATACCAAACTATATCCCCCACCCCCACCCCATAGCATTATCTAATTTGGCTCCCAATGTCAGGAATTGCAGTAAGTCCATACATATCTTGTAGTTTAACAGCAAACCTCAATGCTGGGTTCTGACATGTGGCAGTTCAATTAAACCACAAAAAACATAAACTGCCAACAAAAGTAAGTAGGCCTATTTTTGAACCCAGTTCCCCTGGTCACAGAGCCAGTGCCCTAACTATCATGTCATAAGAACATAAGATCTCCTAGGGCACTGACCTAGTGGTTGCATAACTACTTTTTGTGCCTAGGGTGCAGGGTTAAATTCCCACCTGGGGTTTTGGTATGCCATACTATGTTTGTTTGCATCCATTACATCTACATGGCATCTCAATCTGACCTATATGAGCTATCCTACTCTGTGATCTGTGTTGCTTCTCATCCCGGGATTTCTTCTTGTGTGCACACAACATCATATGCTCCCCACGTGTGATAGTGCCACTGCTCACACTGATGGGTAGGGATATCCTGTGTGACAGACAGTGGCTTTACACATACCTCAGTGGCAGGGCTTACTCCCGGGATAATACTGTGCTGCTATGTGCTCTCACATCTGACATGGCTGTCATTTCTGGCTACATCACAGGGCATTGAAGATGCAAGGGCCCACATTTCTGTGGGAGCTGTTAGATTTGGTGCATGTACTTACTGTCTGTTCTTTTTGCTGTGGCAGACTATACCTGCTATGTTGTCAGTTTGCATATGGGTCCTGCCTGCTAAGTGAAGGCAGCTTCAAGAGAATTATTTAATGGAGTGAGATCAAGGGACTTGTTTATTAAAGCACAGCAGCCTTTTGTAGCTATTGTGGGGCAATAGGCTCAAAAAGGCCCACGGTAACAGCAAAAGGGCTGCGGTATCTTCAGGGGCATTCATAACTTTCTCCCTGCAGAAACTACGGAGATTTTGGACTTACTGCAGAGACCTGTGATCCATGCAGGGACTGCGACAGGACAGGTTGCAAATGGGTGGACAGAGCTCTTGCTACTGATCTGCTTGAAAGCCCTAATTGGGCCCTCCCGATCTGTCAGTATTGTTGGTGAAGTGAATGTACAGATCTGCAACACTGACAGTATGAAAAGTGTGGCCTCCCCCTCTCCATTCAGCACCTATCCCCTCAGGACAGCTCCTGATCCACATCAGGAACTGCTCAAGGGGATCATTGCAGACCCTGACAAAGACCAGCATCCCAGCTAATCAGTCAGGCCCCTTCACCTCTCCTCCCCCCGATCCTAAAAAAAACAATTAGCCAGTTGGGCCCCGAACCCCCTCTTTCCCTCCCCTACTCCATTCAATACTCCAAATCCCGGCTAGTCAGTCATCCTAAGATTCCCCACCCTGAGCCACTAACTTATATGCCCTGGTATTCTAATGGTCACCAGGGCACGAACAGTCCTTCCCACTCTTGCCCCCATCATTGCCACTCCACAAAATGGGAGCTGGAGCTATCATATGGTGCTGCCCCCTAGTGTCCTAATGCCAGGGGGCAGCACTGGGAGATTGGCATGATTTTTGTGAGTACCAACAAGGATGCCAGGCATGGACCCCGAGCTTCTGTCTCCTCACTGGTAGTCATAGGAACATAGTAAATGATGACAGATAAAGACCACTATGGTCCATCTAGTCTGCCCAGTAAGATGGCAGGAGTAGGTGCACCTGACACTCTGTGCAGTCCACCCCTCCCCATGTCTTTGTTTTAGGAGTGAACCCGCCGCTCCGTGTAGGACACCCCTATTTCTTGAGAAATTAGATGGTTCAGTTTATTTTGATTTTATCCTGTTGCTGTAAAGGGACCCACTGTATCTGTCCCATGCCACTTTGAACTCCTTCACTGTGTTTGCCCCCACCACTTCCATCGGGAGGGCATTCCAAGCATCCATCACCCTTTCAGTGAAAAAGTATTTCCTGACATTGCCTTTCAATTTACCACCTTGCAGCTTCATGTTATGCCCTCTAGCTTTACAGCTTCCCCGTCTTTAGAAGAGGTTTGTTTGTTCATTATTTCTCTTTAAGTATTTAAAGGTCTGAATCATATCTCCCCTATCCCTCCTCTCCTCCAAAGTGTACATATTTAGGTCTTCAAGTCTCTTCTCATAAGGCATGCAGCCCAATATAGAAAGAGGAATTACCAGCAGAAAGGAAGAGATACTAATGCCACTATATAAGTCTCTGGTGAGGCCTCACTTGGAATACTGTGTTCAGTTTTGGAGACCGTATCTTGCAAAGGATGAAAAAAGAATGTAAACTGTTCAGAGGAAGGCGACCAAAATGATTTGGAGCCTGCATCAGAAGCCTTATGAGAAGAGACTTGAAGACCTAAATATGTAGAACTATTTATTTTTCGTTTTTGTGTTTTGTTTCATAAATTTGGAGAGGTGGATGGTAATATGCTCAGTGCTATAATTTTCAAAGTCACACATGGAAATTCTACTATCAGAATTCAAGAGCGATGCACGTTTCCTTCAAATCTCTTTTCCTCTGCCTTTCTATGCCATCTGTGATATTTTAAAGCTAATTTTATGAGGTCATTAATGCGCATAAGTAGCGGTTTATGTGCATGGCCTCTTACAAAATACTAACTGGCATAAAAGCACGTGTTTTGACATGAAGGCACATATTTTGCCAGTAGGCAAATGCACACGTTGGCTAAAAAATATCTTAATTTATGCATGACCTTCCAAATTTTACACACTTTCATTTACACTTACTATACAGCAGGTGAAATGTCCATGCCTTAAGGTGTGATCTCTGCCACTTATGCTATAAAGACCAGTTGGCACCTAAGACATGCCACCTAGCTGCCTTATAAAGAAGCATAAAATAGGTGCATAAAGTAGGCACCTTTGTTATAAATTTACTCTCATATCACCATTCCTTTGCCAGTTGCTTCTACTCTTCTCTATTGATATAGTTTGCACCCCAAAATTACAGCATCCCATTGATTGTCCTCTTTCCACCATGTCTCTGAGATGCCTGTTATATCAATAGCTTCATTTAGGGGACGAAGTTTCTAAGGTACGCTAATTTTAAAGCATGCTAAATCACCATTAACACATAGAGGTCTATTCGTCCCCCTTCCCGTCCTCGACTAAGCCTCCACGTACGAACAGGAAGTTGTATGGGGAAGCTAGACGTGGGGAGAAGAGAGTGGTGTGGAGGCAGAGTTAGGGCAGGTAGTGGGCAGTCTGTGGCCTCGGATATACAGGGCTGATTCTGATGTTGGCCCTGTACATCCAGGGCCAGTGGACTAGATGGGGAACTTATTTCACATCTGGGATGGAATAAGTTCCCCTAGATGTCAAGGGATCGAAGGCATGGTAGGAGGGGGTGCAGGAGATTCCCTGCAGCTCAACCCTGGCCATGAGTGGCAGATTGGGGGTCAGGCTGCGGGGAATGAAAAAAGTGGTCTGTAGTCTGAATGGAGCCGCGGTGCCATGGCAACTGGACGTTATGAGAGCCTTGACTGAGTTAGTCGGACAGAGGCCTGTACGTGCAGGCTGACCAGAATTGGATGTGTGGCACTACCCAGCAGCCTAGTGCGTCAGTGTGCTAAGCAGCACAGTGCTGAGTGGATGTGGAACCGTGCTGCGATTCTTTGTTACCACGCGTTTCATGACTTTCTCCCCACCGATACTAATGACAAACTCGAGTAATGTGCGTGCATCAAATTCTGTGTTAAAATTGGTAAAAATATGTCAGAAACACAGCAATTGCTTTAGCAGGCATTTGGTGAATGTGTTTTAGGCAAAACACAAATCTATGAGTGGCATGGACATTTCAAATGCAGGCAAGAAGTGAACATTCAGGTCGTCCTTCAACAAGCAGAACCTGCAAAAAATGTTGAGAAAGTTCAAGAATTAAATCATAAAGATCATCAGTGAAACATTCCAGATACTGCTGAAACACTTGGAATCAGTTATGGCTCAGTTCAGGAAATTCTATGGGACCATGTGGGCCACTAGGAAGTGGATGATCCACCATGACAATGCCCCAGCGCACACATCCGTCAAAGTGCAGCAGTTTTTGGCCCGAAACAAAATTGTTGCTGTCCCTCACTCTCCCTACTTTAAATGACTTCTGACTTGGCCATCTGTGACTCTTTCTTCTTCCCTGGAATGAAAATGAAGCTCAAAGGTTGCAGATTTGACACCATTGCAAAGATTCAGGAAAAGATGAGGACTGTGCTGAAGAGTCTGAAGAAAGAGGACTTTCAGAAGGCGTTCCAAAAAGGCAAGACCACTGGGACCACTGCAACTCCGAAGGGAACTACTTTGAGGAAGATGGTGGCTACTAAAATCTCAGGTTAATGTAGCATTTTTTATGGAGTCCATTCAGGAATGTTTTCATAGCACCTCGTATAACAACATGAAATGCCTTCAAATCATTCAAAATACAGCAGAAAAGCTTGTTTCACATGCCAGATACCACTATCACGTCATCCCTCTCTTTATCAATGAACATTAACTACCCCTCACATACAGAGTAGAATTTAAGGTTGTTCTACTGGTTTTCAGGATTTTTCAATCCAGTTTGCTCTCTTATCTTTCAGACTTGCTTGTGCCCTATACCACTGCATTTGTTCTCAGGTCCCAGGATGGCAATATTCTTGTCTTTTATCCACCAAGCCAAAGACTATTAGAGGCAACTTGACATTCAGCTTTCTATTTCTTGGCCTCTCACCTTGGAATGCTTTCCCTGATACCTCATTTTAAAAAATGTAAATTACTACTGAAAATCTATTTTTTTCTGAAGCCTTTCTTGGCAGCGAAATTTTACCAGGAGCTGGACAACAGTGTGGTGACAGCTTCTGTCTTCTTTTTTTCTTTCTGCAGCTAGATTCAAAGAGAGATTTATTAGCTGCTTTTCTTTCTTTTCTGTTTCTGCTTTATTAGTTTACACTTTCTAATTAAACTAAACTTAGGCTTGGAGGACTACCAAAAGGGACTGCTACAGTTGGAAAAAGATCTGCACTTATAAGTATTTATCTTCTGGAATATACTTTAAGTCTTGGGGAAAAAGGGAATTCTTTGGGTTAAAGCTGATAAATCTGTGTATTTCAGAATTCAGTGTCTTTGCTGAGTCAGTCAGGTCTTAGTACCACCAGAGAGCTTTTAATTTAAATTCAGAGTATAGCTTAGCATACAAGGTGAAGAAATAGACTCCGGGTTGAATACATTTATTTCTAGTGACCTTTACCAAGAGGCCTTCCAGTTAGGAGGCAAAAGATCTGTGAAATTGTCTTAAATAGGTGTTAAAGCCAAGTGACAGATCAAAGGGGCAATTAGAAAGGCCCCCTCTGTGAAACCAAGGGCTATGTGAATGATCCAGGAAATTGCTAAGAAATTACCTTAGAAGCACAGGGCATGGCATTGTGTAGCATGCCAGCTTTTATTAAGTCTTCTTTCCCTCCCACCCACCCCGGGATAATCATAGCTTTATAGGCTTTAAACCTATAAAAGGAAAGGAGGTGCCCATATTCACTTTCAGTTGTAGCTGGTTTTCCTTATCAGGATAAAATTAATTAAGGACCTGAGATTAATTAATCTTGAGGTAAACAAAGTCTATTAAGCATATTAGGAATAGTATTAGTATAAGTATCTCCAGAAAACCTAAGTAAGTAAACAACTTAAATACCTAAACAAAACCTTAAGGCTAAGATGCAGACAGCAGTCCAGCAGTGAGATGTGGGCTTTCCAGTCTTTTGCAATGAGTGTCACATGTATGATTTTCTCCCAGTTGGTGAGGGGTCTTACGTGTGCACTAGGCGTAAGAAGCTCTTTGCTCTCAGGGAACGAGTCTGATCTCTGGAGACTAAAGTAGCAAACTTGGAGGACATAAGGTAGACAGATAGGTATATAGATGAAACCTTCAGGGACGTAGTACTGAAGTCCCACCTCTAGTCTGACAGCCTCCCCGTTGCCATGGAGGAGAGAGGTCACGTGACAGGAGAGCATCACCCTGGTGTGGCAGGAAGTGATCCTGTAGCCAGGACCTGTCCTCCATATAATATAAAACCCTCTCACACTGAGAAGGTTACTCCAGGGCCATGAGCCCATGAGGGAAGGGTTAGGACAGCTGTTATAGTTGGTGATTCAATCATTAGGCATGTAGATAGCTGGGTGGCTGGTGGACATGAGGATCACTTGGTAACATGCCTGCCTGGTACAAAGGTAGCAGACCTCACACGCCACCTAGATAAAATTTTAGATAGCACCAGGGAGGAGTCTGCTGCCTTGGTACATGTTGGTACCAATGACAATTTAGGTTTTTAGGTAGGAAGATGAAATCCAGAACTTCCAGGGTAGCATTCTCAGAAATGCTTCCTGTTCGATGTTCATGACCTAAAAGGCAGGAAGAGCTCTGGAGTCTCAATGCACGGATGAAACGATAGTGCAAGGAAGAGGGTTTTGGATTTGTTAGGAACTAGGCAACATTCTGTGGAAAGGAGGGGCTTTTCAGAAGGGATGGGCTCCACCTTAACTGGGATGACACCAAGCTGCTGGCATTAACCTTTAAAAAGGAGATACAGTAGATTTATAATAGGGAAAGCCAACAGTCACCCAAGAGTGCATGGTTCATAAGGATGTATCCTTGAAGGATACTAGCAAAAGAACGAAGTTAGGTAAAATCAAGAGAGAGGTTACACTAAAGACAAAAGTAACCCAAATGCCCTTAAGTACAGAGCAGGCAGAGCTTAAAGATTCCAAATTACCCCTGTCAACCAATAACCAGATTAATATGAACAAAATGCAACCTCTAAAATGCTTGTATGCAAATGATAGAAATCTAAAATATAAGATGGGATAGTTATAATATATAGCATTAAATGAGAGGTTAGATATGACTGGTATCTCAGAGACCTGGTGGAAGGAGAACAACCAATGGGACACTGTGGGTATAAATTATATTGCAATGATAGAAGAGATCATCTTGGTGGAGGGGTTGTACTCTATGTTAGAGAGAGCATTGGGTTCCATGTAAAAATGGGAAGGCGATAGCAGTGGGGGTTCACTATCGACCGCCTGGCCAATGTGAACAAGTGGATGATGAACCGCTCAGAGAAATCACGGAAGCTAACAAAAGTTACAACACAGAAATAATAATGGGTCAGTTGGCAATAGTGATCAAAGCATGATCGCGTTTGATTTAAGAAATGGAGGAAGGACAGCAAGGTAATCCACAGTACTACCTTTTAACTTCCAAAAGGGAGACTATGGGGTATGTTTACTAAACCGCGGGAATGTTACAGTTGTTAATTTCCTCGGTAATGTTACGGATGCCTATATAAAGGAGTGGGCGATGCATCGTTAAAGCAAGCCGTGTCAGGTAACGGTAAGCCTGTTGCCATGGAGGAGAGAGGTCACATGACAGGAGAGCATCACCCTGGTGTGGCAGGAAGTGATCCTGTAACTAGGACCTGTCCTCCAGGTGATGTAAAACCTTCTCACACCGAGGAAGTTTCTCCAGGGCCATGTGCCTATGAGGGAAGGGTTAGGACAGCCATTATAGTTGGTGATTCGATCATTAGGCATGTAGATAGCTAGGTGGCTGGTGGACATGAGGTTCTCCTGGTAACATGCCTGCCTGGTGCGAAGGTAGCGGACCTCACGCGCCACCTAGATAAGGTCTTAGATAGTGCTGGGGAGGAGTCTGCTGTCTTGCTACATGTCGGTACCAATGACATTGGAAAATGTGGTAGGGAGGTTCTGGAGGCTAAAATTAGGCTTTTGAGTAGGAAGTTGAAATCCAGAACTTCCAGGGTAGCGTTCTCCGAAATGCTTCCCGTTTCACACGCAGGACCCAAAAGACAGGCACAGCTCGAGTCTCAATGCGTGGATGAGACAATGGTGCAGAGATGAGGGTTTTGGATTTGTTAGGAACTGGGGAACATTCTGGGGAAAGGAGGGGCTCTTCCGAAGGGATGGGCTTCACCTTAACCGGGATGGAACCAGGCTGCTGGCATTAACCTTTAAAAAGGAGATAGAGCAGCTTTTAAACTAGATAATAGGGGAAAGCCGACAGTCGCAGAAGAGCGCATGGTTCGGAAGAATGTATCCTTGAAGGATACCAAAAGCAGAGAGGTTCCAAAAAGAGTAAAGTACTTATTTATTTACATTCTCTTATATACTGTGCTATTCTGCATCAGTGCGGTTTACATTGAACAAACTGAAATTACATTGAACAGGGCATTATAACTTGGAAATAACTATTTTACAGGGAACATGGGCTATGGAGGATTAAGTGGCTTGCCCAAGACCACAAGGAGCACCTGTGGGACTAGAAACCCCAGTCCTTCTGGCCCAAGGTTGCTGTCCTCTAGTGGGATTTGATCCCCTGACCTTCTGGCCTGAAGTACCTTGCCCAATCACTAGGCCACTCCTCCACTCCACTCCAAAGTAGCCCAAATGCCCTCGAGTATGGAGCAGACAGAGCTTAAAGATCCCAAATTACCCATGCCTACTAATAACCAGATTAATATGAATAAAATACAGTCTCTAAAATGCTTGTATGCAAATGCTAGAAGTCTAAAAATAAGATGGAAGAGTTAGAATATATAGCACTAAATGAGAGGTTAGATATGATTGGAATATCCAGAGACATGGTGGAAGGAGGACAACCAGTGGGACACTGTGATACCTGGGTACAAACTATATCGTAATGACAGAGCTGATTAAATTGGTGGAGGTGTTGTGCTCTATGTTAGAGAGGGCATTGAGTCAGAAAGGAATAAAGTTTTGCAGGAAACAAAATTTGCTGTAGAATCTCTATGGATTGAAATTCCATGTAAAAAGGGGAAGGCGATGGCAGTGGGGGGGTGTACTATCGACCGCCTGGCCAGAATGAACAAATCGATGATGAAATGCTCAAAGAAATCAAGGAAGCTAACAAAAGTTACATCGCAGTAATAATAATGGGTGATTTCAATTACCCCGGTATCGACTGGGTCAGTGTCACGGCAGGACATGCTAGGGAGATAAAGTTCCTAGATGAAATAAATGACAGCTTCTTGGAGCAGATGGTTCATGAACCGACCAGAGGGGAAGCCATATTGGACTTAGTCCTTAGTGGAACACCAGATCTAATGCAAGAGATAAGGGTGTTGGGGCCACTTGGCAATAGTGATCATAGCATGATCGCGTTTGATTTAATTAGTGGAGGAGGGATAGTAAGGAAATCCACAGAAATACCTGTTAACTTTAGAAAGGGAGACTATGATAAAATGAGGAAAATAGTTAAGAAAAAACTAAAAGGAGCAGTTGCAAAGGTTAAAGACTTACATCAAGCTTGGGTGTTGTTGAAAAATACTATCTTGGAAGCCCAGACCAGCTGTATTCCACGCTTTTAAGAAAAGTGGAAGGAAGTCCAAAAAACTGCCAGCATGGTTTAAAGGTGAGGTCAGAGAGGCTGTTGTTGCCAAAAAAGCATCTTTCAGGAAATGGAAAAAGAGCCAAACGACGAAACCTGGAAACAGCACAAGCACTGGCAAGTCAAATGCAAGGCATTGATAAGGCAGGCAAAGGGAGCATTTGAGAAGAAGCTAACTGCGGAAGCAAAACGTGAAATAAAGACTTTTTCAAGTACATTCGTAGCAAAAGAACCTGTGAGAGAGTCAGTTGGTCCATTAGATGATAGAGGGGTTAAAGGGGCACTAAGAGGTGACAAGTCAATAGCGGAGAGACTGAATGTCTTCTTTGCTTTGGTCTTTACTGAGGAATATGTAGGGATGTTACCCATGACTGAAGTGGTATTTAAAGGTGCAGAAAAATTGAAGGAAATATTGATACATCGGGAAGATGTATTAGAACTATTAGATAAACTGAAGAGTAGCAAATCACCTGGGCCAGATGATATACATCCAAGGGTGTTGAAAGAACTGAAATATGAGATTGCAGACCTGCTATTAGTAATCTGTGACTTTTCATTAAAATCATCTGTAATACCTGAAGATTGGAGGATTGCCAATGTAACGCCAATTTTTAAAAAGGGTACCAGGGATGATTCGGGAAACTACAGACTGGTGAGCCTGACGTCAGTACCAGGAAAAATGGTAGAAACCATCATAAAGAACAAAATTACTCAGCATGTAGATAGTCATGGCCTAATGGGAGACAGCCAACATGGCTTTAGACAAGGAAGATCTTGTCTTACTAATCTGTTATGTTTTTTTGAAGGTGTGAGTAAACTGGTGGACAAAGGTGAGTCGGTTGATATAGTGTATCTGGACTTTCAGAAAGCCTTTGGCAAGGTCCCTCATCAGAGACTTTTGGCAAAACTAAAGAGTCATGGGATAGGAGGCAGTGTACTAGTGTGGATCAGGAACTGGTTAAAAGATAGAAAGCAGAGAGTAGGGCTAAATGGCCAATTTTTCCCAATGGAGAAAGGTGAATAGTGGTTGTACCCCAGGGATCTGTGCTGGGTCTACTACTTTTTGACATATCATAAATGACCTGGAAAGGGGAATAACGAGTGAGGTTATCAAATTTGCAGATGACACAAAACTATTTAAAGTTGTGAAAACCCAAGAGGATTGTGGAAAATTGCAAGAGGATCTTGATAAACTGGAAAACTGGGCATCAAAATGGTAGATGAAATGTAATGTGGATAAGTGCAAACTTATGCACCTAGGGAAGAACAACCCAAACTATGGTTACACGATGCAAGGTTCCACATTAGGAACCACCACCCAGGAAAAAGATTTAGGCGTCATTGTGAATAGCATGTTAAAACCATTGGCCCAGTGTGCAGCGGCGGCCAAGAGAGCAAATAGAATGCTAAGTATGATAAGGAAAGGAATGGAAAATAAAACAAAAGTTATTATAATGCCTCTATATCGTTCCATGGTGAGACCGCACCTTGAATATTGTGTGCAATTCTGGTCGCCGTACCTTAAAAAGGATATAGCGTTATTAGAAAAGGTTCAGAGAAGAGCCACCAAAATGGTAAAGGGGATGGAAGGATACTCCTATGAAGAAAGACTAAAAGGTTTGGGGCTCTTTAACCTGGAAAAGAGACAGCTGAGGGGAGATATGATAGAAGTCTTTAAATTAATGAACGGATTGGAACGGGTAAACGTAGATCAATTATTTACGTTATCAGAATATAGAAAGACTAGGGGACATGCAATGAAGCTACAGGGTAAACTATTTAAGACTAATAAAAGAAAATATTTTTTCACTCAACATGTAATCAAACTCTAGAATTGGTTACCAGAGGATGTAGTAAAGGCTGTTAGTGTAGCTGGGTTTAAAAAAGATTTGGACAAGTTCCTGGAGGAAAGGTCCATAAACCATTATTAAGAAGGGACAGAGGATATCAATGCTTGACCCAGTACAAGCATTGTGGAACCTGTGTCATTTGGGGAACTGCTAGGTACGTATGACCTAGATTGGCCACTATTGGAAACAGGATACTGGGCTTGATGGACCTTGGTCTGACCCAGTATGGCATATTTTATGTTATGTTCTAATAGAGTTTGAGAAACAAGCAGTGAGCTTAGAAGAGGGAAAAAAAGGGAACTTCTTCCACTGTGACTGCAGAAAAGTAACAAAATGCAAAAGAAGCTAGAGAGAGAAGAGGTGAAATAAGTGGAGGAGGAAGTAGCAACCTGATGTAAATTTCACAATTAATCATCTGAAACTTGTCATGGAAGAAGTCAACCAAAGTCAGAGCAGGAAGTAAAGGGGGAGTGATAGGCAGAGTGACTCTGTAGAGGCAGTGTAGTAAACAGCTGATGTGAACTGGAGCTTAGAGTATCTATTAGATGGAAATTATAATTTTGCTTGGCGAGTAAACTCTAGGTGCAGGCCAAGGTTGGGGTTTGTCATGCTTAACCTGAATGGGAAGGGATGGTGCAATTTTGTGTAAAGCAAAAAAAAAAAGTCATAGTTTTCTATGGAGAGACTCCCTGCTTAACAAATTCTGATAAGATAGTAGAGGAGAGTAAAGAAGAGGTAGGTGCTCGGGATGACTGGACAAGAGTGCAGGGAGGGTTTTTAAGAGTGACGTTATCAGATGATGGTCAGAGAGAGGGAGAATAGAGCTAGAGAAACCTAGGAAAGAACAATTGGAACAAAAAGACTTTGTTGAGGTAGTAGCACTGCTAGTGAGTAGGAGCAATACAGTAGTTGCAGATCCAATGAGGGGGTTGAGACAAGGAACTAGGAGGCAAGCCAATAACAAAGTGCAAAAGAAGCCAGAGAGAGAAGAGATGAACAAAGCCTAGAAGGAAGGAGCCTAATGGTTACAGCAACAGCCTAGTACTCCAGAGATCTGGGTTTGATGCCCACTGGCACTCCTTGTGACCTTGGGCAAGTCACTTAACCCTTCATTGCCTCAGGTGCAAGCTTAGATTGCAAGCACTCTGGGGAGAAGAAAATGCCTACATACCCAAATGCAACTCACCTTGAACTACCATTGGAAAAGCATGAGTCCTAAATGTGAAGATTAAACTCTAAGAATAAGGATGAGGAAACCAGGAATCAAAATCAAGGAAGGGGACTTATCAGGGAGATGGCAGATGATAGCAATCCAGAGTGAAGATGGAATGAGCAGACAGTTGCATGGAAGTCAAATGAAGAGAATGAGTGGATTAAGTTAGAAGAAGGAGTTGAACCTGCAGGAAGAGGAACATAGAAGTCTGAAACCTCTATCATGGGACCAACCAAGCATGATGTGTGAGAAGTGAAAAGCTCCATGAGACTGATTAGCAGAAGAAGAGTCCTTAGGAGAAATCCAAGCATGAAGATGGAGGGAATGAGAGGTCAAGAATGTAGGCAAGCTTACTTTAAATAGGAATTATTCTTGGGATTGAACTAGGATCTTTAGTATCTCCCCTGAGTACTTCCTAGTGACCCAAATTGATCATTGGCAGATGCCATAGTTAATGGACCTGTGGTCTGACACAGCATATTTTTATGTTCCTAAAATGGCAGAGAATAAGGGCCGTGAGGTCAATTTAGTCTTCAAATCCCTAATGTAAACACCACTGAGTTTATCAAACCCTCGCTTCTAAAGACACTCTGTTTATCCCGTGCTTTCTTAAATTCTACTAGCACGCTTTCCCAGAAATCTAGGCCTGGCCATGTGGGTTAGTGATAAGCAATAATGCCCATTTCTCACCTCCACTGTGTGACATCCCCCTATTTTAACTTGAAAACCCCTCTTTTCTTTAAGAGAGATGGGGATAGTGAACACTGGAAGTACATTTGGGGTCTTTAAGTTTTTCTTTTCTGGTTTTCCTACCTGTGACTCTTGATTTTCTTGGGAGCTGTCATTTGGAGAGTTCGGAAGAGCAGTTTATTACTGGTCTAAATATTCTGCAAAATCCATCTCTATATGATTTCTAACAACTGACCTTTAAGAATGGGGATCTTGACAAACAAAAAAATAAAAATAGAAAAACATGTTTAAAGTGGTTGAGCTGTTCTCTTTAGGAGTCCTTTTTCATCTTATTTTGAAGACAAAAGGAAGCCAAGTTAAAAAAATGCTTAAAAAAGTTGTGTAGAGAACATAAATTGATATCAATGACTGGGACTAGATACAGAGCTACAATTAAGACATGAGTAATGAGGCATTGCGTAACTGGTTTCTCATAGCCTCAAAATCGAGTGTACCTCTCTGTGAGCTGCAATATATTAAATGAGTTTCCTGGCAGAACATGAAGGATCTTTTAAGAATGTGCAGTTGGCTGTCATGCTTAGGAAAGCAATGAGTACTGAATCAGGGGGATTAAGGAGCAAAAGAAATTTCTATTATATTGTCAACCGGTTCATATGTACACAAATGACTTTATAAAATTAACTCCACAGTAGTACCGATTATCTCTGTTTTCTCACCAAAATAAATAGGGGAGTGGATGCTCTCTCAGACTCTCTGTCTCTTTCCTCAGTACTGCTATCACATGCCCAGCAGCAATCCTCTTCATCCGTGCAGTATTACAGCTAGGGAGAGGATGAAAGTCTTCCAACAGACTGCCTCTGTCGTTGGCCTCTGCACTTCGTAAGAGAAAAACCCTCAAGTCCTCTGGAATCCCTCTGCAATCTGTTTCATGCTTACTCTCCCACCAAAATCACAAGGAGCTCTTTGGTTGATGCAGTTTCCACATCACTCCCAAGGTTATCTGCTTCAATGAACATTAACCCTGCAATTGCTGGTTCATTGCAGAACCAAATGGATTTGTGATTAGTCGGCTTCCATTTTGCCTCTCTGAACAGCTCGTTAAAGTCTGTTGCTGGGGACTGCATGCTGGTGCCTAAATATTTTTTCCCAGTCTAATTAGGGTTGTCAACTGGCTCCAGATGCACCCAAAACACTTGATCCAGTTCTGGGTTTACTCTATTACATGCAGGGTTATTGGTTCTGATTTCTCTGTTGCACTCCATAAGAAAAGCAAGGTTACAAGTCCCTGCACTCAATGGAGAAAACCCAGGACTGGATCAAGCATGTTGGGCGCATCTGGAGCCAGCTGGCAACCCTAAGTCTAACAGGCACAGGTTCCCCGGCTGTCAGAATAAGGTATCCTCACATGAAAATAGCAACATTGCACACACATGTAAATGTCGCTTCAGAAAGGGGCTATTTACATGTGGTGATATACATCATGTTTAGCTTGGGCAGTCGTATAGGCGGGCCTAAATTATCTGTAAGTATTCCCCATTATAAAAGGGGTATCTACATCAAAATGTGTGAAAGGGGGCATATTCAGAGACAGTAGCTAGGCTATTTAAAGCGCCCAGCCACTCACTTTAATTAAACCCAGATATCCTGTTCCAGCACTGAATATCCAGGCTTGACGGAGAGCAGTGGCGCAATCTGCTATTCTGCAGCTCGATGAATAGTGCTGACCGGTTAAAATTAGGACAGCCATTTACCTGCCCTGACTTTAACAGATTAAGCTACCTGCCCAGATCCACCCACAGACCGCTCCAGTTTTAACCAGTCATTTTTTACGTAGCCTGTGGGGATATTCAGTGGCATGAACCAATTCGTGCCGCTGAATTTTGTGGTCTGCTAGACAGCTAAAAGGCTGGGATTTACATCTGCTCTGAGACACAAGGAAGTTCCTACTTGAAGGGGAAGCTGTAAAGGCTCAGATCTGCCTCCCCTCCCCTGTATCCAATCCCTCTCATCTCCCAATAGGCTTCTAAATATCTGAGCCACTTGGCATGAAGATCTCCCCACTCCATTCCTTGGCATAAAGACTTCCCTGAGGTGAGGATATCCCCACCAGCACTCACCCACTCTCTCTCCCCTGATCCCTTCCCTGGGTCTTACTGCAGTCTAATGGGAGCAAGAGTGATCCCTAATTTCTACTGCTCAATTGTTCCGAGTTTCAAATTGTGTTGTGACCCTTAACTGTAATTTCATCGAAATAGCACTAGGGACTGTCAAACTCGGCCTGCTTCCATTGACCCTTTGTATTGGAATTTGTTTGGTTTTCCTTAAGGTGGTTTTCCTTTAACTTGATTTTTTTTCTTAGTTTAAAAGATCTGTTTAAACTTGATCTTTCCAGAGCTGAGGATTTATGGTCAACAAGATGTAGATTTATTTTAGTTTTCTCTGTTATGCATTTCATATGTTGTTTTCCCACTCACTTTTCTTTTCAAGGATTTTTTGAAGTCTTATATTTACAGTTACTATAAATAAGAAGTTAAAGTTCCATTGCTAATACACTGTTTGCTAAGATGATCCCTAAGGGGCTTACTGACCCATGTTCTCTGCATAATCAGGCAACTCAGGAGGACCCACACTACCTGCTGATGCAGGCAGCATGGCCTCCACACTGGCAGTGTTGCACTGGACCCCTTCAGACCCCAATGCAACCTTCTTATCACTAGAGGTTAGCACTGTGAGACCAGTGCCATTTTCGACAGCACCAGAGATGGGGCAGCTCATGCCTCGAATACTACTGGACCACCTGGAAGCCCCAGTAAGGTCCATGGGACTTCCAGGAGGTTTGCGGGGCCCCGTTAGCTATCAAAGAGGATTTGATGCCAGGTTGGGGAAGGGAAGCCAGACCCATGTGGTTGGCTGCTGTCTGGAGGTGGGTGGAAGTGGATCTTCCGCTCTAAGGCACCAGCATCATGCTATCAGAGGGGGGTGAAGGGGGGCCTTGAAGGGTGGGTCTGCTGCCACTGCTTCATTCATCAGCTGCTGTGCAGCGATAATCCCACTAGCTCAAACTATACTTAATGCTACTTCTTCAGGTGGAATTATCTGCTGCCACGCTATCTGCAATTTTGACAGCCAGTGCATGGCAATTGCTTGCAATCTGGCTGCCTCCTGTTGCCATGTCTTCTCCCCACCTCGATCCTGCCTCTCCCGCATCTAGCACTCAAAATGAAGATAGCACTAAAAACTGTTGTGTTAGCTGCATTTTGCCTGAATTATAGTAGCTGTCAGGAGCGGAGGAGTAGCCTAGTGGTTAGAGCACTGGCTTGGTAACCAAGCAACTAGGGTTCAATTCCCACTCGCACTCCTTGTGGTCTTGGGCAAGTCACTTAACCCTCCATTGCCTCAGAAGAAAGGCCTGGCAATCTACTTCCAGTGACACTGCCAAGAAAACCCAGGAGCTTCTGGGTCACCAGGAGTCAGGACTGACTCAAAGGCACACATTGCATTTTGCATAGTAGCTGTCAAGGTGGCAGGACAGCACAGGTTTTTTGTCACTTTACCTGTTTTCTGTTTAATCTATCGTTTTCTTTCTGTAATCATTATTCTTAGTCTGAAAATATCCATGTTATGGTAAGGATCAGTCAAGGGTATTGGGCACCCTACGTTGAAATTTCAGCCTTGCAACCTTCTTGATTAACTTTCAGGCTCCAAAATGCAATGATCATGATAATGTCAACATGATCCTTCCAAGAACAATCCTTATAAAATACATAATTGAATATCATACCTTTAAATATCAAACTTGAATGGTACACCCGAGGAAGGATGTTGAGATCCAGTCAAGGAGCAACACTACAGATACCACCCAAAAATAATGACAGCTTCACTAGGTTGGACTAATCTATGTTTAATTTTGTGGCAAGAAACTAACTACCTAAAGTTTCATAGAAATCTTAAAACCTTGTTATTCCCCGACAATTTTGAAGATTCAGGAATACTGGACGTTGGAAGAAGGATACGATGGAGGATTGTATTTGGGTTCATTTTTGTCTTATTGAATTTTGTCCTTAAGTATATAAGTGTGCATGGTACAATTAGACACCTACGTGTACATGACTTTACAATAGGCGTGCTCTAGAGAAGGAGCTTAGGCAGAGAATGGGCAGAGTCACGATTTACGCATGCATTTTATAAAATACGCGCATAATTGGATCAGCTTAATGGTTAGAGCCACAGCCACGCAACTGGCATGACCGCCTCGGGACCCTCTCCCCCCCTTTCCCTCCCTCCCTCCCCCCCCCAATGAATCACCGCATTACACCATGGGGTTCTTTCACCAAATTATTTCAATTTATTACTAGCAACAATGGTATTAACAATGGTATTTAACAGTACATAACAACTGTTGGCCACAGCATGCACGTGACAATCCACAAGACACAGTCTACAATTCCGTATATCACCTCTTTTCTTGCCCCCCTCGAGAAACACAGCCACTATCCTGCCAACTTTGCCCATAGCCGGAGGGAACTCTTTAGCCGTGAAAGCTTTTCTCAGTCCCTTAGTCTTTCGTATCCTTCAGTCGAAAAGCTGTTACGCCTGCCGTTCTAGCAGACTTGGCAACTTTTTCTTCCTTGCCCCCCTTTTGCCCGCCGTCAAAGCAAGGCAGGGGGGGGCTCTCTGCGTGGTGTTATTGTCACCATCTCCGTCTCTCCGGGGGGAGGTCCGTGTATCTCTCCCGTTCCTCTCCCCCTTTACTTAAGGCCTAGGCTGTGTTCTCTCTCACCGGGTGCGTTTCTCCCGCCAACCCCATCAACAGCGACTCCTCGCTTGTTGTCGGGGCCCCCACACATCAACGCGCCGCTGTGGTCAGCATCCTCTTTCTCCAAAGTCGTTCTACCGCATCCTGTATGTCGCAGAGAAAAATGTCCATTCCGATGTCTGACAAGTGCACTCCATCTGCGCGAAAACAGTCCGGGGCATCTCTCCTCTATGAGGTCGTGCGCAATGGTGCATCCCCCTATGGACCCCATGAAGCGGGCCATCCATCTGTTCACTTTCCTTCTAGTCCTCTCCAATGCCCTATGCGAATTCTCGGCCTCTCCACACTCGCCGCGGTGTGATGTGTGACCATGCCAATAGCGTCCCGGGAAATGTGTTTGCCAGCATTAGGAGGTCGCCTTGCATCCTCTTGGTGAGTTCCCACGCTACGTGTGGATGCGAGGTCGTTGCCCCCCAAGTGGATCACAATTATCGCTGGGTTCCCTGTAGATCTCCGCCCTTGGAGTAAGGACGGCATTAGCTGGTCCCACACCATACCCCGTCGTCCCATCCACACTACGGCCACATCTGCACTTGGAAGTCCTAGGTTAACCCCATTGGTCTACATCGTGCCCTCTTTTGTGCCCAGTGAACAAATGAATGGCCACACATCCACACTTCATGCGGCCCTATGTGGTAGCTTATTCCTGCATAGAGCACAATCGGAAAATATGATTACAACAGTACTTATCTTTGACATGAACATTCGCTTTGTCTATGTCTGTACACCAAATGTCACACATTTTTATGTTATTTTTTTTTTATTTTTATTTTTTTAATTCGCTCCACTGGCCTTATAACGCTGGACGTATATACAATTTGTATCTATCCGAGCGCCATCGGCCTATTTATTATCGGTTCTCGAGTCATTCCGATGCTGGCAGCCGTAGAAGCAGCCCCAATGCGAAAGGAGTGCGAGCCGTATAAGCTTGCATCCCGTCCAGTGAGTTCGATTATGCGCTTGAGTACTCCGCTGAATTGAAAACGTGATAAGGGTGCCCCATTGGCGTGTATGAACCAATGATGTTCCGAGCGCGCCCTTACTTGTTGGTATGCTAACGCATTTTGAACTGGGCATGACGGGTCATTGTGCATGGCGGACAGCACTACATGAGCCCCTTTTCCTTCCGCGTCAGTCTTGGACTTGCGTAACTGCAACACTATCGCTCATAGTGGTATGCACACATTACTCTCTTACTAGCCCCAAGCGGGGGGCCCTTCGCTCCGATGCTGAGGATGCTAACAAGCTCCCCTAACCGAAAGGCTCAGTAGAAGGCACAGGAGAAGGGCATCCTAAACACCTCGTCTCGTAGTCATCATAGCACACTAGGCCGGTGAGTAACATAGTACAAGCAGTTGTTGTGGAGCATCTGATTGCGGTGGACCGGGCGGCGTTTGTCCTTCTTTTGGGGCTGGTTCCCGGGGACCAGACTTCCATCACTCTCTTGGTACAATGAACCCAGAAGTGGGGCCCTGCTTCCCCATCGCTTTGCAAAAAAGGACCAAAAAACTCGCGCTAATAACGGGTTGTACCGCGTGCCTTTGTGCAGCCATTGGTTGTGCAGTGCATAATCCCATAGCAGATTGTTGCCACTGTTAGTCTGTCGTTGAGCGGAGTATGAGGGCATCACTGCAAAAGGTGTGGTATTTGCTCCCATGCCGCGATGTAATCCTGCGCCGTTGGTGTTCTCGGCTAGCGATCCCAACAGGAAGGGACTCACAAGATCTCGGGTGGACCAAAACTCCCAGACTTGATAACCGGGACCGCATGTCTTGGACTCCGTCGGGCTTCGGGCGCCCAGCTGGGATGAGAAAAATGAAAACAGCCTGATTCTTAGAACGAAGAAAGAAGGCATCAGCCTAATGTTATTATTATGCCTTCGATGTGAGTGGCTCTCAGGGTTATATTATGCGCCAGAGAAGAGCAAGACTATTTGCTTAATAGCGTCACTACCACTGGCGTTGTGGCCCTCATATTATTTATCGCCCACACCACCGCTAGGTTGTCGATTGCGGGACAAGGTGATAGCCCTATTTGGCGAGCTAAGGGGCCCAGATAGAAAGGGTTACGGCTCATTCATAGTTTGGAAACAGCTCCAAGACACGTGATGTCCCTGGTGATCCCACCACTGGTGGCCACTCCTTGGGCAATGTCTCTGAGCACCACGCCCCTTATAGTATATGCCGAAACCGTCTACCCCCCGAGGCGCTCGCCGTAGTGAGAAAGAATTCATAGTTCGGCATTGGATATCGGGGGCGCTTGCCAGAATGACAGGCCGTTGAAAGAGCGCAGGAATTGCAACCAGACCTGGAGGTCTTCGCGCATCTCACTGGTGGACTCTGATGCCGGGGTCGGTATCTTTTTTGCTGATACCTACTTGTCGCCCATTGCCAGACGCAGGCCCAAAACACCCTACCCATGGGAATCACTCTGCACGCAAAGCAAAGGAGGGCCCAGCATGGCCACTGGAATCTGCTGTAGTGTCGCTTATTCGCTCTGACTGTGCAATAGTTGCATCTCTTTACTCAACTTCAGCACTTTTTCAGATGGCAAGCGTGACCTGTGTGCCGGCACATCCAATTGAATGCCATAGGAAAGTGAGACACACTTTTATTTTTGGGCCCTCTTGTATTCTCCTTTGCTTAAACGGGGATCCCAAAATGCCCGTGCCGTCCTCGGCTCGAAGATAGCTAGTATCCTCTTGCAGTTCATTCCGGTCTTTTCCCACGAATAGGGGAAATACGTCCAGGTAGTGAACCCCCGTATTGGGGACGGCCAGCAATCTTCGCACCACCCAGTGTATGAAAGGAAACTGAACTGTTCAAAGTATGCACATGATACTGCGCATCCCATGGGCAAAACCCATTTATCATCAGAAGAATTCCCCATTGAACGAGGAAGCCCAACAGTGGAAAATGATTCAGGAGGTGTGAACCGGCAATAGGCGGAACGCTGACTCAATGGTACCCTTCGCTAGTTGCGCTCGGGGCCCCTTACTTCGGTATTTAAGATTGTAATCGCTTGGTCCAGGGTTGCATATTTAACTGGAGCATAATGCCGGGTCGATGTAATCAGGGGATTGGATCTGTCCCTCGGGGTATGCTCGAGTTATGAATTTTTCAACCTAAATTGTCCGGGCCTCCTTTTTTGGGTATTATCACTCCCAATGGGGAGGATTTTAGGTCACTTAAATGGGAGTGACTGGAAGGGACCTGCTATTCTCCACAATACCCTAATTCTTTTGCTTATTTTGCCGCGGGCGAATTTCGTTATGTTGTTGGACGGATGGTGGGTTTTTCAGTAAGCACGCCTTGCTTTCTGTTCCTTAAGATTAGGGATGGATATGCGGAAACCCTTGTTAAAACCTTCCTCTATACAATAGCTATATCCCGCCTTAGGATATGGCTCTTAGCCATGGCCGCATACGCTCACGGCTGATGGGTGTTGGCGCCACCCACATCAGTGGATCGCTGCGGAAATGCTACTGTATGGCTTCGGCCTCTCTTGCCGCCCCCCCCGCTCTAACCTGTGAAAGCGGGATGTCCTCCCCCGCATCCTAGAGCAGGAGGATGCTTGTCAAAGTTTGCGACTGGGGCAAGAAATGGGGCCAGTTACAACTACCCGCGGCGCAATTTGTTGGTACGGTAGTTCTTGCATGCTTAGAAGGCCTGTCGCGCGGGCCACTCTGATTGGATGCTTGCCTCCCTTGTTTATTGCTGAAGAGGGCTGTTGCCATGGGGTGCATCTGATAGGAGTGGCTGCGGGCAAACCATCTTGACACAATGGCCTAGTTGTGTGCCATGTCTTCTCCCCAGCATGTCCAGCACTCTAAATGGTGCCGGAGTGCTAGCGGTGGGATCTTCAGGGCGCATAGAGTTTCCTGCCTAAAACTTGCAACATCATTAGTTTAGCCAGGCCCATCCACCGTATTGTTTTATGTGCGCGGGTAACTCGTGTACAGGGACTTGGTCAGGATATTCGCCCCGCTTCGGGTTCTTTTTCCATCACCCGAGCGCTCATGGAAAGAGGTGAAAGGATGCCGCCACACAGAACTTGTTGGATCGGGATTTGGGTATTATTTAGGTTTCCTGTCCCTCTAGCTTCGTCTCTCCCTATCTTTTCCACTGGTTGACTCATCATCTTACTGATCCCGGAGTAGGAGAGAGAATATGTCACTATATTCTCTCCTTCCAAATCCTCTTTTTGACCTTTTTGGGCACCGACACAGGCCAGGGAGGATCACCCCGCATGGGCGTGGAGCACGGCTAGTGTCATGCCAATCCATCCGCGTTCTTTGCGGAGCTCCAGTAGGTGTGCATGTGTCGTCTTCACCCCTCGGACTTTCCCCCCACCAGGGTCTGTCTCTGAGGGGATGTGAATGCTTTGTTTGTTGGCTCGTTCTTTCTGGCTCTTAAATTTCTTTAATGCATAGCGGCTCACATCTGCCCATTCTACATCCCTGTCACTATCTGAACTGGATCCGTCTGATGTAGGACGTTCGCTGATCTCTGGCGCCCCCTTTTAGCACCCCGACTTACCATGTGCTGAGTTGGGTGTGGTTTGCATGGCGCTCGTTGATGTCTCTTCGTAGTTTAGTTCGAGCCCGTTTGCTACCAGCCGTTGTTGGTAACTGAGTTCAGGACGTGTTGTGGTAACATGCTCCCGGACCAACTGGAGCAGGTCGTCAAGTTCTTGTTTCTGTGGCGGGGCTGTGTTCCTCGGTTGCTGTGGCGGCCTTGTTCCTAGTACGTCGCCGAGGTTTCGCTGTGCTGCCTGCGGGGCCCGTTAGCTTCGCGGCTAACCCTCTGAGTTACTCTCGTGTCCGCTGCTCGTTGCTCTTGATCCGGCATGCCGCCTTCGGTGTAACCCTTGTTGCCTCGTGGACCTTGAAGCCTTGGGTGTCTCCCTCCTCGGCACATTTTCTCAGCTAGGATAGATCTTACTATGGAGAGGCAATAAAATTTACATTACTATCATATAGGATGCTATCTAAATTCCGTGCTCAAAATATTTCTCTAAACCTCCTACCTTTTGGCTACTTCTAATTGCAACATGGCATATATCCATACCTATATACTTTTCATAACATTACCTAGTGCAGCTTAAATACAATTCCCCCCTGGTGAGTTTACCTATCCTCTCATAGGAAAGCAATCAACAGCCTTGACTTACCACCCTTTTGGCCAGTAGGAGGCGGCCTTACGCTTTACTTTCTTAGATCCCTTGCATTTTCTGCTTCCAGTTTTAGTTGTTCTATCACCCTAAAATAAATATAGTCGAATATAGTCGAATTTATGTTCTTTATGTATTTATTATTATGCTGTTAATATAAGCCAGAACCCGCTGGGCTACTCTTGCCCCTTTTTCCTGCTTGCTTGCTAGGGTCTGCACGGCTAGCCCTCCGTGCCCCACGTGTACTTGCGGGGGGTACTTGTGTTGACACGTTAGGGGAACCCCAGCATAACCTTGGCCTTCTCCCTGCAGGGCCCCCCCGGATCCTTATCACCTAGCAGCATGCCGCACTTGATCATTTTCTTCGCGTGCCTGCTGACGTTGCTCACTTTCGCCCCCCCCCCCCCGACTCATCTGCCGCCTTCTGACAAACGGGCCAAAAAGATAAGACTGGGCTCTGCAACTGCCGTAGGCGCCCTGCGCTGATTCGCCGCCGGGTTTTTTCAAATCCCCACTGCTGTTGCTTATGATGCTCGACAAGTCACTTCACACCTCCATTCCCTCAAGTACATTACTTCGCTGGAAGCAACCTGGGCAACAGGGAAATATCTACTGTACCTGGAACGTAACTCAGATTGAGCTACTCCTGAAAAAGGCATGGCACCGAATCTGTTCCCTTGTATTTAAGACTTTGAATTGGATGGGGACTGGTTATTTGAACAGAAGTGTTTACTGTTGTACATCCCCTGGCTGTGATTATCAAATGGTCCAAGGGGATGATGTTGGAGGCATACCTTCTGTTAAAGGGAATATATTTGCAATTTGTGAGGATCAGAGGCTGTTCCAGGGCCAGGCTGGTTTTTTGGAATTCAGTTGCCCACATCAGGAAAAAAGGATGATTTAACGTTTTGTAAGGAAGTGAAGGCTTAATTGTAGAACCAGGTTTTTTGTTTGTGTCATCAGTGATGACTTGTATTAGCAACGTGTAAAAATCTCTGGATTTTTGTATTTTTAGGTTTTAACTGTTTCAATATTATGTGGCAAATCACTTGGAGTTTAATAAGTGAGGCTCCGCATCTCATCTGTTTGCATTTACCTATGGTTAAATTTTAGGTTGCAAGCTATGTGAGTTTTAGCAACAAGGCCTAGCAGGTATTATTTACTTAGGTAAATTACAAAAAACACACATAAGTTTAACACTGAGAAAAGAATCATTAAAGACAAAATCCTATAAACAAAAAAAAAACATCTTTAAAATCTAAAATCAAGTTAAAACATACACTAAGGGGGTCTTTTCCTACAAGGCACTAGCTGTCAGCATGTGTTCCGGTGCACACTGGATCCCGCGTTGACAGCCATGACTGCGCGGACCGATTTCCATGCTGTGAATGGTGCGTTGGGTGGTAAAAGGATGGGTTAGGGCCAAAGAGTGGGCATGGTGAGCAGTGCAGAGTAAGCGGGCCCACCATGCTCCTGTGAGTTTTGCAATTAGTGCGGGCTCACCTAACATCACTCAGTAACTGGAGTGAAGCGTTCCCATGCTTTTTGTATGCTGCATTAAGGCACAGGGGTCCACGCTAACTGCTTGGAACATGTTTCCCACACCAACAACAGTTAACGTGGTGGTGTTGTACCTAAGAGATCACAGTTTTACAGCTATTGCCACGTTAGGTACAACACTTTAGTGCTCTTTAGTAAAAGACCCCCCCTAAATGTGAACAACGGATACCATATATCTAGTTCTATCTGATGCATTATCAAAACTTTAAATACTACTCAGAGATGGATGTGCCGTGGCATGGTAACGGGACGCCATGGCACCGGCACACCAGCTGGAGCATTAAGTGGTGGGGATGGGCAGCCTGATGTATGTCTCTCCGCTTGGAACCCTCTGCACAATGGACTGTCTCAGTGCCCTGAGTCTGCAACCGCGGAATCGGGTACAACTAGGCCCCGTTCATATTTTGGATGATCCAGATGTGCACAGTGAACACAGAGGCTTTTTTACAATACTTACATGGCCTTGGGAATACACGAGCATTTGGTGGCATGCAGAGTGGAAGCAACAATTTTACAACAAAACCCTCACTTCGGGATTCTGTATGTGTAATGCTGCCACCTGCAGGTAAGTGGCAGATTTCATAAAACAGACGTCTAGAGGAGACAATGAAAGGGCCACGTTAAAACCAAAAACCTTTTTTTTAATGAAATTGTGAGCTGGTCTTTAACATTCATGAATTACTGGTGCAAATCTAAG